>OY979703.1:1062490-3562490 GCA_963855925.1 Inga laurina | reverse complement strand
GGATATTAATTTATTGTTATCGTTGGTGAGTGACTGAATAATTTAATAATTTAACATTTTTTGAAATTTGTGAACATAATAAGATTATTTTAGGTCATTGGATCACCGCAGTGATACAATTGGAAGCAGACGAGCTTGTTCAGACATTCTTATATAGCAAATGTCACATGTGATGAGCTCAAGTAAAGTGGCATATATCTGAATAAATGTATAAAACTGACGAAAACCCTCTACATGAATCAGCAAAAAGTATACTCCTTCTCATGCTTAACATGTGACCTATTTGAGAAAAGACCGAAGGCATTATGAGAAAGGAGTGGTGTTGGATGCGTGTACTCCGTTTTGAATTCAATCTTTTATTCTAATTCAGCATGTATGCGTAAGAATGAATTGGTAAATATGCAAGTTAATTGCAGTTTATATTATGGCTGTTTTGGAGTGATTTTGGGCATCACATTTAACTTAGTTTCCTATTTTGTTTATATTTATTCGACCACGTTTGATTGTTTAATTTTTAAAACTGTAATATGTAATTATTGTAAATTGACTAATTGAGTTTGTTCTTATTATTTTATTTTTTTACACTCTTGTAGTTGATAAACTTTATAATATATTCCTCATGTCTTAATATAAGACATAATTACATAACCTGATTAGATTAAAAAAGTTATTTAAGTTGGTTAATATGACATGCATTTTCTATAACACTTTGCTATCTTCCTTAATTCCCCCTTCCCTCCATTCCTTGATTATTATTGAGGGAGTATCGATATGGATAAATTAGAAAATGATTGATAAATAAGAAAACAATGTCTTATATTTATAATCAAAACCAACTTCACAAATATCTCTTATATTAAAAATCGGAGGAGTAATGGGAACCTTTTTTTTTTTAAATACAAAAGGTAAGTTAATAAACTTAAAACTGAACAATCATATCAGTGTCGATTCAAACTAAGAATAATTAAGGCTAAATTTAGACGAAGAGACATATAGGATGAGGGCTCTGTAAAATTTGCATGTCCTCGTTTGGAATGAAAGGGAAACTTGAAAACCCTAAATAAGCACTCACAAACATGTTACTTTCAATGACGTATCTATCAAGTTAGGAAGGGGAATGTTGATGGGGTGGTAGGTACATTGTCCATGTCTAAACCCCTATCACCGTATATCACATGGATCATGCTTGTACATCGTGCATGCATGATTTGGAGGCACCGAGACAGGCAATCCATTTTGGTTTGGCTCAAAATGTAACAGCTAATCCTTCTAATTCGGCAACCAAAAAAAAAAAAAAAAAACAGCTAATCCTACTAGATGTGCATGTACGTGGCAATTCAAAAAGTTGCCGTGCACGATTCAAGTATTTACACATATCATATGATGGTGAGTGAACTAATCAACAAATTAATTACCATATGACTGTATGCCTAATGCAAATATTATATTGAAAGGCGCCCTGAATAAATTGAAATTCATTCATAAGTATATACTTTTAAAATTAATTCCATGAAAAATGAGCAGTTGAATGCACTAATGCCATAACTAAGATTGGGATCTTGCTGCGGTCCGCTGCCAGTCCTTTTCTCCCAAACTACACCGTTTTGGTGTAGTTTGGGGTAAAGGGGTGGGGTTTTTTTTTTTTTGTTAAATAGGATATAGTATTTTGAAATATTTTTTGGAAGTATCTAGTATCTTAAAATATTTTTGAAGTAACATATAGTATTCTAAAATAATTTTTAGTACTTTAACTCCTTAAAATATGTTTTCAGTTGTATTTAGTGTGTTAGCAGATTGATTGCAATTTAACCTTTAATGTATTTTTTTAGTTCCAAAAATCACTTTAAAATATTTTTTTGGTGTTTTTAACCCTTTAAAATATTTTTTGGTGCTTTGAACTCTTTAAAATATATTAAGAGTTAAATTACAATCAGTCTCCTAACACACTGGATACAACTAAAAATATATTTTAAGGGGTTAAAGTATTACAAATTATTTTAAGATATTATATGTCACTTAAAAAATATTTTAAGATACTAGATACTTCCAAAAAAATATTTCAAAATACTATATCCTATTTAACAAAAAAAAGACCCCACCCCTTTATCTCAAACGGTGTAGTTTGGGAGAAAAGAACTGACAACGGATCGTTAGGCAGCGGACCGTAGCCAGATCCCTAAGATTGTAGTGTCCAAAGGATATGTTCCCGTGTAGGGGGTGTTTGCTGCATTTTTACTGTTGTGCCCCATATCGCCCCTCACTTTTGGGGTTATTCTTAGATGTTTTTTATGATTATTTTTATTATTAGATCATATATATAATGAGTAACATTTTAATATTTTATAGACAAAAATGAAGTTGTTTTCAATCTTTTATGAATTTTTAAATATTTAAGACTTTAAACCCAAAAAAAAACTACATAAATTTGAAATTTCAAATCTTTGAAAAATCCTAAAAAATTTGAAATAGCTCAATTTTTAACTTATAAAATATTAAAATTCCACTCATTTTTTGTAAAATATAATAATCTAAAGAATCATTAAAAAAATATACGAAAATGACTCCAAAATTAAAGGGCTAGGGGGTGCAACATCAAAAGTGCAGCATACACCCCTTGCTGTTTGTTACCATGCAATGCTAATCTTTTAAATTCTCACGTGCCATGTGCTTCCAATTATCCTTCAAGACGCAGTTGTGCAATCCTATGCTCTTTATGTTCTATTTACAAGGCAGAAACATGGTTATTGTAGCTGGTCATATTTACGAGGTAGATTACTATATTTTTTGTTACCTGAATGTAAAATTTCACCATTTGTTTATTATTATTGCGTAAACTGTTATTTTATTTAAAAGTATACATATATCAATTAAGAGAAAGTTTAAGATATAGGTAATGACATTTAAAGTTTGTTTGTCCTTGAATTTTACTTAAATGATTAAGGTGAAATCGGGCGCTTCAATTCATCACAGTTGAACAATCTTCAATCAAAGCTAAAAGTGAAATGAGTTTTGATTCCGTCAGGCTCATTTGATTGCGGAAAGGGGACACACTCTCGCTTGTTCATTAGGCACATGCGTTACAACTTTCAGGTCCGACAAACACTATGAGATAAAGCCATACGCTACCATTTTTAGCCATGATCGTCAAGGAGAAAATGTCTGCGTGGATTGGCCTTCAAATTACAAGCATTCATTTATTGCTCACGTCTGCTTGATTCTTTGCCCTCTGGCTCTTTAGAGGGAAAACTCAAATTATTTTCTTTCAAGACACTACTACAAAAAAGTAAAATTGTGGCGCTTATAATTGCATTAACTGTGGCGCTAGAGAAGTACCACATATCTGGACGTCATTAAAAAAAGCTGTGGAGCTTGGAAGCGCCACAACATTTTAAATGTTTTTTTTTTTAAAAATACCCTCCTATGGCGCTTGTTGGAGGAAGTGTCACAGGAGGGGGGCCTCAAGCAAGCGCCACAGCAGGGGGTCCTACTGTGGCGCTTGCGTCAGGAGGCCCCCCTCCTGTGGCACTTCCTCAAACAAGCACCACAGGAGGGTCCATTTTTTTTCTTTTTTTTTCTTTCTTCTTCTTCTTCTTCTTTTTTCTCCTGTGGTCTTTTTTTATGCTTCCTGATTGTGAAACTTTATATAAAATGAGTGGCTTTCGTGTTTATCATCTCCACAAATTGTCAATCTTTCTATTTTATATTTCAACCTATTATATATATATATATATATATATATATAATTTTCACATTTAAAATTCAAGTTCCCCAACAATAATGTTCTTACATTAATACTCTCCAAAGCTAACATAAAAAATATCACAATACAAGAACTTGATATGTGAACACAGTACATCAACAACTAATTAAGTAAATTAAAAGATTACTAAAAAACGCAAGCTTGTCGGCAAAAAAAAATTAAACAAAGCAAAAAGGCAAACGAAACAAGCTAGGTTTTCATTCTTTCCTATTAAATTAGGAACAAAAAGGCAAACGTTATATTACGGTTTATCTTGACTAAAAAAAAATTTAAACAAAGCAAGCTAGAATGAAATAGTCTTCTTCTTACAAATCTATTAATTGACCAGCGCAGGGAGTGGGAGACCACGTTGGTGATGCTAGCTTGAGTGACGAGTGAGCGTGTGGGTGTGTTTTTTAGTGTGAAGATGATAGGAAATGGAGGGAGGGGGCCGACGGATCCACTAAGAAGATGAGAAAGGGAAAGTAGTTTAATGGATGAGAGAGTAGTTAAATAATTAAAGTGGAGTAGTAGTCAAAAAGAGAATGAATGGGGGGCGGACACAAGACTACTACGCGGGAAATGAAATAATTAAGAGATATACTATCCATTTGAATTTTTTTTTAAAAAAAATAGGCAAGTGTGGCGCCTAAATAATTAGGAGCCACACATTGCCTCTCATCAGCTGTGGCGCCTAATGCTTAGGCGCCACAGCTGATATTGAAATTATCATGTGTGGTGCCTATTTATTTAGGTGCCACACATGCCCTTTTTTTAAAAAAAAAATTCAATGCTGTAGCTGTGGCGCTTGGTGGGTTAGGCGCCACAGTTGCTTTCGTGGCCCCAAGTGTGGCGCCTGCCCACACTAGACCTCCTCAATTGTGGCACTTAATCTATTAGGCGCCATAGCTAGTACCCAAAATTAAAAAAAAAATTATAGAGGTAAAAAAAAAAAAAAGAGAAGATGTGGCACTTGTTTAAAGAAGTGCCACAAAATGTGTGCCACCTTTTACCCTTTTTGTAGTAGTGAGAAAAAAGCGAAAGTGTGAAATCTTGGCACTAATCATGTTCAACATCTTGGAAGCAGCTTTGGTCCTTTTTCCTTTCAGGTCTGTCGGATAGAGATCTCAACGGTATATTTTTTATATATTAATATAATAATAATATTTTTATAATATATTAAATCTAGATCGTTGAGATCTTCATCTGATGGCTCTAAAAGGAAAAAGGACAATCCTTTTCCTGACGGATCCCAACATCTTGGTAGCTCTGTTGATACCTGAAATGTTGGGCTGGACACATATTTGTGGGTGAATATTACATTAGACCGCACGAGCCTTTGAAACACCCATAACTTAATTAAAATGCACATGCAACACTAAAGAAAAATCAATACAAAATGTACCAAAAAAACGCAACTTTTGAGTCACTGTTTTTAATAACAAATAGAGAAAGCTGGCATAATCATATACCGATTTACTTCAACTTTGACTCCATCTCCAGGAAAAACTTGAACGAAATTCTTCCTAATTTTCCAAGGAACATACCCAGAATTAAATCTCCATGATCACTTTATGACACAATCCGCACCCCCTCGATCGATTGGTGCCACCGACACATCGAGTGCCTAGGGGAAACTGGACTCAAAGGAATATTCACGCCCTCTGCGTGTTTCTTTCGCCTAGCACCAGATCGCACTAGCCTGCACCCCTCAGAGGAAACTGGGTAACTGGGAAATTGGACTCAAAGGAATAGTCCCCTCAAGGAAACTGGGGTAATTGGGAAACTAGCTCATTGGTACCACGTCTCGCCAAGCACTTGAACTTATCCCTAGGTTGGGTGTTCAAGTTTTGGGGAGGCGAAAGAAACCCATAGGGGGCGGGAATATTCCTTAAATCCAGTTTCCTAGTTACCCAGTTTCCCTTGAGGGGTGCAATTTGGTGCGGGCTGTGACAATAAACTAACGCAATGGTGCCAATTCTTATCAAACTCTTATATTTAGCCCCAGGGTAAGGGTTCGAGGCTGGGGAGGCAAAAGAAAATCCCAAGGGGAGGGATTATGTTCCTGTGAGTCCAGGGACCCTCAAGCACCCTCTTAGTGAGGTGTGACTGTGACATTTTGTGGGTGAAACGCGAGAATCGATCAGAGCATGGAAGGCAAATCAAAAGATGCAGCAACAATAATAAAGCAAGTAGAGGCTAAGCGTATAAAGCTCAATAAATTTAAACTTCAAAGTAGCATGCCCATTTTTCCGGTCAGTCAAACCAAACTTAAAAACCGGATTCATTTTTATCAGACTGACAGGTCAATTTTGACAATGAATGGGCTCAAACATTTTTCTGATTGGATTTGGAGAGATACTGTTCACATTCTCCTTTTCTTGGTCTTTGTTTTTTAAGATTTGAGACTATTCCCTTTCTAAAGACCTTTCACATTTCCTAATAAGTTCGTTTTTTAGAACTCAAATTTGTATTGTTCTGCTTTGGATGAATACCACATCAACTAATAGTTTAAGGGTTGTCTTTTACTTTCTTTTGACTATTGTGAGGAAAAAATATTAATGTCTTACCTCTTATCTTTTTTCTATACAAAAAGATGAAGGGCATTCCCTCAAACCGCACGTTCCATATTAAATGGACCACTAAAGTCTACTTGAAGCAAGGATTATTCTAGCTCCATCGACGGTCGAGGTCGATACATGATGCAAACCAGGACCCATGGAGAGGGACGGATCTACAAGATGATCATTTAAGGTATATGTCTAAGCTCGATGGTTCAATCCCTCAGCAACATGGATTGGATTTCCACAATTATCCCAAAGTTTGTGTGTGTTTCGTCCAACGAATCTCGAAGCAAGTTAAGAATCTCCAAAGCTTCTGTCTCCACCACTAACAAACAAACCCCTTGATCCTAGGCAATTTTAAGCCCAATTGAAGTAGACAAGGGCTTTATTTTAATTTTAATAATCTACTTTTCCTCCTAAATTTATAATACCCACTCAAAAGTATTTTTATTAGTTGCACCTATTAAAATGTTCTTAAGTTTCATCAAAGGGCAGTGCTAAAGTTGTAATGCATATCATTTATTAGGAAATCCAAATTTTTATTTATTATGGATAATTAATTTAATTAATTTTTAAATATTATCAAATTATCTCACTCTTATATTAAGCTATAAATAGTAAGTACTACTTAAATAGATAGGCAATTGTCAACCAAAAAATAGGGGGGAAATAGAGGGACAACTGAGTTGGGGTTTAGCGGGTCCGGATTGTTTCATAAATATTTTTCTCCTCATCCCTCAGCGTCCTAAATCCTGACTGTCTAGATGATCCAAAAGATCAAAATGCACCAAGTCATCACCCCATTAAAAATGAATCATCTTCATCTTCCCTTTTCCGACTCCCAACCTTAACCATCGTCGCTGCCATGCCTTCCCGGCTATTCCTCATCCTCCTTTTTTATTCCCGCAACATTGGCCATTCTCCAATATTGTCTGTGGTAACATTCTCAGGGTTGCTGCCATAAATGAAAACTTGTTATGAATTCGACTATAGGCCAAGTTTTTGTGGCTGACTCTTTTTCGAGCCTCTACCACGTTCTCTTGGAAACAGAGGCCCATCTGGCATTCTTGGGGGAAAAAATAAAAATTCTGAGATATATATATGATCTCTAAGAATGAGATTTCTGCTGCAGTGAATATTAGAAGTGAACTTGCATAAACTGAGCTGAGAGTAAAGAAGAAAAAACATCGAGAATGAAATTTGGTTTGCAAAAGTGTCAAAGTCCCTCTAATGAGCTGACAAGCATAATATGGACAACAATTCCCTCTTAAATAATCACGTCTTAGTTCCAAACCTAGCTTTAGGATCTACGTACATAACTCAAAGGGGGTCACCCACCGTAGAACAAATTAGATATTAAGATAAAAATATTGTGGCTTGATTGATGACAAATATGGCTTCTAGGAAAATATGCACGTCAAGATCTTTGCTCCCAATTATGGTCCAAACACGACTCAAGAAATACATTACCTTTGGTGTCTCCTTTCCCTTTGGCTTCGTCTTCGTCATCAAATTTCATTCTTTTAACTTTTTCAATTTGGTTGCACTATCATGCCATTTGTGGTCTCGGTCTTGTCTTCGTGACGCTCTTCCTCTTGGGATTTTTCGTAGACTTAAAGCTGGAAGATGGAACAATGATTTCTTTATTTATTTGCATCAGAATTCTTAAGTTTTTTCTTCTTATTAGTCTTGTTTTTCTTGTCCAAGTGCTTCTCTTTTCTGGGTCAGCAACTTTCTTCGCTGGTTTGGTGCTGTTTGCAGCTTCACTCACCTGTTCTATGTCTGAATTTTTGGAAGAAGCCATTGAGTGTGAATGTTGTTGCTCAAGGGCTTTCACTTCTCAATTTTCTTGGATTTTGGTTTTGTTTATTTGCAAGTTTACAACAGCTTTCAGTGAAATGAACAATCCATGTCAATGCAAAGTAGCAGCCAAATTAGCTGGACCACGGATTTCCTGATTTAATATTCAGCATATGGGTGTTCATGAAGCCTAGAGCCCGGTACGCCCACCCCGGCCCAATAAAAAATTGCCCTGTCCAACCCAAAAAAAAGCAGCCCGAAAAAAATTGGGCACAATCGGGCTGGGCATTTTAGCGGGCAGGGCCGGACATCAGGCAGGGTATGCCGCCCTGCCCAGTAGATATATAATTATATATATTAAAATATGTGATGTAAATATTTTTTTGTATAACAATTTATAACTTTAAATAATTATATTATATTATATATTTTGTTTTATTAGGCTCCTTTGGTATTATATATTATTTATGGTTTTGTCTTTCTTTCTTTGTCTATATCCTTTCTTTCTCAATCTGGTCTAGATCCTTAGGGTTCGAGGATTCTATCTGGGGTAGTTTTAGAACTTAGTACTCGTTTTCTTTTCTTCTTCTTTTTTTCCTGAGCTTGGTTCTGTTTTTTTTTTTTATGGATAATAGAAGATCGAAGGTCTGGTTTTCAGCATTTATTTGTTGTGTAAAGCTTGTGATTTCTCTCCATATGATTTTCTTTTTTTTTTCCTAAGCTTGGTTCTGTTAAGGTCGGAGGTTTTGTTTTCAGCAGTTCGAGAAGGAAGAATGTAATGGGTATGATTGGCTAATGGTGATTGAAAATGTTTTTTTTTTCTGAGCTCTCCATATTGTTTATTGTCATGGAAGCTGTTTTTTTTTCCCACATAAGGTGTGAGTATGGCATCTTTGGTTGTGAACCTGTTTGTGCTTCCTTGAAGAGTAACTTCAAAGTTGGGTTGATAAATGTTGGGCAGAATGAAGCCTACCCTCGCCCAACCCAAGAATATCTGAGCTTCTACGGGCAGGGCTGAGCATCAGGTTGTAAAATACAGTCCAATAATTTTTTGGGTAAGGTATCGGACAAAGGCTTCACCCAACCCAACCCAACCCAACCCATATACACCCCTGGTTCAACACACAAGACAGAAGGCAGTCGGAAGAGGAGAAAGAAGCGGAAGCTTTGTTTTTAATAGCCTGGATGATGTGGTTCTTTGTCAGCTCTTGGATCACTTTGGACAGCCACGATCTTAAGATACTGAAGAAGCTGGGAAGACAGATGTTGGCAGAATCTGCTTCCGGGGTCCAGCAGGGTCCGCAGAATCTATGGAACCCAATTGTTCGAGGCGGTCTAGCGTTCTGCACATTTAAAACGCATCACCTCACGGAGGCCAAGGCGGTGCCCGGACCAGCGCCCAGTTCAAAGCTGTTAAAGTCCCGTACACTTGGACATCTGAGAAATGTAAATTTATATCCAGGCACATTACTCTTAAATAAATCTTGATAGACCAAAAAGTTCCAATAAACATTATGTATTGAAAACTTACAAAAAAACTATAAATTTTCGGCCAAAAAACGAATTATAACTTTTGAAAAATTATACTGAAATTAAATGTTATCATTAGGAAAGTATACTTCCAACAACCATAGAAAATTACATACTGAGGATAAAATTTCATTTCAAGAGTTTTTGGGTAATGATTTTTATCAAATAAAAGTTCAAAAAATGTGTATAATTTTTAAATAATGTTTTTAAAATTAATTTAGTTGAAATTATTTCTCACACGTAAGTTTTCTTGAAATCATAGAATAAAAACTAGCAATAAATCTGACACTTTTAAATAATAAGCTGGAGTATTTTGTTAAGTTTTTAAAAGTTTTCAGTATAATTTGTTCTAAAGCTTGGGTAGAGAGATGTATTTTCTCAACAAATCAAAAAAAGGAAAAATTGCAGTGAAGTACCAGAGAAAATACAACTAAAATATCTCTTAATTTGCAGCCAGGCCACTGAGACATTTGCGTAATATAATTTAGTTTGGAACTTCATTGCAATGTTCCCCAAAAAGAAAAGAAAAGAAAAAGAAAACACGATTGTACGTGGTACGTGGGGGCATAGCACAGCAGGCGCAGATGTGAAGGCTGGAATTGAATGACCGAGCATGTACTACTTCTGCGTCACGTTTACTAGACCTGTAATGTGGGTCCTCAGCTACGAGGGTCATGAGTGAGCCACGAGTTAGAACTTTGGGCTAAAAGGATCTATATTAAAATGTTGATATGAGTTTTTTTTTTGAAAAATAAGTGTTTTTTTTTTATATAAATTAAAATAAAATTCTTCTTAAATATTTATCTTTTATATAGTAAATCATGATTTAAAAATACTTATAAGTTAAAAATAAATTATCACAAATATATATTAATATAGGTTAATATTTAATTAATTCAATCTATAACCCTCTGATGCAGCCGTTTTTCTTTTCCTTTTTGCTTTATACTGCGTCTTTTTAAACATTTTTTAAACAATGTATTGCATTTTTTTCCTACACACCTAAACTAGAAAAAAAAATTAAAAATACACTATAATATCATAAAATATTAAATTCAAAGTTTCAAATATTATAAATTAAGTATACATCACAAGCCCACAAACTAAACATAAATCCAAAATCCATCATTAACATTCAATACCATCAGCAATTAGTCAATATTAACAATGTTCGAAGTTAAAACATGCTGTAAAATTTTCTTGAGCTTGAGCATTTTCCTTATGCACAGGTAAATATATCACAAATAATAGAGCATTTTCCTTGTGCACAGGTAAATATATCACAAATAATAAAACAAAGTGAAAGATAATAGTATCTTAATTGTAAATAAATAAATAGATGATAATGAAATAAATGAGTAAATATAATTATAAAAAACAAAGACGAGTAAACCCATCGCTAGTTAGCCCATACAGATTCGGGCTAAAAAAACCTGCATCATAACGATCCTTGCTTTTCATAATCCAACCTACTAAGTTTTTCGGTTTGAGCAGGTTCGCCCCATATGTTAAACTCGTATTACCAGCTTTAACATTCACAATTGTAAGCTTCTAGAATTAATTAATTAAAGGATTAAGGTGCAAGTTTGCTCGTAAGTTTTCGCTGAAGAGTAATATTTTCCTGAAAATTTTTTCAAGATCAATATCACCTTAAAAATTTTAAAATGTAGTAATGTTGTCCATACCGTTAAAAAGACTAATATTAACCCTTTAAAAATTGATGCTAACCGCTAACTATTAATAAAAAAAAAAAAGGTAATATTATTTTATTTTAACATTTTTCCGGATAAAATTGAACCTAAAAAAATTTCTAAGATAACATTACTTTTTAACAAAATATTCCTTAGCAAACTTGTAGATTAACCCATAATTAAATCATCCACGCCTTAGGAAGATTCTGCTCGGTTCAGTTCGGTTTCATGACAACGGGGCTAATCTTGTCCCAAAATCCGTACTCTAGAAATCAGATCGTTGGATTGTTCTCCACATATTCTTTCCTGTACTCACTCTTGTCTATAAGATAAGAGAAGCATTCTTCATATGGTTTAGAATACAAGTAATTTGATTAATTTTTTTTTTCTGTAATTAATACTTACTTTTTAACTTTACCCACTTATTATATCATCTTTTTTTAAAATAATATTCCTAATATAATTAAATACATTTCTTAAAATAGGTAAAAAGAAATAAAAATTTTTATTTTATGACATATTAAATAACTTAACTGTTAGAGTAATATATTCTGCTCTCAATCTGAACTTCTTTGGCAGAGTAAGATCAGCAAGTATAGATACGTCATACGTGGCGGCGAATAAGCAGAAACTCTAAAGAAGCGAAAGGAATGAATTAATCATTAATCAAACTAATTGGAACAAAAAGCATGGAAGTTACAATAATAAAATATTATAATAGAATAGAAAAAAAGAGGGTTTGGATTGGTGGCGTGAGGGCGTAGTTAATTGATACAGCAAATAATAGTATATAGACGTTAATAAGGTAGCCGTTGGCACTACATCTCTCCTGACACCGACTTGCCACCCAAATGTACACCCGTTTTTTCTTTTGTCAAAACCTAATCTTTTTTAAGGGATAAAAAACTAATGAACATTGCTTCGTAAGAAACTCGCTGGATTGGAAGACCCTAATTTCGTGAGACTTATTCTCAGTGAAGATGCCATTAATAAGAAAATGAAAATATTAATAGAGACTAAGCTTATATATATGTATATATAAAAACAGCCCGAGAAAAGTTTGGCACGTAGAAAAACAAAAACTTTTCAGAACTATATTCTGGTAATTAAGGATACCTGGCGTTTCTGAAGCTAACGCAAGTTTGCTGTTTATAGTTATAGCGAGTGTTTGACATGCTGCACGTGCATGTATCTTATTACACCCTTTTCTCTCCATAAAATACTCTAATTAATATAGATGCATATGTATAATTAAGAAGGTCGTGTTAGGTGAAATTGCGACTTTTATATATATATAAAATACCAGAGGCAAGGGGCTTTTCATTCTGATGATGGGGCACCGAATGGACATTTAGTTTGATAAAATAAGAGAGGCCTGGAAAATTACATCAGCATAAGTATCTGCTTCACAGCTTTGACAAGAATGAAACAATCTAGCAGTTAATATGGGGAGCTAATATTCATACTCGCACACCAAAAATTCACACCCTAGAAATCAGCACGTTGGGCTTGCTTCATATGATCTAATTAATTATACTTTGGGTTGAAGGTAGCCAGTAGTAATTAAACGCACAAAAGGAAAAAAGGGTACCTCATCCTTATCTACACAAAGCAGACTAGACAATATGATAATAAAAATAAAGTTATTCGTAGTCGGCAGCATTTATTCAAGCGCTACTTGCACTCATTGCTCACTTTACACCCATAATCATCCACTCCCTCTTCTTTAAGAAAGTGGACCCGTGATTAGGATTTGTTTATATACCAAATCGATCGTCTCAGTAGGATTAAAAAAACCGGAAAAAATTAATCTTTTGGTTCCTAGAATTTTGACTGGGTTATAATTCAGTCTATAAACATTGATTTGTTGTAACTCAATCTCTATAACTTTAACCATTTTAGAATATAATTCCCCACTTTCATTCTAAAACATAAGGACTAAATTATAAATGATTAAAACTATATGAACTGAGCTAAAATGAGTCAAAATTCAATAACTGAGTTATAACCAAGTTAAAACTATAGAAACTGGATTGTAAAAAAATTAGAGTATAGAGATTGAGTTACAACTTGGTTAAAATTATAAAGACCAAAAGATTAATTTTTCAAAAAAAAAATCGGAGGTTGATCACATCTCACTTTCCTAATTAATTATGTGCGTTGCCATATATACAAGTCATATAATTATTATCGTTTACTTTACCAATAATAAACAAGAAATTAAAATCGATGTTAGAAAACGATGACTTGAGACGCGCGCGATTTAAAAAGGCGAGTTTCTTTTCTTTTGCTTGGAGTAAAAGAGAATAGTGATTCGAACTGGAGAATGAGTTGAAAAGGATCTGTATGGGAGAAGGGTCATCCAATTCAAAATAAAGTTTAGCAATAGTAAAATAGATAGGTTGGCTGTTTTTGCAGCAACATATTTTAGGAATTAGTAATTTAGTATTATTTTACATCGAGGCATCGGACTAGAAATATTGTTTAGGAGAAGAAAATAATGCAACTCCCATCCCATGTGAGGGAGCAGAGAAAAATACAAATAAATACGGTAGTACGTAAAATTGAGCTGCTGCTTCCTATTTTCTTACAGTGCATCTGATTTTGCATATTTTTTATGTTATCCCTACAAGCTCAACTCCGCGCCACGTCTTACATAGTTGGTCGTCATTTTATTTTTTTTTAAAAAATACATTTGAGATTTAAAATAATGTATGCCTCACATGAACCGTTGAGTTTGTCGTTCTAGTTGTATTATTGAAAGTGAGCGTCTAGCTAGATGCATTTGATTCTGGCATCGTGTCCCTTTCCCTCGGTCGTTTAAGCCACGTTGACTCTTCTAATTTCCCTCATTCAATTTTAAATTTGTAGTATGCAAAATTGTAAGTATTTAATTTATGTTTTTAATTGAGAGACAATTATAAAACTCCCTTTATTTTAATTATGTTAAATTAAATATGGACTATCTAAAATCAATCTGATTAACTCAAATTGGCTAGTGATTAGAAACCAAACCCATGTGATGTGATTCCCAAAGGCTAGAGTATTGGGGGGAAACAGTGTTTGCTACTCCCTCCGGTCCTAATTATAAGACAAAGTTGATTTTTTTGGAGAAATTAAGGAAGCCAATTAAATTATTTTAGAGTGTTTATATTTTTATTTTTTTTTCTCCAAATTAATTAATTTGACTAATAAACTAATATATAATCTAAAGATACTAAAAATATAAACACTCTAAAGTAATTTAATTATTTTCTTTAATTTTTCTAAAAAAATCAATTCTATTTTATAATTAGGACCGGATGGAGCATTTTCTAATGGTATATGTTATTATAATTTGTACACCTCATGTTACTAACAGTTGAGATGGTAGCGCTAGCGTCTGGCGTGAAGCTGTGAAGTTTGAGAGTGGGAGTTACCGGAGATGTTAATGAGGGAACGAGTGATCCATGTGAGGGCAATTTGGAAGTGGATTGATATGGAGTGAGGAGGGCCCCGGTCCAATTGTCATCTTCCAGGCCCAATTGATTTGGTGGTTCAGTCATTTTTGTTTTTCTTGGTACCAGAAACATAAAGAGGAAGGACCTACAATTAGTTAAGGTTGTCAGTTAGGCCTATCTTTTTTATAAGGGGTCGTTGAATGAAGATAGAAAAAATGATTTTGTTTCCATGAATAAAATTATAATTACATAATTAAAAGTCATTCTTGAATATTGATGATATAAGGATAATCATGATGTAACTTTATATTTTGTGAAACAAAAAAGCACTTTTTCCACATTGGACCTATTGCAGCTTGAGATATTAGGGTAGAAACAAGCATGAAATGTAGGGATAAGATGAACGAGTTGTTACTTCGTATTTGTGTTTGATTGACTGAAAATAATATGGAAACGAAATGAAAAGATGATTTTTGAATTACCTTAATGTTTATGCCGAAAATAAAAATTAAAAAAAGGAGAGAGACTGCATGTGTGGTACAAGAGGTAATTGGCTAGAGAAGTAAAGATGAAGAAAGTGAAGTGGGGCTTTGAATTCAATTGTAAAGTTTCACATTCGTTAGAGAAAGGGGAGTGATATTTTTTGCAGATGACTTAGTTCTTTTTCAGCTCCACTGAGGCTTCAAAATATCTTGGACGATTTTTGTTTGAGCTCAGGTCACAAGGTGAGTAGTAGCAAAACAGAGGTGTTTTTTTTTTTCTAATAATGTGCCCCAAGGTACTAAATTGAGGATTAGTGAGGAGCTTGGCTTTACGCAGACTGATGATCTTGGGAGATATTTGGGAGTTCCCTTACTTCATAAGAGGGTTTGTCTGGAGACTTATGAATATATTGAGGAAAAGGTGCAACAAAAGCTTTCTGGTTGGGCTGCTAAAACTCTATCACTGGCTGGACGTCTCATACTAGCAAAATCGGTCCTCTCCGCCATCCCAACCTACACTATGCATACTACCAAACTGCCAATTGGGGTGTGCAATAACATTGAGAAATTAATTAGGCAGTTTGTGTGGGGAAGTTTGGAAGATAACCGGAAAATGAGTTTGATTAACTGGGATGATATGTGCATGTCGTTTCAGTCAAGAGTATAGCTGGGAATACGGGCCAGCCCGCGGGTTGTGGGCTGGCCCGCACCAACCCGCGGCCCGCTGGGTGCGGGCTGGCAAAATGCCAATCCTAGCCCGCGGGCCCGCATTTTTTTTGAAAAAAAAAATCATATTTTTTAAAGAGGATTTAAAAATATGAGACATATATATATGAGTAATTAAATTTACCTTCCCAATATCAATCATTTCTTTTATAAAAATTTAAAAACATAATCTAAAATTTAAGAGATAAAGTTATCAAATTTGTTAAAGTTTATAAATAAAACATAAACTCATCCTCAAGCAACCAAGATATAATAATTTTGTTTAAAGAAGAAGGGAAGGAGCTAAGATTTTTTTACTTTGGATTGAGAGGTACCAAGATAAGAGTGAAAAACTTATAAGTTTTATAAAATTATTATATGTAAATAAAAAATAAAAAATGTTGCGGGCCAACCCGCCAACCCGCGGGCTGGCCTGCATTAACCCTCGGGTTATGCGGTGCGGGCCTGTGCGGCCCGCATTTTTGCAGGTTGGGATTTTCCCAACCCTAACCCGTCAAAACCCGTGGGCTCACGGGTTGAGCCCGCGGGTTGAGCCCATATTATCGGCTCTAGTCAGGAGGTGGGGGGATGAAGAGGCTTGAGCAACAAAACCATGTGTTTCTCATGAAACTATGTTTCCAGCTCCGCACGAGACTAAATCTGTTATGGGTACAGATTCTCGATCACAAATATGGATGGGGTGAGTTCAGAGGTCCGCAATAGAACAATCATAACTATTCATATTTGTGGCGCCATATTAAGCCATCCTGGGAGGACATCGAGATCGGGGTGAGATGGACTCTTGGTGATGGTGCAAGAACACAATTTTGGTATGATAGTTGGGTTCCTACTGTGGGTCCCTTAAGATTTTTGGCTTTCCGTGATATTCCACCAGCAGAGGCTTCTCTATCGATAAAAGACTTTGTTAAACAGGACAGGAGTTGGCACTAGGACTTGTTCAGAGAGATTTCCTCGCCCACATCAACTCACTCATTGCAAGAATTAAGGTTCCGGAAGTTGCAAACGGTGTTGCACAGTGTTTTTGGGATAGAACGTGTGATAGTAGTTTCTTATAGAGCTCGGCTTACGAGATGCTTTGTGAGACAGAATGGCCACCTTCAGATAAAAGATGGGATGTAGTGTGGAAGTGGGAAGGAGCTCAACGTGTTTGAGTGTTTCTTTGGTTAGCTCTCAAAAACCGGTTACTTACTAATGCGGAACGGCATAGGCGACATCTAGCAAGCAACGGCTTGTGCTCTAGGTGTGGCCTGGCTATAGAAGATATTGATCATGTTCTTTGGAGTTGCGTCCCAGCTCAAGAGATATAGAGCATATTGTGCCTAGCAACCAACTCGCCTAGTTTTTTTCAACAAGACTTTCATGGAAGATGTTTCGAAATTTAACGACGTAAACGCTGGTCAATCAGGGTAATGTTAAATGGAATAACTTCTTTGGTATTATGTGCTAGAAATTATGGCATGCTCGGAACCGAACCATTTTCAGAAATGAATCCGCCCAGGCTTCAAGTTTGGTTTGAGAAGTGATGGCCCTTACGGAGTTTAGTGAAGCGGCAAAGGATTTGCTGAATCTTTATCATGGTCGTGAAACCCTTTGAGAAGAACGACTGATTACTTGGCAAAAATCGAGCTTTAGGACTATCTCGTTAAATTGTGATGGAGCGAAAAAAGGAGCTACTGGGGTTGCAGGAGCCGGATGTGTACTCCGTGACACTGAGGGACACTGGTTGATGGGTTGTTGTCATCATATTGGCACCTGTTCATCCCTCCAAGCTGAATTATGGGCATTAGGAGGCGGGTTAGAGCTAGCTTGGATGAGTGGTTACAGGAACATTGAGGTTTAGGTTGACTGCTTGCTTGCTTTGACCTTGATTCGCAGAGAGGAAGGAAGCACGAATGCTAATGAGAGTTTGCTTCTTTGACTTCGCCGATTGTTGGGGTTGGAACAGACTATTAATCTTCGACATGTGTACCGTGAGGGAAATAGATGTGCTGACTATCTAGCTATGTATGCACTGAATTTGAGTATCTGTTACCACTTGTTGCACGATCCACCTAATGATATGCGACAAACTCTTCAAGAGGATGCTATGGGTGCAGGGTCTACGCGACTCTGCAATTTTGCTATTTGTTCCTTCTTGATCTTTCCTTTGTAAACGAAAAAAAAGGATAAGATATCCCCTGTCAACACTATATAAAATCGTGGCGCAAGAGGGCCAACTCAACTCAATAAAAGTGTGAATTACAACAATTCATATTGAACGGATTCTAAATGGTCCAAAGCATTAGGAAGTACAAAGTTATGACGGGTGAAACTGAGGGATAATACTTCCCACATCTTTTACCAGTGAAATTGAGGAATAATGCTTTCCTCGTCTTTCTCCAGAGGAGCATATACACGATCAAGATGCAATGGCAGGGTGATATCTTCTTAACATTAATGCGTAACATCGCTTTGCCTCAATGGCAAAATAAAACATCGCTTTGCCTGATATCACAAGATTTTGTAAGAAACATAAACCATATGCGTCCAACCGGCCAGACATGTGTTGAAAATAAAATTTGACTCGCTATCTTTTAGGATAGGTGATTGACAGTCTTTCATTTTGATAAACTACAACTTTTTGTCTTGTTCCAAACTGCAAATAATATTTTTATAACACATACACACACATCAAAGGATCAAATGGTCGCCTAAGAAAACCACAGGAAAAAGTCTCCACAACTTCGAATTTCGGATAAATTATCGTACAATACAGGGAAGAATCCCTATTTTAGTTCCTGTATCCCAAAATCTCATGGTTTCGTCAACTATGCCGTTGAATGTGCACAATGAAGATCGCCTTAAATCACAAGATCCAAAAAAAAAAAAATGAGACGGAAATGACGAGAGCAACAACGAGGATGACATATAGCAGTGCCCATCAAACTAATCACCCCCGTAATCCTTGAGCAAAAACTGATTGAAGGAACCAGCAGGAAAAAGAGGGATCTCTCTGTTCCCTTGTATGACAATACAAGAATGTCATACAAGGAATTGAAACTAAAGAAAATTAAAAAGAAAATTAAAAAAAGAAGATAATGAAGGAATGACAATACAGAAAGTAAGAAAATCCAAAAATGTCGAAGACAGAAAAATTGAAACTGCGGCATTTTATTGGATTGAAGGAACCAAAGATACCGTTTTTGAAGGCGCAAGTGACCCAAACCGTGAGTAGTGGAGCTAGTATTACAGCATCCAATTTGTGCTGCGGGGTATTTACAAAATTCGACGAAGCATGTAATGCAGACACAAGATCTACATCCGATTTGTTCCTGAAGTTTGAGGTGGAGGCCTTATAACAGTGAGCATGTGAGTAAACTGAAGAATTTCGGTATTGCAGTTACATTTAAAAGGAGAATAACGGATAATGGATCATAAAAAAGAAAATAGAGGAAGTTAGCTTAATTTCCTATGCATCACCGTCATAATCATCATATATAGCCCAAAAAGCTGAAACCAGTGAGCTAGGGTGTTTCAAGTTTTGGGAGGGCAGGCGGCGATAACAGGGGAGATTCTGGGGAGGTCGCCGGGAACCAAGTGTGCTTGCCCCAACATCAACGACTTGTACATCTGAATGATCATCTTCTCGTCGTACTCCTTCACAGGTCCCCTCCCGAAGCCGAAGGCCGCCGTGCCTCCGCCGAACCCCATCACCACCCCACCGTTGTTCATGCTGCTCATGGCCCGCGAGTTCGCCACTCTCATCATCATTCTCACGTAGGCTTCCCTCAACCACACCAGCATCTTCTTTGGCGACGGAATCCTCGTCAATCGGATCTTTGGGGCCAATTTGACCCTCCAGAACCGCCTCCTCCGGCTGCTGCTCCCCAGCTGCACCCTGCAGATCCTCCTCCGGCGACCCGACCCATTTAATCTCCGGTACCCTCTTCTGTTCCAGTACCCCTTTAATCCCTTCAACATGCTCACCGAAATGCCTTCCATGCCCTCTTCTTGTTGTTGTTCTTCCCTTTCCGCAGGGAGAAAGAGAATGGGCAGCAGCTAATACGGTAGGAGGTGGGTGAGAGAGTGAAGAGGGCAGATAATCCACTTAGGTACGCAGGGTTGAACCCATGAACAATACACTGACACCTCGACCTATATATCCCCCCTCTTTTTCCTCAATAT
Organism: Inga laurina; assembly: GCA_963855925.1. NCBI lineage: Eukaryota > Viridiplantae > Streptophyta > Magnoliopsida > Fabales > Fabaceae > Inga > Inga laurina. The sequence goes on along the minus strand of OY979703.1, from coordinate 3,542,354 downwards.
TATTTTTATTGATTTACATCGCTATTATTACGGGACCGCTGGATACAGAGGAGGATCATCCATCAACACCGTTTGTACATAATGTGTATTAATAACTAATAAGATGGATCAAAACAACAGTCGGTTGCCTTTAGTAGGACGGTACCTCGTTGTGCAGTGAATTAATATTTGAATTTTTATTGAGAGAGTTGTCCACTTTTGATGCATAACAATATCTTAAATAAAATTGTATCTAATAGGAGGATGTCTATATTTAACCCAAAAAAAAAAAAACTAATAAGATGGAAGTGATAATTGTGGAAAAATAACAAATAAGCATTGATAAGATGGAGTAATTATTTTTGGAAAAATTCCAGAAAAATACATCCGAAATAGGGAAATCCTTAATCAGTATTATGAATTTCAAAATTCCGGATCAGTATGCTGTTAGTATGGATGAATAGTATAGGGGCGCCAAAAGATGATTTTGTCCTTCAGTTCTCATTATCGCCACTTCAGGATAACAACACGCTGCTCTTAATTTACAACTTCGGATTCTTGATTAACAACTCCTATTTTTTGTTTTACAACTTCGTAATTTAAGTTTCGGGCCAATAACAACACCTCTTTCTTTATTAACAACACGCGGCTCTTAATTAACAACTCTGAATTCTTAATTAACAACTCCGTATTCTTGATTAACAACTCCACTTTCATCTTTTTACTTTCACAATAACAACAACGGTCTTGTTATTAACAATACCATATTCTGCATTAACAACTCTCATTTCTTGTATCACAACTTCGTAATTTAAATTTCAGGGTCAATAACAACACCTCTTTCTTTATTAACAACACTATATTTTTGAGATGTGAATATGTAGAAGAATAAAGCGGAGTTGTTAATCAAGAATCCGGAGTTATTAATAACAAGACCGGTGTTGTTATTGTGAAAGTAAAAAGATGAAACTTGGGTTGTTAATCAAGAATACGGAGTTGTTAATCAAGAATTCAGAGTTGTTAATTAAGAGCCGCGTGTTGTTAATAAAGAAAGAGGTGTTGTTATTGGCCCGAAACTTAAATTACGAAGTTGTGAAACAAGAAATAGGAGTTGTTAATCAAGAATCCGGAGTTATTAATTAAGAGCAGCGTGTTAGTATCCTGAAGTGGTGATAATGAGAACTGAATGACAAAATCATTTTTTAGCGCCCCACGCACTGTTCATCCATACTAACAGCGGACTGATCCAAAATTTTAGAATTCGCAGCACTGATTAGGGATTTTCCTATTTCAAATATCTTTTTCTGAAATTTTCCCAATTATTTTTAGTGAGTGAAAAACACACCGTGGAATAAAAAAATAGGTCTGGATATATATTTAATGAGGAGGAAGGTGGCATGTGACATGTCGGTGTCAAAGATTAGTTGGAGCAGCATCTTGTTATGTAATCTGGTTGAGGCCAATGGGGGATCACGAACTAATTAAACAAAGTAAACATTACCTGTCCTGGCATACAATAAGTTGTCATCTTGAAATTGGTTCAACACAGCAAGGGCTCCAAATTTGAGCATAAATCGCCGTATGATTAAAAAACATTAAGCAAAATATGTGCGTTTGGTGGCACGCATATTCAGGAAGCAAGCTTAATTTCCGATCTAAAACTTTGTAATCAATTCCAGTACCAGTGGGCTTTGTCCCGGAGACCAAAATTAGTACTGGTAGTGGTATGATATGAACATCTTTCTTATTTGATAGACCCCGTCGTTGACAAAACCACCCCCCTTAGTTTCTTTTGATCACGACATCGTGAAAAGGACAAAATTCAAGACGCAAAAAACGAAAAAGAAAAAGAAAAAAAAGTTACTGAATATGCGGGCGGTCCCGGTGTGATCTAGATGCAAACTAGTATACATATAAAAAGAAGTATAAATGCAAAGAAAAACTAATGATGAAATGTTTGAAAAAAAGGACGTATAAATTCTATCTAGAAGACAAGGAGTTGCTGGATTGGTGAGTTTTCAAGTGATGGTTGTGTAGTTTCCATTCTTACAGGTGATACCAAAGGCTCGTCACATTGCATGTTCCTCTATCTTTGGCACCAACCCGCCAATCTTACTAAGGCTTGTCTTGTTTTCGCAGTGTTGCTTGGTGTGTATATTTGTGGCGACGTGGGACACATCACCTTTGTTACTTCGTGAGGTTGACGCTTCATTTTTTAGGCTTGTATATATGCCCAATTTATTTTTGATCCAAACAGTGTCCAATGGACCAAGAGTGCTAGCTAGTTAGCTGGGGAAGCTTCAAAAATCCGGGATGCAATCAATGTTCAGAAAGGCAGCAATAAATTAAGGAGAACTGTACGCAAATCTTAACCGCATTAAAAAAAAAAAAAAACAGAGAGAGAGTGGAAAAAAATTACCCAACTTCACAAGAACAGTGAGTAACTGGAATAGGGGGTTGGTATCAATGTTGTGATGGGGGAGTAGGTGAATGCATTGAAAGACAATGAAAACCTTGCTATCCATTAATTTGGCGTACAAGGGGGTCTTCATTTCGTATTGGAGAGATAATGAAATCACTACCTCTCCAACCCAAAAAAGTACTGTACTGGTGGGATACGTACGTATTCTTTTTTCTTGGATGCGGGATGAGTATGTTCAAAGTCAGGGTCTTGGCAATGTCAACGTATTAGGTGCCATGTCGTAATGTTTAATATATAAGCATACTGGAATTATAAATATAATTATAATACTAATAAACACTTAAAATATTATTACATTCAGCGTGAGGGTGCTCTGGTGAGGGGCCTAAAAAACCTTAATTTGATTGTCATCCACGGCATTGGCTGTGAGCGTGAGATCTGGTTCTGATGCCATTCACGAGAGAAGGTCAATGAGCTACAAATGCATAAAATAATAGAGATCGGTCCCCTTTGTGTCATATTAATGTCCCAGTATGCGATTCCCTTGATTTCATCGTCCTTTCGGGAAGGGAGAGGGTGATATACAAAAGAAGACTGGCCAGCTGTACTAGTTCATTTAGGTTGCAATAATAATCGAAAGTAACATGATTATCTAAACTCAAATTTATTATTGTATTAAAATTTGATTAGTTATCTGTTTTTTTTTTTGGGTCCAGTAACCCAGTTAGTTCTCAGATAGCCAGCATCATGCTACATTTTGAAGCTTAGCGAGAGAATGGCTAAAATCAAATGCCAAACTTCATTGCATATCTACACTTTAACCTAGTTTCTAAGCAATACAAATAATAAGGGCATAAGTTCATGGCTACGCACGAGCACTGCCTATTGCCAATCAACAAATTCCCCCTTCAAGAATCAGAATAAGGTAAGAAAAAATAAAAATCATCAATGAGAATGCAACGGCGAGCTGGGAGTTTCCCGGAAAAAAGACATTTAACAATTTAACCCAAATATTCACCGGCTTTGTTGCCAACTAACACCCTATTCATTAATTATTAATACCATTACCATTACTAATGGCAAATTGCCCTTTGTCCATGTCATCAAACAAAAATAGGGAAAAAATAGCCTCACCAATTCGATGCTTGTTTTGCCCTTAATTGCAAGTTTACAATATATTTCTCGCGTCATGGGGCAGAACAACTCATGTGGATATTTATTATTTAGCCAAACCCGTTTTTGAATCAGAACATGGCTTCCTGACAGTATGGTGTATAAAAAGATAACGTTTGTGTTTGGTTGGACTTATTTTTAGACAATAAGTCCTTATTATGCAAGCCGAGATAAAACTCTTCTCACATACTTACCTTATATACTGTGAATCATGATTTATAAACACTTATTATAAAAAAATAAGGTATTCCAAACAAGCACGATCTCATAAATATTTTGGTTACTTAGGCTCCTTGAGGTGGTTGTTGACATTGTTGTGATGAAATTAAATGAGGAGTGGCAAATCAGAAAGAAGCGGACCCGGGAATCAATAATAAGTTAATAACACAGCGACCTTCATTAAGGCCAAGGATAAGAGGCAGAAGGATACAAGTCTTTTAACGTACAAAAACCAGCCAATAATGTGAAAGGCTTCTCCACTTCTCTACATTGTTCAATTATATAATTTGGGCCAAACTTACGCCTGAATGGCCCACACTACAAACAACCCCTATATGATTATTGTAGTTCATAGCTTGCAAATAAATACGTTCGAGTCCCCCCTCCCCCCCCAAAAAAAAAGGGTTACAGGCAGTGGTAGGCATGTTTGAATCAACCCAGAGAGCTCGTCATCGAAAATCAACATAAATTTCCTAATTCCTACAATGCGACTGATCAAATTCTTATTTGTCATCAATAGGGACAACGGAACCAATATTCAAATTTCACATCCCTCTACTTAAGTGTGTAACTCTGATTCAAACTTGATCATAATTACCTTCAACAAGAAGGCATATTGGCCTAAAGGGAAAAAAAATTCTAACCTGTTCGCGGAATGTGATAACGGGACAAGAAAGGAAGCAGATGCAACTACTATAAATATGTGATCGTCATTTGTCAACACCCACACAAGGATATTACAATCGAATAGAATAGCATTAATATATACTACAGGGCAACCAAATCAAGAAAATCTACAGAACAACGGCATTACCTAATATTTAATTAGCATACTTGACACTTCATGAATAGTAATTAGTATGGCTAAAGTTACCAAACCAGCCTATTTCCTAGCCTTCTTCGCGGGCCTAGAAGACTTGACGGTTATGGAAGTAGCCTTCCTCTTCATAGGGGTAACTTTGGTCTTCTTCTTCATTGCGTCGGGAGTTTTAACCAGACTCAGACGCTTCACTCTTCGGTCTTTCCTAGCCGACGAGACTATCGACTTCTTCTTCGTATCCTTGTGCGCCTTCTTGAGTGCCTCCGGCGTCTTCACGTGACTCAGCCTCTTGGTCTTCAGCCCCTTCTCTGTGATCTTCTTGGCAGCCTTCAGCGCAGGCTTCGCACCCTTCTTACCTGGTTTGGCGGTCTTGTTCTTCTCCGAGGAGGAGATCTTGAAGGAATTCTTCACCTTGAACAGCCTCTCCGACTGGACAAACTTCTTGAGTTGAACAGAGAGCAGTGTCCTGAAATTCGGGGGCAGAAGTGACTTGTGTTTGTCCTCGATGAACTTGGCAATTGCTTGCTGACTGGAACCCGTGCGGTCGTTCAATGCGGAAATGGCTTCGGATATCATCTGCAAAAGAAAAAATTAACGAGAAACGGCGCCGGTAATTAGCAGAAGAGGAATGTAAAGAAGATTAAAGATAGGAAAGAGAGAAGCGAGTACATGGAAATAGGGAGGGTGGTGAGGAGCGGAGGCGGATTTTTCCTTGGCATTGGCTTTGGCCATGTTGGAGGATGAGAGAAAATGATGGAAGATAACTGAAAAGTTGGTTTGACCCTTCGAGTTTGAGGGGAGGAGGTTCCGGGCGGCTAGTTATGGAATGCTGATCCAAAAAGAGCGTTTTGAATTTCAATTTTCAATGACTTTTGGCGGGATCACTTTTTGTATACGTGGATAGTTAGCGATTTGCTCAGCGGAGGCTGCACCTGCATGTATATATGTTGGTGCTGTATTATGCTATTGTTGTGTATTTGTGATTTGGATTTTAATACTATCTTGATTCGTATTTTTTTAATAGAATTATTTAATGCCTATGTGTTGTAACTTTTTAAAAGTATTTTTAAGGCGTTTATAGGTCAAGTCATTTTTTTTTGTTGATTTTGTTTTCATTAAATGTTATGCATGTTAAATAGAGATAAAAATAAAAAATTGTTGAATTTTAAAGTAAGATTAATAAGGTTTAAGATTTGTTTTCTTTGCATGAAATACGCTATGAAGGAATAAGTATACTGATTGACTAGAGTTCAGTGAGCTTGTGTTAATAACAGTCCTGTATCCACGCAATGAAGATAAGCTGTTGGGGGAATAATACATGGCAAATATTAATGGAAGAACGAAAGGTGTCCGTTGAGACATAGTATGTGTTTGGTATTGTTTATTAAGGGTTAATAAGTATTTATTATGTAAATCGAGATAAAACTCATTTTACATATTTTTCTGATAGACCTGAATCACGATTTATAAGTACTTATCGTCTAAAAATAAACTATCTCAAACATATACATAATTTAAAAAATGAGCATATCAAGTTGAAGAACGTGAATGAATAAAAGCCAATTTGCTAAAATGCCTTGCAACCAAGGCTTTATTCCTGGGAATCTCTCTTTGATCGGCGATTCTTCACTCGTACACTTTAATATCACTATCGTCCCCCAGACCGGAACAACAAATAGTTAAACAAGTCCAAAACAGTCAAAATCAGACACGTGTTGACATGGTTGTTGCGAACTTATGCATACCCCACCTCCTTCATCTGAATACAGCACTTCAATTTATCCTCATCATCTGTCCTCCACTTCATCCTCACCTTCAAGAATCCTGCTTTTTCCTCCTCCACCATACGCATCTGTTCTCTTCCACTTTTCCACATTTATTTAATTCCCCACTTCACCATCCAACCATGGAAACAATTAGAGCCAAAAGAGCCCTCGAATATATGCATGGTTAAATAAAATCATCGATTCATTCATTCATATTTTCTAGCTTCCAACACAAAATTAATCAATGACAAGAGACGGCACCAATAAAACAACCACAGTCAACGGATTACAACGAATTAAACCCCAAGGCACATAGTCCCTCCTTCATCTGCTACCTACGTACACCTTATTATTTGGACTCCAATCATCGCTTGTTCCTTTTTTATTAAGGTTCCAGCGACAATGATCTGATAATGAAGTCTGCTTACACTGAAAGAACATCACACTAATTAAAAATGCACCTAATTAAATGACCCAGTAATGATACGCAAGGCAGAGAAATGCCGCCGAGAACAGTGACTGCACTGACACCCCAGACGCTGCAAACACCTTCACCGTTCCGGCGTCGCTCTCATCATCAGCTGGTTGGTATATTGGGAATGTTATTCCGGGTGTCATCCACGGCATTGGTGATCCGGGAGCTGGCCTGCAGTTAGGTCCGGCCATACAAGGCGGCGGCTTGCAATTCGGTCCCCCCGGGCACAACTGTGTCGGCGGCGGCGGCGGCTGTGGGAGTGGTTCGCATGGACCTGGAGTACATGATGGAGCCGGAGGGGGTGGGCCTGGGGGAGGCGGAGGCAATGGTGGCGAGAGTGGGGGTGGGCACGCCACCATGGGAGGTGGTGGTGATGGAGGAGGCGGACAAGCAATCACCGGTGGGGGCGGTGGCGGAAGGGGTGGGCAGGGATTTTCACACTCATCGCACAGGGTGCAGGATACTTGATCTTTAGACACAGTGGAAACAGATGAAACAGTAGTTGAAGACAAGAGGGAGGAGAGAGCGAGAGTGAAGAACATGATGAAAGCCATGGAATAGGACATGTTTGCAGAGTATCAGAGTTGGCGGCGGAGAAGAGAAGCGAAGGGAATTAAGAATAGGAGAGAGGTGAGGGAGTTAAGGGAGAAGATGAAGAAGGAGGAGAAATTAAATCATGTGGATTCACGAAGCACGTGTATTGGTGACCGCATCATTTGTCGGTGATTTATCTTCCACGGCATCATCCCATCATCAAGATCAAGCAATTCAAGGCATATCAAACACTCAATTTCTTCTTAATCTTTTTATCATTTTCTTATTTTTCCATATTTTCAATCCCCCCGCTGCTTTTTCTTCCACCTCAAATTCCCCTCTCTGCTTACACTTTAAGCAAGCTTCCATTTCTTTTAATGTGCTACGTATATATATAGATGAGTATTTTACTCAAAATGAGTTAACAGAGGGCTAACTTTTAATGTGCTACGTGTATATAAATGAGTATTTTGTCGTTTATTTATTATTGGTTTTAAAAGTTAACATAAATAATTTTTATTTATTTATTATAATTAATAGAAATAAAAAAATATATAATACATCAATTACTCTGAAACTAAACTTATAAATAAGATTACATTTTTTTATAAAAATAATTTATAAATAAAATTAGAGTGGTTGGTGATTAAACTTATCTATAAGGTATTTGAATGAACGCTCAAATTTTTCACGTTGCTGTCAGACACTAATAATAAAGAGTAGTCAGTTGCATTAAAAAATAAAAAGAGTTATCAGTCATCATCAGTGGAAAAGATCAAGTCAATTTCAGGCAATAGTTGAGGGCATGGACGAGGCCACAGTGATACCAAGACTTGTACCTGACGTAACAATATAGGAGCCAGAGTTAGGCATCAGTTAGACAGTTACACAAACATACGAGCTTTTAAATTCATAGTTTTCACCCAAAATTGCACTCAATAAATTATTTTTCTCTTGCAATTGTGTATCTCTAGTTTCCACATGTATATTATACGAAACTCATTGTTAACACATTGAAAGACACCCTAGGTCGGGCGTCATATTTAGCCAGGGTTGTACAATTCAACATCTTAACATGATATGATTATGGAAGACATGTTTTATTTAACTTTTAGGTACAGGTACGGTGACTTCACGTTTGAGCATAGTGGTGGGTTGAAGAAGCTGTTGTCTTCCTCTCTACTCCTCTCGCCACCTACCGCAACAGGCATAAAGCATATGCATCACTTGTGGTTTCTAGGTATAGGTTTGCGGCCATCATGGTCATCATTACCTAGTTCATCAACATTGCCTTAAAACTTCATTACATTTCAATCAAGGAGCGAGGAATCTTCTTAAAAAGCTAACACAAAATCTGCCTCTTCAATTCCAAGCGGAGGCCAAAATCTGTCAACATCTTGCTTGTTGTATACATTCCTCTTCCTGCACTTCAAGCTAAGCGTAGCCCCGTGCCCTTTCTCTCGTTGAAACTCCATTAAAATCCGATCATAAACCGAGTCATACAAATATGCTTAGCCTTTTCTCTCATGTTAATGCAGTTGAGATATCTAACATTCTGCTTCTCTTGTATTCCTTTTCTTGCGTCTTCTCTGCCCCTCTCTTATCCAAGCTAATTGTAGTCTTGAACCTTTTTGTGTATCCCATTCCTAGCCCACATGCTTCCTAGCCTTCCTCCTTTTTTGCGCGCGTCTGTGCCTGTAACTTTTCTCGAAAAGGAAACCAATGATCGAAGCGTCAGATACGATTTCTTAATTACTTCTTTTGAATGTCCACAGTTTTTTGGCACACAATTTTCTTCCAACCCCCAGTCATGTTAAAATTCATAAGAAGGGGTACAAGTCTTAAATTTTAAAGCCAAAATAATAGATCCAGATATGTTTTAATTTTTTTTGGGTGAAATATATGTTTTAATGTTTTTATCAAACCTCAAGACTTAATTAGGAGCTGCTTACTCGGGACTCGTTCAGAGTCTTTGAGTGGGAGGAAAAATCTCTCAGCTTCTGATATACTAACACAACTAACGGGTTTGTTAACAATATGAATATTTTTTTAGAAGAATTAACTATTTAGCTCCATATATTTAATATTTTTTTCTAATTAAATTATAATAAATTAATTTTGAATTATTAATAACAAAAATTCTTTATAGAATGAATAATATACTACATATAAAAATTTTACGTATTTCAATTTCAATGAAAAGAAATATCTTTACCAATACAAGTAAAAGATTAAGGCCCTGTTTGGTACATGGTATTTGAGGACAGGGAGTGGGATTGGATCAGGGATTGAGTCAGAATGTGTCGTTTGGTATGAGGAACTATGGGTAACCAGGAATTGGGAATACCACGAAAGTGGGATTGCTGCAAAGCTACCTCTCCCTGGTATTGTGTTTTGAATCCCGAGATTACAAAATTATGAAGACAAAAATACCCTTAAATAAAATATTTCAAGACAAAAATCAACCCAATCATAACCTAAAATCCTTCTCAAATATTCACTACCTCTTTTTTTCCCCCTCACCATCGACGTCTCAACTTCACAAGGTTTCCCTCACCGCCGCTCACTCCGTCACCCACTCCGTTGCCTCAGCACCGATCACTTTTCCCCTTTCTCTCCGTCGAAGATGTGCATTGTTGGCTATTAATTAGCGATTTGATTGTGATATCGAGATGTCTCTCATCTCTATATCAGAAGTCAAAGCCACGAACCTATTAGACGAGAGCTCTTTAATGTTCGTTAGCTTCGCAAATGGGTTTTTATTTATTTGTCTGGTCACTTTGAATCCATAGCCTTCTAATTTCCTGTTTTGTTGATTTCACGGCAATAAATATACCCTGTTTACTTGGTTCTTCAAAAATATATTTGAAGTTTTTACTAGGTGAACCTTTCCAATTATGACGATCGTGACGATGAGTTCAACACTGATTTCCCTGAGGATTTGGTTGATCGATCAAGTTTGGGATTAGGACAGGGTATTTGAGTCTTTTTATAATTAGTACTTATTTATTAAATAAAATTGGTAAAATCATTCCCTCCAATTAACACCTCATACCAAACATATTTTTAAAGCATCAATCCCAATCCCAATCCATCAAAATTTAATACCACATACCAAACATGGCCTAAGAGTCTATTTGAGTTAGTATTTGAGAAGCACATTCATGCAAGTTGTGGTAAAGTCCCTCTCACATTCTTATTTCATATATTATAAATGACAATGTAACAATAGTTTTTAGCTTTTTACTGTTAACCCATGGGCCGTTGACATTGAATTTCCAGCAGTCGAATGTGGCCCATGAAAATACTAAAATAGCCTCGATCCCCAGGGATGTGACTAACAGGAAGGAAGGGGACAGTTCAGTCGCAATTTTTCTGGTGGGCGCGTCGGGCTTCTCCATTCTCTTGATCTGTTCATAGTCGAGAAAATTGCTGCCCCCGTGCCGAGGCTAGAGCAAATGTCAACGTGCGTCGATGTTACAGAGGAGCAGCGATCACCTTTTCTCCCTTCAACTAGTAACTCCATCGATCGAAATGAAGACACTGTCATTCCTTTCGCATCAGATAAACCTACGCCAACAGCTACTGCTCCTAATCAACGCCTCGCTTCTCTCGACGTCTTCCGGGGCCTAACTGTTGCGGTTTGTCATCCCTTTCGAAATCATTTCCCTCGTTTTCTGTTTTGTTTGCTATTAATTGGGCGAAATTCTTTCGAGCTCGACTCAATGAAGGTTTCATGGATTTGTGCATCTGTATGGACTTGGCAATCATCTTACACCTCGTATAGCTCGATAGCTGAAGGGGAACCCCCTAAGCATTCTCCCCAACCCCCGCGGCGACTGTCAGCAAGCCACGGGCCTATCTACTGATTTGACTGAATTTGTAAAGAAACTGCGAAAGAAGCGTTGCTAAAACTGCATTTAATTGCTTTTATCGATTCTCAGCTTCATTAGTTGATTTTTTGGGTTACGTCTTGTCCTCTAATATGCTTTTGTTATGCAGTTGATGATTTTAGTTGATGATGCGGGAAAAGCCTTCCCATCCATCAATCATTCTCCATGGTTTGGAGTGACCCTTGCGGATTTTGTAATGCCGTTTTTCCTCTTCGTGGTCGGCGTCTCAGTTGGTCTTGTATACAAGGTAGGATGCTTCTTCTGGCTCCTCTACCCGTCAAACGTTTCTTCTATATCTCTCTTTATCTTTTCGCCTTTTTTAATTCAAATGCGGAAAGATTTCTTCATAAAGACCGTACTCCCAATCACTAAGCGAAGGCCATATAGAGTGAAAGTGTCCTCAAGTCAACAGGTCAACGTATATTGGTAGTGAACCGCGTCTTTGAAATTTGAAGTTATAAGGGTAATTGATTAAAGTCTCCTTCTCCGTCACTGGTCATGCAAATGCCATATTGATGTTATACTGTCGTCCACTTGCTCCACTGTGCCCTTAGCTGGATTTTTTAAGGGACTGCATAAAGCCTGTGGAGTCACCGAAGGGAAGGTACAGAATGAGTACTCGTCTAAAAACCACCTAATCTTTAGTATTAGCCTAACGAGCTAAAATTTCATCAGGTGGTTTATCTCCAAGACTCGCTTCGGCGGAAAAATCAAAATGATGAAAAAGGGTGATTGATGAGGCGTGCATGTTGGCCTTCCTCTAATTAAGTAAACAGAATGGTATAAATGAAAGATAGGGGAAAAAACGACAGATATCAGTATTTATAGATTACTGGCTAAAAGAAAAGGAAATATTTATAGATTTCTCTTCTTTCTTTCTGTTTTCCTTCCTATTTCCCCCCCTGAATTTGGTTATGGACTATAGGTATTCTATCCTCTTGAGTATTTCACCGTGGACTTTTCAGGAGGACATGTAAATAAGTGGGGACAAAGTCCCTTCTGTTGCTTTTTCCTCCACAAAACTCTTTGTTAAAAACATTGGTACTTTAGGCTTTATAAGCTTTGATCTTTTGATTTTTAATACTTGACAGTGATTGTTTGGACATTGTAGTGCGACTTTCTTGTATAAATGCATATTGCTAAATAGTCTGAGTTTTAAACAATAAACCATTCTCTTGACCTTTTATGTAATATTTCAGAAAGTCTCTGGCAAATCTGCTGCTACTAAAAAAGTGATACTGAGGACAATTAAGCTTTTCCTTTTGGGGTTATTGCTACAAGGTGAGCTTTCTTGCTCTATTTCCTTTCCATTGGTTTTGCAAACTTCTGAAACCTGGGAAACTTAAAGTTCCTGTATTGTTTTGAGCTTCTTGGCATCCATATAAAATTGAATCCGGGTTTTGTTAGCCCTTCACTGTAAAATGCATATTCAAGTTGTGCCTGATTGGCCAAAAAGAAGAAAAGAACCTTTACCTTGTGCTTTACAGGCAGGTTGATCATGTAGCTATACTTGCAATTGATGCTTGTTACGTTGATGTTTGTTTCTGAATCTTATTTATAGGTGGGTATTTCCATGGGCGTGGCAGTCTAACATATGGAGTTGATGTGGGCAAGATACGCTGGTTTGGCGTGCTTCAGGTAGCTGGGAGCCTATGACTAATGAAGTAGCTATTCTTCATTGTTGTCCAATTTATTAATTCTTTCTTAATGTCTAACTCAGAGGTTTAGTGTTACCGTTGTTCATGGCAATTTCTTTTGATCCGCCTTAGACTTCAGTGATTAGTGTATGATAATTTGCAGTTCTGATCAATTAGCACATGATCTTCTTCATCAATGGCACTGCAGTCAGCTCTTGGTGCTTTGTGATGAAAAGTTATATTACAAGGATTTTTTTTTTTAGCCATGTCTTGCACTTACAGTTCACTATTTCAGGATTATTGATGTAATTAGAAGAACTCATTAGAATTTATTCTACTCTTACAAGTTACCTCTTAATGTACCGACTCAATTTGTAGTTTCATGATGGATGGCCCGCTTATTAAGCTTTATACATACGTTTCCCTTCCCCCTCCCCCCCCCCCTCCCACCCCCCCCCCCCCTTTCCATGCCTTACTGACCTATGAATTTCGTAATTTGCTTTTAACAATACTCAGAGGATATCGATTGGATACTTCTTGGTCTCCATATCAGAGATATGGCTAGTAAACCATAACATCTCGGTTGACTCACCAGCAACTTTTATGAGGAAATACTCCTTCCAGTGGTTAGTTCACTTTTCTGCTATTTAATACTTCAATTTGATTGAACATTTCATTTGAAAAAATGTCAATTAAAGAGAGGTATTTTAAATTTTGTACCGATAGTTACTTGAAAAATGCCCATTATGTTTCTGTCATTTTCTATGTTGTGGTTTAAAAGTCTACGTTGTTGTGGACAGGGGTTGTTTTGAATCAATCCCAATGACTTCATATATAACTCTGATGCAGATTCTGTGTTAACTTGTTGGCCCCGAATTGCAAATTGAAACATATTTTGTATTCTTAGTTAAATGAACATGTGAATGGTGAAACATATATTTGGATGAAACTTGCTTAACTAAGATATGTATGGGTGCTAAACAGGTGCAGATTGGTTATGAACTATTACTATGGATGCTAAGCATATTCTTGGACACTAAAACTTCTGTAGGCTATAAAATTCTTTCCTTTAGAATATTCTTGGTTCTAACTTCCTGTTTCTTTGTGCAGGATGTTTTCCATCTTACTGTGCTCTGTTTACCTGTGCTTACTATACCTCCTCTATGTTCCAAATTGGAAGTTTGAACTCTCAGATATGCATTTGCCTGATCATATAGCAGTTACTCAAACTGTAAGTTGGCATGAATTTCTCAGTTTATGCCATTAAATGCTGAAAATAATGTGCAAATAAGCATTTCTTGCCATGCTCTAAGCATTATGATGGCTTGGCTTTCTATATTATATTTCTATTATAAGCTTATATATTGATTTTCAACAAGAACTAACTTAACTCACAAGACTTCTTTGCCAGGTTCACTGTGGTGTGAGGGGCAGTCTTGAACCTCCTTGCAATGCAGCAGGCTACATTGATAGGTTAATTCTTGGTGAACATCATGTGTATCAACGTCCAGTGTACAGAAGAACAAAGGTTATTCTAACGAAAATCGCTGTCTGGAATGCATCAGCTATCTGACTTTATCAGCTCCTTTACTCATTTCATTAACTACTTGACCTACTTTTTATTTCAGGAGTGCAGCGTTGATTCACCTGACTATGGGCCATTGCTACCTGATTCACCTGCATGGTGCCTAGCTCCATTTGATCCAGAGGGTATTTTGAGGTTGAATATTTTATTTGGTTGTTTTTGCTATTTTGCCTTCCTGAAAACTACAGTCTAGACTATATACAGTGATGAATATAAAGGTTGTAAAAATTGTTCGTTCGTTACTCCAGCTCATTGATGGCTGCCATTACATGTTTTGTGGGATTACATTTTGGGCACATACTGGTGCTTTTTCAGGTGCGAATTTATAAACCTTTTAGGATGTCTTGGTATCAAGTCTTGATGTCTGTCTAATAGCGTGGTAGCAGATATAATACTGTCTCGTATTTATCATGATATAAATTACATTTTTTGTCTCTAGGGCCACAAAGAGAGAGTATTTCTTTGGTTCACATTTTTCTTACCTCTGTTACTAACAGGATACGTTATGGAGATTTCAGGTACTGCCAAAAATTTTCTTCTTTTATTACCAAAATTTATTTTTTCCATTCTAAAGATACGTCTTATTCTCTTATTAACAACTGTAAGGCTTTTTCAGGAATTCCTTTATCTAAAGCACTGTACACATTAAGCTACATGTGTATCACCGCAGGAGCATCAGGCTTGATCTTAACAATTGTTTATTACATTGTAAGTTCATCATTCTGTTTGGTGAATAGTGATAATGTACGAATAATGAAAAAAATGATCAATTACTTTAGTAACTTGATATTGAGCAAGATTCCCTGGGGCCAGTCCGAGCCTGAGCGCGACTGTAAAAAACTAAAAATAGTAAATTTGATTATGGATATAGTGTAATGAAAGAACTAGAGTTACATATTTTACTATTTGGTAGCAGTATATATTGGGGTTGCATATTGAATCATGAAGCAGACCTTAAAATCAACTGGGGATGTCCTTGAATAACTCTAAATATCCCGAGTGATGTGATTAGGAAATATGGCGTGAGGAGGTGGGAAGCTTTTTGTGTAGAAAACTACAAGGAGCTTTTAAAATCTTGTGTTTTCCCAACGGGTTTGAATCTGGTAAAAAGAAGCTGATTTTCTGTCTAGTTACAATGAAATTTCTTGTTCTGTAGCACAAGTTGGCATGACATATACATCATAATGCTTCTGCTGTTTATTGTTATAGGAGTGAAGTTAACAACTGAAATTACTGTCAAATGTTGATTTCTTTGCAACTCTGCCGAGCTACATTTTTTTGCAGGTTGACATAAAACAATTTAGAAAACCTACAGTTGTGCTACAATGGATGGGTATGAATGCTCTTATTGTATATGCATTAGCTGCTTGTGACATTTTCCCAGCAGCTATGCAGGGTTTCTATTGGCGTAATCCGGAAAATAATTTGGTATTGTTGCTTTCTGTTCCTATAAACTAGTTGTTTTGTTCAAACCTCTTGAGGGGAAGTTCGTTTAATTTTTTTTCTCCCTGAACAAGTGAATTTAGTTGGGGGGAGTTTTATTTTTTTATTTTTTGTTTTTTTTGGGGGGGGGGGATAATATATATTTTCTGAAAAGAAAATACTCCTCTGGTCTTTAATATAAGACATGTTTACCTAATTTAATTAGATTAAGAAAGTTAGTTAATATGACGTATTTTCTAAAATATCCTAGTCATCTTCCTTAATTCCTTTTCTTCCTTGATTATTATTGAGGGAGTATCAATGGGGGGAAATTAGGAAAAAGGTTAACAAATATGATAATTATATCTTATTTTATATTTAAGACTAAGATGAACTCTACAAATATGTCTTATGTTAAGGACTAGAGGGAGTACATTATTTAGTTTAAAGTTTTCCTTCCAACTCCTACTTACTCCCGCAACTGGCCCTGAATCTTGATGACATTTCACTCTGCAGTCTTGATCTGTCAATCCTTTAGTTTACCAATTTAGCATTTCCCTTCCTAGCTCCCTATAACCTCCATTTTGGAGTTGAACTGCCTACTTCTTCAAGATTTCTTCCACACCTTCCTCTGGACCTTGATCGAAACTCCAAATAGTCATTTCTCCATCATCTCACTTGAAGAGAGAGACTGAAATCTTCGGATGTTCGTTGAATAAAATGTTCAAAGCAAACTGTCCATCTCTTTTCAACTGTACCATGGAAATATACTTCTGAACTGCAAAGGATACAAGTTTAAGACCTATGGGGTGTCACAGGGATAAAAGTGGCAAAAATGAATAAATAAGTGAAAACTGAAAATTGGGAGGGGAAATATTTTAGTTGTCGCAGGACAAGTGCGTTTGGGTTTCCGTTATTATTTTAGGTTTTTCGTTTGGGGTTGGGGTGGTATTGATGCTGCTTTGAAAACTTTCACAAGAATGATTGTTAGCTTTTTTTAACTTGGTATTTGTTATGCAGGTCGACGGCACGGAAGCATTTCTACAGATCATATTCCATTCCGAAAGGTGGGGTACACTGGTCTTTGTAATGGTTGAAATATTATTCTGGGGTCTATGTGCCGGTTTGCTCCACAAGAAAGGCATATATATAAAATTGTAAAGATGATAATATGTATATATTCATACTTTCTTACTGGCGAAAAAAAGTATACATATACTTTCTTGTATATATCTTACACTAGGAACCAGCATTATATTTCAATTTACACTGCAATCGTGTATTGACCTGAGCTGTACATAATCTTGGTGACAGTCGTGGATCCTCTTTAGGTCCCTTGATCCTTCTCTGTTAGTTGAAATCTGTCTTCGCCAACTTTCTTGACGAATCTATGGTGCCTTGTATATTTAACAATTACCAAAAGCATGTAAAGAATAGGATTCTCTCGTTTTACCGAGTCAAGAATATTCATTACAGTTACTACCTTCAGTCTTTAATTTAGTTTATAGTGGGTACTGTTACAAAGCTTGTCCAGATGAATAGCAGATATTCTTTTTACCAGTAATGGGAATACTGATGCCGTTCCGCAGAGGATGCTAGTAACCAAACTTGACCTTAAGAGCCTGTTTGGTTTATAAAGTACTTTTATGGGAATGAGAATGAAGAATGAATGATAGGATGAGGTCTTGAGATGAGTATGTTTAATATGTGATTTGTGTAACCGAAGGAAAAGAATGTTTGTGTTTGATTGGACAATAATCCCCTTGATATAAAAAATATACTAAAACATTTTATCAGTTCTAAATTATTCAAAAAATTTGTACACCTATTAAAAATAAAATATTTAATATTTGTTTCTTTAATTATTAAAAACTTCAAAACGCTAGATCATATTTTTACTTACTAAGAATAAATAATCTTGCAATTGGAAAACACTTTTTAAATTACAATCTCAGAGGATATGACTACATAGAATAAAAGGGGCAAAACGAAAGAAGGCTGCTTGGTTATCTTACACACAAGATTAATATAATTGCATTGAAGGTTATCTGGGGATGATTCGGAGAAGTCATGAAAATCTTGGCTCATTCCTCGAATCATATGCAATGAACATGGAGTGAAATGTTGTCTAGTTAAAAGTATTAGAAGGATTATTCTGCAGCTCCTTTTTTCTAAAAAAGGTATAACAATTGGTTCTGCATGATGCTTTTCTCATCTGTGTCTTGAAAAATGTGGAATACTCTGTTCTGTTAGGATGAAACCGTGGCGTGAAATCCGCTGAGCCTCCGTGCCAGTGGGCAGTAGCTGGAACTGAAAGACATGAACGAAGTCGGAGAGAGCTTGATAATCACAGAATGAATGAAAGGGTACGACGAAACCAGAAAGACAAAAGGGACCCTTCATGTAATTCATAATGAGTGTACCAATGTCCTGTGCCTTCTTACAAATCACATGAATTCCGAATTGGGTCTACTCAACTACCTTCCTCCTCTCCAAATCCATTCCCAAGATTTGTCAACCTTCCTTGCTTCTCTCTCTCATAAAAGCACCAACACGTGAGCAGAGGTTTTTTTCAACTTGTGCATCACATCATTTAATAAATGTGTAGTGTTCAATGTAGTAAGGGTACATGATTGTAGGAACATCAAGGCCAGCTGATCAATCAAAACCATTAAAGCACCCAACAGCGTATTATATTGACCTCAACCCTTTCTTGCCTTCCAATTATAATGGAAGCTTATCTCTTCGTCCATGATAAAAGTTCTTGCTGCTTCATTTCTTCCCTACTTACAACTTAGAAGGCCCATCAAGGCTGCCGGTGGGCCATCCTCAAGGATTTTTGCAATCTTTCTAATGACTTCTGCTACCCCATATTCAATTATTTCATTTCGTGTTTGGTCTCACTCGCACTTACCAAACTGGATTATCAAGCAACTGAACATGATCAAGATTAGAATTATACGAATGCTGCATTAATATTAGTGAATACATTATACAGATGATCAAATGAGCTGATTATAATTGATGATGACATTCAGTGATATAATACACTACTGCACATTTTCTGTAACGAATAGTCTGTAATATGAAAATTATTTGGCAAAACTTTTGATGCCGATATATGACCATATCCTTGGGGAGATACGAACGACCTTTTTCTGTGTCAAAATTTGAATAGAGCAGAAGAGGCATGATGGTCATTATGACTCTGGCCAATATGATAAGAATAGGTATAAAACAAGAACTGTCATATCCGTGGCCATACAATTCATGAGATTCAGCTGTTGCCTTATACTGTTCAAAAGCTTGGCCACTACACACACACACACACAAACGCACTAACGAAACCAGGCAAACACTTCAGGATCATTCTTCATTTGGTTTTTAACAGTCATTAAAACATTAGAGTAAGTTATGAATTATATTATTAGTGTCACCGAATTTTGTTGAGATTATGGAGAAAAAAGGAATAAAGCATTGATTTGGATGATGGGGTTTGGAGTGAAGCTCAATGAAGGAAGCTTTTGAAAAAGTAGAACGAGCAAGAAAAGACGAAGCTCAGAAGACAACATGGGGGGGTGGGGCAATTGCTGTACTTTGATGTCCCGAGCATTCATGAACTAACAAGCTGGCAAAATACAAAATTCAAGATAATCTTTGATATCTGGAAGATCTTATAAATACTACTATTACTAGAGTAGCATTTTTGAATAATACAACCCCTGTGGAAAAAGAAAAAGGAGATAGATACACGCATGAAATTGAAGATACACGCTCAAAATAGAGGGGCCAATCTCCCCATCCACTATACTATACTAATTAGTAGTAAACTCAAGATACCTAAGATTTGACACCATTTTCAGAGGTGGGGTCTCATATAATGGCCTGATCAAATCATTCAACTACGGTTTGATGCCATCTGCACCGCTTCCCCCAAACAAAATGCCTTTCACCAAGTACACCTGATTATCAAGCTCCTTCGTGGATTAATTAGTCGGGATCCTTGTGATCACTTTTGTAACTAAACAACAGTACGCGGCTTGAGACAACTTGTGATCGTAGAAAAATATTAAGGTTTATTATTATACGTATTGACCAGAAAAAAGCAAAGGTGGAGTACGGAGACACAGTGGTCATCATCGTCCAAAACCTCGTTGTCGTTGGGGGGCCAAAGAATGCGAGCTCAACGTGGATATGCGTGTCCTAGTGGCCGACACCCATCTCATCTCGTCCCTTTTCACTTAATATATACATTACATTCCCACGTACGCTCACGTGTCGCCCTTTTCGTTGCTCTCTGTCATTTCAATGATTGGCGCTCCATTTGCGTCTGTGCTCTCCATACTTGCATATGTTTTCTTTCATCATTTATTTTTGTTGCTTTTCTCTTACGCTCATTATCTGCACTCTATTACACGCTGGCTGGAGTATGCCAAAACGTCATCCCCATCACACTGATTATTTCCCATCTATAAAAACCCATAAGACGACAGAAAAGAATATATGCCTGTATCTTAGATATAGCTCATATTAAATAAAGTCACACTACTTGATATATACTTGTCAACTAGTGGTTCTGCTATCATAGTCGCGTATTATTATACATACTTTGAACCGAGGCAATTTATCTAGTTTGCTGCTTATAATTTGTTTGGCCACTAGTGACTAGTGAGGGCAGTTTAATCAAAGCTTCCACCATTTATCACATGCTGCCTACCAACTTAACCAGATTAAACTTCATACAATGCGTTGATTTATCTGTTCTAACCTTCATCCTCTGTAACTGCAAACACAGATCTTTTGATGCATGTCTCTCTCAGAAGAGAAGGACCCACTGGAACTGGGAAATCATTAACCTTCGCCTTAATCTTCAAAGGGCAAACCTTGATTTATTTATCCTCTAAAGTTCTTACCGACCAATTTGGTTGAGTCATGTGATCTATATGGCAAGGACTGGCGGAAATGGATGAGTTCAATGAATGCGCGCGCGACAGAGTGGCCCCATCGATATGTACACACAGATTAAGTTTACTGAAATAAAAACAGGACAAAGTTGTGCCTACCTACAGTTTTAGTTTTACTGTCAATGATTCAGAAAGCCACTCCACAAAATAAATCAACGACTAGGAGGTACTCCACCAATAATTCTATCACTTTTAGGTTCAATGGCTCTGGTTCAGAGTGTGACCCCTTCTACTTCTATGTAATGATTAAAATAATTAATACTGTACAATATAGTCAAGGAGATTTGACTCTTTTAACTAAGGTTAAAAGTCTGAAACTTCTAATAGTGAAAAAAAAACCTTCTAATTTTTTTTCCCCAACAGGCATGACTTTGCACGAATATAGCCCTGTAATATTATATACTTTTTTTATTGGGAGAATTGCTGATAAATACTTTTTTGACAAATTAATTGCTGAATGCTATCATGGAAGATGGTTTGCACAAAACGAAAGATCGCTTGCACATTTATATGAAAGATTTTTGCACACATGAAAGATAGTTTGCACAAAACGAAAGATCACTTGCACATTTATACGGAAGATTTTTACACACATGGAAAATAGTTTGCACACTTGGTAGCAACCAGCAATTAATTTGCTCCCAAGGTATTTTTGGGCAATTCTCCCTTTTTTATTTGGTTAAGGTATAAATAACCTTCCTTTTTAAAGAGGTAAAAAACTCCTTACCACCTCAATCAATCAATAGTTTAGTGATATTAGATACTTTCTAAGAGTAAGAGTGTGTTCGGATTAGCTTTTAGAGAATAGCTTCTGGAGAAAAAGTGGAGAATAACTTCTAGAGAATAGATTCTGAGCAAAATAAATTATGAAAAAAAAAGTGATTTTAATAAAATGAGAGTGTTTGGGTATTATGATCAGAATAAATTTTTTTTTATGGTGAGGGGCCCACATAATGAGAAAGTACAAAGGAGAAAGAGAAAGAGAGTGGGGCCCACATAAAGAAAAATGACCAATAAGAGAGGGGTGGGGCTCACACAAGAGAAAAAATAAAAAAAAAAATAACTTTTCTCAAAACAGGTTTTGATTTCAAAACTTAAATTTAAAAAGATTTTAAGTGTTGGTTAACTAAATCATGATTTTAATTTAAAACCTAGGCTTTGAGAAGGATACCCAACAGTCCACAACACACTAATTGCGTAAAAAATAAACACACAATGCCATGTACAAAACCTTGTAATGGTAATAACACCCGTGAGGTTGGTGGGTACATCCTAGTCAACATGGTTGATGTTTCATTTTGTTTTTGTTTTTGTTTTTGTTTTTTTTTTTTTGTTTTTGTAACAAAAGGGCTAACCGGCTAAGCCCATTGACTAAACAGAACTCCTGCGAAGGAAGCGTTGTCCTTCAAGATCTTCTCGCAAAATAATCTCCGCCTCATCTGTTGTCGAATATGGAATCTTTAAGCTTAATGCAGCTAACTCATGGGCACAGCGATTTCCTTCTCGATAGATGTGGCAAAATCGAAGTTGCCATTCTCTTTGGAGCATGTCTCTGATTTGACTTAGTGTTCTCTGGCAGCTGTTAATAGTTGAATCACAGTTTAGAGCTTCAACCACCATTTGGGCATCACTTTCAACTTCAATTTTTCTAAATCCCAATGTCCAACGCGTCTAGCCCTTCTAGCATAGCTTTATCTTCTGTCACTTTCGGTGTACAGCTCGATAGCTTGATTGAGAATCCTCTGATCCACTCTCCTTCGTCCCCTCTAATTACACCTCCACATCCAGCTCCTCCTTGTGTTGACCAGCAGCCATCAACGTTTAATTTGCACCAGCCCCGTTTTGGAGGCTTCCAACGAACTGACACCACCCTCTCGTGTGGTAGTTGCAGAGAGTCGCTTTCCATTTTCTGTCATACGACACCCTCGTCTATCCAGTATTCTTTGTTGTGCGAATTTTTATTTATTTACTTATTCGCCAACAGTTTGGCGATTAACTCCAGGGCATGTAACATTTTCATATATATTGATAACCATATCAGTTATCTAGACTACCAAAGTCATTCACGTATTAATTCAAATTTCAAAGGAATGATGTATCATTCTCTAAAGCCAGCCAGCATTCACGTACGCCACCTTATATCAAGATGCACACTTGCTACCGATAGTGACCCATATTTTGTGCTCAAATCTGAATCTCACATATCTATCCTCATCTTTGCTTCTAATTTTCCCCAATCTCATGACAACCGAGTTGAAAGGCTTATCCTATTCTATTTCGTTACTATTAATTAAAACAAGTAAAAAAGCAACAACTCCAATGCAATTCATCATGAACGTTTGACTTGACTTGTATAGATACACGTACACAAAGTGACAAGGCAAAGTAATTCAGAGGAATTACATGTGCGTGGTCACTCTTCTTTTCTTGACAGAGCTAGATAAATATCCCAAGTGTAAATAAACAATGTAGTTTGCCAATAATGAAGTGGTCTATATAAGGGCATGAGCTTTGCTATTCGAAGCGCACGAGTACAGGCAGCTAGGTATAGAAAGATGTCTGATGATAATGGCAGTGCACTAAAACTATTCGGTTTCCCACTGAGAGAGCAGGAAGAATATGGTGAAAGAACTAGTGAGGAAGTGGAAGATGAGAGGAAATTCAGGTGCCATTATTGCAAGAAAGCATTCACAAACTCACAAGCATTAGGGGGTCACCAAAATGCTCATAAGAGAGAGCGCCAAAGAGCCAGGCGTTTCCATGGCCAACACACCGATCACAGACGCTTCATACCACAACCACCACCCTTCACGGCCGCGGCCGCCACCAACCACCGCCAACCACCACGCATGCTCTTCAAATCCAATACAACCCACTTTTCATCCACGCCCATTTTCATTCCTTCGCCTTATACCACTACTACTTCTTCCAGGTTCCCATTTCAGCTCCAACATGCCTCACCCTCCCTACAACAATCATCGCCTTCTCATGTTGCTGCGCTAATGCCACAGAAGGATGTGGGTGTTAGTGTTGATGTTCATCTAAGGTTGTCTCTCTCAGATTAGAAACTTGGGATGCAACTCATCCTCCCAACAAATCCTGTCTTTTTTTTTTTTTATTCAGATTGGGCGCGCAGTTCTGTGTACTATTATGATCCAGTAGTTCGAATGTCGTATCTACGTTTCATCCTAGTGTTAGAACCGTCTAGTTTCAAGGATTACGCCTTAGTGATGACTATGTGGAGTTTATGAATCAAATGCGAGATCCAACTTTAGATATCTCTCGCCTGCCTCAATACATATGCACAGAAAAAATAACAGTTACCAAAAAGTGCGTGTGAACAATCTCTCGCACTTTTTTGCTCCATTTTTAGTTTTTTTTTCCCCCTTACACTAGGAACCTTCAGGCACGGTCTCTTGTCAGTCCATAAAAAGTTTCTACACTCATACGTGAATTTTTTATGGTACAACGTAACAAGCATTTCATACATAACTGAACCAATTTTCAACTCTCCAGAAAGCACAAATATTCAGATAAAACCTTCGCTCTTTTTTCTTGGGCTAAAACATGCATTAACCAATCCCGTTTCACTTAATGCAGCACAACTCGCCCCTTTGCAACGGCCAAAAGTTTTTTTTTTTTAATCAGAATTAAAAAAAAAGGGTTGTATAACTCACAGGCGGATTATTAACGGGTAGCTTGTCTCCATCTTCTTCCCCTCCAATCTGTGCAGTCCTCATGATCTTGTAGTCAATTAGTTTCACTTTTCAAGTGCCTCTAATTGGTTGGCTTCTCAGAACTCGTTCCCTTCTTTTTTTTTAATGTCCGGTTTTTGTTTATTAATCAACTAGAAATCACCTCTCTTTGGCTAAAAGATATTAAGGAATGGACCAAGACGTGAGCTTAAACATGAGCAGAAACAAAAATAATGTTGATTGGGGACATAGATGTGGATTCCATTTCCAGCTCAGGTGTGTGGCCAAGCAGTTGAGCTTCACCGCGGTCGATGAAAACACTCTTATCCGTACAAGGCCAAGTCATAGCTGCCTTGAACGAATATTAAAAGCGTTCCCACTGATACAAATATCGTATCATTCGCCAGCCAGGATCGTACATTATAATTCTCATTCTCTGTATTTGGCTATTTGCTCGTCCTCACTGTCACAACTTCAACAAGCTAATGAATGCGCGCTTTAGCTATGCGGAGGCCACATAGAGTGGGAATATGCACCTAAACTATTATTGTATGTAGCTTCTCTTTTGCTTTAGTTGTTAATGAAGAAAAAGTGACCAGAGATGATGGAAAATGATGGTGACCCTTATGCATATTCCAAGATTGCCCCGGGGCCTAGGCCTCCTAGCAATGGGCTGTTCATGTCATGGGCCTCCTTGCCTTTACTAGTAGTCCTCATAGCCCACTTGTCCGTTTTTCCTTAGCCCAGTAGCGGTATATTTTTCAAATGTGAGCGTTAAAATATAAATTTCGCAATTTCATTCATATTCACACGTGCATAACTTATAAACTACACGAAGCTCTAATCGAGCATCACAAATAGGATAGTCTGTGTGTATTAACTGATAATTAATGAGAAACTAGATTCGAGATGAAAAGATTACGATCGAGACTGTAGTTTAACACATGCACCTTCAGCCTCGACTTCGAATGACACCCAATCAAATCGAATCCAGCAAACAAGAGCTTATATAAAGAAACACTACAAGGCCCGTGGCTATATATGCCTACCTCCCTTCCCACATCCATATTTTGTTTCATATCAAAATTAAAGAAACAATAATATACAGAAAAGCGGAACTCATAATTCATCTCTCCATTCCGAAATGCAGTATAAAGACACATGTCGTTCTTGAAACTCCACTCTGTTGCCCATCTTTATTATTTCTCCGGTAACATAACGTAGATCACACACACACATATATATTTACGACCGAAAACTGTATCCATGAGGGACCCTCGCCGAACAAAAACAAAAAGAAAAGACAATCAAATCAACTCTATGGCTATATGGATGAGTAAGCAATATATAATTAGGTGCACGATGAAATAAGAATATATTGCAGAAGGAAGAGCCTCTGGAAGATTGCCATTGCATGCGTTATATAAGGTAAATATTCAAAGAAATCACGTTGGAGACATGCATGCATGCACTACCTCCACGTTGTGCGTCAGCGAAGAGATCTCTCGTTTATGGAATGCCTGCGCTGTAACTTCATTTCATTATAGAAATTAGCAATGAACTCCTCAGCCTTTGCATCGATCATTTCGTCTCCGTCCCAATGGTCAGAAGCCGCAGAAACACCCTCCGGCTCGTCCTCCTCCTCGCTTTGGGCCATCTCATTCAGGCCCACCGCCGACGAGTACGGGGTGTCGGTGGCAGACCGCGAGCTTCCTTCCGAGGGTGAGAACAAGTAGTCTTCGCTAAACTCGGTACGAGCCGGGGACTGGTGGGTGAGAGCCGGCAGCACCGGCCGCTTCGGCTCCTCCGGCTCGGCCGCCTGTTGAAGCTGCAAGTGGAGGGGTCTGACGGAACCCACAAGTTTGCTCCACAGGCTCTTGGACTTGGAACCGGAGAAGCCTTTGGATTTATCGGAACTGGTCTTGATCATGAAGAGGGCGACCTTGATGAAGTACATAGGGCCACGCTTCTTCTTGCGAGGTTTGAGGCGGGGCTTGGGATCATTGGGATCGTCGTGAGGAGAAGGAGGCGGGTCCTGCAGTGTGGGGCCTGGGATTATCAAATCCAGGGGAGGCTTCTCCTTCTCCATGAACAAAGGGTGATATCAAAGGGGAATCAGAGTCCCTCCCTGCAAGGGGCAGGGGAGAATTGGGAGAGAAGACTCTCGAAATAAGCGAACAAACGATATTGTCGCTCCTTTAATTTGCTTTATTTCTAATATTTGTATATTTATACGGAGGGAGCCAGGTCAGCATAGTATGGGTGGTTGGCGCCATTGTATTAAAATGGGTGGTACCATATTGGAATTACTCTGGGCATGTTCTGCTGTTATGAAATGGAGGGTAAAAGAGGTACCATAAGCGTGGTTTCAGGCGCAGGATTCGGACTTGTCCAACAAACTTGTTGGGAAAAAGATTCACGTCATGCAGGGCAGGGACAAACACAATCGTCACCGTTCATTTGCCACGTCTCTGTTGTTGACTCTTTGTGCTTATTAAATTAATTAGGAGGGTAAGGTAATGGGCGGTCATTCTGGGAGTATCATTCAAATTCAGTGAATGTGTTTGTAATCAAGTCGTCATCGGGATTTCGGGAGTCCTCCAGGTGAGGCTAATGGAGCGTGCTGATAGGTTCGTCGCTAGATTTCATGCGCAAACAGGTTTTCTATTCACGCACGCACAAAAAAAAGAAAAAGAAAAAGTTGACCCTGCTTCTTCCTCTTCAATAATCGAAAATCATATTTGCCGGAGAAACAATGACATCATGTTTGTTCGAGTCCTATACTCCGGGCCGGCGACAGCCCATTTCAACTCACGAGCATAAAAGTTGCACACCTTCTATAATACCACATCTATATAACGCAGACCTATGAGCTTTTCCTTAAAATTATGATTGGAATACTTTCATGCATTGACGGATATAATTGGTCTATAATCAAGTTCTGTTATAAATCTTCTTTTCTCCCTGGGTTCGAGCTTTCCTGCCCCCTTTACGCTGCCCAAAACAGCTGTGCCTCTGGCTCTACACTTTTTATCATATCAAATGCATCTCATTAATGGCAAGCATTTAACAAATTAACTCTGCACTCGGAAACATGGCCTGCAAACAAAAGCATTCCACAAAAAAAAAAAAAAAAAAAAAAAATTCTAATCTAGATGTGCTAAAAATAACAGGATTATATGATTAAAAATCCGGAGGCAGGTGAAAGTGGTTCGTATGCAAATATTTATATATAGAACAAATCGAAATTACTGGTTTTAATATAAGAGTTCATTGATTTTTTTAGAGATTAAACAAGCTAATTAAGTTATATTAAAGTATTTATATTTACATTTATTTTTTAAATTAATTTTTCTGACTTATAAATTAATATATAATTTAATCATCCACAACTACTATGATTAAGTAGTTTATTTAGCTTTTTCAACTCTTAAAAAAACAAAGGTCAACGAATTCTTATATTAAAGATAAGAGGGAGTGATATTTAATTTTTTTTTTTTCATATTTCATTCATTTTTGTATATTTCATTTTTATTTTTTTAAATGTTAAAAAGATTAATATATAATTCGAGAACTATCGACACACAATCACACCACGAACATGCTCCAGACAGGAAGCAAACAGGAAGTACAAGAATTTTCTTTGGGGAAGTACATCCACAAATCGTAAACTTCATATGGTAGCTTGGGGTCGGGTGTGTTCCTTGAAAAAGGACGGTGGATTGGGATTAAGGCAGGCAAGGATTCAAAACCAAGCTTACATGACTAAATTAGGATGGAACTTGGTTCACAAACGAGATGCATTGTGGGTTCGTTTCTTTCAAGAAAAGTACAAGACTAGTAGTGATGTGGTGCCAATAGTGAAAAAAAGACGAAATGAATCAAGCACATGGAAGGGGATTAGACAAAACTGGGAAAGTGTAAGTGAGAGTATTTTATGGAGGATTACAGATGGAGCATTGGTGTCCTTTTGGCATGATATATGGGTTCCCCATTTGGATAGATTGGACAACTTGGTAACTCACCCATTATCAAATGATATCCAAAAATGGAAGGTAGCAGATTGTATTACTCCATCAGATCAATGGGATCTGAATAAGTTTGGACATTTATTATTGAAACAGGTTGTGTTAGCTATCCAAAAAGTGAATATTAACTGTAATGCTGGTGCCGATATTCCGGGTTGGCGTTGGGCAACTGATGGTAAATTTGTTCTAAAAGAGGCATACAATAGATTAGCGGGTCACGGAGATAATCAAGATTGGTTCCGATGGAGGCTCATATGGAAACTAAAGGTTCCTCAACGGTACAAACTGTTTATGTGGTTATGTGCCCACGGTCGTTTAATGACAAATTTGGTAAGAACTTAACAGAAAATCCACACAAATGAGATGTGCCCCTGTTGTCAAAACGAGACAGAATCAATTATGCATGCTCTTAAAGATTGTGTTGTGGTAAAAGAACTCTGGAGTGAGATGCTGCCTAGTCAATGGTATCGGAAATTTGTTGACTCAGCTGATAGAAACATTTGGTTAACATGGTGCTTAAGTCTTCGTGATAAGGTGTATGGTTATGAATTTCGCTACCGGTTTACTGTTTTATGTAGATACATTTGGTTGGCGAGGAATGACCGTATTTTCAACAATAAACAATGGAGTAAACAGCAGTTACTAGCACGTACTAGTTCAGTGTTGTGTTGGGGTGTCTCTAGTCCCATGCAACCGAAGTTTTATATCACACCAATTATGGTTTGGCATCCTCCACCCACTGGGGTGGTTAAGGTTAACACAAATGGATCAAGGAATGAAGCGTCAGGAAGCTGTACATGTGGTGGAGTGATACGGGATGACCAAGGCCGATTGGTTTGGGGATTTATGTTTCGAATTGGAAGCGGGTCTGTGATCACAGCAGAGGCTTGAGGAATCCTGTGGGGTATAAAGTTGGCTTGGGAAGGAGGATTTAGGAATGTTCTTATTGAAAGTGATTGCAGCAAAGTATTAGAGCTTATTCAAGGAGCGATCTCTGATGAACATCCTGATATTACAATAATTTTGGAGATTCAATCGATGCTGGAACGTGAGTGGGAAGTGGAGCTGCTACACTATTGTCGAGAGGCGAATAGGGTGGCCGATTGCTTCGCAAGGATAGCATGGGATATGGCGGTTGATTTTCTTGTACTTCACAGAGAGCCTGCTGAAGTGAAACAATTGCTTATAGATGATGTTGTGAACCAGAATTTTTGTACTGACTTAGTGGGGTAGAGCCCTTGGGGCTGTTTGTTTTTTATTCATTCACTATAAAAAAAAAAAAAAAAAATTATCTGAACGAGCATATCCTGATCCACCACCTATCCTTCATGGGCCATTTGCGGGTTAGATTACCCGGAAGAACGTCCCCGAAAAGGGCAAAAAATAAATAATAAAACAGAAAACAAAATTATCGCTTCAGGATTCCGCCCGGGATATGGCCTTTCGCTTCTTCCAACGAAAACATGGGCATCTCCCTAGCTCCCGCTTTTCTGGTTCTCTGGCGACAAGCTCCAATGCTTCGATGTCTCACGCTGTTGGTCGTTTGTATTCCCCGAAACATTGGACAAATGTTAGTTTTGGGCCAAAATTGACCTTGCAATTCCTCAACGTCGCAGCCGTTTAGTCCCAGACAAAATCTTAAACTGTCACTTCTGAGTTCTTAGTTTGGACGAGATAGGCGCAACGATGGGTTCTGAATCGAATTTGGCTGGATCAACCTCAACACCATCGCCTGGCAGTAAGCGTTCCAGAGATCCCGAAGAGGAGGTTTACCTCGACAATTTTCATTCTCACAAGCGTTACCTTAGTGAGGTTAGGTTTTGTTCGGTTTCGCAGCACCTGTCGCTTTATCAATTCTGTCCCATTATCATTTTTTTTATTACTCATTATTATATAAAATGTACGCCGTGTTCAATTATATATTATTACTGTCAGTCATTTTTACTTCTAATTAAAAGAACTGCAAATTGATGGCTGTTCCATAATTTGGCGTTTGTGTCTTAGATTCAGTGTTTATATCATTTGAATCGAGGTCGCCCTTTCCACTTTTAAAACTCTTTTGCTACTCGCCACAATGAATGAACAAGAGTCTGGGACTTGAAGTCACTGCATTCATTGTTTCTCTTTTCCTGTACAGATAATGGCATCCAGTCTAAACGGACTGACAGTTGGCGACTCGCTTCCTGATAATCTCCTGGAATCTCCAGCAAGGTCTGATAGCATGCTTTCTGTCAGGTAATTATCTGTATTGGCCTTGTATCATTTACCAGTTTGGAATTTTATGCTCAATCATTGGAACGGTTGGATTAGTTGTGTAGCATTAGCATTTTGGCAGCCCTTTTTGAATACTAACGAGCTTCATTAATGTTTGGACTATATTGTTCATTTGGTCATTATAGCGGCTCCTCCCATTTGCTGCCGTTACTGGATTGTTTGATATCTTCTTGGCATCTTTTGGGGGGGAATTTGTCTGAAGAAACATCATGCTTTGTAGATTATAATATTTTTCATCTGGATCTCATCTAGTTTTATCCTATTTGCATTTCAGACATTTCAATAGCATTTATTCATTAGTCATTCATGTATGAACTTTCAATACTGCATAAAAGTGTGTACATTATTGTTCTAGCCTGTTTTCAAGCATGTTTTGTATTTTTATAAGTTGTGTGCATTGTTAAATGGTTTGTGTATAGCATTAACTGAGGCAGCAGAAAGGTTGTGGATAAATTACATCAAGGAAACCTAGATTTTCACCTAAAGCACATCCATTCACTGCCTTTCTCCTGAGAAAACTATCCTTGTAGACTCATGTGCGATAGAACCCTATTTAATACTGGCTCTGGGCCCTGGGGCTTTGGTTGACATAATACATGATAATTGACTCCCTGTTTATAGTAGCCACCAGAAACTCTAATATAATCATTTAGGTCATGAGGATTCCATTACTTTTATGGTCAAAACACTTCTTTGCGTGTGCCTAATATTTTGCCTTCTGTGGGTTCATTTGAGGTAAAAATGGGGACAAATACGACTTGAACTCATCACATGTTGTGTCTCAAACTTAGCTACAGCCTTCTCCAAAAGGATTTGTGGAGCACATAATAAGTTGTAATCTGAACAGGAATCAATGAAAAGGTCTGCTTTAGAAGGATGAATATGGAAGTATAATTGCTATATCAGTTATGGGTAGGTAAGCATGAACAGAGTCTAGATATGGCAGGATACCGATTGAAAATGCAGTTTGTTGTTGTCTTTTCAAGTATGCTAAATGGGAATTTGGCTCAGACTCAGCACACATGCAAATAGATTTGAGAACTATTTCCATCAGGGAAGATAATGAAGATATCAACGATCATTTATGTGTGTACATAAGTGAGCTTAAGAAGTGACGCGGATCTGATTGGATTGTTGGGATGTGAATGGATCTGAGCTAGCTGCGTTGCTTGGTGTTGCGTTACAAAGTTTGGGCTGTATGTCATGCAGTTGCAGAGTGGCTTTAGTCTTTAGGCATGTTTGTTGGTGTGAAAACATTATATGGTCACATTTATCACAAGCATCTGTGTCTCATTATTAATACTTGAATATTTATCAATATTTTTTACTTGAAGAAAAAATTGTATTATTACCTTTTTTAACTTAAAGTTGACATTTCCTAACCTATATATTTTAATTGTGTCCCCATATATGCTGCATTAAATCTGTTTGACCTTTTTCGGTTTATGGCTGACTTTGATACAGCTTTCTAGAAAACATGACTTGGGGTTTACCTTGATTTCTTGCATCAGCATGGTAAGAAGGAATCACTTTATCTTCCTTCTATGTACATGCCTTGCTTTTCCTCTCGATGGAAATTGATAATGGGTTCATGATGTGTTGATTCTTTCTCTTGGTGTCTTCTTCTAACTGGTAAGCTAGACCAGTAGGCACCTTGTATGGAAAATGATAAGTTAGCAGCACCAACCTTGAATGCAAAATCTTTTTGCATGCAATGAATCTGTTTTACTTTGCAATCCTCAGCAGTTTTTGCTTCTTTCCTTGACTCTTAAGTTTTGTAATTTAAATTCATCAGCAGAGATGAGATGTCTTTACAATATTCACCTATGTCAGAGGACTCGGATGAATCAAGGTATTGTGAGACTACTACGAACAGCTGCTCATCCCAACCTGAGAGTCGTCCCACAAGCCCCGTTTCACCATACCGTTACCAAAGGCCACTCAGTGCATTCTCTTCAACACCTTCCTCTAGTTCAAATGCTTCGCATGGCTCTACTGTGTCACAGCCTCGTCAACGAGGTTCAGACTCTGAGGGCCGGTTCCCATCATCTCCGAGTGATATATGCCACTCGGCTGACTTAAGGAGAGCTGCACTATTGCGATCTGTGCAGATGAGAGCACATCCTCCCAGTGATCCTGAGGATCGGCCTTGTCCATTTATGAAGTCTCTGGATGACTATAGAGAGTATCAAATTGACGAGTGTCCTTCAATGGGCATGTCGGGACCTGAATTTAACCAAGAGAAGCCATGCAGTGTTTTAAATATGAATGTAAAGTCAGCTGATTCAGGGGGTTAGTGGATGGGTGTTAACCGTTCAATCTTGCTACGGCCTTGGCTTCTTGTTTTTGGTGGGTTCTCTCCTCGCTTCTATGGGTCTGTTTGAGTTAACATTAAAAAAATACATATATGTAAGGGGAGACAAAATTCATCTTGCATTACTATGTACACCGTAAATTATATTAGAAAAACAATTTTTATTGAATCTAAATAGGTACTATGTCGTTGACTCCATTCTCAACAGCAATTAAAAGTTATATAGTTGTATTGTCAACTTAACATTTTGAATCCAACGATTTGTTTCCGTTTTCAGTCACTTAGCTAAATGTGCTTTGGCTGCAGTGCAACACTGCAAGTCTGCAAGAGATGCAAAGCTATCACATGCGATCAACGGGTTTGGCTTTATGTGTATGCGTTTTCCTATGGAGAACATTTTTCCAAAGTGGAGGGAAAAAGTATGAAAAAATGATTATTTATTAATATTGAATACTTCTAATTATAAAAATTTACATCTGAAATACAAAATATGATCCGCAAAATGGCTAAATATTTGATGCATCAGTTTAGAAAAAAATTGTTGGCAAAAAGTCAGGAAAAGATGGTTTTTGATCATTGAATATAATTAATCGCCGGTAGCTTTCCGCAAAAAACAAACGTGATTTTTAATGTAAAACCATTTTAAAATATTTTGAACGATTAATAAATATGAGCATGTAATAAATTTCATGTTTCGTTTATTTTGCAATGAGCACCCTAAAATTTATTTTCGGTCAAATAATAGCCCCGTATAATCAAAGGAAGATTAAACTTTAAACACTTGGATTATGATTAATATTATAATTTGTCTACGATTTCCAAATTCAATATCTCCCAACGAATACGTTAAATGATTTTACCATTATCCAACAGCATTCTCAATTTCTAATTAGGGCAGCATCTTTTCAATCCGAAATATATCAGTTGACCGAAACCGACGAACTATGTTCATAGCAAAGCATGAAGCATAAAAGAAGATAACTAAGCTGCAAAAGAAGTTCCGAATTTAAAACAATACGGCGAATGGTGATCTAATATGATAGGGGAGGGAAAAACTATCCTACTCAAATTGTAGGGGGGGGGGATTAAATAAGAAAGGAGGCGGGAGGCAAGGCACTCAATCGCCAACAAAAAAGAGGGTTGATATTTGATTATTGCATTCCAACGTCATGCGAATGTTGACAAGATGTTCTTCTTGAGAGTGAACTCGTCAGCCTTCGCCGGGCTGATAGACTGCAACAATCAGTACAAGAGATTAAGAGCCTACAAAGGCAACCTTATTCTGGCAATACATTAAATCTAACACCACCTCAAGAATATTTGGCCTAGCAACTACATTTTGTGCTCTCATCTAACGATTCGTTTATACGCCAGTTCTCAACATATAGCAGTACAATAGATCATTCCTAATATTTACTATGATTGAATAAATGAGATGATACAATAACTAAATGAAAAAAGAAACTGATCTGAAACTGAAGCATGTTTATGCAAAAGATGCTCTGATGACTCTAATACTGTAACTTCCACTTCCCTTAAAAGCCAGAATATTACCTTTTCAAGCAGGCGCTGTAGGCGCTGGACTTCATTCTTAGCATAATCAGAACCTTTCTCCATAGTACTCTTAGCAGCTTTCGAGTAAATCTTCCCGTACCTAATTGACGATCACAGGGATACTATTATTTGCCAAAAGGGATAAAGCAATGGACAAATGCAGAAGTTCAGATTTAGCCACTCCAAGTAATATTGTAGAAGAAAGGTGATGCGAAAAATATCCAGAACACAGCAGCTGTAATAGTGAGAGGATACCTTGCAGCGGAACCCTTGAGTGTCTCAACCTCCAGTCCAATTCGAGTAAATACAGCTTTCTTTTCTTCATCAGTTGCGGCCACAAACTCCTTTACCAAGGAATCCAAGCTTTCAACTATGCCAGCCTAAACAGAATATCAAATTTATCAGCAGGAAATCAAAGGCAACTTCATTTGTCTTCCCCTCCCCACCTCCACTTTTCTCTTTTAGAGAATAATAAATAAAAACAACCCTAGCTTTTTCTTGTCTTATATGAATTACTAACTTTAGAAGTAAGATGCCCTTTTGCGTCTCGATGGGCGCCACTTTTTTCATTAATGAACGCCACAAAGTTGTCCAAGTCTCTGCCACTCTCGTAGTCTTCCCCAGCTTTGTTGCTCTTAGGGAAGAATTTTAGTGTAGGGAACCCACTAACACCATATCTGTAAAGACACACTTAAGCGTTAAACTAAAGTAGCACGTGCAATTTTTGGCCTACATCAGCCAACTTAAACTCACTTTTCACCAAGATCCCTGTATTTATCAGCATCCAGATTTGCAATCACTACATCTTCTTCCAGTTTAAATGCTGTCGCAACTTTTTCGTAAGTCTGAAGAGAAAAAAGCATAACCAAGTTTCCTGTTATTGCTCCGGCAGAAGTTAAAAGATACAGGATAATAATAAGGGAACAAATCATATACACTTACAGGAGCAAGGCTTTTGCAGTGTCCACACCTAATAAAATCACAGAAATTTATAAGACCTAGCATTAGCGGAAAGTTTCCAAATAAATAAACAAAATGATACCAGATGACTAACAAAATAAAAAAAATAGTCGAATACCAAAGTTGTGAAATAAAGTAAAAATAAACGAAAATTACTCAAGAATACCATGGCGCATAAAACTCAACCAGGACATCTTTGGTTTCATCCAGGACAATCTCATCAAAATTGTCAGGTGTCAGAACAACTACATCGGATGGAGGTGTAGCAATCTTCACATTGGTTCCTGCACATCAATCTCCTGATCAGGAAATTCTGCTACTTCTAAGAAGCACATGGTGAAGGCAAAACTAATTTGTGCTAATAGATAATCAGAACAACTGTAAAATTTAATAACTCAATAAATAATGTGCAATGAGCAATATTATGAAGACAAGCAATCTAAACCTTCTACGTCTCGGGACTTGGGAGAGCCTAATACTAGAAATCTAAAAGCATAATGTTGTTAGAAGACTGATCATCAACATTATGTCTCAAGTCAAATTACTAGATTTTCTCAGAAGTCACTCAGAGACATTAACATGTTCCAGTGTTTGCCTTTACAAAACTATTAAAGCACAACAATCAACAGACCCGACCTCCTTCTGTGTTAACAAACTCAGAAAGGGATTCTGCAGTCCGTGGCCCATCATACCTGCATAAATGAACCACAACTAGATTTAAATTCAGAAAGAAGGATGGAAATGAGAAAGTGGATAAAACATATTTAGATATAAAAGTCGATCATGTAATTGCTTTAATTGGCAAACGTTTCCTTACTTTTTGGGTTCCAGAGATCCTTTTGGGAACCACTGAATAGTTGGGTAACCAGAAACTCCATATTTGCTGCACAAACTCTTATGCTCATCACAGTCCACCTACAGCAAATAAAAGCTACTATGTTTTGTCAAGGGAACTCAATAAATTTCCTATCAGAAATGCAAAAATAGAAAAAGAAAATTACTACAGCTAGCAGTCAGCCAGTCACGGCAGGAAAGAAAGTCAGCCCTAAAATCAGTCGGAATCATCCTCGTTCCCCCTTTCCCCTATAAACCCAAAGAACCAACCACACGGCATATGTGTTTACCATAAAGAATGTTGCACAACCACAAAGAAGTTCCAAAACAAGAAGAGGATTACCATATAGTTACGCCATCATAAATAGACAATAACTCTGGATGCTTGATAAACAAACTATAAAACCAGAGCGTTGAGGGCCAGCAATAATTGTCAACAATATGAATGAAGAGAAACACCAGGGTGCTGACCTTTCCTATCAAAACAGATTTGGCTTTCCTGAAGCTGGTACCCAAGCTTTCATACTCTGGAGCAAGCTTCTTACAGTGTCCACACCTATCAAGACAGCAGTGGATGAAACATATAAGAATGCGTCCAACTTCACGGAACTTCTAACAAATCCAGAGACCTCGCTTCAAATGACGATAGCAATTACGGTCCACAAGGAACTAATTGATGATTGAAGGAATATCTGAAGTCAAAACTCTGAAAAATTGCCTCAGTTGCATAGAATATATAACTTCTATCGATCATATAGCTTTTTGGTAACCATAAGAACTTCAAGGGCGGCTATTAGCCATTTATAGACCTTCGACAGTTTGACAAATTCTTGAAATTATGATATCTTTTATGAAATCCAGCAGAAAAATCACAAAATCAAGTAGGAAAGGTAAATGAATCATTGAAAGGCACACGACAGAAGCAACATCAACCTGGAAATGAGTTGAGGAATGATACAAACCCTAACATTAATTCACTATGATTTATGATCAACGAGAAAGAGCGGATTATGACAAGTAGTAATGCGCTACCAGGGGGCGTAGAATTCAACAAGAGCTCCTCTGTCCTGCCCGACTTCCTTCTCGAAGTTTTCTTCAGTTAGTACAACGACATCTTCTGCTAATGCTGTTAAGAACAGCAAAGCCAAGGCTCCCAGGCCTAACCAGATCTGATATTTGGCCATCTTCCTCTGGGTTTTGTCTAACAGCTGCTATCCCGAGACTGACTTTCGCAATTGCAATTTTATATCAAGGTTCGCGTGCGGGAACCCTCATGTCGTAAAATGGACTATCGGTTTCGGGCATGAGTTTTGGTGGCGTGGCAGGATCTGATTCGTTCGGTGATCTCAAGAGTTAGATGCGAGTTTTTTTGTCTTTACGATTATTCGATTAACAGCGGTCAACCCGAACTGTGACGTGCTATTGTCGATGTGGCGCCAAATGAGTGGCCGGATGGCGCCGTTGGACGCGTCGCTGCAAACACCTGGCACCATGTCGCTCCCAGTAACACGCTGGCCGGAAGACAACACGACAGGGTGTGTTTGGATTAGCTTTTGGAAAATAGATTATGAGGAGAATAGATTTTGAAGAATAGATTCTGGAGAAAAAATAGAGAACAGCTTCTGAATCAAAATCACTTTTTTCTCATAATCTATTCTTCTTATAATCTATTCTCCAAAAGCTATTTTTCATTTTTTCTTCAGAAGCTATTAAAAAAAGCTAATCTAAACATGCACAAAGAAAAGCCATGGTGGTTTCAAAAGCACAGTGATAACAAAAGCCTTGCCAAAAAGTTAAAAAGTGGCCACTATGCTTTTTTTTTCTCTGAACGTGCAGTGGGGGATGCCCACGGCTTTGCCAAACAAACCCTTAATTCTACATATGAATCACAATGCGCACAAGGGCTGGGGGAGAGTTCGATCACGAGAACAGGGAGAAAAGCGAATTAATTACATATGACTTTTTCGACCCAAAAAACAGACGTGTGGCTTAAACTCATGAACGGCCTCCAACAGACTAGGAAGCGCCGGTTTGGAAATAGATCAGATGCTCCTTGTTACAGTATTACATGTTCAGAATTTCAAATAAACATAAGTTTATGGGTCCCAGATAGGTCGAGACGCGAGGCATTGAGACATCCACATGAAGCGCCAAAAATAGCATCCAAGCCTACAAAGGGATGGGGATAATTCCAGCGATGGCCGGTTTCCGTTTTGCATGTCTTGAGATGTTTCAATTGGTACCTTTCAATTTGTGAGAGGTTTAATAGCTTTGGTTTATGGTCAACTTGACCAACCACACACTAGTTTAGAGCTCGATTTTCAAAAAAATCAGTTTAACGCTTCAAAACTACTACACATTATACCTCAAATATTAATATGGTTCTTCTCTCTGTAATAAATATTGCTGCAACCTAGTCATCCAAAATCTGTCTATCATGAGAAGATCTTCAAAACGGTCTTGTAACCTTAATAGTAAACATCATTTTTAGATGACTTCAATAAATTTACACTATTTTTTCAAAAGTTATTATATATATATATATATATATTAAAAAACTCATAAGATTTTATAAGAAAATTTATTTATACAGATAGGTAGATTGATTAATAGGCGAATCAATTATCCAAGCCTCTCATGTCTTGTCTTTCTTGGATCCAAAATTCCAAATGTTTGGGTTAACCCAAGACAAAACATGCCATGGGTCGTTGGACATGGACCCTCAATCCGTTATATTACCAAAAACAAAAAAGCAAAAAAAAAAAAAAAATCTTATACCGTAACCCGGAAGCCGAACCAAAAGGGTAAACAATGAAAATCTGAAAATTGATTAAAAAAATAAGAACAACGGCAATATTCCACGTGGAGTTCTATGGTTGGTTGGAACTGATAAACGCTCACCCTCATTGGTCAGTTTGGGGATGAACACGTTGCGCTCTTGCCAAGCGGAGTGGGTCGTTTCCCTTTCATTGGCGGAACCATCTCCATCCTGACTTCGTGGAAGCTGGACTCGGAGACTCCAAGAGTAAAATCAACGACACAGACAGGGATAAAGGAAAGAGTTTGCAGCGCAGGGGAAACATTCGCCATTTGATTTTCATTGGCAAACCTGAATTTAGCTGGTTCCGTATTAAAGATCGGATACGAGACTCCTAATTTTCCCCCCCTTCGGAGAGATCCTACTCTCCTGTGATCTCTCTACTTCCCTAAACGTTCATGGCGCATCGAAGGGCCAAGCTGCTGTTCCTTTTATGTGCTTTCTGCTATTTCCTCAATGCCATTGCCGGGTATCCTTACTCTCCATTCATCTTTTATCCTTTCGTTCTCCTCCAAAACGCTGTAATCCTTTATAGTACAAACTATTGGACTTCAATTCACCTGAAAAAAACTAAAACTCCTGGACTTCACTTTTTTTCTTATTTTTCGATCTTTTGCAGAAAGACCTATTACGATGTACTTCAAGTGCCGAAGGGCGCGTCGGACGAGCAGATAAAGAGGGCGTATAGGAAGCTGGCATTGAAGTACCATCCCGATAAAAATCAGGGAAATGAAGAAGCTAATAAGAAATTTGCTGAGATCAGCAATGGTATATCTGATTCTTAAGTTGATTTGCATGGGTTTGTTGAACGTTTATTTTTGTTTTGACGGATTTTGTCTTCGGTTCGGGGTTGCCTGGTTCTTTTTGGTTGATAGCTTATGAAGTATTGTCGGATAGCGAGAAGCGACAAATCTATGACAGGTACGGCGAAGAGGGTCTGAAACAGCATGCTGCTAGTGGAGGCAGAGGAGGTGGAATGAACATCCAAGACATATTTAGCTCGTAAGTTCTTATCACGTAGCACTCGCATTCTTTCTTGACAATTTTTTTTGACGGCCAGGAATGTCATCTTGTGTTTTATTCGTGTACTTCATACTATCTAACTCGCCAGATCGTTCATAGAGGGACAGTATTTCAAGTATCCTACTTATGTCTTCGTCTGTTTGTCTGACGTACTGAACTCTAGCCAATTAGATATAATCGTCGATCTTTTGTTTGCATAGTAAACCTGCTAGTTATTGAAATTTTGTAACGTTGACCACCTCTTTCAGTTTCTTTGGTGGAGGTTCAATGGAGGAGGAGGAAGATAAAATTCCAAAAGGTGATGATGTCATTATTGAATTGGATGCATCTCTGGAAGACTTGTACATGGGAGGTTCATTGAAAGTAAGTTTATTTCTATCTATTGTTTGAAGTACATGGAACAAAACTATATATCTACTGTGAAGTTTTATTTATCCATCAGGCAGAATTAGACTATTTAGCTTATCATACCTTGAAATTCTGTAACATTTTATGCCCAAGATTTGGGTGCTATGAAATTTTGAAATTGGAATTGTCAGATTGGTTTTTATATGATAACATGGTAGCAGCAAGGCTAGGTTCACTGTCAGAATCCAATGACAGGAACAAACAGAACTAATTTGGAACTTCTGTATTGTAATATATGTATATATGTGCGTGGTTTTGCTAGTTCTGGTTTTTTTATGCATGTTTCCCACACCCCCATTAAACATCTGATTCTGTAATTATCTAGTTGAGGTATATTAATGCGATTGCCACGGATTTTTTGTGTTGCTTGTACTTGAAGTTTTAATTTTCTGACTAGGCATTTACTGGTTTTATTCTGTGCATGCTATTTACATTGCAAATGTCAGATTTGGAGGGAGAAGAATGTTTTAAAGCCAGCACCTGGGAAGAGACGCTGTAACTGCAGAAACGAGGTTTACCACAGACAAATTGGTCCTGGAATGTTTCAACAGATGACAGAGCAGGTAATCATCATCACTAAGAATGTCAAAGGAATGCGAGGTTATGTTTTATGTTTTATGTTTTTTGCCCCTGTGGATGTGATTTTATGCCACATTATCCCAGCAATGCAGGTTCGCCTGATTTCTGTGGTTTATGTACCTGAAGGTTTTTCACTCAATATTCTGTGTTTTCCTATCCAGGTCTGTGACAAATGTCCTAATGTCAAATATGAAAGGGAGGGGTATTTCATCACTGTTGATATTGAGAAAGGCATGCAAGATGGGCAGGTAAGCGTTCAGTGTTTCCAAATATAGGCTTAAGTAATCGTACTCAATATTATATGCCTCATTGTCTGTTGGGACTCAACCCACCCATGTAGCCAAAGCAGATCATAGGAGACTAAGGGGAGTGAAAGAGAGAGGGGGAAGGCTGTAATTATAGTTGAGGGAGAAATAATTATGTCAAAAGGAGTTGTTAATAGCAAGTTGTCAGGGGTGTAAAGAAAAGCAGAGAAAAAAGAATTTGGACCTGGTTTGGTGGGGAGAGACAACTTCTCTCAGATGGCATTTGTTTGTTTGTGCATCAGTTTGTTTTTACTGTGTATCTGTGTGTGAAGTCTTAGTTCCCGTGATTTTGGTGAAGTCTGGATTGCTATGATTTGTAAAGCATTGGCGTAGATTGTCTGTAACTCATTCTTTTCATAGGAACTGTATGCTGTAAAGAAGCATGTCTGAATTCCAAAAGTGCATCTGAACTCTGAATATAATGACAGCTATGATCCAATATGTCATGGCATGTGGAATTTAGGATTGCTCTCACTTCTCGTGTACTTCTATTAATTTAAAGAAAAAAATGATGCATATGAATCATAGAAATTTAATGATATGTTTCAAATTTTAGTTTGCATTGACTAGTGTCATATATGTTTACAAATTCCTGACTTTTCCCAGGAGGTTCTGTTTTATGAAGATGGTGAGCCCAAAGTGGACGGTGAAGCCGGAGATTTAAGGGTTAGTAACTGAATCATTTGGTATTTAATTTGGCATTTGTTATATATCAGTGTTATGCATACTGATGATATGTACTTTATTGTATCAGTTTCGCATCCGGACAGCACCCCATGACCTCTTTAGAAGGGAGGGTAATGACTTGCACACCACTGTCACCATAACTCTGGTAAACATTGTTGCATTCATTGATAGGGAAATCTAATCATGAATTGCTCTCACCATAACTCTAAATGTTGTATAACTTGACGATACTCGAGACGTGTACTAAGTAGTAACAAATGATAAGCACAGCGTTGAACTAAGACATATGTCTCTATGGGCATTATAAAGTGTTATTCTTCAGCTTTATTACCCGCCTTTTCTTCTTGTTTCTTTTTGGGGCCCAAACTTA
The DNA here is from genome assembly GCA_963855925.1 of Inga laurina. Taxonomy (NCBI): domain Eukaryota; kingdom Viridiplantae; phylum Streptophyta; class Magnoliopsida; order Fabales; family Fabaceae; genus Inga; species Inga laurina. Next base: position 3,499,616 of record OY979703.1, on the reverse strand, counting down.
AGCTTTATTTCCTTCAGGTTCAAGCACTTGTTGGTTTTGAGAAGACCATTAAACATCTGGATGAACATCTGGTGGACATCAGTTCAAAGGTGAGATCGTCATTGCATATCTTGGTTTTGAAAAGGATTAACAAGCACGCATCTGATGAACTATTTTTGGCTCATCAGGGAATTACAAAGCCCAAGGAAGTTAGGAAGTTCAAAGGGGAAGGCATGCCATTGCATATGAGCAATAAGAGAGGGGACCTGTACGCAACTTTTGAGGTTCTATTCCCCAGGACCCTAACAGAGGAGCAGAAAACACAGATAAAATCAGTTCTTGGTTAGTGTCCAGAGAACAGGTCAAATCGTCCAACGTGTTCTCAACCTAACATTATTAGATTCTCAAAGAGTACGAAAGCCACGGGGCTTCCCCTTTTTTGTTAGCGGAAAAATAGGTGTATATCCTTGCATTAGAATCATTGCGCATGTTGAAAACCTTGCCTTCCAGTTATGGTATATTTTTTGTCAACTTGTCTTCACCAGGGGGGCCAAGGAACATGGAATGCAAAGTAAAATATCTCATCCTTGATTATTGTCAGACTCCTAATTTGCTTTGAGGGTTATCTCACCTATTATAATGTCCCTCTAATATTTGGCCAGAACTCTAGTAGCAATTAGCAAACCAATGATGGAATCATGGAATTCTTTTTTGTTCGTTCATGCTTAATGAGGGCATCCACAACAAGAGGTTACTGGGTCAATTGGTGTTGAAATTAGATTAAAAAATTAATGCTCGGGATAGATAATGAATGACATTGTTGCTTCTACTTGATAAATAATCTAAATTATTAAATAACAATTATAAAGATATAAGAGCTTAGACTTGTGCAATTTTTTTTTCTAATCCTGTGGCTATCTACAAATCCTTCTTTATGAGTCGGATAAAGAATACTACAGCTGGTTTGGTGTGTTTTTCTCATCATTTCTTCATATAACAATAGTCACACAATTTTAGGATTTCCAAAGTTGCATCACTGGATTCTTTTGGCGAAACATAGCTAAAATGTACTATGGCCTTGGCTTTAGTGGTTGAACGATTCATTCAGGTTCATCCGCTTCGAAAACCTTCCTCAGCTTATCTTCATCTGATTCAAAAACCTTTCTCGCTTGTTTCAGCTCTTCATTCATAGACAGCAGTTCTGTACAACGATTAAGTTTTGGCAAGTCCTGCAGCATATAAAGAATTTTACGCCCCAAGACAACAATAAAAAAGAAAAAAGAAAAATACCATGAACTGGCAGAGAGCACCTATGCATACAACTTACAAAGTCAAAGTTACTGTCACTTATTAATCCCAAACCACGTGTAAACGGTCCTAATCTTTTTTTTTTTTCAGGCAAAAAAAAAAAAAGAATAACAGATTCGCAGTGGTATCTTGAAGGTGTTAGATTTAAATTCTAAATTTTTTTCTTGCGGACCAGGTCTTCAGTCACCATGAACTTGGGCAAAATGTTCTAAACTCAGCAGTTGTCTAGATGCATATGAGGGTTTATGGAAGATTTTTCATCTGTGTCAAATTCTTCCCTTTTCCACCCTACATGATAAAGTTTCCTATGTAACTTCAAGAAAAAATCGGTACCTTGCGAATCAAATACAGGAAATCCTCAACTGACAACTTTCCTCTCTGAGATCCAATATCTTGGGCTTTATGTAACTCGAGAAGGGGAAAAAAGGAAGAAGAAGAAGAAGCATGAGGAAACAAGCCAACTTATGTGTGGCATTCATTAAGCAACCGAAGAAAAATACACAAAGCCTGAGGCAATGCTTACCAGTTCTGTAACATATTCCACAACGATGTCCTCCATTAGTGCGACACTTTCAGGCAGCGGCTAAATGTGCATTGGAGAAGAAACAAAAAAATTAGTAATTACTTTTTTTGTACCAAAAGCGTTTAAACCTCCAATCTATCCATATCCCAGACACCGTTACCCTCACAGGTAGCTTAATTATTACATTTTCAATTTGATATAATGATGTATTCAAAATGATCGATAATAACACTTACATTTGGATCATCACCAAAACCATACATCATGTGCTGCACTGTGGCAACGAGAAAAAGGGTTAAAAAGAGAAAGCATGGATAAATTAAAATGTTTTAAGAACTAATAAAATGATGCTTACATTCCTTTTGGAAGACGCCTCTTTTGCGTTTGGATGAAGTTTCTGAGGGTTGTGCGGATCCAGTTCTATGTTTTGACGAGGGTCCGGGGGTGGAACTGCTCATTTTTGCCCAAGTTCTGCCGCGTAAGAATCTAAAACCAAAAGCATATATTTCAATAAGTTTAATTTTCGAGAGGTTGGAATTCATTAAAAGGCAAATCGAAAAATAATCCAACTTTTTTTCTTGGGCCAAGCAAAAAGAATAGTTCAACTAGGAAAAAGGAAAAGCGAATAAAGAGATGTGTAACGGACACTCGAGTCGCGAGGTAATAGGAAAACTCCAAAACAGGCTATATTGTTGGGCGCTATAGAGACGACGATAGAGCATGGAAACACAGAAGTTTATAGACGAGATGGCACTCAAACGGACAGTTGCGGAAGTGAAATACTGCCTTGAAGCAATATGGCAAAAGAAAATGAACTTGTGTGAGGCAACTAAAAGAGCCGCGAAGAGAGAGGGCAGTTCTCCGAGCAGCAATATGTGAATTGAAAATCAGAGTGACGTCTTGCCGGTCTCTCCGTCTGCCGTCTGCTACTGAAGGGGACGTCGGGCTGCAATTTTAGGTTCGCTTGTCCTCTTCTTCACCCCCGATTATGTTTTACTTTTACCCCCTGAGCCCGCCCTCAACAAATGTTCCTGAAGTTTCGGGTCACGTCTCAATAATAAAAACTTCTTGTTTGTAGGCCCAATTTTTTTCAAGAATCCTCGACCTGACCCAGAATTTACCGTCCTGTCCTTTCCCACGTGCCCGTTGCATTTTTTATTTTTTATGGTAAATGTATAACTTTAACTTGTGATTAGATTTTTTACATTAAAAAAAACAGGAAAAATTCAAGAACAATACCATTAAAAATAGGAAAAGATAAATTGGTGCAGCGAATTTATCAAATCTCAGGTCAGAGCTGAAATAGGAATATGGGATTTTCAATTTTGACCAAATGATCAAATTACCCCTGAGTTCAGTTGTGAAATATGAAAGTGAAGTCATTAATATAAAATCTGATGTTGTCAATATAGATACAGATATTATTATTGACCTCTAAAACTTGTGCCCTCAAAATTATCTCTAATTTTTGGGATATAAAGTTGTGAAACATAAAAGTAGAGTCATTAATGTAAAATATGATATTATTAATTTAAATACAAATTTTATTATTGACCCTTAAAACTTATGCCCTCAAAATTATCCCTGATTTTTGGAATATGAAGTTATAAAACATGAAAGTGAAGTCTTTAATGTAGATACAAATGTTGTTATTAATCTTTGAAACTTGTGCCCTCAAGTCTGATCATTTTGGTCATTTTGTCAAAATTGAAAATCTCATATTCTTGCTTCAATTATGACTTAAGATTTGATAAATTAACTATATCAATTTGTTTTTTCCCATTTTTAATTGTATTTTTCTATAAAATGTTTCCTAAAAAAATAATAGATTTTTTACATTGATATTAATAGAACATATTGGCCAAAACAAATATAAAAACATGCTTTTTAATTAACAAATACGTTTTGATGGTTTAGCTCAACTAATATCAAGCACATATTTTAAGTTTTACTCCCTTCAGTCCTAATTATAAGATAAAGTTAACTTTTTTGGAGAAATTAAGGAAGCCAATTAAATTAATTTAGAGTGTTTATATTTTTAGTATCTTTAGATTATATATTAGTTTATTAGTCAAATTAATTAGTTTGGAGAAAAAAATAAAAATAAAAATACTCTAAAGTAATTTAATTGACTTCCTTAATTTTTCTAAAAAAATTAATTTTATCTTATAATTAGGACCGAAAGAAATATCTTATACGAGAGGTTGTAAGTTTGACTTTCCTTGAGTATGATCTGTGTGAGTTCCCTTTTTTAGATGGATGAGGTAAAAACGTAGTACTCCTATTTATTCATTACATTCAATATGTTTCATCAGACCCCAAAAAATCTAAAAATCTATTAACCCTGCCGTAGTAGCTTTTCAACTTTAATCATATTTAATGTACAAATCAAATTAGCTTATGGACCCTGAATCAACCCCAAAAAAATCACTAATCACCTTGCTGGACAGAAATTCCATCCAATTAAACCTGTAGAACCTAATGTAGAGTATATAATTGCAATCTATGCGATGATTTGAGTTGAGTATTTACGCCTTTGTGCCTGCAAATGTCAATCAAGATTAATTTAATAATTTACTAAAAAATCGTATTCCAATTTCCAATGTAAGAAAATAATATATATATATATATATATATATTTCATGTTACTATTTTTTATATAAGAATTATAATTATCTTTTATTGTTAATTAATTTTTATTTAAAAATATGTTCTATGATTTATATTCAGATTTTTTTTTATTTGATTTCATTTTATGGCCCCCCAAAACTCCAAGGGTCTGTTTGGTGTGAGGGATTTGAAGGGAAAGGGAGGGGAGGGGAAATTTTTATGAGTTGAATTTTAAGAGATTGAAGAAGTGGGGTAATAAAATTTTAATAAAGAGAATATATAAGATAAAAAAGTAAGAAAAATTAACTAAAAATTTTTAACCCCACTTCTCCAATTTTTTTAAATTTAACTCAAAAAAATTTTCCCTCCGCCCACTTTCCCTCCCCTCCCCTCAGACCAAACAATCCCCAAAGGAACCCTCCTCGCCGAGTTGGACAATCCGGCGAACATTCGATTGTGACGTCTCGGAAGTGACATCATTGACTAAATGTGCAAATTTGGATATTAGATTTAACCGCAAAAAGAAATCGTTAAGAAAAGTATGCCTCCCTTGATTCCAAACAAATCCTAAGCTTATTTGTTGTTCAACCACCCTTTTAAAAGCCCCCTCCTTCTCCCTCCATCTCACCCCTCTCTCCTCCTCTCTCTCCCGCGCTTATACAGAACAAGCAGAAAATCAAAAACCTGGTCAATTTTTTGGGAACCTGGGCGCCATTCGCAACGATTCCGCATTTTGTATATAAAGCACGAATAACTGAATAAGTTACTTATAAAGAGAGACGTAGAAGAGAAGGGTTCAATAATGGATATTGTGTGCTTGAAATGTGGAATATCTGGGATTGTTCCGCCCATGTTAATTGGGGACTCATTGGATGTGAATTCGCATCCATCTCAAGTAACCGTGCTAGGTCGGTACTCATCGGAAAAATCATCCCACACGTCGGTATTCCCCAAATTCTCGTTTAAATACACTCTGAAAAATCTCTGGCCAAGAGGAATTGGGAATAGCAGGTACAATAGGTTGGCCATCGACAACGCCGTTTTGGTGGATAAATTTGAAAAGAAAGCCATTGATGAGGACAACGAGATCGGCCCAGGGGATCAAAATCAAAGCTGGTTCTTCAAGAGTTGGCCCGTCAAGTCTTTGTGGACAGGGAAACAGGAGAAGGTAGATGTGGGTAACGAGGAAATTGAAGGGGAGTGTCCGGTTGATGATGGAAGAAATGAATCCAGCGATGGTGACGATGAATTTGGTGTGTGTAAAGCTGATGACGATGAATGTGGTGTGTGCGCGGCTGATGACCATGACGAAGCAGATTTTCAATTCGACAGAGACTCGTTTTCAAGAATGCTTTGGAGGGTGTCTTTAACTGAAGCCAGATTGTATGAACAGCTTTCATACCTGGGTAGTTTGGCCTACTCTATACCCAAAATCAAGGTAGGACATAATGATTCTGCCAATTTGAATATTCAAATTTAAGAATATCAGGTCTACACTGCCGTCTCTAATGTTGTGAGACTCAGGGATACTCTTTTATTTAATAAATTTGGCAGGCGTATATAGCTTTACAATGAAAATCTCAGTAGATGAGGATCTGTTCTCACTTCTTAATTCTTTGCAAATGCCTTGAAATGGTTTTATAGATATTCAGTAATTTTAGTTTCCTTGCAAAGCACGCTACAATAATTGTGTTATGAGATTTGTTAATTCAGCCAGAGAACCTCTTGGGACGTTACTGTCTGCGTTTTGTAACTTCATCATTGGACAAGACAAAACTGGCTACCGCAACTGTAAAAAAGGAGGCATCAGCTGATACTCAGGAAGTTGAAACTAATGAGAAAAGCAATGGAGAAAGAAATGAGGAGAACAATAAATATAGGATGAATGCATCTGTAGCTTACCAGACTACTCCCTCAACTGTGCATGCTCAGGCCAAGGGCAAACCTCCTTTCAGTTACTCAAAAGATGGGGTTGGCGGTGATTCTCTTGAGGGAAGCAGTGACAATTCTGTGTGTGATAATATGTTAAACACAAAAATATCATCTGTGATGGTTACTACTGATTCGGTGACAGAAGTTGTTGCTGCGAAGGAGGAGGCGAAACAGGTTGTTGCAGATTATTTGAACTCAGCGTCTTCTTCACCTTGTGAATGGTATACATGCGATGATGACCAGAGTGGTACAAGATTTTTTGTTGTCCAGGTAGTGGAAATAATGGCGATATATATATATATATATATATTTACTTTGGCTATGCATTTGTTTTTAGCAACTATTAGCTATTTAATTAGTCTGATCAAAACCACTGGAAATTTTGGAGAGTAAAATCGTGATCAAAGACCACTTGATTAATTATGATCAGAAGAGTGATGCTTCACACTCTCGGGCCCGGATTAGTGCAGTACAAAATTGGGATATATTCTGAGTGGCCTTTGTCATAATTGAATTTCTGTTTAATTCGCAGGGTTCTGAGTCACTAGCATCCTGGCAAGCAAACATTCTTTTTGAGCCAATTCAATTTGAGGTAAATTCCTATTATATAAAGACCAACCCATTCTTCACCTTCCTTTCAGGTTTCCTAATACATAACTCTTATTGTTTCCCATTAATAATAGACGTTCTAAAATTGAAAAAACAACTTAGCATTCATGTGTCTCAGGGGTTGGATGTCCTTGTGCATAGAGGTATATACGAGACTGCCAAAGGAATATATCAACAGATGTTACCAGAAGTGCATGATCACCTGAAATCTCGAGGTTCTTTTGCAAAATTTCGTTTCACAGGGCATTCTCTTGGGGGAAGCTTGGCTTTACTTATAAATCTCATGCTGCTGATAAGACAGGAAGTACCCTCCTCCTCTCTGCTTCCAGTAATAACATTTGGAGCTCCATACATCATGTGTGGAGGTGATTATCTGTTGGACAAGCTTGGATTGCCGCCAAGTCATGTTCAGGCAATTACTTTGCACAGAGACATAGTATCACGAGCCTTTTCTTGCAATTACCCTAATCGTCTTGCAGAGCTGCTGAAGGCTATTAATGAAAACTTTCGGAATCATTCATGTCTCAACCACCAGGTAAAATTCCACTATTTATGGGGGCAGAAGTGAAAGCAAAACATACAAGGAAACTTCTCTCTGTCAGTCTCCAGATCACTCATGCGTGATCTTTTAATGCAGAAAATATTATATGCACCGATGGGTGAATTTCTAATACTACAACCAGATGACAAGTTTGCCCCACACCATCACCTCCTTCCCCCAGGAAGTGGTCTGTATATTCTGAGTGGTTCTTTGTCTGATCACAGCAAGGCAAGAAAGCAACTCCGAGCTGCTCAGCTGGCATTCTTGAACTCGCCTCATCCGCTTGAGATCTTAACTGACCGATCTGCTTATGGCTCCGGAGGAACCATAATAAGAGATCATGACATGAAGTCATATCTAGAAGCTGTGAAAACTGTGATTTGTAGGGAACTTCATGGTTATCACAAGGTAAGGAGAATTGATGAGGGCACTATTAGTGGGAGGTCGACGGTGTCGGTCACTGGTAGTCAAGACGCGTCCACTACTTTCTCTGACGTCTCAGGAGTAGCTGAAGAATCATGGAAAAGGTTTTATAGGGTAATTGCATCGCAACATACGTATTTGTTCATGGTGATTTCATTCCCTGCTGCACGAATGTTAATATTGGGAGCGTACAACCTTGTTAGGTTCCGCTGAGTTATAAAAATTCATTATTTTTGCGGTAATAGCGTATCGGATAGAGTGAGGGATGTGATCTTGTTGAGAATGAGAGAATTAATGTAGATTACTCTTTTATTATTATTTCTAATCTGTACAACTAGTTGGGCCAAGTGCCCATGTTTTGTTCGACAAATGGATATATCAGTCACAGATCAATCTTAGCAGCCAAGTAACAAGAGTGAAATGCGAGGCCGCCAAACGTCATAATGTTGGAAAGGGAAGATAAGCCATGAATCATCCCAAACTTCTTGTTCATGCCTCCAAGCCTTGGATTTACTTTTGCCACTTCCTCACTTTTTGAACCCCCAACCTCATCCCCGATACTGTTTTCTCTCTCCACCTTATGCCTTTGCCTCATCATCTGTATGGCAAAATCAATATTTTTGTATTAAAATCTATATCCACACCACACAAAACAAGCAATAGACATTAGTATGCTCTCATGTTTCTCGGGAAATTTATTTCATCCTCATACGGTTTTTCCGATAAAAGCACCTCTGCGGTTTTCTGATTTGCTGTAACTGGGATGGGATTGTTCGAGCAGAGAAATTCTAAATTAAAATCCAATTGGTCTTTGTTCGAAACTGAGCAAAACCCAATTAATACAAGGAGAAATTTGTGAATAGAATAGAGTCACATGAATTTTCCACAGAGCGAAAGGCAAGAGTGAATAAATGGTGAAGAAATTATAGATGGAAAGAACTTTAAAAATATGAGGAATGGTTCAAAAGAGAACTGACCTCAATAGTCATAGGTGTAAAGACAAACAAGTTAGCAAGGCTGAATGCAAAGGAAGATAGCAAGAAGCCAAGCTGGTATCTTTCAGCAGAGGATGAAGATTTCCAGGGATGTTGATAGCCGAAGGAAGCAACAGATATGGCGCAACAGATACCAACCATTGAGAAGTATGCCGGAAACATTTTGCTTTGCAGATTACCAAACTGATGCCTTGGCAGATTCCTAAACACAACCACTCTCCGTTAGCTTTAAAAAGAAAAAAAAAAAACTTGAACGCTTTCTCTTCTCACAAATAACATTTTGATATGAGTTTTCTTTTTTCTTTTTTTTTTTTTAACAGTTTTATGTCATGAATTTCGTGGAATGCACGGTTCATAATCTAGTTTGTGGTAAAATCAGCTTGTGTGATTATCAATCTCTGACAGCAATAAAAATTCCCTGGTAAATATCCTAAAATTTCAGTGAAAATATGATATTTCTTGACTATATGTGTGTTTGGAATAGCTTAAATTTGAGAAATAAGTCCTTATTACGCAAGCCGAGAAAAAACTCCTCTTATATACTTACCTCGTATACCGTGAATCACGAATTATAAGTATTTATTACCCAAAAATAAGCTCATCCAAACGAGCACAACATATATATATATATATATGAACCATGAATAGGCAGAGAAGATTATTTCAGTGTAATGGCATAAATACAACCGCCGAGGAATGGGGCAGAAAATTGGAACGGAGGGAAATTAAAGATTGTAAATATACTTGAACATGATGATGCCGCCGATGAAGGTGACCCAAAGAACGGTGCCGAAGGCGGCAGAGAAACTGAGGAGATGCGCCAGCTTGAGGTAGGTGGAGAGTTCGACGGAAATATGAGCGTTGGACTGCGATCGAAAGGCCCGAGGAGAGAATAAAACTCCGGTCGCTAGGAAAGCAAGCGCCGCCACGAGTCGAGTAAGCCAAGCCATCTCTGAGATTGATCTTTCTTTCACAATTCTAAAAATCGAAGCAAGGAATTAAAATAGAATGTAGTGATCAATATATAGATAAAGGCTTTTCGTTGTTGTGATGTATGAAGGTCGTGAGAAGACAGGGGTTAATTCATTGCTGACGCTGATTGGCTAATAGAAGACGCCGATTAATTCATCGCTGACGCTGATTGGCTAATGGTTTTTGAATTGGGACCGTTAGTGCATGCATGCTGCCGTTTTTCACACCAATGCCGTTCATTCTCTCTCCTTTCTTTCTTTTGTTGCATCTTCCAGCTTGGAAGGTTCTTTACCGCCCAAGTTTTTTTTTTTAAAGTAATAAAATTACTTGCTCATTTTGATTGGTGCGTGCAGCACGGGGAATAAATTTTACGAGGATATTTATCTTGTTGAGCCACGAGGCTACTTTGTCTAATTGCCTTTTGGAGCTCCGCCCAGGGTGGGTAGTCCAGCGGCCAGGTTAATAAGCCATGAGTTGGGCCTTGATATGGACCACAGTAAAAAAAATATGTTTGGGCCCCCGTAAGCCCAATCTGAATGACTCCAATAAAAAAACTTCCCTTAATCTCCAATAAAATGATACAGCATCATCATGTGCACCAATTTAAAATTTTTAAAAAAAAAATACCTGGCGGTTGTCCCGCTACTTTCCGCTTTCCTTGAAGTCTCCACTTTTCATTTATTAACATTCATTGTCACCACTTACAGTTCTCGAGGAGGCGGGTAATCTACTTCGAAATCAAGTGAGAAAACATCCTGATTTCTTAAGATTACGAACTTAAATGTGTTTTGAAATCAGAATAATCCCTCACTTCTTTTATTTTCTTTTGTTTTTTTTCCAAAGAAAGCTGTTGTTTAAAGACATAAATATATTTATTGACGTCTTTTGTTTGAATTTAATGCAGTCTCCGCGCAGCAAATAGCGTTTAACTTGCATGGGGAAGAAAACGTTAGCCTCCCTTTTTATAATCATTGAAGAAATAGCCTTTAACGTAGTCTTTTCTTGGACTTGAAAAAATTGATTAAAAAGACAGGAAGGCTCAAATATTTGAACCCCCACTTGGTCCTTTTGACCAATTTTTGGCTTGGACTTGCCATCAATCATCAACCCCTATACACTTTTTCTTTCTTTCCTAGGGGGTAAGTGAACTGATAAGTGCAGTCTCAAAAAGGTGTGAGAGAGAGTAAATGGCGCCACTTGTTTATTGGTATATAGACATTAATCAAAACTGACATGCTTCAGTTGTTATATGCCGTTCTGGTATTATTTATAAATTTATTTTAATTAAATCTTATATCTTAAAGAGAAAAAATTAACTCAATAATTATGGGGTGCATTTTTAACTACATCTTTTTTTATGAATGGATATTTTTTAACTCTTTTTTCTCTACCTATCTTTAAATTATTTTTTCATTGATATAATAAATAAATAAGGATAAAATTGTCAAAATCTTGTTACTAAGCTAAAACTGAAATTATAAATATGACCAAATATTTTGATAAAAATAACTTATAAATAAAATTAGAGTGATGTGTGTGTATGTGTGTTCTTTGCCTTTCGTAAGTCCGCAAAAAGACGCATTCCGTGTGAGTTGTGAAGCGGCCTCCATCATTTTAGACTCGCTCGGATCTCCATATGCACACTTTTCTACACAATCATAATAATAATAACAGTAAGAGTAACATGACATGGAAAAATGACAACATTTTATTCATATGCCTGATCAAATAAAGCAGTATGAATATATTATGTGTAATAAATCATATCATGCCTTAATATAAAAATAAAACGTTAGATCTAATGGTTAGTTTAAACTGACAGGTGCGTAAATGTATTGTGAGGTCTGTACTCAACGAAATTAATCAATTCTCATGATTGTCACAGAGATTAATTAAGTTCTCCATGCAATGACGGGTATGAAGTGATTCGGAGTCTTTTTTTTCTGAAAAAACAAAAATCAATAGTTTGTGTCAATCTCGTGCCAGAGCAGATCACGAGAAAGACAAATGTGTTACATATATAACATGAGTGAAAAAAAAAAAGCTTGTGGGGAGATAGCGGCACGTAGGAACTAGGAAGGGAAAGAAGCAATATATTTTATTGGAGAAGAGGTTATTAGTTAGTGGAGAAATGAGAGGCCCATGAAATTATGTTATATAGCATCACATGGTGCCACTGCCCTCTTCTTATATGTGGCCTCAGCTCCCACTTTTCTATGTCCCCAGCATTCAAACATCACGTGCTCCTTTCTCCTCCATTTCAGTCCAATCCAATACCCATCCTTCTTTTCTCTTCTCCCTCTATTCAGAGGAACAATTACCAAAGATGTCTGAACAGATCAAACCTCCACAACACAAAGTATATTCCTGTCATTTTACTTTTACAGCCATGCACCGCCTACCGAGACCAGAATAAATGTGAGGAATTACCTCGTGTTTTGACCTTATGCATTAATACGGTAGCATAGAATAAATAAATTAATATAGAGCTTAAAATATCGCTGGGCATGCACTAAATAAGTAGTGTCGAGTTTCAAAGCAAGTAGGAGGTTGAATAAAGTGGCCTCGTGAGGGCCACCTTTTCTTTCGGCACAAGCCATTTATAAACAGCATCCTGTAATTTTAATAATACATATACTAATATTCCCGTGTCAGAGAGGAGCAACTTGAAAATGAACACTTCGTTAATAACGATGTAATCCATGGTGTTTGCAGAGTTTAGTAGTGTCCCTCCTCACATAACATGAACAACGAGGATGTGTGTGGGGGGCATGTTTTCCTTGTTCCCTCCAATGCCATTCGCCGTTCAAAATCTGCATCAATAAACAATATCCTGTATATTTCTCTCCTCTTTATGTTTTTCAGAAAAAGGAATGTATTTGAACATAATTTCTGAGCTGTGCAACGACTAAAATGTAATAAGACAATAAATCCAGCTATATACCAGCAAGCCAAACAAATTCAACCAACATGCTAGATTATGACAGATTTATTTTGGAGCTCGCAATCCAGAGGAAAGCGGGGCTAGCTGTCGTCATTATAACAAGTGGGAATCATTTTGTGTTTAGCCTAATAACCCTACTGCCAAGGAAGTTGCCTGGCCAGTAATTACTGTCACTGACCCTTTCTGATGCTTTCAGACCAAGTCATGGCACTGGGAATCCGAGGTGAACGTTTGACAATATTTAAATAATATATGACGTCTCCAAAAACTAAATGTTTATGTAAAAACCACGCGAGGCCCCAGCTTGATACAATAAGAGTGTCTTTGGAACAACAATAGAAAAAATGGAGTTTTTCAATTTAGCGTTTGATAATTTTATTTTTGATAAAAACTCGATTGTGTAATGTGATTTATATTTAGAACAACGATTGTATGAATGACTTTTACAAAAGTAAAACTTGTTTGGATTGACTAAAGCACAAGTGACTTTTGTGATAATAGTAAGAGAAAGTGGATGAAAAAATATTTTAAAGGGTTAAAAACACAAAAAAATAGTTTAAAATAATTTTTGGAACTGAAAAAGTACATTAAAGATAAAATTGCAATCAGTCTGATAACACATTGGGTACAGTTGAAAAAATATTTTAAGGGTTAAAAGCACCAAATAATAGTTGAAATTAATTTTTGTAGCAAAAAAAGTACATTAAGGGTAAAATTACAATAAGTCTGATAGTATACGGGAGACAACTGAAAAAATATTTTAACCATTCTCACTCTCCTCAAAAGCTAAATCAGTAAAAGCTGAGAAATAAAGCTTATGACAAAAGCTATTAAGATAGAATTAAGCTCAATTGCTCACTTTAGGAAACAAACACTAAAAAAAAAATTTTAAATTAGATATTGAACTTATAGGAAAAATTTAACATTTGGGGGTTCAAATGCTCCCCCCAAACATCCACTAAAACAATTACATCCTCTAGAGTCAATGGTGAAAAATGTGCAATATGTACATAATTAACCCGTATAACTATTCCTGTAAAGAAGATGGAAGTTTGAAGAGAACATGGTACATAGTAGATGGCTAGTTTCATACCATCATAGAGTCAACCAATTAAGATGGGAGATCCAACATAGTCAAATTAAAATCTGATCGCACGACAGAATTTAAATGCTTATTTGAAATAGTGATTATAATATTTAAAAAATAATTTTTCAATCGTGATTTATAATATATGAAGTAAATATGTTAGAGTAGTTTTGTCTTAATTTACGTAAAAAACACTTATAATAAACTCCATATAAGCTAATCCGAACATGCTAAGCAGTGCTTGAAATCTGAACCAGACCGGTAGGTCTAGTATGGAAACAACAAACCGGGTGAGAAACTGGTCCGGCAATTTTTTATTTTTATTTTAAAAAAACTCGCTTTTTTAAATTCTTTTCTTTATAATTTCTTATTAATAAATCTAAAATCTCTAATTTCTCACCGGTTTAACCCTTGGATTAGCTCTGATTTGAATTTAATCTAATCCATTGACTCTTGTCCCAGTACCCCGACCGATTAAATGGCTAGTCCAATTTCAAAACCTTGAAGTACCTAAAACGCATCGCGAAATGTCCTGTTCAGACATGCAGTGAGACATTAATCTCGCCAACTCAAACAATAGAATAAGTAATTGAAAAGCATTTCCTTTGGTTGGGCATTTGTCAGTATTAAGAAAGTTCCCAGTGCACCGAGTTCGTTGTATTTTTCCATTTACAGAAGGCCTTTTTATTGCCACTCATTATGAGTTTTGATGTCAAAGCCTGAAGCCCCTTTCACATTACTGCCCTCATAAAGAGCATCCACCAATCTCACAGGCTCAGCACTTACTGAACTAAGAAGGAGTTATAAATTCAAAATGCAGAGTTATAAATTCTGGCAATAGTTGTAACCTTGCTGCAGAGCGCAGAGTGAGTGACAGCAGGAATCGCTGTAGAAACACAATAATTAATAATATTACTTATGCATGGGACTATGGGAGAAGAAATAGTGAGGCTTTTCCTTGAATCAGAAGCCACGCCTCTATTCCCATTATTAGGCTTACGAGGCTGAAAGCCTCGCCTTCTTCATTTCCCAACAACTTCCTTTGAAATCTTCACCGGTAAAGCGACAGATTTTTTTTAAAAAAATGTTTTGGCTCTGCTTGTTTAATTTTCAGATGCCAGCTTGGGTTGCTTAATTTAGCTGTAAGCTTAATTACCATTACCAACATTTTAACTTGCTGGTTATACATGATTGGGTGATAACCATCTCTGCCTCCCATCTAATATTTGGCGTTTTATCAGAAAAAAGGAAACTTGAGAAATTAAAGGCAAAGGAAGGTCTAGTGGGAAAGTGGCCCCCCTAATGAACACAAATAGGAAGTTGATTTGACATGCCCTTTCTAACTCGTTTGTTCTCTTGTATTGAGTGTAGATTAGACTCAAGCCTTTGTTGCATATAAGCAGGCCTCTTGGAAATGATGACAACTGTTTTCTTTTTTGAACTTTCCTTTATGCACGGCTTTAAAATGTCCTTCAACAACTTGCATCTTCCCCTTATCATGAGTCGGGAGTCATGACCCCGTCCGTCCAAATCATCTCCAGCGTCCAGTTCGTCAATTGAAGCGTGAAGGGGGAACAGAAATGTCACCTAAGTGGGGGAAAGACTTCATCTGGATATATACGAATGCTGCAAGTTATTCTGGGGATGCAAAAAATAAGGAAAGTAAGATCTAGGGAGAATTGCTAAAAAAAGTTAACAAGCTCTTATTGCCAACTTATTTATTAAATGGGACATAGGAAGATATCTACACATAAAAGGAAGATTTTTGTACATGCGGGGAAGATTTTTGTACATGCGGGGAAGATTTTTGCACACGTGTAAAAGATTTTTACACAAGTATAAGAAAAATGTTTATACATAGAAAAGATCATCTGCACACTAAGGAAGATATTTTACACAGGTGAAAGATAATCTGCACGCAAATATGCCATTTAATAAATAAGTTACCAATAAAAGATTTTTTAACAATTTTCCCCAAAATCTAAGAGAATGTCAGAAAAGTCAGCATCTTAGATAAACTAATCAGATAAAAATTAAATGCGAAGCGTATAGGACAAGGTAACAAAAGCCGATGCTCGCAGCAGCAGCCTCAACCTGTGCCCATTTCTCTTACTTTTAACGACTCCATTTATAGCTCCTGTAGCTACAGCAACAATAAAGACATCATTTCCGATTACCCACCTCAAAACTTTTATTTACCCTGTATCAGAATCAAATGGATGGATGAAGCTTCTTCCTAAATTTCAAATTCATTACAATTATTTTTAATCCATTATAAATATAAAATTCTAACATGGTTGCTTAGAAGCCAGATTTAAATAGGATTCATCCAACTAAACAGAACAAAAGTTTAATTAAGGGCCAAATGAGAGACTTGAGTGCTGGTATGCTGTACATCCGATATAGATAAAGACGGCTAAGGGAAAAAAAAAAAAGATGAAAACGAAAGAAAAATAAGTGACAAAATTTCCCGACAGTAAAAGAGTTTTCATTTTTGTACAATCAAGCAAATGAACCATTGAACAATTGATTCTGTTAGCCGGCGATAATCCTAGAGGCCCTCAATTTTCTTTCTACATGGATGGTTTCATTAACAGCTCAATGCCTCAAACTTCACCGGAATTGGATTGTTGAATGCCACGGACGAAAGCAAATTCCCGACTGCAGCAAGATCACGGCAAAATGCGCCCTGGAAGACTGACGAATTCGCAGTCGAAGAAGATACTAATGTGGGTAAATTTTCCCCTGCACAATTATTCCTACTGCCACCCAATTTCCCCGAGACATTCAAATTAGACCCCAATCTAGAAGACTCGGCCGCTTGCAGGGATTGCAATGCTGCAACTGCTTTCTTTCTCTGTTTTTCAGCTGTCTCCTCATCCATAATCATTGCCATTATACTTGTGTACCCTTTGTGAAGCAATCTATAAAGCAACAAAGCAAACATTTTAGCTCTTTCCTTCACTGATTCGAGATCACGTTCGTCCGCCAGCTCGCACCGATCAATAAAGTTGAAAGCTTTATCAGGCTTGTGCCGTAAGCAAAGCAAACGATAAGCTCTCTCCAACTCCGACCGAGAACACACACGTGGCAACCCGATTAGAGCATAGTAATCCACGTTCTTAGTTTCTCCAGAAGCCACTCTTAGTTTCAGTTCTTGGATTTTAGAGGTGAGAGAGCAGAGTTTCCCAGGAATTTCTCTATATCTCACACTATGACGTTTCCAAGCAGGACCTGAAAGCTTTCGATCCCGCAAGATCGAATTATACAGAAGTTTTAAGTGTTCAAGATCGTGCAAGCAATCCGGCAAGCATCGAATTGTTTCAAGAAGGGAGGCTCTGGTATCAAGAGCTTGAATGCAAGATGGGTCAAGAGCCAAAGTACGATTACAGTCAGCAATAGCCTCTGCAATGCGACCAGCAGAGCGGTAGGAGGAGGCTCTGAGCATATGACATTCGGCGAGAAAACCTTGAGGCACAGTGCGGCGGCCATCAATGATTTTGGAAAAATGTCGGATGGATTCAGAGTATAGACCAGTGTCGTGGGCAGCCAGTGCGGCCGTGCGACGTCGTAGGAGGAACTTGGTGTGGTTGAGGACTTGGGCGATGCCTTCAAACTCGGTGAGAGGTGTTTTCAAAGTAGTGGAGGGTGTCTGGTTGGTAGCGTCCCCGGAGGAAGCAATTGCAGATAAGAAGAAGCTATCATCGGACCAGCAAATGCTTTCGCGGCGGAAGGCATCACTTGCAATGCGTTTGCTTATTTGGAGTAGAACCATTGCATCCTCCATTAGACCTAGATGGAAGCATGCTTTGCCTAAAACCAGGTACCTGTAATTTACGTTGGAATGAATAAAAGGTCAACAATTTTTGTTTTGTAATTGTAGCCCACATCTCAATTCTGAGAAATTAAACAACACTGTAACAATAAATACACTAATAAATTAAACAAACCCACGTCTTCAAGAAGGAGCTTTCTTAAATCTATGGACATTCAACACGAACACGTTACTTTCATTAAGTACTTATTTTTCCATGGAGGAAAAAGAATAGTGTTTCATTTGGAGCCAACGATTTACATTTATCTATTGACGTTGAAGTTCGAATTAACTAAAAATAAGTTGCCTAGAAACAGTAACAGCATTTCACATTGCACATGCGGAAAAATTGTAATAGTAAGCAAGTTGTGTGCTTTTGAATTTTAAAAATCATGTATTGGAAACCAATTATGATAGCTGGCATGATCATTTACTCAGTATAACATGGGAAACGATCTGATTTCAAACTCGAATGCAGACAGTAGTAGCCGAAACAAAAATGAAGAGTCCAAATTAAATGGAGCAAGAGAAGTGTAAAAACAGGGTCTAGTTGAGATGGCAAAAACAATGGAACAGGAAGAGAATAGTAGGATGTTAATAATTTACCTCCATTGCCCTTCTTTCTCAGAGCTTCTGAATAGTCCTGCCATGACTCTCTTCTTCAAGTCCGATACAGAGAAGCACTTGAAACTCTGATCCCGACCCGACAACTCGGACGAAGAGGAAAGGAGCTTCACCCCCTCCCTAGAAAACTGGTGTGACGAATTATCAGAAGAAAAGGAGGATGACTCTTCGCTTGTGACTTTGAGGCTGGGAATGTAATCTTGAAGCAAATCGGCCAACTCCTTGAAGTGCCGCAGAAACAGGAGAGACCTGGCTTTGAGTTCCAGTGCTTCGTCATGGCGGGGATAGATGGCCAGAGCCGCGTCTAGAAGGTTCAGAGCAGAAACGATTTGGCTCTGTTCTCGGGTGGCAATCAGGGAGCGAGAGTCTCTAATGTATTTCGCAACAATCTGCAGACACGAGCAAGATGTGAACAGGGGAAGAAAGCTTCGAATTAATTAATTCCCAGCAACAAAAAAAAAAAAAAAAAAAAGCTGAAATCAGAGACATTGGAAGAAAAGAGTCGGGGGAAGCTAATTAACCTTGCGGTTGGTGAGCCACCAGTGGTTCTTGTGGGTAGCGTTGGGTGAGGAAGAAGTGACGGCCATGATCGAATGATGGAAATGAAGAATGAAGAAGAAGATTCGCAATGTTGGGTTGAAACGTGAAATTGCGAAGGTCCCTTCCTCTCTCTCCCCTTCTCCCTAGTTAAAGCAAGCGCATAATTCCTGTAATATAATAAGGAGGGGAGAGAAATATATAGGGGAGAAGGAAGAGAGAGAGAGGTTCGGGACAGAGAGGAAATGAATCTTGAAAATACAAGGGAGTGGTATATATAGAGAGAGGGAAACAGCGTAGAGTAAAAGCTTTGAAAGAAAAATTTTTGGCCAAAAAAAAAAAAAAGCTTTGAAAGAAAAATGGACAGCTTTGACCCTTATGGAAAAGCCTTCATCCTCCGCCTTCACAGCTGGCAGCACACCACATTTTCTCTCTCTTTCTCAAGTTCAGCTCACAAGTTTAGCGGCATGTAGGTTTCTCCGCTCAATGTCGAACCCAAGACCATGTGGCGAGGACTCATCAATGCCTCTTAACTAACCAACATGGCACTTAAACGTCGACCGGCATGTAGGTTTCTGACGCTTACATTTTTTGCTTGGTGAGATTTTTTAAGAACGAGGAGTTTATGTATGTTAAAAACTTAAAATGCGAAATGTTGTGCGAAAAAAAGAGCAAAGCTCTTCAGTTGTCCTTGTTGTATTTTTGATTTTCTTGAATGATATTCAGTCCTTATTCCAAAAAAAAAAAAAGAGCAAAATTCTTTTTTTTTTTTTTAAGATACAAAGGTAAGTATGACTTGAAATAAAAAACTAGGATCTAAACCTAGCCATCAATACTTATGACAACCAAAGCTTGCCTTTCAAAGTATACCTAAACAGTCATATGATACTTTTGATACAAACGGCGTTTCAAACACATCCTTATCACCTTATTAGCTAGACAGTTGGTACATCTGATGACATGTATAGAAAAAATCTTCATTAAGAAAAAACCGGAATAATGTGATGAGGTGCATCCAATGGGAAGATAAAAGTCGGAGAGATGTCTCCACTAATCATTCTTTCAACTTCATTTCTATTTAATATCTCAACTATTGGATCATATTTTAATTATTTAGAATTAATTCTATGTATTAAATTATATTATATTATTAAATAAAATAAAAATCTATAATTATAATATTTTTTATGTTAAATTAAATCTCACTTATTAAGATCTAATGATTGAGATATTGAGTGAAGAAAGAAGTTAGTGGAGACTGGAGAGACTCTTCCCCCAATAAAAACTTTTATGGCAATAACCGTTGACCAATCACGAGCCATTAGTTTTACACTTTTACCACATGTAGGATAAAAACTCCCACGACGTATTGAAAAAAAAAAAAAACAGAGGTAAGGGCGAATTTCTTATCATTTTTAGTTGACTTTGTGATTTTATCGATTTTACATTTCTAATTTTTAATGTTGTGTCAGATTGCTCTTAATTTCATATTATCTATAGATTTCGTTGAGTTCACATTAGTTTTTCGTTTTTATATTTATACTCCTTTCGTCTTTATATGTATGGTCCTTTTAATCATATTGCAATATTCAGTGTATTGTTAAAATTAGTTAAAAATAATAAATATTTAGGAGATATATTTTTAAAAAATATGCCATCATTTTTGAATGAGTAAAAGAAAGAGTAATAATGAGAAACGCGATAAAAAAAAATGTATGTATGGTAGAAATATGATGTGAGATAATAAAGAAAATGAATCAATAATTTAAGTAATGCAATGTATAAATTTAATTGAGGGAAAAATATGTAAAAATGATTTTATAAGTTGAACAAAATCAAAGAGGACCTTGAAAGGGGGGACAAACCTTCTTAAAAAATAGATCACTATAAATAGGAATAGAGGAATAGCCTATAAAATCATGTTAATTTATTCTTAAATTTGTATTAACTTTTTTAATTTAATCATGTTCGGTGACCTATTTTATGAACATGTAAAAATTTCTTTACTAAGTATAATAGTTTGTGAATGTTGACCGATTTTATTTTAATAATCTGGGTTTGAATTATATATAATTTAAAGTAAATTGTTGCTATCTTTTAATTATAACTATTTAATTATATGCTTTTACAATAGCTATTTATTCATAAGATTAAACTTTTATAAGTTTACTACTCAAATTTATTATCCAGGCTTACATCCATATTGCGAGTTCATTTAAGCTCATAGCTTTAATAACCTTATTTACTACCCAAGCACCCATCATGAAAAAAATGAAATCATGTCGAATTTCCCGTCATTTATTATAAGCATGTTTGATATGATAATTGAGGATTTAAAAAAGGTTTATGTACGTAAGTTGAGACAACATTCTTCTTACATATTTACCTCATAAACCGTAAATCACGATTAAAAAGTTATTTTCAAAAATTTCAATTATTATTCCAAATACTATGTTGGACAAATTTTAACGGAGTCAGAATAAGAAATCTGACTGGCATAATTGAACTGACGTATGTACAACCCCCCTAATATAATCCTTAATTTTTATTCTTGACATAATTATACCAGTCACCAAACGATTGGACTCGAACACCTCTAATGATCACAATCACTCATCATTAATTCTCAATCGGTCCGTGGCAATGTAGGATTTGTGTAGACGTGTTTATCCCGGACCAGGTGATCACTCTTGTCTAATGCCTGATGCTCAACTAATTAAGAACGCGCCCAAGTTTGTCATTTTCAATTGCTGGATCAAATGGGCTGAGGATGACTCTGTGTCCACCTACGTTGGGGTCAGGTCATGCCAGCCTAGCTATATAACTATAAAGTTGGTTTTCAAAAAAAAAAAAAAAAAGAGGGCTGGGAAAAGAAATAAGGAGAACCAGTTTTATCATATTCATCTCAAGAGCCTACATTGCCTGTATTTAATTTGTAACCGCATTCCCGTTAATCGTGTTGCTCTTCATATATTCCTCCTTGTTCTGTCAAACCTCCCACAACTTATTCCTTATTTTGTCGCTCCTCCTCACAATTGTTGCCACTTCGTTTGTATTTCCCCCCGAAATCTCTAGAGCTGTCGTTATTTGTCTCATGTCATCCTTCAAGACGTTCTCGACAATCTCATAATCAATGTCTGTAAGCAAATCGAAGGCACGCGGCGTCTATCTCATGGAAGGGTGGCAGAGGAAGAAAATTTTGTCTTGCGTTAATTGTATTTAATTTCCAAATATTTTAGCGTTGGCCTTTTATTTTCCAAACTGGATTCAGTAAAACGAGAGGGGTTAAAGTTATTCAAAGTAAAGCGATAAAAAAAGATAAGTAGTCGTAGAGGGCACATCTTATCGTGTACTTTAAGTATTTTCTTACGGAGTATAAACTCTAGTTAAATCTTAGAAAGCTGACTTTGAGTGTGATGGATGCAAATTATTTGTCTCCGTCCACGTTGGATAATCAACTAGTCTTTCTTTTTCTTTTTTCTTTTTTTGCCAGTAATGAACTAGTGCTTCGTAAAAAGCGTTTCCCTACCCCTAGAAAACGATATGGCTTTATGTTGGGATTGCCCAACCTCATAAGATATCTTTGATTTGGGAATTGCCACGTCACCCCATGTAATCTCCATCCACGTGTCGTTCCTCTTTTTGGGACCCACCGCCACATAATGCCTTACATCATTTCACTGGCAAATAAGGTGTGTCCGTTGATTTATTTCTTTATTTTTTCTTTATTTAATACATCTACTATTATATCAAATTTTAATAATTGAGATTTATTTTATTTATTATGGTAGATTTTTTATTATATTTAATGTTATAATAATATTTTTATATATAAGTAAAGCCCAAATCTCTATAACTTAATCTGATGGTAGAAAACATTAAACAGAGAGAAGTTAGTGGAGACACTTACCTCCCTTCATTTTTTCGGTTGCTAAATAATTATTCACAAATAATTAAAAAATATCCTTTCAGATTAGAATCCCCCGTCAGTCTTAGCCAGAACAAATTCGGCGATACCTCGAAGATGCTTGTATTTCCCTCTAAAACTTTAAGTTTGCTCCATTAAGTATGTCTATTTGTAATTAATGTCAATTATATAGACCTAGAATCCATAATACATATCAACAGTGGAATACTCCGTATAAATACCTCTCATCATGGTCACAATACCTCTCAAAATATTTTATTTACGCTATAGAATTTTTAGAATATCTAAACACCCCATCTTATCCTTTATACAGGTAACAATCTCTCATATATCTTAATATAAGTAACATTTTTGTGTGAAAATTGAATATATTCTTTTTTATTTTTACCCTTATTAAATATGTACCTTTACATTAATTTATCAATTATCACCCATGCACTTTTCATTCTCTCTCATTTACTCTTTATAAATAGGGGTATATTTAAAAAATATAAATATTTTTAATACATTTATTACTTTTAACAAATTTTAACTTCCAATTTAATTCGTGGTTGACTTGTTGCCTATAAAAATAATGGGAAGGAATATAATATAAATATTTAGATTATAATATAATATCTAACCTTATTAACGAAGTGACTTAGCTAGATGTATGTGTGTGTGTGTATGGGATAGCGGTAAAAAAAAATGATTTATTATGATTCTGACTTATTAAAAATAACTTAATAGAAAAGTTAGTTTTTGTAATGTGATTTATGTTTGGATGAGCGATTTATTTTTGGACAATAAATGCTTATAAATCGTGATTTATGGTATACGAGGTAAGTATGTGAGAGGAGTTTTATCTCGACTTACATAATAAGTGACTTAATAAAAAAGTTGTGGTGAAGATCTTATTTAATAAGTTGTTTATTCTACCCGTGATGCAATTAAAATAAACTGAACTAAAACTGCAAAAATATAATACGTTTTTATTTGTGCTTATTGTCAAAAAAACGGGCTTATTTCTACCCAATAAGATGAACCAAACACAGCCTATAATACAGTACAACCTCTGGGTGAACGGGACCAAAGTATCCGTCGACAATCCTTGATCTTCTCAGTTCTCACCAAGGTTTTGCCCCTTTCACGGACGGACCGTTCTTCTTATTCTTTTTTAACCCGATATATTTTTTAAAGAATTATATTTAAATCCCATATAAAAAAAATAAAAAAATAGTCTCTCAAACTTATCAATAACACCTTTAAACTTTTTAATTGAAGTTATTAGACTTGTCAATGAGATAATTTCTTCATTTTTTCCCCTCTTATATAGCACCTAAATGTGATTCTTCCCATATTTTTTGGCCAGTTAATTAAATAGTTGAATTTAAATCTTTCAAATAGAAAAGAATAAGTGTACAAAAAATACCCCTCGTCTTATATTTTGTTTATATCGCACCTGTTCTCGTCTTATACGTTTTAACTCCATATACTTTGCATTTTACTTAATTCAATTGACTGCAGTTTTCAAATTTAAATGTATCATCGAATGATCATGATTCAATAGCTTATCCGAGTTAAATTATTTTGGCGAATATATAATTTATTTTACCTGAAAAATATGTACATATAGAGTATTTTGTTGGTAAATTAAATTCATGATACAAAGTGTTGGTATATTTAATTGTTTATCGAGGAACGCGAAATTTATGTGAAATGGATAAGAAAACTATCATAAAATATTAGAAATGTTCATTGAAATCAAAACTTTCGAACACCAGTTCATATAAACATATACTTAAAATCAATTTTGAACGATTTAGCGTTAAGTTATTATATGTCATCAAAATTTCCATTGGTTTAATTAAACTTGGATTGATTTTAACAACTGAATAGACCAAAATCATAAACGACGAACTAGTTTTTCAAACAACTTACTAGTTGGTCAATGTGAGACCGTTTAATATTTCAATATACCGGGAGCATCTTTCGCACGAGTGGAAGCCATCGCAAGGGAAACTGGGTGTGAATTTTCGCATTTCTTTTTTTGCCACCGTGGTAGGTGTTTGACCAAATTGGTGCGATGAAATAGATCCAAAGAGCCGGTCTTTGACTTTAATAATCATTGCACTGGGCGATACAGGGGAAGTATTTGACTTTTTTTTTGACATAAAGGAAGTGTTTGACTATTAAACCGCTGGCCAGCTAACATTTTAGTCGTGCCTGATAAATTAACAATAATATATGCACCGGAGAGGGAAGAAAAGAAACCACGTTTTAGAGTTAAGAAACCACATTTTTATATTAGTTATTGTGATGAAATGAAACCAATTAGCTATTATCGGACTCTGACTATTGAATCACATCATCAGGTTTTGAAACCGCGGTTGTATAAATTAAAAGCTATGTTTGTAATAGGTTTTTTTTTTAGAAAATAAGTATTTATTACGTAAGTCGAAATAAAATTCATCTCACACACTTATCTCATATATTATAAATTATGATTTTAAAATACTTATAAGTCAAAAATAAACTATCCCAACGAACACAAAGATAACCACTTTTACAAATATGGGTCCATTCATAAACAGAGTCAGCGAACAATATATAACATATCCCTAACTAACTTGGCTGGTGATTGTATAACAAGGGCGAGGCACATATTTTGATTAAGAAACAGTGCATGCGTGTCACATGTAAAGCCTGGCCCGCAAGTCTGGGTTAGGGGCAAGCTTAAGGACACAAGCAACGTGATTCGAGATAGAAGCCAGGAGAATTGACACGTGTATATTTATAAATGAAATTATCACCCCATGCATCTTTAACGTTGGCTTGTTTTTTTATTGCAGTGGAGGGAAAGAGACGGGGCGAGAATATTTGTGAGGCAGCTTGTGCTACAAGATTGGGTCGACAATCAGAGGCACTGTTTCTATCACCAACATGCATCCTCCTCTGTTTACAGCTACGGTTGTATGCCTGATCTGGGTCCCCTTCCTGAATATTTATGTCTTAGGAACATTTTCTGATGCGTATAAGATGGATATATATATATAATACAGTATTTGATGCATTTTCATACGAATTCTTTCCTTTAAATTTAATCGTGCGCTATATATATGAGCAATAACTAGTGACGACAGGTACGTTAAGTGCCTGATTCCTACATAAAGGCAAACTTGTTTTAAATGGAGTGGGTTAGGTTGTATGGATAAACTTGTAGTCCTGTAGAGTATAGAGTGTAGAAAAGGATTTAAATTTTGAAGTAAAAGCAGATGCATGATACGTCCGTATTAGTAAAGGAGGGAGACAACACATGGAGATGGAGTGTTGTGGCTTCCTTGTACAAAAGAGATGACTTGTCATGCAAATTGATGATGGGGGTTTAGGACGCTTTGCTATTGGCGGAGAGGCTCATTATTGGACACTAGAGCACATATATATAGGCGTGCAGCCATAATAATTTGTTGTTTCATTGTCGTCATTCTTTCTCCTGTTATTATTTCTCCACATGTAAGGTTGTTCAGTAACCCCTTCAGATGCAACTCTGGGTCAATTCACACCTAGCGTCTCTCTCCCCTTGCTTTTAATTGGTCGATTCTTCTTAATTCCTCTCATTATTATCCTTTCTTTTCTGATTGATTATTGGAGGTTTGTAAAAGTTAGTGCATGTTTGGATGGTTCTGAAATCATAATTTCAGAAGCACTTTTCCACAAATCAAGAAAAACTCCTCTCACATACTTACTTCATAAATTATAAAAATTATTATTCAAAAACTAATCTAAACACACACATAAGTTAACTTAAAAGTTAAAACTGATATATATAAGCGAAGACATTTTTGGGTACCCCATGAGTCCCACCTCATAGGTTCATAAGTACTATGAAATAAAAAATCAAAAGAATAAGGGCCCGTTTAGTACATTTGAATTGATTTTGATAGAAATGAAAATGGATATGGATATGAAAATGGAACTGGATATGAAAATGAGGTTTAAAAATACGTTTGGTATGATATGGAAATGAAATCTAATTTTTATACAAAAATACCAAAATGCCCGTCTAAATTTAAAAAAAAAAGGTTTGGAACCACACGAGTCCTTATTGCATATCAGCAAATCTCAGAAACTTCACTCAGGGCAGATCTGAAATCTTCATTGCCATTTGGAGCCTTATGATCAAAGTTGAACCAAATGCAGGGGCTCGTGTGGTTTGGGTTTATCACGGATGGCATGAATCCTTTTGGTAGCCTGAGCAGTATACATAGTTTATGGCCTGTTCTGTTGGTAATTTACAACTTATCTCCTCTGTTATGCATGAAACGAAAGTACATCATGTTATCTATGTTAATTTCGGGACCAAAACAACCCGGAAATGATATAGATTATTACTTGGAGCCCTTGATCGAAGACTTGAAAGAGTTGTGGGACGAAGATGTCGATGTTTTTGACGCGAACAAGAAGGAGGTTTTTAAAATGCGAGCCATGATCTTTTGTATTATAAATGAATTCCCTACATATGGAAACTTGTCAGGCTATGGTGTTAAAGGCCATAAAGCATATCCGATTTGTGAAGAATGAACATGCTACCATCAACTTCAACATGGAAGAAAGACAGTTTATTTTCGCCATAGGAGATTTCTTAGACGAGGCCACCCGTATCGTAGATTAAAGAAAGCATTTTTTGGTGGACAAGAGCTTGAAGATGCTCCGAAGGCATTGACTGGGGAACAAGTTTATAAAAAGGTGAAAAATATGAATGTTATCTTTGGTAAGACTACAAAGAAAAGTAAATGGAAAAAGAGGTATATCTTCTTCAATCTTCCATATTGGCCAAAGCTTGATGTAAGACATTGTATTGAATTCATGCATGTGGAGAAAAACGTTTGTGATAGTATTGTTGGGACACTGCTTAACATACAAGGTAGTTTTCTAAGGATGGTGTGAAGACAAGATTAGATTTGCAAGAAATGGGGATACAAGAAGACTTGCATCCAAGGCCATATGGTAAGAGAATTTTTTGTCTTCCAACTGCTCATACTTTGTCTAAGGATGAGAAAAGAAGCTTTTGTCAGTGTTTACATGGCATCAAAGTTCCTTCAGGGTATTTTTCAAATGTTAGGAAGCTTGTGTCGATGAAAGACTTGAAGTTAGTGGGGCTAAAGTCTCATGATCGTCATGTCTTAATGCAACAACTGCTCCCAGTAGCTATTTGAGGCATTGCCGAATAAGATCCTCAACATATTTTGACTAGACTTTGTTTCTTATTCAATGCTATTTGTAGTAAAGTCATTGAGACAGAAAAATTGGATGAACTGGAAAATAAAGGATATTTGATCTTGTGCCAGCTTGAGAAGCTTTTTCTTCCTTATTTTTTTTAACATCATGGTACATCTAATTGTTCATCTAGTCAGGGAGATCAAGTTGTGTGGCACTATCTATTTACGATGGATGTACCCAATTGAAAGAACTATGAAAATCCTAAAAGGGTATGTGAAGAACCCTAACCGGCTTGAAGCATCTATTGTTCAGAAATATGTTTATGAAGAAGCCATGGAGTTTTGTCAATATTACTTGTCAAATGTAGGACACATTGGACTTCCTGAACGTCATGACGAAGAAGGCGGTAGACACGAGGCTTCAGTAAAGAGCATGGATCCTGATGAATTGCAACAAGTCCACTTGTACATTTTGAATAATGTTGATGAAGTTCAAAATTACATTAATGCTCATAAAGAAATTGTACGAAAAGGAAATAGTCAAATGACTGAACAAAGGTTAATTAGGGAGCATAACAAAACTTTTGCACATTGGTTCAAACAAAAGGTTGACAGTGAAGAATGTGTTTCTGATACAATTAAATGGTTAGCACGTGGTCCTGAGGCTGATGTCATAAGTTGGACTTCATTTGTGATCTATGGTTATACATTTTACACAAAGTCCCTTGATGATAGGAGCACCGTCCAGAACAGTGGGGTTATGTTAGTGGCTGAATCTATGCACTTCTCTGGTTCAAAAGATAAGAATCCTAGATTGGCAGCAATACCTTATTATGACGTGATTGAAGAGATTTAGGTGGCTGATTATGTTAAAGTTAAACTTCCCATTTTCAAATGCAACTGGGTTGATGTCAACAATGGTGTGATGATTGATGAGTTGGGATTTACTTAGTTGATTTGAATAGTAGAAGTTTTAGAGATGAACCTTTTATTAAGGCATATCAAGCGAAACAAGTGTTCTATGTTACTGATCAGGCAAACAAAATGTGGTATGTAGCTCTCTAAGGAAAAAGGGTCGTTGATATGAATCAAGAAAGTCATTCAATGAATGATATGCTTGAGACTCATTCTTTTTCTAGAGGTTTACCAGAATTGAACGAAGAAGATGAAGCAGATAATGAACACGGCACAAGAAATGATCATCATGAAGGGATATGGGAGGATATCCCTTTATAAAACTACATTGAAGGTTAGTTAGTTAAAATAATTATCATGAACTATATTTGAATTATGTATATTGTTATTGGTGTATATATATAACTACTTTTTTTGTTGTCGTCACAGGAAAATAAAGGATATGAGGTGTACGTCTTAGTGTAGATTCTCTGAAGCCAGGCCAGCTAGTGATCATCAGCTTGAGACGAGTGTGATCATCATTAATGTAATTTAGCCTTTGATGTATGTATGTAAGTGAAAAGATAAGGAACTTGATCAAAACAGCATTGGCATGGTTGTATGATTTCCTTGCATTATGATTCTGTCTATGGTTGTGAGTTTATTATACATGGTTGTTTTCCTTTGCTTCTATTTCGGCCAGCACTGTTTAAGCATAAGGGAGTTGAGTTTTAATATGTTCCAATGAGTTTTAAGATTTATTTATTTCAATGTCGTTGAAACTGGCTGCTGCTTGTTGAGTGAAATATTTTAATAGGGGAAATGACTTGCTTGGTATACTTTTAAATGAATTTAAAAAAAAAATTCAACTTGTAAGACCAGTTCTATTCAAAACCGGTCTGAAAAGTAAATTTAAGATCGGTTTTGGAGAAAACCGGTCTAAAAATTTGACTTTTAGACCGGTTTATAAAACCGGTCTAAAAAGTCAAATTTTCAAATCAGTTCTTCATATGAACCGATCTAAAATTTTATTAATTTAGACCGGTTCCTATTATAACCGGTCTAAAAATATTTATTTTTAGACCGGTTTTATAATAACCTGTCTTAAAAAGTTTTTTAAAGACTGGTTCCATAACCGGTCTAAAAAGTATAAGACTTTTTAGACCGGCTGTATCAAGATCGGATCGAGAACCCGTCTAAAATGTCTTTTTTAACCGGTCTTAAAAGTGATTTTTCCAGTAGTGACTATTCTCACATACTTATTTTGTATATCATAAATAACAATTTATAAGCATTTATAAGTAAAAATAAACTATCCCAAATGAGCACTGAGTACTCCCAACTCATTAGATTTAAACTGTTATATTTGATTTGGAAAGTTTATATCTGAGTTTTTAAAAATCAATATTTCTCAATAAAAATTATTTTAATTGGTATAAAATCTAAAATAAAAATAATTTCTTAAATATTATTCTTTTTAAAAATAATTTTTTATTTAAAAATCATCATTTTAAAAAAAATTAAATTTAGATTATTCAGAATCAGATTAAGACTGTCCAAATCTGATGAACTGGGAGAGCTTAACACTAAATCCAATACCTTGATCCATAAATTGGCACTTGTCCACGTCCCCCTTGCATTCGTTTCGATTTATATCTCTTCTCTCCAAACTACTACTTCAACTGTCCAATTATTCACACCGAACCAAAAAAAAAAAAAAGTAACTTCGATCCAGATATAAGCTTAGCACTTGGTTCCTCTCATTTTTAAATAACGTGCATTTAAATACCGATAATTTTGATGAATTTATACGCAACATGAGGGCAATGACTCGTTTTAAAATTTAATAGCCTTTGCCATCCACCTCATCGTCTTCCCCTTGTTGATCACGCATATCCAAGACTTGATTTCCCTGTCTTATAGATTCATTGCCATTTGCCAATGCCAATTTAATTAAGTCAACACTAAATGAAACTATAGACGTGAATTTCTCTCTTTCAACATCAATACCATGATTTTTTTCCTCATATATAATTAAGATATTTGTCTCACTTTCTCCGACCTCACGTCATCCATTTCAGCTGCCTAGCAGAGTCTCACGCGCATTGCGTGCTAAGGTTGGCCTAAAACAGCTGTAGTAATTAACAGGTATGCTTTTCGGCGTTGACCAACAGTCTTTCTTACTGCAGGGGAACCATCGAATAATTACCGCTTCGTCTTTGCTGATATCTGCTCTGGCCTTATTTATAAATATTTTTTTTAATTACGTAAAATAAATTGATAATTAAAAATAATGGTTATGTAAAAAATGTTATGTTTTTTTTTCCCCATGTATGCCCCTATTTATGAAAAGAGTATAGGAGAGAGAATAGATAAAAAGTATAAGAGATAATAAGTATAAGATATGATAGAAAATGAGTATTTAATGTGTATTCGTCTACCCCAAAATTATGGTTTCAGAAGCACTTTTCCACAAATCAAGATAAAACTCCTCTCACATACTTACCTCGTAAACTGTAAAAGCTATTCTCCAAAAGCTAATCCAAATTTAATAAGGGTAAAATAGAAAAAAAAAGTTTTCATTTTTCAGAAAAAAAAGTGAAAATCATTTATAAAATAGACAAACCCTATAAAAGAGAGGGTTGTTTATAAATAAGAGCAGAGGAAGTAGACTGGATATAAAAGCCATGAGTGATGACACACTCGTAGATTTTTTTCGTGACTTCTAATAATGCTTGGAAAGGTTAATCGGAGCAAAAGGGTCCTAATTCCTAATAATTCACTGTGGGAATGATGTTGTAATCATTTTATACGGCGAACAATTTTAAACACTGACAAAGAAACACTTACCATAATAATGAATTGATTGATTGATTACGGAATCGACTATATATATAATCATCAATATAATTTCTCATTTAAAAGATATTCGAACACAAATATGAATATGATTGGGAATTAAGATAAATGAATGATTTTTTTCCTAGAAGAATTCGTGTTTAATTGTATGTGTTGTTGGGTACGTAGAAATTTAAAATTAAAAAGGTGTGGTCCATTATTTGAAAGTTAGATATGGTATTATGATTGTATTATTGCTCGCCTAAATAATCAACCATCAACCAACAGACTAAATAACTAATTAATAGACGTTTAATAATAATAGAACCTCTCTCTGATGCTGCATGCGATCCAGTATAACTCCCCAATAAACGAAGGCATCTGGCTGTACTAAAAAAATCTTGACTATTAATAATAATTCATCACCAAGCATTCGTTTCCTTCAGTTAATTAGATTATATATATATATTTGCCAAGTAATTGGATTATATATATAAAACATGAAAACTTGACTACCTAATCAATTCCACAACAACCACATATACATATATATGCACATTAGAAGATGAGGACAACAACAACAGAAATAGTACCGGAGACACTGAGTGTTAAATTAAGACTAGTTGGAAGCCTAGGATGCTCTGCATAGATATGTGAGTCCCCACTTTTCCAGGCTGGTCATTCCTTACGCAATAAAATCCTTTTGTATGGATTTAATAATAGTAATGGGAATTATCGACGGAATCGAGATAGCTAGCCTTTGCCACCTTACTCTGTTGGGAAAGAGTTAGACAGTTAGTACTTCTCCGGTATTTAATATATAATATATTAAAATATACTTAAAGAGTTGATTTCTGTCTTGATTATAAAATAAAATTTTTATATTTATTAATATTTTTTTAATTTATTTTTATTGATCTCCCTCAACAACAATTAAGGAGGGGAGGAAATAGAGAATTGAAGAAGATGACTATGATGTTTCAAAAAATACATATCATATCAACTGACTTAATCAACTTTTTTAATTTAATCAAGTTAGATAAATATATCTTATGATAAATATATGAAAAATGAATGCCAGGATTAAAAATAGAGAAAACAGACATGCTTGCATGGAAAGAGGCAAAAATGAGAAAGGCCACAAGATCCCCTCGCGAATCAGACTAGAGAATAGAGAGATAGCTCCTGGATAAGTTTTTTTCCCCGAGCGCGCCAATTAACGTCTTGACAATGACATACCAACTTACTTGTTAGTATCCGTTTGGAATAACTTAGTAGATATTATTTATTTTTGGACAATAAGTGTTTGTTTGGAATAGATTATTTTTTAGTAATAAGTATTTATAAATCGTGATTCACGATATACGAGGTAAATATGTGAGAAGAGTTTTATCTCAACTTGCGTAATAAAGATTTATTATCTAAAATTAAATGATACCAAACACAGAATTAATTCCCTGACTTAAAATTAGTCATAGTACATACATGTTTGGGAGAATTACATTCAGGTCCTAAAGAAGAGAAGAAATGAAGAAATGATCCCTATAGATTACAAAATGAAAAAATGGTCCCAAAGAATTGTCAATACAAGCTCCTGGAGTTGTTAATGAGTTGTCAATACAGACTCATGGAATTGTTAATGAGACCATTTTTTCATTTTATAATCTATAGAGATCATTTATTTATTTATTTATTTTATAGGACCTAAGTGTAATTCTCCCTCCATGTTTCTAATCATCTTGACTGTTTCACTGTTATCTATATAAAGCCCCTGAAAAAGGTCGTTCTGTGGAACGCATGTGTGTTGTGGATGAAGTTTCACGTGGGGATGTTCAACCACGCGCGTCTTCTAATTAACTGGCTTTGCAAGCTAGTGATTACTCAAAATACATATACTGCTTCTTTCTTGTTAGACTGAAATGGCCAACCAAGTCCAACTCCTTCACTCATCTGCCTTCTGCTTATTATCTATCACCTCATAAAAGTTTCCCAGTATAATGATGCAGCCTATTCAAAACTCAAATTGTGAGACATGGCACAAGCTTTAAGTCGAGGTCATTTGTTTTCTTATGATGATGTATTATTATTTCTGCATTTTTTAATCACAATTATGCGTTTTCTGCCAAGTCATTCTCTGAACTGCCAGTTAATCAAGCACTCTTTTATTCTCAGGCTTGATCTGTACGCTTTAAGTAATATAAAATGTAAAGCCTGATTCCAAACTCAAAAATTGGGGGAGGGGTCAACTACCAATTACATTTGGCACGATATAGGCGATTATATCTGAACAGAGAAGTCAGACAAATTTAATTATTGATCAGTTTAGTGGGTCTTGTACAGTTGCATCATTAAACAGAAAGATAATGGATTAAGGGAACAAGCCTCGTTATTCTGTTGGCGGATGACGCATTATTGCGAGATTTTGACACTCTAAGTTACTATATCATAATCTTGCTGGTTATTGCATCAACCTCGCCCCGTCTGCGTTTGAGTGGACGTTGGAAGCAAAATGAAATGAGTGACAACAACAGGACAGCAAATGAAGTTAAGATTTTGAAAAGAATTAAGGGAAAAAACACAAGTGATGAAAGAAGCTGGGGGAGCTATAGTCTGAAAAGGGGCTCTCAACGACAGAAAAAAGTAAAGGCCACGACCTGGCCAAATATTGGACACATTAAAAAAAATGCACCCCACAGCACACAGAACTCAATGAATGAATGATGGGTTGGTTTCAAATATAAAAAGTACCACTTATTATCACTTTTTTTTTTTTTTTGTTAGTTTGGATGGTTAAGTGAATCTGTCGTTGAGAAAAATGTAAGTTTAAATATTAAAAAATATATTTATTGAAAGGGATAAAGATTCTCTGCATTTTTGAGTTTTGAAAGTAATTACTTTTTGGTTCAAAGTGATTTAGTGTGTGTTTGAGTAAGGCCTAAATCGTAGTTTTAAAAGCTTTTTTTTTTTTATAAATCAAGATAAAACTCTCCTCATATGCTTACCTCATATATCATAAAAATTATTATCTAAAAACTAATCTAAACGCACATTTAAATATATTCTGAATCAAATAAAAAAATGTGTCCGAAGTTATGTGGGTCATGAACTTATCTGAAAATGAATAGGATGACACAGGCTGGTGATTCTGTGCCGTGCCATTGGCAATGGCACTCACCTCGTCATCCTCCCCAATGATTCATCTCTTTCCCACGTAGGAATACTCAACATTTTGGACCTCTCTTAATCATCACTCACATTCGCTTACCGATATAAGAGCCACCCGTTTAAAATCTGTACCTTTTTTTCTGTACATTTATTTATCATTTTACCCTGATGCTTATCTTGTATGTACAGGACGTTCAATTAATAAATGGATTGATCATGAAGCTGAACCATCAAAAGCCAGCAGTTTGACGGATCCGATGGAGGAAAGGCCACAGGGGTGTGCCAGTAATTTACACACTTTCATTTAGTAGTGTAAAATTTATAAGAAATTATATTCATTTCATTCATAGGCAATGAATGAAAAGGGCGGTACAATCTACTAGGAATGTATAAGGAGATAATTAATAAAGTAGGCCACGGTGTTTCAGAGGAATGCCTCAATGGCTCATGTCCCGTGAACGGCACAAACGGATCTCAGAACTTTTTTTTATATATATTTAATTAATTGGTGAGGGATTTTTTTTATTGAGCCCATCCCAATAAGTCAGCCTTTGATAAAGTTTTATGCTTTGAATAATAGTGGAATGGGAAAAGAAAAGGTCTTTTCCCACAGTTTGCTTAGCTCTATGCTCTGTTTATTCCCTTTGTTTATGTAAAGAGATATTCCCCCAAATCCCCCTCACCCTGATTGAGCTCAAAAGAGAAACTTGAATTGAAAGCCAAGCATCATTTTTGGATTAACATGTGTTTAACTAAACATTCTAACCCATAATTCATCCGCTTTACACTTTGCTTCACATGAGAATATTTTTCCCGATCCAAGAAAAAAAATGGTACAATAATATGTGCATTCCCCTGTTTCCCTATTACAATACACACACATTAAAAAAACATAAATTTTTGTTCAACATAATTAGTTATCTGGGAATTGAATATCCAGTTATTCACGATTATAGGCCTGGCGGATGGGCCTGCTTTAATTGAATGGGGAAGTCGTGGGTTCAGCTGAATCGTATATATTCATATCATATTTCAAATAATAATCAATGGGAGTTGGTTCAAATAGTAAGCAGCTTGGTTTCACTTAAACAATGTCTCGGGTTTGAGCCTTGTGTATGCAGAAAATTCTCATTGGGAGACTCTCCCACCATAACTAGGTGTGTGACGCGGGTTGGATCCGGATATAGTCGGGGCAAAGCTCCGGTGAACCGAATGGGCAACAAAAAAAAAGTATTTCAAATAATAAATAAGGAAGAGATGGGTGTGATTTTGTTGGCGAAGCACATGGCAGCTTCAGTGTTATAAGTTGGGTGAGTCACATGTCACATGATCCATCATTGCCCTGCCTTCTTCATCTATCTGGAGGCCAACGTCCCCCTAACACAAACTCCTTCTTAAGCACTCCTATAAATATTTATTTTATCGAAATTATTTCCCCACATGCCCCATTAATCATTCTACTTTCCCTTGTTTTTCCGATTATACCGACTCTGGTTTCTTTCATCTCACATTTCCCGGGTACATATAAACGACTCTTGATGTCATCTATTAAATCCGTCACCATATTGACGAAAAAATTTCACATTTTTCAAAGCCCGGAAAAAATTTCCATTGTGATTAAAATTTAAAATACATGACCACCATAGTGGTGTTGCCTCCATCATGCAGCGAAACAGAGGGCCATGAGTCCATAACTCAAATGCCAAAATGTGGATACTTGTGAAGATCTGACTCACGGGGAGTAGTGTTCACACATATAGATTGATCTCTTCTTCTATTTAATCAAAGTTGACGAATTCAAATCAGATCAGCAATATGTTAGTATATGCTCTGCTTGTAATACGTATAATGTTTGGTGTGAGTGGATAGCGTTGTTGTACTGAACAAAATGATTGGAAAACAGTTCATCCCGTTGAAAGAGTCTGGCTTCTCTATAAAATTACTCAGCCGCGGGTCTGACCAACATTAATTATATGATTACTAGGATTATCTGGGCATTTTGACGAAATGGTTACAAATCAGAATACAAATACATACTCGTGGGTCGGCCATTGGGGATGATTTTCTTAGGATCTGCTCGGAAAATAACAGAATCCCCAGGGTATATAGCACTTTGAGTTCGCTTATTGTCACCCACGCAAACAAATCACATATTTTATTTAATTAACTAAAACGAATTAGGCGCACATGTGTTTCAACGGCTATCCTCACATATCAGATTTTGAGGGATTTGCCCTTGCTGACCCGTGATCTCTCTATAAAATATCACATTAATAATCGTGTTCCCATCTTTAGTTTTTACCCTTCATTCAATTCGTTTTGGTCCTGGAAATGGGCCGCAGTACGATTTTCTTAGCCTACTAATAGGCCCAACAGGAACAAGACTAATAAGGCCGCAGGTGAGTGAATTAATTTGCTTAATGTGCTCTTTTAATTGATCTGGGATTAGACACTGACATGTGCAGATTGGGAATGCGAGGCGCCCAATGCCCATTCTCATTACTTGTATCGGGGAAGAGATGCAAATTACAATGAAGGTACTGCAAGTACTTTCTCATATTTATATTACCAACAAAAGAATTGTAAGCTAAACAATTATTCGTAGAAATTTAAGAATGAGAAGAGTGAATTTTCTTAATCTCTTCTCCTAAAACATCAATGGATCCTGTTTACCTCGGATGCCATATCCACACAGCTTGCGCCTTCAATTGAGGGTTCCACAGGACTAAAATCCCTTGTAAAACGTGCAATCTTAAAAGTTACCCACCGTACTGCTATTATTTTATGCTAACCATGCAAACACTCGGGAATCATGCTAATCAGGTCTTGATGATCCCAAGGGATTGGGCTTGAAGAGACACGGAGTGTCTGAGATCCCCAACGTGAATATTGTGTTGCCCCAGTGGAATTCTTCGAATTCCAGATTCATCAACAACGCTCAGGAATTTGCAAACGTGAATGTTGACTTGGACTCGTTGTTGGGCCTTGGCTGGGACATGTACCTTGTGAAAGGCCACCAATTGCTTGCGTGGGGCCCAGTGACGCCCTGAAGGTGGGGCCGAGAAGACTAACAAGGTGTGAGTGCCGTCCTTGGAGCCCATATTCTTAACATCTACGTTAAGGGTCATGGACAACTTTCCACATTTTGCATGCGTCACACGGATTGCTTTGTTTGAAATGTCTGTGGTGTTCACCTTGCGATGCCCAGCCACCGGAACCGACACCAAAGTCGGCGCACTCGCCAGTGTGTGCACAAACTGGCTGTAGGCTAATCCGTGCCCGAATGGGTACACCACCGGACCCTTGTAGAATCGATAGGTTCTTCCCGGGTACCCTGTGGGTTGGCTCGCTCGCATTCTCATATCGGTCATCGGCAAGTTTGTGAGATACTCTTGTGGATACCATGTCATTGGCAGCTTTCCTCCTGCAAATTCATGTTAAATACATTAAGCATTCCGCCACGTAGATGGTTTAAAAGTAGGTGACATGGCAAACAGTTAAGCTAACCTGGGTTGGCAGCTCCGAACAAGATGTCTGCGATGGCGGCTCCACCAGCTTGGCCGGGATAACCCACCCACAAGATGCCCGCAACTCGTGGATTGTTCTTTGCAAAAGTTATGTCAAGAGGCCCACCAGACATCAAGACCAAAATAGTTGGGCCCTTGGAGGCGGCCGCCACCTGGGTAATAAGATCTTGTTGCCGCCCGGGCAAAAGCAAGCCGACCCTGTCCCTGGTTTCAGCCTCAAGGGATTGGTCTAGGCCTATTACTAGAACCGTGGCATCGGCACGACGGGCTGCCGTTACAGCCGCACTAAATAGTTTGTCATCGGCACAAGCCACATTTGCACAACCTGCTTGGTGAATTGTCTTGGCGTATCTCCCAATTCCTTGTAAAGGAGTGGTGTATCCACAGGCAACACCAGCGTAATTACCAATCATGGCGACAGAAGCATCGGAATTAGGGCCGATGACGGCGACAGTACGGTGACGACGTGGAGAGAGGGGCAAAGAAGGGCCGGAGTTCTTGAGGAGAACAATTCCCTGGACGGCGGCTTCGTGGGCCAGGTCTTGGTGGGCCTTGGAGCACACATCTGCAGGACCCAGCTTCCTGTATGGCTGAGCTGAGGGCTCTCCGTCAAACATGCCCAGCCTCATTTGGACAGTGAGGGTATTCACCAAAGCACCGTTGACGTCCTCTTCGCTTAACAACCCTTTCGTCACTGCATCTTGCGTATGCAATGCTAAGAAAGGCCCACAGTCCAAATCCAATCCTGAAACACAATCCCATTTTTCAGAATTCAATTGATCTCCAATGTTCTAATTTGGTTAGAGCAGACACTTATGAGAGTGATTCCTAGTAAAATGGAAAAGGAAAGAATAGTTGACTAGCCTGCTTTGATAGCAGCAGCAGCAGCTTTTTCGGGTGACGAAGCATAATGCTGGCTGGCGAAGAGAACCCCAACAGAGTCGCAGTCTGATACGATGTATCTGTATACATTATTATGCAATAGCAAAGCAAAATACAGTGTTAAGTAAAAGGGTGAGAGTGAATGCTGAGAGAAGAGTATAGTGAAGGTACCCATCAAGACGCCATTGGGCACGAACAGTTTTCTTGAGGAGGGTGGGATCGGCGCAGGTGGGGACACCATTGACTTGGTTGTAAGAGCACATGACGCTCGCTACTTTCCCATCCTTCACACACATTCTAAATGGTACATCGAACGTATCCTCTATGTCCTGCTTGCTCACCTGCACCAATCCAATCATTTCACTTTTCTCGTCAGCTGGGGCCCCCCAAAAAAAAGCATCCTATCCCTGACACATCTTGTAATTAAAACGCCTCCTCCCACACTTGTTTCGCTTCATATTAACACATCTTTTCATCGTTACAAAAAAAAAGGGG
The DNA here is from genome assembly GCA_963855925.1 of Inga laurina. Lineage (NCBI taxonomy): Eukaryota > Viridiplantae > Streptophyta > Magnoliopsida > Fabales > Fabaceae > Inga > Inga laurina. The sequence goes on along the minus strand of OY979703.1, from coordinate 3,459,791 downwards.
CCGCACAGCTTTATGATCATATACACCGCATCTTCTAAAACTTGCTCTCCCTACTTTACTTTGATTTGGTCACATCCCCTGACCAAGTTTTTGCATGTCTGAGACACTGTAGCACCATATATTCATTTGATTGTCAAATCAAATTCCATTCACGAGCTCCCCATCCGTCACAAAAAAAGGGAGGATGCCTATTCCATGCAAGCTCATCCTTTCAAAATAATATGAATTCCACACCCACTTGGATAAAGTAGTACATGAAAAGAAAAGACAAGGACCCAAAGATACGTTCGGCAAGTGGTGTTGGGCCTCTAAAAGCACTGTATAAAAAGGACAGTGCTACATAACTAATACTTTTTTTTTTTTTTTTTGCCGAAGCTACATAACTAATACCAACCATTATTAGTAATATACTAAAGGCACTGGATAACAACATCCCAACAAGCCTAAGTGGTACCTGTCAGAAGATTCCCATTTTCTTAATCACATTTTAATTAATCTCAATCCCTACGGTTAATTTAGCTCAACATAAGTCCATCACAAGACCCTCCAACACTCATTTTGCAAACTTCTTTGTGTCTTTCTTATCTTCGAACTCCCTTTTTCAGTAATAAAATATAAAAGAAAGTGGGGAAACCAGATGTATGCATTTTTTGTAATTTTAATTATGAATGAAAGCAGAAGTAGGAGGTACCCGTGCATTAAAATGGAAGCGATCCACGCCGTTCCAGCTATCGAGGTCGTAAGCCGTAAAGTGCTTGCAACATGCGGCAACCTTTAACCGGTTACCGTCGTTTCCCTGGAGGCCCTGGACGTAACTGGCTGCATATGCACCGGCCAGGACAGGGTCTTCACCGGGAGTCTCCTGCCCACGCCCCCACCGTGGGTCCCTGAAAATGTTCACGTTTGGGCTCCAGAACGTGAGCCCAGCTATTCCCCCATTATACATTGCCCTTGCTTCGTCTGACACAGCCTGCGCATTGATGGCGTTACGCCCTCGTATGTTAGACTCTATATTTAACATTTATTTATTAATTAAAAATTACAATGATGAACGTTGTGCAATCAAATAAAAAACTATAATGATATCGTAAGTTGTGTTGTGACTCACTGACACGAACGCTCCACAAGTTGCTTAGTAAAAGAGGGCAATCAGTCCCCCCCCCCCCACGGCCCCCCCCGCCCCCCGGCGACCGCCACACCCAACTTGAAGTGTTGAACATTAAAAGGCAACTACGCCTTTGGTTCCAAATGCTCCCTCACTTCCAGGTCCCAGTCCCAACAATGGATAAAACTCCCTCCTCCGCTTCCTGTTAGCTAGTTACGAAATTACTACTATAATAATGCATAAATGATGTCCTATTAAAATTCATCGCCCCGTTTTTAGGTTTTAACATATACTCCCAGCACTAACTATTTACTAACTCCTAAAAATTGTAGTTAATTTAATTTGTTACATTAAATTTGTCAACAATTTCTATTATTTTTTCTAAACTACTCCGTACCTCAAACATTTATTAGACCCTCTCTCATTGACTGATTCTCTTTCCACCTAATGACTGAATATATATATATATACGTGACGTAATTAATGCACTTTTATATAAAAGTAATTAATGTAGGATAATACTATTATATAGTACGAGTAATAAAGAAAAATGACTGGTCCGTTTTATAACGAAGCAAAAATTTGTTAGAACTTCTCCCATTCTCTTTCCACCTAATGATTCCGGTTTTTTTTTTAAAAAAAAAAAGAGGGAAAAAAGAGAGATTTTTACTTTTTTTTGTTAGCCACGACTACCCTCTTATTGGACCATCTTAATGCTCGTTTGGAAGAGCTTATTTATGGATAATAAGTAATTATAATTCGTAATTTACGGTATACGAGGTAAGTATGTGAGAGGAGTTTTTTCTCAACTTGTGTAATAAAGACTTATTTTTCAAATTTAAGCTCTTTCAAACACACCATTAATTCAATGTACTATCCGGCGTTAAGTGCGAACAAGAGATTCAAATTTGAATTCAACATTTTAAAAGACTGGCCTGCCTAACCTATTCCAACCTTTTGTTTATTTAAATATGCGTGGGGCCTTTTTATTCAGAACCTTTTGTTAGCGAGGATTGGTCCTACCTCTATGCAATTACTCAGCCAGGCTTAAGAGGACCTAGAGAATCGATTTGAGAAAATGGGTGAGAAGAGCGCCCACAGTTCCCCCATTTCTGAACTGTCGTCAACGTTTCCATCCAGCTTCAGAAATAGAGAGAACCAGCAAAAAATAGAGTGTATTTGGATTAACAACAGAAATTGTTTTTCCAACTTAATTTAAGATATATAAACACACGAGATAAATTTATAAAAAAAATTTTTGTCATATGTATTTTTTAAACGCAAACTCAAGCAAACATATGAAAAGTAACTAAAGTGCCTGTTAATACTAGTTAATAAGCAGAACTTGACAAAAAGAAAAAACCCAAAGCCGACCAGTGTAGCATTTGTTGTTTGGGAATCAGTAAGTGGAAGATGGAGTTTGTAACCGGGGAAGAAGAAAAAAAAGCCACAGAAAAAATCTGACTAACCCGTCCGATAGCCTCCCATAAGGAAGCATTGAAAGAAGCGGCGGCGGTTATGACTTGGGGGAAACTAGTGGCGGCAGGGAACGGAGGAGCGAACCTTGTTCCGGGACCCACATTGGAAACCCCGTGAAGCGCCTCCGACCACCACTCATACCCTTTGATCCCCAGCCTTGGAATCGCCGCCGCATTGTCCCCCAGCAACTTCACCTTCTCCTGCAGCGTCAACCTCCCGATCAGGTCCCTCACCCTCTCCCCTATGGGCAGCGAAGCCCTGCAAAACCCCAAGTTCTTGGTGTTGCCTTCTCTGGGATCGCAGGCCAGAGGCTCTGCCGCCTCGCTCCTCTGCACCACCAGCCCCACCAGTATGACCGCCAAGTACACTGTAACCAGCAACGGCGACGTCGACATAGCCATTTGTGGGAGTCTGGAAGATGAGGGGATGAGTGTGCAAGTGAAGGCAGGGAGGGGGAGCGTGGTATAAATATAGAATTAATGATATCCATGTCCATTATCATGCATGACATACATACTTCCTTTTCATTTTCTTTTTTCTTGTTTTTTGAGATTGTGTTTGGTATCATTTATTTTTAGATAATAAATTCTTATTATATAAGTCGAGATAAAACTTCTCTCATATACTTACCTCGTATTTCGTAAATCATGATTTATAAACACTTATTATCAAAAAATAAACTATTCCAAATAAAAATTTGCTATTTTTTCACTGCTGAATAAAAAGCGCCACGGGGGGTCGTGAGATTTTAATAAAGGTTGGTGACTGGCAAAACAGGATCAAACATATGTTCAGTATACTCTCAACCCATTGTTTTAAAAGTATTTTTTTATAAATTGAGGTAGAGCTTCTCTCACATATCTATTTTATAGATTATAAAAGCTATTTTCGAAAAGCTAATCCAAACATGTGACACAAACAAAGCATTAAGGGAATCAGACCTGCCGCTTTTGAACTATAACTAATGACTACATACTCCCTCCCTCCGCTCCTTTTTATAAAAAGGGTTAAAATTTGAATTGCTAGAATATTTTTATAAGAACCAGATAAAAATTGTTAGAGTAGATAATGAGTTTTTTTTTTCCTTTTTTGTCATTCATTAATTATATGTAGTGTTAGTTAGAATATTGATGAAACTTTTATTCTATTTCTCCTCTTACTTATCAGTCATAAATATGAGCACATTTGATAAAAAAAAAAATTATTTTAAATATATTTATTATTTTTAATTAATTTTAATATTTTTTAAATGACGTGATTCAGTTATTAAACATTTATAAAAAACAGTGGAGGTAGTAGCTTGTGCCTTACACGGAGGTCAGTGTCACCTGCCTATATCATATATGTAATATGTATAGATGCTACATGGGGATGCGGTTGTAGGCTCTCACTGGTCCAAAATGTGGATGGATATGGGTGACCCTGTTCTGGGGTTCCTGCTGGCCCTACGTATTACTCCGCATTAATAATTAATAACTAGAATGAGTGAGTGGTGTCGTGGTGTTAGATGCATCCGATTGACTTTCTGGACTCTGAGGGTAATACTTTTCGACGCTATCCTATCTGGCAAGCATAAACTTTCTTGAGCAAGTAAATCATGAGGTGGTCCAAACTTCCATGAAATATTTTGGCCCCTCTTAAAGAAATGACCGCGCTAGTCACCTAAAGCTAATGGCCTCTGTTCAATCATTTGATTCTCTCTTAGCTTCGGTCTTGTCATTGTGGAAACAAAAGTCGCCTTCTCTGGGGTAATTAATCCAACATTTTTACTGATTATGATATTATGTCAGTCAATGATTTACCATTTGAGGATGGAAGGGGTGCCACCAACATATTTATTTAAGATCCCCAAGGAAGAGATACGAAATCAAAGCAAGGTGAACTCTTCAATGTTTGATTAGTTAGTTGGAGTCAAATAGTTGTTATGCTAGTCACCAGTAGTAAAGTTGTTTGGGTCCAACCATTCTAGCTAAGTTTAGAAAAATTCCACATACAATGGACGAAGACCGAAAGTAGGTGGCGTTAATCACACATTATTCCTGAGTTAATAAACAGATTCACACAGTCGTCAAAATGGAATTTGGTATCAGAACAAACATACAGCAACGTTGTATTGAGCGTTTAATCGCGAGAAATTACTTGGCGTCGTGAGTTGTTAAAGATCTTATGAATTGAGAAAGCGGACAGCTTCTTCGACAAGTAAGGTAGGGAGACAGAGCCTCGGCCCGCTTATGTATATCATCAAGATAACACCATAATATGATGGCATTGCAAAAAGAAATAAAAGAGATATCTTTACTTTTTAAAGAACAGAATTGGGACAGACGCACTATATTATTATTTTAATGTTCTGCTATTGTCGATCCACTTGCGGAGAAAGGTAAAACAGAGGACAACTGTCTTTGGGTGGCGAGAGAGAAGTTCGTAGATATGCAATAACTAATAAGACCAACTTTCACAATATTAAATTGTTCTGGTGTGAAAATGGATTCCTTTAACTGATTAGTTTTCTCCAAAGACATGATGAGGGCCCACCATGGAGCCCTCTTGCCATTGGGTGGATAATATCGAAGGCTTTTATTTTTTTTAAATAAATTTGAGGAGGGCAATTAGATTTCCATTAATCTATTATTATAACCCTGCACGAGTGGTGATGAGTGAACAGAGGAGAAGAAATCATCCACTTGCATTGAGAGTTTCTGCCAAAAGAACATTAATTGAAAACTCTGTTGGTATGTCCTTCGAAGGGAGGTGCCCATGGTGTGTTGCAGAAGTTGTCTGCTTTTTCCCCCGAACTTTACCCTTTTACTTGTCTATAATCATTCTTTCGTCTTGCTTCAAATCTAACATTTCTTTCTATTAAATGTCGATTATTTAATACGAGTGCTGACTCTGTTCAATAACTAGTTATGGAGATACAAGAGTAGAGAAGTTGTGCTGATCTCTCCTACACCCAACGGCGTTTTCTTTTGGATGGAGTGGTCCGCAACAGAGAATTTAATATTTTACACCCTCGAAATCCTTGTGATGGGCCAACTGCGATTCACTGCATCTGTGTTAGTTGGCACAAGTTGCTCTGCTTCACTAGACGACACGGAATATCCTCCTCCTATGAGTTCTAATTTCCACAATGACCCATAAAACAGGAAAAGTAATACTCGTATTATAGTAAAACATAGCTTCAGACCTTCAGTGCAACCGTACAGGCTTCAGTTCAATTAATCAAAATACTGTGGAAGAAATTGTCCCGGGGGGGGGGGGGGACTAGAGTTTTATCATAAGGACATGCATTAAAGATTTGGAACAAGACTTCATACTTGTGGACTGCGTTTGATCCTGTAGTCGTGAAATAAACGGTACATCAATTGACACGCAACTTGATGATCATGACTGTGAGAGCTCGTAAGAAGCACTACTAACAGCTAGATCTTAGTCGGAAGATATGAGCAATGGGACTCATTAAAGGCCCAAGATATGGATTGGAAACTTCATCTACAGCTTGGTCTTTTATATCTGAGCTGTCTAAGGGCATGTACGGATTAATTTTTAGATAATAAGAATAACTTTGAAAGGATAGATTATGAGGAGAATAGATTATGGGGGGGAAATGATTTTGATAAAATGAGAGTGTTTAGATGTTGTGATCAGAATAACTTTTTTTTATGGTCAAATTACTAAAAAGGACATTAACTCTTGTGATAATTACATATAAAGAATAAGATTATAGTTTATATATTATTTAAGAGTTAAGGTCCAAATTTAACATCAAAGTTTTTTCCGAGCGGCGTATGATACAAATAAGTTTTGAAAGATGCAAAAAAAAAAAAACAATGAACAATTAAATTATGTAAATTTAACAAAACCGTTAAATTTGACCCTACGGCGTTAAATTATAAGAGAAAAAAACCTCTAATGATATTAAAAAGGATGCATCTTAACACATTATTTAACATTAGATTTCATGATTAATACAAAAAATAAAATTCATTTGCACCAAAACCATCGTTTCAGTGTAAAAGTGTTTTTAGCCTGGGGTATCCGAACACACTGCAAGACACACTGATCCAAACTCGTGCGACATCCACATGGCGACAAAAACTATCCACTAGCCTCTACCCTCTTTTTCTTTGTGTATCATCAACAGCTTTTGAAATGCCATGCTGAGACATCTAGATGCTTTTCTGTTCTACTTTCAAGTCTTTTAGTATTAACTAGGAGAAACAACACTGCTCTCTTCACAAGGTATTTGAAGATGGCCCTCTAGGGAATCAGGTGCTGCTACCTTTGTGCTTATCTGTGACTGTTCAGATAGAATGTTGTTGATAGGCCATACTGAAAGTCACTGTACGGCCCAACGCATATTGGCATCACATGTCGAAGAGGGGTCCTACGGGGAATCCTCGCCATTCCCACCCCTTGCTTTCTAGTTTTGAGCTGCAGGCCTTTTCTATTATTTGCTCGTTGATTGGGAGTTTTAGTTGCATGATTCAGACAGTGAAACTGGAGTGATAGCAAGGCTGCAAATTCATCCTTTAATTCTGTACTCTAACCATATCAATCTGAAAACGAGGAGAAATAGGTGGTGATGGTGGTGGTTCAGGAAATAATTAGGTTAACCACCGGTTATGATATATGAGAACGGTAATAATAAGAATTATAACATATGCTGAGTGAGAAAACTTGTAAAGTTGTACCTAACCTAACATGGGCCTCAAGGACGTGGGCCTTCGTTCTTTTGGAGTTGTGGGGTATGGTCGAGAATACGGTTAGTCCTTCACCGGTTCAGGTTTAAATGGATCAGTTTGTTTATGTCCGTTTTTTATAAAACCCCCAATTTTTTAAACCTGCAGCTCTATAAAGCTGGCCCATGAGTTTAAACTCATTTTAATTCAAATAAAATTTATTTTTAAGTTATTTATTATCCTACTTTAAATTGAGATATATTATTTTCAAAACTCATAAATTTATAGTTAAAATAATTATTTAATATCCAAATTAACCCTTTTTTCAAGTTTAAATGAATAAAATATTGTAGAAAACTAAATAAATCAAATTATTTAATAAGTGTTAGCCTATTACTAATACTCTATTAGGTATTTAGGTGTCTCTCATAGTGATAATTTGATATAATATATTACATATATTAATTTATTTTTAAAAAATATTAAACGGGTTTAAAAGAACCAGTTCTACAGTACTGCAGGGTCGGTCCTTTTAGACCTGACTCCTTCTAAAGCCTCTAAATCATAAACCTAACCCTCAACGGGCTCAGACCTAAACAAATTAGCTTGATAAACTTGACCCGATTTCCCAATCCTACAGCCGGGCATGGTGGAGAGAGAAATTGCGTTTGCATACCTTTCTTTGAATCGTGCTGTCTTATTTCCCATTTCCCAATAATGGATAGTTGGCCCCAGAAAACAAGGATAAGCTTACATACAAACATCGTGCAAGTACCGTGAGTATTGAGAATTTAAAAAAATAAAAGTTCCTCCTTCTTGTTGGTTGCTGATATATATATATATTTGCTAGGTACATGTATCCTTTTTTATCAGAGACAATTTTATTTGAGGTACTGTCAGACAGTAAATATGAACACTTCTCCCAATAAAAATTCAAATTTTAGTTTTACATGTTATGAGGGATTAGCCTTTTCCAGTAGACCAACCACACCAGTTGGTTGCTGATATTTTCTACAGCCATTTATAAGACTTCCCAATATGGAATAATTGTAAATTCCCAATGTCATGTGCCCATTCGGCCCACTTTTGTCTAGAGTGGGTTGGGTTGGGTTGTCCAGGACGTGCAAATCGTTCCTCTCGTTTGGGTTGGGTTGGCACTCATCAGGCTAGCTAAAATGGGCTTTCATGGGTAGCCAAACCACAGCCAACCCCCTTTGTTGTAGAATTATTAATTCTCTCATATGTTTTCAATATAGGAAAAAACTTATATGCAGTACTGGATATTCAAAACATCCAGTTTGCAATCAAAATGTGCCGTCTGTACAACATTTACACTTCAATGTTAACAGCGTCCCTCCTTCGGTTTACGATTTTCACGCCCCCTCACAAATCATAGAAGTTTTGGGAGCTTTTCTTGGAAGTTGCAGAGTAAACAAATTTTCGCACAATGAAATTTTCCACTGGCTCACCATGTTTTGGAGCGCCTCTTTCTCTATTTCTTCATCATCATCCTTGTCTTCCTCTATTTTTCTAGTGCCATATGATATGTTTGAAGAGAACCTATTGGACCCTGTTTCAAATCTCACTTGAGGCCTTCTCATTCAGAGAGTTTTGTGATTTTCTTAAATGGGTGAATATAAGGCGGGGGCAGGGATGATTTGTAGGCATTTTCCCTGTTTTCTAGGATGCAATAAAAGGAGCTCCAAATACTTTCAGCCTCCATATCTTTTCTTTTCTTCCCAGTTGCATGATCCTGATTCAGACGCGTCAGCAACAGAAGCAAGCAAACAACAGTGATGAATGTGAGAGCTTCAAGGAAGAGATAATCTTCTTCAAGTGAGAAATAACCCATTTTGATAGAGATGTGTCGTTGTAACGGAGAGCGGGAATATTATTAATGATGAAGAGTAAATGGTATACTGATGGCACTTGTTGATTGAGAACTGGATGTTTTTAATAACAAGTACTGAAGCTAAGTTTTGTCCTTCAAGATAATGCTTATTGCATCTTTATGATTGCAATCATTAACTAATATCGCATTGTTTGTTTTTTTTAAAAGTAAAGTATTCCTTATAAGTTGATATAGTATGAGCTTTTGATTTTTACTTGCGTCACATCTCACCATTTCCGCTTGATTTGACCCAGGGATGGCTATGATATTATTTGCCCTCCACAAAATTAATTTACCCCGTTCTAATCAAAAGACATATTTATCTAATTTTACTATTTTAGAGAGATTAAGAATAGTAGTTAAATTAATTAATTATATTTATTTTTTCAAAACGCACTTATTTAAAAATTAAAATGGCAACCAGCTACTCTAATTCTCTATTCTTTGTCGGACCTCTCCTAACTCACACATAACTTCTCTGAGCTCTCACACAGTCTGGCGTCATCGATCTCCTTCAACAACTTTTGGTCTACTCTTGGAGGTTGGAAATGTAATTTAATAGTGATGCCATTATTAAATATGACAAAAATTGCTCAAAATTATTTTATTAAACAAATAAAAAATAGTATAATTGAGGTGTATGTGGCATTAATGAGTTGCAAGCATTATTCACTTTGTATGATATATAGGTCGTTATTAAATAATTATTGTATTTAATTATTATTGAGAAAGCATCAATAGAGGTATTTTTGGAAGAAATTGACAAAGATTAGAACTTTGTTCTGTAATTGGGACAAAGATCAACTTCCAAATGTTGTCATATAATTAGGATCGGATGGAGTATATCTTGTTGTATTTGTGATGATGAGGATGCTGGGATGAATTTGTGGTCATATAATAAAAGAAAAGATTCATAATGATCATATACGTGAACGGGTTGGAGTGACATTTATTGAGTTGTTTGAGGTGATTCGGACAAGTCCAATGATGGCCATTAGGTGCGCTAGTAAGAAGGGTCGATCAAGTAGTATGGAGCCCTTTAAAAGAAGGTAGAGGAAGACCAAAATGAATACTCAATGAAGTTATAGAGCGGGATCTATTGATTAATAAGGAGGGTCGATCAAACAGTATAAAACCCTCTAAAAGGAGGTAGAGGAAAACCAAAGGGAATACTCAATAAAGTTATAAAACAAGATCTATTGATTAATAATCTGTTTAAACATCTGATTTTCAATAAAACATAATGGCATCGTATGATCTATGTGACGGAACTCATCTAATGGTACATAGATTTGCTGTTGTTGTTGTAGTATCTCTCCCCAGCGAATGCATGTGAGACAAATCAAAGGGAATGAATGCACCATTTATATACGAAGAAAGCAGTTACATGGGATGAGATAATCTAGTGACGGATAAAAGGGGGGCAAGCTCTAATTTGCGGATTTGTTGATAAATTTTGAGCATTTTATTTCCCCTATCTTAGAGTTCCGCCGTTGAGACCATCACGTTATTAACAACAGATGAGAGAAGGGGGACAAAAACCTTATACCGATTTTTCCATACTCATAGGAGGAAGAAATCAAGAAACTGCCTTTAGTAAAAAGAGGGAATAGGATAACTGTTTCATTTAAAATACAAGTAAATAAACTGAAGAGGACACATGAATAATATCGAAGTGGTCGTCGACGTCAAGTTTAAGTTCATAGAACGGCATTGTAATTAGCAGCGTTGATGAAGGAGAGAAAGAAGGGACAATGAAGAGACGTTGAATTTCAACAGAATTCTTTTCAGCCAAAGAAGATGCCCACGTATAACACGTTGGTCCCAGACGCACCCACCTTTGCTTTTATTTCACTCCATTCACTGAACTTTTTCTACGCCCCAAGATCTTCTTCAAATAATCTCAAGGACTCCCTTTTTGGGTTTCCCTGTCGTCTCCTGATCCTGTCTCCATATTCTTAGGTTTTTTTCTGACCATAATGCGAGGTGGGAAACTTTTGTGCTATCCAGATTTTAACTTTAAAATAAGATTTTCATATTTTAATATTAAGATGATCTAGCTGCCAACAAATGAGCTATCTCTAGATTCAGATAGCAAATTCAATTTCCGTTTATACGTTGAATCCTCCATTTTAGCCAGATATCAAAAGAGTGACTGCCATTTTAACACAACAAACTGACATCAAGACATGTTCTATTCCCAAGCCTGTTGATGTTGTTTGAGATTAATGGTAACGAAACAGCGGAATCAGAACCAGAAAGTCACGTCGTTTCTGCTGCCCTTCCAGAAGGCTGATATATGGAACAAAGACCTTATATAACACTTAGTGCCTTTAAAAATAAAAAAATAAAAAAAGGAAGAAGAGGCAACTTGGAACTAGAAACTACTCATAGGGAAACAGGCAGCCTGACATTTTTCTTTGAGTCTTCTTCTCCTCAATGGTGTCCAAGCTTGGCTTCCACTCTTTCCCAGAAAACTGCCTGCTCAAATACTCAGGAGTGCTCTCTGTAATTTCAGGCAAAATCTCAGAACACACATACCTCTCTCCAATCTTCTCTTTCTCTTGACTGTTCTTCAGCACCCCCTCCCCAACTGATCTTCCCCGACACACCCGAGCAAGGCCAGAAAGAAACCTCGAAGATAAAAACAGAAACTTTGATTTCAGAGCAGAGTCAACCATTAAAAGAATGCGTCGACTTTCTTCGCTGTTCAATCTAACAGGCTTCCCACGCCTCAACGGAAGCATAAGATAGGTGTTGTTCCTCTCGAGCTTCTTATCTGCAGCCAGAGGAACTGGCCTGTTCTGTTTCAAAGCAGAATGTAACTCCACCACCACCTGCTGTGGATGCTCCACCATCAGCTCCGCCACCGTTACTGGTTTCTCAAATTCCTCCACAGAACCATCCCAGTGAACAATCCTTCCTTTCCCATCTGGGGCACCAGATGAGATTCGGTTTCCCATCACGAAGTTCGAGGGAATTTTGGCGGAACAGTGTAGTAGAAGAAGAGGGAGGGGTGTTCAAGTTTGTAGGGTGTAACGTAGGAGAATTGAAAGAGGGTTTTTAAGAGAGATGGGAAAAGCGTGGGCGTTATGTTCGCCAACAATTGGGATTGTAGGTAACAGGCAGGAATTGGTGTTTGTTAAACCGCTCCATCTTGTGACCAATATAATGGTGCACTTGGTACCTATAAAAATTCAGTCTTTGACCAATGGGAATGTCATTAAAATCATTAAATAATCCTACTATGCTTAATTTATACATGTTGTAATGTTTTGATGGCAAGTTGCTGTGGCCTGTGAAGAGGTTAAGAGCTAGTTAAATCTTTTAGAACACATTCTCTGCTTTTACCTAATTGAAGCAACCATCCAACTATAACTGTATTAGGATTACCAATTTGAGATTCGATCATTAACGACACGGTCATTGCCAATCAAAACTAGCGGTCCAACTGAATTAAGTGAGATTTGGGTATTTTGTGGCTGTGTAAAGTGTAAGCCTTAGGATCTCGCGTCTTCAATAAATTTTCAAAATTTGGAGAAGAGAAGTACTAGATTTCAGTCGTTTAGGATTACCTATATTGCACGCTATAATTAAATCACATGTACAATAAGCGACTTGACTTGTGAATGTTCAACAGTTTTGTGTACGGTTTACCCTCGCTCCCAGCGCATGGCATTCATTATTCATAATATACCTGGTATATGACAAGATTTGTGCGGTAGAACTTATTGATTTGGAAGCATATTTTTTTCTTGAAACATACGATATTATGACGGTAGGTTGGGAAATCGCATACGGTTGGAGTAACATACGGTTTTCATCAAACAACTAATGTATAATGTCACTTTCCAATTTGGCCACTGAAAAATTTTAAATCAGAAGCAATCTTGTCTCCCTGTGTTTGTTAGATCCTGAAAATTACTCACCTCTTTCCTCGAAATTGAAATGGATGTTATTAATATTGTTCTTGTTGACGGAAGTATTTAAGAAACATCAAAAGAATGGCACCCAATGATAGAAAAATTATGTCGATTCCCGGGTGTCACGGGAAAGATACAAAATAAAATGGAAAAGATAAATGCCATCAACATAACCAATGATCATTATCAGAAAATCGAAGAGATGTTTTTTTCGGCCGGAATAAAATCCGACAGATTATGCTGAATCATATGGTCTAATTTAAAATCATGATTTTTGGCCCCAAAAAAAAAATTAAAATCATGATTTTTTTTAAAAAGAAAATTCAAACTCAACAAATTTACGTAAGCGTTATTTTTGTCAATTTGGGTGGCCCTGGCCAAGGAAAAGTCAGTTTAAAGTTCCAGCTTAAATTTTTTTATACGTGGGGATTAATGACTCTGTTATTGTACGGACCCCATTAGCGGCCTTTGCTTTGGGCTGGTTTATGTGACATTTTGGGCCAGACAGTGCGTCTTGTTTCTGTTTACGGGGCCCGTACGTACTTTCGCCCAAATATAACCTAAATGGGCTGTCCTTTTGGGCTTTGAACAATGAACATTGGCGAAAACCCATGGTGTTGGGTCTTGTTCATCTGACCCGACCAAGAATGGCCTTTCGGGATTCTGTCGTCGTTTAAGCACTTCATTCCACTAACATATTGGGTCATATACCTATATATGACTCAATACATGCGTTACTAGTTTTCTCGTTCAGAAAACTGTCTCTGATTTGAACATCTTTTGAATTGTCTCCTTGAAGGTGACAATCTCAGGGATGCTTCAAGCATATGATATAGTTCTTATGGATCTTGATCGGAACAAATATAGGAGCGTGACTTATATTTTCAACTTCTCTTGTAAATATCGATTACTGTAGCAATTTATGGAAGAGTTATACAAAGAGTTACTCCATTTGAGAGCGGGTTAAATTCATGGCGACTTAACACTAGTGTTTTGAAACCCGGATTGGAAACTGGCAAATCGAGCATGGAACAGGCCTAATTCATGAACCGGACTGGTTTAGTAATTTTTTTTAAATCGATTTTTTTTTTCATTTTTCTTTTTAATTTTATATTGGTAAGTCTAAAATATTCAATTTCTTATCAGTTTAGTCTTATATTAGCTCCAGTTTGTTTCCGATCTGACTGAATAACTCTTAACCCTGTACCCATACTGATCCTATGACCGATCGGGGTTTTCAGAACCTTACTTATCACATATACAGAGGGAAGCCTCTTTCTCTGACCTATTTAGCAGTGGCTCTTTCTATCCTTCTCTTGTCTGTTCATTTGGTAATGACCCAGGGAATCTAGTCACTATCTTTTAATCTAATGGTAAAGTGAGTGCTTATCCGTGCCAACTAACAAGAAACGTGAGTGTTTATCCAGCATCAACCCTCCTTTCTTCCTCCTTCAGTTTGGAGACCATATCGTCATATCAATTTTTGGTCCCCCACCTCCTCGTTTGTCCTTGACAAGGAACAAAGTTACACGTAATTCACTGAAGAGTTTGTCCTATCTAGCAAGCAATTTCTCGGCTCTAGCCAGGCTCCACATTAGCTTTTGAGTCCCTGCCTCCCCCCAAAAAAACAAAAAGCCCAACACAAAGTACTCGTACCTCGCAGCATTACAAAAGTTTAAAGATAAAGCACCTCAGAAATTTTGAAACAAGGAAATTTGCTGTTTCTTGACTCCATTTAGAGTCCCGAATATTCCAACTCATACAATTTTCCACCAACAGCAAGATTTATTAATGCAAAGGCAAGTTATACAAATCTGAAATTTGTGGTGATAAGTATGCCTAGGAGGCAGCTCCTTGTTGAAGGAAAATACTTTGATTAAGGGTGCCTCACAATTATAACAGGACATCTAGCATGCTTGGCACAGTATTCACTAACGCTTCCAAGGAGGGCCCTGCAAGTTCGCATGGAGAAAATGTTTCAGTGATTAAATCATTTATTGAATTCAGAAGAATGATTCAGTGGGTGGTGGTATTGTTTGTACCTCTTCAAGAACCCATAACCGTGGCTTCCCATGACTAAGGTGTCGGCCTTTAGTTTCTGCACAGCGCTACAGATTACATTCTTGGCATCTCCACTCCCAATAACTCTCTCCATCTTCATCTGCACAAATCAAACCCATCCAGAGACACACAATTCGGCGTTAAGAGTATAATTAAACAAAACCAACAAAAAAGAGACCATATATAGGAATCGGAGTGAAATGAGGAGGCGCGCGTACGTTGTTGCTGGTGTTGATGTTGGAGCAAATAGCTTCAGCTCTTTCCATTACTGAAGCAGCCAAGTCTCTACCGAACTTTTCCATAGCCCCAACAGCATCACTTGAAAATATGTTCCCTGTAGATATATGCAGAAGCAGAGGAAAAGCGTATAAATTATAGATTAAAGAATAGCCAGTGAATTCCTAAGTAGAAAGGGAAGCAAAACAAACCTGGGATATCGAAGGAGGAGTAAACAGAAGGGGATGGCTTGACGTAGAGGAGGACGAGGATGTTGTTGTTGTTGGTGGTGGTGTCAGAAATGAGATTGCTGAGACACCATGAAAGCGCGTACATGCTCTCCTGGCTCTCATCAACCGCCACCATAATCTTCTGACCTTCCTTCTCCATTATCAGCGATCAATCAACCCTAAAATTCAACCACCTAATCTTTTAAGTGTCTGGCTTCAGAAATTTCTGGGCCTTTTACAGTTTAGACGATGGATGCGGATTATATAACGCGGTGCCCCTCGTTTCTCTGTCGTTTGGTTCCTAGTCATGGTTTTAAATTTCCAGCTCTGTCCAAGTCAAACTGAGAGCGACTCATTAGTTGCTTTTTCCCCCCCTAATTTTTGGGCCAATAGCTAAACAACAAGTGGGATAACCCGCATCTAATTTTCCCTTGAAGTCATTTACTACATAAAATAATTATCACATCGATTTTCAATTTTTTATTACAGCATTAATCACGTATATTCCCCATGGTATTAAAACTCGGATCGGGTATTGAACCGGTCATGGTACTGGATTAAGGGTTAGTGGGTCAAACGGGGGCCAAACCGGTAAAAAATTGAAAATTTTAGGCTTATAATATGAAATTATTAGGAAAAATATAATTTTTTTTTAAATTTGAACCCAAACCGGACCGGTTCACGGGCTGGTTTGCTGGTTTTCAGGCCGGACAGGCCGGTCCGGTCCAGATTCCATAACTTTGATATTCCCATTCAAATAGAAAATGTCTTGCTTGGCAATATAAATTATTTGAAGAGTAATTACTATTTAAGGTAAAGAGGCAAATTTAAAAATAAAGTTATGTGTACAAGATATCTTGCATAATAAAATTTTTAAACAGGCAAAAGTATGCATAAAGGATATAGTGTTTATTTATGATAGCTTATTTTTAGACAATAAATACTTATAATTTATGATATACGAGATAAGTATATGAAAGGAGTTTTATTTTGACTTATATAATAAATATTTATTTTTTAAAAATAAGCTATTCCAAACACTTATAAAAACTGGTGCAATTTTAACACACTCGTCGGCTGGCCTAAGCTCAGTTAATTTACTATCATCTGGGTCCCACATGGCATGGAATTAATCCCTTGTTTGACCGCTTGAAGATGCTCAGCAGTGAGCTCCATCGGCTGCCATGATCGCTGCACCAGTTAACCCCTTTGACTTTGAGTCCATTAAAGAGCCTCTTACTCGGCCTTTATAATTAAACACAAGTGGTTATATGCAGCCAACACCTCTCGTGTGGGACCCAGACTGTAAATTAACGGAGTTTAACGAGTGTGTTAAAATTGCACCCGTTTGTAACATTTATCTATACTTTTGCCCCGTTGAAAAACTTATGATGTCATGTGCCTTTTAGATATAATTTTGTTATTTAATTGGCCCATTTGCCCTAATATTTATTCATCAATTTTATTCATGTGATTAATACTTGAATGTGTTTTTTTTTTCTTTTTTGAAACCCCATTCTATATGAGTAGGGTACTAGAGTTAAAAAAATAAAAAATAAAAGATACTTAACTAACAAACTTCCATTTTGCAGTTCTGTTGAATTAGTTAAAGTAATTTATATTATGTATTGGGAGTAATTGTGTGATGAGTCCATTCAAAGTAGTTTAAATTATTTTGTTATAAGTGTCAAATCTTTAATTTACTACTAATGAAAAAAAGTCTAATAGAGCTTTGATGCAATAGGCTGTTATTGCTAAATCTTATCCATTCATATATAGTACTAATAGCATTTGTTATATATACTCCCTCTCCCTCCCTCTTATTTTTAATGTAAAATATATTTATAAAGTTAATTTTGATTTTAAATATGAGATATAATTTTTACACAGAAGGAAGGAGGAGAATCCCTCAATATATGCCATCATTAGAAGCTGGCAGAGCAACATAATCCCTCTCCATGAGTTCAGACAACTATTTTTTTAATTTATCTTTATTAATACTCCCTTAATAATAATTAAACAAAAGAAATAATGAGAAAATTAAATAAGATAATTAAGATATTTTAAAAAATATATATCATATTAACTAAACTAATCAATTTATGTAATCTAATTAAATTAAATAAATATATGTTATATTAAAAACAAGAGGGAGAAGTATTTTTGTTTGGACATTAAATTAACACTCGTGAACAATGAATAAGTAAGAGAAAAAACACAGTGAAGATGATGAAAGTTACCACCTCCCGTCCTTAGATGGATATAAGTAGATATTGGCGATAGGGTGGGAGGACCTTGAGCCGGATGCATGAGTTAAGATGAGATATTTTGATATCTTTTTTTTTTTTTTTTTTTATCGAACGAGATATTTTGATATCACACGTATCTTTCTCCAGAACACGCAACCTTTTAGACCCGAAAAGTGGAAAAACGACTGGCAAGTTGAGAATGTATTGGGCAACATTCGTGGCTGCATAATTGAGAAGCTCCAAAAAGATGAGCTAACAGTGTCGGGGCCACAAAGACAAGGAAGTCAAGCGCTGGGATCAACAAAGAAAAGTAAATAGTCCAATGAACATCAAGCGAGAATAATGCAATCGGAAAGTCTCAAGTGGAAGGACGGCCAAAATACAATGAACCTGTCAAGTGCATGTGATGGACATGTGGCACAATATCTCCTCGCAAGTGGCGCGTCCTTACACTATCACCCTCTATCCATTTAACGAGTGGCTCCCCCCAGTCCACCACATCCCATCTAAATGACGTCCCGCCACTTGCGTAACGACTCATCTTTCCCATAATTTATTGTTAGCAACGACGGACTCCATCTAGTACCTTCTCCATTGCAACCACCCGGACTCCATTCTTTAATCCTGTCACTCTTCTTTTCAATTTTGATGCCCCTTGTACCCAATTATGAATCACCCAGCCCGCTCGTGAATTAAGCCCAATATCCATCCGATGGTTATATTACGAATAAAAGCTTGATATAATTGATAGATGGCTTCGTCTCTTAAACATGATGTCTTAAGGTTGAATCAGGGCGTGTGCATAGAAAAGATTTTATTGAGAAAGACAAAACCCACTTCGGTGATTTCTATGCCTCAGGAGAATTAATTTTTAACTATTGGTTAAGAAATACCATCTGAATTCTACCAAAATCATGGTTGCTACCGGTCAAATATAGAATTACTGTTAGTAATTAAAGATACACATGGTACAGTCACAATAGTTAGGGATTACAGGTGACCTAACCACTTCTGTTATCACAGACAAGTGGTTAGAAGAAGGGATTAGCAATATAAGTACCCTTGACTGTAATAATGGATTTGAGTAGTGAATAATACAGAATTCTTTCCCTTCATCCTCTCCCTCTCTCTGGGACTAAAGTTCATTGGCCTGTACCAATCGTTATATTGCATACCCCATTTGTGTATAGTTAATAAGATTGTGGATAGATGTATGGGCTAGTCCTTCACAAAATGTAATGTAGTGAGACAGTGACCAAATTCATGCCATAAAAGACACCTACATTTAGTGGTTGATAATATCTTAAATATACTTATCTCCAATAGACTGTTCTAACAAAGCCAGTTCCTCCACGGTCATCACCCCAACCTGCTGGAAGTCTATATGGAAACTCCGAGTTATACCAAGAGTGCAGCAATTTATTTGGAGAATCCTTAATAGTGCTATTGCCACTAACTCATCACTTTTCAAACGTAAACGCTCACAAGTGAATCACTGCCCTGTTTGTGAATTGGAAGAAGAAACCATTGAGCACCTATTCTTTCGCTGCCAATGGACCAGGTGTGTATGGTTTGGCTGTACCTTAAGTGCCCGGGTTGACTTTCTTCGAGTGGACAACTTCAATGCCTGGTGGTTGTTTATTACGGGTACAAACTTATTAAATGGCAATGATATTTCTTTGATTTGTTGGATTCTCTGGTTTATATGGAAACAAAGAAATGAGAAGGTGTTTAATCATAGAGATCCTAATCCATTCGTTGTCATTGAGATGGCTGTGAAAGGCAATTGTGAGTATTGGACTGTTTGTGAAAACCAGAAACCTTCCTCAGAGCAGCAGCTGAACATCAATCCCGCTCGTAGTACATGGCATCTTCCTCCATCTGGTTTCTTAAAAATTAATTCTGATGGGGCATTTAAAGTCAGCTCGGATACAGCAGCACTAGGAGTGATATGTCGTGATGATCTTGGCCACTTTAAATGGGGATATGTGGATAAGGTCAAATCTATATCTGCATTTATGACAGAAGCCTTAGCATTGAAGAGGGCTATGATGCTCGCGTTAGATATGGGTCATGATAAAGTGGTTTTTGAGACTGACTGCCTGCAACTGAAATCATGTGTTGATGCCAAACGTCCGGATCTATTTGATTGGAGGAGCAGAAGTATTGTACAGGACATCATCAGGCTTCTTTCTTCAGAGGTTGGGTTTTCTCTTTCCTTCATACCAAGAAGAGGTAATTGTGTAGCTGATAATCTTGCAGCTAATGCTTATAAGGGAGTGTGCCCTATGGGTTGGGTGTTCCATCCAACACTCTCCTTGAATTCTCTACTAACCTCGGATGCCCAGGAAGCTTGCTGTGTGGCTGTTGGTCCTTCTAGTTCCAACCCTCTGATGGATGCGAGTTAGTTATTATATGTTGTTTCATTTTCACTTGTTGCTTTCTTGTTTTTTTCTTGCTTGTTGTTTCAGGCCACTTGTTGCTCTCTTGTTTTCTGGCCTTATTGCTATTAGTTTGCTGAATCTGCTTGTCACTATTATGTTTTCTAGAAATCTAATGGAAGTACTATTGATCAAAAAAAAATAGAATGATGCTTATACTTAAATAAATGGTTGCACAGATTTCCTTTTAGAAAAACGGTGCAGTTTTCTGTACTCTGTGTGTCTCTGTGTATATGTATATAAAATAGTTATATTTCTATTAAGACGCATCACACTAGTTTATCAATGCTCAAGCTCTTTTTTTTTTTTTAAAGAAACGAATGGTAATAGAAATAGTTTTTTAAACAAATAAGTTATACTCTATATAAAAATATGCCCAAAAGGATAATATATTAATGATTCTCATAAGGGTTAAGGGGCACAACTATCCTTAAACTTTTTTTAAAAGTGCACCCACCATTATAATTTTTTTTTTTTGTGCAAAAGTAACAATGAACTTTTAAAAATGGTGGAAAAAAAACCATAAACTTTTAAAAAGAGAGCAAAAGTAACACTATCGTTAATGACCGTTTACTTAAAAGTGTTTAAGGGGTAAAAATACCCATAAACTTTTCTCAAAAGTGCACCCATCATTATAAACTTTTTGTTAGGTGCAAAAGTAACCATAAACTTTCAAAAATAGGGTAAAAGTGACGGTTCTCTTATTGAGTTCAAATGTCATCTTTTGTTTATTCTAAATCTAGGAAAAAAGCACCTTGATTTGTCTACCATAATTTTTCCAAACCAAAAATTAAAAAATTCATCTTCGATGAAGATGACATTGTCATCCTACTCTCACTGACGTGCCATAAATAAAATTATTGAGATCTTTCCCCATCATCATCACAACTCAGTGAGAGCAGGATGATAACAATATAACATTATCTTTATATTGGAAGAGACAAAATAGACGGTGTGGTGGAGAGAAGAGAAGGTGACAACCTCCTCCCCCATTTATCTCCTTTTTTTTTTTTGGGTCCTCTTTCATTCTACTTTTTCATTCTCGATTTTCATATCTTTTAGTTGTTTTTTAATTTTGGTTATTGTGTTTACGGAACCATCGATCTCAACAATTCTATTTACGGCACATTGGTGAGAGTAGGATGGTGACGTCATCTTCATTGAAGATCAGTTTTTCAATTTTTGGTTTGGAAAAATTATGGTGGACAAGTTGGGGTGCTTTTTTCCTGAACTTAAAACAATCAAAAGATGACATTTGAATACAGTAAGAGAACCATCACTTTTGCCCCATTTTAAAAAATTTATGGCTGCTTTTGCACCTTAAAAAAAGTTTATAGTGATGGGTGCACTTTTAAAAAAAATTTATTGGTATTTTTGCTCCTTGAACACTTTTGAGTAAATGACCATTAACGATAATGTTACTTTTGCCTTTTTTTGAAAATTCATGGTTATTTTTGCACCATTTTTAAAAGTTCATTGTTACTTTCACACAACAAAAAAAGTTTATGATAGTGAGTGCGTTTTTGTAAAAAGTTTATGAGTATCTTTGCTTCTTAAACACTTTTGAGTAAACAGCCGTTAACGGTAGTGTCACTTTTACCCCCGTTTTGAAAGTTTATGGTTACTTTTGCACCATTTTCGAAAGTTTATAATTACTTTTGTACAAAAAAAAATTATGGTGGTAGGTGCATTTTTTTAAAAAAATTAAGTGTAGTTTTACCCCGCCTTAACCCTTCCCATAAAGCCAAATGAATTATTTCGAGAAATATTTATAATTTTTTTTGGGGGGGCGCCATTGTCGTTCCATGACAACAATCTCATAAAACTACTTTATAGTAAGCAGTTTACAATAGTCCAGAAACTCCTCCCAACAAGAGAAGGTTCCCGAAGAATCAAACGTAGCCCACGTCCAGATCTCTATGTTTTGGGCCAAGAGTTGGAGAAGAAACCAACATGCAGCAGAAACCGAGCTTTATAGTGGCCCATATACTCTTTCAAAACCACCTTCTCCCAAAGAGCAAACCCATAAGTTGCCGATGAGCATTTGAAAACAGGCATTAGAAATTGGGGAAATAAATAGAAAGATAGAGTAATAAATTTGGATAGCTTTCAGTCTCAAATCCCAACTAAAACTGGTGGATTCACCAACACCGGATGATTGCTTGGGATGATATTTGAAAACGTAAGCCCATAGCTTAAGCCAAACTCAATGATAACATCACCCTCATGCCTCATCTAATCTTAACCTAACAAGTTGGCCATCAACCTCCACCAAGTGGATCATCAATACAAAGCAATGTTATTTCTTCAGGTGAGTCCCGTTGTTATGAGAAGAATGAAAAGATAATGTAAAGCACTTTGAAATGAGGAGGTGCCAACTGCCGGGAAATGGCCCGAGTGTCCCCACACAGATGCCGACCAAATGCAATCAAATTCAAAGGCCCTCCTTTTAGACTCCCCAAAATGACAAGGATTGCTCATTATTGTTTTGGATAAATCCAACCAGTTCAGGGCGACCTCGGAGGCGAAGGATAAGCACGTGTGTCAGCTTTCTCATTTATAAATACACTTAACCCCTGCAAATCATGCCTTTTTTTCGCTTCCTCCTTGGCCAATATAGTACACAATTAATATTAGTTTATTAATTAGCCTAATAATAAAGGAGGGTCCGCCGAATCACGCACTTCGGGTGAGCGCGTTTATTCCTCTGATCAATCATTCCGACGGCGGGCCCGCCCTTTCTTCTGTAAAGGAAAAAACATTCAGTTTTATTTTCCCCACACGTTTGTTACCGTTGGTCATGAATTTGAATATGGGACAGGCGTCCAGTACAGTTCCTAGCTGTGGACACGGACTCCCATCATCATATATATCCATGTTATTGTTTCTTAGTCCTCCTCCACTTGTAAATTGAATACCCCCTACACTTTACTTTAATTTTAGAATAAAATGAATAATCCAGATGGGTATGCAATTAACAATTATTTGTTTTGCTGATTGGTGGCGGTGTGGATTTAATTTATTCACGCGTCCAATTTAAAACGGACTCAGCACTATGAATCTGTTTGATAATTATTTTTGCATGATTCTCCAACCTCATTCGTGATTATTCTCAAATCTCACCTTAATTAAATTGCTACTTTAGCAATATCATGCCACAATCATCTGGAATTGTGCTGACCTGCTAACACAACTTTTGTTTTGGTCCTTTTTATCCAACCAGGAACCAGCCATACGAATGAAGATGCTTGTTGAAAGTTGAAATAGCAGTCACCATTTATGGAGGGGTGGTGCTGATATGGTACCCCATGATACGTGGTCAAACCTAGCCGCTTTGACTATGGCGAAAGCCAAGTTTGAAAAATTCACCTCATAATTTCAAAGGAAATAAATATCCTTAAATGTTCATGTCACCCGTAATATGTAAGCAAAGTGCACTTCAAAACTTCAAACGGAAAAAAGATCAAAATTAATATTTTATAATTACTATGCATCTATGAATCTATCATAGGTCCCACTCTTTAAACAAATGGATAAAATTTGAATAAGTATTGTCCCTATTTATTTTATATCATCTCTTCAACATTTCCCAACCCATCAGATTTAAAATTTCTGGGATGAAACAATACGCATGCGCACCAGACAATTATAATTCTATATAAACATATGAACATATAGCTATATGCTCTATATTGTTAAATATTTTGATTCAAGGAAAAAATCGAAATTCCTTGTGGACTTATGCCAAAAATGTTGCTGGATGCTTTGGTTTCCCCCCCCCCCTCCCCGAAGGCATGATGCTTTTCTTACGAAAAGGATTACATAAGATGCATTTCTCTATGCCAAACAAAAAAAGATGCATTTCTCTCCCACGGTATCTTCCCTCAACCTTGACAAAGTCCCTAGGGCAAGAGAAGGACTGCTCTTTTTTTAATATATACTCTCTCCTGTTTTTAATATTTGTATAAAATATATTTCAAAGTTAATACTGATGTTAAATATAAAGCACAATTTTTATATTTGTCTATCTTTTTTTAATCTACCTCTATCGATACTTTTTCAACAATGATCAATGAGGAGAGAAAACGGATGAATTAAAAAAAATGATTAGGACATTATAGAAAATACATGTTATATCAATTAACTTACCTAACCTTCTTAATTTAATATATTTTATATTAAAAACCGGATAGAGTAATAATCAAAAAACACATAGACATATATTTTTTTCCAGTACCAAAGCTAGGGAAGGCGTTTGAAAGGAAAAAAAGCCCAGTTGATAAAATCTGTTCTATTTGGCAAGGTGCTTGGACCTGATGCACTTAAGAAAAAAAAACCAGCTTTTGGGAGAACTGCCTGCAAGTGCTTTTTCAAAGAAGCAGCAGCTTTAGCGTAGATTTATTGGTAGAATTTGTGGGTTTATTTAGTATTTTGCCCTCATTTTTTATGTGATTTATTCCTAAAACTTAATGGAAATAAATTTTTTTCCTATTGGCATGACCCCGTTGTAAATTGAATGTTTCTTACCTTAATCAATCTCTTATTTTTCCTTCTCAAAGAACTATATTTATCAAATTTTAATTTTAATTGTTTACTTCAATTATCATAATATATATAAATTATATATGTATATAGTATTCAATAACATTTATGCCATTTTCAATCATTTTTCATCTAAATTAGCTTTTCAAAAATTAATCCAAACAGGTTTAAGGTTCGAAAAAAAAGCCACTTCTGTTACCGCCAATCCACACACAAATCACATTTACAATATAAATTTTACATTATCTTACTTTTGCAAAAGTTATATTGCAAAAAAAATTATTTCTGCCACGGTCAATATAAACAGGCACTAAATCAAACTAGTTAAAACTTAACCGTAATTAAATTAAACTTTAGGATCTAACTGTCATTTTCTCTGTTTTTTTATTTATTTTCTTAATTTTGAATTGTTCGCGTACAGCACTTGCCGGACGCTAAAACGAAGTTTCGTTATCCCAGGTCAAAGTCTATGGATAATTCTCTCCAGTTATAAATCAGCCAAAAACAAATCAGGATATATATTGAATATCTCTTTTTTTGAGAAATAAAACCTGTGGCGTCCGTCCAAGGGCAGTTTTGGAACTTCAGAACCCTTTCGGTTGTATAAAATTCTCAACTTCAAAGAGAGAGGGGGAGACCAGAGAAGAATACAGAAGTAAGAGACCGAATTTTGAAAAAACAAGCGAAGCTGTTTCGAGAAACAGAGAGAAGAAGGTGGGAGAAAAATATGGAAGAAGTAGTTTTATTGGTCGATGATTTGAAATTACTTTCCGCGACTCCTCGCTGCAGAATATGTCACGATGAAGAATTTGAGAGCTCCCAAAGCCTTGAAGCTCCTTGTGCTTGTTCTGGCACCGTTAAGGTAAACCCAGAATTTTTTTTTTTTGGATTCTTATGGCTTGACCATGTTGCTCTAGTTTTCGAAGGTCTCTTCAACGGCTATTTGTTGTTGTGCAGTTTGCTCACAGAGATTGCATACAGAGATGGTGCAACGAGAAAGGAAACACAACCTGTGAATTATGTCTTCAGGTACTAAATTTCGATCGATCATTTAATCTCTTGTTTCAATTTGTTCTCAGCAAAGTTCTTTGTTGTATCTTTTAATAACCAAGGCAGAAAAAATTGGCTGTCTTTATGATTTTGTGGTTGTTATTGTTATGCAAATTGTGTCTTTTCTGATTTCGAGTCATAGCTGATAAAAATTAAGTCCATACATAACCTTTTCTCAGTTTTTTGTAAAGAGAAATTTTGAATTTTGAATTTCTGTGCCTCACGTTTGTCCTCTGCCTGGCCTTGCTTAGCATATAAGTCTCTCCGCTATCCCTTAGCCGTGTTTATTCGTTTCTCCACATTACAAACTTTCTGGTTCTTATTCGTTCCTGTTTCTGTTTACTTTCTAACTTCTTATAAGGTGTTTAAAGAATAGAATCGTTTGTAAGTTTAAGAACGAGTGTATTTGGTTAGAGAAGGAAAACAAACTTTTTTGTTGTTGTTGTTGTTGCAGCAATATGAACCTGGATATACAGCAGTCCCTAAGAAATCTCAGATAAATGACGCGGCTATGACAATCAGGTATTATCTCCTATCCTGTTATATTTGAATATATTCCACTTTTGCCAAATGTAATTTAAAAAACAAATCCTTTTTTTGCCAATCTGTGTAGTTTAAAGTTTTCATTTCTTTTTAGAGACACGACAATTAAAAAATAGTTCGGTATATCTAAAATGATTAAATGAATGTGTTGGTCGTGGTCGATCATATTAAATCTTCGGAAACACTTGAATAGAAGTTTTTAGACAATTGGATTGTTGATGACGTGGTCCACGGCATGTGTGGGAGTCATGCTTTTTAGTTTCCAACTCAAAGGCACTCAACATAACCGCGTACAACTCAATCAAAGTTATCAAACTGAACTTCACGGCCTTCCAACTAACGGTTCAGCGGACATTTTAAATATTAAAATGTGAACCCATGACTAAGCCTACCGTTTGACATGTTCTATGAATAAATCATAGTGCTTTAAATAATAAAGAATTATTAATTAGCAACACTAAAATGGGCATTATCACAGAGATAGCCTGCAAATTCCAAGGGATGAAGAACCGTTGAGCGCAAGATCAGAGGGAAGCGAAGAAGGAGTGACTACAACAGAAGGGGATTACTCTGAGTGCACCTCTACTGCGGATAGAAGTGCTTCTTGCTGCCGATCACTGGCTTTATTTGTAAGCATCTTCTTCTCTGTTAAATGCTTTTCTTATTTGCTAGTGAACCCTCGCGCCTTGCATTATTGGCATAAACGCGTTTTGCACCGACTTGGAAACAGAGTTAAGGACTCAATAAATAATCCATTATTTTCGCCAACTGGAATATCATTTACGCCCACCATGGCACTCCAAAGACACTGGTTTCAATTTTGGAGCTGTCTGTTTTCTCTTTGGGCAACACAGGATTTGTTTCACCCTTACAAGTTATCAATTTTTTGATTTCTTTCTGTCTCTGTTTCTTTATTTAATTGTTGTGGTATGAATCTTACACTGCAAAGAAAACGACATTACATGTGCCGAGTTGTCTAATTCTTGCTATCTGACCTACTTTTGCAGTTTACACTCGTTCTGCTTGTGAGACATCTTTTCGTGGTGCTCATGAGTGCAAAGGAAGATTACCCATTTTCACTTTTAACGGTAAGGAAGCACTTGGATTCTTTATCAAAGAAGCTGCTTTTTTTAATTGTTGCGATTGTTATTAGCTCTCTAAACCTAATCTTTCTTGGTGGGTACTGTTTTGTAGGTGTTTATACTAAAAGCAAGCGGGATAATTCTACCCATGTACATAATAATGCGGGCCTTAGGAGGCATATTTGGAAGCATTCAACGTCACTACCAGGTTACTTAGTTTTTAACAGACACCGATTTTTTTGGGGTTGAGTTTGACATGCAACCAGAATTGACTGTTCCTTGCATATCAGGATTCTGACGACGACACATCAATATCCGACAGTGAAGATGAAGATAGCGAACTGATTCATGATACCATTGTTCCACATCAATAAGTGGTCGCTCGCATTCATTTGTATTGGCATTGTGCTGATGCTCCTCTTCCCAAATTCTTCCATTGTTTTGTGCCATAGTTTTAATTAATTAAGGCAATGATTCAGTTCATATTCAAATGCTTTGTCTTTTCTTGCAACAACTCGTTGATGAAGGGAAAGGGGGAGAAAGGCGAGAAATAGGAGAGAAGACGATTCCAACTTATAATTTCATTTTTTTATATACAAAGGGTAAAACAAAACAATGAGGTTGGCCCTAATCAAGAATTTATTAAAAGATTACGTCATCCATTCAAAGATATCAAAATATTCGTCAAAGCTTTACAAGGTTGTCAAATTTCCCAAAATCATTCGAATCTTTCTTCTTTTGTCTTGATCCCTAAATAATATAAACTAAACAAAAATGTTAGAAAACAAGACAAGGGCACCCAAAGGTATCCTTAGTTGGACTACCAACACATCGAGAGCACGACACGGCCATTCTTGCGGGATTAATATGGGACAGAGAAGGTGGTTATAAAGTTTCAAGTAATCATTGCTTGCAAAGAATAGATAAATGATAACAACCGACAAAATACCATTTGTGGAAGTTGGACATTCTTTATGTCTTGTGCGATTAGTTTAATATTGATGCAGGATATTTCTTGCTTTACGTTCTTGTTCAGCTTCAGAGAATACTGTAATTGTAATCTTGATTGTGATTTAATTGCTAAGTTTATTGAGGTGAAGACAACTTTGTCTGTCATGCTAGACTTCAAAACAAAGTCTTTATGATGAAGGCATGATAGAGTTCAATCAATAATAAAGATGTAATGTCGGTTAGAGTCATAAGAAGTAAATATAACCATGTCAATGATTTGATTCCTGTGATTGATAAATAGCGTCTGAATTCACATTTGTGAAAGAGAATTAGAGATACCTAGGATTATATCTTCCAGGGACTGAACGTGTGATTGGAATGAGGGGAGATGAAGTGATCGTGTGAAAACTTGAAAAATATCGTAAATTTTCAATCAAAGCAGCATGTAACCTTTTGAAAGTTGAGGGCTCGCGAGAAAATCCTAGATGGAACAAAATTTGGAGGTTGAGTTTGCCATATAGGTGCAAGTCTTTCTTTTGGCTTACAATTCATAACAAGTTACTACCAAATGAAGTGAAAATTAGACGGAACATCAGTGAGATAACTTCCTATATTTGGTGTAATAATGATATGAAAGATTCCTTACATGTTTTTCAGGATGGTGGTGAGATTAAACCCTTGTGGTTTTCTATTGTTAAACCTAGCCTTCGTGTGAGATTTTTTAGTTGCGATCTTTGGACTAGGCACTGTGTGAATTTCAACTTAAAAGTGGGGCAATATGATGAATCTTGGCAAGAGTTTTTTGTCATTGTCTGCTGGCTTCTTTGGAAAAGACGTAATGGCAAAATCTTTTAGAACATCAAGTCTTGCTCTCATAGAATTCTAGCAAAGGCTGGAGCCATCTTGACTAGCTTTAATATTGCCAAGATTCAGATGCATCAAGCCAAAATTCAAGGTATCTCAAGGAAGAAAGAGGAATGTCCTACAGCGGGGAGGGTGATTATCAATGTTGATGGAGCTTATTCTCATAAAGAGGGCATGATGGCATGTGGGGTATTATAAGAGACCATGACAGAAATCTAATTGAAGCTTTCATGCTTAAGTTACATAATGGAAATCCTTTAATGATAGAATTTTGGGCATGTCTTATTAGTCTTAAAAAGGCATGAGATAGTAATTATAGACGAGTTTGCTTGAGAAGTGATTTCTCGAAAACAATTAAGCTTATCGAGGAAGGAAATAATGATCTTTACGATAATTGGAATTTAATTTTGGAAAGTCACAGTATGCAGCAACGTAATTGGATAATTGATCTACATCACATCAGAATGGAGAACAGTTATGAAGCGGGTATGCTAGCCAAGCAAACTTTTATGACGCCCTTTGAATTTCACTTAATTCCTTTAGAAGATTTTCATTTCTTTAGTAATCTTTAATGCTTTCTTTTTTATATATAAAAAAAGAGAATATGGGATATAGATTACCTTACCATCGTACAGAAAAGCGATGCCTTTCCTGCACAGGCCAATACTAAAAAAATTATATCATTATTAAAGTGTATGTTTTACAATAAATGAAAGCTAAATGGTCAACGATTCAAATATTTAAAATTTAACGGTTAAAATATACCTTGATCTTTTAACTCTACGTCAAGTTTTAATTTTAATCCATTAATTTTATAAAATGTATTTTCAATCCATTAATCTTAAGTCATTAGTCTCATTAACAAAAAAAAAAAAAAAACTAATTTAGCAAATTTGAATGGCAACAAGACAGGTGTGAATTTTAATCCTTTAATACAATAATTTGTTTTAATTTTAATCCTTTAAATTTAATAAGAAGTTATGATTTTAATTCACTGAGTTAGGATTTTTGGTTAATGAGATTGATGGTGTTAAGATTAAATGACTAAAAATACTTTATAATTTATAGATATAAGAGACTAAACTTAAATTTAATGCAAATTTAAAGGATAAAACGTATATTTTCACCTACATTCATATTAAAAAAACAGACGGGAGCTCTTCGGCTTATCTCCATGTATTTCAAATAAAACAGCAAATAACTTTCAATAAAAAAATAACAAATAACTTGCTAAAAAATAGAGAAAAGGGTCTTTTTGTCAGGCACTCTGATTTTTCACTCTATCTGATCCATTCTGTTCAAG
The DNA here is from genome assembly GCA_963855925.1 of Inga laurina. Taxonomy (NCBI): domain Eukaryota; kingdom Viridiplantae; phylum Streptophyta; class Magnoliopsida; order Fabales; family Fabaceae; genus Inga; species Inga laurina. The sequence goes on along the minus strand of OY979703.1, from coordinate 3,429,179 downwards.
CCATTTTTTGATTCATTAATTTTCGTGATTTATTACCATATATTTAAGATTCTGGGGCGGTACTCTACCAAAACTTGCGGCGGAAGAATCACAGAAGATCAAAACATAACACATTTGCATTGGATTCTAACTTTAAGGACCATAGGTTAACTTGTTATGACCAATTACTATATTTTAGAACATGATAAAAAAGGGAACAAAAATTTTTTAAGACATAAATTTACATTTTTTTTTCTTGTCATAGGTGTTTGAGATGATAACATTGTTACTGTCTGCATTACGACCACAGTTTTTGCAAATTTAAGAGAGCAAGCTCCCAGTATGGAAAACGTACTGTCAAAGAAAGTTAATTTTTGATGAGAGGGATTTGCTCCTAATATCATGCCTCATAAATTTATAAGATTTTGTGTATATTTTGGCCGACCATATTTTTGCCATTCGGACACCTCTGTTTTACTACTGCCAAACACCACTACCAATTCCATTTTTTATAGTTTTCAAGGTACACCAGAGTTCATCAAATCTAGAAAATCCAATCCAATGAGTTTTCGTTTATCAATGATCTTCCGCCCTTCATGTGCTATCTTCTTTCTTCTGGTAATTATTTGTGAATTTTTCTGACTTGAATTTTCACTGTAAATCAATATTTCCCTTGTCTTATATATATATGTGTGTGTTTCCGTTTCTTGGACATGCTCGTCAAATATTTGAAAGTGCTAACCTTCGTATGCGAAGCAACCATGAAACACAGTATTAAATATTATGTCTCTATTAACTTGAAACCTTAAACATTTGATGTAGGCTCTTGTTGCGATGATGGTTGTGTTATCATTGACGCCATGCTGGTATGTTATGATCACACGCATTGAGCAACGCGTTAATTCAAACTCACAGAATTTTCTCTTGGAATTACAAGATGAAATTGATCACTCTGCTAAATTATTACCCCCGTTGAAGTCAGCATCAGCCAACTTGGCACGAATTCTAAGTTCAACCTTCAACAAGAGTACTGATATCTCATTCTCTGACATTGAGACCAAAGTTGGTAACTTTCTGGTTTTTCTCATCCTATACAAAGATGGCTCCAATTGTTTTTTTGAACCTTTTTTTTGTTCTGTCATAGGTGGCTCCGGTGTTATTTCAAGCATTTGAGATGATTCCTCAGTTGTCCGAAATCTCATACATTGGGATGGATGGTCTATTTTTCTCATACCACAAAGAACATGATCAAAATCTTGCAGTGTACTCTAACTCTTCCTTTTCTTCAATATCGAGTGCTTCACAAATCATTTACTATGTTCAACCTGTAAATCTTGACACTGGAGGATTATATGGTGAAGCCGTAACATATAAGCACCCTGTTAACACAAGTTGGACCCAGGAAGCGGTCAATAATTCCAACGGATATGCCACATTGGGATACAAGTGGAGTGACAATAAGCAGATTTTATACCTTAATTTGGTCAGAATCTCAAGAACAGGACTTATCTCATTAGGACTTCCAGCAACGACAATCACAGACTTTGTCACCCCCACTAGGCGTCAAGGTGCAAGATTGAATTTGGCTTCCAAAGATGGAGAAGTGCTTCTACAAGGAATTCAACATACCCATATTGTATTCCATGATGATACAGCTTCCTTCTATTCAGTGAAACCAAATGGTGACCTATTGGATCACCAGGGCACTGTCTCTTGTAAGGTTGAGGCCATTGCTTCTGTTTTGAAAATCGGGGATACTCAATATTTGACACGATGCTCATCAATTAATATAATGGGAGTAGAATCGGTACGTTTTAAATCAATTTACATATTCCCTGCATTGCAATATGGAACTATTTTTACCAAAATAACATAGTTTGATCATGTTTTAGGTGTACGTCTTGGCTGTCCCCCAAAATGGATTGGTGACCTATGTACATGATAGCAGAAAACGGGGTTTAGTGATGGTGAGTACAATGATAGCGATGATAGTGGTCTCTATCATTGGTTTTCTTTTGTTAAATGCAATAATTGGTCGGCGAGAGATGCATTTGTGTGTCACTCTAATCAAACAAATGGAAGCCACTCAGCAAGCAGAGAGGAAGAGTATGAATAAGAGCCTTGCGTTTGCTAGTGCTAGCCATGATATTCGAGCTGCTCTTGCTGGCCTTACTGGTTTGATAGAGATGTCCAATGAAGAAGTTATCCCTGGTTCTGAACTAGAGGCCAATTTAAAACAAATGGGTGCTTGCACTGAAGACTTGCTAGGTAAAAGTATTCCATCAAATTACTCGAATCATACATAATCCGAGCTTTCATGGAATGCACTGACTTTACAACTTTATTTATAGGGCTATTGAATTCTATTCTTGATACAAGTAAAATTGAGGCAGGGAAAATGCAGCTTGATGAAGAGGAATTTGATATATCCCAAGTCATAGAAGAAGCAATCGATTGGTACCATCCTATGGCTATGAAAAAAGGTGTCGATCTTGTCTTGGACCATTGTAATGGTTCGGTTATCAGATATTCGCATGTCAAAGGTGACAAGAGAAAGCTTAAACAAGTTTTGTATAATTTAGTAAGCAATGCTGTTAAATTTACAAATGAGGGACATATAGCAGTTCGAGCTTGGGCTCGAAAGCCTAGTTTCCAGAACTCAATAATGGCTTCTAAAAGATACAATTTTATCAAGCACTTGCCATGCTTAGTTTACAAGAAAAATGAATCACATGTAGAAATAGAAGTCAGAAATGCAATCCAACAAGATCCAAACTTGTTGGAGTTTGTGTTCGAAGTAGATGATACTGGAAAAGGAATTCCTAAAGAGAAGCACAAGTCAGTGTTTGATAATTATGTTCAAGTCAACGAAACTGCTTCAGGTCAAGGGGGCACTGGTTTGGGACTTGGTATTGTGCAATCACTGGTGGGCACCGACAAATTCTTCTTCTTCTTCTTCATTTTATTTTTAATCAAAAAGACGACTTCTTAGTTGTTCCTCATGAATTGAAGACTAAATTTTGAAATTCTTTTGTAGGTACGTTTGATGCATGGGGATATTGAAATAGTGGAAAAGGAAATAGGTGAAAAAGGATCATGCTTTAGATTCAATATCCTCCTTCACGTATGTGAGACAGTCACAGGTGTTGATAACAATAGAGAAGATATTGAATTAGGAGGTGACATAAATCTCAATCAACGTCAAGCACAAGATATAAACACCCCTGGTTCTGGTTCTAGCATCTGTTCCCCCAGCCCAAAATTACCGATTTTTGCCTCTAGTAGGTCAGTAGCTTCTTGCATTATTCTTTTGATACAAAATGAAGAGCGACGAAGGGCTACTCGAAGATTCATGGAGAGTTTAGGGATTAGAGTTAAGGTTGTGAAGCAGTGGGAACATTTGTCTCATACTCTCAAGAAGATCAAGCAAAAGGGGCATAATTCTAGCCAGAGCTCTATAGGAACATCAGATACTAGTTTTAGGTCGACATCTCAAAATTCTAATTCCAAGGCCAAAGGATTTCCTTTGAGTGATACAGATGGAATTTACAACATGCCTTTGACTTCTAACAAGCTAGAAGATAGAGCTTCCCAGGGTCTGGTTCTGCTTGTGATTGATGCAATTGCAGGACCCTTTTCAGAACTTAGCAGAACTGTGTTTGCATTCAAAAGAGACCTTGGGAGTCCTTGCAGGGTGGTTTGGTTAAATAAGCCACTTGTGAGTGGAGACAGTTTCAAAGCACTTGACGAGGATGAGTTAGATCCTGATGACATTATCTTGTCGAAGCCATTTCATGGTAGTCGTTTGTTTGAAATTATAAAGCTTCTTCCTGAGTTTGGCGGTAGTTTAACTAATATATCTAGATTTGGAAAAGTAAGGAGGGACGTTTTTCACAACAGACTTCGCAAACCATTCAAAGATTCCCACATATCAAGATATCAGTCACCTAAATCAGACACAGCAGAATTTTCCCCAGCTAATGCAACCTCATTTCAAGACTATGGTAGTTCATCAAGGAGGGATCAACTGTATTCTTCTAGGAGGTCCAAAGCAAGGAATTCTCAAATCGACGACAAAGAGATACAAGAGAGCAATGATTCAACCAATGACAAGCCCTTGGGTGGCAAGAGATTTTTGATTGTTGAGGACACCGGATATCTACGCATGATAGCTTTCAAGACTTTGATACAGCTAGGTACAAGCGCAGCTAATGTGAATGAATGCGAGAATGGGGAAGAAGCAGTGAATCTAGTTGAAGAGAGTTTAAAAGGGGCTTTCCCTTATGATTACATTTTAATGGACTGTGAGGTAAAAATGCTAACTTTTGAACGAACTTGTTTCACTTTAAAGAGTTGTGATGATAGGGTGAATCACATATTGATGATTTGGTGGTTATTGAACAGATGCCAGTAATGAATGGATTTGAGGCAACAAAGCAGATAAGGAAGATGGAGAAGAGGTATGGGGTTCACATACCTATCTTGGCCTTAACGGCTCACTCGTCAGGGGAGGAGATCAACATGACCAAGGAGGCAGGAATGGACGCTCACTTAGAAAAGCCACTAAGAGCACACCATTTACTGGCTACCATTAAAAACATACACAATAATACAGACTGAATTGGAGTAGGATTATCCTTTGACACAACATTTAGCTCACTCCGAAGCTTGTATTTTCTAGTTTTACGTTTACTTGTTTCTACTAACAGTTGATTATACACACTTAAATATATCACCATTAGGTTAAGCCAATAAGCCACGGTTTCTTGAGTTTGCAGAAAAAATTATTATAAATCAGTATCATATCAAGAACATGTGGAAAGATAAATGTGATTCTTTATAGTAAAAAAAGGGGTTAACAATGTTTGTTTCCTTAAATTTTCCTCCATTTTAGTTTTGGGTCCTCAATTTTAAATAATACTCCATCCAATTCTTTTCATAAGGGATAATTACTTAAATCACGTGGTTTAAAATGTTAGTTTAAACAGTAAATGAGTAAAATATGCATTTTTCTTTCTATTTTCACCCTAGTTTATAAATGGAGTTCATGAGAGATGATATGTGAAAATTTATTGTAAGGAGATAATAAATGACATATATTTATTGGGGGTAAAAATGAAAAAATAAATTTAAATTTTCAGACAAAAGAATTTATTCCTTATATTAAGTATAACCCTTATAAAAGAGGATGTTCCTTATGAAAAAGACCAAAGAAAGTATGTTTTAGTCTCTCAAGTTTCATTCAATTTAAAACGTTGATCCTTATAATTTAATAAAAACATAGATCATTTTGCCTTTTCGAAAACCAAATCCCAATATTTGAAACTTAGAGGACCAAAACCAAAATAAGAGCAAACTTAAAGGACCAAATATTGTATTAATCCTTCAAAAAAAAGAAAAGTGATTCTTTTTAAGTGCTTGAAGAGGCTCCCTAGGTAATCCAGTAACCAATCCTGGAATGGAGGAAAAGCAGCTAGTAAGCTAGGCCAATCCTACGGGAGCAGAGCGGACTGCCGAGTAGGCTCCCCAGCTATTGATATTCCATGCATCCAGATATGAGATATGATATAAACCTTTCTAGTACCATGCATATGTGTTTCTGTCCACCAGGGGTGGCCTACAATGGATGACCAAAGCATTAAAAGTTAAAACACAGACAAGGGCAAAAATGCCCATCTCTATTGGATAATCGACACCTACAAAGATGAGCCGGTATATGTAAATATATACATATGCCCATGGATATACGCGAACCATCTAAACATCTCCATTCTAAGCCACTGCCTGTAGACCAACTCATACCCCAAAATTGGATTAAAGAATGGAATACAATTGAAGAAAATCATAAAATTTGTATTACACTTTCTCTATCCTTTCAAGTTTTCTTCTAAACCAATCTGATATGCGCTTGATCCTGCTCCACAGCGCAGGATTTTTTGTAAAGAAATTCTCAGCATTTGTCAGCATTACCGTGATATCGTGCTTAACACCTTCGACACTCCGATAATAGTCATTCTTCAACCTTGATAGAATCAACTGAGGATATAATGGAACAGGGAACCTGTAATACAAACCAAAGAATTTCAATTTTTCACTCGATTATCTAGTGGTGACTATATTTAAAAATGAGATCAGTTCCTATTGCTTTCTGCCATCATCCTTTTTTCCTCAGGAAAAAAAATTAAAGGTTTGCTTGCAATAGTACCTGTTTAAAAAGTCTGACTTCTCAGCAGCTCGGTTCAATGCCTCGATACCATCGCTATCCTGGATTAAGGGGGAAAAAAATCAAACATCTCATTCCTATTTCTGTCGTTTTCAAGCTACTTAATTCCTATTTTATTTAACTCAAAATAGACAAATTATGAGAAGGAAAAGATGTATACTCACTTTGTGGATTAATTTATAAAAATAAGTCAACAGCTTATTTCTGACTTCATGATCGATGTGAAAGTGCTCCAATTGTATCTCAGGATCATACAGTTCCCAAGGACTGTGCAGATGAGTTTCTGTAGGATCAGTCTTATACTGTATCAGATACCTCTCCCAAGGACTATCTGGAAACTCGGGACTTTTGGCCTGTGCTGAAAGAATACGGCCTTCCCACCAACTTCCCCCTTCCCCGTTTGCATTTCTCCACCACACCATGCATTTATCTCTTGGGGACCAATTTCTCCTCATGGCAGTATCGTACCATGTTTTTTCAACAACAAAATCCGGGAAATTAATCAATTCAGGAAGAGTTAATTTGAATGATTTACCGCACACATTAGAAGAAGGATCTACAAATCTAAGTTTGAGTTTACAACAACTATCTCCAGAACCTGCTACCGTTGCATAATCAAGTTCTTCAACCTTGCAAATTTCAACAGCACGGAGTCCTGCAGTTGATCTCCAAGGACCAACTTCATAGGACTGACATGACTCTATGTACTCTTGATGGCCCTGCCAATTTAAAAACCATGTAAACTAGGAACAGGTTATAGAAGCAAACTACTGAACCACCAAATTCAATAAGGTAAAAGAACCATAATCAACCTGTCTCAAGTATACAACTTCATCGCCAAGCTGAGGAATATAACGGTAACCCTCCTCATGCTCTGACAGCATCAACCATGACAACTTCTTGATAGGGGGGTTTGACATCTTTTGAATTAATGAATCAGAATCATCGGCAAAATACCCACCCTGTCTATTCCTTGCAGGCCTTGATCTTCGATGAATTTGATCAGACATGTCAATGGAAGATCCTGCCTGATTCAATGTTCCACCTGAATTTAGACCCCCTCGAATCTTAATCCTTAGGTTCAAGTTATTTGACTCCTCTGATGTTGTCTTTATTCTGATGGATCGTGTTCTACGTATTGGATCATGTACTGGATCACATCGATCATTTCCTGAATATCTACTGACAATTCGAGTGCCCTCTTCCATGTCAGTACCAACATCAGGATTGACCTCACATTTTGATGATCTGTCCTTTTGTTGGGTGTGGTGGTCATGTACTTTATTGTCAGAATATGAACGCAACAGCTGCTGAGAACTTATTTTTTCATTATAGTCACCTTCTTTAGGTACTTCCATTCCTAAATTAGACACCATAAATGAGGATTTCTCAGGGTCTATCTGAGGGCTAACAAATTTCAGTTTGCATGGGCTTCTATCGCCCTCTGAATTTTGTTTCTTTTTAAGAACTAACTTTGTTGAATTCATAGTTGCTTTCATTTTGAGGTCAGGATTGACTTCAGTTCTTTCTAGTGAGTCCTCTGTGCGTTTGTCATCACCATTCAGATAATGATCACGAAGCCATGAAGACTCAAGAGATGAAGGCTGGAGTGCACTATCAAGATGAGCAAACTTCGGATGACTCCTGCAACTCATTCTCTCTACATCACTGGTTACTAAGTGTTCCGATCTTCTGCAAAACAAGGTAGGAAAAACCTTAATTCTAAGACACAGAAAAGTTAAAAAAAAAAAAAAAAAAAGGGCTTTACAATTATGTAGAATTTAACACACCCAACAGTATTTTGTCCAAGATGGTCATCCAATCCAGGATCAGTGAGCCTGGCATCTGTTAGTGTTGAAGATTTGGATGTGTTTATCTTATCTTCACTTCTGTCATGACTTTGGGAAGGTGCAGCTTTCACATCTATAAATGATGAAGCTGGGTCCATAGAACTTTTGTCCAGTACAGATTCTTGAATACTTTCCAGGGATTTGGAAGACTGACATCCCATATCAGCTTGAGTGTCACATGCATGTCCCATGTTTTCCAAAGGTAACTTTTTCTTAGAATCTCGAAGTGAAAACTTAAGAACCAGTCTCCGTCTATTTCCGACATTAGCTTGAGACTCACAATGTGCAGGAGGCTTGGATGCATCAGCAATCCCATCCAGAAATGGTTGTTTATGTTCCTCACACATGTTCTGAATATTCCTTTCAGGCTCACTAATAATATCCGAGTCTTGCAAGCTGTCAGATGATTCATCTTCAAGATCAGCATCTTCCCCATCTGTAGTAGATATTTCATCCATTTGGGATAACATATTTCGAGCAATCCGTGCAGCAAACCGTTGGGGTCTTAATGTCTTAGTGTTGGAAGATTTTCTTTTAGATGATTTCCGGCTGTTTTTTGATTTCTTAAGTCTGTTACTTCCAGACGGTGCGCCATCACAATCATTCAAATTCCTTTTCCTGACACGCCTTCCAGAAGAAGTTGTTGACTCCACCTGAGAGAAATTAAGATTAGGGGAGAAGCTGTAATCAAATATTTAAATCAAAATAGTTAAAGACGCCACTTACTTCAACATTTTGTTTTTTCCTTCTTGACCTTCGAAGGCTATCCCAACCATCTCCACTGCACTCTGGATCACTAGAAGAGATTGTTCCTATACTGCCCTGCTCAGCTTCACTGCTATTATCATCATTTACATTGTATTCTGAGTCATTATCATCACTTATAATTTCAATTTCTGGCTCCCAGAACATGGCATCTATGAACTCTGGTTGTGGCTCAACCATTCTTTCCAAATCTGCCAAGGGGATCACCTGGTAATCCTGGCCGACAGTGAAATCTGGACCAACAGCAAACTTTATTGATGACGGACGCCATTCAATGCCAAGAGTACCAAGCCGGCGTTGCTGAAATTGACTCTGATAAGGCTCTGGATATGGCACCATACCTGGTACCATAAAGAAAATAGTTTATCGATGTATTTTGACCCCAAAAAAGTGCATGAATTACAGAATAGGGACCAAGCCTACTAGAATCACACAGAGGATCTTGAATGTTTCTACGGTATGGTGTAAGTTGAGTTTCCTGCATCATGCGTGATATATATATTAGTAGATGTATTGAATACCTAGAAAAACAAAAGATTTTATTTTCAACTCAACCATGATGACAAAGCCACCAAATACAGTGGCATAATGGTTAGTAAAAACCTGATCAAGAACGTTTCCTTGGGTATCCCGTACAAGGGGCCGATAATCCCCAAGAAAAAACTGCAAGATAAATCGAGACAATACATCATAACTAAACTTGCAACATCATAGATAATCTTATTAAATACTAACAAGGTTAACAAATAGAAGGGGAATCAGCATGTCTATATTTAACCACCTGATCATATTTTGCATCCTTCTGGGACTCGCCTTGACCCGTATTCAGAAAATATATTTGGCCAACATCATCTGAGAGCACAATTGATGTTCCATCCCTATGTGCCAAAAAAAAAAAAAATCACAAGAAAACGAAGAGAGCTAAATAGAGTTGATCATCGCCAAAGTCAAATACAATCAAGTGACAAGACATATTCAATTGAGACAACAAAGAGCACGAAAACATTAATATAATTATTACCCATTTACCATAGTATGGTAATGGAATAAACAAAAATCTTCACACAGGATATAATAAAAATGTATGGGGTAATAGAGGAAATTAATGAACTTGAGAAGCAAATCTGTACAGGGATTCAAAGACGGTCCTTATCTTTCAAGCCCAAATGGCATCAGGTTATAAGTGGTTACAAAAACAGGGTAACCATGTTTATTCAAGCCCCTTTTGTATGGAGTAAATACAATATACCAAAACATTCTTATATTATGTGGTTAATGTTTCCTTTAATTGTGAAGTTGACTCTCTTGTCTCTGTTTTGAGCAATGTGGAAGATGAATATGTAAACCATTTATCTTCTGCTTGTAGGTGGTCTAGGGAAACTCCGCCTATATTTATAGCCAGTCCCAAGCACGGGTAAAGAAGGAACGTGGTGTTAGGCCCCAACAACAATGTAAAATCCTGACGAATCTTTTATGAATATAGATCAACGAAGAAATTGTGTTAATGCTAGGTCGTTGCCTATAAGTAAAGCATTGTATGGCTTGAGTATAGTGAGAAGTGAGCGAGAGCCGTTGCATCGTCGCCCGGATGTAGTGTTAAATGAGCAATGACTACTGCTCTCTTCTGAACAAAGGCGGCTAAAGAAGCTAGTTTATGAGAGCAAGATCAGATTTGACACTTGGAACATTAGGGCTTTGAATGACAAATCTTGGGAGTTAGTGGGCGTAATGAATGATCGAAAGATTAATATCTTGTACCTCCAGGAAACTAAATGGTTAGGAGAAAAGTCTAAGGAAATTAATAGTTTTAAGCTTTGATACACAGGAAAGGTCAATGAAAGGAATGGTGTTAGTATCATCACTGATAATAAATTAAGGAAGAATGTGGTGGAAGTTAAGAGGGTTGAGCATAGAATCATTTCCTTAAGAATGATTGTTGGGAAGGATACTATAAACATTATCAGTGCGTATGACCTCAAGTAGGGGCAAAAGCACAACTTAAGGAAAAGTTTTGAGAAGATATGGAGGGGCTAATTCAGAGTATTCCACTAACTGAAAAAAATTTTATTGGAGGAGATCTTAATGGACATGTTGGTAAGGAGGCAGGACCTCATGCAAGGGCTCATAGTAGTTTTGGATTTGGGATGCTCAATAACGAAGGTCAATCTATTATTGATTTCTCCCTCGCATATAACCTCAACAATGTCAACACTTGTTTTAAGAAACAGGAGGAGCATTTAATAACATACAAGAGTAGAGTTGCCAGGACACAGATTGACTTCTTTTTGGTAAGGAATCCTAATAGAAGACTTTGTACTAACTACAAAGTGATCCCTGGGGATGGTGTGACAACACAACATAGGGTTTTGATCTTTGATGTGAATATTAAGTGTGTAAAACAAAAGGGCTGGTAAGTTTTAAACCCATGGGTCAGGTGGTGGCAATTAAAGGGAGAGAAGCGGGAGATTTTTAAGAGAACTCTTTTGGAGGAGGGGGTGGGAGTGGGAGTTACAAAGAAATGCTAATATCATGAGAGAATATGTCTAAAAAGGTTCAGAAAGTTGCTAAAGCAATTTTGGGAGAATCAAAAGGTTTTGGTAGGCAAAATAAGGAGACTTGGTTGTGGGATGAGACTGTTCAAGAAAGAGTCAAGCATAAGAAAGATTGTTTTAAAGCCATACACTGGTGTAATAGTGTTGAAAATTGGAAAAGGTACCATTTGGCTAAAAAGGAGATTGAGAAGGCAGTGAGTGAAGTTCGTAATAAAGTATATGAGGAGTTTTATATAAAGGCAGGAGAGCGTAAGATTTACAAGATCGCAAGGACAAAGGAGAGAAAATCGAAAGACTTCGACCAAGTAAGGTGTATAAAGGACAAAGAAGGAAAAGTTTTAGTTATTGATGGAGATATTAAGAATAAATGGCAAATCTACTTTTATAAATTGTTCAATGATGGAGGGGGCGGGTTGCCTTATGACTGGGAAGATTTGACAACTCGAGAAGGTGATCTCAATTTGTCATTTTACTTCAGGATTCGAGTTGATGAGGTTAAGAAAGCTCTAAAGAAAATGGAAAATGGTAAAGCTGTTGGACCTAATGGTATTCCTATTGAAGTTTGGAAATGTTTGGGTGAAGAGGGAGTGTTGTAGCTTACAACTTACAAAATTATTTAATGAGATTTTACAATCCAAGAAAATGCAGGATGAGTGGAGAAAAAGTACTTTGATCCCTATTTATAAGAATAAAGAGGATATTTAGAATTGTGCAAACTACAGAGGAATTAAACTTATGAATTATACAATGAAATTGTGGGAAAAGGTTATTGAACATAGGTTAAGTTGGAGACTAATATTGCTGAAAACCAATTTGGATTCATGCCAGGAAGGTCCACAACAGAGGCGATTTATTTATTAAGGGGGCCAATGGAAAATTATCGAAGCAAAGGAAAGGATTTGCATATAGTTTTCATTGATTTGGAAAAAACGTATGATCGTGTGTCAAGAGATGTACTTTGGAAAGTCTTAGAAAAGAAAGGGGTACAGGTTGCATATATCAAAGCCATTCAGGACATGTATGAGGGGGTTGCAACCAATCACAGAATGCCTGGAGGTGTTACAAAGGACTTTCCTATAAGAATTGACCTACATCAGGGATAAGCTTTGAGCCCTTATTTGTTTAATCAAGTGGTAGATGTTCTAACTGAGCTTATAAAAGAAATCCCTAAATGCATGCTTTTTGTGGATGATATAGTTCTGTTTGCTGAATCCAGAGAGGAAATTAATATTAAACTTGAGATATGGAGACTGCCTCTGGAATTGAAGGGCTTTCATCTGAGTAGGAGCAAAACTGAATATATGCATTGCAATTTTGATAAAAGACAAGGTAGAAGTAAAGTGGAAGTTAAATTGGGGGGCAAGTCATTCCACAAGCGACAAAATTTAGATATTTGAGATCAATTATACAACAAGATGGTAAAATTGATGGAGATGTTAATCACATAATTCAAACTGGATGGTATAAATGGAGAAAAGTCACTGGAGTTATTTGTGATCGGAAAATACCTAAGGTAAAAGGGGAGTTTTATCGCACTGCTATAAGACCAGCAATGCTATATTGTAGTGAGAATTGGGCTTAAAGGGACAATATGAACATAAAATGGGGGTAACTGAGATGAGGATGTTGAAATGGATGTGTGGTCATACAAGAAAAGACAAGATTTTTAATACTCATATACGCGAACGAGCTGGAGTTGCTTATATTGAAGGAAAAATGGTAGAAAGTCGTTTGAGGTGGTTTGGACATGTTCAACAAAGGCCATTGAGTGCTCCGGTGAGGAGGGTTGATCAAGCAGTATAGAGTCCTATAAAACGAGGTCGAGGAAGGTCGAACCGAAAGCTAAATGAGGTCATAGAGAGGGATCTTTTGGTTAATAATATATCTAAAGATATGGTTTTCGACAGAGCATAATGGCGTCGTGTGATCCATGTAGCCGACCCCACCTAGTGGGATAAAGGCATTATTGTTGTTGTTGTTGTAAGTGGTCTAGGGAGCTATTAAATGTTGCCATGGATTGGATTAATTGTAGATCCACAATAGAAGGCTTAGAACTTAGGAACAAACTGTGCCTCATTCTTTCCAGCAAAATAGAGTTAAAAAAAATGTTTTATTGCTGTTGCTGCTGCAGTGGCCGGTCGGAAAGAAAGAAATCTAAATGTGTTCCAGAATGCCCATTCTTCTCTAATATGGAAAGTGAAGAAAGAGAGAGAAAGAGGGAATAGACGACAGAAAGGGAAAATAGAGGGGGAAAAAGGAGAACAGGGAAGGTTAGGGAAACACAGGAAATGAGACGGACTAATTCACTTCATTATGCATATGATCACAACACACTTATAAATAAATATATAGGCAATACTAATCCTAACGGTTATATTCATAACCAACTTTTACATTTATTTAGACTTGGGATAAATAACTCTTCTAACCGTCATGTGTTATTATTACATAACATTCTCAATTGCAGATTATGATGAATATCAAGGCTGAGATTTGCCGCTGTTTAGGTTTTGAAATGGTTAACTAGGAACCTTTTCTAAAAGGTGGCCTATTTATCTCTTTCCCTCTTTCAGTGTGTATGTGTTGTTGCTTGTTATTGGAATGAAAAAGACTACTCCCTTTGGTTCAAAATATAAGAGTCAATTTTGTTAGGGAGTGTGATTTTTTATGTAAGATTCATTTGGTTTTTGTCTCATCATTTAATGTTTTTTTTCCAATGTTACCCCTAATTAATTATATGTCTCCCTCATCTATTTTTTTCATTCTTTCTCCCTCATCTCCTTTTCCACTCTCTCCCTCCCACTCACTCTATCCATAAATAGGGATTTTTTTTTAGGAAAGTAAGTTATATTTTTTAAATATTTGTTGTCTTTAAACAATTTCAACTAACTTTTTGAATTGCGTAATTTAAGTTATTTGGTTCTTATACTTTGAACCAGAGGTAATATTTCACAAAAAAGAAAAGAAAATAATAAACATGAGAAGGACAATTTTTTGTTTTAGTTTTCGCCAAAAGAAGGGCAAGACTTGAATGTATTACAATAAGAAAACATAAATGAGTAAAAGCATAGTAATATAGATTGTTCTATTGATACTCACGGAGAAAACTTCCCATCCACCAGCTTAAACCGTCCAATTTCGTATGTTCGAATAGGTACGCCCTCCCATATCTTGAGACGGAATATATCAGAGAATCATAGTTTAGACAGTTATACGTTAAGATACACAAATCTTAAAAACCTGAAAGATGAGAAGCTTACATCCCACACAATTGTTCGCCCATCATAGCCAGCACTCATAGCTATCCTAGGGTTGAAGGGATGAACATCCAAAACATAAGACTGAAACATTGAAAAGTGAAGCAACATTAGAAAGTTTAAATTAAGCTGAAGGACTACAGGTAATATAACAAAAATCAAACTTGTTTCAGTCAAGAGCAAACTATCACTGCAAAAAATAAATAAATAAAAAGGTTTTTTCCCCCAGGGGGTTGGTTTTGTAGAGATTACGGATGCAGTATGGCCAGTCAAAGAGTGCACTAAGCTTCCATCAACCGCATTCCAAACACATATTCTGCAATCTGCAATTGAAAAGACTAGTCATCGGCAGATGAATGCAAGCATCTTTGCTACCATTATAGATGGTACTCTAGTAAATTTTCCTCCAAAGAGGCATGGTAGGGGGAGATATCAACAAAATTGCAATGTATGCATGGACAAATGCAAAAAGATGTTAAGCAGCGCGTTGTGGATATGACATGGAGAGCGTAACAGCAGCAATCAGTAGTAAAAAGAAGATAAAATAACTTGTAGATGCTCTCCACTTTAAATTAATGGAAAATTACTTTCCAACAATGTAGCAGCCAAATTTGCCAAATTCAACCTTTGGAATAATTTAGGCAAAACTGTAGATCCCACCCTGTTAAAACATCAATTTTAATTTAGTACAGTACCCATGATAGCAGCAAGTACAAATCGATTGTCCAGGCTCCATACTATCATATTGACACCTCGAGGAGTAGGTAGGAATCTCTGCCTTGGACCCCCTCGAGGAGGCTGGGGAGGCAAAGGTGGTGGAGGCACTTTTAAATGATATGCACGAGTCCAACGTCCCACTTTTCCCTAAAATAGTATCAGGGAACACATAAATTACACATTAAAAAAGAAACTGCATTTCATATGGGCATTTATTAGTTACCCAGTTCAATATACCTCAATTGATAATTGATAAAAAGGAAACAAATTTATATGGAAACCTTGTTTAAAGAAACTCACATGAGATCTACGAGATCTAGGGACCCAAATAATTGCACTTCCATCACGGGAGCAGGTAACTATGTTATCGTGACAAAACCTGAAGAACACAATACATGACAACAGTATCACCACATTTAGTAAAGAGAAAAGGTTACACTAATTATATTAAACATCATATAAGAGTAACAGACTATAATATGCAAGTCTTAAAATATATATTGACCAGGAATTGCGGAACTTTGGGACATTTTCTTCCTTCAAAGAGTCAGATGTTGAAAATTTTGAAGCCACTGAGCAACCACTGCATTTGGAAGTTGCAAAGACAAATGAATCTATGCATAAAATAAATAAACAAAAAAGAAAAGAAAGATATAACCATGACTGGCCAACCTAAACTGCACATAATTAACATCATTTTCATGGCCAGCCAACAAATCCATCTCGTGTACTGGTTGTTCTGAATCATCTGAGTGAGACTTAAAAGCACTCCACACCTACCAACAATTGTAGCCCAGTCAACAGATCTCAGTAGACGTAACATTTAAACAAGTAAAGGTCAAAAGCATTAGAGGAAGAATAATAAAATGCATCAGAAAAGTCCTAAGTAAACATACCCTTGCAAAAGTATCAGAGCTACCAGTGACAAAAACAGTTCCATTTGCATTATACCCGCAACAAAGTATTTGGTAGCTTTGTTGACCATTACTTGAGGAAGGTAAATTAGTAGATGGACCATTGTTCTTCCCTGCAATAAACTTTACAATTCTTCTCACAATCCCATAAGCAATCAAGAATAGCTAAATAACAAGAACTTATGGCAATCAACAGGTCAGACTACTGATCTAAAATGTCTGAGTGAGAAACTATCAAGCTATAATTATATATTTGAACCAGCTTCAGCACAAAGATGACAAAGAAGTTCAGATCATGTGAAAAATCCCAAATTTGAGAATTAGGTTTGAGTGAGTTATGAAAGTTACATTTATTCTTGTAAGATACATATTACAACAAAATGTGCTTTTATATTTGACATAAAATTTTTATAGAATCTAAACTTTGGCATAGCACCATCCCCAATATGGTACATAGTTATCCCTGACTAATAAACTCAGACCATATCTAGATCTAGGTCTGACCAAAAATAACACTAGAAACAAAGATCTGACCAGTTGTAGATTCTGAAGGCCGAGGCAGGTATATCCGTGGATTGCACTGTGAATATCTTGCATCCCATATTCGACAAGTTCCATCATCAGAAGACCTACATATCTCAAAACGTGGAGTAACAAAATAAGAATCCTCAGACTTGCAGATCTCTTGATTGCCTTTATACATTCTTTGTTGAAAAGGTAACCATGTTAATGTAATAATTTAATTTCATATTTTGAAATGCAGATAACAACATGCCCACAGGATTTGGTTATTAAGGGCAGCAAATAAATTAAAAGCTCAGATCATAGGAACAATTTTAATAATTATAATATCTACTATCACAATGATCATAAATTCAAATTATAAGCAGTAACCATAAAATTTAACCAGACCTCACAGACAAACACTTTCAAAATTTTTCATAAACAATGCACTTATCCAATTTTGGGATAAAATTTAATATGTAGCTGGTATAGACTAGCAACAAGATTTGAAAGCCAAAAAATCTATTATAGGTTGGGCTCACGATAAAAGCTGGTATATGGCACTGGGCCTGGGACTAAACGCAATTGTGTTAACAGCTCCAGTGTGTCCCCGTAAAACTGATATTGGCATTCCGTCTGGTAAGCGCCACTGTTGTAAAGTAAATATCAGCTCAGCTTTCCAAGAAATATAGGAAGACAATAAAAGTTAACATAGACTTACAACTCGAATGACAAAATCATTTGATGCAGATGCCACCAAAGCATTGTTTGAGCTTACGGCCAAATCAGTGATATCACCCTTCAATCCACATAATCAAAGCAGAAGATTTAATGACAATGAAGGGTAAAATTGCCCTTATCAAAATTACTTTCATGAACCATATTCCTGACTCACTTCATGTCCACGGCAACTGGCTAAACAAAATGCAGTTTCCATAGACCAAATCTTAACAAGACGATCATCGGAACCACTGATCACATATCTTCCAGATCGATCAAATATGGCTGCAAGATAATTGTCCAACAATTTTTGACCAAGTAACTTTTAACTGCCATTCATCTTCAAATCAACATTCAACTTACTATACTCAAAATTTTAGCCAAAATAAATTAGAAAGAGAAACTGAACTTCAAATCACAAGTTTAGCAAAAGAGTAAGCCATACCACAATAGACAGCCACACGATGTCCCCTCAACTTCTTTATGTTTTGCATCTTCTGTACCATAGTCGATGGTTTGGCTATTGCATAACATGCAGATCGAATTGATGGGGCCCGATGGTGTCTTGTGAAACCCCCTCCAATTTCCCTTAAATATAGCCCTTGAACTTGATTAGCCTGCATGTGAGGCCAGCGCAGGTAAGCTGGAAGGGGCTTAACTTGCTTGTCTGCTGTTTTCCTATCAACTGTGCAAAAACCCAGACATTAAGTTAAAATAAATATTTATATTCTGTGATTTACAATGCAGATGGGGCCAAGTGAATATGGCAAGAATATGAGATGTTTAAATACCAAGGTTCTAAAACCCACACCGGCCACTGAGCCAGTCGTGGTACTGGGTCAAGGGTCAGTGGGTTAGATCGGAGTTAAACTAGGGTTAACGCGAGGTTAGACCAGTAAAGAAATGAAGATTTCAGGATTATTTATATGAAATTCTGAATAAAATATTAAAAAAAAAACCAGTCAAACCACGAAAAAACCCGTGGAACCAGGGTTAACTACCAGACCAGTTGGCCGGTTTCCGGCTTGAACCGACCGGTCCGGTTTTCAAAACCCTGTTAAATAGAGAGTTGATGACACAAACTTTAGAACAGTACTGCACTTAGAAAAAAAGAGAACACCAAGAAGACATACCAAGCCAAAGAAAACTATTTGAAGTTTTGAACAAACATCCGAATATTTATCATCCTGGCCCTTCCCTCTGTTATACAAGCTCAAAAAAATATTTCCTTGAAAAAATAAACGCCTGACAATGGCTACAATGTGCACAACCCAAACAGCCATCTCATTAGAGAGGTTGGCTGTACATGACACATGCCAAAACGTGATCAAGCTAGTTCATTTGAAATAGAGTGAACCCAAATAAAAAAATATCAACTTTATACCATATGTGAATAATATTAAAAAGTTTAGACTAATATGTATTTGTGTTTTAGACTTTTAGTGAAGCATATAGTTTTGTCCTTGTCGATAATCTTCACTAAAACCATATCAGATGAAAATACATATTATATCACTAACCAAGTTGTTTGTGAGCTTAACGAGCTGAAACTTCACATTTTGATGTTTGACTTGTTTAATTAAACTAATATAATATGTTGATAGAGTCTTTTCATTTAACAAATGAATCAAGCCTAATTTTGTTTCGTCTACCCATAATTTAAAACTACAGGACTATAAAGGGAAAATATAACTTCTGTCCCATGAAATTTTCCTCAATCATCAATTTATTCTTGACTCTGAATAACTCAGTCTCTATAGTTTTGTAAGTTGTACAACTCAATCCCTATACTTCCTTAATTCAATAAACTGTAAGGACTAAATCATTCTGATTCAAAGTTCAGAAACTAAATTGAAAATCAAGAGAAATTTCAAGGACTAAAAGTTATATTTTCCCAGAATATAAGTGATAGGTCAAATAATTGACTAGAGAAAGTAGACACAATAGCATATCACATACCGTCCAAAAGAGAAAAGGAATCAGATCCAAGCAAAGTAGGAACATCAGCAGCATTAGGAGTGCTTCCTTCAAGTTTGCTGTGCATGGGATGGGCTGTGCTCAGCATTAATTGCTTCAGAAGCTTTACCAAGTGATCCTTTGCTATGTGAGAATACCTTGTGGTTACAAAAATGACCAAAAATCAATGCCCACACAAATAATAGTAAGAGAAGGGCATTACTAACTTAAAAATGGTTTCTCAAGCTAATTAAAGCAGGAGTTTCTTTAGAAAAAAACAGAAAAAAGTTCATTTTAAAGTAAAAGAGATCCCCATTACCATAGGCACACTTTTTTTTTTATCAATAGAATTTCTATAGGCACATTTATTTATTTATTTTGAACAAAAAACTGATATTTGGAGCAAGCAATGACCACGAAAAATGTAAGTTCCTAAATGTTGAAGACAGTGGACCTCTATGAAACAATCTGCAGGATATAAAAATAGAAAGCAAAAGAAGTTTAAAATGGTTACTGCATTTATGTGCTTGGCTTTTTCAAAAACATTCCTCGTAATGGCACATTGCTATCATTTTTTAGTAGCATAGAAGAAATTTACTGCCATACTGTTCTTAGAGGGGGAAAAGTACCTGTTCAGTAATACGTTGTAATTCAACGGGAAAGAAATGCCATCATCATCATCATTCCCACTGTGCAAACCACTTCTTGAAAACCAAGCATGATATCTTCTAGGTAGAAGCTGATGCTCCACAAGTTCATTCCAGAAATGCTCAAAAGTCTTCTTGCATGGCCCAGCAGACAAAAAATGCATAATCAAAAAGTAAACTTCTCTGAGGTCTATATCCACATCAGTGTCAACAGCATGACCAGCAGCTCCTTTATCATTACAAGGTTGAGCCATCTTATCCGCCTGATTTGTAAAGCTTAAAGGCAATACATTAACTAACGACGCACCAGTAGAAGCCATGCACTTTCGTGAATCCATGTTTTGAAAGGAGCCTGAAACAAAGAAAAAGTTCCATTTTGAATAATAAATAAATAATCTCACTCAGCAAAGTAGAATATCTCAATTATATATGTACAAGAAAACCTAGTGTACACCACATTAATAACAGATAAGGAATTAAATCAGAGAGAAGTCATACACTTCTACACTGGCAAAATTAGGGATCTATTGCCAACCATGGTTCATATGGAAACAACTATCATGATATGATCTACAAGGTAATCAATTCTATTTTGCCATGACCATACTATCATTAGATTCACCAAGGCTTGATTTGGATGCAATTGATTAGCCCAACATTTGAAGGGTGAAAAAGATTAAGAAACAGAACTGAAAGTACTAACTCAATTACAATAAAACTGTATTGCCGTGTTTGGATGCATAGTAAATATCTTTTGTAATAAAGAATTTTTTGAAATGATAATTACATGCTTGAAATTATTCATTAAAAAATTTGGTAGCTAAATCAATTTTTTCTTTATTCCTTGAAAAAATAAAATGTCCCTCTTAAAAAAGCATTTATCACGTGAAAGATGAAAGGTCATACAGCTCAAATAGAGTGAAACGATGTAAGGATTTTTAATACCATCAGACTTGAAGCATTAAGCTTCTTATAATTTATATTAGGTGTCCCTTCATAAGCAACTCATCATAGGCTAATATTTGGCAAGGATCCACAAGCTTTCAGTGGGACATCACAGTCAATTTTAACAGAAATTATTGGAGGTTAAATCCCCTATTCTCAAATTTGTCAACCTGAAACTATATTTATCTATGGAGGCCTGATAAAGGAAGGAAACATTCAAAAGCTGAAACTTAATTAAAACTAATGCACATTCTTCCTTTTATGAGGTAATCAATTAAAAAATCCATTTGATAAGCCGTCCAACATATGAAATCTGAAACACATAAATCACATGAATGACTGTTCAATTGATTCACATGTCTTCTTTACAAAGGTAGCTTTACATGGCATTGCATTAACTTTAACCATCTAAATGAAAAATTGTTTTTGGCTCTTCTAGTGCAAAAAAGTACAGGCTTCATAAAAGTACAGGTGATGAAACAAATTAAAAACTCAACGAAGTAGAGGGTGGATGATGTTCATCCAAAGTTCACCTCTAAATAATGCAATCAATACAACATGCAGCACAACGGAATTCTATGGATAAGGATACAGTGAAATTCTCTTCGATCTGAATTCCATTATTTTCATGGCCGTTCAAGATCTTTTTCTCCAGGGAAAGATTCGGTGATTCTCACAAGACTACAACAAGGTTAGCCCAAAGTTGAAGATTGAGTACAGCGAGAATGCGAAATAGACATTCACAATAAGGAAAACTGAACTATCAACATTTCAATATCTTTCGCAGTAAATTTTATTTCTCTGCGATTCTTTGGAACCTTGCCAATAGAGAGAACTGAAAGAAAGGACTGAATTGAAAAAAAAAAAAAAAAAACCAACTATTTAACCTGAGAAAGGAAAACAAAATATAGAACGAAAGACGGGAAAAAAAAAAGCATAATTGAAACAAGATGGATGGAAGGACCTCTAAATTGCTTCAGGAGGGTAAAGCAGCGAGGAAGTTAGGTTGAACACCGTAGTCATTTCGAGTCCATGATGAAGCCGAAGGCACCTGAAAAATAGCCCACCGAATCCCAAAAGAAAGAAAGAAATGTTATTTAAAATCTTTTGAGTAGGATCAATACAAAAGGAAAAAAATCCATTTACAAAAACACTTACCATTAAAGAAAATCTAAAAGCAATGTAAGATTTAATTCTTTTCCTATCTAGGGCTTCGTTCCTATTATACACTCGGGTTAATAAGAAGAGATTTGAAAGTTGAACTTGCAGTTGTGAAGAAAATTAAAGCCTGTGCTCGTCTAAGTCTCAAACACTAACTTACCCCCGAGAAGAAATTAATATTTGATGTCAGGAGCTGGAGAAGATTCCCCCGACACTGTAGCTTTTGTTTATTATCGTTTTCGGTATTGAGGGCTAAACCGGTCGGAAAGTTGCCCTCTTTCCTCACTGGCCGATGAAGCAGCCGCAGGCAGGGGTCACCGAAATAGGAGTTTACAGGATTTATTTATATGTTTTTTTTGCCATAGAAAAAAACAATAATAACTGATAACAACTCACAATAAATAGACTCAAGTTTACGAAAATGCGGGCAGATTTTTTCATGCTAAATGTTTCCAAATATTTATATATGTATCTATATATTATGTATGACATATTTTGTGTATCATATAAAATATACCCCTTTCAGTTTTAAATATAATATAGATTTGATTTTTTTAGAGGAATTAAAGAAGTTAAATAAGTTATTTAATAATATTATATATAATATATCGTTATATTATATATCAGTTTATATGTTAAGTAAAATAATTTAAAAAAAATGATAAATATAAATATTTTAAAATAATTTAATTATTTTTTTTAATATCTCAAAAAATTTATATTTTTATTTAAGATAAAAGAATGGATATGAATAGTATATAACTTGTTGTTTGCTGTGCAGAACGCTCCGATTACTGTTAGTTAGTTATGACGGGGAAACAAACAAAAATATAGGCTGACAAGGAAGAAAAAAAGTATCAGGTCATCAAAAAAGACAGGGATGACAAATGGGGACTGTCTACTCGAGCGCTATAGGATTGCCCCGGCATGCTCTAATTTCATCAGTTGCGGAATAGAATTGTCTGAAGCCAATTTTCCAGCTTGCTTTTCTAAAACTCTAAGCCCCTTCCATTTAATATATATATATATATATATTTAAATAAATTAACTTTTTTTCCATTTGATAATATGGTTTAAATCATCAGTCCCAATCATTAATATGGCCTTCTGCAATTTTTACTCCAAAAAATAAAATATTTTTCAGGTGAAAATAACTAAATACAACATTTGATTCGGCATGATACTCGTACAAAACATTTTCAAATTTCAAATAGAAAAAACATTATAATAAAAATTTCATTTTTTGTTGAAATTTCAAAAATTTATTTTATGTAAGACATTCATCATTGTCAATTCTTTAAATTTAGTTACTCCCTCCTGTCCTAATTATAAGACAGAGTTAACTTTTTTGGAGAAATTAAAGAAGCCAATTAGATTACTTTAGATTGTTTATATTTTTAGTATCTTTAATTTATATATTAGTTTATTAGTCAAATTAATTAATTTGGAGAAAAAAATAAAAATATAAATACTCTAAAATAATTTAATTGGCTTCCTTAATTTCTCCAAAAAAATCAACTTTATCTTATAATTAGGATAGGAGAGCGGACTACAGTTCATGACATTAGTTTCAAGTGTTGCTTCTTGTTTATTTTAAAGCCATATTTAAAAAAATTGAGTGAAGTAGAACAATAGAATACACTTACATTCGTGTTTTAGTAATTATACTATTATTTTATGCTATCTAAGCATTTTATGCTATTTAAACTTTCATGCCATCTAAGCATTTATGTTTGCTAGTAAATAAATGATAGTGTATAAATACGTTGATCTTCATTCTGATTAAAACTTTTCATCAAACTCATTGAACGAGACTTACGCAGATTGAGGAGCTGTTTGTTTGGGCGTTACGATTACTTATAAGTTGTTTTTTACGTAAATCGAGACACAACCCCTCTCACATACTTACTTCGTATACCGTAAATCACTATTAAAAAGCAACTTATAAGCAATCGAATCGCTGAAACAAACAGGCACTGAGTCATCAAGTAGGATCACAGAATGGCATAGCATCGCAGCTCATTCTGGCTAATAAAGCATAACTGAGGCAAGGCAAGTAAGCAAGTCTCCGGATGACCGGGTCCATTCAGATTGAACCTGACTTCCAGTTCTACGATGTCATTTTTACAAAATATATATCATGGCAGAGGCAAAATATAAGCAACACAATCAGCGCCTCCAATTTTATCCAAACTGAAGCATTAACATTTAATTTAAATATGAAAAATCCTAACTATCAATACAAAAAAATAATAATAATAATAGAGCTTAGTGAGCTTCGTGAGATCAAACTACATGATAAACCAGACACAGAAAACGGTTTAAAAATGAATTGCCTCTATTCCAGTATTAATGCAACAAGGGTACCATCAGGCATCGATGAATCGGATATCAAAAGTGTGGGGGTGTATCTGCCAAACATTTAATGCTGCATACTCCTCCAAACACTCTTTCAATTGTGCTTCGCTGTAACCCTGTCCACAAGCCACAAGAACTTCAATTACGGACCGGACATTTCCCAAACCCCATTATTGTCTACTTGACAAGAATGCTAATGCGTCAAAATGAAATCGGACTCTGCAATCTCGGTAGTACTTCTCCGAAATTTAATATAAGAAATATATATCTAATTTGATTATATTAAGTTAGTTGAGTTGGTTAATATGATACATAATTTCTAAAACACTTTAATCATTTCCTTTAATTCTCTCATTCATTTTCCTCTTTGATTAGTCTAGAGAGAATATCGTAGATTAGGAAAAGACTGATAAAAATGAAAACTATACCTTATATTGAAGATCAAAATCAACTTTTCAAATATGTCTTAAGGACAGGAGGGAGTAGTTAATTAGTTTCAAACAGAATTAGAACCTAATCTAGCTCTGCCTGTAGTTGAGGCCTCTTTTCAACCTTTTTACTCTATAACTGATTATATTCTCAAGATTACCACATGCTGAACCAGCTAAAATCTTCCCTGCCCATTGATTCAATGAAATGAAATAATGTCCTTCCATTTAATGATAAAACATTTATTCCCAAGGGGTCCACTTCGAGCCTAAAAAAAGTGTTTCACTTTTATAAAAAATGTGTCCAACATTATACTCATTTTGGAAGTATAAAAATACTCATGATTCAAAATGAGAGCAAAAATACTAACACCATTAAATTTGACCTCATACCGTTACATATACAAGTGCAAAAAGTGTAGGTCCCACCATAAAAAATAACAATGTTATGTCAAACTTAATGACACTGACATTTTTGCTTTTATTTTGAATATTCATGGCTATTTTACACCTTCAAATGTATATAATGTTGGACGCACTGGTGGCAAAAGTTAATAGATATTTTTACAACTTCACCCTAAATTTTATTATCAAATCGATTTTCTGTAGAATATTGGCATGTGTTTCAGCGATCAAGCTTGATTTTGAATACTTCATCTGTGTTGCGTGAAGTCATTTTAAACTACTATTGCATATTAGATGGAATTCAACTCTAGAGCAAACTCACCTTCCTAGATATCCAATTGAGGGCGCGGGCATAGCTTACGTCCATCCTATTACTCCTAGCAGCTTCATCTCGCAGAATAGAATAGATATCGGATATAGCATCCAGACCCGATCTTTGACGCTCATCAGAGTATAAAGAGAACTTCGACATCTGCATTAACCTCAGGGCCTCGTCCACGTCACTCTGAGCCACAGTTTCCGAAAAGCGGAGTCTTGCTAATGCCTGCCAAGAATTGCAGATGGCCATTCAGCTTATTAGAAACAGTTTATGCACATTAATCACCTATAATCACAATAGCCAATGCTAAGAGACTTGACTCCCTTGTGCCCGACCATTGCTTTTCTCAGCCCGATCTGAACCTATTCCCCGGTAGTAATTGCTTCCTCTATCTTAAATATAAGACAGAGTTGAGTTTTTTTTTGGAGAGATTAAGCGTCTGTTTGTTTGGGCGACCAGATTGCTTATAAGTTGCTTTTTACGTAAATCGAGACACAACTCCTCTCACATACTTACCTCGTATACCGTAAATCACTATTAAAAAGTAACTTATAAGCAATCGAATCGCTCATCCAAACGAGCACTAAGAAAGTTACTTAATCATATCATATGTCGTGTATCATTAGATTATGTATCAGTTTAAGTGAGACAAAATAGCTTAGAGAAAAAATGATAACTATAAATAATTTAAAGTAATTTAATTAGATTCTTTAATATCTCCAAAAATATCAACTCTGTCTTATATTTAAAACCGGAGGGAGTATAATATAATTCACACTTGCTGTCTTTAAAAAAAAAAATTGAGAGCGTACAGCTGATATGCGGAGAATGCTGAGCAAAGTTCTAACAGTTGTGTAGGAATGGGGAGTGCTGGACTTGGATTCTTCTTGGCGAATGCTAGAGTAGGCAGTAGCAATGTACTCTTCCAATTCCCTGGGGACACTAGGAGATAATCTCCTTGCAGTTGATATATATGCTCTAGAAAAAATCAAGCATGATTAATTAGCAATGACCCAAGGATAACAGGAATCAGTAGAACCATGCAATCTCTTTTTTTTGGCTAATGAGAACCATGCAATCAAATAAGCACAGATTCAACTGGAAAATCCCATGAAAATTATTGAAACTTTGTTAGCAACAGTGCTTTAATACATGACTAAGAATTTACCGGAGAACAGATGGTTCAAGAGGAGTGAATCCCAGAGCAGGAGATTCTTTATTCTGGTGGACATAGACGACATGCCTAGCCATTTCAAGATCACTATCCATATCAGCTCGATCAAGGATTAGCCACAGAAGATCAAATCTTGATAGCAGGGCAGGAGGAAGATTAATATTTTCTGCTGGAGTTCTTCTTAGATCATATCTTCCCCTTCACATAAAATTTAGGAAAAAAAGAAGTGACAGGTTTAGGATATGCTCAAGCGTCAATAGATATTAGATCTAGTCTTGCATTATCCCAAAGAAAAACAGTAACCAACAAAGAATAGTGTCTAACTAAAGATTAAAACGATCACATAAAAAATGCCACCGAAGACCAAAGAAGAGATATTTACCATGCTGGATTAGCAGCAGCAAGGACAGCAGTCCTTGCGTTCAAGGACGTAGTGATCCCGGCCTTGGCAATGCTAACAGTCTGCTGTTCCATAACTTCATGGATAGCAGTACGATCAGATTCATCCATTTTGTCAAACTCATCAATGGCACAAATGCCCATATCTGCTAGTACCTGAGATGCAGTATTTCTGTCATTATGCCCATAACAACCAAAAAGTAGAATGAATTGCTGCAGAAAAAAAATGGAAAAAAAGAGAGCTTGAATTACCAATGCTCCTCCTTCCAGAACCATCTCATTGGTCACTGGATCCTTCTGAACAGCAGCGGTTAGACCTACACCACTACTTCCTTTGCCAGTGGTGTACACTCCTCTTGGTGCTACGTTAATTATGTGTTTAAGGAGCTGACTCTTTGCCACACCAGGATCACCCATCAGACATATATGCAAATCTCCTCTTATCTGCACTTATATATGAAAAATATGACGTTTACAAACATGACAAAGTGCAACATATGCATAATAACAAAAGGTAAGACCACGAAGGGAAGTGCAAAAACTTTATCCTCTAATTTAACCCAACTTGGTGCTCCCCCATGCGTTGCACTAGGAACTTAAGCAATCAAGCAGTACACAATCTACTGCTCAACTTATTAGCTACTGATCATCACAGCATCACCTCCAACAACGTTTTAATTTATAAACAATGAGCGACCAGTTGTAATGTATGCATTCAAATAGAAGCCAACGTGTCTTAAATGAAGTAATCAACATGATTTTTTCGGCCAAACTACAGATGAACATGCATAAGTCAAATAATCAAGCACAACCCATTACCTTCATCCCATCTTTTAACTTCCGGTGGGGAGCGCCAACAAGAAGAAGAAGCAATGCTTTCTTGATATCTTCATGTCCAAAAATTTCAGGAGCCAATGATCTAGCCAACTTGTTGTAGATGTCACCGTCTTCAGCTAATTTTATAATCTGCTCTTCTTCATCTCCTAAAAATTCGTACCTGTGAAAGAATCCAATGGAAAAGGATAAATTTCCTCCCAACACTGGTGAAATATCACTTATATGAAAGCAATTCTGCAAGATATGTAGGTGGACACATAAAAATAAGCAGCATATGAGAGAAATCAAGTATATTACAAGTAGTTTATATAATTTGGAGCCTTAAGCAATGACGAGTGAGACAAACAACATTAACTTATAATAGAATAAGAAAAAGTTCCAGCTTTTATTAAGATTTAAGAATAAGAAAGAGTTCCAGCTTTTATTAAGATTTAAAACGTAACTTACTCTTCATATCTTTTCTTGAAATGTGTAACAGACATGGCCTCTAAGTAAGTATCAGCAACTAGCCCAGCACGCATTGCTCTGTAACCAGTGAAAGGTATGGGAAGAAAAATGCCAGATAATTCAACAACATCACCTGGAGCTACCTGAAAATGTTCAATAAGCAGCAAATACTTATAAAAAGTACAATATAATCCAGCAAAGCTTTATGACTAATGTCCAGTTATGTAAGGTTAACTTGGTTGTTAGTTTGTAAAACATGTTTCTCAACTACCTTCCCAAAAACCACTTTTAGAAAATATAAAAAAAGAAACTCTCAAAGCCTTAGTGGTGCTAAAAATTGTTAGGCTAAGCCCGTGGCAGGAAATGACAAACCTTTCTTGTGAGCTCTCCCCTGAAATGAACAGTCATTGTTCGGGGGATGTGTCCTTTTGGAACATGTTCAGCTAGTTCTTGAATTTTTGCCTGCAATTTGATCAGCTAAGAAATTTATTATGTTAAGAATTAAGCAATTGCATGCCACAGAATGTAAAATAAATCAATTTATCACATATAACAGGCTGCTGAGTATATGGAATAGGATAGAATTGAAAAAAGAAAAGCACAAGAAATAATTTTGTAGATGAGAAATATGTTTTGTATTTCAAATAAAAAGTAATAAAAATAAAATAATTTTTAAGTCATAATTATGTAAATTTAGGGTGTTTGGTTTGAGGGAAGGGGAGGGAAGGAGAGGGGGTTAAATTACCTTTTTGGGTTGAAGGTATTTAAATTTTGGATGGGAACCCAAAATTTAAAAGGAACAAAAGGATAAATTTTGGGCGGGAATCCAAAATTTAAAAGAATGAAAAGGCAAATTTTGGGTTTCTCCCGTCCAAAATTGTAATTTACCACCCCCTTCCCTCCCCTCAAACCAAACACACCCTTAATCAATATCATATATCTCGTTTTCTATACAAAGGAAAAGGAATCTATTTCCTTGAAGGTAACCGAACATTCGCTTGGAGCCTATAACAAGAAAAAACATATTTCTTCTACAAGACATGTTTTGATGACTGAAGCAGTGTTAAGGACAAACCTCCTGAAATTTCAAGAACTTTGATGCCCTTAATTGAAGGATGAGATTCCCCTTGCTTTGATTCATATGACAGCGCTTAGAAGGACACTCAAACAAAGGCATGAAGACTCGAGCTGTTACTTCCTGTTTAGGAGGGGAAGAAAACACCAATCTGAGTGAGCTATGGCATATGAATTTCACAATAAAAAAAGCATCTTTTCTTTATTCACTAAAACTGTAAAAAAAACAACCATATCAATAAGTCCTCTTTAAATTACCTGATAAATTTCAAAACCACAATCCTCACATGTGTATACTGCTACCTGCATCAATGGTTTAACATCCGAACATCGTGTCACAATACCAGATATCTTTACAAGCTGGCCAATATATGAAGCCTTCACCTCCCTAATTGTAAATGGCCGCCCTTTTGAAGATGCCTTAATATAAACTTCACTGGAGTATACGGGACAAAATTAATCAACAGCCGCATTTCATGATATTTTCACAATTATCAATCGCTCTCGAGGTAAAGAAACAGGAATTCCAGCAAGAGATTAAAGAAAAATTATCACATTACCAGTTTAAGTTTATGTAAACGTCCTGAATGCCTAGGAATTAAGTCTAGTAAGTGATTAAATGCAGATGCATTTCGCACAATTATCAACATATAAATGCACATATTATCATTATAGCTTTTATGTAAATGGGACAAGAGGGCTTTTGGTCAAACTTACAAGTAGCGCTTGATCTCAGAAGGCATCTTTTGAAGAGGATCTGAACCATCAGCACCTTCCCCTCCTTCGTCAGATCTTTGTGTCATCAATATATCATGATCATCATCCGTAAAGGCTTCAGTGGGCTCTGGCATAAGGCCATCAATAGCATCGGAAAAAATTCCAATGTACCTCCGAGCATTTTCAGTCACACGTCTGAGAAATTCTTCGTCTAGATCTTTATACTGAAGTTTTAGATAACAGAAAAATTGGCTGTGATTATAATAGACAATAATGGCGTAACAGACCCACTTCATACAAAACGACAAGTAAATTTTTAAGGAGAGGCAGAGAGTGTTACATTGATCAAGTCCCCAATATCAATTTGGACAGCTCGAGTTTTGTGGTTCGCAACGTCTTGCTGAAACGGGAAAACGACGAATTAGGGTTAATTTTCATTCTGCTCTCTCTATTCCACGAAGAAGGTAGAAAATCAAGGATTTTCGGAGTCCCAGAGACGATTTGAGTTTCCACCTCGTGAATTCAAAAAATAAGGGAAGAAATGTAAGTTAAATTAAAATAAAGCACTGACCAAAATGTTCATGTATTTGGCTTCACCGTTTGCATCTGCAAAGTTCGAAAGAAACTCCTTTGCCAGAGCTAGGGACAGAAAGAACGAATCGATTTAACCGGAGTAAATAAAAATTAGAAAAAAAACAATAAACTCAACGAGTCGCAGCGAAGAGAAAGGGGAAGGAAGGTCTCACCAACATCTGCATCGAAGTCCAGGTCCTTCATGGTTCAACTAGGCAAGTACAGGACAGCGGCTTGACTCTCAGGCTGAAATGTGTGAATCGGAACAGACAAGCTAGTGTAAGGAGATTTAGATGTGAGGGATTTTGGCGCCAAATGAGAAACGTAACTTTTGGCGGGAAATTACTGCTGCAAAATGGGCCCATAGTAAGGAAAAAGGAGGAACAATATATGTTCCCTCCCCTTCTCTTATGTCCTGTTTGATATAAAGGAATTAAATTTAGAGAATTGGAAATTAGGGGTGTTTAAAGTATCCGATCCCGGTTATTTCGGTCCGGTCCTGGATATTTCCCGTCCCAGTTGGGATCGAGACTGGGAAAACCAAGACCAGGATCTAAAAAACCCGGGACCGGGACCGGGATCACACCTTGTGATCCCGGGAATTCCCGGTCCCGTTTTTTTTTTCTTTTTTCCTTAAAAAATAAGTTATTATTTTATTTTTGTATTTTTTACCCCATAAATTAAGTTATCATTTGATAAAATATATATCACATATTTAGTTAGAGTTAAATCGTATATATCGTGATACAAATCCTAACTATATAATGTATAAAGATAATAACAAAAATGATGAATGTGATAATAATATTAATAATAATATGTTATTTTTCAATTTTAACTCAATTTATGTGATTTTTATGACCTTATTAGGTGTTAAATAATCACTTTAAACACTAGATTATAAAAAATTTAACTAATATATTATATTATTAAGACTGGGAATTCCCAATCCTGGTTGTCCCGGGAATTTCCCGGGACCGGGAATGACATCCCAGTCCCGGCCAATCCCGGGACGGGAACCGGGAATGGGTATTCCCGGTCCCGTCTCGGGATTTGAACACCCCTATTGGAAATGGAAGTGAAACTTATCATTTTATGCGTTTGGTGGGTTGAAACCCATTTCTTTATGGAAAGTCACTTCCACTACCTGACCCATGGAAGTGGATGACTTCCGTTGGAAGTGATATTTCATACCATTATACCTCTTCAGCATCCCTTGTGCAACAGTGACAGTGTTACCATCCACCTCCACCAACGATCAATGAAGCAAGCGTGATGGGCACCGATGTGAGGACGACAGCGTTGTGACCAAGGACGGCGCTCTGACGGAAGATGAAGGACGACGAATGACGCTACAACGGAGGACCAATAACGACGCTGCAATGGAGGATGGCAGCCTTCTTTGTCTTCTCCTTCTCCCTTTTCAGATTTGCGACAGCGAAGGACAGAAGATGGACGAAGGATGACGACATTTGTTGACTTATCCTCCTTCTTCAAATTTGCAACGGCAAAGGCAGACAAAGGACAATGATGTGCTTTGTCTTCGCCTCCCTCTTCAGATATGTGTTGACAAAGATGGATGACGGATGCTTAAACTCATGAACCCAAGTGCCGTCGATTTCAATTTGGTTCAATCAAGCTGAGTCTCTATTTTTGGTCTTTGAAGGCAATGACGATGATGATTTCTTTCATTCCCAACTAGGGAGAGATCACGCTGTCCTAATCTTGGTTATGGTTTTTATTTTTTTGAGATTAATCATGGTTAGATTCATCTCCTGATTTGGATTTTGAATGAATTTATCATTCATGATGCAAGTTTGATCTTGAAGGATATGAGACGATGAAGACGATGGACAAAGGGGTTTTTTTTATATGGGGTATTTTGATATTTTTATATTATAAATACATATATAAATTAAAAATAATACCACACTTCCATCTGCATTCCAAACACACTTTAAAACTCATTTGCACCCCCACTTCCAATTCCACCTCTGCTTCTATTTTTACTTCCAGTTTCATAAAAAACTCTTCCATTATACAAAACGGAGCATTTATTCTTTTTGTTTTTTATGCAAACCCTCCTCTTCTTTCTTAAACAAGGAAGAACTATATAACAAATTATGATATACATATTCTGATTCAGTCCCAAAATCAAGTGCTCAATGAATGGTATTACTCTCCACGTGTCAGGAAAGCTTTGCTCTTTATTTTACACCAACAGTGGATAGCTCGCCCGAGAAAAATACCATTATTCTGTAAATTGCAAGATCATTTAAATTCGGAGATCATTGTGTTCAATAGGCAGGTCCATGGAATATTACATATATTCTAAATGATATACAAGCTATGCTTAGGAACTTTGTAAGGTACAGTTTCATTTCATAATGTGAAATTATGTTTTCATCCAAAAAAAATAACAAATTATGATTAAATTATCGTATTTTTTAAGTAAATTAAATTATAAACATACTATAAATAGTGTGATTCTTTTTTTTAATTTTTTAATTGTTAAAGATGAATTTAATTGTGCATAATACTTGTGTATCATGAAGTTAATATAATTTTTTAAAAAAAATATCATATATATATACATATATATTGCTTTCCAAGTTTGTGTTTGTTACATTGGAAAATATGCTGATATTTAGCGTCTCACTGTCCCTGGAATATGCTCAATAGGGGGATAGTTGTAAGCTACTACACAAAAGAACAGCAATCATGGCCAATGAATAATTATTCCCTCTTTGCGTTCCTGGCAGTGATGTTCGGATGCTTTTCCCCCAATTATCATTACCATTATTGTAAATAATGGGATAAAATTAACTTAATCCTCATTATTTATGTTCATTTTTCATTTAGGTTTTGAGGTTTAATTATTCCATATAATTTATGACCACTTCAAAGTTTATTCCATTTTTAGCAACGAAAGTTTTTTCTTTTTGCCAGAAAACGAGGTTAATTTCATATTGTCAAATGCTAAAAATATATTCTCTATACAACACTTTTTTAAAAAAATATTCTACCTAGTAGCAGTGAAGGATTAACAATTAAGAGTAAATAATAAATAATAAAAATCTCTATAACAATTCTAAAAAGAATATCAATATCTACTTAATAGTAATAGGGGAATAAGTTGTTCACATTTTCTTATCTATTTCTGTATCTTGCGTTACTATTCATAACAACAGTAGTAGCTTGCATTGGAAGCTGATGCCTCTGCATTTAGCTTCGTGCTGGTTTTGCGTCTAAGGGTGTATTCTTATTAGCTTTTGGAGAATAGATTTTGGAGAAAATAACTTTTGAAGAATAGATTATAAGAAAATAGATTATGGGAAAAAGTGATTTTGATAAAATGAGAGTGTTTGGATGATTTTATCAGAATAGCTTTTTTATGGTCAAATGACTAAAAAGGACATTAACTTTTATGATAATTACATATAAAGGATAAGATTATATTTTAAGGATTATTTGACATTAAATTGCATAATAATTACAATAAATGAAATAAATTTGTCCAAAAATTTTTAAATTATAACATTTGTCAATTATGTAATATAAAAAAATAGATGCAAAAACTATAAAATTATAACATTAGTCAATTATGTAGTAAATTACAAAATTAGATCAAACGTACATATTGAAGGCGTACACTATATTAATTTTCATCTCCTTTCACAATTTGGGTTATCTCTTGCCAAACCCACTGTATTACTCTTCATTAAATTCTTTGGAATGGTTTTGATTTTTGCAAGTGTGTCCGTGTCTTTAATTTCTATATTTTTTATCATTCATGCCTAGTCTCTAAAGATATATATATATATATATATTATCATTCTTCAATAAATTCTTTGGAATGGTTTTGATTTTTGCAAGTGTGTCCGTGTCTTTAATTTCTATTTTTTTTCCACTCCTGCCTAGTCTCTAAAGATATATATATATATATATATTATTATTCTTCATTAAATTCTTTGGAATGGTTTTGATTTTTGCAAGTGTGTCCGTGTCTTTAATTTCTATTTTTTTACCACTCCTGCCTAGTCTCTAAAGATATATATATATTATTATAAAATTATATTAAAAAATTGCTAAAATAAGAAATCTTTTCTACAAAACACCAAAGTACAAATTCCGAGTAAATTCCAAGTAAATCTTTTCTACATTCACATGACTAATGCTCTTGCGTATAATGAATGATCTGATCTCTTATCGAATCACGAAGAGAAGCCATGTCAGATGAAGATGCGAGTAATGAAGGTATTGTTGAAGAATCTATAGCGTCAGGGCCATCAACATCAAACAAACTATCCTCTCGTTCATGGTGGCGGAAGTCAAGATCAGAAATAGAAGTTCTTCTGATGAAATTGTGTATGGACATCGTCGCACAAACAATTTTAACCTGTGTGGGAAAGCTATAGCTACGCATTGTCTGTAAGATTGCGAACTTGTTCTTCCAAACCCCAAATGTTCTTTCTATTGTGCACCTGAGACTTGAATGCAAGTAATTGAAGCTTTCATTGTCATTTTCAAGCCTAGATGACCTCCAAAAGTCAGGGAGATGGTAACGCTCGCGTCTGTATGGACCCAGATATCCAATTGGGGTAGGGTAGCCGGCATCCACCAAATAATATTTATCTGCATGAAAGACTAAGTTTAATGCCAATACATTCTGTGTGATTTAAAATAATTACATTGTACAAAAATATAAGAATACCTGTAGGCGGATGTGGAAAATTCATTGACGGAGTTGTCAGGGCATGATGAAATACGTGAGAATCATGTGCCGTACCTTCCCATCCAGCCAGTACAAAGATAAAACACATGTCCCAATCACAAACCACCATCACATTTTGCGATGGAAATCCTTTTCTTCCAATATATTTTGTTTTGTCCCTTACTCTGACCTTACATGGAATGTATGTGCCATCAATTGCACCAATAGCATTTTTAAAAAAAGGCCAGTATCTATTACTTTGGCTTATCTTACTGTGAACGCTCTGAAATGTAGGATCCAGCGGTTTGACGTTAGACATTGCTAGACTACAACATGCCTGTAAGACGGCATGCATTGCCCTATGAATTGTATCTCCAGAGCGCATAAATCTTTCTTGTACCAGTCTACTCGATGCTGCATGTCCAACTGTGTGTAAAAAAATCGCCACCATTTCATGTATACCCACATTTCGAGTTTCCCTCAGACCATGTCGTTGCATTTCAAAGCAGAATTCATGAAAGACATTCAGTTCCATTCTAAACATGTCATAACAACGGGCAGAATTGCCGCGTAACACATCACGCACCCATACGGCACCTGTAAACTCACTGGTGTGCCGCGGTTGTTTACATAAAAATTGCTGAGCATATGCACCAACATATGCGGCCACTTTTCGGATTCTCTGTAAACACTGTTTTCTATTCTTTGCAATAAATTTCATAGTATTCTTCATATCTGCCTTTACCTGTACACACATACATTAACTTATATAAAACAAAAACGACCACAACTATACATTAATAAGATGCACACACATGTCATTGATGAAGAAATAACATTACATTACGTATAAAGTGACTTGATCAATAGAAACATAAATATAACAGCCATTAAGCACATAGCAACAACGTTCTTAATACACATCAATAGTGTCCATAGCATTCATGCCTAAGAAACTTAACAAGTGTATCCTTCATTTCCTTCATTGCCACGTACATTTCCCTTGCAGCTGAATCCCTCATAAAGAGGTGTGCACAGCGCATATAGAGGTCTTCATCATTGGTTATTTCAGTGACTTGATTCAGATGATTCATGACTCCCGATATTGAAAACTTGTTCGCCCGGGCTTCTGCAGCCATCCTTGCTGCACGGGCCTCTACTTCCATCCTTCCTGCAAGTTCCACATCAATGTCAGTGGCATCAGCTATCCTAATCAGGGCGTTGACAATTTTACTCGATGCAGGCCATTTCTTTTTCATTGGGGCACCCCTCTTCCTCACCCCCAGTGAGCTTGTCGGTCTACCACCACTACTTGTTTTCTCTCCACCACTTATTCCCTTTCCTCTGTCATTATTCCCTCCACTGCCTCCACTGGTGTTATTGAAATTGATTGAATTGAACTCCCCACTCAATCCAGTTGCTGTCCCTAACACCTCATCACTGTCTCCTGACCCTTCTTGCATTTCGACATCAGGGGTGGTCTCGGTAGGGTTTGGGAGAGACATGGAGGAAGGTGCCCAATTATTTGTTCCCGTGGCCGCCACAGATGAAAACAGGTGGGTTAATTCCTCTTGGAATTGGAGGCCATTATTTATGAATTTATCATGACCGGGAACTTCCTGTACGTGAATCACCAAATTCATTACACAAGTTCATAAAAGCACGACGTTATGGAAATAAAAATGGCTGTTTGCATAAGTGAATCACTAACCAATAGCTTCTTCTCCCACCAATCATCGTCAGCAACAATAGTCTTCTTCTGATCGTCCCATCCAACTCCAGTTTTATTTAACAACCGATCCCACAGTTGCCACTCCTTTCGAAGGGCATCGTATTTGTTTTTGAACTGCCCCTTGTCGTATAATCTTCCTGTCCTTGCAATAAAGCCTTCAAATATCTCTTTCCACCCCTTCTTTTCGAAGCTAGTGTTTTTTCTTGTTCCTTTCTCAACTTGTTCTATGCACAAGTCAATGAAAATTTTCATGCTCTTTACATCCCAGGATGCTTTCACCTTACTCATTATGCTGCTAAGTTGACAATTAATACATGAAATGGACAAGGAAGCAGAAATGGACAAGGAAAAAACAATTTCATACCCACATTCAAAAAAAATCTCAATGGAATTAAGCAAGGTGTAATGTTGAGGGTATTGACTTCAAAATTACTGCATTATTTGACTAACTAAATCAGACGATCAAATAATTCCTAATTCTCTCCTCTCTACAAGCAATCATGTAACATTAATACAAATATGAACTTTACCCGCATCATTTGCTTACAGAAACTATAAGTTTGTAAAATAAAACCTATAATAACTAAAAACAGCAACTTTTGTCTCAAATAAAATATGAAGAAAGAAAGAAAGATGGGAGAGGGGTGCCGAAAATAATTAGCAGATACTTATCAGGACATGAAATATAAAAGCACAAAATTGTGCAACAAAATCACAAGTTTAAGTTTCTTGTGTCAATCCCTAATATGAGTATCATTTTTATATTCAAGGATATACATCCTTTTCAATAGTTCACAAGCTTGCAAAAAATATAAGTTAAAAAAATTTTATGAGCCCCAGCAAATTCCTATATTACTGTGTCCCTATTATTCAAGAAAAGGAAACAAGCAATGAAATCTTTCAATTCCAGCAACGTACAAATCACCATTCATATTTCTTTCAATAAAGCAAAGAAGAACAATCAAGATTTATGGCATTATGCTTTGGATAACATTAAATGGAAAACAATTATCCAAGTGACAAATCCTGATATGGAAGAAAAATCAGTTCAGCTGCAGTTCAAATGGGAGCCAAAACAAAATAAAAACTATTGAATGTTAATTTGTCTTTAGGAGCTAATAACATCATCTAGACGTAAGGTACTGCGAACAGAAGCAAACCACATACAGAAGCACCATAAGCACAGAACAACACCATAACCATAACCAAAACCAGAGCATCATCACCACAAATCTATAGCGTCAGCACCATAAGCACAGAACAACACCATAACCACAGCACCATAAGCACAGAACAGAAGCAAACCACAGACACAGAGGAAAATGACACACAAACGGAACTATGAGCTACCACCACAAATCAGATATGCACATGTGTACCTGGAGTCGAACCTCAGAACCACCACAGACAGAGGAATCTGTACCGAAGTCGCCGGCTAGATTTGGATCGCCGAACCTCACGAAGTCGCAGGCAAGATTTCTCAAGCGATTTTCCTTCGATTTTGCAAGAGATTTTCCGTCACTGCTTTCCGTTCACCGCGAGAGAAAGGAATGTGTTTTAGATCGAAGCCGCGAAGTGAAGCTTTTCCGATCTGAAAGAGAATGGGAACGACAAGGTGCAGCTGGGATCTGTTAACGGCCGAAATTCGAAGACGAGAACGCTGACCGATCATGGAAACGGAGAAGGAAACAGAGGAGAATGCCGATCGAGAAAATGGAGAAGACGAGAATGAAGGTCGACGCGAAACGGAAAGAGAATGGGAACGATAAGGTGCAGCTGGGATCTGTTGACGGCCGAAATTCAAAGATGAGAACGCCGACCGGTCAGGGAAACGGAGAAGGAAACAGAGGAGAATGCCGATCACAAGCTTTGAAAAAGGAGAAGATGAGAATGAGACGCGAAACGGAAAGAAAAAAGGAAAAGAGGGAAGAGAAAAGTACAGGGTCAGTGATAATTATTAGTCCCAACGATAATAATCTGAGTTCAAAAGTGAAGAAAAACAGCTTCTGATGATAATAGTTTTTTTTTTTATGAAAAACGGGATTTTCATGAAAAACGGGATTATCTGATTAAATGGTGTGTTCGGCTACCTACACCCTAAAACCTTGGTTTCAGCTAATAATCGCTTTTTTTATTAGTTGCCGAACACACGCTAAGAAGAGTGCATCTATCAAGTTAATTAATGCCGCCTCTATTCTACTTTTCCAACTTTCTAATAGTTGGAGAGTGGGTGAGCTTTTTTGTTAAACACAAACCAGCTCTTCATATGGGAAGGACAATGATTCATTCTCAAACTTTCTGACTTTTCCATTCACGCGTTTTTATCTCAAAGCTACCACCATTTCCACTCACGCGTTTACTGTGTTTAATACCATTTCCATCACTTTCCGCCGAAGAACGAGGTAAATTTTTGTCAATGAACAATCTTCGTGCATGTGTATTTTGAATCAGTATGCATTTTTCAGGGTTTTAATCGTTCCTTTTGCAGGGAGGTATATGCAAAAAGGGAAAATGAATTGTTCCATTTCCACTCATGCGTTTACTGTGTTTAGTACTCTTCAGGGCTAGTGGTTTCTACTTGCAGATTTTGCCATGTGAAAAAGAGGAAAATCGCTTTCCGCCGAAGAACGAGGTAAATTTCTGACAATTAACCATCTTTGTTCATGTGTATTTTGAATTGGTGTGTAGTTTTCAGGGTTTTAATCATTCCTTTGGGTTTACATTTTGCAGAGAGGTATATTCATAAAGGGAAAATGAAAGAACAAGCTATCACAATAGACAATGACGACGGAGGAGACGAAGAAGAATCAGAAGCTGGTAATGAACTAAAAATCGGCGCTCTCTTCTCCAGATTTCTTAGTCCTAAACTTCAAACTTGAGCTTCATTCCTCTTTTCGTTATTCCTTCTTCTGTAGTCCTGGGTTTTATTTTGCTTCATGTAGTGTAAGCAGTACAAGTTCCCATTTCAAATTGCCAGTATTAAGAAAGTCGTCATTGTTATTGTTAATTTTGAAATGTTATTTTCCGTTCAAGTTTAAAA
The DNA here is from genome assembly GCA_963855925.1 of Inga laurina. Lineage (NCBI taxonomy): Eukaryota > Viridiplantae > Streptophyta > Magnoliopsida > Fabales > Fabaceae > Inga > Inga laurina. The sequence goes on along the minus strand of OY979703.1, from coordinate 3,388,772 downwards.
TTAAGAAACTTAATAAAGCATTTTCCTCAAAATTTGAGAACTTAATATGGAATTATGAGAACTTAATATGAAATGATGAGTATGACTTCCTTTTTCCCTCACTTGGTAATGCAGATGATGGTTTGGATCACTTTGATGAATGAAGAAGAGGTTCATTTCCCTTCTTACCCTGCAATGCAATTTGATGACAACGTCATTTCACATCTGCTTTTTCTATTGTCAGTCATTCAACAAGAGTGGGTAAGGTTTGAGGGAAAAAATAGGAGTGGGTCAAGCATTTACTCAACCAAGGCCACTGCCTTCGTCTTTATTCAATCTTTGGTAGTGAGGAAAGAAGATTGAGCTCTGAACCGAAAGCACTGTCTTTATTCCAGCACCAGAGTGTATGCTGTGGATGGAAGCCCAGGGTATCATTCGGGTATTTCAGAAAGAACAGAATCTCCATTTTTTCAAACGGTACGTTAATCATGTGATGGAAAGTACTATTTGTTGCCAGTTTCTTTTGAATATCATGAGCATGAACTTTTCCCCTCATGGCAATTAGTATTGCTCCTGATTGTTGATTATGTTGATTGTGACATCTTTTTTCCTCATGTCGATTGCGGTACTACATTGCTAGGACTTTAGACCTGTAAATTCCAAGATTTCAAGGAGTATTATGGCTATCTAGCATTAATCTATTGCACAGGCTAGAATAGAATTACATTTAATCATGGGAAGCACGAGGGGAAGTGGTCTTTGTATATAACTAGACCAGTAACGATTAAGGCTTCCAAATTTTTGAATTTCTTTCACTCAAGCAATGGTTGGCCTGTTATAGGTGGGTGTAAATTTCTATGGATAAATGCATTGAGCTGAGTTTAGCAGTTCCAAAATTTTTAATGGTTCACTTGGTGTGGAATAAGTAGTCCCGTTATGCAGGGGCTCAATAGATTATACTTTTCAATTTGAAGGATTAGCTAAATGCATATGTGTAGTAATCAGTTATAATATTATCATCATCTAATGTTGAAGTAAAGGTCTACAAAATCATCCTATAGATTTGAAATTTCAATCTTAACTCAAATGAGTTACCATTACCTAAATCTAAATTAAATTTCTGTAAATGTGTTATCATTTTAATTTTCTTTTTGTAATGGATGGAGGGTTGAAAGGCTATGGAGATAAATATATATTACAAAATTGGTCTGATTAAAATATGTAAGCTCCTTACTATCAAGTAAAATACACACATGACTGAGTATATTAAACATATATGTAAGTAAGGAAACAATTTTATAGAACTATTCTGAACTATGAGCACTTTAGGTCTATAAATCCAATATTTTGATGGCTTATAACCATCAAGATCATAAGTGAAATTCTTTTTCTTATAAGATGAGACCAGAAAAGCTTTCAATAAGACTGAGAGTGTTTTGTTTTTAATCATTCTAGCAGTGCAAGTTCTGTCATCACTGATGTCAATTCTCATGTAGAAGTTCACTAAGTTGACTTTAGGTGTTTCAAAGATCTTTTTTTGTGCACTTTGTCTTCAATAGGTAGGTTCTTTATGATGGGGTTGATACAAAAGCAATGGTGTAGATCTCTTCAGCATTGATCATGGAAAAGATTTCTTCTATATGTAGGCTCAGGACATGATACAGGCCAATTAGAAGGGGTAGGTGTGATTATGGATGTAGCTATCACTTGTGATATGTTCATTACCTTTTGTTATAGTTAAGAGATCCAAAGTATGTTTAGTAGAACTAAAATATAATTCAGAAGTTAACTGAGTTGAAACTAGCTGATTTTAAATTACTCATTTGTATGCTAGGGCCTAGGAACGATTTGGATAGCTTATGTACGATAGAGTTGCTATAGCAGTACTATTACATCTATTTTTAGCATGAAATATGGCAGCAAAAATTAGAAAGCTGTCAAAATTAGCTTGCTTATCTCCAAGAAATTTTGTATGACATTTTTTCATTGGTAATGTGGCCTCAATATTTTAAATATTATAGACTATAGTTAGGCCTAATGATGTATGTGAAGAGAAATCTGGAAAGTTGGATTTTTGGAATGACCTGTTTTTTACAGTAAGATATAGGCATGGAAAAAAAATGAATTGTGACTTCAAATTGAAGAAACCATTGGAATGACCTTTTTTTTACAGTAAGCAATTGTCAGAGAGAACTTATTTAATGTCGGAAGGGGCAGTAAATAATTACTTAATGATTTGACTATCAACAATTTGAAGCTTCTCTTATAGTAAACTTGGATTGTATAGGTTTCCATCTAAGGCCACGTCAATTGATAATTTCTTCCTCTTTTCTCATACTGGTCTAAGGAAGTACATTCAATGAAGTAGAGTTATTTTTGTTGGATATGCTGATTACCAAGGTATTGCAAATCCTGAGAGTTCGGTGGAGTAGATAATTGTTTATAATATAACTGAGTAAAACTTAAATGTCTGTTATTTAATGTGCCCTCATTAAGATTTTTTCTTAATCTGTTTTAAATGCAGGACAAGTTATATGATGTGACAATTTGGTGTAGCTTTTGACTATGATGGCTAAGGAAATAGGTGATACAGATGCTCCATACTTGAGTAGGTATGAATAGTGATTGTCTCTGAATTAAATAAGTTATACAATTATAGGTTGAAATCAGTTCTTAAATAGGTCTGCAGTAGGTGTACTCATAACTTTTTTTTATATCATGTAGTATCTTTACAAAATATCTATATGTCAAATGTCAAAATATGTGCATATTTGTTTCATAATGGAAGATTTTCCTTGGTTGTATAGCCTCAATAGGTTATACATTTTACAAGTTGGATAGACATCACGATGTATTTGAAAGTGGACTTATATCTTACTGTTTGTGATTTTATAGCAGGTCCTATGTCATGTAGAAAATTATTTCTATTATCCATTGGATGATGTTGTAGTTAGACCTTGCAATGTGGACTTTGAAAATTGGAGGCCTGGACTGAGCTGAGTTAATGTCACTTCCAGACTGATATGTTTGCAGTGTCACTGAAATGACCATATCAAAGATGTTAGGTTAACTCATTTGTAGAGTGCATTCCATTTTTTAAGTCATGTAGGCTGATTCATATGTATAGGGCAATCAACGATTTGCTTAGAGTGATTAGTCTGGAGAATATAGCATCATACATTCTTTGTTTGATTGAATATGGTTAAACTAAAAGGATTTTGCTGTTATATTAGTCTGCTATTGGGAAAATGGGACAAATTAAAATTAAATATTAAGAAAATCATATTTTTAATATTCTTAAGCTGAAAGTCATATCAAATTGTCTAAAGGTTTCCCTCAAGGCCAGTTGACAAAGTTATATCTAATTGAGAAAACTTAGCACCAAACCTAGCAGCTTTTACTGTTGGACAAAAAACATAATTGATCTTACATGTTGCAAAAAGCTAAGAATTATTAGGTTACTTAAATAAGTTAAACAAAATCTTAAATTTGATATGCTACATCGGTTTCTATATCTACATTTAATGAATCAGGTATTAATCATTTGATTTTGATATTATCAGGTTAGTTAGATTGAGTATATAGAGATGGAAGCACATTGGTTATTGTATGTTGAGTATCTCTACTTTGTTTAGAACATTCTGGTATATACATGCAAGGTATGTCATTTCTTGGTTTTATTGGCTCCATGATCCGTATAGCCACAAGATTTAGTAAGATACATTATGTAGCTTTTTGGTTCCATAGTACATAAGATTTCGTGATGGGCGTTTCTTTTTATGTGAGAGTAGGTAATACCACATTTTTTAGTGTAAAACCGGAGCCTTGGATGTGTATGTGATGCAGGCTTCTGTTTAGAGTATCCATGATATCATACTACTTAAAATAAAGAATTAGGAAGATATATTATGCAGTCTTTTGTTTCATATATCATATTTCCCTGTTTATTGGGTTGTTGGAAATCTGTCATGCAAGTGGTTTGTTGAAATTGTTGGATAACTTGGTGAAATAGGATTAAGTCAAATATGTAGCAGATCCTTGCTATTAGTACAAGGAAATATGTCAGATTGCAAAATTGTTTGACAATGCATTATTTTAACAATGAAGTAGGATTCACATACATGGCTAAAGTCATTGTTATGTAGGATCATTAAACTTTTAGATGGTCTATTCGTTATGATCTCTATGAGAGGGATTGTGATATACCAAGAAGTTCATCTCCCTTGATATGATCATTTTTTATCAGAAGGCATCTTTTTTGTGCTTTGTCCATAACCTACTTATAATGCTAGAATGAAAATGATCTGTCCTTTTTTTTTTTATGAAGGGTAAGGGTATGCTTCTAAGGTTGGCAATTGATGATATGGTTGACAAGTTAATAATTATGGGGGAAATTTGATTTGTTACAACAACATGTTGATGCTTTTTTTTAAAGTTTGTTTTTGCAAGTTCATCAATTAAGGATACACATGTGTATAAGTTTAATTGTTTTATATCACTCATACTTATAGTGAGGTTGTTGGTTTTTTTATGCAATGACATGTTGTATTATTTTACTTTTCCTTCTTCCATGGACTTGCAGAGGAAGATTGTCTGAACATTATTAGCAGAAGTTTCCTAAATTGTGGGGGTCAAATAGGCTGACTATGCCTCCACTTTTCAATGCCCTCAGCATTGAATAGTTTTTAACCAAGGTAAAGTTCTCAACATAGGTAATTGTTCTTAGAATACGTGAGATGTTGTGAAGTCATTCTACATTTACAAGTGTTTCATGTAATATTTTGAAAAGGTCTTATTGCTTTTTTTTTTTTTTTTTTTTTGTTTCATTAGATGTGGCTAAACTTGCTACAGACATAGCATGGACATGTTTTGTTTATATGTTTCCTGAAAAACTGTTGTCTATAAACTAAGGTTTGTTACTGGGTTGTGAACCGTTCTTTTTGTGATGGCTGATTTGACTTTTGTAAGAGCACAAACGAATTTTGTTGTGCATGTGTTCTAATGCAATAATATTGTCAGCAACAGGAAGAAAGAGCTAGTTTTTTTGTTTTTTGTTTTTTTTAACCATTTTGGAAGAGTGGCAAGTAAATGGATGCTCCAGTATGAATTAGTTGGTGCTCCCGCCCAAAGCACGGGGGGGTTTTTTGCTCATTTCAATAACAACAATATGTGTAAGAAGAGAATGCGAAAAGAAAAATATCTTGATGAATTAAGAAAATGCACATGCAACCAAAAGATAAAAAATTATTAATTAATCTGATTCAAAATTTGTAATTGAATTGCAATTCCAAGCAAGTGGTTCTGCATATGTGGCTGACCAAAAAATATACAAGAGGAGCCTGATTTATATTACAACTTTACAACAGATTTACAGAATTAAAAGGAATCCTGCCTAAGAACAATCAGATCCCACCAGAGATAACTAACAAAACTCTGAGTGTGTGATGGATAACTTCAATTGATCCTGACAACGGATGCCAGCTAAAATTGAAGAAAATACCGCTCTTTGGCTCAATAATCCTCGAAGCTCTGAAGGGACGCATGCAGCAAATATGAAAGGTAATTAGGATCATCGCCTCCATAATCCATGATCATTCATAATCCATTACCATTAATGATCATGGAGACATTGTGTTATGTTCCTTAGATTTTCCTAACTTGGCTTGTATAAGTTTGTCAAGTATTGGGGGCTCCAAAGGAACTGGATCAAGACAACGCTCTGCTGCAGCAACAATCACCTGTGGCCCAAAACCATAAAAAGAAAGGATAGGGAGAAGATAAACATGACTTTACCAACTATACAGCTATACGAAAATCAAAATCCAAAGTATGAGTACGACTTTAATAATTCCAACCTCATCAAGCAAGAAGTCCATGGCAGCTTCATCTTCAACCGTTTCTCTTAAAGAAGTCCTTAGGAACTGAATATCCAATTGAATTTGCTGGAATCCACTCCGATTAAAAGTTTGGAGTCGAGCAAATTCTTGTAGGCTTTTTAGGCACAATTTCACTATGGTTGTAACAACAGACTCCTGCAGTTTTACGAGTAAAGATTCGATAACTTGGTCCACAACCACTTATTTTAATTTTAGAATCACCAATTTGATAATTACTCAATACCTGCGTGAATTCTACTTTGGTGAATATTTCAACCTTCTGCTTAAAAAGTTTTGCCAAATGTGTCTCTAAAAGCTGACTTCTCGCCCTCTGAGTATTTGACCTGCTGAGTTTCTCTTCACGCAAAGGGTTGCTCCTCGATGAAGCAGTACTTCCATTACTATCAGTCCTCCGGTGCCTGCGCTTCCCTTGTGGCAAAATCTGCTTCACTTCATTACCTATTACTTCTAGCTGGAAAAGAAAATACAAGAAATTAAAATACTCAGTTCATTTAACATGCATGTTTATCCAATAAAATTTATGATTCCATCCTCTGAACTATCCAGATTATAGAAATTCAATGAAAACTAGTATTCATGTATGATCGCCAAACCAGTTAAATTTTAATGCCACTCAAAAGACAACAACAATGGAGTAATCCATTTAAAGAATAAAAAGTATACCAACCTCTTGAAAGAATAAATCCACGAACATATGAACTTCTCTAGGCTCCTTATGCTGTGCAGAGGATAAAACCAATTTCAGAACCAAACACTCGTCATATTACAACTGTCTAATAAAACTGGAAACGAAGATGTATAATACAAACCTTAACCCAATTAGGTGTGTTAAACCTCTTCTTCAGGAGAAGTGATATCTTCTGAGTTCTTATGTTTATGTACTGAACAGAATCAAAAGAAGTATATGTGAGTGCTTCTTAACTTAAAATGAGGTATATTATAAAATGGAGGAAGAAAATGAAGGACAAGAGAACCTCCTTAGCAAAAACACTCAAACAAAAATGGTAAAGCAGAAGAGCAGAACATAAAAGATGCAGCAAAGCTCGCCTGTAAGCTCAATGAAGTTACAAACACATTGGAATAGGGTATATGTGAATATAATATTAACAACTTACCTGGTGCAGGAATTTTTCACCAGCTGATCTAAACTTCCGACAGATCTCTCCAGGAACAAATGCGGGTCCATGTTCATATCCTCTAGCACTACCACTAGAAAAGGAAGCTGCTATTTCCTGAAAATCACAAGGCATGCCCTGAGGATATGGAAGGAAAACTAAGGGCAGAAATAAATGGTTATACGGGAACCTCAGATAACTTTATCAGAAGGATCCTTGCCTCAGTGATTCTTGGTATGGTAGTTTGTTCAATAAAAGCAGAAAGCTGTGACAGTACTAGGATGAGGCCAGCAATAGCTTTGTCACCTTGAGCTCCCTCTGTCACACCCTGATCTTGAATGGCAGAAGCATAATTCCTTCCAGAAAATAAAAGGAACTTACCCTCAAGTTTCCTGAAAAAATCTTGCAATTCTTCCTGAACGATATCAATAATGGTCTCTCTTAGTCTAACAACCAGCCCAGAGTTATCATCTAGAATTTTGCGGAAGTCCTGCAATAACCAATGAAAGCATGATGAAATCAGACCTCAAAGAAGCAAAAGAAGAAATAGTTGGAAAAGCTTGACAAAAGATATTTTGCGCGCACACAAATATATATAATCCATATTTACCATCAAATTTAGACAAATGTGCTTACCAGCAAGACATTTGTGCTGCCTTGGAGAACTGTTTTGGTGCTGGCATCTAGAGCAACTTGCAGAGAGTAATCCTCCACTTTTTCCATTTTCAGGACTGTTAAGAGGGAGTCTACCAAAGAGAAGTTAGCTCATTTTCAGTAGACAGTTTTGATAGAACATTATTTCCCGTTAGCTCAATTCATGTATACAATGACCATCAAGCTATCTTGATAAGTCACCTTTTCACAAACCTACATCTTCAATTTTCTGTTTTGTTTTCGTGTGGCAGAATAAACATTTCAAATTTCAGCAACTAAGAAGTAAGAACTAGAAGTTTCCCGCATACGTAATCATAGAAGTAACCTGATATATCCTGCAGAAGATGAGATAATGCACTGCTAACATACAGCCTGACAGTAACCTTAGAAGCCTGACAAGGAGAAAGTATGGAGGAGAAGTAATTGAGACGCTACATTCACAATCAAAAAGAAAATTTTAGCAACTAATCACAAAGGATGACCTCAATAGTGTGGTCAGAGAGTGCAGCTTCCTTCAAGACATCATCAATCAAGAGCACATCATTCCAAACAACTCCTGCATCCACATCATAACCCGGTCAAAAAGCAGGACATTTATTTTAATTTAAAAAAAAAAAAATTGCTAAGTTGAAGAGAAACCATGCCACGAAAAAAATGCACATACACACTTATGTTAGAACAATAAGAATTGAGGGTTTCCTTATTATTGAATCAATAAACAAAGTATCACATGCCTTAGATCAATTGCTGCAAGATGGACATAAGTTGATGTTACACGTTAAAATTTTGAAAATATTGTTGGAAAATATTTATATTAGTGGTTATTTTATATGACGAAATGTCTGCTAGACACATAAATATAGGTTAAAAACTTCTCGTTAAGGTCACGATTCATATCATCAAAAGGACATTATTAAATGCCCATTCCATTGAAGTAAAAAAGCTTCCAGAAGCAATACAAAACAAAATAGAAGCTTGCAGTGTCATTACTAAGAGGAGACGGTAACAATTATGTGCACTCTTTTTCTTTTCCCTTTTTTTTGGGGGGGGGGGGGGTAGTGACTCGCTCAGATGCATTCAAGAAGAAATGATATGATCAATAGTTACACAAACCTACCGTGTAGGAGACAGTGACCTTCTCTTTTAATCAATTTGAATGTCACATCAGCTAAGCATGGCATATTAATAATAATGAATTAGTCTGGGCTGATCTCACAAAATTATTTAATGAGATTTTATGATCCAAAAAAAATGCCGGATAAGTGGAGAAAGAGTACTTTGATCACTATTTAAATGAATAAAGGGGATATTCAGAATTGTGCAAACTATAGATGAATTAAGTTTATGAGTCATACAATGAAATTATGGGAAAAGGTGATTGAACACAGATTGAGGTTGGAGACTGATATTGCTGAAAACCAATTTGGATTTATGTCAGGAAGGTCCACAATAGAAGCGATTTATTTATTAAGGGGGCTAATGGAAAAGTATCAGAGCAAAGATAGGGATTTGCATATGGTTTTCATTGATTTGGAAAAAGCATATGACTGTATACCAAGAGATATACTTTGGAAAGCCTTGAAAAAGAAGGGGATGCAGGTTGCATATATCAAAGCCATTCAGGACATGTATGAGGGGATTACAACCAATGTTAGAATGTCTGGAGGTGTTACAAAAGACTTTCCGATAAGAATTAGCCTACATCAGAGATCAGCTTTAAGCCCTTATTTGTTTAACTTAGTGGTATATGTTCTAACTGAGCCTATAAAAGAAGAGATCCCTAAATGCATGCTTTTTGCAGATGATGTAGTTTTGTTGGCTAAATTCAAGGAGGAAATTAATTCTAAACTTAAGATATGGAGACGGACTTTGGAATTGAAGGGCTTTCGTCTGGGTATGAGCAAAACTAAATATATGCATTGCAATTTTGATAAAAGACAAGGTAAAAGTGAAGTGGAAGTTAAATTTTGAGGGCAAGGTAGTCATTCCACAAGTGATAAAATTTAGATATTTAGGATCAATTATACAATAAGATGGTGAAATTGATGGAGATGTTAATCACAGAATTCAAGCTAGATGGTATAAATGGAGAAAAGCTAATGGAGTTATTTGTAATCAGAAAGTACCTAATAAGGTAAAAGGGAAGTTTTATCGCACTGCTATAAGACCAACATGCTATATGATAGTAAGTGTTGGGCTTTAAAGGGACAACATGAACATAAAATGGGGATAGCCGAGATGTTGAGATGGATGTGTAGTCATACAAGAAAAGACAAAATTCATAATACTCATATACGTGAACGAGTTAGAGTGGCCTCTATTGAAGGAAAAATTGTAGAAAGTCATTTGAGATGGTTTGGACATGTTCAACAGAGGCCATTGAATGCTCCGGTGAGGAAGGTTGATTAAGCAGTATAGGGTCCTGTAAAACGAGGTCAAGGAAGGACGAAGCGAACGCTTAAGGACGAAGTGAACGCTCAATGACGTCATAGAGAGGGATCTTTTGATTAATAATATATCCAAAGATATGGTCTTCGACAAAACAGAATGACATTGTGCGATCCACGTAGCCGACCCCACCTAATGGGATAAAGGCTTTGTTGTCGTCGTCGTCGTCGTCGTCTGGGCCTCATTCCCTTTACTACATGTACTGTAATTTTAGTGTTAGCCAATAGCCATGCCATGTATTTTATCATAATCATCAACAGAATATTTTATGCAAGATTGTCAATGTTCCAAAGGTATTTGTCTTCAAGGCATTAGAGCCACTCATATAGCCCCAACAACAATCTCATAATTCTTGTACTGCTGGCATGTAAATGTAAAATGCTTACCACGTCATACCACATGCCATGCATTGGATGTAATTATACATACAGGAGGCTGACTGGTGAGCTTGAGTGCTTCAAAGAAAAACTCTCAACTTCCACTCCCTTTCGTTTAATAATAATTATTATAAATAAAATGGGAAAAAAATTGTTATGATTGTTGAAATGAAGAACTACTCATATATCACAACAGATGCTTAAGAGTCAAAGGCCATTGACTCGTACTCAAGGTGAGACCCAAGTACACAAATCATCAAGTTTTAGAAATCAAGTTGAAATACAGAGAAACAGAGGAGGATTAATATAATCACACTACTTACGTAGAATCCCCAGTAGATCGGCAGCACAAATTCGTCTCTTTACATATTCCTCAGTAATTAAAAAGTTCCTAAGAATATTTCATCAAAAAAATTGTATATTAGGTAAAAATTGTATAGGAGATAAAGATACTTCATGTTGTAGATGAGGTTACAAACTTAGTGATCAAGTCTTGAGCAAGATTGTTCAATTGCTTTTCTGAATCAGGAAATATTACTCGAAAAGCACGAACTGCCTCCACAAACTCTCGAACAGCTGCCTATATTAAGAAAGAGAAAGACTTGTGTGTTTTCAGAAATTAACGCTGAAAGGAAAACAATAGCAAGGAAAAGCGGAGTCCAAGGTCCAGACACATAATATGGCACTAGCAATAGCTGTATTAACTATCACACGTATGTATACTAAAATTGAACATCTTATCTAGCCAAAGATATGATAGCAATAACATCTTGAAGGGAAGAAAATGATATTGAACAACAGAATACTACTACTATGATGCTTGATGTATCATGCTTCTAAGTTCTAACCTCATGAGCAGAAGCAAAGGAAGAAGGGTCTGTTGAAGCATTGTTTATCTCTTCAGGGTTCAGTTGGATGTCTGTAATAGACTGTTCCAACTTCTCAAGTAGCTTTTCCTTCAAGTTTTCCACCTGCCAGTAATAGGAAGATACCACATATGAATTATGAATATGGCCCTGAATAGTGCATACTTTAATATACTATTATCCCTTCCCACAGTTGATCTTCAAAATTCTCAGCAACACATGCAAGAAGCAGATGGATTTTACATGACCATGGCAGCCTTCATATTTCTAATAGTATCTTTTCAGATGATACCAGATTTAAAAAACAGACACAAAATTGATATGTATATCCATCATGTCTTAACAGTAATTTTCCTTTAGAACTCAGGAGAAAGTTAAATGGGTTCCTCCATTGAGGGAGGGAGGTGGTTGGGAGGAGTGGAATAGTATGAAGGAAAAGAAATATATACTTGGCTGCAACAATATTAAACGCAATTTTGAGGATGCGGAAAAAGTAACAAACCGGAAAGTTCAGCTGCTTAAGGAGTACTGCAGCCTCAGATCTTGCTTGCATGGGCTCCAAATCGGAAAATAGCCTTCCCTGGTTACAGAAAAACAAATGTCGAACTTTGGTGACAAGCTTCTCGGTTCTCAGAAACACAATGACCATCAGCTTGGAATTCAGGATGATATCATGAGTTCCTAAATTCACCGTAATTTTGAAAACTCTTAAATCAAAATGAAGAAGACAAGGACAGGATGGTTGGATAATATCAAAGGGGGAAAATGGTATATACCCATTTCCTTAAAAATTCAAAATCAGCCTTGATGTTGGTAGAATATAAATAATCCTAAACCTCACTTTCGAAGATCTCTCAACTACTTTATTTTATTTGCCTTCCAAAATAAAAACAGCAACGAAACAAAAGTCCACTACATGTTATAATTCCAGGACATCCTGCATCAATGAAATTCTACCCAGCTACTAATAGGAGGATTTCTCTCATAAACAAAATCTCAACGCCTTAACCAACATAGAGTTGGTCTAGTAGTGTAAGGCCCCACTAGATTCCCTGGGTCTTGAGTTCGGGCCCCTGAGAAGACACTTGTGTTGGGCGGGGCAGCCACGAACCCCAAACCGAATACCAGATAATAACATCAAAATAAAATCTCAACGCCATAGCTCAAAGCTAATTGCAAAAATGAACGTTAGTTATACCAGGATTGTTGTAGGTCCAAAGATCAATGATATTAAAGTATAAGCAATGCAATATTTACATGGGCCAGATGCCAACAAACAATGAAGAGAAATCAGGCTTATAGAACTACAATCAAACAGTAGAATCGGAAACATGAGTACTTCATCCCAAAAAGAAAAAGATTAATAAATTGACTACTACATAATCCTGAAGTTTACAAGGAAAATGTTTGTATAAACTCACATTCTTGTGTATCTTATTGATGAAAGGAAAGTACAATTTATAGAGTTGCTGAGGCTCAATGAATAAGCGCATAATCAGCAATTACAATAAACCATTAATGACAAAATATTCTATCCTAATTAGACAGAGAAATAATAGGCAACAAGAATCATGGGATATGATAGGACCATAATTATGGGATTGATTTCCTAACATTCTAACACTCCCCCTCAAGCTGGAGAGTATATGTCAAACATTCCCAGCTTGCGCCTAAACTCCTCAAATTTGGATCTGCCCAGTGGCTTTGTCACTACATCTGCAATCTGATCTTTAGATCGTATATAGGACAACATCATAATGCCTGCTTCAACTTTCTCTTTAATAAAGTGCCTGTCTACCTCAATATGCTTTGTTCGATCATGATAAACAAGGTTTCTCGTCATCTCAATGCTGGATTTACTGTCACACCAGACTTGCATGGGACCTTCATACGAAATTCTCAATTCCTTCAATAATCGGATAACCCAGAGTCCTTCACATGTTTCGTCATTCACGGCTCTCAATTCAGCTTCCGCACTGCTCTTTGACACAACAGTTTGCCTCTTGCTTCTCCATGTCACTAGATTTCCCCACACATGTACAATATCCCCCCGTTGACCTTCTGGTTTCTCTGTCTTTTGCATGGTCTGCATCGGTGTAGATTTCTAGGTTTCTGGCCGTGCACTTCTTAAAGAAGATCCCTCTTCCTAGATTGAATTTCAGATAACTCAAGATTCTGTAGACAGCTGCCATATGTTCTTCCTGTGGTTGATGCATGAATTGACTTACTATTCCGACAGCATAGCTGATATCTAGGCGTGTGTGGGTCAGGTATATCAGCTTCCCTACAAGTCTTCTATATTGTTCAGAGTCAACCGGGACACCATTCTCTTTCTCTAGACGACAACCTTCTTCCATCGGTGTTCCCTCGAGTTGTGCCCCTAACATACCTGTCTCATGCAACAGGTCCAGAGTATAATTCCGCTGGGATACGTTGATGCCCCTCTTCGTTCTTGCCACTTCCATACCCAAGAAGTATCTCATTTGGCCAAGGTCCTTATCCTGGAATTCAGTCGACAAATCCCTCTTCAGTTGAGCAATAGAGTTTTCATAATTTCCAGTAATGACTATATCATCCACGTAGACAATTAGGATTGTGACTCTTCCATCATCATGCTTGACAAATAATGTGTCATCTGCTTGCCCCTAGGTGTACCCAAGTTTCCTTATTGCTTTGTTGAAGCGGCCAAACCACGCCCTTGGGGATTGTTTCAGTCCATATAGTGACTTGTTGAGCTTGCAAACTGAGCCATTTGGAGCTAGGACTCCATCTGGAACCTCCATATAGACCTCTTCCTCCAAGTCACCATTCAGGAATGCGTTCTTTACATCTAACTGATGTAGTGACCAATCCAAGTTAGCTGCTATTGACAACAGTACTTGGATTGTGTTGAATTTGGCTACCGGGGCAAAGGTCTCCTGGTAATCTATTCCATAGGTCTGTGTATACCCTTTCACAACTAGTCTTGCTTTGTACTTGTTGATGCTGCCATCAGGGTTGAATTTCAGGGTAAAGATCCACTTACACCTGACAGGCTTCTTTCCAGGAGGGCAAGATATGATGTCCAACGTCTTACTTTCCTCAAGTGCTTTTAACTCCTCTTCCGCAGCCTATTTCCACTTTGGGTCAGATATAGCTTGCTGAAAGGTGTTAGGGATGACAATTTGTGCACTGTTTACAAAAAACTCCGCATCTTGACAGACAGGTTACCATACGAAACACACCGTTGGATTGGATGCTGAGTACAAGACCTTACCCCTTTTCTTAGTGCAATAGGCCAGCCCATCTCTTCAGGATCTACTCTCGAGTCAAATCCATGTCGTTCCTTAGAGTGGGATTGGCGTTTCTCTCTGCCTCCTGGATTGTTGCCTGGCTTCTCCCTCTGATCCATCCTCTACATCCATCCCAGTCATGATCTCAACCTGTGTTTCCGAGTCATTAGGATTGGTGTTAGGAGGTGTAGAAGGTAAGGTCTCAGGGTTTTGTGGCAAGGTATTACTGGCATCAAGGAAGTTAGGTAAGGTATCAGGGATTTATGGGGTAATAGGTAGGGCATCAGTGGCTTTAGAAGTTGATTCATATGAAATTAGCCATTCAATATCTGAGGACTCCCCCTGAATGAATAATTTAGGATAATATGCGTCCTCCTCGTAGAACACGGTGTCTTTAAAGACATATAACTTCTTGGAGGTTGGGCAGTAACACTTGTACCCTTTTTGTGTGGAGGAGTAGCCAAGAAAGATGCATTTCTCGAAACGGGCAGCAAATTTACGGCCATCAGGGGTATGGACAAAGACAACACACCCTAACACTTTTGCAGGTAAGGGGTTGATAAGAGGGCAATTGGGAAAGGTGGTAAGAAGTGTTTGGATAGGGGTGGCATAATTAAGGACTTTGGATGGCATACGGTTGATGAGATAGGCCGCGGTCATAACAGCATCTCCCCAGAAGGTCGTGGGTACATTTCTTTCCATCAGCAGTATGCGGGTGACCTCCAACAAATGACAGTTCTTTCGTTCCGCAACCTCATTCTGCTGAGGGGTGTAAGGCAGGAGGTTTGATGGTGAATTCCTTGCTGATCAAGGAAGGCTTTAAAGGTATGACTGAGGTATTCTCGACCATTATCACTTCGAAGAATTCTGATAGAGGATTGAAATTGGGTTTGGACAAACTTGTGAAAGCTTTGGAAAACTTGAGCCACCTTGGACTTGTCTTTCATCAAGTAGACCCACGTGAGTCTGGTGTGATCAATGAAAGTAACAAACCATCGCTCATTTTTCTGGGTGGTTGTTCTGGCTGGGCCCCAAATGTCACTGTGGATGAGTTGGAAAGGGGTGGTGGGTTGGTAGGACTGTTTTGGATAGGAGGATCGTGTTTGTTTAGCTAGTTGACAAGTTTCACAGTGAAAAAGAACAGAATCTTTATTAAATAAATTTGGAAACACATGTCTCATATAATCAAAACTAGGATGTCCAGAACGACAATGCCATAAAAATACCTCTGTCTTGAGAACTTGAACTGACTAGAGCATGTTGTGCCTTCTAAATCCCTTTATTCTCCATCTTCGATCGCTCCAGGTAGAAAAGCCCATCCCACTCTTTAGAAGTCCCAATCGCCTTTCCCGAGTGTAAATCTTGAAACAGACAAATATCATCGTCAAATAGCACTCAGCATATATGTCTCTTCGTTAACTTGCTCAGAGATATTAAATTACAAGAGCAAGAACAAAGAGAACATGGTGAACGCTTAGTTAATTGGATAGTGTGACGGTGCCAATTCCTTCAACTTTAGTGAATACCCCATTGGCCACCTTGACACAAAGGTGCTCAGGACACAATTTAAGAGTTGTAAATAAGGTTCGATTACCCGTCATATGATCCGTGGCTCCAGAATCAACTATCCATGTATCGTCGCTAGTCCATACAGTATTGAGGGCTATGATAGAATTACCTAATTGTACCAGGTTAACACTCGGCAAAGAGTTGGACTTATTTTGTTTTTCAAATATCCGACGAAGCATCTGGAGTTCTTCTGAACTTAATGAAGTAGTATCCTTAGCCTTTTGTTCAGTTGAAGTAAGATGACCTTGTGGTTTGCTGGTGGAGGGTTTTCCGTGCAGTTTCCAGCATTCTTCCTTAATGTGACCCTTCTTAATGCAATAATGGCACCATTTGTTCTTTCATTCCTCCTGTGGCCCACGTACTGCAAGTGCTGGGCTCTCAACTGGACTTGGGGTGCTATGGTTCAAGAGCTTCCTGCTTTCTTCAAACTGCACATGATTGACAACATCAAAGAGGTGCGGTAGAGGTTTTATGCCCATGATTCTGCCCCGTATCTCCTCAAATGAGTCATTGAGTCTAAGGAGAAAATCATAGAGTCGACTTTCTTCTACTATCTTCTTGTATAATTGAGCATCCTCCACATACTTCCACGGGTGTACTTTAAACAGATCCTGTTGTTGCCAGAGTTTTAGCAACGCATTATAGTAATCGGTTACGATCAGGGTACCTTGTCTCAAGTCTCGAAGTTGTCGCTTCAAATGGATCAAGGCAGCAGTATTATCAAGAGAGGAATAGGTTCTTCTGGCTGCATCCCAAATCTCTTTGGCGGTGTTTGCCAGGAGATAGCCTTTGCTGATATCAACGGTCATAGAATTACAAAGCCAAGTCATAACTTGGTTGTTTTCAGCAAAACAAGTATCAAATGTGAGGTCATTCGGGGCTAGTTATGGCGCTACTCCGTTGATGTATTTTTCCTTTCGCCTTCCACGGATATACCGCAACACGTTTTAAGACCATTGGAGATAATTCTTTCCATTAAACCTAGAGTTAATAACCATACTCTGAGGTTCTGGAAACTCTGAGGCCATTAAGGTGCTACTAGTAGTAGAGGAAGAGGAAGAGGAATTGCTTGAGACAATTGAGGAAGGTGTACCGGACATGAGTGCAGTTGGATAGGTTCTGTTTGAAGCTGTATTTCTAGGAACTGAGCCGAAAAGAGGAGGGAAATCAGAAAAGTTCATGATTCTGGGAAGAGGTCACCGGAAAACGCCGTCACAGGCAGCGCGTGGAGGTCACGAGCTGGTGCTGTGGTGGCGCATGAGGGCCACGCGCCAGTTTGATCACCGTCGCCGCTCTGGGTTCTGCCGATCGGCGGCTACCGGTCCTGCCTGTGGTAGCGGTATAGCTGGGAATACGGGCCAGCCCGCGGGTTGCGGGCTAGCCCACACCAACCCACGGCCCGCGTGGTGCGGGCCTATGCAGCCTGCACTTCTGCGGGCTAGCAAAATGCCAACCCTAACCCGCACACGCGCCAGCCCACTGGCCCGCATTTTTTTTTTTTTGAAAAAAAAAAAAAATTATATTTTTTAAAGAGGATTGAAAATATGAGACACATATATATGAGTAATTAAATTTACCTTCCTAGTATCAATCATTTGTCTTATAAAAATTTAAAAACATAATCTACAATTTAAGAGATAAAATTATCAAATTTGTTAAAGTTTATAAGAAAAACATAAACTCATCCTCAACAACCAAGATATAATAATTTTGTTTAAAGAAGAAGTGAATAAGCTAAGATTTTTTCTCTTTGGATTGGGAGGTATCAAGATAGGAGTGGAAAACTTATAAGTTTTGTAAAATTATTATATGTAAATAAAAAATAAAAAATAAAAAATTTTGTGGGCTAACCCGCCAACCTGCAGGCTGGCCCGCATCAACCCGCGGGTTATGCGGTGCAGGCCTGTGCGGCCCGCATTTTTGCGGGTTGGGATTTTCCCAACCCGAACCCATCAAAACCCGCGGGCTCACGGGTTGAGCCCGTGGGTTGGACCCATATTACCGGCTCTAGATAGCGGTGTGCTCACACGCGCCACCCTCCGCTAGATCTGTTTGCATGCGCTGCTGCCTCTCTCTCTCTCTCTATGCTCGCGTTTTGCTCTCTCTTAGTCTCACAGATGCAATTTCTGATGCTGCATTTCACAGAGCTCTGATACCATGTTTGTATAAACTCACATTCTTGTGTATCTTATTGATGAAAGGAAAGTACAATTTATAGAGTTACTCAGGCTCAATGAATAAGCGCATAATCAGCAATTACAATCAACCATTGATGACAAAATATTCTATCCTAATTAGAGAGAGAAATAATAGGCAACAAGAATCATAGGATATGATAGGACCATAATTATGGGATTGATTTCCTAACATTCTAACAGAAAATGAATGTTGCAGCATCAAGCAATATATGAAAGCATTCATAATTATCTCTCAGCTTATGTTTTGACTCAGGCATCAAAATCCAGGTAGAATAAGGAGAAATAATTGTACCTGCAAATTATTTATTATGATAGCTAGTGCTTTTTCAGATTCTCGTTTGCAATCTTGGAATGATGAGTCTCCATATGCCTGCCACAAGGAAAACAGAAACAAGAGTTGTCTCATCAAAGTAACAAATTTATTACATTATGTGAAACATATGCCAATATTTTTTTCAGGTGACAAATATTAATTTCTTTAGAAATTAATATTTGCTAAATGTAAACAAAAACAAGTGAATGGATTGAATTGACAATAAAAAAAAACATGTCAGCCCCACACAACCTTAAAGATTGGCATTGCTCCATTGAAGAACCTGACTGCATCTGCGTAGGCCTCTGATTTGATGCATTTTCTTAATCTATCAGGTAGATCATATATGAACTGCTCTTACACCAAGTTGAAAAGTGTGTCAATCATAGGACCAAAACATCTATAATCAAAGTTAACAACCATAATGCAAACACTGATATGCTTCTATCAAGATTTTAAAACTATGTTTAGAGGATGGATTATCAGGAATGAAGTGGCAAGGAATTGAATGGTCAATTTGGGGTAACCTCTTGTCTATGAGATTTTTTTACAATGACATGCAATGGAAAATAAGGGACTCCAACACCTTTCCTTGCCACTCAAAACCAAAAAATTTTTGTCGCTCCATATTGGGGGCTTTTGGAAGGAAAGGAATGGACAAGTGGTACAATTATATCTATATTCTCCTTCAACAAAAACTTCTTAAAATCACATTCTCGTTATAAATGTGATATTGAAAAAATAATTCAAAAATCATTCCATTCCTTATGATCCACACCCTCTCCTCAGTAAATTCTGAAACAATTGGAAAAGGCATATATCTTTTCATTCGACTCTGTGCCTTTTTACTCCACATCATTCTCTTCTAAACTCCCTAACATAACCATGGAGTAAATTACTCTTCCCATCACTGGGAGATGCCTAAATTGCCCAGCCCTCTCCTTTGTTTTTAAAGTATATAGTACCCTCCCTTGTAATCAAAGATGCATTACATTATCTCTTCTGCACCCATAATGATAAGTTTTAAAAAAAAAAAAAAACCACAATTACACTCATTTCACTGCAATACCCCAAGTCCCCTGTAACCTGTTATATGATATAACAAGCATTAAATCATTTTTATCAATGTAACACAGTGAATGTTTTAAATACAGCAAATTTTAAAATCATTTAATAAAAAATAAAATTATTAAAAACAAAGAACATATTCACAAAATGACATTTTAAGACTGCATAATTTAAATAAAAGAAAATAATATTATTCTTAAGGTTATTTTAGTTATCTTATTAGTTCAGGGGATAGCTGTGTAAATGTTCAAAATCACTAATGGCCTAAGTTTTAAGCAATATCAAACCCGTGACCTCCAGGAAAACTTTCATGTCACTAAGTCACAAAGTCATTAGCTAATAGCTCAAACTTAAATGAAAGGTTTTCTGATGTCGAGCTTAACCCCAGAGTGTAACAATGTCAATCTGTGCTGCCAGAAAGCTGTCACTGCTTTAATACCTGAACTTTACGAAGAAGATTGCAAGTCCGATGCAGTTTCTCTACATGCTCTCTTTTCTCATAAAGGGAAGTGTTAACAGTATCACTCCTTGATTGCACAGACATTATCTGCATTGGAGATTAAAAAAAGGGTTCCATCGAAAAACCTTCTCTGTTTTGATTTTTCAAAAAGAACGAGTAAACCATGATTGAAAAATTAATGCTGCACTTACCTTTTCAAGAAGCTGTTCCATATTTGCCTCCATCCCGGATATGTTATTTTTCATCCTGTTTGGCAAACAAATTGCATCACACATTTTTTGAAGAAATAAATGAACCAAGTTATTGAAAACGCAAGGGATACACACCAAATTTAACAGGGAGGAAATTTTTTTTTATGAGAAAAAGAAAGGAAATTTGTAAGAGCATTTGATCGACAGTGTAGACAGCGCGATTTGGTGATGGTATGTCATGTAACTCATGTATCAAAAGTTCGTAAGCAGTAATTTCCCCACAAAAAATAAGCATAAGTTAGAAAATAATAAGCAGCGCAAAAAAAGAGAAATAATAGTTAGAAAAAAGAAAACCTCTTTATTGTATCTGTGGCGCTGATGAACTTGTTATAATTCTCGTAGACCAACATTTGCAGGTCAGTGTCAAGATTCTTTATTTCAGCCGCCATTTCAACATGCCTCTGGAGCAGACCTTCCAAATTCGACTTTTGTACCTTCATGATTTACAGATAAATGCACAACAGAATCAACCACTTCGTACTCCAACTTCAAACTCATACTACCATGACAACAACTCACAATAATCCTATTCGCTTTCTTCCTCAATTTCCGTGAGGAAAAAAAAAAGAGTTCGATTTCGACCTCAGAATACCCATGGGGGTTGATAGATTCGATTAGAACGAGAATTACCAGGTTATTCATGTAGTGATCAGGATCGAAGTAGGTGGAATTGATGTCATCGAGAGTGGGGGATCTGGACGAGCCAATGCTGGAGTTGGATGACGCGGAGGGGTCCTGAGAGTAGAAACTGGAGAGAAGATCCCTCGTTCGCTTAGCCTTGTCGTCTAACGATACTTCATCAGTCCCCATTTTCCTCTTTTCTTCGATCTAACTGTGTCGACGCTGCACCGATCTGTGAACTGAAATTGCTTTGTTCAACGGCAAAGACGTCTGCTGGACCTGGACTGGTACTCCTATATTATTTTACTGGGAAAGAAGTCGAAAAATTGCTATCGGTTAATACTTCGATTGAACGCAGTCAAACCCACCGGTCGACCTGTGTGGCACAAGATACAAGGAACAAAAAAAACGGACCGATAATGAACCGATCAAGGGTTAGTGATAATAAATATATATACATTAATATATTTTTAAGCTTCTATAGATAAAAATGAAAATTTTTACAAAAACAATGTTTAAAATCTATTAGTATTAATTATAATATCTATATTTATGCAATAATATCTCTTTTCCTATAATTATTATATCCTTTTAAATAATTTTTTTTATTATCTTCTTCTTTTTTTTAGATTTGTTCTTTCTTTACTTACTTTTCTCTTCATCTTAATCTCCAAACTTCCATTTTCCCCTCAAAAATAGCACAAAACAATAATTAAAAAAAAAAGGAAATCGGTCCAACAAATTGAGCTATCGGTTTTTACCGATTTCAAAACGTTTCACAGTCCAATAAGTAAATCAGACCGGACCACTGACCGATTGAATCGGCTGATCCAGTTTTTTGTTCACATGTCACCGTTACCTATTTCACTCGAAAAAGAAACGCTATTACCTCGTCACGACGTCGTTGGTTATGTTCCTTCGGACGTGGCATTCATTCTTTTCCTAATGTGTGTTTAGCAAGCACCAAAACCATGATTTGCACAACCTGAGACAAAACTCCTCTCACACACTTACCTCATAAGTTGTAAAAGTTATTAAAAAAAACTAATCCAAACACACACCTAATGTATAATGTATCCAATAACTTAAAATACTTTTTTTTTACTATATCCATCATTGTAAAATATTTGTTTAAGGGTGTTAAGGATCATAAACTTTTTTTAATCAAACATTTTAAAATATTTTTTTATGTGAATCTAACTCTTCAAATCATCAAAATCATTAAGTGTAAAATTAAACAAAAACATACTTCAAAATTATAAATGCCCTAAAAAAACATTTCACATACAAGGCGCATTATAGAGTACTTTTGGCCTTGTTTGGTATGGGTACTGGGGGTAGAGACTGGAATTGGGTCAAAATATATCGTTTGGTATGAAGAACTACGGATAACCAGGGGTTGAGAGTATTATGAAAGTGGGATTGCTGCAAAGCCACCACCCCCTCGTATTATGTTTTCAATACTGGAATTGTAAAATTGTAAAGACAAAAATATCCTTAATTAAAATATTTTTCAGATAAAAATAACTATGATCTTAACCTAGAATCAATCCCCCTCACATAATCACTCTCTCTTTTTTCCCCTCACCAACAACATAAATCACTCTAATCTACTTTTAGAAATATCGTCACCCTGAAGATCGCCTCCTTGAAAATTTGCATCATGTCGAACAGTGGATGTTTGAAGGAGCGTATTAAAACCTGGACCGGACCGGCCGGGTTAGGCCGGAAACCGGCGACCCGCTCACTTGGCCGGTCCGGTCAACCTACCAACTCGGACAGTTTTGACTCGGGACAACCCGGCATAACTCAGAGCGAATCGGCCATAACTCGGCTAACCTGTGCGAGTCGATGGGTTGCCCGGTTATAATTTTTTAATATCTGAAATCAGAAAAAAAAAAACAAGAAGAACAGAATACCTAAACCTTCTTCCTCGCTGTCAAGCTTCTTATCGGACTGAACTTTAGCTTCATCGGTGTCGACTTAGAAACTCCATAAAAACGAAGAATGTTTACCGGAAAAAAGAAAAAAGAAGTAGAAGAGGAGGATATAAAAAATAAAAGTTCAGTCAGCACTTGGTGATGTTTTCAGGACATGTAGCTGGCGACAAAAAGGGTTGATGGAGAAGGAATCATTTCCAGCGGTGACAGGTTGCTGGAGGTGAGAACGACCAGAAACTTTGAGAGATATGAAGTAAAACTAAAAGAGTTTAGAAGCTCTTGTGATTTGTGAAAGAAGGAAAGAAAGATGAAAAACAATACGCATTAATGATAGTATCAGACTATACAGTGTATAATAGACTGTTTCATCCTTTTTCTTACTTTTTCACAGCTAGCAGTCCTTTTATTTCCGCATTCCTATGTAAAGCCATCACCCCAAAGTGATCACATATACATATATAATAAAAATTAAAGAGAAAGGGAAGTCTGCAATTAAAAAACAAACTAGAACTTAGGAAGAAGCGAAAAATTTGAAAGGCAACTCTCCCGTTAAGATATATAAGGTATTTTTAAATATTATTTTTATTAAAACTATAACCAAATATAAATATTTTTATCCATTTTATTTAGTTATATCTTTTAAATTATTACCGGTTTGACCCCGGGTTAACTACCGGTCTAACCCACTAACCCTTGACTCGCTACCTCAACCGGTTCAGTGGCCGGTCCGATTTTTAATACCTTAGTTTTAAGAGCATCAGGGTGTATGCAGTTACACAACGATAATTATCTCAGCTTTATTTTTAAAAAATTTTCCTTTATTTCCTGCTTCAGTTACACAAACAGCTACTTCATTCCATAGCCAAATCACCATCACCATCACCATCACCATCACCATTACTACCACCTCTTGTTAATCTTATTTCCTGCTTTATATGTGTTCATCTGGTTTCCAAGCTCTGCTCAGTACAAATTTCCCCATATTTCCCAGGCTTTGGAAGATGAAACCATGGTTTTTCTCCCTAAAACCAAGCAAACTTCATATTTCTTCGCATGACCCGAATTAAGAAAATTCAGATCGTATCTCTGATGGGTGTATACTGATCAATTCGAGTATTTCGGTCTTTTCATAATTAATGACTATTTATTAAATAAGATAAATAAAATTATTCCCTCCAACTATTACTTTGTACCAAACATATTTTTAAAGCATCAATCCTAGTCCTGATCCCAATCATAATCTCAATCTTAGTCCATCAAATTCAATACCACGTACCAAACAGGACCTTTAGGTTATTCAATATGCTGGCAAAAAAAAAGTTACTCAATGCTTTGAAAAAATACTTAGGACCCGTTTGATTCGATCCCATTACACTATACAGTGCAGTGCAATACAATATTAATTACAGGGGTAATATTTGGTTTGATTTTTAAGTAAAGTGTAATGAGTTAATATTTTAAAAATTATTTAAAATTAATATATTACAAAAAATCTATTTTACCCTTAATATAATCTTCGTAAAACAAATAGTTAAAAGCTAACAGCGACGGGGATGGAGGAGGAGGAAGTAGTGGCAGCTGCAAGGATGGGAGTGGAGACGGTGGTGGCAGAGGAGGAGGTAGTGGTGGCGGCAGAGGACGGGTGAAGGCAGCAGAGGAGGTAATAATAGTGGCTGCGGGCGGGTGGCGGTGGCTGTGGGCGAGTGGCGGCGGAGGTAGTAGTTTTGGTGGTGGGTAGGTGGCAGTGGCGGAGGAGGTAGTGGCGGCAGTAGAGGGCAAGCGGCCGCGGCGAAGGAGGTAGTGGTGATGGCTGTGGGCGGGTGGCGGCAAAGGAGGAGGTGGTGGCGGTGGCAATGGCCAATGGCAGAGGAGATGGTAGTGGGTGGGTGGCAGTGGCAGAGAATGTAGTGGTGGTGACTATGGGTGGGTGGCAGTGGAGGTAGTGGTTGTGGCAGTAGGCAACAGCGACCGTGGCGGTAGGAGGGTGGTAGGGGAGGAGGAGGTGGTGGTAGTGGCGGTGGGCGAGTAGCAGCGGAGGAAGTAGTTGTAATGCCCCAAATTTTGATTAAGGGCTAATAATAATTATTGAGAATAAATTGTGAATTAAAGATGAAATTATTATGTGTTTTGTGGCAATTTCGGTAAATGTGCCAAAATCAGTTAAAAAATTGTTTGTTAATTGGTCAGTGATTAATGAAAAAATTAATTGCTAACTAAGAAGAAATGAGATGTGTGACCAAATGGCTAATGGAGTGGTTAGAGTAACTAATTGGTTACTCACTTCATAAGAGTCAATGAAATTGTGACACTTAGCAAGATGAGGTTGAGAGAGAGGGCATGGGAGAAGTCAAACTCAATAAAAAAATGATTTTCTCTCTCTCTCCTCTTCCCTCCTTTTCACTAAAGCAAGCATGGTTTGGGGGGTGTCATCATTCCTTCTTCTTCCTCACTCATCTCTCTCTATTTCGGCAGCCATGGATGTGCAAGTGAGAGAAAGAAAAACTTAATTTTAAGGTAAACAAATGACTCCAAATGCCAAAATTCTCTTCTTTAATACTGTTCATTGGATTGAGGACTTCATTTTTATGGTTATAGATTATCCATTGGAGTTGATTTGAGCACTCAAGGAAATCTAAGAGTTGGAGAACCAATGAGCACTTTTGAGGAAGTTGTTGAGGTGACTAAAAGAGGTCATTCTATCTATGTTTTATGCTATTTGATGAAGCTTTAAATTTCTAGGAATTTTGGCCCTATTTTCAAAAATTATGTTCATTGGGAGTTTGGTATGCTTTGGTCATGGAAATGGTGTTTTAGGATGTGATTTGGATAGATAGAATTGGTTTAAGGTTGAAATGTTAAGTTTGGAGATTTTGGGAATCTTGTGTTGAATGTGATTTAAAACTAAAGCATGATAATAGAATATGAATTTGGTAGTTTTAATATTTCCATTGGATTCCTTGTGTATTTTTAGTGGGAGCAGCCTTGGTTGGGGATTTGGGATCATTGAAAACACCTGGGTAAAGTTTGAAAAATGTCGTCATTTTACTGCGTTTTTTGCTTCTGATATGTATCACTCGAGTAATCAAGGGTCTCACTCGAATGAAATCGTGCATATTCTCTTTTCCCTTTGAGTTTTTTGGCGCACTTCCGTACAAAAAGCCAAGAGTGTTGTTTTCACTTGCGGGTGTTGCGGGTTATCACTTGAGTGAACCATGTTTTACTCGAGTGTGGGTGTATCTGACAATATGAATTAACGTCTCGAGTTGTCACTCACGGTCAATTTTTAAGAGTGTCTTAACACTCTCGAGTATTAAGCCATCACTCGAGTGCCAAGGTCCCTGCTTGAGTGATGTTCTCCTTTGAAAGTTCCTTGTACTTTAGGGTGAGCACTTTCTGTACCTCACTTTGTGGAACTCAAGTGAGCATTTGACTATCACTCGAGTGAATTGAGTTATGCTCGAGTGCAGTGATCAATTCTTGTTTCTGTTATTACCTTCTGCTCTCGGGTGAGCACTTTCTGCACCTTACTTCGTAAGACTTGAGTAAACATCTGGCTATCACTCGAGTATTGTTTCCATAACTCGAGTACAAGTCTATCATCACTCGAGTGAGGTCTTCGTCACTCGAGTGTAACAGTGAAAAATCTGTACTTTCACTTCTAAAAGGGGATCTTTGGGATAATCCTTCCAACCCTTTAGGACTTTTGTTAGAGTCATTTGCAGCTTACTAGAGAACATTAATGATAACCAATCTAAGTGTTGTGAAGTCATTTAAATATTGGAATAGAGAATAACACTTCATCCCTAATTATGAATTATAGGATTTGACATTTACCCTATTCAGGAGAGACTAGTGCCAGAGCACACGCGGAAGGACCAAGGTAGTGACTTTTCTCTCATATTGTGTATAATGCTTAATATGCATGACTTATCATTGTGATCTTGTGAATGTGTTATCGGCTGTAGGACATTACAGCTTGAGCAGTCATAGGGGTGATGATTGTCACACCTACCCCTGTCGTTGTATCTGCCGTTGTAATTGTAGAAGATGCGTCGTGGAATTGTGGATTACTGTTTGAGTATCCGACCAGCGTGGTTGTATGTTGTAAAACACTTATATGAAACCCAGTTCTGGTAAATTATATTATTGTGAATCATGTTGTGGTGCAATACAGCGTGAGCAAACGTAAAGGTGACACACGTCATACCTGCCCTTGCCGTTGTAATTGCCGTTGCAGTTGCGGTGTATTGTATTATGGTTTACTTACATGCTTTGTTGTTGTGCATACTATGAGTGATTTGACACTACGAGGATTCCTTAGAATCTCACTCTTCCAAAATAAATTTCAGACAGCGCAGGTAGATCTAAAGAGAAGGAGGTGATGAAGGGTGATTAGAGCTCAGGGCCAAGAATTATTTTGGTTTTTGGTTGTCATTTTTGATATTGTATATGGTAATTGTGTAATCCCCTAAATTGGGAAAATTGATTATGGGCATTTGTGCCTTATAAACCCCTCATTAATTGGTAGAACCTGAGTGTGTCGGGAATTTGCATTGTACTCTGATATTTATGAATGAAATCGTACTGTACAGGCCATTTGTGTAATTGAAATGTGAATATGAGATCGTTGTTAATTAGGTTTTAGAAAAATTTTTGAAAACCATGTTTTGGGAAAAAAGAATGTTAATAAGTCCCAAATCATCGCACGGTCTCTAATTCCACATAATCACGTTTTTATGAACTTAATCTCAACCTTGGATGAGAAGGGGGTTACAGTAGTGGCGGAGATGGCAATGGTGGGGGTAGCGGCAGCAATAGTGGAGGAGGAAGAGGAGATAGTGGCGGCGGCAGGGGGTGGAGGTGACGGCGGTAGAGGAGGCTATGACAGTTGTGGCATGATGTGGTAAGTGAAATAAGATAAGTGAAACAAAGACACAAGAAAACTAAAGGATAAATTGGACCTTTTTAATCATGCAATGGGATGATAATGAGGATTTATAGGGGGTATGTATGAATGAGGATTACCAATTTTTTGGTAATCATCATTACCATGGTAAATCCTATTACCATGCTAAAGAGCAACCAAACATTCTTCTCTTAGTAATACAATCATGATTACCATTATAGACATGCAATGAGATTGAATCAAACGGGCTCTTAGGATACTAGATACACATTAACCCTTCCCCTTTTTATATTAATATTGATTTTTAAGGTTCGATTCTCCCATCACTTTCTCTTCCTCTTCATTTTCTTTTGAAAATCCCATTCTCACCTTCAAATATAAAAAATGCATATATTTAAAAAATTTTGTAAAAATAAATAAATAAATTTAAACAGTTACATGTTGATCATAATGCAATATAAAATAATGGATGGAAAGTTGTTAATTCATAAAAATATTATAATAATGACTTTATAAAATATTTAAACTAAACCAACTATTTTTTTTAAGTAATAATAATTTAAAGATATAGAAGAGATTCAAAGGGGGAAAACGAGGAGAAATAGGAAAAAGGAGAGATCTTTGACCTCATTTTTCCTTTTTTGCTGGGCATTTCGATTCTTTCCCATCTTTCTCTTCTTCTTCTTCTTCTTCTTCTTCTTCTTCTATTTTCTACTATTGGATATTTGGGATCAAATAATTTATTTATTGAGAGAATCATTCAAAAATATCTTTGGGGCAAATTAATTACTGATTACTATTAAGCATGCAAGCGATCTTCCGTGTGTACAAGCGATCTTCTGTTTTGTACAAATCATCTTCCGTATGTGCAAAAATCTTCTATATAAATGTGCAAACAATCTTCCGTTATATGCAACAGATTTTTCATGGTAGCATTTAGCAATTAATTTGCCAAAAAAAATATTTATCAACAATTCTCCCTTATTTATTTTTATAGAATATTATAATGATACCTTTTCCAATATATCATAACAATTATTTTATAAATTAGAGTTTTAAATCTGAATCTATCATAATCCCAAGTAAAAAAAAAAAAAACTATCAGAAACAATAAGATGAGGAGAATTCCTCAAAATCAGCATGTTGCAACCATAAGTGTTTAAAATAGTTTATTTATAGAAAATAAACACTTATTATGTAAATTGAGATAAATTCATTTTACATATTTATTTCGTATACGTAAATCATAGATTTTAAATATTTATAAATCAAAAATAAATTATCTCAGCCAACCACGAAATTTCGGCCCGACTGGTGCGTTCCACGTTTTCCTTTCCTTTCCTGGTCTATAAAATTCTCCTTCTACCGCACGGCCAACTTTCTTTCCCCCCCCCCCCCCCCCCCCCCTTTTTTACCTAATCCCCATTCTGCGTTCCCTCCTCCGTCACCTTGCTCCCGGCTGTAGCTTTGTCCGCTCCATTTCTCTTTTTCATCTCACCATCTTTCCACCTCTTTCATTTGCTTTGATTATTGTCCTTCTCGAAAGATCGTGTCTTTGATAGTAAGGTTTCTCCTAGACTTAGGGTTTCGGTTGTTCATCATAGTTTGATTTGATTGGGTTTGATTTGTGCGCAGAGGGCATATGCCTTTGCAAATCGCCTCAATGTTTGCGGAATTTCTATGATCCACCCCAACTCCATGCGTCGATTTCGTTTGTTCCACTCCTTCTCTGTTGTGTTTCTGTACTGGTTCTACGTGTTCTCATGAACTCCCTGTCAATCCCCTGATCTCTCACCTTCGGTGTTTGATTCCTTGTTTTCTTTTGTATTTCGACCATTAGATCTCTCAATTCAGTTTCGATTACTTATTAACAATCACCCATTCGAGTACGTTATTCAATTAGGAAATCACTCTTAAGTTTTAGGGTAATGGCTTCGAATCACCGTCCAGCAAGCTCGGGATCTGACGACCCAAGATCTGACGTCATGGACGAGAGGAAGAGGAAGAGGATGCAGTCTAACCGTGAATCCGCGAGGCGATCGCGGATGAAGAAGCAGAAGCAACTTGAAGATCTGACCAATGAGATCAGCCGATTGCAAAGTGCAAACAGTCTTTTAGTTCAGAACATAAAGGAGAAGGAGGATGCATACAATGAGATCGAATCCAACAACACTGTCCTTAGGGCGCAGACTATGGAGTTGTTCGAACGATTGCGTTTTCTGAACTCCATACTTGAGATCGCTGAAGAGGTCAGCGGGCTCTCTGTTGAGATCCCCGAGATACCAGATCCTCTCCTGAAGCCATGGCAACTTCCTTATCCGGTACAGCCGATCATGGCTTCAGACTTCGTCCTGCATTGATCTGAGGCTCCTTAGCATGTGCATTTTGTCATTTATCTTTTTTGAGTTATCTGTTGGCATGATGTGTTTCTGTTGTTCCGTTGGGTTCTGACGAGTCTGTTAGATTTCCTCTGTTGGGTTTCTTTAGCCAATGTTGTCAATACTGGGAGTGCCTCTATGGTTTCTTGGTGTAGTTAGTAGATAGTGATGGTATGTTTTCTGGTGTTTTTGATGTTATTTTAATATGATATTTCCTATGTGTGTTTAGTGTTTGACCTGCAAAATAACTTGTGCATTGATGAATGGTGATTCTGTATGGTAGTATATCGCCGTAAAACATACCAACGTATCTGCATTGTAGCCCGTAATTGGTAAATTTTGAAGCCTGTGGCAGTTGCAGTGGTATGAGATATCGTTCAGTTCTGAGCTGTGGGTGATTAATTGCAATTGAACATCAAGGTTGTGTTTTATTTTGATTTGAGGACTCAACGAATGAAAACTGCTTCTGTTTTGTGTTCGTAGTAGGTTTTCAACCAATTTTTCTCATATTTTTTGTAGGCTTTCAATTTCTGAAATGTCCTTGATTTAAATTAGCGCTAGTTTTTTTGAGCTGCGAATTAGAAATTTCATTAAACAGAATCTACCAAAGCGACCAGCTCAAGTGGATAGCAAGAGGAGATTCCATCATTCGAATGAATTGATTCAATAAAATGCAGAATCATATTTGAAGTTAATTCAATAAAATGTAATTGCCATCATCCGATTGAAAGTGCATCTTAATCCAATTCTAATGAGTCTTTGAAAGACGCCAAGTAGTTATCGTTTGAGTTGATTCCGATATTCCCAACTTCCCATGGACTTCCTAATTTGCAAAGAGCCTTTAGGGATTAAAATGAATGAATTGGATAACAACAATGGGGTATCATTCGCGTCGCTTCCGAATTGCCCATGGGCCTCCTAATTTGCGAAGTGCCTTTTGGAAATTAAAATGGATGGATCACAAAATTTGTATGATCATGTCAGTCATCACGAATAATCTGAAAATAAGCAGATCAATGAATAGTAGCAGCAACAGTAAAAGTAAGCTGTTTCCATAATTTTAAACAAGCTCTTTTATGAATCATGTTCAATTTAATTAGATTCATGAATATTTTAAATACATGCTTCTTTTGTATTTCTTTATCTCAACTCTCAAGTCAAAGACACCCACCCCACGACACCCTTCCTTTCCCTGATCCTTGTCATTACAATCTGTGAATGAATAATTGACATTGCATGCGAGATGATGGAAATTAGCGTCGCCTTCGTCGGTGCAATTATAAAACCAAATATAATAATCTATAAGCTCATTATATGATCAATATAGGCATCACAATCAGAATATTTAGCGATGTGGACCCTTCTCGACTCCTGTAGTTAAACACATGGAAGCATCAACGATGGTTTGATTGGGGTAATAATTTGAAAATGGGGTAGAGAGAAGTCGGATGATGGTTCAGGCTTCGTATACTCCCGCCAACTATACGATGTTAAAATCAATTAGCTGGAGTAATTAGTATGATCCTAATACTATCGTAATTAATCTCGTTTCAACTATTAAACTATTTTAAATGGAAGATTTGACAACATTATTTTACTGGCCTTTTCTACTTATCCATCTTTTTAGATGCTATTGACATAAATAATGTAAAAAATACTTTTCCAGTCCGTGATGGGTCGTTAATATAACAATATAATAAGTTGATTAGTCTATGCCATGAAACACAATTAATTGTCACAAGGACTGGAAAGTACGTTTTGGAGGCCAAGGCGATGTCAGTGTCTAATGAAAGATTGTATCTTTGCATCTACACCAGTGCCGCGATAATAGAATACCTTGAGTCCTTATGAAGTTGTAAGCTTTACCCCTTTACGTCAAGAGGAATTAAATCATTGATCTCTGCCCATACCCACACTAACCTGAAGTTTCAAGTGAATCCATTTTATAAATATAAATTTGGTCTTGCACTTGTATTAAAAAGATAACAAACGCAGAGTAGAGACAACGTCAGAGGATTTGATCCCGTCTCACCTAGAGCTCTTCAAATTTCACAACTCCCAATTAAATCTTACCAAAAGTATTGCTTTGAAGTTTGAATTGTTGCTCCCCATACAACTTTCTCAATTAGGCAGCCATTATGAAAAATAATTTTTTAAGCTACAATCAGGCAAATAAGTAATTGATTATTTCACAGTCAAATAAAAATTAAGTAATAGCTGTGTGTTCATATAATGTAACAGAGAAAGCTCATAACCGACAATTTTCACATATATGTGGGCTGGGGCTATCAATTATCGTAAGTGCGGCACTCAACGGTCTCCGGGTTGTCCTTGCAATAGTCCTCAAGCGGGTCGGATTCCTTGTTCTTGTCCCTCGCATGGCTGGCCGCCGCGCTCAGCTCCTCCACCTCGTCCCATGCCGCCACACATTCACTGCCGGCTGGGTCACCTGAGCATGCCTCCTCCGCGTTCTTTATGCTTTCTTCAACCTTGTCGGATATCCTGTCCGGAGCAGCACGCACGGGTGGGATAGATGTAAGAATTCGACCCGAACCAAACTTGGCGGTGCACCTTTGGGCGAGTAGCAGTGGGAACTTGACGGTGGGTGACTTTTGCGATGAGTCTGACGCCCGGAGCACAAGTCTAGGACTTGAAAGGCTCACACCACTTATTGTTGCCATTCTTCTTCCTCTCTTGATATGACGATTTGGAACGAAGATAATATCTAATGGGGAGAAAGCATAGGAAGACCTGCGTATATATAGACGATGAAGCCAGACGGCTGGGTTAGAAAATCACACAAACTTCTTATCATGTGACGACCAGTTGAGTTCTGCCACGTGGAGTAGTGTTAAGATATTTTGCTGCCGGGAAATATGAAAGATCAATCTTGGTTTTAGAAATTCCACATGCATGACTGGAATTCCATCGGCTAATGTATTGTTGTGGGAGGGAAGAAGATCTACGAATGTGGGAGGAAGGAGTCAAAAATAATCGGAAAAATCTCGATATTTTGGTGCCTTTGATGCCATTTGTCTACTAAATTTTTGTCCGCCGGTGAAAATATCAACCCTCCATCTACATTATCCACGCTCCTGTATTTTCCGCCAACCACATGTTAATCGCCCAACTATTTATAACTGTCAATTAAGTGATTTTTTTGGGGAAGGGGGTCGATTGGGTGGCAACATCTTTGTTTTATGCATAAATGATAGGGATATATATGAAAATTTTGTCTGGAAGTTTGAATTACCGTTATCCCAATTAATTTTGACCGTTAGTTGACTAAATATATTGAGTTGATAGTTTACATTTTTTCCATGTCATTTTTTTAATATGCAAATTTACCTTAAAAGTTATAAATTTAACTTTAACAAAAGATGAAATAGATGACATATGAACTTCCGGAATAAATTTGCATTTTAACAAAAATAACGGGAAGATAAGTGAACTGATAGCTTAGCATATTTAGTTAACTAACAATCAAAATTAACTAAAATAATGACAAGGGCAAAACTGCACCCTTTTTAACATTTTCAGAGTAAAATTGCCTTTAAAAAACTTCCAAGACAAAATTGCTCTTTAACGCTAAAAGATATGCCCAAGGCACAAACTTGGAAAGAGTTTTTTCTTTTCTTTTCAAGTTTTTAAAACAGTTAACGTTAATATAGAAGTGTTAATGGTGAATAAATTAATATTTGAAATACAAAAAAATATAAGAAAAAAAGACACTTAAATACTATTTGAATTTTAAAATCCTAAATTAGTTTTGTTGGCAATAAGAATAATAGGATTGATAAAAATAATATAGCAATTGACAACTTAAGTTTTTAAGAAATCACTTATTTAAGATTTTAAAATTCAAATGATATTTATTAATCTTTTTCCCAAAATATTAACGGGAGCGACTTTCAACTTCAAATGTAATGGGTTTGTTTATATTCTGAAATTCCCAGTAGAAGGATTTCTAGGGAAAAAATCACGTTCGAATGACGTAGATGGTGAAAAAATATCCAAACAGCAAACAAAACAGTCAAACGATTAAAAGAAATATTTTTTGGCTTGAAAACGATTAAAAAAAATAAACGCGACTTTTTCATACAAGTCTTTTTATCTATCTTAAATGATTCTCATTATTACTAATTTATACCATATTTTGTGGCGAGGCAAGTTCTCTATAAGGACACATTAGTGTTCATTATGCTCATAGACACACATGAGCTCTCAAGTATATTGGTCTATATCGTTTAAGCAGAGTAAATCATGGACTCTAATAATGGGAAGGATGGCCTCGGAACTAAAGTTAACACAATTAAAAGCAATGCACTCATTCTAGTAGTCACCATTGTCTGGATGCTGGAGGAGAGCATGCAGACTTCACTACACAACCTTCCAACAAATCTTTCATAATATTGGGGCATATATCAAAATGTTCAGCAAACACATCACCAATTAAGTCACTTATAGCAGCAATTATGAGGATTCAAAAAAACAACTTAAAAACTTATGACTTGATTCCTAGAAAACCTTAATACAATAATGAAGTCAAACCTAGAAAATCCAAATGTTCTTGTTCAAATTTACGAAATCACAAACTGCTAGTTCCATACCAATGGTAGGAAGCATGAAAGCTGACTGAAATGACGCAAGATATTTGCAGTGTTATTTCGGGTAATAAAAGTGTCTGATGCGTGTTGAAACACGGCACTTTGTTGAAGTATCCGTGTTTCATAAATCTCCAAGATAGATACATAACTTGTTTCAGATTTCTACAAAAGCTCGGACTAATGATTTTAAATTTTGTATGCTTGTTCAAACACTTTCGAGTTTTAAGATTGAGTTACATATCCCAAAGGAAGACATAACAAAACAAAAACAATTAAGCAGTAAAAGCTAAAAGATAAGGGAAGCAAGGAAAGAAAATAGAGCAAAACTTAATAAAATTTCCAAACCAGCAATACAGTCCACAACTCAGTGCAGGAAGCTTATTCCTTTGAATCTTAAAATAAGTTCAGCTCATTTGATTCAAAGAGCCAGTCAAACTGTCAAGAAATGGCTTCTAAATGGATGTCACAGACACAAGGCATGAGGTTTACTCTTCCTCTGCAATTACACTAATCTCACCTTTCTCTAGTAAATCATAAAAGGTCCTGACCTTCCTCTGTTCGTTCCAGTGATGCATCTTCCACACACTTCCAGCAGCAAGAGCAAGTACGAAACCAATGCATATCTCCTTCACAACACTTGGCCCTTTCAAGGTAGCATGAGCAATCCTGGGTCCGGCCATTTACTTCTGTCTTCAAGCTTGTTAATTCTACCAAAGAAGACCCAAAACCCATTAGTTTATCAAACTGGGACAGAAGTCAGAAAACAATGGCATCCATTCCCAACAATCAATCTAAATCTAGATACAGGAATTCACATCGGATTAAGTTCATTTTAACATATCTATTAATAAAGAAAAAACAGTCACGCCAGAAAACCATTTGATGTGGGATACATTACCACCTCAAAACCATCATTATTGTACCTAACAAAGAAATAATAATTTCTGAGCTCTGGTATTTGTTTTCTGAATAAAGACATACTCTATAGCCAAGCATCAGAATCAGTCCTAGATATAAGTAAATAAGTATGAATGCTATAACTATCAATTCTTAAATGCTAGTTTCACTTCATCCTTGATCCACAACCACGGTTCGTACACAAAGTATCATTTTAGCGAAGCTGCTTCTGGTTCATCAAAATTTCTGCGCAATCAATTCTACGATATTGATAATTCTGCAAGCATGATACCCAGAACCCTTAAAGTAAGCAGAAAACTTGCATAGACATTAATTTCTCACACCAAACAGCAATAGATTCTAACATCTATGACTTCTCATTCGCCTTATAACATTCCAAAAATCGCTCAATCGCATCAGATGAAACTTCAGCAGGCTAAACGATCGTCATTTTATTCCTAAGGTTTCAATCCAGTTCCCCATTGGCATGGTGTTTCAAAAATCACTAATAGGGGGTTGAACAAATTCTAATTGTGAATTTGTAATTTAAGGCGCAAAAAGGTATTCAATTTCACGAAAAGAGGCACTACCGAAGCGAGAAAACGTAGATCGACCATACGAGCAGCTAATTCTCATGAATTAACAACGGCGGCCCAAATGAACCCTAAATAGCAAATTACAACAGAAAAATCGCCGAAGAAAAGCATTGCTAAGCAATCTAAACAAATCGTGTGAATGCCGCTGTGGCTGTGATATGAATATCCGTTACATTAAACAGAGAAGGGGATGTTCACCGGAGATGATGGCAATGGATCTCTTGCACACGATGAGGTCCTTGGGGATTTAGAAGTGGGACGCCGAAGGGAGGATATACGTTCTTGAAAAACTTCGTCCAGTCGATACGGTCAAATGAGCCGACCCAGCCCAACTAAATGCCATAGCCCATGCCGATTTTTATTCTTCTGTCGTTCATACACGCACGCAATCATCATTGTGAAGGTGATTTTCCCAATCAAAAATATTTGCCCAGGCTTGAGGTGATTGACCCGATCAAAAAAATGAGTGTATTAACTAGGGTACTCGTGGTTAATATAATACTCCCTCCAATCTTAATTATAAGATAAAATCAATTTTTTAAAAAAAATTAAGGAAATTAATTAAATTATTTTAGAATATTTTTATTTTTATTTTTTTCTTCAAATTAATTAGTTTGACTAATAAATTAATATATAATCTAAGAATACATAACATATGATATGGTAAGTAACTTATTTAGCTTCCTTAATTTCTCCAGAAAAAAGTTAACTTTATCTTATAATTAGGACCGGAGTATCTACTTTAATAAAGAAAAAAAGAAATTAAACTATAAACTATATCTTATATTAATAATCGGCCGGGCACATAATATTAGGTCAAGTTGGGTTGAGTATAATAATATAGATCCCTCGGCTTTGCTTTGTCAAAATACCTTGCCATGCAACTGGATCGTGGGAATCACAAGGATGTTGGGCTGTTACTCTAATTTTGAAGCTAAGGAATGGGGTATCTTTAAAGGACTTTTATTGGCATGTGAGTTTGGATTCAAGAAAATCATTATAGAATCGAACTCTAACACACTAATGGACTTGTTAAACAGAGAATCTACGGATATGAGCAGCCTCACCCTTTTACAGATCAGGCTAATTAATTGATTTCAATAATTTTCTTGACCTTGGATCATTAACCCCTTGTTTGGTTGAAACGGAATGTAGAAATGGGGGAGAAGTGGGGGGGGGGGGGGGGAGATACTAATGAATTTTATTTCAAAAAATGTATTTCCGTGAAGAATATGTAAGATAAAAAGGCATATCCATGGGTTTAAATTTTAAAATGTCAACCCTAAATTATCGATGTTAATGTGTCTCTAGGATAGCTTTGATGATCTGGATTCCGTGTATTTACAACTACGTCAATCCTAGAAAAATCAAAGTTTCACTGGTTCATTACCTTCTCATCCCAAGTGTATGTATTAAATAGCTAGCTAGGATATTTTTTTTGAGATTTTGCAACTCAACATAAATTGTTGAGCAATAAATTAGACTCATGTGATAAAGGTAGGGTGAGATATGGGGTTCAAGGAATTGAGGAGGACGTTGTGATAAAACAACTTATCTTCTTAATGAAAACATAAGGATTGCATGGCACAACATAGATGAAATTGAAGAGGAGGTCACAGAGCAAATGGATGTAGCCAAGTTGTCCAAATATATGATACGAATTAGAAAAGTCATTCTTCTAACATTCAACATGACTATTTATTCAATGGATAGTTATCCTTCTATTTGCAAGAGAAAATCAAAGAATTTTGTAACAGTCACGATCACAACCATTATCATTGTAATTGAAGTATTTCGATAGCACCAATAATTATACTTTGATATATTGAAAACAAATGTATATCATTTAAGTGATATTTGAACTAGAGACTGATCGGAGGGGATCATAATATTACTTTTTTTTTTTTTGATAGTAAAAGAGAAGGTATAGTCCTACAGTCTCTATTCTACTAACTCAGTACAAATATAATGATTTGCAACATCTTCCATGATCAGTCATCTGACTTCATCAGGTTCTCTGTCAACCACAAGAAAATCCACCGTCATATTCCATGCTCTGTTTGCCAAGTAATCCGCCACCCTATTCGCCTCCCTACAACAATGTAGAATATCCACCTCCCAGTCATGTTTCAGCATCGATTGGATTTCCAAGATTAAAGTAGCATCATGATGTTCATCAGGTACCATTCCTTGAATAAGATCCAGTACTTCACTGCAGTCACTCTCCACAATAATATGCCTAAATCCTCCGTCCCAAGCTAATTTCATACCCCACAAAATTCCCCAGGCCTCTGCTGTGATTACCGACCCGCTTCCAATCCTAAGCATAAACCCTTGAATAAATCCGTTTTTTCATCCCTTATCACCCCACCACAGGTACAGCATCCCGTCGCTTCATTCCTGGATCCATCTGTATTAATTTTAACCATCCCAGGAGGTGGAGGTCGCCAACCCATTCTTGTTGCGGTATAAGACCTGGGTTGCATGTGGGTAGACATACCCCAAGACAACACCGAACCAATACGTGCCAATAACTCCTGTTTATTCCATTGTTTATTGTTGAAGATACGGTCATTCCTTGCCAACCAAATGTGCCTGCATAGTACCGTAAACCAATGTCGAAACTCGTAGCCATACACATGATCACGACGGCGTAAACACCATGTTAACCAAGTGTTTCTATCATTTGAGCCAAAGAAATGGCGATGCCATGGACTAGGTAATGTCTCACTCCATATATCTTTTACCATCACACAATCTCGAAGTACATGCATAATTGATTCAGTCTTGTCTTAACAAGTAGGGCACATCCCATTTGTGTGGATTCCCCGTTGAGCTCTTGCCAAATTAGTAAGTAAACGACCATGAGCGCATAACCATAAAAACATTCTGTAACATTGAGGGACCTTCAGCTTCCATATAAGCCTCCATCCGAAACAAGAACTGTTTTCACCTTGCCCAGCTAACCTCTTGTACGCCTCTTTTAGTGCAAATTTACCATCAGATGTCCATCTCTAAATAGGAAAATCACCACTAGTATTGCGGTTAATATTCACCCTTTGGATTGCAGCGATGACATGTTTAGGTAATAAATGCCCAAACTTATCCAGATCCCATTGACCCGATGGAGTAATACAGTCGGCCGTCTTCCATTCTCTTATTTCATCTGTTAATGGTTGAAATGTCAAACTCTCCAATCTGTCAAAATGGGGAACCCATAAGAGTGGATTGAATTGCCTATTTGTCAAATCTAAGAATTGTTTTCCCAAAGGAACCTCCAAGCTGAAAAGAAATGCACCAGTATCCCCTCCCATCCCATCTATAAGACATTTTCCAATTGTGTCCAGAGTGCAAAATTTGCCAGTAGCAAATTCCTTGGCCACCAAGCTAGCTTGGTACATACCACAGAGAAGACTTAGTAAATGCAGTTTCCACTACTTTATAACTTGTAATGAACCTCCTCCATACTTCTTCTTCTTTTGAATTACAAGGACAGACACTATTGGCCTAAATTACAAGTGGGATTAAATTCATAACCTCTTACTTATAGAAGAGCATCCATATCACTAAACTACAAAATCTTTATTTTGTAACTATGTATTGTAATTTGCATCCCTTCAAATAAATCTTTTCTTTTTTTGAATATAAAAAAAATTAAAGTTAAGATGCATTTAACACCTTAAAATATTTTTTGAGGCGCGCTTAGCACCCTAAAACATTTTAGGCTGCAATTTTGCCCAACTAACAGCACACCAAACGTCTGTTTACTACCTTCTTAAAAAAAAGAAGGTCATCGAGCTTCATTTAGATCGGCTACTGATTTACCCGTTTTTTAACTTCCTTGGTTGGTACATATTTATCATAATAAACATTCAATTTCGCAACTTTTCTCTTCCAAAAGTAAAATCCCAACGTTTTAAACAATGGCATTTCTTATTTATGATAAATATAGAAATGGAGAGTTGTATGTATAAACTGTACCTGGCTAGAGAGTAGAAGCAATGGTTGGGAGCGAGCGGGAGGGGAATGGAGATTCCCGAGGAAAATTGAGGGAAGAAGTCATGGTGCACAGTAATGGAGGGTGAGAAGGGTATCGAAGAACAAGGGAATGGGAGAGGCAAAGTGTGACTCAACCATGACTTGGTGACCTTCACATTGAAGTGCTCGAGATGAGACGAGGCCGGAACACCAGTTCCAATGATAGTAACCTTGACGCTCATGGTGGCTATGGCGGGAGGGTCGAAGGGGAGAGAAGAGGGCGAGAGAGGGCATGAAAGCTTTTTTATCTTTTTTTAAAAAAGAGAGTAAACAGACGTTTGGTGTTTTGTCAGTTAAAAGGTGATGTTCATCCGTTTATAATATTTTAGGATGTTAAATGCATCTTAAAAAATATTTTAGAATGCAACATACACCTTAACCCATTTTTTTAATGAAGATTTTGTTTTTGCTGGGCAAAACTTCAAACCTTAGTTTGAGGAACTAGCCTCTTCGTGGAGATAAAACGATTAAATAAAACACCCAAGTTCACCAGATCAGCTATAGTAAACGAACCTACGAAAACTGGAAGCTGAACATAGAGAACCAAAACTAAAGACAACAGCCCAAATAGTCAGGGAACAAAGCAAAGGAAGGACTCGATCAGCCCCATGGCAGAAGAGAGAAGGCAACCATTGAGGACATCCATAATATGCACGAGATCAAATGATAATCGTCAAAAAATAGGTTCGTGCACTTTTCATCCCCGCATTCTAACAAATGCTTCCGAAAGTACATTTTTAAAAGTGAAATATGCTGATTATTTGAATATAAGTGTTCCGATTTTGTTTTAACAGGTATTTCCACAACTTCCCACCCATTTGGTCAAATTCTGTCTCACTTAATCCCATATCATAGCCACATATCTTTCCGGCTAAGAAATGGGAAAATGTTAATATACTCAACTTTACAGATGATATACTTAATTTTTATAAAAAAATAAATTACTTAACTTCCTTCAAGTGGAGTTAAATACTCGTCTATTGTTTATCACTTCACAATTAGAAAGATCTAGAATTCTTTTGTTCCCACATCCTCAGAGGACACTTCTAAACAATCAAGTGTTCTGCACCCGTATTAACATTGCTTTCAACAACTTTCTCGAACTTATTGTAGTCCCAATTACAATAATGAATGATGCTAAATAGTTCACATCTAGTTCTATACATAAGCTCTAGTCCCTAACCCTTTCCCAGCTAAATAGGATGTATG
The DNA here is from genome assembly GCA_963855925.1 of Inga laurina. Classification (NCBI taxonomy): domain Eukaryota; kingdom Viridiplantae; phylum Streptophyta; class Magnoliopsida; order Fabales; family Fabaceae; genus Inga; species Inga laurina. The sequence continues at coordinate 3,347,113 of OY979703.1, read as the reverse complement.
CTGCCTATCGTTTGTTCCACAAACCTCAATTGAGCAAATGGACAAGTTGCAGATGGTTTATTCTTTATACAGGCATAAGCATCACCGGCATCCAAGTACATAATAAATCGTCCGCAACGTCAACAGATGGTTTCAGACGTAAACGTCTCCTGAACTGCTTTGTAGCACTGCAGACTGCAAAGGGGAAGGTTGGACTTCGAATCCCGATACTTGTATGGATTGGGGCAAGATGGACCCGCGCATTTCTCACGCGGAGGTGGATAACTGAAACAATCACCAAATGATATTTTATCAGCAGAGAATGTCTCCAACAAACTTAGGCGAGCATCTCTAGCTCCTGACCAATATTGGTGGTCAAAATCATGGACATTCAAATTTAGATCAGCTAAAAGCTTGGTACCTGGAGGGCTTGCAGCTAAATATGCTAGGGAGGCCCATCTCCTCAGGAAAAGTAACAACCGTTCCAGCAGGACCCATCACATATCTTATGGTGTTTGATGCCAGCATCTGCGCATTAGCTGCCTTCTCCTGCAAAGAATCAATACAATGAAGATTGAAGCTGCATAGAATATTAAAATAGTCAAGCGAGATCCATTGGTGCTGCCATACCCGCGCCAGTTCTTCTTGGCGTTTCTTCATTTTCTCTTCCCGCTTCATCCTGCTGGAGTCTTGACCAAGTATTTTTCTGATAGCTTCAGCCTACAAAATGAATTCAAATACGCATTTATATTTTCTGAAATCAACCATAATAGAATGATAACAGTACTTTGGACAAAATAGAACAAACCTCAGATTCCCTAGCAGCCTTCTGAACTTGCAGTCTACGCCTCTGGGCAGCCTCAGACTTCTTTAGTTGCTGCTCCACCTCTGAGAGCTTTTCTTTTTGCTCTGTATTTGAAGAATAGCAACATGAACAAAGCTAAATAAAACCACATAATGAAATAAAGGCAAACAAAATAAATGCAAGACAAATTCTCACTTCTAGTTGGAGCAAGTGGTAATCCATTAGGAAACTCAACTACACTTGCACCAGATGCAGAGGCCTCTTTGCTTGATTGAAGAGCCCTTTGGCGTGTTGTGAGAGTCATTTCCCTCTTACTATCCATCAATACATCAACAGATTCCTTCTTCTGCTTTCTCTTTTTCTTGTGCTCAGGCTCAACATCAGAGACAGAATCCTCATCTTCCTCGAAATCTGTGTCTTCATGCATTCTATCCGATATAGACTTGCTTTTACCATCTTTGACTGACCTTGATGAGGCAGAAGTTTCCATATCAGAGATGCTACATAATTTTTTATGTTTCTTGCTTAATTCTTCTTCATCTCTATACACTGTAGAAACTTTTGATGTTTTGAGCTTTTCCAAATAGCGAATCTCGTCATCGTCGTCATCGTAATCACCAAATTCCCCATCCAATACACGTCTCTTTGGTACTCGCTTGCTCTTACGAATTGGTTCAGTCTTATCGCCTTGCTTACGGGATGTGTTCTTTCCTGATATCTTCCCCATTGTAGAATCCACCTTTCCAAGACCAAACCCATCCCTTGAGAAATTTTTCCACGGAATGCCTTGTAGGCCACTCCTCTTATCTGAAGGGGACTGGTTATCATCTGAATTTCCCTGCAATAACAGAATTTAAGAGATGAAACAGTGTGCTATAATAGTAAGAAATCAGGACACTAGATGTTGTTCCATAGAAGCAAGATTTAAATACTAGATTGAGTTGTAAGTCCACATAGTTAGCCAGATAAGTTGTGCTTAGGTTTTTTTTTTGGCCTGACGATAAGATGTGATCAGTTCAAATACTCAATTGACAGGTTCGGTAAGATAGAAATGCTGAGGAGGAAGCTAGGGTCAAGAATGATGATTGAACTATAATCATTTCCAAGTGTGACATACCTGTTGCTTTTGGCGTGGTCTGGAGGCATCTGACAACTGAGAGCTCTTTGCAGTGAGCCCGCTGCTAGATGAACCATTAGTGGCAGAGTTAGCTTGGATCATACGCGTTGCACCACCAACCTTGAGTTTAACCTTTCTGATCCTGTTATCATTTTCCAAGCTATCCTGAGAAGCTCCTGGCTGCCCCAAGATCAAACCATACGTATCTGCGCCTCTTGGTTCTGATTCCACGCTATCCTTTGATTTGCTGGAGCCCTTCCAGTTAGCAGGAGCAAGGACACCCTCGCTGCACCGTTTGTTATATAAAACATGTCCAGGTTCATTATTGAAAAACAAATGGAAATCTCCATCTGTTTTACTCTTCTTATGGGATATATCATCTTCAGCTGCAGCAGACGAGGGCATGCTGGAGACATAATGGTTTAGATTAAATTCTTTTCTCTTAGGATTATTATCACAACCACTATTCTCATCACTAGAGGCCTTGCTTGCATCGTCTGAAGGTGTTGATGACAAGGGAGATGCACCATCAGAAACAGGTTGTGAATCTGGCCGAGGCCGGCGAGAAGTTTGACTGCGTTTCTTCCTAGCCCCACTGCCAAGGCCATCAAATCTGGTACCACCCAAATCTTCCATTAATCAATTGTTACTATCACACAGCTTCACTGATACTCTTTCCACTACCACCGAGGTGACAAAATAGACCTAAACATCCCAAAATTTCTGCTGCAACAAAATAAAAATAAACCATCAGTAACCATATTTTGCAATTCTTTAGAGATGACTAAAGTGAAGTTATCTCGCAAACTTCATAACAAAAATAATCTAATGAAGAAATAACATCCAGATATACTGCAAAGTATTTCATCTTTTTCTGCCATAGTAAAGTTATCTTAGAAGAAGAGAACCTCTAAAGTGCATGCAAATACATAGAGATTAGAATTGAATAAGCCATGCCAACATTGGCATGATGTTTCAAAAATCACAATAGGCAAAGCCGCCATAGCAAATTCTAAACAATAGTTATGATCACAACCATTATCAGTGCCTTCCCAGACTCTGTTTACAAGAAGCATAAACTCAGAGTAATTAAAATATTTCGATGGGGGAAAATAGCATCAGTAATTATACTTTGATACATTGAACATAAACTTATATCAATTGAGTGATACGTGAACAAGAGAAGGATCAGAGGGGATCATAATAATTTCTGAGTTCTGGTATTTGTTTTCTGAATAAAGACATACTCTATAGCCAAGCATCAGAATCAGTCTTAGATTTAAGTAAATAGATATGAATGCTATAACTATAAATTCTTAAATGCTAGTATCAGTTTAGCCAAGCCGCTTCCGGTTCATCAAAATTTCTGCGCAATCAATTCTACGATATTGATACTTCTGCAAGCATAATACTTGGAACATAAAAGTAAGCAGAAAACTTGCATACACATTATTTTCTCACACCAAACAGCAGTAGATTCCTGCGTCTATGACTTCTCATTCCCCTTGTAAATATTCCAAAAATCGCTCAATCGCATCGGATGAAACTTCATCTGGCTAAAAGATCTTCATTTTATACGTAAGGTTTCAATCCAGTTCCCCATTTAGCATTATTTTCCCAATGAATTCAAGAAAATAAAATAGATCGACCAAACGAGCAGCTATATCTCATGAATTGACAACGGCTGCACAAATGAACCCTAAACAGCAAATTATAATAGAAAAATCGCCGAAGAAAAGCAATACTAAACGAATCTAAAAAAATTCGTGTGAGTGCCGCTGTTATCCATTACATTAAACAGCGAAGGGGGTGCTCACCAGAAATGATGGCAATGGACCTCATGTACGCGATGAAGTCGTTGGGGATTTAGAAGTGGGACGCCGATGGGAGGATATGCATTCTTTTTTATTTTTTATTTTTAAATATTATCATTGCTGCCCCTCATAACCCATGCCGATTTTCTTTTCCGGTCGATCGTACCCACAGCGAATATCAGCAAACTTTAGCTTGATCATACGGAGGAAAATACTCCGGGCAATGGAGAGAATGGTCACGATGAGTCGGTGGCTGACTGTTTCAGCTTTTTTTCAGCGTCTGGGAGGTGTTTTTACGATTTACGAAATATCTCAGAGGAGTTTTAGTATTCATTTAGGATAGTTTATCTTTTACTCCTTTGATATTAAATATAGGATACAGTTTATAGTACAATTTATACTATAAATTTTATCCTATATTTAGGACCGGAGGTAGTATTTATAAATATTTATAAATTATAATTTACGGTATATAATATATACATATGAGAGAAGTTTTATCTTGACTTACGTAATAAACATTTACTTGCTTGCAAAAAAATGCTTGAAAAAATAACTTGAGAAGGTGGTAAATATATATATTATGTTCATTATTAATATAAGACTTATTTATCCAATTTAATTAAATTAGAAAAATTAGTTGAATTAGTTAATATAATATGTATTTTCTAAAACACCTAAATAATTTTTCTTATATTAATAAAGGAATCAATGTTCAGATGTAATATCGGTTGGTTGAGAAAAACAGTTTTCTCACTAAATGTCGCAGGTTGACTTAAGGAAAAACAAAAATATTAATAAAGATAGATTAAAATAATATTAATAAATATAAAAAATAGGTCATATATTTTTTATCAAGATTAACTCTCCATATGAGTTTTATATTAAGGGCAAGGGAGAAAATTAGTTAAGGTACTACCTTTTGTGCTTAATCTAATATCTACTTCAATAAAACAAATTAGATTGCAAACTACTACTTCTAATCTTTAATATAAGATTCAAGTGACTTTTTTTAAAAAATTAAAAAAGCCAAATAAAATACTTTAAAGTATTTATATTTATCGTTTTTCTTCAAACTAATTTGCTTAATTTATAAACTGATATATAATCTAATGATATACAAAATATGATTAAGTAATTTTTCTAGCCTCTTTAATTTTTCTAATATATAAATTGGGTTTTATATTAAAAATATGAGAGAATATATTTTACATTGAGGACCGGAATCTAGAGGAGTAATAAGGAAGAGGCCTTGTCCATGTGATATTAGATCAAGCTGGGATGAGTGTGGCATAAATCCATTCCCTTTGCTTTATCGAGCTAATAAATTAAGTTCGATAATTTTCTTGACCTTGGATCATTATCCCCTTGCCTGGTCTAAAGAAAATAGAGAAAGTGGGAGAAGTGGGGCAGGGAGATGCTAATGAATTTGTTTTTTTTAAAAAAGCGGATGAATGGGATTTTAAAATTTTAATAAAGAGAAGGAAAAAAAAAGTATATTCATGTGCTTAAATGTGTCTTTAGGATAGCTTTGATGATCTAGATTTCATGGGTTTACAAGCACATCAGCCCTAAAAAAAAATCAATGTTTTATTTCCAAGTCTCTTGCCTTCTCATTTCAAAAACGTAGTATCTCGTTGGCAAATATATATATATATACACACACACGCATGGATTATGTCTAGCTAGCTAGGATATTTTTATTGCGATCTTGTATCTCAGCATTAATTGTTGAGCAATAAAATTGGACTTATATGACAATGGTAGGGCGAGGTGTACGAGGTTAAAGAAATTTAGGAGGACATTGTAAGAAAACAACTCATCTTCTTGATGAAAATTAAGCACTGAGTACCATAATATGAATGAAATCGTGGAGGAGTTCACAGAGCAAATGAATATAACCAAATATATGATGGAAATTAGAGCAGTCATTCCTACATGACCTTTTTGCTTTTTTTGCCAACTACATGACTATATGTTTAATGGATAGTTCATCCTTCTATTTGCTAGAGAAAAACAACAAACGAAGGTAACTTGGGTAGCAGTCAAGATTACAACCATTATCGGTGACTCCCTAGTCTCTGTTTACAATAAACATAAACTCCTCGTATAGTAATTAAAATAGGACCAGTAATTATGCTTTGATAAATTGAACATATGATATCACAGTCTGCAGTAGATTGAAGTTGCCCATTTGTCAAATCTTTGATTTGCTTTCTCAAAGGAACCTCCAAGCTGAAACAGAATAAACAGGGGTCCCCTTCCACCCAACTGTAAGACACTTTCCATTTGCGTCTAGAGTGCAAAATTTGCCACTAGCGAATTCTCTGGCCACCAATCTAGCTTGGTACAGAGACGACTCACTAAATCCAATTTCCACCATTCTGTACCTTGCAAAGAACCTCCTCCATACTTCCATCCCCACATTCCTCACTGTTCTCTCCCCTCCTTCCGCTGCAACAATGTTTCTTATCCCTTCTGATAATATTGCTTCAATCGCCATTCTGGCACTAATTTCATGTTTCAAGCATGTCTCAACGCAGTCAAAAAGAGCCGAGTAGTGGAACAATGCTTCAATGAAGCGAATCGCAAACGAGGACGAATTAAGGTTGGCGTCCACTTCAAGAACTATCATTATAGTTGGTTTGATGTTTCTTATAACACTCATCAGGCTCTCCAAGCAAGTAGGCCTTGATACCATAGTCCTAAGTACATACGGAGAATAGACAGCCACAGTTTCATTATCTTCAATTTCAAGCTGTTTTTTTGTAATTTCTGTCATGTCTGTAACATAAACTTGTTTATATGCAAATGGCAAGTTCAACGATTTAGCGAAACTCGCCAATCTTTTGCCTGTTTCTTCTATGGTGGGTTGGCCAGCGATTTCTATAGCTGTTATCTTCAAGAGCTCCACTTTCCTCTCATTCCTCCCTACGAGTGCCTGCATCAAGCACGTCCACCGAACTCCATGCTTGATCTCAAGATCTATAACATGGATTTTTGTATCATATGCGATGTGCTCTACCATGGCTTGCACGCCTGTGAATTGCATCACTTGGTTGAATGGGATTTTCTGATGACAAGTAAGAGCTATGCTGGTATCCATCTTTTGAATTAACTCGTTCTCTGTGTTCTTAGCACAACCCATCAAAGTGGTGTTCCCTGTTTCTTTTTCGATTCTCTCTCTAAGTGCTTGAGCGAAGTGAAAAATGGTTCTCTGTACAGCATTTGCGCCTGGAGATGAATTAAATAGACAATGAAGAAGCATCCTGCTCGCACGTTCATATTGTTGGCAACTAACCCTCTCGGCCGCAGCGAGAAGAAACTGTGCAAGTTCAATATCCCTGGTTTCTTCTTCAGACAAAACCTCGAGACCAGAGGCATATGGGAGCAGGGGCATACAATAATCATCATACCAATGAGAAGAGAATTGTACATACCTTGCTCCAGCCACTCTTATTATTTCTTCAGCTGACAATTCCTGGCGACCCACTTGAGCTTCCCTGTTATTGTTCGGTTCGGTTCTGTCTTGGACCCTTAGCCTCTTGAACCTGCTTGCATAATTACTCAGAAGCTCCAAGTATGCTAAAGAAGAAGACTGTGGAACCTGCTTATTGTTAATTGGTTCTGAACTTGCCACTTGCTGACTCTTTAGCCCCACGATTTCCTCAAACGGTGGTGTCATTTGCAGAGCAGGGTCGATGTTGAACTCTTCTAAAGCTTGGATATCAAATTTGGGCTCATCTTGCTGCTGCAGATGAATTTGACTTTTATATGATTGGGTTAATTTCCCATTCTCTGCAGAGAAAGAACCAATCTGATCCTGAAAGAAATCGTGTTTCCCTGGAAACTCAACTACTTGCTCTTGTACGGTACCGCAACCGCCCTGGATGCCCCTGAAACTGAAAGGTGTAACAGAAAAACGGTCGTTCCCCACTCGGATGATAGAAGAAAGCAATGAACTTTTTTTGACGGTTTGCTTTCAAGACAATAACGTTTTCATTTAAATATACGACCGGGCTACGTGCATTATCTCCATGAATGTTTTAATTGATTGAAGAAACTTCACCATATGAAGTCCGTGTATCAATGTAAGGAATAACGTAACTTCGATTATGATATTTCGATACTTCCATCAAGGCTGATGGGCAGAAAATTATAAAATCCCAACAATTTGTATTAAAGAAAGATGGCTGGTTTAGGTCTGCCGGATCCATTATAGCTTATTGGTTCTTGGTTTGTCGTTTGGTAAACGATTTTTGGCATCCAAACAGACCGCCGACCAACGTGTCCAATATTATATCACATTTATAAAGTCTCCTAAAAAATTCAGCCCAGCAAGTGGAGACAAATTTGAAAAATGGAGGAAGGGCCTTTTTATATTGATGAAGCATGAAAGATTAACCGCTTCTATAAGTACAGAGAAGTAAGACAGAGTACTTTGAAATCTTCTACACGCATACGGAAGATGGATATACTACAGGCAGTTATGGGCTTAAATAATTGCCAACATTTTTTATAATAAGGGTCTCTCCCGGTGTTTCGTGTGGATGAATTAATTGTGAATGGGTTACAATTGAGTATAATTATCTCACACCTGGTTCCTAATTATCTCTACAACCTACAGGGACATGGAAAAGGACTGAAGATTATTTCTAAAACAACAATATTTAACTTCCCTTGCACTCCAAGAATTACCCGTTACAAAGGTTCTAAATTTTAAAACGCATATTTTTTGCCCATCTAATTTGTTTCCAAAAAAAATCAAATACGTATGTCTGACCAGGTCAATGATGAACAGGGGTGAGCGAACACTTCACGGGAACAGCTTACATAATCACAATCAATATCCCACACGGCGAAATAAATCACAAGTTGCCAGCGAGAATGTTTCTGAGAAATTGTCAATGAATAAAGCACATCGATTCGGTTTCTTCTATGGTTTAGTTTTCTCACCAAACTGTCGTCGCATGTATATGGATTTGTTTTTAAACAATTAGCACCAACAGTCCTATAAAAATATTTCTAGGGACCGTCCTGGAGGCACCTACTTTCGAATCAAACAGTTATATATAAAATCATGTACATGAGTACATCTCTGTAATCCGAACCGTTTTAGGCATCTGGTGCCCGCGCCCATCTGGACAGTCTAGATTTATTTTTTTTTTAAATTGGTTATTTTTACATAAAAAAATTATTTTTTTAAAAAATATTAGTTAAGATATTATCTTTATTTTAGATACTGTACCCATTAAAATAATTTTTAAAAAATAAAAAATAAATATGAACCGTCCAGATCCCATCTTGACGGCACAAACGGGAGGAGCTTCCCCTCCTCATCCAAAGGATGAGTAGAGCCGGGAATATGGGTCGGCCCTTCACGGGCTCAGGTCTAAAGGGTCGGCTCGTTTAGGCCCAGTTCTTAAAAAGTATTATATTTTTTAAGTCTGCAATCCTATAGGTTGGCCTAAACGGGTTTAAACTCATTTTGATTCAAAAAAAATTCTTTTTTAAGGTATACAATTTATTTATTATTTTACTTTAAATTGAGATACATTATTTTTAAAAATCAAAAATTTTAAGTTGAAATAATCATCTAATGTCCAAATTAGCTTTTTTTTTTTTAAGTTTAAATGAATAAACCATTGTAGAAAATAAAATAAATCAAACCAATTAATAAGTGTTTGCCTGTTATTAATACTCTATTATGTATTTAGGTGTCTCTCATATTGATAATTTGATATGATGATATTATATATATTATATTATTTTTAAAAAAATATTAAACGAGCCTAAAAGGGTCCTGCGGCCTTGAAGGGCCGGCTCTTTTAGGCCCACTTCCCTTTTTAGCCTGTAAATCATAAGTCTGGCATTTGAAAGGCTTGAACGGGCTCAACCCGATTTCCCAGCTCTAAGGATAAGCAGGGAAACTCATTTCCTCTGTAATCTATTGCCCTATTATCCATCTCACTTGTATCATATATATTATCCAATAACATGTATTATAATTCAAGAATAATGCCAGCGCATAGTGACGCACTTGACATAGGAGTGAGGCTTACATGACTCCTCATCTAAGTTCGATCCCACGTACGCACCCATGAGTGATAAATAAAAAAAAATCAAGAATAATGGCTCGACAAGTGCCGTATGTATATCAAACAAGTAATTATGAACAAAGTTGTTGAACCATTTTTTTTCCTAAAGGCGTTATCATGAACACAATATTGGATTCAAGTTTATGCACAATTGGATTGGGGCTCAACAGGCAAAAGGAAAGGAAAGAAAAGACAAATACAGAATCGGTCAAATTCACACCTTGTCATCGGTATCCTCGGGCTCAGCCAGGGAAGTCCCTGCGACCCTTCTCCTACACACACAAATCATGGTGATCCACAACAGACCCTTGAGGATCCTAACCGTCCCGATGGTCACCGACAGGTAATACAACCACCATCCCACAAAATCCCTCATTTCCATATCCATTATTTGCTCCGTCTTGGCCGCTGCCATAACCACCAAAATCTCCACCTCCTCCCTCAACCTCCACCACCACAACCCACCTAAGCTAGAGGCGACGGCCGCCCTTTCAACCCATCTTTCCTCTCTGGAATTTCCAAGCACCGAATCATCCACAACCGGCTTAACCACCGTCCTGTACCAAACTTGCGTTGTCTCATGCAGCCCCAGGAGAAAAATTAATCTGCCGAAGAAACTTCCTGAGAGGCCAAAACTGGGATCATCAGACTCATAAACATCCGTCGCTATGTTTCCTTCGATGCCTAAGCCAACGCAGATTTGAAAAGAACAGAGAAGAATCCACGAAGCATGAAGAGGAAGTTTGAGAATAGAGGTTGATGATGATTGGGAGAAAAAGGCGAATTTGCAGGTCAAGCCGTGGATTAGAGTGGCGACGCTAACAATAGACACAAGAAGGTAGAGAACGTTAGGATTGAAGCGAAGCAGAAGCGAGTGAAGATGAAACGATGTGGTGGTTTGGAGAGAGTAATGATGAAAAGCAGAGAGCCTGGCTAGGAAAAGAAAAGAGGTTGGGAGAAGAAGACTGAGGATTGTGAGGGTGAAAAGGTGGAAGACCTCAATGGGAGAGGCGAAGCTGAGAAGATCTTTGGCCTTCTGGTTCCATGTCTGCCAACCCATAATAACTCAATTTGACGAATACCAGCCACGCCAACTTCAACCTTAAGGTCTCTCTATATATGCAGACTTAATAGCTGCTGAAGAAGCAACTTAATTGAAAGTGGTTGCCACGTCTACATTAATATCCTTGTATATAATAATTTTATTTTATCCATTCCACGCTTGCTCCATGTTTTTTTGCTATCAAGAATCAATTTTGACCACCAACAAACTAGCTACTAGCTACTTAGGGCCTGTTTGGTCTAAAGGAAGGGGATGGAATGGGAGGGGATGGATGGGAGGGGATGGAATGGGAGGAGAGAGGATCACCTTGTTTGGTTTGGTTGGAGGGAAAGGAAGGGAAAGGTTTTTTAATCATCATTTGTTTGGTTTAAGAGGGGAGGGGAGGGAAGATGATATTTAATTTACCATTTTATCCTTAAACATTAGATTATATATTTTTCCTTATATAAATTATTTAAATTAGTTTATACCTTAATATAAATTATATAATTTATAAAAAAAAGATGAAGATATAAAATAGAAATAGTTTTCAATTTCCCTCAACTTAATTTCTTGTTATATGAATATTCCAACAATTATTATATTAAATTAAATGAAAAATCCCTTCTATTGAAAAAAAAATGCAGAGGAGTTGCAAAAAAAAATTGATGTCATGCGCTCACACTTGTATTATGGATTTATGGTTAACCCTGGTAAAAAAAAACAAAGATTTATGGATAATATTTTACAGTCAAATTCACTTGCGAAAATATCATCATCACAGGAATTATATTTTAATCGCCATTCATTCCGCTGGAGATATTCATACTCATGATTTGGTTGAACTACAAGGTTGGAAAAAACACACACAAGCGTGAAACACTGGAGATGATAAAAGAAGTTATATTTTTATTGAAGACTCATAAGGTATAATTGGGAATATGAAAAGATAATGGGGGTAAAATAGTCTCAAATTGTTGGTCCCTCCAAAACCCCCCAATTTGGAGGGAGCCAATTTGAGGGAGTGGGAGGGATTTGGAGCCCCTTTTTTGGGACCCCTCCCCTCTTACTTTTTATACCAAACAAGGGGAGGGGATCATTTTTCATCCCCTCCCATCCCCTCCCCTCCAACCAAACAGGCCCTTAAAGTAAATAGATCGGACTAAAGGATAACTTGTTGGCTCAAGTTTTCGGTTAGTTTTGGGGGGTCTTTGATTCTTTCAATTATTACTGGCCCTTGGGGGGAAAAAAACTCCTTCAGTTGTTGTCAGCGTGTGCGTAGAGTTGCTGGATAAGAGGCATGTCCTGGCACTGTATAGAATCAGTAGCTTCCCTCTATCTCTCTCGCGCATTAACTGGATTCACATCGTCTCTCGCGGAACGTACACGTGATAAGTCAATTAAGCTAGATGCTGGGAAAAAAGTCAAATGGATCCAACTCTGCATTTTAATATGAGTGAGGTCCAATAATGTTCAATCAGTTTTATTCTCCATCTTGAATTCTTGAGTTAAGACTTAAGCGAAAACAAAGCACAATTAAAATAAGTGGAAATGAGATTAATAGGGTTATCCTGCTTCATGGGGGCGCGACAAGAATGCCGCAGAACATGATCTCTCACTGGCAACAAAATAATTCCCTTAGGTCTGTTTGGTTCCATGGAGGGAAGAGAAGTGATGAGATTTTAATAGAGGGGAGAGGAAGTGAAGGGATAGAAGCGATTTTAATATTACCTTATTTGAATTGATTAGAAGGGATGAATTTTAATATTACCTTATTTGGTTTAGAATGGGAAAGGGGGGAAATTATTTTCACATAGAAAAATTTACCCTTATAATTATAATTACATAAATATATATAATTTTATAACTAGAATATTTGTAGGTTTAAGGGATTATTATATTTGTATTTATAAATATTATAATATTTAAATATATATAATAGTTATAAATGTAATATGTTTTATAAAATCTTATTATAATAATAAATATTATTATAAAATTGTTTATCAGGGTGAGACCTGAGGAGCAAAGATTGGAACTTTACTTTCCTCAATGTCATCGAAATTGCCAGCTGAGTTTGAGACCCTGCAGCACCGTCTTCAACTTTTGAATTCCAAAACCCACCCAGATATCACTTCACACCCAAATATTCTTGTAGCTCTACACCGAAGGAAGACAGCTTCCTCGCAACACCCTTGATTCCGGCAAGTTGTAGGGTGGTGAACGCTCTTCGAGGGCGAGCTCGGCGTGGACGGGAGTGCATAAGGACTTAAGGAGAGCAGCTCGGTGTGGACGGGCGTACATAAGACTTAAGGAGAGCAGCGTTCAAATGTGAGAAGAAAAGAGGCGGGTACTTTTGGAATAATAAAAATAAATATGGATAAAATGGTTAGATCAAGCAAAAATATTGCTCCAGCTCTCTAAATCCCCCCGATTTGGGAGGTTAGAAAAAGAAGGGAGGGAAAATCTTTTAAAAAATTTTCTCAAATATTTATTATGCTAAATGAGAAGAGGGGAACAAAATCCCTCCCCTCCTCTCCCCTTAAACTAATTTGACCTTTTGACTTACTTGTATTGATGACACTATAGATCTTATCATTAAATGGTAGCTTATATGTGTGTTTGGTTGGACTTATTTTTAGACAATAAGTCCTTATTACGCAAGCCGAGATAAAACTTTTCTCACGTATTTATCTCGTATACCGTAAATCATGATTTATAAACACTTATTGCCTAAAAATAAACTATTCCAAACGAACACTATATATTAAAAAGAGGATGCTGATCTCCTTTTCCTCTTTCCCATTTTCTTCTTATAATTTCATTTTCACTCTTATATATCATATACCTATTTTTTTGTGCTTATTCGCATTTATTAATGTTCCGGCAATACAATGATCAACTTACTTGACAAAAAATTGATTTTAAAAGAGTGTAATATATATCAACGTGACGTACAAGAACAAGTAATATATACTAGAATGTCATATAAACCTTTGAAAGTTATCTATCGTATCTAATTCACAGAAATCTCGAAGTAAGTAGATGGAATTTATTTTAAAAAATGAAATAAATGAAAATTTTAGCTTTTGTTGTTTCCCACTTTTTGAATTTTAATAGTCGGGGCAGTTTACTCGAGTAATTATCAAATAGAAAGTTGAGAGGAAGGACGAGTCTCTATTTGACTTTCTGATGTTGCTGATGACGAAAATGATTATACTTAAATATCGAAACCACATTTTTGTATTGTGCCGGACGCACCCACTTAAAAAGAAAATAGTTAGTCGTTTGGTACGCCGTACGCGCGAGTCATCGCACATTAAATAATTACATTAAAACAGGATTGTGATGTTAGGCGGAGGAGGGTGATCCTGCAGTCTTAGACTTACGTTACAGCGATACAACAACTGATTCAGATAAGGATAGGGGGATGGAGAGTGAGTATCAGTAGTGGGTGGTTCTTAATTTACCCAAAGACTCTTCTTCAACCAGAAAACTTGAATCTCACTTCTCTGTACTTCAAGCACTTATACTAAGAGTGTATTTGGATTAGTTTTAGAAAATAGTTTCTGGATAAAAAATGGAAAATAACTTTCGAATTATAGATTATTGAAAAAAAATGATTTTGATAAAATAAAAGTGTTTGGATGTTATGATCAGAATAACTTTTTTCTTTATCAAATTACTAAAAAGGAAATTAAGTTTTATGATAATTACATATAAAGGATAAGATTATATTTTAAGTATTATTTAACATTAAATTGCATGATAAACACAAAAAATGAAATAAATTTGTCAAAAGTTTTAAAATTATAACATTTATCAAGTATGTAATATAAAAAAATAGATGAAAAAATGCCCGTGAACATATATTCACATGGCACTACAAATATTGCATGGCAAGCAACTTCATAGAGCACAGAAAATCACAACCAATAGGTCATACATGTACTAAAGAATTTACACATAGAGCTAAAGGTCCATTAGGATATTGTTTCTCTTGGCAAAAATAAAAATAAAAATTAGGATATTGTTCCAACCAAAACAGAAACTAATGTGTACAATATTGAATAGAATTTACCATAAAGGCAAATCATCATTATTAATTGAATAAATTTTAGCAAAGTATATAAGAATAAATGTCATAAAAAACCGTGACAACTCCAAAATTTACATTTTAATGGCACTGATATATAATATATCAAGTACCCTACATCAAGGAAATGATATTTACATGTGAAAAAAGTCAGAAAAATTCTAAAATTATAAGCACGAGTTTTGAGCATTCATGAAAATCAGATCATTGTATCAACTTGGAAGTTTTGATGTGGATTTGAAGTAAAACTTGAAAAGGGAAATCACAAATTCAAAGCACCAAAACTAGAACCTCTTTCCCTTTCGCCAATGACACCAGAGCACCGCCGAAAAGGCCGCAGTTTTTGCTTTGCCGCCCCTATTGCAAGCAACGAGAAGTCGGGAAATGAACGCAAGAAAAAAGGACAAAGGAAAGATCAAAGCCACGCTCATCAATCGGCTGAAATGAAGCCAAATTTTTTTGATCTGAAAGAGAATAGGAACGAGAAGGGGGAGAGGGGATCTGTATCCAGTGACGAATACTGGAATGGTGACAAGAAATAGAAAAGGAAAGGGAAGACAGGCGTGAAATGAATATAGGAAAGGGAAGACGGGAAAGGAAAAGAGAGAGGGGGATAAGGTAGGACATGACACAATAATTACATTCCAACGGTCACAATTTTCTAGCTCAAACGAAAAAAAATAGCTTGAGGTTGAAACCATGGTTTTGCCACAAAACCATGGTTTCATTTCAAAACGGGATTATCAGATAATGTTGGGTGTTTGGGTGATTTTTGACAAAACTAAGGTTTTTGTGTAAAAAGTGATTTTTTTTTTTAATCATCCGAACACATACTAATATCTAACTGATTTAATTTTTCTTAATATTGACAACTTTCCTTTAAAGGATAGGGGAAACTTGGCCCAAAAATCAGAAACCGCGAAGCCCAATGGATTGGACAAAAATAGTCCCACGACTCTAAATAGCCTTTATAATGAAAAGCCATCTATTTGGACCGCTCAGTTCCCCGACCAACACACATGGAGCAGTTTCAATTAGTTTTACCGAGGGTGTACCAAAAAAATTAGTATTGCCAAGAATAAAAAAGATAGAAGGAAAAACTTTCATTTGTTGAAAAAGAAATGAAAGGTGGTCATCGGTCAATGAAGACAGTAAGTAGTAACACCCATTCACAAGATTTTCTTTTGATATGTTTATGTTTAGGCATATTCTTCAATATAAAATATTTTTCAAAATTTATGAAATATTTATTTATTTTTTCAAACATATCTATAACCCCGTCTTACTTTTTTTAAAAAATACTTCACGTTATAATAGAAGTTAAAGAATTAAGGGAAGGGTAAGGTAATTCTAATCATTTCTCTCAATCTATATATTTTAGTTCCAAGTTAAGAAGCGCTTATTTATTCCATTTCGTGACTCATGAGGAGATAAAATATTGAAAAATACTCGTAGCTTGAACGAGGGGACACACGCACGCGTAGCACATAACAAACAAGGGCATACATTACATGGTTGATTAGGGGAATAAGTGGAGAGTAAGTGGGAGAGCAACTTGCGGGCTTTGCCATCATATCTTAGGAATGCTTCTCCCCCTGTCTCTCTCCCTAATCTTTCACCACTCTCCTCTTAATCCGCTTCCTCTCTTCACTATTATTCTTCAAGTCTGGAGCCGCAGAGGCCAATAAAAGACTGAATAAGCAAGCTACTATGGGTGATAATGGTTCTGCATCTCTAAAACTCGAGTTTGAAGCATCTCCTGAGCTCAGCGCAAAAGAATCTCAACCACTCAAAAAACGGTGCGTTAATGCTTGGCCAAAAAGTAAAAAAAAAAAAAAGCCGTGTCTTCGATTCTCAAGTTTGATTTCAAACTGTTGGTAGTTGATTAGGTTGTTTGGCTGTCCTTATTGCAGGAAGACAGTTCAGAAAACAGTCGTGACAGTGAGAGTTGGAGAAAACGCAAGCAAACATAAGAATGAAGGGCTGGCTTCTGATTCCTGGTCTTGGAGAAAATATGGACAAAAGCCTATTAAAGGATCTCCTTACCCAAGGTTTAAGCCTTCTTTAGTTTCCTTCTTCTACTCATGATACTGATAGAGTTATAATCTCACATTAATTCTTCAAATGTTTATTCTGTTGAATATAGTTAATCCATTGTCTTGCTTAGCAGGGGCTACTACAAGTGCAGCACATCCAAGGGTTGTTCGGCCAGAAAGCAGCTGGAGAGATGCAGAACAGATGCTTCAATGTTCATCGTTACTTATACCTCTACTCATAACCATCCACCTCCTGATCGTCCCTCCAACTCCAATCTGAACCAACCACAAGAATCCCAAAACCAGGCCATTGAAGTTCTCTCAGGGACCTCGAAAGTGGAAGACCAGGAAGAGAAAGAGAGGGAAAAGCATCATAAGCCCATGGCAGGCCGTGACCAACGTGAAAACGAAGAAAATTTCTATTACTTGCAATCTCCAATTCAGTGCTCTGAAGACATTATTGTTGACCAAGAAGACCCTTTCGAACAGAACCCAGAGAAAACACATGGTAGAATAGATCTCCTCCTGGATAAAGAGCTCCCGAGTAATTCTGAGCTCAAGAACCCGACAACACCCAAATCCGAAGAACATGACTTTTTCGATGAACTTGAAGAGCTACCCATATCTTCACCTTTCTTAAATTTAATGAGTCGCAATTTCTCAGAGGAAAGGATAGTCGTTGCCCCTTCATGATCCAAGCTTTTTTATTTTTCTTCTGTGGGGTTGCTGCCCGTAGAATGTAACTGAAATGTTCATATGTACAATACCCGTTTCAGTTAGTTTCGATTCCGAATCTTTCGTTTTACTCCTCCTTTATTAGTATTATTATTAGTAGCATTGTTTTTCTTGATTTTGCTGCTGCTGAGAGTGCATCACCAAGTCCTGAGCAGAGTTAGTGGTAGACACAATCCTGGGAGACTGGAAATAATGCAGTGGGTTGATGGGGAAGCCCCAGTATCTATATCTCTCACGCCAAAAGAAGGAGGGTTATTTCGGGTAGTGAAACAAATTAAAAGAAAGGGAAGTGGTTGTTCTTTTGTATAATAATTAAAAGAGAGCACCAGGGTGAGGGGTGAGTGCTCAGATATCATTATTCCAAGATAAGGTCTTTCTTTTACTTGGGGGTAACCTTAATTGATGGTGCAAGAGGGAGTGGTGCTTTTTTGGCGGCCATTATTTGCTTTGCTTTTCATTTTTTTATGTTTTGGGTTGCTATCATGATCCTTGGGTGATTCATTACTTCATTTGGTGGAAGAGTAGCTAAATCTAATTAAACCTTTTTGTTGGCAGCATTCGTGGATTGATAGGGATGTATGGACGGGCCTCTCGAGAAAGTCTTAGGTACACTCTTGTTCTTATAAGTTATAACCCTTCAAAAGTCGAGAGATTCCACATCACAAGATGCCAAATCCACGAGTTATCCTGTGTTTGCAGTAATTTTGGTCTTATTCTATAACGCGCTTTTTGTGTGTGTGTGTGTGTGTTCCTTTTGTGGAGGTCGCTATTTCCATTGGCTGTCCCTCGTATACCTCCCTCTTTATTTACAGGGCTTTGCACAGTTTTTTGGGCTTCCTCGGACCTCGAATTAGATGGATTCTCCACCAAACTGTAGAACTGTGAGAAGAGAGTTTCATTTTTTTTAGTGGAAAGGGATGTATTAAACTAATATGTACAAGCGGGAGAGAATTTCATTTTTGTTTCACAGGGTTAACTTAACATCAATCGCCCAGTCATAAAACTTTCTGGCCAGCACTAGCATCCAAGGCTCCATTCGTCTTCTGAATGCGAATCCTTGTATCGGTATAGAACACCATATTCAACGAATCGCTCAGATTTAAACTCTCAGCCCAAAAATGTAGTCTTGTAAAATGGATTCAGCAAAGAATAGATTTATATATGAAGATCAAATTTCCCTTTTTGCTGGCAAAAATTGGAACCTTGGTTGTGTTCGTTTGATTCACGGAATCGGAGGTCATATAATAAAATGTAATGTAATAATTATCATATGAATTTATTTGATTTACCATTAAAGGAAAAAAATATATATACATAAAAACGTTTGATTAGGTTACACAAAAAGTGAGTATATATGTGAATAATATAGCAAGAGATAAAATTACCCTTGTCTATTTATATATGTATAATGTACACATTGGGTTTAAAGTAATTTTTTTCAATTTGTACAGTATATGCGTTGGGTTCATAATAATTTTTTAATATTTAGTGGTGGGATTATTATTTAATGGGATATTTTAATATTTTTAATGGTGGAATATAATTGTTTATTTTTTAGTGGGGAATATTTTTCATGTTTTTATATAATTAATTAATTATTCAAATATTTAATGGTGGCAATTATTTAATATTTAACTGTATTTATGGGTAGACGCTTTAGTCAAATTGAAAAATTATAATGACAATATTATCTTTTTCACTTAATTATAGGATGCATGCATCCTCATTCATTAATCCTGATAATGTGATCTTGATTAATCGGGATTACAAAATGTAATCATTTTTGCATTATGTAAGACCAACCAAATGCTATAATTGGCTTGTTACATTAGAATTATATGTAATATTCTTTCATAAAATCGAACCAAACCGGCGTTAGTTCTATGAGATGAGAGGGACTAGAGTCTTCGGTTAGAAGATGATTTTGTTTGGGACGTAGAAGATCAAATTTTATTAAAGATAAAACGATCAAATAAAGGTCTAAGAATGAATGGGTGCCGAATTCTGCAGTTCTCAGGATTTATATTATAAAGTCACATCCTTTAATTGGAATCATGAGCGTTATGCAGATCACTTAAGGGTCTGTTTGGTGTGAGGGATTTGGAGGGGAAGGGAGGGGAGGGAAAATTTTTATAAGTTGAATTTTAAAAGATTGAAAAAGTGGGGTAATAAAATTTTAATAAAGAGAATATATAAGATAAAAGAGTAAGAAAAATTAATTAAAAATTTTTAACCCCACTTCTCTAATTTTTTTAAATTCAACTCAAAAATTTTTTCCCTCCGCTCACTTTCACTCCCCTCCCCTCAGACCAAACAAGCCCTAAGTTACACTTGTTTTCAAAGTGATCAAGATTGTTAAAGTTTATAAAGATAACTCTACACTTGTTTTCAAAATGGAGCATGGAATGTAATTAGATTTCATTGCAGTTTCACTGCAATACCTAACTTGATTTGAAGTTTCACTACCTGCTTGTGAAAACTATTGTTTTTCTTTAACTTCAACTGTGCAACATTGAATCACATAGTCCACGATTAAAACTGATATATTGCGTCGCATGTGTCTGATATTTCCCCAGCAATAAATATAGAAGGACGGTTGTTAAGAAATTAGTGACACAGACGAGTGAATCATAATAGCAATAACTAAGAGGACTCATTGATCATCGTCGAAGTCCCGAGCATATATATATATATATATATATAATGCAGGCTCGCTCCTTTAATAAACGGAGGTTTCACCAGATAGATGCATGAGGATGGCCAAGCAATTTCCGCCCAACTGGAACAGAGTCTTGGAATCCTCCCTGAAGGGAATGGGCGATCCACCTTCCCTGAAAGCATCTTCGCATGCCTGTTGGAACGCCAGCACCGCCGAGAACTTCATCCAAGCACCGTACACGTCGTTTTGCTTGATGGAATCCAAACAGTCATTAATAGTGTCCACAATCGATGAGTACTGGTCCGCGCATATTTCCAGTGATGCCTTGTCGTCGTTACTGATTTCTGGTTGGGCCTGCAGAGTCTTGATTGTATCAGAAACCTTCACGGTCAAGTTCATGGCCGCTCCAATTTCGGCCTTAACTGCCACCACGGGGTCAAGTGCGCCTTGGATGAATGGTGCGATGGTTTCCACGCACAGAGATGGTGCCTCTGCGTCTTTGCACAGATCTACCAGCTGAGCGCTGTGCTGTGACGCCGCTGTGATGGTGGTGACCGTGCTGCCTTCGAGGTCGACGGCTTTTTCGTCGGAGGGCGACGGAGTTGGGGCGGGCGACGGAGGCTCTTCAAACAGTTTGAATCGATGTGAGGGGACGGCAACGATACCGGAGAGGAGCGAGCAACAGATCAGGGGAACCACGAGGATGATTTTTTGGTTAAGCTCCATTGTCTCTATCTCTTTTATTCTGAATAGGAAGGTTCAAGAGCAGAGACAAAGGTTGAAAATGCCCTCTGCTCCAGTGCTTTATTTTATATGGGCAGGTCGATTTGCGCAGAGTTTTGCTGAAAATAGTGCCCTGTTCTTGTTTTCCTGTTATAAATTTAGCACTTTTTTCTTTTGAGAAAAATTGTGATTTGTGGTTTATACGTTGTCCATGGTTTTCGCTCTAGTGCAATTCACAGCCGTATTCGGAATTTGAGGTCCTGACACGGTCAAATTGTCCATGGTTTTATGGCTGAAGAAGAAATACCATCATTAACTTAAGGACCGTGACATAATTGTTCTAGTTATATTGTAACTAATGAGTTGTAACTAAACCAATTAACTCCAAGATTCTACGCACTTCAAACATAGATATATACATATCATCCATTTTCTTCTACAAGTCCATCGTATCATTGTCTAACTCTAAAAAGCTGTTGCATTTAAATTGGAGGTTTCCACTCTCAGTTAGAGGGCACAACCCCTTTAACAAAGTTTTAACAACTCATCTACACGGGTAACTTTTAATTAGTTTCCTATTATACTAAGGATATTTTTTATTGAATTATCGCCCTTCCACTCTCGAGGGGCATTGCGATATACATCAAAGAAGGCAGAAGGCCTTGGACAAATAAAGCAGATACAGGAAACAGAGGTCTGACCCAAAACTATAATGTTCCCCAAGGACATAATGTAAATTCCAATATCCATTTTGAACCATTTATATTTTGATAAAAACGTAGGAGTACTATCAAAAACACTAATCGCGTTAATTACCACCGTTTTTCTTTTTTCACGAACACAATGGTGCTGGACGTGCGCAGACCAGTACTCGTCGACTGCGGTATTGCCCCACGAAAAGGAAATAATATTGTTGCTTTTGACATAATTCTTGTTCGAGGCTTGTGGGCTTTATTGTCTTCACCAAAAGCAACAAAAACATCTGGTCTACTTGACTGCTTTGTAAATGGTCCTATAACAAAGGGACGTGATGTAATTGGTATTGCTCAATTTTCTTTTCTTTTTTGCCAAGCTCAATTTTCATTTGATATACCAAGTAAATAAATAGATTCTTTTAAATTAAAAATAACATTGAAAAAAAGGAAACACCCCGTTGCCCCGTGAGAGGAAATGGTGGACGGGGTAATCGGTGGTGGGAAATGGCGGTGGATTCAACAAGAGCTCTCTCTCTTTTTTTTTTGGTTCACCTCTATGCATTTGCTTGAAGGATCATACTTACATCAAATTTTTTATATTTATTATATCAAGTTCTTCAATTACATATAATAATGTCTTTTTTTTTTTAATATGGATTCATAATTAAATGATATGAATTCAAAAATATGACACAATACCATATATGATTGAAGAAATTAACAAAATGAATATAAGGAGTTTGATTTAAGATTAATATTTTTTAAGTTGTTTGAGCTGTGCAAAATATGTACATGAGTGGAAGCGCAAATACATTTTTTTTTTTGGCAGCGTTTTCAAACACCCACAGATAGTAAGATGCCATGTTTATTGGCGGTTGGCTTCTCTCGCTTGCCTCACCCCTCCATTGCCTTAAAACAGAGTCATTTTATGGGATTCTTGTGCTAGCTCTTTCCATTCGCCAAACGGGCATGCTTCAAGAGCCGGGGGCAAGGATTGGGATACTGTTCAATGTCAGATAGTTTGTGTGGAGGGGTGAGGTCACTTTTGTTTTTAATTTTATTTCCCTTTCCCTTTTCATTTGATTTTATTTTTTCTGCCAAATCAATTTTAGTAATTTTTATTTATTAATATTTTTGAAATATTTTTTATTTGTCTACAATAAATTAATTAAAATAAAACTTCCAACACACATAACATTAAATGATATGAAAGAAATAGGAATAATTAGATATCATGGGCTCATTATGGTTTGGACATAACATCGGGCCTAAAAAGCACTTGTAGATGCACTTACAAATATCTTTGCTATAAGATAGGCGTATTAGGTAGTTGGATTTGAATTTACAAACTCATTGATTATATATACCAACTCACTGCCAATCAGACGAATTTTTTATCAATAGAATAATAAAACATACTTCCTCTGATCCTTTTTATAAAGGGTTAAAATTTGAATTGTTTTGATCTTTTTTATAAGAGATCCACAAGAGTTGTTTCAATATTTAATAGGTTGTTTCTATTGTTATCTCTCATTAATTATATATATATTGTATTAATTAAAATATCATGATATCTATATTTACTCTATTTCTCTCTTTTACGTGTCCCCTCATAAATGAGGGTATGCTTGGAAAAAAAAATTATTTCAAACACACATATTGTTTTTAACTAATTTTAACTACTCTCTTAAATCATATAATTCAGTTATTAGGTTTTTATAAATAAGACTGGAGGGAGTACATTCAGGACAATATTTAGATCAAATTCTTTATATCCGTTATTCTTATTTCTTTCATATCATTTAATGTTGTGTGTGTGTTGGAAGTTTTATTATAATTAATTTTCAGTAGATAAATAAAAAATGTTTCAAAAATATTAATAAATAAACATTACTAAAAGTGATTTGGCAAAAAATAAAATCAAATGAAAAGGGGAATAAAATTAAAAAAAAGTGACCTCACCCCTCCACATAGACTATCTGACATCGAATAGTACCCCAACCCCTTACCCATCCCCCCTCTGTTGGAGCACGCCCGTTTGGCAAATGGAAGGAGCAAGCGCAGGAATCACATAAAACGACTTCGTTTTAAGGTAATGGAGGGGCAATGGATGGGAGAGGTAAGGGAGAGAAGCAGGGGTGTTCATCAATTTCCCGTCCCGACCTTTCCGTCCCGATCCCGAGTAAATCGGGACGGGATTTTCCCGTCCCGAAAATTTCGGGATCGGGAAAAATTCGGGATCGGGATCGGGATCGGGAATGGGATTTCCCGATCCCGACTTTTTCCCGATCCCGAAAATATATCTATACAAATATATATTTTTTAAAAATATTTAAGAAAATAAGACTAAATGTAAAATAAAATGTGAAAATCCCTAACATTTTTAAGATAATATCTATTCTTTTAGTTTATTTAGTTAATTTCATTTATTATTTATTAAATAGTTCTAATTTTTTGTTCTTGTTTTTATTCTTTTTGCAACTGAATCAACAACTTTAAGCATGTATTGGACTAATTATATATTTATATTAGACTTATTGGATACAATATAATATTAAACAAATTATATATTTATATTAGACTAAAGGAAACACAACCAAAAATTTAATATAAAGATTTTTTTTTTTTTTTAAAAAAAAGCAAATCCGGGATCGGGAATGGTATTTCCCGATCCCGATCCCGATCCCGATCCCGAACACCCCTAGAGAGAAGCCAACCGCTGTTTATTGCAA
This sequence comes from Inga laurina, assembly GCA_963855925.1. Lineage (NCBI taxonomy): Eukaryota > Viridiplantae > Streptophyta > Magnoliopsida > Fabales > Fabaceae > Inga > Inga laurina. The sequence continues at coordinate 3,322,582 of OY979703.1, read as the reverse complement.
GTTTACAATTATCTCCATCACCATGCTTAAACCTTTTTTTATCAAAGGCTGCTTAAATTTATAACTAACAATTTTTAAATAATAAATTAATTGTTTAACAGCGTAACATCTGCCATGTTATCTTTATTTAATATTTTACACCTATTAAAATAAAATGTATCAAAAATATAAATATAAGTAATTAACAATAAACATGGACCGACCAAACGGGCCTTCATATTTGTTTTGTGACTATTAAAGACTTAAAGTTGGGAATCAGAGCCAGTCAGGTCCTATAAGGCTGGCCCTTGACTGGCAAAGGCTTAAAAGGACTGACCTTTTTAAGCTTAGGATAGGAAAAATTACTATTTTTCAAATTCCGGCCCTAAAGCATAAGGGTCAGGGCCGGCCTATAGGGCTTGAAGATATCTTCACAAGATTGAACAAATTTTATTTTTTTTTTCATTTTTTTAAAATTATAACAATGGAATTTTTAATTTAATACATAAATATTGTCAAAATTAGAATGTAAACAGTATGCATCATGCAACAAAAAAACATAGTCATTAAATCATGATCAAAAGTAAAATATTTTCTACATACCACAATTACAAATAATTAATGAGAAAACTTAACAAAATTAAAAATACTTCTTCTAAATATATCTTGAAAAGTGTAAATAGTTAATAAAATAAACAACACAAGATATAAATAAAACAATCACCAGAAAATAATTCAAAAAATACAAAATTGGTAAGAATACTTATGAAATAAGAAAATTTTTTTATAAGTTTTTAATTTTTAAGATTATTAATACAAGATATTCTTATGAAACTTAATTATAAAAAATGTAATATTAATTAAATATTTGCAGCATCATCAACAAAATATAAAAAATTAATAATAATATTATCATATAAATAATTTTTTTTTAAAAAAAACATATAGGGTCTAAAGGGCCGACTCTTTTAGGCTATCGACTCTACAGAGCTGAACTTTTTAGGCCTGCTTTCATTTTTTAGGTAAAAATCTAAGACCCAATCCTTATAAATTCAAGGTCTAAACAGGCCGGCCAATGGACTCGGCATGTTTTCCCAACTCTAAAATTAAAGTTCAAGGCTCAAGCCCTAAAACTTGCATTAAGTGTGTGTTTGGATTATCCCAAACCATGATTTCAAAAACTCTTTTTCATAAATTGAGATAAAATTCTTTTCACATAATTACCTCATAAATAATAAAAACTATTTTTTAAAAACTAATGTAATTAATCACGGACTTAGTCCGAGACTCCGAGTTTCAATACAGCCGCCCACCCAAATAACCACGTCAAGCTCGATAGGCCGTCGACAGTCGACTTGCTCCGTCACTGTAGTCGGCCACCGTGGTGCCAAAAATTTAAGGCGTAAGCGTAACATTTTTCACTGTAAGCAAAGACAGGTGCGCCCTAGTCACTACCCCAAACCCCGGTCTTGTTGAAGCGATTGCCTTAGATTCTATATTCCCCCTGCCCGTGCGAGTTCTTTCAGCTATCTGCAAGCTTAGTTAGGGTTTGTGATATCTGTTTACGCGAGTAGGTATTGAATACGCTGGAATTTTAAGACATGTCGAAACGGAAGTTCGGGTTCGAAGGCTTTGGCATCAACCGCCAATCGACCTATAATTTTGAGAGATCTCAAGCTCCTCAGCGACTGTATGTTCCTCCTTCATCACGTCACGGACATGACAATTACGAAGATACCGACCTTGACAACATTGAATATGACGATAATGATGCTCCCAAAGACGGAAACGATGGCAACAGCGACGATATTGATCCCCTTGATGCTTTCATGGAAGGAATTCACGAGGAAATGAGAGCCGCGCCTCCTCCGCAGCCGAAAGAGAAGGCAGAGGACAGGTATGGAGATGACGACGAGGACGACCCGATGGAGAGTTTCTTGAGGGCGAAGAAGGACGTAGGGTTGACCCTGGCATCTGAGGCTCTGCACGCTGGGTATGACTCCGATGAAGAGGTTTATGCAGCTGCAAAAGCGGTAGACGCGGGAATGATAGAGTATGACTCTGATGACAACCCCGTTCTTGTTGACAAGAAGAAAATTGAGCCTATTCCTGCTTTGGACCACAGTTCCATTGAGTACGAGCCCTTTAACAAGGATTTTTACGAGGAGAAACCTTCAATATCAGGTAATGGAACCACACTTACTTTGAAGTAGCCAAAACTCGTAATTGGGTTTGAGGTCAGTTCCTTAAATTTGCTCGCACATATCGTTCGCTGTTCTCCCCGAATTGAATTTCTTTATTTTACTTTTCGTTTGGGATTGAAAAAGCAGTGGTTGAATTTTCTCTCCATTTACACATCAGTTCAGTGATTGACCACATGGAGGCTTTTGGAGCAAAGTATAGCTTAGCTTAAGTACAATTATCGCTTCTGTCATATTTATCGTTCACATTTGAATTTATTTGCGTTAATTGGAATTGGAACTGCTGATGACCGTGTTGCTAACTTACTCTAGGTATGAGTGAGCAAGATGTTGCTGAATACAGGAAGAGTTTGGCCATTCGTATATCAGGTTTTGATGTTCCAAAGCCAATTAAGACGTTTGAAGACTGTGGTTTCTCTCCACAACTTATGAATGCCATAAAGAAGCAAGGCTATGAGAAACCAACGTCAATACAATGCCAAGCTTTACCAGTTGTGCTCTCTGGCGGAGATATAATTGGTATAGCTAAAACTGGTTCTGGTAAAACTGCTGCCTTTGTCCTTCCTATGATTGTGCATATCATGGATCAGCCTGAACTTCAGAAGGAAGAAGGTCCAATAGGGGTAATTTGTGCTCCCACTAGAGAACTGGCGCATCAGATATACCTGGAGGCCAAGAAATTTGCAAAACCCTATGGGTTACGCGTCTCTGCTGTCTATGGTGGAATGTCAAAACTGGATCAGTTCAAAGAACTCAAGGCAGGCTGTGAGATAGTTGTTGCTACCCCTGGCAGATTGATAGACTTGCTGAAATTGAAGGCAGTTACAATGACGAGAGCAACTTACTTGGTACTTGATGAGGCTGATAGGATGTTTGACCTTGGATTTGAGCCACAAGTAAGGTCCATTGTTGGTCAGATCAGGCCTGGTCGCCAAACTTTACTTTTTTCTGCAACAATGCCTCGTAAAGTTGAGAAGTTGGCCAGGGAAATTCTTAGTGATCCTGTTAGAGTGACTGTTGGGGAGGTTGGAATGGCAAATGAAGACATTACTCAAGTTGTTCAAGTGATTTCTTCTGATACAGAGAAAATGCCATGGCTCCTTGAGAAGTTGCCTGGAATGATTGATGAGGGTGATGTCTTAGTATTTGCTTCCAAAAAGGCTACTGTGGATGAAATTGAATCACAACTGTCACAGAAAAGCTTTAAAGTGGCAGCTCTGCATGGCGATAAAGATCAAGCTTCTCGAATGGATATCTTGCAGAAGTTTAAATCTGGTGCCTACCATGTTCTTATTGCGACTGATGTTGCTGCCCGTGGTCTTGACATCAAATCAATTAAGTCAGTGGTAAACTTCGATATTGCAAAAGACATGGATATGCATGTACATCGCATTGGCAGAACAGGTCGTGCTGGTGACAAAGATGGGGTTGCATACACTCTTATAACTCAGAAAGAAGCACGCTTTGCTGGTGAGCTGGTTAATAGCTTAATAGCAGCTGGACAGAATGTATCTATGGAGTTGATGGATCTTGCTATGAAGGTAAATTTTTTCATTGGTAATGTTATTTATGTTGTTTATTTTTATTAATTTTCATTTGATATCTATGCAACTGACCCCATGCTTCTGGCTGTCCTGCTTAAATATATGTCGTGGTTCATATTGTTGTAGGTTTTGTAGGCTCTCGTATCTGACATCTCATTTATCTATGGGTTAGATGTTGGTTTGCTTGTTTTGTTTTTGGTTGCGTTCTGAGTATACCATTCACGATCTGCCATTTCTTGTATGTATGATAATACAACCTTCGTGTGCCACAAATTGTCATGACTGATTTGTGCAGTTTTCTTGACATCATCCTAGACTGGAAGTAATGTCAGTTATCTAGGTCTTGAGGAACCAGGGTAATGAACTATGGTTTGATGTATCAATAGGCCTGTTAAATTTGAGGCCAGACGCTTTTAATGGTTTCAGACGCAGGTGTAAATTGTAATGCTTCTTATTGCATTTGCACAAAAATGAAAGGATTTTGAGAGGGTTGGCTTTGTTGAAGTATGTCGAGTAATTGAACTTTCTAAATGAGGTCATGCAGTTGGGTAAGTGGGAGGTACTGTTCGGTAAGACTTGGGAAGGATAAGATTATGCAGAGTGTATTAAGTATTGATTGGTTCAAATTTAAGCTAGGGGACACGAGTTTACCATAAAGAAATAATGTTGGGACAAGCATATCAGTACAAGTAGTCTTAGTGTCTGTTTATTTTAACTTTTCAGAAGTGCTTTTACAGCTTTCCAGGTAAATATGTAAGAGGAGTTTTGTCTCGACTTGCGAAAAAGTGCTTAAAAAGCACTTTGTCATCTTCCCAAATGAGCACTTAACTCTATGGTGCTCCCTTTCTTGTGTACCCTAGCGGTGTAAATTAAATCACAAGTAATCAAATCAATAATGATATATTTTTAACTCCATTGGCTTTGTTATATCAGAAATATAAATTGTCATTTCGAATTTATAAATGCTTTTAGCTGATTAAAGGTGAAGAGTTTGATGGAGAAGGGTACATACGTAGCTAATTGTGCCCAACTTCCAATAGACCTCAAACTTATTTCAAATGAAAGGCTACCCTGTGCACTGGCTGTGTCTTCTGTTGGTGGTTTCACAAGCTCTTCACTGATCTTAAGTATGCTATTTGCAATAATGTAATTATTATGATTTGTTTGTGCATGGTTGTCAATTTGGATGCTGCTGGGATTTGGTGCTTGGATGTTTTGAAGAGCATTTTGTGCCCTGGCGCTTGTTTTGTGATTTCCCTCTCTTTAATTTACCAGAGTACTGTTGTCAATGCTGCTGCATGATTGCCATACCATCATGGCATGGTGGGATTCTGGAAAAAACTCAAGGGATTTCCATCGTGTGGTTACCTCTATATTAACTTCTGATCTTGAATGGATGTCAATAGTTTCCTAGTCTGGCGCAATCAACTTTTTGCCTTTTTATTACCATCTCCGTGTCTAACAAACAAGGCCTTGTCACTTGGGGCTGGCTTTGATGGGGATAAGGATGAGATGGGGTATGGATGGTATCCTGGATTCTAATGCTCCGTTTGCCAGAAATAGAAAAAACAGAGGCCTTTGCAGACCTTTTTGATAACAAACAAAACACACTTGCTTCTTTGCAGACCTTATTCAAACCCAAAGAAAACATATCCCTTGATTTTTCGCATAGGTACAGATTATGTGTGGACTTTTACCTACAGCAAGCAATGCCAATATTAGTTATGGAATTTTCATGTATACTCATGATGGAGATGACTATGCCATCGGCCTAGGAGGCATGGTGTTTGTTGGGCTTCCTGGTATTTGTCACCGTATACCATTTATGACCCTTTCTTAGAGGATATATTTTCTCCCAGTAGCAAACTCATCTCTTTTATTTGATTTTGTCCACATTATTGCATCCCGGTCCAAAGAATGCTAACTGTCTTGACACTTTTTTATGGTCATTTTGATTCATTTAAAATGCCAAAAGCTTCAGATTTGACATATGGTCTTGAATTAGTTAATGATGTTTTATCTTGTAAATCATTAGGATGGGAGATTCAGGTCCAAACGTGATGCAAGGAAAGGAGGTATGACTATGGGATGCTGTATTATGCTTTATAAGATAATAATGGCTTGCTCAAGAACAATTTCATGTGGCAGTAAACATTTTATGCACCTGTTGTAAGCTGCATCATCTGTTTGTTCCCAAGCCCTAGAGCAGTAGAACTACTGATTTTGCCATTTTATCTGCTGAGAAGTTATTAACATGCGTTGGGCAGGTGGGAGAAAAGGTAAAGGGAGGGGAGGGGCTGGCGGTAGAGGTGTGCGGGGTGTGGATTATGGCTTGGGTATTGGATACACTCCGGAGTTCAATAACCCTCCACCTAGCACAACAAGTCGATCTGCCGCGGTAAACTCACTGCGGACAGGGATGATGGCACAATTTAGGAGCAACTTTGTTGCTGCTTCGTCAAACTCTCAAAACCAAAGCTTCAGTAACAGTACAAGTATGCCTCCTAATAAGAGACCCGCCCTCACTGGCTTCGTATCTGGTGGATCAATCGGTGGCGATGTAAATAATAATCAGACTGCTGCTTTATCCAGACCTGCTACATCGGCTGTAAATGCTAGTAGTCACAACTCTGCAGTTGATGCTGGTCAGAGGAATACCGACAGGTTGCTTTCTGATCTGAACTTGCTTTATTGAATTACAAGCTAATTTTCATTTGGAGGACTGTGAGTTTGCTGAAGTTCTTGTTTTTCTTTTGCTGCAGCTCCAGGCCTAGAGAAAGGAGGAGGCCGTCAGGTTGGGACAGATAGTGTATGCTACCATTCTAGGACACCCCCACTGACATATGTATGAATGTTTTCTATAGTCTAGGTCACGTCCTTCTATGATTTGTCTATGCTATTAATTTTGTACTTCCAAATAATTTATGGCGAGTTTGTTGTAAGATTTGTGCGGGCAAAAATAGATCATCAGGATTTCAATAGTCGGCAGCTAGCGATGTCAAAATTGAAATTAGGAAAAATACATATTATCTGCAAAATTAACGTTTTGTTGCAAAATTATTAATCCCTTCAATTCTTAATAAAAGACTCACTTTGTAGTTCAATTTTTTCATAAAAATGAATTTTATATTAAGGACTGAATGGAGGGATATAAATGGATCTTTGAACATAACAAAACATTTTTAAGCTCTGGACTTGTATGGTACATTGGGACTCTCATCTAACTCTTATGAGACCGCTTTAAATGTTAGAATTTTTAATTGACATCTAATTTATATGGAAAATGAAAACTAATGTTCTCTGACCATTAAATTGTAACTATTATAGAGTGAGTTTGGGATAGTGGTGGGAAAAGTGGTTTATTTATTATGAATGTTCATGGGTAGGGTTAGGTAAGGCATAAACCATGCCTGATGCCCAGCCTGGAAGAAGAATAGGCGGCATTTTGTAACCGGTTATCCAATTCTATCCAATGAAAGCTTAAATAATTTTGGGCTGGGCAGGGTGAGTTTGTGTGCTAAAAAATTTCTCAAAAATTGAAAAATAATAAAGTATTAAATAATAATAATAATACAGAAAAAAATATAGTTTGGTATTTCAAAAACATATTTTATGCCATAGTCCTTTTAAGATTTTATCATTTAGATTCGATTAATAGGCCAATAAAACAAATTAATTCAATAGAGATTATTTTCTTATTATTTGAAAATAATTTACTTTTCAAAAAGTCAACTTACCCACTTTTTAATTAAATATGTGTATGAAAAAATATGCCTATATGCTTAGTAAATACAAAAATATATTTGTTTATTAGATTCTAATTGAATGGTAAGTACACTTATTCAATTATATAATATATATATATATATTAAATACAATTATATACACATTTTGGGCTGGGCAGTACACTTTGCGCGGTATTTGGTCCGGCCCGAAGATGCCCAAATGATTTATTGGTGTATTTTTTAAGGCCGGGTTGAGCATTTTTTTGTCGGGCTCGGGTGGGTATTGCGAGCATTTGGGCCTCATGAACACCCCTATTATTTACAATCTGACTTATGAAAACTTAAGATTAGGCAAAAGTCAAATTGTGTAATATAATTTATGTTTTGATTATCAATTGCACAAGTGCTCTTGTAAAAGTTAAATTTGTTGGGATTGATGATTGTATAAGACTATAAGTGTTTTTGTGATAATTGTAAAATAAAAAGATATTTGATATTATAAACAAGTGAAAAAATTTAAGGGTTAAGGTGCAAATATACTCACGAACTTTCTTTAAAAATGCATTCACCACCATAAATTTTTTTTTAGGGCAAAAGTAACCATAAACTTTTAAAATGAGGGGCAAAAATGACGTTACAGTTAAAATCACATAACTTTTGTTAAAACTCCTTGTGGGCCCCACGTTATTAAGAATTAAAAAAGCTTAATTTTTTTTTATTTCCATTACTATCCTTCCATCCGTCTCTCATTAGACTCATCCCTCCTCCTTTCAACCCCATCTTTTTCTTCTCAATTCTCGGTGACGGCGGCAGCAAAATCTTCTACCGATGATAGTGGAGAATCAAGCATGGCGAATGTTTGGCTTCCTCTTCCTCATCTTCACCAATCCTACCCTGTTGTCGTTGCAACTCAATGAAAGGAGAATGGCTATGTCATCTTCATCGAAGGCAGTAAGATCAAAGGCGTGGTGAGGAGAAGATAAGGCGGCAACCTCCCTCCCCCCTCCATTTCTCTCTTCTTTCTATCTTGTTTCATTCTTCTTCTTCTTCTTCACTCTTGCGTTTCGTCTCTTTCAACTAGCTGTCGATCTCAGCAGTCCGTTCACGGCGCCATCGATCTCAGCGACTCCTTTCACGACGCCGTCGACCTCTTCATTTTTCCACCCTCCTCACTAAACCCAAACAATAGGAAGAAGAATCAGCATCCAATACTTATGTGTTTGACGAAGAATCGCTGTTCATATCCCCTAGTCTTAAAGGTTTTGCTTTTCTTTTTGCAAAATCAAGAGGCGAGCGCTCTCTCTCTTGCTTCCTATATCTAGTTTGTTTGGCCGATAGGAATTTCCCACTCCTTCTTAGGGTTCTTACTGTTTTTTGGAGTTAATTCAGAACCCAATTGTGTAAGAATATCTTGCTTTTGTTCGTCTATGTTTGTTGGGTGCTTTACCAGGAAGCAAATGGATCTAAGGTTTAGAGGGAAACTTTTTTTAGCTAGCCATTGTCTCTATTGATTCTGGAGATGGTCCCATTATGTTCATTTTTTTTTTTTGAATCTGATGCCTAGATAGAAGAAAGTGGTGGAATTATTTTCTACTATTGTTTTGCAGATGTCATCACCTAATGTTTCGGAGGAGCATCAGTTCAAAAATGCCTCCTTGATAACAAACTTAATCTAGGCAATGATGGATCAGGTTCATAGGGTTTTTTTTTTCTTTTTTGTACTAGGGGTGTTTTGGTATTTTTATAGCGTAGTTAAACTCCATCAGTTAATTTTGACGGTTGTATCACTTTTACCCTCTTTTTAAAAGTTTATGGTGGTGGGTACACTTTTAAAAAAAGTTCATGGGTATTTTTGCACCTTAACCCAAAATCTAAATTAGAAACTTTGTTTTATTCAATATTTGTTTAAGTAAATCAAAAGGCTACGACCCACGACACAGTGTTCTCATCACGGAACCTTTCCAATAGAGAGAAATTGCCAGGATGACGACAGAATAGGACAACAATCCTCCCAATTAACGTCATACTTTTCACAACCAAAATTATAATTTACATCCAATAACTCGAAGCAAACTTGTCATCAATAACTTTAAAAACCAAGTCACTAGCCCCAATACTCAAGTAAATAAGAAAATTAAGATAGTCGACAACTTAGATTGATTGTGGAAGCTTGTCAACAAGTAAGAGGGAGAGGCTAGGGGTACCTATCCGGGGCGCAGACTTGAACGTTAAAACGATTAACGGAGACAAGAACCTGAACCAAAGCTCTCAAACCAAGTGCATCAATTCCGTCATCATTAGTGATCATCAAAATCATGGGTCGTTCACCGTCTTCCATTGCTCTTACCTCGGGATTTGGTTCAAAGTGAAACAAATGATTTTCAATAGAAATTTTGAGTGCGCCTCCCCGAAAATAACTCTATGAGTCAACACATTCCAAAACCGCACCACAACACACCATTCGACTTCAACAGCACCTGTCGGACTTCAACACAAACGCCGACTCTAATGGAGTCGAAGAAGAAAAGAACACAGAAGGCCGAACGTCAACCCAGAAGACGCACCTAAAAACCACGCCGGAAACCAAACTTCACTGCCAAAGCCAGTTGGAGTCGCTGCCGCCAGATGGAGCATCTGTGATGCCTCTCTATTCTTCGACGAGAAGACAAGACAGAAATAAGAGGTAGAAGAGAGAGAGAGAGCGAGAGGGAGCAAATCGTGCGATTTTCAGAAGCTAAAAGCTCAAACATCTAGCTTCTTAGAAATCGTGGCTTCCCAATCACTTAATCAAACATCCAGAATTTTCAGCATAAGCAGCAAATCGGGGGTGATTGGCCCAGCAAATCACTATGCCAAACACTCTAACCTAATAGTTTGGTCTCTCCAACATTTAGCATAAGTGCTTGTTTGAGAAGCGCAAAAAAAGGATTAGCTTATAAATTTAGAGTGCCGATCAACCTTTCCTGGGAACTCAGCATTGATCGGTGATCGCAGTGCAGTGGGTAAATCTATCAGTCAAATTTCAATTCCTTCATCCCATAAGCCACAAGAAAACTTACTCTTATATCTGACACTGACACTAGGCACTTTTTTTATTTTTTGGGCCAATACTGACACTAGGGACTTAACCATAGGACTAAAGCTGATTTACGCTATATATTAAAACTACAAAACAAATACCTTATCAATATGCAATTTCTCATTGCTCTATAATAAAACCCTTAAATTATTTTTAACTTTTATTATTTGATGGGAAAGCCCGTAAAAGAGGGTTTGCAATTGATTGATAAAAAGTCATCATTGAACTTTTTGCGTTACAAATGAAGCAAGTAGGAAGGCTTCAGTTCACTGGGAGTCTTGTAATCCATCCTCGTCGGTCGATGAAGGTCTTATTCACAAATCGGCGAAGAGCGCTTCCTCTTAAACGTTTCATCCAAGGCACTCGTTTTGACCTCCTGGACCCAGGTCCCCAACATCCCTCCTCCACAAACGTCAGGTCTTGTCTGCAATATATAATCAACTTCATCAATTTAGATTTACATTACCCAGTTGAGATCAATAAGAGTAGGCCAAGAAGATAGATATATGTCTTACACCCGCTTTCTGCCCCTCCAAGGATCCCAACCTGCAGACGAAACGACGTCGCCGATATATGAATCGGCGATGATGACCCGAGAGTAAGGCCTATATCCTCTCCCAAGGTAAGCTTTTCCCTTTCCATTCCCAGTTATGTTACATTTGTAGAACACAAACGCACTCGGATCTTCTCTTGATTCCCTTTTTTGGGCAATGAACACACCACCCCTTCCTTTGGGAAGATCTCGCCCCACTGAAAAGAACAGAGTGCATTCCTGCATATGCATTATGCAATATTCATTGAACACATTTAATTTGCAGAAAAAGGGGTCAAAGAATGAATTTTTGAAATTAATGAAGGCGTAGAAACCTCATAGAGAGATCGGCCACCCCCATATATGAAATCAATAGCGCCTTGGATGAAGCATTTGTGAAAGAAATGGCGACCAGAGTGGTCGTCGAGAGTGTCTTGCACTCCCAGAAAAGCACATTCAAAGAAAGCGCATTTGTCACCCTCTATTCTTGCTGCTTCTGCTGGCACCAGCCTCACTTCATCATCATCAATCGGGTGGTTAAATGTATTCTGAAAAACACACTCACACACGCACGCACACCTGGAGAGTGAACGGAGTGTTGCATGCAAAGTGCAGACATGAACCAACAAAAATATATTGCTCCCTTCACTTCTAAATACAGGAGTGTTGATTGAGAGGAATTTATTTTCATTCTAAATAGAAAATATCAATTTAACTCGTAGGTTTAGAACCGGACTTATTAGTGCCTGTATGGGAGCATATTTTCTGCTCATCGCTTTATTAAGCAAAAGCATGCTTATCACTCATCTAGTCAGTTAGATTGATTTTGGAAGGTTTAAATATTTAATTCTTCATATCTTGAACAGATTTTTATTTTAATATATGTAAAATTAAGATAAAGATAATCTTATAATTATCACTTCTTATAAAAATGAATTCATCATTTAAAAAATCCCAAATTAAAAATTTTAAATCTAAGTCATTTAGATTAAATTTAAATGTTGGAGATCTCATTATAATGATGAGAAATTAAGTGTTTATTACTGTGATGAGCACCAAATGCGGATCCTGTAAATGGTTACCATGAAAGTAATGCCCTTAGCGACAATGTTGTCTGCTTTTGAAATGAAAGTAGGAGTAGTAAACGGTGTGTCGTGGCCATTCCACTGCACAAAGGTTGACTTGCCACCAGCTCCTTCTAGGTATATGCAATTTTGGAGTCGGGAGATTATGATCTGTTGTCTGCCTTGAGAATAGAACTATTAGATTGGTGGGACAAATAAGCAGCATTAAAATTATTTTGCTTTATTAAAAAAATATCTGCATAGATTTAGATCAAGAAAAGGCGAAGAAGAAGCGTTACGTGTAAACTCCAGGAGAAATCTTGATGCGAACCCATCGAATGTTTTGCGTTTTGTTAGAGACAGAGTCAATTGCTCTTTGAATGGTTTTGAATTGTGCGTTCCCTGATTGACTGACTGTTATGGTTCTGAGAGGGCCTCTACAAGTGAGGGCTTTACCAGCTTCAAAATGAAGTATTAGCAGTGTAAAAACAAAAGAAAAGATGCCTGACAGATTCATCTTCGTTTTCTCTGATCCTTGATTCTGTTGAATCCTTCAGGAGATGTTGCAGGATATATACTAGAGATCAGATGCTCCTGGTCAAGTAGAGATTTATGTGGTAGAAAATCTTTTGTTTTTACGTCGTTCTTTGTCATCAATAAATGAGATGATATTGATTATAAATGTTTACTAAAACACTGCTGAATACATTAATGACGATACATGTATACAGTAAATATTTAGGAAACAGTAATGCTCAATGAGGAATATTTTTTATTTGGATTGTTGAAAAGCATCTAGTGTATACCTTACATTTTCGTTGACCTATAATTTTCTGCAATGTCTCAATCTTTTCATTATATAAGGAATTTTTTCACTTTCCTATTTCTGACAACATTAGTTTCGAATGATGATCTTTTATGTCAATCTTATTATTTCAAAATATCAATTATACTTAATATATCAACATTTAAAAATATTTTGTCAGCATGTATAATTTTAATTTTAATATTACCATTTTTTTATCAACCAAACAGTGAACAACATAAAATCTTATTTCCCTCACATTTCGTTTTAAAGAGTCCAATAAATTATAATTGAATTAAAAAATAATTGCATTGAAATGTTTGTTTGAAAGATGACAAGGTTACTAGGTTCGCATCCTTTGAATAACATGCAATTGTTGTGGTTTCTGTTTCTTATCAACGTATTTGGTATTAAAATATTGGCAATGAATTGTTATACCAAGTAAATTTTTTGGGTGTCGGGTCCTGTAGTCCAATAAGGCAATAACAAAAGTTTCTTTTAAGTATTTTTTTAAGTATAAAATTGCGAGTTCAAACCTTTTTATAGGGTTATAAACTTATAATAGACATGTGATATATGGCAGACATTTATGCGAAAAGGAAACAATCCCCAATTTAGATTGAATCTTCTGCGTTTTGCACTTCCTAGGGTGTGCTTGGGGGCGTTGTAAACACACGTACGATATTCACATGTAATCACATTCAAGGATACTTCAAAAGTCAAAACTGCCGTTAATGAATTTTTCAAATACATAATGAATCGAGCGGCCTGCTCATCCGAAATTTATGCTTAACGTGGCAGGAAACTTGTTAATTAGCTTCACAGTATGGAGAAATACTTGCATACTTTAAACGTGTCATATCATCTGTATTTTGACTAATTAAAATATAACAACTTAACTTATTTTAATTTTCCATAATAGATGAGTTATCTAAAGAAATTTAAATTTTATGATTTTAAAAAATATAAACTTCATAATTTAGAAAAGTAAAAAAAAGAGCGATTCCCTTCCATGAGTTGTTTTTTTAAAAAAATCATAAAATTTAAATTTCTCCATATGATTCATTTACCATATAGAATTAAAATAAAATAAATTGTTATATTTTAATTAGTTAGAATATAAATAAATTGATGCTCTGAAAATATATAAGTATTTTTCTCCAGTATATGCAGTGCACTGATTTTTTTTCGATTAAAGAGCTACCTAAACATTTAAACTTTAAACGTTCCCCCTTCTTTGTCAGGATTTAACGTTTTGCGTATTTAATTCATGCATATAATTTTGTGTGTTTGTTTTTTCATACATTCCGAATAGCATTCAAAATTTTAGAGAGGATGGGGTTGCGACCAATGGTGTACTTTTTTTAAAAACACAATAAAAAGTAAAATGTAACTACAAAGAGGTAAATTTTAGACAATAATTTAAGTCAGTGAGTGCATAAATAGTCGACGTTCATACAACAATGCAGAGTTACCTCTTATGCCTGTTAGTTTAACACGTGATTTATTTTGGGAAAATTGGGGATAAATCCCCATTTGAGTAATTAATTGGAGAATAGGACCTAAAATAAAGTAAAATCTTGATATCCTTTGAAAAAAGTAAATAACCATATGAAATGATCACTCTATCCTTTATAAAATAAGGATTTATCTTTTCACCTTTTTATGTCTATCGATTTTCTCACTATCATCCACTCTCTCATTGTCTTCTTTATCTTTCTAATGTCACCCTTCACAAACTTTATATCCCCCTCAAACAAATTCCAGCAACGAATAATGGTGATTTCGCAACCAATGACAAACTGCCACCGCTGCACAGCCTTCTTCACTCCCCCCTTTCTTTGATCTTTGTTGACGCTCCCACCCTCCTTTACCTTCTTAACTTTGTTGAAAACAAGAATCACATTTCAAAAAGAAAAATAATAGATATTGTATAATAGTAAGCCATGATAGATTTGGTGACGGAGGGAGATGAAGGTCAATCATGGAAAATTGGTAGAATACAAAGCAAACCACGAATTGCAGCTAAGCTTTCAAGAATTACAATTGAGCTTCCGTGGTATGTAAATTAAGTTAAAATGCAAGGGAACTTCCATAAATTGTATATAACCTTTCATAATGTAAAAATTAAGTTATAGTGCAAAAGCAAATAACCATCCATGAATTACAAATGCCCTTCCACAAATTGCAACCGAGTTTCCGGGAATTGCACCAGAACTTCCATGGTGTGTAATTTAAGTTAAAACACAAGTGATCTTCCATGAATTGCAAGTGATCTTTCATGGTGTGAAAATTAAATTAGAATGCAAATGTAAATAACCTTCCATGAATTGTAATTAAGCTTCCGTGATATGCAATTTTGTCATTTCATCTACATATTTATTTCTCCTAAAGGACCACAGATTTCAAGAACCAATAGCCAATTAATTTTCCAATCAGGAACTTTTCCCATTTATTTTTTTGCCCAATAACACCCACACCTCCTAAAAAAGAAGAGGTCGTAGATTCTAACACAAGTGATGTGAAGGTAGTGTAACCTTTGGAACGGGATAAGGTAGGAGTTAAAAAAAACGCACGAGTTAAAACAAGAGGAAGCATTTCTTTTACAAGTTGAACTAGGATTCATTGAAATGTAACCTGTAAATAAAGGGTACACATCATCGTATCTGGCAATTGTAATTATAAATACAATTAATAAGTTTTTCTTTCTTTTCCCACAAAATAGCTCCCATGGGGCCGTGGAGCACTCACGTCACTGGATTAGAAATTGTAACGTTTTAACTATCAACTATCAAGCATGTTTAAAGTTAAAACCGGGAAAAGTATAGCCGGCAATCAATCAATTTCCCTTGAATGATTTTTGTTTTGGGTTGTGTCAAGAAATCGAATCGAATCATGGTTTGGTTGCTGAGCATTTATAAGTTAGTCTGGATTGTTAAATCATCTTGTCATGATAGATTTCTTGTGCTTATATTTTCAGCTCATTACTATTGGGCTCTCAAAAATGTCATGCCGCCCAATCTATAACTCCTGGATATAGCTTAGCCTTTTTTTAACTCTTTTGGCCCAACAAAATATCTTCTCAATTTTCACTTTGCCTCTGCTGCAGTTGCTTGCTACTCGGTAGTTTTTTAACACCGCAGTTAATGTTCGAAACAGAGAGAATCAACATAAAAGTAAAACATAATGATTTTTATATTATATCCTTGTTAACACCTAATTATAGGTGACTGCAAGGGGTCAAGTTTCTTTTTTGGGAATGAACAAGGGGTCAAGTTGGAAAGCAAGGAATCAGAGAACAGTACGAGGGCCGGTGAGGTTCCATTAAAGCATGACAAGGATACAGGCATGTAGGATAAAACTCATGAATACTTAAATAAATCATAAATTAGAGTATATGAATTTTCCTATATCAATAGTGGAATCGAATGGAGAACTCATGAATCCTGATGAAAGAGAGCTGCAAAAGAATTGAAGACAGGATATGATTGTCAGGTCTCTTTTTGACTGGTTGTGGGGCACAATGATGGCAATTGGGTTAAGAGCCGTTGCCAGTTAGGGAACCTCAGATGAGCAATTAGGTTTTTCCTTGTACGCTCAATTTAGACGACTAAAACCTTATTGTGTATTTTCCACCATCAGAAAAATCACATTAATAGCCAATAACCCTAATAATGAATTGGGTCTAAATCTGACTAACGGGCCATACTCTGGATATTTTAATTAATTACCTAATTAATAACTAATAATAATTATAATATATATTAAAATATCTAACATTCTCTCACTTGGCCTGTAACTAACGTCAGTTGCCCTATTCAGATTAATTAAGGCTATGCTGCAAGAATCATGGCGATAAATCCCCTTAAGTCGAGTATTATCTTCCATGTATTACATAGCAGCACCCTTACTTAATAGGTTAAAACTTTATGAATAAACCTTAAATGTTTATTCGGTTCCTTTCTTGAATGTTTGTCAGTCTCGATAATTGGGCACCAATATGAGACAACAAACTTCAACTTGAATTTCATCATTTATCAATACCTTATTTAAATCACTCAATGTGATTCAAGTCACAAATAAGGTATTTGATCCTTCAATGTCTCTAAATGCATGTAGTTCATTTGAGGATCTATACTTTATGTGTTTATAACCTGTTGACTTTATGGTCACACAACACCCTTAATGGGTTTAAATTAATTTAAAACCACATGATGAAATTCTTTAACCGGCAATCTTATAACTTGCCTCCAGGAATGATTAGATTAAGCAATTCATGGTGGAACTAAGCAATCAGTGATTACTTAGCAATCTTGTACTTCTCCATAAGGCAATTTGTTCAGTAAACGTAAAGATGCATCATAATGTTAACCATTTTATAGCTAACACACCATACTAAACTAAACAAATCTAATCATTCTCCTATATGTAGAGCATGAGACTTAATGTACATTTTAAAATATACCTCATGACCTGCAGCTTTTCAATTATTATTCAAGCAAGAATATGCTTGATAATCCTCCTAAAATTTCCTTGCAATGGCATTGCCAGTTTGTATGCACATTCAAGCAAACCTGCACCTATGAAACTAGATTAGAAGGAATACAATGATATATATATATATATATATATTAGAGACATGTGGAGAATCTAATTGTATTTTCATAACAACTACCGTCTATCTCTAAATGTTCAAATACATGTGATAATAGGTTTCTTATGATATTCTCAAGTATTTTAAGAACAGTTTCTTTATGTATTCTAAAAGAATACTGCACTTAATCTAGTCCTATCACGAATTTGAACAATGATGATTTTGTTATGTATGACACCTTATGTCAAAATTCACAAGCAATGAGTAAATTATCATTTTGTTCAATATAGATGATTCAACTCCCACTAATCTAGTGATATAAATAGTACTATGATGCTTTCAACATTATCATGTATGTGATTGCATCATAACACATTATTCACCACTAATGTGAAAATGCATGTGAGGACGGTTTTTCAATTTTGCTAACTAAATTCTCCTCATAGTTTATGTGACATTTCTTTTAATTCACACACATCTCTCATTGTTACTATAATGGAAAGATGCTAATGGAATTTAGAGTCACTCTCATTGTTTATGCTCTAGTCAGATTACTTAAAATACATGATGTATAATTGGTAGCAATTGCCAAATTTAAATTGTCATTTGGTCTTAACCCAATCTGCTAACATATTGAAATTATATAATAAGAGCATCATCTATCAATTTAGAATATCCCTTGCTTGTTTCAGGATATTTTTCCTAACAATTGAGAGTCCTTAATGTTGATGCTTCTTATCTCAAGCTTGACCAGTTGAGAATTTCAGAACTTCGTTATGTTTCACATTTATCTCAACGAGAAGAGTATCATGTAAAACCAATGTTCCATTATGATTAGAGGTTACAATCTGTTATGTGTGATCATCCTAAATGAGTTTGATCACTCCCATTAATCATACCATTTCTTAATAATTTGGCATTCCAAAATGACTACACAACTTCTAAAATGGAAATGATAGCTCAATATAATTCCCAAGATCTTTCTGCATCTTCACCAAAATATGTAGTCTTAATCTCTGGGATGCTTTCCATACACACTCTTTCATTTATAAGACAATTCTATATGAACTGAGCTTCCAAGTCTCATATTTTAAAAGGGTTTAAACATAATTCTGTTGGAAACTCATCTAAGATATATATAATTGTCTTGAGTGCATTTTTTAAGAGGAAAACATATAGGCTAAATTACTATCCTCAACCATGTACCCATCATGTCATACATCTCTTCTAATTGACTTCACTGATTAATCTGTTTACCAGATTAAATTACCCACTTCTACCTTATATTCTCTAAAAGTGTCAAATAACACTACTTAATTATAAAGCAAAAGATGTTCAGATATTTGAAGAGTCAACTAAAATCAGGATGAACTATTTCATCTGTTAGAACAAAACCAATGGCAAGTGTATATCCACTACTGCCTCCAATCAAGCCATTAATCATAGACAGATTAAACTTGATATATCTATTGCTTTATGGCTTTAAGGTTGGTAGCTTGATAGCCCTCATTTAAAATCTCATAATTTTCCAAAAAGGAAGAAAACTTATATATACACATTTACAATGAATACTTAATATTCATGCATGTATTCATGAATATGAGTAATAATTTATGAGATAATAAACAGAAGATCTTTTTCATCAAGATTAATGGAGACATCTTACCCTATGATGAAGAATCACTTAATAGTCAACAAAACAATACAACAATATTTATTAGAATTTCTAAATATGTCCCTCAGCCTATCAACAACCTTTGACTTTACTCCATTCTTTATGTTCTTTTAATAACTAGCTTTTAACTGAGATTACTTTATTGAGACAGTAATGTTATCTCATTTCTCATGCTAGCATTATAAATACTAGAGTTTTTCTTAATGTCAATTTTGTCCTAATGGCAAAAGTTTTCCTTATAGGCTTAATTGTCTCTAATAAATTATATAAAACCAAATAATTGAATAGATAACAATCATGCTGCAAAGTCAAAATTAAATCATGCTTACAAAATTACTATAAGAGGCAAGCAACCATCGCATATAGGTGTATGTTTACCAATATAAATCATACAATTATAAATTCGTATAACTAAAGTCTACCTGTGAGCAAAGACATTAACATAGCATGAATTTATCTCAAATTGGTGAAACTGGAATGCAGTTATATCCCCTAATACCTGTGGGCTACTTAGAAAATATAATGTTGTTCCATTCCACCCTAATTAAAACTATGATTATAATTATCTACCTGAGGGCAAAGATTAATTATAATCACACATTTAATTACAATTGATATCTTTAAATCTTTGAGTGATGTATTTTGTTTAGTAGAACAAAATAGAGTGTATGTGCCTAGTGAGGATGCTGTGGCTACTCCTCGATTCTACATAGTCATCACAAAGACATCACATCATTATGTATACTAATTGTACATATGAACATAATTTGATATGGCAAAACCTTATGTGATTACCTATGCGTACAATATTCGTATAAGGATGTTGCAGTTATTCCTTAAACAAAATATGTATGCTAATCACTAATATCAAATATATACAATTTAAATATCATATATGTATACACAATGTCAATGGGAATCCTGATTAATTAATTTAATCAACTTCTGAAGATTAATGTTTTAAATCCATATATGATTATTTATGCATGTTGTAAGAGGGCGCTGTAGCTACTACTCTAGTATGCAAGTTAATCATAAATATTAATCATGTGCACTTAAATTCTGTATATGCACAACTTTATGGAGGATTTAACCAATTAATTTAATCAACATAAGTGACTAAATACAATCCTCCCACTTTGATTAAATTAATATTACCCATTAAATAAAGTTGATATTTTAAAACATAAAAGTGATTATCTATACATACAACAGAGGATGTTGTGGCTAAGCCTCTAGATGCATGTTAATCACAAATACCAACTTGTGCATTTAAATTCCAAATATGCACAAATCTTTAATGAGAATTTATTTAATAGATTGATTTAATCAACAAAATGTGACAAATAATCAAGAAAAAATAAATATTCCCACTATTTTGTGCATCCAAATTAAATCTAATATATGCACTTCTTGATGGATGGATTAATTAATTAATTTGCTCAACAAGGCCCCTAGATAATTAATTAGAAACCCTCCCACTATTTTATGTATCCAAAAAATTGTTTAAAGAATTAATTTTGGCATATTTCAATTTAAATTAAGGTTTACAAAAATTAGAATAGTTAGATAATTGCCCAAAATGAATTATCGAAATATTTAGGCAATTAAGTAACATGTCAAAATGATTTTTGCAAATTTTCCAGAATATGAAAAATGCCAAAGTTAACCCCTTTTTCTTAATTTAAACAATTAGATGTGACATTATCAAAAATATACATAAAACATAAGCTAATTTAATAAACAGTGAGCAAAAGGTTTACTTAATCCAAAATTCATTTATGAAAATTAAAAGTTCTATGGTCCAGGTGTTTAAAACGTAACTAGGCCCATAAATGTTGCGAAAAATGCCACTGTTACAAAAAATTAACATGAAAAACTCATAGTATAAATGTTCTTAATTATTTAAGAACCCAGGTGGGGCCCAAAACGCAGGCTATCTTTGATTAGGAAATAAACTTTAATTCCCATGTCCACTTAAATGTTTCGGCCCAGAAGCTAACAAAAGGGAATAAAAAAAAAGATGAAAAGGACTTTTTGTCACGGCCCAGTTGCATCAACGGCCCAAAAACGCCTTGGCCCATCGTGTTGAATTAATGAAACGGTGTGTTTCATTATGGGCTAAAACAACGTCGTTCTTGATGGCAAGAGAAGACCCAGTCATGATCAAAACGACGTCGCTTTGCTCGTCTTCCCTAAGCTCCTGGATAACCTACCCGACCCGGACCCAATGCGACCCGTAGCAGACCCGCCTGGAGCCCGCCGCTAACTGCAATTTCAGGTCGCGTTTTCCGGCGATTCCAAGCACATTTACCAGCGATTGAGACCTCCAAATCCGGCGATTTTTATGGCAATATGCATGGAAACAAAAACAAAATGAAACATGGTCAAGTATTAACCAAATAATTATCAAAAATCAAATCGAAAATTATGTTTTCGAATCATAACATTGCTGCGTTTTTCGGACCTTCGATTTCTGATGTATAAGTCGACAGAGATCGTTGAAGAACAGTCAAGTTCTTCTCTTCATTCTTTTTGTCCGATGGAACTCAAGCATAAACTCAAGATCGATTTGAAGAAGCATAAATTTATGATCAAATTTCGAAACCCAGATGAAAAACATGCATAACCAAAGTGATTTTAGAACCTGAAGCATAATGGAATTCAGAGGTTCCGACGGTGTTGTCACCCTCCTTCCCCAATGAGGCCCCTAGGACCCAATTCGCGACTCAAATGCAACCTGAAAAGGAGTCACCGCGTGATGCAATTCCAGGTAGCTTTCCGGTGAAGCTAAACTCAACCCACGATTTCGGTAGTGACGTTCTCGCAAAACAAGCACAAACATGATCTCTCGCCATACAAATCAAAGGAGATTTCAAAAAACCATATCACGAAAAAGATTGAGAACAGATTAAAATATGAAAATCCATATATATTGAAAGATTGATCATAAAGCATCAAATCGGATCCTTTGAGACTGTATGAAGGCGATGATGATTCCTTGGATGAAATTAATCATCCTCACATCTCATAATCCGAAAATCAAATTTAACATGATAAACAATTTATTAATAACAAATTAAAACTCAGATAAATTAATTTTCAGCAATAATATAATTCATCCACTTAAGAAATCCGATCTCAAATCCAAGCTACATACTTAGATTATCCCCGATCAAAGAGTAGAAGGCAGAGGATCAGAGAGCGTGGCTCTGATACCACATGTAGGACAAAACTCATGAATACCCAAATAAATCACAAATTAGAGTATATGAATTTTCCTATATCAATAGCGGAAGACTTATAAGAGTTACCTATCGCCATTGCTAAGCTTTGATCGAATGGAAAACTCATGAATCCTGATGAAAGAGAGCTGTAAAAGAATTGAAGACAGGATATGATTGTCAGGTCTCTTTCTGACTGGATGTGGGGCACAGCGATGGCAACTGGGTTAAGAGCCGTCGCCAGTCAGGGAACCTCAGATGAGCAGATTAGGTTTTTCCTTGTACGCTCAATTTAGACGGCTAAAACCTTATTGTGTATTTTCCACCATCAGAAAAATCACATTAATAGCCAATAACCCTAATCATGAATTGAGCCTAAATCTGACTAACGGACCACACTCTGAATTTTTAATTAATTACCTAATTAATAACTAATAATAATTATAATATATATTAAAATATCTAACATGCCCCCAAAAAATTGATATTGAGGTTCAATAACTTTGATTGCAAATAATCATGAAGCCATGGGGCGGAAATTACGCTGAACAGGGGCCATAGCTTAGAATTTCAAGATATTTTACGCGGAATAGAGTGACAGATGAAGCTCAACCACGAAAGGGCCATATTACCAATTAAATGAATGATAATGGCAAATTAGTAATTTTCTACGGAAAAGCTTATGGCTTGAGTTTCGTATGTCGGCATGTCGCAAGTCAGGTGATAGTTAGACAGATAATTCGAGATTTAAACGGAGTATAAGAGTTTGTTAATTTGGTGATAGCGTTACCCGAGTTGTTTGGAAAATTTAATATTTAAAGATATTTCGTGAAAGATAAGGTTGTCGTGGTGTCGTAGAAATGTCCTGAATCGGTTGTTTTACTGGACCTCACAGATCAATACTCCCTCCGATTTTAATTATAAGATAAAGTTGATTTTTTTAGAAAAATTAAAAAAACTAATTAAATTATTTTAGAGTATTTTTATTTTTATTTTTTTTTCCAAACTAATTAATTTTATTAATAAACTAATATATAATCTAAGAATACTAAAAATATAAACACTCTAAAGTAATTTAATTGATTTCCTTAATTTCTCTAAAAAAATCAACTTTATCCTATAATTAAAACCGAAGAGAGTAGATAATTGTCGAAGCGTGAGGGCATGGACGGTGGTAGCATCAAATACTACCTATGAAACAGAATAACGAGGGCTTTTCTTTCGGCATGACACAACGCACATAGACATTGGTTTTTCTCCCCTCCTTTTCACCTTATCCACTTTGAGCCACAATGTGGTCCGTTATCCGGTCGGTTAGTTAGTTGCTTCCTTATGTGCGCGATGAATGTTAATTAATTAATAACTGGGCCCACTTGTACGCCAGTGATCCCATATATATTAGCAGTGACGTTTTTTAACTAAAAAAAAAAATAATCCGCCCCTTTTTGTTCATTTCATTTTGCTTGCCGAATTATTTTATTTATAAAAGGGATTTCCCGTGAAGCAGCTTTGATTCTTTGGATGTTGTTGGTGGTGCCCGGGACCTTCTCTCAGTATTCCAGAGAGGTCATCCACTTGTCCTTTCTTTTTTTCTTTTATAAGGAGACAAAATGATATTATTTAAATAAAAACATTTTTAAAGTATCAAAGTAAATGAAACAAAACAAATTGAAGAAAATAAATAAAATAAACAGACTGTGAAATAATATGAATAAACTATATATGAAAATCTTTTATGAGGGCCAATATTTCCTGTCATGTGATATCATTTGTCAAAGATTAGTCCGATGGAAACACCAATAATACCTTGTTAACAGATGCCATCCACTTGTCTATTATTCAAATTCAAAGTCTAATGGTACAAATAACCTACCTTTCAAAAGAAAAAATAGAACTTCGGTTAAGAAAGTATGAGAGAGAAAAGTAGAGAAAGAAGTCATGAGAGAGAGCGTGATCGTTCACCGTCAATCCCGAGTGAAGGACCTCATCGGAAACAGCCTCCTGATCGTCCTCCGGAGATCTTGAGGCCTTCTGGTGAAGTTCTTAGTTTTGTTCCAAGTACAATGGAGATTGAGGAGCAAGGATCCCTAGTGCCAGAGACTATTTCGACAGATCAGAGCCAGGAGAGTTCGAAAGAAAAGAGGGAGGGAAGTAAAGCGCAGCGTGTGGAAGGAGAATATTCCGGTAAGGAATCACTTGTGCCGAGGCAAGAAAACTGGATGCTGGACGAGGTTGTAGAGTCTTCACCATATACGCCGGTGGATCCGTCGTATAAAGAGGTATTAAAGCCGAAAGTAGTTAATAGTAGAGAGCATAATGATTCAAAGAATACAGATGAGTCATGGGATGGAAATCTCTATTTCAAAGATGAGAAAGAAATGATTGCAGGTGTAACCATCACAGACACTGTTGCTGGCCCATTGATTGAGTTCTCGGAAGAGGAAAAGATCAGATTGGCAAAAAGCTGGTCAAAAACTCTGATTATTAAACTCTTAGGCGGTACGCTAAGCTACATGCCGTTGAGAAGGAAGATCCAACAAATGTGGGGAAAGACAGGGAGAGTTGATATTTCGGACATTGGCAATGGTTATTTCACTGCAACATTTCAGGAACTTGAAGATTATTTCTTTGTGCTTGATGGAGGTCCTTGGTTAATTCAGAACCACTATCTTACAGTACAAACATGGAAGCGCAACTTCAATCCGTGGAATGAGAAGATCAAGAGGGTGGCGGTCTGGGTACGATTACCAGGACTCCCAGGTGATTATTATGATAAAAAATTTTTTTACAATCTTGGGAATAAAATAGGAAGGGCTGTGAGGGTGGATGAAATGACTTTGTTGAGGGCAAGAACGATGTATGCGAGAATGTGCGTGGAGATTGATCTGAATGCACCTCTTCTTCCATCTTACACAGTGGATGGAAATAAACTGAAGATTGAGTATGAGGGTCTTTATCTAATCTGTTTTACATGCGGAAGATTTGGACATGCAACAGAACACTGTCAGCAAAAGAGAGGGGTAGAGAATAATGGAGTAGAAGCTCCGAAAGACTGTTTAGCAGAAGGCTCGAATCAAATGCAAAAAGTATCACCGGAAAAGCAACCGAAAAGTCCTTATGGCGGTTGGATGTTAGTTCAGGATACAAGACGGGGTCGGCGGCCCACTTCTCGAGAAAGTAAAGGTCAGGAAGGCCAGAGGAAGAGTACTGGACATGGTAAGCAAAATGGATTTTCGAGATTTGCTGTACTGGCAGTGGAGGAGGACAAAAATGGGACAGAAGGGTCAGAGGAGGCTAATCGAATCCCACTGAAAGAGATCTCGAATGTTGACTTGCAGAGAGAAGGAAGGAGACGAGAGACGGTTCAGACAAAATTGAAGTCAGACCTACTTGGCAATAATCTGAGCAGCAAGAAAAAGGAGAAAAAAAGGAGATGCTCTAGGTGAGGTCACCAATGAAAATAAGAGAGAGATGATAAAAGGAGATGACAGGAGGCGGGAAAAAGAAGTGTCAAAAGTGAGGAATGAGGGAGGAGCTGAAAAAAGAGACAACACTGAAGAATTGAAATTTTCATGGAAAAGAAGTGGGTCATAAAGGAACTAAGGGATGTGGGCTGAAGGGGGTGGAAAATAAGAACAATTGGGTCAATGTGGGGGAACCTTTGTTGGGCCAGAAACTAAGTGGACCAGCTGGGGGTGTATTAGCCGAGAAGTTGCTGGATAGTCTACTAGAAGCCATGCCCAGTTCGGTTATGGTGTTAAATCAACCCAAGCCACCTGACCCACCTGAAGAAAATAATTGTTTGGGCCTCACTGCTGTAGAAAACAAAATGCAGAAAAGAATTGCATAGCAGAAGAAGCAATGGAGATATGTGCGGACCTTAACGAGGGAGAGCATATGAACTAAATAAGTGAGGTACCTATTTCACCCATTTATTGTTTTATAAATGTTAGTAGTATGGAATGTCAGAGGAGCATCCGGTAAGTCATTCGTGCTTGCTCTAAAAGAATTGATGAGAGATGTTAAACCTAGCATTGTGGTATTAGTTGAGACTAGATGTAGTGGAGTTATTGCACAGAAAGTGATTAGAAGAATGGGATTCTGCCATCAAATAATTGAAGAAGCACGAGGTCTATCCGGGGGAATTTGGGTGTTATAGAACAATGATGACATAACCATTGATATAATTGTGCAAAAACATCAATTTATTCACTGTTTGGTCAAGGGTATGGGGCGTAAATCTTGGGGATTCACAGCTGTGTATGCAAGTCCAAGAGAGACAGAACGGAAAGGTATGTGGGAGGATCTATGGGAAATTTCTAAAAACATGTCTTTGTCGTGGTTATTAGCTGGAGACTTTAATGATATAAAATCGGCCGATGAACAAAAAGGAGGGGTATTGGTCGATGACAGAAAATGTCATAGATTCCAGGAAAATATAGACCGGTGTCAACTTATTGATTTAGGCTCTGAGGGACCAAAATATACATGGAAGGCCTAATGAGTCAAACCGCTACTAGACTATACAAAAAGCTAGACCGTGGGCTCTGCAATGTGTTGTGGAGAATTGAATTCAGCGAGGCCGCAATTAAAATAGGCCCACGAGTCCAGTCGGATCACCATCCGTTAATCATTTCCTTGTCTAGGAAGCTTGGCCGAAGAGAGGATCGCCCCTTCCGGTTTGAAGCCACGTGGCTCAAGCACCAGGAATTTAAAAGTTTCTTGAATATGCACTAGAGCAACAACGAAGAATCCTGGGTTGAACTAGAACGGTTAAAACCAAGATTGCTAGACTAGAACACGCACATCTTTGGAAATATTGCAAAAAAGAAGAAAGAGATCATGCGAAGACTAAGAGGAATCCAAGCTGCAATGCAGGAGGGGAAGAATAAATTCTTAGAGAATATTGAAAAAGAGCTCAATGATGAATTAATAGAGATCTTGGATAGGGAAGAAATTCTTTGGTTTCAGAAAGCCAGAACTAGTTGGATGAATGATGGTGATAGGAACACATCCTATTATCATGCTAAGACAACTGTGAGAAGAAGGAGAAATAGAGTCAACATGTTAAAGAATGACAATGGGACTTGGGTAGAAGGTGAGCAGGAAGTTGGAGAAGTGGTAAATAATTACTTCAAAAATCTGTTCCAGGAAACAGTAGTGAATAGAAGTTGGGTTCAGACCTCACATACATGGCATGATGTGGCTAATGAAGATTGGAGCCTAGTATGTGACGATATCTCCAATGAAGAGATTAAGAGCACTATGTTTGATATTGGTGGGATGAAAGCGCCGGGGCCAGATGGATATCCAGCCATTTTCTTCCAAAGAAACTGGGAGGTGGTGGGTGAAGGGGTAATTAATACAGTTAGAAGAATATGGAATAACCCAGAGCTAATTAAAGAGATGAACAAAACCCTTATCACTCTGATTCCAAAAGTGGAGTCTCTAGAAAAAGTTTCACAACTACGTCCAATTTCGCTGTGTAACGTAGTCTACAAGTGTTTGTCAAAGATTATAGTGAAGAGATTCAAAAGTATGATGGCAAAGCTTGTTTCCCCCTTTCAAGTGAGCTTTGTGCTTGGGAGAAATATTCATGACAATATCATCATTGTTAATGAACTAATTCACTCTATGAGGAGAAAGAAGGGTAAGAAAGGGTTCATGGCAATAAAAGTGGATCTTCTGAAAGCCTATGATAGTATTAGCTGGGGCTATATGGAAAAGGTGCTGGCAGATATTAAATGTCCTCCCAAGATGATTGAAAGAATTATGTGTTGTATAGAAACCTCTACAACTAATATTCTCTGGAATGGTGAGAAATTAGAAGGGTTTATCACTTCTAGAGGATTAAGACAAGGGGATCCCATATCCCCATATCTCTTTGTACTTGGAATGGAAAAACTCACTCATATGATACTAGACAGAGTGAGAGCGAAACACTGGAGAGGATTGAGAGCTGGTCGTAAAGGACCTTTTATATCACATATGATGTTTGCTGACGATCTTGTTTTATTTGCAGAGGCCTCTACTAACCAAATTGATGTTATAATGAATTGTATGCAGGAATTGGGATTATGTCTGGTTATGAAATTAGTCAAGAGAAATCTATTATCTATTTCTCACCCAATGTTCAGACTCGGCTCAGGAGAGAAATATGTGCCAGGAGTCAGTTTAAACAGGTTGACGAGCTTGGAAGATATCTTGGTGCAAATGTATCCCATCCAAAAAGGAGAAAAGACAAATTCAAGACTGTTGTGGAACGTGTGCGGAACAGACTGAAGGGATGGCAAGCAAAAAGTCTGTCACTTACAGGGCGTTTGACGCTAGTAAATTCTGTAACTAGCACCATGGCTTTATACCCGATGCAGCATGAAAGGGTACTGAGAGGAATTCTTGAGGAAATTGAATCTGAACAGAGGAGATTTATTTGGGGAGATAAAGAAGGAAACAAGAAGAGGCATGCTCTGGCTTGGCAACAAGTATGTAAACCAAAGGAGGAAGGTGGTGCAGGGATTAAATCATTGACCCATATGAATGATGCATTCCTGTTGAAGTTGCTGTGGAGACTAGTTACTGAACTTGGGTGTCTATGGGCGTAGGTTTTAATTGGCAAGTATGGACGTGAAAAAAAACAAGATGAACTGTTAATTGCCAAAGGAAGTGACTCGGCTCTCTGGAAAGAATTAGTTAAACTCTGGGATGTGTCTAATGAAATCCAAGGAGTGAGTGCAGAGGATGAAGATCAAAATAATTTGATATGGAAGATATCAGCAAATGGAGAGTTTACTATTGCAAGCTCTTACCAATGGCTAACTCGAGCTGTACATGATCAACATGAAAAGATTTGGAGAAGTCTGAGGAAGTTGCAGGTGCCTGAACGTGTCTGAGTTTTTGTGTGGATTGTGGTGCACAATCGACTTGCTACAAATTCCATCACGAGTAAGTGGGATGGAACTATGGGTTTTTGCAATATATGTCAGCGGGCAATGGAAACTCAACTCCATGTGCTACGGGATTGTGCTTTAGCTAAGAAAGTTTGGCGAAAGCTAGTTCCTAGAGGAAAGTGGACTGTGTTCTTCGCGGATAACTGGAAAAAATGGATCAGGAAGAATCTGTTGTTTAGCAGCAGAATCGCAGAGGAATGTTCTTGGCCGGAAACTTTTGCAGTAGGGTGTTGGTTCTTATGGACCTGGAGAAATATGCAAAAACATGACCCAGACTTTGAAATTCCCTTTAAATCCAGTTGAGAGAATTCAACGTCATTTGCAATACTACAGAAATAAATGGGAGGGAGACTCTATGGAACCAACAAAAGAAAGAGTGACGATGGTCTCATGGAAACCACCAGAGCAAGGTTGGTGTAAGGTAAATGTAGATGGTGCGTGGTCGAGTAAGGGTGGAGCAGGATGTGGAGGAGTTATAAGGGGGGACGTAGGTGAGTGGCTAGGTGGCTTCTTGACAAAGCTTATCAGTAAATCTCCATTATCTTCGGAAGCTAGTGCAATACTGGAAGGACTAGAAGGTTGCTGGAGAATGGGGTTCAAGAAGGTAGTGGTCGAAGGTGATGCAAAAGAAATGATCGATGGTCTCAATCAGGGGAAGTCTATCAGTGGCTGCTGGAGGATAATGGAAAAAATACAGGAACTCAGACACAGAGACTGGCAGGTTCGATTTCTTCATATTTATCGGGAAGGGAATCAATGTGCAAATGAGCTAGCAACAATTAGTTTAAAGATGTAGAAGGACAGGCAAGAATGGTGCACTCCACCTCGGGAAATATTAGGCATTTTGAGAGATGATTGTGAGGGTCGTTACTTCCCTCGTCGGGTATCTGTGTAGTTGGGCGTATGCTGCCCCCTTTATTTACCAAAAAAAAAAACCTACCTTTCAGTCAGTTTGTTACTTACGGATTTTTTTGACTTGCAAGTTTTAAAAAAATGGTTATGCTACTCTATTTGTTATAATTGAGTCAAATTTAAATATTGTCACCTAATTGATGATAACTCTTTTAAAAATGTTTTCTATATTGCATACATACAAATTCGAGATTTTGCATTTAAACGGTTAAAATCTATTTCACTAAAATCAATAGTATCAAGCTATACATTCATACACCCATAGACACCTCCACCCCACCATTTTATATACATTCATACATTCATAGGCACCCCCACCTCACCATATACACGTGTAAAAGAGGAGACAAGCTCAACGATAAATCAAGCTAATAGAGGGGGATAATATTTAAGCTTATTATTTGTATTCATTTTAATTAATTGTTCAACCAATTCTTAACATTTTGACTGCATTAAAGACAATATTTCATTCACTGTGAAAACAAATTTGTCTTGGAAAACCTAAAATATTGAAAAACCTCATTATGGCGACCTAGCTGGAGTCCCACGCATGCATCTCGTGATATGGGATACCGACCACAATTTTATCTTGAAGGTTCTTGACTTGCACTAAAAAGAAATCAATAAATTAAATTAAAAAAAATAAGAAAGAAATATAACCTGCAGAGTTATAATTACGTTTGATAAATTCCTCTCACATGGATCCACTTCCCTGGGTTCAAATGGGGTCGGTAGGATAACTAGAAACTGAATGGGAAAATTATATTCAGGTCTTGGGAAGGAAAAATATAAAAAAAAATGGTTCTAGGAAATGTCAAAATTATAATGAAGTCCCGTGGAACACTTTTGTAATCTATTGCAACTAGCAAAAGACTGAAACAACCCCATCAGATAAATAGAGAGAGGGAAGGAAATATTCTGATCATGAGACAAGGTTAAAAAGGAAGGTATAGAATTGATGCCTACACCTCTCTTATCTTCATTATTTCATTTGATTCATGTTTTTTTGTTGAGTAGTTAAACAAATTTTTAGGTTTTCTTGATTCATCTTCATTTTTGCCAAAAATATGGAAAAAGCTATCATCTTTTTGTGGGTATGGTCCTCCTTTATACTTCTAAACTATAGAGGCAAACCTAGGTCAATGCAATGTATATGTGTTCGTCGTTTAGCTTCTACAAGCGTACGGGTTGTAAGTAATAATTTAGTGAGAAAACGAGTGTCGATTCATAAGAACTATGACGAAAGTGACTTAATTATTGTAACCATGTTCTTAACTACGTTGAATGGAATCATTCAATCAAGTTGAGCCAAAATATATTGTTGAGGTGAAAGAGAAATTTAAAATTATCTTTAGACTAAAAATCTATAAAGGCAAATGATTCTTTAAATTTAAGTATTAAATGGCACTTAGGATCATTTACCCCCTTGCATTTCAAAAGTACTCAATCAAGTCCCTATTATATGTGCTTCTTGATGAAAGATTATGCTGGCCAAGGATACTAGATTACTTATAAGTGCTATCTCAAATTGCCAAATAAGTGTTTAGTTCAATTAAAAAATTGTTAAAATAAGAAATCTTTTGTACATAGTAAGGATTTAAAATAATCTATTACAAAACACAAAATTACAAATTCAGAGTAATTGTCAATAATAGAGCAAGTCAAAATATGGATACAATAACATTTAACATATTGTTAATAAAAGAGTACATAAAAATATGAAAACAATACATGACTAATGCTCTTGTAATAAATGATTTGATCTTTTATCGAATCATGAAGAGAAGTCATGTCAGATGAAGATGCAAGTGATGAAGGTATTGTTGAAGAGTCCATAGCGTCATAGCCATCGACATCAAACAAAGTATCCTCCCGTTCATGATGCCAGAAGTCAAGATCAGAAATAGATGTTCTTCTGATGAAATTGTGTATAGCCATCTTCGCATAAACAATTATAACCTGTGTAGGAAAGCTATAGCTATGCATTTTCTGTAAGATTTCAAACTTGTTCTTCCAAACCCCAAATGTTCTTTCTATTGTGAACCTAAGACTTGGATGCAAGTAATTGAAGATCTCATTGTCATTTGCAAGCTTAGATGACGTCTGAAAGTTAGGGAGATGGTAAAACTCACATCTGTATGGCCCCAGATATCCAGTTGGGGTAGGGTAGCCGGCATCGACCAAATAATATTTATCTGCATGAAAGAATAAGCTTAATACCAATACATGTCTGTGTAGTTAAAAATAATTAAATTGTATAAAGTATAAGAATACCTGTAGGCAGATGTGGAAAATTCATTGACGGAGTTGTCAGAGCATGATAAAATATGTGACAATCATGTGTCATACCTTTCCATCCAGCCAGTACAAAGGTAAAACACATGTCCTAATCACAAACCACCATCACATTTTGCGATGCAAATCTTTTTCTTCCAATATATTTTGTTTTCTCTCTTACTTTGACCTTACATGGAATATGTGTGCCATCAATTGCACCAATAGCATTTTTTAAAAAAGGCCAGTATCTATTACTATGGCGTATCTTAGAGTGAATGCTCTCAAATGTAGGATCCTGTGGTTTGATGTTGGATATTGCAAGACTACAACATGTTTGTAAAATAGCATACAGAGCCATATGAATTGTATCTTCGTAGTGCATAAATCTTTCTTGTACCAGTCTACTCGATGCCACATGTCCAATCGTGTGCAAAAAAATCGCCACCATTTCACGTATGCCCATATTTCGAGTTTCCCTCAAACCATGTTGTTGCAGTTCAAAGCAAAATTCATGAAAGACATACAGTTCCATTCTAAACATGTCATAACAATGAGCAAAATTACCGTGTAAGACATCACACACCCATACAACACCTGTAAACTCACCAATGTGCCGCGATTCTTTACATAAAATTAGCCGAGCATATGTACCAACATATGCGGCCACTTTTTGGACTCTTAGTGCCTGTCGTTGCCTATTATTTGCAATAATTTTCAAAGTAGTGTCCATATCTGCCTTTTCCTGTAGACACATACGTTAACTTTTATAAAATGGTTATGACCACAAGTATACAATCATAAGATGCACACACATATCATTTATAAAGAAATAACATGAAATTAAGCATCAAGTGACTTGATTAATGAAAAGTAAATATAACAGTCATTAACTACATAGCAACAACATTCGTAATACATTTCAAAAGTTTTCATAACATTCATGCCTAAGAAACATGATAAGTTTGTCCTTCATTTCCTTCATTGCTATGTACATTTCCCTCACAGTTGGATCCTTTATAAGGAGGTGTGCACTCTGTGTATAGAAGTCATTATCATAGCATATTTCAGGAACTTGATTAAGGTGACTCATGATGCCCGATATTGAAAACTCATATGCCTGCGCTTCTGCAGCCATCTTTTCTACACATGCCTCTGTTGCCATCCTTTCTACAGCTTCTACAACAATGTCAATGGCATCGGCTATCCTATATAGAGCGTTGGCTATTTTTGCCGATGCAGGCACTTTCTTTTTCATTGCGGCACCCCTCTTCCTCACCCCTAGTGAGCTTGTCGTTCTACCACCACTACTTGTTTTCTCTCCACTATTGGTTCCCTTTATTTTGTCATTGTTCCCTCCATTAGCTCTACTGGTGTTATTGAAATTGACTGAATTTAACTCCCCACTTAACCCAGTCGCTAACCTTAACACTGCATCACTATCTTCTAACCTTTCTTGCATATCACAATCAGGGGTAGCCTCAGTAGGGTGTGGGAGAGACATAGATGAAGGTACCCAATGATTTATTCCCGTGGCCGTCACACTTGAAAACAACTGGGTTAATTCTTCTTGGAATTGGAGGCCATTATTTCTGAATTTCTCGTAACTAGGAACTTCCTGTACGTGAATCACCAAATTAATTAGACAAGTTCATAAAAGCACGATGTCAGGGAAATAAATATGCTCGTTCACATAAGTGAATTACTAACTGCTAGTTTCTTCTCTCACCAATCATCGTCAGCAACAATAGTCTTCTTCTCATTATCCCATCCAACTTCAGTCTCATTTAACAACCGATCCCACAATTGCTGCTCCTTTCGAAGGGCGTCGCATTTGTTTTTAAACTGCCCCTTCTCGTACAATCTGTCTGTCCTTGCAGTGAAGCCTTTCAATATCTCTTCCCACCCATTCTTATGGAAGCTAGTGCATTTTCTTGTTCCTTTCTCAACTTGTTCTATGCACAAGTCAATAAAAACTTTCGTGCTTTTTACATCCCAGGATGCTTTGACCTTCCTCATTATGCTGCTAAGTTGCTTGTTCCCAGGATTAAGTTGCTTCAAACAAATGATACATGCAATGGCCAAGGGATAACAAGGTAGTTACTAATCAATGACTTCAAATTAGATTGTGCACTGGCCTCACGTCCCAAGAACAAGGTAGTCATGAAAAATACTCCAAATAGTAAAGGAGAAAAGCCTATTTTGTAAAAAGTGCATGTTGAACAAGAAAGTAATAGGAATCATAAAAATAAAGATGCTAACTTAGAAAATAAAACACCATTGTCATTGCAAAGAGTAGGCCTAATTGTCTCAAGAACCATAAATCCGATTGACACCTCTTATTACTTATATAAGATGCAGTAGTTCATTAGTCATACAAAATGGTAAATATTTTAATGTATACATTGCACAAACAAGCCTTCAACAGCATAAGACACACAAAATTGTAACTTAATTTTTTCTGCTCTAAGCTATCCTTAAGATGAATGATCTCCAAGAGCTGAATGGGACCTAAGATAGGTAACTCATATTTTAAATGTTAGTTGGAAAGGATAACCTAAGAGGACTGTGTTTCATAAACCATAAGCAATAATTTCTGTATATCAACAAAATAAAATTTGCCCTTCTCGGCAACTACAAATCTGATTCTGAGGGGTAATAATCGAAAATAACACCACAACCAGAGAGGAAAATGACACACAAACGCAACTATAACCAGAACACCAAAACCAAAGAACACAATACCACCACACATTAATCACGAAAAATAGCACCACAAACAGAGAGGAAAATGACACGAACACAACTATAACTAGAGAACACAATAAATGCATACCTGTACGAAGTCGCCGAACCTTACAACCACCACAGACAGAGGATTAGCCACCGAAGTCGTTGGTAAGATTTGGGTCGCTGAACCTCACGAAGTCGCCAGCAAGATTTGGCAGGCAATTTTCCGTCAACAAAGATAACTGCTCACATGACAAAGGAGTAGCCACCGAAAACCTTAACCACCAAGCTGTTCACCTCTTCCGTTCATCTCGAGAAAAGGGGCAAAGGAAAGATCGAAGCCACACTAATCAATCGGCCGAAATTAAGCCAAACTTTTCGGATCTACAAGAGAATAGGAACTAGAAGGGGGGATCTGTTGAGGGCCGAAGACGAGAATGGATACCAGAAAGGGAAACAGAGAAGGAAAGGGAAGACAGGAGAGTTTTCACACGAAAATGGAAGACGGGAATGAAGGAAGAAGATGGGAAAGGGAAAGCGAAAAGGACAGGGGCGCATGACACAGTAATTACTCCCAACGTCTTAATTGTCTGGCTCAAAAGAAGAAAGAAATAGCTTCTCGTCAAACCTCAGTTTTATCTCAAAACCTTAGTTTCAATAAAAAAAACAGGATTATTATATATGTTGGTGTGTTCGGATAATTTTTCACAAAACCTTGGTTTTGTCAAATAAGCACTTTTTTGGGTGCTATCTGAACACACACTTAGGGGCACTTGGAAAAGTGAAAGTGGAATGATGGGTGAGCAACTCATGAACTTTCCAGCACAATATATTATAGGGGGTAAGGTGTAAAAATATCTATGAATTTTTTTTAAAAGTGCATCCAATACCATAAATTTTTTTTGAAAGTGTGTCCAATACCAATGAACTTCTTAAAATTGGGCAAAAATGCCCACAACGTTAATTGACACAAACATCTGTTTTGTGGGACCTACTTATTATTTTTTGAGGTGCAAAAATACCTATGAATTTTTCTCAAAAGTGCACCCAACACTATAAACTTTTAAAAAGTTCATGGGCATTTTTGCACCCAGAAAAAAGTTTATGGTGTTAAGTGCACTTTTAAGAAAAGTCCATGGGTATTTTTGCACCTCAAAAAATAATGAGTGGGTCTTACAAAACATACTTTTGTGCCAATTAACTGTGTGGGCATTTTTGCCCGATTTTGAGAAATTCATGGGTATTTTTGCACCTAAAAAAGTTTAGGGTTAAGTAGCAAATTTGCCGCGGAAGTATGGGTCCAGGATTGCCCTGGAAGTTTTTTGGGGATCAATTTCGCCCCAGAAGTTTTAAAATGTAGCAATGTTGTCTTTTTCCGTTAAATAACAAACGTTGACTATTAATTTTTTAACGAAAAAGGGCAAGATTGCTACGTTTTGAAATTTTCAGGGCGAAATTGATCCTAAAAAAACTTCCAGGGCAAAATTGCTCCTGAACCCATACTTTCGAGGTAAATTTGCTACTTTAACCTAAAAGTTTATGGTGTTCGATTTACTTTTGAGAAAAGTTTATGAGTATTTTTGCACCTTAATCTTATATTATATTATAGTATATTTGTCATATCAGTTATCCGAAAAGACATGGCACATAAGTATTTTAATGATGTTAGCACAATGTCGGATGAATTAACGCTATCAAAGATAGGACCAAATCCTTTTCAAACTCGAAGGACCAACGGTTACAAATGCACTAAACTTGAAAGACCAAAACTACCAATTTTCAAACTTGAGAAACCAAAACTAAAAATAGGTCAAATTTTAAGGACTAAAAGTTATATTAATCCTAAGCTATTTTAACGACATTAACATCACGTTGGACGAATTAATGACATCAAAGGTAGAACCAAAAATTCTTTTCCAATTTAAAGAACTAATAGTTATAAATGAAGTAAATTTGAAAGACTTGAATCACCAATTTCAAATTTAATTGGATCAAATATTTTAGATATCAATAATTATATTTACCCAAGTCTTTTTCTTGTACGATTCTC
The DNA here is from genome assembly GCA_963855925.1 of Inga laurina. Classification (NCBI taxonomy): domain Eukaryota; kingdom Viridiplantae; phylum Streptophyta; class Magnoliopsida; order Fabales; family Fabaceae; genus Inga; species Inga laurina. Next base: position 3,285,247 of record OY979703.1, on the reverse strand, counting down.
GATACTAATTTATTTATTAATTAATTACGCTATAAACCGCTGCAAACAGTTTCAGTTTTCCTCTATAAATTCCTCCCACCAGAGCATTCCGTTTCCATGTAGGCATTCCAAACATTCATCGATCACTACCAGCCAGCTTTGATTCTTCCTAATTAATTCCTTTTCAGAATCTCTCTTCATTATTACTACCATTTTCCTCCCGAACACACTGCGCAAATCTCTCTTGTAAATTTCCATACTTGTGAAGGGTATCACCTACTGTATATTCCGATTTCGATTCATTCCGCAAAATCATATTCTTACCTCCTCTGTTCATATCAAATCCCGGTCTATTCCCGTTTCGTAAATAATTTCCCTTTATAGTGTTGCCATACTATCTTATAAAGCTCACCAAAGCTCCGGGCTTTATTCTCATCAGTTTCGAATCACATCTTCTCCGCCTTTGTCCTCTGTTTTTATCTCTCTTCCCTGACCCTTTGTTCTCTGTTTCTCTGTGCTCATCATGTCTCCTACTAACGACCGTACCCTGAACCTCCTCAGCACTGAACCTCTGGAAAAAATTGTTGTGTTATCTAAAGGGAAGCTAACCGTCAGGGGAGTGCCATTGCTCACGCACGTCCCTGACAACGTCACTTTCAGTCCCTTCTCTCAAATATGTCAATCCTCTGACGCTCCTTCTGATTTGCTTCAGAGGGTCGTGACTCAATCTCACAAGGGTGGATTCCTTGGGTTCTCTCAGAAAGAGCCCTCCGATAGATTGATGAACTCATTGGGTAGTTTCAGCGGCAGAGAGTTCCTTAGCATCTTCAGGTTCAAAACATGGTGGTCCACTCAGTGGGTCGGAAACTCTGGCTCTGACTTACAAATGGAAACCCAATGGCTTCTCTTTCATCTCCCTGAGATCAAGTCCTTCGCCATCATTATTCCGACCATTGAAGGCCGTTTTAGGTCAGCCCTTCATCCTGGCTCCGACGGCCACGTCATGATTTGCGCCGAGAGCGGGTCCACCCAAATAAAGGCCTCAAGTTTCCATGCCATAGCTTATATTCACGTGTCAGAAAATCCCTTCAACTTGATGAAAGAGGCCTACACTGCTCTGAGGGTTCACCTCAATACTTTCAGGCTCTTGGAAGAGAAAACCACACCGAGTCTGGTTGATAAATTTGGGTGGTGCACGTGGGATGCATTCTACCTAACTGTTAACCCCGTCGGAGTATGGCACGGACTGAAAGAGTTTGCTGATGGTGGGGTGGCTCCGAGGTTTCTCATCATCGACGACGGTTGGCAAAGCATTAATTTGGACGGTGAAGACCCAAACGAGGATGCTAAAAATCTCGTTTTGGGTGGTGAGCAAATGACTGCAAGGCTTCACAGACTGGACGAAGGTGACAAGTTCAAAAAGTACAAGGGTGGCCTCATGTTGGGCCCTAATGCTCCTTCTATGGATCCTAAAATGATCAAAGCCCTTATTAATAAGGGAATTGAACTTGAGCATTTGCAGCAGGAACGTGACAGCGCATTGGAATCTGCGAGTGCCAATCTGTCTCAGATTGAAGCTGGGATCAAGAAGGTGAAACAAGAAATCGATGGTCTTTGGCGAGAGGTAGGCAGCTATTCAGACAAAGAATGTGGAAGGCTGTTTAGTGACGCAGATGAGTATGGGATGAAGGCTTTTGCAAGGGATTTGAGGTCTGAGTTCAAAGGTTTGGATGACATTTACGTTTGGCATGCACTTTGTGGTGCTTGGGGTGGTGTGAGGCCGGGAGCAACACACCTAAACTCGAAGGTAATCCCTTGCAAACCCTCCCCTGGTTTGGATGGGACGATGCATGATCTTGCTGTGGTGAGAATCGTTGAAGGTTCCATAGGCCTTGTTCATCCGGATCAAGTAAATGACTTTTATGACTCCATGCACTCCCATCTTGCCAAATCGGGTGTTACAGGAATCAAAGTGGATGTCATTCATGTGAGTTTTCTTCACTAACTTTGATTTCTTGTTCTTTTTTTAAGTTTATTTTCAGTTATTCATTATTGTGCTGCTGTATTTTATAATTGCAGACTCTAGAGTATGTGTGCGACGAATATGGAGGCAGAGTAGAGCTCGCCAAGGCTTACTATGATGGACTGTCAAACTCTATTGCCAAGAATTTCAATGGAAATGGAATCATTGCTAGCATGCAACAGTGCAATGACTTTTACTTCCTCGGAACGAAGCAAGTGTCTTTGGCCAGAGTTGGTAAGCAGTTCTTCTTACCTTGCGGTGTTGTTCAATTTATTTTGAGCTTCATAAACAAAAATTTATCCTTTTTTAATTCCACAGGGGATGACTTTTGGTTCCAAGATCCGAATGGAGATCCAATGGGAGTATTCTGGCTGCAAGGTTTACACATGGTTCACTGTGCTTATAACAGCATGTGGATGGGTCAGATGGTTCAGCCTGATTGGGACATGTTTCAGTCAGACCATGTGTGTGCTAAATTCCATGCGGGTTCAAGGGCCTTTTGTGGTGGTCCTATCTATCTGAGTGACTCGGTGGGTTCTCATGATTTTGATCTCATCAAGAAGCTGGTTCATCCTGATGGCACCGTACCAAAGTGCATCCATTTCCCTCTTCCAACTAGAGACTGCCTCTTCAAGAACCCTCTCTTTGACCAGAAAACTCTCCTCAAGATTTGGAACTTCAACAAGGTGTGTATATATATATATATATATTTTTTTTTTTTTTGGGCCTATCAATCTGTGACTTCAAATTTAACATTATTTAGATGATTCTTTGTCTTGATTAGAGCAATGCACTAACCTCGCGTGTACTTGAACAGTATGGTGGGGTGATTGGTGCTTTCAACTGTCAAGGTGCAGGTTGGGACGCCAAAATGCACAAGTTCAGGGGCTTCCCTGAGTGCTACAAGCCAGTAAGTGGTTCGGTACACGTCTCTGAGATTGAATGGGACCAGAAAAAGGAAGCAGTACATATGGGTGAGGCAAAGGAATACATAGTGTACATGAACGAAGCAGAGGAACTGTGTTGGATGACCCAAGATTCTGAACCACTTCAAATTACCATCCAACCTTCTACCTTTGAGCTCTTCAGTTTTGTACCAGTCATAGAGCTACTTGGCAGCATCAAATTCGCAGCCATTGGGCTAACGAACATGTTCAATAGTGGAGGCACAATTCAAGACATGGAATGCACAGAGGATGGGGTGAGGCTCAAGGTCAAAGGTGAAGGAACTTTTCTTGCTTACTCAAGTGAGTCTCCCAAGAAGTGTCAACTGAATTGTGCTGAGGTGGCGTTTGAGTGGCTGCCTGATGGCAAACTGAGACTCAACCTTGTTTGGGATGAAGAGGCTGGAGGGCTTTCTGGTCTAGAAATTTTCTACTAGATAGATTATGCTTTTTTTGGGTATTATCCACCGCTGATTTTTTTTATGCCGTGGTTGCATGTTCCTTTTTTTTTTTTTTTGAATTGGTTTGGATTGAATAAGGGCATTTTGTTGATGAATTGGGATTTGGTGGAGCAGATAACCACCCTATATATTATTAATGCTTAAGATTTGGTTGTTCATTTTTAGTATATCCTCTAATGTGTTATCTCATGCTCCCTATGAATGATAGGACACGATACCTCAATGTCACTTCCAGATTCGACCTTGGAGCTTCACTACTTTGGACGTTGGCACGCGCATGTGTGCCCCCACATAAAACGCCATCTAACTTCCAATAACTACCACTCATAAGATAATCTGAAGTCATCAAGCACGCAAAGAGAGGGACCTGTATGATCTCTGCGATTAGAATTTGGGATTTTTTTTTTACTTATATCTTTACACTAGTTTATCAACCAAAGGGGACAAGCTCCATTTGGCACTTGGCACTAGCTTGAAAGCGACAAGAGTGTGTTCTTGCTTTGGTTGTTGACTGGAAAAATGGGAATCTTGGCAAACAGGTGTGTCGGTTTTAATTAGCTGTGAAAATTTGAGAAGTGAAAAATTCTGAAAGAAAGTAAAGAACATGAGACGTGGTTATTTCTTTTATACTTAGAACTAGGCACCTGTGATTGCTCATACAAATACAAACACACGCTGCTGATTAATCACAACTGGCCGGGAGTCGAGGAAGCCCACTTGCCGGTGCCATCATCTACGTATAAGTGGTTGCTTGAGTTGGGACTATCAGGTATCTAGGTGATTACGATATGAAATCATAATCTTCTGAGAAAGCATTACATATGCGGGAGAGGTTTCACGTGTCGTCGGTGGTAACATCTGTGTTTTTGTGAACGTGGATCTCGGTTTATTTATTTATGTTTTTCAAGGTTAGATATTGTGCTGGAGCTGCTCCCCTTCTAGGATATATTAAGGGAAAAAATGAACATTCCCCATATGCAACCTTTTCGGCTTTCAATCTACTGAAGTGTATATTTAGTCATTTCCAAAGACCATCACCATATCATGTTTGGAACAATCGTGTGGGTATCATGCAGATATTGGTCGGTCCAATGGTTTTTTGATTAGGTTTGGGCCCACTCCCACAAGATAACGTTTTGGATGGCGAGGGGCATATCCGTTCATGAGATTATCTTTTTTTAGGCGGAAGTTCGTGACATCATTCACTTTTGTCTCCCTTGACTCAGTAAACTTTTCTCTACGGGTATCCTTAAAATCTAAACGAACTTAGTGAGTGTTTGGGTATTTCCCAAACTTAGGTTTATATAAATCGAGATAAAATTTTTCTCACATACTTATCTCGTAAATTGTAAAAGTTATTCTCAAAAGCTAATCCAAACACACACTGATAAACACCAAAACCATGGTTTGCACAACTCAAGACAAAACTCCTCTCACATACTTACCTCATAAATCGTAAAAGTTATTAAAAAAAAATTAATCCAAAAACACATTTAATCCAAAACTTAAGGATTGGAACCATGCCGACCTTTTTGACCTGCTGAAGTCCTTTTTTAAAGAAAAAAAGTGAAAGCGATATTTTCTTGGGAAAATTCCAGATAAATACCTTTTGAATTAACAAAACCCCCAAAAGTCTATTATAACATGATAATGACAGAAAAGTGCTGAGGGACCTTTCAGGGATAATGAAGTGTTGTTTGAAAGACCAAAATGCCCTTCTTTTCATTTGTGTGACATGAGGTGGCTGTTGTGGACAAAAGGCAAAGAAAAAAGAAAGAAACACAGTCGAAGGTGTGTGTTGGGTCATCGTTGAAGGTGAAGAGCGAGGAATCAAGGTTGAATCGGACAAGTGTAAGTAATTTTCTGAGAAACATAATATTTTTGAGATGAATCGGACTATATCCATCTTATGATCATTGTTAATTTTGGTGTTTATTCCGTGTTGTTCGTTGGGTCCGAAAGGTGCATGAACAGTAAAAAAATGGGCAATCACGTGGTGTAACGAAGCTAACTTATTTGGGGTTGTCAATGAGGGGTATGGAGTGACAATGTTGTTGGGATTGTAGATTATTTATGGCAGTTTTGGTTGTGGGTAAGTGGGTTTATAGGTTGAGTGGGATTAAAGGTTTGGACTTGACGTACCTACGGCGACATCGAATGACAATGGTGGTGGGATTGTGGGTCATTTATGTGTTGGGTCTTGTTAGCTGTGAGAGGGAGCATAATGAAGAGGTTTTTGATTTGAAATAGGTAGCATTGAATTGATGTAATGACTGACCGTTGAGTAGGTGCAAGTGAAATGAATGATCTGTAATGAAATAAGCATATGTTTACGTGCATGGTAGTTGCTGTCATGACCAAATCTGGTTTGTTGTGAATGTCATTACAGGATTTGTCATTACCATTACTAAACTTGTCATTAGCATTAATAATAATAGTTAAGGAAATAACTCATTTTGTCACGCAATAAGTCGCATAAGTTAATACATGACAAGGAAATAGTGTTGCTCAATCGTTTGGCACATGTTGTTGTGAGTTAGTGATTCTTGTAAAATCCATTACAGACTTTGTCAACACCATTACTATTGTTGTGAATCCCAAAACAAATTCTGTTAAGAGTAGCAGTAAGTTAGTGAATGCCATATATATTGAGAAATGAATGATGTCATGACATGGGTGTGGAGTTGGAGGTTAAATAGTTAGTAAAGGCTTAACATTGTTATTAATTTGAAATCTGAATTCTTTGTTGCAGGTTATCATGCAACATGACATCAAATATTCAAGCAACACCTTCTTTAAAGTCACTGATATGTTTTTTCCACATTGGGGGGGAGTTTGTAAGTAATGTTGAAGGTGAAGATAAATATAGTGGTGGGAGAGTGAGGGTAAAATCAATGAAGGAAGGGATGAGAATTGAAGAATTGAGGGTAATGATAGGAGAATGGTTTGGTGTAGATGGGCATAGGTGCGACATTAAATACACTGTGAAGTTTGATGAAAAGATATTAGTAGATCTCATTGATGATTCTGAAATGGAAAATCTGTTTTATTATAATGATAGCAGTGCACATGTGTATGTAGCATGCAAAAGAAGTGATAATGAAGAAAGGGCAATGGAGGACATAGAAAGGCAAGTGTCAGTTATTTTGGTTACGTAAAAAGTTTGTTGGTATAGTGTTAGTGGTAATATGTATTCACAACACTTGTTAAATATCCATGCAGGGTTGATGAATTATTGGGAGCTGCGGAGCAAATGTCGCACATTGATGAGGATGTGTGTTATGGATTGAATGATGAATGTGTAGAAAATGAGTGGAATGCAAGACCTCTTCTTAGCCTTCCTAGCCTTCCATGTGCAGTTGAGAGTGCCCCAACACCGATACCAGAGATGAGCTATAAGAAGTGGAAGGATTTGTTGGTAGGAGTAAATCAGATGTTTGCACATGCGGATGATTTCAAGAAGGTGCTGCACAAGTTCAGTATTGCGCACAAATTTGAGTACACATATGTAAAGAATTGTAGAGATTGTGTGTACGTTAAATGTAAGGTTGAAGATTGTCCATGGAGAATAATTGTGAGGGCAATTGGGAAGAGCAATCGTTTCGTACGTGTGACGAGATACACCAAAGAACATGTTCATACAACCCAACACAATCTTGATGTGACACATGCTCGAAGTGCTAGCTTGACATCATCAATTATCATTGATGAGCTTAGAAATAACACAGACAAGGGGGCAAATGAAATAAGGAAGAGCTTGGCTAGAGATTATGGAGTGCAATTGACATATAAGCAAGCATATAGGGCAAAGGAAAAGGCTATGGAGGAAATTCATGGTAGACCTGAACAGACATACATGCTTATACCATGGATATGTGAGCGGTTAAAGGAAAGTGATGACAAGACAGTGGCTGAATGGGTCGCTAGTGGGAGGAACACCTTTGAGCGTGTTTTTATAGCCTATGGTTGTTGTATAGAGGGGTTCATTGCTGGTGCTAGGCCTATATTGTACATAGATGGATCCCATTTAAGTGGGCCATACAAGGGAACTCTATTGTCAGCTTCAGCATTTGATGCAGACAATGAATTGTTGCCATTTGCCATCGCTATAGTGAAAGGAGAGACAATTGAAGACTGGAGTTGGTTCCTTGACATGATTAAGAAGATATTAGGTTCGTTACATATCACAATTGTATCAGACCGACACAATGCGATAATCGCTGCTGTGCGAGGAGTTTTCGGAGGTGAGAGGCATGCATATTGTTACAGGCACATTAAGGAAAACTTCAGCGCCCAAGTGCTTAAGTTGAATAGAGGAAAGAGGAAGATAGGGGGGCAAGGAAGGCAAAATGCACTAGACTTGCTTGATGCAATTGCATATGCAAGGCTTGAAAGCGACTTCCATACTGCAATGGAACACATGAGGCTTTTTAATAAGGAAATATATGAGTGGTTGATCAACCACGGTGATATTGAAAGGTGGGCCATGAGTAAGTTCCCTTTTAAACGTTGGGATAAAATAACGACAAACCTTGCTGAGTCATTCAATGCTTGGATGGTCAAGGAGAGGCGTCATAATGTTGCCCAACTTATCCACGAGCATCGTGACAAAGTAGCGAAAAAGATGTATGCAGCAAGCTTGGGAATAAGTAAATGGAAAAACGGTGTTGGGCCAAACATAGAACAACAAGTGAAGGAAAATGTTAAAAGGGCTGAATATATGGATGTAGAAGTATATGGAGGTGGTAGGGTGAAAGTCCATACACCAAGTGGATCACTAAAGGTTGAGCTGTTATTAAACGAGTGCACATGTAGAGGATGGCAAATGTCGGGTATTCCTTGTCCTCACGCTTGTGCTGCCATTAAGGGAGTTCATGGAAATGTGTACAGTTATGTTGCTGAGTGGTTCAAGATTACATGTCAACAGAAGATATATAGCAGAACAATGATCCCAGTCGTCACAATAGACATGCCAAAACCAAATGACTACCGGGTAGATAATATAGCAACTGAACCGTTCCTTGCACCACCTAAGGCTAGCCGACCTCCCGGTAGGCCCAGATTTGTAAGGAAAGAGTCACAGTTCCAAAACAAGAAAGTATACCATTGCAGCTCATGCCATGAAGCAGGGCACTCCAGAAGAACGTGCAAGAATCCTAACCCAACTTAATCCTGGGTGTGCAGACCTGGGAGTAGCTATTTTGCAAGTCAGCTTTTGTTTTATGTATAATGAGTTGGATCCCTTCACATATTTTGGTTGGAAGGGGTATGACATTTATGAAACTTTATGTAAGTACTGTTTTTAGGTTAAAAATAGGTTATATGATGGGAATGACAAGAAAACATTAGGTGCTGGTGGAATCGTAATGTTCACTTGTCATTGGCCTGGTTAAAGCAAAGTTGCTGTCATGAACAATATGGTGTTTTGTAAATTCCATTACTGGACTTGTAATTCCCATTACTACTCTTGTTAATGATGACAGCTTATTGTAATTACAGTAGACATGAAGGGACACCTTATTTTGTGTTAACGACTTCTATGCATTGGGCCTTGCTGTTATCCGTAATGTTAAAATTATTTTTTCCGTATGCTGTCAGTCAAAATCTGGTGTTTTGTAAATTGCATTACTGAACTTGTCATTTCTATTGAAATAGTTGTTAATGATGACAGGTTATTGTAACTACATCTTACATGAACGGACCCCATCTTTTTGGGTTACTGACTTTTATGCAATGTGTGTAGGTGTAGTGCGTAATGTCAAATTGTCATTTGGACCCTTTACATGGAAAATGTCATAGTCATTTGTTGTCTTTGTCAATTGGTGAGCCTTACTTGTCATTCCGATTATGAAACTTGTCATTCCCATTGTGAAACTTGTTATTCCCATTGTGAAACTTGTTATTCCCACTGTGAAACTTGTCAGCAGTCTCCCCTTCTGGAGAAACAATTTCAGTGATTGCTTGGTGACCCTTACTTGTCATTCCCATTGTGAAACTTGTTATTCCCATTGTGAAACTTGTTATTCCCACTGTGAAACTTGTCAGCGTTCTCCCCTTCTGGAGAAACAATTTCAGTGATTACTTGGAGACCCTAACTTGTCATTCCCATTGTGAAACTTGTTATTCCCATTGTGAAACTTGTTATTCCCATTGTGAAACTTGTCAGCGGTCTCCCCTTCTGGGGGAAACACTAAGTGATTACTTGGTGACCTTAACTTGTCATTCCCATTGTGAAACTTGTTATTCCCATTGTGAAACTTGTTATTACCATTGTGAAACTTGTCAGCGGTCTCCCCTTCTGGGGGAAACAAAGTGATTACTTGGAGACCCTAACTTGTCATTCCCATTGTGAAACTTGTTATTCCCATTGTGAAACTTGTTATTACCATTGTGAAACTTGTCAGCGGTCTCCCCTTCTGGGGGAAACACTAAGTGATTACTTGGTGACCTTAACTTGTCATTCCCATTGTGAAACTTGTTATTCCCATTGTGAAACTTGTTATTCCCATTGTGAAACTTGTCAGCGGTCTCCCCTTCTGGGGGAAACACTAAGTGATTACTTGGTGACCTTAACTTGTTATTCCCATTATGAAACTTGTTATTCCCATTGTGAAACTTGTTATTCCCATTGTGAAACTTGTCAGCGGTCTCCCCTTCTGGGGGAAACACTAAGTGATTACTTGGAGACCCTAACTTGTCAAGTGCATTATGAAACTGGTCAATTACATTATGGAACTTGTTAATCCCATTGGGAAACTTGTCAAAGGTCTCCCCTTTTGGGAAACACTATGACACACAATATTTCATCATTTTCCTGTTTCCTGTATAGTGCAAGTGCATATTGGCATAGGGACTTCGAATTTAGTATATTCAAATACACAATAACATTACATGGAAAAGCACACTGCTATGAAGAGGTATACAAGATCATTTACAAAAATATCAACTTTACAATGTCACCCCAAAATGCAATGCTTGGTGAACACGTTACACAACCAGGGTTACTCTCTTCACAACAATGGTTAATTCAAAAATAAACAAGTGTTAATAGAAGAACAAAAAGTTACATTAAGAAAATAATTTCGTCAATCACTCATATCCTATTAGTCAGGGTCATTTATGCAGCCAGCAATCTCAATGCATCCTCCCTCTTCTTATTCATTTCATGGTTAACCACCCACCACATAAGGTCTCGTCTATATGCCCCAACCTCATCAGCACCGTAGTCGAATGTTACACCTGGCTTCCAATTGTTCAACCAAATTAGCACATGGACTCCACAGTCACGCCTGCAAGACACATGTGACATGAAAACACTCACAAGGATGCGACAGTAATGCTAAACCATATTATAACCACAATGTCAGTAGAACATACAAAAACACTCACAAGTTGTTCTGTTGGGGAATGGGTGCCCAAATGAAGTCTCCAACCGGCTGCTTCCCAGCATGCCCTGGTTTCACAAGTGCGATGATAGCATGAAATCGATCCCGCTGCACAAATAGGGTCAACCTTGTTATATCGACATAATTAACTCAATAACAGGAACTTTGGCACACAATTTTCTTACAAGGATATTGAGAGCGGATTCCTGGGGATTTGCAAATGCACTTTGTTTCTTTGGCTTTTTACTCTTGCTCGTAAAAGTTAGTGGCCGCATTGAATCAAGCACGTAAAAGTTCATCGTTTTTGGTTCAAGTGCTACACAGAACCAGTGTTCTGCGACCAACATGGGACCCAAAATGAGATCACACTCTGCAATATTGTAGCCAACTTGTTCTGGCAGTAGCTGGTCCTCCCATTCAGCAACTGACCAACCTATAGGTTTTCTGGCCAATAGTAACTGAATGAGGAATAAACATGTTAGACCGATTAGTAACTGAATGATGGCCAATAGAAACTTACAGCTTACTCACCATAAAATCTGCATCAAAAATATGTCGCCCCACTTGTCCTGCGCTCTTCAATTCTGCCATTAACATCTTACACACAAGAGACATTAACTGCATGCGAACTGGACTGCATTAGATGCGTTATAGAAATTTTGTTAACAAATCACGTTTTATTTAACTTACACGGTTACTGATTTTGTTAAGTCCACCGAGTGTCCATAGCTGGTCCCTTGTAGTGTATTCATCACCAATGTCAACCAGCACCCTATAAAGGCTAAACACTATCATGATCCAGTTACTGAATAATCAATTGACTGATTAGAAAAGTGACAAGAACTTTAGCACTTACTCTTCACCCTCAGCAGCATTTGTTATTCGAGATATGACCTCGAAAAACTTATCCTTGTCATCTTTACCCCTCTTGGTCCGCTTAACTGGCTTTGTTAAAGTCCACGGGGACATGTTCTTAGGCATCCTTGGCCTCTTTGATCTCCTTGGCCCTTGTTCCTTCTGTCCAACCTCATCATCCCCGGATTGTTCTTGGTCAATGTTTGTAGGCTCTTGGTTTGGAGTCTCTTCATCAAATTCACAAATGTTTATGGGTGAGGCCAGTGATGTATCTACATTATCGTCCGAATCATGATCAACACCATCTTCATTGTGATCCTGTCCCTCATCGTCCTCACCATGTACCCTATCACTTCCCTCATGTCTGTCCGGATTGTCATCATTGATTTCATCACAGTTAATAGGGTCCTCAGCTTGCTGCTTGCGTCGCCTTTCAATCTGTAGTTGTGCTTTAACCAACTCGTCTTCAACAGCAGCAACAAGTTTCCTGTGGTTGTCCTCAATAACCCCCATCAACCGTGCATGCAATGCCTTCAATTCCTGCAAAACATATTGACAAAAAGGGTCAAAGCCATTGCAAACTCATTAAATTAATTTTACATAATGTGATGACATACAGGGTCTAAATAAGCGACTCCCTTCTTGTTGGGAAAGTCCTTCTGCTCGTGCACTTTTGTTGGCTCCCTCATATATAGTAGCCCAATGTCACTCTTGCGCTCTTTGTCGATCATCTCCTTCACCTTCTCTTTCGTCCAAAACTTAATTGCAGACATCGACGCATGGCAAACAGGTTTAGACAGAGGGAACCGCTCACCAAAAAATATCTATAACATAAAAGACAAATATTAAACATTTGGTGGATCAATAAAGGGAAAAGAAAAAAAAACGGCTCATAGTACATACCAACAACATGTATAAACAGCCTCCCACGTTGCAGCTTCCCTCTTTGTTGACTCTAATTGTGTCAATGTAATCTGCTATCTCTTTGCGTAGGTCATTAACAATGTATGTGGCCCAGTCAAAGTTGGCAAATCCTTTCATGGTATAGCACATGAGCTTCAGCAACTTGTCACTGATTGTGGAGCTTGCTGTGGGAGCTAAAAAAGTTCCCAACGTATGTAACATGAATAAAAATTCAAACTTGTCATCAGCTTCCCCAGATGTTATATCACTAAGTATGTTCTCATACTTGACCTTGCCATACTCAGCCTTCAATCTCTTATACGTGTAATCTGTGTCACTGATGTCTACTCTAACCTCCTCCCCACTATTTGGAACCCCAAGGAATTCAGCAACATCTTTTGCTTCTATTTCAGCTGTCTTCCCCCTAATTCTAAATTGATTGGTCGGGGGATCATACGCTCTCATTATAGCAACTAAAATTTTCCGGGGGAGCCTCATACATTCCACATCTAGTAGAGCTCCAAATCCTAATCTTTGTACCTTAGCTTTTAAGTGTGGATTACAATTTACATGAGCAGCTAGCTTGGTGAATTGATTTAGGGAGCAACGGGAGTGAAAAGCAACTGGATAGTTCCTCTTCTGCTTGTCCGGCCTTCCTTGCTTGGCCCTATCATTATATTTTTTCCTCTCTTCCTCACTCATATTCCTCCAGGCCTTTGTTGACTCCCTAACCTTCTCATGAAAATTTAGGCCCTCCTTCCCCTTTTCAAACTCATGACAAAACAACATATAACCATTTTTAACATCTTTTCTCTGCGTATCCACTTCACTTGTCATTGTATAAGACCCAATAAATTGCAGCTACAATTTAACATAACAGTTTAATTCAACTGAACTAAATGAATCTGTAACAACTCAATGAGTTAATGCATAACATTTTACTCAATTATAACATGCAGAATCGAAAACCAATCTTGTTTCAGCAAACCAGTAGCTAAATCTGACTTCCAGCAAAACAGAATACCCAAAGGGAATGAAACTATTGGGTCTACAATGATAATAAGTGTTAATTCGTTCAAATGCCCAAAGGGAAATATCCAATTTTCAATGTTCTGGATTGAGACCTTTGACACAAGCCTGGATAACCTCAAGTAGCGTTACAATTAGTTCATCATTCAGTACCATTGCAGATTATATGACAAAGTACGCAGGGTTCACCGGAGAAGGAAAAAAGCCAGGTTAATATGACAAAGTAGCATTGCACTCACCCTTTGTGCAAATATGCCTTGGCTAGTTCATCATTCAAGTCAATTGCCTTGTTCGCGTCAGCAACAGCTTTTGCTCAATTAATTTACCATTAGTTGCAATAATACATAAATCTTATCCAATTCAATCATACAATAAACAAGAGCGCTTGTAGATACAAACGAAACCAAAAGGCTAAATCAACGCACAAAAGCTCAGTCATTCAAAGAAACACGTGCACAATGAAATAGAGTAACGAATAGACTGAAATTCAAAGCATCATTGAAGAGAAAGAACCATACCTAGCACCCACTATACCACAACTTATCAACGAAATTACATAATCTTCTAGGAGAACTAACTACCTTAAACAAATTTCCTATCTCAACTATAAAATACAACGAATACAAGCACAAGCGTATCCACTTAATAGATCTCCCACATAAAAGAAAATTCCATGTTCAGCACTAGAGAATGCCGAGACAATCGAACACAAGCATTTTGGAATCACGCCGAGAACGAACCTCGGTTTCCAAGTTATACTTTTTCGCTCACACCAACATTTGCACAAGACAATCGAACATTGATGAATTTTGGAATCGAACATAAGCACGACGAGGAGGAGAAATCGAACACAAACCTTAATCGGACAAACCAACCACTGAAAATTCCCTCACCCACCTTGACGTCGCCGGCAGCACTAGAGAATGGGGCACACAAGAATTTCTGATTTGGGGACGGCGCATCTAGGGCTCCACCAGTGTTTCTATGAGAAATGACAAGACTTAGAGCCTTCTCTTTACCGAAATCGAACAAAAGCACGACGAGGAGGAGGAATCGAACACAAACCTTAAACCAACGATTGAATGTCGGATTTGGGAACGGCGACGAGAACGAACCTCGGCTGGCACACACAAGAATTCCGGATTTGGGAACGGCAACGACACCTACGGCTCCGGCACTGAATGTCGAACGAGTGAACTGAAGGAATGAAGAAATGGTTCAGTGAGAATGGAATGGTTCAGTGAGAAATGGAAAGGCGCACTCTTGACCTTGACGCACAATGTCGCACGAGGTAAGGGCCATTTTGGTCTTTCAAACAACACTTCATTATCCCTGAAAGGTACCTCAGCACTTTTCTGTCATTATCATGTTATAAAAGACTTTTGGGGGTTTTGTTAATTCAAAAGGTATTTATCTGGAATTTTCCCTATTTTCTTTTACCGAGAAAGTGATTGCTTGTGAAATTATTTGTTACGTCAAAAATCTTCATCAACAATCAATTCAATAAATTAGGAGGTGACGTTCATTTTCTGGACGTTCCCTATGTCCATGCAGTGTCGATATCATGCACCCAATGCACATCCGCTTCACCCCAGTCATTGGTGCTGGTAGTTAAATCTTTCATCATCACTCAGGAGCGACGAGTCCACGACACATGTCGTCGCATCGGAGTTCCATCAGCTTTTTATTTTTCATCTAGAGTAATACGTCTATAATATATATTTTTTTGGGTGCAATACAACTATAATATTTTAGGAAAATCCTATATAAATATCATTTCAATTGTCAAAACCCACAAAAGTCTCTTATAACTTGAAAAAGACATAGGTGTTCAATGACCAATCTAGGTTACTGAAGTTTAAGGTTAAAGACCAAAATGTCCCTTTTAAAATTTGTCTCACATATGAGGTGGCTGCTGTGGAAAAAGGCTTCAGGAAAAAAAAACACAGTCAAAGGTGAAGTCCGTAGAGCAACGGTGAAGATGAAGAACGAGGTGTCGATCAAGGTTGAATCGGACAAATGTAAGTAATTTTCTGAGAAACATAATTTTTTTAGATGAATCGGACTATAACCATCTTATTGTCATTGTTCATGTTGGTGGGTATTGGGTGTTGTTCGGTGGGTCTGGGGGTGCATGAACAGTAAATAGATGGGCAGTCACGTGGTGTATGGAAGCTAACTTGTTTAGGGCTGTAAATGAGGGCTATGAAATGATGATGGTGATGCGATCGTATGTTATTTATGACAGTTTTGGTTGTGGGTAAGTGGGTTTATAGATTTAGTGGGATTAAAGGTTCGAACTTTACGTAACTACAGCGGCATCGACGGTGTGGTATGTATGTCTTGGGTCTTATTAGCTGTGAGAGGGAGCATAATGAAAAGGTTAATGATTTGAAATAGGTAGCATTGAGTTGATGTGATGACTGACCATTGAGTAGGTGTAAGTGGAATGAATAATATGTAATGAAGATGTCATAAGCATATCTGTACGTGCATGGTGGTTGCTGTCATTATCATATATGGTTTGCTGTTAATGCCATTACAGGATTTGTCATTACCATTACTAAATTTGTCATTAGCGTTAACAATAGTAGTGAAGGCAATAACTCATTTTGTCAGGCAATAACTCACACAACTTAATCGATGACAAGGAAAAACTGTTGCTCAATCGTTTGACACATGTTGTTATAAGTTAGTGATTCTTATCAAATCCATTACAGACTTTGTCAACACCTTTACTATTGTTGTGAATCCCAAAACGAATTCTGTTAAGAGCAGCAGTAAGTTAGTAAAATCGTTGAGAAATGAATGTTGCCATAAATGGGTCTAGGGTTGGAGGTTAAATACTTAGTAAAGGCTTAACTTTATTATTCATTGGGAATAAAGTGATATTATCACACATATTGATGAAGTAGTTAATGGTCCAAGAAGGTGTGTTGTGAGGAATTTTTTTAGTGATGAATTTTCATTGGAATGAGACTAACAATGTCATGAAATCTGATTTTTTTTCTTGCAAATTATCATGCAAGCTGACATCAAATATTCAAGCAACACCTTCGTTAAAGTCACTTATATGTTTTTTCCATGTTAGGGGGAGTTTGTAAGTACTGGTGGAGTTAAATATAGTGGTGGGAGCAGTGTGAGGGTAAAATCAATGAAGGAGGGGATGACAAATGAAGAATTGAGAGTAATAATAGGAAAATGGTTTGGTGTAGATGGACATAGGTGCGACATTAAATACACTTTGAGCTTTGATGAAAAGATATTAGTAGATCTGATCGATGATTCTGAAATGACAAATATGTGTCATTATAATGATATTATTGCACATGTATATGTAGCATGTAAAGAAAGTGATAATGAATGAAGGGCCATAGATGATACAAAAAGGCATGTGTCATTTTTTTTATTACATAAAAAGTTATTTGCTATAGTGTTTTTGGTAATATGTGTTCACAACACTTGTTAATATCCATATAGGGTTGATCAATTATTGGGAGATGCGGAGCACATGTCATACATTGATGATGCTTTGTGTTATGGAATGAATGATGAATTTGTACAAAATGAGTGCAATGAAAGACCTTTTCTTAGCCTTTTATGTGTAGTTGAGAGCACACCAACACCGATGCCAGAGATGAACTATAAGAAGTGGATGGATTTGTTGGTAGGAGTAAATCAAACGTTTGTACATGCGGATGATTTCAAGAAGGTGCTGCACAAGTTCAGTATTGCGCACAAATTTGAGTATACAGACAAGCGTCCAAATGAAATAAGGAAGAGTTTGGCTAGAGATTATGGAGTGCAATTGACATATAAGCAAGTATATAGGGTAAAGGAAAAGGCTATGGGAATGACAAAAAAACATTAGGTGCTGGTGGAATCGTAATGTTCACTTATCATTGGACAATGTATTTGGTAGTTGTTGTCAGTAAGAATATGGTGTTTTGTAAATTCCATTACTATACTTGTCATTTTCATTGAAACTATTGTTAATGATGACAGTTGATGTAATTAAAGTACACATGAAGGAACACCTTCTTTTGGGTTAATGACTTCTATGCATTTGGTGTAAGTGGAATGAGTAGTGTTAAATTTTTTGTTGACAATGTTTTTAGTAGGTGTTGTCAGTAAGAATCTGGTGTTTTGTAAATTTCATTACTGAATTTGTTATTTCCATTGAAACAGTTGTTAATGGTGGCAGCTTAAAACCATTTAATTATAGTTGAAGGAACACCTTCTTCTGGGTTCATGACTTGTATGTATTGGGTGTAGGTAAAATGAGTAATGTTAAATTGTCATTTGAACCTTTTACTTCGTAGTTGCTGTGATAAACATTAGTGGTTTTTGTCAATGTCATCAGAACTTGGCATTACCATCATGAAACTTGTCATTCACATTACTATTTTCGTCAAAACCATTATAAACTTTGTCATTTCCATTAGTGAATTTGTTAGTGTCCCCCTCTTCTGGGCAAACACTTGCCCACATAATGTTTGGAACAATTATGAAACTTGTCATTCTCATGATCATTCTCGTCAAAACTATTACAAACTTTGTTAATTCCATTAGTGAATTTGTCAGCGTCCCCCCTTCTGGGCAAACACTTGCCCACATAATGTTTGGAACTATTAAGTTATCATTCTCATTCCCATTCTAGTCAAAACCATTACAAACTTTGTTAATTCCATTAGTGAATTTGTCAGTGTCCCTCCTCTGGGCAAACACTTACCCACATAATGTTTGAAACTATTAAGTTGTCATTCCCATTACCATTCTCGTCAAACACATTACAAACTTTGTTAATTTCATTAGTGAATTTGTCAGCGTCCCCCTTTTGAGCAAACACTTGCCCACATAATGTTTGGAACCATTATGAAAATTGTCATTCCCATTACCATTCTTGTCAAAACCATTACAAACTTTGTTAATTCTATTAGTGAATTTGTCAATGTCCCCCCTTCTGGGCAAACACTTGCCCACATAATGTTTGGAATTATTAAGTTGTCATTTCCATTACCATTCTCATCAAAACCATTACAAACTTTGTTAATTTCATTAGTGAATTTGTCAGCGTCCCCCTTCCTTGGGGCAAACACTTGCCCATATAATGTTTGGAACTATTAAGTTGTCATTCCCATTACCATTCTAGTCAAAACCATTAAAAATCTTGTCATTCCCATTATTAAACTTGTCAGAGGCTACCCGTTTTGGCCAATCCACACATAATATTTGGTTGGACTAATTTGTCGTTCTCATTACCATTCTCATCAAAACCATTAAAAACCTTGTCATTCCCATTATTAAACCTGTCAGAAGCCATCCTTTTTGGACAATCCATACATAATGTTTGGTTAGACTAATTTGTCATTTTCATTACCATTCTCGTCAAAACCATTAAAAACCTTGTCATTACCATTATTGAACCTATCAGTGGCCACCCCTTTTGGCTACAATTTGTGGATTTAAGATGCCAAAACACATTTCAATTAGATAATTTTGAAACAACATAAAAGCAATCTCAGTGTGTTTGGCAAAAAGTAATCAAAGTGTAATATATTCAATTATGACCACTTAGATATGTGTCCGTGGTTAACTAAATTCACTTACAAAACATACTACTTGTAACTAGAAAACTCCACAAACTCAAAGGCTATAAACTGCATTTATGAAGTATTATCCTGCTTTTTCAAATCTCTACTTCCGTATAGAGAAGGAAAAATTCATAGAACAAGTAACAATTCTATATTAGATTCTCAAGTCTGATCATTCTATCGGTGGACAACAGTGAATTAGTACCCAGGTTTTTTGTGCTTTAAAAGGCCAAATAAATCCCAAAAACTGAAACTTCCTCAACAAACCCAGAATTTGAAGAGTAAACAATGTTACACAAAGTAAGACATTGAGCTTCATTAACAAGAAATACTATACTCCCCCACCAGCAAATGTCCGACGCGGCGCCAGCTTCCACCCACGCTTCCTGATTTGGGGATGACGACGAGTCTACCACCGAATGTGAGGGTATCGACAAACCTAGTCTAGCGGAGAAAAGGGGAAGATGCAAGATTAATAGTAGTAAGAAGAGGAACAAAAGGAGAAGGAGAAATAGAAGCATACCAGAGAAGCAACGAAGGGCTGTGGTTCTGAGTTTGGGTATGGGTTTGGGTTTGCAGGGGAAAAGAAGCTTAGGCATGAAAGGGAGGGAGAGAGTACAGAGCATTTGGTCTTGGTCTTGGTTCCTCGTGAGTGTGAGAATAAATTAGTTGAAGGGCATCTTGATCTTTTGAATTAAACTTCAGTAACTCAGATGGGTCCTTGAACACCTCTATGTCTTTTTCAAGTTATAAGAGACTTTTATGGATTTTAACAATTGAAATGGTATTTAAATGGGATTTTCCCTAATATTTTTAAGAGTTAAGATATAAAACTATCTATAAACTTTTATAAAAAATACACCCAACATTAATTACAATATCAAAATACACCTCAACTAAAAAAACACACCATCCCTCCCCGCCTACAGATTCATGCTCTGCTCCCACACTCCTACTAAAAACCGTCAGTCTTTTAAATGTTAAAACAGTAACCAATATAGGTGGCTTGTTGAGAGATTTTGCTATGGAAATTAGTTAAGAAAACACATAATACTAAAGATTTATAATAATATGGTAAGCAACAACCCAAAATGAATAAGAACCAATATCTTGTCAGGATCAACAGCTTCTTAAGTTCAGCCAAGACAACTTTGAAACGAAGCAAAACCAAAAAAACAAAAAAAGCCTCAATCAAAGGAAGCAACAAGAATTTATATTACAGCTTAATCGATTAAGCAAATTTCACCATTAGACAATAACAGATTAATCATTAGGCAACAAAAGTTTATGTTACAGATACCTATCTACAGTGAATGAGAATGGACGAACCTTCTGCAAGTGCCTCCTGTACAAACTGGAGGCTACGAATAGATTCAGATAAAGGATCTTCAACTGTCAGAGATAGTTTACTATCGCTGTTTTGTTCCTTCAAATCCCAAGAAAATTATGTGGCCAAATTCCCCTGAAAAGGAAGAAGAGAATTTTTGGGCACTTGATGTTAGAACTTCTCGAATCAAAAACCATATTAGAATGAGAATTTTTCTTAACAAAAGAAGAGAAAGTTGTGAACGGCGACCAGATTGAGATACGGGCAGAAGAGCTCACAGATTTGGAGGGAAAGCTCATGGAGGATGACCTCATCGATTCAAATCTCCAAAGTGGAAAGAACAAAAAAAAACTATCGAAGGATGCTAATAAAGAATCATAAAAGCCGTTGGCGGAGGAGGTTGCCGCCGTTGCCGTCGACATCTGAGAGGAAAATGGGAGATGAAGTGAGGAAGGGGGAGAGAGCGATGGATGAAAGAGAAAGGGTAGTAAAGTAAAATTATAAAGGGAAAATGACATCTAGGTCCCAAGTAACAGAAAAAATGTCAAAAAAGTCTTTTTAAAAAGTTAATGGTCAGAAAAGTCCCTCTGATATGAATTCTCAATGTCCATTTACAAAAATAACGCCCAAGCAATTTAATCATTGTCATTATTTACAGCATGTTGTGCTATTTTTACAATATCGTAAGTCATATTAACAATATAATCAGTTACGTTTACAACATGTTATACTATATTTAATGAGTTGTAAATGTAACGGAAGAGGTTGTAAACGCAACACAATCACGCATTTTATATACATATTGTAAATGTAACTGACTATGTTGTTAATATGACTTACGAAATTGTAAACATAGCATAACATGTTGTAAACAATGATAGTGGTTAAATTGCTTGGGGGTTATTTTTATAAATGGACATTGAAAATTCATGTCAAAGGGACTTTTCTGACCATTGACTTTTTAAAGGGACTTCTTTAATATTTTTTCTGTTGTTTGGGACCTAGGTGTCATTTTTCCAATTATAAAACCTAGGCATTTTCTTTTTTTAATAATGTGAGTCCCTCCATAAAAAGTAGCGTCTGAGTCTCTGAGAGGCAATCTAATGATAGTGATTTTATTTTTGTTCTAATTTTAAAAATTTATAAGTATTTTTACACTTTAAAAAAACATGGGAAAATCCCATTTAAATACCATTTGAAATAGCAAAACCCACAAAAGTCTTTTATGACATCTAAAAGACATAAAAGTGATCTAGGATGTTTTAGGGATACTGAAGTTTAAGGCTAAAGACCAAAATACCCTCCACACTCATTTACTCACACACACAAATTCCTCACAGGCAAAAATCAAACCCATGGCCATCGTCGTTGTCTGCAAATCAACAAGCATGGGTGGAAGCCGTCCCCAAATCAATGAATGTTTGATCTTCTTCCTTAATTAGAGTGGTTGTCGTTCTCTTTTCTTGTCGCCGACGTCGATGTGATAAGTAATTGGATGTTTGGGATCCCGATCTATCTCTCTCTGGTCCACAAATCTCTGTCGCTCTGTGCTCTGGTCTCCTTCTCTGAGCTGTCTTCCCTCTATCGGTGGCACAGGTGCTTCGCCGTCTTGGATCTGTCTTCCCATCTTGCCCAGGCCCGTAGAAGAAGATGAACTGAAACTTAACACTGAGAGAGAGAGAGAGAGATATCAGTACAATGTGGCTCTCTCTAGAACAGCGTGCTTGAATTTCAACATGTGAAATCATAATGTTAACTTGACATTTTTTAATGTATATTGTAGTTGTTGTCATGAAGGTTTTGGTGTTTTGTGAATTTCATTGTTGCACTTGTCATTCCCATTACAACTGTTGTTAATGGTGACAGTTTATTGTAATTAAAGCATACATGAAGAAACACCTTATTTTAGGTTCATGACTTGTATGGATTGGATGTACGTGGAATGAGTAATGCCAATTTGCCATTTGATACTTTGTCTATAAGTTGTTGTCATGGGAATAGGAATGATAAGGTTTTTAATGGTTTTAACAATAATGGTAATGAGAATGGCAACTTAATATTTCCAAACATTGTGTGGAAGTGTTTGCCCAGAAAGGGGGACACTGACAAATTAAGTAATTTGATTAATAAAGTTTTTAATGGGTTTAACGAAAAGGGTAATGGGAATGACATTTTAATATTTCCAAACATTAAGTCTGGAAGTGTTTGCCCAGAAGGGGGGACGCTGACAAATTCAGTAATGTGATTAACAAAGTTTTTAATGGGTTTGACAACAAGGGTAATGAGAATGACAACTTATTATCTCCAAACATTAAGTGTGGAAGTGTTCCCCAAAAGGGGAGGATGCTGACAAGTTCAATAATGAGAATGACAACGTTAGTAATTGTTTTGACTAGAATGGTAATAGGATTAACAACTAACCCTAACCAACTTTGTAAGTGAAAGTGTTGGCCCAAAAGAGGAGAACGCTGATAAGTTCAATAATGAAAATGACAAAATTAGTAATGGTTTTAACGAGAATGGTAATGGGATTGACAAGTTAGCCTAACCAACTTTGTCATTGGGTGAAAGTGTTGGCCTAAAAAGGGAGGATGCTGACAAGTTCAATAATGGAAATGACAAAGTTAGTAATGGTTTTGACGAGAATGGTAATGGGATTGACAAGTTAGCCTATTACCATTCTTGTCAAAACCATTACTAATTTTGTCATTTCCATTATTGAACTTGTAGCGTCCTCCCTTTTGGGCCAATACTTTCACCCAATGATAAAGTTGGTTAGGTTAACTTGTGGATCTCATTACCATTCTCGTCAAACCATTACTAACTTTGTCATTTCCATGATTGAACTTGTCAGCGTCCTTCCTTTTTGGGCCAACACTTCCACCCAATGACAAAGTTGGTTAAGCTAACTTGTCAATCCCATTACCATTCTCGTCAAAACCATTAAAAGACTTGTCATTTTCATTATTGAACTTGTCAGCGTCCTCTCTTTTTGGGCCAACACTTTTACCCAATGACAAAGTTGGTTAAGCTAACTTGTCAATCCCATTACCATTATCGTCAAAACCATTAAAAGACTTGTCATTCTTATTATTGAACTTGTCAACGTCCTCCCTTTTTGGGGAAATACTTTCATTGACAAAGTTGGTTAGACTAATTTGTCAATCTCATTACTATTCTCGTCAAAACCATTAAAAGACTTGTCATTCCCATTATTGAACTTGTCAGCGTCTTCCCCTTTTGGGGAAACACTTTCAGTGATAAAGTTGGTTAGACTAATTTGTCATTCCCATTACCATTCTCGTCAAAACCATTAAAAGACTTGTCATTTCCATTTTTGAACTTGTCAGCGTCCTCGCCTTTTAGGGAAACATTTCCACTCATAAAGTTGGTTAGCCTAAGCTGTCAATCTCATTACCGTTCTCGTCAAAACCATTAAAAACCTTGTCAATCCTATTATTGAACTTGTCAGAGGCCACCCCATTTTGGCCAACACTTTAACACACAATATTTCTTGATTTACTTGCTTCCTGTAGAAGAAAAGTGTATATTACTAGTGTGGGAATAAAGGAACTATCGCTTTAGTAAATTTACATACACAGTAACATTACATGGAAAAAGGCCACTGCTATGAAGCCGTATACAAGATCGGTTACCAAAATAACAACTTTACAATGTCACCCTAAAATGCAGTGCTTGGTGTTCATTTCATCAATCTTAATGCATCCTCCTTCTTGCTATTCATTTCATGATTAACCACCTACCACATTAGGTCTCGCCTATACACCCTAACCTCATTAGCATCATAGTCGAAGGTTACACCTAGCTTCCAATTGTTGAGCCAAATTAGCACATGGACACTACAGTCACGCCTGCAAGACACAGTGACATGAAAAACTAACGCTAAACCATATTATAACCAAAATCTTGAGCACATACAAAAACACGCACAAGTTGTTCTGTTGTGGAATAGGTGCCCAAATAAAGTCACCAATCGGCTTCTTCCCAGCATGCGCTGGTTTCACAATCAAACAAATGGGTGTGTGTGTTTAACATCCTCTTCCTTTGTTGTGCTTCTATATCGTCAATATGAAAATTGGATTTGTTTTTACAATTTTGAAAGCCATCTTATTGGAATGTTTAAATATGCTTCAACAATCTCAAATGCTTAGCTAATATTTAGAAGCATTAAACTATACATTCCTTTTGAATTCTCACATTAAAATTTAATTCATTTTTATCACCATACACTAAATAACATTCATATAACCAATATGTTTTAACATTCAAACATCTCTAGCCAGATTTTCATATTCAAATCAAACAAAACTCCTTTAGACAGCAAGCCTTTTTAATCTAGAAATTTTCCAGATTTAAGAACAATACTTAAATGACAATTTCTCAAGTTGGAAGTATTAACTATAATGATACAAACTTTTATAAATACATGTATATGCTTTAGCCTAGAAAGTTAAAGAAATGTGTTGGGCTATCAAAATTTAGAGTTTACAAGTGACATCCTCAGACAAAAAGTGTGTGGGCTATATATGTCTAGCATAAAGAAAGAATTCCTAATAAGAAGACCCCAAAAATAAAATCAATGTCTCCCCATTGATGGATCCAAAAGAACTGAAACATTAAAGAATTATTGTTTGAAGTTTTAAACTCATTCTCTCCTTAGCTATCAGCATTCACCACTGCGCAAAATCAAACGTTCTGAAGCCTTTTTTCCCTATTAGTTAGACTGTTAATTGAGTGTTACATCCTAAAACTATATTAAAACAATGAATTATCGACAGAGATTTGTGGACCAGAGAAAGACAGATCGGGATCCCAAATTAATTTATCACTCACCGCATCGACGTTGGCGGGATGAAATGAGAACGCCAACCACTCTGAAGAAGATCAAAGACAATAAGAAACGATTTGGGGACGGCTTCCACCTACCCTAGCGGCTTTGCAGACGACAACGACGGCGGCTTTGGTTTTCGCCTGTCACTCTTCAGATTTTTTTAACCCCTCTGAAGCCTTCCTCCAGTATGAGGAATCCATGTGTGTGTGAGTAAATGAGTGTGGAGGGTATTTTGGTCTTTGGTCTTAAACTTCAGTATCCCTAAAACATCCCAGATCACTTTTTTGTCTTTTAGATGTTATAAAAGACTTTTGTGGGTTTTACTATTTCAAATGGTATTTATATGGGATTTTCTTAAAAAACATAGTATTGAAAGCATTTTTAATAAAAACTCATGAATGTTTTTGTATCTTAACATTATTTTTAGTAAACATATTTTTGAAAAATCTCTTGGGCTTTGTCATTTCCAAATTGGATTGTTTGGACCGTGTTTCAGTTCCATATGAGCCAAGAAAGCCCAATCTATCCGTTGGAGTTTTTGGATTAGAATCGTTGGGCTGAGCGCGGTGCCTTTCACCTATCTCCTGAACAAACGAAGACGAAGAAAACAAGGGATTAACGAGAGTTGGGCTAGCTAAATGGTCTAATAATCTAATTCTTCACAAAAGCGGCATTGCAAACTAATATTTGAATCCTTATTAAAAGAGGTGTTCATATTTAAGGCACGACAATAATTCAAACATAATTACTATATTTCTGCCCAGCAAAAAATATTTAAAAAAAAAAACGAAGAAAAAAGGGGCTCCATTGCCCTGTGGGAATTGAGAGTACATTAGATAATGATGATGGATGAACGCATGAAAGTGCATAGTAGATAATGAGCGATTGAGGGGCCATTCGGTGAAATTCATTATTACTCATTGCGAAATAATGGTAAACACTGTGGCTTCATTTACCCCCATGATTGTCCTCTAAGATTAGCATCATGATGACACGTCATAAAGACGGACCATCATTGTTCCCGCATGTGGCCACGTCAGCGTGCACATGGACGTTTGGATAACCCAAGGCGGCCTCTTCCGCCACGCAAGCGACCTGCATCTGCAGGTGACCCCTCTGCTCATAAAGTGCCCTACCAAGTCACACTAAATACAACAAAAAGGCTAGCCAGAATTAATTATGCTTGCTTAGACCTTACTAATGCATTAGGAAAAGCGGATAATGAGTGTTTGTTTGTAGTGGGCACATGGAGAACATGAGCCGCTGCTCTGTTTCGTAGAATTCAAAGCGAAGCTGGATCTTGGGTGTGCTTGACAATGACGGGCCACGAATAATAGGACCCTTCATATATCATCCCCCTCTTATGTCTTTGCCACGTGGAAGTTTCCCATTAGCGTGTCTCTTCTGGCACCTGAATTGGTCAATCAATAATTAAGGATTTAAGGTGCCCTGGTAAGTATGTGGTGATTTTTGGACCATTAGATTGATCATATCAGCAGAACAATATTATAAGTTTTGTTTTATATTGGAGAAGGGGCATGACAGCAAGGACGAAAGATTCATCACGTTCATTTGTGGATGGGGTCTACCCTTATGAGAGTGACATGTGTGTTTGTGTGTGTGTGAGGGTTAGGTTGGCGGGTAAACCTGATACAATGAAAACTGAGGAAAACAAACAGAGAAAACGGAAGTACTGGACATTGATGCAGGCCATGTATAGGGGAAGAGTGAGGCAGCATTCCAATATGCATGTGCATGAGGAGTTCTTGAAAGGTTGGACTATATTTGAATTTACTCTAACCTAACCAATAAAAATTGAAAGAATATATCAACACCATTATTGAACTCGTGCTTGAGCTCAACAAAATGTGATTTATGGCGACAAATAGAGGATATCATCAATAGACCTGCGGAAAATACATCATACGTGCCTTGGTTCCTGTTATTATATTTTGGGGGAAATGGAGACCGGTTATATACTTATATGTTTATTACGAGTGGGCATAATCACGACATACTCGGGCCATTACTGGTCTAGCTCCTGTTTCAATGAAGCCAAAAGCTCTCAATACAAGGGGTAAGAATTGCCACGCTCGCTTGTTCGAAGCCGAAATTTGGATGTACATATATACACGCTCACCAAGCTGCTTAATTTTTTTCATGTATGTAGAAGAATTTTATTCAAATATTATAGAATATTTCTTTTAAGAAAAAGAAATTCTTACCCGTTGCCCGTAGTAGGCCATGACTGCCACTGGATGTATGACTTTAATGACCGTAAGCTTTAAACTCACTGCAACTGCGCGTGTGCATGTGCACTCTTAATTAGTTCCTCATACCTCGAGCACTTGTAAAAGGTGGTTTCATCAAAAACGCTACCCATCTAGATCTTACGTTCATCTGACCAGTTTCTTCATAAAATTTATTTACTAGATCCATTATGGACTGGCAGGAGGAAAATTTTTATTTAAAACAAGAATTTTACTCGTTCATGGAACCAAATAAAAACGACAGATGATAATTGCTTTATCTCAGAACGAAGTAAAGCAAAGATTGTGGTGGCTTATGCTAATTTCTCAACCTCAGATTCGCGCCGTACTACCAGTGACAAAAATGAGATTCATGCATCTTTGTCCGAAACAATTGTCCGGGTGTCAGCTCGTCGGCGCAGGAACGAAAAGAAAAATGTGCTCTTGAGAAGAATATCAGCAGAAAATCTTCCTTGCGCTAAAATTAAGATGTAAAATGTCCGATTTTTGCCCACATATGTACTGACAAGTAAGCATTTTGAGATACTTCATTTGTACAGAGTCCTTTAACTAGGTTTCCCATCAAGAAGCAAGGGCTAACAACCATGCATGAACGTAGGATTGAAGCTTAAATATATTTAAAGGAAGGTGTTGAAGGATGAGCTGGAAGAAGGATATATATGTAAGGGCACCCCAATTCACAGTGCATGTAAATACATTGAATTTAGAAATTAAAGTGGAGGGGGAGGAATAATCCAGGGTGGTCTTAACGAAGATGATGGAGGGTGCGCTGTGATTGAAAGGTGGTGGTTTGTAGGGGCTGGAGTGGGCGTGATGAACAGGACCAATCATCATGTGGACGCATGTGCTTTGAGCTGGCGAACATGTCCTAACCCTACAAGCGACACGCTCGCCTACACTTTTCTCTCTTGTTTATTAATTTGTATTCATTGATCCCATTCCTTTGGAGATTAATTAATGTGGCCCCCACCCCCTAATATTATCCTCATACTTTCCTTAATGCCTACCAGCCCCTCCCACAGTTACAGCTCCGTTTATAAATGCACTCATTTCGGGTGCAATACCTGGCACAGATAAAAACCAGAACTACTCACTATATTCTAAGAGCGTCCAATATAATCGGAAATATGGGAGTTTCTTCACAGCCTTCTCTTGTTCCTGTTTCTTTCAATGATTTGGTTAAGGGAGCTGATGAAGTTGAAACCAGTAACTCGTCGTCGTGTGGGTATCTGCAGAGAAAAGTGATGGAATCCCAGAAGGCGATGATGATGAGCAAGAAAAGCGTCAAGAGTAGAAGAAGGCGGGGAAGGATTGTAGTGAAGAGGAGGTCTCGCTTGGTCGAAAGTTCTAGAAGAAGAGCCAACAAGATAGAGAGAAGGGTGACCAAGTTGAAGAGGCTCATACCCAACGGTGAGTCCGTGGGGTTGGATGGGCTCTTCAAGAAGACGGTCCATTACATTTTGACTTTGCAAATGAGAGTGAGAGTCATGCAGATTATGGTTAAGGTGTTGACTGATTCTGACCAGTGATTTTGCTACACACTCATATTATGATCTGTAAAGACTAGTTTATTAGGTTTTATGAATTCCTTGCGCTTCAACTGTAGTTATACAGAACTTATATTGCTTTTCTGAATGCCCTCCCCTTTGTTGTGTTGGATGGGTGGTCTTTAGATCAGAAAAGGCTTGGGGTGTTCGTTTTATTTCATGACATCATGAAACAGTTATTGCGGATCAAAATGTTCTCTTTAATTTTCCAGGTTTTATTTTGTACCTTCTCCTGTATCTAGTCACTCAGCTGGCGGTGGGTACTCTTATGCTTTAGTTTGTTGGGATCATAATGTACTGAGCTTTTAAATTTTTTTGATGTTTTGCAATGTAAATGAGAAAGTCTTCTAAAATCACTTCCTGAAGCCTATAATGGGATGTCTGGGAAACAGAAGAGTTAAAGTTAAAAAGAAATTAAAAATTGCAGCTTGTGAGACAAAACTCAACTCATATGTTTATGTAAAAGAACATAAAATCACTTAAAATAAAATAATCTCAACACACAATAAATCTAACTCTGAAACAATACCTCCAATAGCGGACTTGAACGAAGAATCTCAATCTCTTTAATTCGGACGTTTCTGTGTGCTTTGTACATATGACTGAGGGAATATATTGGCAACAAGTCATAATTATCTTCAGCGCCGGATTTGACAATTGACTTAATTATTTTACAAAAAATTAAGGAAAAATATCTGTCGCAAGCAATATCCAGCGATTCGATCCACAAGCTAAACTAATCCAAATAGCACCGCCACCATGATATATGTTATCATTATGAAGAAATGTTTTTTTCCTATCCCCGAATCATTGTAAAATTAAAATTTTAAGCAAGTCATATAATTACAAACTATGTGAATTACGGTTGCTTTTTAAAATTCCGTCCAGTAGTCATCCATAATAATGGTAATAACAATTGGTTTCGAATCGAATAGATTATAGGAAGTACAGTCGAAGGGTGGAAAAAAATTGCGATTCGGACTGAAAGCAAACATTTTACCACAGGCCCCATCATTTGCAAATCAAATCTGTGTTTGCAGCCATAGTGTTACCTTGGGATTTGTCTCGGTAAAATATGGGAGCCTTATTTTGGCTGAGTACATATATTCTCGTATTGAAGGCAATCGAAGTGCGCTAAATTAATCCACAAAATTAAATTGGATTTAGGTGGACCTCGTTTCAGATTACAGATTTCAGATGAAATGATCCAAACAATAAGCGTCCATCAGATGAACCAGAGGGAGGCCGATTATCTTTTAGGGCCAGGATTAGGGTCCCATTTCGGCAGAAATATCTTCAGCCCTCTAATTCGAATTGGGCTGAACCGACTATGTGGCTAAGAACAATGAGAACTTTTGGACATGCTTATAGGCCCAATCAACCCATATTACCTCTGCTTTCAAAAACAAGGAAAGAACTTTAGAGGTCTGAAACACACCAGATTCTGTGCGCTCTGAAGTTAAGCATAATTAACGACGAGTTTTGGAGGGGGGAAAATTGTCATGCGGGTATAAAAGGGCTGAGTAGGAGTAGATCATGTAGTTATGATTTGGATTTGAGAAAGCAGGGGACATTTCTGGTAAGAAATGGTAGGTCCAAGGCTCCACCCTAAAGTGCTTTCTTCCAAAATGGGAAGCTTCTACAGTGTTATCATATCATGGTACAATTTATGATATTCAAAGCAGTTCTGCTTTGAAGATTGGACGATTTAGTGAGATAATGGAATGTTGATGATTATATAACACATATCCCTTAAGAATATGGAAAGATACTATAAGTTTGTATATATTTGATTTTATGTTCTTCAAATGTCTTATTTTTTTAAAATGTGCATGCATCGTAATTTATTAATTAGTTAGGTACGGTGAGTCATGCATGCTCGCCAAAATCCATAGATTTGGAACGGTTCCTAGGTCATTTTTGTATCTCAAGTGGGACACCACTGTTAGTGTTATGATCACTTCAACCCCTAATAGTAAGTCAACCCAATCAAATAGCTTCCTAGGATACACCTCTTTGGCCATCCACTATCTCCCCGTGGTAAAGATTTTTTTTAATAAAAAAAAAGAGCCAAAAATAGAGAAGAAAGAAAGAAAGGAATATATTCCTCAAAAACTTTGGATCACAGAGTGAAACGACCTACCATGTCACTGATGATGATGATGGGACTGAGGAATGTGGAATCATGATCAACATTACTTACAATTTTTTGGTTTTTTTTTTCTTAAGCAAAGGAGACATAGATCAAAATGGGATAGGAGAGTAATTAATAGTGGGAATGGGAGGGCAGCCTGATTTGGGATATTTGGTGATAAATGGAAATGTGTGGTGTCGGCAGGCTTCTACTCAAACTCACATGTCATCACAGTCGTCATGCTTCGCCAAGTTATGCCCTCAGCCCTCCCCCGTCCTCCTGTTTATTTAAACTTTCACCAGTACCCCCCTTAGCTAGCTGTTTTTATCCGGAAGCCCTTTTGTTTTCCAGTAAGAAAGCTTTTTTTTATCAGGGTCTTTTTTTTTAATTCTGTTAAAGAGTTGAATGGGCGGTAATTACAAGACAATGGAGGATCGCGGTGGGGCACTGTTTAATGGATTCCAAGCATAACGAGGAAAGGGATACTGATAGGGTTGTTATATGTATATAATATAAAATATAAAAGTGAGCGTCGTTGTCTCATTGGAATTGACTCGTTCCCGCTTCTGGCATTTGGTAGCACTGTTAAATTAACTATCAAATTCCTAACACAGCATTGGTCTCACTAGTTGACTTGCCCGCGCTGTGCCTCATGTGCGTTACGCAGGGATCTCTCCCTTTAAAGATAGGACTGCCAATGAGATGATGAGTGAGAGGACAAGCATCAATCCAAAGGCAACTTAGCAATCACGGGAGGCAACCGGACCTTCCGTGTATCCCGCCACGCCTTCTAGAAGGTCTTCTTCCCTCTGAGATTAGTAGATTACAGATCAAGGGAAGAGAGAGAGAGAGAGAATAATATCGCAAAGATCTGGTCTTTTTATTTTATGAATTAAAGAGCGAGTCCGTCATGGAGGGGATAAGTGTAGCGCTACTAATGCTAATGGTCCTCATTAATCAAAAAGCAAAACAACGGTTAGGTGGGGTAACATTATCCCTGTCCCATCAACTACTGTCCATGAATCATCATGCGTCTTCCCCCAATAATGGAGCCCTTCCTCCCAATTACTCTCACACCTCAATGCCGCCACCCCATCATTCACACTTGAACATTTTAAAATACTAATCCAATTATTCATCTCTCTGTTCATCTAAAGAACATCACTAAATAAAGTCCGAGTCAGAGATGATGATGGATGATACAAGAAGCCTGCCTTAAACTTGTCCATCTCATACGTGTTGGTTGTCTGTTGGTGATTGGATTGATAACGTAGGTATCTCGCTCCAACAAGACTTGAAAGGACTAGAAATTAAACAAGTAGCGGTACTCGTAGTGACCAACACATTTGCATTGAAAACAATGCTGAACAAGGAGGAAACCAAGGATCTGGTGCACTCTCACATGCAAGTAGGAGCTGAAAAGGATGACTAAGCAGGTCGTCCCCTTAAAAAACGGGAATAGATTATTCCGAGTGTGGCGGGCTACTATTGAGCAGGGGATGAGGCAAAACTAAAACATAAGCTAGGGAATTAATAGAGAATAGCAGTAAAAATGTTGACCCAGTTTAGCAATTAATAAGGGATACGTAGGTGGCGTGGACCGGGGAGCGTGGTCAATTATGGCGGTGGGGCCCCTGCTAATTTGGGCTTGTGGGGAAAGACGGTGACGTTTCGCATGGCGCCAAACCAGTTTGATGTTGTGTCTTTGGATTTATGCAATGCCCGCCCCACTGGCCCCCACTTCCTCTCTCTTGAGCTCCAAAAACGTATCCCAGAAGCAACCTCCCTCAACCCCATCTCCATTCTATCAACTACTGTTCCTTAATTTAAAAATAATTTTGCCGCTACGTGATGAAGGGCGCTCAATAAATTATAATGGGGAATACTATACGCTGTATTTAATCAAGAGTTGAGTAGGCTACAAATTATGGAAACAAATCCCTCAGAATAAGGAGTGATCAACCCTAATGATTCATTAATTAATTGCTGGTGCAATGAGAGGAGACGCGGCATCAATCATGTGGACTGGGCCAAAACCCGCTTTGGTTGCCGAGATTCTTAAAACGCGTAACACCTTTGTTTCTTTTCGGTGCCTCTCATGTGGTTCCCCACTTGCTGTCCACAGTAATTCAATCCACCGTTTACTTGAATTTTCTTATAATAAGCATGTTCATGTAAACATAAATACACTTCTTTACACATGCTTATCCCATACGTGGTGTCATTGAAAAATTACTTTTAAAGGTTACAATCATCATATTAGTCCAGCTATAACTAATTAATTCACAGATATTATGTTATATATGTAATTTGTACAAGCCGTGCAGCACTTTTGATACCATGAAATTCAATGACACAAGACACCTTTTTAAGTAAAACGTATAAGGTTGTGACTTCACACTCTTGTGGATATAATGATGTTGTGCTATATAAATTATGACAAACAAAATATTTAGAATAAGAGGAATTATTAATAAATCATTTCTACAATCTTCTCCGAGTTTCTTCTATCATCGTCATCGCCATTATTAAACAAGCGCAAGACCAGCTCCGATCCCTCACTATTCCATATATGCTCTTCTTCTCCCGATGATTAACTTCATACAAATAAAATACATAAAATTTATCTTCCGTCATTCTATTTCCACGATTATTTATTGTACGCAATTTTCGTGTTCGTTTGGAATAGCTTATTTTTAGGCAATAAGTGTTTATAAATCGTGATTCACAGTATACGAGGTAAGTATGTGAGATGAGTTTTATCTCGACTTGTGTAATAAAGACTTATTTTTTAAGAAATCGTGATATCAAACATGCCTTTCATCGTTTATATCTTGTTTAACATTTTATACATAGCAAATAAGTGCCCAGAATCTTACATTTCTAACAATAACCATGCATCTCGATTCTTAAATCACGGAAGCATAAAGCACTCCACCTCTTATGGTAATTAAGTGTCTGGTCAGGTTGCCTTGTTGCCTATGATTATTTTTCTCCTGGTTCGTTTATTTGTATTGTGCCAAGTTTTCTCTTGGTTCGTTTATTTGTATTGCGCCAAGAGGGCGGGTAGTAGCTTTCTTGGTTGAAGGCGAGTCTCTGGCTCAACAACTCATGTTTCATCCCTGGCAGTAGGCGATTGCAAGTTTGAACCCCACTAGTTATATGCGGTGTTTGTTTGGAATAGTTTATTTTTGGGCAATAAGCGTTTATAAATCGTGATTCACAATATACGACATAAGTATGTGAGAGGAGTTTTATCTTGGCTTGCGTAATAAGGACTTATTTTTTGAGAAAACGCTGAACCAAATAAGCCTATAATAGATATGTGTGACAAGTTTATAAATATCACCTCTAAGATCAAAATGTTAAAAGCAGTAAAAATATGGTAGGCAAAATCTGCAAAGAAACAAGAAAATATATGATTCGAGTCGCATCCGAGGACACTGTCCTTAAGAGATATTCCGCAGTCCCCTCAGTAAATAGGAAGCGGCATCTCTTCAAGATTAAACGAACCCTTTTTGTAAGGATGCAGGGCGACAGAACTAGTGGAAGATAAAGTAATTCAGTGAGAGATTACCGAGGCTTTTATTTCTTTTCTTCCAAATGGTGTCACGGTTGGAGTATTTATAAACATGAATCAATGCCTTGAAAAGGTGCCTCTTAAGACTATATCTTTTCAAGTAGAAGTCATAACCATATATTAAATTCATGAACTATGTTGATTCATGAACCAACACAAATCCCTTAATTTATTAGGATATGACTTTTCAAGACACATATTTTCATTTTAAAATATTCCAATAATATTGGAAAGACTCTTTCTCTGACACACCTATATGCAATATTTACAACAAATATTAAATCAAGTGCTCTTCTGAAATTATTTTAAAGTGGGCAAACAACTCAAAATATTTTGGAAAATGATTGTTATTTAAAAAAAAAATATCCTAACTATAGCGAAAGAGGTGAGAAAATATCTAATGATCTGATTTCAACTTGCATTGTTTAATAAGGAGAGAGCGGGAAAACTTAATGTGGGGGGCCTCTTCCCACGTGTGGGATTGGATAGGACTTAGGGGTAGAAACAGGTCAGGCGACCTGTCAGGGGCATATAGCCTGACCTATGATTGCCTGATTGGCCTGTTTAAGTTTGACATGTCAGGCTAAAAGACCAGATCAAGGTCAAGGCCTATTGATAGACCTGTTAGGCTTGTCAAGTCAGCCTAAATATGTTAAAATATTTTTTAAAAAAAAACCAGATAAGGGTTAAAGGATAATTTCACTTGAGCCTGTAAATTCTAGCCTGTTTTCGGCTTGTTTAAGGAGGCCTGTTAAGGAGGCATATTTTCAACATGTGACTTGTTGGCCTATTTTACAGTATGGCTTGTAGGCTTGTCGGTTTGCTTAAAAAATTTTAAAAATTCAGGCCTCTTTAACAGACTTCAGGCCAGGCCTAGATCTAAAAATTGGCTTCTAATAAGTCACAGATGAGGTTCAGGTCAGTTTATATCTTAACATATTAGATTTATTAAGATAAAAGTCTGATATGACTTAACCTGTTTCCGCCAATAGACTGGACAACCTCTCAACGGTCGCCCACGACACGAAGACCTGAGAAATTAAATTTCTGATAGAAGCTGCAGCATATAGACCATAGAGGGACGGATGAAGCACGAGGAGGCTACATATATGCATATAATATAGGGTGGGGTCCCATGGAAACAAATGGGGACGAAAATGAGACATGAACAGTGACTATGTCGTCCAAAACAAGCCTCCCGCCCACCACATCGCTCCCTATTCCCTGAACTCAATCTTGTATTTCATCCACAAACAATCTTCTCACTCAAAAGGGTTTCCACCGTATGATTGATTTCATACCCCAATTAAAATGAAAGACGGTGTGATTCACTATTTACCGTAACGAGAGAGAGAGAGAGAGGAGGAAACAGAATAATTGAAGCATGCCAAGGAGCCATGGACTTGTACACGAAAGTTATGTCAGCATGCGCCTCGTGGCTCCCTTGAAACCACACGTGCATCCACCTTCCTAGTTCCTTCCTACGCTTCTCTGTCCATAATTGTATTGCCCAAACACCTCCCACGTATCTACCCTTTTTTCCCCATTCCATGCTTCTTTCTCTCTGTTCGTTTTCTTTTTATAATTTAGATAAAGGCGATCTACCATATATCTCTCTTTCTGACTTGCTTGTGTGTGAAAATGGAACGTGTGGTGGGGCTTTTGTTTTACCACAAAAAGCAAAGGCGGACTCTGGTTTAGGGACGAGAGAGCGATAGTTATGGCAGCGTTTTATTCACTGAAAGCCTATCTATCCTTTGTAGCATCGAACTCAGACCTGGCTTCCAATATTCTCCCACTCATGCATAGGGGACCTCATTCATAATCTCTCATTTTATCAGTATAATTCCCAGTTTTACCCTAAATGAATCCCTCCCCCATCATGCTCTATTGGCCCGTTTGGTACGGTGGAATTCATTTTGATGGAAATAGATATGGATATGGATATGGATATGGAGATGGATATGGAAATGGATATGGAGTTTAAAAGTGTGTTTGGTATGTCATGGAAATGAGTACTGATTTTTAAATAAAAATACCAAAATACCCTTCTATTTTTTTTTTCAAAAATAATCTCTCAACACCACAGCAACAGTACATCCAACAATAATCATGTTCAATAAGGCAGTGGTGGGTAAATGTCCGAATTCAGCAGCAGTACATCCAACAATAATCACAGCAACAGTACTGATTTTTTTTTTTGGTCGAATAAGGCAGTCCGAATTCGCAATCCCAGAAATTGCAAACCATGTTCAATAATCAACAATACATCCAACACTGTGAAGCAAAAAGCTGTGATTCTGTGAAGCAAAAAGAAAAGGAAAAGGAAATCGAACACTGAAGCAAAAAGAAAAGGAAAAGGAAATCGAAGCACTATTGCTGTTCATGTTCTTTAGCTTTGCTGCAACTAATTGCTGGAGAAGATGACGGTGAGTTGGTGGGTGATGGTGGAGTGAAAGGAGGAGGTGTGATCTGCAACCCAGATCTGGAGATCTGCAGCTATCGAAGAGGATGGATAAGGGGAAAGCACCGCCACCGTTGTCGTTCATCTGGATCTGAAGCTGCCTTTGTCATTGCTGGCGGTGGGGTACCTGGTTGCCGACAGTGGGGTGGGAGGAGGTGGTGGTCAGGCGTGGTGGGTAAATGTCAGGGAGGGCAGCGTGGGAAATGAGAGGATGGAAATGCAAATCTGAGGATTATTGATGAAATTATTTTGATGGAATTTGCTGATGTGGCTTCCACATCAAATTCCAATTCCAAGATCAATTCTTTATACCAAACATGCAATCAATATGGAATTCAATTCCAATTCCAATTCCATATGTTTAATTCCACTGTACCAAACATACCCTATATTCTCTTTCATTAAAACGGATCATCACTCACTCCCAAGTGGTGGGCCTTGTGTTTTTCTTTTTGTAAAAATAAATAATTGATGGACTTTTTGGGGATAAAACCTCCCTGGTAAGGAAGGAGTCCCCACTTTAATTATTTTCCCGTGTTAAAACGATTTTGCCCTATAAGTCTGTATCTCTCGTACGCCTCTTGGTTTTTTTTTTTTTTCAAATTTTTTAATTTATTCGAGTTTATTCTGCTACGTAAGGCCAACTTGAGCGAATACTCAAAGATTATATGTATGCGTGCTGAAAAAGTTACGCAGAAAGAGAAAAGACGGAAAACGCTAAATTCAAAAAATCTCAGCTGGCTCGTTCACATGCACACGGGTGAAGACAATTATAAAGAGAATCATGAGATTGTACAATATAAAAAATAAAAATATATTATTTCATTATACAACGCCATTTGAAACCAAAACGGGGGGAGTGTTTGGCGGAAACCCGTTCACACTGCACTCCGCCGAACCGGTTATTGGTCAAACTCTAGTATGAAAGCGGCGACCAGATAGGCAGATATGGGAACATGGCACGACGCTCATGAATTGAATGCCACCGGCTCAGGTTTGTCCGTACCCTTTAACTACCTACAATTGCCGGTTAACTCTTGTGCTTACTTCCCAAGCCTCCTTTCCATTCCACGCAAACCTTTCATTTTCTTGCGAGCCCAAAAAAACCACATTCACACTCACAGTTTCTCTCTCATTCACACCCGTTTTCTCTCTCTGTAAACCAGATCAACCCTACCTGCTTCATCTCTAACTATTTGCTGTGAGACATGAAGGAGTCGAGTCTGTGATTTATCGGGTTGATAGTGAGGTATCTGTACGAGTAGATGGAGAAGAAGGAGATGTGCGTTACGACGGAAGATGCGTCCGGGTCGTCTTCATTGTTGGGTTACAATAATGGTTATCCATTATTATCGAATGCTTTTGAGTTTTCTGAAGTGGAAAAGGGCTCTCTTGGGTTTATGGAGTTGCTGGGTCTCCAAGACTATAGCTCTCTGCTTCATTTGCCGTCACAGCAGCAAGTATCAACTCTTAAAGTCCCCTCTGCTCTGAAAGATCTGTCTGATACGGCCCAGGAGTGTTCCGAGGTCTACAATCAACAACCTGCGACCCCCAACTCGTCATCGATTTCGTCGGCTTCCAGTGGGGCCGTCACCGTCAATGACGAACACAATAGAACTTCTGACCAACCCGAAGAACACTCCAAGACCAAGAAACTGTGGGTTCCCTCTAGTCTCTACCATCTCACTTTATCCCTTCCTCCTTTTGTTTTTGTGCCGGAACCCATTTTGTGATTAAAGCAACATGATGTGGCTTGTTTGTGTTTTATGCAACTATTTGTTATTTGCTCTGATTTTTTTTCTTCTTTTTTTTAATTTGAGGTCCCGTTCAGATGATTTTCCCTCACGTTAATCTCATTAGGGGGAATGGTTCGTGGGATGAATATAATTTTGGTTGGTTTAGTTGAAGTACTTGTTTCTCATTGATGGCAGCAAAGAGAGCATTTTCCTCAATCTGATTAGGAAATGAGATGGATATATGCTTTTCCTGATAATATACGAATTAAGTGAACGGCCATTCTTGTTCTTGATATTAAATGTATTTTTTTGTGGGATGTGGTTTTTGATTGGGGTCAGATTGAAAGCCAAGAAGACAAATCAGAAGAGACAGAGAGAGCCGAGATTCGCGTTCATGACGAAAAGCGAGGTGGATCATCTGGAAGATGGGTACAGGTGGAGAAAGTACGGTCAAAAAGCTGTTAAAAACAGCCCCTTCCCCAGGTACTAGCTCTTATCTTATTCTTAATCTTCCTGCTCTGCGATCATGCTTTCTTCAGTTTGACCATTTGAGTACACACATTTTCTTTAATTTGGTCTTTGCTAATATAATATTGCAGGAGCTATTATCGTTGCACCACCGCTTCATGTAGTGTAAAGAAACGAGTGGAGCGATCTTTCAACGATCCTAGCATTGTAGTAACAACTTATGAGGGTCAGCACACACATCCAAGCCCAGTTATGCCTCGCTCCCACCTCGCCGGAATCGATGCTTCGCTTCCGGTAGGTGTCTCCGCTGGTTGTGCCACCTCCTTCGGTTCCCTGATGGCAGGAAACCTATTGTCCCATTATCATCATCATCCTCAGCAACGACAACTTGTTCTCAATAATAGTAATAGTACACTACCGTCCACGGGCTTTCCCAACAATAGCAATACTTATTCAACTTCAAAGAACGCTGCATTTGCTTTTGCTCATCAAGACAGAAGATTTTGTAATTCTGGAGCAACCGCGGCTTTTCTGAGAGACCACGGGCTTCTTCAAGATATTGTTCCGTCACATATGTTGAAAGAAGAGTAGAAGACGGCTGTACTGCTTCTATATGTAATTTCTTTTTGCTGACTATGTTAGCTACCTAGGAGTCTTACAGATTAGAATTCCATCGCTGGTGATCCATATTCCATCATACTTTGTAAAATACAGTACCCTTTAGTTGCTTTTTGCACATATTATATCCCCAGTGAGGGGACTGCCTAGTTTCTCTAAGTTAGCCCTTCTGGGTCTGCTTCATTATTTATATATCTTCCATATATTACTACTACTTTTACTTTGACCACAACTTTCGGTTTTGACTCTCCTCCTCCGATCTTCTAAGCATATATGTAGTACTATTATTCTATGATCCTTGTTGTTTGGGAAGCTTTGATTTCACACAAGCACAGCAGGAAAGATATGGTTTGGTTTAGCTGGTGATCTTGGTATTTGGTATGGAAGCTTTCTGGTTTTACCTTGTCCGCGATACACTGATAGTAACATTCTAGGAGAATGTTTTTAATTCGAAGGATTTTGCAGTGAAAGCTTGGAATCTGATACGGGCACCAGGCTATAAATGGGAAGGACAGTTCACCCGCTTCCAGGCCGCTTTAAGTTTATTGATCTTCTTTCATTTCACGCTGAACAAGTACACGTATGCATTTAATTCAATGAATCGTGCTGAGACTGGCAAGCGGTAGGCAAACTATATGAAAATTGAGATAAAGGGAAAAGAGGTAAAAAAAAGGTTGCTCCACCTGTAAGCCAAGTCTTTCGATATGCTATGTATGATATGATGGGATAAAATCTTGATGTCGACGCCGTTTGGCCTATTTTATTAAAGACGTTGTAAAAGCTTACGGAGTCTTATTCTCCCTTAAGTTGGGGTTCTATTTGAGATAGAAAAAGACTCGGATGGATCGTTGTGGAGACCACAAAAGGAAGACTCGACGTTAGTAGAAAATCGGTGCGCCTTTTATTATTTTATTTGATCCCCCCTTGACGCGAGGGCAAAGGGTTCACTCACCTCTCAGATATGTGAGTTTCTTTCAGATTCAAACTTGTATTTTTATTCATATAAAATAAGGCCCCTTACTACCTCAATCAAGTTTGTTGACGATTTCAGTACTCCTTTGATAGATCATTACCACTACACCAATAAAAGGTTAACATGCGTTAAGCTAGCCGCCATATTTCTGATAGACGCTTTTCATTTAGCAGCAATACATTGCATCGAATTAAGATTGTGGGGGCATAAAGCAAGGAATAATGTACATCTTCCACTTGAACTGATTGGCCCTCCCACTGGATCGGATGCCGAAACCAGTCAGAATAAGTATCCTTTCAACCTTTCGCTCTTTAATTCCGACTCTAAGATGAAACCACTAATGCCATATATATGATAGCAGTCACAAAGCCACGTAACATGCCAACACGCTACACAAGAACTAAACAAATCCAAAAAATCTAGAAATGGTATTTCACACATTGCTCGCCCCCTTTTTGGATTCGCCTTCATTATCGCGTGCCTGATTTCTTTTGAAAACATCGTTTAGTCTTTTGTTTTGGACTTATTTTCCTATTAAACGTTTTGCTTAAGAGGGAGAACTAATCAATCTAAACCATTCATATTTAATCTTAGATGGTTAAGATTTAAATTTTAATAAAATGATGGTTTTTTAAATAAAAAACTATTTTTTAAAAAATAATTGTTGAGAGATTGTCTTCATTTTAAATTCCATATTCATTAAAATAATTTTTTAAGAAAGTACAAAACTTTAAAAAAAATCAAATTTTGACCATCCAAATGATTAGCTCTTTGGGAAACCAAGTTTTTTTTATATAAAAGCTAAATTTTTATATCTAAAGTATGTCCAAAAACAATGTACACGTGTTGATATGTTTTAACTTCACTGTGTAACCTTTCTAAATAAATAGGATGCCTCTTATTTTGCAGGTGATGTTAGAGGTACGCCACATGGCACATTCTTCGATCTTCAGTGTCATCCGCCCATGTTTCATTTGCCCTGTCATCCCACTAAGCCTCGTTCCACTAATGGGCGCAGGATAACATGGAACTGTAGGTTTCAGGTTTTGGGCCGTTCTCCAGAATTTATTTTTCGTCGTTCACACACTATTTTAACATCTTGTAGCACTCGACATTTTTTATTTTTAGGATTTATTTTTAAGGGTTTTTTTTTTCAGTATTCATTTTTGATTGCATTGTAGTGAATTTAGTTTATTGGTCCGGCTCATGGTCATGGGTGCGTGAAATACAATCAATGTTCAGGAAGAAGGCTCGGGCATATTGAGTTGTATTGTAGGTCTTGGGCCTGGGCTGCGGGATGGTGATTTTTTGGAGGATGGTGTAACGGGGTGAGTGCCCTTTGGGTCAGAACCACCTACCCCTCTTTCGCATATTACCTTGCTTGGGCAAATTACTGACTGTTGTGCCATTATCTGGCGGCATGTTATTTTCTCTCTACATGGG
Source organism: Inga laurina (assembly GCA_963855925.1). Taxonomy (NCBI): domain Eukaryota; kingdom Viridiplantae; phylum Streptophyta; class Magnoliopsida; order Fabales; family Fabaceae; genus Inga; species Inga laurina. Next base: position 3,242,662 of record OY979703.1, on the reverse strand, counting down.
AAAAATCATTTTTTTTTTCAAGAGCAAGCTGTTGCCATAGATCAGATGTGGGAAATTGGAAAAACGCATAACATCATAAATTAGTGCCCTTAGGCCTTAAGTGGGCCCATATCTGTAATTGGTGATTGGTTGGTTAAACAAATTCACACCAGCCTTTGGCACCATTTGGTACAATGGAATCGTCTTCATGAAAATATAAATAGAACTCATTTTCATGCCCTAAGCATGTTTGGTAGCATGGAATTAAAAAAAAAATCATTTCTAAATCCATCAAAGGAGATAAAAATGAATTATACGTTGAGACCCAAAGATTTATAATTCCATGTATCAAATTCCATCTTCAACCTTACCTTTTGCCCTTTCGATTTTCACCACATCTACCTCAACCTTTCACCCAGCAAAATCCTCTGATGGCTCGTGCTTGCAAATCCGCCACCACTATCGACAGCAGGGAGTAGCAACCTTGTGGCGTCAATCTTCTTTGATGGTGGGGGAAGAGATCTTCAATCACACCACCTTCATCTTCAACCATGCAACCACATCTTCTCCATTTCAACTTTGAAAAATGCTTGAGTTCGACGATTGAGCAATCGAAGCTTCGAGTGTCCAGCTTCAATGGCTGAAACGATTGATGGTTAAGATCCTTTGCCCCAATCATGGATCTGCAAAACCCAAAGCTAAGAACTTGCTAAAGCATTCAACTTTGTTGGTGAGATTATAAACTTTATGCGGATGAGACGAACCAGTATACAACTCAAGTCAATGAAGTTGTTAACTTCAGTTCTCAAGATCAAGCTTCATGCTTGTTGCTGCCAAATAGTATGTTTAACTACATAGATTTGTTGAAAGCTTGACCTTCATAGCTCTATGTGGAGGAGACGAAGGTTATGCGTCTTCGATGGTTTTTTTTTTAAATTTAAAAGGACATTGTAGTCTTTTAATATAGAAATAGAGCCTCTTTTCCATGACATACCAAACATACTTTTAAATCTTATTTTCATATTTATCTCCATCTCCATCAAAATCAAAATCAATTCAAGTATATCAAATGGGGTATCATATGCCCCGACGCCACCCCCTCAGAGAAAAGCAAGGAAAATAAAAGTCTTAACAAGGGAAAAGACAATACGGAATTGTGCAGTTAGGTGTTAGGCACACCTGATTAAAATGAAAATACTAATATTCTAACTGCATGCACTTGCGTTAGGTTGCCCATTGCTTGACTATCCGAAATTAGTTTAGTTGGAAACAGTCGCTTTGGTTAAGGAAAGATCACTACACTCTCCACAAACTTCAGACAATTTATATTGTTCTCCATAATTATTCAGCAGAGGAATAAAATGTCAAAAAGAGAATTCCGTGAAGAGAATGGATGCATGCACTAAAAATGATAGAAAGAGTTTAGTTATCTTGGTTTAAATGAGTCAATCGGTGTCTTTTAGTGGTGAGTACTGGGTAGGGCCAGTTGGTGTGGGTTTTTATTTTCTTTTATTTAACTTAATATGACGAGAAAGCAAAACTCATTGATACCTTTACTATTTATTCTTCGTGGTTCTTTTCATAATTATTTGCCATAATGGGTGTTTTTTAGTTTTTGTGTGGCCACCATATATTTTGAGACTAACAAAGAGTGTGATGTCATCACTAAAGGAATAGTCTCTAACTAGTCTCCTATCGCCTCATGTTCCTAAGGTTGTTATCAGTCTTAGGTTGCCCTTTACTCTGTCTTCAATTTCTCCAAAGATCTCTTTCTCACGCCCAGATCCAGGTCTTTGAGAGATTTGAGTTCCATCGCAATTTATGTTGCTCCTCACCTTCTTCTTCAACCTCCCTCTTTGATTTTGATTGCATCTGGGCGTTTAAAAAAACCATGTGAATTTTTTTAACCCAAAGGTTTCCCAGGTTATAACTTGTTCACACGGACTTGGGCATGATTATATTTTCTCCAATATGGACACTTGATAATACCGCACAAGTGATTGGTTCACTGCTTTCCAATCCGTTTCTCATGAAGTATACACGGGCTATGTGGTTATAGTGGGTTTCTGCAATTAAACAATATGAAATGACGCATATGAACATGGGAGAATGACAAAAAAAATACCACTTGAATTTTAAATTCTAAATTAGTCATTTGACAAGTTGTCAATCCTATTACTATTCTTGTCAATCCCATTATTCTTATTGTCAGCGGAATTTTAAAATTTAAATGATATTTTTCTATTATTTTTCCTATAAAAATTGCCTCAGATAGTGCGTGTTATTCATCTTTCTTTTACATAGTTCTTATTCTATGATGAGCGATAATAAGTTTCTCTCACGATGCACCACTTACGATGTTAGTTCGATAAATTATTCTTTTCATGCTTCTTATGGCCCGCTTCTCCACTTTTTAAATACCTGCTCGTTGTGTATAGATTATTACACCAAACAACACCACATGTAGATGTTCTTGCAACGTGTCATATCCATTCTTATGCTTCTTGTCCATTTGGTTGTGGTGGTAATGAAACTCTCAAGCATATATTTATATCATGTGCCAATGTTAGGCAATTTGGTTTGGTTGTTTCTCGATTAAGCTCCGGCGACATTCTTTTTTCTAGTTTTTCGAATTGGTTGAAGTTGGTTCTTTATGCATTCCGCTCATTTGGCCTTCACACAATGTGCAGGGAATAATTATCTTCCTTAATGTCATATGGCATAAGAAAAACTTCGTTGTTTAAATCAAAACCATTCAAGCTTCCATCATGTCATTGGAAAAATCCCCTACATTTTAACTTTTTTTTGTCTATAACTTCAGCTAGTTAGTGGACATAGGCATTGCTTACTTAATCCAAACCAAGTGCTCGTCTAGTGGTTATCTATTTGAAAAATGACTGGCCTACATTGATCTTGAAAAGCAAAGTCCATGTGTAAATACAATGTTATATCATCATTTATAATTTAGGGCAACTATCATTGTGTATCTGTCTACTCTTCTAATTGTTTATCGCGCACTTATTTGCTATTGCTCTTTCTTGAATATTTGCACCAATCGGTCATATGGTAAGATTTGACCACGTTGCCAAATTTTTTAAATATCTCCTCCTAGTTAGCCCCCTCCCCTTTTCATCCCATTCTTATTAATTATGTGTGTTCATGCTATGAAGGAATTATTTGCTAATATAATTCGGAATTTCGCACAAAAAAAGTTAAATAAAAACTGAGAAAATGACATGGGATTTAAAATATTAATTTAATAATAACTAGCTCTAAAAATATTAATGGGAAAAAAATAAATAAATATTACTTGAACTTTAAAATTATAAATAAGTGATTTTCTAAAAATTTGAGCTGTCAATTGCTATACTTTTTTTTTATTAATCCTATTACTCTTATCATCAACAAAACAATTTAGGATTTTGAAGTTTAAGTTGTATTTAAGTGTCTTTTTCTCTATATTTAATTAAAAGACGAGTTGTAAGTATCAATTAAAATAGTTAATATGAGAATACTATATTTTTAAACAAAATATCTGATCCTCGTAAGGCTCTTAGCTGCAAGAGTTTATATTAATATTCATAACTCTACACTAGTATTTTTTTAAGATAAAAATTAAACGCTCGATACATATTAATATATTATCACTGGTCCTGTTATTGCCCGGATAGAAAAGCTGAATTTAAAAAAGTATTTTATTCCAGAAGGATAAAACACCAAATGAAGGTCAAAAAGAAAAGCACCAAAGAATGCACTGTTTCGGAGGGACTCAACCAGAAAGGAAGTGGGGTCGTTTGAGATTTTTCTTAATTTTTGGGTAGCGTAGTGAAGATTACAAAATAACGCGGTTCGGTAAGTAAAGGGAAAAATCAACGGGTCAGTCTGGATAACCACGGACAGGCAACCCTATCTGGAAAATGCACGCCGGGATCCGATGGCCTATATTCATCGGTGCTTTGCCGTGCTGGGAGATCGCCGTCCCCAATCTCCATAACCGTAAGCTAACATCTATCCGTTTTGCCTTTGCAAACCTATTGATTCTTTGTGCTTCTATTCTAGCTTCCCCTGATGAAAGCTCAAACTAGTCTTTATTTTAAAACGTTTTGGTGTTCAGTATCGATTATTTTGACTCCCCTTCAATTAGTTACAATTTTATATATTTTTTTGGTAGGGGCTTGAAATATGATACTTCCACTGGTTTTTTTTTTGAAGATATTGTTTAGCGACCATCGTTGCTGATGGCTCTCGACTGTGCTATACTGATATGTATATTGTAGTTTTCTGCGTTCCACTAAATTTATTTACATCAGAGATCCTTATGCTAAGAAAAGCTAGCAAACGACATGGTTAAAACTATTACTGTTCATAATATTCTTCATTTTCTATCCTCTTTTTATGATTCTAGTATTGTTACTTCATGCAGTGATACAATGACAGCGTCGTTACGAAGAAAGAGTTCCAATTGTGCCTACACACTCACTCTCTCTTATCTATATTTGGACTCCATTGCCTACCCTGCTCCTTCCTCTGTTATCAAACCCTACCCGTGCTCCCTTTGATTCCTTCATCCCGCTGCCTTGCTCTCTACCCGTATATCTCTCCTGATTTAAGAGAGAAGCCTTTGGATGGCCTCAACACCTCCGCAATGTTCAATTACTGCGGCAAAACCATACCAAAACCACTCATACCCACAAAACCACAACCGCCACCTCAGAAACCAACGCCATGACCCCCGCCAAAGCAATCGATATTGGGCCTCAAACAAAGTCTTTCCTCCAAAGCCTTCTTCCTTACCTCACAATGCATCAAAGGCAAGCACCATCCCTTGCCCTGTCCCCCAAAACCCTAGCCTTTCATCTTTCTGTTCTCTTCCCTCCCCAAAATCTGAGCTTGCTGCAGACTTCTCTGGTCGACGGTCTACCCGGTTTGTCTCCAAAATGCACCTTGGACGACCTAAATCTGGTCTAACCAGTCGCCACTCCTCCATAGCTGAGGAGGTCCTGCAGCATGTCATGCAATGCAGTAATGATTTAGGGGCTCTTGAAGATATTTGGGTTAATTTTGAACATAAGCTATGGGGGTGTGATGATTATGCATATTTAATTCGTGAACTCGGGAATAGAGGTCAATGCTGGAAAGCAAACAGGTGTTTTGAATTTGCAGTAGGAAGGGAGAAGGGAAAGTATGAACAGGGTAGATTAACTAGCACGATGATTAGTACCCTTGGTAGGTTGGGGAAGGTTGATCTTGCAAAGAGAGTCTTTGAAATGGCAAAGGATAAAGGGTATGGAAACACAGTTTATGCCTTTTCTGCCCTAATTAGTGCATATGGACGCAATGGTCACTATTACGAGGCTAGAAGGATTTTTGAGTCAATGAAACAATCTGGTCTAAAACCAAATTTGGTTACATATAATGCAGTTATTGATGCTTGTGGGAAAGGGGGCGTGGAATTTAAGAGAGTAGTTGATATCTTTGATGAAATGTTGATAAATGGTGTTCATCCTGATCGCATTACTTATAATTCACTTCTTGCAGTTTGCAGTAGAAGTGGGTTGTGGGAGGCAGCTCAAAATTTATTCAATGAGATGGTTGAGAGAGGGATTGACCAGGATATTTTCACTTACAATACATTTTTGGATGCACTGTGCAAAGGTGGACAGATGGATTTGGCCATTCAGGTCATGGCTGAGATGCCTGCAAAGAAAATTTTGCCCAATGTGGTGACTTACAGTACTATGGTTGATGGTTATGCCAAGGCTGGTAGATTAGAAGAGGCACTGAATTTTTTCAATGAAATGAAATTTATGTCAATTGGTCTTGATAGGGTCTCTTATAATACTCTGCTTTCAATTTATGCAAAGCTTGGCAGGTTTGAAGAGGCCATGGATATATGCAAAGAGATGGAGAGTTGTGGGATAAAAAAGGATGTTGTAACATACAATTCACTTTTGGGTGGTTATGGCAAGCAAGGGAAGTATGATGAAGTTCAGAGTGTATTTGAAGAGATGAAAGCAGAAAATGTATATCCAAATGTGTTAACTTATTCAACATTGATTGATGTGTACTCAAAAGGTGGAATGTATAAGGAGGCAATGGAGGTTTTTAGAGAGTTCAGAAAGGCAGGATTGAAGTCTGATGTTGTCCTTTATAGTGCATTAATTGACGCTCTTTGCAAGAATGGACTAGTTAAATCTGCTGTGATGTTGCTCGATGAGATGACAAAGGAAGGAATTAAGCCCAATGTTGTCACTTACAACTCCATAATTGATGCCTTTGGTCGGTCTGCTGCTGTGGAATGTGCTTGTGATGGCTTTGCTCAATCTAGTGATCATCAGCTTGAAACTTCATCTTCAAGGCTCATTGAGGGCTCTGTTCAAGATGAGGTGGAAGCTAAGGAGGACAACAAAATCATTAAGATGTTTGGGCAGCTTGCTACGGAGACATCAGGCATTGCAAATAAAGATGAAGGGAGCAAACAAGACATTTCCTACATATTAGGGGTCTTTCAGAAAATGCATGAGCTGGATATCAAACCAAATGTTGTCACATTCTCTGCCATATTGAATGCTTGCAGGTATGTAACAAACCAGCCTTTCTGCTTGATTCTATTTTATTCCACTTATGTAGGTACTTGTCACTAGGGCTTATAAAATTCATAGACCATTGATCAAAAGGCCCTCTCAGACCTTGGGAATTTCTTATCTTGTGAGGGTATACGTGTATATATGCAGTAGCCTTTGTAACTAATCATCTGTTCTCAACCAAATTGTATCATGAAAGAGACTTTTCATGCTTTTTTTGGAAATGTGTGGTAGAGAAAGTGTTCCTTCACTCATTTGGACCCTGTTACCTCTATGATTTTTCGTCATCTGCATGATGGCTCCATTAGTTTTGGAAATTTCTGGTTAGTAAATGAATATCTTCGGTATTTTTGGTCTACTAAAGTATGAATTAATTTAAGTAAAAAATTCAATAATATATATTTTTTGTTCACACACAACTTTCCAAATGAAATATCTGGATCTGCCATCACATGTCACTGTAGAATCAAAGTATAAATTGAATCCGCAAGGGAAAGCTCAAAACATTCCTCACCCTCTATATGATTCAGGACCTGTAATAGTTGTTGGAACATATGAGCGCATTTTGTTCTTGTAATCAGTCTTAATTTCAATTGTATGTCGCTGCTATGGCTGTGTTTTTTTCTCCAACTTGTCCCAAGTGCAAACCTATGATGCTTTTGGGTTGGAGACCTGATATACAGCATGGCATGCTTTCTTTGGCCTGTAGAAGTAGGTTTATAAGACTACTAGAATTTGACAACAACTATCCTCCAATCTATTTCCTGCTCAAGGTCTGCTTATTTCATATTCTTTATACTGCCTGCGTCCTAATGTTATTCTGATAATATGTACTTGTATATTCATTTGGCGAAGTGTATAATTTGGTCCTTGGATGCAGCCGCTGCAATTCTTTTGAAGATGCTTCAATGTTATTGGAGGAGCTCCGCCTATTTGATAACCAGGTTTATGGTGTGGCCCATGGACTACTTATGGGTTACAGGGAAAACATTTGGGTTCAGGCTCAATCACTGTTTGATGAAGTCAAGCATATGGATTCTTCAACAGCATCTGCTTTTTATAATGCCCTTACTGACATGCTTTGGCACTTTGGTCAGGTAAAGCTGATTGATTACAGATGTTTTTTTTTTTGGGCATCTGGATATGCAGTAATTTGCTACAACTTGGTTGTACAAATGTCTTTTCAGAGGTATAATCAAGGTATTCAGAAAAGGGGACAAGCCATTGAATTAGTGTCTCGACCATTTTAATGAATGGTCATTTTTAATACCTTGTTTCAGTGAAACTGAAGGAAAAGGAAAAATATATAAGCGGACGAGCAGAACTGGTAAACTCACTAGTTTTACCGTTTTCGACTAGTTTGAGGCTGCGCTGATTAGCTTTTTCTCCCTTGGTTTGCCCGTTACTTTTGAATGGCTCTGGCATTGGTTTGCTTGCTTTCTAGTCAAATTGGTCGGTTTAGTCCAGTTCTCAAACATTGGGTGCTATTATTATTAGACGTTTCTCTCTGTTTTTTCTTTTTTCTTTTTCGCTCTGCAGCTCATTTATGCTTGATTGAATTTCCATTTGATGTTTGTTCTATTAAATTGTTATCAGAAACGAGGGGCCCAGCTGGTTGTGCTTGAAGGGAAACGTAGAAATGTTTGGGAGAGTGTCTGGTCTGATTCTTGCTTGGATCTGCATCTGATGTCTTGTGGTGCTGCTTGTGCAATGGTCCATGCATGGTTGCTCAATATCCGTTCAGTTGTCTTTGAAGGCCGTGAACTGCCTAAGCTATTAAGGTATGCATCTTTGTCACTTGTAAGATTAGGCATTGGGTTCTTCTTTGGGGCAATTGACGAGGGTATACGTTTTAATGATGATATATGGCAGCATTCTGACCGGATGGGGCAAGCATAGCAAAGTAGTTGGTGATGGCACTTTGAGAAGAGCTGTTGAGGCACTTCTCAATGGCATGGGCGCACCCTTTCAGGTCGCCGAGTGTAATTTAGGTAGGTTTATATCAGCAGGACCTGTGGTCGCTGCCTGGCTGAAAGAACCAGGCACATTAAACTTGATTGTACTCCATGATGACAAAAGCAATCCTGAAGACTCAAAATCAGGACGAATTTATGATTTGACAATGCTCAGCTTGTAGATAAGTGTATGTGTTCGTCCCTTGTTGTTGGCCATGAAAGTGTAAATGTGTATATTTTGCTAGGGATGTAGAATGTCCCTTGTTCTTTGCTCAGGTTCTTTGTGGTTTCCAGCCTTGGTGATTGACATGCAAGCATCCAGAGCAGTAGTCCTGACAAATGCAAATGCCCCTGCAGTGTAATCGGAATTTAAATTATGTTTTTCCCAGATTGCACACGCTGCTGTACCATAAGACCTTTAGTGAAATTTAAGTTACGAGACAAAACACCAGATTCAGGCACTTTGTATCACTGGATCCCAATCATGATAAATGCAGTCAGTCAATTATTATCAACATATCTCTAAATGGTATAGAAAGTCACATTATTCATGATGTGTGAGACTAGCTTGGCTTATTTTAACTTCATTTAAATGTGAAGAATTTGAAGAATTTCGGTAGCAGGGAGTTCAACTTAGGGTGTGTTTGGAACAGCGATTGTCAATTGGGTTTGTTTCAATTGGGCTTGTTGTGATATTACTTTTGATAAAAGCTAAATTATGTAATGTGATTTGTATTTGGATTGACGATTGTCAATTGGGCTTTTGCAAATATGAAAAAAATGGTGTGTTTGGAACAGCGATTGTCAATTGGGCTTTTGTGATAATGATAAAAGAGAAATGTAATTAAAAATTATAAAAAATTTATAATAGTTTAAGTTGTATATTATTATATTATATATTAATTTATAAGTCAAATAAATTAACTTAATATAAAAATAATAAATATAAATACTTTAAAATAATTTATTCAACTTCTTTAATTAAAAAAAAAAAGTCAATTAGATCTTAGATTCAATATAAAAGATAATAGTATTTATACAAAATTACGGATTGTTCCAGCCTTTCCCCCTTAATTACTCGGATGTAATTAATCCTATTTTGTTAGAAAACTATTGTGCCTAATTATAAAATTGATATATAATTTAATAATATACAGTCATTCCGATCCTATTTATAAGCAACTTTATATGACATCTCCTTTTATAAGCAACTTGCACTTTTTGTCTGAAAATGTAAGCTTATTTTTCCTATTTTACCTTTATTAAATACTCATTCTCTCTCATATCTTAAACTCATTATTTCTTATACTTTTTATCTATTCTCTCTTATACACTCTTTTTATAAATAGGGGAATATATGAAAAAAAAAAACATAATATTTTCGAAACACTTATTATTTTTACCTATCAATTTGTTTTACATAATTAAAAAAATATTTATAAATAGAAATGGAGGAAGTATTTAACTTATTTAATCTCAAAAAAAATATCGAATGGTTCTCATAGGCAGAAGCAGAGCGACCAACACCTGTGATAGTACGGTCTCCGACCACCTGACAACCCTACCACAGCCACAAGATGCTTGGTGATCTTTATTCCCTGATTTACGCATGTATAAATCTGATCGAGCTTTTGATTAAAGCTCCAGTATTGAGCTTGTTCCAAACGTGCATGAACAGTGGATATTTTATCAAAAGCCCAATATCTAATCTGATCAACCAAACATGGAAAAAAAAATCACAATTAACAATTGGGCTTTTGTATGCCCAATTGGACTTAAAGGTGTCCAAAAGCTGCACCCAAACACACAAATAACTGCCAATGGCTCTTACGGGACGCCAATCATTGATTAGCTATTGCTTTCCCTATTACTAAAAGGTTGGCATGGCTCTCAATTTTCCAACACAAGCAATACATATATTCCGATTATTTAATCCCGTACACGGAGTAAAAGGGCACTTATAAATCAAATTAATTTCGCTGCACATTATTATATTTATTTCAAGAACAAGATTGTGCTAAACAGGAGTATATCCCCATAATTAAATCTCCAATGACATCTTCATTGTCCTGGAATTATGTATGCAGATAAAATAAAAGTTATTGTTATTTCAATATTTTCTAGGTTTTTGTGTTTTTTTATTTGCTAGTCGTATTCCATCGTGATTTTTTTGGGGTTAAGTTTTTGATTTTTTTTACCAATGGTATTCACTTATAACTCGTTTGGTTTGATTACATGAGAGATAATTACATATATTTGTAATACAATAGAATGATTATAGCGGTTGGTTGGATTTATGTAATATAAAAAGGATTACATCTTGTAATTCTGATTACATCATCTGATATAATCAAGATTATATTGTTAGGATTGATAAATAAGGATGTAAACATCCTGTAATCAAGTGAAAATGACATCATTTCCATTATAATTTTCTAATTTGACTAAAGTGTCCATCTATAAATGCTGTTAAATATTAAATAATTTTAATTACTACCATTAAATATTAAAAAAATAATTAATAATATAAAAATTTAAGAAATGTTCCCCATTAAAAAACTAAACAATGATATTCCACCGTTAAAAAAATATTAAAATATTTTATTAAATAATATTCCTATCATTAAATATTAAAAAATTAACATGAACTCAACTCTAACACAACATAATATTTTCACAATTAAATATTAAAAAATTACTAAGAACCCAACACGTACACTGTATAAAATTAAAAAAATTATTATGAACCTCACATGTACATTGGTATAAGGTAGACAAGGGTGATTTTATCCCTTGTTATATTATTCTCATGTTCGATGTAATTCAACAAAATCTTTTTATACATATACATCATCTTTCTCTGATAAAAAACCAAACAAATTATGTAATCATTATTACATTATATTACCTCATTGAACCAAATGGTACCTTGTTGACATTAACTACTATCCAATCGTGTAGGGGCAAATTGGCCAAAGGGGAAATACAAAATATCTTAAGGGTCCGTTTGGTACGCTGGAATTGATTTTGATGGAAATTGATATGGATATGGAAATATATATGGAAATGAAAATGAGGACTAAAAGTATGTTTGGTATGTCATGGAAATGAGATCTAATTTTTGTATAAAAATACCAAAATGTCCTTCAATTTTTTATTTTTTTTTTTGAAGGTAGTGGAGAGTAATAAATGGAAATGATCACATGGAATTGTAAATCTTAAATATTTTGATGAAATTAATTGGGTGAAATTGAGCCTATTTGGCTTCCACATGGAATGGGAAAATTTTCCAATTCCATCATACCAAACAAGTTTCATGATGGAATTGATCATCAATTCCATTTCCATCACCCCTAATTCCATCATACCAAACATTGCCTAAGGATTTGTTTGGTATGATGAAAATGGGGGTATGAAAATGAAATTATGATTGAATTCATAAGTTTGTTTGGTACAATAAAGTTGGAAGTTTTTCTAATTTCATATCCATCAAAATGGTTAGAATTGATTTTCACCCTGAGCGCTTAATATTTGCAATTCCATGTAAGTAGATTTCATATTTGCCTTTCATCCAAATGGGAAAGGTTCTCACGTTCACCGGCGAATACGATTACCTCCTCTCACTCACCGGAGACCACGGCGACATCTTAACTCCACCCATCTTCAACGTTTGCTCACTGACCGGTGATTATGATTTATGACACGACAAGGACGAAAAAGGAGCCTTCGCAAAGCAACTTCTGCAGAAAATCGCAAGCTTAATCGCCACCTTCAAGGGTGCGAGCGTCAGTGTCGGTGTCGGCGTCGGCGTCGGCATCGGCGAGGAAGACGGTGTTACTAGTTAGGAAGATGACCTTCGCAGCACTTCTTCTTCTTGCCCACTCATCGGTGATTATTGGCAAGGAAGACGGCGATGGTGCGAGCGTCGGCATCGGCGTCGGCAAATCATCATCACCTTCTCTATCGAACAAGCTTCAGATCTGATGAAAAAAAGAAATTTGTGTTCTTGGGTTTGGGTTTGGATCCAATGCGTCATCCAGAGAGTTGAGAAAGCTGAGATAGAAAATCTGAACCACTATTGAAGATTTCACCAATTGAAATTTGCGTTCTTAGACATGAGCTTAGATCTCTGCGTTCTGAAAGAATGTGTGTTCTTAGTTCTGAAAAAAAATAAATCTGTGTTCAAAGATTGATGGTGAGGGCGAGGGATGAGTTTTTTACCGTTGAAAAATCAGTTCAGTTTTATATTTTGTTGACAAGGATATTTTAGTCTTTTTATACAAAAATTACGCCTCATTTTTTTTTTTTGCCAATTACGCCTCATTTTTATAACATATCAAATATACTTTTAAATTCTATCTTTATTTTTATATCCATTAAAATTAATTTTAAGTAACAAATAGGCCCTAAACCAAAGCGTCGGGTCGGGTGGGGGAAATGATCTGGATAGCCCATGGCCCAATTAACCCTAGAGACGAAATGCCCATAAGATTGCCCCTGTCTATCTTCATCGGCGTTTTGCCGTGAGGGAAGTTCGTCGTCGTCTCCAGAATTGTGAGTATTCCCCTCTCACCAAATGCTCTAATCCATTGATTTTTGGGTTGTTTTGCAATTATTTACTGTGCCTTGAATGGTTGCTTATTTTCAAATTCATCATGCCTCCTTGTTTTTTACTTTCTACTTCTATTAGCTTCCTTTCTTCCCAATTGGGGTTCAGTTGATGAAGAGAACAACATATTGAGTTTGAATGTTCGTTTCATATTTCTTGTCCTTTAATTTCTTCCCTTTCCCATCGTTTGCATCCTCCCCTACCCTTTCGTTAGGGGAAGGTGATTTGAAATTTGACATGAAGATGTTGCAATTCAACTTACTGTAGGTGTTTTGAGGATCGTATATTGTGTGTGACTCTGTTTCCTTCTGGTCTGTGCTTGTCGCATTTTACTAGTTTGATTTTATAATTATTAAACCGCTTCATCCTGCGTTAAGCACATGCACGCTAACGGCTTCATGGTCTTGCATGCTATTGAATGAATATTCTTGGATGCATATCTACACTTCAATATTCCATCTCAGTTATATCGCATTTCTATTCTAATTTACACCATTAAATTCCTTTTAGTTACGAGCTTCCTATTACTTGGAGAAGAGACCATGGCAAATGATGCACAGTTAGACTAAATGATTCCTTTTCTGTTATCTTTGTGGATTTCGATACTGTTACTTCATGCAGGGACTCAATTTAAAGGGGGTCACTTAATGGCAAATAGACCTGATCCAGATATTGACGACGATTTTAGTGAACTTTACAAGGAGTACACTGGGCCTCCTGGAACTGCTACTACTAGTACCCTAGAGAAGACAAAGTCAAACAAGAGGTCTGATGCAGGGTCAGACGAGGACGATGAGCCTCGTGACCCCAATGCTGTCCCAACTGATTTCACTAGCCGGGAAGCTAAGGTTTGGGAGGCTAAGTCTAAGGCTACCGAGAGAAACTGGAAGAAAAGAAAAGAAGAAGAAATGATCTGCAAACTTTGTGGTGAATCTGGGCATTTCACTCAGGTATTATGCGTTTTTATACAGCTTCAGTGTAAGTTGTTGGCTATAATTAACTTTTGAGCAAAAATTTCTTGCAATGTGCGCAGACGCATGCCCAAACTTCTTATTTTTGCTAGTCTATCCATGCTCTATGTTGAATCTTGAGACAGGTTTAAGCCAGCAAATTGACAAGATTGGCGTAAAAGTTTACATGTATTATGAAATAAGTGGGTGAAACTGGATGAATTTAAACAATAGGAAGCCACTTTGTGTCCTTTTTAAAGAAAAAAGAAAAATACGGGGTTGGGGGAATTAAATCTCATGAAAATCGAGGGGCCAAGGGTGTATATTTATTCATTTGTTTACCACCACCATGTGATCATTTTGGTTAATGCAATTTTATCTGCTACTATAGGGCTGTCCATCTACACTAGGAGCCAATCGCAAGTCTCAGGATTTCTTTGAAAGGGTACCAGCAAGGGACAAACATATGAGAGCACTTTTCACAGAGAAAGTTATAAGCAAGATTGAAAGGGATATTGGCTGCAAGATAAAGATGGATGAGAAATTTATTATTGTAAGTGGTAAGGATAGATTAATTTTGGCAAAAGGTGTTGATGCTGTGCACAAGATTAGAGAGGAGGGCAATCAAAGGGGGTCTTCTAGTTCTCATGTGACTAGATCTAGGTCACCTGAGAGAAGTCCTGCTGGTGGACGGTTTCAACACTCTGAGCCCCCAAGGTCTCACTCTGGACTTCGCAATAATACTCATTTTCAACAAAGGTTTGGTAGGCAAGAGAGGGTTGTTGAAGACCGTGTGAGAGAGGACTTTCAAAAATTTCCAAGAGGTTCTCCACAAGGTAGGGACAGCATAGAGTTTGTTTACGACATCCTTAGAAAGCTGGTAATCTCATGTTCATAGCATTTTAGGCTTCTTTTTCTTTGGGTGAAAGTTTCCCTTGATATCTAGGCTTTTAATAATGTTGTTCTTGCTTATATTTGCTTGCAGCAAGAGGTAAGTCCTTAGCCTTCAAGCATTATCTCCTTCCTGCAGTAACTTTCTTAAGTGGGTCCGAAATGAAGGGTTCCCTCCATTACGAACTTGTTTACTGAAAGGATTTGGCTCCCATGGTTTCACTTTGCAGATTATAAAGATAGGTTTTGTTTTTAAAGCCACATCTGTGTTGGCTTATCAAGTGCTAACTTGTTTAATTAAAGAAAACTATCTATGTTGGCATCCTGAATCAAATGCTTAACATATTCTTCATTTGATGAAGCTTTTGGAAATAGTGGAGCTAGAGGTCGTCCAAGCCATTCAAGATCTCCTAGAGAAGCACCTTATCCAGGCAACCCATATAATTCATATGATGACCGTAATCTAAACATGGGCACATTTAGAAATGATGGATGGGATTCACAAGCTAGGGAATCTGATATCCAATCTGGTCATCAGTTTGATTGCAATGCCTTCCCACAGACATTAGAAGAATTAGAGATGGAGTATAAGAGGGAGGCCACAGAGCTTGGGAAAATCCGTGATAGAGAAGAAGATGAAGAAAATTTTAGGCATCGTGAGGTGTGATTTCTATATTCCAATCATTTGACCTTGAGCTATAATTGACTTCCTCGTTCTTCACATGCTAAAAGGTGTTGGGTGAATATGCATTTTGCTACAACATGATTTGTGAATAATTAATCTTTTATCTACTGAATGTCATATCTCTGAAGCTCTGAGCCATTTCAATCGTGGATGTGTAGGTGGCATATTGGTGATTAACTGACTGCAAATAGAGAGTTGTTTTCTGTGTGTCTAATATTAACTTAAGCTGTTTATGCATCTGGACAATTCAGTTCTTTGTTATTGAATAATGCTGATCCTTAGATTGAGAACTGTTAAATAGTGAAGAGTTGCTGGTTTTAGTTAAGTGAGAATGGTTTGTTGCTTCGTTTCCTCTAAAGCTTGTATTAGGAGTTTCTTCTTAAGATTGTTGTCTTTGCAGGTGATGAAAATAAAAATGGATGTTTATGCTTATACTTGCTTCCAACTTATTGTCTTGGGTCTATATAATGCTGTTAGGAGAGTGTTCTTTTTCATGTTAAAAGTTTTGAATCAATTTTGAAGCTTTGGAATTACTTCTATTTTGCTTGTTGACAAAACTTTACTTTTTTTGATATTTTAATTAAAGGCTGTTAGAGATATGAGGGAGAACTACATGAACAAAGTAGCTATGCTGAGGGCCACTCATGCCAAACAGTGGGAGGAATTTCTTCAGCTTGATGCCCAGAGGCGTCAACAGCAGGCTGTCCAACAAATGCCTACTTCTGGTTTTGGGGGTTATAAACAGCAAAACTTTTCTGAATATGATGGATCCACAGCCAATCCACATTATACTGGGGCCAGCCTACCCGTGGAATTGAGGAACAGGTTCCCAAACACTATGGAAAACTACCCTACCAGGCGTCATGAGAATTTTGGGGAATTTCAGAGGCGTGGAGATTATTCGAAAGCTTACAACAGATATTAAAATTCTGTGTGGATAAAGTGGTGAGTTATTCCGCTGACTCTTGCAAACCAACTAAAAGGATATAATGCTCTAGATTAGAGCTCATGGTTTCACCCTGCAATTGCACGACTCCTTGTCTCGTCGGTTTTTTTAAATTCCACCCTCCGGATGTGGATCCTGGCCTGGGTTGGATATAGTTTCTTGTAACTATTAAGTAGTACATTAGTATGAAGGGCCCACCTTGTGCTATTTTTATTGCTGTCACAGAGGGGGTATTGTTTTGTTCAGTTAGTAGGTCATTTGGCTGACTACGAATGTCAACTTTAGCTTAAATTTCCCTCGGAAAATATTTTCAGGGTCCAGATTGATCGAGTAGGCGTGAGGAACGGGACAGCCCATAAGGTAGGCATGTTGGTTATGGTATTAGGATTGGGAAGGCATATCGTTACCGTTAATGGAACCACTTTTATTAGGTAAGTCGGCTGTTCAGCCATGTTAAGAACTTGTTTGTAAGTTACGATTTTTTTTCCTTTTATTTTTTGGGGCCTATTATACTTAATTGGATATGGTAGTTACTGGGCAACGTAATCAATATTGTTGAAATCCTCTGGATTACGCCTGGGGACGTGGTGGGAGGTGCCATTTCAGGATTGTTGTGATTATTTGACTACCAGGGTCCAGGGGGTTAGAATAGGCCTCTAGTGACTGCCCTCGAGGCATTAATGCATAGCTTTGTTAATGGGCGTATTTGCATTCTCGGGTAATTATCTAAACTGAGTTACAGGCTACAGCCATCAAAATGGGTCGTTACACCCTTTGTATGAGGCTACGTGTCAGTGGCCAGTGCAAGCGTGCGAAAAATTAATTAAAAAAATTAAATTTTTTTAAATCTAACTACAAATATTTTTCTCTCTGTTTTCTTTCCCTCCCCACTTTACCAAACAACATTCCAGGTCATTGATATTGCAGAAAATATATAGAATGTCATACTTCTCACTAGAATGCGTGACTCAGTTGGAGCCTATCCCTTTGGTTATATCCAAATATTGAGTGTCTTTTCCCCCAACGTCTTCCAAAGTAGTATGTTAGGAGGTTGCTTCTCTTCTCTTTTCAATCCCCCCCCCTCAAAATTGGTTAATTTGTCTATAACATAAGACTTCTCTACCGCTGTGCACATTTCCCAAAATGGCCCGTCATGGAGCCGTTCCGAGCTCGACTGGTGGGAATTTGGATGGCATTCTGTTTTCATTATCGAAAAAATTAATGCGAAGGTGCCTCGAGTTTTCCTCGGTTTCAAATTAGGGAAAATTTCATTAAAATACAGTGAAAAATATAAAAGGACGATTCAGAGCTTTGAAATTCCGAAATTCCAAATCAGTGTGGTGTCAATACAGAGGAGGAATCTGGGATTACGAAATCTCAGTAAAAAGATGCCTTTGCCCTTCAGCTATCCCTCCCTCTTAACTCAGAATAACAATACCGTATTCTACATTAACAACTCCATTTTCTTCTTTTACAATTAACAAGTTTTAGAGACAATAACAACACTTATCTATTTATTAACAACACCGTATTCTACATTAATAACCCCATTTTCTTCTTTCACAATTAACATGTATCAAGGCCAATAACAACACTTATCTCTTTATCAATGACACCGTATTCTACATTAACAACTTCACTTTCTTCTTTTACAATTAATAAGTTTTAAGGCCAATAATAACCTATCTCTTTATTAATGACACCGTATTTTACATAAATAACTTTACTTTCTTATTTCATAATTAACAAGTTTCAGGGCCACATGCCTTGGGAGGCCTCCAGAGTAGAAAAAGAACGCTTTGCTAGGAGTTTCCCCCCTCTCCGTCGACGGCGCCTCCATGTTTATTTACAAAGAAGGTTCTGCTAGGGGGCTTTGCTAGAGTTCCCTCCCCTCATCTATGGAGGGCTCTTGCCTAGGCGGAACGCGGCCATCGCTGTCGCTTTTCCGTCATCGGGCTCTCTTGGGGGTGTGTGTTGGTGTTTAGGTCATATGGAGTGTGTTGATGAGTGTTTTTAGTGATGGAAGGAGATGAATAGAGATTGGTGTCGGTTTTTGGGAGGGAGGTGTTAGGCGGTGGTTAGATCTGGAATTGATTGGCGGCCATGGGTGAGATCTCATTCAAAGATTATTGATGGGGCTATAATCACAAGATTGCAGCGGATCTTCGGTGGTTTTCTCAACGAGATTTGAATCGATTGTATGATATGCAAATGAGATGGCTATGAGCTGCAACTAACTATGAGGAAGAATTGGATGAAGTGCTCAAAACGAAGGTGAAGCGCGTGGAAGAGCAATGGAGGCAGAGCCAATTGTTGTGGGATTTTGGTGTTATTAATGTAGAATATAGTGTTGTTAATAAAGAAGCTGGTGTTGTTATTCCAAGTTGGAAAGAGGGAGAAATGAAGGGCAGGAGCATCTTTTTACTGATATTTCATAATCCCAGATTCCTTCCCCGTACTGACACCACATTGATTTGGGATTTCCGAATTTCAAAGCTCTGAATCATCCTTTTATATTCTCCACTGTATTTTAATAGAATTTTCCCTTTATATTATGTCCTTGAGTCACCCCCTCTTATTGGATTTTTAAGTGTCTACCACTAGATCCGTTACTCCTGCCATTAAAAAAATATTAAATAAGCACTAACAGTGTTAACATCCCCATTATATGAGAGTTGTTTGGTTCAATAGAGGGGAAGGAAGGGGAGGAGAGGAGAGAGATTTTAATATTAGCTTATTTGGAATGATAAGAGGGGAAAAAAGGAAAGAGATTTTAATGTTACTTTATTTGATTTATAAGGGGAGGTGAGGGAAAATATTTGTATATGGATAAATTTACCCTTATTTTATTTAAATTGTTTTTGTCAAATTTGTAGAAAGTTTAAGTCATGTAAACTTGTTGAATATTTTTTTAAAATATACATTTAAATTATATATATGTGTGTGTGTAAGTGCATAAAACTTAAAATTTAACTAAAAAACAAGTAAGGAAAACTTTAGTGTTGTGAGGAATGATAGAGTGGGAATACTAAAAACTTTCAAGGGTAAAAAAGATATATCAAAGTAAAATATTACCCCTTCTTTTCAAATCCCACAATTTAGAGGGAGGGGGATATGAGAGGAGGGGGGATTTTAAAAAGTTTCCCCACCCCTCCTAAAAATTTATAGTGTCGAAGGGGGAGTAAAATCCCTTCCCTCCCTCCCATTCCCCTCTCATCCCCGCTCTTCGAACCAAACAATTCCTAAATGATTCACTGTTCCTTTCCCCCTCCATCTCCATTCCACCCTCCCTCAGTCCCAGTGTCAGTCGAGCTCCTGTTTCATTAGTAGAAGAACAGAGCTATCTTGAGGCACTTCTCATTTCTTGTTCAAATATAAATAAGTATTAATATAATTATTCATTATTGTCAACATTACCTCTGTCAACATTTTCAGAAATTTTTGCTCTGCTATGTTAAAAAATGGCGATGTTCCTAGCCCGTACACAAACACCTTCCCTGCACAACACACCAATATTTGAACCCACAACCATATCAATTAAAATAATCTACCTCTTAATCCCATGTATAATATATAGATATATATAGGTATACATGTGGCTTCCCGTGAGAATTTTGCCAGCGAGAAAAATAAGGAAAGAAAGTGTGGTGAATATCATGGGAGACACAATTGGAGGAATATTCAGTGTTGCTATTCGCAATGGCTTTCTATTGCGGTGTGAGCCTTCATTAGGAACAGGGGCTCGACAGAAACTGGGACTGAGGGAAGGTGTAATGGAGAGGGGGAAGGAACAGTGAGCCATTTACAGGTTGGGATTCGGTGGGGAAGGAGAAGATTGCGAAGAATGAGCAAGGAGAGAGAAGAGTTTGGCTTGAGATCCTAGGCTATGGTGGAAGGAGAGACTGTAGAAGAGGTTTCCCCGCCCATATAATGGAGATGTTAACACTGTTAGTGCTTGTTTGATATTTTTTTAACGCACCGACTAACGGATCTAATTGTCGAAATTTAAAGGACCCAATAATAATAATAATAATAATAAAAGCTCTGTGACCTAATTTAAAACTGAGGAAAACTAGAAAACCTTCATATTAATTTTCCATTTATTTTTTAAACCTTTGTCGTTCTGTCTCTCTCTGACTAAAAAAATAAGAGAAAATTACATTTAGGTCCTAAGAAAGAAGGGAAATAAACAAACGGTCACTTAAAATTGTAAGATAAAAAAATAGTCCCATTAACAACTTCAGGAATAGGTCATTGACAACTCCATGAGCCTGTATTAACAATTTTATGGGACCATTTTTTCATTTCCCTTCTTACTTAGGACTTGAGTGTAATTTTTCCTAAAAATAAACCTGTGTCATTCTATAAAATGTTAAAAATGAAAGGAAAAGTTAATTTTTGATCTTTATAATTTTAACTAAGGTGTAACTCAATCCCTACATTTTGATTCACGCAACTTAGTCATATAATTTTGACTAGGTTTTAACTTAGTTTCTGAATTTTAACTCATTATAACTCAATTCTTATAATTTTAACCATTTTATAAATTAGTCCTTGACATTTATTCTAGAACATAAATATTAAATTATAAAATTGTTAAAATTATAAGGGTTGAATTACAGTGAGTCAAAATTCAGGGAGTGAGTTGCAGCCGAGTCAAAATTATAGGGAGTGAATTGCACATAGTTAAAATTATAGGGAACAAAAGATAAATTTTACCTAAAAACCTCTTCACTCTGCTTAATCTTTTTTTTTAAAAAATAAAGCCGACAAAGAGAGAAAAACCATTACGAGCATGTTTGGCAAAGCATTCTGAAAAGCCCAATGGGCAAAAGTTGTGGTGTTTGATTAGGACATGTTTGTTTTAATAATCTGATTGTTTATAAGTTGCTTTTCACGTAAATTGAGACTCCTCTCACATACTTATCTCATATACCTTAAATCATGATTGAAAAATTATTTTTAAGCATTCCAATTACTAATCTAGACGAACACTAAGCGTTTACACGATTGGGCTTCTACAAGAAAAGTGGCTTTTGACAAGAAGCCCACTTTTAGAGCTTATGCGGTTGCCACCGCCACGATAGGTGACTGTTAGGAGCATTTATGCATCATGTACTTGTTCAAGCCGTGAATATTCAATCTTCTCACCGAAATCCTTCACGCTCTCCCTCTTTTTCGCTTCTGCACAAATTATAACTTTGCGGATTGTCGCCATCCCATATATGTTTTGTATGGTCTCTTGCTCTGTTCTGTGGTTCTCTCAAATAAGACTAAGTTTGTTGTTTATTTTGCTCTATGGGTCATGAACAATTGTGGCTCTGAAACAGTTTTGGGGATCTTTAAATTATGTTGAATCTGTGATGCATTGGTGTTGTGATGCTGCGGTTTTTTTGTATAATTTTTCCTGTGTTCATGTCACTCTGTTTTTTGCTCTGTTTTCTTTTGCAGTTCTGTTAGATTCAGCTTATTATGGAAAGCATATCAGTGTTCCTTGTTTTTTAAAGAACTAATTGCCATCTCAACAGCCCAACGGGTCAGGATCATTATTTTTTGAATTTTTTCCATACGAACATAGAAGCAACAAGCTAGATTTTCATGTAAAAATTTCACAAGTTTTTGTGGTTTCCCTTCTAGAAAAAGGGTTTCTGATTTTTTTTTTTTTTTGATATCTTCACTTAACTGCCAGAGAGAATTATATTAAAACTAGAAAGGCATGTTTAATTGGAGTTTTTTTTTAAAAAAAAATCTTCATTGTGGTCTGAAGTGGGAGGTTTTTTTATCATTAAAAAATTTGTGAGGATTGTTGAATTCAAAAATAACAAAAGTGCCTTCCAATTACTGAATTCGTTAAATTTAAAATTTAAAAGTAGGAACTTTATTATATACCTTAATCATGTTCAAGACATAATAAGAGACTAAATTGTTAGTGGTAGATAATCCAATAATGATTCATTTTACGTATGTATTTTAATTTAAATATAAATTTATCCATTTTTAATTAAATTCTTTAGTACATTTCCCCCTTTTTTTCAATAGTAATTGAATTTTTTTCATTATAAACTTTTATTCACATTTTTTCACTTCAATTATCACTATATATATATAAATTATATATATATATATATATATATATATGTAGTATTCAATAAGATTCATGTTCTTTTAAATCACTTTTTATCTAAACGGGCTTTTCAAACGTTAATCCAAACAAGTTTAAAGTTAGAAAAAAAAGTCACTTTTACCACCGTCAATCCAAACACAAATTACATCCATAATCTGACTTTTCCAAAAATCCATCTACAAGAAAAAGACTCATTCTCTATTGCTAATCCAAACAACTACTACATCTTGAAAAATACTTCCATACTCTTAGAGTGCCACATCATCTATACTTTAACTAATCAAAATATAACACCTAGGCGACTTTTAATCCCAGCTGGCATTCTCAATATTTTTGCAGAAAAAGAGGGGAAAAAAAGGACCTCCCACCAGCCCACGCACTCTTTCTTGCTTTCTACCTTCTTCTCCGACCTAACCCTTCGCCACAGTCACCTCCGAAGCCTCCTCCATACCTCTTCGTCCATAAAGCAACAACAAAATCTAATTCCAAATATGAAAGTCGCACGCCAAAAATCTCAAACTGAACGACTATAGGTAGCTGTAGCAAAGGAGACGAGGCTCAGATTTAGAGGTTTTTGTGTAATACTGAGAAGCTTGATGGAGGAGGAGAGATAGAACAACAATGACAGTTAACGCACAGACCTTTGAAGGCATCTGAAAACATAATATTTGAATTTAAGATATATGGGTTGAGGAAAATATCTTTCTGAATTTTATATTTCACTTGTTGCCTTAAGCATCTCAGATTCTCTAGGGTTGTAACTTGCAACATGGCGTGGTCCTTGTTCAATGATGTAGTAATTGTTGAAGTCCGAATTTAAATAGTGCTACTGATATAGCATTCTGCAAATTGATGGATGTTGTTTTTTGCAGCTCTATTTTTGTAGAATTAAAAAAGCCATACATGCGGAATTTTAGTTTAACTTCTGAAATTGCTTGGGTGAATTTCATATGATTTTGATTTCCCCCCTTTTCATACCCTTGCCTTCTTGTTTTTTCCTTTCTTTCTTATGTATCTGATTGTCCATAGAAAGTCTTCAATCATCGTTATATTATTTTTTTTATAACATAATACTGTTTTAAACTGAAGCTGCAGAGGAGTTTCAAGATCTGATTAAAAGCATATGAGGTTTTGTTTGATTCAATGAAGGTTAAGTTAAGTGAGGTTTACTTAAGTTAGGTTAGAAGATGTTATAATGTTGTTTGGTTCAACGAAGGTTAAGTTAAGTGAGGTTTATTTAAGTTAAGTTAGGTTAGAGGGGGTTAAAATGTCCTTCTATATATTTTCCTTCTTCTTTTACAATATATTTATTAATAATAATTATTTATATAAAATTATTATTTATAAAATAATTATTCGTATAAGCATATAAATAATTATTTATAAAATTATTATTATTTAGAAAGTTCGTTGAATCAGGAGGTCAAGTTAGAGCAGTGTTGGAATTTTAAAAAATTGTCATGGGCAATTTAGTCACAATTGAAGACAAATATTCTCTCACCTAGGAAAAACCCCAATTTTGGAGGTTTCAGAACCTAGGTTAGGTTACCATTAAAAGACAAAAAAACATCCAACACTTAACCTAACCTCCTTCTAACCAAACACCACTTTTTTACCCCCAACCTATTCCAACCTAATCTAACCTCCAACCAAACAAAACCAACTCCACCCCAACCTAATATAACCTCCAACCAAACAAAGCCTCAGAGAAAAGAAGGTGGAGAGAAAGAAGTCGATGTGATGGTGGTGCCGAGCGGGAAGGAGTCGAGTAACGACTGCGAGGTGAAGGAAGGGGCGCGTGGGTTGTTGGGAAGCTCTTTTTTTTTTTTTTTTTTCCAGTATTATCTCTTGCAGAAAAAAATAAAGGGTGACAGTTAGGATTCAAATTGGGACAGGTGTAGTGCTTTCATTTGTCAGAGTATAGATAACGCGGCATCCTGATAGCATGCAAGTATTTCTCCTACATCTTAGTATCTTATCCTTGCGGATGCCAAATTGCCAATGATTTAAAAGGCAATTGTCCCCAAACAAAAAACAAAAAGATTAAAATGGCAGGAAATTATTGGCTATCTTTTTCAACTAATTTAATTTTTAAAACATGGGGGGCTCCTGCGGCCGTGGACGGATTCTAAGTTGGGAATGTTTCAAATAAACCATCGATCCTAGGGTTCTACCTCTGCCCCAAGGTGGTTTTGACTTTTTGTTTCTCTGTCTATTTTCTTCCTCTCCAATTGCAGAATACATTACTTCCCAGTAATTTGATCAAGCTGTAATTACTTCCTAATTCTGATCTTTTTTCACTTCGGCGTGATTGTGGGCTGGCTTATTTGCTGCTCTTACCAAAATGTAAGATTCTGAGGTTCTCGTTTAGCCATTACGATTGTTTCATCAGGTCTTGCTAATTCTTTTCGAGTTACAACAATCAGTATGGGCTGCATTCTGGGTTTAGCTAGCTGTTTAGTTTGCGGGAAAAGAGATTTACGTGTTTGAGATAATTTTTTACTCGCTTCGTTATTCTCTTTTACAACTATTTAGCCGGAAATGCGCCTTTTTCGTTTTGTCCATTGCCTTATTCTCTGACCTTATCTGTTCATTAAGGCTCCTGCAAACGTAGACTCTATTTTCTGCGTCCTGGAGGCTTCTACAAAAATTGTTATATGGTCTATCACAGACTGTCTGGTTTTCAATAATCAAAGGCCTCAATGATTTGGCTTCGTACTTAACTTTCTCTGAAATATGAAGGACTGCAACTTCATTCCTGAAGTTTGCTGTGTTAGAAGCTTGTGTAGTCTCCGTGTATAACTACTGGGGAGATTGAGTGCTCTTTACTTCCCAATCTGAGTTTACACCTTTTCATTTTAGCCTCAAATATGTGCTTGTTTTGAAAAGTTTTTCTTCTTTATTACCCTTCGTTCTTGGTGAAATTGATTGTCATCAGATGGATCAAACTATTTCAAGAGAGAAAGACTTGGAATATGATCTTGAAAGTGGTGGGAATACTAGTGAAGAGGATGAAAGCAGGGACCCTGATTCCAGTGAAGAACAATGGAAGAATTTATTTAGTTGGGCATGGAGTAGGCTTCCGAACTTCGATGGTTTCAAAAAGCATGAAACTGGGGTAGAGACATGCAGCAGTTCATCAAATTCGGCTGATGTTATGGATGATGATGTACCCTTGCATGTAGATGCATGTTTAGAAGATGGACAAAAGAAACTGCCCCATGTAAAGAATAATAATGGCAAAGAAAAGAATAAGAAGACTAACTCAAAGCCTCCTAAGCCACCGCGGCCACCTAAAGGGCCATTACTGGATGCTGCTGATAAGAAGCTTGTGCAGGAAATTGCTGAGATGGCCTTGAAGAAGCGTGAAAGGATTAAGAAAATGAAAGCTGCAAGGAAGATGAAGGCAAGAAAGGTGACGGCGTCGTCATATGCTGGTCTTTCTGCCATGGTCATCACTATTTTCTTTTTTGCCATCATTATAATTCAAGGTAAATTTAGGGCTCTTTTATTGTGAATGTCTTCCTTGCACTGCTGCCTACCTAAACTTTTATCTGAATTTTGGTCACTGTCAAATATGTCATCATTTGAACAGGACAGCTGAAGTTGATTCTCTATAACTGCTGAACCATGATCCCTCTTGGTTTCATAAATGGGATTTTGGCCTGTTTATAGCTTTATGCCTTTTGCATGATGGATGCTAACAAGCTGAAATCTGATATCTAAGTGTATCGAAATGAGGATGCTTATGTGACGTTCTAGGTATAATAGCTTTATGGCTTTTTGACAGTATTCCCTGATGCATGTAACAGAAACCAGATAAATGTAACAGAATATGGATATTGGCTATAAGCATGTAGGATGGGGTATGAATTGGTTTACCTTTCTGAATATTTGATCAAACATCCTAAGAGATTGAAAGCATGACTTGGAGTAAGTTTTTGTATCTAATTTTTCATTCTATTGGAAAATGTCCAGTTCCTATATTTCCTCCTGTTACAAAGCCTGCCCTTCTGCTTTTGAAGAGCAAAGCATCCACTGCACAAATATTACTGGGCTGTGCTTATTTTCTCGTTGTTTCGTTCAAAGCACACCACATGGGCATACACGGAGACGTTTGGAATGGACAGTCCCCTGTCGTTAACATATTTAATCTTAGAACTAAGTTCAGAATTATAGCTTATTTTACTTCCTTGGTTTTATGGTGCTCATTGCACAATGTTTTCAGCTCAATTAAAAGCTTAGAAGAGTATCTGGTTTTGGTAGAAACTTAAACTGCGCTTTGGTGCATCTCTAGTGGAATAGTTTGTGTTCATGAAATAGCTTTCAAGAGACTCTGCATGTACTACAGTGTTCCACATGTTTATTGGATACTCATGTTACTAAGAGTTTGCAGGAATATATTCTGGGCGTAGCCCTGCCGTTGGAGCAATGGCTTCCCCTGAGCCAAGCATTGCAGCTGATGAAGGCTTAATTTCTGTCCATTTTTCCAAGAACTTCACCCACGAAGGTGTTGAACCTTGCTCTCATTATCCAACTCTATATTCCTTTGCCATGATTTAGTCGCCCAATACATGTTGATGATTATTAAGAGAGTCGAATTAAAACTGCTGCAATCTGATTGTTTTTCAACCTGCGTATGTTAATGCAGTTGTGCAGGGCAAATGAGATACTGTGAAGATGATTTGCACTTCATTTAGGCTGTTCCAAGTGGTTTTGGATCATTTATTTGATGTTGTACAGCCCCTGGATGGTCTAAAGTTTGCTTGTAGAGTGAGATGACTCATCCTGTTAATATCAGTTATGCAAATATGCACCATGTTTCTACCAAATTTTAGGAATGCAGCATGTGAAGACGAATTTCTACTCTTGATGGCCTTTGCAATCCACCGGTGATAACGAGAATTTAGACCGAAAAAAAAAAGCTAAGCTTAATTATTAGTAGTTAGTTTATTTTCGGGCAAAAAAAAAAAAGTTGTTAGTTTATTTTTAAAAAAAATAAAAACAGTATATGCAAAGGTTTTTTTCGCCCCTTGAAAGCCGCATTCTTGTAGTGCTGATCTGCCCAGAGAGAATTTAACTGTTGTTTAATTTATTGTTATTATATTATTTTGGTTCCACCGGTCATCATTCCCGGGCTCCCGGCTCTACTATCGGCCAAGGCACTTCGTTCTAACGCCTTTTTGGGCCGATTCTTCGTTCTAACTGTAGGCCTCTAGCAGGGAAATGTAGGGAAATGTTGATTGAGCGTGTAATTACTGGATAACTTATTTTTAGATAATAAATATTTATAAATTATGAATTCGTGATTTACAGTATATGAGTTAAATATGTAGTAGAGAAGTTTTATTTTGATTTACATAATAAATATTTATTCTTAAAAAATAAGTTAATCCAAACATGTACTAAATATTATAGCGAAACAAAAAAGTAGAATAGGGAACTTGGGCTCACCTGATAAAGCGAAAATCCTCCAAACCCCACCCCCCAACCCACACACACAAAATAAATAAATAATTGTACAATTATTGTATTTAACTATTATACACAACGATTTTTATTTTTTGAGCAAATGTACCCACAACGAAATCAAACAAAGGCAGAATGTATATTAAAAATATTTTTGTGGATTTAAATATCTTTCATACATTAGGTTAAAAAATAATACCCATATATATAGGCACGCACATAGTAATATATAATCACAAGAGGAATATAATTGGTATAATTTTTTTTCCGAGTCCTTTCTATTAGACATAACTCATTGGCTAAACAATTATGCTCCTTCGGTTCTTAATATAAGACATATTACTAAATCTGATTAGATTAAGAAAATTTATTGAGTTAATTAATATGGTATGAATTTTCTAAAATACTAGTTGAGTTAGTTAATATAATATGTATTTTCTAAAACACCCTAATCATCTTCCTTAATTCACTCATTCCCTCTCTTATTTGATTATTGTTGAGGAAGCGATAGAGGTAAATTAGGAAATCATTGATAAATATAAAAACTATGCCTTATATTTAAGACTAAGATCAACTTCCTAATAATATCTTATATTAAGGACATGATGAGTATTTTATTTTTCTGCCTTCCAACAAAATGCAAGATGGACACCGGTGGCTTTTTCTTATGGAATTGACCTAATAATTCTTTTCCGGGGCAAATGATATAATGATTAATTACATGTAATTTGACGCAGCCTGCCCTCAAGTTTGAAAACCCACCCCGTTATGGGAATATGGTCCGTATTTGACTTCCCCTCTAATTCAAGCTCACCCCCATCTCCAAATTGAATCTCAATTCTTGTCTTTTGAAATTGGATGCAATGTTCCTCGGGGAAGATAAGTTCGAAGAGGGATGGATCATCATGGAGATTGGTGTTTGCAATGCTAATTAAAAAAAGAGGGGGGGGGGGGAGCAAAGAGAAGAGGCATGGCGATGTGTATGTATAAATATCAAAAGTCAAAACGCAGGCAGGTCGGCTTTGGGGGAGTCTCAATAATCCCTCTCAATCGTCCACATTCAGACATTATCTTTCTTTCTTTTCACCGCTACGCCCTAACTTTGAATCAATCGACAATCACTGATCACTCCCCATTATTCATCCTAACTCATCCATCCGCCCATCCATTCTTATCTCCATATTTCCCAAAATTATGTAACCGATCAACGCACCTTCACAAATTATGTAACAGCAAAAATGTCAAACAATTATATTGAAGGCTGTGGGAGGAATCTCTCTCTTTTTGCTTTGGGTGCATGGGGTAGAGACAACCCAAAAGGCCATTTCTAAATATAAATAATTAAAACGCCATAACAAGGATCGGACGCTGCTCAATACCCTGAATCAACACAAGGGCAGCTAATTAATTAAGAAGACAAAGCCGGCGAGTGCATTGCATATATGCACCCAGAAAACAAAGAGTAACATCTAGTATTCCCAAACTTGTTTGCACTGAGATCGACGGTTACCCAATTATCTAATAAGACACCAGATAAAAAGTTTGGGAAAAAGACCTTCGGTTTTGTGTTTCAAGAACTCAATTGAATTTAGCAGCGTCATTAAGGGTGATCTATTATTGGCTCGATACGTTTAATGATCCCCGTAGGACATTGGGAGGCTCGTTGATAAGCACATGAGGGAGTCGAATATTTATATCGTGGTCCGATTCAAAGCATGATCCACCTTCATCATCGTGTGTGTGTGTGTGTCAATGGTGCTGAAATTTTGATTCCTCCCCAGTGCAAGGAAAGTGAAAGACTTTGACAGTGCTGACACACAAGAATGAAGGAGCTGTCTCATGTGACATTAATTATGAGTTGCCTCATTATCTAACAAGACACCAGATAAAAACATGTTTTAGGAACAATAACGTTGGATGGGCATGACGTTACGACGGGCAGCAGTAGGTGCAGGCCATAATGAGAAGTGACCCTCAGATTTATTCACCTTAGCTCACAATGGGCTGTTCCATTTTAATGTTTGCGTGAGCCCTAAACCTAGCTATGTTATTCTGTGCTTTTCATTTATTTCTCCGAATGTAGATCGTGCTCGCTCTGTTCACTAGGCTCCATCACAATTTCGTCTCCTGCCCCTCACCTTCTAAAAATATCTTCAATATCTGTCCATGATAGTATATGGAACTATCCTAGATATCTGCAACACGAGGGGAAAGAGAGAGAGATAGAGACGAAAAGGGTTGGTGGCCATTTATTCTTGCATTTTCTTCCCTTGGCAATCCACCTATCCCTGTTTGAGTCTTCTTTTTCATGAGTCGATATATATTATTAGACATGCATAATATGAATGATCAGAGGGCATGGACAAATTTATCACTCCTCATTGGTAAAGACGACAGAGAGATCTAGTAATACGAAACGGCATAATTGCACATAGGGTGACAGAATATTGAATGAGAGAGAAAAATGAATATCTATTCATTGATTGACTATTATCTATTTATACACAACATGTACACGTAATACATAACCGAGAGGAGTATAACAGAAAGTAGTTTTACAATTAGAAATCCAACTAACTTAATTACAATCTATCTTTATACTCCCCCCCCCCCCAAAAGCTGGAGTATGAATATTTTTCATGCTGAGCTTGGAAATAAGCTCATGAAACCATGTAGGATGTAAGGGCTTGGTAAAAATGTAGGCAAGCTGGTCAGAAGATCGCACCGGAAGAATGTTAACAACCTTGGCTTGGAGTTTTTCTCTAAATAGATGACAATCAAGTTCTATGTGTTTGGTTCGCTCATAGAATGTTGGATTTGCAACAATTTGAATTGCAGATTGATTATCACAAAAGAGAAGAGCAGGATCAATTTGAGAGATATTAAAATCTGTCAAGAGATAAATGAGCCATTGAAACTCACAAGTAGTAGAGGATAAAGCTTTGTATTCGTCCTCAGAAGAGGACTTAGAAACTGTAGCATGTTTCTTAGCTTTCCAAGAAATCAAAGAGTTGCCAAGGAAAACGGCAAAACCTGTGATTGACCTACGAGTGTCTAAACAACTTGCCCAATCAAAGCCACTATAACTTCGCAATTTCAAATCAAAGTGTGCATAAAAAAATATTCCAACACCAAGAGAAGATTTAATATATCGAAGTACACAATATGTAGCTTCCAAATGAATATCCCTAGCATCAGACATAAATTGACAAAGTTGTTGAGTCACAAAACTGAGATCTAGCCTAGTAATAGTAAGATATTGTAGGCACCCTATTAATTGGTGATAGGACTTAGGATCAAATAGAGATTTTCCTCTATCCTTTGAAAGTTTGAGATGTGGATCCATAGGACAAGAAGTGAGTTTGCAAGCCAAATAACCAGTATCAGCAAGTAATTCTAAAGCAAATTTCCTTTGAGACAAAAAAATACCATCCTTAGATCTAGCAAGCTCAAGGCCAAGAATGTATTTGAGTTCACCAAAGTCTTTAATTGTAAAAGCAGCATGTAACTTCTATTTAACCAAATTGATTTCACTCATGTCATTTCCAACAAGAACAACATCATCAACATACACTAGAATGACTGTGAAAGAACTAGCATGGGCTTTGTAAAATAGAGAATGATCAGAGGCAGATTGAGTATAACCAATCTTCGATTGTTTGAGATAGTAACAGTAACTCACTCCCTTTCCCCTAATTTGTATCATTCATTAAAACATAATAATTATTATGAGTTTAATTTAGTGCCAAATGAAATATTATAATTTCAATAAACGAAGTTTGTCACACTTTATGTGAGAAACGTAAAAGAGATAAAATCTGGTTTTACATGCCGTGTGTTATACTTGGTCAATTTTAGAAAATTCATCTCATTAGTTAACAGACGATTGATTTTTCTTATTCTTACTTGCCCGAACAGCTATTGTCACTACTAGACATTCTTTTCTTTTCCTTACTAAACTCTTATATTACTACGAGAATGGATGTTAGGCTTTTAATACATAATATAGGATTGTAAATAGGCTTAAAGGTCTATATATGAATTTGAAGATATAAGCTTTAAAGGTTTACATATTAAATGAGCCTTTAAACAGGCTTCATGCATTGTCAAACCTTTTGAAAGCTCAGGCTTATGCCTAAAAAAAGTCTATATACAGACTCAAGCACAGGATTTAAATCTCTGTTACAGGGCCAGGTCCATTTAAGTAAATCTTAGCCTAGCCTAGTATATTACCACCCCTAGGCACCACTGAGCAAGGATTTTACATTTCCCAGCCCCCTAAAGCCACCCATCGAGTCAATATCCTTTTTATTCTGTCAGTGTGGGCCAAACCAAGTGGTACTCCTCCAACTCTTAATGCTACCTCCGATCCTAAATATAAGACCCAGTTGATTTTTTAAAAAAATATTAAGAAAGCTAAATAAGGTAGTTAATCATATCATATGTTGTGTATAATTAAATTATATATTAGTTTATAAGTCAGAAAAATTAGTTTGGGGGAAAAAATGATAAATGTAAATACTTTGAATTAATTTAATTAGCTTCATTAATCTTCTTAAAAAAAGTCAACTGTGTCTTATATTTAGGGCTGGAGGTAATATAAGACATTTGAAGAGTTGGTCTTGGTCCTAAATATAAAACATAGTTTTTCATACTTATCAATCTTTTTCTAATTTACCCCCATTGATGCGCTCTCAACAATAATCAAGAAAGAGAGGAGAGAAAAGAATTAAAGAAGATAACTAAGGTTGTTTTAGAAAATGTATATTATATGAACTAACTTAACCAATTTTCTTAATTTAATCAAATTAAGTAAATATAACTTATACTAAAGACAATAGAGAGTATTTAAGAATCATGTGATTTATTAAAATAAACGTTTTTTTTTTGCCAGTTATTAAAATAAACGTTATTAAAACGTCATGACGCTCCCTCTATTAAAAACGTTATGATGATCTCCTCTTTCCTTTCGTTTTTTCAATCAAAGACCAGCTTTCTCGTCAAAGGGAAAAAAATTGGGCCCGTTCAAGTGGCACAACAAAATTGCAAGCGAAAGAGGGAAAAATACAAAGGGCAAGAGGATGTTGGAGGATTCGGGTTTTCATTTGAAGTTATATATGCAGCAGGGTTAAGAAAGGTTACACACACACACACATATGGTTTCTACAACGAAATGGATTATTTTCATATATTTCAGCATTTGCTAATTGCTACGCAAAGGGGACGGGAACAATTGACGCAACAGAAAGGAACTGCTTTATTTGGATTGACCCCTCAGTATTTAAGCTTATCTCCTGTCAAACTTTGGTACACTCCATCTATTTCCACCTGTTACATTCACAATAATTCATCAACTCTCTCTCTAACTAACCACACAAGAGTGAGCAACAGAACATGATATTTATATTTTTACCTGATAATACTTCAGCAAATTATTTCTTCTCTTTTTCATTGTTGCTGTCACCAAGTCTCTTTCCATGTCAAATGGACGGGGCTCTAATATTACTCCTTTGATGTGTTCAAATCCCTTCAGCTAGTTCCCCCACAAACAAAAACACCAAAAAGAAAATGAGAAGGAAACACATACTGTTGGAGGGACTGGCATACCATTTCGGACTTTAAATGACAGAACTAGTAGTCCATCATTGGATATATTGCTCCTCTCATGAGAGATGCTATGGTTACCTTGTTTCTCTCGGCAACAGATTTGAGCTCGGACAGTACATGCTCTTTCAATTGATCAAGGGAACAAAGTTCAGAAAAAGGAGCCATGTGACAATTTGAATATGCACACTTCTTTATAATATCTTTGTTTGGAACCACTACCGCTACCAAAACTGACTTGAAGCTATTTCCATAAACCCAGATCTTAACAGAAAAGAGAGGGGGAAATTATGAGAAATTAATCATAAACATTTTCCGGGTACTGAAATGCTTTTCTCAAACAGTAAACATGAAGAGATGCTTACATCTTCAACAATGGGAGTGATTCCATAAACATTTTCCAGATGCTCAAGTGCAATATACTCTCCTTGAGAGAGTTTTATCAGATTCTTCTTCCTGTCAATAACCTTTATAACACCATTGGGAAGTATTTCTCCTATGTCCCCTGCAGATACCAAAGCCTGACCAATCAAACTGCGTAAATACCAATCATAATTCAGTTTGAGGCAAGACATGAATGGATAGGGTTCAACCTGTGTGAAACCACCCATCTTTAAAGGCTTCTCTTGTCAACTCAGGATTTTTATGGTACCCTGCAAAAACAGATTTGCCCCTCAAACATATTTCGCCACATGAAGGACTTCCGAGAGGATTATAGCCCATCTCTGCAACTTCCTCTAGCCTAACTTCGTTGTACACATTTACGACACCAACTGTGCCCATCATGCACATTTCATCAATATAGCAAAAAGTGGCTGATCCACACGTTTCAGTTAATCCTGGATTGATCACTGACCGCTATCAGGGTTACATTGAATTGTAAATTATAATGTGCTCCATGTGTTGATGTACTCCTACTACTTTGACAATTCATATATATCAGTGAATTGGCCGTGACTGTTTCACAGAGGAGAGGAAAAAAATAAGCAGAAAATAGATTTATTTACCATAGCCTTGACATACGACAGCACAAGAAGTAACACGCAAGAATTCTTCCACCTCAGAGCTCAAGGGTGCACCTCCTGATATTATTAATCGAATACGCCCACCTAGACGAGCATTGATCTAACCAGGATTGGAGGTTCAGAAGGGGAAAAGGAAGAGTAGTTTAGAGGTTTAACCCAGAATGCTTAAAAGTATCAATTATGCCATAGCCTAATCGCAACATGAATACTATGATTAATGTATTAAAAGGCAGATCTACTAAGGCAGAGATACAACCTTCCTGAAGGCTAATAGATCTGCTAAAGGTGATGCATTTCTCTGCTTGTAACCTTTGTTCATCCAATAAAGTTTGCTGTATGGCATAAATATAAATTAGGAGGGTTATATCAGCTTACAAACTATGCATCGAACAAGTGAG
Source organism: Inga laurina (assembly GCA_963855925.1). Classification (NCBI taxonomy): domain Eukaryota; kingdom Viridiplantae; phylum Streptophyta; class Magnoliopsida; order Fabales; family Fabaceae; genus Inga; species Inga laurina. Next base: position 3,207,443 of record OY979703.1, on the reverse strand, counting down.
CAAGATTCTATATTTCTAGCACCAACTTACTATCTGTAAAGCATATCAAGAACACTTCTCTTCACTGGATTTAGTTCTTCAACTGCTTTCTTGATACCTGAAACAAAGATGAACCTGGCTAAGTTTTATTGAACTCAAACAAAAGAAACAAGAGATTTTCTCATGATGCATATCGTGCCTTCGTGGACTTTTTCAAAAACTCGTGGGACCCCAGCAAAGAGTGTGGGCTTCAACTCCATCAAATCATCCCTCAGTGCCTTTAGATCCTGCACTCAAGTGATTCAAGAAATTCACAACGATTTTTCAAATTCTGGAGCAGATGCGAAATTATATATGTACTAGATATAGTGTTATGGTTTAGGGAGATTATGAGTTTCTTAGTACGGATGAATCTTGATGAAGCAACCCTACAGACTCCAAGGAGAATTTAGCACACACATATATCATGATCAAACTTCAAAGCATCGCTCTTATTTATTTACCACACTATACACACACAAACTCATCCACTTCCACTTGCTTCTGTGTCATGAAAAGAAGCTTATTACTCTCTCTCAAACAGCAATCAAGAGAGATTGTTGCTATCTACTTTTTAGCATCTATTTTCCCGTATCTTACTCTTGTTAACAATAACCATGAAACTTCAAATTTCCAGTACCAAATAATTCTAATTAAGATGCACGAACCCCATGGTAGTAGCCAACAGAAGCACCCATGTGGAAAAAGTACTCCTCTATTGTTCGATCAAGGGAATGAGCCAAGGGGAGGAAGGACAAATAAACATCTTCCTCAGTCATCTATACACAGTGAAATACAATCGTGAGAGAAGATAGAGAGGAAGGTCTAAGAACTTGATGCAAATAAATTCAAATGCTTGAGATTATAGAAATTATGGAATAATAATTTCCTGGTGGCTCAAGCATTAGATTTAGGTATACCTTATCTTCAAATTGCTCCAAGAAAACATCCATTCCCCTTACAAAAGATGCTATGTTTTCATGTGTTAAAACAACACCCTTAGGGTCTCCACTGGTCCCACTTGTATACATTATTGTGCAGATGCTTTGAGCCTGAGGCTCTAAAATGCTCGATGGGTTTTCTTTTCCCTGTAGATATAAAGAAGTTCAGATCAACCATTGAAGCATGAGGAATTTAGATCAATGCGTTAAGGAGAATCGTAATAAGTTCAAATTACTCCATCATAAATGAGATCATCACTTAATTATAGTACAGATAACATTATATGTCTATATGGCATGAAGATGTCATGTTACAGAAGTTCATTCTATATTGAGTGCATGAATGATGTTATATAAGTACAAATTCCTTGCAGACCAACCGTGTCCAAGAACTCAGTCCATGAATAAGGCTTAATTTCAATGGACGCTGCCTTGTCTTTTTCTTCCTCTGTTAATGAAGTGAAGCACACCATGGCTGCAATTCCACAAGCACATATTTTAGATGCTTCCTGTTAGCTGCGTGGTAGAGAAATACTGCAAAACCACTTTTACCTTTCAGTCGACGAGCCGATTTGCAGTCAAGGTTCAAAAGCTACAAGTATGTGCAGATATACAGTCAGAACTTAGTTGCCTATCGAATATGATGAATTCATTTGGAAAAGAGAGTGCTTCGTCATAAGAATGTGATTCTTACTTCTTTCACTTTCTTATCTTGGACAAAAACAAAATCTACTTCTGCATGATCTATAATAAAGTTTACAGCGCCAGCCCCTGCATTGATGTTTAGGTTGCTTTCAATCAATAAATAAATCATCTATATATATGAAAAGAGTCTTGCTAGAATCTTTTGCTTAGCTACTAATAGAAGGAAAAACAATGAATCGGCGCTTACCAAGTGTATCGTACAGAGGCACACAAACCAAACTGTGGGCGCAACAAGCCTATATGAACAAAATATTCGTGATAGCATCACGAAAAGGAAAAACATTGACAATTTTGAGAGGACAATGCTTAGGAAGGTGCCAAACCTCCATTGCGACAACCCATTGTGGGCAATTAGACCCGTAAACTCCAACTCGAGAGCCCTATCACAGAATTCCCAGGAGAGACACGGAGATAAAATATATGTGTGAATTATAATGTACCGTGCGTAGAACTGATTAGAGAAGCCATTTTCAAGTACTTACAGGTTCAGCCCCTGATGCTCGTAAAGCAGAACCAATATGAAGAACTTCGTCGTAGACTTCCTTATATGTCTTCCAGACGTATGGCCCTACCTAGTAGACGTACAAGGAGTGGAAATTCAAGGATCACATCTTCTTGACATCGACAGAGAAAAAAAGAATCTTTGCCATACAGATACCTTTCCATCAACAAATTGTCTCATTCCAAGCATCCGGTTTTGAGGGTACTTTCTGACTGACACACTACAACAATCAGACAAGGCACAGAACTTAATTGTGTTAGTCTCCAAATATCTTAACTTAGAAGAACGGAGTAGGAGCCGTTGCTCAAGTGGTCTATTTAAAATGAAGGACATTAGAGGCAGTGAAGTTACCTGAATATATCCCAAGCAGTGCGTAATTCAGGATCCGTTGGAGGAAAGCCGTTTTTGGATAGGAGACTACGGTATACTGCTCCCACGGATGGCTTCCCATTTTCGCCTTCTCTTCCTTCCTCCACCTTAGCCGCAAAACATCTCATCTTCCTTGTTTGCTAAACCCCAACAAGAAGTGACCGTTTACAATAAGTGCATGCTTTATAGCATGCTGGCTCACAGATCCTTGAATTTTAAGCTATGTTGGATTCTAGCTCTGGATTTTAAAATGAAGAATCTTAAGACAGAAAATATCAAGCGTTTATCTAATAAAGTAGAATTTGTAATTTCTAAAACATGGAAATAACAAAATAGAATGGCTGATCCAAGGGTGTCACTGTCAATATTATGTGCCTTCTAGTATTTCATAGTATTAATAAAACGCAATTATAGGAAACATGGTTCTGAGCCACTGGATCGAAAGAGAAACATACAGCAAAGATAGTTTTGTTCAAAGATGCAACTTGCGACCGCAATAATAATTGAATATATAAGGTTAAAAGCCCACTGAAAAATCCAAGAGATCGAAGGAACTAGATAGGAAGGGTGGTAAAAAATTAGTTGAGAGAAACAAAAACTATAAAGTAGGGAAATTCTTCAATTTTGTGGGCCACAAATGAAGCATGTTGGACGAATTAAAAGGTTAACGCATCAGAATATCACACCCAATGGACATATAGATCATCACAGAGAATGGATCAGAACTAATTCTGTAGTCTTATATTACAGCTAACACGGGATTAGAGGGTGTTTAGTATTTATAATACAAGCGGCGGGTCAGCCAACTTGGCTCAACTCAACGACATGTCGTTTACAGCAAAGTATACAACATATGCCAATATAGATGACGCCATCACGATAATAGACGTTTAAGAAATGCATGCTTGCATGCAAACAGACAGCTCTGTAAGAAGGGAAGCGCGAGAAGGATGTGGAAATCAATGGGATGAAGGTGGAAAAGCCAGGAAGCAACGAAACAAGACAAGGATGATGCAGGGGCACGAGTTAGTGTGACAATGATAGCTAGGTATTGTTAGTGAAGTGGTAGTTGAAGGCTTGGAACACATTAAACTCACGTTCTACGCAATTAAAAACAAATCAACAACAGCAAACCCTTTATTTCATTAGGTGGGGTCGGTTATATGGATTATACGAGGTCATTGTAATCTATCAGAAATCATATATTTAGATATATCATTAATCAAAAGATCTCTCTTTATGATTTCATTGAGCATCCGCTTCGGCCTTCCTTAATTTCATTTTACAAGACTCTATACTGTTTAATCAATCCTCCTTATTGGAGCACTCAATAGCCTTCTTTGAACATGTCCAAATCACCTCAAACGACTTTTTATCATTTTTCTTTCAATAAGAGTCACTCCAACTCATTTACGTATAAGAGTATTATGAATCTTATCTTTTTTTGTATGACCACACATTCATCTTAATATACTCATCTCGACTATCCCATCTTATATTCATGTTGTCCTTTTAAAATCCAACACTCAATACCATATAGCATGTTTCGCGTGCTGCCTGTTTTTCTCCCTTCCCTTGGACGTTTTTAAGAAAAGCCTCTTGCTCTTAGCAGAGAAACGCTACTACTTCTTCAATTGTACAGAATGCTAGTGTTCAAGAAAAGCCATGCCACTTCCAATATCAATTACTTGACGAAATACTTGAAGCATACACACGAATAGTTCAAGAAAAAGCTTCTCATCTGGCGGGGCCCTCTTGTTTCATTGAGACGGATCAACTACAGGCATAACACATACCAAACCACCCCATGCCACACGTTTACAAAGATATATTGATGGTTGAAAAGTCTACACTCAAACACAAGTGCGCTGTGAACAATTTTTGAATCCTAAAGAAAAAATATCCAGGGTAGGCCCATGTGATGATGTCTCATGGGCTTCATAAAATTTTGGGCCAGTGCGATTTAGGTTCGAACAAACATGACCCAGAAAAGAAAGTGGAGCCGAGATTCTCAACCATAGCAGCATACTTTTTAAAAAAAAAAAAAAAGTAACGTATGATTTAATTTGGTGTTGAAAAACAAACGAATATCGAGAGGGGGGGGGCTAATAGAAGGGGAGAGTGTATAGCGATGAGGCATATGAACTTGTTTTGCGTGGTAGGTATAATAATAATAATAATATTCTATCCGATCTTAAATATAAGACATAATTTATAGTATAATTTACATTATAAATTATGTCTTATATTTAAAACCGGAGGAGGTAGTAATAATAATAATATGATGGAGCTCGCAAGTAGCCGACGTGGGAATATAATGCCGCGGAGTAGTTGATACGAGGACAAACCACTAATTCAAAATTGAAATTCCCAACTGCACTGCTCCTCACTAACGCCTCTTCAATATATTATATACTACACATTAGTCTCAAATAACGTTATTATATGTATCTCACCTAAACTCCATGCCCTGCGGGTCCCAATTTTCCTTGCTTTAATTAAACAGCTTACTTCTAGGGACTTTTCCCCCTTCTTTATTCAATGACTAAAACTTTTTTATTACATATGAGTAAGCATCAGCCATCGTTTTTTTTTTCCTCCCTCTGCTAGGGTTTCCATCCCAATTATTGGGTTCATTTCGGCAACTTCAAGATGCTAACCTCTTCTCCTCGGCGGGTCTCTCATCCCCTTCCGGTGGAGGTCTTTGAGTGTGTCCCTGTAGTGTGGTCTTCGCCTGTGCTGATTGGATCCAGGTTCTCTAGAGGCGACAAGAAGGGAAGTAACAGCGATCAACGCGGGGAGGCTTGTGCTCCTCAAAATATTGTGGCAATCTCCGATGGGTGCCTCTAGGGCTGTCCGGATGCGTGAAGGCGGTTACGCCTCAACTCTATGTGAAATCTTCCGATGAGGATCACCGTTGGGTTCCCCCATGGCCGTTGAAGGTGAGGAACAGAGTGCAGCGGCAAATCTCTTCCCTCCCTGGTGAAAAGCCGATCTCGATGGAGGCCAGTAGTTGGAGATTTGCAACTGTTCGGAGTAAACCAAAGACAACGTCACAGATGCATTCAAAGGTAACAATTGGTCGACTCTTTGATCTAGAGGTGAGTGATTTGCTAAAGATTTCATCTTTCCCCACTATTGGCCATTTGGGATTGAGATTCGTGACTGGCAGAATTGATTTACCCACTGTTGGTTTATCAATGCTATATTTAGGCTACTGTTCTAGAGCTTGGATTTGGGGGCTAATCGGGTTAGTCTTATATGTGTGGGTGCTGTGTTTTAGTTTCCCACTAAGCAGCATGTTTTGTAAATCAAAATCCTATAATCAAGTTGCCTCTGTCCTAATAGATATAGGTTGGAAGGGTTTTAGGTGGGAGAGTGACCGAATGTCTGCTCCAAGGTCAATTAACAGGGCTTTAGAAAATTTTTCAAAAACTGATTGGGCTTGGTCAAGGCTGTTGGTATGGGGTTGGGTAGTATGTTATGCTATTGATCAACTGACTAAGAATTGTGCACCAAATAGACAATTGAGAAACATTCGTATGAGGTTGTCCAGTTTGTCACTATGCACTATTTATCATTGGCTCAACATGTTTCTGTTCAGTGTGTTGATCCACACTGTTCATTGTCAGGGTATACATGGGCCGGTTCAGTGTGTATGAATTTGCTGCTGAGTTGTGGGTCGGGGTAGTATTTCCTTTCTCTGTTGTCTGTTTAAGGGTATATGCTCTAATAACGTTGGTAGTGTGGATAATAGTCAGTTTGCACTTAGAAAAACCATATCTTGTTGTGTCTGTGTTCTGTTTATTGGGAGAAAAATGAGCCTATTGCTTCGAGATTCCATTGGTTGGCTCTTAGATGGCCACCCAAGGATTGTATATCTCGAAGTGGATAGACAAGTATTTGTTCATATTACAGATCAACATTTGATATCATCAGGCCAAAGATGTGTTTCTCTCCTTGAAAATTGTTTTTGCTCAAGGAAATTTATCAGGAACCCTTCTTGTGAGTGGATTCCCAGAGAAGCAGGTTTAGTAGTTTTGGGGGCTGCTAAAGCTTCTGCGGATAGGTCTTACCCTTCAATTGGGATGTCGAGACCCTCGTTTCAGCTGCAGGAATTAATGTTAAAGGATGCTTTGAAGACTTTATTTTGGCTTTGTTGCTTGGTTCTATTGTAACATCCTTAAATTTTTAGAGCTTAAAGTTAGTTGTAGCTTAATTTTAGTTAGTCAAAGAATATATAGAATATATATATATATATATATATATATAAAGTTAAAAAAAAGACTATTCAAAAGAAAACTAAATACAAATAAAATACCCTATCAGGATAATTATTTTAATATGAGTATATGTGTGTAAATTTGTCTTACCATTGGCAGAAAAAAAAAATCCTTAAAAAAAATGCTGCTAGTAATTTGAATAATACTATTTTTTTTATTAAAAAATTATTATTTTAATAAGACCAAACCCTAACCCTATCCTTATAAAAACCTTCTTTTCTTTCTCATTCCCCAACCATAGGCGCCGCTCAAGTCTGAACTCTAGAGGTATTCTTATTTTCTGATTCATTCTTTTTCTCTTGTTTAATTTGTGTCTTGGCCCCCATATCTGCATTTTCCCATTTGCTTTTTACTGTAGTATGTCTTATCTTGTCTTTTCAACTCTCTTCCCATAGTGTTGTGTATTACTCGTTCCTAGAACCCACAAGCTTTTCGTCTCCTCTTGGCTAAGTACATTTATTTCAATAATCATTACCCAACTCCTCCTCTCTACTTCACCGTGCGTCTGCGCAATAGTATCTGTCGATTATATATATATGTATCTAAATAGTCTTCACACCCACTTTATTCTTTGACTTGAATATGCTTTACTTCCCTTCGTTCAAGAAAAACAAACAAACAAACAAACTGATTTCATCCTTATGTGTAGTGCGTGAGTGTGTGTATAAATATATATATATATATATATATATATTGTGTTTATATTGACCCATTCCACACTCCTTTGTATTTTTCCTTTTGTCTTTATTTCCTCATAGTTTTCTTTTTCTTTGTCACCGTGACTACCTATATATATAGATACCTTCCCTTGAGAGAAAATTTTTGTTAACCAGCGTACACACAGACACAAAGACTTTATGTTTAGATCTCATGATTTTTATTATTTTTATATAAAGAAAAACTTAACATAAAAATTTAAAACGAATCTGTGGCAATTGATATATATATATATATATATATATATTAAATTTTTAGAAGGGCAGATCTATGTTTAGAGTAGAAATAGAGTAACTATAGAATAAATTTTAATTAGTATATTAATAGATATTTATATGTATTACTTTGTAGACTCTTGTTAAGAGCTTTGGAATAGCTATTTCGTGCTTACCTGTGAGCTAGGGAGTAGAGGTAACTCTGAATATTCTTCCATATACTTGTGAATAGTGTATGATTTTGAATGACATTTTTTTAAAAGAAAAATGGACTGAATTATATGTATATGGGTTTGTATTATAAATTCTCAAATAAGTAGTATTACAAGTAAATTTCTATATAACTCATTATATTCATATAATTAATAATTTAATGAGAATTAATGTATTATTGATTATTATTTCATTTTTAACATGCTTGAATATGTGATGATATTTGATATGAATGGAAGCATGAATTATTATACTTTGTCCTTTAATGATATTTTATTTATCACTGTCATGGCGGTTGCATCTGTAATGGGTTGGAGTGAGGAGGAATTTGTATGTTGAGATTTTTTTACCACGTGGTATGTCATCACTCGGTGCACAGTGGATGGTACTTATCAGGGCCCCTTCTTCCATGTTTTCCTTTGGCCGGGATTTCATTGGAGCTGTGGGACATGTGACACCTCCTTAGTTGTATTCTTTTAAGGAGGGGAGCCATAGTTCAGACTTAAGCTCTACACCTTTGGCAGGGTGTATCTTAGGAATTGGTGAGCTTGAGACAATCCAGTTAAATGGATGGGTTTCTGTTAGACTATGTGTTAGCCTATGGCTCCAGTCAGCGGAATAAGGATGGACGGTGATATAAGGGAGGTTGCATCTTACATATTGCATATTGCATAATTGTATATTACATGTTGTGATGAAAATACAGATTGACATAATGGTGATTAAACTTGTTTTTGTCTTGTATGAGAATTTTGGTATATATGAATATATATGTAATTAGTTCCTTTTTATCATATGTGATTTGCTTGTGTACGGTAGAAACTTTCAGTAGTTACTGAGCCGTGGAATCTCATCCCTATATATTAACATTTTTAGGTGATTGTTCTAGTATAGAGTAAGGGAATGCACCTATGGAGTGAGCCTTGGAGGCTATTTTGTGCTCCTAGAGCTCATGTTATGTCATTTATATTGCCATGACCCTAGGACTTTTGCATTTTTAATTTGTTTTAAGGAAATGTTTCGAGGATTTGATTTAACACTGTAACTTGGGCTTTATTTGAACTGATTTGTATTTTAATGTTTTATATGTTGAACATCTTTATTAGCGATATTTGAATTATTATGGTTAAGTATTTGCTGTTTGATTTAAGGTGTTACATCTATCTCATTACTATTCTGTTGATTTGGTTGCTTTATTTGTGTTAATATCTATTCTAGATTATGGTTTAGTTTTAGTTTTGTTTTATTGTTTTAGTCTGTTTGTCTAGCACAAAGACTCCTGTATTTATAGTTTCATGATTAATGCATTTCTTGTTGGCAAAAAAAAAAAAGACTAAAACTTTTTTATTAACTGCATAATATTTTCATATATCCAAATATATCATGCCCTTTCTAAGCACGATTTAATAATTGGACAAGTTTAGGACTAAGCATGTTGCCTCGATACTCAAGTCAACTCTGTCCTGCCCGAGTCGGCCGGCCTAAACCTATAAAATATTTTTTAAAATATTTCTTTTTTGTATTAATTATTTTATGTATATAACTTTGCTTTATATTTCTCTTGTAATATATTGATTTTATAATTATCACGGGCATATTGTATGATTCTAATTTTAAATTTGATTAAAAGTTTAAAAATGATTTGGTTAATTTAATGTCATGCAAAACTCATTAATGTAATGAGTTTTTTTTTGGTAATGAGTTGAAAACTGATGCAGCAGCCTTGCTTGTAGAGCAGGGAATACGGGTTGACCCTTTACAGGTTCGGGCTTAAACGGGCCCTAAAAAGTACCATATTTTTTAAGCTCGTAGCCCTACAAAACTGGCCCTTCACGGACTTGGGTTTAAACTCATTTTAATTCAAAAAAGATTCTTTTTCAAGTTTTACAATTTATTTATTATTTTGCTTTAAATTGATATACATTATTTTTAAAACTTATAATTTTTTAGTTAAAATAATCATCTAATGTCCAAATTAGCCTTTTTTTTAAAGTTTAAATGAACAAACCATTATAGAAAATAAAATAAATCAAACCAATTAATAGGTGTTTGCCTGTTATTAATACTAGATACTTATGTGTCTCTCATATTGATAATTTGATGTAATGATATTATATTTATTAATTTATTTTTTTAAAAATATTAAACAGGCTTAAAAAAGCCGGCCCTCTGGGCTCGCTTCCCTTTTTAGCCTTTAAATTATAAATCCAGTCCTTGAAAGACTCAGGCCTACACGGATCTGCCTGACGGACTCAACTCGATTTCCTGACTCTACTCACTTGCCAAGCCGACTCCGGTCCGGATGCCAGGAAGTCAGCCTCACACTTTCTATTATATGTTTTAGGAATCGGACAGCTGGGCTTAATTTCATCCTTTTCTCCTTGTACACTCCACCTTTCGTTTTCTTCAATAATCTCCCGAACTTAACCATGGATGAAAGCGATGTGTGGTCTCCAAAGCTTGTTCTCTGTTTTTTTTAGGTGGGGAAAGTTATTAGAAGTACGTGACGCCATAAGTCTGTTCCTTAATTTACTAATCTAGTTTTTGTTCATAACTGAATGGCTGAATATCCGTTGTTATTTTGTGTTTGTTATTCTTCTTGTTCAAAAGTTAGGCCTTGCCGTCCTGATAACAGTAGTAATTCCTTACCGGCAGGCAAATGAATTATTTTCTGGAAGCAAGTCGGCAAGACAGAGATCAGTTGGACAGCGAAACATTTCGATATAGGATAAATTAACCTTTAGATTCCAATTCCTGTCATTTTCATGATTCCTCGCTATTTGATGGATGATCTAATCCTTACGTTTAGGGTAAGTAAGCTGAATAAAATTGTTCCACATAAGTTGAGAGAGTAAAAATTGGCGCTGGGGCACGGGTAGCTTGTCATGGAATCTGGCTTCGCCTCGGTAGGATTGTTTGTTTTTTGGGAAATAAAAGGGCCGGGCATGTAGAAGGGCTGATATTTGTGGGGAGACAAAAACTCTCAGCGAGGGCGAGGAGGTGTAGTGTCTCTGTTGGATGGATGACAACTCCAAGAGGCTGAAATTTCACGCAAAACTCATGATTTTCAGTCGGAAGAGCTCCTAAGAACTTCCAATGGGACGGTTTTGATCTAAATCTCAATTGTAAAAAAGATTATGATGTATTTATAAAAGCAGTGGAAGGAGAAAGCAAATGACAAGGAGATATTATGTGTTTGGATTAGCTTTTTTAATAGTTTTTACGATTTATGAGATAAGTGTATGAGAGGAGTTTTATCTCAGATTACGTAAATCATGATTTGAAACCATAATTTAGAGGTTTGCCAAACACAGTAATAGAAGGTAGAATAGAAACAAATTAAAGGGGGGAAATGATGGTAATGGTAAGGTACTAGCATGATATGACGTACGGGGTGATTAAAAAACAAGGAGAGCAGTGAAATGTGGAATGTAATGAACGAATAACATGGACACATATGTAGAAGGTGTTTGATTAGGTGACAGTGAGGTCGAGGGTGCGGCTCACTGTCCTCCTCATTCTCATCTAAACCAACAGCAATGAATAATTCTGAAAACGCAACGGAAAGCGAAATTATTTATTTGGATGAGAGAGAGAGAGAGAGAGAGTGATAGCATGTGTGACTTAATTAATGCTCAGTAGTGGGTATATATATATATATAGTGAGAGCAGGTGCAAAGGGGGGCCACCAGGGAGACGAAGACAAGGAGGAGATTATAAATTTATAATAAGGGGGAAGACGAAAAGGGGGGTTTTGTCTGCATTGTTTCAGAACACATACAGAATATATTAATATTAATATATACGTGTTTGGGGTGGGGGGTGTGGTTGAAATATATATTCTGTCGCGTCTGTAACGTAGGACACCTCAATTATATCACAGAAAAGTAAAAAATAATAGTTACATTATTTAATATATTTTAAAATATCATTTTTTTTTCACTTTTATTTCTCTTAAGAAATGTCTTTAATTATATTGGGAGTGTTATTTTAGACAGTGAAACCATAAAATGAGTTAACAAAGTTAGAAAGTCAATATTAATTATAAAAACAAAATAAAAAAATTAATTAAACTGAAAACGAGTATGTATCTTTCTTCTAAAAGTGTATTATATATCTCAGGAAATACCAAGGTATTAAAACCCGGACCGGGCATTGAACCGGTCGGGGTACTGGGTTAAAGGTCAGTGGGTCAAACCGGGACCAAACCGGAGCTAAACCGGGACCAAACCGGTGAGAAATTGAAAATTTTAGACTTATAGTATGAAATTCTAAAGGAAAAAGTAAAATTTTTTTTTTTTTTTATAAGTGACCCGGACCGGACCGACCGGTCCGGTCCGGGTCTCACAACATTGGGAAATACAATAGAAGTAAGTAGGGAGAGATACGCGTCAAGAATGAAAAAGTATATTCGCCGGGCTGATGTATTGCTTTATACATATACCAAGTGATTAAATGCTACTCTCTAGTCTCTCCATATACACGCATGCTGCATTATTACTGCGGGTTTCAACGCTCTCCCCTCCGCCATATATATATATATTTGCAATTGATTTTTTCTGCTGTTTCTTGGACTAATTTTATGAATGATGACGACATATAAGTATACGAGACTGGAGATAGAAGGAGATGAAAATGGAAGAAGCAGAGGTGAATGGTGGAATAAAAGAAATGGGGAAATTTCAGTTACTTTTCTCAGTAGCAAATTAATTTCAGTCAACCTCCAAAACTTTTTAAAACTTCACTGTACCCTATGATCAAAATGAAATTAATTGTTGTAGGTAGGGGTGAGCATGGTGCCCAGTAGCCTGGCACGCTCACCCTGACCCTACAAAAAATTGCCAAGCCCAGCCCTAAAAAAGTGGCCCAAAAAAATTTTGGGCGGGCTAATAACCGGGCAAGGGGTGCTGCCCTGCCCATTTGGCCCTGCTCTGAAAATTATTTTCATTTATTTAAAATATAAAATTTCAGATCAATTAAATATTATTTCATATATATATTTTTTATTTAAAATATATATTTTCTATTATATAATACTCTTCTGATTCTCTCTTTTTTACCCTAACCACTAAACACTATTTACAAGTAGATTTCTTCCTTTCTTCTTTACTTTGTGCTGTATTAAATTATAGTTGTTTTTTTATTTTCTTTCCAAATGATTCATCATTTAATCAACTTTTGGGACATTGAATTGATGCAAACCACTTTGACTTCACGGCTTTAATTACAATCATTTTATTTTCTTATTTATAATGGATTATTGATGTTGTTTAATTTTTAAAGTATGGATATTTGTTAAGACATATGGTATTTTTTAAATTTCAAGACTCAAGTTGTAGACTTATTTTGAAATATCCCAAGATGTGAAATCATCGAATGTATTTGAAGTTTATATTACTTAGGGCAAAGTAAAGACATATATGGTATTAGTAACTACAGGAATGTTTATGAAATTTATAAGGAATTATTTTTTTCATAAGTGGATAAGATAAGGCGTTATCACTTGGGTAGAGAAACCCACACTGCCCAGCCCACCCTTACCCAGCCCAAAATGGTTAGGGCTTTTAGCGGGCAGGGCCGGGCATCGGGCTGCAAAATGCAGCCTACCCATACTTTGGGCAGGGCATCGGGCAAGGGTTTCACCCTGCCCATGCCCACCCCTAGTTGTAGGTGAAAAGACAATAATACCCTTCTTTTATTTTTTTTAAAAAAACATTTATAAGAAAAATAAAGGTATTTACAGGATAAAAAAATGGATTTGAAAGAACCTAGAGAATTAAAAACATTTTGGCAATTTAGAAGATAAATATGAAAATTTACAATATAGATGCAAATATTTACAAGACAAATAAACAGATTCAAAAGAATTTAGGGAGTTAAAAAAATTTTGTCCATTTACAGGATAAATATGAAAATTTAGAAAAAAAAATATATAAATAAATAAATAAATTCAAAAAAACCTAAAAACTTAAAAATACTTTAATAATTTATAAGATAAATATGAAAATTCATAAAATAAATATGAATATTTATAAAATAAATAAGATAATTTATAAGATAAATACACAACGTTATAAAAAATAATTTCATTCAGAACATGGGCATGTAATATAACTTCAAAAAATTGTAGTGATTGAAACTGGGGCGCCAATGAGAGGAGGACAGGAATGTACAAATGGGGCCAAAAAGGGAAAAGGTCGGTTAGGGGAGCATCAGGAAACAGGCATGATTATATAATGAGGGCCGCTTCGTTGGCTGACCACTGCTTTGCGCGTCTGACGCCCCTCCTCTCCCATCTGGGCCCCTCCTTTCCTCCTAATTAACAAATTCATTATTTTTAATATTACCAGCTACCCAACAATTCTCAACGTCCTCTCCCTGCCATCCAATGTTAACAGTCAATCTTATCATACATTAAATCTGCACCTTACAATTTTTAATTGAGAAGGGAAAAAAAAGGAAACAAGGGATAATTAATGAGAGAATCCAGATTGTTGATAAACTATTGGCAATTACTAGATGATGATTGAAATTAGCAGGTGTACGAGCGCTGTGCTGCCTGAGAGGGAAAGGGCTTGGACGGATGCATGACAATGACTCCCTCAGTTTTTGCTCCAAACCAATCCCGTCACCCCCTCCACTCTGGTCATTTTGGTCATTTACTAAGCCTTCACCCTGCGCCAGACCCCAGACGTGACTCAACCATATCCCGTCCCCACCACCCCCTGTTGCTTCTTTTACAGCCAACCCTCGTGCCATCCGCTAACACTGCTGCTCCTCACTATTATTTAACTACAATTTTTATTTACTTGAAAAAAACAAGGATTGTTCAAATTGAAGCAGACAAATTACAATATGATCAACAATCAGATTAAAAGAGACAAATGGATGGTGCCACGCCCAGCAGGAGCCGCGCGATTGCTGCTAAATGTCTGCATAATTAGCAGGAAGAATCCATCTTCATCAGGTGGGCTCATATAATTAAGTCGCCGGGTGGTGGGATTGGGAACTCAATGCGCACAACGTGCCTCGCCTCAACAAAAAGCGCCTGCTGCAAAAAATAAAAGCGCATCCGACAATGCCTTCTGCAAATATCTGAAAGGCCAGATTCCTAGTATTCTAGTTTCCCAACATTTCCTCAACAGCATCCACTCCCACTCCCTTCTCAGTTCTCACCTTTCCCACCACCACCCTCGCTTTTCTATTATTTTAATTTACAGACTAATGAAATGGAACATTGCCTGCTCCAAGAAATATGAAACACTGAGAAATTAATTAAGCATGGTCAAAGCTAAGTCAACATAAAAGGTGTGGAGGAGGACAGAAGAGGATTCATTGTTTGCAAGGTTGGGCGGTAAAAAGCAGAGAAAGGCGACAAAATGCGACCAACAGCCAGGTCACCACATGTCACATCTACACCTGGGCGGTTGTTGAGTCCTTCTTCTCTTTCTCTTTTCAACTCCCCTCTCCTGTGCACAATTTTGGAATTATTCCATCTTCCCCCTTCAAACAGAAAACTACTCATACTCACAACATTATATTCTTTTTTATTATTATTTCTAGCTTGTGGAGAGAAGGGCATGCCAACTTCGTACTTGACTATGAGATTAATTGCTCCCATCAACTCAATCCCTTTTGATCTCATTTTAACCCGAGCCAGATATAAAAAAGTCCACGCCTCCTTCATTATACATCCTCCACAAAAATCAATTCCTTAATTATTATATTATTACCACTAAATTAGCCCAGCACCCCCATCTCTGTCGATCATATTATTAATCACCCCCCCTCTCTCCCCTCTCCCTTTTGTGTGTATATATACACACACAATGCCACCTCCTCCAACTGCAACTATCCTAATTATATTCATCTCTATCCTTTAGCATCCCTGCTCTAAATCAGCCATGGTTGTTCCTTCTTCAAATTCCATGAGAACCAAGAAAATAAATGCCGCGGGAATTCCGACTGTGGACTTTTCCATGGAAAGGTCCAAGTTATCGGAATCGGTGATAAAGGCCTGCGAGCAATATGGTTTCTTCAAGGTGGTAAACCACGGCGTGCCGAAGGATGTCATTTCCAGATTGGAAAATGAAGGAATTGAGTTTTTCTCCAAATCCACCTCAGAGAAGCGACAGGCTGGTCCGGCCACACCGTTTGGCTATGGCTGTAGAAACATAGGCCCCAATGGCGACATGGGTGACCTCGAGTATCTTCTACTTCACACAAATCCTCTCTCCATCTCTGACGGATCCAAAACAATCTCCAACAACCCTACCAACTTCAGGTACTGGCTAGTTTCTGCCACTGCTGTATTCTTTCACCTTTTTACCATATCCCTCTTCATTAATTAATTACATCTTAATTACAACCTTCACTCTAATGAAACGTTTGCTGTTGCATATATTAAAACTCACAACTTATAGAATCAGAATGGCACACGTGCTTCGCCAAAAATCAATCTATAATACATTGTTTTTACTTGTATTTATATATAGCAAATAACCAAGAAGAGGAGGGGGAACAGGGGCCTTGTGAGTGTCTTATATGCCAAGCAGGATGGCGGGTCTGTGCTGACTCTGTGCTGACTAGGAAATAAATTTCTTTCTTCACACTATGCTGTTGCTAACGTTTGGACCTTCATGAATTATTGCGAATTTTAATTCTGGATTACTGACAGCTGGCCGGTGAGCAGCATATTTTAAGCTTTTCTTTCTCGTCAAGGGCCAACAGGAAAAACTCGAGATATTAAGCTTTACACACTTAATTTAGTAAAGACATGATTAGATGATTGTCTCGACTTTATTTCTATCTTTGAATATAATTGATGCGTTGTATGTATTCTTGTTTTCATGCTACTGATGGTCCGTCTGCGTGAAAGCGACTTGTATTGTGTGTTATATACATCTGACTATTAGTCGGCGATCCCACGTATTGGTTACCGACTTTCCACGGGGTCCTCCATTAATTCTTGATCTGTCTATGTTTTAACTTGACATCGTGATGATTTTCCCACCCCTATTTCCAATTATTTGATTGTCTCCCGCTTGATTCCTTGTAGCATATATGAAGCTTGCTTGTGGCTAAATTTTCTAAATTCATTAAACAATATTCAGAGTTGAAAAGGTTTGCAGCGACACGTGCACTCCCACATGCACATGTTTCATTTCATATATATATTCGGAAAATATATGATTCAAACTAAACTGCACATGCATGATGATTTTTGTTTTTATAATCAATATAAGCTTTTATATATATGCTGACACGGCTTTTGTTCACTGCGCTGCTATGTATTGAGCATGACTTTTTTTAGTATGGTAGGTAATGAATATTAATATATGAGTAATAGTATTCATGATGATGATGATAAATATTTTGGAGACACCGTTATGTCAAAACAAATTAAATAAAACTACTCTTGTGGAACAAATGAAATAATTCCGGGGGATGAATATATATTATACACACACACTACAAAGCGGATGAGCTTCGAATCAAACTTTAGAGGGCTGTGTTACGAATGTGATAAGTTGCATGGAAAAAAAATGGCAATGTGGAAAAATAGGTAGGCCCCCCCGCCAGAGGACAAAATGTAAACTGTGCACAAGTTTTGCTGCCAGCACACTGCCATCCACCGTCTCAAGTTCTCAAAGCAAATTATAAGGATAACAGTTGGCCAATTTCCCTGGTACATCATCATGTAGAATATAATTAGCTTAATGTCTTGCTGCTGATGATTACTTGGTGGAATGCATGCGTGAAAACTCCACGAGCATCTAAATCTTTTTTATAATGAGTCATGAGCCAGCCAGTCCTGTATTGATTAAGGACAGAAGTACAACTTGGCAAAAGCTATATATCAAATTCCCACTTTGCGTGAAACGCCAAGCGTCGAGCACATAATCATGCTACTAGAAGACAATAGATTCATATATATCCAAAAGTCAGAAAGACATCAATACCCTGAGAATTAATTGGAGTTGTTTATATAAATAAGAAAGCTCGCCTGATAAGAAATGGGAAGGGAGTGTGTGTGTGTAAAGCGTGGGTAGAAAGCGGGGAGAAGAAATAGGGAGGAGGAATGATGTTTAATTTGTTGTTTTGTGGATACAGTTGCGCGGTGAATGATTACATAGAAGCAGTAAGGGAAGTGGCTTGTGAGGTGGTGGATCTGGTGGCGGAGGGGCTGTGGGTCCCGGACAAGTACGCGGTGAGCAAGCTGATCAGGGACGTCCAGAGCGACTCGGTGCTGAGGATCAATCACTACCCTCCAACGAAAAGCAGCAGCAAGCGGGACCCATCCATAGGGTTTGGGGAGCACTCCGATCCTCAGATACTGACGATCCTACGGTCCAACGAGGTAGGGGGACTCCAGATCTGTACGCATGACGGGCTGTGGATCCCGGTGGCCCCAGACCCGAATGAGTTCTTCGTCATGGTGGGCGATACGCTCCAGGTTGGTGTTGCTCCTTGCCATGGCTAGCTAATTCCAACACTTGAATATAGCATAATGATGATAACGCTGAATATGATATTAAAAAAGTAGGTAATGACGAATGGGAGACTGAGGAGCGTGAGGCACAGGGTAATGAGCAACAGAGTAAAGAAGGGAAGAATGTCGATGATGTATTTCGCGGCGCCGCCGCTGAACTCGTGGATAACACCGCTGCCGAAGATGGTGTCGGCGGAGAAGCCGAGTGAGTACAGGCCCTTCACCTGGGCCCACTACAAGCAAGCCGCCTATTCCCTCCGCCTCGGCCACTCCCGCCTTGATCTCTTCCGAGCCCAACACCACCCCCTCCTTCTATAGCCTTCTCTTTCTTTAGTCTTTAGTGCAATTGCATATAGTTCTACCCCGTAATTGTATGTGGGTATATATATATATATATCTTGTACAAAGACCACATCTTTATTATTACCCTCCTACTCTTCCTAGTTTAATCTGCCAATCACATTCTTGACAATCCAGCAGTTTCTCATCCATGCATCATGAAATTGCAATAACCGAATTATAAAGATTAATGCGTATTAGTAAAATATCCAAACCTAACTTTTAACCGCATGGTCAAACAAGGTTTATCTTCAAGACACCTTCTTTCCGCATCAGATGAGCAGCTGGAGTCGGCCGCAATTCTTGACGCTTTTGATAGATATGGTTTGATTAGGTATGGTTTGATACCTTTAAAAATTGCATCTTACCAACATCTCGTCCCGTAAGGCTCTTAAACTTGTGACAAGGTTTCTGTGTCATTGCCATTTGACCCGTTTTGGTTGGAGAGTTAAAATAGTGTATACCACCGATGAAGACGTTCCCCCCAATTAATTAAAACAAGAAAAGCAAAGACACGTGTCCCCTGCGTGTAACTAAATGAAGTCGCGGGTAATGAAAGGCCTCCTTACTAGAAAGTGAAGGCTTGTCCAGCTAGCGTCAGCCTTACCGGCAAAGACCAAATATCTGGTCGCGGCGGTTCCATCTACCAATTAAGGTGCATTGCATGCATTCATCTTCTTTAGGAGATTCAACTACACGACGACACTAATTCCAACATTCCACATATAGCTTTCTTGGTGAAGAGTAACCTTCTTTGCTTTATCTGTAATTATGTCATCTTTTACTAGCAGTAGAAAGAAACCTTGAATCTAAATGCAGTCCGCAAAACTGGTCCTTTGAACGTCACTTTGCGGATAAACACATTATTCCAAAGTTAGTTTAACTGCATTTTCATCATCATGCGCAGAGATGGATGAAATCCATGCCAGATATTCTCTGAGAAGTCCAAGGAGGTCAAACAAGATGATAACCCACAAGTAACCATCAAGCTACATATTAATATATTCTCTTCATCATCACGAGGTTGTCCAACGCTCTTTGACTTACCAAGATTGTAGTGACACAGCTTAGATGGCCAACTAATTAAGATGTTTAAAAAACTTGCAAGGTAAGATCAATTTGCTTGTGATGGTCTCAACTTTAATCTCAGGCTCATGTAATATGTTTTGACACTCAAACATGAAAATTGAATGAAGCAAACTACTTTTCACTCCGTATAATTTAGTGTCACACGGTTTTATTTCCGCAGTTAGGTTAGTACGAAGGGAAAAACAAAACACAAGAGCGAATTATTGTACAAGCAATTCGGAATTGTTCCACCAGGAGAAGAAATGTGGGGTTTTGTTGGGTAGGACGTTAGAAATATAAAGGGAGGGTGCGGATCAGAGAGGGACATATCTGATGTACATAATCTTGTCTGTCAGGCAAAATCTTGAGAGCACATGCACGCACAATCCCTAACCATCATGGCTTCTATTTTGCTGTTACTGGAAGCCTTCATAACGTGCTGTGAGGGCAATCATGAGCTACTTGTGCCAAAGGAGGGCCAAGAGGAGATAGGAGGCATCATGAGAGCCAAGAAACGAGGGGAAGAATGGAGCGATTGCTTCTGGAAGTGTGACCAGCAGACCGAAGCCTGGAAAATAGGAGAGCCTGGCATTTGGCCTTAGAAGAGTAACTGAATAAAGCATCAAGCGATATTCTGTTCTCCGTGTCTATTAATTATTATGTTTTCATGTTTCATTATTCCCCCAGAGTTTAGTAGTAGTTGGTTTGTAGGAATGATCAAGCTGGTCTACCCTAGTAGTCTGTGTTGCGCATGCGTGGTATTCTGTTCCAGTTTCCATCATAGTGCTGCGGAATTTATGGTAATAAATTGAAAAGTGGAAATACAAAGTTATTGATGGTTTAATTAATGCTTAGCTTAATTAATTTAAGAATGTTGAGCATGCCCAGCGTAATTCCAGGGGCTCGGCGTATGGTTCCAACGAAAAGGCTTAGCACTAGGTTCTCCTATCGCCCTTCAGGCTAGGTAGCTCCTCAATCCTCATCTATGTGGCTAGACATCCCCTGCTGATCAAGATTAAATCATTGTTGCTTTAAAAGGCCCGTACGGAAACTGCTCATATCAAACATCATACAATCTAACTGTGGATACTCTGGCATTTATAATCAAGTTTCCCCTATACCATGAAGAGTTTTATTCATTTAAGTGATTGTAGTTTCTATAATTAAGCTTGTTTTAACTACACTGTTATCTTACCACACTCAGATAGAGTTCTTGTGGAATTTGCCAGCAGCCCTCTTACTAAAACTATGATCACTTTACGGTGAATCAAGCCCAAAAGCCCAATTACGAGTAACGAGGCAAATGGAGGACTTGTGTGCATATAATGTAGGAATGTTGTATTAGGACCAGGAGCGTTTGAGCCCTTGCAGTCTAGAGTCTAGACTTTGAGAGCGTTTGAGAAGCAGTAAATTTGCACTTATCTCAACTGAACCCTGTTGAATTGAAGCAGGCTTTAAAACAGATTGAAATCGAGAAGTGTATAAATTTCAAAGACAAAAGTGCTGTGGGTAATGATAGTTCAAAGCACGACTTCATTCAAATGTCACAAGGGACGGGAATAAAATTTTTTGAGTGCTACTGTGCTAAGATTGATTTCATGACGCCAAAAGACGGCAACAAAGGTTCAACCGAGTATGTCTTCATGCACTAATTGAACTGAAAAAACGTTGAAATTAATCTCAGGAGCCCCTATAGTGCCAAGGAAAGTTTCTGGGTCACGTATTTATATCTTCCTACTTCCCAAACCAATATGTTTGACAGTACTTTGATTCGAGTTTTGTCGGGAATTAAACCCACCACCGTTTTTCAACCCCCTCTCTCGCTACCATTACTATATACAGTATGCGTGGGCTCCAGTCACCAGCTATTATCAGATTAATCGAATATATTCAGCGTTGGCTGATCACAGATCTCAGGCTAGGCTAAGACCATAAATGCAAAAGAAAAGAAAAGGAGAGTTGACTGGATATGAAATATTAAACAAAATGTTTTCACAGGTTGCGGCCAAGTGGCTGCTTTCTTCTAGAAATTAAATGAGTCAAGAGCCACCTGGCTCACTCCGCCATCACCATTTCATTTTCTTCTCCTGTTTCCAATTCCTAGTTTTTTAATCAGAACTACAAAAAGTCAACTCATCAAGTCATGCAGGGGTCACACATGCAGCTTTTCCAGTTCAAACGCCTGCATGCATCTCCGACGATTCCACTTGTCGTGTTACAGGCTGGAATCAGAGAGAGGAGGAGCTTGCGCATGAAGACAACAATGTCACCGCCGTGAGACAATGGTCAGTGTGGGGTTGGGCAAGGACTAAGGCAGGTCCGGATGAGGATGAGGAAGCCTGGATCCTCTCTAGTTATGAGGATGAGGTAGCCTCTGGCTTCTCGCTTTTCTTTTTGGGATATAGATATATACAAGGGGAAAGGGTGTCCCCACTTACCTTCATCCCCTAAAAGGCTTCACTGAAGCAAAAATGGAAAAACCCCTGGCGTCTGCTACAAGCTATGTGTGTGGTGTGCGGAGGTGGCTTGGCTATAACATGGAACCCTTTATCTTCTCCATCAAACATGGATTTGCTCATTAGTTAGTTCTCCAATTTGCCTTTCCATTGTCTCTTCTCCACAGCTATTTGATCTTCTGCATGATTGCCACAACCGTGATTTTCCAATTCCCCTGTTTCTGCAAGTAGTATCCATAATTCAGTATGTGTACTATGCTGATTGCCAATGGGAGTAACCAACAACCCGATTGCCTTAAAATTATCTGATGACACCGCCAGAGCCTGCGTAGCCCAGACTTCTTTTAGCCATTAGCCGCACCAACATCATTCAATTTTATCCCATAGGAGAATTCCTCTCACATTAATACATTCTGTTATCCGATGAAGATATCATTAAAGAGCTGCTACTTTAGTCCTATTTAATATTTATAGGTAAAGAGTAGTTTTTTTTTTGTTTTTGTCTTATTAATGAGTCACCTCATTAAATTTTTTCAGATGAATGTACGATTTAACCCTTTACTTGTTATAATGTCAATTTTGTTTTCATGTAGTATTATGTATATTAAGTGGGGGTAATGTTGGAAAATTATTGAATTTTATGATGGAGTTAATGAGACTTACCTAGATTTTCTTTCATCTACATGAAAAATGTTGAAAGTGTCTTAATAATAAGACCAGAAGAGTAATCCGGATCCTCTACACAATTCTACATTTCTTCAACACAGTGAAAAGAACATGTTTCGTTTAAACTTGTATCAATGGTGGCAGATCTTTCTTTATGATCCCCTCTGGTGCCTATATCTTGGTGTTTTAGGAAGTTGAGTAGCTATACTTTGATTTTTGTGCATATAGAATCTTGGAGGCCAGCATGAAAGGAACTGTGGAATTGGTCTGAGCAAGTTAACTATTTGGGACAAGAAAT
The DNA here is from genome assembly GCA_963855925.1 of Inga laurina. NCBI lineage: Eukaryota > Viridiplantae > Streptophyta > Magnoliopsida > Fabales > Fabaceae > Inga > Inga laurina. Next base: position 3,184,161 of record OY979703.1, on the reverse strand, counting down.
TCATGACTTTAAAGGTATCTCTTTCTCAGCAATGGATTAGACATACTGGTTGGACGCCTGAATCTTTCAATTTGGAGCTTCGCTCCTGCTTTTAATTGATTTACTAATTACTAATGGGGTACAACGATTGAGAAGCTTCTTCCCACTGAAATCTATTCTGCCCTGCCCTTCTTTGGGCACATAAATACCAAGAGGATTCCTCACTCCTCTTGCCTGAGATAAATGCTCATGACGCTTCTGTTACTGTGACGAATGTTAAATAGCTTCGTAAGGCAGGCAAGAGGCATGGAATTTGCTTCGTTTACTTTATAGATTCATCAATCGTTAAGCCTAACAGATAAATTTTCTCATCATTTTCCCATCGAGCAATCATTTTAAAACAGATTTACCAGGATTTGCCAAAACTAGAATCCTCCGGATATTTAAAATCTGCGTTATAAATTTCTGGTAACATTACCTTGTTAGCCCAGCAGATGCTATTGTGGACAGAAGGATGTGCAATAAACAGCAATCATCCATAACTCATCCAACTCATTGACTAATAGCCAACATTTATCATCGTTAACAAAAAAAAAACCCACCATATTCGGGTACCTGTATATCCACAGTGGTCAGTCCGGCCACCTGCAACTACGATTCTGGGTACAAACAACTATTTATTACAAATTTTCAAAGGTCATATAAATTATATAGCGCATCTGAATCCGCGATTTCATTTTTAAAAATCGAACAGAAGATTTCGAGAGGTCTCAGACTATTGGAGACATCATTATCAAAAACAAGATCATCAGCCAATGTAGGCAATTTTAATTCATCACTGACCTCGCCCATCATACGTAATCAAGGATATATTTTCTCAAAAAGAAAAACATAAACAAAACGCCCATAAAATTTAGGTTTTAAGAGCTATTAGTGTGAAGTGTGTGGAGGGATCGACCAAAAGGAGGGGGAAAGAGACCACTCAGTGGTGGCTATGGAGTATAAGGTTCGATTCTGCCAGCAATCTTCCTCAACTTAAAATATCAGAAGAGGGAGCTTATGTATCCTCATCGTGAGTTCTCTTTCCCCAAACTATGTATGAATAAAATTTTGGTTAATTTGAAACCAAACAGAAAAATAACAACGGGAAATAACACAAAAGAAGAAAATCAAAGATGGAAGAGATCGCTCAGGTCAGCGGGGTGGTCGACACGCAAAGTATCATCCCAAGATAGAGATAACCCTGCATTCCGGTCTGTTGAGCTTGAATTTTAAGTGGTCATCACTGTGATCTCTTCCAAGAGATTACGAAATCAGACTAAAATACCAGAAATTTGCATATCAAAAGAAAATGGGTTTAAAACGAAATCATAAACCTAGAACCGTGAAAGCTTTCATCGCGGAATGACCAAAACGGCTGCGTGAAGAATCCGTCCACAGCCCCTCTATTTATAGGACGCAGGTAATTTAGGGTTTCAGAGAGAGGCGACCGAAACGCCGACAGTTTTTCACCCTTTTTTTTATTTTTAAGTTTGGTACGATTTTATTATTGAATTTTAATTTCAATTTAAAAAGTGTTAAGTAGCAAATTTGTAAGGAACGAAAAATCGGACCGGTCAATGAACCGGTTACGGTATAGGTTCAAGAGTTAATGGATCAACTGAGGTCTAACCGATAGTTCCACCGGTCATATTAAAATATTATAATTTATTAATGGCAATATATATATATATATTAATATATTTTTAAGCTTCTATAGATAAAAATGAAGATTTTAAAAAAAATGCTTAAAATATATTAGTATTAGTTATAATACTTATACTTATGTAATGATATCTACTTTCCTATAATTATTATATTTTTTTAAATAATTTTTTTCATTATCTTCTTCATTTTTTTTAGATTTGTTCTTTCTTTATTTACTTTTCTCCTCATTTTGGTCTTCAATTTTCCATTTTTCCAAAATAAAATAAAATAATAATTAAAAAAATGAAAAACGGTCCAACCGGTTTTGCGGTTTGCTGGTCAGTTCGGACCGAACCACTAACTGGTTCCCGGTTCAACAAGTTGAACCGGCCGATTCGGTCCGGTTTTTTGTTCAATGCAAATTTTTCCCGAAAGTATGGATCTAAGAGCAATTTTGCCCTGAAATTTTTTTGGGGATCAATTTTGCCCCGGAAGTTTCAAAACGTGGCAATGTTACCCTTTTCAGTTAAAAAATTAACAGTCAATCTCAATTTTTTAACGGTCAACGTTTGTTATTTAACAGAAAAGGGCAATATTGCTACGTTTTGAAACTTTTGGAACGAAATTGATCCCTAAAAAACTTTCAGGGCAAAATTGTTCCTGGACCCATGCTTCCGGGGCAAATTTGTTACTTAACCCATCTATTAAATGTATGCTTAGGCTCTATTTGGTTCGACAGAGGGGATGGTACAGGACGGGACGAGAGGGTTTTTAATATTACCTTGTTTGGATTGATCAGAAGGAAGGGTAGGAGAGGAATTTTAATGTTGCCTTGTTTGGTTCAGAATGGGATAGAAGGGAAAATATTTTTGTTTAGACAACATTACTCTTATTTTATTTATATTTTTTTTAATCTGGAATAATGTTTATCAAAAGCAAATAAATATTATTGTAATACGTAAGTAATAGTTAATATATATATATATATATATAAACTAATTTGGTTCCCATTGTCTTCTTCTGCCTATTGCTTTCCCCTTTGTCGCCAACACTTATTAACAAACCTCATCCCTCACTGTCATAAACAACCGCATCACATACCGCCTCATCATCTTCCCCTTATCAAATGGTAGACTTGTACTATTCCTCTTAATCCATTCATCGCAAAGCAATTTATTCCTTTCTCGTAGATCGCAAACTAGTGTTATTGTGGATGAATTGAAGAACATAGAAGTGTGGTTGTTGTGAAGAAGATAAGAGAGTTGTTGATTAGCGGGTCCTGTGCAAAGGTTGCCGCCGCTGAGGGAGGATGGTGTTGTGGCAAAAATTGTGAAAGCCGAGATAGGAATGGAGCAAAGAGTTATGGTTTCCAGTTTTTTAACTAAGGGTATATTGGTCAAAGTAGGGAAAAATGTTACCCCTCCTATCCAAATCCCCCCATATTGGAGGGGAAGGGAGGGACCTCCTAAAAATTTGCAGTAGCCAAATAAGGGGAGGGTGCAAAATCCCTCCCCTCCCCTCCATTCCCCTCTCCTCCCCTCAAACCAAACAAACCCTAAATTTTAAAAAAACCCTATATAAAGAACTTTAAAAATATGAACAGACAAAAAAGATACTTTCAATTTAAACATCCCCATGAGATGTGAGGTTTGTCGAAATAGGATTTTTAAAATTAATGCTAAACAACACAAATGCTCTCCTTGTATATTTTTAAAAAAGTAATAACAAATAACACCATATCAGCTAAAGCTGGCATAAGAATCGTGTCTCTTTTGGTGGCAGAGATGATCGACGGCTCTGCCTGCTGGAGAAACCACTAAACGGTCTCGCTGTTAGATTTGTGACTCAACTCTCTGGTCAATTGGAAGATTTCCATGGCACAAAGAGTGGGAATCCTTATCCTCCCTCCCATGCCTTCAACTTCGGTTTTGTCGTTTCATCCTTGCCAAAAACAATGAATAAAACTCGTGAAAGTTTAGGACTTTTCAGGCATCCTTTGATCAGAGTCGTCCCATCCTTTTATTTTTTTTAAAAAAAATATACAATTCTTGTGTCTTGTTCATGGATCCTATGGGGAGCAAAACAATCGCAGGAGGTGCCTAACTTCTTGAGTTTCCCATCGCAACAACCCACAAACCAAAATAATGGGAGAGAACAAGACAACATAAATCAATAATTTCCTAATTGTGATAGCCAATAAATAAGATAATAACAAGTAGTTGTTACTGCCCAAGAGGCATTCCAACAAAGACACACCAAAGTTGAAGGTGGGGAGAATGAGGATAAGGATGCCCACAATGTATGCCGCTAGAATCTTCCAGCTGACTAGAAAATTGGGTCACAAATCTAACGGCGAGACCATTTAGTGGTTTCTCCAGCAGGTAGAGTCGTCGATCATCTCAGCCACTGGAAGCGGCACGGTTCCAGTGCCAGCTTTGGGGTTATTTGTTATTACATTTTAAAAAATATACAGGGAGCAATTGTGTCTATTGGCATTAATTTTAAATATCCTATTTTGAGAACCTCACATCTCACTGGGATATTTAAATTGAAAGCATATTTTTGTCTTTTCATATTTTTAAAATTCTTTATATTGAGTTTCCCCTATTATTTTCCCATAAACTATTATTTATTGTATTATATATTAATAATATTAGAAAAAAATAAAAAATAAATTTCATTACATAATGAATTTTACGTGTGGTAAAAATATAAATATCTTAACATTGTACTATCTTGATATCTAATAGGTTGGCCCAAAAAAAATTAGCTTCAAGGGCCATTTGGGAACTCAGTACCTGTTTGAGTTAGTGCTGAAAAAATATATTTATATAAGTTGAGATAAAACTCATTCAACATACTTATCTTATATACCATAAATCATAATGAAAATGTAATTTTTACGGCTAATTTAAACAAACCCTTTAAGGTTAATGGAAACGAGGAAGTCCTGTTTTTTAAATATTTCTTAATGTACATGTTTCTTCCATTTTTAATTTGATATTTGTATTTTTATTTTATTAGCATAATTAGCATCAGTACATAAACAAACCAAAAAACAAAAGTTATATACAACAACAACAAGGAACAATATTGCAGACACCAAAAATTAAACTCCATGCCCTAATGGAAGTGCAACATGCAGAATATTTCATTGCGGGCTTCATTCCCACAAAAGTACTTCCACGAGCGCAACAGCAAAGCTATCCCATCAATTTATAAGCACTGGATTTAATCAAATCTTAAACACAAGGCTGTGATCTGTTGCTTTAAAACGAAAAGGCCACTTCACTAACATCATCATCGAACCTACTCGACATGTATCTTTCCTCTCTTGCTACCTATATGACACCAAAGTTTGTACGCCAAATTACAACGATGCAGCCCCTTAGAACTCATCACAAAGTTGTTGCCGTAAGAACCATATATTCTCATCGCTCCACAGATTCTCCAGCGGGTCTTCCTGTTCTGCTGCCTGGGTCACCGACCCGTTTCCTATTGGACGACCCGTTGTTTCGCTGCTGTCTGAATTCGAAGAGACTCGTCGCTCTGGTCCCGCATGGACAGGGGTGCAACAGTAATTGGGTCTTCTCTGCTCTGTCCCCGAACCGGTTTGATCTTCGGACGAGGCCCGAATCCGCTCCAGCAAGCGGGGAATCCAAACGTAACGCAGGGCGTCTCTAAACTGTTTGCTGTTCACCTCACACTTGAGCTGCTTCGCCTGCTTTATCACTCTAGTTCTCCAATAATTTTTTATCTCGTTGTCTGTTCTTCCTGGCAAATGCTCTGCAATTTTCGACCACCTATAAACACGGGGAAAAATAAATAATTATCAGGGATTCCTCCAAATGGATCAATATCTTCATCCATTCCATTCGACTGACGAAAGTATCGTAAATCATACTGAAAACTAGTGTCGACTGGTACCTATTTCCCCAGCGAGAGTGGAGGTCGAGAATCAATATCTGTTCTTGGAGTGTGATATTTCCGCGCCGAACATCGGGACGCAAGTAGTTTAGCCATCTGAGTCTGCAACTTTTGCCCGTTCTATTCAGACCTGTAGGTATTGAATTACATGGTGTTATGAAATACTATAAACTATACACGTGATGATGGTTGGTGGAAGCCTTCACAGCTTGAACCATGGAAGAGATATATGTACGGTAAAACAGAGTGGTTAGTGGTTACCTGCACAGCGAGCGACGAAATTCCAGCGACCTTCACCATGAGTGGCCACGTAATTGGCGAGAATGGTGTCCTCTTCAACAGTCCATGGACCTTTCCTCACGCACATATCGTCTTCACTTTGATTTGCTTCATACTCCCCTATCATCTTTGAGCCCATTCCTCTGTTTTTCAGGGAACCTAGAGAGTATTTGGCGAATGAGGCCTAGGTGGGAAGAAACAAGTGTGTTCGGGGCTTTGTTAGTTGAACTCTTTATGGGGGGATTTGGAATTATATATAGAGTCGGACAAGACTAACTCACTCGTAAGTCTACGCAAGAAATGTGTGGGATTGGCATATGGCTTTGTGCGTCGAAAACAAGACAGCAGCAGTGCTCCATGCTCCTCGATTCATTTAATATGTAGAAAACAGGACCAGCTTCAATAAATTATTAAATTGACTTATGCTGCCATGTAGAGTTTGACCCATTGACTTCTCCTTTGTCCCGCAAGGCACGCGCAACGAAAGATGTCATATTTTCAAGTTGTGGTATATCTGGTAAACATATCATTCAACCGTCTTTCTTTATTCAATTGCTGAGTAGTTGCACTGCGCCAGTGTCATTAATTTTCTATATGTAGCATATCTATAAGGCTTTGCAAGTGTTTTGACTGTTAGGCTACTTGCTTTTTACCGTGTGAGGAATGGAGATGATTAAAGACCACGAGTTGCACACGCAGGGCCCGACCACTATGCCACGTATCTTGTGCTTTTTAATTAACTATTGGGCGAGAAGCATAGAAATGGGCATATAGGAGACTATGAGGGTCTTCCACTACCCAAGAATGGCTTTGCCCTTCGAATGGATACCAAAACTTGAACGTTCCCATCACTTATCTAATTCTAATTGCCCGATCTAAGAATAGATTGGGATGTTATGCGCACAGAAAAGCAGCGAAGTCAATACAAGACTAGGGAAGAATTGGACTGAACAGTGACAGGGTGATGAAAATGACATGGACAGGGAATATTAGTGTTGACCCCGCAGCCTTGCGGGCCATCGTCCAGGGAAATTTTGTTTATATGTTGAAGATGAAGTGAAATAAACCAATCACATATCATGTGGATCTGGGTTCAACTGAATAAAATGAGTCTTCCCCTGGATAACTTTCAACCCCCTCCATCATGAATCGCGTAGAATTCAATCTCTGTCGTACGTGCTACTCATATGAAACAGAAAAGACAGTAACGTAACATGACCAAGATAGTCAAGTCCATGGCTTACTGTAAAATCCTTGTGCAGCTGTAGACGTCAAATAGAATGTTTGCTTTACTTTAGTTACGAAGAATGACGCTGATGCTGATTTGAATGGAGAGGGCATATTCTAGGGATTACTCCCAAAGTGGGGGGAAGAGCAGAGAAGGAAGAAGCGCCAACATTCACAGGGTTGGGTTTCGAAAATGCAGTTATTCCTCCCACGAAATTGCGTTGCAACTTCCATTCCCTGTATTCTTCTTATGCTTCTACTTTTAGTATCGATTCATCCATTAGTCCAACATTGACAATGCAATATTCCAACTCAGCTTATTTTAAGCGGAACTTTTAGGATCAGATATTCGTTTCTTAATTACGAGGACAACGTTCGATTTGGGTAGCCATATTTCCCCGTTAATTAATATTCCTCTCAATATCCTTGTTTTACCCCCCAAGTTATTAATTACTGCAACCATCATGCCTCCCAGACGCATCTTCCAGTCTTGTCCTCTGTGAATGCCATTGGATGTCCATATCGAAGTTAATAAATTGTGGAGCACCCACTGCTTCAATAATAATTTGGATCTTTTTATGTTTATGTAAAACATATATATGGTATTTTTTGGGGGAAAATCAAAATACCGCACTAAATGGTAGGTCAAAAGTGATTAATTTTCTTTCTTGGGGGGATCGTGATCGTACCGCCATCATATATATATATATATATATATATATATAATTCATGAAAAATAGAGCATGGAATGGGTTGTTGGCGTAATGATGAGGTTAAAATTAGAGCTGGAATTCGGGCTGAGCCCGTCGGGCCTGCCCGTTTAGACCCAAGTCCTTTAAGGGTCGGACTTATGATTTAGAGGCTAAAAAGAGAAGCGGGTCTAAAAGGGCGGGCCCTGTAGGGTGGGCCCTGCAGCTCTGAGGGCCGGCCCTTTTAGGCCCGCTTAATATTTTTTTAAAAAATAAATTAATAAATATAATATCATTATATCAAATTATCAATATGAGAGACACTTAAGCACCTAATAGAGTATTAATAACAGGAAAACACTTATTAATTGGTTTGATTTATTTTATTTTCTACAATGATTTATTAATTTAAACTTTAAAAAATAGGCTAATTTGGACATTAGATGATTATTTTAACTAAAAATTTATGAGTTTTAAAAATAATGTATCTCAATTTAAAGCAAAATAATAAATAAATTGTAAAACTTAAAAAAAAAATGTTTTGAATAAAAATGAGTTTAAACCCGTTTAGGCCCGAGCCCTGTAGGGCCGAGGGCCTAAAAAATATTGTACTTTTTAGTAAATGGGCCTAAACGGGCCAACCCATTTAGGCCCGAGCCCGTGAAGGGCCGGGCCGGCCCGTATTCCCAGCTCTAGTTAAAATGGAACAGGCTTTGTTTGAAGGAGTAATCAATAAGCAGTGTATAATCTATATTGGATAGATATCTAGGGTGTTTTTAGATTTACGGTTGAATAGGTGACTTATTTTTATTTAGACTTATGAAATCTAAAATTTAGAAAAAAGTTAGATAGGATAAAATGATGAGTATTTGGATTAACGATTGGATAAATAACTTATATAAAAATGAATGATGTTTGGTTTGGATTTTGTATAAGTGGTTTTTGTATTATTTAAGAGAGAAAATGTAAAAATTATGAAAAATGAAAAAATAAAGGGGTAATTGTAAAAAAAGACCTCATTGGTAATTTAATTGCCAAATAGGACCTGAGAAGATATCTACACATGGAGGGATTTTTTCACAATTTTCTCAAAACTTAACTTTGAAAATTTGGTAATGGTACAATTTTAAATAAAATTATATCAAACTCTAATTTAAATATTAAATCATAACTCATATTTTCATATAGCTCAAAATCTAACAAAATAAACCGATTAAAACCTTAATAATACCTCCAATAATCCAAATAAATTTTTTAAACTAAATTTAACGGGTAAAAACACCATATAGAAACTAATTCATGATATGTTTATTAAAAAAAATTGATTATAAAATCATAAAACAACTAAATAATAAATCTAAACTAATTAAAATTAATTATTAATTATTCTTTACATTTCTACAGTCATACATTGACAAAACTCAAAATTTGTTTAAACTTTCATCTCAAAGTATTCTCTAATTAGCAAAAGATTACTATCTAAAGAAAGAGAAAATTATTTAGAACATTTTTTATAAAAGAAGTTTTGTGATTGAAGTAATTTTGAGTACTTCATTAATCTTCAAAGATATTAAAATACTTCTATCAATATTATTTTATACACATAGGCATATAAACTTCATCTTGAGGCTTATAATTTTTTTCAGTCTTTATCTTTTTAACCTTCAATCTCATCACTCAACCAAACATCTTGACCAAAATACTGTCCAAACCCAACTACTGCATTGTTCAAATCCGATTGATGGGTAAATCGTCAGAAGAAACACGCTGATAATCATATCCTGAGAGCCGATAGGCGATAGTCCAAAGAAGGCGGTGGGTTGTAGGAAGCAACAGTAAAATAAAATGGTCATTTTGGTTACCAATGGAGCATATATGACACCATCTTTTCAAGGAATATCAGGCCATTCAACAGAGTGCAGGTGGACGTCAATCAATTTATTCTGCACTGCTAAGAGAAGAGAGAAAGAGACGGTAATAATGGATTGTGGAGAGGGTAATTCATTAGTAATTATGAAAATGGAATTGAACGGCGATGGTGGAGACTTGGAGATGCTCTGCTTTTAAGCTGTTTTCCAGAGAATAGTTGACCCACCCCATGTATTCCAGAGAATAGTTGACTATTCTTTCCATTTTGCGTTAATTGCGGCATCCCTTGTCATCTGCGAATGGAAAATTATTAATTTTTTGATACACAATACAGTGGAAAAATATTAATCTAATTTCAATTTTTGATCCGGCGGCGACGGTGCTTGTGTTTACTGTTTATCTCCCATTTCCCCGGATGAACAATGTATTGCTGCTTTGCTTTTACCAAATGAGTGAAATCTGGCAACGCGTTCACGTGTCTACATTCTGAGTCGTGATAAGCACATGTATAATCACGTACGGTATCTGCATTACTAAAATGACATAAACACAAAACCAAATTAGAGTACGTATAGTTTATTATGAGGCGATGGGCACAAGATCATGAGAACAATGCATGAATCTGAACACAATGCACGCTTCATTTTTCCTTTGAAACAGAAAAGAGGCAACCAGATATTGAAGACTAATCAGGCCTTGTGTGTATGGTGTCTCAACTTGTACAGTGAACACACTGATGTTGGTGTTCCAATGTCTCTGGTAATGACGCCTTCCCTAACACACGCGCCCTTTATGGCCAATGACCATAAATAGTCTCCTAACAAATCAAAACTGCTCTATAATTACTCGGGAGAGGGATGTCTCTATTGATTTCCCTCTCCATTTACTTTCTATTAAGTGTATCTATCATTAGATCAAATTTTAATACTTGAGATTTAATAATTTATAAAGAATTTCATTATAATAAAAATCTATCATGATAAATCTCAACCATTGAAAGTTGATTTAATGATAAATATATTCAATGGAGAGTAAATGGAGAGAGAAATCAATGGAGACACCCCCACCCACAATTACTCATAAACCATGCACGTCATGTGTTGGCTTTACTTCGATTTTCAATATTTGTTTTTTTCTTTATTGTTATTCAGCAAAATCTCAGCCATTCTATTTGAAGCAATGAGCCAAGTCACTAATTCTACCATCGATACAGGTAACCAATTATATTCTACACACATATATACCCCATTTCATTTCATTTTCAGCCGAGACACATTTTTCTATCCTTCCCCCTGGATGAGCTTCTTCGGACAAAAGTTGAACCTGACTTGTCATGAATGGGCCCGTTGGACCAGGAGAAGGCCCATAAGATCTGGCTATGGCAGGGCTTAAGCCCATTTTAGTCAGGGCTGGCTTCAGACACTTTAATGGGAGAACGCCATGACGAGGTTCCCCGTACAAGTGAAGAGCTGGGCTGTTATTGGCGCAGGTGCAGCTCTCTATTTTCCCCCCAATTCCCAAACGGTTCAGAAAAAAAAAAGGGCGGAAACTGGGAATGAGAGATTAAATGAGACGGGAATGGAGTGATAATTGGCCTAAAAAGCCGAGAGAAGGGGCCCACGGGGAGGGAGGTTGTAACTTGTAAGTGTTGCGTAGCATGGGGGGGATGGAAGTGGGTCAACCAAATTTTGTTGGCAGGCTCCTATTTATCTCTCTCTTGCTCTTTTCTTAGTATATTTTTTACCCACGCCGGATTCTGTCCTGCGCTACCTGATGATTGGTGGCAACTAATATTTTTCGTTTCATTATGATTATAATTAATTGATCAATTAGCTGCGTTTGTATAGCGACTTCAGCCAAAACGGAAAGTTTACTCTTTCCACCTTATTATTATCACAATTCACAGATCGTACACAGTCACAACAATAGTTGCATTCGTTGACAGCTCAAGACCAAACTCCAAGCTTGTCGAGTTCATTCTTAATTTTTGAAAGCTCTCCAGCACGCCATGCCCATTTTAGCAAAAATGACATATTGACGTTGACGAATTCATGAGCTAAAAACCGAAACAATAATAGATTCGATTAAAATATCCCTTCTAACAAAACACAGCAAATAAAGATTTCACTTTCGGGGTGAGCAAGTCGGGAGTTGGGCTGCAATTTTCAAACAGGTGAGATTGAGAAAAGTTAAATAAGTAGGTGCTGACCTGCTGATATCAGATCACTGATGAGTGGCTGCCGATGAATAGCCAGCGTATGGAGGGCAACAGAAAACGAGTGGCGATATTTTAGAGTGCAGAAATGAAAAGAGCGCGGGAGAAAGTTCAAGACCATGGGCCCCGCCACATCACGACAAAAAAGACTGTGCCATATATTTATATTGTATTAGTCATGACATCAGATTTATCAGTAAATAGAGAATTCAAAGTGCCATATATGAAAACATTTGTATAGAATAAGTTTTGTAATAATGGACAGCCCGCATCACGTCATCAACTTTGCCGAACACAATGACAAGCATCATTGTCATTAAACATGTATTTTATTTTAGATCAAGTAAAAATACAAAGGAGGGTGAGGTGTGACGGGAGGAGCGTTCAATATTTTGGAGCCATGGACCGTCATCGATGACATGAGGCCTGCGGTGCAACGTAACTCTGAATATCAACCACGATTTAGATCCCCATTCCAGTAGTGTCCCACACCCCCACAAGTACACGTAGGTTCATCCGTGATGAACGGGCCTTTCACTACTTCCCTCTCCATTCTTCTATAACCCTCATGTTTGCTCATCTTCTACATACACGAGATTTGATTGATTGATTTATCCATAATTAACCCTCAAAATTCTCAACCTACCTCCTTCCCCATCACATTGCCTGTTCCTTTGTTTCATGTATTCAGATTCAGGGGCTAGCTTGCTCCAAAATCAATGTCGGGCAAGTTTTTAACCACGTAAAGTGTGCGTGTATATTTTGCTAGCGAGCGATGACATTATCTATACACAGAACAAAGCTTCCTTCTCTGACTTGTTACAGAAAAAAAAAAATACTCCTATGTATAAATGAATTAAAAATTAAAAACATAGGAAAGAAAAATTGATGTACCAAGCTTCGCAATGTTGGAGGATGTTCATGAAAAAGGGGGAACCAGTAGCGTCTTCCAGCGTGTTCCAAGGGACATGCTATTCCCAGGGGACCCTTTTCCAGAAGCATCCCTCGACCACCCCACCGCCGTCAGATCGTCCCATCTTACCACGTGGTGGACGCACAGCCATAGATCTCTTCATTACGTACAATCATCCGGAGCCACCATACCGTAAAATCGCATCGCCCTTTCTTGCTTATAAATAGAAGCCCCACCCTGATGCCCCTCCAAGTAGAGCATCCTTCGAAGTAGCAGATATTCCTTCAGCTTGGCTTCTTCCCCTGTTCTCTATCCAGCTCTATCCTCCTCCCTGCGAATTTTAAAGCCTTCCTCATTCGATCGAATCCGATCCTTTCCTTTCCAACACTACTGGTCTTTGATCTGATTCGTGCCTCTCACTTGTGAAACTATGGCCCCCGAACTCGTCCCTACCGTGGTTAAGTCCGGTGTCTTTAGCAGCCCGACCATCCTGCCGAGTCGCGCCTACGTCACATTCCTTGCCGGGAATGGGGAATACGTGAAAGGCGTTGTGGGCCTGGCGAAGGGCCTGAGGAAGGTGAGGTCGGCGTATCCCTTGGTGGTGGCCGTCCTCCCCGATGTGCCGGAGGAGCACCGTCGCATCTTGGAGTCTCAGGGCTGCATCGTCCGCCAGATCCAACCCGTTTATCCTCCCGAGAACCAGACTCAATTCGCTATGGCCTACTACGTCATCAACTACTCCAAGCTCCGTATTTGGGAGGTACCTTCTTACTTCTTACATTCTTCGTCGCCACGTCTTACGTCGTCTAGATGTTCTGGTAGGATCTGTTTGTTTACGTAACATATAGAACTCATGACGTTGTTCGTGTTCTCATTGGTCCCCATGTCCGCGGAGGCCCAATAGCATTTCTGTAACACATACCTACTTTATATTTTCTCACCCGTAAAAGCATTATGATTACTCTGCAATTGAAAGGTTGATCAATTGATTTGAATGGGTTTGCCAAATCTTTTACCGGGTTCTTGTTGAAAGTTTGCCCATTGGTGTACTAAACTTATTATTAAAATGAAATGATTGCAGTTTGTGGAATATAGCAAGATGATATATTTGGACGGAGACATTCAAGTGTACGACAACATTGACCACCTATTTGATCTGCCAGACGGACACTTGTACGCCGTCATGGACTGCTTCTGCGAGAAGACCTGGAGCCACACCCAGCAGTACAAGATCGGGTACTGCCAGCAATGTCCGGGCGGGGTGCAGTGGCCGGCCGAGATGGGTGAACCGCCTGCTCTGTACTTCAACGCCGGCATGTTCGTTTACGAGCCCGGCATGGAGACATACCACGATCTCTTGAAGACACTCCAAATCACTCCTCCCACACCTTTTGCGGAGCAGGATTTCTTGAACATGTACTTCAAGCCCATTTACAAACCTATTCCCTTGGTCTACAACCTCGTCCTTGCCATGTTGTGGCGCCACCCTGAGAATGTGGAACTTGACCGAGTCAAAGTTGTCCATTACTGCGCTGCGGTAAGTGATCAATCTCCATAAGTTCAATTGGTGTAGCAAACTAGCAATTCAATTTTAATGACGTGACACTGATCATGAATGGTGAACAGGGATCGAAGCCGTGGAGATATACGGGGAGGGAAGAGAACATGGATAGAGAGGACATAAAGATGCTGGTTATGAAATGGTGGGACATATACGAGGACGAATCCTTGGACTACGACAAGGGCAGGAATGGAGTCGAAGGTGATGCTGAATCAGTGAAGAGGGAATCACTGATAGCAGCGATGTCAGAGGCTGGTCAACTGCAGTATATAACAGCCCCTTCTGCTGCTTAATATGCAGACTCCCGCTGACATGGGAGTATTCTGCTCACAGAATGGAACCTGCTTGGAGCTTTGGCGTTTCAAGATAGTTATTGGTTCCTTTGATTCTCTATAAACATGGGGGAGTGGGGTTTTATTTTATTTTCCATACTATATATTGTGGGATTTTGTTTTTTTCCGCTTAGGTTAATTAAGCCGGCGGTGTTCAAACGTTGGGGATTGGTGCTCATGAGCGTGGGCGTCGCTTTTGCTCCGGTCCTTACTAGAATTGGCACACCCTCGGGCATAGGGTGAGTACGTTAAAGTTGATGTTTGTAAAATTTGCCGCGCGCAAGTAATGTTACTATGATGCATAAGGTGGAGTGAAATGTATTTTACAATGCAATGATATGTAATTGTTGTGTGCGCTGGCCAAGTACGAGCTGCATGCTTTCTTACTTCGAGAGATTTCGAATCTTTTTTTTTTATTATTATTAGAATGCGACAAATATATTAAAAATAAATCTTTCCTAATTAAAAGAAATGGAGGGAGTGTGTCTGGGAAATGCACAGGATAACGGTTTTGGTGCGAACAACAAAAACAAAAAAAGATTTGAGGTTAAGAAAAAGCGCTAAAAAAATTAATGTGAAATATAAAAATGATAGCGGTCCGGCATGGGAGAAAAATAAATGACCAACATGTGAATGGGAAAGACGACCAGTGGCTTTCACGGGATATTGAAGGGTCGATTGTCAAGCGATGGAAGAAGGGCCTCCCTTTGAAGCAATGGTTATTAAGTAATGTGACATTTGAGCATTCTTGTCTAATTTAAAAGGTAAAATGAATGGAGTGTGTGAAATGACGGTCCAGGGGTGGGTCTTCTACTTTTGGGCTTGAGCAAGTTGACGAGGGATAATATGATTAAGTGTGTATTCGATTAGCTTTTAGAAAATAATTTTTACAGCTTACGATGTAAGTATGTGAGGGAAGTTTTTTTCTCAATTTACAGAAAAATATTTCTGAAATCATGATTTTAAAGGTAGGCCAACCCACACTAATGCTTTGTTGAGTGGCTGCTGCTTTCAAAGTAGGCCTTAACATGTCTGCCAGGCACGACAAGAGATTCGGACCCTCTCAAATGCTTCACGCCAAGCACCGATTCCTTGGATAGGATACTGGTTTCTCTCTGGTGCTTCATCTTGTATTTTCGAATATGATTATATGATATGGCACAAGACCTATATATTGGCCATATATATATATTTAGGATCTCGAAAAGGGGGCAGCTGTGTTGTGAGTTTCAACTCCTTGACTCCTTGTGACCAGGCTCTCTCTCATCCAGACAGAAGGTACATTATACTTGCACAGTATGGGTCCAAGTAGTAAAATCACTGCTTAAATGTAAAGTCGAGAGTCGATTACCCCACATCAGTTATTCATCTAGAAAAAGAATATATAGTTAAATATTCTCCATCAAAAAATTATTTTAAATATTATGATTCCATTAAATTAAGTTGTGTTTCAAAAAGGGAAATAAAGTTATGAATATATACAATTATACATGACTTCAAGTATATTTTCTAGTGTTCTTACCCATCACATCAGAATGGGTACATTTTAAATTAAGTTAAACTATCAATGAAGAGAATTCACACTTACATAATACTGATGGGTGGCTAAAAATTACTTGTTTTGATTTCATTAAAAAAAAAAAAAAGCACAATGAGCATATAAGACAAACTACTATTTCAGATTTTATTTCTTAAAGTATTCTTATGAAAAACTATTAAATTAAAATATTTTAAATAGGTTGCCATAATGAATTAGGATTTTGTACCCTTTTCACATGAGAATGCATCACATATATTTTATAGGGAAAATTTCACTGCACTCCTCTATAGCAAATTATTCTCAAACATCCCATAAAACTTTCCGAAATTTCATTATCCCCTAAGACTAAACCGAAGATAAAATTTGTGGTTGAAAAGCCAATTGTGCCATTATTTTATAAGTCAAATATGATTATGTATGAAACACGTGTAGGAATTTATAAGTCAAATATACTTATTTGTAAGACAAACAAGTGAAATTACACGATCATTTCAATCATGTACAAGACAATGAGTATATTCATAAAAATACATGTTATTTATAAAACACATGCAAGAATTTATAAGACCGTCTCGATCATGTATAAGATAAGCGCATAAATATCTTTTCAGCCAAAAAAAACTTAATGTCAGTTTAACTCTATTAAGTGAAGTGAAGTTTCAAAAATTTTTGGGGTTGTTTGAAAATAATTTGCTATGGAGAGGCGTAGTGAAATTTTGCCCTATTTTATATTGAGAAAATTATAGCTACCAAAGACCTAAATTTATGGGAGGGGATCTTAAAATTTCTAATTTGAAATTATCTAATTTCCTGCATTCTCTTCTCCAATCTCCACTCCAGTTCCGATCCCAAGCCTTTTGCAGGCCTTCAGCATAATTTTCTCTTTTGTATTTCATGATTAACGCACAATTAATTCACCATTTCAATATTTTTCATCCTCTGCTTTTTGTGGCAACTCAGCAAGGACTCACAACGATAGTTCAAAAAAAAAAAAAAAAAAGCCCGCACTCACAACTTACAACTAAATTCATTCCTGTGCCCGTCAAAAATATCCGACCCTGCGCATTTATTTTAACGCTAGCGAACATTAATAATTTATTAACTACTGTATAAAGAATAAAAAAGATATTCTTAAAATAAGTATCTTTAAATTATCTAATCATTTAAAAATAAAATAATTTATCATACTTAATTTAAGTTAATTTAATTATAATATTAAACATTTAAATTTAAATTAATCATTGTTATTTTTTTAAGTTGTTGCCACAGTTCTGACCATCTGCATCGGAGCTCTGGTGGCCGGCTCAACAATCAGCAAGGGTTCTTACCCGTTTTTTTTGAAAAAAATATGAGAGGCATTTTTGTAAAAACACCAAAACTTTAAAATTTCATATTTCTATCATATTACCTTTGTATCATTTCTCTATTTTATAAAAATTTTTGATATTTTTCAAGTTCAAATGATATTTATCTATCATTTTTTTTGTTTTAAAGCTAGCAAACGTTAATAATTTATTTATTACTATATAAAGAATAAATAAGATATTTTTAAAATAAGTATCTTTAAATTATTTAATCATTTAAAAATAAAATAATTTGTCATATTTAATTTACTTTAATTATATAACTAAAAATTCAAATTTAAAAGAAAATTTTAAGGGAATGTTTTAACATGAAAAAACCAGTGTTTTGAAATCCAAACCGAACTAGCCGGTCTGGCCTAAGAACCCATGAACTAGCCTAAAAACCGGTCCTGTCCAGTAATTTAAAAAAAAAAACTGATTTTTTTAAATTTTTTTTTAGCATTTCATATTAATAACCCTAAAATCTTTAATTTCTCATCGGTTTAGTCCTGAGTTAGCTCCGGTTTGACTCCGATATGATTCACTGACCCCTAAACTAGCCCCCTGGCTAGTTCAATGGCCGGTCAGGGTTTCAGAACCTTGGAAAAAACCAATAAGGGTAAAAAAAATAGGGAGAATTCCAGATAAATACCATATGAAATTTCAAAACCCCCAAATGTTTGTTGACATTTGTAAAGGACATAAAGGTGACATGGACCAAATTGAAATTTTAAAATGTTGATGAATTTACCATTATACCCTCAATTTTTAAATAAAAAGAAAGAAAGATGAACCCCCCGGGTTTAGGTGTCCGCGGCACTCCTCTGGTCTGAATTGTCACTGGAAAAAATAGAGGTCTAGCGATAAAGATAGAGACAATAGTGTGGATGTGGTCAATGGTGTTTGAGGAAAGAAGAAGAGAGGGAGTAAGAACAAAGGTAGTCGATGGTGGTTGAGAAGCATTTGAAGGAGGAAGGAATTGGTTGGGCATTGTGGGTTTTAAGAGGTTACACTAGGAGAGAAGATTTATGCAACAGAGGGAAGAGTTTGGTTGAGGATATTAGAGAAAATCAAGAGGCTGAGAAAGAAAGACGTAAACAATAAAAGAAGATGAGCAGTAACGAGATTGACAAAATGTGTGATGAGATCAACAAAACAAGACTATAAAACCCACGCGATGCGCAGATCGTCCCACTCAGAGCCTTTTTAATCTAAGAATTACAGTATAAAGCAATACTCGGGTCATCTCACTCAAATAGCCTTTTTATTTTAACTTTCTAAATAAAACTAAATGCTAAGAAAATTAGCTACGAAAAAGAGGCTTTTGAAATTAATATTTTTTTATTATTAAATGCAATAAACAAACACGCCAAAATAAAAGAGAAAATGTAATACATAAACAAACATGCCACTCAATTAAATCATAAGAAAAGTATATATAAATTGGAAATTTTCATGAGTTGATTCACTTTGATTATTTTCATGAACCTCAAAGGTTTCAAACTTGTACATAATTCCTCTGTCGGCTCATCCATGTAACGTTCAATCACTCCTTTTTGAGTTATATTAACCTTTACTCTTGCAAGCAAATGTTACGAGTGTAAAGTTTGACCAATCAAAACAAAGGAGTATAATATTTAAGTTACATCATGATATAAGCATTAACAAAATGGCGAGCAAATGATATGATAATAGTGTTTAATACTGATAATAATGTATAATTGTGACCATTAGAGATTGATACTAATAGTTTCTCTAAACAAATTGGTTTACCTCTTTATCAATCAGAATCATGCTAATCTTCCATACTTGATAAGGAGCAACTTTCCTACGTACAACTCATTTTCTCAATACCTTGGCATTAATAGCCATGTGCCCTTACTGTCATTTACGTCCCAGAACAATGAAGGCTTCAACAACATCCTGGATACTGAATAAAATGAAGAAATAACAAATTAAAAGTATAAACTAACTAAAATGCTATCTTCTAATATGACGAATAATGATTCGTTAAAATAAAAAAAAAGAATAAAAAACCACAAAGATATACTTATTATAGATAACTTCCTTTCAAAAACTAAAGAGCTTTCAGAGTGAAATAATGATATGGAAGGAGGCTCCCCACAGAACCTACTTGGTTATACATGGCTTTCAAGTTTTAACCGGGCTTAAGTGTAAAAAAGGTGCTTTACACTATACTTATCTTCACTAACATCTCAGCCAATCTCAACTTTAAACTTCATCTTTAATAGTGTGGTTCAGTTGTTGCAGTGCATGGTGTTTTGTTCCGGCCTCTACAGGTGAGCCAACCCCTAGAGGCATGCTTATGTTCATTCCCTAGAGGGATGCTAATGTTCCAACCTCTACATGTTGAGCTCATGTTTCAACTCAGGAAGACAGCTATGCGCAACCTATCACAATCACATTGGTAATCCTAAACATTTTAAAAATGGAACCAGGAAAAGTAACAACTAATGGGAAATAGAGTCAAACATAGGGAGAGAGCACATAACACCAGAAATATAACAAATATATAGGTAGACTAAGTATACAGCATTTAAAAAATGGTGTGGAGAGCCAACACAAAGCAACTTCATGGTGTGAACAAAGAAAATGGAGACGAAACGGGTTTAAAAATGACGTGGGCATTCGCAAAGGTAAAGACAAGGTAAACCAATAACTAATGATGATACATGCCATATCAGATGCTTACCAAGACCAATAACTGATTAGCTACAGAAGTTAAAGAAGTATATTTGATTGATGAGTAATGAGATTGACAAAATCCATAAATACCGATAATATGTAAATCGATTTACTCTATAATTGAGATCCTGATTGCTCTCATCAAAACCAATAAAAACTTTGTCATTCCCATTAGGGATTTTGTTAGCAGCTAGTCCTTTTGGGGCCAACTGTCACACATCTGATGATAATAAGTTGTCATTTACATTATCAATCACGTCAAAACCATTGAAAACTTCATCATTTTCATTACTAAAATTGTCAGTGGCTAGCCCTTTTGGGCCAACACTTTAACACATTTAGTGAGAATTAGTTGTCTTTCCCATTATCAATGTCGTCAAAACCAATAAAAACTTTGTTATTTCCATTAGAGATTTTGTTAGAGGCCAACCCTTTTGGGCCAAAACTTTAACACATTTGGTGAAAATAAGTTGTCATTCTCATTATTATTCTCATCAAAATCAATAAAAACTTTATCATTCCTATTAGAAATTTTGTCATTCTCATTACTCAATTTGTCACAACCCACACTTTTTGCCAAACATTTTTAATACATTTGGTTAGTACGTCATATATTATTTGTCATTTCCATTATGCATATTGTCAAACCCATTACACACTTCGTTAATGTCATTACTGATTTTCACACCATCGTTCCTGACTTTCTAAGTTCCTGTACAAAAATTGTGCACAATAGCATAATTTTGGAAGAAAGGGACTATAACTTTAATCAACCTCCATACACTAACAGTAGATTATAAAATACCAGAGGTTTCAATCAGTATACATGATCAATGACTAAGAATGTGCACCCACCATTGCCGATCGGGGACACCGATGCCGACTATTACAGTTTGAGGAAGAAGAAGTTGGAACATGTGATGCGAAACCCACAGGCAAAGGGTGTCAACTGCGCTACCTCTGCTGCCCCCTATTTTGGGAGCTTTTCCAAATGTATTTTTCATGGTTTTTTAAATCATTAGATTATACACGAAATTAGCAACATTTTGATTTCTTATGGATAAAAAATGAAGTTGGTTTCAATTTGTTATGATTTTTCAAAAATATTTCAGAAAAAAGTGCTTAAGTGAGAAAAAAATACACCATTTTTTTTAGATATCTTTGAAAAATCATAAAAAATTGAAAACAACTTCACTTTTTTCCTATAAAATATCAATATGTCGCTAATTTAGTGTAGAATTTAATGATCTAAAAAACCATTAAAAAATATATTTGGGAAAGCCCCCAAAATAGGGGCAACAGAGGGGGCGCATCTCACCCTCTACCTCGACACCCATAATCTCATATCCTTAGTACTCGCTTACTCTTACTTTTCTTCAGACGAGTATGTGACGAATTACACCCACCATTGTCGATTTGGGGACGCCAACTGTGAGAATTAGAGGAAGAAGAAGTTTTGTTGAATGGCCCGAGGATGTAAAAAGTTCTAACAATTCTCTTTCTTTTGAATTCATTAAGTCCTGAGAACATTTTGGTCTTTTAGCTAAAACATAAAAAATCCAATTCCCACCCCATTTTTAATCTGTCTTTTGCAAGTGTTAATAGTAATTTGTGGGTTTTCCAATTTCATGTGGTATTTGTCAGTCTATTTCTCAAAAAAATACGATCTGATTATATTTTTTTTAATTGCATAATAAATAAATACTACCATGGGCAAGAAGAAGAAGGCATACTAAATATATATATATATTTCTTGGTTCAAAAGGCATACTAAATATTTGGGGACGAAAAAGAAGAAAGGCATGCTACTATGCAACGCCCACGGAGTCGTCGTTTCAGAGCTCGAACCAAGCCAAGGGCGCGCCGCCGAGCAGTAGCAGCGTGGGCGGTGGTTTAGAGTGTCCTTGAAATCGCTTCCAAGAGAATCGATCAATCTCACAGATGTTGCTGAGGCCTCTCTCATTTGCATCGCCATCCAGGTACCTCCTTTGTATCTCAATCGCTCGCTTTTGCTCCACAAACCCCAATTTTCACGACGACGTTGAAACAGTATTCCGCATTATCACTTCCTCTTCATCTCCTAAAGACCTCAAGCAATCTTTGAAATCAAGTGGAGTTTTCCTCTCCAACGATTTAGTTGATGCAGTCTTGAAAAGGGTCAGATTCAGTCATTCTAACCCCTCGCAAGCTTTGGAATTTTTCTATTATACTGGCACAAGACGAGGGTTTTTTCACTCTGCGTTTTCCCTGGATACCGTGCTTTATATTTTAGGACGAAGCCGTATGTTTGGCCACATTTGGGACCTACTGCTTGAAATACGACGGAAAGATCAATCCATAATAACCCCTCGCACCCTTATGGTTGTCTTAGCTAGAATAGCTAAAGTGTGCTCAGTGAGGGAGACTGTGGAATCATTTAGGAGGTTTAAAAAGTTTGTTCCAGAATTCAATACTACCTGTTTCAATGCTTTGTTGAGAACCTTGTGCCAAGAGAAGAGTATGACGGATGCGAGAAATGTTTATCATAGTTTAAAGTATGATTTCCGGCCAAACCTGCAAACTTTTAATATTCTTTTGTCAGGGTGGAAATCCACAGAGGAAGCTGAGGGATTCTTTAAGGAAATGAGAGCGATGGGGGTAAATCCTGATGTTGTATCATATAACTGTTTGATTGATGTCTACTGTAAAGGGAAGGAAATGGAGAAGGCCTACAAGGTGGTTGAAGAAATGCGAAGTAAGGATATTGTACCTGATGTAATCACGTATACTTCTACCATCGGTGGATTGGGCTTGATAGGTCAGCCAGATAAAGCTAGAGATGTTTTGAAAGAGATGAAGGAGTATGGATGTTATCCTGATGTTGCAGCATATAATGCAGCCATACGGAATTTCTGCATTGCAAAGAGGCTTCGTGATGCTCATGGCTTGATGGATGAGATGGTGAACAAAGGTCTAGGCCCAAATGCAACTACTTACAATTTATTCTTTAGGATTTATTACTGGTCGAATGATTTGCAGAGTTCCTGGAATTTGTACAGAAGGATGATCGGAACTGGATGCTTGCCAAACACACAATCTTGCATGTTCTTAATAAGGTTGTTTAGGAGGAATGAAAAGGTCGAGATGGCATTGCAGCTATGGAGGGACATGGTGGAGAAGGGTTTTGGGTCCTATACTCTGGTTTCTGATGTATTATTTGACTTGCTCTGTGACATGGGAAAGTTAGCGGAAGCGGAGAAATGTTTCTTGGAGATGGTTGAGAAAGGCCAGAAGCCAAGTAATGTTTCTTTCAAGAGGATCAAGGTTTTAATGGAGCTAGCAAATAGGCAAGAGGCTGTTCAGAACTTGTCTCAGAAAATGGCCATATTTGCACGGCCAGTCCAAGTTCATGAAGTACATGGAGCCACTTGAGACGTCAAAATAAGAACGTGTTTGTCAAAGAGCGGCTTCTCAGGGTTGTTTCTCTCACAGCGTGATTGATACCACGTTTTCACACAGTACCAACATGCTATCATTACATTTCAGATTATGGTTGCAGAAGGGAAGATGTCAATGCCTGAGACCTAAAGGTGACTAAGTGGCGGGAAACATACTTTTTTGACGAATGAGGTGAAATTTATTCAAGCCAACTGAGAAATGTACATCAAACAGGTTAAAGCCTGAGCAGAACTAGAAAATAAATCAGGATACAAAATCAGTGGGGCAGGAAACATATTTCTGAAATACCAAATATGGCATTTGCATTGTGCTTTCAAGCTAGTGAGATTCAAGAAGCATCTCTTGGATCATTCGAAGGTCGTTTAGCGAGGCCGCTGAGGAGGAAGGTCATTTTCTTCAGCAGGACAGCGACTGCCTTGTATGAGAAAATATATTCTTTTCAAGTTGAGCCTGTATATCAAGATCTTGTGCTGTAGACAATTGCACTTTACTAACAGCTTCCCATTCTATTTGCCTGTACGTTCTTCAGAAGCACGAAGTAAGGATACCCAAACTTTTATTCTGTAAAGATCACTTATGTGGAAACCCTGGATTGAATGACATGATTGTAGCTGTTCTAAAAGTTAATCCAAATTTTCATTCATCCAACACAGAAAGATCAAGGTATCCTTTAGAATGCAATGGAAGAGTTGGAGGAGTGCAGTGCGCCTTAGTTTTCAAAATTATGACAAAAATTGTGTGATTACCGGATTTCATCCAATATTTCAGTGATACGTAGGATTCCTCTATCACAGGCTCATGAATTTCCGATTTTTTATGAGCGTTGCTCGGAGAAGCTCTAAGATGATGGCAGGAAAAAAAAATATCAAAATAAGGTACGTCTGAAAAAAGAGACGTGTGTTGATTTTCATGAAAGTTCTTATTTTGAATCATTTGTACTTAAGGATCAAACCAAACCGCTTCTGTTTAGAACCAAAGGGAGCATATTGATGTCTAATTTTACTTGGAGTAACTAGGAGAGGAATTACCGAAAGCCTCTTTTGTTAAAGTGTGATTTTTAGGGCACTTTATAAATTATTTCTGAAAACTACCTACACATGAATTTTGCGTACTTAAGATTAAATTCCTCTTATTAACTCCTTTACGTTTTGGCTTCTGACTCCTCTGTAAAAATTTAGTACATCAAGAAGTGACCGCTGAAAAAATACAAAATTTTGGTTCAAACCTCCACTTATTATTGGCCATCTGAGCATATAAAGTTGATTATTGCTTGACAACTTGCCGTCACCGCAAACAACAATTAAATAGCACTATGATGTAAGATTTGAGAAGAAAGTAAAATGCTACTCAAAGAGGGCCGACTAGATGTCGTTCTGGTTCCAAACGCTCATTCATCAGAAGCTGTCTCACCAGCCATCCTCACGGCAATTTCCCCACGTTCACCTGAAAAATTCATATTCAGCTGCTTCTGAGTTTATTTGCTGAAAGAACAAATATGTAATTTTTCATGTGTACAACTGCACAAACAGGTTACCTGTGCGAACTCTTATAACATCTGCAACAGGTATCACTGCACAATCAATTAATAATTCATTAAAAATGATATTCCATGTTGAGTAATACCATTAAAATTAAAATAAAATATTTTCTTTAAATCTATTTCTCCAAAACGTCCATTATGTGAACCTAGGCAAGCCAATAGACCTAAGTCCATTCACAAGAAACGGGCATCAGGTTACTTTAGATTTTCATGTCCTGTAATCTAGATGATTCTTGAAACATCCCATCGAACTCCAAACCTTCCATGCAGTCTGGCTATTCCAAGTTTGACGCATATCAGGATTCGAAACATATAATCCACTCGACTAAAATTGAAAATATTTTACTTCCTCAGTTCAGACCCATAACATATGATCAACTTGAGACAGCCCATCAACATCCCTAAGACAACTGCACATAAAGATGCATCCACACATAATATAATTGAAGCTGCAAACAGTCCATACAGTACAATTCGTAACTAGGCAAAGAATGTTGAAGCCTTACAAAAAATTTTGCCATCACCAATCTCCCCTGTTCTTGATGCCTTGACAATCTTGTCCATAACTGCTTCAACCTAATTGAAACATAACATCTAATCAGAAAAGTTGCAGAAATTTCCTTCAACCATGAATATGTAGCCAGAATTCATTCTTGAAGTGTCAGAAACACTTGCAGACAGTTGACTAGGATTCGCACATTTTTTATGATCCAGTTTGTTATTTGATTCATTTTATATGTCTTGAAAAAACTTCGTGTAAAAGGAAAGGTTATGGCTTCATTATATATGATGTTAAGGATTTTAAAGTGAAGTAGTAGAAAATCCTAGGCATATAAAACGTCAAGGATTCTCTCTCTTCTGCCCTCTACAACATTGTCCAAGCTTAACAAGAGAAGCACATGATCCATTTTAATGCAAAATGGCACTCAAATTACCATCAAACGTCCACATACCTGATCCTTGCTCACTACTACTTCCATCTTAACTTTGGCGACAAAATTGTCTTCAGAAAATTCAGAGCCTGCATTGAGATCAATAATGTAAAATAATCATGCAAGGCAGAAAATGATCATATACTTCGGTACAGAATATACAGAGATTAACAAGTAAAACAAATTATTATAAAAAACAATATTATGCGAGTATTTCGATCAGTCATGAAAGACATTGAAGACTTGTAGAAACAGGATGCTATTTCTTCAGTTTTAGCTATTTGTAGTTCAAAATGAACTTACCTCCCTGCCTCTCTTTTGAACCACCTTGAGATCCAAAGCCCCGGGCATCAGATATTGTGACACCACGAATTCCCATTTTCAACAAAGCCTTCATGAAAAATAATCATAAAAATATGGGAGTAACGGCACTAGGTCACTCAGTGATCAATCAATAAAATAGCATAAGCCCGCCCAAATGAACAGAACATAAGAAATATTGGCTAGGACAATCCTTTAAATGAACGGGGGAATATGGTGTGACTGGGTACTGATGGTTCTGGGGAGAAAACAGAAATCAGAAATCAGTAGGTTAGGCTTAGAAGGCTTCCTATATGAAGATGCTTAGCCATGATCATGAGTCCACATATGACAAGGAAGCCGTGAACTTGTCCATGGCCATGATCCATGCAAAAATATTCCAAAAAACAAGTACCTTTAACCTGAACCAATTATTAAATGTTGGGATTCTACTTTTCTATTACCATATTAAGCGCCTACGAAGAGAGATGATGGGAAGTTACGCCCAAAACTATCAAACTGCGATTACATTTAGGCAGCTGAGAACAAACAAGCTTTCACTAAGAGATTGGAAATTGTTGGCGAAACTAGCAGCCCTTCTTTCCCTTCTTTAATCTAAGGGGTATGGTGAGGACTCGGAATTTACTAAAACTACAGTTGAGAAGGAGTAACAAGCATTATTAATGTCACTTTCATTGATGTCCATCACCTTCTCATAATGCTTCCCAGCCCCATTTAAAGAAATTACCGCAATGCTAAATTACGAATAGTACTGATCAAATCAGAGGTTAGCTAGTATCACATACCGAAGAAACCTGAGCGATTCGCCAAGGCCTGCTCCGTAGCAAATTCAACAACATGGGATCAATGAGGATCATCAGTGAATTCACAAAACTCATTTCAACTTAACTGACTAAACATTGGTCACCCTTCCGAATCCACATGCAGACAAGAAAGACAGGGAGTAAATAGCTACCAAACCTGAGAATCGCTTCGATCTTGTAAAACTTGGAATCGGGAACATAATCTGGGAGAGTGAGCAGCCAATTTAGTAGCAGAGTAAACAGAGTTTGAACAATGAAAGATATAGTCGGCATTTGTACCGGGAAGACTCTGAGCTCTGATTTTGGGGAAAATCGGAATCGTGGCATTGCGTTTATGTCTCAGGGAGAGGCGAGGAAATTCAGAACTACGGAAGGTCTGGGCAATCGATCTGTAATATTGAGAAGGGAGTTCGAATTTTTTGAGATGAGAGCATGAGGGGTTAAGAAGGTGCGATCTTGCCATGGTAGACGTCATTATTTCCCAGAAACAGGAGATGAGTAGAGCCGCGAACTGAAAGCTTCTCTTGAGTTTCAACCGGAAAGGGCAGAAACTGATGACTCAGGCGTAACAGAAGCGCAGTGCCATATTTTTCAAGGCGACATCTCTGTTCGGAAACAGAAAATCCTAATATGGAGCTGCGAAAGAGGATCTGGGAAATATTGACACGTGCATAATTTCATGCAAGATAGAAAGCTATAAATAGATTAAAACAACAACAATAAATTTTGGTTATTTAAAATATTTAACATCAAACAAACAAGCTGCGGGGATAGCTCAGTTGGGAGAGCGTCAGACTGAAGATCTGAAGGTCGCGTGTTCGATCCACGCTCACCGCATGTTTTAACTTTTCAAAAATTTTTGGGAAAAGGAAAATCAAATTTTTGGGAAAATCACTCCTAGCACTCTTAGGTTTTAAGTAAACAAGATATTATCAGAAAGGTCCCTAATTACAATCCTAAAAGCTTTTCATCGTTATGACTTTTCAAACATTTTTGGGAAAATTACTCTTAGGTTCCAAGCAAGCAAGATATTATCAAAAGGTTTCTAATTACAATCTTAAAAGCGTGTATTCACAACATATTGAGTGTGTTTTACATTTTTGGGAAAATCACTTCTAGGTTCTAAGCAAGTAAGATATTATCAGAAAGGTCCCTAGTTATAATCCTAAAAGCTTTTTATCGTTATGACTTTTCAAAAATTTTTGGGAAAATTACTCCTAGGTTCCAAGTAAGCAAGATATTATCAGAAATGTCCCTAGTTACAATCCTAAAAGCATGTATTCACAACTTATTGAGTGTGTTTTACAATCTTCAAGGACCTTTCTGATAATATCTTGTTTGTTTGGGATTTAGGAATGATTTTCCCAAAATTTTAAGTTAGTCCATGTAAATTTCTTTTTCTGAAAATTTTCAAAAATTGATTTTCTATATATGTAATTTTAAAAAAACTTTTTGAATACATGCTTACATTTATTTTTGTGAGAATTGCTGAAAAATACTTTTTTGGCAAATTAATTGCTGATTGCTACCATTGCACATAACGGAAGATGTTTTACAGATAGGGGAAGATGGCTTGCACATTTATACGGAAGACTTTTGCACACACGGAAGATGATTTGCACAAAACGGTAGATCGCTTGCACACACGGAAGATCCTTTGAACGCTTGGTAGCAATCAGCAATTAATTTGCTTCCAAAGTATTTTTCAGCAATTCTCCCTTTACTTTTCCAAAATTGATTTTATATCCCTATAATTTTTTAAAATTTTTCAGTCAGTCCCTATGATTTTCTTTTTCTAATTTCTAAACAGTAGAAGTAAAAGCTCCAAGGCAAGCTTCTGCCTACTTGTAAAATGATGCCAGAAGTAAGCCCACGAAATTAAACCATGGGTGAAGGGGAGAAAAAAAGAGGCTCCATGAAACTTATAGGACATATACCAGTATCTGTTGTTAAGTTGCCGAGGTGCGGCATGCTTGGCAACTCATGCATATGCATGTGGCACAGAATAAAACTCCTTTCGCAACTCTCAGATCATAAAGAAGTTGACTGGTTTGAATTCCCGTTCAACTGAGCATCAGACAAAACATCTTCAGACTCTCCCATAAAAGCCATCAAATTAAATACTCCCCATATGTAGCTGTAAAATTCGGCCCAAATCGTGTTTGCTTCAGCCTAGCATTTAGAGCTTCGTGATGATGCCCCCACTCTATTCTGAGTTGATGTTTTTTCTTCTGGGAAGCAATTCTGTTTTAAGCTACAAAATGAAGTGACCTTTCCTTAAATTATCAGGAATATGTAAATATCAACGTTTAAGCCTATAATAAATCAAGCTTTTTGTTGGATATATCGAATAAATTCGGATTATCAGGAGTCTTTACGTTGTTAGTTTTACGGAAATCGGTGCTTTGTGTTAAAAAGCAAAGTGGTATTTATGATAAGGGGTATTTGCTTCTTGATCAAGCATTCCTCAATCATGACAAACAAGTCGATTAGACGTATAAGCTTTTTCTTTATTATTGCCTCTCTCAAACATGCATATTATGATTCCATTGCTAACTAAACTATTGTCTAGTTAAGGCCCATTCGTTTGCAGAAACTCAGTTAAAACTGAGCAAGAAAACGTGCGACAAATATGCAGCGTATGTCTTGAGTCTATATGGGTGTGTATGCATGCGTGAAGTTGACCTAAATACCAATTTGTTGTTCAAATAGAAGGAATAGCACATACTTCCTCCTCCTGTCTTGTGTTAGACATGAGATTCTAAAATAATTATTTTCAGAGTATTTATATTTACGTATTAGACTAATTTATCTAACGATATATACTCAAACAATACAGAGCATATATTTGGTCAAGAAACAAGAAATAGGGAGGAGAGAAATAGCAAACAAAATGAAAGAGGAAGGGGTTAAAGAGAGAGCAAAATATTGGGTTGGTAAAGAAAAGACAGAGCAGAGGCGTAAGTTATCGAGAAAGTTCACAGAGGTAGAACACGAGTGGAGATCTCAGATGTTACATGAAACAGAACAACAAAATACATAGAGATAACTGAAGGATGCTACAGAGAAAGGGACAAGTCTAGGTCAGATGGAGGAGGGGCCGCGCTTTCATTGAAGGCAGCGGGGGCGACGCTATGATCGTCGGCGAAATCCTGGGGTTCAAACCTGGGCCACCACCCTCCCTTGATCCTCTTGTCCCTGTTGTTCTCTGCAATGGCCACCCACCCACCGTGGCTCTTGAGACTCTGCCCAAGGTTGTGGATGAGATCGAAGAACTTTTGCATCTTGGATTCATCGTCGGCATCATTCCCTTCTACCGGCGGGTGGTCGCACTTCTTTCTCTTTCTGCAGCTACCTCCTGCGTTAATCCCATCCATCCAGATCAACCACGTTCTGCTTGATTTGCTCAGATGATAAGTTGAAGCACGCGCTCTGAATACTGCTTCGTGGCATCTAATAAAGTAAAAGAAAAGGCGATGAATGAACAAGACAGCGATGCAGAGCGGAGCAGCCGAATATTGCGTCACACTCTTCCTTGGACGTCACAAATCAGAAATCGCTACTCAGGAGTAGGTTGATTGCCAAGATGCCACACATTCTCTTGGGTAAATGACCATCGTATCCCATTGCTTTTTGTGGGGCACATAGAATACTGATTTGGAGGTGCTGAGGGAGGGGCCATGGAATCATAACCTACGTCATTACAGGTGTTCACCCTGACCTCCCCGTGACGACATCACTCCCCCGGCCCACAACCCCAGCTCAATCCACCTGCTGCTTCCCCTTCAAAAAAAGAAAAAGAAAAAAGAATAGCATAAAATATAATAGAGTAAAATACATTGACAACCCCTCTGTTTTATCTAAATTACACAAATCTCTCATCTAATTTGAAAATATATATAGACCTCCCTTAAAATTAAAATACAAGTTGCAAAAACCCCCTTACATATTTGATATTCCATTTCCATCCACCCAACCGTTAAGTTTGACTATTAAACATTTACTATGACCAAAATATCCCTTTTTTAATAAATGAATAAACATTTATATTTGCTTAAAAATAAATTTTTATATAAAAAACTAATTCTAATACATGTATGTTCAAAATTTCTAAGATATTATTGTATCAAAAAAATTTCAATATATTATAAAATTTTTTAATTTTTATTATATTATGAAATTTTAAATTTTGATCGTATTTATTGAAACTTATTTATTTAGTATTCTTTTAAATGACTAAAATATATGCCTTTGAAATGAAAGACGAAAAGAAAAAGAAAAAAATATGTTTTAATCATAATATGTTATTAATAATAATATAAATTTGATACAGTATATGACTCATATTAATTTTAGATTTTAATTTTTTAAATATATTTTTTGCACAAACATTTATAAACATGTTTATTTTAGTATTCTTTTAAATGACTAAAATATATGCCTTTGAAATGAAAGACGAAAAGAAAAAGAAAGAAATATGTTTTAATCATAATATGTTATTAATAATATAAATTTGATACAATATATGACTCATATTAATTTTATATTTTAATTTTTTAAATATATTTTTTGCACAAACATTTATAAACATGTTTATTTTAGTATGCATCTATTAATAGGATTAATCATATTTTTCATTAAGTTTTCTATGTCTACATTAATTTTAAGTATTTATCTTAATATGAAAAAAATGTAACATATAATTATTTACAAAAGTAAAAAATAAGTTAAGAAAAAGAAAGAAAAAATCCTAAATTACTTAAATAATTTTAGTCGAAATTAGAAAATTAGTAACGATGAAGGATAAATTAGTAAATAAAATTTATTTTAATATAAACTTTAATTAAAAACTAAAATCATTAATGAAATTAACGCTTTGGACTTAAATGTATGTTTTTAAAATAGAGGGGAGGTTTGTGTAATTAAGGTAAAATGTAAGGGAGATTAGAGTATTTTACTCAAAATAATATCACCTGTGCAACCATACTAAATATAAAACCTAATTGATTTTTTTAAAAAGTTAAAAAAGTTAAATAAATTATTTAATCATATCATATATTGTGTATGATTAGATTATATATCAATTTTTAAGTGAGACAAATTAGTTTGAAGAAAAAAATTATAAAATAAATACTTTAAAATAATTTAATTAACTTCCTTAATCTTTTCAAAAATATCAACTGAGTCTTTTGTATTCAGGATTGGAGGTAGCACTAGACGTACTTATTCTTACACGCTCTTTTATTTTAATTTATTATATTTATGTGCAGTTTTATTCCTAATTTATCATTTTGTAGATTTTTATTATTTTTTTAATATATATTAATTAAATATAAAATTCAAAATTTATTAAATCTATGTCTTATATAATACTCGTAGTAACATCGTTAAAAACTATTATATAAGCAATTGTTCTTCAAGAAAATAGTTGTGTTTATATTAATACTGTTAGTGTATTCCATTTTCTTTGCCACTAATAAATACCAATATCCATGATTTTTTTTTTGCTAGAATATCAATATCCATATTTATCACCCTCTTTTGGCTATCATAATTATTTATCACTCTATTTTATAATTCAATATCAATATTTTATATATTATATTCATAAATTATTAGTTGGCCCTCATGGTTCAATAAATTGTCATAATCATAATTCAAACTAAATCTGAAAGAAGCTTAATTTTCAAGAAATAGAGTTGGCCCCGTGAGTAGAATACTCTAACCTCCCTTCTGTTTTGCTTTAATTACACAGGCCTTCCCTCTATTTTGGAAACCCATATAAACCTCCCTTAAAACTAAAATATATGTTACACAAACCTTCCTTATAGTTTGAGATTCTATTTCCATCCACCCAAACTGCTAGTTAACCGTTAAGTTTGACTTTTTAACTTTTTATAAACCAAAATGCCCTTCTTCAGTATTAGAATTATATATATATATATATGGGTTAATAAAAATTTATGCAACCATAAATTTATTCTATTAGATTCTCTAAATTTCTAATTTGTTAAAAAATTTATTAATTTTGACTTAAAATATATATTAAACATATATTTTTATCAAATATAATAAACTCTATAAGTATGAGATTGTATGTGTCATTTAAATTTATAATTTAATATTTTTTTCCACAAATATTTATAAACACATTTGATCAAGCATATTTTTATTTAAAATCTTGTTTGAATATTCAACGTTTGTGATATTTACATTAATCAATGCTAAAATCATCAAACAGATAACTACTTGTAAAGATAAAAATAAAAATTAAGGAATAGATAAAAAACTCTTAAATTCTTTAAAATAACTTTAGTCAAAATGTGCAAGAAAACGTAAATTTAATTAAAAAGATATATTTTTGGAATCTTTTTAGAATATTCTTAACGGAGTTAACTGTTTGGACTTAAGTGCATGTTTTCAAAATAGAGGAGATGTCTGTGTAATTAAGGAAAAACTTGAGGGTGGTCAGAGTATTTTACTCTTATAGTAATGCTTGTATATTAGCGTTGTCAGTGTATTCCATTTTGTGTTCTCCATTCTTCATTGTTAGTAATCTCAATTCTTCATCCTCGATATCATGGCAGGTTGGTGTCATGAACTCATTAGGGATATTGGTGACTGCAAGGATACTGGGCTATGGTTGCTCGAGTTATCAAGAAGTTGACGATGACTAAAAAGACATAACCCTTTGATGAAAACATAATGGCTACCCTTACCTTAATCCTTTCTTTTTCTCCTTTTATTCGATATTTTGTGCCTTGTAGTAGATTACTTTTTTTAATTTAATTTTTTTTTTCTATATTCCTCCATAATTGACTTTTTTGAGATTCATTTTTAACTGCAGAAAGGATAGTTTGGAACTTTCTAAAAACAATTAGAGCGTTGTGTTGAAAGAATAATTAAATACCTATCCAGTAGTTTGAGAATTTTGCAATTTTCTGAGGAGAGAGATATTTTGCAACGGTTTACATACTCAAAATTAACAGTAAGAAAATGATTTAGTTGATAGTAGCACGTATTGTAATTGAGTACTTTATTATATATTCATCTGTTTGTTGTCACATTTATTCTTTGTGTCTTCTTTCCAACCCTCCGAAGTAGAAACATATGCTTCAAGCTCCTTGACGGCATTGATGTCAGCATAAAAAGTTTAAAACATGATGACTTTCTAATAATCCAATTGTCATTATTTTCAACAATTCTTTTAAAAAGAAAGAAGAGAAGTGACACTCTATTAGCTGATAATGGGGATGGATGTGCGATTGTGTGATATGTCCACCCTACCTTAGGGCCAACAAAGTGATCATTAAGAACGTAAAAATAGAAAAATGAGTTTCCATGTATTGATTTGAGTTTTCAAATGCATTATTTTAGCATACTATGTTTTGAGTCTACTTTACTTTCAATTATGTTCAGTGTTTTCATGTTATATTAGGCTATACGTACTCCTATAGCGTGATATTTTTTGACTTGCCTATTTAAGTTTGATTTTATTTTATTTTTTTGCCACTTGTGATTATCCTTTGATTAGAATATATACATTGAGCTATTGTTAATTATATTATATTGATGATTAATTATTTTTTGGTTGAAGTTATATTGATTAATAATTATATATAAGTGTGCAATGTGTTAACTGAAATGCAATTATGTGAACATTTGATGAGGCACTATTCTCGACTTGATAAATGTAATGTAAATATTTATTATATATGTGTATAATAACTTTAACAAAAAAGAAGAATTACCAAAAACATCAAGGAAAATGTAATGTAAAACGAGAGATAACCACAATCAAAATGTTAAAATTTGCAGTTCATGAAAAAAAGAAAAGAAAACGGGGCATGAATTTTCTATATAATTGAGTAGATTATCAATATAAAAAGGGGGGCATAAACTAATATAATTGCTTAATACATCTAATATGAAAAAATATATACAAAGGAAGTAAAAAAATATTAGGAAATAATCATCTATAAATTAGACGTGGGATGGTGATGTCACCATTTCTAAATCAAATCGATATCCATATTTTGCATCAATAATAGAGGAAATTTAAAAAATAATCAAATCATGTTTAACTATGATTACTTAACCAATCAATTATGAAGAAATATAAAAAAAGAAAAGAAAAGAAATAATCATCTATATATAATATGGGACGATGAAGTCACTATGTCTATATAAAATCATTACATCAATAATTTGCATCAATAATAAATGAAATTTATCATGTGTTTGGGAAAAAAAAAAGACTATAATTTTAAATTATGATAACTCCTTGATTTATGGATATAATTTTGAATTATAATAGCTTCTTGATTTAGGCCAAAAAAACTGAACACTAATTTATATTGGAGAGTGTTGCAAGTTTCTAACTGTTTTGTTATATTCACATTGACTGGCACTGATTTTGTTTTCAATGTTTGTTTCTTCTTTTTTTTTTTCTCCAAATCATAATGTTTCTCTATTTCACTCCCGTGATAAGCGTGTTCAATATTGGCCTCATCAATATTTATTAACAAGCAATGCATTTAGAACTTTTAATATAAAAATATGCAGGTAATTTGAGATAGACGATTATAAAATTATTATATGATTTATTATAATTACGAATAAATATTGCTTAGTGTATACATAATAAAAAAATTGCATAGCTAATCATAAATACAGAAATATATAATAAATATTATATACCTCATAAAACAAAGCTTTATAACCATAAACTATTCTTCTATACTTGCAGAAGCTTCAAAAGATCAAAATGCTATATATGAACTTTCCTGGGCAACTCACAGGTAGTAATATTTGTTTTAATATAAAACTAACCGTGTTTGAATTTTTGCTTGGTTTTTATGAACATGTTGGCAGTACCATATAACATCAGGAGTAGTGCAATATGCTACCTCCAGTTCTAAATATAACACTTGATTGATTTTTTTTAGAAAAATTAAGGAAGTCAAATAAGTTATTTAATCATATCATATATTGTGTATAATTAAATTATATATCATTTTATAAATTATAAAAATTAATTTAAAGAAATAATGATAAATACAAATATTTTATAGTAATATAGTTTTTTAATCTCACTAAAAAAAATTAAACTAGTATTATATTTAAGAGAAGAGGCGGTACTATTAGAAAATGAAAATATATTTGTGTAATTATTTCAAATATTATGATTGAGACGGCCAATGACAGACGGGACCAAGGGGAGAAGAAAATGCTTGCTTTAATGTGTGTGGAAATGGATGGGTTGTTAGGGAAGACTGCGTGATCCATGGGTGGTGCTGAAGCATGAGTTCCAGTCGAGCGTCACACTATTCCCTTAAACGAACATACACGCGCCTTATTACTACACCCCAAAATCAAAACCCAGCAGAATAATAACTCGGGACCCATGCTCTTTTGCGCCCTGTAGGCTACTTTTAGTGCAATTTTATTCCAATATTTTTATTTTAAAAATAAAGTACTTCTCTCTATATATACAAGTTAATTACGCTGTAAAAGAATCTGGATGTCAGTAATTAATAAAACATACGTATAATTAAATATTTTTCTCCACACTGAGTCCTAATTAAATAACTAAAAAAACTATGGGGGAGTGGGTAGTCAAGAGAAATATAATTAAGATCATTAACATCACGTGCAGCTGCACAGAGAGCCTTTAGTTAACAATGCTGTGATTCACGCCTTCTCTGGGATTAGGATATGGGTCACGTCATATTGGTTGTTAATTTCCAACGGAGGCCGACAAATCTGAGACGTCTACCTGAAAAAATGCGAAAATCAAACGAGAACTCATACGTTAAAGAGTGAATCCTAATGTGATTATTGTATACCAATCATTGAGTTATTATTTTCTGGGCTGCTCATCGATCTTATGGCTTGTGGTCAGAACATGTTTGCTTCACCTTACAAGTTACAAGTCACAAGTTGGATTCCATATGCACCCATTCATCAACATCAAAACTAAAACCACCCGCTTATATTTGTATATGAGAAGCATAACATATCGATTATCAAATCGAACATATAGCTAACACGTGACGCTGCGATACAAAACCTTACAGCTGTAATCCATCAACGACGACTGTATTGCATGTCAGCCACAAAAAGCTTACTAAAATTGGAGAGTTGCACGTCAGCTGTAATGATGACGCTTTGAATTTTATAGTGATGTGGATTAAGAATGAGAATTATTTTTTTTTCAGCCGTGATTAAGAATGAAAGTTGATGTTGTAAAGAATTGTTAAATGTCGCAGTTAAACGAAGGCATCTAGATTTGTAACAATGCGGCTGAGAACAGTTATTCCCGAGACTGCAAAATATTAAATTGTAAATCGGTTAATATAACCCTTAATTTTTCAAATTTACTCTCGTTTTGATTTTAATTTCTCAAATTTTAAACTTTAGATTTTGATTTTTAAAGTTTCATTTCATTTAAAACATTAATTCCTATAATTTGATAAAAAATTTGACCATTTTATTTTTATAGAGACCAAAATCATTTATTTGAAAATTAAGGGAATAAAACTAAAATAAAAATAAATTTAAGAGAAAAAAAATAATATTAACCCATTTTAAATTGTGCAAAAGAAACGTACGTGGAAGTTGTCAGAAATGAAATAAATACACGATTGAAACTAAGGTTTAAAGGACGGTGAAAAGAATGTCGCTGGTGAGGGTTCATTAGATTGAGCTGGTCATGGAATGATGACATTAAGAATGATGAGGGCAAAGAAACATAAATAGAATGGCGATGAGCGTTGTGGAATTATCATCTTTTTTTTTTAAATTCCCATTTGACCAAAAAAAAAAGATGATAATTCCACAACGCTCCACAATGATAATTCCACAACGATCCACAAAACTGCCGTACTTGCATCCGACATTATTCAACAACCCTGTCTCCTGTACGTGCACTCTCATGGCCCCCCGGGGGGGTTGTGGTGTACGAGTAAGGTTGCGAGAGAGAGCCCTGCGGGAACTAGTTTTCCGTTAGGCAAAAGGCCCGTCAAATTCAGTATTCGTTTAAAATAATTTATTTTTAATTTATAAATACTTATAAAACATAATTCACAGTTTACGAAAAAAGTATATAAGAAAAATTTTATCTCAACTTACATAATAAACATTTACATCTAAAAAATAAGTGACCCCAAAAATAATTTTAATCTGAATAGGCATAAAATCTAAAATAAAGATTATCTCTTAATCATTGTTCTTTCAAAAAATGATTTTTTTATTTAAAAATTATCATTTTAAAAAAACTTAGATCTAACTTGTCCAAAATCAAATTCTAACAATTCGGATTTTTTAAACTCTCCCTTCCAAGCAAGATTTGAGAATACTACCTCCTTTCCATGATATTGGCTTTAAACTTGTGAATATATGTGTTTTAAAATATAATCTTCTTTTTATACTTGTTTAAATATTTATTGCATTTTTTCTAACTTTATCTTTGTTAACTATATTTATTGCATTTACATTCTCTCATATATCCTCTTTACACATAAGGACATTATTGAAAAACTAATACATATTTATTATCTTTAACTAATCTTATTTTTTTTCTTGATTGACGCAAATTGTATTTTTTAATTGAAGACACAAATTGATCATTTAAAGCTTATATTACAGAA
The DNA here is from genome assembly GCA_963855925.1 of Inga laurina. Taxonomy (NCBI): domain Eukaryota; kingdom Viridiplantae; phylum Streptophyta; class Magnoliopsida; order Fabales; family Fabaceae; genus Inga; species Inga laurina. Next base: position 3,145,210 of record OY979703.1, on the reverse strand, counting down.
GGAGGGAGTACCATGATGAACTATAACTTAGATCCCAACCCCTCCGTTACCTTTTTGTAACATAGAATTATTGGGTATATCCTATTCTTTTACATAAGATAGATGTTGGGAATGTTTCAAAAAAAATTTTGTAAACTCCCCATTTTACCCTAATTTAATTATAAAAATTATCTACACCACTGTTTTATTTAATTCTTGTATTTGATTAGAACACTCAATATATCATATTCACTTTCTTCCGCGTAATTGAGGACATTTTTAGAAAATAAAATCATTTTTCACATGTTGTATTGCACATAACTATCTTAACTAATTTTTTGAACACGACAAGCTATATTTTCTTGTGCGTATCTCGAGGGAGTATTGTATCTAAAAATGTTAATTGTGATAGTAGTATATGCAGAGACATAATGTTGGATGATATGATTATCAAAATATGTTGATAGAATAATAAACATGTGACATTGATGTTAAAAGTTAAATGGAATTAATTTGATTATCATTATAAAAAAAATGTCTGAAATTAGTATTGGATATGAAGGGAAAAACATTTACACTCCACGCATTATTATTTTTATAGCTCCAAATATCTATTAGATGATTATCATTTTTATTTCATGATTTGATGTCTATTTTCAAATTCAATCAAATTGAATTCATGGTTTAATGTTTCAATTTACTTTATTACCTTATACTTAGACCCTAATAATAAAAACTGAGAATTAAATGAGAATAATATCTCAATACATTTGAATAACTTAAAAATGGAATACATAATTTTAGTCTGTAGTTATTATTGAAGATATCAAACTTTCTCAAATAAAGGAAAATTGTAAAAAAAAAAAAAGGAGCAAAAAGTGGAGGGACCAGAGGAGAACAATAACCTATTAAATATTAATTAAATTTATAAAAGATATAAACTCGCAGCTTTTAAAAAAGTTCAAAATAAAAAAAATTACTCTTATTGGACATTATTACAAAAAGGTTAAAAAGTGACGTCAATTTTATGAGCCTTTTTTAAATAAGTGCCACAACTGCTTTTTTAAAAAAGCAGTTGTGGCTAGCGTGGCTAATGTGGCGCTTGCTTCTGCAAGCACCACATTAGCCACTCCACCAGCTATGGCCTTGGTCAGCCAAACGCTACAGTTGGGCTTTGGCCACGTGTGGGCAAGAGCCACACTAGCCACCACGTGGTGGTTAGTGTGACCTTGCCAAGGCAAGCACCACAATTGGCTCCAAGTGGATAAAAAATTCACTTCCCTCCAATTAGATTTCATTCCCTCTATTCTTAACTTTACTCAATTAATATCATCATCATCCTTTCATTTTCCCTCTCTCCTTCCATTATCTCGCGCTCCGTCAACGGTCCCCCCTCCTTCACCATTTACACACACACACACACACACATTTCTTCTTCTTCTAATTCTCTTGATCCCTTTTTGTTCCTTGTCGTTTGTCCCCAACTGTTCCCTTTTCTTCTTGCTCTCTGTCTTTCTTCTTCTTTTGAACCCCACTCCAGTTGTCCCTACCCCACTCCACAGTTCACATTTCCTCATCCTCCTCACTCAAGCTAGCGTCATCAACGTGGTTCCCCACTCCCTGCGCTGGTCAATTACTTAATTTGTAAGTGTATGTGCTTTTTTAATTTTTATTTTTTTCAAGTTCTTTTATATGATAGCATGCATGCCTTGTCTTATTTTTTTGGCAACTAGCTTGCGTTTTTTATTAATCCTTTAATTTACTCAGTTGCTGATGTACTGCATGTGTTCGCATATCAATTAAATTCTTGTACTGTGATATAGCTTGCATTTTTTTTAAGCTTTTGGGTTTTTTTTTTATTCCATAATTTGTTGTTACACATTACTATTATGACTTGGCATTGTGTGCTGGAGAATATAATATACTCAATGATATATACATGGTGATAAGATATAGTGGTATAATTATAAGTTCACAAAGATTGATTGTTAAATTTTAAAAGTTTTATCGTGATTTGTTATTCTTAAGAATGAAATTAGAAATTATAAAGTGTTGATCGGCATAATTTATAGTAAAATAATAAAAATTAATTGAATTTGATATACTTTAAAAAAATATTATTAAAATGAAATTATAAATTATAAAGTGTTGATCAGCATAATTTGACAATGTTTGTTTTATACCAGGCATTTGTACCATGACATCTTAATGGATACAAAAAGGGTCCAATTCATATTTGTCAACCCTTACCTCGTTGGCCAGCATGGGGGTAAAGTAGATATAAATGCACAATCTAATGAGTTGAAAGATTACTTTAGAAAGAAAGCGACACCAACTACACTATTTTTAGTGCCATACAATATGGGGTAAGTTATTAGTGGTACAATTTTTATTTTTATTGTCTAACTTTTATCATAACATGATTGTTAAAACAAATTTTTTAAAACATCTTAAGCGACATTGGATATTGATAGTTATCAATCCAGTGGAACTTTTAGGCTCTTGCATTTACTATATGGATCCTCTAGTTAATGGTCTTCCACAAAAACGTTATGATATGTTGTTATTGTTCAATATGTAAGCATATGCGCGTATGTGTGAATATTTGCATATGTGATTGAATAGCCAAAAGTAATCAGTTTCTATTTGTATTGTTAGCGTATTGACTGTGTATCGGTCCTTTGTCTCCTTAAGCTATTATAAAGCTGCTGACCGCCATCTTAGCTATAATTAGAAAAAGATACGGGTACTGATATATGACTTTACTCAAACTTTGTTAGTAAACAATTTTTATTCATAAACAGAGTTAAATATTTCATTATATTTTTGCAGTGCCCTTTCCAACCCAATGACAATGATTGTAGGTGTTACATCATGAAATTTATGAAGGATGTAATTACGCATGATTAGCCATTTATTCCTCAAAAAGTAAATCATTTAGTTGCACTTTATATTTTATTTTAATTAAATTTAATTAGTGCCTGATAATTAAGTTTTATTGATCTTAATTCGTTTTAATTTGTACCTGATTGTATATATGTATAATATTATGAAGATCAACGTTGTGACACTTTGAGTGACCATTAACTTAATGAAGGGATCGAGGGATTGTGTGAATATGTGTTTAGACAAATTTCTGGATAGTTATACTATTTAATTCACTAGTTGGTCTTTGTTATCTTGTTTCTTGTCAATTGTTGTGTCATGTATTCAAGCTGAATTTATTGTATTTCATTCACAATATATTGTATAACTATTTTTAGTACCATTTTAGTTAATTAATCATCTGTTTGCTGTAGCATTTTAAAGTTATCTCTCATTGTTGTTGTTGTTATTTGTTTTTCTTCATTTTGCTGTGGATATATATAGCAAATGTTTAAACCATGCAGTGCACTATTGCAATTATGGGAGATATGAACAAAAAATATGAAAAAAAAAGTTCCTGTGGTGCTTACTTAAACAAGGGTCACAAGAAGAATGTAAAAAAAAAAAAAAAAAGAGAATAGGACTTCCTGTGGTGCTTCCTTAAGGAAGGGCTGCCCTCTTGTAGCGCTTATTGACGTAAATGCCACATGACGGTATGGTTTCCTGTGGCGCTTGCATCCCTCCTGTGGCACTTCCTTCAAAAAGCGTTACAGGAGGGTATTTTTTTTAAAAAATAAAATAAAATAAAATAGAAGCGCCACAACTTTTTTTAGTGGCACCCAGATATGTGGCACTTCTCTAACGTCACAGCTAATGTAATTATAAGTGCCACATTTACACTCCGCGCATAATTATTTTTATAGCCTCCAAATGTCTATTAGATTATTATGATTTTTATTTGATGATTTGATGTCTATTTTCAAGTTCAATCAAATTAAATTCATGGTTTAATGTCTATTAACAAATTCAATTTACTTTATTACCTTATTTTCATACCCTAATAATAAAAACCGAGAATTAAATGAGAATAATATCTTAATAAATTTGAATAACTTAAAAATAGAATACATAATTTTAGTCTGCAGTTATTATTAAAGATATCAAACTTTTTCAAGTAAAGGAAAATTGTGAAAAAAAAAGAAGCAAAAAGCGGAGGACCAGAGGAGAACAACAACCTATTAAATATTAATTAAATTTATAAAAGATATAAACTCGCAGCTTTTAAAAAAGCTTAAAAAAGAAAAATTGCTCTTATTGGGTTACAAGGCCCAGACCTGTTAGTATCTCACCTTCAAAAATATTTTTTTTTCCATGTAGAGACTTTATTAGAACCAATGAGATTGGTTTTAGGAGAAGAGGTTAGCCCTTCAAAATGTGATGAATCAAAGTTTAAATCTTTATTGGGAGAGGTATTTACATTTAGTGCTTGACGGTGCTTTGAAAATGATTGCCTCCAATAAAAAGATACATATGTTTAGCAAAGAAGAAGAAGAAGAGAGATTTTATTAGAATTTTTCTTTTATGATCTCTGATTAAGAAAATATTTACCACCAATTATGAAACAATGGTATTTCTGGTAAGAAAATTATATTATTAAAATTAATCATCGGATGTGACTAGCAACCATAGACCCGTGCGTGATATTCATGATCGAGAACCAAGTGAGTTGAAGGGAAATTTAAACATTCGTTCAGTTTTCTAACTAACACTTTGAATCTGAATCGGCGGTCCTAATTTATGACGCTAAATAAAAGAAAAGTGAGATAGAAATTTTGAAGAGGGGAGAAGAATAAAAAACAAAGTCCAGGAGCAAGAGCGCAGGCAAAATTGGAATTTGAAGCCTTCGACGTGTTCAAGACGAGTCCTCAATAACCAAAATCTAAGAACCAAATTCCCGAGCGCGACAAACGTAGCTAGGACTCTGAAATAAGGACAATATAGAAGAGGGAAGTTGGTGGATCTACGTTGTGTGTGTGAGAACAAATGGATGCGAAAGAAATTGTAGCTGGACTGATCCAAAAACTAAAATGAAAGCATGATTGAAAGATTAACAAGGTACAAGGTGCAGAATACAGAAAACTTAAAGAGACTGGAAAATTAATCAAAGTGGCAGGCGGGTTGCTGCGTCCGCGTACGGACGTATATATATAAAAAAGCAAGCACAGTGAAGCCGATTTAATTAGATATCTTCAAAGCGAGAGGCTGAGATTCATGCCTCTTTCTGCTTCATTTTTCTCATCTGCTGCTTTCTTGTCACCGCGAGGAACATCTGCAGGAGAGAAGTTCGGAGGAGGATTATGCTCTTGGCTCCGATTCTGATGATGAGGATCTACTTCCATGAAATCTTCAATTTGAAACTGCGGCTTCCAAACTTCCACTCTATTCTTTACCTTGCTGCTCCCATTTTCTGTCTCCCCGAACCTCCTCAGCCCTTCGCGGCTCTCTCGAATGCTTCTAACCAGAGCGAAGAATTTCTCCATTTTGATCTCATCATCTTCCTCTTCCTCTTCCTCCCCACACCAAATCTTCCTTTTCTTGCTGTTGCCCGCACCGTTCATGTTCTCAGGTTTTGATTTAAAGGAAGAAGGGATGTAAGGGAAGGAGTGACACAGGAATTTTCCAAGAAAAAAAAGAGACGGCACTGCTAAAGAGAAGGACTAGTATATAGCATGCAGCTTCCGGGCTGTTTCCTTGGCTATAAGGACATTCATTCCTGCCAAAGGAATCTTGAAGATCAATATGCCATTAAGTATGATGAGTTATTATTATGACGTATATATTCCAAGTCAAACAAAAATGTTTAATCTATACATGTTAATTATTATAGCAACAGATTAGTATAATGTGGTTGCAAAAATAATGGTGTTAAATAGAGTGACTAGGCGAATACCTCGCAAATTAAGTTAAACAAGGCATCACTACGCACTGTGTGTCCTATTCCATGTCCTTGTTCTCTTCTCTACGAAAGCATAATATGTGTTGTCGCTTCCAGATGGAAAAACCAAAAAGGAAAAAGAAATTGAAGCATGAACGCAAGATTTTGGCTGTGTGTTTAGGGGTTCTTTGGTAAAAACGAGAGGGTAGTTTAGTTTAAAAGCAGGTCGGATTTCCTAACTTCGATGAGGCGCAAAGCTGACGTCGCTTCCTTTACATCACAAGCCAATATGCGAACAACCTTTCCAAATAATTTTCTCCAGTGAATAAAGAAACGACCTGCCTCGTCAACGTGCATCCGAGTCAACAGAATTACGTTTTTCTAAAGGAAAAAAAAAAGAGCATTAAAAAAATACTTATCTGATCAACATGTTCTGATCCACTACTGCAGAATGGAGCGCTGTTACTCCAAATAAAAATGGTTAATTTAGTCAAAACATTCTATGCCTTCAAAAAAACCAATAATCAACGACGCAGCAGCTCAGCCTTGTAAACTACGAGTATATCTATTTTAATTTTTGGTATGTGTTGGAATATATATAATGGTCACAATAAATCACATTAATTTATTGTCTTGACTTTTCTCTTCGAAATTCCTAGATTTTTTTTTTCTTCATATTTTTGTTCTCATGCTAATTCTGAATCAATAGGCGCTGATTATAATAGAACTTGTTATTTAAACGCAAGGTGAATGCAAAAAATACTTTTATAAGAGTTATCCTTAGTTGGACTCGACAACACTTATTCAAATGATAATATAAAATAAAACTATTTTATGATGTGGTTGAATTTTCTTGAGAGTTACGTTGGCGCCACATTTTGACAAAAATTCCCAAGGTATCACTTATTCTAGTGTTTGGCTGTCTATCATTTTTCACCTTGCACTTGATTCCCAACACGTATTTATTACAAGTACTTATTGTTACCAATGAATTAATAAGGTGCTTGGGGTTTAATTCCTCTTTTATATGAGGTTTATTTAGTGTTTGTTTGTGATAGCTTATTTTTTATTTATAAGTGCTTATAATTTGTGATTTACAATGTATGAAGTAAGTATGTGAGAGGAGTTTTATCTCGACTTACGTAATAAGTGTTTATTTCAAACAAATAAGTTATTCCAAACATAACTTTAGTTGATAAGAGCTTACCTTATTTTTGTTCTTACAGAAAAATGTTTATAACTGGCACAATCAATATGATCTGGAAGCATAAAAAACTATCCAATATCACTCAGCCTATTCCAACGGCTGACCACACAACCGTGTACCAATTGGGATGGGCATTATTGTGCCGAATGTAATCTCCGGATGCTTGTTCCTACCAAAAATACTGTTAAGGGAAAATTGTTCTTTGATCCGAATAAATTAAAAAATGAGGATATACACAGATAAATAACAAATTAAAATCTGGTTCCTTTGCCCTCACAATTTGTTCGAGTGGGTATCTCATGTACAAACTTCATTCCCGACGAGTCAGGTCATTCCTTGTCTATTGTGGAATGTGATTAAAGCGGAAGCTAAACTGTGAAACTACTCCAAGTCCACTGTGCCGTCCTACATCTGACACAAATATTGTATTCTTCAGATGACAATTAATTAATATATCGGAGGAATTGCATTCGATTGCTTTTCCTTTACCTCTCTTTGGGGTAGCTTTAGAGGGAGCCTTCCATTACCCATAATCAAGTGAGGCTGTCCCTTTAATGATTTAGCAGTTGGAAGTCTGGCACAAGCCCCTCCTCTCTTTCTCTGAAGCTCCGAATAAAGGCATTGCTTTACCTACTTTCGCAATGTGTGTGTTTGGAATAGTAATTGATAATTGGACTTATTTTAATTGGGCTTGTTGTAATATTACTTTTGGTAAAAGTTAAATTGTGTAATGTGATTTATGTTTGGATCGACGATTGTCAATTGAGCTTTTGCAAAAATAAAATTTGTTTGGATTGACTTAAGCATAAGGGCTTTTGTGATAATGGTAAGAGAGAGTGAGCAGAAAAATATTTAAAAAATCAAGTAAATATTTAAAAATTACTTTAAAATATTAGGTACTACTGGAAAAATATTTTAGAGTGGGTGGAAATCAATAAATTAGTATTATAAGTTTTGGATGCTCTTTACTACTAAAATAAAATACATTAAAGGTAAAATTGTAATAAGTTTTCTAAGACTGGGTACAACTGAAAAATTATTTTAAAGAGTTAAAAGCACCAAAAAAATATTTTAACGTAATTTTTGGAGCTGAAAAGTACATTAAAGGTACAATTGTAATCAGTTTGATAACACATTGGATACACCTGAAAAAATATTTTAAGGGGTTAAAAACACCAAAAAAATATATTAAGGGGTTAAAAACACTCAAAAAATATTTTTTGAGTGGCTACAACTAGAAAGTGGGTAAAATTGCAATCAGTCTGATAGCACACTAGATAGTGGGTATAACTAGAAAAATATTTTAAGGGGTTAAAAACACAAAAAAAATATTTTTTGATACTACATACTATTTAAAAACATTTTATGGGAAAAATCAATATCATATAACTAATTTCCAGACAATCTAATCTAGTATAAAATGCTATTAGTTTTTAACAAAAGCTCCATTTTCTAACTTCTTTCAATTAAGCTTTCACCAATTGAGTTTTGACAAAAGCTCAATTGCCAATAGGTCTCTCCAAACACTAAAAAAAAAAAATGTTTGCTGACAATTGAGCTTTTGCCTCCCCCAATTGGACTTATTGGCCTTCCCAAAGACACCCGTACATCATTCCCAATTTTATCATTACCATTCTTTCATTTTGCCTCCATTTTTCTCTTATTTAATAAAATAAGCACAAACATTTTGTTATTCCTTTTTTACGCATTTTAAACGGGGCAGATTGCGCTCATTATATTTTGGCCCACAGAGATCGTAATCTTCGACTGCATACTGTGCTGTGTAGTCTGGTCGTAATGTCAATAATGGCACATTGAAAAGTTGGGGAAAATACTCTTGTTTGGCTGTCTAAATACTGCCCTTCATTTTTTTTTTTTTGGTTTTGGGTTTTCCTTAGTGAACGCATGTCCAGTTTCTACCTACCGTCCTTACGCATGAATAACGTGGCCCATCATTTCGCGCATGGTAGAGTTAAAAGTCCAATCTGCCCCTCCCCGCTTCTTCTCTTAATTTTTGCCTATATTTTTTTAAATACTCAATCCATTCCTTAATATAATACATATTTATTTCATTTGATTAAATTTAGAGAATTAGCTAAGTTAGTTAGTATAACATGTGTTTTCTAAAATGCTAATCATATTCTTTAATTCATTCCTCCCCCTCCCCCTCCCCCTAATTATCGTAGAGGGAGCATTGATAGAGATAAATTAGGTAAAAAGATTGAAAAATATAAAAAAAAATGTTTTATATTTAGGATTAATATTAATTCCCTAAATATATCTTATATTAAACACAGAGAGAAGTATATCTTATATAGCAACCCAAGTTTCACCACTTTTCGTTAGTGGCAAGCAGCAAGGATAGACATTATCTTCAAATTATGAAGCTCTCTAATTTTTTTTTTTGGGTAATAACAAGCTATATTTCCCCTTGCGTTGCATGGAAATTCCCACACTTGTGATAATGGTATATATGGTAATGTTACTGAGCTTGAAATCTTCATGGAATGATCTTTTTCTCTACTTTTTTTTACGACTCTAAAGTCAGAAGGATTTAATAAGGAAATGGGTGAACGGCCAATAATACACCATGGACCATATTAAGCCCAGCACAAAGATATGTGCTATTGGACCTCAACAAAATAACACCTCAGAAAAATAGAGAGGAACTTACTATCACTATCGACATAAAAGGGGATTATTCATGATTATGACATATAAATAAAGGAAATAACAGAATAATGATATTTAATGACATTGAAAGCATTTTAGAAATACCATTTCTGTCTATATTGCATATTATCATCAATCAATTAAATATCGTTAAACAAAGTATTGAAAATATCTATATCAATCCATTAATTATTATTGAATGTTTGATCAATTTTTAAAATGTCTCTGTAAATTTTTTGCAATCCATTAACTATCATTAAAAGTTTGATAATTGTCCTTCATAATCTTCTAATTTTCTGGCTAGAAATCTGGAATTTTATAATTATGTAAGCTATTAACAAGAAATCATTGTTTTTAAATCAAATCATTATAATTAAGAGATGAGAAAAATAGAATCATCATTATTTATGAGGATGTAATGCCATTGTTGAAGAGATAATTTCCGCACCTATATTGCCCTTATTTACAAATTTTTTATTTTGTTCAAATTGAGGAAGTTATAAAATAAAGAAAATTAGGGAATATAAAAATTATCAAATCATTTCCAAATATATTTGATTAAGCAATAAAAAATGAAAAGCATAATAAATAGAATTAGAAAATATTATGAAATAATGATTAAGACGGTATATTTAATGATAGATGGATTTGATCCGTTTCTTATGAGCCCGGACATTACAAATCTTAAAGAATAAAGTTGTTGATCGATGATTATTGCCCTCTTTTTTTTTAATCTACAACCCTGGCCTGAATAGATAAATAGTTCATCCAAGCCAAACTCAAAAAACCTCGTCATCATGGGGAACTGAAGTTATGTTGTTCTGCTCCACATCAGGTCCATCGAAAGAACCGCAATCTCTGCAAGAAATTATTAGTCCTACGTAGTCAAAACACCAAAGCATAATATTCATTCTTAAACAAACAAAACGAAGAAAGCTCTGAAGATATGAATACAAGACATATGTAGTTCAGCAATTAATTGTGAAAGGAGCATCTAAAACCCAATTCCTAACATTCATCCCCCTGAAACTCATCTACGCACACTCACCACTTTTACACCTACAGAAAGGTTAATATAGAGTGAATCAGCAACGATCTAAGTCATTGTGTAACAAGGACTTAGGAAGACCATCACGCAAGCAAGTGACTGGCGGAATCGTGGGTGTCTGCGAATCTCCATAAGCATTCCAACAGAAAGGATCAAGCACTGTATTTCCTTGAGCAGGAAGAAGCTCTATGTCTGACAGTGCTATGCTGGTGCAAGGGACTGAGTCACTACACGCAAAACGCATAGGTGGGCTCCTAACATCATAGCTTCCCGTTATATTGCTGTACACTATATCTGATACAAACACTGCTGAACTTTTGTTGGTGCAATCCTCTGTGATGCAGTAGAACTGATCTATTATGATGGGGTTCCTCACACTCTCCATCTCAATGTTACTGAATGTCACTTGAAATACTGATCCTGATCCTCCTTGCCAAGTCTTTATTCTCACCCCATTATCTGATGCCTTTATCACTGATTCACTCACCCTAATGTTTCTAACACAGGCTCGAGAATTGTGCTTCCCCAAACTCCCAATGCTGAATTCAGCAACAACTTAACCAAATTAGTTCACACAAGATAAGCCATTGCGACTGAACCTTCTATACAGTGTTAAAAAAAACTACCTTATACCATGACCAGGTCCACATGATATGTTCTTTATATCCACATCAAAACAGCCAGGTCCAATAGACACACAGTCATCTCCTGCAACCAAAAAAAAAAAAAAAAAATCAGTGAATTACGGGATAAGTGAAGAGAATTAGAGGGAGGTTAGTAAATTATCTTCTCTGGTATAGTCTTGTGACTGACCATTAGAAATCACAGAATTGTATATTCTCACGCCATTGGTATTTTCTATGTGAATTCCGTCTGTATTCGGACTCAGTGCCGGGGCTGTTATGTGGATTGATTCAATGTGGACGTTTATGCAGCCATCAAATCTGAAATGAAACAGGGGGCTGTTCTTGATCCGTACTCCTTTCACAGTCAAATTGGAACTCATAAAGAACCTTATGGCCTGAACCATAGACATGCCCATCATTATGTTCCTCTTACAATTTTATAATGAAAATGACAAAAATACAAAATGGAGAACAATGTGTCCACAACTTACAACTGGGCTATCACAACTTCCCGGCAATGTTGTCCCGTGAGGTCCCTGAACCGTTCAAAGTGGGATCAACAACTGTTTGATGCACACCATTTTTCGAAGTTTCAAACTTTTCAACATTAAAGTTATCAATACCTTGTGAGGCTTACAGGGAAGGTCCCACCATTTTTCTCCTCTCCCATCTATTAAGCCCCCTCCTTCAAGCGACATGGCATTGACTCTGTAAAAAACAAGCCATTGACGCCTACTAATGTTCATAGGCCAAGATTCAGGTCCATCAGGTGGCATAACAGTCCCATCAACCTGCCAGAAGTCCATCACTTAGCTTTAAATAACTACCCCTTAACGCATACAAGAGTTAAAAAGTACAAAGTACGATTACCTTTACAACCAAGTGACCTCGACAAGGGCCTGTGAAGATAGTAGACTGAATGAAGAAGGATAAACTAGAGGGAACATATACAACATTCACTGCTGATTCACTTTCGCAGGCTGTATCCCACGCCATCTTGAAAGCCTCTGTATCATCTGTTACTCCATCCCCAATGGCCCCAAATGTTCTTACATCAAAATAACTGGTGGCATTACGGTTATTCTCGTTCCCAGGTTTAGGTGATTTATGAGAATGTGAGGGCCTCTGTTTTGTATGGGAATGATGTCTAGCTTGGGTGCAACAAAATAAGCTAAAAATTATACATAATGCCAGTAATAAGATATGGGAATTCTTCGTTTGAAGCATTTTCCAGTTCCAGAGACTTTAAAACCAGAACAAAATCAAAGAGGAGGAGGAGAAGGGAGAATTCTGTCACTGTTACCAACAAAAGGAGAGGGCTCTCAAATTAAGGAAAAAGCTATGGCACCCTGAGTTGCAGGAAGTAAAAGTAACTGACCTATATGCCCACTATGAGCACTATAAGTATAGTAGAATACAGGTTGAACAGAGTCTGGACTCTGGAGACCTTGAAGTGCATGTAGCTGCAAAAAGGCTGAGTCACCATATAGTGGAAGCCCTGCATGTTGCCTAATATCCTATGGTTTTCGAGTAGAAAGCGACAAAAACATCATAGGCGCTGGCCTTTCTTTATACAATGTGGACTCTCCATTTATATATTTGACTGATCTGAAGAGCACCACGACGGAATAACGAGAAATCAGAGGACTGGGCAGTGCCTAAGCCACCAATGTTCTTCCCATAACTGTCATTTTCTATTGGTCAGACTAAGCCATTCCAACTTAGCCCTGTATCAAAACTCAGCCTAGTATGAAGAATTAATTTAACGAACACTTAATTAAGACTGGAGAACTGTTCCACAGAAAGCACAAAAAGTTAGCGATAAGTCCCATGTGCTGGGGTCTCCCATGATGATGTTTTTCAAGCCGATGTTTACGGGAAATCAATCACAAATGATGGCCCTCATTTTGAATATTTGCATTTGCTTTTGGCTCCAAAATGCTATATTCATTTTCTTACGTGTACCTTGTGAATGAATGTATTGCCCTTGTAAATTACAAGTATACGATTCATAATATGCTTATGAAAACAATTTTGAAAGTCGTTATTACTTGAATGCTCACAACCGTCGGTCTACTGCGAAGCTGAATAATATAGTTTTCATTGAACTCCTTCTTCATTGACCTTCCTTATCATTGAATCACTGAAATGGTTTGATTTAACATTTTATAATAATATTATTCTATTATTAAATACAAATATAAATTTAGGCTATTAAAATTATATCTAAATACTTCAACTCAGTAGATTTTTATTGAAATATTTTATAATTTTTTTCACTTATTATCTCTTACACTTTTGAATTTTTTATGTTAAAATTTAATAGTTTAAATTTATATGTATATTTTTTTATTTAATATTATAATATATTGTTATAAAATTTTAAATTCCAACCATTAGAAGTAAATTATTTAATATTATAATATATTGTTATAAAATCTTAAATCCTAATCATTGAAAGTAAATCCAATCGTGGGAAAGGTTAATAGAGAGGAAATGGATAAGAAACTCAATAGAAACACTCCTCTCTCTCTCTATTTCTAATGATGCTTTTTGAATTCATCTAGTCTCTATGAGCCAATAGTGGTGGCTTGGTATTATTCAACTCATTCTGTCTCAGGTAGTTCCATAACGTTAGCTTTCTAGCCTTTATTTTCAGTGCAAGAAACAGCTTAGGCTCTGTGATTTATTGCTACAACTTTGTTTACGCTTGTCTCCATTTGCATAAATTCCAGTTTCTTTTTCTTTTTTCCCAAATACTAAATAATACCAAACACTACTTTATCCTATTACATCATTATCGTTTGAGCTATCTGTAGCCTTTAGGTGGCTTTGTATTATTGTATGCGTAATATTATTATGATTGTGCAATTAAAGTAACAGGAGGTTAAAAATTATATAGAGAGCATCTGTTTTGTTATTGGCATTGGTAGCTGTGAAATTAAAGCAAAGAGGGATGGATAGGACGAAATATCTTTCGGCGCAAAAATCAACTGACGGTGTTTAAAGTAGAAGAGGTGGTTATGACTTTAGTTTCTTTCTATTAGAGGTTATTAATGCGAGCGTATTTTTAGACGGTGTTTAAAGTAGAAGAGGTTATGACTTTTAGTGCATGATTGTTTTAACTTTTAAGAATTATTTTTATGATTTATGATGTAAATATATAAGAGGGGTATAATTTTATCTTGATTTACAAAAAAAGAAAATTCTGAAATCATGGTTTGAGAATTTCTGAAACTCACTTCACCTTATCTGTGAACATAATGTATTTTTCATCAATTCTGACCACCGTCTAAAGTTTTATCAATAAAGATAGTCTAATTTTTTTATTGGGCAAAGGTGCAAATTTGGTAATGAACAATATCGTCAGGAACGTCTATAAGACTTATCTATTTCCGGGTGCAAAAATGGCAATCAACTATTTTTTTGGAGCAAATTTGGCAACGCCGTTAAAAAACAGTTAACGGCCGTTAACTTTTGAAATTTGGATCCCAACAGGCTTCTCCATCTGTATTATTTTAATATTTTTTAAATGGAAAAATATCACTGAGGCCACATAGAAATAATTTCATTTCAGATAACCCCCAAAAAATTCTGAAATCTCACTGCAAAGCTTAATTTATTTTTACTGACAGTGATATTTCAGTGATATTTCAAACAGATATGTCTGAATTTTTTAAAATTATATTTAGAAAAAAAATCTGCAAACATCCAAATTATTAACCTAATGGTTATGTTTTAGTGTTTTACATAAAACAAACAAACGATGATTTTTCTGCGATCAGCATAAGGAGACATATAATGTTAAATTTCATATTGAGGGTGATTGTTAATGAATACTATATCTTTGGTTCTTAACATAAAAGAGTTAGTTGACTAATTTGAGGAGAGTAAGAAAGGTAAATAAATTACTTAATTATAACCTATAATTTCTTTAAAGTACTTATTTATATCATTAGATTATATATCATTATATAAATCACGCTAATTGAAATGATGATATGGGTGAAAAGATATCATATTATCAAAATTTACCATTTAATTCGCTCTTATATTTATAATTGGGGTAGTACATTAAAAACAAGGGAAAGGCATCAACGTCCACGACTGCATGTATTTTTTTAAAAAATATGTTCTTACAAAATGTAGGGCTCCCCCCTTTTTTTATTTTTTCACGTGGTTAAGGATATAATCTATTTTGATGTTTAAAGTCTAGAGGGTTTTTGCTTCACTCAATAAATATATTTTCAAGCTTTGAACTTGTATTCTTCTTCTTATGAAGGTAAGACCGCTTACCATCTCAACTATTAGTTTGTTGGTCACTGGTATTCTTTTTTTAAAAACACTAATCTTCAAAACACTATCATGGACATATTTTCTGAAGAAAATTTTCCCCCTCTTGCCCTCCATCGAAATCCTTATGGTTTGGTTGCTTCCTTATTAGAATCCCTTCACTGGATTTCCAAGGTCTAAAAACATGGCTTAACACCACTTTACTGCAACTGCACAGTCATAATCTGAAGCACTTGGCCTGTGGAATCATTTGTCTCATCAATGTCATACGGCTTCAAGCGAAATCATGCTCTCCATTGGTAAATCATGCTCTCATGCACTAAAATAATTCTTTCTATTATTCGTCATCATATAATCTAGACTGGTCTTAGATATGTTTTGATTTTTCGCAAATTTTGATGGCTTTGTGGCATCACGCCCAAGCTCTGTATTTTTCCAACAGTAGCGTATTTTTATAAATATCAATATCAAAATCAGGAGTTTTCAAACTCTTGCACACAAGTGCACACCTCCATCTCCATCTGTAAGCCACACACCACACCTAAGTTACTTGATTCCTCTAACTTCTTAGCTAATCTTATCTCAAATGTAATAATTTTTATTTCTATTATGATACGTTAAAGGTCTTGCAATGTATTGAAAACGTTCATCTTATCTTGAAGCAGAACAAAGCCGTTTTCAGTCTTACAATGTATTGAAAAAAGTTCAGATTACTTATCTTGAGGTAGAATAACGCCGTAAGAAAACCTTATCGCTTGTGTTCTTATTAGGTAGGTAGAACTTGTTCATGCTTAAGGCTTGACAAATACTGTCATAGATTTTACCAACCGCCAACATTGCGGACGTAGCCACGTTTATACTGAAATTTGCTATCATCAACGGGAAGAAAAAAATCGATGGCGAAGATTTAGAATAACTACCATCCAGATCACAATGCCATGCCGATAGTGGTTAATTATATTCAAATACATAACTTTTCTAGTTAATACAACCTGTTAAACTTCGGGGGATGCAAAACTCATCAAATTCTACAAACAACTCCAACTGTGAAGAACTTCTCAAGCAGCTTTGTACGGCATGCGATATAAGGCACACTGCTCTCGGGCGTGTGGTGGAATTAGCTTCACCAGCATCTCTGCAGGCACTCCCTTAAGCTCTGTGCATCAAGTCATCAGCATCAGTACTTGCATTATTTAAATCTTCAATATTAAAATGCTACATCAAATAGAAACTAATCGTATAGGAATGGAGATCCTTACCGTTGGCGTTGAAGTTAAATAGTGGAGGAAGAAACCGCCCATTTGGCAAGCGCGTGTTTGGATCCCGCAGCTCATCAAAGAATGCATGAGCAAGACCCTCCAACTATATTACAAAAAGCACAAATTTTAATATCGAGCTCAAGGTCGTTTGCATGTTATTGAATGATTCTATATAACCACAAACATTGCCAAATGGAGGCAAAGGAAGCACTTGATATAACCACAAGATAAAAACCATTTTATAATCTTGACAAATTAGATACTCACAGCTGTGCATCGAAGATTTGGAGAGTATTGCAGTAGTCTTGAGACAAGGTCCACAGCTTCAGGTGGCATGCGCTTGTGAAAGATCTACAGATAAGAGTCATTCGAATTAACCTTGCAATGCAACAATTTCTGTGAATGGAAAGAACAAAAGGGCGTTTACGATACCTTGTGCAATGGATCGGCTTTAATTTGGGGAAATTTAAACTCTTTGTAATTAGGATTCATGCATTTAATTTCTTTTCTTGTTGGGGTGCCCAAAACCTGCATTTGAATGCCATGGATATTGAGATGTAAGCATCAGAATGAAGAGGCAGAGGATGACTTTTGCATCAACTGATCTCACCTTTATAATTTCGACAAGCTGGTCCACTCCACTCTCACCAGGGAAGAGAGGCTGGAAATAATAGAAACTTAATGAATTCTCAATATAACAGAATCGACAGTCAATATCAACAATACATAAAATGTCTAAATACCTGTCCAAGCAATAGTTCACCGAGTACACAACCAGCAGACCAAATGTCAATAGCTGTGCTGTACTCAGTTGCACCAAAAATAAGCTCAGGAGCTCTATAGTACCTAGAACAGATGTAAGATATGTTTGGTTCCCCTTTCACCTGTTATATCCATAAAAAATTTAGTCATATAAAAATATAACAACCAAGAAAACAGAATACAGGGTTTCCAAGTTAAGAATATACAAACCAAAACTTTAGCACTTCCAAAGTCACACAGCTTCAACTGGTGAGTGTGAGGGTTGACCTGTAACAGGGAAGCAAATGAATTTGAGCCGTGAATAAATTACTCCAGCAGATAAGAAACAAAAAAAGCTACAGAGAAAAACAAAGGGAAAAAACTGCATGTAAAAAATAAGTACCACGTAGAATTGAGTTGATTCATGCATTATTTTGTATGTGCAATAAATGTAAATTCTGAGCAAGTGCTATGCAGACTGCAGCGTCTTAAAGTTTCATAGATTATATGTTAAACAATTTCATGCATATAACTTCAAATGTTTAATCGCAACAATCAATTTCAACATCTAACTTTTAGGAATCTGTTAGCCTTTTGAAACAAAATAACGAGGCCAATTTGCAATATTGACTTCTTCAATAACATGACAACATGCTTACTTTCCAGGATAATATTGGCATTTTACGCTATCATCAATATCAACAGAACCAAAACCAGACAGAAAAATCACAAGTACAAATAAAGCAACACACATAAATTACACAGCACATTTTACCCTATCGTATGGGGGAGGAACGTTCAAGAAACAAGTTTCCCTATCAACATACCAGTAAATTTTGAGGGTTTATGTCTCTGTGACACACTCCGATACTGTTGTGAATGTAAGCAAGTGCTCTCAATATCTATTGAAAAAAATAGAGTCATGAGAATCAACAAAGTGATATTCACAACACACTTGGCTGGGTAAATAAAATTAAAGACATACTCGTGCAGCATACAGAAACATACTTGGTAGAAATAAAGCTTCACATATATCAACGGCATCCTTGGATTCATTTTATTGTAGCGTCTGATTTCCCGATGGACAGTCTCAGGAACATATTCAAGTACCAAGTTAAGATAAAGCTCATCTTTTTCAGTAGTTGAAAAGAAGCAATACTTCAAAGATACAACATTAGGGTGGTCAAGAAGACGCATAGTTTGCAATTCCCGGTTCTTGTATCTCTTGTCTTGAAGAACCTTCTTTATAGCCACTGTTTCACCAGTCTCCAAGCACTTTGCCTGAATAACAAAGGCAAAACAACTTATAATCATTACATGGCTAAGTTCCAAAAGTACCCAATCAAAAGCTTCCATCTAAACAGTAAAGGACTAACCTGGAAAACCACACCAAACGAACCTTGTCCAACAATACGCTCAGCCATGTAGCTTATAGTCTGCAGTCATTGAGAAGAAAATAAATAAGTAACTGAGTACATTTTTTTCTTGTAAAATATAAGAAAGGGGAACGAGAAACAGAGCTGTCCAAAAGAGAATACAAGCAAATAAAAAATACACCTGCTTTGGCTGGCCATTTTTACCACCAATGGTGGTCACAATTATACGTCCTGTTTCAGTCCCATTTCCATCTACAACAGTTGCCTCCATTTCCTGTATTTTATTTAACAAGTTTCACCATGAAAATACTGGATATGTATGGGGGGTGTTAAAGGGGGTGCAAAGAGAAATGCAGACAGAGGGAGATAACACGGAGTTTGTTTTTACCTTGTCATCTCTAATTTTTGTTGGAAATCAAATCAATTCAGATTTGAGAATATCACAATTATCTCCCATTAATCATAATTCTTGATCTAGTGTTTCACTCTTTAGGAAATAATCTTTAATTGTAATCCTTTTATGTACTCCTCTGATTACTCTCTCAAGCCTATATATTGTACCCTTCCTAGTTGAATAAATCATCACATTCAAAGTGAAACTTGTCTCTGATTTAAACATGGTATCAAAGCCTATGAGTTCGAGTTGGACTCAGAGAGTGGGACAGTGAGAGAGGCAGAGAGGGAGCGACGCCTAGGGTTTTCGTAGGAGGGCGAGTGACGTCTCCCCGCCACCACCATAGGGACCAGAAAACGCTGATCAGTGAAACCCCGACGGTTTGACTCGAATCTGACAACACCGCTACTATTGCCCCAAGGAGAGGGGTATCTCCATTGATTTCCCTCTCCATTTACTCTCCATTGAGCGTATCTACCAGTAGATCAAATTTTAATGGTTGAGATTTAATAATATGTAAAAAATAACATTATAATAAAAATCTACCATGGTAAATCTCAACCATTGAAAGTTAATCTAATAATAGATACGCTCAATGGAGAGTAAATAGAGAGGGAAATCAATGGAAACACCCTTCTCCCATTGGTCATTCGCTGCCGTTGTTCTTCATCTAGAACATGGATTCTCGTGATTTTCCTCCCCTTTTCGGATTTGTTCCTCACATCCCAACAAATTCTGGAATCATTCCTACGGCCCTCATGTTTGGTACTAGTGCTTCAACACAAGGCAGCACTACTTCTTCATCTATCTCTACTGGACATTCTTAAACCCTGAGATGACATTAGAATTTGCATCCCTTACAGAAAATCAAGGAATGATTATTGATCACGAGCTTAATTGGAGGAATCACTTTTCAGTGGTCCTAATGTGTATTGAGATATTTGTGTGGCAAGAGAAAGGAAAAGTATATTAATGGCGAGGCTCCTCAACCGGCCCCTAATAATCCCAACTTTGACACTTGGTTCACTGAAAATAATCAGATAATGAGTTGGTTGTGCAACTTGATGACTCTGGACATTAGTGAAGGCTATCTTCTTGCTAACACCGCCAAAGAAATCTGAGATGCAACCAGGAAAACCTATTCCTCCCTTGATAACACCACTGCCTTGATTCACTTGAAAAGGCAACTTCATAAGTTAAGATAAGGTAACATGTTGGTAACTGAATATTATAATGCTTTATTAAAATTGTGGCAATAGCAAGACTTGTTTGAGGTCTACCCATGGAAGAACATCGAGGACACTCAACTAGACAAGAAAATAGTGAAAGAAGGAAGGATACACGATTTTCTGCTGGCCTAAATGACTTTTTCAAGAAGATAAGGGGCAGAATCATGGGATTGTGCCCTCTACCACTTAATTTTAATGTTGTTAACTTTGTACAATTTGAAGAAAGCAAGAAACTCCTGAACCAAAGTGGTCCAAATCAAATTTAGAGCTCAACACTTGTAGTGAGAGGACCACAAGGTGAACGAAGGAATAACAAATGGTGCAACTATTGTAGAAAGAACGGCCTTCTCAAAGAAGAATGTTGGAAGTTACATAGCAAGCTAAGGAAAAACAGATCTCCCAGTGTTACCTTACCACTACTGAGAATAAAATTGAGAACGGTGATCACTTGAGCCAAGAAGAACTATAAGTGCTTCGCAAGTTACTTGAGAAGCAAAATATTTCAAATTCAGTTCCTAGCATGAATCTGGTACAATCAGGTAATTCCATTATAGCTCTCAATGCTGTGATGACTAGTAAGACACTTGGATTGTTAACTCAAGAGCTACAGATCACATGACCGGTAACAAAACCTTATTCCACAACCTTAAATTCTGTCACGAACACCTCAAAGTAAAAGTAGCTAATGGTGTTTTCACACTGGTTGAGGGAATTGGCAAGATCACATTATCTAATCACTTGGAAACACAATGTCCTGTTTGTGCTTGCACTCAGTTGTAATCTAATATCTGTGAGCAAGTTGACTAAAGGTCATATATGACAAGTAATCTTTGATGATGATTTTTACGTTTTCAGGATTTAAGATCGAGGGGACGATTGGAACTTCTAGAGAATGGGATGAACTGTTCTACCTTGAAGAATCGAGTATGAAGAATAAAGATTCTCGGAAGACAAGCAGAGCACTGGTTAGCTCCAATTCTCAAAACAATGATGTGATGTTATGTCATTGTCGTTTAGGCCATCCTAGTTTTGATTACATGAAACATGTGTTTTCAAGTTTGTTCAATAAAAATTTTGTTCCTTTTCATTGTGAAACTTGCCACTTTGCAAAACAAACTCAATCCTCGTATCCCAAACAATCCTACACCCTTTCGCACCATTCACACTAATCTACAGTGACATTCGAGGACCTGCACGAATAAAAACCCTCACTAATGCTAGGTGGTTTGTTACTTTTATAGATGACAACATAAGAACCACATAGGTTTACTTACTAAAAGAAAGTCCGAAGTAGCCAAAGTATTTCAAAACTTCTATACCTTTGTGCAAACTCAATTCAATACTTCAATTAAGGTATTACGAAGTGATAATGCCAAGAAATACAAGAACGGAGTCTTTAAGGAATTCTTTGATTAGTAATGAATTCATCACCAAACTTCCTGCCTTACACCCCTGAATAGAATGGAGTGGCCGAGTGTAAGAACCGTCACTTGTTGGAAATAACCCGAACCTTGTTAATGGAGAGGAGTGTTCTCACCATTTTCTGGGGTGATGTCATACTAACAGCCACTTATCTAATTAACCGCATGCCCTCCAAAGTCCTCAATTACATCACTCCTATCTAAAAGTTTTTTGAACACTTTCCAACTTGTCCACTAATCAATTCCTTACCACTAAAAGTATTTGGTTGTGTTGTCTTTGTTCACAAAAATGATTGCAACAAATTTGCTGCTTGGCTGACAAATATATATTCCTTGGCTACTCCCCTATACAAAAAGGCTACAAATGTTACTACCCTACTTCCAAGAAACTTTTCATTTCCCAAGATACCATTTTCTTTGAAGAAGTAGCTTACCATCCTAAATTACCTATTCAAGGTGAGTATCTTGATGTTGAATGGCTAATGTCAGAAGAATTTACCTCCAAAGTCCCACCAGACACATCATCATCACCACAGCTTGATCTTATAGTTGACCTGGGCTTATTTGTCCCCATAAACCAACCTAGTCCTACCCAACCGGATTATGAACCAGAACCCACACCTAATAAACTAGAAATAAATGTTGAAATCAATTCAAGGGTGGATGTTGAACAAGGCAAGAAGGAGATTCCAACCAACAAGTTCAAGAGGAACCAAACACTGGTAGAACTATCTTTCCAATTCAAAGGAACGACCATGACTCCAACTCAGGATTAAATCATGAAGAACTAGGTTAGCCTATTGCTTTAAGAAAACGGGTAAGATCTTGCACTCAACATCCAATTCAACAGTTTGTCTCTTACGATAACTTATCTGCAAAAATGCAAAGCTTTATTGTAGACAGTGCACAGATACAAATTCCAAACATATTTTAGCAAGCCATGGCTAGTCCGAATCGGAAACAAGCTGCAGAAGAGGAGTTGAAGGCACTCAAGGAGAATAAAATGTGGGAGATTAAACGCTTCCCAAAGGCAAGAAACTAATAGGATGTAAATGGATCTTCAACTTGAAATTCAATACAGATGGTAGTATGAATAAATACAAGGTAAGACTTATTGCAAAAGGATATGCCTAGACATATGAGATTGATTATTTAGAGACATTTGCTCCAGTAGCCAAGTTCAATAACATCCAAGTGTTGTTATCAATCACAACCAACTTGGATTGGTCGTTACACCAACTAGATGTGAAGAATGCATTCCTAAATAGAGATTTGAAAGAAGAAATATACATGGAGATCCCAGATGGAGTTCTAGCTCCTAAAAACTCTGTATGTAAACTCAATAAATCTTTATATAGACTAAAACAATCCCCTAAAGCATGGTTCAGGAGATTCATCAAAGCAGTGAAAGAACTTAGGTACACCTAGGGACAAGCAGATGACACATTGTCTATCAAACATGTTAATAGGAATGTTATTATCCTAATCGTCTATATTGATGACATTTGTCATTACAGAAAATGATGAAGAATCTATAGCTCAACTGAAACAGGATTTGTCTATTGAATTCCAGGTGAAAGATCTCGGACAAAGGAGGTATTTTCTGGGCATGGAAGTAGCAAGAACTAGGAAGGGCATCAAAATATCTCAGCAGAAGTATACTCTAGACCTGTTGCATGAGACAGAAATGTTGGGTGCTTAACCTGAGGGAACAGAAGAAGGGTGTCATCTAGAGATCAAACCATAAGGTGTTCCGATTGACTCAGAAAGATAACAAAGATTTGTGGGAAAATTGATATACTTAACCCACACACATCCATATATCAGCTATGCAATGGGAATAGTTAGTCAGTTTATGCATAAGCAACAAGAAGAGCATATTGAGGATGTATACAAAATTTTGAGTTGTCTGAAACTTAATCCTGGAATAGGGGTCTTCTTTAAGAAAGACACATCCATAATTATTGAGATCTATACTGATGCAGACCATACAAGAGACAGAAAAACTAGGAGGTCAACCTCTAGGTATTGCATATATGTGTGAGGAAATGTGGTTACGTGGAGAAGAAAGAAACAAACTGTGGTGTCAAAAAATAGTGCAAAAGCAAAACTGAGAGTTGTTGTCGATAGAGTAAGTGAAGGACTTTGGGTCATCAGGTTACTGAAGGAGTTAGGAATCTCACATGAGGGAACAATGCAGCTCTGGTGTGACAACAAGGCTAGCATTGAATGGTAAAAAACCTAGTGTATCATGATAAAACAAAACATGTTGACATCGACAAAAACTTCATTAAAGAAAAGTTTGAAGCAAGCATTATGAATTTATCTCACATACGATCTGTGGATCAGATTGCAGACATTTGGCGAAGCCACTGGGTAGAACTAAGTTTGAAGGATTTCGAGGCAAGCTGGGAATGATTGACATCTGCTCTCTTGCTTCAGAGGGAGTGTTGGAAATCAAATCAATTTAGATTTGAGAATATCACAATTATCTCCCATTAATCATAATCCCTGATTTAGGGTTTCACTATTTAGAAAATAATATCTGATTGTAATCCCTTTATTTACTCCTCTGATTACTCTGTCTAGGCTATATATTTGAACCTTTCCTAGCTGAATAAATCATCACATTCAAAGTGAAACTTATCTCTAATTTAAACAATTTTCATGTCATTCATCTCATCAAGTAACTTGTCAATGCCAACTATATTTGCATTTACATCCTTCAATCCAGAAGCAGGTGCTACACCCGCTGATGCCATCAAAAGAAGAAATTTGGTAGTTTAACTTGCAGATTCAGCCACCTCAAACAATAGGTCATACAGACCCTATAGAGGATAGATGACTTCAAAAGGGCAACCTTAGGATTGAGCAACAAATTGATCATTCAAGTTTTCAAGAGGGGGGGGGGTAAATCAAAGGTTCGCCTATAAGACCATTAAACATAATTGGTGATTCCAACTTGAAAGGAATAATGAGTTCAGTAGTGCACTTTTTAATTGGAGATGATAACGACGCATCCATACACCGATATACGCCCAAATGAACTATCTTTTGTACTAAGCATCCCAAGTTTCTCTTCCAAGACCATAAAAGAAAACAAACTAGAAGCGTAAAGCAATTTCTATCATTTTCATTTAGGCGTGATACAATCTTCCAAAACAGGGACTGGATTCTCTCCAGGTGTCGGACCTGGGCTGCTTGTGAATCTAACAAAGCACTGAAGACCTAAAATCAAGGCGCTCAAGCAATTAAGATCGTAAAGATAAAAACATCACACAATCTAAGGAGAACACCCCATCTAGTATGGCGAAATAAGGGCGGCAGTGGCATATTACTCTCAAGACAAAAGAGGTATCGAGGTACCAAAATATTTGGCGTCTAAAAGTAAGGCACAAGATATCTGACCGTTTATGGGCTAATAGACAGACTTTCTCGACAGACAACCCAAAAGACGGATATCAAAACTAGAACAGAAAAGAGCCCGAAACAAGAAAAGTGAGGAAGCTCGCAAGGATTGACCCAGAGATCACCGTAGAAGAAGGTATCATATTTGTAGTTTGCAAAATCTGAAGGAAAACACTAAAAGAAGACTGACTCAACCATGACGTGAATTAATGAAAAGCAAAAGCACAAAAATTGAAAGCAAACAAAGTTTCGTGGTTGTAGGTAGGCGCAGGAAGAGAAACTCACCGATCGGGGGAAAGAAATTCAGCGGAGGCGAAGAAATGGGCGAGGAGGAAGATTGAGGAGGAATAAAAGGGTGGGGGGTTGGGAACATTGCATCACAATATTGTGCCTTCTTAATTATAATTCAATGGATCGAATATTTTCTCGGAATCTGAAATCTCCATCGTGCTTCGTTTGAAATTCTTTATCTGTATACTTTACACCGCACGTAGAGGATCCGATACTTGTCTCATGACACCTACTACACACATAATTTCTGTACTGATTAATAATATTACCATCTTGGTAATAAATGAACACCACATGATTTATTTTATTTATGACAAACTATTTATAAAATACATGCACATTTAATTTAACAATATCATGCCATCTTTCATATTTGGAAAACGAATAAACAACCCGAACGATTATGGTCTTATCCGCAGGTGGGGGAAAACAGACACGTGGCGTGCAGAAGATCGTGGTCAATTATATTCAAATAAATAACTTTTCTAGTTAATACAACCTGTTAAACTTTGAGGGCTAGCAAAACCCATCAAATTCTATAAACAGCTCGAACTGTGAAAAGCTTCTCAAGCAGCTTTGTACGGCATGCGATATAGAAAAAAATCAACAGAACAAAACAATTGTTGACCACCTGAACGAAGAGGAGACTTTAACACAATTCTACAGACAGGGACTAGAATTTTAACTATGGAAGGCCGCATCATCACGATGACCCAAATACGGCACACTGCTTTCGGGCGTGTGGTGGAATTAGCTTCACCAGCAACTCTGCAGGCACTCCCTTAAGCTCTGTGCATCAAATCATCAGTATCAGCACTTGCATTATTTAAATCTTCAATATTAAAATGCCACATCAAATAATAACTAATCGTATGAGAATAGAGATCATTACCGTTGGCCTTGAAGTTAAATAGTGGAGGAAGAAACCGCCCATTTGGCAAGCGTGTGTTTGGATCCCGCAGCTCATCAAAGAATGAATGAGCAAGACCCTCCAACTATATTACAAAAAGCACAAATTTTAATATCGAGCACAAGGTCGTTTGCATGTTATTGAATGATTCTCTATAACCACAAACATTGCCAAATGGAGGCAAAGGAAGCACTTGATATAACCACAAGATAAAAACCATCTAATAATCTTGACAAATTAGATACTCACAGGTGTGCATCGAAGATTTGGAGAGTATTGCAGTAGTCTTGAGACAAGGTCCACAGCTTCAGGTGGCATGCGCTTGTGAAAGATCTACAGATAAGAGTCATTTGAATTAACCTTGCAATGCAACAATTTCTGTGAATGGAAAGAACAAAAGGGCGTTTACGATACCTTGTGCCATGGATGGGCTTTAATTTGGGGAAATTTATACTCTGTGTAATTAGGATTCATGCATTTAATTTCTTCTCTTGTTGGGGTGCCCAAAACCTGCATTTGAATGCCATGGATATTGAGATGTAAGCATCAGAATGAAGAGGCAGAGGATGACTTTTGCATCAACTGATCTCACCTTTATAATTTCGACAAGCTGGTCCACTCCACTCTCACCAGGGAAGAGAGGCTGGAAATAATAGAAGCTTAATGAATTCTCAATATAACAGAATCGACAGTCAATATCAACAATATATAAAATGTCTAAATACCTGTCCAAGCAATAGTTCACCGAGTACACAACCAGCAGACCAAATGTCAATAGCTGTGCTGTACTCAGTTGCACCAAAAATAAGCTCAGGAGCTCTATAGTACCTAGAACAGATGTAAGCTATGTTTGGTTCCCCTTTCACCTGTTATATCCATAAAAAATTAAGTCATATAAAAATATAACAACCAAGAAAATAGAATACAGGGTTTCCAAGTTAAGAATATACAAACCAAAACTTTAGCACTTCCAAAGTCACACAGCTTCAACTGGTGAGTGTGAGGGTTGACCTGTAACAGGGAAGCAAATGAATTTGAGTCGTGAATAAATTACTCCAGTAGATTAGAAAATAAAGCTACACAGAAAAACAAAGAAAAAAACTGTTATGTAAAAAATAAGTACCACGTAGAATTGAGTTGATTCATGCATTATTTTGTATGTGCAATAAATTTAAATTCTGAGCAAGTGCTATGCAGACTGCAGCGTCTTAGAGTTTCATAGATTATATGTTAAACAATTTCATGCATATAACTTCAAATGTTTAATCGCAACAATCAATTTCAACATCTAACTTTTAGGAATCTGTTAGCCTTTTGAAAAAAAATAACAAGGCCAATTTGCAATATTGACTTCTTCAATAACATGACAACATGCTTACTTTCCAGGATAATATTGGCATGTTACGCTATCATCAATAACAACAGAACCAAAAACAGACAGAAAAATCACAAGTACAAATAAAGCAACACACATAAATTACACAGCACATTTTTGCCTACCGTATGGGGGAGGAACATTCAAGAAACAAGTTTCCCTATCAACATACCAGTAAATTTTGAGGCTTTATGTCTCTGTGACACACTCCGATACTGTTGTGAATGTAAGCAAGTGCTCTCAATATCTATTGCAAAAAAAATAGAGTCATGAGAATCAACAAAGTGATATTCACAACACACTCGGCTGGGTAAATAAAATTAAAGACATACTCGTGCAGCATACAGAAACATACTTGGTAGAAATAAAGCTTCACATATATCAACGGCATCCTTTGATTCATTTTATTGTAGTGTCTGATCACCCGATGGACAGTCTCAGGAACATACTCAAGTACCAAGTTAAGATAAAGCTCATCTTTTTCAGTAGTTGAAAAGAAGCAATGCTTCAAAGATACAACATTAGGGTGGTCAAGAAGACGCATAGTTTGCAATTCCCGGTTCTTGTATCTCTTGTCTTGAAGAACCTTCTTTATAGCCACTGTTTCACCAGTCTCCAAGCACTTTGCCTGAGTAACAAAGGCAAAACAACATATAATCATTACATGGCTAAGTTCCAAAAGTACCCAATCAAAAGCATCCATCTAAACAGTAAAGGACTAACCTGGAAAACCACACCAAACGAACCTTGTCCAACAATACGCTCAGCCATGTAGCTTATAGTCTGCAGTCATTGAGAAGAAAATAAATAAGTAACTGAGTACATTTTTTTCTTGTAAAATATAAGAGAGGGGAACGAGAAACAGAGCTGTCCAAAAGAGAATACAAGCAAATAAAAAATACACCTGCTTTGGCTGGCCATTTTTACCACCGATGGTGGTCACAATTATATGTCCTGTTTCAGTCCCATTTCCATCTACGACAGTTGCCTCCATTTCCTGTATTTTATTTAACAAGTTTCACCATGAAAATACTGGATATGTATCAGGGGGGGGGTGTTAAAGGGGGTGCAAAGAGAAATGCAGACAGAGGGAGATAACACGGAGTTTGTTTTTACCTTGTCATCTCTAATTTTCATGTCATTCATCTCATCAGGCAACTTGTCAATGCCAACTGTAGTTGCATTTACATCTCTCAATCCAGAAGCAGGTGCTACACCCGCTGATGCCATCAAAAGAAGAGATTTGGCAGTTTAACTTGCAGATTCAGCCACCTCAAACAATAGGTAATACAGACCCTATAGAGGATAGATGACTTCAAAAGGGCAACCTTAGGATTGAGCAACGAATTGATCTTTCAAATTTTCATCAAGAAGAAGAAGAAACAATGGTTCACCTGTAAGACCATTACATAGATATAATTGGTGATTCCAACTTTAAAAGGAATAATGAGTTCAGAAGTGCACTTCTCAATTGGAGATGATAAAGACGCATCCAGACACCGATGTACGCCCAAATGAACTATCTTTTGTGCTAAGCATCCCAAGTTTCTCTTCCAAGACCAACAAAAGAAAACAAACTAGAAGCGTAAAGCAATTTCTATCATTTGGGGGTGATACAATCTTCCAAAACAGGGCCTGGATTCTCTCCAGGTGTCGGACCTGGGCAGCTTGTGGATCTAACAAAGCACTGAAGACCTAAAATTAAGGCGCTCAAGCAATTAAGATCGTAAAGATAAAAACATCATACAATCTGAGGACAGCACCCCATCTAGTATGGCGAAATAAGGGTAGCAGTAGCATATTACTCTCAAGACAAAAGAGGTATCGCGGTACCAAAATATTTGGCATCTAAAAAGCAAGGCATAAGATATCTGACCGTTTATGGGCTAATAAACAAATTTTCTCAACAGACAACCCAAAACACCCAGACGGATATCAAAACTATAACAGAAAAGAGGCCGAAACAAGAAAAGTGAGAAAGCTCGTGAGGATGTTGACCCAGAGATCAGCGTAGAAGAAGGCATCATATTTGTATTTTGCAAAATCTGAAGGAAAACACTAAAATTGAAGACTGACTCAAGCATGATGTGAATTAATAAAAAGCAAAAAGCACAAAAATTGAAAGCAAACAAAGTTTCGTGGTTGTAGGTAGGCGCAGGAAGAGAAACTCACCGATCGGGGGAAAGAAATTCAGCGGAGGCGAAGAAATGGGCGAGGAGGAAGATTGAGGAGGAATAAAAAGGTGGGAGGTTGGGAACTTGGATCTGAGGTTGCTGTATCCCTCGGATTCGGAACGGAAGGGGAAGGAGACAAAGGAAGAAAGAAAGCAGGAAATAATTGACAAAGATGGGGTTGGGTGTTTTTAGCTTTCTTTGCTTTTATTTGCTTTGTCTGGTGACGGGGTCGGGTCAGTCAACCTAAGCGCCCAACGCCTATCCCAAGCCTCTCTCTCGTCCCTTTTGACCCTTCAACGTTCAACACTTCCAAGTTCAATCTAATCTGTCCGATTCACCCCGTCTTCCTCTTTTAAATTTTCTTTTTTGTTTTCCTCATTTCACCTCTTTTCTTGTAATACGTACCTCCTCCATTTTTTTTTATCATCTTTTTATCCCCACACCCAAAAAGTACATAAAGCTTTCCCTCGATGCCCAGATCTTTTTTTTGCCCCATTCTCAATAGCTTCCTTCCTTCAATCCCATAGACCCTGCTCGTTATTTTGGAAGTATTTTTGAAGGGTTGGCATAATTTTTATTCATGAACCCTGCTCTTATTTTGACATTGATCCCCTAAGTTTCAAATTATAAATTTTGATTGCTTAAAGGGCAAAATAGTTAAGATCTTTATTAAAGAATCAATGTTTAAACAAAATGAAACTTAAGAAATCAAAATAAAAACAAATTTAAAATACTAAAATTGTATTAACCCATATTTAGATAAAGTAAAAGTGAAAGTAGGGTTGTGAGTGATAGGGTATAAAATAATCGTTAATTAGGATGTTTAGATATTTCATATATTTAGCATTATTAGTGAACAGTATGTTTTAATTTTAATTTGATTGATATCTTTTATCATTAATTATTGTTTGTATTTAATTTTAGAAAGTTTTATTCCTAATTCCAAGAGTTAGGTTGAGATGTTTAACTAACACCCCAACTGATCATTTGTTTTGTTGGCCTTGTAATTGAATAAAATTGAATATTGAGGTCCTATCTCTAAGTTTGCTTTCTCTTCTCATTGTCCTCGGTTATCTATTATTTCTTTTCCCCTTCCCGCACATAAAAAACTCATGTGCGATGCTGTAACAAAACTTTACAAATGTTTTGAAAACAACCCCTTCAAGCTTCAATGCCATACATCCCTAATCAAAACTCAGGAGTATTTTATTGAAATGAACCCTTCTTTCACGTTTAATTCCCGTTGAAAGCGAGTTTGGTCATCAGGAAAAGAAGCCCGTATCGTGGGTCAAGCAACGCAACAAAGAACGCACAAGGTCTCCCTTAATTGAATATTGATCTTCCTAAATTATTTAGTTTGGAATATTAAAATTAAATACCCAAATATTGACATTTGAGCACGAGACTCCTCGCCCATCACTCATTCGTCTCTTGGCCTTGGAGTTTAGAAATGGCATATGATTCATCATTCATTTCATATTGTTCGGTCAAAATAATTCATTATTATCTTATATATAGGCTCTCTCTCCCCACCTCCTTCTCTCACTCTTTTCTTTTTGGTGTTTAATATTTATGTCCATCAGCCGTATATTTTATTTAATCATTGAGCTCAGGTTGTCTTCTTTAATTTTATCCTTTCATTTTGCTCATATTATCACATGATCATTTAATTGCTTTTTCTATAGTAACATAATTGTCACAACCTCAAGGTGATCCAACAAAAAAAATAACAGTTGCAGAGAATAATGCCAAGTATAAGCCTGCATCACAGTATTGTGCCTTCTTAATTACTAGTATAATTCAATGGATCGAATAGTTTCACGGAATCTGGAATTTCTGTTGGGCTTCGTTTGAAACTCTTAATCTTAATCTGGATTCTTTGCACAGCACGTAGAGGATCCGACACTTGACTCTTGACCTCTACTACACACATAGATAATTTCTGTCTTTTATATTTCTTTTGGTAAAAAATTCCTGTCTTTATGTTGAATATACTAATGATTGATAATATCATCATCTTAGTAATAAATGATGAACAACACATATATGATTATTTTATTTATGACAAACTATTTATAAAAGACACGCTCATTTAATTTAACAATATCATGCCATCTTTTACATTGGGAAAACGAATAAACAACACGAACAATTGGTCTTATTCGCAGGTGGGGAAAACAGATCCGTGGCGTGCAGCCACACTCGAGAAATGTTGATACTTTTGGGCCCAGCTATAATCCTGATCTTACACATACGTAATAACTTGACGTTACACACAAACAAACACCACAAACATGGCCTTGATTCAGAGATCGAGCAAAATATTGCATAGGATCAAACTGCGTCCCAACGGAAATAGCTGTCGGATGATTTTAATTAGTTAAAACCACCAAGAACAAATCCCATGCTCTGAAAATAAATGCTCATATTGTTTTGATTGGTGAGTTAAATGAAAAGGGAGGCTCAAACTGTGCAAACACGTACGACTTTGATTAACAGGAGGCGCAACCTTTTGACGCGAAGACGTCAAACTTGCCAGGAATTACCACATTAACTTAAATCGAAGTAATAGGATTGCATACCCTGCTTACCTTAAGTTGCTTTGACCCAGGCCGCCTATGACGTCGTGGACTCTTCATATTACCATTTCTTTACTTTTTTTTTATTTTATTTGACAGGTACTCCCTCTTATATTTCTTATGAATTAGAGTCCAAAATTTAAATTATATTAGTTTTTTTTATAAAAGTCCGATAATTCTTGTTTAAACATTTAATGTGTGTTTTTTCATTTGTACCCTTCATTTATTATATGTATTGTATTAATTAAAAGGTTGACTATACTCATATTTATTTATTTCTCTCTCTTATTTGCCCCTCATAAATAAGGGTATGTTTAGAATACAAAGTTTATTTCAGACATATTTGTTATTTTTAACAAATTTTAACTATTTTCTTAAACTACGTAATTTGGTTATTGAGCTCTTGAAAATAGAACCATAGGGAGTATAAATGCGGGTAGGGTCAAATATTTGCTTGTAAACAATAATATTGGTAGCTGATTAAGGGTGACCATGACAAGCCTTATATGGAAGTTTAAGGTTCCTCAACGGTACAGACTATTTCTATGGTTATGTGCACATGAGCGTTTATTGACAAATTTGACACGAGCTCAATGGAGAATCAACACAACTAAAATGTGTCCCTTCTATCAAGACGAGACTAAATCAATTCTACATGTGCTTAGAGATTGTGCTGCGACTAAAGGATTTTGGAGTGAGATCTTACCTAGCCAATGTCATCGGCATTTCTTTGACTTAGCCAATAGAAACATTTGGTTAATATGGTGTTTACGACGTCGGGATTAGGTGTATGGCTACGAGTTCCGACACTGGGTTACAGTTATATGTAGGCATATTTGGTTGTCGAGGAATGACCGTATTTTCAATAATAAACAGTAGAGTAAGCAAGAGTTACTGGCACGTACTAGTTCGATGTTGTCTTGGGGTATGTCCAGTCACATGTAACTGAAGTCCTACATCATAACAACTACGTTTTGGATTCCTCACCTGCCAGGGTGGTTAAAGTTACTACGAATGGGTCCAGGAACGAAGCATCGGGGTGTTGTACATGTAGTGGGGCATTACGTGATGAAAATGGATGATTTGTTCAGGGGTTTATGTTTTGGATTGGACGTGGGTCGGTGATCACAACAGAAGCCTGGGGAATCTTGTGAGGTATAAAGTTGGCTTGGGAAGAATGATGTAGATATATTATTATTGAAAGCGATTGTAGTGAAGTATTAGAGCTTATTCAAGGAGTGGTCCCCAATGAACATTTTGATGCTACTGTAATATTGGAAATTCAGTTGATTTTGGAATGTGAATGAGAAATGGAGTTGACACGTTGTTGTCAGGAGACGAATAGGGTGGTAGATTTCTTCACAAGAAGAGTATGGGATATGGTGGTGGATTTTGTTGCAGTTGACAAAGAGGCTGTTGGAGTTACATGTTTGCTTAGAGAAGATGTTATGAACCAGTATATTTGCACTAAGTTAGTGGGGTAGAGCCAATAGGGCTGGATGCTTTTCTCATTTTCTATAAAAAAAAAAAGATTGACCATGACATGTTTGCAACTTGTAACGGCAACAGGATGTGGGTGGAAATTGCAGCAGGCTTAAAAAAAATAAAACTAAGGCGAACTAGTTTGAAAGGATGTTGGATGAATATATATATATATATATATGCAAGGGGGTCTCTTATATGGGACAACACTATAACTATATATATGGTCTCCTCTCCACATAAGGATGTACCCCCCACTTGTTATATTTATAAAAGTTTAATAACTGAATTAATCGATCAAAGAAAGTAATTAAAGTTAGTTAAAAATAATAAGTACTCCTTCCGGTCTTATTTATAAGTAACTTCTTCTTGATTACGCAAAATAAACCGGTAGTTAAAAGCAATAAGTGTGTCAAAAATGTCATATTTTTTCCATATATGCCCTTATTTATAAAAAGAGTATAGGAGAGAGAATAGATAAAAAAAATATGAGAGATAATGGGTATAATATATGAGAGAGAATGCGTATTTAATAAAGGTAAAATAGAAAAAAGAAGTTTACATTTTCAAACAAAAAATGATTATAAATTCCAAAGGGAGTATGTTTGAAATAAACTTTTGTTTTCAAATATGCCCTTATTTATAAGGAGCAAGTAAAAGAGAAAAACAGAATAAATATAAGTATTACCAACCTTTTAATGAATGCAACATCTATAATTAATGAGGGGAAAAATAGAAAAAACTTATTAAATACTTATACAACTTTTATCGGGTTCTTATAAAAAGGATTGAGCCAAATCAAGCTTTGAACCCTTATAAAAAAGATAAGAGGGAGTATTAGTAGCAGAATTGAGTGGCATGTGATCGAGCGCCAAATGTCTTCCAGTCCCCTAAAACACAAGCCAACCCTCACTTTAAGCCTTCGAAGGTCACTGTAACTATCACTTCCCTCACAACACTATCATTATTCCATAATTAATTAGAGCCATATATATGCTCCATTATACAACCTTATAAGGGTTTAATTTTGTCCTAGTCTCAACCATCCCGTCCTGATCCTAGTAGCATCGGGACCAAAAAGTCCCGGCCATACTAGGACCGGGACCAGAAATATTTAACATTGGGGCTGAATATGGGTAAATCTTCGGGAATTCCGGTCCCGGTCTTAGTATCTTAGTTTATTTTTTTAAAATATAGTTAATAATTACATGGGATGTGGCCTTTTCTTTTTTAAAATTTTATTGTTAACGGCAGAGACTGAGAAAGTTTTCGACCGCTCCTCCTGATCCCCCCTTTCGTGCCTTCGCTCTCTTTCTTCTTCAGCTTTGGCGATTCGCTAAGAAATTTTTAACCAATTGTTATGTCAATTAGAAATGCAACTCGCCCCAATTCTTTAAATCATCTGATATTCATAAGCCCAGGTCGAAGCAAAGAACTTGACCTCGGTGATGCAATGGTATAATTTTCTTTTACTGTTAGTCGAGAGGCAACATAAAGCTGGCACAATATGATGATGTTGATCGTCAACACTGGTTCAGCAGACCCAAAAGATAAAGCTCGAGTCTCCCGTTAAATCCCTTTGTTCACAATTCGATTATTACAGCCTATGGCACCTCCGAAGAATTTACTGAACTGAAGAATATAAACGCAAAAGTTCTCACCTTTGGCACTTGAATGTTAACAGAATCTGGGATTTCCCTCTGAAGTAAAACAATCCCCGCATTTCTCACAATCTCCAAATTCTTATCAGTTAGAGTTTCAGGCCACCTACTTATGTTGGCACCACCAACGATGATTATAGAATTCTGGCCATCTGGTTGAAGCATCACCACAGCGTGCCCAGTTGGTGCAAACCCAACAGTGGTCAGATGATTGCCCAAACCCCACCATTTCTATCAATCGAAGGTATGCAACTGTGAGTGAAAAAGATATGGATTTGTTAAATAAGGAACAAATCACCATAATTAGGAAATTAATTGAGAATCAATTAATTACTGTCTTGGAGGGTAAGAAAAAGTGCACACGTTTCTTAATTAGTGGCCTCCATAAACCATTATAAATAGGGTGTGTCTTCTCAATTGCAATTCACCCCGCCATTGAGTGTTCTGGCAATTCTCTTCTCTCCTACCATCTTTCTGGTTATGGTGATCTGCTGTGCAAATCACAATTAGGCTCTAGTAGTCTAATAATTGTGTGGGCACAAGTATGGAGCATTGGAGCTTTGACCCAGATCCGAACATGGATTCGCCCCGGTACGCCAAATCTCCTTTTAGTTATATTTTTCTTACATTTCAGCTACAAAAATTAATTTAAACTATTTTTTTGTGCTTTTAACCCTTAAAATATTTTTTCAACTGTACTCAGTGTGTTATCTGACTTATTACAATTTTATCCTTAATGTACTTTATTATCTTCAAAAAATATTTTAAAATATTTTTTTGTTCTTTTAACCCTTTAAAATATTTTTCCACTCACTCTCTTTTATTATTATCACAAAAATCACTTGTGTTTAAGTCAATCCAAACAAGTTTTACTTTTGTAAAAGTCATTTATACAATCGCTGTTCCAAACATAAATCACATTACACAATCGAACTTTTACCAAAAATAAGATTACCAAAAACTAAATTGAGAAATTTTATTTTTCCAATCGTTATTCCAAACACACACACACAATACAACTAATTAAGTTGAAACAACTTACAACAAGTTGATCCCATGGCTTGGTAGTAGACAGGACTTATCTAAGTTATCAAGTATACTGCCGTCAAAAGTCAAATCTTTTGATTTTTTTTTTTTTTTGCAAAAAAAGCGATAGTTAGAAAATAGAGAAATAAAGCCTATTTTATTATAATTCGATTTTTTTTTTCAAGAAATAATTTTAGGGTGGGGATTTAGAGAGAGTTCCAGCCCTAAACACGCCCATCCAATTAGCCTTTTTACGAACTATAATAATTTTATATATTCAATATAACATCCAATTGACCTTAATCTCCCTAATTCGTCAATTGATTCATATATTAAGAATTGAAGTTAAATATCAAACAATGGAATGAAGGGCTGGAATAATTTCTGATCTTGAAGGTGGATAAAATTGATATGCATAATTGTCTAGGTTTTGTAGCTGCATAACGTTGGAATCTCACTTGGAACCCTCTTGTTTTGGGCAGTGGCATTGGTTTCCTGTAATATTCGTTTTTTGATAGTACAATAACTATCGAACATCCGTAGCTAATTACAGTCTGACGATTGCCGGTGAAAATAGGAAAATACAGTAATAAAAGTCCAGTTCACTCCTCTGTGTACTCATGAATTACTAATCTTTAAGGTGACTTTGGATAAGAGTCGTTAAAAAAACTGGGATCATAAACTCACAAATCAGTGTGTTTGGCAGCACCATATGTCTACGAATTCAAGCGATTTGTGCGCTTTGGCGCATTTGTCCATCGTGGTTAAAAAGAGTGTTTGGTTCAAAGTATTAAAATTCGGATAGAGTATTGAATCGGTCGGGGTACTGGTTTAAGGGTCAGTGGGTCAAACCGGGGCCAAATCGAAGCTAAACCGGGACCAAACCGGTAAAAAATTAAAAATTTTAGGCTTATAGTATGAAATTCTAAAGAAAAAATATAATTTTTTTTTAAAAATTTGAACCCGGACCGGACCGGAAACCGAACTGGTTCATCGGCCGGTGCGCTGGTTTCCGGTTCGATCCGGGTTTTATAACTTTGGTTTGGTTCAATGATCATCGAATTGTGCTTTCAGGAAATATCTATTATGAAAAGCAATGATCATCGAATTCTGCATTTTGGAGCTTTTTGCTATTGATTCATGCTATATATGTATTAAAATATTTTTTTAGTTGTATTCAGTATACTGGCAAACTAATTATAACTTTACCTTTAATATACTTTTTCAGCTCTAAAAACTACTTTGAAATATTTTTTAATGCTTTTAACCCCTTAAAATATTTTTTCAATTGTACTCAGTGTGTTATTAGACTGATTGTAATTTTACCTTTAATATACCTTTTCAGTTCCAAAAATTACTTTAAAATATTTTTTAGTGTTTTTAACCCCTTAAAATATTTTTTTAGTTATACCCAGTATGTTATCAGACTGATTATAATTTTACCCTTACTATACTTTTTCAGCTCTAAAAATTACTTTAAAATATTTTTTTGTGCTTTTAACTCTCACCCAGTCTTAGGAGAATGACTACAATTTTACCTTTAATGTATTTTTTTTTGTAGTAAAGAACACCCAAAACTTATAATACTATTTATTGACTTTCACCCACTCTAAAATATTTTTCCAGCAGCACCTAATCTTTTAAAGCAATCTAAAAAATTTACTTGATTTTTTAAATATTTTTTCATCTAGTCTCTGTTACCATTTTCACAAAAGTCACTTATATTTAAGTCAATCCAAACAAATTTTACTTTTACAAAATTCATTTATACAATCGCCAATCTAAACATAAATCACATTATACAGTCTAGCTTTTACTAAAAGTAAGTTTACAAAAAGTCAAATAAGAAAAAATCATTTTTCCTATCACTGTTCCAAACACACATTTTGTTTGTTTAGAATAATGATTGTAACTTTTAAAAATAACTTTTTAATCGTGATTTATGATATACGAAGTAAATATATAAGAAAAATTTTATTTCAATTTATTTAAATAAACATTTTTGAAGACATCAAACTTTATCCCAAACGAATAGAATAACTGAAACTGAAAGGTGGGGGTTGCGAGTGAAGGAGATACGAGTAATGGATAAGGATCCAAACAAGGCAACGACTTTCCAGAACATGAGTCGCCTCCAGCATGTCAATTTCTCCCTCATTTATTTCCCTCGCGGCGTGTGGCACACGCGTGGCTTTTACCTCTACCTCCACGTAGCCCACGCAACGCACTCAAAAATTTCCACAAAATAAACAAAAACAAGATGATGACCATTTTACTGGCACTCATCAAACGATATAAAAACAAATGCATCTCGATTGGTACTTGCACCCACCCCTCTCGCCCAGGGCTTCCTACTTCCGTAACAGATGCTCTTTCCTTCTTCAAAGTTATCCGAACCAAGGAAGAATAAAAAAGTACAGAGGCCCCCACGGTTTAAATTTTAAAATCTGAGTATTCCGGGATGCTGTAAGGAAACTTCCCCATCTTACCCCTGGCCCATCCCTCCATCACATGTAGAAAGTGGAAAACCCTACGTGTAAGCTACCGTGAAAATGAGTTTTTGCGTCCCTTCGCGGTCGTAACTCGAAACTCTCCGGATGCTTCAAATGTCACGTGTCGGTCAGGCAAAGCCTTTACGCGTGTGTGTGGGACGAACTCTTCTACAGAAATGCGTGGTAGGCGCAACTACACGTGTCCTTCGACCGTATGAGTTTACAGTTCTGCCCCCCTCTTCTGCCTCGACCCTTTATGTGCCGCTTTCCAAATTTTGATCGCACGAACCCGACTTTGAAGAAACTGCGAGAAAATCCCGAGCAAGAACAAACACAGAGTGTCGTCTATTTGTCCCGGCAAAGCAACATTTAGCTCCAAGAATCTCTGTAAAACTTTCAATTGTTGACGTTTCAACTAATTATGGTGGCTGAAGCAGACATTGTTTGTCAACAGAGCCTGCCTCTGTTGGATGTACAGAATATTCGTAAAGCAAGCAGCATTCATAAGATCGAAGATCCACCTTTCGTCTCGCCATCACCCGGTCCTGGCAAAGTTCGTGCTTCTGATCCAGTCTCTGCCCAGTTGCTGAATTCACAACTAGTGAGTTTTTCAGCACCCTTCCCGTTGTTTTCTTTTCTCTCATTCTCTTCCTTCTTTTTCCATGATATAGACCATAATGAATTGTGAGTAATTATTGTTGCTTTTTTTTAATCTTTTTCTTCCGGTCGAGGTTGTTCAGCGCGTAGGTCTCGTTTCTAGCTTCTACCCTTTCCCCCCCGATTCCTTCATCGGGAATTTGTGCATATCATGAGCTTGGTTGATGAGGATACCTGAACTCTGCGAAGTTCTTCTAGATTAATCCCTGTTTGTTGTAGGAATAGCATCCCTCCGGACGCCTTTTCCTCCAGAGAGGCTTGAGCGACTTCCCGACCTGGTCCATGTAGTATCCGGTATCCGATTTACTGGCTTATATCTCTCGCGTTCAGATCAATTTATTCACTGAATTTATTTTAAATAAAAAATTTATCCATATGAATATATTCGTTTAGTTATGGTAATGAACTTGTGGGGAATGTACGCGAGGGACGCGGCCCCGGCCTGCTTCCCTGCTTTTAGGCGCTTAGATAGATTTTGACACTTGGGAACTGTTGCTCACGAATTAGTGTTGCAAGACAAGTTTTCCCTGACTATTTTCTAAGTGTTCATGATTCTGCAACGTTACAAGAACTGGTATGTGAGCATGTACTGAGTAACATTTTCTGATTTGTGTTGAGCTATCCTTATGCAGGGTATTATAGCTGCAAAACAAGTTCCCCATGCTTCTCT
This sequence comes from Inga laurina, assembly GCA_963855925.1. NCBI lineage: Eukaryota > Viridiplantae > Streptophyta > Magnoliopsida > Fabales > Fabaceae > Inga > Inga laurina. Next base: position 3,104,439 of record OY979703.1, on the reverse strand, counting down.
TGATTCTGCTGTTGTGCAGTTTGTACCCAGCATCCGTTCTGGTAGTTATGCTGACATTGGGCCGCGTAGATACATGGAAGATGAGCATATAATGATAGATGATTTGTCTTCTCACCTGGGATCACTTTATAAGTTCCCTAAACCCAGTGCCTTTTATGGGGTAATCAACTTTTCGTTTTTTGGCCTCTCTGCTTCTGAATTCTGTGTTAATGTTGTTTTGAATCTAACTTGTGTTTAACTAATTACTAAGTTGTTTGACGGGCATGGAGGACCGGAAGCTGCAGCTTATATCCGTAAAAATGTGATAAGATTTATTTTCGAGGACGCCAGCTTCCCACAGTCATCTGAAGTTGATAATGTTTTCTTACAAGACTTGGAGAACTCCCTTAGGAAGGCATTTCTTTTGGCCGACTCAGCTTTGGCTGATGATTGTAGTGTGAGTAGCTCATCAGGGACCACAGCACTCACGGCTTTAATATTTGGAAGGTATCCACGCGCAATCCCCGTTTTTTTAAGCTGCTCAATTTGGAGGGTTCCAACTTATATTCATCTGCAATACTTGATGTACTGTGTAGTGTTTCCATCAAATCCTTGATCTGTTATTCCAAATTTGATAGAGAATATATGTGTTGCCACTGCCAGCTACTTTGCGTGTTTAAAATTTGTTGCGTTGCTGATTATTCTGATTCTTACCTCAGGCTGCTGATGGTGACCAATGCTGGTGATTGTCGAGCAGTTCTTTGCCGTAAGGGGAAGGCCACTGACATGTCTCAAGATCACAGGCCTATATATCCATCAGAACGGAGGCGCGTTGAGGAATCAGGTGGTTTCATTGATGATGGTTATCTTAATGGGGTGTTATCAGTTACTCGAGCTCTAGGGGACTGGGACATGAAGCTCCCACGAGGTTCTCCCTCTCCTCTTATTGCAGAGCCAGAGTTCAGGCAAGTGGTTCTTACAGAGGACGATGAATTCCTCATCATAGGATGTGATGGAATTTGGGATGTTATGTCAAGTCAGCATGCAGTTAGTCTTGTTAGGAGAAGCCTGAGGCGTCACGATGATCCGGAGGAGGGCGCCAGAGACCTTGTCATGGAAGCGTTGCGGCTGAATGCGTTTGACAATCTCACAGTAATTGTTGTGTGCTTCACATCCCCTGATCACAGGGAACTATCACCCGCTCGGAGGTTGAGTCGTTGTAGCCTCTCTACAGAAGCACTTGGTAGCTTGAGGAGTTTGTTGGAAGGCGGTGCTAGCAAGTAGCAACTGAATTAATGTATATACGATTTGTCAGATATTTCATCGTGTTTTTAGCTGCTTCAGATTAGATATCAGGAAAAGCAGCAAACCATTTTTTGGGCCGATTTTGGTTGATGTACATAGTTTAGAAGATGGTTGACGACGGGGTCAGTATCTAGTTGAAATTATCCTCTCCGTTTTTTTTAAAATGAATTTGTACATTTCAGCGGATTTTGAGTTTTGAATACCTCGCTTTTATTCACGCCTTCTTGTAATGCAATATAGAATGAAAAACGTGGTTTGAAAAAATAAATGGTAATTCAGTAGGCTGTAACTGAGAGGCCACATGCCGAAAGCAGAACATGAAAGGTAGCAAACTTCATTATTTTTGGGAAATCAAGGATAGACGACGACAAACAAGTGAATGCTTAAAGGTCAAAAGATATGAATCAAGATTCATCTTAAAGGAGATTGAGCTCATATTAATCAAAAGACGCTTAGGCGCTCCATGGCATGTTCATCATCCCCTATAACTTGGGACATCAAGTTGTCTCGGACTCAATTCCCATTGGCGACGCCTATCGATATAAAATATAAATTCTTGGGTAGCTTTGCTAGTGCAAACCTGATAGCAGGAAAAATTCAAGACCTTGAGGGCAATTCTTTTGCGTTATAACTGTCATTGGTCATGAGCATATGATTACCTGTAAGCACCAAGAAATTAATAGCACTGAATAGAAGGAACCTTTACGGATGTGTTATGGCAGGGAAAAGAGAGATTATGCTTTATAAGTAAACCGATCCTAGCAAATGGGAAAATTTATCCCTTCAATGGGGAGGAACTGATCTTTCTCCCGGGGATTTATTCAGACCCCAACCTAAATTTTTAAGCATGCTGGGCTGAAGCCACGGAGGCAAAAGGTAAAACTAATATCATACGGTATTTAATTAAATTAGAATGTAGAACTGCATTCTCCTTAAACGAAAAAAATAATTGAACACATACCCACAATCCCATAATTAACCAAGAAAAGGTAAAACTTAGAGCATATCAATAATTGAACACATACCCACAATCCCATAATTAACCAAGAAAAGGTAAAAAAACTTAGAGCATATATTTGTTGTAAGTTTTGTCAAGCTAAGTAAATGGGGTAGATATGGCTTCACGCTCTCAACCTTAGTCGTTCGTTTCAATGTTCCTACAATTTGACTGGAATTTCCATCACCACTATCACCACTAATAGGAGATTTTTGCCGAAAGAATGGGATAACCACCTATCTAAATCCAAAACTGACATGATAATAACAAAATTTTACAAAAATATAAAAACAGCACAAAATCCGGGGCGAATGGAAAAAACACTTTGAAGGTGTATTCCGGTGTTAAAGAAATAGGACAGTCAAAATATAATAGGGTGGTTACCATTTAGGAAGTCAGAAGGGCGCCGCCAGGGCCAGGTGATTTAGTAGCTCTTTACCAAATTAGCAAATCGTTCCAAACCACGTCGCAGTAAACCCTCAAGAAATGGTTGCAGTGCCTGCAAAAGATATTATTGAGGGAAGAAAGGCGGAATGGATTATACCAATATTTAACTATCAATCGGCTGTCTTTCCCATTATTCTCTCTCATGACATGGGGAAAATGTGACGAAATGGCATGAACTAGAACAATGTCTCTCAGTTTTGTCTTACTGCCTCTTCCAATCGCTGATTCTCCCAGGCTTCCATAGACATGGATTTTCTTTTTGTATTAACTACTTGCCTTCTCATAACTAGATTTTATTTTATGTCTGACTACTTACCGATGCCACGGGAGCTAAGAGTTGAGGAACTTCGTATGATACTGTCAGCTGTTAAGAACAAATGCAGCAGTAAGTGCTTGAATTAAGCTTGGGCTAGTTGAGATGGAAAACAAATGGAGAAGCTCCAACTAGTCAAGGAGATGAATGTAAAATGAAAACGTGTTGACAGGAATAGAATAAATACAGGAAAATAATCTAAGGACACTAGATTGTGATTTAGATATTCAGTAAAAAGTCAACAAAAGATCGTATAAGAAGCCTTACTTCTACTACACACGATGAAGGACCTTTTGGATAAAATCGAACAGCACCTCTGTCATGTGAACAATCAATCAGTTAATGTTCTTGTGTGGATACTAAACGATGCTTCAACGCAAGATTAACTCATGATCACAAGAACCTTGTGACTGTAGATTTCGTTTATAATTATGATGACATTAACAGAATTTTAACCAGTAACCCTGTGCAAACACAGGTTCTGCAGCGTCTGTTTACGAGCCAACCTGGACGCTTGAACAAGATATATGCAGCTTGGTATTTTTTAATCATGATGGGAGCATAGATAGACAAAGTGTGACTGTTGGCTGCCAGACTTCCAGTCCAGGCAGAAGCCATCTTATCACAGAACACTTCAATATCAGGATAAAGAGGACAGTAAAAATTTGCGCAACTGAAATTTTCTTTCCAGCCATATATGTCCTATGTCCTTTATCCTATTAAGCACTAAACATTACGACAAAAGGAGATCAGTCATGTTATTATTTCTCAGCCAAAAATCCGTCCTTGTAAATTACCTGTTCGGAAGACCTTCCAGAGATCGCCAGTGTATTTTCTGATTTGGAATAGGCTGCAAGAAGGTGATAGGATATTAATAAAAAAAATTCCGATTGACTTTTAAGATAAAGCAAAGAAGTCCTACTAAGAAGTTATAATATTATATTAGGAGGGTGATCATTGCCTGCATATTACGGGCAAGCCAAGAGTATTCGATATTGCGACCGAAGGCTTTATACTTCAAGGACCATCTTGAGAGGTCAGGTTTATCCGGTAACATCTGTGAAATGGATTGAAAATTTAGGCAATGCAAAAATCTAATAAGACATTCAATTTGTACGTTTGTGGCCATTTAGTCAAGATTTCTGGGGTTCAACATTCCGATTGAAGCATTTCGACCAGGGACAATAATGTGTTGATGCTGAACTAATAGCCCACTTCACCCTCGAGCCAAATGGGTATAGGTTTTCAAACTAATGAACTGTTTCTGTAACGACGAAAATCCATTAAGATTATTAGGTTTCAAAATGTATTACCATAGTTGTATTTTGTTGCTAAGAAAAATAGTAAGCTATGTGTTACAGGTAATAAGCGGCCAACTTCTCATGAGATCTATATTCATGAATATAACTGTTTTAGTTTATTGCATTTGTGATTGACTAAGAGAGACTGTGACAGAGCATTGAGATTCGATCTTGCGCACCGTAACAGAGGAAATAAAGGGCATCCACCGAGGGATGGCTTCGCGATCAGAGTAAAAATTATAGGCAACTGAGGCAGGCACGTCAATCTCCATCTTAACCCTGCAATTACAACATAGTTATCCGGTCGTCATCAGAAAATGATTGAGCCGGAAATTATAGCAAAATCATGAAAGTCAACCCAGTAGCTATACATTCAAGTTGATAGCAAGACCGGTCATATTCCTAAAATAAGAAAATCATCCTACATAACTCGGGGAGAGACATTTATTGAGAAAATATAGATCCTGTAAGTCCTGATACACTTTCCATTCCCTAATTCTAAACAAAGAAAATTATTTTTCTTGATCATGAAACAAGGAACAGGTAGAAGAGTGTAAAGATCACTGAAAAGCGGAGAATAGGAGTTACGTGCAATCCTGCCACTCCATGACCGGGGAAAAGCGCTTGAAGCCATGGAAGGTTGAGGTCCGCACAAATGACCTGGATGTGAGTCTGAAGAAGCGGTGATTGAGAGAGTGTGGAATTGAAGAAAAGGCTCTGCAAGAAGGATTGCGGCCAAACAGAACAGAACAAGTGGTTTTAGGAGAAGAGTACAAGTGACTCAGATATGGGGACCCCGGACCAGAGATCAAAGTCGCAGCAGACATGGTGTTTGAATGCCCTTAGAAATCAAACAGCGATGCCGACGCAGATGTTTAGTTGAGCTCCCAGTCCACAGCCACAAGCCGCGCCTCAGATTTCCCCCTTTCTTGCCTGCTTCTGAGTTTTGCTGGGATTCAATGTGGGTGCCTCACGCTCAAATCTCTGTTCCTAACCGGCTGTCACGAATTCAGTATCACGACCAATTACGGGTCGCCATATCTGCAGCAATAACCATCGGCTATTGTTGCTGCGGCTCTTTCAAAAATTAACTGGACTTGTACAGCACCCGCAGGGCCACATCCTGCTAATCCATCCCCAAAACTTTGAGGGCTTGTTTGGTTTGGGTTGAGGGGAGGTGGACAGGAGGAAAATTTTATTTAGTTGAATTTTAAAAATTTAGAGAAGTGGGGTTAAAAATTTTTAGTTAATTTTTTTTAATTTTTTAGTTTTTATTTTTTTAATTAAAATTTTATTATTTCACTTCTTTAATCTTTTAAAATTCAATTCATAAAAATTTTACCTCCCCTCTCTTCCCCTCCAAATCCCTCACACCAAACAGACCCTAAATGTGCTTATGGGCTTCATTACTTGGTTTGGGCTCACCTCGCCTGAGTTCCTTTTATTTGTTAAAAAAAGGAGCCCGGTTTAGTTTCAATAAAATTGAGATAATATTATTATAACGGCAATTAGTAATTACCAAAGAAAAGCTTGTGAAATATATTATTGAGTAATTTTTATGTACTTTTGAAATTTTGTTTAATTATATGATTTATAACATATATTTTCAGTTGACCAACAGTTAACCCGCCCTACCTTCTGTTGACATTACTCTCCACATTTAATTTGAGGCCTAATTTGACGCCAAGTCACCAACCCAAAGTACCGTCATTTGGGTGGAGCGTGCATCTTGCTTTTCATGATATAGCCTACTGACTCTATAAATTTGGAAACGTCTCCGAAGATACACCCAAATCCCAGATTTCAGAATTGCAAGGTAGCACATCCAGGAACCAGTGACTGTAATCAATGTCGACCAGGCAAAGGTGTGTGCTTTGAAATCATCGCGTACACAACGTCTAATAATGAACTTGAAATCGCCTTTAACGTGTTTTTTTGCAGGTTGGTGGGTAAGGTGGCCATAGTCACAGGAGGAGCCAGTGGGATCGGAGCAGAATCAGTCAAATTATTCGCCCAAAACGGAGCATCGGTGGTCATAGCAGACGTTCAAGACGAACTGGGTCACCAACTCGCAGCGTCATTAGCCTCACATCAAGTGAGTTACCGCCACTGTGATGTCAGAGAAGAGAAACAGGTCGAGCAAACTATAGCTTTCACAGTCGACAAGTACGGCCGCCTTGACGTCATCTTTAGCAATGCTGGAATCAGCGGCACATTCTCCGGCATAATGGAACTGGACCTGAACGCATTTGATAACACCATAGCCGTCAATGTTCGCGGCGTGGCAGCCACCATCAAGCACGCGGCTCGAGCCATGGTGGCTGCAAACATCCGTGGCTCCATAATCTGCACGGCCAGCGTGGCTGCTTCCATGGGCGGATGCGGGCCCCATGGTTATACCGCATCCAAGCATGCTCTTGTGGGTCTTGTGCGCTCTGCTTGCAGCGAGCTCGGGGCTCATGGCATCAGAGTGAATTGCGTGTCGCCATTTGCTGTGGCCACGCCTCTTATGTGCCAATATTTCAATAAGGGCGTAGATGAAGTTGAAGCCATTGGCATGTCTATGGCTAATATGAAGGGAATTGCATTGAAGGCAAACCATATTGCTGAAGCTGCACTCTTTCTTGCTTCTGATGAATCTGTTTATATCAGTGGCCACAATCTGGTGGTCGATGGAGGCTTCAGTGTCGTTTATCGTTCTCCTCTCCCTACTGATTAAAATATTGGCTTTTGCCATTGTTCCTTATAAGGTCTACGGTTATTGCCAGCGTCGATATTGTCTTATATGAAATCACCCGAAGTGTTTGTGTTTTACCGAATAAGTCCAGAGCAGGTGATGTCGGGGACACATTATTGCATGAGGGAAACCCAACATTTGATGCATTGGTTTGTAGTGGTGAACGCAATGTTCTTGCTGTCTCATGCCTTCTTCGCTCATTTGCTTTGTTGATGAAGACAGTAAATTAGTTTGAACTTTTAATTTGCTCTGCACTCATGCTTTTTGGTCAATTTTCTTCTTCTCATTGATCCACAAGTCAGTTTTTGCGTCCCTCTACAGTTCTGCTACAGCCCTCTGCTTTTCCATATGGTGTCTGTCCTTGATTTGATATGTCCCTTGGATCTTGTACCATTTGCTTGCAAGTTTGAATTTTTGTTGCATCACATGGGTAAGACGGACCTAGCTCTCCCATCTTTGTAATAAAGACGTGATTATATAAAAAAAAAAAACTAGTTAATCTACAATATTTTGTTGTGCCCTTAAACTTAATATGCTAATTTTTTATTTAATTTTTATCCAAAAAACAAGTTGGATTCAGAGAAGTTTGAATTTGGTATTTAGGGTGTCTCCACTGATCATTCTCTCCACTTATCTCTAATTAATTTCTCCACCATTGGATTAGTTTTTTTTAATGGAAATTTTATCCTATATTAAAAATATTATTGTAATATTAAATATTAGATGATAATAATATTTTTATATAACAAATCTCAATCATTAAAAGCTGATTTAATAATAGAGAAATTAAGTGGAAAAAAGGTTTAATGGAGATCATCTTTTCCCCCTTAAAATGGTGTGTGCTAGGTGCGCACTCTTAAAATTTGGGTTAAATAATGAAACGGTTTAAATGTTATAATTTTTATGATTTAAAGCTAGATCCTTATTTTTATTTGAGAACCTAGTTAAAATATTAACCTTATCTTATATTGTATTTACAATATAAACATTAAAGCTTGACAGCAAGATAAAGTTTAAGCTTTATCAAAAGAATTTATATCAAAATATTATACTATCTAGTGTATGATGTAAAAATTTCAATTCAATAAGCTCACATTATTCACAAATTATAAATTATGCAATTTATTTTTACATTTTGTAAAACACTTTAAACCTACGCCAGTCATGTCTCTACGGTTTCCCCTTCACATAAATAAAGACGTGATTTTATTGTGCTCTATCTCCTTATATTTCTTTTACAAATTAAAAAATAAACGTGTTAAAATTCAAGAGAGGTCATGCATGCACTAGCCGCACAATGTTCGGTTTCTCTCCCATACTTTCCCATCCCTTGCCTCTCCATTGCTCAAAAACGACACGTAGTTTTGCGTCTTGAAATCAGATCCAAACTAAACTAAATTAAACATTGCATTTCATGCTCGTTCCCATTTTCTCGTCTCCTTTGTGCGAATTTTCTCTGTTCCCATTATCTCGTTTTTGTCAATATGCTTCAGTCTTCTTCTTCCTTGAGCGCGGGAAAGGTTGAAAATGCTGGAGGGAAAAACTGAACTGTGAGTTTCATGCCCAATCAATCCGAGTCCGATCCCTTTCTCAGTCTTCGTCCTTCTTCAGTGTGGGAAAGCATGAAAATGCTAGAGGAAAAAATTTGCAGAGACGATTTCCAGTAATAAAGAGCATATGAGAATTGAATATTCAAGTTGACCAATCATTGCAGATTTGTATCACATTCTGTAGCTTGATTCCTTATTGTCACTGTTGGGATTTACTATGAAAAGAATCGAATCTGTACTGGGCATGAACCAGAGTATATGACGGTAATAAAACTCCCCTTCCATCTCTTTCCCTCTTGTTGGCTAAATGTTCAAGTGTGTGTGATTATGTGTGTATTCTAAAGAATGTTGGATAAAAGAATAACGGTAGTAGATTTGTGTGTGTGCGCGCGTGCGCGCTAAAGAAATGTATAGATTTTATTAACAATGACGCTGCAAAATCTGTTTTAAACATGGATTGTTAAATTTGTTTGGTGCTTATGGTTTATATATGCTATTGATTATGTGTGCGTGTTTTCAGATGATAGGTGTATGATTTTATATTTAAAGTAATGAATAATGTTATTTTCGGGGGGGAGTCCTATTGTATGTGTAGTATTTTACATAGTAATTGATATTAAATTCGCTTTAAGCTTAGTATTATGTTTTTTATTGTTTTGGTTATTTATTTATTAATTTACATTGGATACATATTTTTTCAATTTTGCAGGGGGCTTCTACCATGGCTATAAATTTGACTCCTAAACTTAATCTTGAATTTGATAATATTGATGAATCATGGGAATTTCGGAGAGAATATGGCAGAAAAATTGGCTTTGGTGTTCGAAGGCAAGGGGCCAACAAGAGTAAAAGTGATAAGTCATCGTATACATGTTACCTATATGTGTACAATAAAGAAGGAGCAAGAAAACCGGATAAACGAGATGTGCAAACTAGAAAGCCCAAAGATGAGACAAGAACAGGCTGTGAAGCTAGAATGAAAGTTAAGCAAGTAGATGGAAAATTCAAAGTAAGGGAAGTCTTTTTATATCATAATCATCCTCTTCAACCTCCTGAAACTGTTCACCTTCTTGCATCGCATCGAGAAATAACACCAGCTTAATGTTATGAATTAGAAATTGCTGAAAAAGTTAGGATTGATAAAAAATCAGCATTCAATTTGCAGAGTCAGTATGCAGGAGGTCAAGGCAATTTGGGATATATGAGTTGATGTAAAAAATAATCTTAATTCAAGAAGGCAACGGGCAATGAAATGTGGTGAAGCTGGATGTATATTTCGTTATTTTGAGCAACAACTGGTAGAAAATCCGTCTTTTCTCCATGCTTACCAAATGTATTTAGAGGAGCAAGTGACGAATGTGTTCTAGGTTGATACACGCATGTTGGTTGACTATGCTTGCTTTGGAGAAGTCATTTCACTAGACATAACTTATTGTACAAATAATAACCACAGACCTCTTGCAATTTCCTCTGGCTTCAACCATTACAAAGGAGGGGTGATTTTTGGAGCGGCATTGTTACATGATGAGACTATTGAGACTTTCAAATGGCTATTTAAGAAATTTTTGTGTGCACACAAGAATGTAAAGCCGCTAACTGTTTTTACTTACCAAGATGCTGCTATGGCACGTGTATTAAAAGAAGTAATGCCAGATGTAAAACATGCCTTTTGCACATGGCATATTTCAAGGAATCAAATGAATCATCTTCCGAACTTGATGGTTAGTGATTTCAATCATTGCATGTATAATTTTTGGGATGAAACAGAGTTTGAAGAAGCCTGGCAAGCATTATTAGCAAACCAGAAATGGCAGAAAACTCATGGTTGATGTCCATGTATAAAATAAAAGAGAAATGGGCATCATGTTATATGAAGGATTCAATGACATTTGGTATGAGAAGCACACAAATTAGTGATAACATTGTGTTAGATGACTCTGAAGCTCTACCAAATTAGATGACTTGTACAAATTTCTTGATGGTATGTCATTTTGTAAATAGCATAATCAACAACTTTGTTTATCTAGGACATATATTGGTGACTTATATTAAGACATTGTTTTTACTTCTTAATTGTAGGCAGCACTTGACTATGATATCACATCGCTTGAAGCACTAGATTTTAGCCAAATATATAATATCGGTAACAATAAAGAATAATGATAATAGAAAAAAACAATTCAGTCACTTTCATTGAAATCTGAATTTTTTTACATTGCGTTGTCTGATCTCAATATTTTTTATAATTACAAGACTCTTATTATACATTGATTAATATTGTGCTACAAGTACAAGTTCAATGATTGACTCATATCCTCCAACATGAAGCCTCCAACTTATCTTATTTTGTACAACTTATGGCTTCTTTTTGGGTGCTCTCTTTTTGTTCAAGCAAGCTCATCATTTTGTTCTTCAACCATATTCATGTCTTTTCAATTGATGTAATATGAGTTGGCTCTATTTTTGCATATAATCTACAATTAAACTTAGTCAAGAAACAGTCATGTAACAAGTGGTCAAGCAAGCTGTAAGTAATTAGTTCATCTATTTGTGTTAAAAGGGAGTAACTTCTGTTTCCATCAACTTACCACCACTTAATTTCTAGAATTTGCTCCTTGGGTTTTTCTTTGATTACTACTCTTTCTGTTATTTCAATTAAGTTAGGATTTATATCAGGTGTCGCTTTAGGCTTGGCCAATTGTGCTTGCTTTGCTTTGTGTCGGAAATATAAACCAGATTAAGCAGTAGAGTAGAGGCGCGTACCGGTAAAGTCGGATCCGGGTTTGGGGCCCACATAAGGATTAGACTACAAGAGCCTAATCAGGGTTTGCACAGCAGTACACCAGAACAAGAAAGATGGTAGATAAGAGGAGATTGCCAGAAAGCTCAATGGCAGGGGTGGTTTGCAATGCTAGAGGCACACCCTATTTATAGTGATCAGAGTGACCACTAATTAGGCAGTGTGTGCACTCCTTTCTTACTCTCTAAGTTGGTGAATTAATTCATTTGATTAGGCCTGAGCAAGGAGCCCACAACCCGATAAGCCCGCCCACACCCGTAATAAATTTACCCATTTTGGGTCCGCCCAAAACAGGCCCGTAATGGGCGGGCAAATTACCCGCCTATTTAAGCATTAAATGGGTGGGCTATGGGTACCCCTTCGGGCTGCCCATACCCGCCTGTTTATTTTTTTTTATTTATTGGTTTTATTGAAGATTCAATAGAAATGCAAGGATGGTGCATGTTAAGAAGATTGATTATGGAAAGATGCCAATACTTTTATTGAATGACTTTTGTTAACAGTTTTGTTCCTTTAGATTCAAAGTTTGAATATTCTTTTTAGTTGTGATTTAAGGCTTAAATTATGAATTTATGATTGTGAATGTTACTATGTGATGTTTTAATTTAAATTAAAAGGTACATTACAGACAGTTATATGAGTATTATGTGTTTGTTAAATGCAAAAGCGCAGAACTATAGGACTTAAAGTATGACAATGAATTGTTTTACACTTTGCAATAGCAAGGATTTTTTTTAATATCATATGCTAAATGGGCTACCCATTACCCGCCTAAATTTGGACGGGTATGTCCAGCCCGTTTATTACCGGGCTATCTCAGGTACTTAATGGGTACGGGCTAGCCCATACCCATTAAGACATAAACGGGCGGGTAATGGGCTGACCTTCGGGTCAGCCCAGCCCGCCCATTACTCAGCCCTACAATTGATTCTAAATCGATTCCTCAATCATGGAGATTTGTTTCTCAATCATTATCTCACAATTAATTGCCAACTTATTTACCAAGCAACAATCTTATGTTGATTGATTAATTATTTGATAAGGAAACTTATGCCCTTAATCAAATAGTCCGGCCCATCAAGGGCTGACTTGGACCCAAAGTCCAACATCTCCCACTCGCACTTTATGAGCCACCCATCATGTGATTACATCTTCTTCTTGTTTCATACTTGGTGTCTGCCGTGACTGCGTGGGCACAACATCTTCAGAACCTTTGGTGCTTATGATACTATAAATCCTTGATATCGGATCAGCATCAAAGGACACCCTTTGTGAACCTGTAAATTATTGCCTCATATGCCCTAGGTCTGTCCATACACTCAACTCATGGCATATCTGATCCCTCTTGAGTCATAGTTTCTCTTGTTTCTGAACTTGACCCAGATTGCCTACTATGCGTGTGGTATCCACACTTACTGGTTTTTCTCATAACCTGTAAGGGACATGTCACAGATGCCACCACAAAAGGTGTACTTCAAGATAGACCTTCCTTTTTTTACTAGAAACATCGATCCTTCCCGACTTGGTCACTTTCCTAGCTTTTAGTTGTCTGATCGAATCGTACGTGATCATAAAGCTTCAGCCAAAGTAGCTGGCCCCAAGTCAGACTTTAAGGATGCCTGCCTAAGTCCTGAGGGCATCGTTTGAAGGATTTCTCCTTCCTGGGACTCACACCGTAGTGAACCAGGGATCTATCACCTACGTCCCATATTGCAGTCATTCTCTCAAGTACATGCAGTATGAATTGCATGCTATGGTGATTTTGCAATGGTATATGTAGATTTTACCTTTATCTTTCACCGTACAGACTTTAGTTCAAATGCACTCAGCATTGGAACCAGAACTTCCCTTTTACAATCATTCCCTTTTGGAACCTCATTTGTAAAAGAGAGTCCTTTGCCTGGCTACAGGTCTGATGATACATCCTTTGTAATCATGCTTTGATCCATGACGTATGTATACATGCGGATCTCATCTCAGTTCAACTGAGGCGACTCAAGCGCAAAGATCTTCCTTACCCATCTCATGGTGATCATTTGCTCGTCTTATCATCCCACGCCCCTACAAATAGTGGGAAGACAGTTGTTCATGTGAGTGAACCAACCTTCCTGACCTGTACGACATACGGAATTGTATACCTTGTGCCTATGCATTGATATATACACAATATATTTGAAAAACTGAAAATATATCATTTTATTGCAACGTTCAATACATTACATTCTACGCATGCCCAAAGCATTTACATGTTTAACAAAAGGGTTTCTGGCAATGGGCTTTGTAAGGAGATCAACTAACATCTTATGAGTAGAAAGGTATTGAACGGTCACTTGTTTCTTAGTGATCATGTCTCTTACAAAATGATATTTAATGTCTATGTACTTTGTCCTACTGTGATCCTTAGGGTCCTTAGCATAGGCTATTGCGGCTTGACTATCACAATGTATCAGAATAGGACCCTCCTTTCTGCCTTTCATTCCTAGATGTTCTAGAAATCTCTTAAGCCATACAGCTTCTTGGATAGCAGCAAAACAAGCTATGTATTTAGATCCCATGGATGATAGAGCCACACAGGTCTATTTCTTGCTGCTCCAGGAAATTGCTCCATTGTTTAGGAGGTACGTGTATCCTGAGGTGGAGTGTCGTTCATCTATATCTCTCACCCAGTCGGCGTCAGAGTATCCTATTAGATGCATATCTCTACCTTGGTAACATAGCTCATAATCCATGGTTCCCTTCAGGTACCTCATGATTCTTTTCACAGCTTCCCAATGCTTTATTCCAGGGTTGGATTGAAACCGGCTCATAAGTCCGACTGTAAAGCATATGTTTGGTCTAGTACAGAGCATAGCATACATTAAGTTTCCAACTACACTAGAGTATGAGACTCTTTTCAAGCGCTTTATTTTGGATTCTTCCATGGGACACATGTCCGTGCTGAGGTGGTGTCCTTTAACCACAGGGGTATCCATAGGCTTGCAGTCTCTCATATTGAATCGTTCTAAGATCTTTGCTATGTATGCCTTTTGTGACAAGGATAGCAATCTTTTTGAACGATTCCTCTTTATCTTGACTTCCAAGATATATTCTGCTTCACTCATGTCTTTCATTTCAAAATTCAAGGATAACCAATCCTTGATTGTTTTGACTACCTTAAGACTCGTTCCGGCCAGGAGTATATCATCTACATAAAGAGACAAAATCACAAAATCATCTCCAAACCGCTTTATGTAGACACAGTGGTCTTCTTCGATCATCTCGAAGTTGAATGAGGTCACTGCCTCTTGAAATCTTAGATACCATTGTCTAGATGATTGTTTCAGTCCGTAAATAGACCTTAGGAGTTTGCAAACCTTTTATTCACTTCCCTTTCTATGAAGCCCTCAGGCTGCTCCATATGTATCTCTTCATCTAGTTTTCCATTAAGGATTGCGGTTTTTACATCCATTTGATGTAACTCCAAGTCCATACTTGCCACTATGGCAAGTATGAGTCTTATTGAGTTAAAACGCATAACTGGCGAGAAGGTATCTTCATAATCTATCCCTTCTCGTTGGGTGTACCCCTTAGCCACCAAGCGTGCTTTGAGTTTGTTAATTGATCCATCTACCTTTCGTTTATATTTGAGAACCTATTTGTTCCCAATTGCCTTTCAGCCTAGTGGCAGGTCAACCAATTCCCAAACTTGGTTAGCTTTCATGGAATTCATCTCCTCTTCTAAGGCCTTTTGCCATATTTCCTTAGCAGGTCCGGTTAGCGCTTCTTTAATGCTTTTCGAATCTTCCTCATTGTCTTCTAGATTGATAATGAGTACTTCACCTTTAATGGAGAAGCGTCTTTTAGGGATTCTATCCCTTTGGCTTCTTCGGGGTGGGAGTTGCATAGGATTCTCTTCCTGTGCTTGATTATCATTTCCATGTTGTGAAAAATGACTCGTTTCTCCCACTCAGGTCAATGATCTGAGGGATGCCTTGAACTTCCTCACTCTCATATAGAGTTTCTGTTTGGTTAAGGCTTCCTCTGCTAGGAAAATCTGATTCTAGGAATACTGCGTCCCTTGACTCGACCTCAGTCATTGAGCCGTCCGCATTTTCACCAATGAAGACATATCATTTTGATTGCTCAAAGTATCTTATAAAGATACATTTCTTGCCTCGAGGTCCCAACTTTCCATGTTTGTGAGACGAATTGTGTATATAGGCCGCCGATCCCCATGGTCATAAGACACTTAGATCCGACTTACGGCCTGTCCACAGCTCATAAGGCGTAGAAGTGATTGATTTGGAAGGCACTCGGTTAAGTATAAATGTCGTAGTCAACAGTGCATCGCCCCAATATGAAATTGGTAGTTCAGTTTGTGACATCATTGACCTAACCATATCGAGAAGTGTTCTATTTCTTCTCTCGGCCACCCCATTTTGTTGAGGAGTGCCAGGGATGGTCAATTGTCAGACAATCCCTTTTTCATCACAGAGCGTTTTGAATTGTTCTAAGAGATACTCTCGACCTCTATCAGTTCTCAAGGTTTTAACCTTACAATTTAGTTGATTTTCAACTAGATTAAGGTACTTCCTGAAGCATTCTAAAGCTTCAGATTTGTGAGAGACCAAGTATACATGTCCATATCACGAAAAATCGTCGATAAATGTAATAAAGTACCACTCTCCATGTCGTGCCCTCACACTCATGGTCCGCAGATATCCGAGTGTATCAGTTTAAGAGGATGTTCTGCTCTGGTTGCCTTTACGAAGGGTTTCCTTATGCTTTTGCCAGTAAGGCAATGCTCACATAGAGACATTTCCCTTTTCGACACTTCTCCTAACAATCCTTCATTTGCTAGTTTGGTCATGCGTTCTTGACCAATGTGTCCTAATCTAGCGTGCCATGTATCGTAATTATCATTAGATGAAATTACATAGCATTGACTAGAATTAAAATCATAATTCGTTAAAACAAAGAAACCATCCGAAATACAACCAAATCCGAAATAATCGGTCCCAATTGAAATGTCAACAACTTGATCATGAAAGTTAACATTAAAACTGAATTTAACTATAGAAATAACAGATACTAGGTTTCTTCGGATCTCCGGAACGTAGAGGACATCTTGCAAAATTAGGGTTCGCCCGCCTTGTAAAGTTAATTTACAGGTGTCGATCCCTTTGACTTCTACCATCGCATTGTTTCCAACGTAAAGCCATCTGCTTCTAGCTGGTAGTCTGTGAAACTCCGTGAAGTTCCCACGATCTCTGCTCACATGGTCTGTGGCCCCTGAGTCTACAACCCACACAGGATTAGCCTCAGCTATAAAGGCAGTACTAGAAACAAAAGAAAAATAAGAAGGGTTATTACATAGTACCTTATTCTTCTCAGGGCAATCTTTTGCAAAATGGCCTTTCTTTTTGCAAGAGTAGCACTTGACCTTGGAAAGGTCTCACTTCTTTGCAGGTTTCTTGTTCTTCTTGAAGGCATTCTTATCCTTATTTGCCCCTGGGTTCCCCTTCCTCTTTTGGGGTCCCTTGCCTTTATTGGGCTTTCGCTTCTGGGATGAAGCTCCTTTTTCTTCAGTTAAGAGTACTTGACCATTGGTCTTTGCACCGTACATACGGTCATCCTCCAATTGGATGTAACGAGCAATGTCAGCAAAAGTCTTGATGGTGTTGTTGTGAGTTATGGTGTGCTTCATGTGATCCCATCTTGCAGGGAGTGAACTCACAACAGCTTGCACTTGCTGTGCTTCAGAAAGGGTTCTTTCTGCCTCGATAAGTTCCCTTATCATATTCTGCATTTTCCTCAAATGCTACCTTATGGTAGTGTTTGGACCCAGCTTATAATTGTCAAGCTTGACAGTGATTCTCCTGAGTCTTGCATCAGAAGTACCATCAAACTCTTCTTTCAGCGCTGTCCACATGGTAGAGGCAGTGACATGTCCTTCAAATTGATATATCACATCGTCGGTCATTGCCGCAAGCATTGTGATCCGAGAGATGGTATCCTTTCTTTTCCTGGTTGCAAAAGCATCATGTTCCCTTCGTGGTGTATTAGCATCAGGTTGCGGAAGCACATTGGTCAAGATGTCCATAACATCTTGTTCCTCCAAGACATACGAGATCTTACGGCACCATATGCCGAAGTTCTCACCATACAGCTTGTCTCCTCTAACGAGATCAGCAACAAAATTCTTGCTTGTCATTTGAGCCATTTTTCTGTCACATAGACATGCATTTTCATTAGGTATGCAATTTTTTTTATTCTTTGAGACACTATGTCTTTGTTTAAGTAAGAGTAGAAATTAATAGAATGAGAGTTTGCTAGCTTCGTGTTTAGGAATCAACTAGGTTGACCCCCATCCCACTCATTCTAGTTTACCTCTCATTTTTCTTAATTTCTATTCATATTTAAACATGTCCCCATGATTTTTTTTAAAAAGAATTCCAGAAAAGGAAAGAAAAAAAAATATGCTCCCACTCAAATAAAGCATCATAAGGAAGTAGAATAAATAATTCCAAAAACAATTTATTCATTAAGCAATAATTCCATGAAAGGTTCATATAAGTTGCAATGAAAACAAATTCAAAAACAAGCAAACTATAACATGGATAATCAAGTTTCAATAACGAGGTACATCAATGCCAAAATCTAGAAAGGTTTTCCTAGCCTTAGCTCAATGAGCTCCTTTATCCATATTGTCTATGCCTCTCTTGAAAACGTCTTTCCAAAATCCTTGGCCATGGAGATTACTCCTCTTTGTCACTTGCTCACGGTATTCCACCATAGCTTTTATGTAGAACTCAGCGTCACTAGCATTAGTGACTTGTCTACCATATCACAAATGACCCTATAGACTTTTTGATTTGAACATATCTATTAACGTCTTTTTCAACAAGAGATTTGATTAGAGCACTAGTTCTTGGTCTATCGACCTCCTCCTCTTCGAATTCATCGAATTTGAACTTTGCTTTTTCTTCTTGCTTCACCTCATCAGGTGTGTTGGAGTCTTGTTGTGACAAAGGGGGACCCTTCTTGTTGGTGCTACCAACTCCACTTGAGGTCTTTACCTCTTGTTCATCATCAAAAGCCGGAGAATATTCAGGGGGAGCCCCATCAAAGGATTGGTCAGTGTGTATACTAGCCATATCTGACCAATAATTGTTCATCACAAAGAAAAACAATTTTCAGAACTTATTTTAAATAGTTTAGGGTTAAAAAACACTCAAAAACGTATATAAAATATTCTAAATAATTTTCAAAAATAGAAAAATAATATATCAATGTGAAGATCATGAATTTACAAATTTTTAGGGCAAAAAACATTCCAAAAATACCCATGCACGTGCCCCTACGCGCCACCAGAAGGTTTCTAGTTTAAAAAATTCATTTAAAAATAGGAAACTGGGGGGTTCCACTCTCGGGTGGTGGCGCGTGTCACTTACGCGCCGCCCTAGAGACCATATTTTGACACGGTGTCAAAACCACTGGACTTGTCTCAGTTCACTGAGTCCGATGATGTCCTTGATTGACCCATTTGGCCTTGGGGTGGATCTCACGCGCCAAAAGGCAGCGGCGCTGTCAAGGGAGAGAAATTTTTTTTTTTTGGAAATTGGGTTGGGCCAGTCCGGATCCTTTGAATCGGGTTTCCGGTCGCCTGACCCGAAACGCTGCGTTTCAGTGATTTGAAACGCAGCCCCCCACTGGCCGAAATAACGCCGTTTTGGCTAGCGCTAAACGGCACCGTTTCACTTAGTGAAACGGCGCGTTTTTGGGGTTCTGGCCAAAACGGCGCCGTTTTGGCCCCCCTCCCCCCTTCTTTCTTCAACCTCCACCCGGGTCGACGTGACCCGGTCGGAGCTCAGGCGGGTCTGTCGCGACCCGCCTGTTTCGTTTTCCTTTTTCTCCCTCGTCCGACCTTCGTTTGACGCGATTCTGGTGCCGTTGGAACCGTCTCCTCGAGCACTTCACGTTCATAACCTCTTTTTACATAGAGGCTCACGTTTTTGAAGACCCAATTCTCGAAGCTCGTCAGTGACCATGGATTCACATAGAAAACACGGTGCTTCTCTTTCTTCTTATGTTTTATGATCTCATGCATTTATTTATATGTTCAAGTTTCTGTTTTTGAACTCATATATATTCCAGAATAAAAAAAACGATATTCACAGAGAAAACAAGAAGAGAGAGAGCATGTGATAATTTTGATCTTTGGAAAAATGAAAAAGACATGCTTCAAGGTATTGGTCATTAAACAGAAGTGAAAACGTAATTGATCATGTGAGTACATGTGAACAACAACAACAACAAAAATGTTGCAGAGGAGAGAGAGAGAAGAAGAGTGAGGGGCACACGTTCATATATTCAAAATGCATGCATCACAGGATATACAGATACATAGAGTAGCAGCGGAATAAAGAAAAAATATGAGTATGTGAAAATTTTATATATACATATACGCAGGCGTGAACTCATTCGGATATATATGCATATATTGAGAGAAAAAATATGGCAGAAACACATATCGAATACAGCCACGGGATCAAACAGGCTCTGATACCAATGTAGGAAATATAAACAAGATTAAGCAGTAGAGTAGAGGCGCGTACCGGTAAAGTCGGATCTGGGTTTGGGGCCCACGCAAGGATTAGACTACAAGAGCCTAATCAGTGTTTGCACAGCAGTGCACCAGAACAAGCAAGATGGTAGATAAGAGGAGATTGCCTGAAAGCTCAATGGCAGGGGTGGTTTGCAATGATAGAGGCACACCCTATTTATAATAATCAGAGTGACCACTAATTAGGCAGTGTGTGCACTCCTTTCTTACTCTCCAAGTTGGTGAATTAATTCAATTGATTCTAAATCGATTCCTCAATCATGGAGATTTGTTTCTCAATCATGATCTCACAATTAATTGCTAACTTATTTACCAAGCAACAATCTTATGTTGATTGATTAAGTATTTGATAAGGCAACTTACACCCTTAATCAAATAGTCCGGCCCATCAAGGGCGGACTTGGACCCAAAGTCCAACACTTTGTGCTCTTTTGCTTGAGCTTCTCCAGATTTACTCTGCAAGGGTAATATAACAGGATCTCACTAATATGTCGTATAGAAAAAATAGGAAATTCTCGGGTTAAGGTGCAAATTTATCAACGAAGTTTTGTCTGATGAGCATATGGCACAAATATATTTTAGAAGGGGCAAAAATACCAATAAACAATTAAGAATGGGCAAAAATACCAATGAATAATTAAAAAAAGGCATCCACCACAAAACCGTTAAATCTATACTAACGCCATTAGGGGTTTTCTTCTCTTATAATTTAACGCCGTTAGTACGGATTAATGGTTTTTGTGGTGGATGCCTCTTTTTAATTGTTCATTGGTATTTTTGCCTCTTCTAAAAGATATTTGTGCCAGACGCTCCTGGACAAAACTTCATTGGTAAATTTGCACCTTAACCCGGAAATTCTCAATAGATAGAAAGGGTAGTAGAATAGAAAAGGAAAAGGAACCTTCAATTTTATTGTTTCAGCCTCTTTGGACCATTTTCCTTCCTCCACACAAGTTTAAGTATTTGGAATGAATCTTTCTTGTTCTTTTTTTTTTTTGCCATCGAATGAATCTTTCTTCTGCTTGTTGATGTTGGCCTGAAAAGCTCAAAATCATCCTAACATTAACACGTAAACCCAACCAAAAAGGGCAAACTACCCAAATGTTGAAAAACCATATACCTTTAATGTGCTAAGGTTGTTTGGCTTAGTCACATTAACAACATTTCCATGTTCATCTATTTCCCTACCTTGAGCATCAAGACGAACAACAGGGGCCTTGGTGGGTTTCTGTGGGGTAGCAATATCTGTTACCATCTATATAAGGTATCAACGCAATGCTACCAAGGGGACACAAATAATAGTAACATAAAAGCATACCACACAAAGAAGTTGTCTTTTTCCAGGTTTTATATTAATAAAAGTTAACTCTTATAAACTTATAAGAGTTAACTTTTATTAATAATAATTAAGTGTTAAAAATATAATATAATAAAAATTTAAAAGTTGAAAATAATCTAATTTAAATATATTTTAAATATGAATAATTGAAATTTAGCCTATTGACCAAAAAAAAGAAAATTTAATCCACCAACATTTATAATTTATCCCATCCAACAAAGAAATTTCTTTGAAATTTAAATATGAAGTCGTTAAATATGATCAATACAAATATGAAATTTAAGAACACAAATTAACAAAAATTTGTAAGATAAAAAATGTAAATCCAATGTGTAAATTCGTGAGTTTAATCAACTCTGTAGCTGATACAAGTTTAGATATAGGTTGACACAATTTTATAAATTAAAAACATAAAAAAAAAATGGGAAAATTCCAGAAAACTACAGTGGAAATTAAAAAAGGACAGAAAGGTACAATGAAATTTACATATCCCAAATCAGTGAGGCTGTAGGGATCTGGAATATGAAATCTTAATATAATTACTCAAATACCCTCGTAAGTGAGAGCCAAAAGGGAAACGAAGAGACACGTGGAGGCAGAGTTTGAAAGTCAGAACAGAGAGTAACGGGAAAGCTCGGGGAGACGGAGAGACGACGCGAAGGGCGGTGGGTTGACAGTTGTCGGTGGCGATCTACGACGTCGTCAACGGAGGTGAAGGCGACATTGTGCGGTTGTGCGTTCAGCACTCGCTCTGTCGGAGGTTCAGCGTTCAACCATTTCAGTTTACAAGGGGTAGAGTGTAACTCCTTTTTGGGCTTTGTATTATTGGTGAATGTAATTATGCAGATTGTGATCTGACAGCAACTGATAAATATATCAAGGTGTTAATAAACAGAGCCATGTTGTTAATATAGAGCGACGTGGTGTTATTACCTATGGAACATCCAATTTTTGCAAACTTTTTCCTACACACGTCTTCTGTTGTCTGTGTGAATGGAAGATATGAAAGGTGTTGCATTTGGACATCGACGCTAAAACTTTTCCATTTCTTGTTGGCCAGATGTTAATCAATGAAAAAATGTCGTTAATAATGAATATGATCTTGTTAACTGTGGGTGAGGTGTTGTTTTGGGCATCGAACTTGTGATTTGGCAACTTCATTTCTTTTAAGATGTTAATGAAGGATGTCGAGTTGTTAATAACTAAAAATAATGTTGTTACTTGTGGCTAACGTGTTGTTGTTCTCCATTTACATTAGTTTCAGAAAACTATAATGGAAAACACAACATGTCACCCTCGATTAACAACATGAGTTTCTTCATTAACAACTCATATTCCTTCATTAACATCTTCAAAGGAACAAGTTAGGAATGTCGTAATGTAGATAGAAAAACACAACATCTCTCTCCCTATTAACATCATTATCTTCGCTATTAATGACTCAGCTTCCTCCATTAACATCTGTTGATGAACAAGTTGGGAATATCGTAATGTAGATGGGAAAACACAACATCTAGTTCTTATATAAGAACTAAAAAGGATTAGTCTGTATAGAAGAATTGAAGAAACATATTATTTAATTACTTATGGAAATTCCTATTTTTCTATTTACTGCTAAAATGTATCACCAGGACATGTAATTCTGTGCATAACTTTGGACTGATTTCAATTCATGTCTCCCTCTTTAAGATACACCAATCCTTGTAAACAGGAAATGCTGTGTGTTTGGAATCATATATGAATTAATTGTTAATGGATATCATTATTTTAATGTTGTTGTCCTGCATTTGTTTAAGAATGATTTGTTGAATTTGGTGATAGGATAAGTCCAATGGATCCAGTCAAGGAGGAGGGCCTACACAAAGAGCAGAAGCTTTAGTTGCTTTATCTTCTGCATTTAATATACCTTCTGAGAGAACGTACGCACGGTATGTTAACTTGCATATAGATGAGTTGTTGTCATTTTCGTTTTTATTATTATTGATTATAAATTGATGATCTTCAGGCAAGTATTTATTAATGGCATAGTTGATTAGGGTACTAAAAAATGTGACAAAAAAGAACAGTGTTCTATGATTCCTCATGGCGCAACTAAATATTATTAATATATCCTGTCATCTATTATGTTAGTGCTTCTACTACTGCCAAGGCTTTGGTCAGGTATTTGGATTGGGGGAGGGTCAACTTGGGTGGAATCTTCTCGATTTTAGAAGCCTATTTTCAATGTCTGGATTTAGAACCAACAAATGGGCGTTGGGGACAAGAAAAAGACAGTTCTTGACATTGTCTTAAGTATTCTCATAATGTTATTCTGTGAAATCCTCAGAGCAAAATTGCTGTTTAGGTTGTTGGATGAAGTTGCTGAATTAACCTTTTTCATTTCTTCTTCCTCCTTTTGAACTCTTGTGGATGGGAAAACATAACATCTCTCTACGTATTACCAACATCAGATTCATTATTAACGACTCGACTTCCTCTATTAACATCGTAGGAGGAACATGTTGGGATGGTCTTCATATAGATAGAGAAAAACAACACGTTAGCCATAAGTAACAACATAATTTTCGTTATTAACAACTCGACATCCTTCATTAACATCTTAAAAGGAATGAAGTTGTCAAATCACAAGTTCGATGCCCAAAACAACACCTCACCCACCGTTAACAAGATCATATTCATTATTAACAACATTTTTTCATTGATTAACATCTGGCCAACAAGAAATGGAAAAGTTTTAGCGTCGATGTCCAAACGCAACACCTTTCATATCTTCCATTCACAGAGACAACAGAAGACGTATGTAGGAAAAAGTTTGCAAAAATTGGGTGTTCCATGTAGGGGTGTTCATCAATTTCCCGTCCCGACCTTCCCGTCCCGATCCCGAGTAAATCGGGACGGGATTTTCCCGTCCCGAAAATTTCGGGATCGGGAATGTGATTTCGGGATCGGGAAAAATTCGGGATCGGGATCGGGATCGGGAATGGGATTTCCCAATCCCGAAAATATATCTATATACATATATTTTTTTAAAAAATATTTAAGAAAATAAGACTAAATGTAAAATAAAATATGAAAATCCCTAACACCCTTAAGATAATATCTATTCTTTTAGTTTATTTAGTTAATTTAATTTATTATTTATTAAATAGTTCTAATTTTTTGTTCTTGTTTTTATTTTTTTTACAACTGAATCGACAACTTTAAGCATATATTGGACTAATTATATATTTATATTAGACTTATTTGATACAATATAATATTAAACAAATTATATATTTATACTAGACTAAAGGAAACACAACAAAATATTTAATTTAGAGATTTTTTTTTTTAAAAAAAAAAGCAAATCCGGGATCGGGAATTTCCCGATCCCGAAATTTCCCGATTTTCGGGATCGGGATCGGGAATGAAAATCATTCCCGAACCCTTCTCGGGATCGGGATCGGGAATGGTATTTCCCGATCCCGATCCCGATCCCGAACACCCCTAGTTCCATGGGTAATAACACCACGTCGCTCTATATTAACAACATGGCTCTGTTGATTAACACCTTGATATATTTATCAGTTGCTGTCAGATCACAATCTGCATAATTATATTCACCAATCATACAAAGCCCAAAAAGGAGTTACGCACTGCCCCTTGTAAACTGAAATGGTTGAACGTTGAACCTCCGACAGAGCGAGTGCTGAACGCATAACCGCACAATGTCGCCTTCACCTCCGTTGACGACGCCGCAAATCGCCACCGACAACCGTCAACCCACCGCCCTTCGCGTCGTCTCTCTGTCTCCTCGAGCTTTCCCGTTACTCTCTGTTCTGACTTTCAAACTCTGCCTCCGCGTGTCTCTTCGTTTCCATTTTGGCTCTCACTTTTGAGGGTATTTGGGTAATTGTATTAAGATTTCATATTCCAGATTCCTACAGCCTCACTGATTTGGGATATATGAATTTCACTGCACCTTTCTGTCCTTTTTTAATTTCCATTGTAGTTTTCTGAAATTTTCCCAAAAAAAATCCAGAAGGTTAATACGTGAGTCTGACAGCAATGCAGTGCACAGGGATTAAGATGTTGATGGTGTGAACAAATGAAAGAAGCTACGACTGTTATGGATAGATATTGAGGGCTGATGATATGATTGATGATTCATAGAATCTGTAAAGCCAGGGCTAATAAATGAATGGTGCAGAGATCCATTGAATTCAATTTCACTCTCACCTTCAAAAGGAAAACCAATGACGACCGAGCAAGGTCGGCCACCGACGGATGGAACTTGAAAAATTTAAATAACGCTCGGCGCCCAAAATAAAATTCCACATTTCCAGAGTTGCAAGTCAAACACATCGAGGAACCAGTAGCCCCAATCAATGACGACCAAGAAAAGGCATGGGTTTTGAAATCCCGCACTCAACCTCTAATGAACTTGAAATTATTGGAGCAGGGGTGCCAGTTGCTGCCCTTCAAAATATCCTCCATTCCATTTTTTTTGTGTGTTTCTTTTGAGTCTTGATCATTAGATTATAAACTAATGATATTTTAATATTTTATAGGGACAATAATATTGATTTTAGATTTTTATAGATTTTTTAAGGCTTAATGCATTTCTTTTTTATTAAGAATATTAAATCTTTAAAAAATTATAAAAATTGAAAACTATATTATTTTTTTAATAAAATATCAAAATACCAATTCTTTCATATAGAATTTAATAATAAAAAAAATATTAAAAAAATTTGGGAGGAAGAATTTTTTTAGGGCAGCAGGCACCCCTTGCCCAAATTATTGCCGAGAACGCTGAGAATATTTTCGCGTGGCTTTTGCAGGTTGAAGGGTAAGGTGGCCATAGGAGGAGCCAGTGGGATCGGAGTAGAGGCAGTGAAATTATTCGCCCAAAACGGAGCATCGGTGGTTATAGCAGACGTTCAAGATGAACCAACTCGCCGCTTCATTAGCCCCACATCAAGTGAGTTACCATCACTGTGATGTCAGAGACGAGAACAGGTCGAGCACACTATAGCTTTCGCCGTCCACAAATACGGCCGCCTCGACGTCATGTTCAGCAACGCCGGCATCGCAGGCTCCCTGGCCGGCATAATGGACCTTGATCTCAACGCATTTGACAACACCAAGGCCGTCAACATTCGCTGTGTGGCTGCGACCATCAAGCACGCGGCTCGAGCCATAGTGACCGGTAACATCCGTGGCTCCATCATTTGCACCGCCAGCGTGCCTGCTTCTTTGGACGGATTTGGGCCCCATGGTTATACCACATCCAAGCATGCTCTCGTGGGCTTGGTTGCTCCTACTTGCAGCAAGCTCGGAGCTTATGGGATCAGAGTGAACTGCTTGTCGCCATATGCTGTTGCCACACCTCTTCCTTGCGTAACGCTCAATAAGGACGCAGATGAAATTGAAGGCATCGCCAATTCTTTTGCTAACATGAAGGGTATTTCATTGAAGCCTACCCATACATATTGCTGAAGCTTCCCTCTTTCTTGTTTCTGATGATTCTGTTTGTATCAGTGGCCATGATCTGGTCGTCGACGGAGGCTTCCTGATTTGACTATTTTGGGGGGGGGGGGGTTGTGTGTTTTGGGGCCCAAACGTTCAGCTGGATGCCCAAAAGCTAAATGATCAATTGGGAAAAAAATTACGAGTTTTTGGAGAGCCCAAATCCTCATTGAGCTTAAGATTTAAAAACGAGCTTTAACCCAAAGCTGAAATGTGAAGCTTTCACAGAGGCTATCGAGCGTTTATTATTACCTTTAGTAATAATTATTTCCAACTTCTTTCACCTACCTTTTATTCTTTTCTCAGTTTTTGTCTCTTTCCCTTGCGTTGTCCTCCTCACTCCTCACACTTCAATCTTCAACTGAGTGACGTTCCCTCTCTCGGTGTCCACCCAATCTTCAAACTGAAGAGCTGCTTCATCTTCAACTTCGATCTCCTTCGTTTGATCTGTCTTTTGCCATCTTCGATCTGTCATTTCTGACTTGAAGTCCGACGGTGCTTGCTTTGGTGCCGGCGTCGCCTTTCATTTTCTCTCTCAGCGTGGATCTGGTCTCCGGAAGTGGCATCTTTTAGAGGTAAGGTTTAACCTCATTCATTGAAGATTTGTTATGGTTGTTGTCCGTTAGTTTGTGCAAGTTTATCCTCTGCTTTGCTCTGGCCTAGTTTGAGTGTAACACACACACACACATTGTTTGCCTTCTGCGATCTGTACATTGCAAAAGAGACGTTTCCCTTTTCAAACTTCAAGGAAAGTGTCGCTGAGAATCGCTCAAGATTATCGGAATTCCCTCCCCCAAATGATTCTCCTCCGGCTTCTCCTTTAAGCTCTCTATTGTTCTGGCTCTCTCATATTTTTCGCTTGTCCAGTGGTTTTTGTCTCTCCCTCTATTTAAGCCCTCTATTGTTCAGCTTCTCCTTTAAGCCCTTTATTCCCCCAAATGATTCTCCTTCTCAGTTTTTGTCTCTTTCCCCTGCGTTGTCCTCATCACTCCTCACACTTCAATCTTCAACTGAGTGACGTTCCCTCTCTCGGCGTCCACCCAATCTTCAAGCTGAAGAGCTGCTTCATCTTCAACTTCGATCTCCTTCGTTTGATCTGTCTTTTGTCATCTTCGATCTGTCATCTCTGACTTGAAGTCCGACAGTACTTGCTTTGGTGCCGGCGTCGCCTTTCATTTTCTCTCTCAGCGTGGATCTGGTCTCCGGAAGTGGCATCTTTTAGAGGTAAGGTTTAACCTCATTCATTGAAGATTTGTTATGGTTGGTGTCCGTTAGTTTGTGCAAGTTTATCCTCTGCTTTGCTCTGGCCTGGTTTGAGTGTAACACACACACACATTGTTTGCCTTCTACGATCTGTACATTGCAAAAGAGACGTTTCCCTTTTCAAACTTCAAGGAAAGTGTCGCTGAGAATCGCTCAAGATTATCGGAATTCCCTCCCCCAAATGATTCTCCTTCGGCTTCTCCTTTAAGCCCTCTATTGTTCTGGCTCTCTCATA
This sequence comes from Inga laurina, assembly GCA_963855925.1. Taxonomy (NCBI): domain Eukaryota; kingdom Viridiplantae; phylum Streptophyta; class Magnoliopsida; order Fabales; family Fabaceae; genus Inga; species Inga laurina. Next base: position 3,076,057 of record OY979703.1, on the reverse strand, counting down.
TTTTTCGCTTGTCCAGTGGTTTCTTTCTCTCCTCCATGACGTTAAAAGCTCCTCTCTTTTTTCTTTATTCCAATCTCTTTCTCTTCCATTTCTGTTTCTTCACTGCCCCCTTCCTATTCCATTAATACAATCATTACTGCTTTTCTTCTTCTCCCACCTTTGGATGTCTTTTTGGTAGATTTATCAACAAAAGATCTTTGAAGTGCTCCTCTTAAAGTTTTAGTCTTCTTCATGGTTCTCTTTTATTCCCAAGGCCGGGACTATTTGTTTTGCCCACAATACGCTCTATTTGGAGTGGAAAATCATGGAACAAAGTATCCTATGCAAATACGTTGTCCACGAAAGTGTCACCAAGAAGTACACCAAGCCGGTGGCCGCCAACAAGGCCTCCGATGCTCGCTGTCCCTTTGAGCCTAACCATCTAAACATTCTAATTTTTTTGGGTATTATTGTAATGTGGAATTACACCTGTGCCTAACCGAAATGCCTGCTTCGTCTTGCTTAATGGTAGAGGGACTTGAGAATATCGATGTCTCTGGCATTTTTCTTCATATAGGACTTGGGGGACATTCATAACTCTCATTCATCTGCTTTGCTTTGGTTTTTTTAGTAATAGTTAAAGTGAGAATGAAAATAAAGTAAAGAAAACATGTTTGAGTATTAATTAGCTTGGATTGCGTCTTCAAGGTGAGCTCTGTTTTGGCGTTAGGTGCCTATAAAGCTTCAACAGAAATTCTGAAGGCTTGCTTTCGATGATTTGTTTCTTTTTTTTTGGTATTGATTTGATGAAATGAATTATACTTTTCTACAATTTCATGCTGAATTCATTTAGTGAAAATGCTTGGTGAGTTTGGAGTGATGAAAAATATACTGACCCTATGAATTGGTTTCCTCTCTAGCCTTCATATTAATTCTTATTCACTGACGTTGTGTTTTAGCCTTCATATTAATTCAATCAATGAAATCATGCATTTATTCTTGCGTGTGTGTAATGCTAAATTTGTACGTTTCTAGAATGGCTGTTTTAAATTTGCTTTTTTGAGGTGCAAGTATTGTTGAAATAGTGGCATAGAAATATGGATAAAGCTGTTTGGGATGATGTGACAACGAAGACTTTTGTGTACGCCTGCCTAGAGCAAATTTACAAAAAAGAACGTCAGGGGTTGCATTTTACAAAGGATGGATGGAAGGGTATCGTCGCTACATTTAATGAGAAGACTGGGAAAGAATATACAGGGGCACAGTTGAAGAATAGGTTTGATATCCTTAGGAAAGATTTCAAGGCTTGGGATTCCTTAATCAAAGAGACCGGTGTGAGTAGAGATCCTACAGGTAAAGTCCTCGCATCAAAAGAGTGATGGCAGCGGAAAATATAGGTAAAAAAATTTTAGCAACTTATACAATTAACTGTTTTTCGCTCGAGAATATCGTTTTGTTTAATTAATTAGTTTTTTGTTGCTTGTGTGCTTGCAGGAGAATTCAACATACAAAAAGTTTAGAAACACAAGCCTCAAGTTTGAAAACGAACTAAGGATTATATTCAAGGATGCTATGGCGCCCAGCGAGGATGTTTTTGCACCGCCTTTTGCAAATCCACAGACACAGACAAAAGATGTTGAGAATGAAAATGTGTACAGACCAACAATGCATGAAGAAGAAGGGTCAGGGGATAGCAAAGATGATATGTTCGGTACTAACCCTGTGCCTAGTACTGGAGTGACTGATGAGCTTGATAGCATTGATCTAACAACAAGCACTCCATCAACTGTTGGTACTGCGTCAGGAAGTTGGGGTAAGAGAAAGGTGGGTGAGGGGTTTGGACAAAGAAAGAAGCAGAAAGGGCCAGCTTCAAGACAGATCACAGATGCAGTTAGTGTTATGGCAAATGCATCCAAGGACAGAGCAGCAACATTAGATGCTATTAAAGAAGTCAGTGTCGATGCTGCTCTGACTCAGCTGCTTGGCATTGACGAACTCATACGTGATGAGGACTTTCGTCATCGCTATATCGACCTAGTACAGGATGAGACAAACCGGGAAACATTTGTGTCAATCAGTAAATAGAACATGGAGTTGTGGTTCCGTAGTTGCGCTATAAGATTTATGACTCCTAGATGTACCTAAACTATGTTTTATTATGTTTGTAACTTTATGACACTATGTGACTTCATGACAATATGCTTTATGAAAGCTATTTTATGCCATTATCACTTGAATCTATTTACTGTATGCCTTTCAGTCCTTATTGAGTATTTTATTTCTTCCATTACTCATAATTGAATTTTTAATCACACTCACAGGGTCCATAATCAATGGCAAATTCGAACAATCAACACTTACCTGATATGGTGGAGGAAGATGACCATACTCGACTTTTATCTCTCATAAACGGGGAATGTGATGAGTATGAACGAATGACTGCATTGATATGTCAATATTGGGTGCCTTTCATGTGCAAAGAACCCCGCAAAACAAGTGCACGCACCGGTCATTTATGGGTGCAAGAGGTATTAGCAACCCATGGTTCACGCTGTCATGACATGTTTAGAGTGAAAAAACATGTCTTTTACAGCTTGTGTCATAAATTGGTTGAACATAGCTTATAGAATTCTGTGAACGTAGGGATTGAGGAAATAGTTGCCATATTTTTGTTCACCGTTAGCCATGGGATAGGCAATAGAGTGGTACATGAACTCTTTCAACATTCAGGGGAAACGGTCAGTAGGCTTTTGCACAAGGTATTAGATGCTTGCATCAATCTAGTTCGGGAAAACATCAGACCCAGTGATCCCGAATTCACTGTATGCCACCAAAAGATCAAAGATGATCTCCGTTATTATCCATACTTCGAAGATGCTATTTGAGCAATAGATGGAACACACATTAGGTGTGTGATCACTGGTAGCAATCGGGAAAAATATATCGACAGAAAGGAATATCCAACGCAGAATGTAATGGCTGTATGTGATTGGGATATGTGCTTTACATTCGTGTCGGTGGGCTGGGAAGGTACTGCACATGATGCTCGTGTGTTTAAACATGCTGTTTCAAATTCAGCTATGACCTTCCCTCATCCACCTGCAGGTATATTTCAGTCACCTTCCTATCAATTACTTTCATGTCATGCTGCGCTTATATTTATCTAACTGTTTGAATTGAATTCAACATTTATTAGGGAAATATTATTTGGTGAATGCTGGCTATCCGACACAACTTAGTTACCTTGGTCCCTATAAGTGTGAGCGTTATCATATGCCATAATTTAACCGCCAACCCGGATTTAGAAATGCTAACGAGACCTTTAATTTTTATCATTCTAGTTTGAGGTCAACTATAGAAAGGACTTTTGAAGTATGGAAGAATCGATTTGCATTGTTATAAAACATGCGTAAGTACAGCTACCAAACACAAGTTTGCATTGTTTGTGCAACAATGACCCTACATAATTTTATTAGGAGAAATGATGTTGAAGACGTGGTGTTTTGCTAGGGTGAAGCTGGGAATCTCGTTGATGTAAATAATAATAGCGTAGATGAACAGCCTTCCACGTTAAATTATAGTAGGCGATCTTCCATTCAAATGCATCAGTTGTGTGACTAAATTAGAAACCACATTGTATGAGACATGTGATCTAATTTGTTATGTAATATTTTTTCATCAAATTGAGTTTATTTTAATTTCCAAATTTCCCAACTTTAACTTTTTTTAATTTTTTTTTAAATTTCAAATTTAATTTCTCTTTTACCATTATCACAAAAATCACTTATGCTTAAGCCAATCCAAACAAGTTTGTAAACGCTAAATTGACAAACTCCATTTTTTCAATCGCCAATCCAAACATAAATCACATTACACAATCAGGCTTTTATCAAAAATAAAATTACCAAAAATTAAATTGACAAACTCCATTTTTTCAATCGCCATTCCAAACACACACAACATATGCTTGTTGCCTCCGCTCTTAACGCATACATGTGCGGTTATCGATATATTATAAATCATCACCCTGAATGTTGGCCAAAAAAGAAATCATCCCCCTGGAGCCTTAGCTTGCTGTACTTCACTGAATAAATAAATCCATATGTCATAAATTTAATCCACATATGCCAAATGAAGTCCGGTCGGGAGGTATTATTATTGTTTTTTATCATATGCTTATTACCTTATCAACATATTTTGATAATCATACAACCTAATATTATATCTTTATATATACTACTATCATAATTAGCACTTTTAGGTATAATACACCAGCGCAGATATAGTTTTTTTGTGTTAAGTGCTCGTTTGGAATAGCTTATTTTTGGACAATAAATGTTTATAAATCGTGATTCACGGTATACGAGGTAAGTATATAAGAGGAGTTTTATCTCAGCTTGCATAATAAGCACTTATATTCAAAAAAATAAGTGTTCCCAAACACACATTTATTTGTACATATCACGTGAATATATTCCTTTTCTACTAAAATATAGGTTTAATGGGTAAAAATATCCATAAATTTTTCTAAAAGTATAGCACCAACATAATTTTTTTTTCATACTAAAGTAACAATGAACTTTTAAAAAGGGGATAAAAATAACATTTCCGTTAAAACTAATTAACAGCCGTTAACTTTAATATAAACATTCTAAAATACCCTTATCTAAAAAAAAGTTATGATGATAGACGCACTTTTGAAAAAAGTTTATGAGTATTTTTACACTTTTGAAAAAATTTTATGGGTAATTTTGCCCCTTAATCTTTTTTAGATAAGGGTATTTTGATACTTTTATATTAGAGTTAATGTCCGTTAGTTGGTTTTAATGGAAGTGTCACTTTTACCCGATTTTAAAAATTCATTGATACTTTTGCATCAAATAAAAATTTATGGTGGTAGATACACTTTTGAAAAAGAAAATTTATGGATATTTTTTACTCTCAACCCTAGAATAAATTATAAACTTCACTCTCGTTCTCGTCTTAGAAAAGTCAAAAGTAAAAACAAATTCTAGACCTCTTAATGTCTAATCAATAATTACTCAACAAAGCTAGGTTCTAGAACCTGGACAGGATCGACCGATCCAGCCCGAAAACCGGTGAACCGGCCGGTGAATCGGTCCAGTCCGGGTTCCAATTTTTAAAAAAATTTATATTTTTCCTTTAAAATTTTATACTTAAAGTCTAAAATTTTTTATTTCTCACCGATTTGGTCCCGGTTTAACCCCGGTCTAACCCACTGATCATTAACCTAATACCCTGACTAGTTCAATACCCGATCCGATTTAATACCTTGTAGCAAAGTAGCCCACAGAGGGAGGGAACTTGTATTTTTCTTACTATATTTTTTTACAGACGGGATACTATTAGATCAATAAAGCATTACAAGGTCAGCATTCTACCCTCGGTGCCCACTGTCCAAAATAAAATCCCACATTTTCAGTAACAGCAAGGCGGCGGCACATCAAGGAACCAGCAGCCCTAATCAATGACGATCAAGCAAAGGCGTGAGTTTTGAAATCCCACACATAGCCTCTTATGAACTTGAAATTGCTGATAACGTTGACGATATTTTCGTGTGGTTTTTGCAGGGTTGCCTAATGTGCACTTTCTTGATGCGTTATCTACAGCGCGTGGTTTATTTGGGATCCTTCCTAAATATATTTTTTATGATTTTTTTGAATCATTATATTCTATATAAAATGAGTGATATTTTGATTTTTTATGAAAATAGAGTTGTTTTTAATTTTTTATGATTTTTCAAAGATTCAGTGCATTTTTTTAAAAAGTAGTATCGTTTTTTCTACTTTGAGCACTGAATCTTTAAAAAATCATAAAAAATTGAAAACAGCTCTATTTTTTGTCAATAAAAAATCAAAATGTCACCCATTTCATATAGAATATAATGATCCAAGTAACCATAAAAAATATATTTGGGAAAAACCCCAAATAGGCCGCGCAGCAAATGCGTATCAGGGAAGTGCACATTAGGCTACTGATCCCGGTTGGAGGGTAAGGTTGCCATAATCTCCGGAGGAGCCAGTGGGATCGGAGCAGAGTCAGTGAAATTATTCGCCCAAAACGGAGCATCGGTGGTTATAGCAGACGTTCAAGATGAGCTGGGTCACCAACTCGCCGCTTCATTAGCCCCACATCAAGTGAGTTACCAGCACTGTGAAGTCAGAGACGAGGAACAGGTCGAGCAAACTATAGCTTTCGCCATCGATAAATACGGCCGCCTCGACGTCATGTTTAGCAACGCCGGCATCGTAGGCTCCCTGGCCGGCATAATGGACCTTGACCTCAACGCATTTGACAACACCATGGCCGTCAACGTTCGCGGTGTGGCTACGACCATCAAGCACGCGGCTCGAGCCATGGTGGCCGGTGACATCCGTGGCTCCATCATTTGCACTGCCAGCGTGGCTGCTTCTGTGGCTGGATGTGGGCCCCATGGTTAGACCACATTGAAGCATGCTCTGGTAGGCCTCGTCCGCTCCACCTGCAGCGAGCTCGGAGCTTATGGGATCAGAGTGAACTGTGTGTCGTCATATGCTATTGCCACACCTCTTACCTGCGAAGCGCTCAATAAGGAGGCAAATGAAACTGAAGCCATTGCCAATTCTTTCTCTAACATGAAGGGTATTTCATTGAAGCCTACCCATATTGCCGAAGCTGCCCTCTTTCCTGCTTCCGATGAATCTATTTATATCAGTGGACATGACCTGGTCGTCGACGGAGGCTTCACTGCTGTTAATCGCTGCCTTCCCTGAGACCTTTTATGAAACATTGGCCCTTTGCCTCTGTTCTTAATAAATATGTAATATATGTATTTACCATCGTCCATTTATTATAAATAAATCATCCCCGTAGCCTTGTTGTGTGCTTCACTGAATCAATCCATACATCATCAATATATAATAATTAGCCCCGCAGTCTTATTTCATTCTGAAATCTAAATATTTTATCCACATATGCCAAATGATGTCCGGAGGCATTATTATTGTTTTTTTAATACAACAAGCATCAACTCTTAGCGTGTTTCAATACTAAAGAAGGGGGTAATCATTGCACATGGACTGAATAATGCAATTCCCAACAGAAAGTTGGAGAGATTGGAACGTCCTCCCACGAAGGAGCATACCAAAACCTCACCCGAAACTATGCATCACGACAAGAAATAGCCCAAACCAATGGTCATAAAGGTGCCATGCAAGAAACCACCAATTTTTAAAACACGCACTAACCTAAATGAATTGATTAGCAATTTCATGCAGTCAATTAGACAAACCTAAATGTACAGTTTTATTGAGACCTGCGCTGTTAAGAACCCAATAAGATGATCATCACATCTAAAAAAAATGATTGATACAGTTGGGATGATTAACTGGACTAGATAAGGGATAGTCAACTTTGCCATGAGCACAACTTTGCGGAGTATTATGTGGGAATTGCATTAGCGATGACTTTGTACACTTCCTTAGTTATTTTAAATTTGGCTATGTGAACTTTTTCATTAATACTTGTGTATACTTATTTGAAAAATGTAACGTACTAACTCAAGTAGGCAATTATTAATGGTTTATCACTAATTTTTTTCCCGTACCTATCTTACCAATGCAGAATCATGATGTGAATGCTGCAGAGGAGGTGAATTACCATTTTTTTGAGGGCCCCATATGACAATCTTGAAACCGAAGCTCATGTGAATGCAGCAGTTGATGTCAATTAAGCTATTAAGTTATGTTTAAAATAAGCCTTACTGCTTGTTTTTAAAATACGTCTACTGCATTATTAGAGATGAAACCACCTGGTGCATACTGTTTCACTTAGGCCTCATTTAATTTCCATCGCTTAGGCATAATTTTCATCCAATGATTAAACTTCCACAAGTATTGAAGGATTTCTCATACATGTATAGTTTAGAACACGCATTGTTCCATTAGAAGCCAACTAAATGAAAAAAGAAATGAAAACATCCATTCACCTCCCTATTCATTGTCAAATCTTTTGCGTCCTTGAATCTGTAATAACCACCAAAACTTTCCATCAAAAAACTCGTCCCCAAAATGAACTGGCCGCCACCACCAAAACTTTCCATCTGAAAATATGGGTACGCAACATATGAATCAAGGAACTGGCCATGGTCGTTTTTTACTGCTATGTTCTGATTCATTGTTTCTTGATGACAGAAAAGCATTAACAGACCAATGAACTTTTACATCCCAAATTAAACGTAGACCCATTGGATTTAGTATTGCAATATGAAAAAATATATATGAATGGAGAAGTGATTATTTACATGAGCGATAAATTTAAAAACTTTTGGTTAATTGGTTATACATTTGCAACCATGGAAAAACACTACATATCATGACATCCGTGCAAGAGAAAAAGATTGCCACGAGATCTTTAGGATTTTACTGTCTTATAGTACGACAAAAGAATCCTTCCATTCTTCTTTGCAATAAACAAACAAACCTCCAGTACCCCTACATGGCAAAAAGTTACCTCCTTATTTAATCTAAGTTGATCCTTAGTATGCTGTAGTTTTAAAGAAAAATTGCTCAATGTTTATCACTAATTTTTTGTTATCTGATTTTATCATTGCAGATGAGCGGATGTGTACATCCGGTGAATTACTTTCTTTTCTAAGGCCCCAAGGCATAATCAGGAACCTGAATCTGATGTGCCTATATGAAAATCCTGAACCTCAAGCTGATGTGATTCCCGGCATTGGAAGTAAATTAAGACTTTAAATTATGAAGTTATTTAAGTTATTCTTAAAAGCAAGTCTACTTCTGCTGAGTCTCTTTTTAAAACTGCAATGCTGTATGTTTACAAACGAACTCGCCAATTGGACTATGCATCACAGCAAAGCATTAATTGGACCAATGAAGTTCTACATCCCACATAAATCCTATAACCCTTGGATTTAGTATTGCAAAAGTTTACCACCGCTACTAACACATGAAAGGTGTCATGTCATTTGAATTCATTAAAAAAAAGATTGATATGAAATCCTTAAGATTTTGCTGTCAAGTCTAGTGTTTGCCTAAACCTGCCACACTCAAAAGATTATCATTATCAAGAAAAAACCGCATGTAACTTTCTTTGACCAATAGTTTGTTAAAAGAATCCTTCAATGTTCAATACTTCTTTCTAATGAACAAACATTCATCCAGTACTGGTTCAAATATATGGACTAACTTAACTTCAATAAATAATGGAGCATTAATGAGGAAAACGAAACTAATAAATTACCTTGACATACTGCAACTATCATAAGTTACCTCCTTAATTTACACTTGAGCTTTCTGGATTTTTTTTTGTGTAGAGAAATACTGATTTTGTAGGGAAATAGTGAAACTAACTCATGTAAACAAGTATTCAGCTTTTGTCACTAATGTTTGTGTTACCCAAATATATGAATGCAGTCTATGCAAATAAGCGGATGTGCATTTAGTTACGGAGATTAACCATCTCATTTTGTATGGCACCATGTGATAATCTGGGAGCTGAAACTGATGTGAATGAAGGAGATAAGGTACAAGACCAAATCACAGAGTTGAGATAGAAAACCACCCTCTTGATGAGGTTAACCATCTATTTTGTATCACACCATGTGAAAATCTGAACTATCATTAATCATAAAATAAGCATGAATCTGATAAGTATTTTTTAACAATGACGTTATGCATAACTATAGATGAATCCACCTACTGCATACTGTGTTTTTAAGGATAATTTTCAACTGATTGCTCATAATGTAGAATTACAGATGAATCCACATGCTAAGAAACAAATGGTTAGACTGTATTATGCTTTTTTTAGGATAAGTTTCAACTGACTGCTTTACATAAAACCCCATTTTATATACTGATAATTGAAATCTGGGTAGCGAATAGAACTACATGCGCATAAACTGAAAAAATTATTCCAAAAGTTCTCTTACATATAGACTTCCAAACTACAGGAAGTCATCTATTGCACAAACAGATTGGTCATCAAGACCATCACCACCATCAACACCATTGTCAAAAAACTACAACATACTAGACAAAAAAAGCACTAAAATAATTGTGTCCTATCCCAAAAGATCAGTTAAGCTATCATAACTGGCCAAAGAACTCAGCAATCAAACCCTCTTGGTTCTCACAAGCACCTCCATCCTGACAGGCAGCATCTCATTCAAGGTAAGCATCATAATCCTGACAGTAGGACCTTATCTAGACAAAGAGGAAAAGGCAAAAAAAAAAACACAATAAGTATCACCAAAAAACACTAAGAAGAGGATATATGAAAGAAGAAGAAAGTCTTCACACCATTGTAACCTTCCCATGCCTACACTGCACTTTCACCATGGAGGCAAACCAAAATCCCGGTGGTTATAAGCTGCATAGTTTCCTAGATTTTGTTCTTGTAATTCATGATGCACCTTGTGGTAAAACATCTATGTTCAATGAAGACAGACTAGAATTAATGGCACACAAGCTTACATGAAACAAAAGCCAGGAAATGATAAAAAAGAAAAAAGGCAACATGAACTACAAAAATCAAGGTAGAATTATACCTGCTCATCAAGGACAATGACGTCAATAGCTAACACACTTGACGTAGCCGCAGTCCGACCTAAAAAGGTCCATGTCTATACGAGGACAAGACTGGTCTACCTTCACCATAACTCTCCATGAGGTCAATTTGGGAGCAATACTATGCAGCCATATGTAAACGCCAGCCATTTTTGAATGGATGTTGAAGAGTGTAAGTAGAGAGAAGAAGATAAACAAAGAGACATGTGTGAAGATAACTAGACAATGTTTTCATTGGCTTACTGTTGGACTTTGGGTCCAAGTCCGCCCTTGATGGGCCGAACTATTTGATTAGGAAATAAGTAGCTTAATCAAATAAGAATAAAATCAGCATAAAATGCAGATTAGGGAATAATTCAACAATAATTACGGATTTGTTAAAAGAAGAACAAATCACCATAATTAGGGAATTAATTGAAAGACAATTAATTTTTGTCTTGGAGGGCAAGAAGGAGTGCACACGTTTCCTAATTAGTGGCCTTCATAAACCACTATAAATAGGGTGTGCCTCCTCAATTGCAATTGACCCCGCCATTGAGTTTTCTGGCAATTCTCTTCTCTCCTACCATCTTTCTAGTTCTGGTGATCTGCTGTGCAAATCACAATTAGGCTCTAGTAGTCTAATAATTGTGTGGGCACAAGTATGGAGTATTGGAGCTTTGACCCGATCCGAACATGGATTCGTTCAGGTACCCCTAATCTCTTTTTAGTTATATTATTCTCACACTTACCATCTTCCATATATTTATCATCCACTGTTTAGTGAACCTATATGTGTGTGTTTGGAACAGTGGTTGGAAAAATGGAGTTTGTCCATTTAGCTTTTGGTAATCTTGTTTTTGGTAAAAGTCTGATTGTGTAATGTGATTTATGTTTGGATTGGCGATTGAAAAAATGGAGTTTGTCAATTTAGCTTTTACAACCTTGTTTGAATTGGCTTAAGCATAAGTGATTTTAGAGAGAATAGTAAGAAAGAAATTAAATTTGAAATTGAAAAAAAAAATTATAAAAGTTAAAGTTGGGAAAATTGGAATTTAAAATTAACACAATTTGTCCAAAAAATATTACATAACAACTTTTATCATATGTCTCGTACAATGTGGTCTCTAATTGAGTCACGCAACTGATTCATTTGAATAAAAGATCGCCTACCATAATTTGACGTGGAAGGCTGTTCATCTATGCTATTATTATCTAAATCGACGAGATTCCCAGCTTCACCCTGGCGAAACACCACGTCTCGAACATCATTTCTCCTAATAAAATTATGTAGGGCCATTGTTGCACAAACAATGCGAACTTGTGTCTGGTAGCTATATTTATGCATGTTCTATAACAAAAAAAAAATTGATTCTTCCATACTCCGAAAGTCCTTTCTATAGTTGACATCAAACTAGAATGATAAAAATTAAATGTCTTGTTAGCATTTCTAAATCCGGGTTGGCTGCTAAATTCTGGTATATGATAACGCTCACACCTATAGGGACCAAGGTAACCAAATTGTGTCGGATAGCCAGCATCAACCAAATAATATTTTCCTAATAAATGTTGAATTCAATTCAAACTGTTAGATAAATATAAGTGCGGCATGGCGTTAAAGTAATTGACATGAAGGTAACTGAAATATACCTGCAGGTGGATGAGGGAAGGTCATAGCTGGATTTGAAACAGCATGTTTAAAACACGAGCATCATGTGCAGTACCTTCCCAGCCCGCTGACACAAACGTAAAGCACATATCCCAATCACATACAGCCATTACATTCTGTGTTGGATATCCCTTTCTGCCGATATATTTTTCCCGATTGCCACCAGTGATCACACACCTAATGTGCGTTCCATCTATTGCTCCAATAGCATCTTTGAAGTATGGATAATAATGGGGATCATTTTTTATCTTTGGGTGGCATACAGTGAATTCGGAATCACTCAGTTTGATATTTTCTCGAGCTAGATTGATGCAAGCATCTAATACCTTGTGCAGAAGTCTACTGACCGTTTCCCCTGAATGTTGAAAGAGTTCCTGTACCACCTTATTGCCTATCCCATGGCCAACGGTGATAAAAAACATGGCAACCATTTCCTCGATCCCAATGTTCACTGAATTCTATAAGCCATGTTCGACCAATTTATGACACAAGCCGTAAAAGACATGTTTTTCCACTCTAAACATGTCATGACAGCGTGAACCATGGGTTGCTAATACCTCTTGCACCCATAATCGACCAGTGCGTGCACTTGTTTTGTGGGGTTCTTTGCACATGAAAGGCATCCAATATTGACAGATCAAAGAGGTAATTTGTTCGTACTCATCACATTCCCGTTTATAAGAGATATAAGCCGTTCCTGGTCATCTTCCTCCACCATGTCAGGTAAGTGTTAATTGTTCGAATTTGCCATTGATTATGGACCCTGTGAGTGTGATTAAAAATTCAATTATGAGTAATGGAAGGAATAAAATGAATATATCAGGACTGAAAGGCATACAGTAAACAGATTGAAGTGATAATGGCATAAAATAGCTTTCATAAAGCATATTGTCATGAAGTCACATAATGTCATGAAGTCACAAACATAATAAAACATAGTTTAGGTACATCTAGGAGCCATAAATCTTATAGCGCAACCACGGAACAACGAAATCCATGTTCTGTTGACAGATTAGCACAAACGTTTCCCGGTTTGTCTTATCCTGTACCAGGTCGATACAGCGGTGACGAAAGTCCTCATCATGTATGAGTTCGTCAATGGCAAACAGCTGAGTCACAGCAGCATTGACACTAACTTTTTTAATAGCATCTAATGTTGCTGCTCTGTCCTTGGATGCAAATGCCATAATACTAACTACATCCACGATCTGTCTTGAATCTGCCCCTTTCTGCTTCTTTCTCTGTCCAGGCCCCTCACCCACCTTTCTCTTACCCCGACTTCCTGACGCAGTACCAGTAGTTGATGGAGTGCTTGTTGTTAGACCAATGCTAGCAAGCTCATCAGTCACTCCGGTACTAGGCACGTGGTTAGCACCAAACAGATCATCTTCGCTATCCCCTGACCTTTCTTCTTCATGCATTGTTGGCCTGTACACATCTTCATTCTCAGCATCTTCTTTCTGTGCCTGTGGATTTGGAAAAGGTGGTGCAATAACATCCTCGCCGGTCGCCATATCATCCTTGAATATAATCCTTAGTTCGCTTTCAAACTTGAGGCATGTGTGTCTAAACTTTCGGTATGCTGAATTCTCCTGCAACCACACAAAACACAAAAAAAATTATTTAATTAAACAAAACGAATTAGTCGAGAGGAAAACAATTAATTGTATAAAATAGCTTTCTTTTCTGCTACCTGTATTTTTCGCTGCCACCACTCTTTTGATGCGACGACTTTACCTGTAGGATCTCTACTCACACCGGTCTCTTTGATTAAGGATTCCCAAGCCTTGAAATCTTTCCTAAGGATATCAAACCTATTCTTCAATTGTGCCCTTGTATATTCGTTCCCAGTCTTCTCATTAAATGTAGCAACGATAGCCTTCCATCCATCCTTTGTAAAATGCAAGCCTTGTCATTCTTTTTTGTAAATTTGCTCTACGCAGGCGTACACAAAAGTTTCCGTTGTCGCATCATCCCAAACAGCTTTATCCATATTTCTATGCCACTATTTCAACAATACTTGCACCTCAAAAAACCAAATTTAAAACAACCATTCCAGAAACGTAAAAATTTAGCATTTTCACTAAATGAATTCAGCATGAAATTGTAGAAAATTATAATTCATTTTATCAAATCGATACTAAAAAAAACATGAAACAAATCATCGAAAGCAAGCCTTCAGAATTTCCGTTGAAGCTTTATAGGCACCTAACGCCAAAACAAAGCTCACCTTGAATAAGAATTAATATGAAGGCTAAAACACAACATCATTGAATAAGAATTAATATGAAGGCTAAAACACAACGTCATTTAATAACAACAAATATGAAGCCTTTTCCCCTGCCTTTGCACAGACGCATGAACACAGCGAATTTAACGCCAAAACACAGGTGACCGACGCTGATCAAAGCACATGAAACTCACAACAATTTTTCCTTACTTTATTTTCATTCTCACTTTAACTATTACTAAAAATAAACCATAGCTAAGTCAAGCAATATAAGTTATGAATGTCCATATTATATATCAAGAAAAATGGCATAGCGAACGATATTCTGAACTCTCTCTACCATTAAGCAATACGAATCCTTTTCCCCTGCCTTTGCACAGTAGCACGAACACAACGAATTTAACTCCAAAACAGAGGTGACCGACGCTAATCACAGCACATGAAACTCACAACAATTTTTCCTTACTTTATTTTCATTCTCACTTTAACTATTACAAAAAATAAACCACAGCTAAGTCAAGCAATATAAGTTATGAATGTCCATGTTCCATATCAAGAAAAATGCCACAGCGAACGATATTCTCAACTGTCTCTACCATAACGAACCAGGCATTTCGGTTAGCCACAGCTCTAACTCCACATTACAATAATACCAAAACAAATCAGAAGGTTTAGATGGGTCAAAAGGGTGTAAACCGAAACCAGAATCAAAGATGAAATATGTTGGTGCTCATTCTCTACCAAATCAAACGTCTATTTTGCTGTTTTTCAAAAAAAAAAAAAGACAGCCACATCGTTCAGATCGCAGAAGCTAAACAATGCAGTCAACAGTGTACAGATCGCAGAAGCCAAGCAATGTGTGTGTGTGTTAATGTCAGACCAGGCCAAAGCAGAGGATGAACCGGACTACAAGATCTTGGATGAAGTTCAACCTTACCTCCAAAAAGATGACGCTACCGGAGACCAGATCCATGGCGAGAGAGAAAAAGAAAGGCGATACCGAGGCGATGCCGGCACCAAAACACAAACACTGTCGAACTTCAAGTCTGATATCGAAGATGAAGCACAGATCGAGGACGCCGATGGACAGATCGACCGAAGGACAGATCCAACTTGAACTTGAAGCAGCTCTTCAGCTTCAAGATTAGGTCGACGTCGAGAGAGGGAACAGACGGAACGGAGCTCAGACCAGCTGAGACGGAACCACGAACGAGGAGGACGAAGATCGAAGAAGGAGCTGCAACTGGTTTTTGTCTAATGAAGAGCAATTCGACCAAGAAGGAGAGAGACAGAAAAGAATAAAGTGGGTGGGAGTAATTATTAGCTAACGGTAATATCATAAACGCTCGATAGGTTTAAGCTGCACAGGAGAGCTTACGCGGAAAGCTAGTTTTTTTATCAAACGCTAAATCATCTATTGGGCCCTCCAAACATGCATTATTTTTTTCTCTATTGCCTATTGTGATTTTGGCCGAATTCTAAGCGGTTGGGGGCCCAAACGCCCCCACCAAACACACACTATATTGATCTACTTTCACATGATAATCCACGTGGACGGCTCAATCAACTAAATACAAGCCAAGGTCATAAAGGAAGGGTGCAGCGCGGAGCCCAATGAAACAGGAGGATGCATCATGAGCTAGATGTGATCTGTCACTGTTCATATGAAAAGTGATTTCTAAGAGGGCCCAACATTATGAATGGCTCGGCTCAGCTTAATAATGATACAAATTTATTAGTTTAAGTTGATTGATAACTAGGTCAGAGACATCCAATGAAAAAGGGGGGAAAGCCGTCTATATGTGATAAAAATGTGCGCAATTAATTTATGTGACTCTGTCAACATCGGAAATATACTTGACCGGTTGTCCGGCACATCTGTAGCAATGCTTCATCAGTTCATCATAACCCAATCTTGGAATTTAAAATTTTTCCACATTCGAATTGTGGAATTTATGTCCCTCATTGCAGCAACCGCCTGTCAGACTTAAAACGGCAGGTCCTGTGCCTGATAGTCAAAACTACCAGTCACGTGCACCAAAATTTAAAACTCACTAGTGAACACTTCCGCCATTACAACCCAAGCAACTTCTTATTATTCTTCTGCAAAATTAAACCCCAGGATGGCTGAAACAAGGTAATCTGATCTGAACATGGCATTAGAGGTTGAGTGGTACGATTTTGTGTGTTTTGGCATGGTGGGAGTGTCCCTAATTGGAGCCTTATGGGTGCTGTGGATGAATGAAGCTGTTTCCCGAAAACAGTATGACACCAGATATGAGAGCCTCCTGGTGGCTCGACCTGATAATGAAGTAGACGCCACTTCTTCATTGCCTAAAGCTCATGTGAACGCCTCCCAGCTATGGACCAGTTGTTGGCCAGGGCTTAACCCTTTGTGGCTCTTGGCTACGCGTTTCACTTCTTTTCTTGTAATAGCCATCCTTCTAATCTGTGATGCCGTCGAATATGGCGCCACCGCTTTCTACTATTACACTGAGTATGTTCTTTCTTCGTCTGTTCCTTCAACTTTTGACCCCGTCTTCATATATTATTAGCCCATTTGGGTGGTAGATTTGCTTATACCATTAATGAATACCATCCTCTGTGTTCTGCTTATGATATAGCATTTGGATTCTGGGTCCACAGAAACTTGGAGTGTTGATTTCTTGCAAATGAAGCATCACAAGTTTTTCTTTTTAAAATATATTATTATTTGGATTGGTTTGTTGCTAAAGTCAAATTCTAGCACCTGTGTTCTGCTGATTAGGTCTGTTTCTTCGACAGAACTTTTTTTATTAATGATATTATTTAATCAGAAACGAAAATCTCTCGTTTTCGGGGGGAAGAATCTGTGTACCTAATTGTTGTTTCTGAACGTTTGGAGTTCAACTGTCCCTTCAGATTTTATTTGCGATGAACTTTCTTGTCCTGCCTCAGACATTTATAAGTTTCCCTGCCCTTTCCTTTAGCAAGTCGTAGGCCTTGGAATTTTTTTTGCAAATGTCAAAGTCTGAATATAACATGGGCTATGGGTACTGGCTTCGATGGCAAGTTCCTGCCTGTGCTATTTTCCTTATTGCAACTGCTACAATCTCTGTGTTACACATTTTGAAGGCCAGAGCAGAGCCCTTAAGTTACAAAGCCCTCTGGATTCCACGCTTGAGAAATCTCAATCCCGTGTGGCTTTTCCTATACAGAACTTTTGCATTCCTTTGCTTGGCTCTCATTCAATTTATAATTGTTTCCTCGGGTGGAGCTTTCCCTTTCTATTTTTATACCCAGTAAGATGAACATTTCTTTTATCAGTTTATTCCCAAACAGAACTTGCTAAAAGCAACAACATATCAACCAATCATAGTGGCATAGTGTAATTACTCTTTATCTCTTGTTTCCGAGAGCATGGAGGCTTTTTTTATTAATGATATTGCTCTTATCTGCAGGTGGACTTTCACATTAGTTTTGATTTATTTTGCGGTAAGTCAGTCACACCATCTCTGTCATATTTGATGTAAACTGTATAGGTACGCAACAGTCACGTCACGTTCTCTGGGAAATTGATTTTAGGACTCAGGAGCTATATATATATATGTGCGCGCGCGCACAAGACAGTAGGCGTATATGAAGCAATTCTTGTTTTTCTAAAGAACTTGTATTGTTGTTCAATTTAGCTGGCAAGCGCAGTATCTGCATATGGATGCTGGCACAGCCTAAAACCTTCTAAACATGGGGCAGAAGCTGATTATCTCAGAAGAGATTTAGAAGAGAGGGTGTCCTCCAACACTGCAACATATAAACAGAAGGAAACCAGGGGTTCCATCAAGTTGCAAGGCCCATATGCCGAAGAGGAATTTCAACAAAGAGCAGGATTTTGGGGTTACCTCATGCAAATCATATATCAGGTTGGCCTAGTTCGATGCAAGTCTATGTATAATCAAAACTTAAAATTTCCACCAAAACTTGGTTTAAACTAATATCTCTTTACTGAACAGATTTGTGGAGGGGCTGTGATCATCACAGACATTGTATTTTGGTGTGTTATAGTACCATTCTTGACAATCTCTCACTTCGACCTAAACCTGGTGAGCAGAACCCTTTTTGTTGACTTGTTCTTGTGGAAAGGAGTGATCGAACTGAGTCCGAAGACAGAGTTGTACATAATATTATCGAATGAATAATTCATCACCAACATGATATTGACGTTTAATTTGTTGATCTGTAATTAACAGTTGATGGGTTGCATGCACACCTTGAATATAGCTCTCCTGCTTGTGGATACAGCTTTAAATAATCTTGTAAGCCTCGCACTCCATGAAATAAATCCAATCACTAATTAACACCTGACAAAGTCATTGATCTAGCGCTGCCATGTTTTTTGTCCTCAGCGATTTCCCTGGTTTAGAATGGCTTACTTTGTGCTGTGGAGCTGCGCCTACATCATCTTCCTGTGGATTGCTCGTGCCTGTGGTCTTTCCTGGTAAATGACCATTGCATCTCCTCATAAAAATTTGACCATTTTATTTCCCCACTTTTTTCTTTTCTAAATGGTTTCTTTTTACCTATTGAAGACAAATAAAATCAATTCTTATTGACAATTATCACTTCCCCAACAGGTGGCCATATCCATTCCTGGAGCTTGACAGCCCCTGGGCTCCCCTGTGGTAAAGTTCTATGAACATATCTTCTTCAAGCTTTGTGTTTCTATTTATAGAAAGGATAATTTAGTGTTTCATGTATGCGGCAGGTACTTCTTCTTGGCTGCGTTTCACATACCCTGCTATTGGTTATATGTACTCATAGTGAAGGCAAAAGATAAGATTCTAGCCAAATTGTTCCGTGATGCATTATAGGTTTCTTTCAACTCAGTTAATATTCTTTCGCACAGGGGTGGTGAAAATGTTCAGGATTCCATTTGTTTTGTACACTTATTTATGCACTCGCAGACCTGCTTGACAATGGATTAGTTTAGTTCTTCTTGTACTTGAAAATATTGAACGAATGCGTCGTCCTCTTTCCATACCTTCTGTTCGTATAAATTCTATACCAGACACAAAATCTCGTAATTTTTGTTGCCAAATTTACGTAAAAGTTGCTTAAGTCAGCTTTTTATCTTCCAAAAACGCAGCTCCACGGTCAAACCAAAATACCAACAATTGATTGACAGAGCAGTAGCATGGCCCTGATCACGAATACAATACAGGCAAGGGCATTTTGGGCACCTTATATACATCAACAAATCGGCCTGATAAATTGCAGAGCTGATATCAGAAGAGAAATACACTGATCATAATGCACAGATAAAAACATA
Source organism: Inga laurina (assembly GCA_963855925.1). NCBI lineage: Eukaryota > Viridiplantae > Streptophyta > Magnoliopsida > Fabales > Fabaceae > Inga > Inga laurina. The sequence continues at coordinate 3,056,303 of OY979703.1, read as the reverse complement.
ACAGCGTTAAATATTAAATGCGAGAGGTGGCATAAGATAAACCACAAATTTACGGCTTAGTTTAGTCACATACTCACATAATGACACGTACCCTTCTTTTCCCCGGGACAGAACAAGAGTTTTAACTTGATTATTATTTATTGTTTAAGAAAATTAAAAAAAAAAAAAAAATCTAAACCCACCTCTCAACTTGCAGCAAATGACTCGGGACGGACATGACTCGCGTCACCATTTCCAGTGGAATTTTTGGACCAGTCAGTCACAGCCGACTTTTTGATAAACATAGGTGAGGCCACACTTACCACAACAGTGCCTGTCAAAAGTGATTGGCCACGAAGGTGCCATGAGATAGATATCTCCATCAATGGGACGCATCTGTTAAATAGACATTGGATTTTTTTAGGGGCATTTCACGCGAAATGCCAGACAAAGAAATCTGCTATATTTTTTGCATCATCAACTTGAGATAGCAGTTTAACTGCCTTGCCTGGAACGCCTGAATATTTGTTGGCCAGGAAAAGTAAACTGTATTTAAATATTTAATTACCATATAGTTGTAACGACGTTTTTTAATTATTATATAATTAATCTTCAAATCAAGTAAAATATTAAGTATTACATAATATAATATATTATGGGACTCCGCCCATAGTATAAATCCCAATATACAGTGAAGTATTCAATATATGTAATGTATACCACAAAGGCCTTTATATTTGACAATATACATTATGCTTATGTAACTAAACGAGACATACAATTGGTATCAAATCAAATCCCGTTCGACTTCCCTTTGGTAGCACCACCTGAACCCTCGCCTAAAAAATTATAAATATCGACGGGGTGAGTCATGAACTCGGCAACCACAATTCCATTTAACAAGTATGTAAGGAATGATTATAAGATAATTAAGCGGGCAATATATATATATATTCATATAACATAAAGTTAATATTCCCAAAACATTATTATTTCAAGAAAACAATACAATATGTATAAAACTCCCTCAGCTATCCTTATAACCTCTTTAACCGCTGATAGAACTCATGAGCTATGACATATAATAGGATTAGTCTGTTTGACAAAACTGCATCAAGCTCTCCAATAATGAGATGTAACTCGGCTAAAAGCTACAGAACTCATATCAAATCATAGATTCCCTTTTCGTTGAAAATGGAAAGGTGTTACCTGCCCTTGAGCTGACCCTTAACCCAGCCAAAGGAAATGGTGATACCAAGGGCCCTGAGAATGCCAAAGCCATCTACTACGTGCGTGGCGGCTGTTGTACCACGTGGTCTAAAAAAAATCAAACATCTCCTCAATCACAACTCATCACATTCAACATCCCAACATCACAATCTTCAATATCAATAATTTATTCATATATTTCATATTTAATACTATGCATCATCAATCATTCAAATAAATCATTCAGGCTCACTTAACTAAAAAGTTTACTAAAAGCATGATTAATACTGTTATTGTACATTTTTCATATATAAATTACTATAACATATTTGTAGCAATTAAAAATATTAACATATGCCTGTTATTATTTCAACAAGTATACATGATAAATTGGAAAGTGGTTACCTCAAGTTTTTGACATAAGTACATAACTAAACTTGAGAGAATTTAACTCCAACAAGCCAAATTCAAATTCACTCTACAATAAATATATATATTTACATATTAATATAATTTATAATAATTTTTAACTAATACAAAATAGTAAATAATAATCCCCATAATTGGCTCAATTCTCTTAAAAATAACAACAATTTATCTATTCCTCAAATTCCTTTTAAATCCAAAATTTTAAAATTTCTTAACTCTTTTTCACTCAATAAAATATTAAATAACCATAAAACTCTAACTCTAATATCAAATTATAATTTATAATTTCACATAACTCAAAATTTATAAAATTAAACCGATTAAAATTTCAATAATACTTCTAATAACTCAAATAAATTGTTTAATCCAAATTTAATCAGTAAAAAACGTTCCTAAAGTATAATTTATGATTTATTTAAGAAGAAATTAATTATAAAATCATAAAACAACTAGATGATAGATCTAAACCGATTAAAATCAACTATTATTTATTCTCTACATATCTATAATCATCCTTTGTAAAAACTCACAATTCTCCAAAAATCCTAACCCCAAAATTCTCACTATTAAGTATAATATTACTACAAATAGAAAAATAAAAATACGTAGAACAACTTTTATAAAGAAATTTTAATAAAAAAAAGTGATTTTAAATATCAAAATTACTATAAATTTAGAACCTTACATGTTAAAACTACGTTGGCTCTCCGCTCGCTTGCTCATGAAACTTGAATGAGAGAGGTGAAGGGGAAACGGTATTAATAATACCCTCCCCGTCACTATTTTTTTTAAGTGGAACCCATATGTTTTTTTAAAAAAAAAAACTGCTGAATTTTTTTTTTAAATATTACAATAGTTCTATCCTCTTGTATTTAATTCAGCTAAGGCTCGTTTGGGTTAACGGTGGCAGAAGTTACATTTTTTTAATTTGAATTTTATAAAATTCATATTGTAAATATATTTTGTGTTCGAATTAATGGTGGGAGAAGTAATTTTTTTTGTAAAACCTAAACTTTTAAACTTCTTTTCAAAAAATTGCTTTTAGAAAAGATAGAAGAATTTTTTTTATCTATTGCAATTAATAGGGACAAAAAAATAAAAAAATGCATTTATTACCATGAAATTAGACTTATAATAATGACCAAATTTTTTTGTCAAAATAAACTTATAAACAAGATCAGGGTGGTGCCATATATCAAGAGCACTCCCCCTCTCCTAAGTCTCATTTACCAAAGAGCCTTTTTTTCTTCTATAATCACTATTTTTTCTCTCCACGATCACCATAAATAAAAGCACCAAATTTTAATTTATAAGTTACCGTAGCTTTTATTAAAAAAACATAATCATTCCCATCATAAACCCAACCAGTCAAATATAACACCAACCAACTTAAAGTTACTTTTTCCTAATTCAAGATGCGTAAAACCCCTGAAAAAGCTTACGCAAACACACGCTAAATGTTCATCTGGAATAACTTATTTTTTATTTATAAGTATTTATAAATGTGATTTACAATATATGAGATAAGTGTGTGAGAAAGTTTTATCTCGATTTATGTAATAAGGACTTATTACCTAAAAATAAATGCTCGTTTGATGTAGCTTATTTTTTTACTTATAAGTACTTATAAATCATGATTTACGGTATATGAGGTAAGTATGTGAGAGGAGTTTTATCTCGACTTACGTAATAAGTACTTACGTGATAAGTGATGCCAAACATACTTCCAAGTGTTGAAGCCAGAGAAGGATCCCTTTCTGGGGTTGAAGCCCTCATAACACAAGTCATAAGAACTAATGAACTACTCAGCTTTGGATTTTTCAAATTCGGGCAATGACTGACCTTTATTTATTTTATTTTTTTTGGCATAACAATGACGCAAAAGCTCAAGGCCGACAAGTAAAACCGCAATGACGCCAAATGAACTACTCAGCTTTGGAATTTTCAAATTTGGGAAACTAGAATTAACTCCCCCGCGCGATGCGCGGGAAGCAATTGCTTAACCATGAGACAAAACATTATGGAGTACAAAAAAAGGAAGATAATACTAAAACTTCTAACAATGAACTTTGTTAATGACTTGTGTTGAATACAGTACACATAAGAACAAACCATGTAATTGAAGAACACAAAAGCACATCGGTTGATACAAAAAATATCCATTTAATGAGTCCCAACAATGAACTTCCTTAATGATTTGTGTTGGATACATGTGAATTAGCTAAAATTGGTAAGATTCATAAACACCTCCTTATACACAACATTAATTGTTGCATTTTTTTCCTTTAGGCCATCACCATGTAATAAAATCTTCAAGCCATCCATCCTTCTAACCCTTGAAAGTGCCACATACAATTGACCATGTGTGAAAGCAGGCTTCGGTAAGTAAATACCTACACATTGTAATAATTGCCCCTGGATTTTGTTTATGGTCATAACAAATGAAATAGATATAGGAAACTGTCTCCTTCTCATTCGAACCGGCAAACGACTGTCTGAAGGGTTCATGTCCATTCTATAGATCAAAACCTTTTGATTGGGTTTTAACCCATTCAATGTCATTGCCTCTACCACAGATTGACTAATTTGTGTCACACATAAACGCGTGCCATTACATAAACCTGCAGCCTGATCAATGTTCCTCAACAACATTATAGGTGTCCCAACCTTAAGAGATATCTTGTGCATTGGTAACCTAGAGCAATTAATGTTATTCAACAACTCAGGAGTATAGAGATCTTCGACTCCTTCCTGACTTGACATGTTTTGCAAACAGAATCACAGCTAAAAAAGTTGACTGACTCACCAGGCAACAACGAACACATGTGCTCATTCACCTGATTCACAACCTCAATTGTAGGAGCTAGTATGGCCCTATCGTTGAAATAATTTGTGTTGCCTAAATTATCCAACAGATCTGGATAAGTTGCATCTGTAATTGCTTGAATGGGATCTATGTAATCACGAATCAACAAATTCTCAGGTACGCTAATTTCTGCAATACCGTCATGTGGCAACCCCACCTTGCCATCACCGACGTCTAACAACCACTGCGAAAACCGCCTCAATTCATCTGTTTCCTCTTCATTCGATGATGACCTCAAACGCATGTTAGTGACCAATTGGAATATTTTACAATGGTCCCATAGATAAGAAGAACTAATACATACATTGACAATGTCTGCACGTGTACCTTTGGGGATCACATGAAGAATTTGACGAAAATCACTACCAAACAAAATGCACTTACCGCCAAATGGAAGATTGCATTGCATAACATCCCTCAATGTGCCATCAAATGCCTCAATACAATGCCGTTGGACCATAGGTGCTTCATCTCAGATGATCAGTTTGGTTTGTTGTAACAAATTTGCTAAGGGGGAATTTTGCGTAATGTTGCAAATAGATTCCTCTGTAACTTGAATCGGGATTGCAAACCTTGAGTGCGCAGTCCGACTAGAAGGTAACAATGTAGCTGCAATCCCACTAGATGCAACAGGGAGAACTATGTCTCCTTTAGCACGGATAGTCACTATCAATGCATTCCATAGGAATGTCTTCCCTGTGCCTCCATACCCATACACAAAGAAAAATGCTCCTGTTGAATATGACAATGTATCCAAAACTGCTAGATAAATTTGCTTTTGCTCCGCGTTTAGTGCACATACCAACCTCTCTGACTCAGCTAGCAAAGAACAACGATCATAACTTAACTCCTGTAGTATAAGATTGTTCGATACATCAATCAACGAGAGTGAAGGTGGACACGGAATCGACGGATAGTCATGCAAACTCTTCCCATTCTCTTAAAGTATCATTCCAATCTCCCTCAATGCAGCATGCTCCTTTTCGGCATCAGTCAATAATACACCTGTAAAACATATAATGATCAACAAAAAAATAATACACAAGACTAAATGAAAAATAACACATCTAAATGAAACATATAAATTTATATGCAAAACTTTACTTTCTGATAGAGGATTGCTGCGAGGAATGTATAACATGTCTTCATATAAAAATTTAGACGTCTCTTTCCAGACTAAGTCAGGACGGCTCAAGCAGCAACACAAAAGCATGCTAACAAACATCCTTCGTAGTGACACCCCGGAAGCCCAAACTGAAGCCTCCTTGATGGCAAAAATATACTCATTGTCATCATCTAGTAATCCCATTGCATAACATGCCTCCCTGAATGACTGACAAACAACACCATTCACAGTTCTAATCTCCTCAAATGATTTGGGGCCTCTAACCTTATTCAAAAGAATACGAAGGAAGTACAACTCCCCAGATGAGGGTGCCGTATGAGCTATTCTGCCGATAACAAACCCCTTCTACCTGCGTTTCCAGGCTCTTTTGCTACGTTGGTATACATAGTGCTGTGGGAACTCATTATATGTAAGTGTCCTTGCAAATTGATCACCACCACCATTCATTTATATCCATGAAAGAAACATAGACTCACACACCCTTGGCTTGTCTAGCAACTCTCCAACATCTTCATTGTGAGTGTAAATTACATATTGTTGATTTGGTAAATGGAAGCTCAAACAATCAACAGCAGGGTATCGATGGTATATGTCGAATGAAAATATACGCCACGCAGCTTCACATGTAGATATGTACCTGAAGTTATAATATTGTTGAATCTCATCGACTGGCTTCTCACGACTACCATTGTTCGCCTTATCAAACATTGAAGCGACAATCTTATCATTCCCCTTACTTATATACTTGAATAAGTACTTAATTGCAGATGATTGATTGCATTTCTCAACATTGATATGAGCTTCAAACTTTGGCAGCAACACAGGGTTATAAGGCACAACAAATCTATTGTCTAATGGCACACCTTTCACTTTTATTGTTCTACCATTGTCCCTCCTTCTATATGTTGGGTAACCATCCTCATCAACAGTTGTATGTTCAACAAATTTCTTAGGAAAATGATTACTACACCTCCTATCTTTCATGCAAGGCGCCTTAGGCTTCAAGAGCCCACAAGGACCATGAATCATAAATCTCTGTACAAGATAATGCAATTTCGGAGATGACCGTTCATCAGGGATTTCAGCAGAAATGATCTTGTCAATCTCAGTCAGATCTTTGAAACGCTCATGACCATCAACCCATAAAAGAATATGTGCATGCGGAAGACCCCTTTTCTGGAACTCTATAGTGTAAACATCTGATTATTTATATATATACACACACACACAAACAAAGTCAACCACACATTCTTTACAAAATTATAATAAGCAACAAAAATTCACCAAGTTTGAAACATACCTGCTAAAACCTTGCCAAATATACATTTCTTCTTAATCGTAGCCATTAAGGATTTAAGTTTCATATGGAACACCCTAGATAAAACCTCTGGCCTATTAGATGTAGAAGAAGTGTCTCCTCCACATTCACACACAATCTCAGGCCATGCAGGATTACATGTGAATGTGATAAAGATACTAGGGTAACCAAAATGGCCACAAATTGCCATAGCGTCCATGTAATTTTGCATCATGTAACGAGCACCGCCTGTGAAAGAAGATGGCAACACAATTCGCTTGCCTACAGAGGAGGCATTCCTTTCCCCATTGATGAAAGCATCTGTCAGCCCTTAATACAAATCTGCCCTCAATTCCTTCTGGTGCGTCCTAACCCACAATACCCTCTAAAACTCGATCATTGTATACCCATCAACTATAAATTGTTGTAACAATTTGCCGGCCCTTAATATGGTAGATACCTCATTATCTCTTGACATCAACCTATACGCAAAATATTCCCTTAAACTAAGCCTCTTCTTCTTCTTCGTTGAACTCAACGTCTCCTCACGATGCTTAATGTCCTCCCTATACCCATCTTCACCTTTAGGGAACAAAATTGGGTATTGAAGGGGTAGATAAGAAGGATGAAGTTCATCAATACGCTGTGGTGACCTTGACAACTCATGCACGATGACATACCGTCTACTGAAATTCATGTCAATATCGCTTACAATAAGTGCCGCAACTTCAGAAACAGTTGGCAAGTTACACACACGACCATCCTGCTGCCTACTACTGATAAGGCATATTTTAACATCATAGTTTTTATCCCCTCGTATCATCGATGATGCCACACGAAACTGTTTGACAAACGGGTTAACCTCATCAAGATCCTTTTTAATCCGTTCAACTATCTCACTGTCAATAGTTGACTCCTTCAAATGCTTGCTGTTTAACAAATATAAACATATAAATGGACATAGTTTAGTTATTAGAACTAATTATCAATCAAACATATGAAACAAAAGAAAAAATACAAACACACAACACACCCTTGCAGACATCTCCCTACCTTACAGCATTGATGCGATTGGGAACTTCATTGTCAGGGTCATATATGTATAGTTGAGAATAAACTGGCTTCTGACCTTCCGGGGGTAAAAGACTCCCAATCTTATGGTAATTCATCCCAGATAGAACAAAAGTATATGGACTACCACCACTATTCTTCACATAATCAATCTTCCCACCCATAGAAGTAAATGATAACATATTGTTATATGACCTTATGTTCATATGGAAGTTCTTTGAGAAAGGTGTTTCTTTGTCAAAGAATAAGCTATATATTCCACTTGGAGGACGTGTCATCAGTGGCAGCTGAACCTTCCCTTTAAGACAACATATTGAAAATGATGGAGCTGTCAACGAACTTGAATTTCCAACTTTTTCATTGAACCACAACCTAGCACCACATGATTGGCAATGAATTGTCGCATCCCCTTCATCAATGTATTCTAAAAAAAAGAAGGTAAACCAAAATTAAGGGATGAAAAAAAGACAAAACTTTATAACATATCGTTTTTCAAAAACTATCACCAACCATGTACTTCATTGATCTTAACAGGCATGACCTCATCCAGTAAATCCAAGCTACTAATGCAGGCACCTAATACAAAAAATATGTCACACACTAATGAGAGAATTTAATTGAATTATCTGCATGAACCAAACCTACCTTCAGTATGTCCCAAATAATTGTCACTTTCTTCATTCTTGACATTTGGATTGACGTTATATTCAAAATATATATCTTTGTAACGAATCTCAGCAGTGACTACAAAAGTAACCAATAAGAAGAGTCAATAACTATATTTGTTTAATAAAAACAATGTCAGCACAAACATAATTAGAAATGTATGCCTTTGCTTTTGTTTTTTCCAAGTTCCATACATTAAGGGCATAAATAATGGAACCAACTTGTTTGTTACATAACTCTAACATCTAACACCATATTTAAAAAAAGAGTAAAACACATGGACTACCCCTCTATTTTACCTAAATTACACAAAACTCCACTCTATTTTGAAAACGTACATAGACTTCCCTTAAAATTAAAATGCATGTTACAGAAACCTCCCTTACATATTTAATATTCCATTTCCATCCCCTCAATCGTTAGTTAACCGTTAAATTTGAATATTAAACATTTACTTTGACCAAAATATCCATTTTTCAACAAATGAATAACACTTTATATTTGCCTAAAAATAAATTTTTATATACGAAAACAATTCTAATACATGTATGTTCAAAATTTTCAATATATTATAAATTTTTTTAATTTTTATCATATTTATTGAAATTTATTTATTTAGTATTCTTTTAAATGACTAAAAAATATGCCTTCCAAACGAAAGGCAAAAAAAAAAAAAAAAAAAAGAAATATGTTTTATTTACAATATGTTATTAATAATGTAAATTTGATACAGTATATGACTTATATTAATTTTAAATTTTAATTTTTTAAATAAATTTTTTTACAAACATTTATAAACATGTTTATTTTAGTATGCATCTATTAACGGGATTAATCATATTATTAATTAAGTTTCCTATGTCTATATTAATTAAATTAATTAAATATTTATCTTAATATGAAAAAAAATTTAACATATAACTATTTGAAAAAATAAAAAATAATTTAAGCATATGAAAAAAAATCTTAAATTATTTAAACAATTTTAGTCAGAATTAGAAAATTAGTAACGATGAAGGATAAATTAATAAATAAAATTTATTTTAATATAAATTAGACTGATATTATCAAAATTCTTAACGTAGTTAACAATTTGGATTTAAGTGTATGTTTTCAAAATAGAAGAGAGATCTATATAATGAAGGAAAAATATAAGAGAGGTTAGAATATTTTACTCTTAAAAAACAAAACAAAGAGGATAGTGCTCGTTTGGAATAGCTTATTTTTGGACAATAAGTGCTTATAAATCGTGATTCATAGTATACGAGGTAAGTATGTTAGAGGAGTTTTATCTCGACTTACATAATAAGTGCTTATTCTTAAAAATTAAGCTCATCCAAACATGCACATCATATTCCTAACTACCTGAAAAGCAAAAAAAAGTTCTGGATTATCATGCATTGTGAGGGCAAAAACGGCAACGTATGTAATGGAATTATGGAAAGGACGAAGCCAGTCATCACAAATCTGCCACTCCCATCCCTCACACAGCCAACATCTGTCGACATTCAGTGCCACATGTTAAGCGCTCATCAACCGGTGTCGCCTCATAAGTGGAAATCAACCACGATGGAGTAGCAAAAATCTGGATAAATCAAGCCACCAAGAAGGGATGTTCAGATCATATCCAGCAAGAAGCACGAGATTTCAGGTTAAGTTCCTATCTGCTGCATTCCCTTCCTGTGGTCGTTACTGATTCCTAAAATTACTTTAGGGTTTTGCCGAATTCATAGCACATAGAACAGGAAAGGTTTAGTGGTCCCTTCCCGCTATTCATTTGACGCTGGAATCATCTGTTTGAATTTTGAGTTTGATGATGACTGGGATTTTGGTCTCATATTTGCCCTGCAATTTATACTATAATATTACTTCTTTTTACTACTTTTCTTAGTGTAGCTTATGAACGGTTAGTTATTCTCTATCAGAAACATACCACTAGTTCCTTGGCTTCGCAGGAAGTAGTTCCTTGGCTTCGCAGGAAGTCACGGTCATCTTCAAATTGTTGGGACCATTTGAAGCAGAACAGTTTTAGAGGTATGTTGGAGTATCAATAGAAACCAAGCTGCTTCTCTCTCTTTCTGATTTCTTTTATCTCAAAATGCTAAAATCGTTATTGAGCTTTTTGCTGAATTCTGTCTATAATATCAGTTCTGAATTATCAACTGCTCATAGTTTCAAACAGATACTGAATAAAATTTAATGTATAGATGAAGGCCCAACTTTCATTCTCTGCTTGTGGAGTTGGGTTAATTTTTCTTTGGCCTAATTATTTGATATGTGTTATGAAAAAGAAATTGTTAGTCACTGACATGCAAGCTCCGCTTGTAAATTGGTGGTCACGAGCTATCAATATATGTACCCACAGAAGTTTAGTCCGTGGAGTTTGGGCACATAAGGCAGGGCTTGTATGACCCACCCAAGTAATCAATAATTATACTCTTGAGTTATCAATATATGGTACGTAAATTTTAAATGAGAATGAAAATCTTATATTTGAAACACATGTCTTCATTTTTTGGCTGGGAAATAAATACATTATTTATTGAAATTAGAAAAATTATTTTGTGATTCCCGTGGAGTTTGGGTTTCCAATAAGAGAAGGGTGACTTTATCCAAAAGAAAAAGAAAAATACCGTGTTTACTAAACTAAGGAAACAGAAAATGAGACCAAGAGGGATTGACCGGAGGAAAAACTGAACGAAGCTGCTAGCTAGACTTCTCTTAGTCACCGTCATTTTTCCATTTGTTTCTGTTTAAGACTTAGAGTTGACTATAAGTCAATGCTTGCTATCAATAACTGTGATGTACTCGGATATCGAATACCTTTGGGAATTTTTGAATTTTGAATTCTAAACTTTTAAGCTTATGCAATAATAATTGAGCAGCTGGTGTAGTATTTTTGTTTTCTAAATTGTGTTTCCTTTTACCAATAGTTCTACAAGCGCAGTTGTGATATCTGTATGCAGTTATATGAGAAAGAACTTCTGACTGGGAACTCCTACCTCTATATATATGGGTTTGTACCTTTGTCAAGTGAAAACCTTTTATTTGAGCATTTAATTTCATTGTATTTTAAATCTCATGGTTACTTTTCTGCCACTTCTAGGTGGTTTGCTCTCCCAATTTCTGCTTTGCATGATTTTATCAATGCTAGTCTAGAGATGTGGATCTAAAATCAATTATGTTTTTGATGCAGGTTGCAAGGCGCTGGTTTTAACGCTCAGCAGCTTGCAATTGTTTCGGTAAGCTCCTCTTCAATTTCTTATTTATTTGCGTTCCCCTTTTCTTTCCCCTGTGATAGGAATGAAAGTATGATTCCCCGTCTAGTAAGTGAATGTGGGAAAATGTCTTTTAAAACTCTGAAAGCATTCTTTTAGATGGACTTTGGTTCATAAATTTTGAAGTCAAGTTTTTTCAACATCATTGACTTTGCTATTTTTAAAAAATGACTTTTCAAAAATGACTTTGCTATTTAATGGTTCACTCCATGTCTGTTCTTTAAATCTATCTCTTTCTATTGCCTACACCTAAATTTCTTTGCTTATCTCTAATTTCTTCAAGCGTCTAGGAAACTGATGCACATTTAATCAGTCAGAAAAAACTCTAGTTTGACTTTGATATAGACTATTGGCTATATATACTCAGCAGCAACTCCTATTTGACTTTGATATTATTTTTTGAGATGCTTGCCGATCTGGAGTTTGGAAGCTATAGGGCAGCCGCCGTTACTGGGTATCAAAACTTCTATGCTTACTGGCTCAAGAGCAGGTTTGAAATTATATTTTTCCAATGATTTTTTAGTGCTTTTATTAATTAAGTTCTGTCACTACTGATACTCACATATATGCAACTCTCTCATTCCCTTCCCTACCTTAAATTTGCAGCAATTAGAAACCTCAGACCATCATAAGGAAGAGAAATCTCATACCAAAAATGGAAGACACCACAGATCTTGAAAAATTTCTTAATAATAACACTAAGTGAAAGACGAAGAAAAGGAAAAGCAACAGCCAGCTTGGTATTAAGTTTGAAGAACTGAAAGAAAGAAATCAAATTAAGGCAAGCAAGTGTACCTTTATGAAGGGAAGAAATTCCAAATACTATAATGATAGAGGAAATTAATCCGACCTTGTTTGATAGAGGAAATATTACACAGAAACACAATAATTACAAGAAAGACAAAATGAGATTTTAAAGGAGGAGGTTCTCTTCATGAGTTATTAAACATCAGCCACCCCCAATGATATACTGGGTTAAAAGCTTCTGCATGCATGAATGTAACCATTGGACAATAAATCATCCTTAAAATGAATATCCACTTAGAGTATTCCAAAGAAAAAACACAACCTGTAATCACAACCACCCATCCTACAAGAGCCGTGTGGATACTGACTAATACTTGGGGCACGTGACCTTGAACCGCCCATGCTAGACCGGATTGAGAGAGAAGAGATGATAATCTAAACTGATATGATCCCATCACATGCACAACCGTCAAAAGATTGCCCAGCTAAATATCCCGCAGATATGTCAGTAAAACAATGTAGTGGGCCATATAACACATGGGCAAAGGCAAAAACCTGCCACCTATCAGTTAAAAAATAAAACAATTATTATCTCTGCCTAAAGTGTGAGTAAACCATTCATTTATTCGGTTAGTGGGCCATATAACACATGGAAGGCGGCCCGGAGCCCCATGCACGCCGGTACTGTTCATATGAACAGTAAAAACAGAGAGGAGCCTTCATTCACATTGGCTCGGCTCGGCTCACTATGCATACACTTTTATAATATTAAGTGGATGACTGACCATTTTTTTTTGGGTAGAAAAAGAACGCAAAAGCTTGAGGCCGACAAGTAAAACCACAATGAGGCCCTCAGATCGTGATGTGTCTGACACTCCCACTTGGACCTTGCCGCTCCTGTGAGATTTCTCTCTTGCAAAGTGATTCTCAGGCATCAATATATACTTAAGAGGAATAGGGGAATAAGCCGTGCACTATTCATTGTCTCACAAATTACTGATTCTCAGGCATCGTTTTTTTGTTTGTTTTCTGTTTCTAAAGTTTTTTCTCGGCACTTTCGTGGGCATTCATCTCGGCTAGAGCTGAATCTTTGATCTTCGAGTTGGTCAAGTTGGAGAAAAAAGAGCTGTCGGTTCTGTAAAAATCCTTTCCTTCCTCCGTAGCCCACTCCGTCGTCATCAATCGGTCTCCGTTACAGAAGATCGAAGATTCAGCTCTAGCCCTATCTCAATGTTCTGTGTATGATGTCGACGGAAAGCCATGCCACCGTTTGGGTATTTCTAAATTTTTTTGTTTGACAGTGCATTATTTTAACAATAAAGTAGGATTCACATACATGGCTAAAGTTATTGTTATGTAGGATCATTTAACTTTCAGATGGTCTATTCGTTATGACCTCTATGAAGGATTCACATACATGGCTAAAGTTATTGTTGTTGTTATGTTCGATAGTTTGTCTGCATGATAAATGTATGTTGATGCTTTAGTTTATTTCTCTATGCGACATTCTCATTTATCTTTTTATCACTTTTCCTCTGATCAACACTAATTTGTATTTCATAGAGTGGTAGGTAGATATGTAGAAGCATACAGTGGTATGTAGCTCAGTTTATTTCCGCAGCTCAACCTCCTCATAAAGCTGGTGGTGATTTAGTACTCAGCAAGTTATTTCTTGATGCCTGTAGCTCAGTTTATGTTGTATTCCCTGATGGTCAAGAAAATAAGGGGCAACCCTTTGTTTCCTAGCATTTCAATGTTATTGATCCATTTCGTGTCAACAACCTTGGGCGGAGTGCCAGTAAATGTGTTTTGAACTCTAAAATTTATGATTTGTTTTATTTTATGTATGTTAAGCTACTGTCTATCAGGTTTTTATGTGGGCTTTTGAGTTGGTGTATGTGTGGATCTGGTCATATTGTTAATTATCTATATGAGAAGTGTAGTTGTTGAGCAGAACTTTACAAGGTTGCAAGAACTGTTAGATTACAGATGCATAATAGCTATATTTATCATATTCAGATTGGCATGGATGGTTGCTCTCTCTTTTCTCTTCGCTGAGAAATGCACATAATAGATAAATTGTGAAGAATGGATTTATCATAAACTGTATTTTTGGTTTCATATTACCAAGAATGTTTCCATATATAATTATGTCTACGAGGTACTTTATTTTCTGAAGTGATAGCTATATTGGAATCCAATTGATTAGGTTTGGTGAAATCAATCATGGGCCTCTGTTTAATATGTTAGACTTTTGGGTTGAAGTGGTTCTTGACATGGAATCTTCCCTTTTCTGATTAAAATGCTATTTGTGTGAAGTTTTGGGCATGCTTTGGAATCTTCCTTTTTCAAATTTTAGTTAAAAATATGATATGATTCAAATGAAAAACCTAATATACTTTTTTCTTTTTTTTTGTGCATACAGTGGTAGTTAGATATGTAGAAGAGAAGATATAAAAAACCTAATAATCTTCCCTTTTCTTTTTTATAAGGTCTTGCATGACCTTTTTTTTAATAGCTTTGTGTGCTCCATAATCAAAGTTAGAACAATGGTTGTATCAGAAAACACCTTTACAATGATGTTAAAATATGGTACTAACCAAGGTATTTTAATCACAATGTATATTGCAGAATGAAGCTTACAACAATGCTTATTGGTATTTGCTTTTGGTTAGTATTTAGCACACTCACAAAGAAAGTTGTAAAGGTATTTTTCTTAATGGTCATGAAAAAAAAAAAATCATTTCTGATACAGGAAAAGGCATTTGAGTTTAAAATCTGTTACTAACTAAAATGGCATTTGATGCATTTGAACAATAAATTAATGCAGTTTTTCTGCTATTTATCTTGGATTCAATGGGTTTCCATCTAAGGGTTTTTAAACTCATGTATTGTTTCTATTTTCTCATAATGAGCTAAGGAAAAAGTTCTCAAGTTCAATGAAGGCTGTCATTTTTCTTCCATCACCCATCTACAAGGTATTGGAACATTGTATACGATCTGTCCAATATTAGTTGAAATTAAACATATCTGCATATTCCTCTATGTTTAATTTTAAAAGGGATTATTCACACCCTTTGCCTATTGGTTGAGGAATCTTTACTAACTCTCTTCTCTTCTTCTTCTTCCCTTTTTTTTTTTTTGCATGAGTGACAATTAAAGTTGTTGAACTTAATATCTCTACAAGGGATTTTGCTGGCAATTTCTGAACTTCATCTTCACCTCTATATATGTGTATATATAGCCAGGCTTATTAACTGTACATTTCAGGTAGAGATTATTTGCCTGTTGTGTTTTGCGTTTTGCTTCTTTGACTGAGAAATCAGTTGAGCAGCTAGATGTTCCTGACTATGAAGCTTTAATACAGTTGTGCAGAGGTTGAAGATATGTAAATATGATTTTCCCCCCTAATCAAAGATCAGTAAATTTGGTGAAGTTTGATTCATTAGGAAAGAGAGAGAATGGATTATGGATATATGAGACCTTCTGCAGCATGAAGGCTAATTTAAATTAAAACTGATTATCTTCCATCTTCTTTTCCTTTTTTTTTTTTTGTTGGGTTACAGGACTTAAAAGTTGTGAAAGATCAATCCGAAGATGACAGTGCATCTTGCAAATATTGATGACTATGCTTAATTATGGGGTGATGCTTGCGTATGGGTTAATTGTCATCAATCAAGTTGGATATGTAACAATTCTAAATCCCAAACCTGTCATTACTTTGTCTTCTTCATACCACTTCTATACAATTAACTTTTTTTCAAAAAAAAAATCTCGGTGGTATGTATTTTGATTTGATGTAAGGAGATAGATTTAAGTTTGATGGTGACAAAGTTTGAGAATGTTCATTTTCAAAGTTGGATTTAAATCTCGGTGGAGTAGGTAGTTGTTTAATGCTTGTCATTTTGAAAATTTTTAGTTGCAAGGAGATGGATTTAATGTAACTGAGTACAACTTAAATGCTTGTCAGTTCAGGTATCATCATCAAGATTTTTTCGCATATCTGTTTTAAATCTAGAACAAGTTCCATGATATGACAAGTAGGTGTAGCTTCTGACTATGATGGCTAAGGAAATAGGTGATACAGATGCTCCATACTTGATACTGTATGAACAGTGACCGTATATAGTATAGTTCCACCCTACCTCTGATCTTTTTTTAAATGCCTAATGATTAATGACTAATGCTTAATGCCTTGCAGACTAATAAACTAATAACAAACTGAAGTGCATGTCACAAGTGAATGCCTATGTTGGATTGAGTTCTTCTATATAAGTCAGATTAGTTGTTAAGTTTTATAAATGTTGATCAGTTTGGTGTTTGTTTACATTGTGAATAGCCTGAACTAAGCAACCAGTAGCTTCTCGACTATTTTGATGGTTTTTATTATTATTGTCAAGCGCATTTAATATAAACTTTTTGCTCCATATAATATCAGGTTGGAACTGTTCTTCTTAGTTGTGCCTTCCTATATGACATCTTATGGGTGTTTGTTTCTAAATGGTGGTTCCATGAGAGTGTGATGATAGTGGTGAGTGTGTTGAATAAAGCTCTCACTTCTCTATCAGCCTTTTCAAAGCTTGAATCTGGCCTCATAAACATTGCGTATGAAAAACAAGAAATTAATGCTTTGAATCTGTGTAGGTAGCTCAGGGTGATAAGAGTAGAGAAGACGGCATCCCCATGCTTCTCAAGATACCGTGGTTACAGCTTTGGCTTTCGGTTTCCTTTTTGAGCAGATTGGTGTATGTTGGAGAAGTGAGCTGATTCCTTGAGGTCAATGGCTGAATTACCCATGACATGACCTTTTTTTTAATAGCTTTGTGTAGTCCATGATCAAAGTTAGAGCAACAACAACAACAACAACAACAACAAAGCCTTTATCCCACTAGGTGGGGTCGGCTACATGGATCGCACGACGCCATTGTGCTCTGTCGAAAACCATATCCTTAGGTATATTATTAATCAAAAGGTCTCTCTCAATGACCTCATTTAGCGTTCGTTTCGGCCTTCCGCGACCTCGTTTTACAGGACTCCATACGGCTTGATCAATCCTCCTCACCGGTGCATTCAACGGCCTTCGTTGAACATGACCAAACCACCTCAAACGATTTTCTACCATTTTTCCTTCAATATAGGCCACTCCAACTCGTTCACGTATATGATTGTTACGAATCTTATCCTTTCTTGTATGACCACACATCCATCTCAACATCCTCATCTCGGCCACCCCCATTTTATGCTCATGTAATCCCTTTAAAGCCCAACACTCACTACCATATAGCATTGCTGGTCTTATAGCAGTGCGGTAGAACTTCCCTTTTACTTTATTAGGTACTTTCTGGTCACAAATAACCCCAGTGGTTTTTCTCCATTTATACCATCCAGCTTGGATCCTGTGATCGACATCTCCATCAATTTCACCATCTTGTTGAATAATTGATCCCAAATACCGAAAGGAGGAGGGTTGTGTTAGGCCCCGACAGCCAACGTAAAACCCTGTCGAATCTCTTATGAATATGGATCAACGAAGATCAAAGTTAGAGCAATGCTGCTTTTTTCTATTTCATTCCTCCATTACGTCTGTTTAATGTTACTACTTAGTACTTACAAATTAATTAGTGTTAAGGATGTCACCTATTGGTATTTGTCTCAATCTCTATTTGATGGATGGGCACGGACAACCAGCTTTGCTTTATACAGTTCCATTCACACTTGGTAAGTATTATCAGTATGTCAAGCTACTATGTAATTTTTCCCATTTTAGTGATAATGCATCTGTAATTAAGAAAATGACTGAGGTTTTCAGGTGCTTAGCATATGGATTTTGTATGTATTTTGTGACTGTAGATGTTGATGGGCAGTGAATGATGTATGGTTAAAGAATATTTAAGACAGTTGTATTAAAATTG
This sequence comes from Inga laurina, assembly GCA_963855925.1. Classification (NCBI taxonomy): domain Eukaryota; kingdom Viridiplantae; phylum Streptophyta; class Magnoliopsida; order Fabales; family Fabaceae; genus Inga; species Inga laurina. The sequence goes on along the minus strand of OY979703.1, from coordinate 3,037,723 downwards.
TTTTGTATTAATTTGGAGCATGGACATGATTTATGAATGCATATAAGGTTAATTTTGTAAATTAATTTATATAGATGTTGCTCTCGCGCGCGCAACGCACGGGGGAATTGTTGCTTGTTTTAGGACTAGGGAGTTGCTCTCTGTATTAAACTTTTAATCTTCTTTAGTCCCAGGCGCTTGCATAGCCCGGACTAGATAGTATACTCCAGAACTCAGCTTCAATAGCATAGCAAACGAATTCAATTAAAACTTTACATTCACGGACTTGTTACAGACTCTGCTCACATTCTCCCAAGTTGAAGAAAATATTACCAAGGGACGAAAAGAGCTGAACCATCTTTTCACAAGTCATCAATATATATATAAATACTCTTCCACCACCAACACTGTTCACAAGCAATAAATGGCTTTGATTTTCTCTCCCACCCATTATCACTGTTCATAACCAGTCAACGGATCAGATTTTCCCATCACAGATTTTGAAACCTCCCGCCTTTTCCTACTCTTACAACTATTTTCGAATTTTAAAATTTGAAATCGTTCTACATCTCGATAACATTAGTGATTGCGATCGGCTACAAAATCCAAGATGGGGCTTACAGAATCTCAGGATCTTACCTCCACCGCCACGCTTCTTCTTCTTCTTTCTCATCATCGATCTTCTTCCTCCGTTTGATTCTACTTCACCGTCCTCTCCAATCGGCGGTGCTAATGCCACGTACTGGTCATGGATCCTGCAATACCTCTCCGACACCGACGACGATCTTCTCATTCTGAACGCCCTCTTCATCGTGCCCTAAATCCCCGTCGCTGACAATGAAGACACCGAAGAGCTCTGACCTAGAACCACGCCGAATATCTCTCCATCTCAATGCTCACCAATAGCTTCACCGCCCTCATCTTCTTTTTCCGCTCTCTCAGGTGACAATTTCTATGCCTTTTCCTTCTCGATCTGGTCTGGCTCCTCTGTTATGGTGTTTTTACTGTTCTTTTTGGGATCTCAAGGTACGAGAAAAAATCATGAAAAGGGCGTTCTGCATCTCCATAACATTAGTGATTGCGATCGGCTACAAAATCCAAGATGGGGCTTAGAGGCTCTCAGGATCTTACCTCCACCGCCACTCTGCTTCTTTTTCTTTTTCTTTCTCATCATCGATCTTCTTCCTCCGTTTGATTCTACTTCACCGTCCTCTCCAATCGGCGGTGCTAATGCCACGTACTGGTCATGGATCCTGCAATACCTCTCCGACACCGACGACGATCTTCTCATTACGAACGCCCTCTTCATCGTGCCCTGAATCCCCGTCGCTGACGATGAAGACACCGAAGAGCTCTGACCTAGAACCACGCCGAATATCTCTCCATCTCAATGCTCACCGACACGCCCTCATCTTCTTCTTACGCTCTCTCAGGTGACAATTTCTGTGCCTTTTCCTTCTCCATCTGGTCTGGCTCCTCTGTTATGGTGTTTTTACTGATGCTTTTTGGGATCTCAAGGTACGAGGAAAAATCAGGAAAATCTGTTGATCTTAACTTGTGATTGTTTCCACTAGGATTGATCTTAGAATAACCGTTCATCTTGAAATTGCATATATATTCACCGACGATGGATATGATGGATTGATTGATAGAGAGGAAGAGAAAGATATATGATAGAGATATGGGTGAAGTGTGAGAAGGGGCAGAAGAAGCTGTATATGTATGTAATTAATCACGAGCTTGGGATAGACAGAAACAGTGAATCAGGCTTAGAATTAGAGTCAGTGACAGGATTAGTGGAGCTTAAAAATGTAGACTTCTCATACCCATCAAGGCTAGAGGTTCGGATTCTCAATCATTTCTCACTAGACGCACGCTTAAAAAAGTAAACTTCTCTTTCATTAATAGCTTCGAACTTATTCGAACTGAAATACAAAGATCTTTCTCCGTCTCTGTTTCTTTATCGGTCTTATGACGTCGCTGCGTTTTTATCTTTCGGAGAGTTTGAATGTACGAAGAGTTTTGATTTAAAATTTTGATTACTTTGGCTTTCCAGCATTTTCTCTGTGACAACGCAAATCTTAAGAGACAAATTAAACTCAATGATATGTGAGATTTTGGTGCGCTTTGATTTATTTTCTCGCAATCAAACAGGGGTCTCTTGAGGCACGGCATCAGGCAAGAGCTCTGTGTGTGATATGATCATTCAACAATTGCAAGATCATAGAGTGGTGTTAGTCTATCAGGTCAGTCATTAAGATGTTCTAGAATCTTCTCCAGTTAAATTGGTCCAGTCACTTTTGCAAATATAATAATTGAACTCTTATTGCTGAACTATGGGTAAATGATGAACGAAACCATTAAATCAATTCATTGCTACTTATTGTACCGTGGTTTAACAGAAGATGAATTGAAACGTGTCCATGCATATAATTTTGATCATCCTGGTATATAAAATTAGCTTCTATGACATTTGGGCTGTTTTGGCTAATATTATTTACCTTTCTACGATGTCTTTCATTGATCTCTTACCTGGAAACTTTGAGAGTCTTGGGTATTTGGGGATGATTCTTGCCTGTGTTTTAGTACTATTTTTAACTTATCTCCTGCCTTACATGTTGTTTATACCCACATATTGGTTAATATATATAAACAGAGAAGTCTTTAAAGTTTGTAATCTTCAAAATGTTGTTGAGAAAATTTGGACACTACAAGAAGTTGTATATGCAGATAAATGATCCACGTGTAAACATCAATAGTAATTGAAGAGATAATTGAACAAGGTTATAATGAGTTGTCTCTGCTCCTTATTGCAGATTTTAATTGTGTCCTCCGGGAAAATATACTAATCCAGGTAATTTTTATGTTTGGCTGAATGTTGCCGTATGATCTGATTTGTTGTTCATGTTAATATTTCATTGCATTTTTAAGCTATTCTTTTGTTTGTTTGTAGGGTCATATGTACCTGTTTGTCAATTTCATTAGTTTTTACTCAAACATATTCGGGTTTGAGATAAAGGTTTGCTATATAACATAATGCTTGACTATCTATTTTTTAATTCATGTTTATGTATTTTTTTTGTATAAACATTCTAGTTGATATAATTTGAAGTTCATGTGAATCATTATATGCCCATATTTTATCCGCTCCTCTTCTTCCATGATTTATGCCATCTGCTGCTAAGTTATAGATGTCCATATAAGAGGCATTGCAAATCACAAAAGTTGTATTTATCTTCAAGCAGTTATGACTTACTGTTGCTGTGTTGGTTCAAAATTCGGATGTATGGATGACTGAACATTTATGGGACTTGTGTGCTTTTTTTTTCTTTTTAACTTCTATTTTAGTTGAAGAATGTGGATATATTTAATTATCTGCTTTGAATTTCTTTAATGTTATAAGAGGTCTGAATGTCTAATGTGGTTTTGATAAAATGGTTTTAAAGTTTTAATAACTTTAGCCATTCTTCTTTAATGATGACATGGAAAATGTGAATGCATACAATCTTTTTTTCTATTGTTTGTTAGAGTTGGTCCCAAATGCAAGAAATTTCTCAAATGAGCAACTAAAAGACCAAGCAAACAAAAGCAATATACATCTTTCCCTGTGTATTTTGCATGATATACAGAAATGCAGTAAATATGTAATAAGATATATTTAGAATAAAAGGCAATAATACCTTTGCATGTAGGTAAACTTATTATGACCTCACTGTCAATGCAATATTTATGTGTTAATCCAAAATTCTAGTATGATCAACAACAATTTATATAGGAAGTAATGGTAGTAGCAAATGCTATAACTGTTTCTCTTATTGAAAATATTACACCAAATGTTGAAGTAAGGTTGAAAATTCAAACTCTAATATGTTTCACTTGCCTTCTGTTTTTCTCATTCTTTTGTGGAGTGAGCTAATGGCTTATTGTGCAAAATCTCTTTTTGCAGGAGAAACCAAAAAGAGAATTGGATAAGTGCTTTGGATAAAGCTAAACATTTGATGAAAAGTGTGGACAAATTGCCAATGTGTCTGTAAAGGATGCTTCTTTTGGTAAAATGGTTGGCTGATTTTTACCTCATTATTTTGGTAATAGCCTTTGCTCCTTATACAATTTTTTTTTTCACTACATGCTATTCTTTTCTCTATTGATGTTTATACAATTTTATTGCTTCGTTTACTCATATTTGCGTCTTAAAAATAAGGTGCATTTTGTGCCTTGTACTGATATGGTTTAGTTTATGTTATTTCCCATGTGTTTTATTAAAGCGTGTTGAAGAACCCCTGCATATGCAAACATTCTACTTTGCGGTGTTAACTTTTTTGATTCTAAAGTGAATGTTTGGAACTTAGTTTTGATCAAGATTAGATTTTTCTCTTACAATGTTGCAGACAACTATGTCCATTGGGAATTCGACAAGAGCTCCAATCTCTAGACATCTAGATCAATCTTCTCATACATACGGCTCCTTCATAATATTATCGTATCTTTTTTCTTCTTGTCCATTATCTTGTACTCTAACTTTGCTGGAGGTATTGTTTTTTTGAACTTCATTTATAAATTTCTTACATCCTATAATTAGGTATGCCATTAGCTACAAACAAAAAGTTAAGTCTAGATGTACATACAAGCAATTCAAAAGGCGTTGACATGAAAATAAAGTTCGCCATGTCAAGTTAAATCACAAAAGTTAGTCCAACAATATACTTGAAAGCTGCAAATGTTGAATATATAACTGAGAGGAAATGGTTAGAAACGTTGAAGGTGGTGGAGTAGTGCCGAGTGAAGGAGTGAAGAAGCTAATAGACAAAAGCAACTCCGCCCACTACTCTGAACTCTCTTCTTAAAGCTATTACATCTTTTTCAAGCACAACATGTAGCCATTGTCATTTGTTAAAATCACCCTTTACTTTGTTTATTCCTCCAACTGCTACTTTCGATTGCTGACACGCATTAATAAGTTTTTATTATGGTAAATGCAAGTGTCTTGTGTGAAAAAAAAGGCAAGTATAACATACAATGGATATTTAATTTGAGCATAGCCAACAAGATTTATTTCTAAAAGACGTTTTTTTAAAAAAAAAAATTGAGCCTTTCTATGATGCCTAGAGATGGCAGTTTATTCTTAAGCATGTCTGTTGGTGTAAATGGGACTAAGGCAAAAAGTAAGATTAGAAGATGTGAAATTGATTGATGAAAGATAATAAAGGTATAGAAGGAGTTGATAAAAAATTGTTAATAATCAATGCTAGATTTCTAGGGTCAAAAGTTTAGGTAATGGAAAAAGGAGGAATATACTTATTCATAAACAGTTAAGTTTTAGAGGAAATGGATTTTTAGAATGAAGTCAAATTATATTAATACATGCACAAGAAAGGACAGAAATTATACTTAAATTATTGTAATCAATTGCTTATCTTCAAAAAAGTTATAATAAAATAATTAAAATCATTTTACACATATACACATATTTATCTCTGAGATAGAACAAAAGAAGACATTGTATTCAATTAAATTTTTTCTCTCATAATTATATTGAATGAAATATTCTCAACTAATATTAGCATGATGAATTCACTTAAATGAAAAAAAATAAATTATTCCTTAATAACATTCTCCCCTAAAAGGAGATTAACAAATATAATGTATAAGAAGATTTTTGGGAGCTTGAGCCGTTGACTATGAATTTTAATTGTTTTTAACGTGTACTTCACGTGTAATTAAATGTCAATTTGTTTTGTCATGATGTTATGGATTTTGAAGTTTTGGTGAAATTGATTTTGCCAATGAATATAATTTTTTATTTAAAATAATGCTCCCCGTGCAACACGCGGGAGAGGAGTTGCTCGTTACAAATAATTCATACATGACATTGTCAAACTGATAATAGCTTGCCCCAATCACTAAATTCAAAGTATTTTCATAATGCAGAAGCAGAGTAAGCCACACGATTAAAGCCAGATGTTGACATTTTAATGCTCTACTTCGGTCAAGTTCAGAAAACTCGTGGGTGGCTTCTGGGTAGATTAAGAAATTGTTAGCTAACTGATTGTGTGGATGCTAAAAAAACTGATTCCCAGAATCTCTTATCCGATGGTGTAAGATCGATTCTTGAATAATTTCCTTTTTGACGAAACAGCAATTATTTAACAAGGGTGGACAAATATGAACTTGATTTCAGTGCCTCTTCCTGTTTATACGAACTCCTGTTGATGGGTCTCATCGCCAGATGTATTCTGCCAAGTTATGGGGCTCTCTTAGTACTGAGCTTCCATTTTGCTTCTAGTTCACCACTTCAAATGATGGCTATTACTGCAATAAGTTGTTTGGGACGAATTAACCCATAAACTACACCCTTTTCGCAAATAGCGCGCGCGCACAGGCTTTATTCAATTACTCAAATTCTGTGTTATAATTACCAAAATTCTATCAAGTTATTTAGCAATAATCAGGATAGGGGGTAGCGTCATCCCTGACGTGTTTTTCTTTTTGTAGAAAAAAACGACGTTACTTGATATCTCCATTTCTTTCTCCATGCAATTCCACGCTTTTGTGGCATCTGAAAGATTCGGTTCTTGTCCTTTCATATTTGAATACAACATATACAATATTTTCACTCAACCTGCCAACATTTTTAAATCCAACTTTAGTAGTAGACTGTTTAAATTTGAATTCGCCGCACTAACTAAAGGCAACAAGGCCGTGGGTAACAAGTCACTCCTTAATCACTAAGATTCTTAAGCAAGCCACGCTAACAATTATCGTATTTAAATATTAGTGCTATGACCTGCCAGTCAAGAATGACAGACTCGATAATGTTTAGCAGGTTGCGTCTTGCCACGCACACCAGATTATTTTATAAGCCCTGCTTCAACTATCATCACTCATCATCGCATTCCCTTCCACTTCACAGTCACCTCACTCCCATTCAGTTTCAGATTCCGACTATCGCCATGAATCCTCCAAAGGGCACCATCGTATTCTACACTGTCGGGAGGACTGAATACGGTTTTGATGTATTCTGGGTCAACCTCCAACACCCTACGCATCAGGTCACTGCCGACCACCGCCTCACCGATGGAGTTTCCATCAATTTCAATGCTCAGTTCGTCGAAGATCACCGGAGTATCGTCTTTATCTCCGAACGAACTGGGTCTCCCCGGATTTATCTGCTCAGCCCTGAATCACCCAAGCCCCAACCTTTACCTTCTTTTCCTGATAGCCTCTTTCATGATCGTCCAGTTATAAAAAAGGGGAGGATTTATTTCACGTCGGCTCACGAGCAACCCAATCGTAATTTCCAGAGTTTTTCCGCCGTTTACTCCACCAGCTTCCATGGAGGGGAAATTGCTAGGCTGACTCCTTATGGGGTGGTCGATTACAGTCCTGCAGTATCTGAAACTGGTAAATTTATTGCCGTCGCATCCTATGGATCTCGTCCGTGGGACGGTGATTTTCGAGAACTCAAAATTGACGTCGTTGTTTTCAGCGAATCCAACCCAGAAAAACGTGTTGTAGTGTGCGAGCGAGGTGGATGGCCCACTTGGTCTGGAGACTCAACCATCTACTTTCACAGAGTAGCTGATGACGGGTGGTGGAGCATTTTCCGGGTGGATTTACCGGATTCTGAACATTCTGGGTCTCCGAAACCGCCAGTTCGGGTCACCCCACCTGCGGTACACTGCTTCACCCCAGCGTCTTTGCATGACGGCAAGCGAATTGCCGTCGCAACTCGTCGCCGCGGGACGGATTTTCGACATATTGAAATCTTTGATGTTGATACCAAGACATTTCAGCCAATCACTGAGATAATCAACCCAAATATCCATCATTACAATCCATTCGTATCTCCAGATTCAGACTTCCTCGGGTACCATCGATTCCGCGGAGTAACAACCAAGGAGGCGGAGTCCATAATCCCCCATCTGGAGCCCGTGATGTCTCCGGTTCCAAATATACGGTTGCTGAGACTCAACGGTTCGTTCCCGACCTTCTCACCAGACGGCAACCTTATCGCCTTTAATCACAGCTTTGATAAGAACACTGGCGTGAAGATAATTAAATCCGACGGTTCAAAACGTTGGACCTTGTTTGAAGGGCGCACGTCATTCTACAACTCGTGGAGTCCCACAGAGAAGCACGTGATCTACACTTCCATCGGTCCAATCTTTGAGTCACCCAAGACAACGGTCCAGATTGCACGGATCACATTCAACCCCTCAGATCTCACGGATGATCGAGAACACGTACCCTATGGTATAAAGATTCTCACCAAAGATGACACCGGCAACAATGCGTTCCCGTCATGCTCGCCGGACGGAAAATCCGTGGTGTTCCGGTCAGGTAGGTCTGGGCACAAGAACCTTTACATAGTCGATGCCGTCGAAGGCGAGTTTAACGGTGATATACGTCAGTTAACGGATGGACCGTGGATAGATACAATGCCGAGTTGGTCACCAAAAGGGGATCTAATAGCTTTCTCATCAAACAGACATAATCCAAAGAACACCGAGAAATTTAGCATCTACGTGGTGAAGCCTGATGGCTCTGGCCTGAGGAGAGTTTATGTAGCAGGGAAAGAAGGTTCAGAAGAAGCGGACAAGGAGAGGATCAACCACGTGTGCTTTAGTGAGGACGGGAAGTGGCTACTGTTTACGGCCAACTTGGCGGGGGTGACGGCGGAGCCGGTGTCGCTTCCGAATCAGTTTCAGCCGTACGGGGACTTGCACGTGGTGAGGTTAGACGGGACAGGGCTGAGGAGGCTGACGTGTAATGCATATGAGAATGGGACGCCGATGTGGCACTCAGGGGATGAGATGGATATGGGCCGCTTGTTGTTGGAAGATGGTGTTGGGGATAAGGTGGAGGGTGATTTTGAAGAGCCACTTTGGATCTCTTGTGACATATGAGTTTATGCGTGGAGATATTTGGCGATGTATCTTTTAATTTCTTAGCGTTGCGTCGAATAAGTGGTGCCTTTAGTTTGGGTACATGCCATGAATAAGTTTAGTATTTGCTTTCTTGAATAAGTTCAAATGCATATGAACTTGGATCCTATAAGGCTGAATTCCAACCTCTGGCCATGAGGGCCAAGTTACTGATAGTTTAGTATTTGTTTTCGTGGAGCATTTGAAGTCATGCATTCGAGTCTCATGTGATTCATCGTTTCATGCTGTTCTTTGACTAGCTGTAATATAAATGAATTTGGGTTTCGGGGATCAAGTCTCTCCTGTAGTCCTGTTGGCCACGACGACAGAGAGTCAAGTACATGGCATGAGGCTAAAAACAGCCATTCTTTCGTTTTTTTAAATTTAACTAATTTGGATTATTAATGTCGATGGCCAAAAAAATTACATTATTAGCCAAATATCCAGGAAAACAGTAAATTCGAACACTTTTTTGGTCAATAGTCCTTCATAAGGTGTGACCTACTTAAGAAATTAATATTGGTCATAAATAAAATGCCTATTTCACATCTTATCATTTTTTTTAACAAATAGTATTATTGATAGTCCATCAATAATAATCAAGTGTGGGATAGAGGAAATGAATTAGTGAAGATAATTAGGGCCCTTTAAAGAAACATTTTATATTAACTAACTTAAATAACACTATCCATATATTTAAATTAGTTAATTACAGAATTACATTAAGAATTAGTTGGGCATATGTGGAATATTCTTTGATATGTTTAAATACTGCTTAGATATTAGGCTGTCTACATTCGTGTTCATGGTATTCTATTTCCATTTACTTACTGCTTTTTAAAATATGATTTATTAATAAAAATATGTATTTATTCATTTTAGTTAAGATATTAAATGTTCATTTTATTTACTAATTTGGAAATCCAATGAAATGGAAGGAAAAAAAATAAAAGTGTAAAAATCAAATCAATAAAATATATTCAAAATTTTGTTTGGAATCATTTCATTAATTTTTGTGACCAAACCACTGCTACGTAGCCTGCTATATAACGACACGAGACGGACGGACGGATATTTAGCTTATATTCAGGTAGTTAATATTTAACATCAATTAAAAAATAATGTTATATCGGAACAAACTCAAACTACATTTGAAATTTGATGAGCAAATGAATCATTAAATTTATTGGAGATGAAATTGATTAAATCATACCTAAAAATTAATGGGGTATTGCAAGATTTCAACAAGGGTAGAGTAACATCCACCAAACTATTTGCCAGTAGCACCCAACATCCCATTCTTACTAATAGTGGATTTAGCATCATGATGTTTATTTTTCTGGTGTATTTAACACCCCTGTATGTTTTTTTCTAACTACATATCTAACACTCTAATCTTATTTAAAGTTAATAGTGCTAGGTGCATTGTTAGGATTAGGGCGGCCCAAGTACTAGAACAATAATATCACGATGTTGATGAATGTTACTTTACCTCTGTAATAAAAAAATTTAATTGACTCGTGATCAATAATAAAACCAACTATTTTATTAAAATAAATAAGTAGGGTATTATAATATTTCAATAAGAAAAATACTTAAGCCAAGTTTTATATTTATATTATGTTTAAATTCTCCCATTATAATACTATCATTCAACTATAAATCCACGTAAAAAAATATGACACACCACTATACCATATATGATTGAATATTTTGAAATAACAGAGATAAAAAAGGAGATAGATAGATAGATAGCCAAAAATTCAAGAATTCAATAATGAGATGGATGGATTATCTGGTTAAAAAAAAGGGAAATGAGGTAGACACAAAAATGTTAACAATTTTTTGTTATATACAGGGAAAATCAATTATTTAATCATTATAGTTTCACTAAATTTATAACTTAATCCTTGTAGTTTGACTCATTGCGACTCGCATCCTAGAGTCTCTTAATTTTCAAAAAATAAGTGAGTCTCATCTAACTCATCCTACGTGGCATTTATGTCAGGGCCACATCAGCAAAAAGTAAAGCCATCCTTTCTGTCAAACTTCTCCCCTCTCATCCTTACCTCGATTTGAAACTAAGAAGGGGGGAGATTTGAGTAACCTGAGAATGCCTTTCCAATGTCGACGATGTATCTTCTTTACTAAATGAATCCATAACCATATAACTCCCATGAAATCTCACAGAAAATAGAGTCACTAAATGAATTTATTAGGGGCCTACACTTGATAGTGGAATTTATTATTCAACGCGGCCTTGCCCACAACAGTCTAGGAGCCATAATCGGGGGGTCGTTGAAGAAGATGCAGCATTGACACTGGAGAGGCATCCTTAGGTTGCTCAAATCCCTCTCCCTCCCCTCCCTCGTTTCAAATCGAGGGCAAGAGAAGATGAAGAAGAAGTTTGACTGTGATGTTGACCTTACTTTTTGTTGATGTGGCCCTGAAACAGATGCCACATAGGAAGAGTTAGATGAGAATTACTTGTTTTCTATAAATTAAAAATTTTTAGAGACCAAGTCATTTCAAATAAAACTATAGGGACTGAGTTATAAATTTAGTGAAACTATAAAGATTAAAAAATGGGTTAGCCCAGTTGGGTGGGTCCATCAACCATCACTCGCCTTAAATACCATTATGGCTTTAGAGATGCAGGAAACTCCTAACTTCTCCGAAGATGCCTCCAGGCCTGTAGCTCATGAAGCTTCTGGTTGATATCTTTTCCCCTTTTATTTGGTTGTTGTTATCAATTTTTCTTTTCCTGGAACACTAGTGAGTTTACTTTCCAGCTCTTTCCATGTACACTTTCTTGGAATAATATCAGTTGCATCTTTTGACAAAAAAAAAAAAAAAAAAAAAAAAAGGTTAGGGAGCAGGTTTATTAATAAAGTTTTAAAAATGGAGCACCTGACACAATTATGTTTTAAAAGGGGTAAAAATACATATAATGAATTAAAAGTGAGCATCCAGTACAAAATCATTAAATTTGACCTAACGATATTAAATTATAGGAGAAGAAAACACCTAACGACGTTAGGTCAAATTTAACGATTTTGTGCTGATGCTCCACTTTTAATACATTATTTATAGTTTTGCTCAATTTAAAATATAGTTATATCATATACTCATTCCTTAAAACTTTATTAATAAATTTACTCCTTAACTCTTAAAATATTAATTTTCTCTTTCATATATATGTATCTATGTATGTGAAAAATCAGTCATCGGTTTCTTGGCAGTCACGGTGCGGCGAATATCCAAGTCGGAGAGTTTTCCACCCGAGTCATTTCTTGTTTCACAAAACTGTCTGGTCCTCCCAACCTTCGATCCCTCCTTCTCTTTTCCTGAATTAGTCGCTTCTGCTCCTCCGACGCCGAATTACTATAGCTCTAGATATTTATTCATATCCATCGCAATCGTTATAAAGTTATCAGAGTCAAACAAATTTTAAACCCTAGATTCGTCTCTGTGATTAGCCTTCCGAATTAGGGTTATCATCTCCAGGTTTCGACATCTAAAGAGCCATGGATGACTGCTGTGCTGTTTGCGCCGAACCTTTGGAATGGGTTGCGTACGGCCCCTGTTTGCATCGGGAGGTTTGCTCGACCTGCGTTGCTCGTCTCCGTTTCATATGCGACGATCGCCGTTGTTGCATCTGCAAGACCGAGTGCGATCGTGTTTTTGTCACAAAGGTAGGTCATTCGGGCATTGTTTTTACTACTACAATGCTCGCTGAGCTTCCCTAATTTTTGGTTGGATTTACTATATCACTTGCCCTTTACAATCAGCCACGTGATTCTGAAATCTGTTATCATGCACACTGTCATTATTTCCATTACAGATGCCTATATTTCTTGGCGCGCATATAACTCAAATTTAGCGTCGGTTAATGCTAGATTGGACGAATTTACATGCTAAGTGAACAGTTTTTTTTTTGCTTATAAATAAGCATGCTTAGCGAGGAACATTCTTACAGTTAGAAGTAGGCCTACTGTTCATCAATTTTGGGGCAGTAAACCGCTCATCTGTTTTTAGGGCTCCATGTTCTTTTACTTGTAGCATCTCCACTGAATTTGTAGCATTTATGTTTTCTCATTTATATTCCGGATCTCCTTTGCAGCATTTTCATCGCGTGCTGTGCATGTCACAGTGACAATGTACTATTGAATCAATAAGGCTTGGACAGAGATAGGTGTGATAAAATAAAAAATTTGGTGTGAATATGTCTGATAGAAAGCTAGAAAGTTGGTGTGGATCGATTGGTTTTTAATTTATTTCAGCTGTTGCATTTTGGATTTAATTGATATGCATTGGTGCTGCCATGGTTGCAGGCTCTAGGAGATTTTACAAGGGTGATTAACGACTTCTCAGTGCTCCCATCTGATGTAAGGGAGGGTCAGGTGGGTTCGTACTGGTACCATGAAGATACGAATGCTTTTTTTGATGATGTGGACCACTACAAGATGATCAAGGCTATGTGCAAGCTGTCATGTAGTGTATGCGACAAGATGGAGGAGCAAGCACCTGATGCCTCAAAGCGTCGAGCAAGGTTTAGGAATATAGAACAGCTAAAGGGTCACTTGTTCCGCTTTCACAGGTTGCTCATGTGCAGTTTATGTTTGGAAGGAAGGAAGGTACCACTTGCATATTTGCATCTTATAGGAATTTAGGATGTTGGTTTCTGAATTTCTGTTTCCCTTTAAATATTAACGCTAAGATTTTTTATGATAATTTCTTTCTGTAATACAGGTATTCATTTGTGAACAAAAACTATATACTAGAGCACAGTTAAATCAGCATATAAGTACTGGTGATTCTGAGGTGGATGGAAGTGAGAGTGAGAGAGGTGGTTTTATGGGGCATCCTATGTGTGAATTCTGCCGAACCCCATTTTATGGGGACAATGAACTCTACACTCATATGTCGACAGAACATTTTACTTGTCATATATGCCAAAGGTAACATCTGAGCCAACTATCTACTTTGTTAGATATCGTGTTAGTATGCTGGGTTTAAATGTTATATATGTAATCTTGAAATGTATACCTTTTAATGCAGACAACATCCAGGACAGTATGAATATTATAAGAATTATGATGACTTGGAGGCAAGACATAAACTGTTGCTTTTCCTTTTATTCTCGGAGTAATTGGCTAAATACCTTTTTACCCTCATCTGAACTCTTGAGTATTTGTGTAAACAGAGCCACTTCCGTCAAGAGCACTTCTTATGTGAAGATGAAGCCTGCCTTGCTAAAAAGTTCATTGTATTTCAATCTGAAGCAGAGATGAAGGTGATTCTGTGGATATTTATTTTCCTCTAATCTTTTTGGTCGTAATCATTTATTTGGTACATGTTTGTTATACATGCCTAGTCGTCAGGAATGAGTTTTAAACTGGAAAGTTTATTAAACTGTTAAAGGTGTTATGATCCACTGGTTCAGTCATGATCTGACTAGTGATATTTAAATATAGATACTTTTTTTTATTATATTAAAAGTTTACTATGGTAATCAATAACAAACATTTATGAATTAATTTTAAAATTTTCAAAGCACATACCTGATAAAAGTGCAGTCAATGTCAATGTCAGTGTTACCAACTTTGCGCTTTAGTTGAGGTAGTCTTTTCAAACAAAATTTTGCAAGTTTATAAAAATTTGTGCACGCAATAAATGTCTCATCCTAAAGGTGATGGCACACATCAAGTTTCCTCATGTTTGAGTGCTCAGGCTGCCTACTTTGGAATTAGGAGGAGGACAATGTGCATGGGCTGGTTCAGTGTCTGCTAGGACCTGAACAATTGTTCCAAGGTTGGTTCACAAAATGACCATATGACGCAGAGTAATATGAAAAGAACTGAAACATATTGCTTCCGTACAAATATAGCTTTGTATTTCATATAAGTACATTGTGATACAAATACCATTGAGGCACTTCAACTACAGACACTAGACTACTAACACAGATGATACAAATGATGCTGAGAGTGAAGATATGAACATCAGTACAGAAGACTAACTGCTTTTCCTTCTGAACCAGCAGCCTCCTATGTTTTGCCATCTGCTACTCCCCAATGTCGTCTTGTGTGTTTTGCTGGCAGGAGTGGTTTGAACCTATCAGTTTGCTGGTGTGCTGATTTCTCACTAAACCCCCTTGGCTAAATTCAGATGTTTACCTGTATTGGTTGATTCCTCCTCGCATCAGTTCACAGGGCCATCCGGACTGGTCCTCAGGCCAATTTACTGGTTTTCCTAGTGAACCAGCCACTTTAGTAGTTTACAAGCTATGATCCTAGCTCATTTTAGTTTAGTCCACATGCTTTTGGCATCTATGTGCTTATTATTTAAATTTTTTATGTCGCTTTGCAGTTTTATATGACTTGTGTTTTTGCTGTGGGCTTACCCTTGTATTCATTTTTAACATTATTTTTCCTTGTTTGCCTATTGCTTAGAGGCATAATGCTATTGAACACGGAGGGCGAATGTCAAGGTCAAAACGCAATGCTGCTCTTCAGGTTTTCCCTGTTAATTATTGTTTATCTTGTTTCTCATTTGTTGTGGAATTACCCATTTAAATGTCAAATGATTTCATTTTGTTGCCATATTACTCTTACGTTGGCTTTTATTCTTTTCCCGGAAGATTCCAACTAGCTTCCGATACAGACATGGTAATCAACAAGATCATCGGCGTGGAAGAGGTCGGACATTTCGTCGTGATCTTTCTGAAAGTGAACTTTCTACGGCCATTCAAGCCAGTTTTGACACTGCTAGTGCAGAGAGCACTAGTCATGATCAAGCTACATCAAGCAGTGGACAAGTTGCTGTTGGTTATGGGAACTTTGATGATGAGCCAGGCATCCAATCATCTGAATCCTTAGGTACGTCAAGTTCTGAATTGTCTTCAAGGTACCTCCAAGCCTTGGGACATAATTCAAGCAGTTCAACATTGGAAGGTTCCTCCTTTCCTCCACTTCCCATAGCATCGATCAATGGCCAAGCAAAGCCCAAAAACGAGCCTGAAGGTTCATCTAGTAACACTATGGCAGCACATTTGCGTCGGCATAACAACAGAAATGCATCTGCTCTTAATTCTGCTAATGGATGGCCAGTTGCAAGTCGTGGATCTGTGCAATCGTCAAGTAATCCTATGCTGTCTAAAAGGCCAACAAATGTTGCTCCTGGAGTGTCAGGTAGTTCCATTCAGGCAAAGATTGTCATTAATCATGGACCTGCACCTTCAACCTATGCTAGTTCTGTCCAGGCTACGCAGAGAACTGCTCATGGGCATTTGTCTCCTGGCACATCAAGAGAAATACGTGACAATGGTAGAATCATACATTCTGCATCTGCTCCAAATCTCATTGAAAGTGGTTCTTTGGAACCTTCCTTTTCTGATTTCCCTCCAGTATCAGCTACAAAAGCAAACAATTTGCCTGCAAGTAACCAGTCTTTGGCAATGACAAATGTGGAGGATGTTCATTCTGCTAACAAGTCATTGGTTGAAAAGATTCGTGGTGCCCTTGATTTTGACCAAGACAGATTCACCATTTTCAAAGAAATTTCTGCGCAATTTCGCCAAGGAATAATTGATACAGGCACATATTTGGATTATGTGCAGCAGTTTGGCTTGTCTCATCTTGTACTTGAGTTAGCTAGACTGTGCCCTGATCCACAGAAGCAGAAAGAACTCATTGATTCTCACAATGCGAGTTTGCAAAGAATTGCTTTACAAGAAAATGATCGGGGTGGCGGTGGTATCCATCACAAAGATGGCAAGGTCTCCAAGAAAGGTAAAGGTAAAGGTAAAGGGAAGTCTATAGATATTGAAGAGAGGAACTGTAAAGATAATTTAGAAGATAGCTTTATAAGCACTGTACGTCAATTACAGTTGAATCCTAAACCTTCAGAAGAGAATGTGGAGATACTATCAAAGGGTGATTACCGGATTGCCAAAGGTAAGTCAAAAATTTCAGCTGATGATCAATTGATTGGTACAAATTCTCGTAGTCTACCCAACCCAAAGCAGGCTGAGCGGAGTGAAGCATCACTTGGCAGTTTTCTCAGCCAAAGTAAAGATGAGGGGGCTAGTGGGATCAAGCAACGCAAGAAAACTTCTAAGTTCATTAGAATGCGCCTGGGTGATGGGTCTGTAGAAGCATTGTTGGATCCAAAGAGTTCAAATGCCAATTCAGATCCGGGATCAACTGAGGCCTTGGATGGTAATAAGAACGGTGCTGGAGGGCTGCCTGTGCGAGGTGTTTGGCGGAATGGAGGAGTTCATAAACTCTTTTAGTAGCTTTTTTTCTTAGGCTTGGGAAATGGAAGGATTTCATATAGTTGAGCTAGCTGGCGAAGAAACAACAGTTGTAAAAAAAAATCCAAAAAATTTAACTTGGGTCCAAATTGGGTTGAATTTTTGGTTTAGCAAAGTCGTGAATTTCTGTTATGTTGAATGCTAAGTGTTAATTGCCTGAATGGGGGGATTAATTTTTGCTTGTTTTGAGGCTATATTCATTAAGTGTTTGTACTTCAAATATACACAAATTAAATGTGAAAGCGTATTGTAAAGAGCATTCTGTTTTCTGCAGTTTCTGGTGCATACATTGGGAGTTGTAGTATTTTACTCTTTAGTAAGATGGTCTTTTGTTTTGGGGTTGACCAATATGCATGGAAAAGAGCAGGAACTAAGGTGGTGAGCGGAAAAACGAACAAGCATTCTATCGCACGATTAGCACCTAGCGGGGTTTGACATCTGGGCGGAGTGTGCGGAATAACTGTAACTAAATGGTTTATATCTTTGACACCGAGCTGCACTGAGATTTTGTCATTCAAATAGATGCATATTTGTACTTGAAGCGAAAAACTCTAGGATCAGCTTGCCCTGCGATTTCATGAACAAGGAACTCAAAAACTTTGATAAAATCAAAAGCAAATACGGCTCCCGCTGGATCAAGGAGGTTTTTTTTACGAGAGATGAACCACAATATCGACTCAGTACCGAAGGTTCTATTAAAAGGAGGGGAAGGGACGGGGTTAGAGAGAGAGAGAGAGAGAGACATAGGGAGTGTTTGGGATCACTTTTTTTGGCCAATAAGCCCGTTTTGGGAACAAAAAGTCCAAATCTAATTGTAACCCGTTTTGCTCACGTTTGGTTCAGCGTTTTTTTTTTAAAAAAAAAAACCCGATTTAATAAGCCCGAAGGTGAAGCTTTTTGCAGATGCGTTTTGGTGGGTTAATTTATAACCATCATTATGGGCATTTAATGCCCTGCCACTGCATCATCTGTTGTACGAATTGCATCAGTGTTTCCCTCCTCTCTTCACTTAACCGAGTGAAGCACATCACCATTTTCGACTGGATCTCCAAAGCTCGTCCCTCTCTCGCTCGGCGGCCGGAACATGGTGAAGCCGTGGTGTTGGAGCAGTTGAAGCCTGTTAGAGCAAGCGTTTCACCCAAGAGGGGGGGTGAATTGGGTGATCTTAAAGATTTCGTTGCAAATATAAAATTTGACGTTGAAATTAAAACAGGAAAGAGTAAGGAGAAATATCACCGAAGTGTACACCGGGATTTATACTGGTTCGGCCACAACCACTTTGACCTACGTCCAGTCCTCAGAGCTTATCTGAGAGTTTCACTATAACTTCCAAGATTAAGTGGGTTCTTGGCACCTCAGTACAAGCAAGTTCCTACACCTAGACACTCGCTCCCCCTTACAAGTTGTAATTCAATCACAACTCAAGGTTCCACAACCTTAAGTTACCTCAATAACAAATATTGAGTTTGAATGAAATATCTCTCTCACAGAGTGAATAAGAATCACTGAAGCATAGAATTACAAGTATAATGAAAAACAGAGTAATGAACTTGATGATACGTTCGTGAGTGTGTTCTTGTCCATCTCTCTGTTCAGATGTTCCTATATATATAGATACGTTGGTAATGATTGCTGGAACATATTTCTTTATGTCCGTTGGAGCGTGCGCAGCCACTATTGACTTTTCCAGTATTTGAAAAACATACGTTGCGGTAGGTTACGGTCGGTGGCATTTAAGCGTTGCTTTTGACTTTCCTTATTTGGTAAGATCTCTTCATTGTTTATCTGTTGAAATGCTAAGAATACTAATATAATGAAAAGTTAATCAAATAGGAAACAAGACAATGACCGTTGGAATGATTTCAAACTTTCTGGGTTTGCTTACTCGAGTAGCTACTCGAGTATCCCTTGAAGTTTACTCGAGTACTTACTCGAGTATAATCGGGAAAGCTTCGTTTAATTTTCAGTCAACAGACAAATATAAGATTACTCGGGTAGTGCATGGAATAACTAAATTTCAAACCTTTGAAAATTCATGTTTACTCGGGTACCTACTCGAGTAATGCATTCACAACTTCATAGGTTACTCGGGTACCAACTCGAGTAAACCTTCAAATAAATTTGATTACTCGATGTTCTACTCCAGTAATGTTGGCAGGATTTCAAGGCTTAGAGCACATCAAGTCTGATTACCTTGTTACTCGAGTAAACTTACTTTTTGTATATAACTTACCCGGGTAATGACTTGAGGTTTTCCTTCAACATAACATTGCTTACTCGAGTTCATACTCGAGTAATCCACTTAAAATAGAACATTAAATACATGCATACTAGAGTAAAGACTCGAGGAAAGTGAGATAAACTTAAATCAAGTTATTCGGGTACTACCTTCAAGTTTGCACTTACCTTAGTGTGTTACTCGAGTACCTACTCGAGTAACATTGGCAGTGGTACAAAGTGCCGAGAGCAACACATTTTCAGAAACAGAGTTATTCGAGTACTTACTCGAGTATCATTGGCAGGCCGAGAGCAACTAGAAGTTTTTCATATGGTTACTCGAGTAGCTCCTCGAGTAACATTGGCAGGCCGAGAGCAACTCCAAGTTTTTACCTGGTTACTCGAGTAGCTACTCGAGTAATATTGGCAGGCCGAGAGCAACTTGAAAATACTTAAACTATTACTCGAGTACTTACTCGAGTAACGTTGACAGGTTACTGCAAGGTGCTTCTGGTTACTTCAAGTTTTGGCTCATTACTCGAGTACCTCCTCGAGTAATGCCTTAGAAAACTTGCTTCTGATCAAGTTTCTCAGCTTTTTCTCTTGGCCTTTCTTCATTACTCCAATGCTTACCTCAAGTGATGCTTATCCCTGTTATTCCTTTGCTCAAACTTGTTTATTAATCACTTCTTTTTCATACCATTCTTTTGTTATCATCAAAACATGAGATCTAACAAAGCCGAGTCTAGTGGTTGCGGTGGTGTGGCTGGTTGTTCGAGTTCTCGGTGATCTTCCAATTTCCAGTCTAAGCCGGACCGTTGGTGGAGGTGAGGTTCGACGGTGTCTTGCGGTGTTAGTTCAGCCATTTTGTTCACACACGGTGGTGGATCTGTTGTTTCTTCGTATTTCTAGCCAGTGTAGAGGGTGGTGTTGCGAAGTTGTCCTCCGGTCGTCCGTCGGTGAGTCTGCTGTGCGCACTGCTGTCGGTCCTCCCTCCATTTGCAAGGTAAGCTTCGCAAGTTGCATTTTAGATGAAAGTCGATCTGTATTTGCTGGTGGTGGCTATGTGTGTTATGTTTTTCGTTTTGTGTGATAATGGCATTGGTTCCTGAAGTTGTCGATTGCAGCCTCTGTTTCGTTTCCTCTGATTATAGTCGATCTGTACACGAATACGTCCCTTGCTTGCTCTGCTTCCCAGTTTTAAATAAGTCAGAATCCTCTTCTTACAGATTGAAGTTTAACTTTGATATATCATTATAGAATAAATCTAGTTTATAGCCCTTTAATAATATGAGTTGAAGCAATTTGAGTTTTGAGTTTTGAATCGTGCCTTTCGTTCAGAGTCTCTGTCTGGTTTTTTTTTTTTTGCCAGCTAGTGTTATACGTGTTGCTCTGTTTTGCTTATCGGTGAACTCTGTAACTTTTTCTTGTCTTTTTTGTTCTCGTGTTGCTTTGTTTTGCATCTCTTCACCCTTCAAAAACCACTTGCTGGTTGAATTTGCTGCTGCTCACCCTTTCAGAACTTGATCAATTTCTAAAATTAGGTGTGTATATAATGAGGCTGTTTTGTAATGCTTTAATTATATTCAACTGCATTTGGACCAAAATAATTGATTCATGTTATCAAAAGGGGAAAAAATTAGAATTGATCTCAATTTGGAGAACTTGTTTGGAAGAGCCATGAATGATATTTTTGACTTTGTCCTCCAAGAACAGGAGATTTCTTGTTTCACTTTACCAGTAGTGTCTTCTGCATTGAAGCAAATGCTTGATGTATCCATTTATCAATTATGTTGAAAACATTGGTGAATTAGTTAATGAAGCTTAAAGAACTAGCAGGTAAAGACCAATATCAATGACAACTTTCTCTGGCAAAAAAAAACAAGAGACTTGAAGTTTTCTTCTTTATTTTTTTTTCCATCGTCTGAGGTGAATCTTTAGGGGAGCCGGTTAGGATATAAACATGCATTGTCTTTATGTTTAAGAAAAAGGGAAACGAGTATTTTGCAGAATTATGTAGTTATGTTGGCTAAAGTTGCATGATATTGATTCTTCTATATGTCATCAACATTTATGTAAAGTGAAACTTTTCCATAGAAAGATGAATGACAGAGCGTTATGGGATGATGCGTCCACTGAGATATTTGTCTACGCCATGGTTGACCAAATCTTAAAAAAAGAACGACGAGGGTTGTCTTTTTCAAAAGATGGTTGGGAAGCTATTATTGCTACATTCAACGAGAAAACTGGGAAAGCGTATGACAAGAAACAGTTAAAAAATAAGTTTGATATGTTAAGGAAGGATTTAAGGACTTGGGATGCGTTAATAAAAGATATCGGTGTGGGCCGAGAGCTTGGAACCGAAAATGTCGTTGCTTCGGCCGAGTGGTGGCAGCGCAAATGTCAAGTTAGTGATACCTACTGAAACTTATAATGTTGCAAAATAGTAATTCAGTTGTAATATAGTTAATGGCTTTGTTACTTGTCTGTATGCAGGAGAATTCGACGTATAGAAAGTTTCGTCGTTATCCCTACTTTAAGGATGCCATTGGAGCCATAGATGGAACTCACATCAAGTGTGTGATCACTGGTCCCAACCGGGAAAGATATATTGGGAGAAAAGGTTATACAACACAGAACGTAATGGCTGTATGCGATTGGGATATGTGTTTTACGTTCGTGTTGGCGGGTTGGGAAGGATCTGCACATGACGCTCATGTGTTTGAAGCTGCTGTCTCAAATCCAGCTTAGAATTTCCCTCATCCACCTGCAGGTTTATTTTAAGCCCATTCAGTGTAATTACTTTCTGTGCGCACTTTGCTTAATCTAACACCTTCAAAATGATTTGTGTCATTCATTAGGCAAATATTACTTAGTCGACGCTGGATATCCCACACCAGTTGGGTATCTTGGTCCCTACAGATGTCACCGTTATCACCTGGCAGAATTTCAGCGTCGACCTGGTTTGGCAAATGCTAAAGAGACCTTCAATTACTATCATTCCAATTTGCGGTCAACTATTGAAAGGACTTTTGGCATGTGGAAGAATAGATTCGAATTATTGCAAAAAATGCGCAAATTGTAACATCCTAATTTTTATATAATTATAATTATGAAATTAATAATAATTTTTAGGTAAAAAGAAAAGAAGAATTTAGTTAAAATATATTTTTAAAATAATAATATATATATATATATATATATTTAAATAAATTAATAATTATAAATAAATAAATATTATAAAAATAGAATAAAATAATATATATATATATATATATTAAAAGAAAGAAAAGTGTGGGCGCCCGTTGGCGCCCACCACATTGAAAAAACGAGGGAGGCACACAAAGTGCCTCCCACCATTCATTAAATGAAAACTGGGGAAGGCACGCAGTGTCTTCCGCAGTTTTCAAAGAGGAGGGGGATTATAAATACCCCCTCTCCCCCGTCCTCACTCCACACACCTCAAGTGTGGAGAAAGGCGTAAAATGAAGCATTAGTAGGAGTATTTTCACATCTTTGGAGATCGATAAGGACTCAATATTACTTCTCATCTTAAAATTATTTTTATGGAAATGTTCTAAATACTTTTCTCTTTCTTATGGTAATAATTTTATGATGATTAGAGAAAATTTTAAGATTATGATTTTGGATAAATTTGAGTTTTATTAATATAAGGCTATAGGAATGTAGAGGATAATTAATAGTTAATTTTAATCAAGTTACTTTTGTTACTTAATTAGCATATAATTTTATAATGAAATCTTTACATAACTAATCTATGAATAATTCTATATTAGGCTTTTTAACCGATTAAATTTAGGTTAAATAATTTATTTGGATTATTAGAGGTATTCTTGAGGTTTTAATCGGTTTAGATTTTTTTTAGGATGATGATTTATAATTTAGCCATTTTATAAATTGATTATTGTAGATTGATTTTTGGCGTATATTTGAGCTCTTGGATTAGAAGCTTGTGATTATAATTTTGCTTTGGCGAAAGGTAACCACTTTCCACTTATTATCTCTGTTGATATGCTGTTTGTGAGTATTTTGATATTTACTCCAATGAGTAAAGGTTTATTGTGATTGAGAAAGTTTTCATTATATTGTGAAGTATTTTGATATAAAATAGCTTTGTGGAATTTTATGATTTGAAATGAGAAAATTATGTATATATTCGGGAAAATCCCATTGAAATAATTATTGATAAATTATTGTGATAATGGGTTTGGGATAAGATGGAGTATGTTATTTTACCACGTGGTATAGCCTCCATTGGTGCACGATGGTTGGCTGTTTATTGTCCCACCAGTTTCAATGAGGGACTGCCCCACCAGTTTCAATGAGGGGCTGCGACACCGAAAGACCCATGGTCCGGGGCACGTGTTCTGAGGGTTTGGCCGATCCTCATGACGTGACCGGTGAGCTTTTTGAGTGGCCAGTCACATGGTTAGTAACTTAGCCCATGGGTCTAGTCGCGTGGAAATAAGGCGGTTCGGTTGGATTGATGGGAGGCAATGGGAATTATAATAAGAAATTTATGTATAAAATTGTGATATTGAATTTTTATAAATTGCTATATAAATTGTTCCACTTAGCACCTCATGAACACATGTTAGCATGTGTAATGAGTCGGATAGCTGGTTACTGAGGCTTTTGTCTCACCCCGTTAATTTAACATTTTTCAGGTGATAATTCTCTTGCTGGAATGTCGGGAGGAGCTCCTGAGGCATAGATATATTTCTATAGCCTCTTGTAGTTTATTATGTGTTGAATGAATGTACATTGCCACTTATTAGGGACCTTATTTTGTAAACTCTAAATTCCTCTTCGTACTCTGTTTATCATATAAAGTTGGGTGACCTTGGTTTTGAAATGGAAATGTTTGATATGATAACTGTAGGAACTTAAATCTTTTATTACCATGGTAGAGTTCTCAAATAGTTACTTGAACTCTTTTCTACCATGGTAATGACTTAAATCTTTTATTACCATGGTAGAGTTCTCAAATAGATACTTGAACTCTTTTCTACCATGGTAATGACTTCAATCTTTTATTACCATGGTAGAGTTTTCAAATAGTTACTTGAACTCTTTTCTACCATGGTAATCTTTCTTTCTTTTAAAAAAAAAAATGAAATGAGTAATTTTTTAAAGATAAGTTAGTATTATATTATTATTAAGGAGAGGATCTCACACAAATACTCCTACCCAACGCAAGTCCGCTTAGTTGTGGCAACTATGGCCATTCATAACTTTATTAGGAGAAATTCTCAGAGTGATGTTGATTTTGGCGCAGCAGAAAGTGCCAATGTAGCTCAGGAAGATAATAATATTGTAGAAGATGCGGCTTCCTCGTCCAATGTTGCTGCGACATCTTCAACCAGAATGAATCGCATTCGTGACATGATTACACAGCAACTTGTAAAGAATTTATGATCCCAATTAGTTATGTAATAGTTTTTTGTGAAATTATGTAATTTCCTAAGTTATTTGGTTTTTTGAGCTCAACGTTACCTACGTTTGGACTTCGTACCACAATTGTGGCCATTGAAATTCTAGATTGGGAGTTATTTGCTCTAGTGGCTTAATAGAGTGAATCACAATGTGTTTATGCTGTTATAATTTCTGAAATTTCATTCCTAGTTTGGACTTCATTTTACGATTTACAAGTTTGTATTTTAGATATCTTCTAGGCCCAGATGTTATGTTACTTTTGGATATCGCATATATGATCTATCTAAAATTTGAAGAATATACAAATACCCTTCAACTTTTTATTTATAAAACGCACTTATACAATCGCTAATCCAAACATGTTTTGACTTATGAAAAAACACGTTTTCAATTGCTCATCCAAACATAAATCACGAATCAAAATTGACTTTTCTTTTAAGTCATTTTTAATAAGTCAGAATCACAATAAGTCATTTTTCCTACCGCTATCCCAAACACACACATAATTCGAGATAACACAAGCTCATGGATCTGTGGTTTTCAAAAGAACACGGGTTTCAATTTGGGCTCATCTGCAGCAGAAATTCAAGCGATATGACTTGGCTTGCAAATATGTAAATCTATTAGGTTAAAGAAAATCAAGTTGTATTCTGATTCCACTTAAGCTATACAGCTGTTGATAGAGGCAAATGGGCGATTTCATCCGCTCAACATGGAATTAGAGGAAGTTAGATATTTGATTTATTCAGATTGGGATTTAGAGATCTGCTATTTATATAGAAAAGCACTAAAAGGTGTTGATTTTTTGGCCAAAATGATATTAGGATTGAACAATGAGCAATGTTACAAGTTTCATTCAGCTTTTTGTTCAGATCAAATATTAGTTAATCTAAGTTATGATTTGGTGATCGTTAGTTGGATTTTTTTGGGAGATTTATGATATAAGGGCTTTATATCGACTCTCAAGAGTTAAACTCTTGTTTGTGTAGTGAGAGAGAGAGAGAGAGAGAGAGAGAGAGAGAGTTGCTGTTTACGCAAGTGGTTATTGATAAATGAAATGTTATTCTTGCCTTCCAGTAAGAGAGAGAGAGAGTGTGTGTGAGTTGCTGTTTACGCAAGTGGTTATTGATAAACGAAATGTTATTCTTGCCTTCCCGTAATGGTCGTGACAAGTTGGCATTCATTTTTTTTTTTCTTTTTTGAAATTTTATGAGAGACGGACTCACGTTTTCAAATTTAAAAACAAAGCCTTGCTAATTGCTATTATACTCTCGTTTTGACAGCCTTCACCGTATTACTGTATATCGCAGCACCTTACTTAGGAACGAGAAAGCAAACCCTTAATAAAAATTTTACCGTAGCCCAACACGAATTTGCTCGCTGGTCGGCGGCAATCTTTTTTTTTCACAATCGCATCTGATGCAGCCAGGCTCGCTCCCAGCGGGCTTTCTTTCTCCTTTCTGATTTTTATTTTTAATGAAAGAAATACAGACCACACTCGTAATGAAGCCCTTCTTGTCCCTCTGCCTCATGGATGCATTTTGGACATGTAAAGAAAGGCATTGCATTTTTATTCTTTTACGTGGGTGCTTCCATAACTTGTTATCAAATGTGTACTTCATTAAAGTTCATGCATATTTACATAATCTGGAAACAAAACATTATTTCATATTTTTCATCGAATAATTATTTGAAAATTTAAAATTTCATATGAAATCCTTTTCAAATATTTGATGTGGTAATTTTCATGAGATGAATGAATATAAGTATGGTGGATAAAAAAGGGGAATAAAAATGAGAGGCATCCTTCTTCGTTCTTCCTTATCTGGAATCGGAAGGCTGGAATAGGATGCAAGAAAACCGGCAGAGTCTGCTAAATGGGTAGGACCGCCATGTGTCGGTTCCCCAGTCTCTTAGAAAATCACTGACAACAACGCAGCAGCGGCTCTTCCCTAAGATAAAGCCTATAGTCCAAATTCTTCTCCTTTCTCTTCTTCAGACTCATTTTCCCTGATGCTCTTCCCCGCCTTTTCTTTAAAAAAAAGTTGTAATTGTGAAGGGGCGCGATAATGTCGTCTCCAAAGGGCAAAGCATTGCCAAATGCCGACAACTGCCTCCACTAAGGGTCTGTTTGGCAAAGCGGTGGGCAGCCCCCACTGCTCGTTTAGTAAAAAAGAAGCACAGTGGCCCAATTTGATCTTCCGCTAGTGCATGTCCGGGCGATGCTCTGTTTCGCTGCTCCGTTTCACTGGTTCGAGTGTTCGAAGGAAGAAGAAGACAAGAAGACGGTTTGGTCAAATTAGATTTGACCAAGAACTTCTTTGCAAACTTCAAAAGTTTTTAAGGAAGGATTAATTTAAAAATTTTTGAAATATTTGTAGGGTTAACTGTAATTTATGAAACATTTGGGTCATTTTTGTGATTTCTCCTATCCCTTTTCTTCATTCACGGGTAATTTTCATAAATTCTGGGGTACTTTTCTGTAATTTTCTCTAATCCTCAAATTAGTGCTTAATCATATAATAATGTCCCAAAAAATGCATTAATATGACTTATTGTATTTTATCAAATTTTAATTTTAATTTAATTTTTCACTTCAGTTATCACAATATATACAAATAATATATATATGATTCATGCCTTTTTTAGTCATTTTACATCTAAACAAGCTTTTCAAACTCTAATCCAAACAGGTTCAAGGTTAGGAAAAAAAGTCACTTCTGTCACCGCTAATTCAAACACAAATCACATTTACATTTTCACTTTTTTTCCTACCTTACTTTTTCAAAAGTCAGGTTGTAAAAAAAAAAATCACTTCTCGATCGCTAACCCAAATGAGCACTTATTTGGTAGCCCACGGCTATACTGTTCCCAAATTCTTATTACTCCTACCTTAGTTGTTGCCACGTCCGCTGCTGACATTTCTCAATATAAAAAAAAATTGTTTGAATGTTATATATCAATCTTTTGTTTTTATCATGGGAATTTTCTAGAGCCGGGAAATCGAGCTGAGCTCGTCGGGCCGGCCCGTTTAAACCCTATTAAATTTTAGGCCGAGCTTATAAATTGGAGCTTTCAAAGGAAGTTGAGCTTAAAAGGGCCAGCCTGTTAGGCCCTTTTAATTTTTTTTGCCCCTGCCCCCTCCCTGCCCCTTTCCCAGTCGCCCCTTGTCCATAAATTCTTGATATTTTTACTCCTCAAGTAGAGTTTACTACACAAAGTGAAGTATAGTCAAATGTCCTTAAAATTGATGATAGTGGTGAAGATAAAAATGATAGTCGTCATACTATTGTTGTGTAGAGGTTAGATTGTTTAGTTTCTTGCCTTCTTATGCTTTGATCTTTATGTGAGTTATTATGGGCATGATTTTACTCTTGACTATGCATTAGTAATTGTGTTTGTTTCTTACGTAAGACATGTTTAAACTTTAATACTGACAACATTTATGTGTTAAATTAGAACTTTGTATATCTCTCTAAAAGAAAATACACAGGAAAAATAGTTAAATATTGTGAAAAAGACTTTCCGACCCTGCAGGCCGACCCTGATTCCCAACTCTAGAATTTTCTATCCCAACCCCAACCAGAACTGAGATCAGGATTAGGACCACTCCTGAGGTCCCATTACTAGTCTTTGTTCCAGTTTTTCTTATTTTTTACCTTATAAATTAAGTTATCTTTTTATTTTTGTATTTTTTTTGACCCATAAATTAAGTTATTACTCCCTCCGGTCTTGATTATAAAATAATGTTGACTTTTTTGAAGAAATTAAAGAAGCTAATTATATTACTCTAGAGTATTTTTATTTTTATTTTTATTTTTTTTTCAAACTAATTAGTTTAATTAATAAATTAATATATAATATAATGATACATAGCATATGATATGATTAAGTGTGTGTTTGGCAAAGCTTTTTTTAATAGCTTCTGGAGAAAAAGTGAAGAATAGCTTTTAGAGAATAGATTATGAGAAAAAAATGATTTTGATAAAGTAAGAGTGTTTGGATGTTATGGTCAGAATAGCTTTTTTCATGGTCAAATTACTAAAAAGGACATTAGTTTTTTGAATAATTACATGTAAGGGATAAATTTATATTATATGCATTATTAAACATTTAATGTTTAATAAATTAAAAAAAATTCGAAATAAATTTTTAAAAAATTATAATAATAAAATTAGTCAAATATACAATATCAAAAAATATATAAAATTATGAATTAAACTGAAATTTGATGTAAATTTAAATGATTAAATATATACTTTAATCTATAAAAAATGATGAATTTAAAAATAAATATTATATTTTTATAAATGGAGGGAAATGAATTTGGTCCGTGATATGAAGCATTAACAAGGAGCCAACAATTGGCAGGAAAAAAAAAAGAAGGGGCCAACGGATTCCTGACGTTGATAATTGTGAAGAGTGATGATTAGTGATAGAGAAAAAGAGAAAGAGAGAAAGATAAAGCTCAAAAAAATAGATTCTTCCCAAACCAAGGTTTGGGCCTCCCAAACCATGGTTTCACATACAAAATGGATTCTGAAAAAATTGTGAGTGTTTGGATGAATTTTTTATAAACCATGGTTTGGCCTCAAAAGCAATTTTTTTAATTGCATCCAAACACTCTCTAAGTAACTTATTTAGAATCTCTCCCAAAAAAGTCAACTGTTTTATATTTAGGATCGGAGGCAGTATTTTATAAGATGTGTATCACATCTTTAATTGGAGTTAAACTGTATATATCGTGATATTAATCATAACTATATAATACTCCCTCTTGTCCTAAATATAAAACAGAGTTGACTATTTTTTGGAGATATTAAGGAAGCTAAATAAGTTATTTAAATATATAATATGTTATGTATCATTAAATTATATATTAGTTTATATGTTAGGCAAAATAGTTTGGAGAAAAAGCGATAAATATAAATATTTTAAAGTAATTTAATTAGCATCCTTAATATTTCTAAAAAAAATAAATTTATCTTATATTTAGGACCGGAGGGAGTATATAAAGATAATACAAAGATGATGATGATGATGATAAATGTTATTTTTCAATTTTAGATGTTATTCTTCAATTTTAAATCAATTTGTGTGATTATTATAGTTTTGTTAGGAGTTAAATGATCACTTTAAACCAAGGTTCTGAAACCCGGACCAATCAGGGTATTGGGTCAAAAGTCAGTGGGTTATATCGGAGTTAGACGAGGGTTAACTTGATATTAGACCAGTAAGAAAGTGAAGATTTCAGAGTTATTAATACGAAATTATGAATAAAATATTAAAAAAAAACAAAAACCAAACCGCTCAAAAGACAGTCAAACAAGGGTCAACTACCAGACCAAACCAGGAGGACCACCGATTGACCGGTTCCTAACCAAAACCGGCCTGTCTAATCTAGTTTGGTTTTCAAAACACGGCTTTTAAACATTGAATGATGAAAAAAATTAATTAATATCATAATATATTTTAAATTTAATATTTTTTTTCAAAAAATCTGGATTTTCTAATCTTGGGACCGAACCAGGATTGAGATGCAGTTTGCATCCCAGCCAAAAACCAAGGCCAGGATTGGGGGATCCCGGTCTTGACCCGGGCTTTGAACACTTCTAGTTGGTAATGCTAGATAGCAAGAAGTCACATTTAAATATTAACTATATTAAATGAAAAAAATGATAAATAAATATTAACTATTCTTTAAAAAGACTTATACTGTGAATCAAGACATTATTCCAAAAATTGGATTGGGAAACCAAATTGTTTTTTTTTTTCTTTTTTTGGGAAACCAGTAGAGAACAAGAAGAAAAGCTGCCATTCACCCGTCCGAATAGGTTTTTTTTTTTTTTTTTAATGCCAAAACCCGTCCGAATAGTTAAGGCAGGTAAAAGCGGACTTTTTTTTTTTTTGGACTGAGGTAAAAGCGGACGTGGGAATTTATTGTCATTAGTCTAAAAGATTTACAAGGTGGCCTTATACAAAAATCTAGGCAATATACTAGACTTATATACCACCCACGCAGTGCAGCCCATTTTATAAATTTTTTTAATGGAAAGACTTGTAAATAAATACATATATATAATATAATTTTTATAAAAAGTTACACTTTTATGCGTCATAAACCACACAAGTTAAACTTTCATGTCTGTATTTGCTCGCTATCTATTTAAATAAAAGAAGAAGACACACGTTGAAAACTATAATAGTTTTGATATCTATTACTTTTTTCAGTACAAATATAAACTCAGTTGATTTTGTTTGGAAAAATTAAAGAAGTTAAATAAGTTATTTAATCATATCATATATTATGTATTATTAGGTTATATATCAATTATAAGTTAAGCAAAATAGTTTTAAAAAATGATAAATATTATTAGTTTAAAATAATTTAATTAGTTTTTTTAATATTTTTTAAAAAAATAACTAAATCTTATATTTAAGATCGAAATGCAGAAGTAATACATATTTCTTTGTGTAATCACGATATTAATAAAAAATTAATGTGACCATATCTCTAAATAATGTTCTAAAGTTGAACAAAATAGATTTTGGAAACTTTTTGATTCCCTTAGTTTATGTAATAATTTCAACGATTAATAACAACTATTTAAGTCTATGTAATAAAGTTAATACTAAATCAAGAATTTTTTTTTTGGAACAGAAAATGAATAAGAATTTAAGTTGCGATAATGTCCTAATTTGATAATAACTTTTTATGAAAATTTTAGTTGGAATTCTTCAATTTCATTTTTGTTTAAATAACTTGAGATTTTGACGGATGTCAGGATGTGGTCTCTCCCCTCACCAAACAAATTACATGGTGGGACGGGGGTTGGTGAACAACCGGTAATCTCCGGTAATGCTCAACGTCACTCACCAACCCGGACAAATCTCCGGTAATGCTTAACGTCACTCACCATGCTATGTGCCTCTCCTGCCTCTTTGAAAAGAATCCACCACCGCTCGTTCCAGTACCCGGTCCATGAACTGGTATAAATTGGGCGACTCTTGTTGAGATACGGCGTCTTTCCTTCTAACCCAGTCATCCGTAGTTTTCACTCTTTCGAGGAATCTGGTTCGAGCGAGCGTCAAACCTAATCTTCGTTGCAGATCCTTTGTTCGGTGCCCGACTCGCTCCAGGTTATCTTGCCTCTTAATTTTCCTCTTCATACCTTCTCTCGCATCCATTTTCGATGTCTCCTTTTAACTGTCGGGCTTGTTATCGGATGTTTATGGCTTTGATGAGTAAATGGCCTTCGTCTTGTCCATTGCAGACCATCTTCGTTATAGATCTTAGTGTTTCGCTTAGGATAAACTCTATACTTGTTTTAAGTTCACCTTGCCATACCTATTGTCTTTTGTAATTATGGAATGCCTTTTTGCCAATTATATGATGCCCCTAGTGCTCTGGATATCCTAAATCCATTTAAATTGTTATTTCCGCTGATTCGGTTTTCTGGTTCAGAGTTTTGTTGTATTCTACTGGTGTTTTCTCTCATATTCTGATTGATTTACATTTATTGTTTACAAACCTTAGTAGCAGCGGTGCTGTGTCTGTTGATTTTCATATTTTCACTGTGATCTAAGTTTCTCCCGTTGCCTGCACTAATTCTAGAAAGTGAGCAGTTCTTTCTGGATTTTTTTTTATTACATTTCATTCCATTCTCTTTTCAGTCTATCTACTAAAAATCAGAAATGTAACTCGTTAGGTTGTTCACTCGCAATGAAGGGTACGATTTAATTTCCGGAACTAATCGTGTAACTAGTTGTATTTTATAGTTTGAATTTTTAGCATGAGTTGCAGAATCGGTTGTCCTAGTGCGCGAGAAATATCTTCATTTTTTCTCCTTTTGCTTTCTTCGAAGATGAACTTCTACAAGGAAAGGATAAACTATGTTTAGTAATTAAAAAGTAGAAACTATTTTTTAGCCATTTTGTTGCTTCTCTTATCGTAGCATAAAACATATTCATTTTAGTATTCCCTCTAAATTTATTGTTATAGATGGATTTATTCCTTTTCATCATAATCTCAGATTTCAGTTATATTCTATCCTTGCATGAGCTGGTTTGCTTTTTCCATAGCAACCCGGGTACTTTTCTGCTGTTGGTACTCAAGTTTTGTGTGCTTTGTTAGTCCTAATATTTTGTTTTCTTTTGTTTGTGTAGCTTGAGTAATGGAGACCTTTCTGTTCACTTCTGAATCTGTCAACGAGGGTCACCCTGACAAGCTTTGTGACCAGGTCTCTGATGCAGTGCTCGATGCCTGCCTTGAACAGGACCCCGACAGCAAGGTTGCCTGTGAAACTTGCACCAAGACTAACATGGTCATGGTCTTTGGAGAGATTACAACCAAGGCCAACATAGACTACGAGAAGATTGTTCGGGACACATGCCGTAACATTGGATTTGTCTCAGATGAGGTTGGTCTTGATGCTGACAAATGCAAGGTTTTGGTGAATATTGAGCAGCAGAGCCCTGATATTGCCCAGGGCGTCCATGGCCACTTTACCAAGCGCCCAGAGGAGGTTGGTGCTGGTGACCAGGGTCACATGTTTGGGTATGCCACTGATGAAACTCCTGAATACATGCCATTGAGCCACGTCCTTGCAACCAAGCTTGGAGCACGCCTTACCGAGGTTAGGAAGAATGGTACGTGCGCTTGGCTGAGACCAGATGGTAAGACACAAGTAACAGTTGAGTACTACAATGACAACGGTGCCATGGTTCCAGTCCGCGTTCACACGGTCCTCATTTCCACTCAGCATGATGAGACGGTCGACAATGAACAAATTGCTGCTGATCTCAAGGAGCATGTTATCAAGCCTGTAATCCCTGAGAAGTACCTAGATGACAAGACTATCTTCCATCTTAACCCTTCTGGCCGCTTTGTCATTGGAGGACCTCATGGAGATGCTGGTCTCACTGGAAGAAAGATTATCATTGATACTTATGGTGGTTGGGGGGCCCATGGTGGTGGGGCCTTCTCTGGGAAGGACCCCACCAAGGTTGACAGAAGTGGTGCTTATGTTGCCAGGCAGGCAGCGAAGAGTGTTGTGGCAAATGGGCTTGCCCGCAGGTGCCTTGTGCAAGTTTCTTACGCTATTGGTGTGCCTGAGCCATTGTCAGTTTTTATCGACACATATGGAACTGGAAAGATTCCTGAGACGGAGATTCTTCAACTCGTGAAGGAGAATTTTGACTTTAGGCCAGGGATGATCACCATTAACTTGGACCTCAAGAGGGGTGGCCATAGGTTTCTCAAGACGGCAGCTTATGGACACTTTGGAAGGGAAGACCCAGACTTCACTTGGGAAGTTGTGAAGCCACTTAAGTGGGAAAAGCCTCAAGCTTAGAGAGCTACGGATGGTAACTACCTTTTTTTTTTTTTTTTTGCCTTCTATAGTAACCACCTTTTTACTAGTTTGTAGACGAATAATTCGCTTGTTCTGGTTGCTGATTGTCCATTCTCCATCCAATGGTTGATGTACCCATTCGGCCCATAAGACTTAATATGTTTTTTTGCCCCTTTTTTTTTCCCATTTGTTACATGTTTAATATTTTACCAGTGTCTAGGGGTGAGCATCGGTTTTTCGGTTCGGTTTTCGGTAAAAACCGAAAAAACCGAACTACCGAACTAAAGAAAAGTATGAAACCGAACCGAAACCGAACAATCGAAATAACCGAACTGAAATTATTCGGTTCGGTTTCGGTTTTGTAAGAAAAAACCGAAATTTTTTTAGCTTTCTTTTTTGGGTAAAGGTGCATCCAGCACCCCGAACTATTTTTGGAGATGCAATCAGCACCCTAAAGTATTTAAGGGTGCAATCAGCACCCTAAACTATTTTTGGGGTGCAATCAGCACCCTAAACTATTTTTTGAGGTGCAATCAGCACCCTAGAGTATTTAATGGTGCAATCAGTACCCTAAACTATTTTTGGAGATGCAATCAGTACCCTAATATATTATAAATGGAATAATTATACCCTTTCACTAACAGAATACTAACTCCGTTTGCTAATATACTATTTTCTTTCAGTATTTAAGGCTGCAATTTTGCCTCTAATGTAGTAAAAATAGAGCAATTGCACCTCCAAAAATTTGAACTTTAGCAAACGGAGTTAGTATTCTGTTAGTGAAAGAGTGTAATTGTTCCATTTTGATACATTAGGGTACTGATTGCACCTCCAAAAATAGTTTAGGGTGCTGATTGCACCTTTAAATACTCTAGGGTGCTGATTGCACCTTTAAATACTCTAGGGTGCTGATTGCACCTTTAAATACTCTAGGGTGCTGATTGCACCCCAAAAAATAGTTTAGGGTGCTGATTGCACCCTTAAATACTTTAGGGTGCTGATTGCACCTCCAAAAATAATTTGGGGTGCTGGATGCACCTTTACCCTTCTTTTTTTACTTCAAATATCTGAATTTTAAACCATCAAAAATTAATACAAATTATAAAATTGAATAACCTAATCAAGATCCAAAGAAAAATGATATAAAACAAAGTATAGACAACATATTATATATATGATCAATGTAGTTTGGAGTACCCAATATTCCAATAATTGAACCAAAAATAGGAAGGTTTTTTAGAGATGCAGAATAAATGTATTCAATATTACTTAATCTAAAGAAAGCATAACAAAAATTCAAAAAGATGAATATCCAATGATATATCATTCTTTGTCTTGCATCCGGATTTTCAGTTGTGGTATACTATTTTAATATTTTATGTTTTTCGGTTTAAACCGAAATTTTTTTAAAAAAACCGAACCGAACCGAAAAACCGAAGAAAACCGAACATGCACCGAAAACCGAAAAAACCGAACCGAAAAGACTGAAATTGATTCGATTCGATTCGGTCTTCGGTTTCGGTTCGGTTTTGCTCACCCCTACCAGTGTCCCAATGAATGCGTCTGAGTTTTGTCCCATTTGATGGCAATGGAAATGGTGAAAGAAAAAACCGTCTTTACTGCAATCTTTAGCAATCTCAGTTATTTTTTGTCCGTCACAAAATGACAAACAAAACTTAATGCGAGTCAAATATTATAAATTAGCACACTATTCACAAGCTAAATATGTTTTTTCTGCACGCGTATTGGAATTTTGTCCTAATTGACGGTGGTGGAAAGTGAGGGGTAAACCGTTCAAAACAATTCATACGTTGGTAGAAGACTCAACAGCCCAAAAGGATTGGAATTTGGGCCTGGAGGAGACAGCAAGCGAGGGTGTCCGTTTATGGGGAGGGATGGACCAATTAATTTACCATTCTCCCATTTCATATTACA
The DNA here is from genome assembly GCA_963855925.1 of Inga laurina. NCBI lineage: Eukaryota > Viridiplantae > Streptophyta > Magnoliopsida > Fabales > Fabaceae > Inga > Inga laurina. The sequence goes on along the minus strand of OY979703.1, from coordinate 3,001,541 downwards.
ATTTTTATTTTTTATTTGTTATATAAATTAATTTACACACTAATATGGAACAAAGAAACCATGAGTATTAATATCGAAAAAATCATGAGAAGAAAAAAAAAGGAGCCTGAGACAGATTAACAATACCTTGTAAAAAAAGGAGCCATGTTTCTGTCAAAAAGTCAGCGAATAATCTGCAGGAATACTCAAATTGTATAAATAATAAATCATATTCCAATAATTTAAACTTTTAATACTACTTTTTAATCCTTAATATAAAATCTAGTTAGTTAATACGAAGATATTAGAAAAACTAAATAAATTAATTTTTTTACTTAAACTAAATAAATTACTTTAAAATAATTATATTTATTATTTTTCTCAAAAATTAATTTTTTTAATTAATAAACTGATATATATAATTTAATGATATAGATAAATATTTTAAAGAAATCATATCACCTATTATAATTAAATAATTTATTTAATTGAGTCTTGTACGGAGAGGTAGAGGAACGGGGAGTATATTATAGTATAGGCTTTTCCTTGAGTCTGAAATTTGCAGTGGGCCACGGACCCCACAACCCTTTCAGACTCGCCATCATATTATATTATTTTTATACACTATCATTAAAACATGCGATAAGCATATAACTATCAATTTGACATCACATGCCATGGTGTATTGACTTTTCTTTTCGAATCATGGCGCAATGAATTATGTCACAGAAACAGAAATTATCATCCAAAAATCTCAATATTTATTTATTTCGAAACAACAGTTCAGTTCAAAAAACAATTATAATAATTAAAAACTCGAAAGTCAAGACTGTAGTTCCCCAAACGGGGAATACAATCTTTCCGAACAAGTCTACTAAATGGAGAATCACAAGAAATGTAACATCGACATACATTGCTCGAGTACATTGATGGGTCATAATATTAATGTAAATAACAAGCACGATTTAGCCCATACAAAGCGCAGTTCCTAAAGGAAATCAGATTCATACAGTTGATGAACGCATCCTAATACATTACATGTGAAAATTACAAGATAATGAACCTCAACTTGTTCCGAAATCCAGCGTCTCCCAGCTGAAGGGTTGGAACACATACAGAACTTCAGGCGAGCTTTTGAACAAAAGGGCCACGCAGACACACACTGCTGCTACGGCCACCATTGAAAGCATGGCAGGTTTGTACACAAGAGACCTTCCAACTGCAGTCCGACAAGACAATTTAAGGTCGCAACGTTTGCAATGCCCTTGCGCACGGCTTCCTTCCACCTTCCCGATCTCAAAGGCAGTGGAAGTCTCAGTTTGCTTCTTATGTATACTGGACTCAGTCAGATTGCTGGGGATATCTACCAGCACATGAGATGCTGCTGATGCTTGTCTCTTGTTGATTTTCTTCTGAACCAAGTGAATGTATGCATAATGACCACGTAAGCGTGCATAATCTTCAGGTGTAAAGCCTGTGCTGTCACGTGCACTCTTCCATGCTTCAATTCCTACCTGGAATAGAAACCCCATCTAGTCATGTCTAAAATATAATCTCCTAACCTGACACATAAACATGCTGCTGTTAATCTTAATTCCCTTTTACTAGAAGGGGGAATGAGACATAACCAGGTTTAACATGCAGATTATTTAACAAGGTCAGACAAGATAAAAGCAGCAAAACAGGTACTTCATTGGACCAGGCAGCAAATCACATCAATTGTCCGTTAATAACAAAGACCAGCTGCACCAAGTCCTGTTTGAACTGAAATGATTGGGCTAGATAACCAGACCCGGTTGAGAAGGATTCAGATAACGATAGTAGAAGCCACACTTCAATGTAGTATTCACAAAATAACGACAACGCAATATGTAAAATTGAAATGAAAGCAGTGTGATCAAGGTCCGTACGTGAAGTAAACCCTAGATGAAGTCTCACACCTATTAAAGAGCATGACCCTCACAATGATGCGATTTAAGATGACAGAAATTTTACCATGCAAGGATCATATGTTAAAGCATCCAACACATCCTCAGAGCCATCTTTCCCAGCTGCAATATGAAGTGGTGTCAAGCCTGCAGGACCAACAATGTCAGGTCTAAACAAGAAGCTCTGGTTCCCAATGTCAGCTAGTGCCTCGTCTTCTGGTCCTAGTTTAGCAGAAATTTTCTCCGGGACGTATCTCAAAAGCAACTCCACCAACTGCCTGCTATTCCTCCTTACAGCTTTATGAACGAGACCCATCTCTGAAAGTGCCAGATATAGGGATGGGTGATCTCCTGCATCCACAGTTCCATCAAGTAATAGGTTCAATAGTTTCTTCACCACTGCACACCAATCATGGTCCATAGAGTACTCCATGAGCTGCTTGAACCGTTTTAACGGAAAAAGATCTACATTAGAGTTTAGCTGGACCAGCCTAGATTTCAATTGGCTCCTGTGGAGAAGCCATCCCATTTCATGAATAAAATCCATGGCTTGACTTGTGGCCATAAATTTTCCAGATCCTCCAAGATCAGAGTCAGCTTTGCCTGATTCTAGTAGAGGCTCAAGTGCACAGATTTCTGAGCAAACATCCTCTTCTGTAACTATGAAAGGAAAAAAGCTGCTGCTCAAGCCCTGGTCCTCTATCTGGCAAATTCAGGAAAAAGTAGAAAACACAAAACTTGGCTAAGAGAAGCAATACGTAGCATTAGGATCAAGTAAAGTTGTGAAAAACAAAACCTAGCTTATGTCTACTACTGAAGCAAACCAAGGCAACAAGGGAATTCGCTAATCCCCTTGACTGGTTAACAACTAGCCTATGTTTCCTACAGTCTGTTTTCTTTAAATGTGAGAGACCAAAGAGAAAGAACCTCAATAAATCCTCTTCCGTTCATCACAGGAACAGAACATGAAAATTGGACGCACTGGAGCTCATCAAGCTCTTTGGAGCACTGCTCCATCGGCTCCTGAGCATCTTCACAGACCATATATTTCCCTTCTAGAGCGCATAATAACCTGAAAATGGAGTTTCAAGGCCCTATAACGTGCTATTCCAACATTAACTACAAATGTACAGACAAAATCATGGAAATTTAAAAAATATTACTGAAGAAGCTTCAAACATATTTAAGCTTGAACAAAGTATCTATATTGTAGAGATCAAAATATTATATACCTAGTGGCTGGGCGAATCAGATTAATACCCTTGACTGAAAAATGAGCTCTTTTGAATGACGATACAGCAATTGGACTAACACTCACAATCTTACTATAATTTTTACTTCTTAAAGGTAAGGATCTGTCTATGACAATCTGACCTGCAGCAGGAAAATTGCAGTTAGATAGGCTTTCATATAAAGAAATATTGTTTCTCCTGATTGATGTAATTATAAGTAAAGCATGAATATAAAGACAAGTTATGAGAGTAACATAGACAATATCAGCAGTCTATCAGTATGACATCAATTCTCAATCTAATTCCACCAACTTAAGTTGTATAGGTGGAAAACACCAAAGTTGGGGAGGGTAGAGGTGTGAGATATTAACAACATGCCACAAAAAGGACTTGATTTCTAACTTTTTAAAAGTTAATATGCTTGATTGGACAAAACAATAATTGGACTTAATAGAAATTAGAGATAAAATTTATTTGATTCACAGTATCATGATCCCTAACAACCCAAACAAAAAAAAGAAGTCAAGAGACCATTGAAAATGAAGGCTATCTGATGCTGCACTCTTGTGTAAACCCATCCAGTTTTCCAAAAGTCACCATCTGAGATGTCGATAAGCCTATTCAAACTTGAAGTGAGATCATAGCAAAGCTGCAAGAAAGCAACCACACCTTGTAAGGCCACCTGATAACAAGAGAAACCGCCCACAAACACATCTGGAAGTTTTAGCACAGCAAATATTACCTCCTCCCACACAGCCTCCGTCTGACGTAGATAAATGGTCAAAACAACACATCCAGGCCGTATGTAGCTCTCAATGTCAGTAGGACTGTGGGATAGCCAGTCAAGAATCTGGAATTCCAAACAATTAGCATGATTAAAATTCAAAGGAAAGTAATGCAAAGAACCAAACCTTGGTTGCTTGGGAGCCTTAAGTACCTGTGCTTTAAGTACTAGAGGAAAATCATTCGGTTCTTTACCAAAGAGCTTGAAAACTATTCGATCTGTGCGGCTCTGAAATAGTGAAAACATTGTTAGGCACTTAGGCGGCAGCTACTTCCTAATTTTACGTATTTGACATGAACAAATTACCAACTTTTTATATATTCCTATCTTTCCTATTGATCAAAAGCAGGGGATAAGAGTTGAAGAGATAATGGAACTTCACTTGTTTCATCAAGGCAGGAAACAAGAAATTGCAAGAATAAAATATTCTGTAAAATAATCAGGCAGAATGACATTTGAAACTTTAGGTGCAACATGATCCTTTAAGACATAGTAACAGGAGCTCCACATAGTACAAAGTGGATAATTCCATACAAAGGGCATATGTACACATGCTCTTTCAAACCGCAAGTTGTGCAGTAGAAACTAAGAAAAGCAAATTCATGAGGTAAGAATTGACATAAACACTTTGAAGAGTTATGGATTGAAAACCAGGTCACACCCATTTCTTTTCTTTTCTTTTCTCTTTTTTTCATCCCTTATCTAGTTCGAGGTTCGAGGCTGCCTCTCCCAACACAAGTGTCTTCTTTTGGACTCGAACTCAAGACCCAGAGAGATCTAACGGGGCCTTACACCGCCAGACCAAATGTTCCTTCCTAGAGTAAATTTTACTTTAAATAAACACTTCTCCTCAGATTGTCATCGGAGACCATTCAATTCAGTGAAACAAGGGGGACTGATTTGTGTTACTTCTTGCTGAGACTAACCGGATGAATTAGATCATTGCTAACTGGCGTATCACCAGGATTGTAAAGAATTGAGAGCCGGCAACCAAAAAAAAATGTAAAGATTCCAGTACTATACAACAGATATTATGCATTGATTTTGGCAAAACATCCTCAACCTGTATAGAAAGTCATAAGACCAAAATCAAGATGATGAGATGCAAATAAATGTAGGGCTGTGCAAAACTGCACAAGAACAATAGTCACTAGCCATCCAATCAACACACTCTGATAAAAACATACCAGAGCTTCTCCACTTGAACTAGAAGGGGACTGAGCAGATGCAGAATCTGAATTTCCACTTGTCTGAGGTGGGCTTGATTGATGAGAGTCTTGCTGTGCCCACTGGTAATCAAGAGAACTAGCCCCAAGGTTTGCAGAGACAGGCAATCTTTCAATATCTTCTATGCCATCATCTGAGTCAATATATATATCATTCAAATCAAAATTATTCATCTTGGCCTGTCCAGCAACACTGTCCCTGGTTTCTGAGCAAACTGGAGGACTGTTTGTAATGCTAGGTTTAGTAGAAGACATGGTTTGTTGGTCAGCAGCCCCAGTATCATGCATCCCTTGATGTTGAATTTCAGTCATAGATATTGTTTGTGGTTGTCTCATAACAGTTGGAGAGACTTGAGAACCATTAGAGAATAAAGCAGAAACCATATCTGACTTACCAGGAGAACTCCCTTCTTTCAACAAATTCTCTGGTCCCCGCAAAAGGTTAGACAAGCTCTTGGCCCCATGCTCACCATTTTGACTACCTAGGCCCTTTACAAGATGAGATAGTAAATCTTGATCTGTGGTCTGATTTGACCTGTTAGCTGTTCATGAAAGACGTCATTATCTATCCCCAAAAACTTGGACGGGAAGATAGGAGATTGAAAATCAGATATTGAAAAATTATCGGTAAGACAAACTTATTTGATGTTATTAACATTGAAAGCTCCAAGTTCCATGCTCAACATGTTCTTCAATTAATAGAGAATCGGATATTAATGGTCTTGTAAAAGAAACCTGATGGATAAATTTCCTCTAGCATTGTTCTTCTAATGAAATATTTGATCATATTCAGAAATAATTCATGTAAAAGTCCAGAATATCCTTCGCCTCGTTTACCCTTGCCAGGAAAAAGTACAGTCTTCTCAAACCATAGTAGCAAATGACCAAACTACCTTTCCACAGTTATCAACGGTCAACATATATAACATTTATAATGATAAATGGTTTAAGCCACAGTCATACCATCATCATTCCAAACAAGACAAGTAAGCAGCAAAGATACCAAATAAGAGCCACAAGCTGATTTGAACAGAAAGAAACTCCTATAGTTGCAAAGATAGAAGTTAAAGAAATACTTACAATGCATATTTGAAAGAGTCTTCAACAATGTAATCAAAAGGTAACTGCTAGTCTGATCATCGTTTATTGAACTGCCATTAGGAACAGCATCATTATTTGTTTTCCTCCTCCTTTTATTGTGGCCTGCCAAGCGTCTTCGACAACTTCTCTTTCCTTCGTCAAATTCCGGAAGGATGTGAAACCTACAAATGGAGTAAAAGAATGTAGAACAGTTGTTTCTGCTTTAGATGTTTGCATAGAGGAAGTATTCAACTTTGACATATAATAGGTTGTGTTTAAAAAAAAAAATTCCAGCTTGTTTTGGGAGAGCATAAAATTGTGTCCAGGCATAGCTAAACCATCAATATAATTTTCAGAAGCATTCAGATTTAATTACCAGTTCTCTTTTGCTTTCTACATAAATAAAATAAATATCAAACTGATTAAATTCTACTAAAATTTAAAAGCAGCCCAGGGGAACTTACCGACTACACTGCTGACAGAAACGCTGCATTACATTCCCCACAAGTGCCCTGCTGGCCTTTGAATGCATCTCACAAACTTTATGGCGCCTATGATAATCCTTAGCACTGCTCAGATCTGCGCCACAGTCTTCCACCTGACAAACAGCTCGATTTGAAGCGCATCCAGCTAATCTGGTTTTCTTTCCATTCATTCCTTCCCAAGTTGCCATCTCCCCATCAACAATTGGAGAATCATGCCCCCCAATCTTTAAGCTAAGGCCACCTGCTCCCTCATTCAAGCCATCATCATCCACCACAATAACCCTCCTTTTCCTTTCTCCTTCCTTCTTCCGCTTGTCAGTCCCTAGATTTACTTCATCCGAGCAGGAGGAAGAACTGTTAGAGGACCCTCCGGCCATGGGGATCCCAGACCCAAGAGGGAAAAATTGTCGGCCTACGCTATCTTCAGGCACTAGTGTCCGCGGGCTAGCTATGAAAAGATCACCATCCCATTTCCAATCGTTCAAATCCCATTCAACAGACCTCTTCCCCACTCCCCGCAAGTCCGACGAACCAATTCCATAGAAGTGAAAAGCTTCAGGGCCAGATCTAGCTTCCATAATCGCAATCGAATTGTCCCAATCTATCAACGAATCCACAAATCTAACAACGCGATATAAACTGTGAAATTAAGGTGCAGCATCAAATTAGCAGTATAGACTTCGATTTAATCAGCCTCGCTTCTTCCCCAAAAGTCGAGAAACAGTACACCCACGCCTCCATGATTCCAATAGAGGGCAACCCACATAGCCAACAAGGACCAAGTAACCACCAATTCCTCCAAAGTCAACTACAGCATCCAAGCTATAAGCTAAAGTACTGAAAAGTCCAATCTAATAAAATCCTAAAAGAAAAAAAGGAGAATTCAAATTCAACAACAACCTGAAAGACTGAGACCGAAGATGGGAGACAACCGCTAAAGTCAGAATATTGGCATCAGAAGTAGCGAAATCGACGGTGAATAAAAGGCGGCGATCGAGCGTCGGAAAATTGGCGCAGTGCGAGAAGGAGATGAGAGGATACGTTCGAAGACGGAAACGGTCGCGATGATGACGGTGATGTGAATCGGATTGAGATTTGCGAGGTGTGATATTGGTACACTACACACCAAAAATACAAGAGAGAGAAAGAGAAAAGGCTTAATGAGTAAGAAGGTGGTGGTGGGAAGTGGGAACAGTGTGCCCACCCCAAAGTGGTGGGGCCACTTGCACTCCTTGCGTGTTTCTCGCCCTAACGTTAGAGGGAGAGGAAAACAAAAGGAGAGAAGAAAGAAAAAAGATGCCTGTGCTTCGCTTCCCCTCTTAATTCTGCTTTTTAATCTTCCGTACATTATAGGGTTCATTGGAGCGCCTGCGCGTTTCGTTCAGTAAACGTCACATTTTTTGGCCTGCCCTGACAGTTTGCTTCGGAGCCAGCGCATGAACGATGTGACCGAGAAGGCTAGTGATGAGAGGAAATGTAAAGGGTGAGTAAGGAGATTTTTACGAGAGTGGGTGAACCTCACAGATTCTGTGCCGAGAATATTAGTGCGTGTTTGTTTAAGCTTTTTGCACAGTAAAAACGCACTTATTACGCAAGCCGAGAAAAAACTTCTCTCACATACTTACCTCGTATACCGTGAATCACGAATTATAAGCTCGTTTTGGACAAAAATAAGACATTCCAAACACACACTTAGGCCCTATTTGATCCACGACATTGAATTTAGATATATTGGGATTGAGATTAAGATTAGGATTGTGATTAATGTTTTAAAAATATATTTGATATGAGGGAATAATTTCATTAATCTTATTTAACAACAGTTACTAATTATGAAAAGACCCAAAAACCCCTATCCTAAATCCCAAACTTAATCAATTGATCGCACTCATTCAATTTAATTCCTCCTCATTAAACCTCTCCCTCACTTTGTGTCTCTTTGCATCTCTAACCTCTCTCGCATCATCACAGAGAGAGATCCTGCCACCATCTCCACTTCAATTGCCTCTTTGATTTTCTTTTTTTAAAACGCTTTCTTTTGATTACCTGACATGTTCATTTGGTGCAATAATGTCAACCTCGTCATCTCCCGAAGCTTCTTCAATCCCCACATTGTCGTAATCTACTAACGCAACTTCTCCTCCTCCACCCACAACTAACACAGCCTCTCCTCTTCCGCCCTCAGCCACACCTATTACACCACCTCCTAGCTCCTGCTACTCGCTCCGCTCCACCACCGGCTACTCCTTCAGTTCCGCCGCGACCACTCCTACTCCTCCGTCTACCTCTCAACCGCCTCCTACGTCTGGTACCAATTCTCCACCGCCTCCAATGACTCGGAGCTCACCTCCTCCCCCGTCGTCCGGTTCATCCACACCTTCGACTCCGACTAGAAGCCCACCTCTACCGCCTTCGTCCCCTTCTTCATCAGAACACCCATGAGCAGGATAAAACAATGGTTGAGGCATAGACGACAATGGCGGACGTAAATGACTCTCTACTGGCGGCTGTGGCGCTTATTCTCCACCAATGATGGTGGTGATTCTGACAGCCAGAAAAACACCTATGAGAGCGATAAACACCTGTGAGGTCGATGATGAGCTATGAAATAAAGTGATGAGTTATAATTTAGGGCAAAACTGATAAAGGGTATTTTTATCAAGAAAATATAAACAGAAATATTTTTATCTCTAAAATTTGCAATCCCAGGATTGAAAACTCAATACCAAGGGAGGTGACTTTACAATAATCTCACTTTCATGGTACTCCCAATCATTAGTTATCCGTAGTCCCTCAAACCAAACAATATATTCTGGCCCCATACCAAACAGGGCCTTAGAGTATAATAGGTGATGCTGTTTTATGGTGATAGGTGTCTTTTATACTCATATGATCTCCGTATTCACACCTAACCCTAATTGAGAGTGATGGTAAAATGGAATTCATAATTTAAAATATTTATTTTGATTTGATGTGGCATAAAACATTGAGAAAGTCTCTTAAAAAGAACTTTAAAAATGCGAAAAAAGACAAATAAATGTGATGAATATGCATATCCCCAAATAGGTTTTAGTGCCTGATGGATCCTTTTGACAATTAAAATGAAATTACATAATTGTTTCTCATCTATATACCCCTTACCCCTTCCCTTTCTTCCTTACTTTGCACAACCACCAGCTCCTACCTCAACCTCCCACCATGTCATTGTCTCTTACTTTTTATTCTTCTTCCTCCTTCTGCTTTCCTTTTTCATCCTCTATTTGCTTCCCTCCTCCTCTATTTCCATGGCGGAGGCTTTGTCGTCGAAACACCCTTCATTGCAAGCTACCACACCCACGTCAACTTGCTCGTGTCGGCGGCCAACGTCATCACCATCTCCGTTCATTACAGAAGAGCCCCAAAACACCATGTTCCTACTACTTTTGAAGACTCCTGAACATCGCTCAAATGGGTCGTTGCCCATTTCGGCTGGAACAAATCCGATGACCTACTCAATCATCATGCCGATTTTGAGAAAGTATTCCTCGTTGGAGATAGCATCAAAACAAACATCGCCCACAATTTTGGCGATTCAGGTGGGAACCCAAGGATTACCAGGTAGGAATCTAGAATGGATCATTCTGGTTCATATGTGGCCAACAATATTGTAATATATATTGGATCATCAAATCGGGGTTCTCACCTAAGTCAGGCAAGAACATGGTGGGTCATCGAAACCCACCATGTTTATCCGACCTCATCCACCTCCGGTACCTTTTAACTTCTCAGGATGTTACGATATAGGATTTCTGTCATATTGTGTACGGATTCCATTACTTCACCCCCCCCCCCCCCTTCCGTGGTTACATACACTCTTCTGTAAGCTTGTGGAATTTTTCTGAGAACTTGTGAAAATCTTATATGAACTTATGAAAGCATGGTCCGAACTCATAAAACCCTTATTAGAATTGAATTTTGATTTGCAAGTTGTGAAATTTTTATAAAACTTTTGAACCATTTACCGCAACTTGTGAAACCCTTTCTAAGAATTGAATTTTGATTTGCAAGTTATAAAAACATGATCAAAACTTATAAAATCTTTTAAGAACTTGTGAAAACTCATCAAATTTGGTGAATTTTGATTTGCAACTTGTGAAATTCTTTTCAGAACTTGTGAAACCCATATTAGAACAAGTGAAAACCCTTATCAAATATTGTGAATTTTGATTTACAACTAGTGAAATTCTTTAAGAAAGTTATAAAATTCTTTTAAAAACTTGTGAAAACCCTATTTGAATTTATGAAACCTTTATCAGAACTTGCGAAACTCTTATCAAATCTTGTGAATCTTGATTTGACACTTGTTAAATTATTTAAGGAAGTTATGAAATTCTTTTGAGAATATGTAAAAACCTTATCAGAACTTGTGAAACCTTTATAAAATCTCATGAAAATTTGCAATTTATGAGATCACAGGTCGAAAGAATCGTCTTTTTGAAAATACAGATCTACCTTAGGGATCGTGTCAAGCTTGGAAGTACTGGAAGACTTTCAAGGGGATTCTAGAAGTGAAGGTACCACTTCCACCCAAAGCTTCATGCCCCTTCTCTTCTTCTTCTTCTTCTTCTTCTACTTTGTTGCTAAAGGAGGCTGCCATTGCCTTTCATCGTTACTAAAGGAGGCCGAGGCCGCCATTGCAGTTATTGGAGAAGGTTGTCTCAACTGTCATTCCTAGACCCTCTCGGCATGGAACCTGAAGAAGAAGAAAGAGATGGTAATGACAAAAGAAAGTAAAAATGAGATTCAATGAGGACATTTATGTCATTTCTTTTAAATTTCAAAAGAGACAAATCAAGTACCAACACTTATATGAGATTATAAATATTCGAAACACCTTTTTATCTTTTAAAATTTGTAAAGTTATTTATTAAGAAATTTTTCTAAAACATTTTTATTACAGTGATTTAGGGAAAAAAATGCTTTTTTGGCAAAAAAAAATGATACTGAATACAATGATTCGAGCAGCATTCAGTTAAAAAAATAGAAAAAAAATATGTCAAATCATTATTAAAAAAAAAATTGAATGTTGGATTTTTCCTGGCAATAGATTCAAAATAGCAGACTGCTATACAGATACTACTCCCTCTTATCCCTATTATGGAGGATATCTGAGAAGATACATTTGCTCCTTTCTATAAGCCATTAAATATTAAAATAGAGTTGGTCTAATGGTATAAGATTCTGTTAAATACTTTTAGATCTGAATTTCAAATTCTAAAGAAGTTATTTATGTTAAGAGAGACAATCACGAACTTTGAAACAGATACTAAATGATAATATATATGAAAAAAAAAGTCATCACACTGCCATGCAAAATAATTTCCGACGTGGGTTAAAGGCCAATTTTGCCCCGGAAGTATACCGGGGGGGCCAATTGTCCCCCGGAAGTATTTTTGGGGCCAATTGTGCCCCGGAAGTGTGAAAACTGGACCAAAGTCGCCCTCTCCAAACGGTCGCCTAACGTTGACCGTGAAAGTTACACAGTGGCAGTGCAATATACCACGCTGGCACGGTAATTGAACAATATGTGGCAAGGGATGGAAGGAATGGTGCAGCAGGCGTGAACGTGGCAAGTGGAAAGAGAAGGCAGTGAGCTGAGATGAGACTAAACGACGTAAAGCGAAAAGGATCAGAAGGGGAAAAAATCTGAACAGACGCTGTGCTAGGGTTCTTCGAAGTGGTCGGTGGTGATTTCTGAAGGTTTGAGCTTGTACGAGCAGAGATTCGTCCATCCATAAACAGGTATGGAAGCTTTGCTTTTAAGTTTATCTTGAGATTAAACGAAGACGAAGCATTTTTTACTTTATTCAACGAAGACGAAGCTTCTCTTTTTGGATGCCTTTGTTCTCTTTGGTGTTAAGTTAATATTTTTTTACTTTATTTAGTGGTATATGGCATCACATGGTAATGGTTGTGGTGGTCCCGAAAATGCTTCAAAGGGTGGTCCCGAGGGTGGTCCCGAGGGTGATGGGCATGGTGGGTGTGATTGGGGCTTGAGATACTTGAATAAACATTACGAAAGTCTAAAAGGGGGGTTGCAGGAAAGTAAACATGTTTTACTTAGACATGTAAACTCATGTTATGGGATACTAAGTGTGGAGAACTGTGTGTATGACAAAGTAGAGGAGACACAAACAGGCAAGGTTGTTGTCAATGTCACTCATAATGAAATTGGACATGATAACAGGGATAATGATAGGTTAAATAGAATGGAAGGTGAAGAGGAAGATGTTGATAGTGAATCTGGCAGTCATGATACTGAATGTGAGGATAGGGAGGATAGTGATGGTGATAGTGAATATGAGGATTTATCTAGTATAGGGAACAAAACCGCAGTGGATGATGGAGGTTTTGACTATGATGATGAGGAATTGGGTTTGGAGGGGGAATTGGGCCACGGTAGTTGTAATAGGCCATCAGCAGGAGTGGTTTTGGAAGAAGAGGGAATTGGGCCAGAGGAAAGACCATTTTTTATGGTGGGTATGTCTTTTGGAAACAAGGCAGCATTGGTAGCTGCAATTAATAGTTATGCAATTAGTAATGGGGTGAACTTGCACCTAAGTAAAAGTGAGCCTTGTAGGGTTAGAGCCAAATGTCAAAAGGGCTGCCCATTTGTACTGTATGCATCAACAGATGGATCTAACCCAGGCCTTGTAGTAAAGACATATGACTCAGAACACAGATGCAGCAGGGTGTTTAACAACCTTAGGGCAATAGTGAGGTGGTTGGCTTCACACTTTAGGAAGAAGGTCCAAGAGAGACCAAGCTACAAGCTCGCAGACATGAAAAAGGACATGGAGGATGAATTCAAGCTGTATGTGTCCCGATGGAAGTGTAGGAGGGCTAAGAGGATGATTATGAAGGATCTAGAAGGTAGTTACATAGATGAGTTCAGAAATGTTGAAGCCTACTGTAATGAGTTGAGGAATTCAAACCGTGGCTCAGATGTTTCTGTGGAAATAAGTAAGGAAGCTCTAGAACAAGGGAAGAGGGTTTTCAGCCGCATGTATATATGTTTTAATGCTGTGAAGGTACATGTATATTACTTCAAAGTTTATATTTATCTTACATTCTGTATTTTTTGTTTGATATGCAAATTTTTTATGTGAATTGTTATCTGTTGCAAAGTGGTTGGAAGGTTGGCTGCAGGCCCATCATAGGGGTTGATGGGACTTTCTTAAAAGGTAACGCAAAAGGCATTATGCTAACAGCAATTGGCATAGATGCGGATGACTCTCTCTACCCCATAGCGTTTGCAATCACACAGAAGGAGACCACAATGAACTGGAAGTGGTTTCTGCAATGGTTGAAAAGATCCCTGAATTTGGACTATGGAGAACATCTGACTTTAATGTCAGACATGCAGAAGGTAGGACTGAATTTAACTTCAGATTGTGCTTGCTTAGTGTGTTTTACTAACAAATATCCACTTCCGTTGTAGGGCTTACATGTAGCTGTGAAGGAGGTGCTTCCACTTGCTGAGCATAGACTGTGTGCTAGACACGTCTATGCTAATTGGAGCAAGGTATTAGAGTATATATTAGGTTGTTAGAGTACATAATTGCTGAATTAATTCTATATACCAGAATTTCATTCCTCTTCTTGGTTGCATATTACAAGGTGTGGAGAGGAGTTGAGTTGAAGAAGAAATTTTTTGCTTGTTCATGGAGCACCTACGAAGAACAATTTAGTGACAATCTCGCAGAGATGGCAGAGCTGAAGTCAGAAGCAGCAACAGCAGTTGTAAGTTATCCAGTAAAGGGTTGGGTAAGAGCTTATTTTAGCACAAGGTCTTGTTCTTGGATGGTCGATAATAATGCGTGTGAAAGCTTCAATGCATGGATTTATGAGCTTAGGTTTCTTCCCATAATTAGAATGGTTGATGGCATTAGGATTAAGATGATGGCTAAGTGGGCAGAGAGTCAAAAAAATGCTTCTAAGTGGAGAGGTGAGTTTAGTCCTAAGTGTCTTAATTTATTTGAGGTTAACAAAAGGTTGTCTATGGGCTGTAATGTGTTCTTTAATGGTGATGACGGCTATGAGGTTTGTGAGGGCGATGATAGGCACACTGTGTGGATACATAAAAAGGAGTGTACATGTAGGGCGTGGCAGTTGACTGGCATCCCATGTCAACATGCCATCTGTGCCCTTTATCATGCAAACATCGATCCACTAACACAAATCTCAAGGTTTTATCACAAAGGCACTTATATAGCTAGTTACGCGACCAAATTCCAGCCGGTTAGAGGTAAGAGGTTTTGGGGAATTCATAGATTTGAGCCAATGGACCCACCACCCTTGTGTACTATGCCTGGTCGTCCTACTATAAAAAGAAAAAGAACTGAAGAAGGTGAGAGGAGAGAACAAGTTGGGACAGCAAAGCAGAGAGGGCCACAATCACCACCTACAAAGTTGAGCAAAAAAGGTTGTGCACCGAAGTGCTCGGTTTGTCACAAAGAGGGCCACAACAGAGCTAGATGTACTGATGTAAGTTGAGTTCATTTATCATTAAGTAAATTATCATTATCATGGTAAATAATATATACATTCTCATTGTTGCAGGTTCCAAGCACAAGTCAGACTTCTTCATCACAACAATCTCAATCCACACAAAAATCCCGTAGTGGAAGAGCTTTCTACAGAAATTTATCTGTTACTGGAGTGGGAGTTCAAATTAATGAAGAAACTGGACGAACCGTGTATAATGTACCTTACTCAATTCAATATCTATATGCTGCAATGGTTCAGTATTTCTTCTTTGTTATATGTTGTTTCTGTAAGATTGGGGGTCTGTTGCAATGTATGCACATGTTACTCTGGTATTTGCTGCAGTTTTCTCTCATTACGATGTTTGTTACTCTGGTATTTGCTGCAATTGTTCATATTTTTCCAATGTCTGTGCATATATACTGGTATATGCAATTGTTCATATTTTTCCAATGTCTGTACATATATACTGGTATATGCAATTGTTCATATTTTTCGATTGTCTGTGCATATATACTGGTATATGCAATTGTTCATATTTTTCCAATGTCTGTGCATATACACTAGTATATGCAATTGTTCATATTTTTCCAATGTCTGTGCATATATACTAGTTGCTGCAATGTGTGTAGCAATGGTTCATTTTTTTTCCCTTGTAACTCATGTTGTTTCTTGATGTATTCCTATTACAGCCTGGCCAGCCATCACAAGTTGTCCTCAATGAAGGGTCTGGACAACACTATATGCAGAAACATGCAGACGTTGAGACCAGGTTCCCAATACCTAATGAGAGCAACATGAGGATTACAAGAAGCATATCTCGTAGGGTAAACAACAGTGGGACTCGACAAATCCAGCTGCAAAGTGTTTCACCATTTGGCCCAACTCCTTCTTCTGACTTGCCAATTACACACCCAGGACTCATGTGGCAAGGACAAAGAGCAGTGACAACATCACAACTTTTGGCTCACCGGGACCACTCATTGATTTCTCAAAGTAGTAGAAAAAAATTCAATTCCAAGAGAGGCCGATAGATCTAGTGGTTCTACTTTTGTCCAGATACTTTTGTGGGTTGTCTTTTGTAATATTTATCATGATGTCCAGATACTTTTGTTCAAGACAAAGTACTTTCCTTACTAGTCTTCTTTTGTAATGGTATTATTATGATATGAAGACAAATTTATTTAACTTCACATGTTGCAACTCTTTTGCATTATTAGTTGTAATTGATAAAGGCATTATTAGTTGTAATTAGTAGTTGCAACAGACATTGCAACAACAAACAGCATGAGTTGCAAGGTTCTTTCAACATAAAAGTCATTACACATAGTTGTTTCCACTTGGCCAACAGGGTTGTAATTGACAAAGGCATCCAACATAAAAGTCATTACACATATAGTTGTTTCCCAACACAACATTACACTTCCAGTCACTAATAAAATTCATCCCCACTGCCCAGGACTAAAGCATAATTTACTAATCTTGATTTAACCGAAAATCAAAGCTAAAAAAAACACCCACGTTAGCACTAAAGCATAAAACGCCAGCCTCATTCTCGTCTCTGTCTTCTTCATCTGCATATATATGGCATCTATTTGTGCTTGAGCATCAGCAGCTCCCTTCTCCTCTTGTCCTCTCTGCGTCATATTCTCCTCAAATAGCCTATCCACGTGCCCTAGCAACTCGTTTATCACATGTGTTGACCTCTCACCCATTTCTTCATCCACCCATTGGAAAAATCCACATCCACCCTGTATATTTCCCTCTTTGCAATCAGAACCTCATTAGCTATTAACCACAAAGAAAACAGATGAAACATGGGAAAAATAATACATACTTGTTGGTAATTCCTACAACCATAGAATCTCCTCCCTGGGTTGAACTCCGTCCAAGAAGTACAAAGAGGAGCCGACATCCCACAGTAACATACCCTCGCTGAACCGTGGCCTTGAATCTCGTTACCTCGACGAATCATAGCAGCAACCCTCCTCCTACTTCTGTTTGTTGAACTTGTCGACATTGAGTCCCCCATGCCTTCTCCTCTGCTTTGTCGCATAACCGTCCTCTTCCTCGTCAAAATGGTGAACACCTGGGTTCGGACCCTTGTCCTCTGCTCTCAAACTCTATCACTTAACTCAGTCACCGTCGCAGACAGCATTTAAGAACCTACAGAAGCTGCCATAGCAATGTCTCTAATCCACCAAGCAACGTCTGCAATCCATCTTGGCATCCTCCGTGTCATTTTTGCACTCGTGGCAAACGTCAGTTGGGTCGACCGTTTGGAGAGGGCGACTTTGGTCCAGTTTTCACACTTCCGAGGCACAATTGGCCCCAAAAATACTTCCGGGGGACAATTGGCCCCCCCGGTATACTTCCGGGGCAAAATTGGCCTTTAACCCTTCAAAATAGCAGACTGTTATACAGATACTACTCCCTCTTATCCCTATTATGGAGGATATCTGAGAAGATACATTTGCTCCTTTCTATAAGCCATTAAATATTAAAATAGAGTTGGTCTAATGGTATAAGATTCTGTTAAATACTTTTAGATCTGAATTTCAAATTCTAAAGAAGTTATTTATGTTAAGAGAGACAATCACGAACTTTGAAACAGATACTAAATGATAATATATATGAAAAAAAAAGTCATCACACTGCCATGCAAAATAATTTCCGACGTGGGTCTGTCCAGTATATTTGACAGCGCAATGAGACATAAAAGCCTTATGCCCACAAACTTCTCAAATTTATACTATAAATAAATACAAACCGGTTACGTATGAATTTTTATTATTTTTTTGACGAAGTACTTTCGTATAAATTAGGATCATAGCATCATTAATTTCTATTTAAGCAAACGATGACGAATTAATTTCCAACGCCCGTGTAATTTGACGACAAAAGTGAACATAATCTCTACAAAATCTCACCCTCATAATTTGAAAATCCTATTTCATGTTAAGTTATTAACAGTTCGCCTGTTTAGTTGTTATTATGATTAATAATTGGGAAAAGCCCCTTGAAATACCAAAATTTTGAATAAGGCTTCTAAATTTAACAATTTCTAAATCACAACAATATGTTTAATTTAGGATTTCATAATTGAGTGATTTTACTAGTATACCCTCATGCTCCTTCTATCCCCATCTACTCTCTCCACTCTTTTTTTGGGCTGATAGTCTTTTAATCCCAAAGACCTCGTTCCCTCATCCATCTCTCTGCTCTCTCCATCTCCCTCGTCTCATTCATCTGTGGCTATTTTTTTTTTTTTTTTTGCCGCTTTTATTTAAGTTGCTCATTTTTGTAAATACTTGATTCCAATCCATTGCAATTTTCCCATGCTAAATTCCAAAGGATCATTCTTCATTCTCATTTTGCCCATTGATCCGCTTTAACAAGTTTCTTCCACGGACCTGTAGCAACCTTACAATTTATTAATTGTAAAAAAGTCCTTTCTAAAATGAAAATGGAAGAGGAAAAAAACACTAGAATATTCATTGTTCAGTCTGTAAACAGGAAAACAATTAGCCTATACCTGAATGAGGCTAGGCGGCGGATGAATGAGGCAAGAGAGAGCAGGGAGAGAGAGATGATGGGGGGAATTAACGGGGTATTGTAGAAGAAAATAGAGATTTGCAGTGGGAAGAGTACTAGCTTGGAACAAAAAATCCATTAGAACGAGACGGAGATATAAGGAGCAAAAGAGCAAACAGGTAAAATCACCTAATTTTGAAATCTTTAATTGAGCCCAGTTGTCCTCATTTAGAGTTAGTTAAATTTAGAAGCCTGATTCAATATTTAGTTATTTCAAAAGGCTTTTAATGAGATTTTCTCTAATAATTTCCCTAAAAGCATAAAATTGGACAAATTTTTATAAATAATTTATTTATTCCACTTATAGTATTAGACTATAGAGTTACTCCCTCTAGTCCTAATTATAAGACAAAGTTGACTTTTTTGAAGAAATTAAGGAAGTCAATTAAATTACTTTAGAGTGTTTATATTTTTAGTATCCTTAGATTATCTATTAGTTTATTAGTCAAATTAATTAGTTTTGAGAAAAAAAATAAAAATAAACATTCTCTAAAATAATTTAATTGGCTTCCTTAATTTCTCCAAAAAAGTCAACTTTATCTTATAATTAGGACCGGAGGGAGTACTAAAAAACTAAACAAGAAACAAAATCCATGAGATTATACAATAACTAAATATCTATTTTTTAATAACAATAATAGTATCCAGGGTATGGGTTTACCTGTCATCGCAGACCGCGACTCAAGATTTAATTTTCTGTTCATAAGAACAATAATGCCCTTCAACTTGTTTTTTTGGGGGGGGGGGACGGATTCTATTAAAAGCAATTGTAAAGCTACAAGGTCTCAATTACAAGAAACAACACAACAACTAAAATGAAAATACAACCAGAGTTGAACCATAAACAACAAAGTGGATTTAGTAAACAAACAATTACAGGGTCTTTATTGCAAAGAGATCTGGAAATTGGATAAGAAGTAACATCACAAATATCAATCGTCGATATAGCTCGCATTTGAGATAGAGGTCGAAATACCCAATCCAAAGGGTAGGATTGGTCCAATGAAGCTTTGGTAATTCAATCAGCTACCAAATTTGCTTTCATGAGAATCCATATGCAATAATGATTCCTAATCAAATTTTTTGAGACCAGAAAATATTCAAGAAGAGTAGCACCAAATAGAATATCAACTGAAGCCCAAACATCTTGACAGTACATGAGAAAATCACAACTCCAGTTGGAAGATGAATAGTATTTCCATATACACTGAACTGGCTCATGTTTAGCTTGTATAAGAACAGTGGTGGAATACACACTGTACAGGCACATGTTAAGCCAGTGATAAAAACATATATAAACACATTGAACAAGCACAAGTTGATGCTTTTAAAATTATTAGTAGTTAAGGCTTCAGTAGAATTTCGATCCATTAAATAAACAATCTCTCTCCCACATGCATAAACCTCAAACCATTCATAATTAAACTTAGAAAAGGACTCGAGAGCCTTGTTTTCAGCACACTGCTCATCCATCATATCTCTTCCCCACATAAATCCTTTCCACATGACTTCTAGCAGGACAATGGCAATTTGTTTAGATGAAATTGGCTTATAACATACACTGATACAAGAATTAGTACAAAAAGTCTCCCAATGAAACCAACTGGACCAAACCACAACTAGATTTGGCTCTTTTGGGCGATAAAAAGCCCTCAAAATAGCACCTTTACTAGTAAAAGAGGCAATCTTGCCATCATCAAGAGTCGCATCCAACTCAGTTTTGAGAGAAAAACACTTACATTTTAGTATACCACTAACCTCAAGATCACTGGAGAAGCCACTCCTCTTACTCAGCAATTTGTTTGTCAGTGTCATCCTCCTGATACCAATTCCGGACTACTCCCACCTTAGCTCATAGATCGCCACCAAAAGCCCTGAAGGCACCTATCAGAGATCCTCATCGGAGATTGCCTTAACATTTCGAGAAGAACAAGCCTCCATGCGTCGATCTCCACTACTTCCTTGCTCATTGCCTTTAGAGAACATAGGCACAATCAGCACAGGCAGAGGTCACACCACGGGGACACACTCGAAGACCTCTACTAGAAGGGGATAAGAAACCCTCCGAGGAGGAGAAGACGGCATCTTGCTGGCGCCAAAAGGAATTCAAAAAGAGGCAATAAAGCCCTAGCACAAAGGGAAAGCGCAGCACCTCCCACTTCAACTAGTTGATTTAAGAGCAGCACATGCTTATATAGTTATACATTGAGAGTGAAAAAATATGACTAATATGACAATTTTTTTTATTTTTTTCAAATCACTGTTTAACTTCTACTATATAGTACATTGTAATTTTCACAATAATAAAAATGATGGGATCAATATAAAAAATAATTCATCGTATTATATAGATCGATTTCGCCTGTAATTCACAAATATTACCAGCGGATGATATCTTGTCTAAGTGCTCGTTTGGAATAGCTTATTTTTATATAATAAGTGCTTATAAATCGTGATTTACAATATACGAGGTAAGTATGTGAGAGGAGTTTTATCTCAATTTACGTAATAAAGACTTATTGTCCAAAAATAAGTGATGTCAAACACATACTAAAAAAGAGGCAAGTTAACATGGAATTTCTTAATGAACTTTACTTGAATAATAATAATAATAATAATAATAATAATAGTAATAATAGAAGCAGCAGTAATAATAATAACAAAAAAGAAGAAAAAGCCTGGTTTTCACGATAAGAGAAGTATTATCAGATCTATACCATATTTTTATAAAATAATTATATCATTTAAGCGAACAGCTTGGCTAATAAATGTAAAATTAAGTGTGTGTTTGGATTAGCTTTTGGAAAATAACTTTTATGACTTACGAGATAAGTTTGTGAAATGATTTTTATCCCGATTTGCGAAAAAACTCTTCTAAAACTATGATGTTCATGATTTCCAAATACTCAATAAATTCATTTGCTTTGCTATTCTTAAAAAATAAAAGCAAACTTTTTACTGAGCTGAATCAAGTGTGTGTTTGGTTGGGCTTATATTTGGACAATAAGTCCTTATTACGCAATCCGAGATAAAACTTATCTCACATACTTACCTCGTATACCGTGAATCACGATTTATAAGCACTTATTACCCAAAAATAAGCTATTCCAAACAAAATCCCTTACTCATCTTAAGAGATGGCAGGACACCCGTCTCATGACATACATCCGCTGCCCATCCTTTTCTCAATCTGAGCCGTTGAAATAAGATCTCAATGGTTCAGATTTAATATATTATAAAAATAATATTTTTATTTTTATTATAATAATATTATTTTTATAATAAAGGAAAAATATGGACCGTTGAGATCTTATGTCAACGGCCCAGATTGAGAAAAGGATGGGCAGCAGATGGAAGCCGGATCCCATAAAGATGACCATCCAGCTTGCAAAACACGGGTGCCTTTGTATCAACGTAAGTAGAAGTGATTTTCATTTCCACTAATTTTTTATAAATTAAAATTAAAGCAGAAGTTAAAAATGTAACATAATTTATATTTAAACAATATTTTATAAAAAAAGTTAATAGAAAATTATTTAGATAATATGTTGAAAATTAAAAAGTTGTTTTGACATAAAAAAAAAAAAGTAATATGTTGTTTCAACTTCTACTTAACTTTCTGCTAAGAATCATTTAATTATAAAAGATATAAAAAACATCACTAGGGGCCGGATGATATGAGGGAATCCGGAGGGAAATTTTTATAAATTAGATTTAAAAGAAATATAAGATCTAATTTTATCCTAAAAATTTTTATTTGGAAGTAATGAGTATTTGAAAGTTATTTGAGGAACAATACTGCCCCCAAGGCCAAAAATATAAAAAATATAACAATTTTATCTTACTGAAAAGTTAATTTTAACATATTGTTTGTATTTGGAACAACGATAGAAATATTTAAAAATAATTTTTTAATTATAATTTACGGTATACGAGATAAATTGTGAGAAAAGTTTTATCTCAATTCACATGAAAAGCAACTTAAACGCCCATCCCAACATTCACGTTGGACACTCATCACAGCCACCTCATCATGCAGCACTTCCTCCCTTTGTCTTCCTTGCCATCCACTGCGACTTCTTCTCTTTCTCAGGCGATGACCCCCACCCTTACTCTTTCTCTCTTCTTCAAACTCTCTCACTCGCCTCTATAGCCTACTCCACCCATTAAACCTTAATCCCCAAAATCTCTCTTAAGCTTCTCTCATGAAGAAGCTATGCCCCAATCTGGATGGCGAGGATCCGCTTGAGACGTTCTTGAGGTCCCAATCCATGATGAATTTTCACCACTAAGATCGGAACCACCAAAGCCTGGTAGAACATGGTGTCCTAAATGAAGCCAAATATTGGTTTCAGATCACTGACGGCGCTCTACGGAGTCCGTAACCCAGAGATCCAGCTTTTGTTGGGTGCCCCGTTAATCCCTTTCCCTATCAACTCCGAGAGCCAGACTATCAGTTGTAGCATTAATGACCTGCATATTGAAATTATTGAATTAGAAATTGACTGTTGATTTCACTGAAAATGTTAATGGGGACGTCAGAGTTTGGCAAAGGGGAAGTGAACCAGAGTGAGGCAAAGAAAATAGTGAAGATGGGATTTTTAATGGCTGCATCGTTTGTGTTGTTATTTCTATGTGATTGAAGTTTTAATGGCTGCCTTTTCATTGCTAAGGTAGTGCGTTGTGATTGGAAGTTGTCTTTCATGGAGAGTTTTAGATTTAGATTCGATGAACTTGATGTCTTCTCTCTCTTCCATTGGATTAATTTAAATCTCCAGGTTTACTTACTAGTTGGTTCTTTAGCGTTGAATCATTGTTGGTTTGAAATGAGATTGCTGCCGTCTTGAGGGATGAAGATCCGATGATAACGCTGCCGAAGTCATCACCTCTCAACAAGAAGAAGACGGGGCTGGTGGTGAGGAAGAGAGAGGAATGAGGTGATATGTACGATGAGGTGGCTATGCTGCGTGTATATCGCTCAAATTAACAGTTAAAATTAACATTTTTAATGTTTTAGGGTAATATTGTTCCTAAAATTTTTTTTGAATACTTATCTCTTTCAAACAAAAAAATTTTGGGTAAAATTGAATCTTACCCCTTTAAAAGATTGAAGAAGTGAGATTTTAAAATTTTAATTAAAAAAAGATATAAGATAAAAAGGTAAAAAAATTTAATTAAAATCTTTTAACTCTAGTACTCCAATTTTTTAAATGTAACTCTCAAAAATTTCCCTTATCTTCCAATCACTCATGCCAAACAGACCCCAAATGATCAAAAGTATTATTTTCTAGTGAAAAAGCCAGTTTGGGTCACCTTACCTTGATCCCCAACATACCTTAATTAAAGGTGCGGTTTTAATGTTTTTTTAAGTGCAGAGTTGATTTCTTCATCCTTTAAAAGATCACAGAATTACAAATCTAAGCAACTGTAAAATATTATGGGTTAAAGATTAAATTTATCAACGAAGTTTTAAAGAAGGAGCGTCTGACATAATTATATTTTAAATGAGATAAAAATACACATAAAGTATTAAAAGTGGAGCATCCAGCACAAAACCGTTAAATTTGACCTAACGGCATTAAATTATAAGAGAGAAAAATCACTAACAGCGTTAGATCATATTTAACGATTTTATGCTGGATGTTCCACTTTTAATATCATATGTATATTTTTACCCTTTTAAAATATAATTATGTCAAACACCTGTTCCTTAAAATTTCATCAGTAAATTTACTCTTTAACCCAAATATCATGATGTCGTTTCTCGTTAACCCATACGGCAATATTAGTAATGAGCACCTGACTCATCTTTTGAGATGTGCCAGAAATCGGATCCCTATAATGTTGAATATCCTGAACAATGATTTCAGTGCAAATCAAGTAATGAACCGCGGATTAAACCAAATAACCCCCGCAAAAACCACTGTAGAGCTTCATTGAACCACTCGTGAGCCTCTCAAGCTCTCAGTCAAATTACTTTAATTATTCAGGCGCCACTGAATTTCTATTGTCACGTATTATCACTAATTCCTGATACATTGAACTTCTTGTCGTGGGAGGGATCTGGAAATGGGCAACCTGCCCGCCTCTCCCCACACACCCTCTGATCAATCCGACGGTCCACGCCTGCCAAATCAATATCCACGCATTGGGGCCTCCTTTGGTGATCAAACTACCTTCTCAAGTTCATTGTCTCGCCTAAGTGGAATAGGATACTCTTATTATTCTTTTTCTCATTATCTTCTCATAATTTTATCTCTATCCTTAGATCATAAAATAAATAGTTTAGATTTAATATTTTATAAAATTATTATTATAATATTTTATAAATTAATTTTTTTTTTGAATTGTAGTTATGGATGGTATAGATCAAATTTACTTATTTATGTATATAGAAATAATTTTATAAAAGATTGAATCTAAATCATTTATTGTTTTAATTTAACGGTGGATATAAAATTATGAGAAGATAATGAGAGAAACTCATCCCCCAACCCGCTTGTCCTCTCAAACATCTACACCTTGCATTCGATGCCCCCTTTTGCTGACCAAAAAGTTACGGAGTCCGCTTCGGTCTTTTTCTATCATTTTTTTAGATCGTTCGATTGAGATCTCAACGGTTTAGATTTAATATATTAATATATTTTTATAATAATATTTTTAATATATTAAATCTAGATCATTGAGATATCAAAAAAACAACCCACATAAGGAAAAGGATGGTCCTTTTCTTTACAAGAAAACGACTGAAACGGACTCCAAAAGGTATCCCATTCTTTATTTTTTGAACTAATCAATTATTATCTCGCGTTATTAGCAACTGTCTAATTCAATTTGTGGGAATGCAAGGCTATAATGGGTCGTGGCTACATAACCAGAGCTTAAATATAAGATCACTGCTTAAGTGAGTGTTTGAGAATATCACAAACCTAGGTTTCAATCCTAGGTTTGCGCAACCCGAAACAAAATTCCTCTCACACACTTACCTCATAAATAGTAAAAGCTATTCTCAAAAACTAATCTAAACACACACTAAGCTGGAACAATTCCCAACCAGTCAATTAATACCAAAAGGCTATGCCATTTCTCATTGCAAAAATTATTTAAAAATCCAAATCCTAAATATTAACATCAAATGAATTCCCTCCTACATAAAAACTAATTAATATCAAATAATCTGGAAAAACATTATGAGTATTAAGAGATGAGAGATCTCTGTTAGAATTTTATTCTTCAAAAGGAACAATGGCTTGACTTTTTAACGTGTTTTCTTTTTAATTCTTTGTTATGTGTAATCTTCTACGCAACTTCTCAGGTGTGTTGACTAGATAACCCAACCAACCACGAATGGAGGCCGTTTATCTTGACCCAAAATAAACGACGAATGGCAAGGAACGAACAATGACAATGAGATGAAGAATGAATAATGACAAGTGCCACCACCAAAGGACAGTGGTGACTGGTTTGAGGTAGGGACTGGAGATGATCAAAGTTAAACGAACGGGCATGATTTGCTTCCAAGGAACAAGATAACCAGTGGCGTGGCCCAGTGGAAGCCATTGGATCAATTAAATGGTGTGTATGGAGAGATGCACTTGAGCCCATCTCCAGGGGTGGGCAGGGGATCCGGACGCTGGGAGGATGAATATGGACGGATGAGTGATGGGCATTCATCTCAATACCTTTTTTGTTTATTTGCTTTTAGCATCTGGTGTCTGGCGTTATTTCTTTAGGTCAGGTAAACCCGAGTAACAGATTAGTCCGGATTTAAGGTTGTGCCAGACCTTTTGAGTGTTCACCTCTCTCCCCAACAGAGACTTCATCCATCGGTTTTGAACTTAAGACCTTGTGGAAGGACCCAAATGCCAAACCACTTGAGCCACCTGCATTCATCTCAATATTGAAGTGACAGTCTCGTACATAAGATTTATGTGATGTAATAAAATTGAAGCAAATATTGTAATTTTTTTATAGAAAAATACTTATATTCATTTTCATATATTTATTTTGTCAAGTTCTCCAATCACATGATTATGTATTTTATTTTTTAATTATGATCATTTAATGATAAACCCAACATTAAAAAAGAAGACACATGATTATATGTGATTGAGGAACTTACTATAATAAATATTAGGGGTGAGCATGGTGCCCAGTGGCCTGGTGCGCCCACCCTAACCCTGCAAAAAATTGCTCAGCTCAGCCCAAAAAAAGTGGCCCCAAAAAATTTTGGGCAACTTTGGGCGGGCTAATAATCGGGCAAGGCCGGGCATCGGGCAAGGGGTGCTGCCCTGCCCATTTGGCCCTGCCCTGAAAATTATTTTCATTTATTTAAAATATAAAATTTCATATCAATTAAATATTATTTCATATATATATTTTTTATTTAAAATATATATTGTCTATTGTATAATACTCTTCTGGTCCTTTTTTTTTTTGCCCTAGTCACTAAACACTATTTACACGTAGATTTCTTCCTTTCTTATTTACTTTGTGATGTATTAAATTATAGTTGCTTTTTATTTTTTTTTTCTAGATACTTCATCATTTGATCAACTTTTGGGACATTAAATTGATGCAAACTACTTTGACTTCATAGCTTTAATTACAATCGTTTTGTTTCCTTATTTATAATGGATTATGGATGTTGTTTAATTTTTAAAGTATGGATCTTTATTAAGACATATGGTATTTTTTAAATTTCAAGACGTAAGTTATAGACTTATTTTAAAATATTCCAAAATGTGTAATCATCGAATGCATTTGAAATTTATATTAATTAGGGAGAAGTTAAGATATATGGTATTGGTAACTATAAGAATGTTTATGAAATTTACACGGAATTATTTTTTTCATGTGTGGATAAAAAACAAGGTGTTATCACTTGGGCAGGGAAGCCCACCCTGCCTAGCCCAAAATAGTTATGGCTTTTAACAGGCAGGGGCGAGCATCGGGCTGCAAAATGCAGCCCGTTCATCCTTCGGGCAGGGGTTTCGCCCTGCCCAACCCTGCCCATGCCCACCCCTAATAAATATAATGAACTTGATCTAAGGGCCCATTTGGTTCGCGAAAAAATGGAGGGAATGGAAATGAAAATGTACATTTTCAAGTGACGGTGGCTATTTGGTTCGAAAATTCCGTATGAATAGAATTTCCCGCCTAGCCAAATTTTCAAGCACATGAGTGAAAAGTTGTTGCCTCCGAAAATGGTGGGAAGGTATATTTTGTCACTGCGGGAAAGTTGATCAAAAGTCGCATTTGGCCCTGATGTGACATTGAGTTTGTATTAATAGTTGGAGGAGCAGAGGCGGATGTATATGACGGGGGGTCGAAGAAATAAAGGGCGGTGACCAATGGAGATTGTGAGTGCCATTTTACGGGCGATGGCGGTGCATCCCAAACAATAGGTGGGTTTTTCCTTCTCTGTATCTTCCGTTTTGTTGTATGCCCAAGCCTCACTTGTTGATGTGTTGAGTTTAAGCGTCGACGACAATGGCTGCATTACGTCAATCCGACCGAGCGAGTGTTGGGATGAAGCTATGTGTGTTGCAGACCATGGAGAATGAACTTGCTCTGTTGCCGTGATAGAAAACAGGGCCGAACAGAGTACATGTATGTTAGGTGAGATGAAATGCCGCCCAGGGGGTTCATGGTAGTTATGACTTCGTGAATAGGAATAATATTGAAAAACCATACCTCACATCACATGCACATGGGCATATAATAGTTAAATGTATATGAATTAAGTAGATTGTAATTCGTTCACCCAATGGTTACCTCGTGGTTATGATTGACTCCTATTAGTAAATGTCATTCACTTTGATAATGACGTTGGTAAGACGCTTCTTGGTGACCGTTTTCATTTTAAATTACCATAACCATGGGTTGCATATGGGTACCAAGTGGTTACGTGAAACAAATTTAACTTTAGAATGTAAAAGACAACGATGTGTATGCACTGGGTACAAAGGACTAACACAACACATTATCTTTAGTTAATAATTCAAAGAACCTCTCAGTGTGTTCATATTAAAAACATTATTAACTAATTTCTAAAAACTTATAAATAAGATTATGATCATATGAAATAAGAACCGACAGACTAATGATCACCAATCAATGAAATAGACACTGTTCTTATTTGCAGCAATCAAATATTAAGGCGAAGTGAAATAAATTTTGTGATAACACCAAGTATATATCTCGCATAAAGAAATGACTAATTACAATATCTTAAGTTAACAAAAAGTAAAAATCACTTGAAGTTGCAAAATATAAGCCTCATGACTATTCAGTCAGGACAGAAAGGTGGGATCAGACTATTCAAATGCCCTGTAGAGCAAACAGAATTAAATACAGGCACAAAAAACAAGAACGCTCTAGATTGAAAATGGAACTGGAGGGTTGTATGTGTAGCTCAACTACCTTGTAATAGTAAGCGAGGGAGATGGAGATGGAGGCAAAGAAGAGAGAAGAGAGAACAGGCAAAGCAGAAGCAAATGTTTGTTCTTGCGAACTTGGAAACGGTGACAATGACATTGTTCGTTTCGGTGGCCCTATGCCTCTGTTTTCCAATTTTAGTTTGGCAGATTTATTCAACTCTTTTTCAGATTTCTCTCTCTCCTCCCCCCTGGGCACACATAGCTAAATCAGTTGAAAGGGAGTGAAACTTTCAAGCTGCACACATTTGACGTACGTACGTATGCATGCATGCATGGTGGAAGAGTTAAAGGAAACAAAAGTGAAAATTGGATAAAAATAAAGGAGGAAGTGAAAATAAGAATAAATTTTAAAATATATTTGATTGAAGCAATCATCATTTATAACATGTATATGAAAGGTACTTCATTGTTTATTCATTCTATGAAAAGTTAGATAGCCATGAAACACCCATCACATACATGTGGTTAAATTTGTTCATTAATTCATGTATAACCACAGGCGACTGGCGGATATCTCATGGTTATTGCTCTGTTACTTGATCAGGAAACAAGGGCAAATAGAGTACTAATGTGAAAGCGGACAGTCGCCCTAGAACTATCATCTCCAAGCTTAGGAACCATGTGAATACCCATCAAACATGGTAACTTTAATTTTTTATTTCTTCTTTGTCCCCAAACCTCCCCTTCATTGTAATCCACTGATAAAGACACTTCTTAATGAAACGAGATTTATTACAATGTGGATACTTTACAAGATGGACTATAATGGGAATCTATAAGATACAAGGAGAAAGATGACGATAGATTGAATGTGACGATATATCATACCTATTGATGTGAAAATCCAGTGACTAAATTTTCTTTTCCAACATTGCATAATCTCTTCCAATTTTCATGATTACATAAGCATAGTAGTCGTAGCTTCATCACAACTTTCTTTCATATTTCTTTTTTTACTTTCTATTATTTAAATGGGGTTTGAAAGCTCATCAACATGACCCAGCATTTATCACAGATTAGTCTGAAAATAAAAAAAAATGTTAATCAAAACAAAAACTCAGTTGATATAGAAAGCCACTTCTAACTCTCCAACCAGCCATTGAAAACCTATTTTGAGTACAAATCTGAAACTATAGTATTGCTAACTTGAGTTGAGTTCTTTTCTTTCTTTTCAGTTATACCTTTCCTTTTCATTTTAAATCAGATAATATCAGGATTCTCTAATCCCTATCAATTCTTCTTGCTGTATGAGCTAATGAATTCAAAGGACATAGATTTAAACAATAGATATAGGTGGTGGTACTTATGGCTGGCTTGCCCATATGTGTTTGGTGGGTGTGCAATGGTCAAAAATATAGTGGGTGAGCAACAGTGTAGGGGTGTGTGGGTCCTATAATCTTTAAAATATTGTTTTTAATATAGGGCAAAATGGTCTTTTGGTCATTTTCTTATTTTATTTTCTTCCAATCAAACAAAAATTCTACTATCAATCCATTTTTTTTAGTGTGAACCAAACTCATCGGTGGAAAAATATTTTTCCTTCTTTTCTTTATTTTTTCCCCATTCCTACCTTTTTTCTTTGAATCAAACAGACCCTAAGAGCCCGTTTAGTTCAATTGCATTGTAGGTCTACAATGGTAATCAACATCACATTGTCAAGAAAAGTTTGTTTGGTTGTTTTTTAGCTTGGTAATGGACTTTACCATGGTAATGATGATTACCAAAAAAATGGTAATGGTCATTCATAGCTTTTCCCCTATGAATCCTCATTACCACTTATTGCATGGTTCAAAAAGTCCTATTTACCCTCCAATCACGTTTGTCATTTTTTCTCGTCTCCTCCTTCCTTATCCATTGTCGACGGGCTCCCCCACCGGCTAAAGACGGCGTTTTCTCTGTCTCTCCAGCCCTTCTCCATTTTCTCCTTCCCTTCACTATCCTCATCTCCTTCTTAGTTCTTCTCCTTTGTCTCCTTCGTTCCATTACCAATCGCTATCTCCATCTTTCACCATCAATGGTTGAAGTTGTGAACGCGTATTATCTTCCTCTCTTTAGATCTCTATGAACATTCGAATATGTAAACCTCTCCTTCACAGATTTGTGTTTTGTGGTTTAGATCTATATAGAAGCTTAATTTTTTTTGTCCCTTTGTACAATTTGAACCCACGTTTTAAACTTGATTCGTGTATTTCTTTTCTTTCAATTTGTTAGTATGCGACCTTACTGCTCATATCTGCTCAAAAAAATTTTAACTTGCTTATTCTTGTTTGAGTTATGCACTGACGCTGTGATTTGTGGTGAGGAAGGAGATGATGGGTGATGGATGTTTTTTTATTGTTAAAGGGGTATTTTGGACCTTTTATAATTCAATTTAAATATAAAAAATAATTTCTCCACATTTTATTATTAAGCAACCAAACATGATGACGGTAATCATTATTACATTGCACTTCATTACATTATCAAAGGCTGCAATTGAACCAAACGGGCTCTAAATATCACTCATTTTTATAATATAGGACTATGTTTTTAAACGAGGAATATAATGATGGCTGGTTTACTATAATATATATATATATATATATTATTTACTTATCTTCTATCTTATCGTTTAGTCTTCAAGTGAATGCCTTTATAAAACATTATCACATAAGTATTAATTTTTTTATGTTATTAGCTGTGATGTATCCACTATTTTTTGTCCAGTGACATACGATATGACCACTACTTCTGTCAGTGACATACGATAAGTATTAATGAATTGGATGCCAATTTCTTCCGAGACACCAAACTCATTCAAAATTTTAGGCCATTCCTGCTCAACGAGAAACACCTAAACATGTTTAACAGAAGTAAAAAGGGGGGAAAAAAAAAGAGAGAAAAAATTAATTATTCAATCCTCATAATTTTACTAAGTTTGTAATTCAGTTTTTATGATTTAGTTCATCGCAATTTTGTCCTTATGATCTAAACCTCATGACCCAATCATTTTTTTTAGAAAAAAGCTGAGTCCATTGTAACTCATCATATGTGGCTCCGATGGTGGCAAACCTTGCTTATTTGGCATCCTTCTTGGTGCCACATCCTGATGTGTTTGTCTAGTATAGCTTGTTTTTGAGTAAATCGTAATTTATGATATACAAATTAAGTATGTGAGAGGAGTTTTACCCCGACTTACGTAATAAACACTCATTTTCCAAAAAAAAAAAAACTATTCCAAATATAGCTTAGTGTGTGTTTGATTAAGCTTATATTTGGACAATAAGTCCTTATTATGCAAGTCGAGATAAAATTCCTCTCACATGCTTACCTCATATATCGTGAATTACATTTATAAACGCTTATTACTTAAAAATAAACTATTCCAAATCCACACCTAAGAACCGATAAACCGAAGAACGCCCAGAAGAAAAGTTTTGCGTATAAGAAGACGACTCCTGAAAAAGTGATTTGAAAGGCGTGCTATGATGTTGATTTCCCATGAGATTCTCGCACATCACCGCCATTGCATTATCCATTTTCTCTCCCATGGAAATATTTTGGCTGTAGTCCCTCAGAAGTAAACTATTTTCTGCAGATCATTCGCTTTTAAGACAACCCAAGTGGCTCGATTGCTTTTTTTTTTTTTAAATTTGAAAAAGTTGGAAGAGCTGCTTCTTTTGTTTTCTTCTTGGCGATGTCTTTTGCAGACTTAGGGCTTGTTTGGTCTGAGGGGAAGGGAGGGAAAGTGGGCGGAGGGAAAATTTTTTTGAGTTGAATTTAAAAAAATTAAAGAAGTGGGGTTAAAATTTTTTAATTAATTTTTCTTACTTATTTATCTTATATATTCTTTTTATTAAAATTTTATTACCCCACTTCTTCGATCTTTTAAAATTCAACTCATAAAAATTTTCCCTGCCCTCCCTTCCCCTCCAAATCCCTCACACCTTAAAGTTTCGAAAATTTTTGAGCAGGCTTGCGCTTGCTGATGGCTGGTCCGCCATCTGTTGGTATGGTTTCTGGAGACGCCCACGGAACTTTTCTTCCTGGCGTTCTTAGGATTCTCAGATCTCTCGCCGCGCTTCAGATCAAGTGGTTTGATCAGATCAGATGTGGCGTTGATAAGGACGCCAAATAAGCAAAGTTTACCGCTATCAGCTCCACATGAGACGAAGATGAGTTACAAGGGACTCAGCTTTTTTCTAAAAACTACGGCTGAGTTATAAATTCGGATAAATTATAGGAATTGTGTCGCAACGAGCCAAATTATAACAATCGAATTATAAAATCGGTTAAATAAATAATTTTCGAAAAAAAGTGGGGGGAGAGAGAGTGGGTGCCGGTGGGTGGGTATTAATTATATGTGGCCATGCTTTGTGGCCCTTGCCCGTACTGGCTCACGCAGAGGGAGCCCAGCCCCACGAGTCCAACAAAAGCCGCGTAAATAAAAATACCATCCACTTAGGGGTGGAAATAGATTAGGCTAGGTTAGATTTTGCCTAAATAGGTCTGAGCCTGTAACAAAGATTCAAAACCTAAGTCTAGGCCTGAGCCTGTATGTAGGCTTTTTTTAGGCTTGAGCTTGGGCCTTCAGAAGGCCTGACAAAGCCTGAAGCCTGTTTAAAAGCCTACTTAAAATGTAGGACTTTAAATAGCCTTTAAAGCCTATGCTGCCAAATTCATATATAACCCTTCATGCTTATATACAATCTTACATTATGTCTTAAAAGCCTAACATCTATTCTTGTAGTAATATTAAGGCTTAGTAAGGAAAAGAAAATAATGTCTAGTGACAACACTTGTTCGAGCAAATAGGAATAAGAAAAACTAATCAACTGTTGACTAATGAGATATATTTTTTAAAATCGACTAAGCATAACAATTAACATGTAAAACTAGACTTTTACCTATTTTATTCTTTCCACGTAAATTGGGACAAACTCCTCTTGTTAAAATTATAATATTTCATTTGACACTAAAATAAACTCATAACATTTTTTATGCTTTAGTGGAGGGCACAAATTAGGGGAGAGAGTGAGTTAGTATTGCCATCTCGAGCGATCGAAGAGAAGAAATGTAGAGGTGAATGATTTATGCGAAAATAAGGGATGAGTATAATGATGATGAAATATGAAACTTAGAATTAAGATTAAGTTGGTAAATTTATAAAATTATTTAGATGATATTATATATATTTATATAATGATATATTTTTAAAAATAAAAAATTAAATAGGTCAGGCCTGTAGGCTATGCCTTATAAAAATAGGTCTGGCCTGTTTATCTAAATAGGCCTAGCAATATGACTGAGCCTGAGCCTGACCTATTTACTAAATAGGCTAGGATAGGCTTTATGTAGGCTAGGCCGTAGGCCCCTGTTAGGGGTCTGGCCTATTTCCATCCCTACATCCACTGGACCCTTTACAGGCTCACATGCGGTCAACAAGACGTTGTGTCCGTTTGGATTAACGGTGAAGAAGTGACTTTTGTTACCATTTGATTTTTGAAAAAGTAAGGTAGGATTAAACGTGAAAATGTAAATGTGATTTGTGTTTTGATTAGAGATGACAGAAGTGACTTTTTTCCTAACCTTGAACCTGTTTGGATCAGAGTTTGAAAAGCCCGTTTAGATGCAAAATGACTGAAAATGACATGGATGCTACTACCTCGGTCCTTATTATAAGACAAAGTTGAATTTTTTTAGAGAAATTAAGGAAGCTAAATAAATTACTTAATCATATCATATGTTATGTATCCTTAGATTATATATTAATTTATTAGTCAAACTAATTAGTTTGAAAAAAAATATAAATATAAATACTCTAAAATAATTTAATTAGCTTCCTTAATTTCTATAAAAAATTCAATTTTATCTTATAATTAGGACTCGAGTGAGTATTGAATACTACATATATATATATATATATATTATTAGAAGTGTATTATATAGAAAAAAAAAAAAAGCAGAGGAACTTTAGGAAAAAACCATGGCAGTCATCTTTTGTCTCTCCTTCTAACCCCCTAGCCTTCTCTGGCCCCCCCATACACACAGTCCCTTCCTCCGGTTTGGCAGCTTTACTCTCCCTTCTCTCTTCCACCCTCTCCCTCTCCCTTCTGGCATGGGTTAAAAGGTCAGCCACCCTATGTTTTTTTTCAGTCAGATCAAACGTCGAGCTTCCAATTTTGGTTCCGATTTTGTGTTCTAAACTAAATCCATTATATGAACCAACACCTGATTTGATCAAACCATAAATGGCAGATTGCCAGGTCTAGGTCTCTGGTATGATTCATTCACGAGCTTAAGGTCCCAAGGATTTCTTCATCGGCGACGCTGTAGAAGTCGGGGTTGATGGTGCTGCTTCCACCAAGAACACGTCTCCTAGAGAACAGAAGTGCTGTGGGGAAAAAAGCTGCGCGGTGGGGCTTCAAAAAAAAGCTATGGTAGAGGGAGAAGTGCGGTGATTGCTGAAGCTTTGCCAGACAGATCCATTTTCTCTAATGAGCTTTTTTAATACCAGACGTGCGGTAAACCATGCGTACCGCTTTGCCAAACAGACCCGTTGACTCCACATTAAATGCAATGCATGCCTAAACTTCTGCAGTTAAGATTGTTGACGTAATAATAAAGGAAGGGGTTCGCAAAACAAGTGGATGACCAATGACCTTTTAGTCCAAAAGCAAATACGTTTTTTTTTACAGTGGGAGATTTGATGTTGATCCTGCTTTTAGGTGTTTTTTTAAGTTAGCGTTAGAAAAATATGTTCATATAAGTTGAGATGAAATTCTTCTCATATATTATATTTATTTTGTATAGTGTAAATTACGTTGGAAAAGTAGCTTATATTTCTATTCCAAACAGTCATTAACTTTAGGCTAATTCCTTTAAATAAACAAAAGGCCAATGAAAATGGGGGGAGATAATAAGTATACAAGCTCTCACTCTTTATATCATCCATATGGATCTAAAAATGTTTTAATAATTCAATTTCAAAATATCAAAATCTCATGAAACACGCAACAAAATGAATGCACGGGGAAATTGACAAATAACTAAGGGTTGTTTGACACACTTGAATTAATTTTGATGGAGATGAATATGGAGATAGATATGGAAATGAAGTTTAAAAGTATGTTTGATATATCATGAAAATAAGACTTAATTTTTTATATCAAAAGTCCAAAATACCCTCCTATTTTATTTTTAAGACAAAACTTCCCAAAACAGCACATCAACTGATCTTCATCTTCTCTGAAAACAATCTTCACAGCCAGAAGCATGCTGACGTTGCATCTTCACAGCCAGAACAGAAATCTACCGACAATCTACCATTATCTACAGATCAAGCACCAGCATCAACGTCACATCTTCACGACCAGAAACATGACGACGTCGTAGCCATAATGGAAATCTATCGAGAATGTGTTTGCCAAGGATGGAAATCCCAAGCCAGATCTTGGGGTCTCGGAGTGTGTCGACGGTTGGAGTGAGAAGCTTGTTCGCGATTGGGGTTGAATGGCCAGAAGATCCTCACGGATAGAAGCCCCTTGATGCAGTTTATATCTGGCAGCCACCATCGAAGGGGATGAAGAATGAGAAAGTGACGTCGTAGTTGCTGGAGGCCATGGTCATCCTCTTGCACCTGGATCGATTGGGTATGTCGTCAGCAGTGGTGTTGGGGATCTTGCCGGCTAGGGGGTGGGCATGTCGTCGATGGCAACAAGGCGGAAGACAGAGGGGGTGGGTGAGGAAGTTGAAGATAATAGAGGAGGGTAATGGATGAAAATGACCAGATGGAATTGTAAATCTTAGGTATTTTGATAGAATTCATTTTGGTGGAATTAAGTCTATTTGACTTTCACATGAAATTGAAAAATCTTCCAATTCCATCATTACCAAACAAGCCTCATGATAGAATTGAAACCCAATTCCATTTTCATCATCTTCAATATAGTGTACCAAAAAAGCCAACAGTGAGATGCTGTAAATTGAAAAGATCTCAATTGTCTCTCCGTTGGCATTGGGTAGTGCAAAGACTATCCAATATCCACAACCACCAACATGACAAATCCCCTCCGGCTGCAACATCGTGTGGTGGCTACATGGGCACGTCTATCTCTACCTCGCGTGTCTGTTGTCACTTTTACTGTGCACTTGGGCTCCTGCCTCCCTCCCAACCTCAAATCCTATCCAATCCACCTGCAGCTGAAATTCTCATCTGTATTCTATCACTACTAAAATTTTTCCTGGTCAATAATAATGAATCAAAATCAACTAATAATGGCGATTTGATGATAATGCCGTGCTATTGCTGAGCATGGAAAAGAAAATGGTTGCTTTATAGTCCCTCTGTTTATCTTTTATGGCTTTGGTTCCATGCTAGCTTTCATACCTGCCCATGATGTGCTGAATTATTTTTCTAATTTTCTTCTCCATTTCCCCATTTGCTCTTTCTAATTTGTCATCACTTTACTATTTTCTCCCAAGGGGCCTATATTACCCAATAATGGGGAAGGAAAGTAGGAAACTCAAATATTTTGGGGAGAATGACAATGAGCTCCAGGGACCAAAGAAAATATCAGTAAATCCCTACGAAAAGAAATAACAACTTGTTCAGCGTGTTTTACAATTCAACATGTTGTAAAAATGACTCAACGAGTTGTTTTTTCTTTCGATAGGAATTTTACTAATATTTTGTTCAGTCCCTGAGACCTCACTATCATTTTCCCAATATTTTTTTCCTCTTCACGAGAATGAGGTTGCTTATCACTTCAATTAACAATTTGTTAGTTTTAAATTTCATATATTTAAATAGGAGTAGTAATAAGTAGATAATAGAAGTTGTCTTTTTTTTTTTTTTAAAAAAAAACCATGAGCAGATAACTTGACACTCATTTGCTAAAAAAATCAACTACTCTCTTCGGTCCTAAATATAAGTCAGAATTGACTTTTTTGGAGAAATTAAAGAAGTTAATTAAATTATTCTAGAGTATTTATATTTATATTTTTTTCTTTAAACTAATTAGTTTGACTAATAAACTACTCCCCCTGGTACTAATTATAAGACAAAGTTAACTTTTTTGGAAAAATTAACGAAAACAATTAAATCACTTTAGAATATTTTTATTTTTATTTTTTTCTTCAAACTAATTAATTTGACTAATAAACTGATATATAATCTAAAGATACTAAAAAAATAAATACTTTAAAGTGACTTAATTGACATCCTTAATTTCTCCAAAAAAGTCAACTTTGTCTTATAATTAAGATCGGAGGAGTAGTATATAATCTAAGAATACACAACATATGATATGATTAAATAACTTATTTAGCTTCCTTAATCTCTATAAAAAAAGTCAACTTTATTTATAATTAGGATCGGAGGAAGTATTATTTTAATTAATTGCACACCTAGATTAACTTTTAGAAAACACTTTTTATGATTTATGAGATAAGTATGTGAAATAAATTTTATCTCAACTTATTAAAAAGAGTTTTTAAAACTACCATTTTATAGTTTTCCAAACACTCATTAACTAAAACAAGGTCTATTAAGTTAGATTTTCGATTTTTTTTGGTCGAAAAAAAAGAGAGATTTTCGAACATTAAAATTTAGCAGTTGCCGCCTTCGATCCTGAAGTAAAACCCTCCTCGCAGACCTTTCAACCCGAACCTTGGATCCGCCCAATCTTTGTCAGTTTTCCAATTTGACAGTTACAGAGGGTTTATTGAAGAATTGCATACATGTTGTGATCGGTCCCGCCCTCGCGTGCCAATGGCTGGAGATGCGAACAATAACGACTACAACGTCATCATTCGTGTGCCGGAGGCGGCCGGGGGCGGAAGAGCGGAGCTGCAATACGCGTCAGCGAAGATCTCTGTGTGGTGGGACATTGAGAACTGCCAAGTTCCAAAGGGCTGCGACACTCACGCCATCGCTCAGAATATTAGTTCTGCACTTGTCAAGATGAACTATTGTGGTCCCGTCTCCATCTCCGCCTACGGAGACACAAGTCGGATCCCACCCTCCGTTCAGAAAGCACTTTCTAGCACCGGAATTTCTCTCAACCACATTCCAGCCGGTATTCATTTCCTTCTATTCTTAGCTTTTCGTTTCTTGAGTGCCTTTACCCTGCTGCCTGAAGCATTCTTTAATCAATGTAAAGCTTGTGCAAATACCTAATCTGTCCTATTGTGGATTTTGGTTTCATTGCCATTTTGTTTTTTATTTTTCCTCCTTTACCAGAGGAAAGAAAAAGAAGTCTGGCTTGGCGATTAGTCTTGCGTCGAGTTTTTAGGTTTTTTGCCACTTGTATATTCTTTCCCTTTTCATCCTTGAATCTCAATTGAGCAATGTTTATGTTGCTACTAAATGTTTCTGTGGAGTCTATAACCCCCCTGCACAAGTTTTTGAAAGAAGTATAATGTTGCTGTTATTTGTGATAAGTATTATTCACGTCCCACATATTGATTCCCTTCTACCCATGTTATAAGGGAAATGGTTTAGTCAAAGAGTTTTGACATAAGTGTTGCTCTTGTGTGGTCTCGGATGGTAATGTAACTATTTATGCATGAAGGTAATGGCTTATGTACGATGAAAATGGCAAAGTAGCTGCATGACTTTTTGGTGTTAATTTGACGTTGTGAAGTTGTCACAGGTGTGAAAGATGCCAGTGATAAGAAAATTCTAGTTGATATGTTGTTATGGGCAGTAGACAACCCTGCTCCAGCAAATTATTTGCTTATTTCTGGAGACAGGGATTTCTCAAATGCTCTGCATCAGCTGCGCCTGAGAAAATATAACATTCTTCTAGCACAACCACCAAAAGCATCAGCTCCTCTAGTTGCAGCAGCAAAATGTGTATGGCTCTGGACCAGCCTTTTATCTGGTGGGGCCCCACTATCAAGCGGTGAATCATTATGCCTTGCAAGTGGTAACCATGTCTCTAATTCTGAGGAGATTCAAAACCCGGTTGCTGAGCCAAATCAAACAAGTCAGCCACTGGCTCTCAATTCTGAAAATCGTGATATGGGCAGTCAAAAAACTCAAAATACCTATACTACTAGAAGGGTTGGTGATTTGGAACCCAAAGTAAAATACGTTTTGAAAACTGACAGTCAGCCCAACCTATCAACAAGATCTTCAAGCTTACCTGTTACAGTTTCAGGAGGTAAGAACAACGATCCTCTTAAACCAGCACACTCACCCATGAAGCAGTTCCGAAAAGCTCCACATGAGTTCTTTAGTAACGAGCCTGCAGTCCCAAATGGTGGGTTTACTCCTAACCTTCTAAGCAACCGAGATTGCTCAGAAAATAAAAGGGGCAACTCTAACGAAATTTCTCAGGATCTCTATCATAGTTCTCCGAGGTCAAACGACCTTGATATACAGCCCATGCCTGGACCTAATTTGCCTCTTCCTGATTCTCATACTCGGACATTTCAACCAGTTCCTCCTCATTTGGATGAACCTAAATCGACTGCAGCCCCAATTTCATTTAAAATTATATCTAAGACTCATAATTCTCCAAATTCTAGGAATGTCAAAAGTACTCTTATTTGTCATCAGCAAACCAGGGAAAACCCTAATCCAAGTACTGCTCAAAATCCTAATCTACAGAGCTTACATTTACCCCCAGCAGGCTACAACCCATCATGTGGCCAAGCATTTCAGTATGAGAATTTGAACCCGAAGCGTCCTTGTGGATCTCAACATTTGCTTTCTCCTTCCTTCACTGGAATTGCCAATACCAGTTCTAAGAATGTTATTTTGGGAGTTCAGGGATTTCCACCACCTTCTGAGTATGAGCAAGGCCTCGTCGGTGTTATTCTACTAGCCTTGAACACTCTGAAGGTTGAAAAGGTTATGCCAACTGACGCAAATATTATTGATTGCATTGCTTATGGAGATTCCAAATATCGGACTACTGATGTCAAGAAGGCCTTGGATTGTGCAATCAAGCTAAATGTGGTTGTAAAACCAAGACTAGGTGCATTAGAGTTCTATATCGGTAGATTTGAGACACTATGGAATTGTGTAAACATTATGGGTGGTAATGTTGATCAGTATCCAAAAACAACATGGGATCGGATACAAGAGTTCCTTGCTTCATCATCCGGACGATCAGCAATTTTGTCTTCCCAGTGCAGGTAGGTAGATTTAATTTTAGCACATTTACTTGTTCAAGGTTCCTGCATCTTTACCACTGTTGTGTTTACATTTCTTCTTTATTATATTTTTATTAGATATGAAGCATCTATAATTCTACGGAAAGAATGCCTTACAGGGCTTGTGTTAGGAGAGGTACTTCAGATCTTGAATATGATCATCATGGTCAAGAAATGGATTACAATTCATCGGTCTGGATGGCAGCCGATTACTATTACTCTTAATACCAGTAATTTGTTTGACTAGTAGACAGTTGGCTATATGACAACGCACAAAACGTAAAACCATATTAATGGTCTACTGGATCTTACGGTGGGGAATAGGGTATCTCCACTAAAACAACAGTAGAGGGATTTGTAGAAAATCATGATGGTTGACGACTCTGAATCGTGCATGACGCTAGGCTTTATACTTTTTTGCACATGTCCATCTGCACGCAGGAGAACCGTAATCTTAGCTGAAGAAAGATGCGGGAGGCTCTGCTGGCATATGATATGTTTTTAGATTGCTCTACATATGGTCCATTCCCCAGAGAAGACATGTTCACTGAAGCTTTTTGTTCCCCCTGTTTCCTTTCTAAACGTGAAGTTGCGCGACTTGTGCGTCTGCTATATTTTGGCGGGCAAGATAAAAATCAAGTGGCTTGGAGCTTGATAACATTATACAGCCGGCGTTTTAGGTTCCAATATTCAAGGCTTGAACAAAAAAAAAAAAAAAAGATGGATTTGGAGACTGAAGAAATCTGCTTGAACGTAATTTCAATGTGTCCTACACTTCAGTTGCTATGTTGTGTTAGCTAAGAACGCCCATTGAACTCCGTTTGTGCGGTTCAATGTTTTAAGTATTTTCTTCTATCATGATCAAGTATATGAATATGTTTACAATTTGGGAAATGATGACTCGCAACTAACATTTTCTTATATTTAATAATTTAAATAATATCATTTTAGGATGTAATTGTCATTTAATTAATTTATTGTGACCTAAATGCTATTCTCTAAAAAAAGATTTAGGGTTTATGATCAGTACTTTAAGGTATTTTTTTTGAGTATACCTAGTATCTTAAAGTAATTTATGATGTGTTTAACACCCTGAAATATTTTTAGAGGTGCATCTAATATTTTAAAGTATTTTTTAAATTTATTTAGTATCTTAAAATATTTTTTTAAATACATCTGATATCCTAAAATTGCTGTTGAAAGGAAAAAAAAATTAATATTTCAAGATAAAACTATGTCACAGAATACTTTAGACTGCTAAAAGCATGTAAAAAAGTATTTTAGGTGCTGTCGTATTAGGAGGGCGGACGCATGTGAGAAAATACTACATGTGGCGGACGCAACTTAATGAAAAATATTTCCAGGATATTTTCACTCTTCTTTCTCATTTATTTTTTATTTTTTTGCTACTGCACGGTATCCCCAACCCAGTGGGTCAAGGACTAATCCGTCGGGTACTGTCGGGCCCAATGATGGGGGCGACCCTCCCAGGCACACCTGCTCCATTCCCACCCCCAGGAATCGAACCCCAGAGATGATGGTTAAGGGGCACAACGCCCTTACCAGTTGTACCAGTGTGCGCTGGTCTCTTCTTTCTCATCTAGAAGGGAAGGAAATCCTGCGCACCCCGTTTGAGAAGTTAGAAACGATGTAGAACCCACATCTTTTCTTTTTACTCCGGAAACTCGAAAGGAAAATAAAGTTTTTGCCTTACCGGTAGAGTCATGATTAACTTGGATTAAATTTATGCAATTTTAATTTCCAGCTCTTGTTTAAAGATTGTCGATAACTTCCAGCTCATCTAATGCTTCAAGACACAGAATGATGCACTCCTAAATTATCAGATCTTTTCGTATAGATTTTTTTTTTTTTTTTGCAGAAAGAAAAAAATATACCACTTCAATTTTAAAATCCTAAGTCAGTTTTATTACCTACAAAATATATGTATTGACTACAAGAGTATAAGTATTGACAATTCATTTTAATAGGAAATCAATAATTTAGAATTTTAAAATTCAAGTGGCATTTTCGAGATTTTTTCCTGAAAAAAAAGGTGAAAAAGTTAAATAACAAAACAATAAATGAAACTTCATAATATAACATAAACATTGCATGACTGCTCGTGTAGTTTGTGTGAAGAGATTTTCTTATGATTATTTGACAATAACTGTTTTTTAACTTTGTATTCAGAACAATCTTTAAAGTTACTTTCGTTCTATTAGGTTTTATTAGAAAGAATGCCCCCGACCAGAAGGAATAACTTGGATCAGCAGACAAGGCACGGGACCTCAGTCATTCTGCCTCCAACACAGTCACTAGCTCCATGACTCTTACAAGACACAAAAACGTGTGTGATTGCCGAAAAATCATGATGAGCTTCAAAGGCATCAAGGAAGAAATGGATTGTGCGAAGGGTAGTCTTCCTTTTGCCTTTTGTAAGCCCTGCAGAAGAAATCAACATGTATAGTCCAATACTCTAATTGCATAAGCAAGCAAAATGAGAAATAATGGGATTGTCAATCACCTTGCAGCATTTAAACCTCCTAGTGCAACTGTTCCCAGAATAATTAAAATGAAGGGCACTTTAATTAAATGATGATTTTTCCTGCCTCCACTAGCCCTCGGGACTCCAGTTCTCACAACTCTTGAATACTCAGCTAAACAAAAATCACGTTGCATTCAAAAAATAAGCAGGCCAAAAAAGGGTAATACTTAGACCTGGAGGAACATGATGATAATTCACCTGAATTTAGAACATCCCCTCTCCCACCTGTAACAAGGTTTGTATTCAGCACATTTGACCAGGCACGCGCACACACAAATATTATGAAGCTTATAAAATGAGAAACTGATCTTATGTTAGCGTGAGGAATTATGAAAAAATAATCATGAATATGTCATACATGTCTTTTAACTATTTTAGCGTTAATCTTGA
Source organism: Inga laurina (assembly GCA_963855925.1). Lineage (NCBI taxonomy): Eukaryota > Viridiplantae > Streptophyta > Magnoliopsida > Fabales > Fabaceae > Inga > Inga laurina. Next base: position 2,957,186 of record OY979703.1, on the reverse strand, counting down.
TAAATGATTTATGATCTAAGACTAAATACTTCTTGGCCAGCATATCTAGCTTTATAACTTAAGGACCTCTGTTGTACTCATATGCAATGTCCATTTACCGCAGAGGACCAGGAAAACAGAAGGCTTTTCAGGAAGCCTGGTAAAAACAATAACAGAGTAATCAAATATATATTGAAATAAACCTATGTCGATTAGTTTGGTCAGTCAATGCAGTTTAAGCACATTTGGTGAAATTCAAGCATGAAAAGGCCTAAAATGTCTTATCCTTCCCCTAATATCAAGGACATGTGCAAAATAATCAGGGGACACGAACAATATAAATGCAAAGACCTTTTTTTTAACCATCCTGTTCTATTACAAAGAAACATTCCTTAAGACCATAGGTTACCTTATAGATTTAAAAATAATAAATGCAAATCAAACTCGAGATTTGGAAACATAAAATAGTTTTCTCTTATTCTCTATGTTTGCAGGGCTTGGAGAAATGATGAGGTGTTCATATATTGATTATCATTTTATTCTGAAATCAGAAAAATAACAGTCTGGTAATTTTTGAAACCATGCATCAGCTGATCCTATTAAACCTCTTTCGTAACATCTGTAATCCGTTTAGGTATTTGTAAATCATGTACTCTTGGGATACTTTATACAGTGGGCAGGAGGATTACCAGACAGCAGGCATGCATAAGCTTGTGAGATCTGCAGTGAAACAGAAACTTTTTGTTACTCCTCCCATGAACGAATCAAATATTATATGCTTCATGGGTCAATCAGCAGCTGACAGGATATGATTCTTACATGGTTACACCGAATTGATGCAAGTTAAAATCGAGGCCAGAGAAAGAACAGGGAGGGGTATAAAAGAGGGAATAAGCTTTGGCCAATGGGGATTGTTTTCCATAATTAGAGAATTATTATTCTCTGTATGTTGACAGTGTTCGGTGGAGAGGTTTTATCACTCAAATATCATATCATGCCCCAGCATAAATACCAACGATGGATACACGATCATCATCTTCATTCATAACTCAGGTTGGAAAAATATACTATCAAGTAATATATCTCTCCAAAACCAAGCTAGAGTGACTTGAGATAATTGAAAGCCATAGGCCAGCTTTAAGCATCGTGTTCCAACTCTATCTTCCACGAGGTTATTGTAACATGCTCACAAACTCTAAAATAGAGAAAAACTCAGGTATAAATCTCAAGAGTTTGCAATAATTTCTTTTCAAAAAGATATACGTGACTATTTCTTACACCTCAACGCCAAATGACCGGGTCTAAAATTTTCTCCCCGTTTGTTTATGGAAAAACCTGATATCAAACCCCCGGGATTTTTCTTAGTTTTGGGATAGACAACTCAAAAGGAACTCAATTTCAGTCTAATCCGTCTAAGTATTAGAACTAGTCAGCAGGGAAAATATTACTCTAATGTGAATTCCAATAAGGAGATGTGAAAGAAAAAGCTTCCACTTGAACGTGCAACGCCAAGAGTTATGATAAGAAACTATGTAGCCCACCAGTTTGAACCTGGACTCTGCCTGTGGCTTTTCATGGGCTGGAAATAGGTCAGGATGAGACTCCCATATCCTCTTTTTGTAAGCTGCTTTAACCTAATTAGTAAACACTGTCAAAATTAGAACGCTAGCATTAACCTACAAAACATCTGCTTATATGCCAAACGCAAGACAAGGACTGAGCACTACACTCACGATCGTCATATTACCTAACCCTGTATGAAAATGAAACTCAGGTGAAAGATGAATTGAACTTAGAATTTGAAATTCAGTTCACTCATGAGTAAAATCGATTTGGCAATCGCTAAGAAAGACCCCAAACCCAAGAGTTCTATGAATTACCTAATCAAAGCACAGCACTGAAATAGATAGAGAGAAAGAAGAGGAGGGACGAAAATTAAGGTACCTCAGAGGGCGTAGGTCGTGAATTGGGCGCGAAGCCCAGCACGCGCCTGGCCTCATCCCCCTCCATTTCTCAAGTTCATCCAAATTGGCGTGGTCTTCCCGCCAGTTTCCTCTGACTTCTACGTTGTTGAGAAATCCTGAAAAGAATTTGAACCCAAAAAATGAACGAAATATTGATGAGAGAGCTCTGGAGGCAAAAGAGCATCCCCTCCCCTCCGACGCCGCGGAGTACGGAAGAACTCGACGTCTCCTGTCTGCAGGGCAATTTTTTTCAAATGGATAATGTAGTTTAATTAAAGAAAATATTTGTGAAAAGTTCGGACAAACAAGTTCTTTAAATATAGATTCTTCCCGATTTTTTTTGTCATACCTATCTTATCATATACATTGATATTAATATATCATCGGTATTAATTTGGTTGTATAAAAATATATATCATCAATACAATGTACTACATATATAATTAGATGTTTTTTGGGGGCAAAAAAAAAAAAAAATAGATGTTTTTTGCATGATATACTTTGAAGTAATATTGATTGATAAAATGTTGGGTAAATCGTCCAAAAATATTTGTAAGATAAATTAATTGTTGAATGTATTATGAAAGATTTGTTATACTTTAACGGAAGATATTTTACACACAATGTAAGATGGTTTGCACATTTATATAGAAGATTTATGCATATAGAGTATTTACACACAACGGAAGTTCTTTTACACATATGGAAGATAGTTTACACACTTGATAGAATTCAACAATTAATTTACTAAAAAATTATTTATTCCCAATTGTCCCTGAAAAGTTTTGTAAGGAATTCTACTAATTTTTTAAACATTTAAATCTTGTTGAAACGTTAATATATCACCAATGAAATGTGTTGAACACTTGACCGTCAACTGGATGACATGAAGGGAGTCTCTGGCCCAGGGCGATCCCGAGTTGATTTGTTTTATCTTTATTCCCTCTTTTTTTTCTTCTCAGAATTATTATTCCCTCTTTCTTTGAAATAGAAATATTAAAATACGTGGAGAAATACTCAAGAAGTGGGGGGAAAAAATTACATGAAACATCCAATAAAATTTGTAGGAAGGTCCCGTTTATACCCAAAAAAAAAAAAATGCAGGGAGGTTGATGGAGTCAGCCACCAAACTGAGGTCAAACTTATCTTGGCTTGAGAATATTGCTATATTTATCGTTTAATATGCATTGTAAGCTTTGCAGGTTTCAGACTAATTGAGCTCAAGGTGCTATATTTTCTGTTGAACTAAGTATTTTTTTCATGGGATGAAATATGGTGAAATATATATGTCCAACGTCGTTTTAATGACCTGCTTGTAAAAATTATGGGCGGTCTTCTAACCAGAACAAAAACTTCATCCAGCATGCTTGTTATCCAGGATGAAATCGTAAAATCTATCCAGTTTAATATTACTATTACTCCTCGTTCTTTAAAATATAAGACATAACTGATTTTTTTGAAAAGATTAAGGAAGTTAAATAAACTATTTTAAAGTATTGATATTTATTTTTTTTATACCAAATTACTTTGTCTAACTTATGAACTGATATATAATCAAATGATACATGTTATGATTAACTAATTTATTTATCTTCATTAATCTTTAAAAAAAAAAGTCAAATACATCTTATATTAAGAATTGGAGGAGGAGTTTTTATAGTTTAGTTGATTTGATAAAAAAATGTTTACTAAAATAGATATCCAGCCTTCTGTAACGCAAGTGTCAAATTAATCAAGCAGCTAATAAAAAAAGAAGGGTTAATGAGCAATTTTGCTCCAGAAATTTTTATCTTGAGGCAATTGGGTAATTTTACCCTGGTGTTATTCAAGTTAATTTTGACTGTTAGTAAACTAAATATACTAAGCTGGTAGCCCACATATTATCCACATCATTTTTGTTAAGATACAAATTTATCCCAAAAGTTCATGCCTTATCTACTTCATTTTTTTTCATTTAGATTTAAAATTTCCGACATAAATTTTCATCTTAACAAAAATGACGTGAATGACATGTGGACTGTCAGCTTAACATATTTTATCAACTAACGGTTAAAATTAATTAGGATAATGATCAGGACAAAATTACTTCATTTTTAACACTTGGAAAAAACTACTGGGCAAAATTACCGCCCTTTGAAAACTACTAGATCAAAATTGCCACTTAACCAAAACCCAAAAAAAAAAGGGGGAAAAGCCAATGAAGTGTTTGTAATGGAAATTTGTGGAGACTGGGGAGGACCCACATTTGTTATTTTAAGCATTCCATTTCCAACAGAGATCAGATTAGTAAACTGGACTTTCAGACGGTAAAAACCTTTGGCAGTAGACTCATGACCACAAATCTAGATCCGACAGAAAGTGTCAAACTATCTTATATTAGAAACTTGAAACAATGTATAAAAAGCGCAACATGCATGCAGTACCCCTTCAATGGGTTCTCTCATCTCATCTCAAAATTAACAAGGACAAAAAAAAAAAAAAAACGAAATAAGAAAAAAATTAGAAAAACCAGAAGAAAGAAAGAAAAATGAATAAGATATTCCTGCCCGGGGTTGCACTCATATTGGTCGTAGGCTGTGCCGTCGGGACTATTCTTGTCGTCAGACAAGGTAAAAGTAGCGGTGACAGTGGCGGCGGCAGCGGGTTGGCCACTCATAGCAAGGCGGTGACGGCGATATGCCAAGGCTCCAACTACCGGAAGGAATGCGAAGATACTTTGGGGGTCGTCAATTCCGCGGACCCAAAAGATTACATCGCGGCGGTGGTGGCGAAAGCAATGCAAAAGGTGATAGGTGCCGCTAACATGAGCGACCGGCTTGCCGTCGAACATAAATCCGGCGAAGAAGGCGTTAAGATGGCCATAGAAGATTGCAAGGACCTGTTGCAGTCAGCAATTGATTCACTGGAGGCCTCTAATATGATGATCAAAGGTGGCGATATTAGAAGCATCGAGGACAGAACCGACGACCTCAGGAACTGGTTGGCCATGGTGTTGTCCTTCCAACAGTCATGCTACGACGGGTTCGAGGACAAAGGCGGCGAAAAAGAGGTGAGAGATACGCTGCACACAGAAGGTGGTCTGGACAGCATACAGAAGATTACCGCGGTGGCGCTGGATGTTCTCTCCGGCATCAACAATCTGCTTTCTGCATTCAATTTGGATTTGACGGTGAAGGTTCCGTCTCGTCGTCTCCTGGAAGAAGAAGATCCCAGTTGGATGCATGAAGGTGATCGCAAGCTCTTGGGATCCGTCCCGGAACCGAACGCGGTGGTGGCCCAAGATGGCAGTGGTCAATTTAAAACCATCACCGATGCTATTAAATCGTACCCCAAGAAACACCAAGGCAGATTCGTTATCTACGTCAAAGCTGGAATTTATAAAGAGTACCCTTTAGTTGACAAGAAAAAGCCCAATATTTACATGTATGGAGATGGCCCTACCAAAACCATCATCACTGGAAACAGATGCGTCGAGCCCAAGAAGAAGTATAAGACCTTCACCAGTGCCACCTTCGGTAAGTTTTAACGAGTATATATATATATATTAGGATTAAGGGTCAAGGGGTATATTAGGGTCTTATATACATCATCACTCAGAAGTTTTTGTTGGATTCAACATTATTCCAAAAGTGTGTGAAGAAAAAATAATATCACTTTCATTATTAAAAATTTAATTATCAATGTCAATTTTTTAACCATATAAGAATAATATTGATGTGTTTTAAAATTTTTGTAATAACATTGAATCTTAAAAAACTTCAGCAATAATATTGCTCTTGAGCGAAAATTTTAGGACAAATTACTCTCTTTCACTCTATATATATATATATATTACATAATACGATGAAGAAGAAACTAATGGACGACTGATATTGGCATCTATTTGCAGCTGTTGCCGGAGACATGTTCATTGCCAAGGGAATAGGATTCGAGAACACAGCTGGGTCTGTCGGACATCAAGCAGTGGCGCTTCGGACGCAAGCACCACATGCAGCTTTTTACCAGTGCGCATTCCGAGGTTTCCAGGACACCTTGTACGTGCAAGCAGGTATTCAGTTGTTCCGCGAGTGTGAAATAACAGGAACCATCGACTTCATTTTTGGTGCCTCAAGAACTCTGATACAGAAATCACAGATCATTATGAGGAAGCCAATGGAGAACCAACAGAACATAGTGGTAGCAGATGGGTCCTTGGATCCTAAGGCAGGAACTGGAGTTGTGATTCAGGACAGTGACATCTCTCCAGAGGCAGGGCTTGACAAGAATGTGAATCCTTGCTACTTGGCAAGGCCATGGAAGGCTTACTCTAAGGCCATCTTCATGGAAAGTACTGTTGGTGGTCAGATTCATCCAGATGGATATCTTCCTTGGACTGGTGATATGTTCCTAAAAACATGTTACTTCGCTGAGTTTGCCAACACTGGACCTGGTTATAGTCCTAGCACCAGGGTCAAGTGGGGTCGAGGCCAGCTTACAAAGGATCAAGCTTCTGCATATACTGCTACTCGATACCTTGAAGGTGCTGGTGTCCCATGGTTGGCTTCCACTGGTATTCCTTATGATCCTAGCTTCACCAAGTCTTAGACACATCTTCCAGTGCTTTGATACAGATTCATTAATTCTCCGCCTAGTTAGTTCTTTTTGTTTTCTTTTTCTTGCATCCCCTCCCCCTTGTCGTCGGGTAGTGACATTGTGGGGAAGAGAGATTGATTGTAGTCGCCACAAGGTAGAATTACTACCGTTGGTCCTACAATTGTAAGCTTTTTGTTTGTTCTTTTTTGATTTATTTACTTTTTTGTGTTCTCGGATGTAGAGAGAAATCAGTCTGAGATTTTCAAAAGATATACACTTCCATTATTGTCATAAAAGCCGATGGTCTCAATTACTCTAGGAAAAACAGAAATTCCCCGTGCATAACTTTCAGTTCTCACAGACGGACGGGAAATTGGTTTTGGAACCCAGCCATTATTACTTATTAGTACAAGAAAACCGTAAGAAAACAAAATAAAATAATAGACCTGCAATTAATGCAAAATTTGGGGAAGTAACACTAACAGCAAGGATTTCAAAAAAGATATTTCTGCTGAGAATAATTAATCTGTTTATTTAGAAGTAAGGCTATGACCATGAAGTACGCGTCTGGAAAAGGCACCTCAGGATCCCATGATCCGTTTTTTACCAGAAAAAAAATTTCTTTTTCTTGTCCCAGCAAACTCCGAATTGGCTATCTTATTGTATAAAAGTTGAAATTCGTTACTGTTTATCAAATTTCCCTGTGTGTGTGTCTGTGACAAAGTCAAAGTTCCATTCATGAATTGGGCAGAGTGAGGAGGACGTCAAAGTCGCTAAGAGTCCACTCTGCTACTTCATCTCTGTCACTAACATAAATCTCAGTACCCGAATCAATAGAAGTCCATACCCTCTTAGCAGGAGGAGAGTCAGGGTCCTGTACCACCAATATATATATATATTTATATCAAAATACACAAACATGTCGTGAGAATACAGTAATTAGAAATCTCATTACTGACCTGATAGAAGTAGAGGTTACTGGATAATCCGCCAACATCAAGCTCCCAAGTTCTTGCATCCCCAACCCAACCTTCCCCTTTTTTGGCGGGAAACCCATAATCAGCCCAAACTGGGTGAGGCAGCAACTGAACTATCTCTTGTGCCTGAGGGTTGCTGTAAGGATCACATCTGCTCACAGGTTGTTCCAAGTGTTTGGCATTCCCTGGAGCACAGTAATAGTGATAAGCCGAGTAAGGGAAATTAGCTGTGTCATTTCTATAGATCTTTCTCTTGTCCCGTGTTACGTGGAATGGTGGGCAATTCTTTAACCTCTTGGGGCTACATGTAGATGGAGTTTCGGGGTTTATGATCATCTCGCTGTATCTAGTTACATCAGTGACCACATCTCCATCACAAGCACCTCCATTGTTCTTCCAGCAGCTTCCTATGTCCACTAGGTAGAATTGACTCCTGGCTCCTCCCCCCCTTTTGATGTCTAACCTCACCCTCACCTTAAAATTTGGTGACTCTGGAAGCTGATGAATCATGAGTCTGTTATAATGTATAGAAGAATAAAATAGAGTATGGTGCATTTGATGAATCTTTGTCCGCTTTTATCAAGAACACAGAAGTGAAATAGAGTCTCTACTTGCAAGTTCTAGTAAGTAATAATCTCAAGGCTAGGTTTAATGAAAAAGAGTCTCTACTTACAGTTTTGAGCATTCCCCTAGTGTCATAATGGTAACCTCCAGAGAATCCTTTGCTTGCGTCAGCTCTCAGGTACAACATCAACCATGGGTATTTCTTTGAGGTTTGTAGCTTATGTTTGAAAACCCAACTCCCAACATTGACTTTCTTTTCCCAGACTACCTCGTAGTAAGAGAGGCCGCCGTGTCCTCCTCCACAACCAGACTTCAAATCATAAGTACCATTGAAACCTCCTCGCATGACACCATGTTGGAGCTGTGTCTTTTGATGACACATGTTGGGTTGGTTCATACACCCTTTTCCAAAGCAGGGAAACCGTCCAGGCCTTGAAGGGGCCACCTTCTTCCCATTCTCAGGACATAGACCAGACTCTGTGTCGTAATTGCCATTTTTCAACATAATCATCCAAAATTGCCATGGTCTTGGGTTATCTGCGACTTTGCAGATCGAACCCAGATATAGTTCCTTTCTCACTGCATACAGATCTGGGTTGTTTATATCTCCTCCCAAACCATGAAATGGTTTCCCCACCCCAAGTCTGTTATCAACTTCCGTAACCTTGTGCTTCAGAGAACCTGTGCATTCTAATCAAATCAACAGGAGAATATATGTTAATAAATGAAACTCTTTTATTTGTGGAGAGATTTGGCTTACTTGAACTTGAAAGATCGAAACAGTCAGCAGCCCTTGGGCTACCCATGTTAGGGGCTTCTTCTCCAACTTCATTGCAAAAGTTCCAAGCTTCAAAGGCAACTCTCAGTCCATCTCTCTGCATTCCAGGGTCACCCACTGCAGACACATAGTTCTCTGAGACTAAAACAGAGATCTTCGACACAAGCACACTCACAAACAGACACAATGTACTCAACTGGATCTCTATGGCCGTTTCCATGGAGTCCCTGCCTCAGATGCGAAAACAGGGCATACTGAATGCTCTCCTTTATTAAAAAGCTAACACACTGAAACTTTTTCTCAACAGTTGAACTTAGTGGGCCCATCTTATCTTCACGTGGTTGATTTAGTAATGGTGAATCAGTGGTTTTGGAATGTAATCTTGTTTACAAAAGGAGAGCTGAAATGATTCGCAGTCAAATTCTACCGAGTATTTTGCCTTTAATCCCCCTTTTAGGTATGCCTAGTCGTCACACCAGTTATTCTTTTCCATGGTAACGTCAAACGCATCGAAGTAGAAAAGAATCGTTGATGTAAGCTACTTCCATTTTCTTCCGCCTATGAAGGTAGGTGCTCTTTCTTTATTGACCAACTCCAGTTCCAAGGCTGGGACCAAAAATTTCTCAGTTAGGTGAGTTCTATTTTCAGAGTTGCTCTCCTTGTATTCTCAACTTAGCGAGCTTGGGGTCCTTTGGAGTTGGAAAGGAAGGAACCAAAGCCAAATTGTACATTGCACTGAGAAAGAAAAGCTTGTGTTCTAGGATGCGACATTTCAATTCCATGAGCGGGAATTAGTGACAATAGAACGTGAAGAACGACTAAAACCAGATGAATTTGGTCATCATTCTTAATGATCTTTGCCTCGAATAAGTTCGAGCATGTTGTTCTTTTGAGGCTTAATGGATTCAACATATACATACATGCATGTAACCCTTTCGCTCACCAAAAATTTCGCCTTCAAATGATAGTTCAAGCAAAATAATATTGAAAGGGATCAGGTGAGAGGTGAAGCAATTAGAAACTCTTGCAAACATTTCTTCACAACATTTCACCTTTCAAAATATACATAAATTATTTTTTTTAAGGAATAAAAGACTTGTTATTTTTCAATTTTGCATCTATGATATCACCTATAATTCGGTGATGTACAAAACAGTTTAAATTTTTCTGTGGGAAAAGGAATATAATGGCAGTGTTTAAAGAAAAATCTGCAGCACCACACAAATATTTGTTTAAAATGTATGTGGATTTTCCTAGAACACTTTTAATTAAGCATCGAAACTACCCATTAATGCAAACTCCCTTAACAAATGTACGATCAATATGGATAGTTTAGGGGGGAAATGATAAACATGGGAGACAAAATGGATTTAGGTCCTATATTTAAGACCAAATCCAACCCCAACTAGATCTTATACTAAAGACTGAAGGAATTATGTACATTTAGTGGGGAGAATAGAGGGAAAGATTGAGAAGTTGTAAGTTTCCTTCTCTCTATCTCTAAGAATGGCAGGGTTCCTGTACAAAAGTTCGCTACAAATGATTAAATGGCTAGCATCTCCTCCAAGATATGGCAAGCCCCAAATCAAATCAACTACATCTGCAAACTTTTCTGCAGAGAGGATTTTCCAGGGGTTTCAACCTCTGTTCTTGGCGAGGGCAATGCAGCGAACGCATAATACACTATTAGTCGGTCTGTCTTGTTCTGTCATGACCGGCCCTCCAAGAGATGAGGCAACGTTATCTTCCCAGAGTTAGTGGAATCAAGCTTGTGGAACTGGTCACAGATTTGCAATATATCTTTTTCCCTTATCTTCCCCATCTCTTTGAGCTTGAATATTACATACTCTGACTTGCTAAATCATAGTAAATGAATTGGTAATTGCAAGTAAGAAACATATCTCTTGCCACAATAAGTAGCTAACTGATCAATTGAAATGACCATAACATCCATTAGTTGCGCCATTTTTCCTTCAACTGAACTAATATAACTCATATTCTACTTGATTTGAAGAACTCAACCATAAATTTGTATCAAAAAAGAATTCAACAATACAAGGGCGCTTGTGATTAATAACAGTTTGTATTCAGTAAATAGAAATGATGCTAAGATATACTTGTCAACAGAGTTGTAAACCATGCTAAACTAATATAATTCAAATTCTTCCTCATGAACTCTTTTCTCAAAGATCTGAAAACTAAAGCTTAGGCATCATAACATGAAAGGCGGCAGCAGACAACTATACACCCTATAGAAACACTAATAAAAAAAGGTCACCGCAATTTTGTCTAATTCTCAGGATCATGAAGCCAAGTTAGAATCCTATTCATGACATGCAACTCCAAGGAATGTACAAATGACAACAGGAATTATTCTCAGCTTAGAGTCGTAAACCCTGAGATTGCTACAACAAATCCTGTTGCACAAATATGCCTGGGTCAGTGTCAATATTAGTATTACTTCTTTTCTTAGAGAGTAGCTCTCTAGGTCCTCCGATTCCAAACAGCAGTTCTAATGATTATTTATCAGGTGGGGACTTGGGGAGCAAAGTAACATCGCAGCAACAGTGACGCAACAAAAAGTGTCAAAATTTCACCTAGAAAAAAGGAAAACGAGTTACCTAATAAAGCCAGTGTTGTTGATAGTAGCAGCCAGCAAATCTTCAACAGTCATATCTCTATGCAGCACCGACTTGGCAATTCTCCGGTGTCTTTTATCAATTCTGGCCTCCGCCAAATACAGGAAGGCCCGGGCCACCATCAGTGTGGAAAAGAGGAGCCAAATTGCAGCAAAGAGCCTCCCAGGAAGGGTCTTGAAGGCTCTATCCCCATACCCCACTGTTGTTACAGACATGACAGATAAGTAAATTGAATCAATCCAATTCAAGTCCTCCACAAAGTACAAAACCAAACTCCCTATTCCAATACACAACACCACCACACCCAGCGCCAAACCAACCTTCAGTCTGATTCTCATCCGCCCCTTTGCCACATCAACTATGTAATTTCTCGCAGAGAACCCTTCTTGAGATATTTGAGGACCCATTATAAGGCCAGTTAGAATCGTGTTCTCTTGCAAATCTAGCACGTAATTAACAAGCCCGCTAAGCAATATGTCAATGAATCCAAACCCTACTAAGACAAAGATGCAGGCAAAGACCTTGGTCACTGGGGATGTCGGTGTGATGTCTCCGTAACCGATTGTGCACATGGTGACTATACAAAAGTAAAGCGCATCAACTACTGGGTGAGTCTCAGCGCCCGAAAAATGGTCCCGATTGAAGGAGTATATGACAACCCCGACTGAAAGATACATCATAAGAAGGCAAATGCCCTGCCTGATGATGGAGCTAGACTGTGGTTTGGCAACATCGGGAGATTTTTGTCTCAAGTCTTGCAAAACAACCATGGCAGGGGCCGTCTTGCAGCGAGTAAGTTTCTTCTTGCGGGCATCCTGAGTCAATAATTGAGAAGAGGATTGTGGGTCTCGCCGGGCTTCCTGTAAAGGGATAAATTCGCTGAAGGAATGAGGGCTAGTGAAGGATAAATCGGGAACTCGATGCTCGGTTATGAGTTCAAATTGGGTCCTTGTTTGCCAGGAAAGAAAAGATTCATCTTCCATGTGAGGAAAGAAAAACCAGCATAAAAAATTTGGGGAATTATGTGAGTGGAGGAGAAGGGATAGTTGCGGCGTAAAGCGTAAACTTGAAAACTCAGCGACGCCTTCATTGAGTCAGAAGTGATAAGAGAGGTGTCGAACGGGGTATGGGGGAGGGCATGCGCCAGGTGGGACTGAAAGAGACCGCTGATGAAATCAGAGTACCGTAATTTCCTTTCTCTCGCTTGTCCAAGTGGGGAATTGGAAAACATAGTTATGGATTGCATGGCTTCGTTTCTTTTTGCCCAGTAATAAAGGATTGGCGGCTGTGCGTTCTGGTTCAGATTGATCTCAGGAATCTCCTCACCTGGTCTCAAATATAGACACCTTTTTTTGTAAGTTATTTAGCGTGTCGTTATAATTTCTTAAATATTATTCTTTTTTTTTTCACATAGATTGAAATATTCTTCCTATTACAATCTGTGTTTTTAAATATAGCTAAAATTGAAAAAATATTTTATTTTGAGGTAAAGTTAATGAGCCAATCACCTTTCCATAATTCTGACAAGTTTGGTAGATACTTCTTACATTTATTCATAAATCTTTGTAAGGAAAAAAAAAAAAAGTAAAATACCGACAGCAAAAAAAAGATCTGTGTATTATTTACAGATTTATTTTTATTCTTCGTGTCATTATAAGTAATAATCATATCTTTAAATTTGAATCAATATTATAACTATTTCTTTAATAATCATATATTTGATTTTTTTTGGAGAGATTAAATAAGCTAAATAAATTGTCTAATCATATTATATATTGTGTATCCTTAGATTATATATCAGTTTATAAATTAGACAAAATGATTTAAAGAAAAAATGATAAATATAAATATTTTAAAATAATTTAATTAACGCTCTTAATATCTAAAAAAAATCAACTTTATCTTATACTTATAACAGAAATCTGACCTCGTACGTTTTTAGGTATTATTTATGTCGTTATAGCAGTTAATATTCATTCGCTTCTCTTTAGAAAATTTTGTTCGGTTGATCCATGGGTTGTCTTGATAAATTTACTATTTTCTCTGTCTTAAATTGTATATTTAACATCAGAAATCCACAAGTTTTTCAATTTAATTGCAGTTAGTTTTTTTTATTAACAGCAGTATTAGTATATATTTACTAATACTAATACTAATACTAATACTAATACATACGCACAAACAGTATTAGTATATACATCTTGAAAAACTGACAACAATATCTTAAAAAGACCAACTTGATTATAGTTATGTTCCAAAATGTAGGTCAAGTTGCATATTACTACCATGCGAGTAACTTTCAAACAACCAGTTTGATTAACTTTCAATGTTTTCTGTCAAAAATTACATGGTGAGTTGACAAATTTTGTCAATAATTCCGAAATTAAATTTAACAATGAAATTTTTGTCGGCAATCTGTTGAAAATTACCAACAATAATTCCCTATTTTTTATAGTGTAATAATCATTTCAATAAATTTTATCCTCCTGTATATCCATTAAGTGGGTGGAGTTGTTTCATTGCAGTGCTAGCAAATGTTTATTTACAAATGTCAATTAAAAAAATTATAAATATGGATAAGAAAATCATGATCAGGAAATTATGTCTTGACTTTGCTTTTCAATGTCGGCCCTAAATCAGTCCCAAAAAAAATGTTGGCCCTAAAAACTTAGCATTTGAATATATTTTTATTTGCATAAAAATAAAGATAACAACACGTGATAAGCGAGATGTGATACAGTTTTGATTTCCCCCTATTTTATCAAGCCACGGAGACAAACAAACAGAACGCATATCACACTGAAAATATAAAAAACAAAACAAACAAGAAAGGACGACGGTGTTTTATTTAATTTTATGTACAGTTGTGTTTCTTTTATAAGCTGTGTAGTGCAGTTATGTTATATATAGGGTTTAATTATAAGTGCATGGGACATTGATGCAGCAGTCTCACGTTTAAATGAGATATCTCATACTCTTAAAAATAATTTCGGCGCTTGTCACAAGGCGCAACAATTGTACTGTATTCCCTCCTGTCATAAATATAAGACAGGGTTATTATTTTTGGAGAGATTAAGGAATTTAAATAAATTACTTAATTATATCATATGTTGTATATTTTTAGATTATATATTAATTTATTAGTCAAACTAATTAGTTTGGAGAAAAAAATATAAAAACTCTAAAGTAATGTAGTTAACTTCCTTAATCTCTTAAAAAAATTAATTTTATCTTATATTTAGGACCAAAGATAATAATATTTATTGGCAGCCATCTAAAAAATAAACGTCTCTTCAAAGTTGGCAAAAGAAAAGTCGGTCAAAAAAATCCAAGGCAACGTAGCGTACAATAGCCATGAATAAATGAAAACTTGATAGAGGGGCGCCCCTTATATCCCACATTCTCTTTACTGATGATTAGTTCTTTGGAAAAATGATATCAAGATCTCAAATAATAGAAAAAATATAATAAAAGTCCCTTTGAAAAGTCAATAGTCAGAAAAATCACTGACACCTAAATCTCAGGCAATAGAAAAAATATCACTAAAGTCTCTTTGAAAAGTTAATGGTCAGAAGGGACTTTTCTGACATGAATTCCTAATGTCCATTTACAAAAATAACCCCTAAGCAATTTAACCATCATCATTGTTTACAACATGTTATGCTATGTTTATAACATCGTAAGTCATATTAACAATGTAATTAGTTACGTTGACAACATGTATATAAAATGTGTGATTGTGTCGTGTTTACAACCTCTTCAGTTATGTTTACAACTCATTAAATATAGCATAACATGTTGTAAACGTAACTGACTATGTTGTTAATATGACTTGCAATGTTGTAAACAATGACAGTGGTTAAATTGCTTGGGGGTTATTTTTGTATATTGATATTGGGAATTCATGTCAGAAAAGTTCCTAGGGACTTTTCTGACCATTAACTTTTTAAAGGGACTTTTGTGATATTTTTTCTGTTACTTGGGACCTAGATGTCATTTTCCCTAGTTCTTTTCAGCATTGCAAATGTTTCTCGAGTCCACCTCGTCAAAAGCCTTCTAGATGACTTCTGTTGCAACTCGGGTCACAAGGTTAGTAGGATGAAGACAGAGGTATTTTTCTCTAAAAATGTTTGGCCTAGCTTCAAAGCTTCTCTTAGTGTTGAGTTGGATTTCAAAAACTCAGATGATCTTGGAAGATACCTTGGCGTGCCCTTATTGCATGAACATGTTTGGAATGGCACCTACAAGTATATATATATATTTTTTGATCGGCCACCTACAAGTATATTGAAGATAAGGTAAAACATAAACTCTCTGGTTGGGCAACTAAGACCCTCTCCCTGGCTGGGCGTATTACCTTGGCAAAGTTAGTTTTATCACTCATTCCTTCTTATGTGATGCAAACCACTAAGTTGCCAAAAGGGGTGTGCGACCGCATTGAATAACATATTAGAAAATTTGTGTGGGGAGGTATGGAGAGTGAACGAAAGCCGAGCTTAGTGAAGTGGGATGACATGTGCAAACCATTTAGAGCAGGTGGATGCAGCATGAGGAAGCTAGAACAACAAGATCATGCTTTCCTTATGAAGATAGGTTTTGCTTTACGTACGTTCAAGCCCAAAACCTCCTTTGGGTTCAAGTGTTACATTGCAAATATGGTTGGGATGATTTTGTGGGACCACATAAGCAAAATCACAACTGTTTATATTTATGGCGGCATGTTAAGAAGATGTGGAGTTGGGAACCAAGTAGGAGATTGGAGATGGCATACATACTCGTTTTTGGTCTGACAATTGGCTTCCCGATGTGGGTTCTCTCAAGCTCTTGGATTTTCGTGAGATCTCAGAAGAGGAGGCATCTCTTCCTGTTAATAATTTTGTGAAAGGGGATGGTAGTTGGGACTTCGTGGCGACCTCCCAATAAACATCATCTCTCTTATTGAAGGCTCTAAACCCCCATCTATGGATGACGGTGAAGCTCAATGCTCTTGGGATGGTACTAGTGATGGGCATTTCTCTGTTGCTTCTGCTTACAATATGTTGTGTGAAGATGATCCACCATAAGCAAACAGAGATTGGGATATTTTTTGGAAATGGGAAGGGGCACAACATGTTAGAGTTTTTCTTTGGTTGGTTTTAAGGAATAGTTTTCTTACTGATGCCAAACGCTGCCGACGACATATGACAGATTCTGACCTATGTGCAGGATGTGGTATTGGGGCGGAAGATATTAATCATGTACTATGAAGATGTGAGTTCGCCCAGAATACGTGGAAACATTTATTACCCCCGGGCTAGCTAACGGACTTTCTTAGGGGGGACTTTCGAAGGTAGGGGTGAGCAAAACCGAACCGAGACCGAAGACCGAATCGAATCGAATTAATTTCAGTCTTTTTGGTTCGGTTTTTTCGGTTTTCGGTGCATGTTCGGTTTTTTTGTTCGGTTTTCTTCGGTTTTCGGTTCGGTTCGGTTTTTTTTTAAAAAATTTCGGTTTAAACCGAAAAACCGAAATTATTAAAATAGTGTACCACAACTGAAAAACCGGATGCAAGACAAAGAATGATATATCATTGGATATTCATCTTTTTGAATTTTTGTTATGCTTTCTTTAGATTAAGTAATATTAAATACAATTATTCTGCATCTCTCAAAAACCTTCCTATTTTTGGTTCCATTATTGGAATATTGGGTACTCCAAACTACATTGATCATATATATAATATGTTGTTTATACTTTGTTTTATATAATTTTTCTTTAGATCTTGATGAGGTTATTCAATTTTATAATTTGTATTAATTTTTGCTGGTTGAAAATTCAGATATTTGAAGTAAAAAATGAAGGCTAAAAAAATTTCGGTTTTTTCTTACAAAACTGAAACCGAACCGAATAATTTCGGTTATTTCGGTTCGGTTATTTCGATTGTTCGGTTTCGGTTTGGTTTCGTAATTTTCTTTAGTTCGGTAGTTCGGTTTTTACCGAAAACCGAACCGAAAAACCGATGCTCACCCCTATTCGAAGGTGGCTGTTGCAGAACCTGCCGAATGAGACACGATGTCTTAGTGGGAAAGCAAGATGGGGCACCTTGTTTAGTCTCACATGCTGGAAGCTATGGGAGGCTAGGAACAAGGCCATTTTTCAGAATGAGCAACCCCAAGTATTAGAGCTAATTCATGAACTGCATGTAATTGCGGAATTTAGTGAAGAGGCAGCTAATTTGGTGTGTCTTGCACGTGGTGCCACAAGAAGGAAGGAAAAGAGGTTTATTACATGGCTCAAACCTCTACATGATCATATATCCTTAGTCTGTGATGGAGCCAAGAAAAGTGATTCAGATTGTGTGGGGCCAGGATGTGTCATTCATGATCATGAAGGATGGTGGATTATGGGTTGCTGCTGACATATCGGAACACACATGTCTCTTCATGCAGAACTCTGGGCTCTGGCAGATGGTCTAGAATTGGCGTGATCCACAGGGTATAGACGTGTCATAGTTCAGATCGATTGCTTGGTTGTGTTAACTCTAATCCAAGTGGGGGAAGTGGTTCCAATATTCACATGGGGCTCATCAAGAAAATCCATAGGTTATTAAATCAGGATTGGCAGGTCAATGTCTTCTTGCATGTTTACTGTGAGGGGAATAGAAGTGCAGACTTCTTGGCAACGCATGCGCTGGGTTCGGACTTAGGCTACCACTTGTTAGATGAACCATTGGGAGCTCTACAACGGATTCTGCATGAGGAAGCAGAGGGTGTTGGTTGTCCAAGAATTTGCATCACCACGGACTGATCTTTCCTGATCTCTTCCAGTTGTAAACAAAAAAAAAAAAAAAAAAAAACTTGATAATTTAACTATGAAAAGCTTAATGTGATCCTGCAATGGAGTACGAAGTAATAATGGTGTTAAAAGTGAGATAGGCATCGGAATTTATTTGGTGGGCAAATCAGAATGCAATTATAGAAGGTCTGATCTTCATGAGGTTTTCTTTTTGTCATTTCTCGTTAAAGATATATATATATATATCAGTAAGAAAAAGGGTTCTGGCCAGAAAAGGAAAAAAAAAACAGAGATAAGAGACGGAACATTTTGAACTCGGAATGTAAAGTATTAAAATGAATATTATTTCATGTTTTTATCAAATAAAAATAATAAAATTTGCTGCAAAATTTTATGGAAAAATTTATTGCTTATAGGTATCTAAAATTTGTTTAAACACCATTACACCAGGTGCCACCTATCTTTAATGGACCGCGATTGAAATTTTTTTTTTAACTGTATACAGGCTATCTTCAATTATGGGCAAAATAAAAAAATACCTGAATATAACTAGAAAAAGAATTGCACCCATTGAAGACATACTTAACCTACCCTGGAGTAATAAATTTTACAATTAGTAATTTTTCTAAAAAAATTATTTTGATATTTCACATTTTACTTTAAAAGTTAAAATTAATGATATACTAGTAAAAATTATTAAGCAGCAGTATATAAAATTAATGCCCGAGATATATAAAAACTATCCACCAGCTGTTGGGTCACATCTACAAAACAAAAGCGATCAGGTGCCAAGCCCGGCCCGGAAGCGGCTATACAATAAAACAATACACATGTCCCCTGTAATCCTGTTTCAGTTGCATTATCTATTTTGGAACCACTGGATGTATTTTGGACATATGTCAATCATATACTCTGAAATCAAACAAGCCTCTAACACGTCCTCCAATTATTCTTCTATAATACTCTTCATATCCACAACAACTCATGATTTCTCCCAAATTCCCAAGCATGTTCATATATTTTTAGAAAATAGAGCCACATCCACAAAACGGGTCACCCAGATGTTGCTTGGCCAGTCAGCTTTCAAAATGGTATTTTTTTCTCTTCTGAACATTATTGCTGTTTTCTTCTGACGACGCCACATTCATTCCTGGTTTATTTGCAGACCACACGACACGCAACAAGAGTATTTCTTGTAATTTGTGACACATTCTCTTTCCTTTCTCGTCTAAATTACGATAGCTGCAACTTACAGGACGATGCGAATGAAATTAACCCCTGTGAGTGCGGTTTGTTAGGAGAACAGAAACCGTTCTCTAAATTAAGTGAAAGTTAAGGAACACATAAAATATAGTTTAACGGGACTATCTTTAAGAAGCGAGAAGTGTGCTGCTTAACAATGAGCATTCTTACGCGAAACAAAAGCAAACGCTTTGTTTAAAGTATGGCATTATACTTGGCGGGCTTGTTCAATTTCTACAACAACCAAGTTGAAACTTAAAGGCCAAGAAGCCCAAAACATAAGATTAAATAGATATCCTTTTATAAAGAAGGCCCACTCACATTTCTTTCACATCATCTCTTTCGTTTTTTCTGCTATCTTCTCATTAAACCCTGCATTTGCTTTTGCATTTGCAATGGCTGCGCATGTGATCAGAACCACTCGTGGCTTAGTGAAACCAGCAGAGCAACAGGCATCAACCACACTTGACCTATCACCCATCGATCGATTGCCTGTTCTAAGGTGCAATGCTCGAACCTTGCACGTGTTTAGATACGGCCCTCAAGCTTCTACGGTTATTAGAGAAGCCTTGTCCAGAGCATTAGTTCCTTACTATCCTCTTGCCGGAAGACTCTCTCGGCCTGAACATGGTCCCCTCCAAATTGAATGCTCAGGCGAAGGCGTCTGGTTCGTTGAGGCTTCGGCCTCTTCCACTCTTGCTTCTGTCAATTACTTCAACGACGTTGAATCCATCCCCTACGATGATCTTCTTCCCGATCATATCCCCGACCCTGAGACTGAACACGTCGACCCCCTCGTCAAAATGCAGGTACAAATTACTATGTACTAACTCTCTGCTCTGGACTTCAACTTTATGCATGAGAGTTTTAAACTTTTAATTAACTGATAATTATGTCTGGTAATTAATGTATTTTCAGGTGACCCAATTTCGTTGCGGGGGATTTGTGATAGGCCTAATATTTTGCCATAGCGTATGTGATGGTCTTGGTGCTGCACAATTTTTGAAGGCCATTGGTGAGGTAGCTAGAGGTCTTAAAAAACACAGCATTGCCCCTGTGTGGCACAGGGACTTCTTTCCACTGATATCTGATGAAGAAACTGCGTCTGCATTGCCAAAACTACCACCTGGTCCACCACCAATGCCAGAGTACAAGCTAGAACATGCTAATATAGACATACCCATGGATCACATTCACCAGCTCAAGCAAGAATTTCAGCAAGTAACTGGTCAGAACTGCTCTGCCTTCGAGATTGTAGCCGCAGGGTTTTGGATCAAGCGAACTAGAGCTATAAATTTGGGTCCGGATACACTAGTGAAGCTGGTCTTCTTTGCGAATTGCCGTCAGCTATTGAACCCGCCTTTGCCTGAAGGCTTCTACGGGAATTGCTTCTTTCCGGTGACAATCACGATTCCATCTGAGACGCTCACACAGGCATCGATGGTTGAAGCGATTAAGTTGATTCAAGAAGGCAAGGCCAGGCTTCCGGCGGAGTTCGATAAATACTTGAAGGGCGCGCATTTGAAAGATGGGCAGGACCCGTTTGCTCCTCCGCTGACGTACACAACTCTGTTCATCTCGGAGTGGGGAAGGCTGGGATTCAACGAGGTGGACTACCAGTGGGGGCCACCAGTCCACGTGGTGCCCATACAAGGCTCCAGCATCATACCAGTGGGTATTGTGGGGTCACTGCCCCTGCCAAGGAAGGGGATTCGTTTGATGACGTGGTGTGTGGAGGAGGCACATCGTGGGCCCTTCCTTCATCAGATGACTCCATGGACACACTGAAACTGAATACCACAAACTGACAACGTAAAAATACAGGAGTCCCTGTTATGTTCGGAACGAAATAAATTGCAGGGCAGGTTGAGCTTTAGAATTGTCGTATTTGCCCGTTATGTTCATTCTGTGAGCATATCTATGTTGTCAGGTGTGTGGATCTGTCCATAACGAAATAAATTTGACTTTGGGAATATTCGTAGTGTTTGGAATAACAATTAGGATTTTTAAAAATAGTGTTTTAATTCTAATTTATGATATATAAGATAAATATATAAAAAATATTTCATCTTAATTTATATAAATAAATATTATTAAGAACTTCAAATGGGATCACAAACAAAAATATCATTCCTGACGTAAGAGGTGTTTTGGCTGTCCGCTAACCAATGTACTTGTACCCCACCCATGGCACCCCTTGGTTTTTCTTCCTATGAACTCTTCGAAAATAAACAAATGGATAAAAGGTTAGAAAACTGAACAAAGAAGCAAGACACAACCCACCACGCTCAGCACAAAACCAAGTAACCAACAGAAAAAATAGGCCTCACCGTTTTAGAAATTTGAAACTCCCTCTTGACCGGCGTCTCGCGACAAATTCACATCATCCCCTGCAAATAAAACCTGCATTTCTTTACCACCGAAAGTTAATCCAATCAATAAAAAGTCGACTTATAATTCATAAGATCACAGGAATGAAATCTTATTATCAATGCGAGACCCAAAAAAAAAAACAACTAAATAGGGGGAAAAAGTCAACAACACAGATCCCACAAGAACGAGTAGGCTGGTAACAAAGGATGAGACAATGACGCCCCAGTTTTGGCTTTATTTCGCATACCTTCCAAGCTGAATTGGACATATTAATTTTTGTATCCTAATTAGACTGGAGGGAGCGAGATTAACGCACATATATATTATAATGCCCAATAAATTATAATGGTCATTTATCACTAATCTTAATCTGATGTCGTGAGAATTTACCTTTTTTCTTTTGGCTGGCGTAATGGTTATTTTGAACTTATCTTACATCTCATCCTATCTTACTGTTTAAGACTTTAAATATGATATCATGTGTTTTTGGTAATATCCCAAATCATGGTTTGCGCAACCCGAGACAAAACTCCTTTCACACACTTACCTCATAAGTCGTAAAAGTTATTTAAAAAAAAGCTAATCTAAACACATATATGCTGAGGCAATTTTAATTTTTGTCCTTATTGAAAAAATGTCCTATCCACATCTTTACTATCACAAGGTATTAAAACCCGGATTGGGTATTGAACTGATCAGGGTACTGGGTTAACGGTCAGTGGGTCAGACAGGGTCAAATCGAAACTAAATCGGGACCAAACCTGTGAGAAATTAAAGATTTCAGGCTTATAGTATGAAATTCTAAAGAAAAAATCTAATTTTTTTAAAAAAATTAGAACCCGAACCGGACCGATCCACCAGCCGGTTCATCGGTTTCCGGATCAAACCAGCCGATCCGGTAATACGATCAGTTAAAGCTCGATAGTTTAAAAGTATGCATCTACCACTTGTTGTTGTCAATACCCGCACACACATTCTATTCTATGTTATTTAACAAATAAAAATTGTTTTCTTCTTAGTATGACATTTTTGGTAGAATAATTTATGGGAAGCTTGCAAATTAAGAATCAATTAATAATTTGTTTGAATAGTTTGACATTTTTGCTTTCATATCAAATATTGATGCTTCGAGATGAAGTTGAACTTTTGCACGGGATATAGAATGACCACGCGCCTTGTTTAAATACCATCTGTTTTCTTCAAAACTAAATTAAAGTCAGAAACTCCTGCCATTAATTGAATTTCCCGAATAATTCTTCTAAAATACGATATATCTCGCTGTCTGCCCCTTAATGGGCTCTACGCTTTAAGTTTAAAACATCGGGGCTGGCAATTAAAAATTTACACTTGTTGTAACAAAAAAAAAAATTACATTTGAATTAACAATTGAAAAGTCTGTGATCGCATATTACCCCTCGTTTGACTGACCGTTAATCATTTTTTACACCCCAACCCAACCGGACATTATTCCGGCCCCGGTTTTTAATAGAGTTTTTTTTTTTTTAAATTTGATTATTATTCTTCTCAATAAAGAATTCAAATCCGTACACTCAGTTCGAAAACCCCATGTTATTGAACCCGGACTAGACCGGCCGGTCCGACCCGGGAACTAGCCGGTAAACCGGTCCGGTCCGGGTTGGTATTTTTTTAAAAAAAATTTTAAATTTTTCCTTTAGAATTTCATACTATAAATCTAAAATTTTCAATTTCTCACCGGTTTAGCTCCGGTTTGGTCCCGGTCTGACCCACTAACCCTTAACTCAGTACCCCAACCGGTTCAATGCCCGATCCGAGTTTTAATACCTTGTGAAAACCCCCTATTACTTTTCTACATTTTAGCCTTTAATTTAAAAATGTGCTAATTGTCGAGGCACACCGCACACGTGATAGCGGTTCAAAATTTTTTTTTTTGGTCAACTGATAGCTGTTCAATTGATGCACAGAGATTTTTTTTTGTTAATATAATTTTTGATCCCAAAGTTCGATCCAATTTTGGTTTTGGTCCTTGAAATTTGACCCTTGATTCCTCAAGTTTGAAATTTTTAGTTTTGGTCTTTCAAGTTTGAAAAGGACTTAGGTTTTTCCGGTTCGGTTCGGTACGGTTTTTTTCCTATTCGATTCTGTTTTCCACTAAGTCCTTCTCAAACTTAAAGGATTAACAGTTATAAACAAAGCAAACTTTAGGGATCAAAATCAAAAATTTTAAACTTAAGGGACCAAATGTCAAACTTCAGAGGTTAAAACCACCGATTTTAAATTTAAGGAATTAAAATAAAAATTGGATCAAATTTCAAGGATAAAAAATTATAGGGTTAATATAAGTTTTAGTCCTTGAAGTTTGGGTCAGTTTGGGTTTTGGTCCCTGAAGTTTGGAAGTGGTGGTTTTGGTCCCTGTAGTTTGGGCTGTTTGGGGGGTTGGTCCCTGAAGATTTAAAAGGACTTGCTCATGGTTTTAACGGTGTTAAATCATCTTAAGTGGCTCTAACACCATCAAAAAAGCTGATGTATCATGCGTTGTAGATGGTGATGTGGCAAATGTAATATATAACAATATATTGTTAAAAAAAATCACAGCAGCCCAAAGAAGCAAAATGCACGAGCCATTGCGAGAGGGTCAACGTAAAATCGAAAGAAAAAGGGGAAGTTTTAAGTCAAACCGGACCCACAACCGGTGAAGTCCGACGTGGCCGTCACCAGAGGGGTGATCACTGTCGTCGACGGTGGAGTGAATATCAGAGGTTGAGTGCTGCGTCATTCTCGTGTTTCTGAGGTAAGGAGGTTGTTGTTCTTGTATCAATGTCCCTGTAAAACCCAAGTTGGTCTGATAATCTAAAGCATTAGAGTGGTGAAATAGATGAATGGGAAGGGAAAATTTGTGTATGATTTGTTGTTTGGTTTGAAGCTTCTTCTTCGTTTTGTTGTTTGGTTTGAAGCTTCTTCTTCATTTTGATACATCTTAGTGAAATACAAGTAAAGTTTCTTCTTCGTTTTGTACGGTTTGCGAAATTCGTGCTCTGTTTTTCCTTACTTGATTGTTCAATGGTCGGTAACATTGTTCCCAACACCTCTGGTTTTATCGTATCATAATGTGCCATACATTTTGCTACTGTTGAGTGTCCCCAATATATTTGAGACGCTATGAGATAAATGTGTGATAGTTTTGTTGAAACTGTATATAGTTATATATCCTCTGTTTAGTGCTCTGTATAATTTCATTTGAGTAATATTGATGTCTCTGGTATGGCTACGATTGCGCTGGTGATGTTGTATAAGTTTCTATGTTTTGCATAGGTGAACTATGGATTTAGAAAAAGATAGCAGTGATAGTAGTGCGGTGGATGAGAGTGATAATGGATCAGCGAATTGGCTATTAGATTTTGAGGATAGTAATGAAGAAAATGTAGATGATGACAATTTTAGGCAGTATGTTGATGTTGGTGTAGGTGATGTTTTAGATGAAGTTGTTGGTAGTTCACAATTAATGAGAGTGTAGCCTGAGCAAGAAGAGCAAACAGCGGTGGTTGAGGTGAGAGAGGAGGATATGTTAGCAATGTTGTCTGATTATGAATATAAGGAGATTGAGGAAGTTGATGGAAAGTGTGATGATGAGGATGAAATAGTGGTTGCAGAAAAACACCCAAGATATAACCCCTCAGAGATGTGCAAAGAGTTTAAATTTGAGTTGGGGATGGAGTTCACTTCAATTCAGCAATTTAAAAGTGCAGTCAGAGAGCATGTATTGCTAAATGGATATGAAATAAAGTTCATAAAGAATGATAAGGTTAGATGTAGAGTAAAGCGTGTACATAAGGAATGCAAATGATTAGCATTTGTAAGTAAAGGAAGCGGTGGTGACCTAATATATAGGTTGAACACACTTCACTCAAAACACACATGTAGGGTGTCGATAAAGGGGAAGAATGCTTCGTACAAGTGGATTTCTGAGAAAATAGTTAACATAATGAGGATCAACAAGAACTTGAAGTTGGCAGATGTAATTGCAGCAGTAAGGGCGCACTACATGGTTGATGTCTCTGTGTGGAAGGCATACAAGGCAAGGAAAAGGGCGAAGTTAATGATTGAGGGTGATTATAAGGAGCAATATCATAAGTTGAGAGATTATTGCAATGAAGTGA
The DNA here is from genome assembly GCA_963855925.1 of Inga laurina. Lineage (NCBI taxonomy): Eukaryota > Viridiplantae > Streptophyta > Magnoliopsida > Fabales > Fabaceae > Inga > Inga laurina. The sequence continues at coordinate 2,931,188 of OY979703.1, read as the reverse complement.
AAAAGTATAACCCTGACACAAGCTTTGTATTAGTTACCAATCAACCATATATAGATCGTCCTCCTGTATTTAGAAGACTATATGAGTGTATTGGTGCAGTGAAGCGAGGTTTCTTAGCTGGATGCAGACCTATCATTGGGTTGGATGGGTGTTTTTTGAAGGGGCCGTATGGGGAAATACTACTGGTGGCAGTGGGCCGCCATGCTAATGACCAGTACTTCCCATTGGCTTGGGCCGTTGTTGAGGGAGAGAACAGAGACTCTTGGACATGGTTTTTGCTAAATTTATTTACCGATATTTGAACAATTCCTTATTTTTCTAATCTGCACTACAGTTTTGATGTTACTTTCAGTTTTGCTTAATTATGAATCAATAGCATGTGTTTAATTTATGAATGACAATTACATGTAGGGTCTTGTTCCTACATTTGAAGAGCTACTTGAAGGTGCTGAACATAGATTTTGCATTCGGCATTTGTATGTAAATATTAAAGCCAAATATGGAGGAGGAGTTGTGGTTCGTGACTTAATTCTTCGTGCTTCAAAGGCAACTGTTAAGACTGAATGGAAAGAACGAATGAATGAGTTGAAGGCTATTTCAACTGGAGCATATGAGTATCTATTAGCAATTCCTCCAACATGTTGGACAAAGTCACACTTCTATGAAATTTGGTTGCTGTTTATCTACATTGCTTTTGGTCGTTAGTTATATTATGAATGCTAAAACTTTGGTCAGCGCATGTCTTCTTCTGGTCTTGTATACAATTAAGGTGCTAAATCTGAATTATGGTCTTGCCTAATTATTGCTGAACAGAACAGAAAAATACTTGACAGAAAAATATTTAACAGAACAGAAAAATTTGTTGTCATTATTGCTGCTGTGTTATGCTTGTTCGTTCACTAATAATTAATGTGTTTCTCTCCATTTAACATTATTGCTGCTGTTTTACATAACAGAATTATGGACTGGTAATGATTGCTGCTGTTTTATTGTTGTTTTATGCTTGTTCGTTGACTAAAAATCAGTTTCTTTCAATTACAATTAAAATCAACATCTGTTTTAATGTGTCTTATTTATCATGCACTTGCTGATAATGCTGATAATTGCTGATAAATCTGTTTTAATCGTTGACTGATATTTTTTTTAAGACATGCACTTGCTTGCATATATGTTAAGAGGGAGAATCCACACAAGTACGTTGACAAATACTTGACTTTTCAATCTTTTGTGGCTTCTTACTCCCCGGTAATTGAGCCTATCAATGGAGACAACATGTGGGAGAAAGTTGATGGTCAATCACTTGATCCCCCACCATATCACAAACGTCCAGGACGACCGCAAAAGAAAAGGAAAAGAGGATTAGATGAGAACATAAAAGGAACTTTGAAGGAGAAACGAGCAAATACACTTGTCACATGTTCCAACTGTCATAAGCAAGGTCACAACCGAAGGTCTTGCAAGGAACCATTGACTAGTAATGCTACTTCAAGCAAGCAACCAAAGGGCAACTCAGGACGTTCGGGAACAAAAGTCATTCAACATTCTTGCACACAAGAGTCAATCAATGCAACTCCTCCCGGAGGCAGTCAAATTTGACATTTATGGTTACTTAGTAACAAAGTGACTGTTGGTTTTTGTGACCAAATGTTTGTTGTAATAGTTTAGACAAACTTGACATTTTGTTCTTGACTTAAATTTGACATTTTGCTTGTAATCATAGAAGCAATAGCTTTTGGTATAATTATTGCTTGTAATCATAGAAGCAATAGCTTTTGGTATAATTATTACTTGTATTTATAAGAGCACAGCTTTTGGTCTAATTATTACTTGTATTTATAAGAGCAAAGCTTTTGGTCTAATTATTACTTGTATTTATAAGAGCAAAGCTTTCGGTCTAATTATTACTTGCTTAATTATTATTTAGACTATGCTCTTTGTCTCTTGTGCTTTTTCAACTCTGGAAAGCAGATTGACAATATGGTATTTGCATGATGGTTTCCTGAACACAATATATAACACAGAACAAGTTTTCTATAATATTAGCTTCCATTAAGGTTTACAATGTCAAGAAGAACTCAACCATTACATAGGCTGAGGTCGTTAAACAAAAAAAAAAAGTGATCTTCTACAAACGCCATTACATAAACAAACTTCATACATTGAAAATGATAACTTTCCATATCAAACAAACATTCACAAAGGCCACTACAAATAAGATCCATTTCACAAACTTCAACCTCCTTCTCAATTCAATATTGTCTTTCTTCATCTTCTTTAGCTCCTCTACAATTGGATTCTGAATTGGTCCATCAATCCAATCAAAGTAGTTGCATCCCCAACGTGTCTGTGAATCATAAAAAAATTAGAGGACTCATAAACTCATAGACTAGGCCATTGCTAACGGTAGAACCTAAGACGATTTAGTGCAATATTTAATACAGCAGCCCATGTCATCTAGCAAGCATACAGCACTAGAAAGGCTATGTCATCTCCAAGCATACAACACTATAAACAATGAGTTTGATTTTGCTCATACAACATCTAGCAAGTAAGCAACCCATGTCATCTAGCAAGCATACAACACTAGAAACAATGGGTTTGATTTTGCTCATATAGCATCTAGCAAGCAAGCAGCCCATGTCATCTAGCAAGCATATAGCACTAGAAACTCATAGACTGTGGTTTCTTCATAAGCAATAAGCAAGCATACAGCATTCAAGATAAATGAAGCCCTATGTCCCATTCAAGATAAATGAACAACATGGACCAACAAATGCTAGAAAACAGAGGTAACAATTAATCATCAACATTGATTTTGCTTGTAATGTGAACTTCGGATCAGTTGTGCCCTGCGCATTTCACATTCCAAAGAATTACAATTAATATTCAGCATTCAGACTTAGGCAGAATATATGAATCATCAGCATACTTATTAATCATCAGCATTTAGACTGCGCATTTGTTTAACTAAATACATTCAAAATGGATCTAACACTAAAGCACATACTTATTAAAAGATTGCTTCATTGTAGATTGGAATTATGAGTTCACACCACGTCCACTAACCTTAAAATTTGGACAGTTTACAAACCTCCTACCATAGTTTTGCTCTGTCCATGAAGTGAGAACAACAACTTCATCCCCACATCTGCACGTTTCACCGACTGTTCTCCCCTTTCTGTTTGAACCCGATGACAACCTAGAAGAAGGCATCATTCCACCAGACAATCGCACCTTTGGTCGCACCGTAGCAGACTCTCGCCTTCCTTGAACCTCCTCCAAGCTCGTCCAACCCCTTCCCCCTTTTCTTTGACCTCGCAACCCATTGTCGCCGTCTTCGAAGCTCGCCCTAGCCCTTTGATTTCTTTTCTCCTTTCACTGTGTCAATTTTGTGTTTCAATAGGCTCGTGCGTTTTGCTTCTTTGGGCTGCTGTGATTTTTTTTTTTTAACAATATATTATTATAGATTACATTTGCCACATCACCTATCTACAAGGCATGACACATCAGCTTTTTGGACGGTGTTAGAGCCACGTAGGATGATTTAACACCGTTAAAACCATGAGCAAGTTCTTTTAAATCTTCAGGGACCAACCCCCCAAACGGCCCAAACTACAGGGACTAAAACCACCACTTCCAAACTTCAGGGACCAAAACCCAAACTTCAAGGACTAAAACTTATATTAACCCAAAATTATATTATTATTTAATTTTTTTCCGAGAAACGGTGAGATTATCAAATGGATGTTTGTAAATGTTGATATGATATATGCTCCCTCGGTTTTTGGGAAGGGAGTACTGTGTCACATTAAATAAAAGAGGAAAAAAGCCAAGAAAACACCCTCTTTTTTTTTCGAAATCTCAAATCAACTACCATAGCACCTATAAATATATAGATGTTAATTATAAGAATATAATAATTAACAACTCATTTTAATAAATAATTATTGTTTTAAGATTTTAAAATTTAAATAAATTTTTTATTGTCTTTTCCCTATAATAAAGGCCATTTTCTTTTAATTTTTTTTTCTTTTTTGGTTATTAAAGTGCTTTGGCAATTAGTAGGGTATAATGTTACTAATGTTTATCCCTCCACTCAGTTTTCCACTAACAAAATTATGCAATTTAAAATATTAATTAAATTTAATTAAAAATAATAAATATGTAAGACATACATTTTTTTAAGTTATAGCCTTATCTATAAATAGAGTACATGAAAGATAATGAGTAAAAATTTATTGTAAATAGATAATAAGTTGAATATATTAAATGAGAAGAAAAATAGAAATACAGGTGTAAAATTTTAGACAAAAACATTCCTTATAAAAGAACCAGAGGGAGTAAAAGAATTATTTAAACAGCTAAAATTAGAATATTTTATTAACACCAGACTATAACATCTTCGTATTAATTTTTAAATTGAACTATTTATCTTAAATTTTTTTTTCTCTCTTCGCCGAATCAGAAGCCAAAAAAATTTAAATTATAAGAACAAATGAATCAACACTTCACCAAGAATAGTAAAAGTGAAGATTATTTTGAAATAAAAAAAAAAGTTCTAGAATGAATACTAAACAAACGCGTGCGTGATGAAGAAGATAGAATTGGAGGAGCTTGCAATAATACTTGGGGATTTAAGCTATGTTTGGAATTACGTTTTTTTTAGAAAATAAGTGTTTATTATATAAGTGGAGATAAAACTCATCGCACATACTCATTTTGTATACTCTAAATTATAATTTATAAATACTTATAAATAAAAAATAAACTATCCAAAACAAACACTTAAACTTTTTATAATAATTAATATCCCAGCGAAGAAGGAAAGTCCATGTTTGATGGTTAAGTGACACCAGCCAACCTCATGAGTCCAATTGGAATCGAACACGTGGTCCTCCAAAACTTGGACAATACTCATTACCCATACACGTGTTTTTAAGCGTGGTGATTACAGTTTTCGTGCGTTCACATGACATTGAAAATAAAACGGAAGAGCATGGCAATATTCCGTAACAGTGTAATCTGGATCAAGTCCGAATTTTCCACCATATGTGTGTGTATATATATATATATAGGCCGCCATGGAGGAAAGGTACTGATATTTTCTCCTGTAGTACCTCCTTTCACATAAGCTATCAAACCAGTCAGTGCAGATCGATAATTGACGCAGAATATTCCAATTATCTGAATGACTATTGCTCAAAAAAGGGCATGAATGCTCAAAATCCAACAATATCATTTTTTTTAAAAAAAATAAAGAAACAAGGCGAAATTTTTATTTTGAGATTTAAAATGGAAAAAATAATAATGTCACAAAGTCCAAAATGGAGCCGATGTTTGATCGTATAAAATTAACGAATGACTTAAATGACTGCCTAGAAAATTTAAATATTGATAAGATTATTAGACTACGACAGACAGAAGATACGTGCTTGTTGCCAAAGAATTTAAATATTTGTGGCGCAGATCGGGGGGATCACCGTTGATCTTTGACGGAGTTGGAGCTACCCATCTAGCCTTTATTTGTTTAATTATTTGTTGCCAAAGTCTACTCTGACTTATCATGCATGAAAATTGAAAAGTGATGAGAACTACTTTTAAAGGGGTTGAATGAGAGATAGGCCATTCAAAGACGTGACCTGCCCCAACGTCATAACTCAAAAGCTGGATTACCCTAACATTGCCTAACGTTCACACCAATGAGGGACACCAGCTCATCATCATCACCAATCTGAGAAGTTTATTATTAGGGCTAACTCCCCTTGAACTGAGTTAGCGTTCGAGAGAACTACTCCTGCATCCACTACGCGCAGGGTCCGGTCAACAGATAAAAAATTTCGGAGACCAAACAACAAAAAAAACACATATATAGCCTGCTGGGAATAGCGACAATTTTCAATTCAACATGGAATTTGGAAAATTTTAATTACACTAAAAGGCAGGCATTATTTTATGACAAATGGCATGTTTGAATTGATGATTCTAATCAAAAAGCATGAACGTGCGGCGGGTGCATGCCATCAAAACCAAAAAATAAAAATAAAAATTGATGGCTAATTGATTTTTCTCCCAACCCGGCAGCCAGGCACCAAGAACAATGGTGGGTACACGCCTTGGGCTCCAAGGACAACGAATCCATCTCGAAGGTTCCTTCTCACATGTTTCTTAATCTTTGCGAGGCTACATATTAGTAAAATTTATTTTTATTAATAAAGCATATGAACACGGGAGTTGATTTGATATTTTGATTACACTATATTACGTAAATAACAGATCGCGCCCTGAAAAAAAAAAAAGGATCGCGCCACCAGAAACACAAAAAGAATTGGTTTTGTGTGTTTGGATTAATTCTTAAAAAATAGTTATTATGATTTATATGGTAAATATATAAAAAAAAAATTTATCTCAATTTATAGAAAAAGTCTTTTAAAATTATGATTTTGGTATTACCCAAAAACCCATTTACTAGTTAATTGAAATTAAAATACTGACAGTCAAACTCAGAGAGAGAAGATGCTTGTCCTACAAGCAATACGTGCGGCAAATCGTTTATATAAATTCGCAGGAACAAATCTACAGAAACCCCAGCACCCAGTACGGGCCGTAGTTCGTTGGAAAAACCAGAGGACTGAGATCCCAGAAAACTGGTTACTTCAGCCTTTCAGGTTACTATTTTAAAATTGCTCATCGCCCCTCTGTTTCTCTCTTCTTATCTTTTCTGTTTTGGGTTACAGCACACAGGCTTGTTCATGTTCAATTTATAGTTTTATGTTGGTTATGCTTAACTTTTGTCCGGGTTCTATCAACTTGCCGGCTTTAAAATCTGTCAAAAAAACAAATCATTTCATCTTCGTCTCTTCTGAACTTTGGATTTGATCTGGCTGCATTTTTCTTCCTGGCAATTATTTATGACCTTGATAATGTACAAACGATAAGACATTTATTCTCATCCCCTGACTAGGTTTTAGGTGAGAAAATGACTATTAATTAACGTCCTTGTTTTCTCCCATTGATTCCGTGTGAAATGGCATCTTCAGAGGTTAGAATTGTTTTGTTTAGAAAGCATTTTTCTATTAATATTGCTTGCTCTGTTTTCCAACCCTGTGGTATAATACCGAGTGGCCGTGACGAAATTTTTTTGCTGTACGCTTCACATAAAGATCGTGAACAAATTCAGTTATAAGACAGTTCCCGGAAGGTTCACTTCTGGTGAATCTATAAATATACTATTATCTGCTTCTTGAAACTTAATTCCCTCCTACGCAAGTTCTACTGCAGTTCTTTATCTGTTAATTTTAAAGCTGTCTTATTTTCTAAATCAAAATTTGTTCTTTAGGTGGAAGGTAGAAGGCAGCGATCTGATATGGGGACGGAGAATGGCCAAGCCGAAGCAAGCACATCAAATAATGAAGCAGGAACAAGCACAAATGAAGAAAACAAGAATCAAACAGAAAAGACAGAGACAGTTCCGTTTCATAAGTTGTTCACATTTGCCGACTCTACAGATATATTGTTGATGGTTGTTGGCACCATTGGGGCCCTTGGAAATGGTGTGGGTTTGCCTCTCATGACGTTGCTGTTCGGCGATATGATTAATTCCTTCGGAAATAACCAGAACAGCGCTGACGTGGTCGATAAAATTTCCAAGGTACAACAAACTAGCAACAACACTCTATGTCTGTATCATGAGGCTAATCTCTATCTACCTAATCCTCTCTGGTCGGTCTTCTGTTATGACATCGCAGGTTTCTCTGAAGTTTGTGTACTTGGCGATCGGAATTGGAGCCGCAGCTTTTCTCCGTAAGAATAGCTTATCATCAAAAACTGGTTCAGCTTTTTATGAACGCACAGATAAAACACACTAAACATGAGAATTGTTCCTAAATTTTCAGAGGTGGCTTGCTGGATGGTCACAGGGGAGAGACAGGCCGCGAGGATAAGGGGTTTGTATTTGAAAACAATACTAAGACAAGATGTGGCTTTCTTTGATAAGGAAACAAACACCGGAGAGGTGGTGAGTAGAATGTCAGGCGACACTGTTCTTATACAAGACGCCATGGGTGAAAAGGTATTATTACATCAATATTAGTAACATCCTAGGCTTACTGTTCCCACTTACGTACTGAAAGGCTTGCTCACATTGCACAGGTCGGAAAGTTTCTGCAGCTAACGTCAACATTCTTTGCGGGTTATATAGTAGCATTTGTGAAAGGGTGGCTTCTCAGTCTTGTCATGTTATCCACTCTTCCACTTATGGTGGTGTGTGGTGCGGCCATGGCCCTCATTATAGGCAGGATGGCATCCCAAGGCCAAACTGCTTATGGAAAAGCTGCAAACATCGTTGAACAGACAATTGGCGCAATCAGGACGGTATGGTGTTCATACAAGTTAGATTGATGGCTGAGAAATCCAACTATTTAGGTTGTTTAATTTTCGCTGCTTTGCCTTTCAGGTGGCATCCTTCACGGGAGAGAAGCATTCAGTATCTAGTTACAGCAGGTTTCTTGTGAATGCATACAAATCAGGAGTTCGTGAAGGTTTGGCGGCTGGATTGGGTATTGGGACAGTTATGTGGGTGATTTTCTGTGGCTACGCTTTGGCCACATGGTATGGTGGAAAGTTGATACTGGATAATAAAGGAGGATATACCGGGGGTACAGTGATTACTGTGGTCTTTGCCGTCTTAACTGCTTCCATGTAAGATACTAATACTAGGACTTTATCTGTTATTTTGCTCCCACGTTGAGTTGGTTTTTCTCACTTCTCCAAATGGATATTTTGTTTTCATCAGGAATCTTGGTCAAACAGCCCCTTGTCTGAGTGCTTTTGCGGCAGGCCAAGCGGCAGCTTATAAAATGTTCAAGACTATTGAGAGAAAACCAGAGATAGATTCTTATGATGAAAAAGGGAAAGTATTAGCAGATATTCAGGGGGAAATAGAGTTGAGGGACGTTTATTTCAGTTACCCGGCTAGACCTGGGGAGCTGATTTTTGATGGCTTCTCTCTTAAAATCCCAAGTGGCACTACTGCAGCTTTGGTTGGGCAAAGTGGAAGTGGGAAGTCCACTGTCATCAGCTTAATAGAAAGATTTTATGATCCACGGGCAGGTGAAGTTCTCGTAGATGGAACTAACTTGAAAGAATTCCAACTCAGATGGATTAGAGGGAAAATTGGGCTTGTCAGCCAAGAGCCTGTCCTTTTTGCATCCAGCATTATGGATAACATTGCTTATGGAAAAGAAGAAGCAACAACTAAAGAGATAAAAGCTGCAGCTGAACTTGCAAATGCAGCTAAATTCATTGATAAATTACCACAGGTACTAATTTCTGGCTACAAGTCACACAATGTGAAAAATTAATTGTGGATTCACAGTTTTGAAACTTTGAGTTATATTTTACTGCTTGCATATAGGGATTGGACACAATGGTCGGAGACCATGGAACTCAGTTGTCTGGGGGACAGAAGCAGCGCATTGCCATTGCAAGAGCAATTCTCAAAAATCCGAAAATCCTACTTCTAGATGAAGCTACGAGTGCACTTGATGCAGAGTCTGAAAGGATTGTGCAAGAGGCTCTAGACAGGATCATGGTAGACAGAACTACTGTTGTTGTGGCACACCGCCTAAGCACAGTAAAAAACGCGGATATGATTGCCGTGATTCACAGAGGAAAGATGGTCGAGAAAGGTGCCATACAAGCCTAATCTCTGAATGACTATAACAACATAACACAATCATGTTACACTTCTTACATTGATCATCACAGTTTTGCCTGTAGTTCTTGCACTAACCTTTATGTGCCTATTAATCAGGAACACACACAGAATTGCTCGAGGATCCTGAAGGAGCATACTCTCAGCTTATACGCCTACAAGAAGTAAATAAGGAGGAAAAAGATGGTGCAGATCATGAAAACAAGCGTGAACATTCCTTAGAGTCCTTAAGGCGTTCTAGTAGTCAGATAAGGTCATTAGGAAGATCCATAAGCCGAGGATCATCGGCGGGAAATAGCAGCCGCCACTCATTTTCAGTTGCGTTTGGCTTGCCTACTTCTACTGTCAACAACAACATCACTGATCCCGAACAAAGTCCAGAAACTAAAAAACAAGCACCAAAGGTTCCACTTCGCCGCCTAGCTTACCTCAACAAGCCAGAGATCCCGGTGCTTATGCTTGGATCTTTAGCTGCCATAGTGAATGGTGCCGTACTTCCTCTATTTGGCATTTTGATTTCCAGTGCAATCAAATCGTTCTTTGAGCCACCTGAAGAAATGAAAAAGGATACTAGGTTCTGGGCATTAATGTTTTTGGTACTTGGTATTGCATCTTTGTTGGCACTTCCTGCTAAAGGATATCTTTTTGCTGTTGCCGGATGCAAGTTAATCCAACGCATAAGGCAAATGTGCTTTGAGAAAGTAGTAAACATGGAGATAAGCTGGTTTGATGATCCTGAACATTCAAGTGGTGTAATTGGAGCAAGACTCTCAGGCGACGCCGCAACTGTGCGTGCACTTGTTGGGGATGCTCTGGGACAACTGGTCGAGAATCTCTCTTCATTACTGACTGGTTTGTTAATTGCTTTCATTGCAAGCTGGCAGTTAGCTTTGATTATTCTTGTTTTGATTCCCTTGATCGGAGTAAACGGATATGTTCAAGTGAAATTCATGAAAGGCTTCAGTGCTGATGCAAAGGTGAGATATTTTTAAACTATATATATATATATATTATTCGAAATTTTCCTCTAGATTTCTTATGGAGTGCAAATGAATACAGACGATGTACGAGGAAGCAAGTCAAGTTGCTACTGATGCAGTGGGAAGTATAAGAACAGTGGCTTCTTTTTGTGCTGAAGAGAAGGTGATGAAACTATATAGGAAGAAATGTGAAGGGCCAATGAAATCTGGGATTCATCAGGGTTTGATCAGTGGAACAGGATTTGGGTTATCTTTTTTCTTACTTTTCTGCGTCTATGCAACCACCTTTTATGCGGGAGCTAAACTGGTGAAGGACGGCAAAGCCACATTCCCAGATGTCTTCCGGGTATACATATATATATATGAAGGAATTCTTCTGTGTAACTTTTCCAAATTGAAGACATGAATATTAATTTGTGTTTTTGCAGGTTTTCTTTGCTTTAACTATGGCAGCTTTAGCAATTTCCCAATCAAGCTCTCTTGCTCCTGATTCTAGCAAAGCCAAGGTAGCTGCTGCTTCTATATTTGGAATAATTGACAGGAAATCGATGATAGATCCAAGCGACGAGTCAGGAACCACATTGGATAGCGTAAAAGGAGAAATTGAGCTTCGTCATGTTAGCTTCAAGTATCCATCTAGGCCAGACATACAGATTTTCAGAGACCTTAGCTTGGCCATACATTCCGGAAAGGTAAAGTTTTGTCTGAATCTCAAAAAGGCCATTTCTTTATCAACAGTTATATGAAGTGACATGCATCCCAATTAAAACTTGTTCTCTCTTGGCAGACGGTGGCCCTTGTAGGTGAAAGTGGAAGTGGAAAATCTACTGTGATTTCATTGTTGCAGAGATTTTACGATCCTGATTCAGGTTCAATCACACTTGATGGGATAGAGATTCAAAAGTTCCAACTTAAATGGTTAAGGCAACAAATGGGTCTTGTGAGCCAAGAGCCAATATTGTTCAATGACACTATTCGTGCCAATATCGCCTATGGAAAGGGAGGCAATGCAACAGAAGGAGAAATCATAGCTGCAGCCGAACTGGCCAATGCTCATAAGTTCATCAGTGGCCTACAACAAGTAAAAAAAACAAATCTTCACTTCTTTTTCTCTTTGCAAATCACAAATCATTCACACGAGGCAATTGTAACTTACTTCGGCATTGATCTTTTTTTTCATTGACAGGGGTATGACACAGTAGTGGGAGAAAGGGGGATTCAATTATCAGGTGGGCAAAAGCAGAGAGTGGCAATAGCACGTGCTATAATTAAAAGTCCAAAGATTTTGTTATTAGATGAAGCAACAAGTGCGTTGGACGCAGAGTCAGAGAGGGTAGTTCAAGATGCATTGGACAAAGTGATGGTGAATAGAACAACAGTGGTTGTGGCACATCGTTTATCTACAATAAAGAATGCAGATGTTATAGCAGTGGTTAAGAACGGAGTCATAGTTGAGAAAGGAAGACATGAGACTTTGATTAAAATCAAGGATGGATTCTATGCTTCTTTAGTCCAACTTCATGCCAGCGCTTCTACATCATGAGCTGCTTCCTTTATCCATTTCTCCTTCTTTTCTTTTCCTTTTTCCCCGTCCTATTCTCTCTGGACTTTTTCATTTCTTTCTTTTTTGTTTTTACTTTTTTCCAGCTTAAGGAAATAGCGTCAAATGCCGAACGCATATCTATAGGATTCTTTAGCAGATAGGTTGGCAAAAGCGTCACATAACTTGATAGGGAATTTTTGTTTATTTTATCAAACACCCCCCCCCCAGGGGGATGGGGAGGAGCCCGCTTGGGTGATGTACTTTCTTGTATTGTTTGTCTGCATATTAGGAATGGTATCCAGTTTTTATTAAAAAAGGATTCTTGATGCCTTTTGTTTATCTTGAAATGTAATTATTTAATTCCAGTAGATGACTTGGCACGCACTCCCCTCAATGTTTTTCAAGATTTTTTACTTTTTACAGAATATGGTATGAATCAATAACATTTTCTTAATCTTTATCAAAAAAAAATCTTAATCAAAATATTTTTGTCTCGGATGAAGGTAAAAGTGCATTAACAGTAAAAATTGATTTGGGTATTTTTCAAACAACTTTCAGTTTATTAAAATATATTTTTATAATCTTCTCCAATGAGTAGTATTATTCTTCCTATGCCTTTCTTTTGATTTTGTTTTCTGAGTTCTTCCCTTGGAGACTCTAGCGGATCTTCCTACTGAAAATATAATAAAATATACACATATAATTTCAACAAATATATAGTATTACAAAAGTTATTAAATAAATAGTATTATCACTTATCTTTAATATAAGATATATTTATCTAATTTGATTAGATTAAAGAAGTTAATTAATATAGCATATTTTCCAGGAAAAATTGCTGAAAAGGACCTCATTGGCAACATATTTGCTGATTGGAACTTGACGCACTAAGGTCTTTGAGGGGAAATAAAACAATAAGTAAATTTACCAGGTTACCCTTTTGTAGCATTAGTGAATAAAGAATTCAAATTTGATTAAGAGGCATTGCCCGCTAACCTGAGAGTGAAATCGCTAACTTGGAGAGTAAAGGGAGGACCACTAACTTAGAGAGATCGATAACAACAAAAAGAGTTGGTGTTTGTGGCGATGAGGAAGTGCTGGGTGTTTGTGGTGGCGGAGTGTGGGCGGCGGCAGAGTAAATCGATTTACTAAAATTGGCTAAGAACTAAATGCTTTTCAAAACTCAAGTAAATTGATTTAATACTGCTCAAATCGATTTACCAAACTTCATGATACAGAGTACATCGATTTATGTAAATTGAGCAAAATGAGACAAACTTCTTGAACCTAAGGAAAGATCTTTTGCACCTATGGAAGATCTTTTGAACGCACAGGAAGATATTTGCACGGCAGGAAGACTTTGTGATACAGAGTAAATCGATTAAAGGTTAGTTAAATCGATTTATGTAAGTTGGGCAAAATGAGACAAACTTCTTGAATCCAAGGGAAGATCTTTTGTAATTAAGGAAGATGTTTTGAACACATGGAAAGATGTGTTACACTTGGGAAGATTTGGTTTATACTTATGGAACCCAAGGGAAAAATGTGACATAAATCGATTTACAGGGGTTGTAAATCAGCCCTTAAGGGAAGATCTTCTGCACTTAAGGAAGATTTTTTGCACATAATCATAAATTGATTTACAATCCTTGTAAATCGATTTATGTCACATTTCTTCCCTTGGGTTCCACAAGTATAAATCAAGTCTTCTTAGGTGCAACACATCTTCCCATGTATTCAAAACATCTTCCTTAGGTGCAAAAGATCTTCCCTTGAATTCAAGTTTGTTTCATTTTGCCTAACTTACATAAATCGATGTAACTAGCCTTAAATCAATTTACTTTGCATCATGAAGTCTTCCCTACGTGCAAATATCTTCCCGTGTGTTCAAAAGAGCTTCTGTAGGTGTAAAAGATTTTTCCTTGGGTTCAATAAGTTTGTCTCATTTTGCTCAACTTACATAAATCGATTGAACTAACTTTAAATCAATGTACTCTATATCATTAGGTTTGGTAAATCGATTTACTTGAGTTTTGAAAAGCATTTAGTTCTCAGTCAATTTTGGTAAATTGATTTACAACATTCATAAATCGATTTACTCCGCCGCCACCGCATAGACCTACACTCTACCGCAGCCATCGCAAAGACCCAAGACTTCGTCATCGCTGCAAAGACCCACTCTCCGTCACTGTTGCACAAACCCACACTCTGCTGCCGCCGCGACAAACACCCCACACTTCCTTGTCGCCACAAACACCAACTCTTTTCGCTGCTATCGATCTCTCCAAGTTAGCGGTTTCACTCTCAAGTTAGCGGGCAATGCCTCTAAATCAAATATGAATCATTTATTCACTAATACAATAAAAGGGTAACCTAGTAAATTCACTTAAAATTTTATTTCCCCTCAAAGACCTCAGTGCCTCAGGCCCCAATCGGCAAATATGTTGCCAGTGAGGTCCTTTTCAGCAATTTTCCCTATTTTCACAACACTATAATCATTTTTAATAATTCATCTTCTTCCTTGATTATTGTTGAGAGAACATCAATAGAGATAAATAAAAAAAAATATTAACAAATAATAGTATATATCTAGGACTAAGATCAACTTCTCCAATATATTTTATAGTAAGAACTAGGGGGAGTAATACTGAAAAAGAATTTTTTTAATATATATTTTCACATTTTATCAAATAATTATTTAAGGGATTGCTTTAAGAAAAGAATAAAGAGGAAAGAAAAAGATACGGGGAATCATAGTTTAGCAACAGTAAAATTGGTTTATATATATCGATGTTTCACGCAATATAGGTATTATGCATATATTCCCTCTGAAGATTTTACCCATCGATGTCGAATACATCTCACTAAGGAGCCAGTCAGCGAATCAGCTGTCCTAGCGCAGCAAAGAAAAGAGCGGGTCAAAAACACGTGTGAGCGCACTGAAGAAATCTGGATAGAGAAAACTTCAACAATTCCATTCGAACTCCAAAAGCAAAGCACACCACCTTAAGCACGAAATTTTCAACACGAAGGACCCACATGTGGATAGGTACCTAACCTTTTACTCATGCACTGAGGTTTCCTGAGCGTTCAGCAGATGAGACAGATTACAAAAATGATTGATACACTACAACACTGAGAAGGATCACTTGATCTTCAATATCCTCAGATATTTGCGACGCAAATTTCCAAATTCTACAGGATGGTAAACCGATGAATGCATCCACACTCTCATTACAAAATAGCTATGTCCAGATTGGGCCTCCGGAAGGCTAACTAGAATCAAATATGCTTCGCCAAAAAGGGTCTCAAGACGCCATTGCCAAGGACTCAGCGGCAGATGACAGATAAATGTAATGGAAACTCACTTGAAGTCAATTAGAAGTAAGAAATACAGTTATTTATATGTCCGTCGTTCCAGTAACCGGAGAAAACAATCTCGTAAACATCAGTTCTTTCTCAAAGTCTGAACACCCACTGAGCTCTCCTGAAGCGTCTTGTAAAACAGTTTTATTCTCTGGCAACTTCGAGAAGCTGCACACACAATCTACTTAGAGCCCATTTAATAAAGAATCCAAAGACTTTACCCGCCAAGATAATAGTGGAAAAGTAAACAGGAGAGACTTTCGAAGCCGGCTAACACAAGTATTCTGCTAATGATAAAGCTCTTTCAAGAACGTTTAGACAAAATGCCATTCAGAATAAGGTAATAGTCAGACAGTCATAGATCAAAACCTTCATAGCATTGATATTCACAAGAATTAAGACAAGCCATCCTGTTCAAAAATGGAAAGACTTGTATAAAATTGTAAAATCAACTTGCTGAAATAAGCATCTGGATTTCCTCCATATACAGCATCAATGACTGTAAAAGGATGGCATCGAATTAGGGAAGTCTTGACCGCTTAAAGAATCAACAGTTTCAGCTCTCACCTTTGATTGATCAAACCACACTGTTTCAAGGGATTCAAAAGGCAGTACGAAGATGACACAGGTGCACACCATTTCCCTCAGTTTTTCTTATCTACCTCACTGAGGATCTGACATTCACCTTCTTTTCTTCTCTGAGGATCCAGACACATGGATATGTTTATACTGAATGAGTTTCATGGAGTTTGAACTTCTACATGTGGCCCTTGCGGTCAGCTCCATCATTAGCAGTACCTTGTTGCTTCTCCTTCACTAGTTCTATCAGACTTCTATTGCCAAGTAAAAACTCCATCAGACTTCAAATTCTGAGATCAGGTTATTGCATTATGCTCACCAGCAAAGCAAATAAGAAAACTGAGCAAAATGGTCCTTCCAATGACCTCTGAAACAGTGCATTTTGAGTGCTGAGAAAAGGGAGCAAAATCATGATTCTGGCCTCTGAAACAGTGCATTTTGAGTGAGAGGTAACATGATTAATGCTGAAGCTGTTGATCAGGCAAATGGTCAAAATGGCCCTAAATTGATGCTGTAAATGGAGGATCTGGACAATTGAAATGAGAGAGATTAGAACAACTTTGTTGAGGGGTTCAATGCCACAGGTCAGATAAAATGCTCAACCTAGGGTGTGGATGGATATATAATGCTTACTTTTGGACATAATAACCTTAGTCAGTTCTGCATCTAAACATATATTAATATCATGATGCTCTGCCCATTAGCTCCACCTACCACTATTTTTTTTTTCCAATGTTAATAATATAACAGCCATAGATATATGCACACCCGAGGCCCCTCTCCCTTTGACTATAATTAAAATTCACTAAGGCTAGCATATGCGGTGTGGGAGGGATCTAGGAACGGTGGTCAAATCTTCTATATGTACATAAATTTTTTTAAAAAAAGATATACTGTAGAACTCCAAAATCAGCACTGAAGAGTAATATAGTAAAAGTAAAGTAAAACTATACAGCATTTTCACCACATATATAAAATCTTTAATAAATGATCCATTTATAGGAGCATTCCAAACATTTCTTTCCTCTTTATTTAGCAGCTCTCAGAAACTCTAAAATTTCCTTGCAAAGACAATATGGCACTTGAAGGAGAATTAATATGAATTAACAATCAGACAGATCAAAATGATTGCTGCCCTCAAATGTCATCCCTACAGAGTTATAAAACCTTGCTGAAGAGCTCAAATATATCAAAATCTGAGCCTGTGAATTATCCATGTCTCTTGTTCACATATTTAGTATGTACAGTTGCAGAACAATTTAGACAATGTTTGTTCAGGAAAAAACAAATTCATTTCACATATGCCTGCTAAAGAAAAATTCAAGGACTCAAAATAACAAACATGGGCACATTGATAAAATTTGCAGCTGATGCTGACTAGTTCAAACGAGTATTTCCTAAGTAAACAAGGAAGGAGGAGAGGTCATACCCATTTCAGTCCTTAGGAAGCATTTTGCAAATTTTTCCATCCTCAAGAAGCTGATTAATTGCCCTCTTAAGCCTGTGATAATCCTCAGCTGAGTTATAAACTTGATGGGAAATCCTGACGTAACCAGTTATATGGACGTCCTTATCCCTGGGTTTGCTCTCACCATTTCTCAGAGCCTGGTAGTAAATTGGGACTTCGATACCATGATATGCCCTCAAATACGATCTTAACCTCAAAGCATCCTCGTCACTCGTAACACAGAGTCTAGAGGGCAATCCCACCATTATCATGCTCGCGCACATTTCAGGAGGTGACCCAAGATTTGTCCCCCAAGATTCAGCCAGCATGCTACCCATTTTAACAACCTCCTCATGGTTTCTCTTCATAATTCCCTCAATCCCACCTTCAAAGCGATCAACAAAATTTAAGATCGATGGCACCACAAGTTGTGGACTGTAGTCCCGTGCTCCAACCCAAGCACTTTCAATCGGTAGCCCATTCCCATATTGATGCGAAACCACTGGGTGGTGCAAGTCACAGATACCACTAGAATTTTTACAATGTAAAAAAGCAACAGAAGGCGGAGAAAAGAACCACTTGTACAGGTTACTGACATAAAAGTCAGCCCCAATTTCCTTAACATTAATATGCAAGCTTCCAATTGCGTGAGCTCCATCGACAAAAACCTGGTCTACTCCTTGCTCTCTACAAATTTTGATTAATTCGCGAACAGGAAGGATAACAGACGGCATAGAAGTGATGTGGTCGAGGATTGCCAACCTAACTCTTCCTCCGTTAGCTTTACCTCTGTCGAGCCCTTTCTTGAACTCAGTTATAATCTCTTCGTTCGAGTGAACTGGAAATGGAAGCCGAACTTCGACTAGTGACCCACCAGCTGGGATAACGTTGGCTTGGATGGATTTTTTGACAGCTTGAAAAGCACAGTCAAACATTATAACGGTGTCGTTCTTCTGAAACTTGCCCTGGACAAAAAGACGACCAACCTGTTGGAGAACGATGGCAGCGGCGGTGGTCGCGTTGTCCACGAGGGAGACGTCGTTGACGTCATCAGCATGTATTAAATCTTTTATCAAAGTCCGTGACTCGAGAATTGCCTTCTGCAACGTGTTGAAGAAGAAATCGTCCGGCTGCTGGAGGAACCGGTGCAGCCACTTGTTTTGAGCATCGATAACGGATCGAGGGCAGCTTCCGAAGCTGCCGTTGTTGATTCGGGCCACGCCAGACTGATGGTGAGAAAACTCCTCGCGGATTTCGGATTCTGAAATAAACCGAGGCGGCCTTTGCTTTTTAACGGGGCGGTGGTTTTCTTGGCTAGCCTCGTCGTTCCGATGGTCCTCGTCCATCTTCGACAACTGTAGAAATTTAGGGTTTATTGGGTAATGTGGCCATCAAATTAGGGAAAACTCCGTACTCTAGGGCTTTAGCAATGGCCAGTGAGCTTCGGGTGGAACGGGTGATTGGGGGCGGCAACTAGTGAAGATTGGGCGAGCGGCATGCTGTCGTTACTCGGCCATCGTTTCGTTTTGGACTTGTGGATTAACGTGGCCCCGGATTCAGTGCCCCAGCAACTCCTAATACGTGCTAATAAAATCTAGAGGACTTTCAATGGCTTACATTTCCGCTTTTTATTAATAATAAGTTTTGATTAATCTGCATTGAATTTTATTTTTGCATGAAAGGCTGAATACCATAAAAATCTCATGAAAGAGTTACAAACTAAAGCATAAAAACATCAAAAATATATCACTCTAATTCTATTTATAAGACTTTTTTAACTAATTCTCACATATTAAGGAAAGTTAGTTAACTCATTAATTATGAACTAAATTTTCAATTTCGTCTTTATTTATGATTGGTTTCAAAAGTCAACATGAATAAGTTCATTTTGTTTATTATAATTAATAAGGGTAAAAAATATAAAATATATTTATTACCCTAAAACTTGACTTATAAATAGGACTAAATTTTTTAATAAAAAAGAATTTATAAATAGAACCAAAATGATAAAAAACTATTCTACATTCCCTCATCAATCACCGCCCCTTTGTGGGAAGGTGGTGATCGATCAAAGGATACAAAAACTTCTTATAAGATTGTACACTAACTTTATTAAGCTATCAGTTTTACTAATTATTTCTTTAGGAACATGACAGATTACAACATTTCAATCTCTATGCTCTGAGTTCCTAACTTCATCAATAATATATTTAAAAGGGTGATTGATGGCGTATCGTCTAAAGCATGGATCAACCTCTTCAGTACAATCAGAGACTACTTTTACTTTTTTGTAACAATGATTCGAACATAATTACAGTCCATGAATAATACCAAGAACTTCTGCAATCGCCAACGGTAACCATAATGATATTCAGGTGAAAAAAATGCCATGATGATAGGACCTTGTTTAAGAAGACAATAACTAAACCACCTAAATCATTGTTATTGGCATGTGTTTGCTTTTATCTTTATTTTGATTTTATGTCCATTAAAAATGTATATACAGAATTAGCTTTTATTTTTTTACCAGATTATAAAAAATTAGCTGTTTCCTCTTCTTCTTTTTTTATGAGTGTTGTTTCCTCTACATGCGACATTTTAGTACAAGGATACTTCATTGAGTGTATTACTTACTCATGCCCGGTTGTCGGAAATATTTTCTATGTATTTGTGGTTTGATGTGTTTGTCTACCAATATGGTTTCTTTAGGGTAGTTGTAGTAGTTGTGTCTAAGTTTGTTGTCAGATGTATATTGTTGGCTTGTATGTATATATCTCTATGTAATTATCTTTGTATATTCAATATAATTGATCATTTTATAAAAAAAAATGTTATAAAAAATTAGCTTTAAACTGTCCACTTTTATTATGACTATTTGCGCTCATCTTGCATGGAATTATTTTGAAACATGATGTTTATTCACCTGCCTTCACTGAATATATTTCTTGATTAAAAAAAGGAAAATGAGGAAATGTACTTGTAATAGTTAAACGTTGGCTGATGCTTAAAATTGGTAGTTTTAAATTGTTATAATTTATAGTTTTTGAAGTTTGGAAAAATATAATTTATTGAGATTGGATATGATGCTATGGTGAGTATTAACAAATCAAAGTAAACGCCTGACATGGAAAGAGAAGTTGAGGCGACCATGTGAGGCTGAATTGCATGCGTAACTTGAGAAAAGCTACTAGAATATGATAACTCTTATTCTAAATATAAAATTTAGTTAATTTATTTTAAATGTTAGAGAAACTAAACAAATTACTTAATCATATTTTTATGTATTCTTAAATCATATATCAGTTTATAAATTAAATAAAATAATTTAAAAAAATGACAAATATTCAATATTTTTCTCTCCATGGATGTGCGGATAGGAAACTACTAAAACATTTGACCAACTTAAATCCAACGTCGAACCCAATAATTTTTCTTAAACATTGATTTATACTACTAATATTGCATATGCTGGTCGTAGTGGGCTCTTGGCATCGAAATTCGACACTCATAATCACATTGCGGGATAATTAAACAAATCCAATTACTAGTTTTTCTGCTGAATATAAAAGTTATATAATCAACTTATAAATATCAAGTAAATTAGTTTAATTACTTATAAAAAATGTGTATTACTTTTCATAAAACATCCATGTTATGTGCATCGAAATCTACCACATGATAAGTATTATATTAAAGTGCATAAGAAAAATAGGTATCACCTACCCCACACGATGCGCGGGATGAATTAGCTTAAATGTAATCAATATTCGTAATATATTCAATCACACATCAATTTGTTCCATCCATATAAGTTATTTGCAATCATGGTTCTCAAGACCGAACTGGACCGACCGATCCGACCCTAAAATCATTGAATCAGTGGTCCAACTAATCCAGTCTAGTAATTGATCCCGATTCGATCGGTTTTCACACGGTTTGACATGTTTTTTTTTGTTTTTTTTAATGTTTTATTCGGAATTTCATATAAATAATCCTAAAATCTTCCCTTCCTTACCGATCTAGCCCCATTTTGACTCCGATCTGACCCACTGACCCTTGATCCAGTACCCTGACCGGTTCAGTGACCGGTCCGGGTTTCAGAACTTTGTTTGCAATGCATGCAAGATTAATATTATCTGAAATGTCATGAAAATGCTAAAAAAGAAATTGCCACCTACATCACAAAAAGCATATTCAATAAAATGAGACATTATGAACCGACACATACTGACCACTTATCTCTAATCATAAGTACTGCAATACATTTCACCTGAATAAAATTGAATCTTTTTCTCATTGGGATCCCCAAAAACCACCATGCAACAAACCATGAAAACGAAGAATCATCCCAATAGCCATTAGAGCCTCTCCAACATTATTATTATCAATGTCAACAACAAGCAAAATTGAGCCATTGCAAAGATATAGGCGGCCTAGACAAGACTCAATATGAGATAAAAGGACAATACTTGAGTTAGTTAACCCAAGCACAACGCTAGCCAATTTATAGGCATGAACGAATTGGCTATAAGGAAGGAAAAATCTCACAAGAAGGCATGGTTCAAAATAGCTACCCCTCCCATTGATTAGCTGCCACAAACAACAAAGTGAGGCACCACGTGGATGACCTACGGACGACATGATGAATGACGTCAAGCACAACAATTACTCCATGGATGAATCAGTAGGGATGTGCATGGGCAGGGCGAGACCCTTGCTTGATGTCCAGCTCGGAGGATGAACGGGCTGTATTTTGCAGCCCGATGCCCTGCCCTACCTGCTAAAAGCCCTAACCATTTTGGGCAGGGTAGGCTTCCCTGCCTAAGCGATAACACCTTGCCTTATCCATATATGAAAAAAATAATTCCATGTAAATTTCATAAATATTCTTGTAGTTACCAATACCATATGTCTTACCTTCACCCTTAGTAATATAAAATTCAAATACATTCGATGATTCCACATCTTGGGATATTTCAAAATAAGTCTACAACTTGAGTCTTGAAATTTAAAAGCTACCATATGTCTTAACAAATATCCATACTTTAAAAATTAAACAACATCCATAATCCATTATAAATAAGGAAACAAAACGATTGTAATTGAAGTCGTGAAGTCAAAGTAGTTTGCATCAATTCAATGTCCCAAAAGTTGATCAAATGATGAAACATTTGGAAAAAAAATAAAAAGCAACTATAATTTAATACATCTCAAAGTACTGAAGAAAGAAAGAAATCTACCTATAAATAGTGTTTAGTGGCTAGGACAAAAAAGAGAGGACCAGAAAAGTATTATACAATATATATTTTAAATAAAAAAATATATAAGAAATAATATTTAATTGATATGAAATTTTATATTTTAAATAAATAAAAATAATTTTCCGGACAGGGAAACACCCTTTGCCCGATGCCCGGTAGGGGTGAGCATCGGTTTTTCGGTTCGGTTTTCGGTGAAAACCGAAAAAACCGAAATACCGAAATAGAGAAAATTCTAAAACCGAACCGAAACCGAACAATCGAAATAACCGAAATTATTAGGTTCGGTTTCGGTTTTGTAAGAAAAAACCGAACTTTTTGACCCTTCATTTTTTACTTCAAATCTCTGAATTTTCAAACCAGAAAAAATTAATACAAATTATAAAATTGAACAGCCTCATCAAGATCCAAAGAAAGATGACATAAGACAAAGTATAAACAACATATTACATATATAATCAATGTAGTTTGGAGAGAGACAATATTTCAATAATGGAACTAAAAATAGGAAAGTTTCTGAAAAATGCAGAATTCTTGTATTCAACATTACTTAATCTAAAGAAAGCATAACAAAAGTTCAAAAAAATGAATATTCAATGACATATCAAATATCATTCTTTGCCTTGCATCCAGAATGCCACCTACAATTCAAGTAAGAAAAAATCAGTGGTTACCCATTTATGGATTGAGAGCTGTGGACAAACTAATTGTTTAATTGATGAGAAAAATTACATCTTGAGGGATGCCAAAAAGGAAAAGGAGTTTGGCTTCAGTATGCCAATGTCATTGGCACGTGCAGGGAAAAGGAAATGAAAGGGAAATTCTTTGGTTTTCTAAGCCCGAAAATGTACTCTATGTGCATGTGGTGGAAAATAAAATCATTTCACTAAAGTTACATCCATTTTGCTAAATCCATCACTGCATATATTTGTTAATATTCATTTGGAAAAGCTGATTACTTGTCAACATGCCCTTAGGCTATAGAGAAAATTGGCAGATCTTTAGTGACAGATGACAAGAATCAAGATGATCTACTGATCCTGTCTTGTGAGGATTATTATGCCTTATGTGCGCCTTTTCTTGAAAAATGTTAGAGTCTCTCTTCTTAATCTTGAAAAAATCAATCAAAATAATAAAAAAAATATTAGCACTACAATGTTACAAAGATAATAAAAATTACTTACAAATCTTGCAATTTGTTGCATATTGCATCTAGAAGATATCAACAGTTGTCTCCAATGCAATTTTTTGCAAATCTAGCAATTAAAAAAAATAAGATCTTACTTAACTTGATATATCACAATAAATGTAATATTATTCATGTAAAGTTATGATTTATGAAGAACAAGTAAAATATTACCAAGCTCTATCTTCTGTATATCATCATCCCCTTCTTCTACATCGTATAACACCGATTGCCTTAGCCAATCTTGAGCACAAATCAAAGATTGCACAACTTTAGGACTTAAAGAGCTCCTAAATGAATCTAGAACTCGACCTCCTGTGCTGAATGTAGACTCTGAAGCAACTGTGGAAATTGGCATAGCCAAAACATCTCTTGCTATTAGAGAAAGAATGGGGAATCTAGGACTATTTACCTTCCACCAACCTAAAATATCAAAATCATCATCTGTAACCTCAATTTGTTCATTCAAGTATCTATCAACCTCTGTTCTGCTAATTTTCCCACCAAGACGTGCATCCATGAATAATTTTTTCTCCATATGAAGCAATTTTCTAACTTTTGAAGTAGGGTTATCATCACCATGAAAATCTACTTTAGTGGCACGTACTTGTTCCCTTTCAGGTTGTATTGAGGGAGAAACACCTTGATTGTATTCATTATATAAAGAAAGTAAAACCTCTTTAATTTGCATCCCCAATTGTTCACCAACTACATCTGTATACATTTTAGACAAACCAAATTGCACCCAATCTAATTTAAATCGAGGATCAAGAACAGCAGCAACATAAAGAAGTTTGTTCATCTTCATAGGGTCTCCCCAATATTTATCATACTTCTCTTTCATTTTGTCTGCTATGTTTGCTAACTCAAAATCATCACTTTTCCTCCACTCATCCAAAAAACGATATAGCTGATAAATTTCTTGGAAAAAACAATTGGATGTCACAAATAAAGAGCCAGATATACGCAAAGTAAGCTCATAAAAATGACCCAACAACAGTGTTAACCCCCTAACTTTCTTCCAATCCTCACTATCAGGCACCCCCTCTCCACCTTGAAGGTCAAACTGAAAGAAAGGATCTTTAACCTTATACCTTTCAAAGGCTGCCTCAAATTGTTGAGCAGTCTCCAACATCAAATAAGTAGAGTTCCACTTAGTAGAGACATCTAAGCATAACATTTTCTTACTCTGAATCTTTTCATCCTCACAACTCTCCTTAAACTTTCTCATCCGAAGGGGCGACTGCCTAATAAAGCGAACTGCTTCTCTAACTCTTTTCACTGAATGCCCTATTTCTTTCAACCCTTCAGTAACAATTAAATTGACTATGTGTGCAACACATCTCACATGCAAGAACTTGCATTTCATAATTGAACAGCCCCAATTTGTGATTTTATCTTTCAAATATTGGCATGCCACATCATTAGAACTAGCATTGTCAACAGTAATTGTCAACACCCTTTCCATTCCCCATTCAAGTAAACATTTTTCAAGTTCCATTCCAATATCAACTCCCTTATGACTAGAAATAGGGATAAAATTCAAGATCCTCTTTCTCATAGTCCACGTATCATCTATGAAATGAGCAGTGACACACATATAATTTATTCTTTGAATAGAAGTCCAAGTATCTGTAGTGAGGCAAATTCTTTGTTTCTTACTACCCAAATAGTCTTTCAATTTAATCTTTTAATCCATATAAATTTCAAAACAATCTCGAGCTACAGTCCATCTAGATGGAATTTTAAATTTGGGTTGAGCAGACAACACAAATTTCTTAAACCCAATCCCCTCAACAAACTTGAAAGGTAATTCATCAGTAATGATCATGCATGCCAAGTCTTTCCTAACAATATCCTGATCAAATTTCCAATTAACAAGACCCATTTTATCATCTACATTGAAATGTAATTGAGCTTGGGCAAGTTCTTCAGGAGGGGGCCTCTCTCTACAATTTTTCATATGGTTGTTAAGTGATGTAGTTCCATTCAGCTTTGGATCACATGCATAATCTTTTCCACAGTAATTACACTTACCTCTAACTTCACCAGCATCATTCACAAATCTAGTGAAGTGTTCCCAAACCTTTGATCTTGGCTTTATAGCTTTTCTTTTTCCAATCCCAGTTGTTGAAGGTTGATTATTCTCAGCATCTGTTTGAGTGTTGTTGCCTCCTCCAGTTGTTTGGTCAGCCATAGTTCCAAACCTTGAAAAAGAATAGTTGCTGCATAATCATATTATATGCAAATTAATTCACTTCCACACTGTGATGAATTAAATAAATGATTCTCAACTAGCACCCTATAAAATACTAATTCTAGTTCTGTAATTAATGCTCTAAAAATAGGAAACAGATATGCAAATATGAAATAAAGGGATAGAGGGAGTAATTTTTAACTTAGTATCATACTTGTAAACTTCTTGAAATTATCTGGGTGTCATGAACATATTGAAGTTGACACTAGTGTGACAGCCAGGAGATATTACCTTGAACAATAATTATTTTGTTGGTTATTTTATTAATTTATTGAACAATCAACTGATAAATTCTTACTTGGCATAATGTTCTGTACACGTAACTTAGGAGATAGAGTTAATAGCAGGCACAATAAATATTGGCCCTGGAAAATTTTAGTCATTTTGTACGGGACATCAGTTACAACATTTGAACGAATTGAAACTAGGCCTCTAAATCTAATAAATATATTTTTCAAAATTGATCATAACTCTGTATATATATAATTATAGTAATTGTTTAACTAATTCCTATTATTCACATCTTATCCGCTGACAAATAGAACTCCAAGTCTCCAATTTGTTGGAGCAGGCATCCTAAGTGATAAAGACGAGTGCAAGGAATAGTGTAGTACTATTGGACCTTGGTATGGATAAAGACGAGTGCAAGGAATATTTACAAGTCAAGTGTACTAATTTGTATTTATAAGTTAAAAATCATTTTACCAAGTTTTAATTTCCAAGCTTCTTATTCTATATGAAACAGATATGCAAATTAATTATTGTTTAATAATGATAAATTGATAATAAAAATAATAATTAATGTTTTAGTAGTATATCCCATAATAATCTTTATGCAAAACAATCTTATCATAAATCAAAACCTTATTAGACCCGTAATCACTTAATAATCCCTTCCCAGAAATTCAGCCAAAGAACTCAACCAAATTACTCTAATCTTTCGAATACATGAGCATGCAAAAAGAATCAAGAGATAAATATATATACGAACACCTTTTCCTTAAAGCCATAAAAACCTTTACCTGTAGTACTATAAAACCATAACAACTTTTATTAAAAGCTTTCACATGTAAAGGTCATTGGGGGACCACTTATCTACAAGACTACAAAAGCTTTTTGACAAGCAAATGCCGATGCCCCTCATGTAGTCATTTATCTTCTATCCTCATATAAAAAACAATTTACTTTTTGTCTCTTTCCACTCAACTTTTATATATACATCACAACTTATTATTAAAGATTTAAAGGGACCAAAAGACTACCTACCAGAATAAGGAGAGAGGCAACTCAAAGACTCAAAGTCGCAGACTTGCAGCCCCAGCAGCAGAGTTTCGGACTTCCAGTATGAGACCAAGTGGTGGATGATGCAGCAAACTTGCAGTGAACTGAAGACCAGCAAAGTTTCGAACTTCCAGCAGAGTTTCGGACTTGCAGTGAACTGAAGACTAAGTGGATGACGGCAAGAACAGAGTGATGAAGCGTGCTTCTGCGATTGAGGGAGCCAGAGAGGCGGTGAATCGCGAGAGATGGAGGAGGAGCGACTAACCGAATTAGGGATTCAAACCGATCACCGTATGTCCAGTTTTTGCCTATTTGGCTATTTGGTAAATAAATGATTTAAGCAAAAAAATAAAATAGGAAAAATTTTAAAACTATGGGAACACCGAAAGTCCGAAACGGTGAAACTAGGGACTGGTGGTGACTGGTGTATAAGTGTGAATTATTATTTTCGGTTTTTCGGTTTAAACCGAATTTTTTAAAAATAAACCGAACCGAACCGTAACATCGAAAAAAACCGAATATAAACCGAACACAGAAAAAACCGAACCGAAAATACCAAAATTTATTCGGTTCGATTCGGTCTTCGGTTTCGGTTCGGTTTTGCCCACCCCTAATACCTGGCTCTGCTGGGTTATTAGCTTGCTCAAAGCTACCCAAAATTTTTTAGGGCTGGGCTGGATAATTTTTTACAGGGCCAGGGTGGGCGCACCGGGCCACTGGGCACCATGCTCACCCTTAGATGAATGGATTATCCCCTAAGAAGATACAGGCAAAAAACTACATTTTATAGCTCCAAATACCTATACAGATCTATAGGTTAATAAAAACCAAGCAACGTTATTGAAAATACCTAATAGACACGTGCACAAGTGGACAAAAGTACTACACGAAAAAACACTTACATATGACAAAAACAAGAAACCAATGGTTAAACAAATTACAAAATAGACTAAAACTACTTTCCACATCAACCATGTGGACACAAATTTATCATATCAGTTCTGCAAGTTTTGATGGTACACTTATGTTCACATACAAGGAAGAATGCATTGCATTGTGCAGTGAGTTGATGCAAACTCAGCCGCTAAAAACTATATTGTCAATTGAATTGAGTCTAAAAATTTGCAGAGCAGCTAAAAAAGAATCATCAGATAAAAAGCTGTGGGTTAGAAAACCACAGAATAAGGGAATGGTTCTTTTAAGTTTTACATGATAGCAAAATAAGAAATCCAATAGTTATAAAGTTGCAAAGATGGAAGGCAACTGAGGTTCCCCATCAACCATGTCATATTGTCATGTCAAAATATCTATTTAAACCAAGGATCCTTGATTTGTAATTGTTACACACCATTTAAAATAAAAAACCAATGGTTATATTGTAGCCATAATCAAGGGGAAACAAACTTAGACATCAATGACATCACATCACCATTGCTTTTTCACAATACATTTTTTCACCATTGCTACATGCCCACTGCTTCACTTGAGATTACATGAAAGGAAAATAAGAAATCCAATAGTATAATTAGTTGTCCCATTCCTCGTCCTTCTTGACTATTTTTTTTGAGTTAGACTAAGGAGATAGACAATGGAGTTGAAAATTGAGCTCCCCATCATTGCAAGAAAGAGACAATTCTAGTGATAAAAGGACTACACATTACAAACATTCACCTCTGTGAAATTGTAGGATCCAATGGTTAATAAGCTTACAGAAAGGATTACAATTGTTCTTAATACCTATATGTCAAAACTAAAAGATTGAATCTTAAAAAAACTTCATAGGTGGCTGCCCTCCACAATATAGCTATCATTGAGTGTTACTAAAGCTACACAAGGCACTAGTTATATTATAGGTAAAACAAAAATCCAATGGACAAAATGTAGAGGATAAACTGCAACACCAACCTACCTTACACACGTCATAGGTCAATACTTATAAGAAATGAAAAGCAGGATGGTGTGCTCTTCCCTAACTAAGGATGTCACATCTCATTTCTTCCAATAACTGTCTAAAAAAGCCTTAACTATGTGGGACAACCTTAAAAAAAGTCACCTATACCTATGACCTAAGGAAGAATTACAAAGGGACACCCTATACCTTTTTTAAAAGCACACCATTAGTTCCAAAAGGCATACATACCTTGAATGCAACAAACTTGGAAGGTAGTGAAATGAACAGTGAAATAAGAGAAGCCACAAAAGAATATGGCTTGGCTGGCTAACTGGTCATGCAAATTTATTATATTAAAGGGATATAAGAAAGGACTACATAAATTTGGAAGGCAGGAATATTAAAGTCTCATATTTATGATTAAAAAATCATTATTTTAACTCTTATATTTAGGATTGAAGGGAGCAAATCATTCTTTTTTTTTGGAAAATGTAACAAACTTAAACTTGGAGATATACCATCCAATCTTCTTACCAAGCAATCCAACTTCACTCCCACGTGGCCAAAAAGTTCCATATTCCATCCTAAGACTTCAACTGACCACGACGTCATAGCATTTGGTAAGCTTGCAGGACTTGCAATTGTTTTTATACAGTGTTTGCAATCAACCAAACAAGTTCGGAAATGAAAAATAATCTTATTAGTGGGAATGTGACAATAGTTGGTACCAGGAGAGAAATGAGATGCAAGTCATCTATGATTATTTCTAATGGGAAGATACAGTAGGTTTAAAATAAAATCGTAAGAAATACTAAATCAATTTAATTTTAAAATAATAAAATCATATACCCAATAAAATGATTTGGCAAATAATTTTTCATTTGTTAGGTCTAAAACTCGATATGTTGGATTCAGGTAAATAAAAACTTGAGATACTGGAGAAGTGGAGATTCGTAGTGTTTTATCGCTCAATCTAAAATTAATATTTCATGTTTATCGTATCTATTGAAAAGGTGGAAAAACTGGGCAAAAAAGAAAAAAGAAACAGAAAGAATGAAACAATAAAGGGGAAATTGCCATGAAATACCTAATTAGGAAGATATTTGCTGAATGGGACCTGAGGTATTGAAATGTCAGTATTTGCTAAAGAGTGGAAGAAAAAAATGCCTTTATTGGATCAATAAACAAAGAAGGAATGAAATTTGCCTTAGAGCAATACCCTGTTAATCTAAAGAGTGAAGGGAGGAGGAGATCGACAGAAGCGAACGGGTGTGGGTCTTCGCGGGGGGCAGCGGAGTGTGGGTCTCTACAGCGGCAGTTCTGCTTCCAACAAAAATTTGGTTTAAATCGATTTGCGACTGCTGGGGAGTTCAGTTATAAATCGATTTAGACAAGGGAAAATCAATTTGGCATAGTATATATACGAGCTTTCGCTGTTAAATTGACTAAATCAATTTAGTCATCTAGTAAATCGATTTGAGGTTCTTAAATTGATTTGAGTTCTTAAATTGATTTGAGTGAGAGTTATAATTGCTGAGAGCCCAGAGAAAATTCTGACCTAAATTGGTTTACTGACTTGAGTAAATCGATTTGTGTCACCTTTTGTGAAAACCAGAGTTGTCTTAAATTGATTTACTACCCCTGTAAATCGATTTATGTTACCTTTTTATGAAAACCATATTTGATCTAAATCGATTTACTGTCTTTGTAAATTGATTTTGTCTTGCTTTTTTGTCTTTACCTGTCCTGCGTAAAATTTGTTAAGATACTCCGAAGCTTAAGTTAGAAACATAATCTGATTTGAGTGCAATATAACTATATGCGAAAGATCCTGTGTTCACAATATCTTCCCTATATGTAGAAGATCTTTCTCATATATATACTGTTCCAAATTGATTTTCCCTTATCTAAATCGATTTATAACTAAACTCGGCAATAGTCATAAATCGATTTACCCCGTAGAAAATGGATTTAAACCTCATTTTTGCACATAAGGGAATATCTTTCGCACCTACGGAAGATATTTTGAGCACAGTGGAAGATCTTTTGCACTTAGGAAAACTTTTTGCACATAAGGGAAGATCTTTCGCATATAGGGAATGTACTATGAACACAGGGGAATATCTTTCGCACATAGTTATATTGCACTAGGAAAGATTTGTTGAACACAAGGGAAGATATTTTACACCTATGAAAGATATTTTGAACACATGGGAAGATGTGTTGCACTTGGAAAGACTTGGTTTATACTTGTGGAATTCAAGGGAAGAAATGTGAAGTAAATCGATTTATAAGGGGTTGTACATCGATTCATGACAAAACTAGTTTTCACAAAAAGTGACATAAATCTATTTACTCAAGTCAGTAAATCAATTTAGGCCAAAATTTCATTAAAATCTTCAATAGTTATTATTTTTATTGCTTGAATCAATTTAAGAACACTGTAAATAGATTTGATAGTCTTTTCGAAAGACATAAATCGATTTACTATATCCGAAAATCGATTTAATCAACCTCCAGGCTAAAGTTAATATATTATGATATAAATCGATTTATTATTGAGTTCTTCATAAGTCATAAATCGATTTATCCTAAATCAAATTGATTCAACTATATTTTGTCGGAAGCAAAATAGAACAACTTTTCAATTCCCGCCTATTCTCTCTTTAGGAACATGTCTTTGCGCTGATGCAAAGACCCAGTCACTTCATCACTGGCACAAAGACCCACACTCCGCCACCACTGCAAAGACCCACTCTCATTCGCTTTTGTCGATCTCCTCCTCCCTACACTCTTCAAGCTAACAGGGTATTGTTCTGACGCAAATTTCATTTCTTATTTGTTCACTGATCTAATAAGGGCATTTTTGTCTTTCACTTTTCAACAAATGTTGACAACAAGGTATTGAAACTCGGACCGGGCATTGAACCGGTCAGGGTACTAGATTAAGGGTCAGTGGGTCAGACCGGGGCAAAACCGGTGAAAAATTGAAGATTTTAGGCTTATATTATGAAATTCTAAAGGAAAAATTAATTTTTTTTAAAAGATGAACCCGGACCGGGCCGGTGCGGGTTCAAGAACCTGGGTTGACAGTCAAAGACCTCAATACCTCATGTCTCATTTATGGTGTGTTCTTATTAGCTTTTAGAGAATAGCTTTTGGAGAAAAAATGGAGAATAACTTTTGGAGAATAGATTATATGAGGAGAATAGATTATGGAAAAAAGTGATTTTGATAAAATGAGAGTGTTTGGATGATTTTAGCAGAATAGCTTTTTTCATGGTCAAATGACTAAAAAGGACATTAACTTTTATGATAATTACATGTAAAGAATAAGATTATATTTTATGTATTATTTAAGGGTTAAAGTCCAAATTTAACAGCCAAGTTTTTCCTGAGGGGCATCCGGTACAAATAAATTTTAGAAGATGAACAAATAACAATGAACAATTAAAAATGAACAATTAAAACCCCTAACAGCATTAAAAATGATGCATCTTAATCCATTATTTAACATTAAATTTCATAATTAATACTAAAAATAAAATAAATTTGTCTATATGTAATGTTAATTAACTTAACTAATTTTTCTAATATAATTAAATTAGATAAATAG
The DNA here is from genome assembly GCA_963855925.1 of Inga laurina. Lineage (NCBI taxonomy): Eukaryota > Viridiplantae > Streptophyta > Magnoliopsida > Fabales > Fabaceae > Inga > Inga laurina. The sequence goes on along the minus strand of OY979703.1, from coordinate 2,898,072 downwards.
ATCTTATATTAAAGATAAGAGGGAGTATTAAAATTTTAAAATCTTTTAAAAAAAATAAAGTGACAGATGAGATGAGAAAAACTGTGAATTTTTTTTGAAAAAAAAAATAGAAGAGAGAGAGTATATGTGGTGTGGGACCCGCAATGAAAAAGGACAAATAAGAAATAGTCTGTGGGGCCCACATAGCATGAAAATCCAAAAAGATCAGCTTATGGAGAAAACCATGGTTTCAGGCTGAAACCATGGTTTTGGTCAGAAAACGGGATTGTGCGTTTTTTCGGGGTGTTTAGTAAATTTCTTCCAAAACCTTAACTTTGGGTAAATAAGCGCTTTTCACTATCTATCCAAACACACGCTTAGCAAATATCTTCGTAGGTATTTTATACTTTATGGCAATTGTGCCAACAAAAAATGCATTAAACAGATTATTTTATTTTTAAATACCAGGCCTGAAAGAAAGACGGCATGGTCTGTCAGTGGGCGCAAATGAATGAAGCGAGGGCGATTGGGAGCAATGAAGATGCTGGGGAGTCAACATTTCGGTTACTTGGTCTTTCATGATCCCCTCTTTTTCTTTCTTTAAAAATTCTTCGGCTCAACAGTTTCACGTCCCTCTCAGGTATGCGAATCTCATTTCATTTTTGTCGCATCAATTCAATTCAAGGGAAATTTCGATCCACCATGAAAACCCTAGATTATTATTTAGGTGAATGTAGCAGAATTCTGTTATTGAGGATTGCGGTTTGTGTTGAATTGGCTGCTGTATTACTATCTGCAGAGATCATCTCTGAGAAGATTCGATCTTCGGGAGGTTTTAGACTCTTTTGTTCATCGCCTTCTGCAAATTCAGAGGTGAACAGCAAGATCCTCGTCGAGGGGGCACGTCCTTTCTTGACTGTCTTGAATCCTATCATATTCCCAATTTAATGCTGCTGCAGTTCTTTACATTTTGATAAAGTTCGGTTCTTGATACTGGGTTTGTAAGTATTTTTGTGTTTCCGGCTACTCCGAATCCCAATGGCTAACCCAACACAACCAGATGTTGGGTCCTCCATCACTGTCTCCTCTTCTAATCCAGACAGACAGAATCTTTACCATGAGAAAAGTCCAATTGTCCCTACCCCTCCAAGTTTTGCTGCAACACCTAGATTTCCTCCACCCAAATTACAACAAGATCAAGCATCTTCACCTTCCATCAGAACCCCACCTGTTTTATCACCAGCCAACGGTGTTAAAACAGGCAGTCCTGTTCCTCATTTGAGCACCCCCCCTGGACCTCCTGTTTTCACCAGACCTGTCCGTCCAGCCGCTGTTCCTTTTCGCACATCACCTGCATCGCCTCAGCCAGTTGCTTTATCTTCAGGCTCATCTTTGCCAACATCATCGTCACCTCAATTTTCAAATGGATCATTTGAGTTGCAGCACCAAATTTCCGAGCTCACAGAAGACCAAGCTCCTGTCGGGGAATCTTCATTTGTTCTTTTCTCAGCCCATAAGGTATGCTTTTGTATATTGTACTTTTTAATAAGGAATTGGTTCTGATGTTGAAATATATCTGTTTTTAAGCACCTAAATTTGGTGCGTGGCAAATAATCTAATGCAATTTATGCTGCCATGTATTGTATATTTGACAATTGTGATTTTGCTGTGATTGGTTAAGAAAGTGGACATAAGTGGCTTAAGATTTTTCATGTTCAGATTAAAACATTTGGCTTATTTTGACCTTTTCCTTTTCCATATATCAAGTAGGTATTGAAGCAGAAAAAACTAGCAAATGTACCCAGTTTAGGTTTTGGGGCATTAGTCTCTCCTGGAAAGGAAATCCCAACAGGTGCTCAGGTAATTCAGCGTGATCCCCATCGCTGCCAAAGCTGTGGAGGTTATGCAAATATTTATTGCAACATTTTGATTGGATCAGGCCAGTGGCAGTGTGTAATATGTCGGAAACTGAATGGAAGTGACGGCGAGTATGTTGCTTCCAGCAAGGAAGACCTCCGCAGATTTCCAGAACTTTCATCACCCATGGTTGATTATGTGCAAACGGGGAATAAGAGACCTGGTTTTGTTCCAGTTTCAGATTCAAGAATGACGGCACCAATTGTTCTTGTGATAGATGAATGCTTAGATGAACCTCACCTACACCATCTACAGAGCTCGTTGCATGCTTTTGTTGATTCACTTCCCCCTACAACAAGGATAGGCATTGTACTCTATGGCCGCACTGTGTCAGTTTATGACTTTTCAGAGGAGTCAGTTGCATCTGCTGATGTGCTTCCTGGAGACAAATCACCATCTCAAGAATCCTTGAAAGCATTGATTTATGGTACTGGTATATACTTGTCACCAATGCATGCCTCACTTCCTGTAGCACATGCCATATTTTCATCACTGAGGCCATACAAGTTGAACATGCCTGAAGCTTCCAGGGATCGGTGTCTAGGTGCTGCTGTTGAGGTTGCTCTTGCTATAATTCAGGGACCTTCTGCAGAACTGTCCCGAGGGGTAGTCAAAAGGTCAGGGGGCTACAGCAGAATTATCGTCTGTGCTGGTGGACCCAACACTTATGGCCCTGGATCTGTTCCTCACTCTTTTAGTCACCCTAATTATCCTCACATGGAAAAGACAGCATTGAAATGGATGGAAAATCTAGGTCGTGTGGCTCATAGTCACAATACTGTGGTTGACATTTTATGTGCTGGAACATGCCCTGTCAGAGTTCCTATTTTGCACCCTCTTGTGAAAGCATCTGGTGGTGTTTTGGTTCTCCATGATGATTTTGGAGAAGCCTTCGGTGTTAATTTGCAAAGGGCTTCTGCCAGAGCAGCAGGCTCCCATGGTTTGTTGGAATTACGCACATCAGATGATATTCTCACAACCCAAGTTGTGGGTCCTGGTGAAGAGGCACATGTGGACACCCATGAATTCTTTAAAAACGACAGTGCACTCTATATTCAGATGCTGAGTGTTGAAGAAACTCAGAGCTTCTCTATATCCATGGAAAATAAAGGAGATATCAAAAGTGATAGTGTGTTTTTTCAGTTTGCCATTCTGTATTCAAATGTTTATCAAGCTGACGTGTCTAGGGTAATTACTGTTAGGCTGCCAACTGTAGATAGTATTTCAAGATATCTTGAGAGTGTTCAAGATGAAGTGGCAGCAGTCCTCATTGCAAAGAGGACTCTACTACATGCGAAAAACTATTCTGATTCAATTGACATGCGAGCCACGGTAGATGAAAGAATCAATGACATTGCTATGAAATTTGGCTCCCAATTACCCAAATCAAAACTTTATCGGTTCCCAAAGGAGTTATCTCTCTTACCTGAGCTCCTTTTCCACCTCAAAAGAGGGCCACTATTGGGAAGCATTATTGGTCATGAAGATGAGAGGTCTGTGCTGCGAAGCCTGTTTTTAAATGCTTCATTTGATCTATCACTCCGAATGGTTGCTCCTCGCTGTTTAATGCACAGGGAAGGGGGAACTTTTGAGGAGCTACCAGCTTATGATCTTGCTATGCAGTCTGATACTGCTGTCGTTCTTGATCATGGCACTGATGTCTTCATTTGGTTGGTAAGCCACCTAGTATTCTCTTTCTACTATTGAGTGACGTTTTGGTTGGCCAATGATATTGCAGATTCATCACTCATAATCTTCTTTATCTTTTATCTTTTTTCTTTCTTTCTTTGTTTCCCCCCGGGTTTTTGTGGTTTGGGGGGGGGGGATTGTTATGGTGCTAACCTTGTTAAATTTAGTTACTGCACTTGTTCTCCATTCTTTTGAAAGTTGTGCTGGCAAATGATTTTCTCATATGGTTCTTCTGAAGCTCCAGTTGGCATTTTAAATTAAGATTCGTGCTGCTTGTAATAATTAATAGAATAAGAATGAATTTTTCATGTTAATGGACTTGATGATGTGGTCGGAGTGACATTGATGGTGTGCTAATGGACTTGAAATTGAAAGATCATTTTATTTTATTAATAGAATACAGATTCCAGAAAACATACTGGGTCTGGTGGAGTGGCTTTCTGTCCCCAGCTGACACTGTTCCTGTAGCATAGCGGAAAGTGAGGTATGGGTTATCTCTGTTTTGTTTTGCCATGAGAACAGTAGGTAGTAGAGGGCATAGGCTGCACCTTGGGAAGGGTTGCTGTTGAAACTTTAAACATGCATTATGTTCTCTGGTCTGACCGCAAATCCTTTGATGCTAGTACTCTTCAAAAAAGGCCGATCTTGATTATTGTAAGCTAAACAGTTCTTAAAATACATTTTTTTAATTGTTGTATCTTAGGGTGCTGAACTTGCCGCTGATGAAGGAAGAAGTGCTGCTGCATTAGCTGCTTGCCGGACATTGGCTGAGGAGCTTAGTGAATTACGTTTTCCAGCTCCTCGTATCCTTGCATTTAAGGTTAGTTTTCATTTGTTCTTTCCTGCATGTCTCCCTTTTTAATCTCCTGTTCAGATGGTAACTTGTGACAGATAATTTACATTTGAAACAGGAGGGTAGCTCACAGGCTCGGTATTTTGTTTCTCGTCTCATCCCGGCTCACAAGGATCCTCCTTATGAGCAGGCAAGTAACATGTTCTTTGTCATTTGCTTGAAAATGTTGTTTGTTTCAGTGATTGCACTCTCCTATTTCTATATCTCAATCACTGACCCAAAATTAAAGAAGATAACAATTTAGTCCTTTTCTTAATTTGTAAATTTTTTCAGGAGGCAAGGTTCCCACAACTTAGGTCACTGACACCAGAGCAACGGACAAAGCTAAAAAGCAGTTTCCTTCACTTTGATGATCCTAGTTTCTGCGAGTGGATGAAAAGTTTGAAGGTGGTACCACCAGAAGTTAGTTGATCGATCTGCTGGGTAGGCCTATGGCTATGGGGTTCAATTACCCCTTCCCTCCAAAGGGTCTTGGGAGCCGCATCGAACATCAGAGCAGTCCTTTCGTTTTGTATGATTTCTGTTGCTGGCGAGGAGGAGCCTTGTTTAAATGATTTATGGAATGTTGTGTTGATCTTCAAATCTCATGTCTCCTATACTCCCGTCTTTTGAGCCACCTCCCCAAGATTTTGTTCACCTCCAATATACATATGTGCCGTTGTAACTTGTAACCAATCTTTTTCAATGGCTGCGATTAAGAGTTCCTTTCCCCCCCCTTAATTTATAGGACGCCAATTTTTCTCATGAAGCAATAAAGGATCTGTGTTTATTTATAATTATGGTTAAGCTGAATGCTTCTTCTTCTTCTTCTGTTTTTTTTTTTTTTTTTTTTTTTGCTTTTTACAAAAGTTGAATTGCCTCTAACCACTGGTTCTCGTAATCACTCGTAAACAAGTTTGAATGACTGATTTTTTTTTTTTTTGGCCAACAAAGAAACTAATTATATTAAGATCAACATAAATTACAATGTCTTGGAAACAAACGAACACAACCGGCAAATTGAAACTGCTAAATAAACTCCAGACATAGTAATTAGAGATAGAACACAAGCCAACAAAAGGTTTTCAGTGCAGTAAGAACATAAAATACTATCAAAAGAAACATCTTGAACGCCTGACCCTAGTAAGGCATGAGTGTTTGGGAATTACCTAAACCTAGATTTGTGCAACCGAGACAAAATTCCTCTCACATATTTACCTCATAAATTGTAAAACCTATTCTCAAAAGCTAATCCAAATACACACTAAAGTGAGTGTTTGGGAATTTCCCAAATCTAGGTTTGCCCAAATCGAGACAAAACTTCTCTCACATACTTACCTCGTAAATCGTAAAAGCTATTCTCAAAAGCTAATCCAAACACATACTTATAGCTGTGGAGGTCGAGAAACCCAAGCTAGAGGGAAATACCATCTGATGAAGCTCTGGCAATCCACATGGCTACCAAATCTGCTTCCATGGAAATCCATATGCAAAAATGGTTTCTAATTAAATTCCTAGAAACGAGAATTCTCAAGAAGGGCAATAAACATATTTAGCACAAAAAAAAAAAACACACAATTAGTGCCACAATTGAAGAGAGAATCACAACTACAACCCAATGATAAACAATGTTGCCAAGCCCCCTAATCATGCACATGTCTAGCTCAAAATTGCATAGTGTTGATGATCACACTGAACAGGCACATGTCTAGCCAATGAAAAATAGTGTATACAGAGTCACTAAATAGACTTAAGTTAATGATTCTAAAATGATCATCTAATAGCCATGCATTACAATTCAGACCAACAAAGTAAAAGGCCTCCCTCCCACAATTAGATACTTCAAACTAGTCATCACTCTTTATAGAAAATAACACAATAGCCCAATTTTGAGCATTTTGATAATTCATTTTTACTTTTCTCCACCTGTTGGCCTTCCCACAAGTTCTATCAGGACAATGACAACTTCATTGAAATTGAATGGCTTATGAGTTGTTATGTCCAGAAGATAAATACAGAGAGCCTCCCAATATTTCCAGATTAACTAAGCCCCAACTTGTATCAAACCCTCTATACCATTAAATACTCAACATATGAAAACCATCAACAAATCGAGTCATACTATCAGTCTCAAAACACAAACCCAAGACAACATTAGTATAAAAGCCTTGATCTTTGAATAACCCATTAACCTTAGAATCCATAGATCTTAAAATAACAAAGGATTTAGCATAAATCCCATTGAAACTTATAGCCCTTTCGACATAGATACAAAAACATTTGTAATTGTACTTCTTGAATTTTAGACATGGGGCGTGGTTCAAAAAGCAATAATGGGTATAGACAATGTCGATGGGCTAACCATTAATATCCTTGCATCAATTGAAAAACCCCAACTCCCATTCATCAACATACTTGGTGATGTCTTCCATTCCACTGAGAGTTCATAGCACCCCCACTTTGACCCATATAGCACAACTAAGAACCCTGGAGTCACCCACTAGAAACTAGAATTAGAGATTGTTGCATACGGGTTACCTATTAGTTCCTCTACCAAAGCCCTCCCTTTGACTGTGAGACCAAGAAATTCCTACCACAACCTATCAATCACCACCAAGGACCTTGGAGGCACCTATCGATGGTCCTTATTCGAAGTTGTCTTACAGTGTCGAAAGTTCCAAGACTCAGCGCGTTGGCCCTCATGATTTCCCTGCTTGCCGAAGAAAAACCTCACTCCTAGTGCTATGGAAGGCCACGATACAGGGAATCCATCGAAAATCACCACATAAAGCTCCACCGAAGGCAGAGAGACAATCACCCAAGAATCAGGGGAACACATCTTGACAGCACAAGCAAGAAACCCAAGGAGAGGGAGAGAAGGCCCAAATCGGGGGGATTTGGCTTCAGTCCTTTTTCTAAGGACCATCCTTTTCCTTTTCTGGATTAATGGATTGAGATCTCAACGGTTCAGATTTAATATATTATAAAAATATTATTTTTTATAATATATTAAATCCGGACCATTGAGATCTCAATCCAACGATCTAGTTTTTAAAAAGGACCAAAGCCGGATCCAAACTGGGGATGAGCTCGCAAGCAAAGCAACCTTCTCTGTCACCTTAAGTTTGACAGATTGATGATTCTATATGATATCGAACATTGACTTTTGTGTTAAAATATTATTTTTCCTATATAATAATAATAATCTCTATCATCATATGGATGCTAAAACATGTCCACACCATGCCATCTATTACACAGCATACATGCACGCCCAACCGCACAAAAAACATGTGCACTTGGGAGAAAGTTAATCATAATCTGGTGAATTATAAAATTCTTGGCATTAGACGTTATAAAATAAAAAAAATTCATATTTTCGACCTATGAATAAAATCTACTGATTAACAATATTATTGTAAAATATGAAATTTTAGCTATCTAAATCTAATCAAATTAAAAACTAAATACAAAGGAAGTTGAGAGAAATTACTTGCATGTTCTAGTTTATAAGCATGTTTGTTTTAGCGATTCGATTGCTTATAAGTAACTTTTCAATAGTGATTTACAGTATACGAAGTAAATATGTGAGATGAGTTGTGTCTTAATTTACATAAAAAATAACTTATAAGCAATCGTAACACCTAAACAAACATACCCTATATGTTTTCTTTTTTTGGTGGTGGTGGTTGTGGTGGGGGTGGGGGTGGGCAGGACGACGCCCCGAGCCTACAACTAGACTTTTTGTATAATTGGGTTTTTTTTTTGGGCTTTATTTTGTTTTGTTCTGCGTTTAGCGGGCCCCTTCATTTTCATTTGTAAGGCAATCTTGAGGAGAAATATTAGGATGCAGTCATATTAGGATAGTTCACCCCCGCTTTGAGCCGCCGAAGTTTGAAGGAGAAGTAATAAATTAAATGGCTAAGAAAGTTAAATCCATGTGAATCTTAAGTTGTCCCCTTCATCATCATAATTGAATTAAACTTTTGTTATTTGTCTCACTTTTTCTTGATCTTTTTGATTAGCATCTTAATTCCTTTTTCATAAAAAACCCCAAAGATTGCATTCCAATTCATTTAGGTTAGTTTCATTCTCATATAGATTTTAGAGTCATTCACATTTAGGTAGTATAGTCTTGTATTTTAGTTTAGGTCCATTCTATTGCATTCTTTGTTACTTAAAAATCAATCCTAGAGAAAACCCACATATTGCTCCTTGGGAGAATGACCTAGGTTGCCACTATATTGCATTAGTAGGTTGTCCTAGTTATTAATTGATTGCTTTAGCGACAGAAGCACGCATCAATTTTGGCTCCCCGGCAACGGCGCCAAAATTGATGCGTGCTTCTGTCGCTAAAGCAATCAATTAATAACTAGGACAACCTACTAATGCAATATAGTGGCAACCTAGGTCATTCTCCCAAGGAGCAATATGTGGGTTTTCTCTAGGATTGATTTTTAAGTAACAAAAAATGCAATAGAATGGACCTAAACTAAAATGCAAGACTCTACTACCTAAATGTGAATGACTCTAAAATCTATATGAGAATGAAACTAACCTAAATGAATTGGAATGCAATCTTTGGGGGTTTTTTATGAAAAAGGAATTAAGATGCTAATAAAAAAGATCAAGAAAAAGTGAGACAAATAACAAAGGTTTAATTCAATTATGATGATGAAGGGGACAACTCAGGATTCACATGGATTTAACTTTCTTAGCCATTTAATTTATTAGACCAAAGGGAGATTCATCAAAAGTTGGAATTAATAAATTTAATCACCTAATTAAGACATGGGAAACCCTTAAGCTTAATAACACTTAATCCACTAGAAAACTCATAATGGAAAAAGCGATGGTTAATTAAATCCATTAAAAACCAATCTCAATTGTTTAGGATAATTTTGGAAATTATGTTCACAATTGTCTAATTAAACAATTCGACAATTAATCACCTTAATTAAACAATCAAGAGATTAAACCCAAATTGACAATTAAATTAATAATGAAAACTCAATTAATAATTTAATCGACAATCAAAGGTTTGCAAACAAAAATCCTAATAATCATTTAAGAATAAAGCAAATCCAAAATATCAATTCAATCCAAATAAAAATAAGTCTACAATCTAGAACTAGATTGTTCTCAATTAACATAACCCAAAATCATTTAAAACTAAATAATCTCAAGTCTTGAATCAAAAAGATAAAAGAAAGACACTCCCTTATAGTCTTCAAGTGTAAACTCCTAGGCTCTAACTTCCTCCATACTCCTCCTAAATTATCTCCCAAGAGACTTAAGCTTCCATGGAAATCCTTTCTCCTTCCCACTCCGAGCAAACCGTGACAGCCATCAAAAGAATTGTGCACTATTGGTTGGTTATTTCTAATGGCAGTGGGACCCGCGTGTGTAGAAAACGTTGGGAATTGATTGAATCAATATCTCCTTGTGCGGCGTCTGTGCGGATGGAAAAAAGGATTGGAATTTATGGTGAATAGGGGAGAACCTCCGGTAATCCCAGCGTCAATGCGCGTCAGTCCGCGTCTTCAATCCCCCGCCTCTTGCTGTGACGGCTAGGGTAATTAAAAAAGAAGAGAAGAGAGTTTTTTTGGGTATCAACTTGAACCCATTAAAATCTAAGAAGCCTAATAATATTCAGTCGTTGGATATTCTTTTAGTTTTTCAGAAAATTTCTGCAACGTAGGATCTTTCAATCTGCTTTTCTTTATCTTGCAAGATATAATAAAATCGTGATTTATCATATAATTGGAAATATTATCCAATCACAATATAGCAATTAAAATATTATCAATTTAAGCCCAAAAATATCATAATCCATTCAAATTTATATTATTTCTTATAATTGGCTAATAATTCAAATATTATCTAATAAATCTAAATTAACCTAAAATAATTCCTAAAATAAATGAATAAAGTGAGATAAAATATATTAAAATTGGGATTTATCAAGTAACCGAGGGAAACAGCTCCGCCGCTGTCAAAGATCACTCCGCGCAAGCTCTAACATGCGGAAGTTTTATTCCAACGACGCTCTTTATTATCAATAAGGTTTCATTTTCAGCCAAAAGGATTCCCTTTCTTTTCCTCAGCTGATCTGAACAGACCCCGTTGACCACATTGCTTTAATTAGACAAAGTAGGGCCCACTTTTATTTGAATTGAACTGATTTTATTGGACACTGTTAGATGAGCTGGCACCTAATAGTCCGAATCTCTCTCGCACTAAACAGGGTGTCCCTCCCATACCCCCCGTTCCGTCCCTTCCCCTCGAACCAAACACACCCTTAAGCCGGGTTGATTGACTGGATTCTCAATCCAGCCGCTGAATTCGGGAAGCGAATAAGTGAGCGTTCTTGGCATTGACAAGTGACACCACAATTGCAGACGTGTTCCCTCGTTTCCTTGGCCGCCATTTGCTTCCCCTCCGGCGTATTTGCAACAGGTAACTGGGATTTTGGTAGCGTCTCGGTTCAGATGCTTATCTTGATGAATATTGCTATCTCTAGTATGATAAACCCGATCTGCAATTGTCTGTTCTTTTAGGTGGAGCACCAGGATGGCCGGAGTTGAAGCTAACAAGCCCACTGCAAAACGATCTGGTGGCTACTGTTTGTGTCTTTTGCCTTGTTCGTTCCCACATTTTAGTGCCTAATTGCGAATTTTTCGTGTTTCCCATCACTGGCTTCACAGGTGGGAAGAAGAAAGAGGTTAAGAAAGAGACAGGTTTAGGGCTTTCAAATCGAAAGGCAGACAACTTTGGGGAGTGGTACTCTGAGGTACCTTTTTCAAATTATCATCAACTATGTTTTCTGCTGGTCTTTTGATTATGTATTAAGGCAAACTTGTCCATCGCGATCTGACTGTGACAATCGCAATAGTTGCATATTCGTGGGAGTTTGATAGCTCTAATGATTAATGCCGAAACTGAACCTGGGTAAAACAAACACACTGTCGATATGTCGTTTGACTTCAGCTATTGGGTGCAAGATCTGATGGCAAGATATTTTTCAGGCTTTTCCTAAATAATTTTCTCGTGATGTGACGTTCCAGGTAGTTGTCAATGGAGAAATGATTGAGTACTATGATATTTCTGGATGTTACATTCTGAGGCCATGGGCAATGTCAATCTGGGAGGTGATGCAAGTGAGTTCATAAATTCTTTTCATGTCCATTCTCCATTGTTACACCCTACATTAGTTACACATATAGTTTGAAGAAGCTATTTTTAGGTGTTGGTTTAACTTTTGTAGAAACTCTGGCTTTTTAAGCAAGAAAATGGGCTTCTTCTAGACAATATTCTTAGCTTTCCAGATTTCAGGTTACTTTTATTCATATGTTTTTAAAGTTTAAACTTTTGAAAATCCATGTGCAGGCCTTCTTTGATGCAGAGTTAAAGAAAATGAAAGTCAAGAACTGCTACTTCCCTTTGTTTGTGTCTCCTGGCGTTTTGCAAAAGGAGGAGGATCATGTTGAGGGCTTTGCACCAGAGGTGAAATGTTATTTTCTTTTTGGATAATGTACAAGGTCTGTTTAAGGCCATTGAGTTTTGTAATCAATTCATCTTGTTGATGCAGAAATTGGATTTCCTTATAGAAGGATATTTCCAGTTCAGAATCATTATTGTTGTCCTAGTAAATGATAATCTCTTTGGTTTTTGCCAGGTTGCTTGGGTGACAAAGTCCGGGGAAACTGATCTGGAGATTCCTATTGCTATCCGTCCAACTAGTGAAACTGTCATGTATCCATACTACTCCAAGTGGATAAGGGGACATCGTGATTTGCCTTTGAAACTTAATCAATGGTGCAATGTGGTTAGATGGGAGTTCAGTAATCCCACACCATTCATCAGGTATTGCATAGCTTTCTTTCACATTGTTTCCTTATTACGTGAAAATTAATGCACACTTTCAAACATAACAAGATGACTCATTGGTATATCAAACCTTTAGTATGTTCTTTTTAGTGCCTTTTAATCATGATCTGATTATCCTTTTTTCTTTGAGTGGAAGTTTCATAAATAGTGAGCTGGTCATAGCGAAGCGGTTTTGCAAAACAATAGTTGTTGATATTCTGTTGAATTTTAAGCTTTGAAAAAAATGTGACAAATTAAACATTGTTGTATAATTTGCTCTCAAAATCAGTTGCTATCATGAAGAGAAATTTGTATGGATTCTTTTTGTCAAAGAAGATTGTTTATAGTTTTTATCTGGTCTCAATACTTGTTTTGGTTGCAGGAGCCGTGAGTTTCTTTGGCAGGAAGGGCATACTGCTTTTGCAACAAAGGAGGAGGCAGATGCAGAGGTGTGATGCTTGTATTAAATCAATGATGTTAGATTTGATATTGAATTGTTGTTTTGGTCTCATGTTTATAACTGAATTTTATTATCTTCCTTTATCCATATAGAATAACTAAATCCTGGGTTTTTAAAATACTTTTCTACTAATAGCAATTCTCACATACGTGTAATGCATGAGCATTTGATTTCATAAGCATCTTCTTCTGAAAGTTTTTGTTTTCAAAATATGCTAAATTGGTCCTGTTCCAGGTCCTCGAGATATTGGAATTGTATAGGCGCATATATGAAGAATATCTAGCAATTCCTGTCATAAAGGGTAAGAAAAGTGAGCTGGAGAAGTTTGCCGGTGGACTTTACACAACTAGTGTTGAGGTGCATATCTGACTTCGTTGCATGATAATTGATATTACTTAAATGGTGTACTTTTGTTTATACAAATGGAATGTACCATATAATAGGCATTTATTCCAAACACTGGTCGTGGCATACAAGGTGCAACTTCTCATTGTCTTGGCCAAAATTTTGCTAAAATGTTTGAGATAAATTTTGAAAATGAGAAGGGAGAGAAAGCAATGGTCTGGCAGAACTCATGGGCCTATAGCACTCGAACTGTAAGCTTTGATTTCAATAATATTACTGTCTTCAAGAATTCCTTTACACCAGAAAGTGTTTATATTTTTTGTAATTTTTCCAGATTGGGGTCATGGTGATGGTTCATGGTGATGACAAAGGGCTTGTGCTGCCACCTGAAGTGGCATCAGTGCAAGTCATTGTGATTCCAGTGCCTTATAAAGATGCAGACACTCAAGGTATTCTTGATGCCTGCTCTGCCGCTGTGAATACTTTGTGTGAAGCAGGTATTCGTGCTGAGTCAGACTTTAGAGATAACCATTCTCCTGGTTGGAAGTATTCACACTGGGAAATGAAAGGTGTTCCCCTAAGGATTGAAATCGGGCCAAAGGATTTGGCAAATAAGCAGGTCATTCTTACCATTATTTGTGTAATCTTTCTTCTATGCTGTCACTTGTCAGTTTGTCAATGTACAGCTATTCACAATGTTCATATAATGCACAGGTGCGCGCTGTTCGACGTGATAGTATGGGAAAAATAGACATACCCATGGAAGATTTGGTCCATCAAGTCCAAGATTTGCTGCACAATATTCAACAAAACCTATTTGATATGGCCAAACAAAAACGAGATGCATGCATTCAGGTTGTACATACTTGGGATGAATTTGTGGAGGCATTGAGCCAACGACAAATGATTTTGGCACCTTGGTGTGATGAGGAGGTATGGGTTGTGTGAAGTAGTCCTAATGTTAAATTTCATGCCTTGGTGTTGAATCTTTCAGAGATTTGCATATTTTTATATCACTTTGTTTTGCATTGTCAAAAACTTGTTTTCTTCATTAATGTTTGGGTGGGAGCTTTTGGAGGGAGGGGGAGAGCAGGGACCCCTCCCCTCCAAAATGGTATTATAGTCAAATTCTTATTAGTTCACCTCTCCTCTCCTCTATTAAAATCCTCCCTCCCCTCCTTTCCGTTGAATCTAATAGAATGTTAAAGCAATTTGTCATGAATAAATTTGCATGGACGCATTTATTACATGACATGATAAATTTATGCTGGAAAATATATTAAAACTATTATTGGAGGTCAGAATAATTAGCCATACACCAAGTTGAAACTTCTCTTCTCTGGGTTTTCATAGACGGCCTGGCTTTGTTGGCAGTAGGTTGATGATATATGTTAGTAATGGGTGAAGGGTTCTTTAGTAAATAATGACAGAAGGAATCTAGAAACGGTTAGAAGAGAGAGAAAAATACTCCATGACGTGTCTAGGCAGGGGGTCAATATATATTGTACTAACCTATTATCATTTGGGTGTGAATGAATTATCTCGTTTTCTCTCCTTTTAATTATTTCGGAGCTTAAAGACACTGCTACTTGTCTTGAAGAACTTCTGAAGAATGTCTCGGTTCAGGTTGCCACGATTGGCCGTAGCATGGGGAAACAACCGAGTACTGAGGGCGATTCAATTTCTCTTGGCACACCATCCATTCCACTGTTTGGCTCTTTCCATGAGATGCAATGACCATCAGGTTCTTACTCGATTCCCACGAAACAGAGTCGAGTCGATTTTTCGAGGTTCGACGGTTTTGATTTTCGGGGCTGGGCCTATAGATGCCGTCAGTTCTTCGATGTTGATGGCCCTCCTCCGAAACATAGGATTCGCCTTCTGAGTATCCATCTCGAAGGACATGCTCTGCGATGGCATCAGACTTTTATGCGTCGCTGTTCTTTTTCGGAGGTTCACTGGGAGGATTACTTCAAGCAAATAGAGGAGAAATTCACTGACGTAAGGGAGGAGAGTCCTCTAATTGTTCTCAAGAAGATACTCAGGCCGACGACCTTGTGTCTGAATATGAGCAGAAGTTCGATGACCTGTTGTCGGAAATCGACATTCCGGAGACAGTCGCGGTGAGCTTGTTTATCGGTGGACTTCGGCCAGACATCCAGCAATTTGTTCTGAATTCTGCTCTAGTGTCATTAGCGAGTGCAACGTATTCGGCTCGGTTGCAGGAAGCTTCGATTCGGACCCTACATGAGCATGCTCTAAGTCGTGCTCGGGGGTTCAGTTCCTCGCTGTGGGGATATTCTGGGCAATTACCTGTGTTTGGACCTCGGGCCTCTAAAACCGGCCCATATTTGCAAACCCAACTTCCTTCCAACTCCACCACTGCATCGGCATCATCCAAGTCGGCACAATCATCTGCTGTTAAACCAACCAGACAGCTTTTGAAGACGGAAATGGACGAGAAACGTAAAAAGGAGCTTTGCTATTGGTGCCCAGAGAAGTACACATTCAATCACCGCTGCAAGGATTCTCAGCTTTTTTTGCTCTGTTAATCGATGAAGATGAAGCACCATTTGAAGATGCTTTGGGCGACACTCAGATTTCGGTGGATGGTACTATTAATGCTATAGAGGGCCGAGAACAGACTTCTACTCTAAAGCTCTTGGGTCGCATAAAGAATCAACAGGTTGTTATTTTGGTGGATATCGGAAGCACCCACAATGTCATCGATGCGTCCATCGCTAAACGCCTTAACCTGAAGGTTTAGGAACGGTCACCTCTACGCCTAGCCGTCGCCAGTGCTCGTCAGATTTTGGTTAGCAAGCATTGTCTGGCTCTGAGTTGGGAAATGAGTAACTCCATCTTTACTTCTGATTTTTTGGTTATGAAAGTCCGCGGATACAATGCTATTTTGGGTATTGCTTGGTTAAAAACCCTAGGACAATTTGCAATGGATATGGACCTTCAACTTTTTGAGTTTAGAATTAATGACAAATTCATTGAATTGCGTGGTCTGGGTTCCTCTGTACAATCTGCTCCGGAGGAAGTCATGGTGCTTCGCGAATTTTTTGTAGCTAATCAGTTTATTTAATTCACTCTCCTACTGATATATATGTTGGACTTGTTTTTGATTCTTATCTTTTGGAAGATCAGAAACTCGAATTGCAAGTGTTATTAGATGCTTTTGCTGATATTTTCCAAGAACCTCAGTGTTTACCTCCTTCTCGTACGTTTGACCATGCAATTCCTCTTCAGGATGACAAACCTATTTGTTGCAAGCCTTATTGTTATGGTCTTGTTCAAAAAACAGAAATAGAAAATCAGGTGCGCCAAATGCTCGCCACTGGCATCATTTGTGACGGTTGTAGTGCATTTGCTGCTCCTGTGGTTTTGGTGCAGAAAAAGGATGGAACATGGCGTTTTTGTGTTGATTTCCGTAAGCTCAATGAGGCTATTATAAAGAATAAATTTCCTATTCCGATTATTG
This sequence comes from Inga laurina, assembly GCA_963855925.1. Lineage (NCBI taxonomy): Eukaryota > Viridiplantae > Streptophyta > Magnoliopsida > Fabales > Fabaceae > Inga > Inga laurina. Next base: position 2,881,494 of record OY979703.1, on the reverse strand, counting down.
AGGAGCTTTTAGAGGAGCTGACTAGGGCTACTTATTTCTCTAAGTTGGATTTACGTGCTGGTTATCATCAAATAAGAATGAAGGAGGATGATATTGCTAAAACTGCCTTTAGGACCCATGAAGGTTTATATGAATTTGTAGTGATGCCGTTTGGATTAACCAATGCCCCGGCAACCTTTCAAGGTGTTATGAATTCTATTTTCAAGCCCTTCTTGTGGAAATTTGTCTTGGTTTTTTTTGATGATATACTTGTTTACAGTAAGGATTGGCCTTCTCATCTCCATCACTTGGAAACAACCTTTTTCACCTTGAGGCAGCATCAGTTTTTTTGTTAAAGCATCTAAGTGTATCTTTGCTGCTACCACAATTGACTATCTTGGTCATCTTATTTCGGTTCAGGGAGTTCAAGCTGACCCTAAGAAATTGGCAGCAATTGCTTCTTGGCCGATTCCATCTTCTCTCAAGGAGTTACGTGGCTTCCTTGGTCTCACCGAGTACTATCGTCGTTTTGTTAGGAATTATGGTTCTATTAGCAAACCCTTGACTGATTTATTAAAGAAGAATGCCAGATTTGTATGGACTTTTGAGACTGATTGTGCTTTCATTGCCTTGAAGCATGTTATGATCTCTCCTCCGGTCCTTGCTCTTCCTAATTTCAATGATACTTTTGTCATTGAAACCGATGCTTCTGGAGTTGGGATGGGGGCTGTGTTGTCACAAAATGGCCACCCATTAGCCTATGCTAGTAAGTCTCTTCCTTCCTTTAAACATCATATTTCTGCTTATGAACATGAGGTGCTAGCTATTCTCTTTGCGGTTAACAATGGCGTTCTTATCTACGGGGTAGGAAATTTATTATTCGTACAGACCATTTACCACTTAAACATTTATTAGAACAGTATGATTTGAGCCAAGAACAATTTAAATGGCTTCATAAACTGTGGGGCTTGCATTATGAGATTGTATACCGGAAGGGTAGTGACAATGTGGTGGCCGATGCTTTCTCTAGATGACCGGAGGGCCCTTTTGCAGAACTGGATGGCTCTTGTCTGGCACTTTCAGCTCCTGTTTCTGCTCTTTATGACCGGGTTAGAGACTCTTGGTTAGTTGATGACAGTTTGTAGCAATTAGTCAAAGCTTTGGAACAGGACCCGACCTCTCATCCCAAGTATTCTTGGCAGCATCACTTGCTTAAACGCCATGGTAAATTGGTGGTGGGGGCAGATAGAGGTCTTCGAAATGACTTACATTCTTTCATGCTAATGGTATTGGAGTTCATTCAGGTATCCATCCTACTTTTAAACGCCTTGCATCTTTTTTCTATTGGAATGGTATGTAAAAGGATGTTCGTAATTTTGTGCGAGAATGTACTATTTGCCAACATTTCAAACCTGAACTAGTGGCTTCTCCGGGCCTTCTTCAACCACTTCCTATTCCTGAACATGTATGGTCTGAGTTATCTATGGATTTTATTGGGGGTCTTCCCAAACCTTTCTCTAAAACAACTATTTTGGTCGTGGTTGACCGCTTGTCCAAAGCTGCCCATTTTATGGCTCTTAAACACCCATATACTGCAGTTGATGTGGCTCATGTCTTTATGGATAATGTGGTCAAATTACATGGATTTCCTAAATCTATAGTTAGTGACCGTGATCCTATTTTTTGTTGAAAGTTTTGGAAGGAATTGTTTCGTCTTTATGGAGTTAACATTCTGTATTTTTCAGCCTATCACCCACAAACCGATGGGTAAACTGAGGTTCTTAATCGTTGTTTAGAGGGCTATCTTCGTTTTATGACTGGTGATTTTCCTAAGCAATGGGTTAAGTGGTTACCATTGGCAGAATTATGGTACAATACTACTTTTCATTCAGCTATTGGTATGTCTCCATTTGAAGCTGTTTATGGGGTAGCTCCCCCTACTCATTTACCTTATGTAGCTGGAGATTCTCCTAATGAAGTTGTGCACCGTACATATTTGTCTAGAGAATTGGTCCTTCAGCTTTTAAAGCAACACTTAGTGAAAGCACAGCACCGAATGATTCAACAAGCTAACAAACACAGAACTGAACGCCACTTTTCAGTAGGAGATATGGTTTATTTAAAGTTGCATCCTTTCCGGAAGAATTGCATTAATAATTCTTCCCTTAACAAGCTAGCTGCCCGATTCTTTGGACCATTTCGAGTTCTGTAAAAAATTGGTGCCGTTGCATATGAGCTGGAGCTTCCACCAGAAACAAGGGTGCATCCAGTGTTCCATGTGTCTCTTCTTAAACAGTTTGTTGAGCCAGCTAAACCGATCACTCCTTCTCTGCCTCCTATTGATACTCAGGGACAGTTTTTGTTGGAACCTGAAGAGCTTTTAGGCCGCAAGATTGTTAAGCGTCACAATCATCCTATTACTCAAGTGCTGGTCCGATGGAATTATACTCAGCCAGAAGATGCTACTTGGGAGGATTTGACTACTATACAACAGCAGTTCCCTCATTTTCCTACTGCAGCCCCACCTTCTTCCACTATCCTTGTGGACAAGGATCCTTTTTAGGGGGGGAAGTATTTGATATATGTTAGTAATGGGTGAAGGGTTCTTTAGTAAATAATGACAGAAGGAATCTAGAAACGGTTAGAAGAGAGAGAGAAATACTCCATGATGTGTCTAGGCAGGGGGTCAATATATATTGTACTGACCTATTATCATTTGGGTGTGAATGAATTATCTCGTTTTATCTCCTTTTAGTAGCAGTTGACAAATAATCAAGCAATAAATTGGGCCAAATTCTTAAATAATTTCCATTGCTTTATCTGCTTCCAATCTCTATTTTATCAATTGTCACCGGGTTATGAAGTACATGTAAATGTGATAATTACCATTTAGTCCATGTCAGCAAGTCCTTTACCATGGAAAAATTTGCTATTTGTATAGAGGCAACCCGTTATCTGGCAAGAGTATGTTACTCCAGTGGACATCGCATTAGCTGTCTGATGCAGAAAGTTTTGAACTGGATTATTTTGACTTGTTTGAGTTGATGTCTTGATGATGCAATAGGTGTGAACATGAAATACTTGCATTAATTTAGTATGGTTGCCTGTCTCCATAGAGCTTCCAAATGAGTAATCTTTTACAATAGCTACAGTTGTCATAAGCTTTCTCTTAGAGAATAGAGATCAGGGACACAGTATTCAGTATTAGATCTGAATCCTGATAGTAGTTTATCTTGACGGCGATAGTTGCTGGGTGTGAAAAATTAATTATTTTCTAGTTCATGCCTTAGTAAGAAAGAAAACATAATGGCATGGATCTTCTTTCTGGTAGAGTCTTCTGTTAGACACGTGAAAATAAGCATTGTTGTTAGAATGCAGTCAATTTCTTGTGCTAATCGGCTGTATGTTTGATTCCTGTCACTGATCATGTCCTGTTGATATGGTTTTTATTTATCGATACTTCTCTATGAAAGCTTTATTTTGTTTTGAATTTGAGATTACTTTCCCCTTTCATTTGGTGATATATTATTAAGAATTCGGTGTTTATACCGTGTGTTATAATTTTCCTCTGTAAAACTTAATCCATTACTTCTATGATATGTAAGAGTTTATACAGATGTTGTTTCCAGCACTTCTCTGTCTGTATCTGGACTTTTGTTTTCCTTACTAACCGTAATTTTTCCCCAGCCTGTGGAAGTAGATGTGAAAGCAAGGACAAAGGGTGAGATGGGAGCAGCTAAGACGCTTTGTAGCCCCTTTGATCAACCGGAACTCCCTGAAGGTACATCTCTTTTCACCCGTCGTTGTCTGTATACTTGCGGTTTACTTTAAACGACAACATTTATAAATTGCTTTGAATTAATGTTGCCATTAATTCCTTCACTGCTTCCTCTTATTCTGTCTACACGCCTCTAGGCTTGCATTTCCACTTGATATCATATATGTTGAAACCTGCTTATATGAATTTTAAAAACTATTTTGTTACTAAACCTCACAATTCAAAAAGGTCTTGTGATTCATCATTTGACAACCGTGATTGTAAGTGGACCGGAATTTACCAATCTCAGATTCTGTCTCACTCCTTGCTGCAAATACATATTGTTGAATTTTGTATATTTTAAGCGTTAAAATTGTTGCTGACTACTCGGTATTTTAATGAAGATTTCTGTACTGTTTATGCTAAGTGTTTGAATTAACCATTGAATTTTCAGTGAATAATGGGGAGGCACTATAGCTGCCCTTTTTAATTTTTGTTGCCTTTGTAGTTTCTTGCAGCCAAAAGGTTGTGATTCAGGCAACCAACCAATGTTCATTGCAGGGCAACTATATTTGCGTCACGAGTAACTGTATGCATAACTTGCCTTGCTAATTAAAACGTCCTTCCCCACCTTTTTTGCTTAGGTACCAAGTGCTTTGCATCAGGAAAGCCGGCTAAGAAGTGGACATACTGGGGCAGAAGTTACTAGAGTACTGGTTCTTGCTAAGAAACGGAATTGTTACTAGTGGTGCCTGTTCTGGATTTGTGGGTACACAAAATGAGTTATTTTTGCTTGTGAAAATTCAATTTATATTTGCTGTGCGGTTGGTACTGGTTTAGTTGTTAGAACTTACACGTGAATTTATATTCTAGAATTCAAGTTATGGCGTATTGTTAAACTATTGAATATTCTTATCAATTTATATATATCCATATGGAGTGATCCATATATAAATGACTTTTAATTGATGTGTACGTGTTAAAGGGGAGAAACCTCGTCAGAGAAGAAAACCCGTTTTCACCCAAAAGAGGAAAAAAGAAACTTGGAGTACAGACCAAGCCAAATTCGGCGACGAACTGATCAGTGAAATGGATTCTCTTTGGTTCTACCCCTGACCAGCAGTACAGGGATAAAAGCAGCAGCAATAGAGGTGGCGAATCGAATTGAAGGACCTTTATACTACCTCCGGTCCTAAATATAGGACAAAGTTTGTAGTGCAATTTACACTACAAACTTTGTCCTATATTTAGGACCGGAGGGAGTATAAAAGTGAATTATTCATAAATTATAAACTTTGTGCATATGCACTGGTCCATATTTAGTTTTTTTTTCATATTCAGTTATATCTGAAATCTAATTCCCTTATTTATTGTTTTAATGGAAGTATGATCTACAAGGAATTACGTTATTTATAAATTGACGTATTTTATATCAAATTTTATGCAACACGTTCAATTAAGGTGAAAAAACTCTTCAATTCAATTTCGGCAAAAATTAAAAAACTCTTAAAATTTCTTGCCCTTTTGTTCCTTTCTAAAACGGTGAGAAATGTGAAGTCATTTTTTTTTCCGTTCATCTCAAGTTTCCTTCGTTCCTCCGCCGGCAGGCGGGCATATTTTTATTGCATTACAAATTCTCAATCCTTAATTTGACCAAAAAAAAACCCGGCCTGGAAAAGAAACCTGAATCTCTAAGAAATGGACTGGGCCTCAGCCTCAAGAAGTAGGCTCCTGAATTTGATGGGTTTCAGCAGCGATGAGCCGTGCAACGATGACGCGCCATTGTTTTATCATAGACATGCATGCAGAGGATCTTCCCGCCACCTTATCCCCATGTCCATGTGGATTGCCAACTTGCTAGCCAATATCCACAAGAAGCAGAGGACTTTCTGTCCCCGGTTTTACTAGTCCAACCAGGGGAGCATGAACTTATTCAAGTACGTACGACTAGGAGCTTCGGAGTCGACAAATTTCTTCGGAAATCGGACATTCAACTTTACACTCTTAATTCGTGCTAATCATGGCAGCATCGCTTTGTAACTCGCCTTTGGCGAAGCATTACCCCGCCATACCTTTTGTTTCTTACACGTCGATTAAGCAGAAATGCTTTTACCAGAATTGCCTATCAGATTCCTCTTTTCTTGGTCCAGAACACCTTCGAATGCTGGTTTCCAGATCCAAAGCGGCAACTAAGGGAAACAATAACAATAGAACGCGGTCTACGCGTGTAGTAGCTTCGCTGGGAGGTTTATTAGGCGGGATTTTTAAAGGTGCCGATACTGGAGAGTCGACCAGACAACAGTATGCTGCAACTGTTAGCACCATTAATGGATTGGAAGCGAAGATGTCTGCATTGTCGGATTTGGAACTGAGGGAGAAGACTTTTGTACTGAGGGAACGGGCACAACGGGGCGAAACTTTGGATTCTCTACTTCCTGTGAGTGAAAACCATGATTTTTCTTTTAGCGTTTTTCCCACTATTTTCCTAGATGTATATAGACCCTCAAATTTGCCTCCCTGTAATTCTGGGAATAAGATTACAGGGTAGTTTAGGTAGAATTGGAAACTTGATATGTTTCCACTTGTTGGTGGTGGGTTGGGGGGGGGGGGGGGATGCAGCGTAGGGTGTTGTTACACTTCTATTCGCCGCCTTACGTAATTTCCTGGAATTGATAGTGGTATAGCATGGAATAAATCCGGCCGCAACCAAAAAGTTCGCTTGCAGCTGTTATTGCATATTCGCAGTTTGTTATATAATCAATAATACAGATGATTTTGCTTTTAAAAAGTGACAATAAGAATGTTGCAGGAGGCATTTGCTGTTGTAAGAGAGGCTTCCAAGAGGGTTCTGGGCCTTCGACCCTTTGATGTCCAACTGATAGGTATATCTTGTGTGGCTTGTTGCAAATTCACATTTAGTTACAACCCAGTGAAGTTCTGGTCTTCTGAATTTCTGGTACAAAATCTTTTTGAAAATTTAGTTTTCATGCAAACATCAGAATCTTCATTTTGGTCACAAATACTTCCTCTGGTCCTTTTTATAGGGGTCCTTCTAGAATGTTTACTTATTCCTTATTGTAAGGTGTTTGGCCTAAATCATTAATGTTTATTATCCAAGATGTCCTTTGTCTGTAATCATTAAAAATAATTAAATAAAACCAGAAATTGATGAATTACCTTCATTGAAGTTGGGTAATTTTTGAAACAAAATTCAAATATAAGATATCTTTAATGAGGTTAATCAATTTTGACTAAATTCCTTTATATGTGTGAGGTGGTTGATGAACCCTTATAAAAAGGACTGGAGAGAGTAACTGAATTTCATAGCAGGAACTTAACAGATACATAAAGTGCAGCCTATATATACCTTTTAGGGGCCCTCTGGGTGCACTTTGTAGCACTCAATTTAGCCATTAGGTCTCACCTTTTCCAAATAGCCCTTTTTGTAAAGGTTGGCCTAGCTCTAATATCAATTGATGGAAGCCTAAATAAGCATGAAGAAGCTACCCTTAAAAACTCCTATGAGGTGGAAGAACTATGCTATGCCTCTTGATCAAACAAGAATCACTTGCGGCACCAACTCCATCAATATCATTTATAATTTTTAAACTCAAGCTTTTGCTACAATAAGTTTCTCTTTGCCTAACATGCATCCTTAAAAGGAAATTTTATTGCCTTTTGGAATTTGTGTCATATAGGTGGAATGGTTCTCCATAAGGGAGAAATAGCTGAAATGAGGACAGGAGAAGGGAAGACCCTGGTTGCTATTTTGCCAGCTTATTTAAATGCATTGAGTGGAAATGGCGTTCATGTTGTTACTGTCAATGATTATCTGGCTCGACGGGATTGTGAGTGGGTTGGCCAAGTTCCCCGCTTTCTTGGATTGAAGGTTGGCCTCATCCAACGTATGTCTTATTCTTCAGTTTCCCCTTTTCTTGCTGCATATTTTTTTAATTGAAAGATTGTCCTTTTTATCATCAGAAGTTGACTTTGTTGTTTGTATCTGTTTACATTTCTTAATAGAAGTCCATTCATCCTTGATGTCACTTGGCCTTGGTTTTTTAGGAGTTTTTTAGTCATTGAGTTCCATTATTATGGGTAGCATTTTGAATCTATTGTGATATAACATAGCTTTGTTTTTTGGGCAGAGAATATGACAAGCGAGCAAAGGAAGGAAAATTACTTATGTGATATAACATATGTGACGAATAGCGAGCTTGGTTTTGATTATTTAAGGGACAACCTTGCCACGGAAAGTGATTCTTTCTTTACATATTTTGTCATTTAGTATATACTTGGTAATAATTAACTTCAACTCATTCATATCATGCTGAATTTTTATTTGTATAATGTGCAGAATGTGGAGGAGCTTGTCTTAAGGGGCTTTAATTACTGTATCATTGATGAGGTTGATTCTATTCTCATTGATGAAGCTAGAACTCCTCTCATTATATCAGGACCTGCAGAGAAACCCAGTGATCGATATTATAAGGCAGCAAAAATAGCAGCAGCCTTTGAACAAGATATGCATTACACTGTAAGGCGGCTAAATCATGGTTATATTTGGAAATCCATTGTATCTGTATGAAGATTTGATGCTGATAAGCATGGAAACAATAACATAGTACATCATCTTTTTTTTTCTCAGAATAATAAAAGTCACTATAATTCATTTCAATTTTTGCTAAACCGAGTGGATGCATGTTTATAAACAGAGGATATTTGTAATTAAAATTTTCTTTTATTTAATTGTTTTTGTAGGTGGACGAGAAACAAAAAGCCGTGTTACTCACTGAACAGGGTTATGAAGATGCTGAAGAAATTTTAGGTGTTAAAGATTTATATGATCCTCGAGAACAGTGGGCTTTGTATATCCTAAATGCAATAAAAGCCAAAGAACTGTTTCTTCGAGATGTAAACTACATAATTCGTGGGAAAGAGGTTCTAATTGTGGATGAGTTTACTGGTCGAGTTATGCAGGTATTTTGTTTTATAATCAAAATTCTGTCAGATTAACATTTTCCTCTGATAGTTTGGGCTTGTTTTGATAAGGTATATTTGTCAGAATTTTCCATGACGCTTGATAATTTATTTGATCTCGAGTAGTGATCCTTGAAAGTTCCTTATTTATCCTGGTGTTACATAAATAGTTTCGTTTGAAAGTGATGCTACTTTCTCTTGCCTTAAATTATTTTTGACGATGAAGATATTTAGAGATTGTGTACTTGACCTTATTTCAGTGAACAAATAACTGGTGAAGGAAAGTGTTAACTCCCAGGTCTGTAACTTACTGAAAACAGGATTAAGGAAATAGGAACTCTCTTCTCTTCCTCTCTCACAGCAAGGATCTCACTATTAAAAAGGAATAAGAAGCCAAAGAGAATCTCCAAGTGATAAAATATTGTTTATTCACTCATACCTTAGCATAGCACGGCTTAAGGTATTTATATAAACTGAATTACAATGGAAATAACTGACCTTCCCTACATTATCGGGAGTAAACGCATAACTGACTTAGTGGACCTATGAATGGCCTTGTGGTCCGAGTTATTCTGCTAACAAGACTGACTTAACAATTAAATAAATAATGCTGCTTAGTAATCAAGACTTGGTCAAGCTTCAACTGCTTTCCTATTCTTACGCCTCTGATAAGTCAGTAGTGGCTTATTGGGAGTTGTATCAGAAAGGTCTATAAAATAGTAGTTAATGAAACTATTAACATTCTCTTGAGCGGCATTTATTTTATGTTTCATTATACTCAATCTTGATTTCTATTGTGGACAAAGATTACTGATCATCAGAAATCTATTTAAAAATATAATAACACCAATTTTTTGTTGCAGTTTATGATTGGCAAATGAAAGAATATCAAAATTCTTATTGTATTAAGCTGTGACAATATTTCTGTAATGTTAATGCAAGTAATGTTCAAGCAAATCATAAACTAGCTTTATTAATACTATCGCAAAAATTTTTAATAAATGCCCACCAGAGGTGGGTTGGAGATATAACGCCAATTAATTTCATTTGTTTGCTCCTGAACACTAGTTTTTCTCGTTCTCTGAAAGACAAACTGTCTCAAGGGATCTTGCCCTTGTGCTACTTGTTACATGCTGCCTCATATTTAAAATAAAGGAACATAATGGAGTATCCGGTGTGTTTAGATTATAAGACGGGAGCAAAACTCTGCTGGCCTCTTAAGGCTCAAGTATTTTTATTTACTTGATTGGTAGGGGAGAAGGTGGAGTGATGGACTTCACCAAGCAGTTGAAGCAAAAGAAGGGCTGCCCATTCAAAATGAAACTGTGACACTGGCTTCAATTAGTTACCAGAATTTCTTTCTGCAGGTTAGAGAATGTTTATCTGGATTAGTTGAACCAATAATCATTTGATAATTTATTTGCATTAGTTACTGTTGCAATCCTTGTAAATCTTTATTTTTGCAGTTCCCAAAACTCTGTGGAATGACTGGTACAGCAGCGACCGAGAGCACAGAATTTGAGAGCATTTACAAGCTTAAAGTTACAATTGTGCCAACAAATAAGCCTATGATAAGAAAGGTTTTTTTCTTGTTTGTCATCTATATGAAGAGCACTTTACACACTGTTGGTTACGCACGGGCAAAGTAAACCATTAATAGTAATCCCTCCTCTGCCTTCTTTTACTCACGCAAAGAAGGGAGGAGGGGTAGATGAAATCCCTTAGAAGTAATCTATTGGAACCATTACAAATCATTTCCATAGATTTTGTACATGCTAAAAATTTTTTATCAAATCATTTGATCTTATATCTCCTTGTGGTGTCTTTGATTTTTTTTGTCAGGATGAGTCTGATGTTGTTTTTAGGGCAACTACTGGTAAATGGCGTGCAGTTGTAGTGGAGATTTCTAGAATGCACAAAACCGGGCGTCCAGTACTTGTTGGCACCACCAGTGTTGAACAGAGTGATTCTTTGTCTGAACAACTGAAAGAGGCTGGGATTCCACATGAGGTGAGATCTCCTTTGTTTTTGTAGCAAGTCAGCAAAACATAAGAAGACTTATTTTCCAAATGAAACCCGGTTTAACTGTAACTTCCTTTGTTAACTCTGGCCTAACTAAAGTTAAGCCAAGTGCTCCAATGTGAAAGGATGGGAATGTATCTTAATCCCATAACCACTTATATCATTATTTTATGAATTTAATGAAATATGTATTGTTTAAAGGTTCTTAATGCAAAACCAGAAAATGTCGAGAGAGAAGCAGAAATTGTAGCACAGAGTGGTCGTCTTGGGGCTGTGACGATTGCTACCAATATGGCTGGTCGTGGGACAGATATAATTCTTGGCGGTAATGCTGAGTTTATGGCAAGATTAAAGCTACGTGAGATGCTGATGCCACGGTAATTTTATTTCTAGAGGCACCATATTCTTGTAGTAAGTCCTTCTTAGAAGATGATAAAAGATTTCCTCCTTGAGATCTTAACCGCTACCATCTTGAAAGGTTCACTACATTTTTTATTTGAACGCAATTGCAGAGTTGTCAAGCCAGCTGAAGGAGTCTTTGTATCAGTAAAGAAACCTCCTTCCATGAAGACATGGATGGTATGGAATTTGATTTTCTTCTTGTTATAATTGATTACCTTCGGCTTAACAACACTGCTCTTAAGAAGCTATAATTTAAAATCTGTTCTGCAACTCAGTATATATCATTTTCCAGGTGAACGAAAAGTTGTTCCCATGCAAACTATCAGATGAAAATACCAAGTTGGCCGAGGAGGCTGTCCAATTAGCTGTTAAAACATGGGGCCAGAGATCATTGACAGAGCTTGAAGCAGAAGAGCGCCTATCATGCTCTTGTGAAAAGGTGACAATATCTGACGATGATCAATTTTTCTGTTGAGCTAATACTAGAAAGCCTGAATGATGGATTTAGAATAAATTACAATTTTTGTCCCTGAAAGACACGAGCTTCTTGGCTTAGTCCTTCAAAGTATAACCCTCTCTCAATAATGTATTCCCAATCATTTTTGTCCCTCCATCCGTGAAATCCATGGAGATAGCTTCTTTATTTGTTCCCTCAGAGAAAATAATTGGTTGAAAATGGAAATATATTGTCGGAATTAAACCGAAAAGTTAGTCATCTTTAATTTTAGGGAAAGCAGTAATTTGTTCAAATTTTTTGGTAGGTGATGACTCCCCCTTCATTACTCAAATTTATGAGAGTTTTCAATCATGTATGACCAAAACGCTATCATTGTATAAATCTTTATGTAGGGTCCTGCTCAGGATGAAGTGATTGCTAAGCTGCGGACTGCTTTTCTGAAAATTGTTAAAGAATACAAGGGCTACACTGAGGAAGAGAGGAAGCAGGTAAGCTTGTTACTTAACAGATACTTTACTTGATTTACTTTGATGCATTTCTAATTATCGTATTGGCTACAGGTTGTGGCAGCAGGTGGATTGCATGTAGTAGGTACAGAGCGCCACGAATCACGGCGAATCGATAATCAGGTTTACCATTTCATCTTTACTTTTTTCTTTATTGGGGCAAGGTGGGAGGAGAATAGCTTGTACAGCCTATCCTAAATTCTCATGGCCTCTCCATCCTCACCTTTTACGAAAAACAATGTTGCAAAGGAAGCATCTTAAAATTTTCAATTTGAATCCTTAAAGCTGCGTGGCCGAAGTGGGAGACAAGGAGATCCAGGAAGTTCACGCTTCTTCCTAAGTCTTGAAGATAACATTTTTCGGATATTTGGTGGAGACCGAATTCAGGTATTCTGGTGACTGCTCTTGGTGTTTGCTGCTACCTTTGATCTGATTGCTAAGACATTTTCAATATTGTGATTGGAAGGGTTTAATGCGAGCTTTTAGAGTTGAAGACCTACCTATTGAGTCCAAGATGCTGACCAAAGCATTGGATGAAGCTCAAAGGAAAGTGGAGAACTATTTCTTTGATATTCGGAAGCAATTGTTTGAGTATGACGAAGTCCTTAACAGCCAAAGAGACCGTGTTTATACTGAGAGAAGGCGAGCCCTTCAATCCGAGGACCTCCAGTCTCTTATTATTGAATATGCAGAACTGACAATGGATGACATTTTAGAGGTACATTTTGCTTTAACCATTGTTGCATGCCCATGGAGTTGCACCGTTATTACATCCTAGATCTGGAATAGTTCTAAGATTTGTGTTGTGTTGAATTAGGCCAACGTTGGTTCCGATGCTCCTAAAGAAAGCTGGGATCTTGAGAAACTCATCGCCAAGGTTCAGCAGTAAGTGGAACCTTGTTTGTTTTTTTGGCGGGCTTTGATTCAGCCCTCACAGGCATATTCATACATGTTCTATTGTAGCTGCTAGGTTGGCGAATGATGTCTGTTTAATCTCTAGCTTACTAACGGAGATAAATATTCTTCAGATATTGCTACCTGCTAAATGATTTGAGCGCTGATTTGATATCAAGCAAGTGTTCAGAATTTGGGGAATTACAGAATTATCTCCGACTTCGAGGCCGTGAGGCCTATTTGCAGAAAAGGGTCAGGGAGTTTATTCAATTATCGCTTGTTATATAAACTTACCCCATTTTCGCCCTTAATTTTTCAAATGCTTCCACAGAATATTGTGGAGGAACAAGCACCGGGATTGATGAAAGAAGCAGAGCGATTCCTTATCTTGAGCAACATTGATCGGCTGTGGAAGGAACATTTGCAAGCACTTAAATTTGTTCAGCAAGCTGTTGGTTTACGTGGCTATGCGCAAAGGGATCCACTAATTGAGTATAAGCTTGAAGGCTACAACCTTTTCTTAGAGATGATGGCGCAGATAAGAAGGAATGTTATATATTCTATATATCAGGTGAGTGTAAATTTGGATATTGTTTCAATCACTCCGGATTCTTTCCGCCATATATATATTGACGTTATTTCCAATCATTAACCAAGATTTTTCCCTTTTCCTAATGTTCTTTTTTTAAAATTTTGGCAGTTCCAACCAGTGCTGGTTAAACAAGATCAAGAAAAGGTGAAGCAGAAATCGGGTAGATCTAAAGCACGTGGTCGGGGAAATACCAACCCTGATCCAGTTAGCACTGCATAGCTTCTATATCAAGGGGCTGTTCCTGAGCGAGCGCAAGATGATAACATCCATCCAGATTCTGGATTTCCATTGAGCCGTCCAATGGATTGAAGCTACTGTGAGGCTCTTGAAGCATGTTATATTAAGTAGATTTTTGATAGCTAGGCTGACCGAACATTGAATGTAAAGTTAACATTTCACAAGGCAGATCACTAATAGAATAGAATCGCACCAACATATTATAAAAATGTTTAAAATGGAGTCCGTTTTGTGGGCCATCTCAATGTACAAACTTTCTGACATTTACTTTAAAATGGGGCTTTCTTCAAACAAAGCGGAGAAGATAAAGGCCACCAGTTTCCGACTCCAGTCTGAAAGACCTAATTTTTATCTATTGAGACAAAAACCTAGCAAAATTTGATCTCGTATGAACATGAATTCGGCCGAGTCAGTGACATGTCAACTTTAACGCCAGGCTCTTGGACATTACACGTATCAGATGTTTCAGCTGAACTTGGACAATCAAGTTCAACCCCATCCTGTTGGAGGATTTTCTCCAAGAGTTTGTTGATCGTGTTTTCTCTTGCCTGCGTCCATTGGAAGAGAAATAATTTTATGTCAAACAACAATCTGCCACATGAGCAAAATCTAAATAGGCTCGGGGAGAGACGTCACCTTAAGACCAACAGCAATAGCAGTTTTCAGATTTACAAGTTCGCCTAATCTCAAAGAACCTTTTTTGTTATCTCTAACGAAAATCAGTGGCACTTTCCTTGATGAAGCCAAGCTTGGCAGATGCTTTATCAGCCATCGCGGGGTACAGTCCGCAGCTACTAGCACAACCTACACAACAGAATGCAATGTCTATTTTTAGCTTCTGTAAAAGTCACGTCAAAAGAACGTACAATTCTGGGTTTCTAGCCAGAACAAAGGTTACATGTGATCATGAACAAAGGTTACTATCCCTCGCCTCCAGCATTGCTGTCATCGCCTGCAATGATCCCTTCTCCTCCGACAACTCTAAGTCGTCGGCTATATGTGCTGCACCTGAAACCATCAGACCTATTCTTTTTTCTTTTCATCTCCTCCTCTATTTTTCTTCTCTTCTTCTCCTTGCTTTTTTATTTCAGTAAGCATTCTTCTTTCATGGAGCTTGTATGTCTTCTAGGCGATTTTTTTTTTTCCCAAAAAAACGTGAATCGTGTTACCCGTCCAACCCAATGGATTACACCAAGTCACAATGGGCCACACAGGCTGAACTTCTCCCGAGTTGGGTGCTTGACCGAACCGGCTAGGTGGCCGGATCGCCAGTTTCCAAGCCAAACGGCCGGTCCGGGATTTAAAACCATGAAGAAAAGAGGTTGGAATAAAAAAGACGATGAAGGAAATAAGAATACTCTAAGGGTCTGTTTGGTTCTACGGAGGGAGGGGATGAGAGGGATTTTAATGGAGGAGAGGGGAGGGGAGGGAAAATATTTTTATTTGAACAACTTTATCCTCATTTAATCTTGCTTTTTCATACATAGTAGAATGTTTAATAAAATATAATTATTAGGATTAAATAAATATAATCATAATTAAAATTTTAAAATATAGATAATAATAATAATTTTAATAAAAACAGGGTAATTATAAATATTATAA
This sequence comes from Inga laurina, assembly GCA_963855925.1. Lineage (NCBI taxonomy): Eukaryota > Viridiplantae > Streptophyta > Magnoliopsida > Fabales > Fabaceae > Inga > Inga laurina. The sequence goes on along the minus strand of OY979703.1, from coordinate 2,866,063 downwards.
TAATGAGATAAGGACAGTTTGGGAATAATAGAAATAAGTAGGGGAATAATAGTCTTCACATGCAAAATATCACCCTTCCCCTCCAAATCCCCCCAATTTGGGGCGGGGGAAGGGTTTTGAGGGTATGGGAGGGGAAATTTCAGGGAGATTTCAAAAAATTTCCGCTCCCCTCCTTAAATTTTGTTGTTGTCAAATAAGGGGAGGGGAGCAAAATCCCTCCCCTCAAGGCTCAAACCAAACAAACCCTTATGCAATTCCTTTGTTATGACATATATCATATATGAATGGTTAAATAAGGTTTTTTTTTTTCCTTAAACAAATATTTTTATAAATTTTATTTCATTATAATGTTTTTAATTTCAGCGGTCTGACTCTAAGTCAACTACGATCTAACCCACTAACCCAACCCTAATCTAAACCACTAACACTTGACCCACTGCCTCAGCCGATCTAGTGACTGGTTCGATTTTTAGTGCCTTGATTAATACCCATGAGTTACCCATGCTTAAAAAGAGTCAATTAATATAATTAAAATGTGCGATTTAAATACAAGTTGCCGCGTTAACATTGCATAATGGGATAAATCAACGGGTTAATAACGCGGCTGCATGCTGAAAAAACAGCAGTAACAATTCTGGAGCTATACAAGTACGTAACCAAAAATAAATAAACTGACTATAAATTTTGAAAAAAAACAGAGGTGACCAACCTGAAGTTTGACTGAAGATGCTCTATTATTGCAGCTGATAAAAGCAGAGAGCTGAGAAGAGCTTCGCAATTCAGTGCACGGTGCCATGCGCTCAAGAATACGAGTTACATCATTGACACCCACAGAAAATTGTTGCTGGAGGAATCACAATAAGGTTATATATCTATGCAAGTTTCCTTCCAGTATTGCTCATAGGTTTCTGCAGCTCGCCTAAACTAATTAAAAGTTATACCTTTAACCATATTTTCTCTGGTAAAGAATTTCCATCAATTGTTCTTGCTAATTTGATCTCCCTGTCCACCAGAATCTTCAGTTTTAAAAATCAATACAATAAAGCATGTCATTGATAATTGAACAATAGAGATGTATTTCAGTCTCAAAATTCATTCTGCTTCATTGCACAGCATCATCAGGCAAGTGATGCTAGCAGATTAATTACACATTATGAATATAACTGGAATCAAAATATGAAGCAATGCTTTAGGAAAAATGTTACCTATGAATCGATTGCAGCAGATTGGTGAGACGCTCTCCTTCATAGCAGCTGCAGAAGCAGTAAAACAAAGAATAAAAAGTCAACAACCATTTTGAGTGCAGCAAACTACTAGTAGAATCGTACAATAGAACATTACTTCAAAAAAAGACTACATACTCTTTTTCCGGAGAAGGAAAGCTTAAATTTGAGTCATTTCCAGACTTATTTGGAGCAATGTAACTAGTTTTGCGTGGCATGGCCTACTCTCCACGCTCCCTAGGTTCAGCAGAAGACCAAAGCACATCAGAACCATTAAGTGGGGCTAAGCTATTTTTCTGATTTTAATTCGTTAATATTTACCCGAGGTCGCAGATTTTAATTCACTGTACGTGGATACTCAAATTGTTCCTTCACTCTCACTTCCTGAAACATTCGAAACAGAAAGTAATTTGTAGTTGGACAAGTTAACAGAATCAATATCAGAACGAGAAGAAAAGACGGGGTGGAAATACCTTGTTGGTGGTCTGGTTTTGGACCAATGGTGATGAACTGAGGAGCGCGACGGCGAGAGCGAGGAGAATTTGGGGTTTAGGGTGTGTTTAGTTCAACGGAAGCGAGGTTAGGTGAGGGTCACTAAAGTTAAGTTAGGGGAGGTATTAGGTTTGTTTAGTTCAAGAAGAGGGAAGATGAGGTTTGGATTCTTGTTTGGTTTAGGAGGGTAGGTGAGAGGATCTAATTATAAATGGACAAATACACCCTTTTCTTTTTATCTATATATTTTCTTCCTTCTTTTACAATTTATTTATTAAATTATTAATAGAATTCTAACTCAGCCATCATGAAAAATAGAAGTGAAACAAATTTAATAAACCTACTTGAATTAATTATGATATTCACCCCTCTCCCAAGAAAGAGAGAGAGAGAGAGAGAGAGAGAGAGAGAGAGAGTATCTCTACCAGAACTCCTATTTATACGGATGCTTCTTTCAATGCTTCATTTCCAGCAGGGTCGGGAGGAAGGATGCAATGTGCTGCCATGTGAGTAAAGCACTTCGTCTACGAGCACGAGGGCTGAATTGATCCATGTTTGTATTTACTACCTGAAATGAAAATCCCGGTGGCTCAACCCCTTTTAGTTGAAATGTGTGGACATCATGTCATGGAACCAAGAATACAATTGTTGTTTCAACATAAGTAAATTTCAGAACAAATTAGTTAAGGATATAGCCCATGTTAATATGCAAGGAAGTTCAGAACCCCATGAAATGCTTCCAGGTACAGAGGGAGACTCGGAAAGCCAAAAGGTTCCACCTTCCAGAAGCTCTACCATCAATTTTGAAAGTAATAATGAAGATCAACTAATAACTTCTGTGATGGATAATTTAAAAATATTTGAAATCCAGTTGCATGTAAGTAGCAGCATATAGTAACCCTTTCAGCATTAGGTTGAAACAATTTTTCCACAAAATATAGACCATCCCCTTTTCTCATTCAAGAATTTCCTTTGCTTTGAGCAGTTTGTACTTTTATGGAGGAGAATATTTGAATCGTACTTGATCTAGTAAACACACCAAATTAGGATTCCACAAGTAGCAGAAACAGGATTACAAAATCTTTTCCTGGTGAAGAACATTCATTTTTCATAATGCAGCTCATTTCCAATTGTTACCAGATTTAACTTCATTGTGAGACAGTAAAATAAAGATCATTATATCATGTTATGTTTCACCTCTTCTCTTGAATTCTTATGAGAGCATCCATCTTTTACATAATAATTAAAGTCGTTTAAAAGATACTATTGGAAATGATCATTAAGACTGAAGGAAAGCCAGTAAATTGAACTAAAACTTGCCCAATTAAGAAGTAATGGCTCCAAGAAGAAAGAATAAACGTTGCCACAAATACATGATATTATTTCCTGAAAAAGCATAACCATGTTCCTCATAGCATTACACAAGTAACCAAAAAAATGGAAACCGGTAAACAATTAAACTAAATCGGAATAATGAAGGTAGAAAGTGGAAACTAGTAAACAAAAAACGATCCACCCAGATCAAATACCCAAGGGGGAAACCGAGTAAGGGAAGAACAGGAACTCAGCAAGCACAGTAAGAATCTTCAAACTAAAAACATCAGTTTCCCCTATCACTTGTTCAATGAACAAGCAACGAAATACTGAAATCCAGCTTCATCCAGAAGGAACCAAGACCAAAACCCAAGAAATATAGGGGCAACAAAAAGCAACCATATCCAGCAAACCCAAATCAAAATCAGGATCCGAATCCGTTTAAAAACAGTGCAACAAAGAAAAGAAGCAACCTTGTTGAGTGCAAAGGATCGTTGGGGAGTAACTAGTAAAAACCGATGGTGGCTTGAGGAAGCAGTGAACTTGGAGGAGCAACCGAAGGTGGCTTGAGGAGCAGGCGGCGGCTACGGCTGGAGGAGTGGCCGGAGTAGACGCTGGAGGAGCAAACGCGCGAGACGACTCGGATCGGGAGAAATCGACAAATGGCAGAGGAAAAAAGAATTTACAGCGGCGAGGTAAGGGTTGGAAATTTAGGGGTGAGCAACGGGCGGGCGGGGCTGCCCCGTGGGTCAACCCGTGACCCGCCCGTCTAAGTTAAATGGGTACGGGTAGCCCCGTACCCGTGCAGGAACCCGTTTTGCCCGTACCTAAACGGGTACGGGTTAAACGGGCTAAGTTAAACGGGTACGGGAAACCCGTTTAATACCCACTGTTTTTTTTTCCTGGGCCTCAGAATCCACAGACCAGCGCCAGCCCATCACAACTTGAAATGAAAAAACTAAAGCACTGGACTAATACTTCAACAGAAAATGTCAAATTTATATCTCTTCCTTATAGGAGTTGTACAAATCGCCATTTCAATGAACAACAGAACAAGAACAAGAACAAGGAACAAGGGATATACAAAACAGAGGAGAGGGAAGAGTCAAAAACTCAAGATACCTCATCAGTCCTCCCTGTCGGGCGTCGGCTGTCACTGGCTGAAGGTCTGCCACGGCGAGGAGAGGTGAAGATCTGCGGTGGTTGTGGATCATGTCGTGACTCGTGACTAGATCGAAGGGAGACCGACTCTCACTGCGACGGGCGAGTGGCGAGTGGCGAAGGACTCTTGCAGTTGCAGTGACCGGCGAGGGGGCGACTGGATCGAAGGGCGAAAGGCTGTCGCAGACTCGCAGGCTAGCGGTGGCGACTTGCGGCGAGCCGGCGATAAAGGAAGGACCAAAGAAAGATGAGACTCGAGCGTCGACAGTTTCGGCCTCGCGCAGTCGCAGACTCGCAGTCGCAGAGATTAACTGATGAAGATGAAGTATGAAGCCGCAATATGTTAGGGTTCACCTTTTCTTTCTCTTTCTCTTTCTCATGCCTCTGGTTCATCTCTTTCTCCACACAGGAACACCCACACCACACGAATAGGCACCACTACTACGGCACTACCTGTGTAATTTTTTTTTTGATAAATATATGTGAATAGAGCCGGGAATTCGGGCCGAGCCCGTTTAGGCCCGAGCCCGTCAAGGGCCGGGCCTATGATTTGGAGGCTGAAAATGGAAGCGGGCCTAAAAGGGCCGGCCCGTTTAGGCCCGAGCCCGTCAAGGGCCGGCCCTTTTAGGCCCGTTTAACTTTTTTTTTTTTTTTAATGGCAACAAGACAATGGGTAGTAAGCATTGGTCAGAGGTAGAGTTAACCTAACCTAACCCTCATATAAAAAATGTTCTCACATTGATTCAGACATCATTTGAAGCTTCTCTTCTTTGATTTTCTTTTTTCTTTTTTTGCATGTATACGCCAAAATCCAAATCAGGTGTTATATTATTACTGACATTTGAAGCTTGTAGGCTTGTTTGATTGTGGCTGTGAACTTATTTAATTGGTTATGAACATTAATTATGGTTTGGACTTAAGTTTTAGTGTTTGTGTTCTATTAAACTTGGATAATATTTATATTTTAAATTAGTGTTAATGATATTTATGTTTTAAATTAGGTATTTTAGTCTTTATGAGAATAAGAGAAAAAAAAAAAGGAATTGCAAAAAAAAATAATAATAATAAACGGGCCAAAAGCCCGCGGGCCTAACTTAAACGGGCCGGGCCGCCTTAAAAGGGTACGGATTCCTTCGCGGGCCTAAACGGGCCGGCCCGTTTAGGCCCGAGCCCGTCACGGGCCGGCCCGTTTGCCCAGCACTATATGTGAATGCTTATTTTGAATATTCAATGCCATCGGTAGTTACAGTCTCTTCCTCTTCTTTTAATGCTTTATATTATAATATTATATACACTATAAAAATTATTATATTGTTGATTAAAAAAGTGACAGATATGTTTGGATTTTAAAAAGTTAAAGTGGAGAAGTAGGTTCCACAATTAATTATCAATGCAATATAATAATGAAATAATGTGACATGATGTCACTCGTGACGGACAGAAGCAATAATGGAGAATATTATAATAAATATACGGGTAACGGGTGGGTGCGGGGTGCCCGTGGGTTAACCCGTGACCCGCCCGTTTAATATAAACGGGTACGGGTAGCCCGTACCCGTTACGGGTCCTGATCTGGGCGGGCTTAGACGGGCCAAAAAAAACGGGCCGCGGGCGGACGGGCGGGTCACGGGTTATTTGCTTACCCCTAGTTGGAATATTAAAAAATTATCATAAATGATTTAGTTACGATGAGACACAAATTTTCTCTTACTTTAAAAAACCCTCTAGAGGGTTTCACCTCTCATTCTTCCAATCAAATAAGGTGTTTTAATCTTCAATTATAACTTGATCTAAAAAAAAAAACTAAACCAAACACACTCTTAAGAAATTAGGGCAGAAGGCGGGACTGCCAAACAAGATATCAGACCCCAGCAAGGGCCGAAAGCTTAACCGCGGAAGCTTGCTTTGTTTTATTAAAAAAATTATTCTTAATATAAAAACTATTTAAATAATTTGAACAGGTAATTAGATAAATTATTTAATTATAAGAAAGATAATTTAATCTCTCTTAAATAAATTATAACAAAAATTATAGGAAAAATTTTATTTAAATCTATTTAAAATACCTAAATTCTAAATCAGATTTGTATTGTGAACAAATCCCTAATAAGCTCAATAGATCTAGTTAGGGATTTTTGAAGTTGTTAATTTAACTAATATGTCTTTTTGTTATTTTTTTTAGGTCTCATTTTTCTTTTAATAAAATCTTCGTCTCAGTCGCTACTCAACTCTCCTCTCCCTTGTCCTGAGATCTCTTAGGTAAATATTAAATACTAATATTGTTGATCAATTAAAGGCCTTGATATTGCTACTTTGTAGAAGCCAGTACATATGGAGCTTGTTTTTCATTTAAAATGAATTTCCTAAAGCTTCGAATCGATCTCAACAAGTGAAGGGTTCGATCTAGGACTGGGAATGCGGGCTGGCCCACGGGTGGCGGGCCAGCCCGCGCGCGCTGGAGTGCTTTCGTGGGGCGGGTTGGTTCAGCCCGCCCCCTTCGCGGGCTGGCTAGCCCGTTTAGGCAGCCCGCCATTCTTTTTTTTTTTTAAATATTTACTCTCTTTCTCTTTCACCCGCTCATATCACACTTCTTTTTTTTATACATTTGTGTTATGAAGTCAATTTTGTTCTTACTTAATAAAAAAACCAAAAAACTATTTTAAAAAAACTATAAAAAAAAAAAAGCGGGCTAGCCCACCAGCCCGGGGGCTGGCCCGCATCAGCCCGCGGGCTAAACGGGCTGAGCCCGTTTAAGGTTTTTTGGGCGGGATTACCGACTCTAGTTCGATCATTCGGATATGAATTAAATACATATGTATCATTCCATATTCAATTCATAAATAAACTGGTATTATTTTGAATTGATCTTTCATCAAATATATATGGACCCTTTCATCGAATTCAATACATGAGTCCTTTCATCGAATTCAATACATAATAGATCAGTGATTTGGATTAACAATAAGGAAGGAAATCTCAAAACAGTTAGGAAGAAAATCAAATTTTAAATGATGACAATGCTGAAGAAACTAAAAGTGTATTTGGAACAACAATTATCAATTGGACTTGCTTCAATTTGACTTTTTATAATATTATTTTTGGTAAAAGTCAGATTGTGTATTGTGATTTAAGTTTGGATTAATGGTTATATAAGTGAATTTTGTAAAAGTAAAATTTGTTTGGATTAATTTAAGTACAAGTGACTTTTGTAATAATAGTAAGAGAGAGTGGGTGAAAATATATTTAAAAAATCTAGTAAATATTTAAAAATTACTTTAAAATATTAGGTGCTTACTGAAAAAGTATTTTAGAGTGGGTGGAAATCAATAAATCGGTATTCTAAGATTTAGGTGCTCTTTACTACTAAAAAAATACATTAAAAGTACAATTGTAGTCAATTTTCTAAGACTGGGTACAATTGAAAAATATTTTAAAGGGTTAAAAGCACAAAAAAAATATTTTAAAGTAATTTTTTCAGCTGAAAAAATGCATTAAGGGTAAAATTACAATCAGCCTGATAACACACTAGGTACAATTGGAAAAATATTTTAAGCGGTTAAAAGCACAAACAAATATTTTAAATTAATTTTTGTAGCTGAAAAAGTACATTATGGGTAAAATTGCAATCAGTCTGACAGCACACTGAACACAACTGAAAAAATATTTTAATTATTCACCCTTAATTGTAATTGCGGGGAGGGGGGAAGATAATAAAAATTAGAAGGGATTGTTGAACATAATTATTACACTCAACAATAATAATAAGCTCAATTGTAATTGCAAAAGCCCCACATTGGAGCTTAAGGTAAAAGCACTTTTTTATTTCAAAAACTCAATTGTAAAATGGGTGAATCAAACACTCAATTTTTTTTTTCTCTTTAGCCTATCAGGCTTAAGGTCAGAAAAAGCCCGATTGATCCCATCAGTCGGTGAACCAAATAAATCCTTATTTGAGGTAATCACTAATGACTTAGTGTGTGTTTTGATAGCGGTGGGAAAAATGGTTTATTTTTAAAAGTAAGATTGGGTAAAAGTTAGATTGTGTAATGTGATTTATGTTTGGTTTAGCGATTGCCTAAGTGTTTTTATAAAAGTGAAAACTTGTTTAGATTGACGATTGCATAAGTGTTTTTGTTATAAATGTAATATAAAAATGATATTTAATATTATAAACAAATGAAATACTTAAATTGAAATATTTCTAGCAAAAAAAATTAAGAGAAATACTTAAATTGAAATAATAATAAAAAATTTTGCCAGTGAAAAAATTTTAACTGTGTAAATATTTAATAATTTATTATTCATTTAATTTATTAATTATTCATATGTTAAAAGAATAAAGGTGATGGTCCTGGGTAAATAATACCAATGTCCAGGTGTAAGCCGGAAAAAATAAAAAAAGTTTGATTAAGTGTGTATTTAAAACAACGATTGTAAATGTGACTTTTTTCAATTTCAATCTGCCTTTTATAATCTTAGTGTGTGTTTGAAACAACCAAGTTTTTCGAAGCCGGACCGGATCGGACGGTTGAACCGATCTGGCCGTCACCCGTTCAGTACACCGATTCGGATGGTGTATTTAGATTGTTTGGATGATTGATCCGGATTGGACCGCCCAAAACCGGATGTTGAGCTGAAATCCAAAGTTAAGCTGGAACCCGGAACGAGTTTATGAAAACCAGAGGGCTCAAATTTTCCTTCCTTGCTGTGTTTTTTTACTGAAATGGGCGACAAATTTTCATAAAAAAAAACAGGGAAAGAGGAAGAAGAAGACGGAAGACGAATGGAGAAGAAAGGAGAAGGAGAAAAGCAGTGCTCCTTACTGATTTGGCAATCAATGTCTTATATTATAGAACATCACTGTCATCAGCCCATCGCTGTAAAAATCTTCTTCATTTCGTTTCTAATTTCAGATTTAAGCATATATGTTGGTAGAGTAGAGATGAGGAAAAGGAAACGAATTCAAACAACAGTAAAAAGTAATTATCAAAGGACCATATTTACTCATTCAAATATCAAGGGTTCAGATTGTATTGCACTTTTACCTATAGCATGTTTTCCGATACTCCATGAGACGATGTGCATCCTACTTTTCTCTACTCCCAAAATCTGAACCATAAAATCTAGAGTAAAATACTCTGACCACCCTCCAATTTTGCCTTAATTACACAGACCTCCCCTCTATTTTGAAAATATACACTTAAGTCCAAACAATTAACTCCGTTAAGAATATTCTAAAAAGATTCCAAAAATATATTTTTTTAATTAAATTTATTTTTTCTTGCACATTTTGACTAAAGTTGTTTTAAAGAATTTAAGAATTTTTTTAATCTATTCCTTAATTTCTATTTTTATCTTTACAAGTAGTTATCTGTTAGATGATTTTAGCATTGGTTAATGTAAATATCACAAATTTTGAATATTCAAGCAAGATTTTAAATAAAAATACGCTTGATCAAATGTGTTTATAAATATTTGTGGAAAAAAATATTAAATTATAAATTTAAATGACACATACAATCTCATACTTATATAGTTTATTATATTTGATAAAAATATGTGTTTAATATATATTTTAAGTCAAAATTAATTTATAATATCAAAATTAATAAATTTTTTAACAAATTAGAAATTTAGAGAATCTAATAGAATAAATTTATGGTTGTATAAATTTTTATTAGCCCCTATATATATATATATATATAAATAATTCTAATACTGAAGAAGGGCATTTTGGTTAAAAGAAGTTTAAAAGTCAAACTTAACGGTTAACTAATAGTTTGGGTGGATGGAAATAGAATCTCAAACTATAAGGGAGGTTTGTGTAACATATATTTTAGTTTTAAGGGAGGTTTATATGGGTTTCCAAAATAGAGGGGAGGTCTGTGTAATTAAGACAAAACAGAGGGGAGGTTAGAGTATTTTACTCTAAAATCTATTAGGTATTTGGTTGGATTCTTTTTAATCAACGTACATTAGTTGGTGTCATTATTCTTTCGATTTTTTGACCTAATTATGCAGATTCAAAATACATAATATTATATTATAGTATTATTATTTTTTAATTATCAAAATATATTTAAATAATCATATATATATATTCATAAGTGTCTATTATGAATATATTTAAAAAATTTAATGATCTATTCTTATTATTTTTCATGTATTTGTTATATTTATGTTAGTATATGTGTATAAAATATTATTTTTAATTTAATTATTTCATATATATATATATATATATTTGCTAGGCAGCAGGATAAGTGCTTCAAATCTGTCTTAGAGTTAGATGTACATGTTTAGAATTGTTTAAAAAAAGAAAAACATATCAATTGAGTTATTTTATTTTAATAACTTTATACCAGAAGAACATATCAACATAATCAGATTTGTAAAACCCTTGAGTGATAGATATTTTAAGCATTTATCCTGATGGGTGACAATTGATGAGGTTTTAAATTGTGTTTTGTGACTTTACTAACTTCATATGAAATTAGACTAATGACTAATTATTGTAATATATATATATATATATATATATATATATTATTTTTAAATTTAATTATTATGTCATTGGTCCGGCTAAATGGCCTAACCATTCCAACCAGTTGAACCTTGACCCGCTGATCTTTCCGGCTTGTCGTCCGGTCCGACTTTTAAAACATTGAGAACAACGATTGCTAAAATGGCTTTTTTCAATTTAACTTTTTGTGATATTACTTTCGGTAAAAGTCAGATTGTGTAATGTGATTTATATTTGGATTGACAGCTGTATAAATGACTTTTGTAAAGTAAAAATTGTTTAAATTGACTTAAACATAAATGAATTTTGTGATAATGGTAAAAGAGAGTGGGGTGGAAAAATATTTAAAAAATCAAGTAAATATTTAAAAATTACTTTAAAATATTAGGTGATACTAGAAAAATATTATAGAGTGGGTGGAAATCAATAAATCAATATTCTAAGTTTTAGATGCTTTTTACTACTAAAAAATACATTAAAGGTAAAATTGTAGTCTGCCTCTTAAGATTGGGTAAAACTAAAAAAAATATTTTAAAGGATTAAAACCACAAAAAAATATTATATAACTAATTGGATCACATATCCCATACAATATGGTGGAAAATTAACGTCAGAGTCAGTATATTTGGATTACATGTCAGTTTATAAGTTAGGCAAAATAGTTTGGGAAAAAAATGATAAATATAGATATTTTAAAGTGATTTAATTAACTTTCTTAATATCTCTAAAAAGCTAACTCTATCTTATATTTAGAATCAGAAGGAGTATAAATTAGTTATACATATAAATATTTTTCTTATTTCTCTCCCTCTCTCTTCCTTTTTCCTCTCTCTCTCTCTCTTTCCCAATCCCAGCTTGGAAAAAGTTCCAACTAAGGCTTTTAAGGAAATGAGATTATGAGACCATAAGCGAAATCCAAAAATAATCCACTCAAACACTCAATTTTTTGTTGTCAATTGCCAATTGGGCTTGTGTCACTCCATCGGGCTTAAAGGGGGACTAAACATCCAACCAAACACACACAAGAAAGATGAGGTAGACTAGAAGTTAAGATCCCAATGATAACAATTGTTAGAGGTAAAGATAAATTGTTAGAACTCACCTTTCAAAGTTATTGCAAGCTTATTAAAAGTTGAGATTCCAATAATTCAAATGATTCAAAAAAGCGTAGATTCTTAGGGTTAAAAGTATATGAGAATTTATAAATTAAAAATCTTCATTTTTCAATTGAATAAGGGTGTTATGGTCTATCAACAACATTTTAAAATCCCCAATCAGGATTCATGGCCTTATTAAGAATATGTTGAAAGTGTAAGTTTGAATTTGGATTTTACCATTTCAGAAGGATTTCATCAGGATTCTTCAAAAATTATATGTTAATTCATAAGTTAAATAAATGAGAAGATCCTATTTAAATCCATTTAAAACACCTAAATTCAAAATCAGGCATACATTTTGAACAAATCCTTGATAAGCCTTGTAGGTCATTAGGATTTCTGAATTTATTAATTTGACTAATATGCCTTTTTGCCATTTTTTCTAGATCTGATTTCTTAATAAAATCTATGACTCAATCGCTGCTCACCTCTCCTCTCCCTTGTCCTGAGATCTCTTCAGGATTCACCATCTGAGATGGCTATTCAGGTTTCTTCTTTGAATTTCTCTCTGGTTGCGCTAATAATGTGATCTCTTCCCCTCCATTCTCTTCCTCGATTAGAGGAACCCCTATTGGGAAAACCGTTTGCTTGCAATCCTACCAATGCTATGTGCGAATTTTATCTTTCTGTTGTTTTCTTCTCCAAGTGCTCCATTATGAGTGCTCCAGTCTCTCTGTATCACTCCTACTCTGTCTTGCAGATAATTAATGCTTGAATTGGAATGGAAGCCTAAGGCTCAAAGGCTGATGATGTTTATGATCCTTAATCTTAAAATAATCTCCGACATATTTGTACCATAATTCAATTTAAAGATAAGGAAAAAAACACTTAAATATCATTTAAACTTCAAAATCATAAATTGGTTTTATTGACAATAAGAATAGTGAGAATGATAAAAAGAGTATGATAATTGATACCTCATATTTTTGAAAAATCACTAATTTAGGATTTTAAAATTTAATTGATATTTATTTATCTTTTTCCCTTAAAAATAAACGAAGAAATACTTTTCCAGAGAGTTGGGTGCACCACACTCTTGGAATCTTGTGATAATGAATATTACGAGTGTTAATTTTTTATTTTGAATCGCAGAACAACCAGATTCACTAAATTAAATTGCCAAATAGCCACATCATACCTAACTGAACTCAAAATATGCTCTTCCTACTGGTGATACTTTGATCAAGCATCATTTGTCAGTCTCTATCGGTGATTTGGATTAATAGTAAAGAAGGAAATCCCAAAACACTATAAGGAAGAAAATCAAGTTTTTATATCGGGGTTAAAGAGATATTGTTAGAACTTACCTTTAAATGCTATTGCAAGTCAATTAAAAGTTGAGATCCCAGTGATTCAAAGAAACGTAGAATCTGACATTGAAGTTAAAAGTATATGGAAATTTACAAATTAAAAATCTTCATTTTTTAACTAAATAAGGGCATTATGATTTTTCAACAACATTTTAAAATCCCTAATGAATCCTTATAACTTGATTGGTAATTTGTTGAAAGTCTAAGTTTGAATTTGGATTTTGTTATTTCAAAAGAATTAAATTAGGATCCCCCCTAAATAAATTAGTTTGAATAAACTAATAAATATTCTGGAAAAAATAATTAATAAGTATTAGAAGTTATACTTACAATTTTGCATTGCTTGACTGTTAAAAAAATAACTTGAATAATTAGTCCAGCTCAGCGGTTCCCTGAAATATTCCGAGTCATTCGAACCAATTTAAACTTTCAAAGGGTAAGCATATCATAATACGAACTACGTTACAATCGAGTTAAAATTATAAAAACTAAAAAAAATTAATTTTTCAAAAAAGAAAAGCTGAAATTCAATAAAGATGCAGATCATAACTTAAAAATAATATGATCCTCTAGAATGAGTTTTTGGACTCAAACCTTGAATGTCCCATGAAAAAAACCCGTTGATAAAGTGAGTGCACTTGAATAACAGAGATAGCGATGCATGCTCCTCCATCGTTCATGTAGTTATCAATGCACGGAGGCCTTTTGTTGGTACTGCTTTCTGTGGTCCTTCCACGAAGCTTCTACTTGTAGCTCTCACTACTTGTGGTAAACGTGACAAGCTCAAGTATATTCGTATATTACACAGACACTTTTCAGATAAAAGATATTTTTTCAACCGTATATACATAATGTATGTTTGTTTTAGCGATTCGATTGTTTATAAGTTGCTTTTTAATAGTGATTTACGGTATACGAAGTAAGTATGTGAGATAAGTTGTATCTCGATTTACGTAAAAAGCAACTTATAAGCAATCATAACGCCTAAACAAACATGGTTATAGTAACATGCACCGCGTTAATGACCAAACTTTGAATAATATAACTTTACATGATTCATTACTTCATGTGACGTGGAGGTAAAAAAATTACCCAATTGGATGATTAAATCATACTATTTTAACTATAAGTGTATTTCGTATAATGTCATATCAGACACATTTGATGAATAACACGAAAACATAAAAGACTCCTGCTCAGGGTTCTTGTAAAGCACGATTTAGCTAGATCGATTTCATGTTTTATTAGTTATTTTTATCTTAATATTCGTAAGATTTATATAATCTTTTCACTAAAATTAGCCTGAACTATGATTTATGGAATTTATCTTATTTTAATGTTTATTGGTTTTATGTCAGGTTATTATTTTGAGTGGCTATGCTCGCCTGCTCGGGGTTTAAAATTACTCAAGTTTACTCATTTATGAGGCATTGGGACCCCCACCCAAAGAAAAGGGAAGGGAAGAGGGATGCTTAATAACTTTTTGTTTGGTTCAAAATGAGGTTAGCTAATTGAATAAAATCAAACATTGTGTGAACTATAGGATTCCCTTTAATTTTTTTATATCTTATAGTCTGTCATTGTATTATAATCAATCGGGGCAAACCCCTACCAACGAAGCAAATTAAAATTTGAATTCTTATTGAAAGATATGCTATCATCTAAAGTGTCTACATTTAAGGTATCTGACACCGCTCCTTCAAACAAAGTTGTCTCTAATAAAAAGACATACATGGCCATTAAAATTAAAAAAACGATCTTGTTTAACGCCAAAGTAAACTGTCTCGAGATAGGAATGGCAATTGGGTCATTGGGTTTCAACGCACACTTGGAGATCATTCTCCCACTTCTGCAGAATTATTGGGTCTTCTGTCAGGTCTTCAATTGTGCAAGCAACATCGCTTTCAATGGCTGAAGGCTTATACATACTCTATAGAGGTATTGAATCTGGTGACGCGAGACGGTGGACATGATCATCCGTTAAGAGATGTCATATGTGCGGTAAGAGATCTTCTTTTCTCAGATTGGCATATTGATATTTGTTATGCACCCCGAGAAGCAATCCGATGTGCTGATTTTCTGGTTAGAAATGCTCAACATTTGTTGGGAGGCTAGTGATTCTCCCGGTTCCCCATCCAGAATGCCTGCAGATTTTAAGAAGGGACCTTACTCCTAAAGGAGGATCTCTTTTACTATCCTAGTGTGATATAATTTCCATATTATGGCATTGTAATAAAAAAAAAAAAAAAAAGTAAACTGTATTGTGCAGCACCATTAAAATTGATGTCACGTGACTCCATGCGTCTAACGCCATATCGCAATATATCATGAAAATAAAGTAGGTTGTCGATAAATGACATGAAGTTATAATATAATAATATGGGAGCAAAATTTGTGGGGAGAGACAGAATGAGATTGGATTGGGTATAATCCTTCATTTTGTCATCAACAATCATATTGCTTATGCTTAAGAATCATCATTATAAATCATGCATTAAGTTAAACAATGTCAGGAGAGTTTGTTTCAAAAAAAGGGAAGACACCAAAACAACTCCGAAAACTAGTTGGCATTATGATTATTGTTCTGATCCCATGTCCTAGTTAACGTAACAAAAAGCAACAAGTCATAGTACCAAGTAAACAATCCAAATCAAGGTTGGAAAACAGTAACTTACTTGCGAAACAATGAAATTGAAAATTGCATCCAACTGAAGAAGACCATCATAAAAATTCTTGGCGTGTAATTAATTAATGAGGTTGTTGAGTTACGAGCGAAAATGACATAAATGTGACATTCGCCATTAAATCTGCGCTTGATCGTTGAATTGAAATAGTACCATGTTACTGTCCCCAGTATATATATATATATATATATATAAAGTCACACATACACAGAGAGAGTCATGTTACTGTTGAACTGCATAGGATGCCTGACTTTGAAATCTTAACTTTAGGAAGCTGCACATGGCAGGGAATGGGATTATGACCTTACTTTGGGTCTCTGATGTTGTCTGTTCTCGGGTCTTTGTCCCCCTCTTTCCAGACATATTTTTCCTTAATAATCGACCATTAGTACTCTGGGTTGATCAAATATTTCACACCAAAATCGAATACAATCCTTCATTTTTCTTACTTTAAATCATTTTGACTACCCTTTTTTGGGTCCTTAATTAAACATCACTCATTCTCCATGAGGATAAAGCTCAATCCTAGGACACTTATGTTTAATTTGCGCTTTTCTCACTTTTATTTTCCTCGCCTTCTTCTTCTTTCTTACTTTGTTAGTTTTAGTTCCGTCTTAGCCTTACCAGTGACTGTGAGTTCTGTGTTTCAGTAATTCTAAGGTCTCACATAAAAAGAATGACGAGCAAAACATATAAACTGAGTGCTCCTGACTTAAAGAAGAAGATTCCAACATTTCACTTCGTCATACAACTAATTAAAAGTGTTGATATATATATATATATATATGTTGTTAGGTTACTTAAGTGAGTCAACTTGAATTCGGTGTTAACGTCCGACATCAAATAAAATTGTACTTAAAAATAATATACAACGAAACAGAATTAGTCATAAACTTGAAATTTCGAGTTAAAATTTAGCATCTTTATTATATTTTTAATCCGTTTGTTCTCTCACTTGCATGCCACGCCTCCACGGTGAGAAAGTTGCATGCTAACATAGAGATTATGGTGACCGCCCCATCTTGTCTTGAGATCTACTTAAATTATATATTTTATATATGTACAGTGTTAATTGGCCAACAAAAAAAATGTACAGTGTTAAAAGTTAAAACCAATATACAATTTCAGAATCAACGAATGGCTTGCTCTGGCTGACTGGTACGAACTGTTCACGATCCATGAACTGTAGCCGTTGTTAAACAGAGCTGAATTGTTTTTTATCATCTGAGGATGAAGACGACGGTAGGTAAACGACGAATCCAAATTTCTTTTCCTGTTCACTGGTTGGCCAATATTGAATATACGACGAAGCTCAATTCGGTCCAATCACAGATCAAATCCCAATTCCATAATTGGAGCAAAATAGTGGGTTTTTTTTTTATTAAAAAAAAAAAGAATTGCCAGCATCGTTTTAGTCACGCACCCGTCGACAGAGAGAAACCCGAAAATAAAAATAACAACCGTTTCGTAGGTACACGACGACGTTTCATTGGTAAGTCTTGTGAACCATATGACTTGCCTGACAACTCCACTACCCCATGAGCAGAAACCGGTCTTGCTTTTTATGGTTTTATTTTTGTCTCTTTGCCCCTGTTCCTTGCAGTTTTTGAACCTTTCATGCGTTTGCTACTTTGTTATCGTTACGATTTACTCGCGGTGAAAAATAATTCACCTCCCATTGTATACTTTTCCCTGTTTTCCCCTTTTTGGGAAGAAAATAAATTCAACTAAGATTTCAATTCGAGGAGGTTAGATAGCCCCACAGGGCCGCAAATGATTAGGCATTAGCAGTGATGTGTGTGGGAGCTCAACTGCTCAAGCACAGTGGGGACGGGGTTTACGAGCTGGAATTTGGGATTAAAAAAAAAAAAAACACAATTCACGGGAGAGACAGAGAGACAGTTTTGCTCCATGCAAAGCTAAATTGAGTGTAAACCTTTTACCTTACATTCTGAAATTTGCCACTCAGAATCGAAAGTCACTGTCAGTGATTTTTGCAACAGGGAAGTTGGCAGCTTAGGGGTTTATACTTTATATCGTAGAAGTTCCATTTTTGAGAATCATTGAGGTGCTGCCCCTTGTTTCAGAATTGTTAGGTTTCTGGGTTTCTTCCACTTTGGGAGACACAGGCATAAGGAAGAAGAGAGGGTATGATAGAGAAAGAAAGTGAGGGGAGGGACATAGTGAAGGTGTTTAGAAGCAATAGGGGGTCCTACTGCTAGATTTTTGGCGGGCACGAACAGTAACATTCAATGATTTTACTTGGTTGTGGTGGTGGCTATCTCAATGACCCATCTAATCACACCTGCTTATTGTTGTCTTCCTGGGAATTTCGGTCATAAGCTATACCTCTTGTTCCTCTTCTACTGCTTTACTCTTCTCTCCTTTGCCTCCAGTCCTTTTTCACAAGGAGGCTGCTGAAAAAAAAAAGAAGCTATCAGGTCAGGTTTTTGGGGCAAAAAAGGAAATTCGCATCCTAGTCATATGAGCAGACCTTCAACAGTAAGTTCTTCTTTTGTTTCCTTCTCTATCCTCCTTTTGATCTTTCCGCATTCTCCATTACTTCCTGCAAAGCTTGGTAGTGCAGTAAGATCTAAAGCAGAATTCTTGGAGAAAGATCAAGAATTCAAGAATACCGACTTGAAAGTATTTGTAAGAACTAAGTTCTGTAAAGATCTGGGTTAGCATAGTCGAAAACTAGGTGGTGATTAGCTTTCTAGTTTTGCTCCTCGAGAGATTTTCTTGCTTCATGAACTTTTTTTGACAAAATGTGGCTGATCGGCACAGATTTTAAACCTTTTGATTTGGGATATTGCTTGATTCCTTTGAGCATTGTTCATAATTCTGTCTAGGTCGGACTATATTGTTTAAACTACTTTTCACATCTTCTCTCCGTCCCCTAAAGATCCCCACTAAGAGAATGACTGATGATGGAACTTTTCTAGTTTCAGCTGGCGGATGTGCTTCTGGTACTTGCATTGTTCATCAGTTGCAGCTCATGGACAGTGTGGAGCAGCTCAAGTTGCAAGCATACAAACTCAGCGGAGGTTCGACCTCACAGTGTCAGCATCACCGAATTTGGGGCGGTAGGAGATGGCGTCACCCTCAATACAAAAGCATTTCAGAATGCCATCTTCTATCTAAATTCATTTGCTGACAAAGGAGGCGCCAAGCTCTTTGTCCCTGGTGGTCGGTGGTTAACTGGTAGTTTTGATCTCATCAGCCATCTAACTTTGTGGTTGGACAATGATGCTGTCATCCTTGGATCAACGGTAGGTCACACTTTGTATATAATAACATGATGTGATGCAGGAAAAAGGGAAGTTTTAGTATAACTACAAAATCTAAAGTAGAAGTTATCCTTCTGCATGGATACAATGTTAACTAACAAGCTTCGTTTCATGCTAATGGTAATCTTTGAGCAAGCTATGTTAGTGTAATGTACAGGAACTTAATGGCACATCCTGATTGTTGCAGGACTTTCATGATTGGCCAGTTGTTGACCCGCTTCCATCGTATGGCCGAGGGAGAGAGTTGCCAGGTGGAAGGCATAGAGCTCTCATATATGGCCGCAATTTGACTGATGTCGTCATAACAGGTTAGTATATACTCAGTATAACATTTTTCTCTACCCAAAGATGAAGAAAGAAGACCCTTGCTCAACATTTATCATCCTAATATATGTGGTTATGGTTCTCTGATATCATTGATGCAACAACGAAGGAAATAATGGAACTATAGACGGTCAAGGAAGTATCTGGTGGAGCAGCTTTCGGAACAAAACCTTGGATTATACACGTCCTCATTTGGTGGAGTTGATGAATTCAACTGGAGTTCTTATATCTAATGTAACCTTCTTGAATTCACCGTTTTGGACTATTCACCCAGTATATTGCAGGTTTGTGCATGCAAGGATTGAGTTTATGTTTCCTTCCTGATTTGATGAACTTCGTTGTTTTCATTAGCATGTTAAAAATGTACAATATTAAAGCTTTCATTATGAAAGGGCGTTTGAGACTGCTTTTCTCTATGAACAGCAAAGTTGCGGTTCAGAGTGTCACGATCATTGCTCCACTTGATTCGCCAAATACAGATGGGATTGATCCAGGTGAGTTCTACTTACCTGTGCTCCAAAGTATTATCTTTCCTATGATTGTCAACGGACAAGTTTTCAAATTAAAATCCTAAAATCCAATGCTTGGTATAGCTTGGATGTGGATATATGTCATGAACAGAAAATTCCACATGACCCCACATGTGCTACACATTAGTCTAGACTTGGGCATTACAGGAAGAAAACATGCTAGTTATTCATATAATGTGATTAAAATAAAAATGAATTGTTGTGTAAAATAAGGCAGACAGATCTTGTGCTTTGCATTTTATCTTCTTACTAATCAAAGAAATGGAAGAACTCTGACAATTTTAAATGTGTGCAGATTCTTCTGACCATGTATGCATTGAGGACTGTTATATAAGCACTGGTGACGATCTGATTGCAATCAAAAGCGGGTGGGATGAGTATGGCATTGCATATGGCCGTCCCAGTACAGACATAATCATTAACAGGCTCATCGGGAAAACTAGAAAAAGCGCAGGGATTGCTATAGGAAGCGAAATGTCTGGAGGTGTATCAGATGTTCATGCAGAAAACATTCATTTTTTCGATTCTTACAACGCTATCAGAATAAAGACATCTCCTGGAAGAGGGGGCTATGTTAGAAATGTGTATATTTCTAACATGACCCTGTCTGAAGTAGACATTGCTATCAGATTCACTGGTCTATATGGGGATCACCCCGACGACGCTTTCGACCCCAATGCTCTTCCTATCATAGAAAGGATTACTATCAAGGACGTGATAGGAGAAAAGATAGAACGGGCTGGTCTCATAGAGGGTATAAAGGAAGATTACTTTGTGAACATCTGTTTATTCAACATTTCGCTCAATGTGAGCTCAAGCTATCCATGGAACTGCTCTTACATTCAAGGATATTCTGACTTGGTCTCCCCAGAAACTTGTGAACCTCTCAAGGGCAGAATATTCCCTGAGCATTGTTCAGACTGTTATTATTTATCAGGTCACTTGCGGAGTTCGAGTAACGAACTTAGAGGTGCTTGGTTGATGTCTTGGTAGAATTAAGGAAATTTATAGCATTTGCTATATGAAAGTTCACTTACAACTGAAATTTGATTGCTGCCTTTTTTCAACAGGAAAAATTTCTCCTGACATGAGTTGATTGAAGTTGCTGATCTATGGTTGGTTATTGATCTGCGGAATGATAATACTTTTGAGAGATGATTGTTTCTTGTAACTTGTGTGCAGTAACAATAATTGAGTGATGTGTCACAAATAGGAAGTGAATGATTTGTTTTCATGTGTATTACTTTTCTAGTAAATATGGCTTTCTCCCCCAAAAAAAAAGGCGAAAAAAGATTGAAAATTGTATGTTTCCATTGATTTGAGGATGTTGGAGAATTTGCCGTACAAGACTAAGGCAGATGCTTCTTGGCTTTTTTGTTAATAACTGTTGTTACTTGTTCATTATTCTCTAGTATAACAGTAATTACACAAAGCTTAGCTTAAGTTATGGCTCGAAAAGCCAAGTCTTGAGAAGATTTTAAATGAATTGATCCGATGGAACATCCACTATATCGAACATATAAATAATAATAATGAACATATAAGTGTATGTTTCTCAAAAGCTGAGAATAAACATTCAAAATACACTATATTGGGGATGGTTCATTTCCATCCTTGCTTATAACTGAACACAGAACCTGCTTTGAAATATGTGTTTCAAGCTCTCTTGATATACTCGTCAACTTCAAATCAAAACTGCTCCTGTATTTGTGTTGTGGAGAAGGCAGTGTGTTAGCGAAGACTGTTGCTGAGCCAGAAAGTCTCCTTCTCGGGCTTGATAACCTGCCTGGTGATCCTGGAAGCCTACCCTTAAACATGAAATGATTAGAATCAGATCCCATATTCCCCATATTTTGATCTGCATGCATAAATGGGCCACGTTTTGTCTCCAGAGGTAGGGGTTTCAATGGATTTTGAACCCCCGGTGATTTCTCTTTCGCAAGCTTTTCTCTGGCCTTCTCAGTTGCTCGTAGGGCCTTCTCTCTGGTCAACTTTATGAGTTTCCACGGGTTTATGTTGACATGGAAGCTCGGTTTGGTTTCAGTTTCTCCTTCAATTCTAACAGACAATCTTCGTGAACCCTGAAATTTAGCATGAACTATATCCTGTTAGGATGATACAGGATCACAGCAAAACATTTTCAGCGTGAACCCTGAAATCTATCTAATTACTTACCTGATTCATTCTCTGCCCTTTGCATAGAAACCTTGACATTATAGTTGGCTTTTCAGGGGAATCAAAATCAATGCTCTCGTCTGAAGAGAAATCAGAATCATCCATTGAATCTAGTTCCATTGCTTGGTTTTCTTCTTTCATTGCCAGGATATAGTCATAGGTTCTCATTCCCTACAGCATCAAACACTAAACGAGTCAACAGGAAGAACATTCTATTAAGAGAATAAGTGTGCATTGTTTTTGGCTTATCAAAGGGTTAATTAAGAAAAGAAAACCACCTTTCGTATCAGAACCACATGAAAGAAGAAAAGCTGTCCCAGTGCTGCTGAACTATAAGCTGTCAGCAAAGCTAGCAAAACCTGTATCATCTCGAGAGGTTCAAATCACATTAAAAAGAAATGTTCGATTGAACTTGAAAGTCTAGCAAAAAACTCTAAAAATATAACCCCCCCCCAAAAAAAAAAAATTCAGATCACTCTTACACATATGGTGGCTAGAACTCCTCTTGGAAATTCTACATTAAACTCTCTGGCAAGCTCCTTTTCTATTCCATCCTTATCTGCAAAGCACCTGACAAATATAGCAATTGCACTTCCTCCTTCGATGATTAACTGTGAATGCAACAAGTGATGATGGAGAAGTTTTGTCAATATAATTGAAACATATTATTTAGCCTGAAATAGACACAGACCATACCACTGACCATTAGCAGGATGAAAATCATAAGAAGAAAGAATGCTGTGTAGTTCCTCTTCCCAACGCAGTTATTCAACCACTAGGAGGCAAAAAGAAGACCAATTATATCTCAACAATCGGAAGTGTGAAGTACCCCTTCCTACAAAATAGAAGTTCACAAATGCCAGTACTCACTCTGCAATGATGGTCAAACCCTTCAACGCAGCGGTTGCATGTTCTGCAGTGTTTACTGTGCTTTTTCACCTGAGACACAAAGATTAAAAAAGGGTTTTACTTAATGGAATGCTTTAAATGAAAACTCTTTGGTTAGGGAAAGCTTTCAAAAATAAACAACGGAATGTTGTTGAAAAACCTCAAGATCACAAAGCAAGCAAAATGAGATGTCATCCTCTTTCAGATTGGGTGCGATGGCATCATCTTTCATGACGAGTGGAAATGGGAGCAAAGGCTCCATTTGGCTACTTGTCTTCCATGGATCTAGGTACTTCCTCTTGATGAATGTCCTAAGCATCTTCCTGTCAACCCTTCTGAAAAATCTTATGATAATCTGTCCCAGGATAAACCCATAATTTAGCTTGGAAATTCCATTAGACTTTACTTTCTTCTTCTTCCTAAAGCTGGTTCTGTCTGTTGGATCAATAGCTGTACACCTTATGTACAGAAGCATAACGGAGAATGCCTGGGGGAAATGGGAAAAAAGGAAATAATTTGGTAAGTTTTTAGTGAGTTCTAACAAAACTGAGGTTAAAATAAACGCAAGTTTCGAAATTTTGTACAGTAAAATACCACACAGGAAAATATCAAGTTCATCACTATCTCCGCGGCTCTATTTCCAAAGAAAAGCCCCAGGAAAGTGTAGAAGGCCACGACCAGAAAACTGTAAATTGCCATTCCCACATACTGCGAGATTTCCAGAAACAAGCGTTAGCTCAAATTCACGGTTATTCACAATCGGAACATTTGGTCAGGGATAAGAGAATTCAAATAAATAAGATTAGATTGAGAAAGCACAAAAGGTTCAAAAAAGAGAATTGCGTTTTACGTATAAATTACAGTTACAGGTAATAAAACTGGCATTCTATGAAGTAAAATCCAGCTATGAGCTTAAAGGTCAAATCAAGAGAGGAAAAGATGAAAAGAATGGGATACCTGTAAGGGGTGTAGAGGACGCTGCCAGCCATGGCGTCTCATGTTGTATGAGATCTGGAGAATATGATCAGATCCAAACCCAGATTCTGAAGCAAATAAGCTTAGTTACTTCATTCCATCAAGAATAAGTTAAGTCATGCCCTTCATGCTTGAGAGCCATACCCATGTCTCAACGGTCGACCAGCTGGGTTTTTCGAAATGGAACGGCGCTTTATTATCCAAGGGTTATCTGATCCAACGGATACAAGCTTTCTAGAGTTTATTGAGAGATAGAATATGTGCGGCCCATTCGAAGATGCATTCGTTGCTTTGCAGGGTTCGGTCTGTCAGGAAATATGGGCCACATTGACTAATTGGGCCTTTGAGGTTAGCCCAGATAATTTTTTTGGTTCAACACCCAGATGGTTTATTGCTAGGAAATGTAAAACCGAGTACCAGTATAAATTACTCCCTCGACAGAATTAGGCTTTTCTTTTTTTTTTTTTAAGAAATTAAAGAAGGTAAATAAATTATTTAATTCTGACAAAAAAATAAATTACTTTATCATATTATATGTTATGTATTCTTAGATTATATATCATTTATTAGTCAAATTAATTAATTTGAAGAAAAAAAATAAAAATACAAATGTTCTAAAGTATTTTAATTACTTTTCTTAATCTCTCTGAAAAATTCAACTTTATCTTATATTTAGTATTGGAAGGAGGGAGTATAAAGTACTGCTATTGCATTTTCGAACCTACTAAGATCACATGTCAAAAGAAAATGTAATTTGATGACTGCGCACATCCGATGATACAGTAATTATTTGCCTATTTTTTGGTAAAAAAAAAAAATATTTGCCTGTTTGGTTGTTGCCTGGTTACTTTATATATAACAAGAAGGGATTCAATTTTTATCAAGGAGAAAGAAATCATTTTCAAAGTTATTACCTCATTTGGGACAAAATTGATAATGCCGTATCCTGGACACTTGCATAAAAATAGAGTAATTATTATATATAGAATGATATTTTATCATAAATGTGTCAAGTTATAAAATTACCAGTAATTAATAATTTTTAATAAGAGTAAATTTTTATTTTATAAATTTATGAGTACAATCATAAACACGAATAACGCATTTAATAGAATAAAATTATTTAATTTTTTATAATTGAGATATCATTATAAAAAAAACGTGCTCATGAATTTTCATGGTATCTTCAAGTAAAAGAAGGAAAAAAAACCAAGGTACTAAAAATCGGACCAGACATTGAACTGGTCGAGACACTGGGTCAAGAGTCAGTGGTTTAGACTGGGGTTAGATCGGGAGTTAGACCGGAGTCAATTAAAAAAAATATATATAATTTAAATATTCATGTATACCATTCAAAAAACTACACAAGAGTTTTTTTTTCCAACTAATAGTTAAATATAACCTCCTGAACCTAATACCCACAAAAGAATCATTAAGTATATAATGATTTTTCTCCAACAAATGTAAAACAGCAAAAATATTCCACAATACTTTTAAAACTCCTTATAAATCAAAAAATTTCAAAGAAATAATTTAAAAAAAAAAGATAAAATGACGAAGTTTGGGATATAAAAAAGTTTAAAAAATAGGAAAAAAATAGAAAAAGGAGCAAATCGGTTCATCATAGGTCACCCCCGGTTCAGACTAGGTTGACTGGGTTAGTTAGACCTCGATTTTTTGACCCCAACCGGACCAGTCCGGTGTCCGATTCACCGATTTCCGGTTTGAACTGGCCGATCCGATCCGATCCAATTTTTAATACAATAAAAAAAACTCATGCAATGCACCCGGATTTGCCGTCCCCATTGAGTGTCCAAGCAAGTTTCATGTAGTTCTAATAAAAACACTGGGAATTAATTTTATTTTCAGTTTGAAAATATATTTTTGGCTGAAGTCATTAGATAGTTAATGATTTTTTTATCAAAATTATGTAGTTAATAAATGATAAACACTGTTTTTCAAATATAATCTCGTATCCTTAATATAAAAGTTAGGTAGATGTAGTATCAAATCAGAATATATATCAGACAGTAATATATTGTATGTTTGTGTGCGTGTATATTTCAAAACTAACAAAATCACGCTATTTTAATCCTTTTTCTTGTATAATGTACACACGCATATATAAATGAAGCACATGACACGCGTGTGTACAATACACATACTTGCTGGCTCATATTAGTTGTTGGAGAATGCAGTGCAGGATGGAGGAAGCTGAGGCGACGAAGAAATGACGTTAAGGGGAATAACATTTCCATTTCCATTTCCACTCCCACCAAAGATAGACGAAATTGCCGCGGCCAGCGCCGCCGTGAAGTTGGGATCGGAGGCAATAGCTGCACTCATCGTCTCAACCATAGAAGGCTGTCGTTCATGCCCTACCGGTGGCTTCTGATGACCGTGCAGAGGGTGACCATGCAATGGCAGAGGAAACGTGACCCCATTGGACGGTGCCCGGTGAAGCTGCACGTTTTTAGGGGTCTGAGTCAAGTCCAGAGTGACAGTAGGAAACGGTGCAGAGGCTGATAGGGTTGCCATTGAAGCGTAGGGCATGCAAGATAAGTACCCTCCAGCTGAATTTGTTGAGCCTTCACTATTCATAGTTGAACCTGATAGAAGCATGGCTGCGGCTGCCGATGTCGTGTTTGCCATCGCGGTGGCCGCCGGTGGGAGAGGGTGGTTGTGATTCCCTTCGTACGTTGTTATCAGCACCGTCTTGTCTTCTGCACATCTTTGCACCTATTTAACCAGATAAAAATGGAATCACAACAAGCCTTCAATCTATAAGAAATAATGGCTACAAAACATTTTAATCAGTCACCTGCTTACGAACGGGGCATCCAACGGCCATAGTACAACGATAGTAGGCGCGAGGACAAGGGTTACCCTTGGCCATTTTTTGACCATACTTCCTCCATTGACATCCATCACTAATCTGTAAAGCACAAACAGAAATCGTTGGCCATGGAAAGGGAATAATTGTATTGTTATATGTGAAGAATTAATGCTAAAAGTAGTACCAGAAGAGCTTCTGATCTTGCGCGTACGGAAACCCTGGCTTTTCTGAAATGAATATCGGCCTTTGGTTCTTGGCTCTTAAGATCTTGTGGCTTGGAAATATTTTGAGGGCAAGCTGCTTGCTTTCCACGAAGTTTAGGTGATTGATGGTGGTGGTGGTGGTTATGCTTTGACATTACCTCCACGTTGTTTGATGAAGGAGAGACTGAAAGCTCTTGAGTCTTATCGTCTGAAACCGAATTATTCACGTCCAATTTGATAGACGGCCGTGGGTCCAATAATATCTGTTGACCCGACAACATGCCCTTTGCTTCAACCTCCTGTTCAATACCCACACTATATTTAGCTAATTATCCGAATCTTTCCACGGATTTCTTATCTGTTAGTGTGTGTGTGTGTGACTTGCAAATCCCCAGGTCACGCATTTATATCATGTATATACATTAATATGACTAGATTTTATTTCCTGAATAGGAAAAAAGAAAGATAACTTGATATTACTAAAGTCTAAAGTACCAACTCCTTGTTAATTACTATCTGACTCCCACCAGATATTGTGCTATACTCGTATATATTTATAATTAGAATTTGACAAACATCATTCTGCACACGTTTTTGCTAGAAACAACTACACGCTACTTTGATTCGTAGGGACTAATAGCTCTCACCCTTTTTTCTGTGCGCTCGATCAACTAATCTAAGGGCGGGGCCCAAGTCAATCTTGAGTTTTGTCATGGTGCTTATTCTAGTTGCAACAATCAGTAAGAAAATAAGGTTGCCTGCTGCCTACAGATCGCTTCCAGGATTATATTGGCACGATTTCCAATTTAAGTGATGCACGTTACCATTCCCCAAGGGCTTGTTTGGTTGGAGGGGAGGGGATGAAAAATGAGTCATCCTCTTATTTGATATAAAAAATTGGAGGAGAGGGGCTTAAAGAAAGGACTCCAAATCCCTCTCATCCCCTTATTTTTTTTTCCTTCTAAATTGGAGATTTGAAGGGGATAAAAAATGAGCCCCTCTCTTTCTTTCCTCTTCTTTTAAACCAAACAGGCCTTTATAAAAAGAAGGGGGAGAGGACATAGAGACGCAATGAAACAAATAGATCGCACACACATATATTTACATATATTGGGAACAAAGAAGATTTATTACTCATGAAAATGCCCCCTGGCTGGAATAAGATTAAAAGAAAAGAGCTATATAAAGGAATATAATAGATCACATATATATAGACAGCAAATTAATTTACCTGAGCCTTTTGTTTATGCAAAGCGATAAACAGAGCCTGCAGCTGGTTATAGTTTTTGGTGATCTGTTCCAGCATATTTTTCAGCCTCCGATTCTCTTCATGCAGCCTCCGCAATTTGCCCTGAAGTGCACTCACCTAAAAACGTAAAAATAATAAAAGCAAACATATAGTTCAGATCAAAACTGACTGAGCATAATCACATAAATTAATTTTCATGGTACTATAAATATGGAATATGTATGTGTGAGTGTCTAAATATCTCCAGATAGCTAGAGAAAGAGGCGGAAGCACACTTACCTCAGTGTCATGCTTCTCGTTTTCAATTATTGGCATTCCAGGGCTTGCACAGTTCAAATTCAGTCCAGTCTAGTGACACAACACAACAGATCATTATTTTCAAATCTCTAGGCGCAGATTCAATATATAATAAGACGGGAATTGGAAACTTGAGACTGAGAGAATCAAAAGATTGAAATGGCGAAAGCATGCATATAATAGAAACCCTACGTTGACGGTGCGATCAGGTAAGGTATCACTTGTTGATCCATCAGGATTGATCCTGTCGTGAGGATCTTGGGGCTGCTGATTTCTGCTCCCAAAAGATTTACGGGAGGTAGCAGGAAAGAAGAAATCCATTTCTTTGACGATAGGACGATCGCTGGGGACGTCCTTTATTGGATCTAAATTCTGCCTGAGGAACTCGCGGGAGATAGGGGAAGTCAATTCACGGTGGCGCTGTTCGTTTTCCATCTCCATTGAGAAGACGAGTTGCAGCGAAATGGTTGGATTGAATTGATTTGAGCCTTCTCAACAAGAAGGATTAAGTGTGCCACGTCACCTTGACTCCTGAGGCTTCCTTCATTTTTAAACTACAAAACTTGAGGAAAAAAGGTAAAAGGTGGAGATAAAAGTTAAGAGACTCCCAGTTCAGGACCAACCGTTTTTTAATTCAGCGTGAACATCGACGTCACCGTTAAGCAGGTGAGGCTCGAGATTCGAAGTTTATTAGAAGGATAGGGCTCTAGTCTATTCCATTTGCACTTGAGGTCGCCGTTAAAATAACGGTTTCCCGTTTTCTTGACTGACAGTGAGTCAGTGACTATTGTTTCAATGCCTGAGCTAAGGTCAAAGTAGCTGACGGCACGGCTCGGATCCGACGAGGGGTTAGAATTAGTGGGGCCCCTTCGATGGGAAAACCTACCAATACTGACTTTGAAGCCGACGACGACGTCATTGGGATCATTCGTTCACGTCTCGGGTCAAAGATGAATTGAAAGTGACCCTATTATTAGACCATTTCCTCCTTCCAGGGTCTGCCGAAAATTTTCTGGTTTCTACGTAACACTCACAAACTTATCAGTTTTCGTATATATGTCCTTTGAAAATGAAATACGAGTATTACCCCTATATCGAACAACACTTCCATTAATCATGGACATGTTTATCAGTCTTCATATATATATATATCATCATGTTTTCAAATTTCATCTTCATGAATCATGAGCCTCTGCGTACGATATATGAACACGTATATATATACTCTTTGGATTATGGATGGCCTTTAATTATTAATTGAAGATCAAGTATTGTTATTATATCATCGTGCTCGATCGTTTTCTGGTTCTTGTGAGTAATCCATCAGTATTATCCTGTTGCGTTTGGTTTATTACTTTATTACTTTCTTTTTCAAAGATGAATCTCATGTGATCTCTCTCGTCTTTTCAGATACAAAATTCGGACCCTGACTAGACTACAAACGTATATATACCTACCCGGGTGCCAAATTTATTATTTAGGGAGGAAGTTTTGTTTTACTCGCATAAAAAATTGATAATACTTTAATTTTTCCTAGCTAACCTTCATATGTCGGCTTTACGCAAGTGTCTCTGGTTGCACATTTTAATTATTCAGAGCTAATTATTAATTAGTCAGAGAATTCAATATTATTATTTTTTTTAAAAACATTCTAAAAATATTATCACAAATATATTAGTTGTTTTGGTTTGATTTTAAATTTGAATTTTAAACTCATGCATGTGTATCCGCGAATTTCTCTCTGGACAGGGAAAATGGAAAATATAAGCGGCCTTTCTTCCCCTCTCACTTTGTGTGTGTGTGTTTTTTTCCCCCCCGGTAGAATTAAACAAAGGAAGGGGATTAATATCTACCTCAATTTTGTGTCACTACTACTGAAAGACCTTGATTTAAAATAAAAAATGGAAAAATGAAAAAATTATATAATTAAATCGAATTCATAAACAAGCTAAGCTCACTTGAATCTTATCCTTAACTTATTTTAAAGGATCAAAAAGCTTTTTATTTTAAAATTCATTGCCCCTACCTAAGGACAGAAGAAGCAGCAACCTGGGAAAACAGGCTACGAGACAACCATATCATGCCTCATAACTAGTCGACGGGAGAGATCAAACAATCATTTATAGTATATTAATAATAAGATAACATTAGATGAATACACACACACAGATACATACATACATATAGTCCTATGATTAATGATTTGAATTGGTCAAAGAGAGTGGAAAATGAAGTCAATGACAGTTGGACGTGCCTCTTCACCATCTATAATCCAGCTGGTATCCCTCGTTTTACAGACACACTATAAATATATAGCATATATAGTGGAAGCCTGTTACAATATTGAATATTATATTTAATTAAGAATCATGACCTACCTTATTAATTAACGTCAATTATCTCACTTGAGAAATCAGCCTCCGATCTCTGACGTTTCCATGTGAAGACGCACATATATAGGTATCCGCAAGTCAATGCCAAGTTGATTATTCATTTTATATTCTTCTTCTTTTGTCTATAACTTTGTGGACAATAAAGACACCATCTCACAGACTAAACGTAATATTCAATTTATCAACTGGTCCTAAGAAATCGGTTGGTATTTATAGCAAGAAGAAAAAAAACGTAACCCAAAAAATCTTGTAAATAATAGGGTTAAGGAGTAAATTTATCAATGAAGTTTTGTCCGAGGAGCGTCTGTCACAAATATGTTTTAGAAGGGGTAAAAATATCAATGAACAATTAAAAAAGGGCATCCAACACAAAAACCATTAAATCCACACTAACGCAGTTAGGGTTTTCTTTTCTTATAATTTAATGCCATTAGTATGGATTTAACGGTTTTTGTGCTGGATGCCCCTTTTTAATTGTTCATTGGTATTTTTGCCCCTTCTAAAATATATTTATGCCAGACGCTTTTCGGACAAAACTTTATTGATAAATTTACCCCTTAACCCTAAATAATATTATCGCTATATAGTGAGCTGATGAATGAAGGGGTTGTTTGGTTTACGTAGGGGCTTTAAGAATGAGGGCATTAGGATGAAAAGAACAAGCATAAGTTTAAATGGCCAAGCATGAATAATCTTGTAAACCAAACGCGGCCATGGAAAATATAGGAGACGAGGGCCCAGGGGGCAGGGGCTAACGCTCTAGACCCTCGCATAATTTGCGGCTTTGCCCCTTTGATCCTAATTAATTAAATATATAATTTCTTTCATAGACTCGAATTGAATGTATAATATTAATATATACTATCTTATTGTTTCTCCCTAATTACTTGGATCCGAGCCGCACGCTATATATAGCCAACCCTATAGAACGATATTTTTCAAGCCCGCCCATAATTTCTTAATTAATGTTGTATATGTGTATATAGTTATAGATATATTAGGTCTTTCAGATGTTGACGTGCATGGATAACAAAACAGGGGCAAAATTCTGTGAATAATAAAACAACAATTTCTTATATCACTGAACAACAATACAAAATGTCATGAGAGAGCCATTGTGCCCACTCTCAATACAGAAAGAACTTAACACATAATTTGTCGTTTGTACACATATATATAGTGACTTGCTAACTATCATGACTATCACTAAAAACTTACTAAAATGACTGCACACTGTCCTTACAATATATATTTATATATACATATATTTACTTAACACCCCCCTCAAAGTTGGGGACTATTAACATTTATAGTCCCTAACTTGGACATAAGATTCTCATGACTTTCTCTGCCAAGTCCCATTGACTATATATCAGCTTATTGTTCCTTGCTCATGCTCCAGACTAATGATTCCCTACTATATCTTTTCTCTCACAAAATGACAATCTATTTCGATGTACTTCGTCTTTTCGTGGAAAACTAGATTATTAGCCTTGTGAATGGCCTTGTTGTCATAGAAAAGCTGCACAGGTTCTAAACCTCTCACATTCAAATCTGTCAACATTCTAGTGACCCAAACCACCTTAGAAACACCTGTTCCAAGTGCCCTATACTCTGCTTCAACAGAGGACTTTGAAACTGTGTTATACTTCTTAGATTTGTAGCAAATCGGGGAACCTCCAAACTTCACAATATAACATGTGATGGACCTTCTAGTGTCTAGTCATGTTCCCCAATTCGAATCAACATAACATTGCAGCTGCTTTTCTCCCATTGCAGAGAGTAGGATCCCAAGTCCGGGTGTTGTCTTTAGATATCTGACCACCCTTTATGCTGCATGAATGTGATATCTTCGTAGTGCTTGCATAAATTGGCTTAATCCTTGCACAATAAAACTAATATCAGGTCTGGTTATTGTAAGATATGACAACCTACCTATCAACCTTCTATAGACAATCGGTTCCTTCAGCAATGGATTATCCTTCTCATTCTTTGGTGACATTCTTAACTTTGTATTAGGTTCAACCGGGACTGCCAGAGGCCTTGCTGCACTCAAGATCATATCAAAAATAATATCAAGACCATATTTCATTTGGTTAAGAATTATTCCCTCTTTGTTTCTTATTACTTCTATCCCTAGAAAATACTTAAGAGAACCTAAGTCCTTAATTCTGAACTTATTTTGCATATATTGCTTAACCTCATTAATCCTTTCAATTTTATTAACTATGATAACCAGATCATCCACATATGCCAACACCAAGGTAGTTTTAGAATTAGATTCCCTAATAAACAATGAGTAATCATATTTGCTTTGTCTAAATCCTCCTTCCAATAGTACTTGTGTAAGTTTAGCATTCCAGTGCCACGAGCCTATTTAAGTCTATATAATGATTTGGTAAGCCTACACACTTTGTGTTGTGTATTACCAAAATCCTTGAGGGACCTTCATGTACACTTCCTCATTCAAATCTCCTTGAAGGAAAGCATTATACACATCCATTTGAAATAATTCCCAATTATTTATCGTAGCTGGGGTAAGTACTATTCTTACTATAGCCATCTTAACTACCGGGGGAAAAGTTTCAAAATAATCAATTCCCTCTCGTTGACTATACCCTTTAGCCACTAATCTTGCTTTAAATCTATCAATATTACCATTAGCATCATACTTTACCTTGTAGACCCATCTACATCCTATGGGCCTTTTACCTTTTAGGAGGTCAACTAGTTTCCAAGTGTGGTTCTCCTCTAATGTTTGTATTTTAGCTTTCATGGCTTCTATCCACTTAGGGTCTTTGACTGCCTCTTCAAATTGCTTGGCTCAACGTCAGCATCAATACTTGACAGAATAGCTTTGTAATCATGAGAAACATTAGAATATGAAAAATGAGATTGTATGGGATACTTTGCCTTTCTCTTACCTATATTAATAGTAGAGGAAGTGTCAATAGTACATACCCACTAATTCTTTATATTCAAGGTTTCCAACACAAGTATAATCCATCATCCATGTCGGAGTTTTTCTTTCTTTTGCTGGTCTAGCCATAGTGGGTTCTGTGTGCACGTCTCCATTATCATTATTACTCAAATCAGTATTATTTTCTTTATTAGGTTGTGGAAATGGAAATGGTTCAGATTTTGTTCTCATATGAATTGGATTATTGGCTTCAGTCTCAAAGTAGAAAGGATCAATAATAGGAATGGAATCCCTTTTGATTGATACCTAATGTGTCTAAGTAAGGAAATCGGGTTTCATGAAAAGAAACATGCCTAGACACACACAACGTTTTAGTTTGAAGATTAAAAAAGAGATAGCCCTTTTAGTTAGGGGGTATCCCAAAAAAGCGCAAGGTTCATCTCTAGGGCGAAACTTATCGTGAACTTGAGATGTAATAGTAAAAGCAAGACAGCTAAACACCTATAAGGAAGATAAACCAGCAGCTTTGCCAAAAATAATTTCAAAAGGGGTTTGATTTTGTAAGACGCGAGAGGGTGTACGATTGATAAAAAAGGCAGCTGTCTTGACACTTTCACCCCAAAATTTAAGAGGAACTCCAGAGTGGAAGAGTAAGCACCTAGCAACCTCAAGGAGGTGACAGTGTTTACGTTCCACCACTCCGTTTTGTCATTTGGTGTAAGGACAAGACAACTGATGTAGTATACCCTTGGTAGAAAAACAAGTTTTAAGGTCTGAATTAGTAAATTCAAGGCTATTGTCACTCCGTACAATTTGAACAAAAACAAAAAATTGAGTATTCACATAGGTAATGAAGTTCTTAAGATGTAAAGAGACTTCATTCTTATTAATCATCAAGAAAAGCCATACACAACAAGAGAAATCATCAACAATGATAAAAAAATATCTATGGCCATCATAAGTGGGTTCCCTATAAGGACAATAGACATCAACATGAATAGCTTAAAACAACTATAGTTTTTGAATAACTAGAAGGGAAAGGCAATCTAGTTTTCTTAGCACGGGCGCATACCTCACAATCTTACATACAAGAGTAGGGAACATCAACACTAAGTAAATCCAAATGTCTAAGTTTTTCTATAGATGGGTGTTCTAAGCGGTAGTGCCAAAATGTTGGACTTAAGGAAGAAGGATAAATATTATTAGCATGCAAAACAGTATTCAGTGTCTTATTTTTGTCAACTAAGTATAGACCACTATGTATTCAACCAATTAGCCGGGCCCTCCCATTAGAGATTTCCTATATTAGACAAATTTCAGGATAAAATAATATGACAGATGCATGATCCCTAGAGAGCCTAGACATAGAAAAAATGTTAAAGCAACACCCAGGAGCATAACACATATCAGTTAAGACAATATTATCGAAGATCCTAATAGTACCACTATGCGTGTAACATTTAACCTGTCACCATTTGGCATTTTAATTGTTCTACTAAGGCCATCATAAGGTCTGACTGAATCAAGCATATTTAAATTACTAGTCACATGACATGTAGCACCCGAATCAATTATCCAATAAGATTTAGACATTAAAGAAGACAAAGTAATAATCTCACATGATATAACCTCATCGATATGATCAACAGTACTAACTGCAATATCACCAGGCTCATGTTTCAGAATATGCAGAATCTGGTCATACTACTCTTGTGTAATTGGAAGCTGACTAGGTGAGGCATGTGAGGAAGGTAGTTATTGGGATTGTGAAGATGAAAGATGGTTGACAGAAGAGTTTTGAGGTCTTTTCCTTTTCAATGATGATGGAAAACCCACTAGCTTGTAGCAAGTCTCCCTCTTGTGGTCTCATCTGTTACAATAAGAGCAGTGATCTTGAGATGACCTTCCTTTACCTCTGCTATACTAGTGAACCCTCCTCGGGCAG
The DNA here is from genome assembly GCA_963855925.1 of Inga laurina. NCBI lineage: Eukaryota > Viridiplantae > Streptophyta > Magnoliopsida > Fabales > Fabaceae > Inga > Inga laurina. Next base: position 2,830,174 of record OY979703.1, on the reverse strand, counting down.
TTATGGTAATTCCCTCTGCTAGAATAGTAGAGTAGTAAGACAAGAGCCTCTGATATTCATCTTAGGAGATAAGTGAATATACTTGGCTCATTGTAGGAAGAGGTGACTAAAGTAAGATTTGTGTACGAGCATGATGGTGACTATCATTAAGCCCTATAAGAAATTGGAGGAGGCATTACTGTTGAATAATTCAGGTATAATCTTGAGTAGTGGAGCACTGACATGTCAGGAAAGGTATAAGGGAATCATATTTAGCCCACAAGTCCTTCAACTTGGTGAAGTAGTCAGAAATAGTCATAGCTCTTTGGGTCAAGCCTCTAATCGCCTTATGGATGGAGAAAATTTTGATGCCGTCTGCCTTATGAAATCTTTTTTTAAGCTCTAGCCAGACAGAGTGAGCATGAGTGGAAAATGCTATCTTGGTGGCTATTTGTTTATCAACTGAGTTTATTAGCCAAGAGAGGAAAACAGAGTTACAACGGTCCCAAAGTTCTTGAAGTGTAGGGGTTGTGATTCACGAGTACAGGTCTCTTCAATTATCCCCAACTTATTCTTAGCAAAAAGTGCAATCCTCATAAAATGACTCCATACCTCAGTTTTCAGAACTGTGGAGTACTTGAGATACCAACTTCGTGGCTTGAGTGTCAGAGGCATGTAGATAGAGGGGATGAGAAAAATCAATACTGGATGCAGCGGATGGTGAAGTTTCATCATCTTTGGCCATTAGTGATCCAAGAAACAGAGTCGAGTACAAGAAACAAAAAATCAAAGAGATAGAACAGGAGAGATACCAAGATTACCTTGAAATGTTGAGGGAGACTGAAATCGAGTAAAAAAACCAAGCTCCGGTGAAGGCACAAATATGAAGTACGCTATTGAAATGCCAAAAGAAAGGGACCATCGTTGATTTCAAGGAGGAGCCACGAACATCGATAGACAGCAAAAAGTGCAAGACGACGATTCACAATTCTGAATCCAAAAAGAATGAAAGGAAGAAATCATTGTTGATTCTAAAGATGACCCGAAAATTAAGATCCCGTTGGCAATAAAAAATCAAAAACTACAAGATGAAAGGCAGAATTGTCTTGCCTCCGAAAGATTTTGCAAGATCGACGGAAAACCATTTTGCAACTCGATTTACAACAAAATGAGGAGAAACCCAAAAATGGCAGATAACAGTATCGTGTCTATAGTCGAAAACCTAAGAGAGAAATAGAATTAAGGAATGATTGATTGGAGCCCTAGGCAATACAAATAAGGGAATTGAAAGTCTGAACAGATTAATGGCCAGATCTTGAGAAGCTAGAATCAACGGTTAGAATACGATGGCAATATTGGGTTAGATCAACTGGGTTAAGTCTTGATTCTTCATGTTGGACTTTGGGTCCAAGTCCGTCCTTGATGGGCTGGACTATTTGATTAGGATATAAATAGCCTAATCAAATAAAAATAAAATCAGCATTAATTGTAGATTGGGGAATAATTCAGTAATAATTATGGATTTGTTAATTGAGGAAAAATCACCATAATTAGGAAATTAATTGAGAATCAATTAATTTAATTGATGTCTTGGAGGGCAAGAAGGAGTGCACACGTTTCCTAATTAGTGGCCTTCGTAAACCACTATAAATAAGGTGTGTCTCCTCAATTGCAACTCACCCTACCATTGACCTTTCTGGCAATCTCTTCTCTCCTACAATCTTTCTTGTTTTGGTGATCTGCTGTGCAAATCACAATTAGGCTCTAGTAGTCTAATAATTGTATGGGCACTATTATGGAGTTTTGACTCGGATCCGAACATAGGTTCGCCTCGGTATGCCAACTCTCTCTCTCTCTCTATATATATATATTTATATTTTTCTTACATTGGCATCAAAGCATGTTGATCCTTGAGGCTGTGATTATTCTATATGAATAAACATGTGTTGTAATTTTTTAATTATATCCCATCATAATTTTTATTTCCGCTGTGCAATCATATATATGAGATTATATGATGATAAAAATATATGTTGCTTCAATTTTTCCCACGAATGCGTACAATAATATATTTTTGGGGTGCCAATATGAAATTATTTTCGCTGCACAAAATGATACTCCCAGTTCATTCTTTTGAAAGCTTCACGTATGTGTGTATATATATATATATATATTTGTTTCATATGATTGTATACAACGTTGTTTTGTCTCTGCCTCCATTTGTTTTTTTTCATATGACCATACACTGCATCCATCTCTGCTCCTCTGGTCATTTTTTTATGCAACGTGATTTTCTTCTTCATCTCCTTACTTCTTCGATTTATTAAAGGTAAGTCTTTGGAACCTATGTGGAACCAAAAACAAAAGACTTTAGCTCTCAAAAGGTAGAGAAGCTTTTGAGATACAGAGGACACACATCTAGGTCAGATTACGCCACGCCGTCAACGTTGAGAAAAAATGGGGAGTTCGAAATTGAGTGTTTTTGCCTACAGTAAGGCTATAGATGTGTAAAGCTCGAAGAGACGATTCCAAAGATGCTTAAAACGCGACAAGCAGAGTTTGGATAAGGGAGAAACGAAGGAAAGAAGTTGGCGGGTCATTAGTCGCCACCGCCACTTCACTCGCGATTTGATCAATTAAACAGAATTTTTAAGATCAAATAAATGCTATGAATTTTTAGTTCGCTGAACTACAATTCCAACGACACCAATAATGCGAAAAAATGAAGCTAAAACGAGGGAGATATGGCTTCCCAAAGATGGCGGGTTGCGATGACCAGCCGGAGCTCCAACTGGGTCGGGTTGACTCGGCTGGAGGTTGAAGATGATGACGTGGTAGTTAACGCCACACCATCGGTCAACATGTCCATGTGGCACCAATGAGGAAGTGCCATGTCGGCATTCAAAGCCACGTCAGCATCGGTTAGCGTAGGCCACATCATCCGTTGACTAGCCACGTTGGCCGAGACATGTAAGCGCCACGTCATCCCCACGTCAGCAAGGTCAAGACGTTGACCAGTCAATCATTGATTGGTCAACGGTCAACTGTCAAGTTGAAAAAAAAAACCGACAGATGGCGCGTGGGGTTTACTAGGGCCTTTGTTTGACACATGGCAAGCACCGTCGGAGAGAGAACGACGCGTGGAGTCACTAGAGCCGTCGCGTTTCGCCAGTGTATGGCTGCAAGGCGGCGCGTGTAGTAGTGGGAAAATGGGCTGGCCCGCGGGTTGCGCCAGCCCACCCCCTTCGCGGGCTGGCTTTTGCTAGCCCGAGCCCGTTTAGGCGGGCTGCGGCAATTTTTTTTAAATTTTTAATCTTTTTCTCTTTCACCCGCTCATATCGCACTTCTTTTCTTTTATATATTTGTGTTAAGAAATCAATTTCATTCTTACTTTCCTTTTTTTAATTTATTTACATCACAAAACTATATAAATACATCTCTTTTTAATTTAATAATAGTATAATAAATAAATATAATATAAAAATAAGTGTCAAATAAAAAGTATGAGGAATTAATTAAACACATCATCAAAGGAAATGAGATAAGGGACCAAGGATGTTTGAGAAATTTTTTTTTAAAAAAATTTAAGCGGGCCAGCCCGCGGGCTAAACGGGCTGAGCATGTTTTTAATCGGGCCACCATTTCGGCGGCTTGAACCCATTTAAAATTGTCGGGCTGGCCGGCCAGCCCGGCCCGAATTACCGGCTCTAGGGGCGTGGATGCCACGCACCACCACCGAGAGTGGCCAATGTTGGAATTTTCTAATTTTTCAAGATTTTTCAATCCAGACACATTCTAGGGGTGCGTGTGGGCGTGTGGGACCTCCGATTGACATGCTGTTTATTCCTAAGAATCCCTAAATTTGAGAGCTTCAATTTGATATATAATTTGCATATATTTGAAGCACGTTTGGATGTGTTTTGAGTCAAAAAGATGCTTATAAGCACTTAGAGATTCCCAAAAACATTGAAAATGAGTCAATGATGATTCTATTGTCTTTTGGGATAGGTTGACTTACTTATTAAGAGTATTTCAGCTGCAACATAAGGTTAATGCTGAAAGATTCTTTAAAAGTGAGTGATTATTTAAATGAGTTTTTGAATATAAAATCTTATCTAAATTTGGCTCAAACTCTTAGAGATAAAAACTTGAAAAATTGCAGCAATTTGAAATTATTCAATAATTATTGAATAATAACAAGTCTTCTGATGCTTCTAATCACATTGATTCAATTGGGATTGAAGCAGTGACTCTAAAGTCAACCCTTTATCACAAGTGTTGTGACAAAGGACAAGACAGATAGAGATGTGAGAGTCATCTCATCAAGTGGGAGATATGCTGCAAATACATCCAAGTAAGTGGATGTAAAAATGGCAAAGAGGAGTTGGACATTATAGCTAGATGCTACATGAGTTCATATGGTCAGAAGGCCTATGAGAGGGAAAACCTAGTTAAGAGACAACAAAATAAGGCAAAATTTTTTTAAAATATTCTTTATCATTGAATTTATGATTAAATTCTCTGTTTTTAGAATTGAATTAAGCATATTCTCTTCTTGTTTTCATGAACATTCATATTGATTAGATGATATTGTGTTATCTTCTTTGAATAACTATTTTTTGATTGAGTGGAGGTTTCTGGAATACGTCTAGAAATCCAAAGGGGAATGTGTTCAATGAAGACTATGGTTAAAAGGGTGATGGGCTAACTAACATATTGGGATGGGAGTCAACATAGTTGTCTCCTGAACATGAAACTAGTGAACTTATTATCTAATTATCTTTTGTCTTACTTGAACAGATATGATTTGTATACCATAATCGTCTAAGTGACCAATTATGACCAAGTCTATTTGATTGAGCTTATGAAGACAAGCTCAATAGAGATATCTGTGGAGTTGTAAACTCTCATATCTCTTTCATTCAAGACGAATGAGATGTTAGGGATATCCTACCAACTAGTATTCAACATTTAGAGGCTGAAGCAACTGAAGGATACAAAAGGTTTATGCTATCAAGCATAGAAAGAACATTGCTCAAACTTATGTTGGTACGAGCAATATCCAAGCCGTGTGGATAGTTTTGGAAGATAGTGGAATATGTGATCTTCTTCCATAAAGTTAAGACTAAGTTAAGTTTTAACATAGTCTACTAAGTCCTAACATGTCATGTAGGCAACACTTGAGGCAGATGTGAAACTAAGAAGTTGAGATAACAAATGCCAATTTCTTTTACAACAAGTGTATGTTGTGATAAGACGTCTTCCAGTGAGTGAGAGGAAGCTATGTCTCCCAGTAAGTGGGCATATACAAAAGTGAATATTGCCCCTGATATGCATATTGTGACTTTTAGCGATGTGATTCGCCACATTGAACTTGAGTGTGAAAGACTGAAGGATACAAGATCCATCAGTCAGACGAACTTAGCTAAGAGTGGGAGGATTCATCCTTTAAGCCTAAGGGAAAGAAACCTATGAGATAAACTTGATTTAGAGGAGGTCAAATGGTTTCTACAAAGATGAAAAGCTACATTGATAGTCCTTAAGGATTGTAAAAAGTAGCAATCCACATGAGTGGTGGATGTTTCACAGAAGCATATGGCTTCATGTCAAATGCAAACCAATAAAGAGATAGAATCAAGAGATTGGAACTTGCACATTAACTTTGCATAGATAAACTACCATGATTCACTCCATGCAATTGCAACTGACAAATCTTTGTTATATCTTTAGTTAAGGATCAATGTGACTATGATTCTCAAATCCTTCGTTGGTTTTTTATGTTTCTTTTTAGGGATAAAAGATTCCATTTCTTACCATATGTACACATTGATTAAAATAAATGATCAAATTAGCAAAAGAGTATTTGTTAAATAACATGTACTAAAGGGTTAGTACCCTTATGAATAAGTTGAGAACCTATTCTACCTAGCAAGAAAGACAAAGAAACATTTTTGAGAAAATCTACTACAATTGATAAATTATGACGTTTATGAACGTGAGGGCAAAATACAGAGCTTGGTGTTTCGTTAACGTCATGGACATTTACGCGAAATATGTTAACGTTTACTTGATTTTAGGCAAGTGTAAAGCTGTTAGATAATAGCTGAATTAGTCAGGAATCAGTAAAATGAAAAGATAAGACCTTTCGAACTAACAAGGGTTTAGGACACCTATGTGATTAGTTAAAACTGCTTTGTGTACAAGAAAGGGATTGTTAGGCAACTATCAATACCTAGAACTCTTCAACATACTAGAGTTGTTGAAATGGAGAGATAGACCTCTCCTTGACATGGTTGTAAACATAATGGCATAAGTGAGGCTATAAGTCATATGTTGGTATGTAAACTCACAGCTATTATATTCACACTTAACCAAATGCCCTCTATGTCAGTCACAACCTTATCTTATGAATCATGGATGGGCCTTAGAGCAAGCCCAAGCTCGTTAAGACCATAAGGGTCATCAAATTTATATTCATAATTCTTCCTATGAGTAAGGAAAATTGGGGCCAAGGTATATAAGGTATCTCTTTTTGAGATGACCTGAGAATTTGACAAGACACGTCTTCATTAGTGAAAATGATGGCAGCTCAGTAACTGAGAGAGAGCCAAAGGATGCAACGTTCATAAAACTCAGATTTTCTAGCAGGAAATGAGCATTAATCACAATAAACCTTTTTAAGAGGTTCACAAGTAACAAGGAATAACCAAGTGTTCCTAAGTTCACTGATCGGAGTAGGAGGATAGAGACCATTTTCATAACGAAAGAGGTAAGAGGTAAGTTACGAGAGAATTACCTCACTCATACATAGTAAAAGAATCCTATGAAATCCACCTCGGAGCAAATGTCATCTAGCAATGATTATAAGGGGATAGATTCCCTAATGGATTGAATGCTCTCTTCATCATTTAAAAGTTGATGATAACTACCTATAAGTGTCTGAAAGACACAAGAAGGACCTGCTAAGAAGAATTGCAAAGTGTTAATGGATTCCTTTTTAGAACTAGCCAAGTATATGTTTTAGGCAATTTGTTACCTATCTAGGAGGTGATTGAGAATAATTAGGTTCTCAAATCTGTTGGGGGGCATATAAAACCTAAAACACTTAGTGGCTAACGGGTACTACAATGGAGGCAATTTGTCATCTAACTAGGAGGCGATTTGGAATAAGTAGGTTCTCAAATCTGTTGAAGGCATATAAAACCTAAAACACTTAGTGGCTAAGGGGTACTACAATAGAAGATTGTCCATTGTGCATTTTAACTCTGAACTTTGGCAATGACAATAAGCTTAGTCTTGAAATTACATCAAGATGATGTGAAGGCTGCTTTCCAATTTGGAAATTTTGGAAATTGGATGATGAACTCTACATAAAGCAGCTTAAGGGCTTCGTAGAAACAATCACCCAAATAGTGGTATATGAGGTTTCACAAGGTAAAAGCCTCACCAGCTTTGAGATAATCGAATAATACTACATGAGTCCCCAACGGTCTAGTGATGATTCTTTGTGAAGTCATCCTTTATCAAATGACATATGAAACAAGTGTCAAGGAAGTCAAAGGAATAAAGGATCAGAGAATCCTTAAATTCAGGGTTGAGAAAATCATGGGTCGAACAAATATCTTGAAAGACAAGGTAAACGAAGATTGCACAAGAAAGATATAGTCTTTTCCACCTAAAACATGTACAAGTGTAATCCTTATACATTTTAGGATGTCAAACCGCAAACCCATGGACACCCCTAAAGTCAAGGGCATAAACCTAATGGGGTTACATGTCCTATGAGAAATCCAATATAGAAAAGGTGGATAGGGTCCCATGTGAGACTATGGTTAGTAATATGAATGTACACATTGGTGTACATAAGACTAGATGTTTTTAGTCGGACTTGAAAGCTATTTTTTGGTCTTGCTGTAATATAAATGTACACATTGGTGTACATAAGACCAAATGTTTTTGGTCAGACTTGGAAGCTATTTTTTGGTCCTGCTGTAAAATGGGTTATAAGAATAACCATGGATTAAGTTGTCAAGACAACAACCTTCCTTTGAAAGGATACTCCAATACAAGACCTAGACAAATGGTGATGGAGTAAGAAAATATACAAAGTATTTTTTTATGTTATCAATGGAAATAGAACACAGGGCATGTTCTGCCATCATTCAAAGTGCCATATGGCTAAAGTAATTCCTATAAGAGATTGAGAATGAATGGTGGATAAAAGGATCCAAACGATAGCATCTTATGATGAGGATCCTGAGTATCACAGCAAGGCGAAACATACTTTTTGATATATCTCTATGAGAGATATGCTTTCGAAGAGGGAAAGCAATAGTTCAATGACCTTTTACTGACAGAATGTTGGTAGATCCCCTTATTGAACCCATAGCTTGATTTTCATTGAGTTAGTGAAAATCTTAAGGCGCAAATAAAATGTAAGGTCATAAACTTCTTTTATATGAAGATAAAAGAAATAGTATGTATGTTATGAGTAAATACATATAAGGTATACAAGTTTGTATGTCGTACAGGTCAGAAGAGGTTGGTTCACTCACACAAACAACTATCTTCCCATATTTTGTGGGGGCATGGGAGGGTAAGACGAGCAAATGATCACCATGAGATGGTTAAGAAGAATATTTGCTTTTGAGTCGCCTCAGTTAGACTGAGATGAGATCTATATGTGTATATATGCACGTAAAATGGATCGAAGCATAAGAACAGACTTGTAGCTAGGTAAAGAACTCTTTTTCATAAGTGAGATTGTAAAAGAGATATTGTGAAAAAGAAAGTTCTGGTTCGAATGTTGAGTACATTTTGGAACTAATGTCTATTTGGTGAAAGAAAAAGAAATCGACGTACACCACAAACCATTCACCGTAGCATGCAATTCATACTGCATGTGCTCAAGAGTTAGACTGCAACACGGGATGTAGGTAAAAGATCCCTAGTTCATTACAGTGTGAGTCCCAGGAAGGAAAAATCCTTCCGCGATGCCCTTAAGACTTAGACGACATCATGAAAGCTTGGTTTAGTGACAGCTACTTTAGCTGAAGCTCCATGATCACACTCGATTAAGTCAAACGAGTGAAAACTAGGAAAGCGGCCAAGTCAAGATGGACTGATGTTTAGTCAAAAAGGAAGATTTACTCCTAGATACATAAGATGTGCTATGGTCGACCCCTTACTAGCTCTATGTGTAGCTAGTAAGTGCGGATACTATGTGCGTGAAAGGCATTCTGAGTTAATCAATATATTAACTCGAGAGGGATTAGATATGCCATGAGTAATATGTTTGAGAGAATTTGGGGCATATGAGGCAATGAACATATAGCTTACGGTTATATATAAAGGGTGCCCTTGGATGCTGATCCAGTATGAGGGATTTCTAGTATCATAAGCACCAAATCTTGAAGACGTTTTTCCTCATGCGGTCAAGGCAGACGCCAGGTATGAAACAGGAAAGAGTAATGCACAAACGATGGGAGGCCCATCAAGTGCGAGTGGGAGATGTTGGACTTTGGGTCCAAGTTCGCCCTTGATGGGCCGGACTATTTGATTAGGATATAAGTAGCCTAATTAAATAAAAATAAAATCAGCATTAATTGCAGATTGGGGAATAATTCATTAATAATTATGGATTTGTTAATTGAGGAACAAATCACCATAATTAGAAAATTAATTGAGAATCAATTAATTTAATTGCTGTCTTGGAGGGCAAGAAGGAGTGCACACGTTTCCTAATTAGTGGCCTCCATAAACCACTATAAATAGGGTGTGCCTCCTCAATTGCAACTCACCCCCCATTGAGCTTTCTGGCAATCTCTTCTCTTATACCATCTTTCTTGTTTCGGTAATCTGTTGTGCAAATCACAATTAGGCTCTAGTAATCTAATAATTGTGTGGACACTATTATGGAGTTTTGACCCAGATCCGAATATGGGTTCGCCCCGGTACACCAGTTCTCTCTCTCTCTCTCTCTCTCTCTCTATTTATATTTTTCTTATACTTCAGCTGGGCCAAAATTACGTAGAAAGCCCTTGGAGATGGCTCTGGTACCATGTGAATAAAACAATAATTTCTTATATTACTAAACAACAATACAAAAGGTCATGAGAGAGCCATTGTGCCCACTCTCTGTTTTTTTTTTTTTTGGCCGATACATTGTGCCCACTCTCAATACAGAAAGAACTTGACACATAATCTGTCGTTTGTACACACACACACACATATATATTGACTTACTGACTATCATGACCGTCACTAAAGACTTATTAAAATGACTCTACTGTCCTTACAGAATATATTTATATACACATATATTTACTTAACAAATTCAAAGCATGAAAAAAAAAATGTAATAGCGTTAATTTCATTTCATGTGTTTTTTACGGCATGCAAACTTTGTAGAGGACAAATATGCTTATATTTAATAGCGGAGGGGGTATGTAAGAAAGAGGGTGCAAGAGGCTGATCCATAGATCTAGGGAAGCATGCAATTCATTACTGTTCGGCAACAAGGCTAGCTAGCTAGATGTGCAAGTGAATGCTAAACAAATTAGCGAGGTTAAATATTGTTAGATGTGTTTATATATTTGTCCTATTCGAAAAAAAAGGTCCTGTAATTATCTCGCGCGACGTGGAGGAGATGAGAAATGGATCGATAAGTACTAGCAAAAACAGTAATAATGATAATGATAATTCATAATTCATAATTTAATCATAGTCATCAGATCAAGGCTCATGGCCATGCATGGAAACAAGCTAGAAAGGGACGCTTAATTATCATGGTCCATAGATTATGGGGGAAAAAAAAGCATTAATGAAAATTAAATGATTGGAGAAATTTGTACCCACTATTTTCTTATCTTGGCACTAGTTTGCAGGGACCATAGGGCGTCGACCGTAGACCCAGAGAGGGAACCCCAACATTAAGTTATGAATTTGGAAAAAGATGCGACCTCTTGTGAGAAAGAGAAAGCTCGGATGGCATCTAGTGAGTAGTGCCCATTTTCAACTAGGATATGCCGTGACCGTTCCACTCTGTCTTGTGGTACGTTTTATTGCATGCAATAACTTGATAAGAAAGCAAGTGGTTAACTGTTAATTAAGGACCTGTCTCTTTAAAAGGATTATTCCCCGACCAACCTTTCATTATTGTCCCCATTACTGGGCTTGAACTGGTTTTAGTTGCGACTCTTCCTTGACCTCGTCTGGTGTATCTAAGCTAACATAAAGCACCACTGGTTATGGGCTAAGCAAGTAAGCAAAGGGTTTCGGAGTTGAATTTTATGGAAGGAGTAACAAAGGACCACCCTTGTCCTAAAAATATTAATGTTAACAATGATGAGTATTATTTCTTAAGTACATAAGACCCTCCTTATCCTAAAACCCTCAAAGCCGAACCTGGTTGGATGGAAGGTGGCCCGCAGATAGTAGATTTTTTAGGTCCTAGATCGAAGGATGGGTCCATGAATTTGGATGGGTCTTTATCTTTTTTGGATTTTGGTTCAAGGGATAGAGAATGTTTCATTCTTCATTCTCTCTTTTTTGTCTGGCCCTTTTCTTTTCTTACTAGTTCGTCTTATTTTGGGCATGACATTGTTTATTGGTTGGCCCAAACAAGCACTGACCCCGCCTTTCTACAGAAGATTCAATTTTTCAAAATATATTTGTATGATTAAGTTTGGGACTCGGTCGAGGATGTGTCTGAATGGAACTGGGTGGAGTGTGCTGCTAAAGCCAGGTCAGGCCCACTCTGTATAATTATTAATAATAATGCTTTTCTAATTCAGCTGCCACTCCCCATCTGTTGCCATACTTGCTTTACGCAGGGGCAACAGAAATAGAAATGCAATCAGTTTTTAATGTATATTGTTTATGGTTCATTGTATATTTTGCGTCCGTTCTTCCTTAAAATAGATTGCCAGTGCCCGTTTTAATTAGAGCATTTAATTCAACGTTAATGAGACTAGAAAATCCGATCCGAGTATTATTGCGTATCTTTATTTTCGAACCTACGCTTCTATTTTCGCAGCACCTTACCCCGCCAACTTTATACAATTCCTCTCTACCACATTCGTTTAATTAATATTCATCAATCATCCCCTATAAAGTCGCTAGGCATTTGATTTTTTATATTACAAAATTACACGGCAAATATGATTCCCTTTCCCTTCTTGTCCGTTTTCCCCAACACCCCTTCTTTTTTGTCACATCCCCTCTGTCTTCTTCTCTAAGATGCGGGAAAAGAAAGATATACAAGTTTTTGATAGGACGTATAGTTGCTGTGAATCAGGAGGAATAAGTCGTAAAGTGTAAGCAAAAAGGATGAGTAATTTATTCGTGAATAATAGTCATCACTTCAATCAACTCTAACGGATGAGTTAGTCATGTCCAATTCTTGTAGAGGTGGGAGTTGAAAGAATAGTTGACGCTTTCCTCCAATCACTGATGCTCTGGCCGGCCGATCTTTACTCATCTCCCCTCTCCTGCATGTGCCCTATGCCTGACGTCAACTCTCCGACCCAGTCGCGTTGCAATTATTTATGCTTATTCACAACACAACCCAGCAAGCCATTGCTTTCTTGCTTCAATTATTATTCACACTATAAGACCCCTTCTGCTTCCTTCTCCTTCCCAACACAGGAAGGTTTCTGTTTCAGTAAATGGCAGCCTCCAGCTCCTCCTCTGTTTCTTCTTTCTTCTTCATCTTCTCTGCTTTGTTACTCTGTTTTCCCTACTTTGCATCTTTGGGAGCCGAGGCTCGTCATGATCCCTATTCCATTTCATCTCTCATACACAAAAAGCTCTTCAAAACCTTCTTCCTCCACAAAGATGACTCTGCATGCCCTGCCAAAGACTTCTACACCTACAAATCTTTCATTCACGCCGCCAAACGCTTCCCTGAGTTTGGCACCACCGGAAATATAACCACGCGAAAGCGTGAGATTGCTGCATTTCTCGCTCAGGTCTCCCACGAGACCACCGGTGGGTGGGCCACCGCACCTGATGGACCCTACGCCTGGGGCTTGTGCTACAAGGAAGAACTTAAGCCTCAGAGTAATTACTGTGACTCCAACAACACTCAATGGCCTTGTTACCCTGGCAAAAGCTACTATGGCAGAGGACCCATTCAACTCTCCTGGTGTGTGTGTGTGTGTGTTATTACCAGTTCATTCATTCATGCCATTTTAACTTTCTGGCTTTCATGTGGGGATATTGATTCATTTTGGCTTTTGATTTGCAGGAACTTTAACTATGGGCCAGCTGGGAAGGCATTGGGATTTGATGGGCTGAGGAATCCTGAAATCGTAGCCAACAATTCAGTGATTGCGTTTAGGACGGCTCTCTGGTTTTGGATGACAGAGCGAAAGCCAATACCTTCTCCCCACAATGTGATGGTGGGGAACTATGTTCCGACACAGGCTGATATAGCGGCTAATCGTACGGCTGGCTATGGGTTGGTGACCAACATAATCAACGGTGGATTAGAGTGTGGAATCCCTAACGACCCAAGAGCGAATGATCGTATCGGGTTCTTCCAAAGATATGCCAAGTTGCTTAGCGTAGACACAGGACCTAATTTGGATTGCGCTCATCAGAAATCATTTCAAGTTATAAGTTCCAACTAACCCTTTTGCTCTGAGCTTCAATAATTTGCATTTCTCTGTGTCTTTGGTGTAACTTTAAATAAATAAACAATGTATTTTAAGTTTGTAACTGGAAGCATATTCTTTGAGGCTAGAGACCATTGTTCACGTGAAGTTCTGTGCTTGTAATTTATCAATGGAACCCATTTTGATTTGATGAATATGGACTGAGTTATTATAATGTTGTTTGTCCATTAATATTAGCTATCGTCATAGAAGGATAGTGGCCAGGGCTAAACGACGATAGGGTGGCGAAGGAAAATGATTTCAAAAGAAGCGGACGATGTCCCCGTTGACCTTCCGTTGTATTTGGATCTTGGCAATATAATCACGTCATCTGTTCTCACAACAGATACCAGAATCAATATATCTATACGGAGAGAAAATAACTTGAGCCACAAACAGCAGTGTCGGCTACACGGTGTGGAATGACTAGTTAAATTTGTAAGGACATCGCACGGAAGAGTAAAGCAGTGTCCGGTTAAATAAAAAGCCAAATTTACATTATTGACATATTTTTATGCCGGTATTGTCGCTCATTAGACTCTTCGTTATCCTATTACCCCAAATAGCGAGAGGGAGGCAATTGGCAAAAAAAAAAAAATAGTGAGAGGGAGGGGGGATTCATCGTTATGCATAGCACAGCCATTTGACTTTACTATTTCTTGGTCCTAATTATAAGATCAAGTTGACTTTTTTAGAGAAATCAAGGAAACCAATTAAATTACCTTAGATTATTTTTATTTTTATTTTTTTCTCAAAATTAATTAATTTAACTAATAAATTAATATATAATTTAAGAATACTAAAAATATAAATACTCTAAAATAATTTAATTGGCTTTCTTAATTTCTCTAAAAAAATTAATTTTATCTTATAATTAAGATCGGAGGGAATATTGTGTGTTACAGTAAAATAAGAAAAGAATTTACAGTCGCCGTTACTTTGTCCGAGAGTGGCAGGACAACGACAAATTCCGCGTCCTCTAAATTATCTTTCATTTTTGTCCCAGCATGTAACAAAAAAATTACCCACGCCCTGCTTGCCAGAAGCTCAATTACATGCTAGAGTGTTTCTTGGGGGAATATTATTAGAAAAAAGATAAGAAAATATTATTAGAACTTTAAAATTTTAAATAAGTAATTTTTAATTAAAATGAATTGTCAATTTTTATATTTTTGTAGTCAGAACTTATATTCTTATAGTCAATAAGATTAATTTGGGATTTTAAAATTTAAGTGATATTTTTTTATCTTTTTTCCAACATTATTTATAATGAATTTCGATTTTTCTTATGTAACCTTTTATGGTGCGATAAAGGTATCCTCTCACCTTATTTATATCATTATGTGGGACGAGAACCTTTTTTATTTTTATCATTCAATTTTTTTCTGAAAATTTTCTGGGCCTTAGTTGAAGGCTTGAGAATTCTAATAATTATACTTAGGCCTCTTTGATTGGGATTGAGAAATCTCATTCCCGATACTGATCTTGATAAGTGTTCTGGAAGGAATTTGACTCCTGATCCCAATTTTAAGAATTTATCGTCTTGTCGGGATTGGAATGGGAATTTCCTAAAATTTCCTAAAGCTGCACAATCCTCTACTACGTGACAACTTCAACAATCAATTTTCAGCCAGTTGGGACGTTGGAACACTATTGGAAAATGTACATTCAACTCCTAATTGTATTCAGTGAATCAATGAAGTTGCTACTGATATATGCAATCACACGCATTCATTAATGATTTGAATTTTGAATTGACGTTGAAACCGTTGAATCATTGTCAAATATGATGGTTTGTGTTTGAATTTAACTCTCTGTAGTTAAATTAATTAGCCACTCTAAATGTAACTAAGAAAACAAATATAATTTAATTACCTATCAGCAGTCCTGCAAATTTACCAGTAAAAAACAAACTAAATTGTGAGGGTTGGCCAAGGTTCAAAGAAGTCATTACACTTAGCATGATAATACAATTAATTCAGCATCCACAAAGTAGATCATCTGCTTACTGCTTAGTGTTTTTAGTTAGACAACTAAAAAAAAAAAAAACACTATATCTATTATTTTGGGATCAGGAAAAATTCAGAATCGGGAAATCCTATTTCCAATCCTAATCCCAAATTCTTCCCATCCTGATTTGCTAGTTGTCCTAGCTATAGCTTTTGGGCGACGTGCTTAAAATACTAGAGTTTAGTTTCGCATTTAAGTCTTTACGACGAAAAAAAAAACCTTCTGGGCCTGTTCATTACCAGTATAACATATGAAGATATTACCAAAACAAAAAATTCTAACGTATGAAAATTGGTCGAAAGGACTAAATAATTCCTTTTTATTTAATGCAAGGAAAAAAAATAGGCCCAGGGACTGGTAAAAGGACTAATATTAAGAAAATGCTTAACTTCTCCATTCACAATCTGCAATAATGATTCTACTACTTATCTTCCATATCCTGCAAATTATATATTTGAGCCATTTGTTTTTTATTTTCAATTTTTTTGGTTCTAATGTCTCTTCTTGCCCTAACATTTATAGCACGTCTTCCATCATTATGGCGAATTCGATTTCAGCATTTTTACTTGGCTGTTCTTTCCCTTTTCAGGCCCTCTCTCTTCGAGGGGGAAAGAAAAGAAAAAGCTGAGGAACAACCGAGCTTAAACAAGTGGGTAAAATGGTGAATGAGAGAAGACTATTTGTCCAAATTTAAAATCTTGGAAGAAAAGTAAGGGCAGTTTTAGCCAAGAAAGTACAAGAACTAATCTTTTCCACTTTCTTTTGCTAAAGAGAAAGGACAAGTTTTGAGGCTGTGCCTGTACATCTGTAGCTTTCAGCGTGCTTTGCCTAACACTACCCTGATTCTGATCACATCTCATCACAGATCACTACCACTAGAGCTATACGACAAAATTTGGAAACCACCAAAGCCACACAGATCGAGCTGGCTGCACTGTCATGTCTGCAATTAACACCCAAATGCGTCTACCCTCGTTATCTTCAGTCTCTTCACTGTTGATAGGAACATTCTGCAAGCAGACAAGACATCATAAGTTAGTGCCCAAATATGTGTTTGTCACAATGTCCAAGAGATTCAGAAAATAAAATCACTCACTCCCAAGGAACATCGCCCACCATCACCAAATCTCCTTCTTCGTCTTCGTATGTTAGCACATGGCACCTCTCTGGTTGCACCCCATCCATCCCCGTCCCCCCTGTTCAAACCAGAACACCATTTTCCATTGTTAATCAAAGTGTTAAGAGAACAGAATCAGAAGAACACAGTGAGGTTTGAGGCTTTACAGAGAATGGTAGTGTCAAACATGTTTTCCAGAGTCCTCACTAACTCATGGTAGCCATCGTGAGCTACCAGATTGAGTTTCCTGCCTATTGGTATGCCTTCCATGTAAACCTTTACAAACATGCTGCTATGATCCCCACAGTCGTTTACTTCTGCCCCATAACCACGCTGGTTTGGGATCCAATCTGTTGGTTGCCCCCTAATATGACAAGGGAAAAGGATCAAAATCTGACAAAACCCAGAAGGTGCATGAAATACCTGAGGATGGTATATACCTTGAAACAGAAGAGCCAACATGTTGGGTTGCTGAGATGCTAAGACCAAGGCTGAGATCTGTGGGAAGGTGATCAGAGTTATGGAGGCGGGTGAGAGATGAAGCAGTGGAAATGAGTGGATGGTTGTTGCTGCTGATAGAGGAAGAAGAAGAGCTAGAGGCTTTACCCATCTGTGGAATAATAATGTTACTCAAAGAAGCCGCCACCCTAGGGCTTTAAATAACAGAGTCAGCCTCCAAGAGAGACAAAAGAGAGGAGAGAGAGAAGAGAGAGATCTATGAAAAAGACTTCCTCAACAGCCGCGTTCCCCGCCTCCCTCTTTATCTTCCTTCCATGTCATTGGTAGACCTAAAATGTTGCCGTGGCAGCCGACAACTCCACGTGTCATTAAGAAAACAGCATGTCTTAATTCCGTGACAAATCTGATTTCGGTACGAGCTGTATGTTGCGACAATTAAATGGAAAGGGCTCATTAGTTTCTCTGAAGAAAAATAAAGATACCAATTAATTAGTGGAGGAAGGAAAGAAAGTTGAGAGTGAGAGGGGGAGAGACAAGTGAGAGACAAAGCGTGTAAGAAGTAATGCTGAGAGAGAGGGATAGGGAAATGAATGTGGACTGTGGACAAAGAATGGAGGAAACTCAGGCGGACAAAACAACATTGATATCTGAAACCTTGTACATACGCATATGTAATCCATGAATCAATGTTCAATGGATATAATCATCGTGTTGCGCATGAGGGCCCTTGGGTGCAGATCCTTACTTTTATTCTTTGTATTATTTTTTAAAAGAGAAAAAAGAAGGCACTATTGGTACTGGTGACGCTACGCATACTCCTCCTCCATACCAAGAAACATCATTGATGTACTTCTTGAAATAAGCCCCTCTTTCTTACAAAACCATCAACCGCATCAAAAACACACTCATGAATTGCATCGATTCGTTACAACTTGAGTGAACCTTATTCGCCATTCGACGCGTGTCCTCCTGCTTCCAGAATCAGCCAGACACTGCTAGTTGGCATCATTTACTTTTTTCTTTCATGTTGGGTCATAAAGTGGGTAATTTTCAGGGCAGGAATAATCAAAAGCAATGTATTTGCAACGAAAAAGGCGGAATATTTGATCGTTGATGAACGTGATAAGTATGAATCTGGAAATGGCTTTTTTTAGTGGTAAAAAGTGGTGTTGGGGACAGGCAACCAACTCTAATAACGATACAAAGAAAAGGTGCAAAGTGGGTTTAATATAAAATTGGTCATTCCTTGGCCATTAAAGATCTCGCGCCCCACGTGTATAAATTCACGTGCCGGAGGGAGGGGATTTGGTTAGGGCTGAAATTAACTGCAGGGCTGATTCAGAAGGAGAGGGAGAGGGAACAGAGAAGGTGCATTTGCTTGGAGGTAAAGGGATGGGAATATAATTTTCAAAAGAGGGAGAAAAAGAAAAAGGCAAAATGTTCCCCACCGCCCCAACCATAAGGTTGCTTCGATTAGCCATCAATTTGTCATTTGGTCGCCAACACAGTATTTTGTGTTGAAACTTAAGTAAAGAAAAGCCAGAGGAGGGAAACCCACAAGCGCTTTTTCGCCAATAGGCCGAGTAGATGTGTCTCGCTATTTAAAGACCAAATCTTCTCATTTCTTTGTCATTCCCTGTTTTTTACCAGCTGCCACTTTTCATCATTGCCTCCGCCTTTGCTGTTTTGAATTCCTCATTCTCTTGGTCAAACTTTCTAGATATGCACTTTTTTAATTTTAATTCTCCCACGTAACATTCCTTGAACGTTCCCTGGGGAGGGCTGAATTTTCCCTCATTCCTTATTATTTGCCTCAACGTTTCCCCCAAAATCATATCGAATCAGCTCTTTGAGTATTTCCAGAGGCTTTTTGTTTACTTTACTCTCTTGAGACCAGACTTTTAGCCGCCGTGGCATCTCAGTCCAAATTTGAGCCTTGCATTGTAGCTTCATTCACGGGAGACCGCCTAGACCTAGTTCAGACTAAAGCAGCGAACAAAGCACGTGAACATTAAATAGACAAGAATTAAGGTCAAAGTCCTTGTAGTCATTCCATTCATGCGACTACGTTATATAATAAGTTCAAACCTGCAAATCCTATCATGGGCGAACCATAGAGTGCAAAAGGGACAACGGGAATGCCCTAGAAACTATTTCTAATAATAGCGCCACCCTTTTAATTCTCTACAACTGTCAACTCAGCGATCCCTGTTTAATTGTTAAATACAAAAGATCCGTATTAGAATGAATCGAGTGGCAAAGTCATAACCATAGTCCATATTCATTACAACAATACGAGAATGATATAAATGGGATCCGCACCAGAAGCCGCCAAAACTAAAATCTTATGTGACAAGTCAGCGAAACTTTATCATCACTATGCAATGATATACGGGTCCTACCAAATCCCTACAACACAAAAAAATTTGCTCCTATTAGTACACTTTCTGCGATAGACAATCATTTACTTCGGCTGCTACTTCATAAGCTCCCTCAACGCATCGTCCCAAGGCAACACCAGACACATAGTTGCCCCCAAGAAACAGCCCTTCATGCCCAGTATTTTTCAGAGCAGCATTAGCAGCATCTAAGAGATCAAAATGGCCAACTAAGAATTGTGGAATAGCTTGAGGCCACAATCTAACGCCCAATACATGCGCGTCCTTTGCATTTGGGTTTATAAGGATTTTTCTCAAATCTCGGTCAACTGCTTCCACAAGGGCATCGTCCGTCTGGGGGAAAAAATGCTTATTAGCAAATAGGACAGGAGAGTAGCAAAAATCTAGTAATCCCAAAATCATTTATCATCGTCAACATATATTAGTCAAATCACAGAGATTATGCCTGCAACTAGAACCACCAATTGTTTCAACTTTCAGCATGAACATTTGAAACGACACAGGGAAGCACCAAATTTGCCAAAATAAACGTTCATATAATTGCATCTATCTCAACAAATATTAGGGTTTATTCAAGAGTGTTATCAAACCTTTGATAAGATTCCAGGATTTGTGGCCCCTCCAATGTAATTCAAAAGCAGAATCCTTCCAGGAGGAGCTCGGTTAGGAAAGAGAGATGAACTGTATATAGTTCCTGAAAAATCAAAAAATGCTTTAGTTTCCTCATTGTCAAACTTAACTAGATGCAATAACCAACCACCAAAACAAAAGTTCCTAAATCAAATTTGGATAGTAATCGATCTGGATTAAGGTGTGTTTGGAAGAACTTAAATTTGAGAAATAAGTCCTTATTACGCAAGCCGAGAAAAAACTCATCTCACATACTTACCTCGTATACCGTGAATCACGAATTATAAGCACTTATTGTCAAAAAATAAACTCTTCCAAACGAGCACTATGTCATACACCTTGGCTTTTACCATAGCCGACTCTATGTTTACCTAATGTCTCCACTCCTTGAGTACGTGGATGCAACTGCCCAAACCCCTTTAGTTCACCATCTATTAAGCATTCCGTTCGAATAGCTTCTTTTGGATAGGATATGGATACTGCAGCAACTGGAGGATAGTAAAACTTTGAAAGTGCATCTGCAGCGGTAGTCTGCATGTGAGGGTAAATACTTGTTAGAAGAAAGGAGGGTGCAAATTCAGTGATATACAAACACATATACAAAAATGTGTATTACAAAAACTTTGATATTCATATAATACTTTCTTTATGCCTCCCTAAGTTATGAAAGAAAAAGAAGAATATTATATATTTATCAACTAACCAACCATGTTTCCGTCCAATCCATAATCCAACAACCATATATAGATGGGCTCATTGGTTATTCCCTAACTCCGCTGAGTGAGTTGTTATTACCAACTAAACATACCTACATAACTATACGTATTATTTTCCTATCCCACTGAAGGCAAGAATGGCTGGTCTTGAAGGATTGTATTTCCAGACAAGATATATATAGAACCCAGAAAACAAGTAATATTGTGCACTTATGCACCCAAACCCACCCACACACAAATAAATTCCTAATTTCAATGTATCATACAGTTACAGTTCAAAGATTCCACCAACAAAATAGTTTCTATTTTACAATAATTGGCGTCAACCTCATCTAAGAAAGAAACATACAGATAAAGGACGTAGCAGTGTACTAGCCACATAAGAAGGAATAGTCAGGACAACAGTTTTGCTTTGCACAGAAACCACTCCTTCTGGTGTTTCATATGTCAAGCTGTATTCTCCACTCTCAAGTTTACTAATGCTCGAAAGCTTCCAAGATAACTTCACTCTGTCACCCAACCTTCCAAAAGAAATAACATTCACTATGATCATCAATGCTGAGTGAAGTGGCAATCCAGCCAAACATTAATTAAATTGACCGAGTACCTTTCAGAAATTGCTTTTGGCAACATGCTAAGTCCCTTTCGAAAAGATCCAACAGTTTGACCCTTTGGTTTTGGAAGACGTCTACATATCACAGAAATCAGGAAACTTGCCATAAAGTAATAGAAAATTTGACAAGCTCTGGAGTAAATATATCATTACGGGTCACGAGGTGGTTTTGGAGATTTATTTCTCTCCTGTAGTGTTTTGAAAGTGCCACCAATTATGCTTCCCCCATTTTGCTCCAGCTTCCAAACTTTTCCAAATGCTGCTTTCATACTTAATTTTGAAGGATCACCCGCATAGACACCTGAATAAGGCAAAATTCAAGAAAGCCATAGGATTTACAAATAAAGAACCAAAGCAAACATGAATTGAAAAATTGAATTCCATACTGGGTGAGAAAAGTTAGATTAAGTAAACTTGCCAATAATTAAGTACAAATGAAGGACAATCCTTTTGTCCAAACATTTTCAAATATTAAAATTAATTTGAGAGGATGGGTTTGCGACAAATCCTTCAAGGAATCTACAAAACTAAGCTGAAGAAACAATAGATCACATGTTGGAAGGGGGTACAAAACTGGGTATTAAAGGGAAAACATAATTATTAGGATATCTTTGAAAATAGAGGCCTGAAGAATGCAGAAAGAGATAAAAAATCAGTTAAATATAATGAACTGATAGAGCTACTGAGTTTGCTAAGACGTATAGGAGGAAAGGAAGAAAATGTTAGAAAGGGGCAATTCTGATGGTTTAGAAGAAGATTATCCCATGGTTAAGTGCTATATGAGAAGGCTTTAGGTACTGCTACGAGTAGGGGTAGTGTCTGTTGTACCTTTTTGGCTCTCTGAATCTTCACTTTAATCCAGAGAGGGAAGTTCTGTCTTCTTGAAATTGAGAGTTGCGATGAGAGTCCGGCATCTCGAATGCCAGGTTGGAATTGGAGGAAGATAAGCTTTTTTCAGCATTTTCTGTTTCTGTTTTAGTGTGTCTCCTTTTGTATTCTCTGAATGAGTTTTATGTGAGTTTTCTTATATCGTAAGTCCCTTTCATTCCATTGAGGGAAGAATTTTTTGATACTCCTTTTGTCTTTAATATAAGACATATTTACCTAATTTGATTAGATTAAGTAAGTTAGTTTTATCATATGTATTTTCTAAAACACCCTAATCATCTTCCTTAATTCCCTAATTTCTTTTCTTCTTTGATTATTGTTGAGGGAGCATCAATAGGGATAAATTAGAAAAAAAAATTGACAAATATAAAAACTATGTCTTATATTTAAGTCTAAGATCAACTCCCTAAATATGTTTTGAAGGAGTATTTAATATAAATTCATTCAATATCTAATATTCTTCTTGAACTCTATCAGCATCTTAATTTGTTGGCTCTCACCTGAACAAAAAGGCTCTATCAAACGTTCAAAAACCTCATCACCAAGGTTACGGCGCACAAATTCTTCAACTGATTCCTCATGACCCTGTCACCTTCGTCAATATTATGATATATATGAGAAAATTAAAAGCCCGTGTCTTTAATCCTTCGGAAATGCATTTGACATGATATGATAAAAGAAAGAAAAAGTTGAAGAGGACACACTGGTGGAGGTGGCCGAAGGCCCAGTGCTCCAAAGCCTGCTCTCAGTTTGCCGCCAATGCTCATCAAGTCAAAGAAAGGCATATCAGTTGGCTTTGATGGTACTGGCCTCAATTTTCCATTCCATAATACAAACCGAGGCGCATTAGGATCACCGAGAACAAGATCATCCTTCAACCCACTGTCCACCTACCAAAAGCAACAAGATAGAATGGACACCAAACCACAACGATACCCCGTAAGTGTCAATCTACTAAATAATAATACCACGAGCATACAAGAGGAATCCCTCCAGAAGTGAGATTCCATTGTGCATTTCCCACTTTATTATTAAAAAGCTGTTCAGAGAGTGCTAACCGGAATCGATGATAATGAGTTCATGTCGATACTAAAATTGAGCTTGCGACACAATTATCCAGCGCACTAATGAAACCTAACTCTAAGAAAATAGAATGACAAACTGCGGAAGAAACCCATGAAATGAAGGTTAAAAGGTACCAACCACCATGGTGAGCATAGGATCAGAGGGCTGAAAACTGTTAGGACCCTCCTCCCAAAGATAGCCATCCCTCTCAATAGTCGTGATGTTACCGCCAACCCGGTCTCTGGCCTCGGTGACAATCACATTTGCAGCGGCATTGGCATGCTTTGAGGAAAGGGCCTGGGCAATACAGAGGCCACTGATTCCGCCGCCAACGATCACGCAATCCATGGACGCAGAGTCATTACGGCCGGAATTGAGTTGGCCCCCAGTTTTTGCTGGAGATACTGTGGACTCGCCTGCAATTGAGCACCGCACATTCGGGCGAATGCAAGAGATTCTCCGCTTGGAGGGAGAACGCGAGGGAAAAGGGATAACTGGGCAGATGAAAGAGGTTCGAGAACTAATGAACGACGGAGTTGAATAGAGAAGGGCTTGGGTTGGGGACAATGAAGGGAGGTCGGTTAGGGAAGCCATGGCGATGGCGGGCACGCAGTCGGAGATTGACGACCCACTTTGTTATCTTCAAGCTGAAATGTCCAATAGACAAATAGACAATCCTTGTTTGCAGCAGCAATCCAGCAATCACCATATCAGGATAAAAATATCACTATCAAATTTTTTTTTTTTGCCAAGTGAAAAATATCACTATATCAACTAAACATTTTTGTCATCGCATAATTTTAAGGGAAAATTCCAAAAAACTATATTGGAAATACCAAAAGGACAATTCAGTACATTGAAATTACAAAAGGACAGATCAGGCTGTGTCAGACGAGGGGAGCAATCTGGCATTTTGAAATTTCGGCCAAATGACGAAAATGCCCTTCAGCCCTCAGTCGGAATAACAACATAGGAGTTGTTAATGGCGAATCCGGAGTTGTTAATGGCGAGATCGATGGTGTTATTGGCCCTGAAATTTGTTAAGTACGAAAGAAGAAAATGGAGTTGTTAATATCGAATCCGGAGTTGTTAATGGCGAGATCGGTGGTGTTATTAGCCCTGAAACTTGTGAATTGTAAAAGAAGAATTGAAGTTGTTAATAACGAATCCGGAGGTGTTAATTCTGAGGATCATGTTGTTATTCTGAAGTGCTGAAGGGCATTTTCGTAATTTGGCCGAAATTTCAAAATGCCAGATTCCTCCCCTCGTCTGACACAGCCTGATCTGTCCTTTTGTAATTTCAATGTACTGAATTGTTCTTTTGCTATTTCCAATGTATTTTTCTGGAATTTTCCCTAATTTTAAACCCCGTACACTTTTATTTTTCCGATTTATAAATTGGGATGATAAAATTCATAATAAATTCGTTATTCACAAATCACAAACTTCTACGTCCAGTTACAATCAAGAACCAATCTTAGCCTACGCCTTGATGGCTTAATGGCCCCGCAAACCCTTCCTGATGATGGAAGGTCACAACACTGAATAATATGAGTTTATTTTTTGCCGAATAATGACCAGAGATTTAAAATATATGAAAATTTTTAAATTTAATATTAATATTAATGATTCTAAAAAAGTTTTACACCTCTCAAGAATTTTCTTACGACCCTGAGAAGCTTAATAATAGTTTTTTTTTTTTTTTGTATAAAGACAAGCAAAGTAAATTTTATGAAAAAATTCAAGCAGTATAGCTTAACCTTTATTTGTTTATTAAAAAAAAGAAACGTATGACTTAATTTTAAATGCAAATATTGGCAAAAAAAATTTTTAAATGCAAATAATCAGTTCTTTTTAATAAAATTTTTAAGAATTAATTTATTTTTTAAGAGACTTCTTACGTAAGAAATCATGTAAGGGCATTGTAGTCCACGCAGCGGGAAGTCATGCGGAACGCCCACATAATTTTCCCGCGTTTTTCCTTTACATACCAGTGACATTGCAACAAACACTTGACTATCACCCAATTGTGTGCATTTCTTAGTTCTTTCCCTCTTCCACTGCCTTTCCCTACAGCGCGGTTCATTGAATCCAAATTTCGAATTCGAAAGTGTAGATTTCCAGCGATCAGGGCGGAACGACACTGTGAGTATATTTTCTTTGTAATCGTTTATTATTCTCCCTTTCACTTGTAATTTCTTTTAGCCTGGTTTGAAATCAAATTTAGATCGCAGTCGCAGCACTATTTCATGATGTTTAACTCGACGTCGTCATAAACTTCCCGGCGTCGTTTCTGAATTGTTTGATTTCTCTTTTCTGTGGATTTGATTTCAGGGTGCTCGATATTTTGTCACATTTAAGTTAACCTGATCGAAAGCTTGTTTTTAATTTCATGCGCATGAATTTCTATTATTCGTTTTCTCGAGCATCAATGGGTGCATATTTTTATACTTAGATTATCATTAACAGCATGTTTGGTTGTTGAGGAAGGTAAGGATGAGAAGAACTTCCGATCCCGAGTCTATTGGATAGTTGTTCATCTGAAAATTCAGCTTCATTAGTCCACTGTATTAAGATCTTTCACGATCCGCTTATTTCCATATATGCCTTGCTGCTCTAGGTCATGAATTTTGAATTTACTTTTGTTCTTTATCAACAACCAAACTGAGCTCATGCAGTGTTTACTTTTACTACCTCAACTTTTCAGTATTAAAATCGAACGTTTCAGGTCTGTGTATGGTGCTCGTGTACGTTTGTACTCCATCATAGCCGAAACTGCAACGATGGATGTCAAAGCACATCAGAATTTGCATGACGTAAGCAGTGTAACTCTTCCTCTGGAGATTTTTTTCGGTTGCTGTATATTGATAAGGATCTGGCCATTACAACTGCATCGAGTTTCTTAAAATTCAATTCTTGTATTATGAGTGATCGGGTTTATATTGATAGCTGTGATCACAGTTGTTCTTTAAAGCCTATTTGGAATTCTGATTCAATTGCCACTTAAGCATTTACAATAGGTTGAAGTAAAAAGATTGGAGCGGGATTTTATTAATGTTCTTTAGTGTTATATACAATAATTAATTTCTTATATGGGCGTTACTATTTTTATGGGCGTTACTATTTTAACTTCTCAAGAACAATTTTATGGATTCATGAATTTAAACTGCATATTCAGGGGGAAACCGGTGATTGCCGGAGTTTTGGCAGCAACATATTTCCATCTAGCCAATCAAGGAAAGTCTCAATAGGAGTGCTGGTAAATTCAGGGGCTACAACAAGACATGAAGTCATGAAAGGAAATGAGGTTGATATGACCAATACAGAAAAGGTAATCTGTAACGCAGGAAAGTTCTCTGGTGAAAAGGGCAAGGTTGAAGGAGCGAAGGCTTCCTTTAGCATGAAGCCATTTGGTCCAGAAGAGGTGAAGTGTTCTCGAATCACTAAATCCTTTTACAAAAGAACACCCAATTCCGAGACCATTCTTCAAGCAAACCAAACCTCGAATTTTCTAGTCTTTACTAGGAGACAGGACAAACCTGATGGGGATGATACTTCGATTTTTCATCCCAATGATCTTAACCAGAAGAGATTTGATGGGACAACCAGTAAAACAAAGGGAAGAAAGGAAGGAGCCGCTGGAAGGGTTGAGGATGAAGTTACATTCAACACTGCACGGGGAGTGATCAGGTCTGATACAACCAAGCCAGAAGACAAAAGAAATAAAACAGAAAAGAGAACAGAAGATCTGAAGATGAAGCTTTGGGAAATATTGGGAACCACTTCTTCTCCCAAGACTAGGCGTTTAGGTTCTAAGACTTCAAACATGGATGAGGAGATCGTGCTGCCTGGGCAGCGTTTTGAAAAGGAGGATGATAAATTTGTTAAGACCAGACAGCAGTCAGATCCAATAGAAACCGATTCTGAAAATCCTGATCATACCAATAAGAGACCTGTAACGCGTTCTTTGAGCCGAAAGAGAGCGTCGGCTAAAATGCGACCTCCAAAAACTGCCCCGTCTCCAAAAGGCAAAAGGAGGCAACAAGAAAAAGATGTTTTCATTTCCAAAGAACAATGGACTGGGAGGCAACACGCTTATCTGTATGGGGTTTCCCGAATTCCTTTGAGTGAAAGGGATCAGAGACAGAATTCACGTCAAAATTGCGTCAAAGAAAGTGAAGCAGAACAAAAATCTTGTAAAGAAACTTCAAAGACAGATGCACAACTGTGTGATGAGGAAGCGTCTTCGCCTAGGGAAAAAAAGGGAGGATTTCGTAGTTCCTTACCCGATCATCCCAAAGATTATCCTCAGACTCAGAAAATAATCCCAGAAAAAGAAATGTACCAGTCACCAATAACAAAAAGCACAGATAAACTTGAAGCACTTGAGGGATCAGCACATGGAAAACAAGCGGAGCATAATAGTCCGGTAGCTGAGAACGCTACTGGTCCTCCATATAATTTTCCAAGTCCTACTTTTGGACTTAAGACACCTACATTAAGTTCTTCGCCGGGCTCAACTCCAAAAACAAGCAAACAGGCAAATGTTGTTAATAGCTCAACATTAATGGAGAGTACATTTTCTCTAGGAATTATTCGTAATTTAAGGAGTTTTCAGACTATGGAGCGAGACCGTGATAGACAAAGCGCACAGAAGCAATGTTCCGTATCCTTATTACTCACAGGGTTTCATTTTGATACTGTTATGTCCCCCGAACATGAAGCTGTTGTATTGTATTTCTTTGAGGTTCCTTATTTAACTTTAGAACGTGGATGAGCTCAAGAGTTCTCATCCCAGAGAAGACGCATTTTTTGTGAAAGAGAAAGATGCACAGGATGGCTTGTCTGATTCATCGCTCGAAGAGAGAAGTTTTCTCAATAATAGAGAGGATATATATACACATGATGGTTCGAGTTGAGCTGCATTATCTGTATCATTAGATTATAGGTTTCTTTTATTTTGTCGGTTCTTTCAAGTCAGAGCAACTAAGTATCTAATTGTGTCATTCTAGGTTTGAGAGGCAGACATTCTTCTAATGCGCAGGAAACTTCTATGCTTCATTCAATTAAAAGGCTGCGTACTCATGAAGGAGTTGAATTCAACAACAATAGTCCTCCTTCACTCTCTTCAAAAGGCATAATAACACTTTGTCCATGTTATTTTTGCTATGTGTTGCTCTGATATCTGCAATCTATGTCATGCCCCTTATTCTCGTTTCCATAGAAATGACAGGGGCAGGAGGAAGTGATTCGATCCCTGAAGCTTCTGAACAGACTCAAGATGGATTTATAAGGTGTTTCCTCTTTTTCTCCACCAAGAATTGATTGATGAAACATCTGAAATTGAAATACTTCTCATTGGAGCAATCTTTAATTGATATGATTCTTGACAACTTTTTAGGGCCGTTGAACTGTTTGCCTTGGAATTAGGAAAGCTAAAGAGCAAACTTAAGTCAGTGGCAAGTATGAAATCCTCAGGAATTCTAACATCTGTTGCCGAAGACATAAAGTTGCAGCTAAAGAATGTCCATTCTCAGATTGAAGAAGACATGTAAGTATGCAAGAGCATGGAGTTTCTAGCTTTGAGATATTAAAAGGTTTTACCGTACCTTTTTTCAACGTTTCAGCGAGAAACATACAAATCTCTGTGAGTCAAAGAGAAAACGACTGGAGACAAGACTTGAAGGTATAAAAAAGTTTACCTGGATGTTTACTTTATTGATAATCGCCTTTATATATTCAATTAACTAACTTTTGGATTTGCCTTTCCGCTTTCTAGTTTGTAAATCAAAGTTCAAGGATCAAGCCAAAATATGCAATTTATCATTTATACTGCCCTGCTAAATATGTTGCGTGTCCGATATAGGGTCTAAGCCACTGCCTTTCATATGTAATGTTTGCCCTTATTTTCCTTTATAGCGCAAGAATTAGGGAGATACATATTTCCCAATTTCTGAAGCTTTGTTCGTGAAGTCCCCCCCCCCCCCCAAAAAAAAGAAAGAAAGAAAGAAAGAAAGTCTGTTTTGGCTTTTATTATTTTTTCCCCCTCATTTCCTTCACCCGCTAAAAATGTAGGTCAGCAGAAACAGCTGAGGTTGATTCACGAAAAATTCAGAGAAGAGATTAATCTGTATATCCAGGACTGCAGAAGCGCTTTTGAAGGTCTGGAAACAGAACGGATGGAGATCAAGGGAACCCTGGAAAAACAAAGTATGGGAACCTCTTTGTCTTTTGGATATGCATCTCTAATATGTATTCCGCTGATTTTTGTTTTACTAGACTTCGAAAGGGTCTATTTTGATCCATTTATAATTTTGTCTCAAAGTGGGTGGATCCGGTCGACCATTGCGTAGTAGCTTATAGTTACAGGTAGCAAGTCCTTGCTATTTTGTGTTTTGGGCTTTAAGACAGAAACAGATATGCAATCTTTGGGAATATATTATAGTCTGAAAAAATTCATATGCATATGACTTTTAAATTTGGAGCTTCATATTTTATTACTTTTTTACTGATTCACTTGGCACTTCAATAATTTTAGCAGTAGCCGCTGGGTATTACAAGGGAAGTGTAGGACAGAGTTCGCAGGTTTAGTTTATTAAGCAAAACAAGAGAAACGTCAACTCTCCATTGCCATTAGACAAAAGTACATTGAGTGGGATGGGGCCATCTTTTGACTAAATGTTGTATAACAGGGGCATCACATAGAAAGCTTCTGTCGCAAGTTGAAAAAGAAGTGGAGATCCAACTCAATGATGCTCAAAGGAAAATCACAGCCATCCAGGAGGCAAGTTTTCTCACGTGCATGTTTTATTTGCAAGATTTTTATTGCATAATTGCATTGCCATCCTTTTTTATCTGAATGAGTTGGTGGTTAATCGTAAATTATTTGCTTGATTCTGAGACGATAACTGTAATAATACACACTAACGTGCTGTTGCGGGTCCGAAAGGATAATGGCAAGGAAGCGTGCTTTGGTGATTAAGAATGGCCCCATCATCAAACGCGAACTTTACCGAGACGTGATAAATAAACTTCACACTCTGGCTTTTCCCATGATGTCTTGGCACCAATTATAATTATTTAGGGTGTGTTTGGTTTGAGGGGAGGGTAGGGTAGGGGGTTAAATTACATTTTTGGGTTGAAGGTATTTAAATTTTGGACGGGAATCCAAAATTTAAAAGGAATGTGAGAGTAAATTTTGGGTGAGAACCCAAAATTCAAAAGAATGAGAAGGTAAATTTTGAGTTTCTCTTATCTAAAATTGTAATTTAACAACCCTCTCCTCCCCTCCTTCCCCCCAAACCAAACACACCCTTTCTATTTCCCGTCTAGTTTGAACAAGGAAAAAAATTCCCTTAAATAGGGTACTAGTTCTAACATCCGGATTTTTCGGGGAGGAGATGTTGAAGTGGTTGTCATTGATGCAGCATATATTAATGATTTTATTCTCCCTGTTTAATTGCAGTCGGCAAGGGGAAAATTGCTTCAACTGAAGCACATTACAACAATGTGCTTGAAAGGTGATATTCTAAAGTGAAGTGAATAGAGAGGGACAAAAAGAGAAGAAGATGGGAGCAAGACGTGATTCCTGTCTATATACCTTGAGAGCTAGCAACATTCTCCGGAAGTAAGCGTAGGCCTTTAGATGTCATTAGATTTTTAGGACCAGCGTTGTTAACATCGGCCCAAAGTTTTATTATTCGATCGTCTGTATTAAATTTAAATATTGGCTTGCCCAAAACGTTAAATGATTTGGATAACTCATGAACATAATCTTTTCTTTTTACGTTCTTTTTGGCGAACACTTTTTTTTAAGGTTTTTTCCCACGTAATATACTTGATTATTAATATTAATTATTTTCGTGAGTTATCTCCTTCTATTCAATTTTTCAACTCTCAAACAAGCCAATTGAGGGGTCGCAGCAACGATGCAATAAAGAACGACTGGGTTACCGGCGAAGAAAGAACAGGAAAGGACCTCTCAAGTAAAGAAATCAGGCCGGCATTGTTTAAGAATTAAGATGAGATCATGAAAGCACCTTGGGATACTCTCTTCTCTCAAAAGCGAGGACAATGTCACATAGTTAAGGAGATTTGCATGAGGCTCAGAAAATCAAATAAATGAACGAGGCCTGAGACTAATGATGACATTGACGAGTCAGGACTTATCTCACAATTTAGGCCATTCTAATGATGCAAACGTGGTTGGCAAAATAAAAATCATGCAAAGCAAAGATGCGCGGCAAGTGCATTACATAGTGCATGTCAAGCTTGTTTCTTTGTGTCAGTTTAGTTTCATCCCTGAACCTAGCATATTGGAAAACATAATGCCCTGCATCTTTCAGATTCAACTTCAGAATTTGCATTGCAAATTGCTCAGCAAGCTCCACTTTGTTGTGAACTCGAAAAGCACCAAGCATGCTTCCCAAAACATTAGCATCTGGCATCGTAGGCATCCTAATGATGAACTTAAATACAGCTTCAAGATCTCCTGCTCTGCCCAGAAGATCCACCATGCACTAGTAGTGTTCCATATTGGGCTCAATACCGTAATCTTTAATCATAGAATTGTACATTGCCCATCCCCTGTCAATAAGACCTGCATGGCTACAGGCGGATAATAGTGCTGTGAAAGTAACCCTGTTTGGTCTGATTCCTTCCATCTTCTCTGCTCATAGAAAATCAAACCTTGTTCTCCCAGCCCATAAATTCCATAAGGAGAGATTATAGTATTATATGTTACGATATTCTTCATCATCATTTGGTTGAAGACCTTGAGAGCCAGATCTAGATATCCACATTTGCTGTACATATCCATAAGAGAATTTCCAACAGAAGCAATTGAGCCCAAACCTCTCTTGATTGCATGACCATGAATTTACTTTCCCTGCCTAAATGCTCCCGATTTGGTACAATATAGGAAGAACACTCGGTCGAGTGACAGAATTTGGTTTATGTTCAGTTTCCCAGATACTTTTGAAGGTAAAAAATGCTTTGTCAAGTTCACCAGCTAAATTATACCCAACAATCAGCGAATTCCATAACGTAATATCCTTTTCGCGCATGTTTTCAAAATTCAAACACAAGTTCTGCTTCTCTAATGGACCCACAATGAGCATACATATCTATGAATGCACTCCCTACTACCACATCTGATACAAGTCCATGTTGAAGAACAAAGTTGCGCATCGCCTTCCCTAATTTTAGGAACTTAAGTTTGCCCAACGCAGGAAGAACGCTTGTCACAATAATTGCATTTGTTGTGAAACTCATTTCGATCATTCTGACATAAAGTTCAACACTTTCTTGAAACAAGCAGTTTTGTGAGTAGCCAGATATCAGTGTACTCCAAGAAACTATATCTTTGTTGACCATGTGGTAAAACATGCGATGGGCATCGTGTGGATTATAGCATTTGCAGTACACATCCATGAGAGCGTGGAAACATACAGGTTACTGTCCAGGCCACTCCTTATGGCGCAGCCTTGCCATGCCTTTCCCAATTGCACAGCCTCCAATCTGCCACATATGGGCAAAATAGATGCCATAATCACAGCATGAGGCCTTAGACCTTCTGATCTCGTCCTTCTGAATAGTGAGAGTGCTTCAAGCCACTCACTATTCCATGTGATTCCACATATCGTTGCTGTCCAGGAAGCCAAATCTTTCATTGGCATTTCTTCAAACAACATCCGTGCATCTCTTAGACTGCCACACTTGGCGAACATATCAATCATAGCAAGCATTTGGCTTTATTGCATAGCATACCTCATTGTATAGGATTGTCTCTTGGACCTTTCGTCCCGCTTCAAGTGCATGTGAGCAAGAGCAAGCCTTTAGGACTAGCGGGTATGTGTAATTGTCAGGGACTCCACCTTGTTTGAGCATCAAGTGATAGAACTCAATTGCTTCAGTAAATCCACCAACTAGAACCAGACCTGTGAGTATGGCGTTCCAAGCAACATTGCTCTTTTGGGGTAATTTCCTGAAGGCAAGAAATGCGTCTTGGAGGCAACCAAAGTTGACATAAATATTGACAAGCTGTGAGCCAAACAATTTGTGGGTACATGTTGAGTGAAAGAAGGCATGAACGATAAGAATGGAGTGCAATCTTCTAGCTTCAAAGGGATGGGGAGGAGACTAGAAGTTGATTGAACAAGGCCATGCACAAGAGGCTATAATGATCAACTTGTTCTGAGAATGAGAGTTGATAGAAACTTTGTTCTTAAGCCCACACGCAACTGTGGCGTTGTTCACTCTCTTAGGCAGGTCAAACATTTGGAAAATTAATGTGATTTTCTTATGGAGATTATATGCCTTGACTGGGTCCTCCACGATTATGGAGTCACAGGATCCACCTTGCTTTCTTGTTTTGAGTTCTCTCGGTGGAACAAAACGGAGGAATGTCTGACGAATGCAAGAGAAAAGCTTATATGCATGCACAAGCTCCGGTGGTTATTACTTGATGGTGATTTTTCCAGGTAGGCACAATTTTGCACCAAAAATGTCAAAAAAAAAAAAAAAAATTATCCCGGTTGTTATTTCAATTCTTTTTCACTTTGATCAAATATACTGAATTGACAGTCTACATATCATTCATATCATTTTTGTTAAGGTACAAATTTGCCGAGGAATATGAAAGCTAACTTTGAAAAAAAATGAAGTAGATAACACATGAACTTTCGGGTAAATTTGAACATTAACAATAATGATGTGGATGACATATGAATTATCAACTCAGCATATTTGATCAACTAACAATCAAAATTAGCTGAGCTAACGATTACGGCAAAATTGCTCCATTTTGAGCAATTATGGAGCAAAAATGCTCCTAGGTGACAACTTCGGAAATAAAATTGCCCTTTAACTAAGGGTAGGCTAGATTAGACTACGCCTTACTTAAATAGGCCTGGACTTACAATAAAGATTTAAAGTTTGAGTCAGGACCTGGATTTGGGCTTGTATATAAGTTTTTTTTAGTCCTGAGCCTAGGCCTTTAAAAAGCCTAACAAGGCCTAAAGCCTGTTTAAATGCCTATTTAAAATATAGATATTTAAATAACCTTTAAAATTTATGCCTTCAAATGTATATATAACCCTTCAAGCTAATTTACAATCCTACATTATGTTTTAAAAGATTAACATCCATTCTTATTGTAATATAAAGGCTTAGTAAGGAAAAGGAAATAATACCTAGTGGCAATAATTGTCCGAACAAGTAGAAATAAGAAAAACTAGTCATCTCTTAATTAATGAGATATTTTCTAAAATCGGCCACATAAATGAGGACAAATTCTTCCAATTAAGATTATAATATTTTATTTGACACAAAAATAAACTCACAATAGTTATTATGCTTTAATGGACAATGCAAATCAAAGTAAAGGGAGTGAGTTACCATTGTCATATCGAGCAATTAAACAGAATAGAGGTAGGGGTGAATAATTAATATGAATACAAGGTTTGAGTATGTATACTATAAACGACAATAGAAGTGAAACTTATGATTAATGCTGAGTTAGTAAATTTATAAAATTATTTAGATGATATTATTTATATATGGCATAAATTAAAAAAATTTAAATAAATTATACCTATAGGTTTGTAATTTAGACCTTATAAAAATAAGTCTAACTTATTTTTCTAAATAGAACAGGAGTCTAACATATTTTCATGCCTAACTTTAACCCAATTTTTTATATGCTTTCTTTTTCATACTCTGGCGAGTGGCGGGCTACAAGTCTAAACTCTAAAACACAACAAAAAAAAAATTTTAAAAATAATATCCAGCATGTCACGTGCTCCGTTGCTTTCGAGATAGGTGGGCCAATAACAGCATCGGATAGCGTTAAAGATGGGATTTGTTGGGAGGAAAGGGACCTCGTTTGGTGAACTTAGCATTTTTGGGCTCATCATGAAAAGCCCAATTCTTTCAAATTAAGGCAATCACTCATTCATGTAAGGAAAAGCAGTCGCAAGTCGTCTGTCGTCAAGAAAATCGTTGGATCTCGGGCTTCGTTCATTAGGGTCCAGTTTCGGTGCATTGCGGCGTGATGACTACCATGCGACTCATCATCGAAACGCATCGTTTTGCATTCATTTCCCCAGTTGTGAGTTGAGCCGACTTAACAGAATATTTTGACAATTGATTTCAACAAAACTGGTCTCCATTTCATTATCACATCAATGACTTTATCTCTTGGGGGAAGGCCTCAGAAACGCTATATATGAATTGTTTCCTGCGGCTTCAACACACAATTATGCCGCAACCCCGTGTGAATCCATAGTTCCATTACATTAACTGATCAATGAAATATGATATTAATGTAGGATTAATGAAATCAACAAGATTTATCATTAATTTTATGACAATAATCTTAATTAGGAATTATATTGTCTTTTAAATAGATGGTATGAATTATGTTTAGGTTTTTGTGAAATTATTTCATATCTAGTGAAGTTTCTTATTTTTATAATTTCTTTTGCTTCAAGTTTAAGTTAGGTTTTAGGTTGCTAATTATTCCGAGTGTATGCCCTTTTTGGTCAATTAAATGAGAGAATTGATATCCGAGTTTTTTCTTCCCCTACTTCTTCAATCTCTCCCCAGTCCTTTTCTTGTTTCTACATCATAAAAGCAATCACACTCCAAGGGATCTTAACAAGCAAAAATTCATTTATAACAGACGAACTAAGATAGTTGATTTATTGGGGGTGCCTGAGCATGAAACTGTGGTTTTCTTCCCAAGTAGTTAATTCTACTGTTAGCGATCGAGAAAATTGATTGATTTGCCAATAATCCGCAAACATGGGATGTCCCACGAGGCCTGATCCTGGAAGATTAAACATATTATTCGATTCGTTCAGGTTGATGTACTGCGTTAGTGATGTAATATTGCGTGATTCGAGTTTGAATATGATTCATTCATTTGCCCACACACACAATAAAGTAAAAAAGGGAATGCATTTTCACAGTCGGGGAGAGACAGGTTCCACAACAGACTATTATTTCGCAAAACCCATTCATATCATCAACAACAAAGAGTGATTTAACTTAAATATTCTTTGATGTGAATAAAGTTGCCCTAATCCTTTTGTTCCTTGCAATTAAAGTCAATTTTGTAATTATTACTGTTTATTCTTCGTCTAGCCCATCTCACTCAGCACAATAAAATATAATATTTTCTCGTGAAAAGGTGCAAACGCCTTTTCTCCTCAAAAAAGTCAAGCATTCTCCCTCCACTCTAGTATCCCTGCATTGTTCATTGTACTGCTTAATCAGTGTATCATGGTGACGACAAGCATGGGTCAGGATTAACTAATTAAGATTCGTGATTAATTACTACTGAAGATAAATATTATCATTATTATTGGAGGAATGATCGATGTGTATGTGGTTGTGTTGAGAGAAATAGAGAGCTATGGATTATTAGTAGTACAAAGAGGAACGTGGTGTGTTTGGAGAAAGAATTAAGATGAGTTGGAGAGGTTAACGTCAAAAGATGAGGAAGGGGACGATGTAATGTATCGAATAAGGCAAAAACAAAGGAACAAGAAATAATAAGAAAGAGGGAATTGAATTAATTATAATGAGAGCTCAGCACAATGTCTAATCCAATTATCCCTAAGACGTTCATCTTTCTTGTCAACTGGTTGTCAAAATGATAATGCGTCTTCCCATTTGACACTCCATCAATTAGGCCCTCCCATTTCCATTTTCCAACTCTAAATTAAAACCCCACCCTTTAATTAATTTGCTCCTCAAAATTACAAAATGAAACACACTCTTATATATAATACTCACCAAAGTAAAATCATGCCTTTTAAGTTCTGATTATTACTATTATAACTCTTAATTTCAAATTTTGTGGAACTCTCTTCATATGCATCGATATTTTTATCTTTCGTAAATTACTTCTACTAATAATCCGTCAAGATGTTTTGCTTTTCCTCTATATATGTTTTTGCAATATAATTTCTAATCACATCATTGACAACAATAAATTCAACAAAGCACTGATAAGTAATAACTCGTCACCTTAACCTGAACTACAAGTTAAATTATTGCTCCCAGCTATATGTGGGACTTAATTTGCAGTTCTGATTAATTAATATTGATTGAGCTTGGCATTCCAGTGAATGAACTAGCATCTCGCTAGTATGAGTAGCGATGGGCCCAGAATAATTATATTCATTTTTCGGGGCTATTTCTCTCGGATTTTAGGATTAAAGGGATTCATTTTAGGCGTAAAATACATAGGAAAAGAATATTGTTGCTTGAGTTTTGAGGGGGGAGATGAATAAAGAAATGTATTTTATTTTATTTTATTTTGACCATATTTTGTTTATTAAACACAATGACGTTATGCGATCCATGTAGCCGACCCCACCTAATGAGATAAAGCTTTGTTGTTGTAGTATTGGATCTCATTGTCTAGTTTGTCGTAGAAAAAAGGACCATAGTAGGAAAAAACAAATTTATATTATGTGAAACCACATCATAATTAACCAAAAAACATGTGAGTGCGACTAAGCAACTGGCTTTTAATTGCATAGTTAATCATAGGATTTGAATCTGGAGAAGAAAGAGTGTATATGAACATACAAGTTAGCTTATGCCTGACCCAAATCAGGTTGATTATGATGAGCTAGTTAAGTAGTTATTGCCTAATAACGTAACTTCACTAAAACTGGCAGGTAAACACATGTTAAAGTTTGAATTGAAGATGACCTGGAAACTTGGTAGCCAATTAAGCTATCTGTTGTGAACATGAATCAATCATTCATCTGAAACTATAATTTAACTGAATGAACCAGGTAAGTAAAAGTATTGTTGATCCTTGGACTGAAAAGCAATCCCAATCTCAATCAGCCACAACTAAACCTATGCTTTGGCACTAATCGCCTAGCATCTATACATAAAAGTGGAAACACTCATAAATTTAGGTACTGAAATTTTGAATTAAGATCGATATGGTGTTGAACCTATCTTTATATCTTTATATATATAAATCCTATTGTTAAAAGTTGTGTAGATATCTAATTTGTTTTCTGAGTAAAGATCAATTAATTCCATGTCTTGTAGGATATTAAGCATGTTAGTTAGTATTCCACACAAATAGTTCCAGTTACGTTACGGATTTTCAGAGACAATCCAACTCTGAGTATCTGACAACCCCATGCAAGATGTCAAGATCTGTTGTAATCAATTATTAATGTTTGAATTCATAGATAGATGAAAAAATATTTAGTTAGTTGTCATTGATTTTTTAAATTACAAAGACGGGATATATATAACTGTTGATGTAGCAGCTAGTAATTACTGGTGGTTAGCAGGACGCTTTACAATGAATGGGGTGTTTCAAAATTAGGGAAGAAGTTCGGATATGGGGATCATGAGCTTGATAAAACAGTTGCAAGGGTAATAATTAAATAAGTAGACTGCTTTAATTTGGCTCTACCATATGTAAAATATTTTAAAGCATTTAATTGTTAAAAAAAAAATATAGATGCAGATCGATCAATGATAGAACAGTAAGCAGCAATATACACAAGAGTGGTAATTAATTAACGAACTGTGGGATAGGCATTACGATAATAGTGGCAGACACAGAAAGACAGTGCAAATGGCTGCCTATCCAGAGAAATGATTTAATTGTGTAAGAAAATAAGTAGTCATGTCTGACATAAAATGTTGATCAAGATTTTTACAAAAAAAAGAAAAATAAAAGGAACAGAGAGGGGTGGAGTTAAAAAGGGGTATGCCGACAATTACTATTGTAATGACGCGGCATCAACGGCGTTAACCTCATTCACATCAAAAAACAACGTAAACTGTAAAAAGGAATACGTGAGTAGATGCCAAGTAGGCAATAATGAATGAATGAGCATGAAGTGACAAATAACTTGATTATTACCTGCTATATGATATGATATAGTATGATCAAAGTCAGCTCTGGAGAGGAAGTTACAACTTACAAAAAGTGCTGTAACATATCTATTATATATGTTCATCATCTAGAGAGAGAGAGAGAGAGAGTGCATGAATATTGAGGAATAAATAATGAATGATGGGAAAAGTGGATTGCGTTGGGAAATAAGTGATGGAGGAAGGTGTGGCTTTGATTAGTTGTGAGGGGTACACTACTCATTAAGGACTGAGGAGGGTCCCCTCTCTCTCTCTGTGTGAATCTCTCTGTCTTCTCTATCAGTCACAACTTTTACAATCAATACCCCTCTGGGTCCCTCCTCCTCCTCAATCATTCACTTCCTTTCCATCTCTCCCACTCCTCCTTTCCCTTTTCCCATTCTGAGATCTCCGGTGTTTATATATATAATCATCTTTCTTGTGAATAATAATAATCGTATCCACCAGTAATTAATATAATCTGATAATTAGATCTCTCTCCTTGTATATGTTGATGTTATGGTTAAGACGTTGACACAGCTAGCATATATGGCGAGACGTTCTGATGAGCTTAGAAAGGCTAGCTCGTTGGATGTGGATATATATACTCATCATTGGTAGTCTATGCTTTACAGTTTGCACTGTATTTATTAATTAGGAGACGCAAGGTAACGAACCCTAGAGAAAGTGAAATGAGCAGTTTGAACATGAGAGTTATATAGAGAGGATAATGAATTTGTCTAGCTTCCTCCATTAATTCAGTGCCCGTTTCATCAAAAATAAATGCTTGCTGCCTTATCTCTCTTTTTGGCATCTCATTCTCACACACATATATATGTCCCAATGATTTAAGGGACACCCCCTAAATCTATGGGACCTCATCCCCCCACACTCCTCTTTATACAATCGACAAGCACCCTTTGACAGAAACTCCATCACCAAAAAAAACAGAAAAAAAAGACCATAATTATTTCATCATGTGTACAGTATAGTGCGTCATTTATTTTGTTAATTTCGGCCAACACATATGTACGTGTTACTTGTGGTGTAATGAAAGTCTAAAAGCCAACAAAAAAAAGTCTAAAAGCGATTGGATCCGGAAGTGAGGAATTTAGGTTGGGTAAGGGAAAGTACGGGCGGTGTCAATAGAGAAATACTATCATACAGTAAAAGGATCATTTTATTTAAACTTTATCAAATAAAAATATAACAACTTAAGTTATTTTAATCTTAATTAGCAGGTGACTCATATGAAAATATTCACTTTTGTTTTTGTTTTTAAGAAAATACAAAATCATCGTTTTGTTTCAGTTTTTTTAAAATTAATAAGATGTGTATTTTTCGTATTTAATTATATAAGTATATATAATTATAAATATAGGAGAAGCGAAGGCAGGCAAAGCAGGAGAAGATAAAGGGGCAAAAAAGTCAATAAAGGTGGTATGATAATATATGCGTACCAGGCAGAGGGAAGTGAAGTGTAATATACCTGAAAATGAACGAATATCTGGATTCTGTAATTGACTGGTTATGGAGGTGTGAGATCGATGAGATCATATCTAAGCAAAGCGCGCGCACTCGTGTGATGTGATTGATTCAATTGAGCAATGAACGTAGACATTATTCAAACCTCAAGCTGCCACCTCCATATACGTCTCCCTCTTCCTTCCCACGTATATATTGGTAGGCCATATCTCCCACATTCCCCACCTGTTATTTATTTTTGGTCATTTAATTAATTTATCTCTAATGAATTTACTGTGCTCACCACAGCAATGAGCACCAAGAGCTAGTATACAGTTCAAATAGAATTTTAATGATCCGGATTTAATATTTTTAAATAAAAAGGTCATTTTAAAAATATGATAATTAAAAGACTATCTTTTTATTATATCTTGTACATATTGAAATATTTTTTTTTGAAAAAAATTTAAAATAAAAAAATTCAATGTAACCTATTCAAATTAGATCTAAACAGTCTATAGTGGTGATTAGCTCTCAGTGCTCATCACGATGATGAGCACTGAAACTTGTTCTGTATATATTCCTCTAGCTTCCTCTGTATTCTCTTTGCCTCTTTATCCTTGTCATTCTGATTTATAGTATCGCGCATTTAATTAGATTAGGGATCTAGATAGCTCCTTCATGAGAAGATTACGACCATTCAGGAAATTCAAAATTATTTAGAGGCGTGTGTTGATCTCACAATCATGATCAATTAGTCGTTCGCTATCAAATTCAATTGATCGGTGCAACTTTAAATGCTTGGGTTAAAATGTAAATTTCTTTTTCCTCATTCTTACATGCCCACCCATGACATTCAACTTTCAAAAATAACAATGCAAAAGCATATCGTCAAACCGTTTGGGACTATACTATAGTGAAAAAAAGATTATTAATGGGTTGCTCACCCATTTAATTACCTTTATGGCCACCCATTTAATTACCTTTATGTGGCTCGTTGTTCAAAATAAGCTCCTTACTAATGTGGAGAGACGTAGAAGAGGTATGAGTGTTGATGATGTGTGTGGTTGGTATAAGAAAGCCCCATAAACAACATTGCATGTGTTGCAGGATTGTGCTAAAACCAAGCGCTTGTGGATCACTACAAAAAAAATGGTATTTTGTAGCGGTGATATTGTAGCGGTTACAATTAACCGCTACAAATGTTAAAATTTGTAGCGGTTAAAGTCTCAACCGCTACAAATTTGTAGCGGTAAGTTACGAGCCAAGTGACGCGACAGATTGACAACATTTTTTGTAGCGGTTAAGTATAAATAACCGCTATAAATATGGCGCGCAATTCCCGCCAAAAGTTGTAGCGGTTACTAAATTATAACCGCTACAAAGTTGGCGCCACCTGGCACGAACAAAACACGCTAACAGTGTATCATTTATTTGTAACGGTTTAATCAATTAAACTGCTACAAAATATGAAAGGTCACGTATTTGTAGCGATTATAGATTTATAACCGCTATAGAATTTGAGAGGTCTCTAAATTTGTAGCGGTTTTTTAGCATAACCGCTACAGAACTTCAAACGTTTTTATAATTTGTAGCGGTTATTCTAGAACTGCTATAAATTTTAGCCGCCCAAGGTTATTTGTAGCGGTTATTTTAGGAACCGCTATAAAAGTCGCCCTTATTTAAGCCCACCTCCCCCCCTTCACTCTTCCGTTTGGTCATTTTGTTTCCTGAGATTCCTTTAAGTGTTTTCTTTTAGATTTGAGCGTTCAGGCGTCTGTGGAAGAGTTTTTGTTGCAGTATTTCTCATTATTTGCACTTGAGGTACGGAGACAATACGTATTTTATATGTATTTTTATTTGTATTATATTTTTGCATAATAATGTGACTAATTTTTTTTTTTTGAAATTTTGTAGTTGATATGATTTCTAGACAGGATAAGGGGAAGGAGTCCGAGGTCCCTAGATCGATTTTACGAGGCGACAGCAGTAGATCTGGGGGCAAAGGAAGGGGGCAGCGCTGAGGGAGGGCGACGACAGCATTTCAGCACATCCCCCCCACAGGAGTTGGCCCAACCATAGGCACCGCAGACGATTCCACAGGAGACGACCGCACCAGTGGTGCCTGATTTGGGGGAGGCAGATATCAGCGTCAAGGACTATGGCGCAAACGAGGACTTTGACATCCCGATTGGGATCAGAGAGATGGAGCAGTTCCTCGATGACGAGGAGGCGCGGGAGCAAAACAACCCACGAGGGTTTTCTTAGCGGTCTACTAGGTTTGAGATGCAAGTCCAAGGTAAATAATTTTTTTATTTAATAAATTATTTATTTAAATTTGAAATGTTAAATTTGAATTACAATTTATCTAACATGCGGTAAATTGTGCAGATGAGCAGGGGAACGTGTCCATGAGGAGGTTAGACATGGCCGGTCTGAACAACATGGACCGGACACTACGAGTTGTAGTGCCGTGGAATGAGACCATGGACTAGCCGATCGATAATGGAGGTCACCTATTCAACCGCTTCCTGAATAAGCTGGGCTTGAATTGGATGTGGTTCCCCCTTCACTTCAGGACATGGAGACACGTTCCGAAGGGGCTGAAGGACCTGGCTTGGGAGGAGGTGGTTCAGGTAATTAATAGTATTTAATTAATATTTTTTGAAATTAATTATATTTAATTATTATTTTTTAATATGATTTTTGTAATTATTGATATTTAAATAATTTTTTTGCAGCTGCGGTTTGCCGTCCGGGCCAACCGAAAGAGGTTCACCCTGGTGAAGATGGGTGACGACTGGAGGAACAGGAGGAACCGTCTCTTCCACAGTGTGGATAAGTAACCAACTTAATAACTAAAGATTCTAATAAGTAATTGTTTCATAAAATGGTAGGAGCGGATACAGCAGTTGCAGGCTGAGCTGCAAGAGACCCAGGCCGAGGAGTCACAGGGGTCAATGGACTCGACAACTCCTTTGAAGGCGGGTCTGGGTCAGGCTAAGCACTCCGGAAGAGTGCGGGGGATGGGGATAGGCGCCAAACCTAGTATGGTCTACGGCAGGAGAGCCGCCTCTGAGGCTAGCAGCTCTAAAGGGGTCAAACGTCCAAAGGACGAGTCTGTTGAGTAGCTGCGGTCAGATTTGGAGGGACACAGGCTGCAGTGTCACAGCAGCAGCAGCAGATGCAGCTGCAGGCTGATTTGATCTACGCTCAGCAAACGCAGTGGCATGAAATCACGAACAACATGCTCGAGCGGTTATGGAGTTGCTTGTTCTCGGACGAGCAGCATCCACAGGTTCCCCCTGTCCCTCGGTACGTCATCCAGACTACACCTCCTCCTCCTCCTGCTGACAATGATGGTGCGGTTAGCTCTGCCCAACACCCCGATCCATCAACACCTGAGGGAGCCCCACCTGAGGGAGCACTAGATGATCAACCCCCAGCTACTTAGTTTAGGACATATTTATTTTTTGTTGTTGAAACATTTATAAATAAATATATATAATTTTATATTTCAAAAATTATATTCTTATTGTGTTTACCATAGTTATATTTATATTTTTAGACCGCGTTGTTAAATTTGTGAATTAATTACAACAGTTATATTTATATTCTTAGACCGTATTTACCATAGTTATA
Organism: Inga laurina; assembly: GCA_963855925.1. Lineage (NCBI taxonomy): Eukaryota > Viridiplantae > Streptophyta > Magnoliopsida > Fabales > Fabaceae > Inga > Inga laurina. The sequence goes on along the minus strand of OY979703.1, from coordinate 2,785,631 downwards.
GTTATATTTATATTTCTAAAAATTAAAAAAAAAATTATATATAGTTGTAGCGGTTATATTATACAACTGCTACAAATATAATAAAATTTATTTGTAGCGGTTAATATGAATAACTGCTACAAATTTAATTTTATTATATTTGTAGTGGTTTTATAATATAACCACTACATATATATAATTTATTTTCTTTAAGTTTAAGAAATATAGTTCCATATTTGTAGCGGTTAACGCTGAAACCGCTACAAATTGAAAGACATGAGCGCGGCAAAATTCAAAATCGAATTGTTGACTATTTGTAGCGGTCATATAAATAACCGCTACAAATATTCAACTTTCTAATTTTGAATTCCCCCTACTTTTTGTAAAGTTGTAGCAGTTAATTATGTATAACCACTACAAAGTTATATTAGTAGCGGTTTTTCTTATAACTGTTACAAGGTCAAAACAAATTCTTCAATTAGCTTCCCAATGGCTTGATAATTAGTAGTGGTTTTATACATATAAACACTACAAATGTTTATCACAGAAGTGGTTACTATAGCGGTTATAAACCGCTACAAAATATTAAATGTTGGAAATTCAGAGTATAAGATTCCAAGCACTCGTCATTCTCTATTCACTCATCTTCTTCACTATACTTTCTTCTTTCTCACTAATAGCCATGGATAAGTCATGGATCAGGTTGCCACGCAATTCTCCAGAATATTTGTACTGATTAAACAATTTCTTGGATTTCGCATTCACTCACGCCAATTGTAATGGCAAGATCGTCTGTTTATGTCGGAGATGCAAGTTCAAGAAGTGACATGCACGAAATATTGTTAAGGAACATTAGCTCCTGAAGCCTTTCCCGGAGAATTAAACGTTCTGGGCAGTTCATGGTGAGAAGGCCGGCATTAGATATAATGATACTATTCCTCTAAGTTCTCAAGTAGGCGTTCAACTAGATGAAGATGATCCTGTGAATGATGTTGTGCGTGATGCATTTGGATTTCAAGGCGACAACTTCAACGAAGAACTGCACGGTTCTGAGTCGGTGTTCATGAGGAATGAAGCTGCTCGAGATTTTTTCAGCTTAATGGATGAAGCAGATCGTCCTTTATATCAAGGTTGTCAAAAATATTCTAAATTATCTTGTTTAATCAAATTGTATCATATCAAGTGCTTGTGTGGAATCACAGATAAGGGAATGTCGATGTTGCTCGAATTATTACAAGATGCATTCCCCGATGCAGAGATTCCCACAATATTCTACGAGGCCAAGAAGATTATCAACAGGTTGGGGTTGAACTATCAAAAGATTGATGCATGCCCCAAAGATTGTATGCTGTATTGGGGAGACAATTCCAGTAGGGAGATTTGTAAGAGATATCATACACGAGGTACAAGACAATTCGGAAGGGGAAAAAGTAGAAGAAGAAAACTACAAAGATTCTCAGGTGAGTCCCTTTGAAACCTCGCCTACAAAGATTATTTATGTCATCTAAAACTGCGGAGCATATGAGGTGGCATGCCGTTGATAAGAATAAAAATGGTATATTAAGACATCCCCGGGATGCAGATGCTTGGAAAACGTTTGACAACGAATTTCCAGATTTCACGAATAACCCCAAAAATGTTTGGCTTGCGTTAGCGACCGACGGTTTCAATCCTTTCAGGAATCTTAGCACAAGTTACAGAATTTGGCCGATAGTCTTAGTTCCCAACAACTTACCCCCTGTATATGTATGAAATAAAGCTCTTTCATTATGTCTATGATTATTCCAGGCAAAAAGGCACCGGTAATGACATCGATGTGTATCTCCAACCGCTTATTGCAAAATTGCTTGACCTATGGAATGTCAGCATTGAGACGTACGACGCTTACGGGAAGACTTTGTTCAACTTGCGTGCAGCCTTAATGTAGACGATTAGTGACTTTCCTGGCCTTAGCACATCATCTGGATGGAATGTGCATATTGGGTCGGCATGTCCAGCTTGCAATTTTGACTCTGACGTAGTGTGTCTTTCCCACACCCGAAAGTGGTGCTTTATGGGGCATCAGAGGTTTCTCGATAGAAGGCATAAGTTCAGATTGCAACGGAATCGCTTCAATGGGAAACCAAAAAATAAAGAACCACCTTAGACTTTATCCGGTACAGATATCTTATAGCAGTTTGAGCATATTGACTTCAAATTTGGAAAAAAGCGACGATTCAGTAGAAACTCACCAAAAGACGCGCAGGACTTCGGCGCCTCAGTAGTGGAAGAAGATAAGTATTTTATTCACTCTTCCATATTGGAGATCTAATTTACTTCGCCACAGTTTTGATGTCATGCACATTGAAAATAATGTTTGCGATAATGTGCCATATACGCTGCTTAACGAACCCAACAAGACAAAAGATCACCTTCAAGCGAGGAAAGATTTACGCGCCATGGGAGTTCATGAAGATGCTTGGCCAAATAAGCATAACAAATTTCAGCCAGTAAAGTTTACCCTTACAAAACCAAACAAGGAAGTCTTCCTCGCGACGTTGAAGAAATTAAAAGTTCCTGATGAGTATTCAAGCAACATTTCTCGATGTGTTGACTTGCAGGCTCAAAAGGTTGCTGGCCTGAAGAGTCATGACTCGCATGTTCTTATGCAACAGTTACTGCCTCTGGCTATAAAGAATGCACTAAAACAATGTTTCTATCGTTTTAGTGGAACTTTGTTCTTTCTTTCGAAAGTTGTATTCTAAGGTTTTGATCGTTGAGGAGCTCAATCAGCTGCAGTCCAAAATCATTCTTACGCTTTGTCACTTGGAGATGATCTTTCCTTTGTCCTTTTTACTGTGATGGTTCACCTCACAGTCCACCTCATTCATGAAACAAAGCTCACTGGCCCAGTACAATATCGATAGATGTATCCGATTGAGAGAAACTCATTTTAAATATGTGTTTCATTGTTAGTTCTTATGTTTGCTAGTCGTCCTTTTCAGAATTTAGTATCAATTTTCTCTTCTTTACTTTGTAGGTTCCTTGGGAAATTAAAATCTTACGTAAGGTATAAGGCGTGGCCAAAAGGTTCTATAGCTGAAGGCTATATAGGGGATGAGGTGCTGTATTTTTGTTCAAGGTACTTTGATGACCTTAAGACGGCTTTTAACCACCCACCTCGTGTTGAAGATTGTCCTGAACCTGCGCCAACATCAGGAGAATTTATCCCTCGTGTTGGTAAACCAGTTGAAGGAACTAAGAACTTCAAACTAACGGCAACTGAGAAGTTGCAAGCACATAGAGATGTTTTGATTAATTGCACTCAAGTTAAACCTTTCATATAGTAAGAATTGTACACTCACATATTATTCTATATCTTTCGTAACTTTTTTTACTTTCATTTCACTATCGCTTTTTCATTATTAATTGCAGGGAATTCAGAAGTCATGTTAAACATCAACTCAGGATCCGTACACAAACATCCTCGGAAGTTGACAAAAAAGTTAACAGAGAATTCCTGACTTGGTTTGCGCGTAGAATATTAAATGACCACAACCCACACTCATCAAATTTCAGAGCTCTCGCAATCGGTTTTCTTGATCATGCAAAAAGGTTTACAACATACAATGTCAATGGTTTTAAGTTTTACACGGTTTCACGGGATTAAGGATTGCAAACTCAAAATTCAGGTGTTTATGGCACATTTGGGACAAGGAGTTATGCGAGCAGCAGTGACGCCAACATGCAATTCGGAGGCGTCCCTTACTATGGAAAGCTTCTTGATGTCATCAAACTTAATTACCAAGGTCGTTTCACCGTGACGCTATTCAAGTGTTTGTGAGCAAATACCACTACTTCTCAGGGACTGACAACTGACGACTTAGGAATCACATCAGTCAATTTCTCACGGCCAATTCATACTGGTACTTCTCAAGATGATGAACCGTATATTCTTGCTTCAAAGGCACATCAGGTTTATTATGTCAAGGACGAGAGGCACAGGGATTGGCACATGACCGTTCATTTAAAGCCACAAGACCTTTACGACATGGGTGAAGGCAATAACATCGCCTACGAGAGTGAGCCATTTCAGCCAGCCAATTTTGAAAACTACTTTCCTGAAGGTGATGACAATTTACCTTTACTGCGGTGCGTTTTTTTAAGTCCACATCATTTAAATTTAATAATACATCACTAACAATAATTTTTCTACATAATTTCTGTAGGGATGGCGAGGATGAGTGATCAAATTCAAATTATGTTTTTTTCTTTAAAAAAAACTGTAAAAAAATATTTAAAAAATAATATAATATCTGTAGCGGTTTTTGAACCGCTACAAAAATAAAAATAACCACTACTATTTAAAAACCGCTACAAAATGGGGATTTTAACCGTTACAAATGCTACACGGATTCCTATAAATACTCATACCACATCTCATTTCAAACACTCCCCCATTTCTTTTCACCTTATCCTTCTTCCATTTTCTCTCATTTACAAATGTTTTTGTATGCGTTGAGGAGTTTAACAATACGATCAAATATGGTAACAAGTTTTTTAATTTTTTATTTCAATACTTCTTTCCTTCGCTTAAAAATTATTCTCACCATTTTCTTTTTTCAGATATTTCAAAGCTTTATCTCATTTTCATCTATTTTCGTGCACAATTACATTGTAGTAGACAACATAATTGTTCCTTATTAACTACGTATCCTTAATAATATTATTAATACAATTTTTATACTTATCCAAATAAATTAAATTATTTACTTTTAATTTATAAATGAGCTAAAATATTGAATAATAAGCTAATTAAATTAGCTAAACTACTAAAAAAATAAACTATTTAATTTAATATCAAAATAACAGAAATAAATGATTGTATTTTTTTAAAAAAAATTCTTAATTTTTGTAGCGGTTATTAAACCGCTACTAATTAACGCGCCTGATTCAAACTGAAATTAACTTTTTGGTGGGAATTTTGAATTTTGTTGAAATCAGTTGTGGTTCTACCGTTCTAGAACCGCTACTAATTTTAGAAATTTCCTATTAGTAGCGGTTCTTAAACTGCTACAAATGAGCAAAAAATTTTCATTTTTCTTTTCCCGCCTTAAAAATTTTCTTTTTGATATTTGTAGCGGTTATATAACCGCTACAAATATCCCAGAAAAAGCTTACGGCTTGTGGCAATGTTGTAGCGAAGGGATTGAACCGCTACAAATAAAGTAGTGGTTATTTTTCTTGAGTAGCGGTTTTTTATAACTGCTACAAATGCGCTTGCAACATGCGATTTAGTAGCGGTTTATAATGATTGTTTTTAACCGCTACTAAATCACGTTTTTTTGTAGTGGATGGAGATGATAACATTGCCACGGGACCGTACATTCTTTGATCTTAACCTAAAGGAGTAGTTGAACGTTAAAGTTTGACCGCCATAGTGGGGTGACTAGTTTGCAATGTTATGTTGGTTATTCTGGAAAAGGAGAAATGAACGTTTATTTGAGCACAAGAATGAGAGTAATGAGGGTCTGAGAAAACATGCTCATGTAATTCTATCCAGCATGATGAAGACAAGTAAAAAACTTGCCGGAATCAACTTACAAGGCATAATAATAACAGATAGGGGGCTACATGGATGTCTCCAGATGAAGGATGGACTAAAGTAAATGTCGACGGAGCATTTGCAAGGTACACGGGTGCTGGGTGCGGAGGAGTTATTCGAGAGGCTAATGGGAAATTTATCATGGTCTTCATGCATAAATTTGAGTTTGGTCGGGGACCATGTTACTGTTGAACTATGGGGTATTCTTCTAGGTTTGATTAATAGTGGGAATTGCCAGAATCATTCAGACGCTACTACCATGTAAGAAATTCGTTTAATGATGCAACGTGAATAGAGAGTAGAATTGCAGTTCATTCTTATAAACACAAATCGGCTAGCCGACTTCCTGGCGAAAAAGGCATTATCAGCTATAACAGGGTTTCACCCAATATTGTATTTAACGTCGGATTTAGCAGACGTATTGGAGCTTGATTAGCATACTCCCACTATGTAGGTTGAGTTTTGAGAAATTTCTCCTTTGTGTATTTAAAAAAAAAAAAAGATTATTAATGGCACGTGCTCTTACTAGAAGAGTTAGCATATTAATTTAGATAGATGAAAGAAACTAGTTGTTTTAGTTATTTATAACAAATATGAATTGATTTTCATAAATAACCATATTTCATCATGATTATCCTTTGAATAAAAACCCCTATAATGTGTGTATTGTGTGTATTTAGTAGAAACACTTTAGGAAAAAAAAATAATTTATGAGACAAATGGATTGAGGTCCTATATTTAAGATCCAATCTAACCTTTAACTAATTCTAATTATATTAAGGATTGGAACTACTATTATTCTATGCGCATTTTTTTGTTTTCCCCTGCTGTTCTTATAATTCTCACTGTGACGTATAGAATATAATTAATCATTCCATGAATAGTGCCCTTTAATTTTCATAATTTGTCTCATCTACTCTTTGATTTCATGCTCTAAATGCAGGAGCTGGTAACTTTGTCTTGGTGTTCAATGTTAGTACTCAACTCATTTTATTTCCCAAGTTTATATATATATATTTTTCCCCAACTGATTATCCCGAGGGTTTCTACTATGGAAAATGAAGGTCTCCATTGATATCTTTTTCAATTTTCTCTCCACTAGGAGTAGTTTAATGCAAGTGATTACACATGTTTATAAATATCTAATTAAATAATTTTCTTGTAACAACAAGTAGTCTTATCCTATAATATGAGGTCAACCACACACATGATGTTATTATGATCTATCAATAATTAAATCTATAGATAGGTTGTTAATTAAAAGGTGGCGTTCATCAATGACTTTGTTGAACGTTTTCTACATTCTTCCTCTACTCCTTCTCTTAAAACTTCATACTATTTTATCCATTCTCCTCACTCTTCTCCTCATTGACACCTCAAACGACCTTCTTTATATATGTCCAAACCATCTCAAACAGTTTTCAAATATTTTCTCTTTAATAGGCTTCACGCCTACTCTTCATATGATATAATATTCACTCCAAATCTTATCTTTTCTATTATAATCACATATTCATCTCAATATCATTATCTGTGTTATGTTGGATAAAACTTCATGTAAAACTAGGTGAAGTTTCAGGCTAGGAGGAAAATCAGGCTCGTAAAAAAACTCACATGATTAGCCTTATTTAATTAATAAACTAATAGCGATCGGCAAAACTGTGGAGTAGAATATAGATTAAAGTTGACATATAAAGGAAACAGCTCATGTGCCCAGAGAACCGAAGATAAGCTTACTAATCCCCAGCGTTTGAAGAGATTACATTTATAATTTAGATGTATCTTTTTCCCCTCGTTGCCCTCTTTCTTTTGGGGATTATATATTAAAATAGTATCTGTTAAAGTTATTTCATAAAAATGATTCCTATTATTACAAATGTCAAATGGGACACCGCTAAGGTCAAGGGGGCATCATGATTGTGCTGCAAGCAGACAACTTATTATAATACACACTGCAAAATTAAAGATTCACCCCTCATATTTAATTTTTTTCTTTCATTTCCGAAAGTTCCTTGGTCTTTTATTTTATTGTATTTTTATGTACTTTTATCTCTTTCCTTTTTTATATTTTATGTCAGATAGCGAGAAGATGCCCTCGGCTGTCCGCCTGTAAGCAAGCACTGTTTTTGTGGAATATTATTTACCCGAAGCCTTAAAACAAGTGTTCCCTAATTCTTTGTGTATATACCCATCAACTTGAGCTTTATCTCATGTTTTATAGTTCTGTGTGAAAATCACTTATTTTATGAACTAGTCTACTAACTGAATATGGTTAATTAAGCTGAAAGAAGACATTTTAAATTTATCTCAGAAAATCATTGTCATAGTTATGATTAATTGATTATGATTCAAAATTTAAATCTCTTGCTTGATTATAGTAAGCAGCAGAAATTGAGGAACTCTTAATTTCAATCTGAAAACTTAAATATACGCTTTGATTATATTCCAACTGAATGGGTCGGCGATATCGTATCTGGTTTTACGATTCATGTGCTTGCCTTCCCTACACGGAGGTGAATGACAAAAATACCCATGAGTTGATTTCAAAAAAAAAAAAAAAAGGTAGGGGCACATAAGAGTCCTTACGTGGACATTAGATCACAACATAGCACATGTACGCATTCTCATTTGTGTGGTCTTGGCTCTCAAATGGATCCACTCACAAATTTGTACAACCTTTCAACATCACCTAAAATTAATACTAAACTTCTATACACAAACTCAATTTCATGTTATACGTGAAATCGTATTAGTATATATATTAGGGATATAATTGCATTTTAAGTTGTTCGTCCAGGACATTTGAAGAGATTTTTTTTAGAAAAAAGAAAAAAGAAAACTTTTGGGTGCATGGAGGAGGTTTTTTTTTTTTTTTACCAGAGCATGGAGGAGATTGATCCGACGATTAAAATATTATTGGTATGGTCTAATCTGCGAAAAGCATTAATGATTAAGACTGATATAAAAGCTCCCCTGTGCTGAAGATGCTGATGAGTTTCATTCATTATTCCACCTTTGAGATTTTTCAAAATTTTTTGATGGTGGTTCCCAGAGATCACACAGTGTTACGCAGGCCACAGTCTCGACAGCTAATGATATGCAATAATACATTAGAATGTCATTTTTATGTCTCAGCCTCGGTGTGTGTGCATTTTTAAAAAAAAAAATATATATATATAATAGAGTACATTATGATGTAAATTCATTCGCCCGTTGAGTTATAGGTCAAGCGGCATTTTTGTTCTGAAGTTTTCACCCACTGGCAATTTTGTTCTTAAAATATTTTTGGGACAATTTTGTCTCAGAAATATCAAAAGTGGAGCAATTTTATCTTGGCCGTTATCTTAATTAATTTTGATCATTAATTGATTAAATATGCTGAACTAACAGTCTAGATGTTATCCATATTATTTTTGTTAAAACGCAAATTTACCTCCGAAATTTTGAATTCAACTTTGAAAAAAGATGAAGTAGATGACACATAGACTTTCGACCCAAATTACATATTAGCAAAAATAATGTAGATGACATGTAGATTGTCAACTCATTATATTTGACCAACTAACAGTCAAAATTAACTGGGATAATGGTTAGGGTAAAATTGCTCCACTTTTGACACTGCTGGAATAAAATTATCTCTTGAAAAACTTTCGAGACAAAATTACCCTATATGAAAACTTTCAAGATAAAAATGTCCATTCATCCTTGAATTATTAGGTCTTCCTCATTCTCTCCTCGTTCTCGCCAGTTCTTTGTCGGGTTGCAAGAATATTTTTTCTATCGATTTATATATAATTATATATAGGGTCTTTTATAAAAGAAGAAAAGAAGCTCCTTAAAAATTACAGAAACCTAAAGGATAAAGAAGAAAAAGAAGAGAGTTTGCACCACAAGGTCCACGAGTATTAGCATTTTTTTTCAACTTTGTGAGTGTATAAGTGCGGCCTAATTATATTAGTGCCTATGCATGTATGCAGGGATATATAACTTGAAATATATATATATGATGCGTCACTTTCTCTTTTCATCTCCTTCTCTCTTTCTCGGCCTTTTGATATAACAATTCTTTTTTTCCCCCTTTTTTCCCAGAGATATAACAATTCAAATACACACACCAAGTTCAACTTTAAAACAGCATCTTTTTCTTGTAAGCTTGACATTATTAAACATCATGTATATTAATCATTGTTTCTTCAATGAAACTGCCGTACAAAATGAACATATTGCAAACGTCATGGACAGACCAGAGATAAATGTTGGGTTTTATATATATTTTTTTAACATTTTTCAACAAAGATCCTACCATAATTAACAGCCAGTGCATGGTCCATATGATTATTAATTAAACAACTGAGCGCATATGATTAATAATCAAACTTCAACCTGTGAAAAAGAAAAAGAAAAATGCACATGCGATGACCATATATGCCGGTGGGATGGTTGTGGAGTTAATGAGAATTAAATAAAAACCATTACCCAATTATTAATTAAGTGAATGAATATTATGGCGCCCAATAGTTAGTTGTCAATTATTAAAGCATTTTATTAAAAGTGGGAGGCTTCATTATTGAGATAAAGATACTTTGTTAATTAGAGACATAGCCCTATGATGTTTAACACGGTTAAGATATTAGCCCTTGCATATGCCTCTACGTATTTGACCTTTATCGCTATAATTTAAACCTATGAGGTTTATTCTCCCTTGATAGGATAGAGACTTTTATCCCTCAAAAGGGCAACTACGGTCACAAAGAGTTCATTAGCAGCCCTTGGTGGACTTCAACACTTTTAGGATAACATGCATCTTTTAAAAAATAAAAAATATGATTTTTACACGTACTAATGGAGCCTTTAAAAGGAAACTGGTTTAGTCACTGTGTATTAATTAAGGGCCTAGGTGGTAACTAAATCTGAAGAGCGGGTGATGTATTGTATATAATGAGAAAGAGGTTATTATTTAATTTTCTTGGGCAACTTGTTGACTGTGCAGAGTGCAGTGAAATAATCTATTTCTGCCATATTTTGTTTGTTAGTTTCAGCTAAACAGTTTTACGAAGACTTGGGTTACAAGCATTGGTATTTTTTAAGATAAGGTTTTTATGTTGGTGAATGAGTAAAATATCAGGGAAAATGCCCCACCGTGGGTGCCAGAGACATGAAAACTTACACCTCCGACAAGACTTATGATACACTGTTATTAACCCCATTTCCCTCTCCTAGCCAAAATGAACCTTCCTCCCTCCCCGCAACACACTCATATATCAACTTTTGTTTTTCTAAAAGTAAACGAAGAAAAAAAACACTTATTGACTATCACTTTTCCGCCATGGGCCCTTTAGCTCTTATATTAATTCAACTTCTTTTCTCAGCTGCAACTTCATTTTCTAGCCTTCATATCATATATCATCTCATTCATTCGCTCTGAACTCTGATATCACAGTAGTACATCATCCTTGAGCTTTGGTTGTTGTTTGAGTGCCACCACACGCTCTTGTGGTGACATATCTCCTAGGAATTATCAAGAAAAGTTTCTGTTATTGGAAAAGGGATATCATTTCTCTCATTGTAGAGGTGGGGCTTTAGCTAAATCTCCAAAATGGGGAGGCACTCTTGCTGCTACAAGCAAAAGCTTCGCAAGGGTCTCTGGTCCCCTGAAGAGGACGAGAAACTCCTCAGGCATATCACTAAGTATGGCCATGGCTGCTGGAGCTCTGTTCCCAAGCAAGCAGGTATGTTTTTACTTTACTCTTCTCTTCTTCTTCTTCTGTGCCCCTCATCATCACGAATTGTATTATTGTATTGTCAGGGTTGCAGAGATGTGGAAAGAGCTGTAGGCTGAGGTGGATCAACTACCTAAGGCCTGATTTGAAGAGAGGCACATTCTCACAAGAAGAGGAAAACCTCATCATTGAGCTTCATGCAGTATTAGGCAATAGGCATGTTTCTCTTTCTTTTTTTCTTTCTGCAATTGGGTGGTTATGTCCTAACTTTCTGGGTTAATCTTTGATGGTCGAATTTTCAGGTGGTCTCAAATTGCAGCACAGCTACCCGGAAGAACAGACAATGAAATAAAGAATCTGTGGAATTCATGCCTCAAGAAGAAGCTGAGGCAAAGAGGGATAGACCCTGTAACTCATAAACCACTGTTGCAGGTTGAAAATAATGGAGATCATCAGGACAGAGATGGAGAGAAAGTTGGAGTAGTTGGTTCGAATGAATTGAACCTCCTGAAATCGGAAAGCTCCAGGTCGGATGGAGCTTCTTCCTACGAGCACAGCAGACCATGTTCAGGTACTATTATTGCCCCTAATAATAAGGCCTATGCGCACGACATGGAAGGTTCATCTTCCACCTCCAAGATTAACACCCCCAATAATTTCATCTCCTCCGATTGTTCCACCAAAGACTTGTTCCTCGACACCTACAACACCACTTCAGATTTCATGACCAGTTTCCCTCTTCACAACATCAACTACAACAACAATCCACCCACTAACGACTCTTCTCGTTGGTTCTCTACTCAAACTCAAGCAAGACCATTTGATATCAATACTACTGAATTTGCCTTCCCACTTTCAACCTCTTCGTTTCTCCCAAATTCTGTCTGCTACAAGCCTTCTCTCCCAGTTCCATCTGATGACATCTCCACAGGTTCCTTCTCCATGAATAATGAATCCCAGTACTGGGACGCCACCGCTTCCAACCATAGCAATAGAAACAGCCCCTTCAACTTATTCCACAACAACACTAGTGTTTCCTATCAGATGAATATGATGGGGAGTCAGACGACAGAAGAGGCAAGGTGGGCTGATGAGTACCTTCATAGTAACCCAATCTTAATGATTTCTGCTCTACACAATCATCAAGCTCCCGAATCCTTGTGCAACGACATAAAGCCGGCCTCACATTTGGGACCTGACGCTTTGCCTCATCATCATCACAAGCACCAAGATCATCATCAGCCTTTACAAACTTCTGCTATTTTCGCAAAGGACATCCAGAAGCTCACCGCAGCTTTCGGACATATATAGCTCGAAAGAGGATTGATCCATGTTCTTCTTAATGTGTGCGTCACAGATTTTTGCTTTTTTGTACATAGGCCTGATACAGCCATTTCTTTCATCCCCTTCATTTTGCTCGTACTTGTGAGAGAGCCAACCCATTTGCCTTTCCCTTTTTAATATTCCTTCTTCTTTTCTTTCTCGGGTGTGGGGTAAAATTGTGTAGAATAAGGATTGATATGCTGTCATGTTGTCTGTCGTCCTTCTATCTCATCTTTCTTTTCCAAAAAACAAAAGAAAAAAGTCTGTGAGTGCGTTACGATGGTAGTGCATTTTTCTATATTATTCTAAGCCATCTCAAATGTTTATTGAGGCACGAGAATATTTCTTCTTGTTCTTAGTTTTCTTATTCTTCCTTTCAGTGTCTGGGACTCGATTGCTTTATTCTGCCTAGAACTATCCGAGCCACTTTTCTTACATAGCGGCGTGTTGTCGAAATTCCACGTTTTCACTACGCGACGGACCTCTCAGAATATAATAATAGGCAGAAATAGCACAAAACTTGAGTTATCCAAGATTCAAATTTGTATGGGTTATTATGGACCCATCTTCCCTTGCTTTCCTTGAAACTTCTAATTTTACTCGAACTCTATATATTATATTATCCGGTTGGTGTGTAGCTTCCAAACTAAACCAGCGTTCCGGACTGACATCACCCCTTTTCCAAGCCTGAAATTAATTAAATGACAATGAAAAGACCATTCTACCCTTGGTTGATATTACTGTTGTGCTCGTCTGTTTGATAAGGAGGAGTACTGGGGCTCAATATATATACTTGTGTATGTGACAATGCATCTATGAATATAGTAAGAGAGGGTCAAGTGTTGTTGAAGAAGGTGTGGTACCACTTGATCGAAATTACGATCCGTACAATGAGACAGTGACTGGCAAGCGAATTAAAGCCATTTGTTTAGCGTCCCAGTTCTGTTGCTCTTTTAACACAACTCTAAACATTATCGTTAACAACGACGCATCTCAACTCAAGCAACAAGTACTGTTGAATTTGCATCGTCCTAGTTGTGTATATAATTAAAAAGGCTGCTTTTTTGTGCTCAAATCGATATACGCGACGACACACCTGCTACTTGCTTGAATGCCGGAAAAAGGCAAAAGAATCGCAAACTAAGCATTGAACATTTATAATTGACAATGCGGGTCAAGAGAGAAGAATCTTAGGATAGAGAGAGAGAGAGAGAGAGAGAGAGAGAGAGGAAAGCGCTGCTGATACTGTATTTGTAACAGAGACAGTCGTACGCTGCCTCAGTGGTCACTGACACTGCCACCATATGATAACAACAGTATTGCAGTAGCATCTCTTCCTCATCACGCTCTTTACTTCATTTGTCTGTTACGTTCTCAAGTTTTTTTTTTTAAAAAAAATATTTTAATTTAAAGGAACAAATGGAACCAAAATTAAATTTTTGGGCATATTTTGAATCTATCCTAGTATATATATGACTGATATTTGATTATCAAATTATATCCTAAATTCACACCAAAACAAATTTAAGAGAAGATAAATTAGCACAGAAAAGTTAGCTTTCTCTGCAATAGTATATAAGCACATGATTTGTTTTTGACTAGAATATACACAAGTACAGGATTCGTCCCACAAAATTGCCCAGAAAAATAGTTCATGAGAAAAGCGAAAGAAAATAAATTGCGCCTTTCCAGTTGAAAGTACAGCACTAGAGCGACATCCACCTCTCATATATTCAAGAAATTTTAAAGAAAATAGGGGGGAAAATCAAGAGTGAAGACTATCCTATATTCCTCAAAGCCAGAGACAAAAAGATTCAGACTACGTCCCTAACATCTATGGTGATCATAGTTCATTAACCCGGACCAGACCGGCCGGTCCAGCTCAGGAACTGGAGAACCGGCCGGTAAACCGGTCCGGGTTGCTAATTAAAAAAAAAAAATTATTTTTCTTTTAGAATTTTATACTATAAGTCTAAAATTTTCAATTTCTCACCGGTTTGGTCCCGGTTTGACCTACTGACCCTTAACCCAGTATCCCGATCGGTTCAATACCCGGTCTGAGTTTTAATACCTTGACGGTGATTCAATGGCGTGTTTTGACTTATGCTGTGTAGGCCAGCTTACACTTGCATTAACTCTTCTTTAAATCCACTTCCTTATGAAATAAGCCCTAAATTCTTTCATCCCAATTTGCTGTGTAGACCACTTCGTGTTTTATCATGGGCTGGGCCTAATTGGAAAGCAACGGTCCTTTTGGCGGGAGAATCTTTCAGAGCCCCATCAAGTATCAACATTGCGCCAACAGAATTGTTTGCCTTTCAAAGCCGATAACGAAACAACAAACACATATGTACAAACTAATTCTGTTTACTGACTCTCATTGAGTGTACGTGGATACAGTGCTCCTAATATTTTTTTCTCCAGACATAGTAAATGGTCCCTCTTCGCACCAACGGTCACTTTTCATCGTTGAAATTGTGGTCACGCCCTCAAAATCCTATTACTACTGTGTAGTAGATTTAATCACAATAGGCTATAGGTTTATTGCCAGCATTTGTTTTCCTCCGTTGCCCAGGGCCTGCCGACAGATAAAAAAATATATCTATTAAATAAGTATTTGAAGTCATTATCTGAACTTTTTAATCAGTGGAGAAAAATAAATTGTTAGTGATACTTTTGGGGCTTGACATTAGGTGGCAAATCGCAAAAGCAATGGATCTGGATTCGTGGAATGGTGACGATAAGACAAAAACTAGAGGAAGGACTTGGTCTTCCTCGTAGAAAATGTTAATTGATATTTCCCGAAAGAGCGACACGAAGAAGCTCTTGATTGTGCACATATATAGTGTCAATGTCACGGAAGCCATTAAGATCGCAATTGCTGTACTAAAATTTCAGATCATGACGATGCGTATGATCTAATCTGATTTTGTGCGTCCTATAGCGCCACATGCCTTGCACTTTCCTCCACCGACCACCCTTGATTTTTTAATGTCTTTAATTTCCTTTTAAATTATCTGCTATATCCTTCAAATGGAAAAGCCTTAAACTTTGGGTTTGTTGTTATTGGATGTGTACCAATATATATAGTGCAGGCTACAAATTAAACTTGGCTCTCGTTTCCATATAATTCAAGGCTGGGATGTAATGATGGTTTGACCGTTTTGCTATTTTAAGCTTAGCGCGGATGCTTAAAGGCTAAGCCACTGAGTTGTTCTTAATTAAGGGCCTGATTGAGTTGGCATTTAAAAAGCACGTTCACGTAATTCAAGACAAAATTCGTATCATATACTTATCTCATATACTGTAAATCACGTGAAAAAATAGCTTCCATGGTTAATCCAAACAGACACTAAAACTGTTTGTAAATCATCCTACAACTATCATATCTCTGTTTTTTTTTTTTTTTTTGGTTTTTAGAATAAACATGATCAGTCAAGTGATTTATGATGGTTTGGATTTTTTCAGTTATCAGCTTGAATATCATAAGATGGTGCAAAATATTATGGCTCAACTTCAAGCCCATCCTGCATATCATTGATTGATTTTCTCGTCACATATCCATTCGTTAGCCAGTGGGATTTTTTGCCCTGGGCAGGATATTACGAGTATATTATTAGAAAAATGGTCAAATAAATACAATCATAAAATAATATATGAAAACAAGACCAACGGAAACAGACCCCCAACCCCAAGGATTCAACAGACTCGGCTGTCTTTGAAATAGGGTTAGGAATCAACGTCAACAGTCAACAATATATATATTATTTTGGTGAATAACAATCAACAGAATATTAAAGGGAAAATCCTTGAAAAAGAACTTTAAAATAGGAAAAAGACAAAAAAGTGATATGAATTTTCATAATCCTATAGAGTGTTAGTGCCTGAATTGGAATTTTTCAAATTGAAAGGAAATTACATGAGTAACCCTGGCAGTTTTTAAAATAAAAATAGTGAGGGAGGCGTTATAAGGGCAATCGTGGGTGAACAACAGGTCGGAACTCTTCATCTCCGTCTGCCGTCATTAAGTCTTCGATATATTTGTTGTTGGGAGCATCCTTGATCCCATTGATAACGAGTGGGACAAGATAATTGAATCGGCGTAGTTGCTAGAGGTTGGGTATGTCGCACCGAGAGAGGAGAGTGGCTGGGAAGTCGGTAGGAGGGACAGTCTGAACACTCCATTGCCTGAGTTGGTCGGAGAGTGGGTGGGAGTTACTTATTTACTGACTTAAGCATCGGAGTGTCTAGTTACTTGTTCTGTAGGATCCTCTGTATATGCGCTGAAAAACAGGGATAAACATAGAAGCAGTAACTGTTAAGAACACTCG
This sequence comes from Inga laurina, assembly GCA_963855925.1. Taxonomy (NCBI): domain Eukaryota; kingdom Viridiplantae; phylum Streptophyta; class Magnoliopsida; order Fabales; family Fabaceae; genus Inga; species Inga laurina. The sequence continues at coordinate 2,768,694 of OY979703.1, read as the reverse complement.
AGTGATTAGAAGAAGTGACGACTAAGTTAGGAAAATCACTTGGGTGAAACTCTTCAACACTCGAGTGATTCACCTTACTATCAGGTAATTGGCAAGTAGAAAAAGAAGGCCAAATGACAATATCACTCGAGTGACATTGCAAGCACTTGAGTGTTCCCCGGCACTGGAGGGTAACCAAAGAGTGATTGGGTCAAGTCTCACAGCACTCGAGTGATTATGAGATTCACTATAGTGAGTTTTAAGGTTCCTTGTCATCTTATTCCAGCATAGCACTCGAGTGATCCCCAGCACTGGAGGGTAATCAAAGAGTGATTGGATCAAGTCCAATATCACTCGAGTGATTATGAGATTCACTTGAGTGAGTTAAATCTTATTCCAGCTTAGCACTACTGCTGTTAATGAATGAACCTGTGAAAGTCTTATATGACATTGAGAAAATGTAATGGTGTATTGATAAAGGTTAATCTCGATTTGGAAAAATGTTTTTCTACTGGGAAAATTGGATTCCAATTACCAAAAGGTAACTTATAAAAGTTTGTATATCACTCGAGTGATAGATGTGGGACACGAGTTTTGTCATGGATAGCTGTTGTTGATGAAAATGTGAAAGTTTTACATGACATTGAGAAAATGTAATAGTGTATTGATAAAGGCTAATCTTGATTTGGGATTCGAGTGAGAAGAGATTTGTAAAGATCATTATCAGGTACCATGCAAGTAACACAGTATTTTCATTTAATCAATTGAGTAGTAGATGTGGGATTCGAGTCATGTCATGGACTGCTATTGTTGATGAACCTGTGAAAGTCTTATATGACATTGAGTAAATGTAACAATATATTGATAAAGGCTAATCTCGATTTATGATTTGAGTAAGAGGAGATTTTTAAATATCACTATCAGGTATCTTCCAAGTGACACAATGTTTTCATTTAATCACTCGAGTGATAGATGTGGGACTCTAGTTATGTCATGGACTGTTACTATTGATGAACCTGTGAAAGTCTTATATGACATCAAGAAAATATAATAGTATATTGATAAAGGCTAATATCAATTTGAGACTCGAGTGAGAGGAGATTTTTAAATATCACTATTAGATAATTTGCAAGTGACGTAGTATTTTCATTTAATCATTCGAGTGACATGTTCAGGACTCGAGTGATTATGGGATTTTCAAGTAACACCATTAGAGTATAGTGCAAGTGATATACCTATTTAACATCATCACTTGAGTGACAGATTCAGAACTCGAGTAAATGGAAGATTTTGTGTATTTTCCTTCACTAGCTGGTATATTGACATTGATGTTGCCTTTGTGCGGCAACACAAATTGAGAGAAAATATAGCAATAATAACGACATTAGGTTTAGGAAAACGACTATGGGTGATCTTGAACTAATCAACAAATAAATAAAATAAACAACTAAATTAGTTTAATTTTAAAAATAAAACGTAGGAGGGAATAAGAAGATTTCGTTAGAGGCATTTTAGTATTTTTAATTTTATATTTTTTATTTGATCCTTTTAAATAAGGGAAAATCCTTGCAAAATACTCTTGAAATAGGGAATTCCCTATTTGGTACAATGAAAAACAAAATCCCTGATCAGTCCGGAGGTAGGAATCAGGGATTGTAAATTTCAGTGGAAATGACACAACTAGCCTTAGAAAAAAGCCTGCCGAAATGCATGAACGGGAAATAAAGGAGGGGGAAAAACATGAGAGGAAAAAAAGGATGGTGGCGGGAGGAAATACGTAAGTTTCGGAAGGCTTGAAAGTTGAAGACAAAGCAGAGATAACCGACGGTAAGTAATTCTTATGTAGAAATGATGTTTGTGTTGTGAATCTTCTATCTTCCTCTTCTGAAATTGTGAACAGTGTTGATGGGTTTCTGGTAATGGACGCTTGCTTTTATGGGTAAGGGGGTGTTGGTTGAAGATGGAGAAAGGTTGCAACTTTAAGGCAATGGGAGATTGTTAATAGTTGTGCGGTGGACTTCGTTGTGTTTGGTGGTATGAATGGTGAAGATTGTGGGTTTTTTGTTGTTGGGGGTACTCTCAGGAGTAAACCGTAATGGATACTGTGAGCTGTGATAAAGCTAAGGCTTTTTGGTTGGGGGATGATGTTGTTTTAAGTGAAAAAAGAGATGTAAAGAGATATTGTGTTGTTGTTAATTGTACAAGGAGGGTAATGCTATAGGGGGTGTTGTTAATACTGAAGATGGAGATGTTAAAATGAATAGTGTTGCTGTCAATAGTTTATGGAAGGTGATGATAGAGGGCGTTGTTAATAATGAGGATGGAGAAGTTGAAATAAATTGTGATGTTAATTGAGAATACAGAGTTGTTAAAATATATTGTAAAATATAACGTGTTGCTGTTGATACTAGATACAGGGTGATGATATGTGGACGATGTTGTTAATAGTGAATATGAGGATGTTAAAACATATGGGTTTGTTGTTAATTGCCCCTGTTTGGCGACGAAATGAGCAGTTACTTTGTTTCATAAACAATAGCTGACAACATTACTTAACTGACATAATGATAAGCGGCTTTATTTAATTAATTATTTCTTTTTGGCATCAGAGATATGTGCCTTACAAGATCCCCAATCATTGGTAGTAGAGATATGCGCCTAACAGTACATGTCGAGGGTAGTTTGGGAGAGTAACAAGTGGGGAACCATTATCAACAATAGTTTTATAATTAACAACTGCATACTCTTGTTTGACAACTTTCTTATCTTTTTTTTACAACTGATAAGATTGTGAACTTGTGACTTCCTGTTACCTCTGAAAACAAGGGGGAATAACAACTTGAGTTTCAATATTAATAAATACACTTTCTTTATTAACAACTTTCGTATCTTGTTAACCAACTTAAAAATTTCATAACAGTACATGTCGAGGGTAGCTTGGGAGAGCAACAATTAGGAGACCATTAACGAGAACAGTTTCATATTTAACAATGTCATACTCTTTTTTAACAATTTTCTTATCTTCTTTGACAATTGACAATTGTCAAGGGGGAAATAACAACCTGAGTTTCAATATTAACAACTATATTTTCTTTATTAACAACTTGCGTATCTTATTAACCAACTTAAAAAGTTTATAATAGTACATGTTGAGGGTAACTTGGGAGAGCAATAAGTGGGGGACCATTATCAACAATAGTTTCATAATTAACAACTGCATACTCTTGTTTGACAACGTTCTTATCTTTTTTTTTACAACGGACAAGATTGCACACTTCTGACTTCCTGTGACCTCCGGAAACAACAACGGGCCAATAACAACATGCATTTCATTAGTAACAACTTATTAGTCTTAGTTAACACTATAAACTTATTGTTTAACAACTTTACTATTCTTGTTTACCAATTTTGTTGGAGGAAAACATAGACATACCCAAGGGGAAATTCAGCCACATTTAGTGTCACACAACGCAGTGAAAGCATAAACATAATTACATATGCTGCATAATCACATTAACATAATAGCATTATATGCGCCATAATTACATTAACATGATATCATAATATCCTTCATAATTATATAACTGCATAAGGTACACCCTTAAAGCTATGACAGTAGATGTTTGGCACCTGCACATTTGTAATGACAAGGGAACATTAACATTGCACTTTACCCTAATATTTCCTTATCAAAACCAAAAAATGAAGACATATACAGCAACCCATTTCCTTAAAAAAACTATACATATTACTTCAATAGGCTCGCTAACTATGAATATGGTAACTTCAGGAAATTTACATTACTATCAACAGCTTTACTTCAAAATATTGCAGCTCCTTATATCTACAAAATGGTTACTTTAAAAGATGATTTTTGCCAAATTCAGTTTGGATTTGGTTTTTTGCACTTCCGTCTAGTATGCCCTGCTTCATGGCATCTTCCACAGTGGTAAATCTTCTTATTCTGGAATTGTGATTCACGCCTACTGCTTCTTGGCCTTCCAGCAGGTTTGGTTGTCCTAGGGGTTAGGTGTAGGTGTACTCTCTACTCCACAAAGTAGCTTATTAGATCTTATAGCAATTTCAGCCGTCGTACACGAAGCAATACTTTCATAGTACCACACTTCATCTTCATTTTCCATACTGGTTTGACAGTCAATAGATCTTCCTTGTGAGAGTCCCAAGGAATTTACATATCTACAATCAATTACAATAACAACTTTTGTTATTTAATAACCCACAACAGTTTCACAAATAACAACTATCATCCCTAAAAATTTGCACTTATGTTTGTGGGTCATCTGGTATGTGGCATACATTATCATTTTCTTTTGCTTCTATATATACATGGCCACTCCTGTCATTGTATTTGTAACATTTCAACTTTTTAAACCAAATTTAACACATTGATTAAGTAACCTACCATGGAAATAAAAAGTTAAAATTTAAACAATAAAAATTTCCATGGTAGAAAGTTCTAAACAATAGTTTAAAAAAAAACCCATTAAGGTAGAAAATGGGAAAACTTAACAGTAGAATGTCAACTCCGATTAATAGAACGTAATCAAAACAATTTGATAAATCATTTTCTAAACACAGCGAAAGTAAGTACTAGGGATCCCTGAGAAACAATTGGACCTCGGACATTCGAAACCCAACTATACAACAGTCCTTCCACAAGCCCAGATAACAACTTATTAAATCTCTTAATCCAAATCCATTATCACAAAATCACAGCAATAGGGGGCTCCGCTCAATAATACAAATATTTATCGAATATCTCAATCAAACACCAAAACCAATCATTTCCAAAACCAGAGTTCACAATACTCAATTTATATAGAATTCTCAAATCACGATTTAAATAATTCCTAGGTCATGGCATTACATACGTAAATAGGAATGACAAATGATGACATGTGCAAGTAAGAGGAACCTTAATGAGAGCCTACAACTAGACTCACCCTCTTACCAACTTCCCTGTAGCCCTACTCATATCTCACCTGAAAAAAATGTAAATATAGCAACTGTGAGATCCAAAGATCTCAGTAAACATTGGTTATTCAGAAATATACATGCAAACCGAGATCGAGAACATACAGCTCGAAAATCAAGTTTAGCTTACAATAATTAATTTATACTACTCTTTACATAAAACATTTAACAAACTAGTTCTCGATTCGGTTATCAAAACCCCCTTTCAAATAGGTTCCAAAACGCTTGAAAATCACAATTCCTTTTCCAAATATTGTTCACAAGAGATTTCACAAAAAAAAAACATGTGTCAACCTTGTTGCAAAAAAATAATTATACAAAGACTTTATTATATTCAAATCATAAATCACATATATAACATGCCAAGCAAGTGATTGATGCATAGATCATCCTTATTACCCCGAACCAACCTTATAACCGCTGACGGGAGCCATAGGCTAACACATAGTCCAACAGAAACTCATCCATTTAACTGGATTGTCCCAAGCTCACCAGTTCTCAAGATGTACCTGGCCAAAGGTGCAGAGCTCAAGTCTGGACTATGGCTCCCCTCCTTAAAAGAATAAAACTAAGGAGGTGTCACATGTCCCACAGCTCCAATGCAATCCCGGCCAAAGGAAAACATGGAAGAAGGGGCCCTTACAAGTGCCATCCACTGTGCACCGAGTGATGGCATACCACGTGGTATTAACTTACACAAAATCTCCCATCACAACTCCACAACCATCCACTTGCATCAAGGCAATCAATCACAATCATGGCATGCATATTCGAATTCCAAATCATCGGTATGGCTCCAAACAATATTGATAAAAAAAAACATTATCTCAATAATCATGAAGATAATAATACTATTTCAACTTAAGGAACCTTAACAAGTGTGTTCATCATCTAAAACATAACATCATTTCCAAATTTTTCCATTATCACACACAAGCATGCTTAAACAATTTCCAATATACAAATCCATGAGTTCTAATACACACAAGCATGCTTGAATAGTTTCTAAGTATAATATTAGTTTCTATTAAATATACAATTTCAAATCAAGCCCTCCATAGGCACAACAAATCCCAAAACAATTTAGTGTATATATATATATAGTTGACAAGTATATAAAAGAATAACCAAAGTTACCTCTATTCCAAGCTTATTATTACCAACACTTGAGTGCTTCCAATTTGCCAACATCAAACAATCTAACTTCAATCTACATAATTATTATACAATTTCTCGTTACTCAAATTGTCATATTCAAGATAATTACATAGACTTAAAGTCTTTACCTCTACCTCTAACTTTTAAATCTCACTTATAATGTCTAATTCTTCATTCTAATGCCAATCCTACCATTTCTAAATTCCAATAATTCATTTGAACTAACAACTAACTCAAAATAATTCAAATTGATTAAAATCCCTAATTTCTCCAACTTAGGGTTCCAACCAAAATACCCATTTTCATTTTACAAGCTTAAACAACATTATAAACCGATTAAATATCAATTCTACCTCCAATAAACTTAACTCAACCATTAAACTCAAGCTTAATATGTAAAACTATCATCTTCAATCATAACATTTCTCTAACAATCAAACCCTAACTCTAAATCTCTCAATTAGTGTAATATAAAAATTCTAAACCGATTAAATGTCAATATTTACTCACCTCTACAAGCTTATGGTTCCCATTTGTTGAAACCCCATATTTGCTTCAAGCCCTAATCTTCAAACTTGCTTTTCTCCCATCACAATCTATACTTTTAGAAAGCTCTCAATGAACAGAAAAATATTTGGGAAATAAGTGTGGTGATTGGGGGATTTTATGGGGAAGAAATTAAGCTCAAAAGCATCTCAACTTCTCCATTAATGGAGTAATGGAGCTACTGGACGAATAGCGAAACAGACGAGGGCACAGTGATGCGCACGATGAAGGAATGAATAAGATGGACTATAAAATAGTGATGTGGGTCCCACATTTTTTTTTTAATTTCATTCTCCTTTAGTCCTTTTCTCTTTTTTTTTCCTCTTATTTTATTATTTCACTATCTCCTCCTCTTTTTTTTTTTCTTTTCCACTTCTACGTTTTTTTTTTCATAACTTAAAAAATTATTCATAACCTATTGAATCTTTAAGAATGGTACCAATGATTAAGTTATATTTATATATTTTTCTCAAATAAAATCTTCATAGCATATAAATAATCATAATCATTTTGGTATTAAGATATTTTAAATACCTTTATTTAATCACTCCACATCTTATTAAGTTATCTCTTTTTTTTTTTCTAAATTTACAGTATGGGATTATTATCATAAAATTTAATCCATTTGTGATAAATTTTTTTATACTCAAATAATTATACGGAAATTTCCCATTCACATAAACTAATCTCATTAAATTCAATTTATTATTAATAAATATACTACTCAAAATTTCCAATCATATTTTATTATTCCTATATTTTTTTTATCTCAAATAACGTATTAGTTTACTCTACACCTCAAATGACTTAATGAATTGCTTCCTAATAATGCTTAAATAATATGAGTAAAAATTAGGATGTTACAGTATTCAAAAAGGTTTTCAACTTCACCATCATCATTTAAATCTATTAGTGTGCTTTCATCAAACCTTACTGTATACTTCATCTCACACATGTTGCAATCAATACCAAGCCATGATGATATCATCAACCTCAGATTTCTAAGTATTATCACCTCTTTCAGGTACGTCAACTTCACATAACCACCATTATATTTAATTTTACCTTTATCATTCCACACAAATTTTCCTCCAACATGGAAATAAAAAAATAGTTCCTTCACAGATGTTGTGCCTTTATTGCATGTCATTTTACATGCCCACCTGCAAAAAAATGAAATAATTAATTAAACAAAGCTGCTTATCATTATGTCAGTTAAGTAATCTTGTCAGTCATTGTTTATGAAATAAAGTAACTGCTCATTTCATCACCAAAGAGGGGTAATTAACAACAAACCCATATGTTTTAACATCCCCATATTCACTATTAACAACATCGTCCACATATCATCACCCAGTATCTAGTATCAACAGCAACACGTTATATTTTATAATATATTTTAACAACTATGTATTCTCAATTAACATCACAATTTATTTCAACTTCTCCATCCCCATTATTAACAATGCCCCCTATCATCACCCTCCATGAATTATTAACAACAATACCATTCATTTTAACATCTCCATCTTCAGTATTAATAACACCCCCATAGTATTATCCTCCTTGTACTATTAACAACAACACAATATCTTTTCACATCTCTTTCTTCGCTGAAAACAACACCATCCCCCAACCAAAAAGCTTCAGCTTTATCACAGAGCGTAGCAACATTACAGTTTACTCTCGTGAGTGCCCCCAACAACAAAAAATCCACAATCTTCACCATTCGTACCAGCAAACACAATGAAATCCACCGCACAACCATCAACAATCTCCCATTACCTTAAAGCTACAACCTTTCTACATCTTCAACCAACACCCCTCTTACCCATAAAAGCAAGCGTCCATTACCAGAAACCCATCACAACTGTTCACAATTTCAGAAGAGGAAGATGGAAGATTCACAATACAAACATCATTTCTACATAAGAATTACTTACCGTCGGTTATCTCTGCTTTGTCTTTAACTTTCAAGCCTTCCGAAACTTACGTATTTCCTCCTGCCACCGTCCTTTCTTTCCTCTCTCATGTTTTTTTCCCTTCCTTTCTTTCCCACTCTTGTGCATTTCGGCAGGTTTTTTTCCAAGGCTAGTTGTGTCATTTCCACTGAAATTTACAATCCTTGATTCCTACCACCGGACTGATTAGGGATTTTGTTTTTCACTGCACCAAATAGGGAATTCCCTATTTCAAGCGTATTTTACAGGGATTTTCCCTTTAAATAATTACAATTTTTAGGGTCCTTCTCAATAAATATCTTTTCCTTCAGGTCCTTCATTTTAGTTTTCCCAATTTTCTACTATGGTAGACTATTGGGTTTAATCTTATCTGTTCGCTATAGTAGTGTTGATTATCCTGAGATTTTGATTAAGTGTATAGATAATCGACTTTTAAGAAAAGGATTTTACAATATGACCTCTCTAAATATTCATGTCTATCTTTAGATAATACTCCATCTGTCCCTATATATAAGGTCATTTCAACTGAATTGCGAGATTCTAAGAAATAGTTAAAATTACTCAAAAGTAATAAATATGTAGAAAATATAAGTTATTTTCCAAAAATGCCACTATTTATGAATGTGAGAGAGAGAAGGAGAGAGTAATAATAAAAAAAAGGATGAAAGAGAATGTATGTGAAATAAATGATGAGAGAGTAATTAAAGTCAAAATAGATAAAAGTGCATTATTGTTGAGACATACTCAAAAATGATATTATAAAAAGGGATAAATCCATTTAAAAAAAGTATTTTATACATATGGCCGGATGGAGTATATCACTTTACAAATCAAGCAAATAAGTTTAGAAAAAATGGTAAATATAAATATTTTAAAACAGTTTACTTAACTTTTTAAATCTGGAAAGCGTACTTATTGGAAGAGATGAAAATCTTTTACCCTCTAAACTTTGATGAAAAAACCCTTGATCTAATTTTTTTTTTTAAAAAGAACCGGGGGGTGGTATTTGTTACACAGTATAAGAGGAATTTTTTGCTACATCATATAGTATACCGTTGTTTTTGTGTAGGAGAGTAGTTGTGGACTTGCGGCGGTATACATTAGATATATTGTTTTCTTTAGATCTAAATTCAGTTTACTTTTTTTTTGAAGTGATGAGTTTTACTTGCTTTATCTATATAGACATATTAAGTTTTGCACTGAAATTTTAAAATTTTCTAGGCATTAACTGAAATGAAATTTTTTTCATGTGCCATAAGTGATAGTTTTCCATTAAAAAAATACTACCTCCGGTCCTAAATATAGGACATAGTTTGTAGTGCAATTTGCACTACAAACTATGTCCTATATTTAGGACCGCAGGGAGTATTAAAATAATACAGAGAAAAAAAACTGTTGGGACCCATATTTCAAAACTAACGGCAGTTAAGTAGATTTAACGGCACTACTAAATCTGCTCCCAAAAAAATAGTTTATGTCTATTTTTACACCCAATAGATAAGTCTTATGGGTATTCTTAGTGAAATTGTTGAATGCTAAATTTGCTCATTCGCCTTAGAAAATATCTAAAACATGCATATGTGGATCCATAACATTATCTAAAGAAATTTCTAAAGGCCTCTGGACCTCTACTAGCTCACTGGTTAGTGACGATTTATCAAAAGTATAGGTAAATAAGAGTTTACAAGATATGAGCCCTAAGTGTGGCAATATACATCAATCTAAACACATAAATAAACAGCAGAGGTTTTACCAAGATAAGGAGTTATCTAAGCCTTCAAAGATCTCCTCGACATTCCCGCACGTGAACTATCACCTAAATATGTTAAAAGTAACAGGGTGAGACAAAAGCCTCAATAATCAAAGTTCTAACTCATCATACATACTAACATATGCTAGTAAGGTGTCAAGTGGGACAAAAAATAACAATTCATATAATATCACTCACATGATCTCATAACTATACAAATTAAATCATTCGAGTCTCTCTTAAAGGAGGAATGGAAACACAAGAGCCTAAGAAGGCTTATCCCAATCATTATGGAGACATACACACAAACCACAAGGGTCTATTCCTTTCTCTTAGGAGCAAAAAGAGGTACACTAGACTATCCTTCTCTCTAGGACAAAGAAGCCACGTAGGCCTATCATAATAAGGACGAATTAACCAAGGAGGCCTATCCCAATAGGGATGAATTAGCCTCGCATGCCTATCCTCATAGGGACAAATTAGCCTAGCAGTCCTATTCCAATAAGGACGAACAATCAACCCAATGTGCACTAACGAGAGCCTTATCATGTGATACTGTTTTTTTCTCACAAAAGCGACAAGGGCCTGTTCCTTTTTCTTATGAATGAAAAGAGCTACAAGAGTCTATCCTTCTCTCTGGAGTGGAAGAGCCACAAAGGTCTATCCCAATAGGGATAAATGACCAATCCAATATACATTAGGGAGGTCTTCTTACGTGAAAGTATCTCTCTCCAACTATTCTCTATCAATCACAACCAATCAACATCACAACAACAGCTCATGCAATATATTTTATGATTACTCATGGTCATGCTCTTGCAAAAACAATAATCAAAGTAAGGCCTATTTTCCCATACTTTACATTTTCATTTCAAAACTACAAATCCCATAAGACAAATTTCTCAAATAAAGAATATATACCATACAAATAGAAAGTCCATATCTCATTTAATGGTTTCGTAATATAAAAATCTCTCAACAGCAAGACATTAGGATCTATGACAAGTAGAAAGTGGTTATCTCTCACCAAGCAAGGAAAGATTACCACAATCAAAGACCCGAGCTTAACATTAACAATCATAAATCAATTTACATAATTCAACATCACCATACTTTAGTTTATCAACTAATTGGGTGGCATAACTAACAACTTAGGGACTTGGTCCCCTCTAGAGTTTCCAATTTCCACTATAGGTCAAACTTAATTATCCCAACATAACTTAACGTTTCTATTAACTCAAACAACTTAGATATATATATATAGAGTGTTAAAGTTCCTAAGATTAAGAAACGGGGAGGGAAATCTCAATTATGGAAAGGAATTAAATACGTTTGGGATGATAAGTCGAAGCGAATTGGATGGAAGGTGGGAGGTGGCCAAAAAACTCGATTTTGGTAGGATGCATGGCTCTTGAATCATGAAAAATGTAGAAATTATGCAGGTAGGAGAATTGTTGAGAGTATAAGTGATTTGAAGGTAGCTGATATTATGATAGCTTCAGGGGATTGGGATTAGAGTATGCTTAGAGGTCTCCTTCTTGTATAAATTCCTCAATGTTTAGAATAGGTTAGGCCAGGTTTGAACAGTGCCATGAATGATACACCAATTTGGAGATTTACGTCGTATGGTGATTTCACCGTGAGATCATCATATTCCTTTCTTTATAACCATAGAAGCTCACGATTTAATGGTGGTTAGAGGAAGATTTGGGAGGTTTTGACATGACAAAAATGCAAAACTTTCCTCTAGTTGTGCTGTAGAGGTCGGCTCCTAACTGGTCTAGAGCTATAAGAGGTATGCAAAATGATGCCTCATGCATTCTGTGCTCTAAAGTTATTGAGGATACTTTGCATGCATTACATGAGTACAAGTATGCCATTTCAATTTGGAATTTTTTGTTGCCGAGGCAATTACGTGGCAAGTTCTTCACACTAAATCTGTAATACCCTGAATTTTGAGATTTAAGGCTGGAGAATAAGCCTAGATTAAAAGGACTGCTAAGCCTTGGTTTAGCAGGATCCCAAGTTTCGATTAAGGGATTATGACTTCAAAAGTGAGTGTGATATTTATAGATAACCACTTTTGGAGAAGATTATATGCTTTGTGATTCAAGTGTGTTGTGAGTAGTGCCAAAACATTGTATTTAAGTTCAATTATGGATTAACATCTAAATTGACTTAAAATAGAGGGAGGATGCATAATGTGGTGATATGGAATGATATGATGTGTTTGATGGTGATTCAAGAGGAATTACCATAATCAGGGGCAAAATGGTAAAGTTACCGACCAATTGATCTATTATCGAAGAGGAAACTCATTGGTAACTCAAAGATCAATGGTTGTGATTGATTGTTATGTGAATAAGAGGGTGGAATCCCATGTGTATGAGCTCATGTGTGCCCTAGAAGAGAAACCAAAAGGTGAGATTTTAGCTTGCTTGGTGACTTCTTTAGCTTAAATGATCATCATTAATCTTGTTCATAGTGATGAGAGCTTCATTACTATGGTTTTATATTTTTAAAATAAGGTGTTTGAGAGCTTGAAGAATTTGAAATGAAGAGGAATCAAAGAATTGGCCTTTGGAAGATGTGAGTGATAACTTCTCTTTGACCTAATTATTGTGATTGCTGGTTGAGTTTTGTGATTTGTTGAATTTTGCCCTAATTTTGTGTAATTGTGAAATGGATGAATTGGGTTGTGTTTTGTGTTGAAAATGGTGTCATGTTGTGGTATTTAGTCATTGGAATTGGGTTGGATTGGATTGGACACATTGGTTACAAAATTGGAAATGTTGTCCATTGGAAGTCTGTTCTAGGCAGTCTGCTTGTGTGGACATTTTGACTAGGAAAATGATGTCGAAAAATTATGAAACTATTCAGTCTTAAAGTTCACATCCTAAGCTTCAAAATGGACATATAAAGTGTATCATTTCGCTTTGTGAGCTGGGAGTTACAGTGTTCCAAAGTTTGATGTCGAAACTAGACTCTGTTTTGGAGCAGTGTTGAGTTTTGTGTAATTCTGGAATTGTGTGGTGATTTCTGGTAATGTCCAATATTTTTCCTATGAAGAAGACTTAAATAGCTTTCATTTGGCTTTGGAATCACTGTATTTCAATTTTTTCGAAATTAGTTATGATTTTTGGAAATTCAACCAAAAAATAGGATTTTTTGGGTCGTGGCCAAAATGTTTCTGACCTGTTGTTGGCCGCAGCCAGTGGATTTGTGGGCCACGACCAACCCCCAAAAATAAGTATTTTGGCACTTCTGAAAGGTGATTCTTGGTATAGTTTCTCCAAACCCTTTAGGCATGTGTTTGGGCTTTGAGTAGCCACCTAAAAGTATTAAATGATAACGAATATTAAATGTTTGTATGTTGAGGAATTAGAAAAGGGATTAACCCTATGTCCATGATTTTGGTTATAGGGTTGAATATTCGCCTTGATTGTGGTTCGATATTCGTCTGATCGTGAGTAAGCGGTGCTGGGGCATACGTGGAAGACAAGTGTAGGGAACATTCCTCTCCTGCATGTATTTGATATTTGTGTTAGTGTGTTAGTGCATGTCTTTGCTTTGCATGATTATGTGTAATTTGAAGCTATGTTTCAATTTATGCTATGGCCATCAGTATGTTGTTTGAAGTCTTAAGCTTACAAATTTATCATTGTGTGAGCATGAGTTATGTGATGCAAGCATGTCATGCATTAAATATTTATTGTACATGCATATTGGTATTGTTTTACTACTGAGATTCTCTTAAATCTCACCTTCCCCTACTAACCTTTTAGACAGGGTAGTGGATCGAGGATGGAGCAGGCACCAAGGGCGACGAGGACTCCTTCAGGTTGTCATTTTGGGTATTGGTTATTATTGTTGGGAGTATTATGTATTTGGATCTCGATATGTTTATGTGGATGAGTATCTAATTTGGTATTTGGAAACGAATTTGTGTAATCCCCATTTGGGAATTTGTATTGGGCGCTTGTGCCCTGTAAGGCTTTGATTAATGTATGGAACACGGGATTGGTCAGGAATTACATTGTGTATTCTGATATATTCAAATGTGATTTATCCGCATAAAGTAATTGTACTCGAAATATGAATTTGAGACCAGGTTAATTGTATTCAAAAAGTATTGTGAAAACTTTATCTTATAGATGGGTTTGAAAGATGTTATTTGATAATTATTGGTCTCTATTTCACTTTAATAGAAAATTTCAAATATAATTACAGAAGGGGGTTACAAAATCAAACATGACTGGGTTGATTCGAATCCTACTCAAAGGTGCATGGTTGCGGGAGTAAATTGGCCAACATGGTATACGGTGGCTAGTTAGCAGATTTGGATAAATAGGAATGCTAGATTTTTTATGATAACTTGAAAAGTTATTTGCAAATTATTTATTAGGTGAATGTAATTGTGGCTTGTTCAAATGGTAGTCTTTGCAAGGAGCATATTTAGAGGGCGAGGGTTCCACGGTGACAAGCTCCTTCAATGGATTGTTTTAAGTATAATGTCGTTGGCTCTTGTAGAGGCATAATAGCTTCTTGTGGAGCGATCGCTCGGGATTATGAAGGGAAGGTACAAGGCGGTATTATATTTCATATTGGAAATGGTAAGAGCTTACATGATGAGGTGTGGGCAGTGTTATGGGCTTTGAAGAGAGCATGGGAGCTGAGATGGCAGAAGGTTGTTATTGAAACTGATTGTTGGGATATTGTTGAGCTGTTGTCATCAAGGTGGAATGATCTTCATCCTAAGGGCGGTCTCCTAGCAAAAGTTATAAGTTGGTTGAAACGAGGTTGGCAAGTGAGTATTAATTAATGGTGCTGCAAATCGCCTTGCGAGGGAAGCATAGACGTTAGACTTATGGCTACATGTGTTCCGTACTACACCTTCTTTTTTGGATAAGTGCCTTAGGGCTAATGTTGTTGTTCTTTAGTCTAGTTTCTTTTTGTCTCATCGAAAAAAGAAAGTGTTAAAGTTTGAACTTTTAAATTCTCAAATCACCCATAAAACCATGACCAATCAATTTAACACCAGTTTCTATTTTCTTTAAAAAAAAAAAATCAGTTCACTTAATTAAATCTTGAATAACTCCCAAATAGCTTACTTTAACAAAAACCCCAAAATTCTAAAAATCTAAAATTCTATTAGAATTCCAACCTTCAAATTTTAAGCTTAAATCTCAAAAATAAAGCATCAAGAATTCAATAATATCTCCAACAAACCCAAGTCAAGAATTTAACTCCAATATAATCGGTGAAAATATCACACACACACACACACACACACATATATATAATTCTAAACTTTTTAAGTACAAGTTAAAATTTTTTAAATCCTTAAGACAACCAATAAATAAATCTAAACTCATAGAACTTGACTATTAAAATAGCTCTACAATCCTATAATCATATATTGTTAAAACTCAACACTTACACTAAGCTCTAATCCAAAAATTTGCTCTAATCACCTTAGAAATATATCCATTTGGAAGAGTAAATTGAGTTAAATAATATTCATCAAGAACTTTAGTGAATAAAAGTGACTTTACTTAGTGATCGTTTAAAATAACTTATTTTTTACTTATAAATGTTTATAAATCATGATTTATGATATATAAGATAAATATATGAGAGAAATTTTTTCTCGATTCACGAAATAAGCATTTATATCCCAAAAATAAATTATTCCAACCATAGCTTAAGCAAAAGGTAGCAAAGGGACTGCTGCTCACTATTCGGACTCCTCTCTGGCCCAAAAATGCGACTGACGCGTGGAGGTGTTTTGAATTTAAAACCCCATATGTCTTTGCTTGGTCAAAAAGGCCGTGGGCCCTTTGGCCCTCTTCTCTTATTTTTTTTTTAAATTCCATTTCCCTTAAACATGCTTTCCCTTTTTATCCTTACATTCATCTCTCTCTCTCTCTCTCTCTCTCTCTCTCATTGATCACGTTTTTCTTTTCATCCCAAAACTTCCATTCTTTTTTTTATTCTTTTATAATGGCTTGTATATATATATTCTATAAATCATATATGAGAAAATAATCTTCATTTAGATAATTACATGGTATCATTTTATTTATCATGAGTTAATTTCTTCTTATAATTATTTAAATTATATGAATAAAAACTATGATGTTACATATATGACATATATTATAATTAAGTAATTTATCTCACTTTTTTACTCTCTAAATTAATCACCTGAGTCTTATATTAAAAATCGGAAGTAATATCATCTAATGAATTAATCCTACAAAAACTAGTTGCAGCTAATTCTCCAGCAAATGATATAACTATAATTTGAGTTAGTGCATGTTTGAGTCAATGTTGAAGAAGCACATTTATATAAGCCGAGATAAAATTCATTTCGCATACTTACTTCATACACTGTCAATTACGTTAGAAAAGTAGCTTTTACCTATAATCCAAATAGACACTCAGAGTCTGTTTGATTTGAGAGGAGGGGAATAGGATGGGGACGGGATGGATTTTGATCCCCTCCCTTTATTTGACATTATAAATTTTTAAAAGGGAAGGGAAAATTTTTTAAGATTTTCTCACCCCTCTGCTCCAAACGTGGGGGAATTTGGAGGGGAGGGGGCAATATTTTGCCTTGCCTGACCTCCTTGCCCACACTTATTTTTAGTATTCCCAAACTAGCCATTTGTCTTTTTCTTCTCTCACGTTGCTTCACCTTCGCACCCACAACGCCGAGCTCACTATCGTTGTTGGTCCACCAACCCATATAGTTCGTCTTTATCATCATAGCATCTTGTTCCCCGTTGCCTTCCTTCTTCGGCACACACGGGCAAACACAACACTCATAGTAAGCAGAATAAGCTTTCGATGTTAAGCCTAGAAGCCATCATCCGGGGTGATTTGTCCATTGAAGTACTCATCTTCACTACTATAAAAAACATTTTTAACGTTCCTTTTTTAGGCCTTTTAACGTCTGAAAATAAGGAGATGTTTATGTGAGTGACGTAGTAAAAAATGACAATAACGTCTATAAAAAAGTGCCACTGTGGGACTTTAGACGTCCCCACTTTAAAGTGGGGACGTTTAAAGTGCTTTTTTTTTAAAAAAAAATTATTTATATTACAGATCTGGATTAAACAATATTTAAAACCAGAAATCATATATCATCGTCAATAAAATTACAGATCTAGTATCTGAAATCCAAAATCTACACAATAATAACTCCAAAGCTGAAATCTTATAGGCAGAAGATGAAAATAATAAGAGGAATTATTTACAAAAAACTTATCTCCTTCTATTATTGAAATTTATTTTCTCATAATAATGAATAGAGAATAGCGACAGGGGGAGATGAACCTCGTTTTTTCAGCGGGAACGTGGTCATGAAGCATGTTTCAGAGTTCTGATCTACAAGCCATAACAACACAAGTTAGAAGATAAAATAGAAGGGAAACTCAAAGAAAAAAGAGAAAGAAGATAAAATACAAAAGATGGTAAGAAAGCATAGCAGATCTGGCGGTGAAAAAAAGAGAGAGAAAGGAAGAAGTAAGAGTAAAAAGGGCATATAAAGAAGAAGAAGCGAGAGTTAAAATGCGTAGTGGTAGTGGCTCTTCTTATGTTTACAGCGATTGGAAGAGAAAGATGAATGTAAAACTAGTATAAAGCTAACAAATGAAGACTGTCAGAAAAAATTTGAATTGTTTTTTACGTCCTCAATTTAATTTAAGGACACCTAAAGTTATCCTTTTTTTTTTTTTACTTTAGACGTCCCAATTCAATTAGGGACGTCTAAAGTATGTAAAGTTACACTTTAGACGTCCTATATATATTGGGGACGTCTAAATTTTTTTTTTTAAATTTTTTTTTTAATGAGGGACACCCTTTGGCATCCCTCATATATATGGAGACGCCAAAGGGAGTCCTTGTTGCGGGACGCCATTGGCATCCCTAACATATATATATATATATATATATATATATATATCCACAACAGGGACGCCCTTTGGCGTCCCCATATATATGAGGGACGCCAAAGGGTGTCCCTCATTAAAAAAAAATTTAAAAAAACTTTAGACATCCCTAATATATATAGGGACGTCTAAAGTGTAATTTTACATACTTTAGACGTCCCTAATTGAATTGGCGACGTCTAAAATAAAAAATTAATTTTTTTTTAAATTTTAGACTTCCCTAATTCAAATAGGGACGTCTAAAGTCTGTAAAGTTACACTTTAGACGTCCCTATTTGAATTGGGGACGTCTAAAGCTATTCAGTTCTCACCCATAATTACAAAAATGCCACCATCTTTATTTTTTACTTCCCTTTTTTAAAAAGGGACTTAAAATGTATATTCTGTAGTAGTGCTTCCACAACCAACAGGTCTTCAATACAAGAAAATAAAAATGGAAGCATTGAAGATGGGTTATTGATTGACGAAGCTGGGTTATAGGAGGCAAGGTTAAGTTTCCTAGATCCCAAAAGAATGAGTTGTATAATTGTAATTTTTTTGACACATAAAATAATTATAATTTTTGATATATATAGAAAGCATATTGTTACCAGAACCGGATTGGATCAGCCATTTTGGGCCAGAAATTGTCCAACACTCCAACTAGTTTAGTAGGTTGGACCGGTTTGATCAGTTCGACCTTCCTAAAATAAAATAAAAAATTAATTCTTTTTTTTAAAAAATTTTATTCAGAATTTCATATAAATAACATTTAAATCTTCACTTCCTCACACATCTAACCCCGAGTTAGCTACGGTTTAACTTTAATCTTACCAACTGACTCTTGACTCAATACCTCGATTGGTTTAGTCGTCGATCCGGGTTTAATAACATTGATAGAAAGTTATAATCACTGAATATATATTATTGTATAATTCTATGTTATATACTATATTATTAATTTAGATAATTATAAAATTATAATTTTATATAATGAAAGTATAATTAATAATGATATTTTTGGGAAAAACATTGTATAGTTATATTTTTAAATTTTAAGTTATATTAGGTTGAAAAAAATAACTTTAATAAAATAAAGGTAAAGTTATCCATATAAAAATATTATCCTTCAGCTTCCCTTCTGAACCAAATAAGATAATATTAAAATCTCCCTCTTTCCCTCTCATTCAATTATTTAAAACAAGATAATATTAAAATTCCTCCCCTCTATTGAACCAAAGAGATCCTTAATGTTTGTTTGAGAAGCACAAAAAGGTAATTTTTAAGTACTTATCTTTAATGTTGTAATAACACTTTTAAAAAATTAAAATAAATATGTAGTTACAACTTAATTAAGCTTCTTCAAATTTAATCACATCTATCTCTCTGGTGCCCCCAAGCAAAAGATTATACCACAACTATGATATCTCCTTCACCACATGCAAAAAGAAATCACATTTGTTGCATTTTTGGGCTAGATTTCTCATTCATAATGTCATATCATGATATCATTTTGTATTTATTTACCTTTTCTTCTTGGTTGGCCGTAGCATATTAATAAAACAATTGTTATATTTGATTGGTTTAGCGGGAAAACGGGATATTGAGTGCAAATAACGTTAGAATTTGAGATGGCAAAGTAATTGAATACTGGAAGTGAGATTGCATCAAAGTGCCCAAGACGGAGAAAGAAGGTGGATTTGTGTGTGAACAGGCGTGGTGAGTAGGTCCACGTGATGTGGTGATGCCATGAAGATCAAGAGGAATGGAGATGGCTGCGTACTTCTCAGATATTGGCAATCAATAAACTGTATGTGTGGCTGGGCTCGGGCGGGACCCACGTCCCTCTTAAAGAAGAATGGACCCACTCCCCCCCTCCCTCTCCATCGCCTTTCTCAGTCCTCCCTCCACCACATATTCCCCCACTCACTCCCCAACTAATTCCCCTACTCACATCATCAGCACACAACTTTCAGCCCTGTAACTTCATTCATTAAATAATCAAATAAGTATATACCTCAAACACAAAAAGAAAGTTCCGATAAAAAAAAAACAAAAACACAAAAAGAAATTGAGAGCGAGAATACAAAACTTGCTTAAACCTGAAGGCATCGCCACGTGTAGCATCCGAACGGTGAAGTTGATCCAACGGTCGTCCAATATCTTTTTATATGTGTGTGTACCTTATTAGTTCAGAGTTTAGGCGTCCCTTGTTATCTTAACTCTGGGCCTTAAGATACAACATTATGCAAAAAATCATCTGAGGAGGAGGAGGGAAATATTATTGATGTGGTGACACCCGAAAAATCATGAATAAGGCGCCAGAACGAAACGAGGAAAGCCAAAAAAATTGGTGGCTAAAATAAATTAAGAAAAATAGCGAAATATCAGAATCCAGGGGATGAGTGGCAATGTAGGAAGACTGGAAGAGAGGGTGAATGGGATCATTATGCCCTGTTTGATACATAGGAAGTGAGGCCGGAGAAATGCAAGTGGAAGTCGAATAATAAAAGTGGTATGTTTGGTGCATTGAAATTTACTTCTATAAGGAAGTCACTTCCATCAAAACTAATGGAAGTGGGTTTGACACCCTACCCCATGGAACTGGCTTGAATTCCTTGAAAATGAGATTTTAGGACCATTATACCATCCGATATTTTATCAATTGGTAACTTTATCCTACTCTCTGATTCAACCTTGACAGCCTCCCCCACCTTCTCTTATGGTGACGGTGAGGTATGGTGACAGCAAGGATGGCGACAGTGAGGTGCAGCGAGGGGAAGGATGGCAACGACGATGTGTGGCGACATCAAAGGAGGTTGTGATGGCGATCTGCAGATCGGTTAACGATCTTCAAGACAGAAGACGGCAAGGACAAAATTTCTCCTGAAAACTTTCCAATCTAAAGAGTCGTTTAAACTAGTTGGGCTTGCGGATCCAACCCGCCCTTCAATTCGAGTCCATCTTCAGGTTCACCCTCTCCTTGTCCCAATCCCTCTGTTACACACACATTCGCCAATACCATTGGCTCGTTATTCACATCTTAATCTAAATTTTGAGGTGAATAATTTTTGTTTCTTTTCCATTATAGTGTCTCCAATTGAAACTTGCTCATGATCAATTGCCCAAATTTGCATGTGGGGTACATCGATGGCAACAGTGGTAATGGCGTGTTACAATAATGACAAGGATGGTGTCGATTTCGTTTTCTTCTCATTTTCTGATTCACATTTTCAACGACGGTGTTGATTCCATTTCTGGTTTAATCTCTATTTTTGTTAGCAATGATGTCCGATTTCTGCTTCTATCTCTTCTTCTTCTTGTTTTTTTTTTTTTTTCAAATTATGTCTTTGATTTCTGTTGAAATTACTATGAAATTATGGGTAGTTTTGTGATGGGCTAATGGCCAACGACGACGCTAGTGGCTTCAATGCTAGCTGTTAGTGAGATTGATGGTGGGCGCCGATGAGACTAGTGGTCATTTATGAGACTGATGGTTGCCTCCGGTGACGTTAATGGAGGATGGAGGCTAGGATTTTTTAAGAGTATATTTGTCATTTCATATTTAAAGCTAATATATTATTAAAAATTATATTCCTACTTCTATAGTCATATCAAACACGTTTTTATCTTCACTTCTAATTCTAGTTCCACTTCCAATTCTACCTCCATTTTTTTAAAAAACTTTTTCATTATATTATAGCAAACGGGGCATTAAAGGCTTTCCTAGAGTGGGATCACAATTATTATCCTGCAACGATAACAACCACGTGGCGTTGTTATGTGCATGAGGTGGACAGAGTTTGGTGCTGTTGGCTGCCTTAACTTTCAAGTGTTCAGCCATTCACGTTGTTGTCGCCCAGGCCTGTGATCCACGCATCCCGTTTCTCTCCTCAGCTTCCATTCTAGTACTTTTTTTTTTTTTTGGCCAAACCATTCTAGTACTATTTTATTCCCTTTTTTTTTGCTTTGTTTTCTTTCTTTCTTTGATCAAATATTTAAATGTTCTATTTCTTCTTACCGTAAAAGTGGTTAATATGCGAGGGGTGTTTTATTATAATAGTACTAGTAGTAACAAGGAAAGGCAAACAGGTGTCGAGGATCGTTGTTTGGTGGAAAATCATGTCAGCTGAGTTGCACGTGGCGGAACAAGCAGCCACATTAGTTAAACATCAAGGGACCGGATTGGGCTGTAGAAAACAAAAATAAACTTCGTCGTTTTGATGCCAGCCGAAACCTAGGCCGCAGCAAAGTCGTCTAAATATGTGTTTAAATTAATTTTTAAAGATAACTTTTATGATTTATGAGGTAAATATGTGAGAGGAATTTTATCTTGATTTATACAAATCTAGATTTAATTT
Source organism: Inga laurina (assembly GCA_963855925.1). NCBI lineage: Eukaryota > Viridiplantae > Streptophyta > Magnoliopsida > Fabales > Fabaceae > Inga > Inga laurina. Next base: position 2,746,010 of record OY979703.1, on the reverse strand, counting down.
GGATAATTACCAAATATTAATTAAATCTCATCCCTCCTCACTGTTCCTTCTTATTGGCTCGTTCTACCTTTGAATCCCACGTTCCTGCTTTGTTGGTAAATATTCGGATAAACTTGGGTTTATTAAACCTAAAAAGGTTTAAAAAGGGATTCGGATTGCGTCCTTTTCCTTTCTTATCATTTTCCCTCCTTTTCTCAATTTAGATCTTTAGATTAAGATATCAACGATCCAGATTTAATATTTTATAAAAATATTAATATAATGATAATATTATTATTATTTTTTAATAATAATATTATTTTTATAATAAAAAAAATCTAGATCATTGAGATCCTTATCTAACGATCCAGATTAAGAAAAGGAAGAAAAATGATGGGAAGGGGAAAGGACGCAACCTGATCCTTTAAAAAGGCACCTTGTATTAATGGGAGTTGGTCCAAGTGGTAAGTGGCTTGATTCCGCTTAAACAAGGTTTCGGGTTCGAACTTTGTGTATGCAGAAAATTCCCATTGGAAAACTCTCCTACCATAGCCAGGTGCATGACGCGGGTCGGATCCGGATATAATCGAGACAAAACTTCGTTAAACTTGTTTTAAACGAGGATAACCGGGCCCCCCAATTACAACGTGGCCCTTCCATTATTTTTCTTCTTTATAATACGCGATCTTTTTCAGTCTTCGCCCCGGGCAGGGGGTACGTGGCCTCTCCTCTGCACTCAATTTCTTACAAAAAATGGGGCTTATTAGTCAATTTCCTTCCTAATCTCTCATCTCCGCGTGAAGTGCGCGTTTCTTCTCACTAAAATAATAACAGATAAATTCATTTTTAATGGTAATAATCCTGAATAATTTCCAAAGGTATTAACCCACCAATAAATCGCCCAGAATAGTTGTACAAAACTATATTCTTATTATGGTCTGTTTTCTCCTGTAAGTTGCAACTTGCAACTAACCCCACTCCACCGTCTTCAATCTTCCTGTCCACCATTAATCTTCAAATAATATAATTGACTAATGTTAATTAATTGTCCGTGAACAGTTGAAAAAGATAGATTTTAATAGGGTAACAAGAATATAATTTTAAAAAAAAGAAGGAAAAAAGCGTGAAAGCGAATCGAGAATTTGAATAAATAGGGGTGGGTGATTGAAGTTGTCCCCTTACTCCTCTTCACACCAGTCTGATTAACACATGAAAAGAATCTGAGACGCCGTTCTCTTGACTCCTCCAGCCGAATCGTCTTATCTTCACTCAAGCACTCTCACGCTCACTCACTGCTTCTTTTCTGTGTACCAAAAGCCAAAACTCGTGGTCCTTCGATCAATTGTTTTTGCTTCATCTAGTAATCGAAAGTCTCTGTACTAATGGCTTCGTATGAGTCCCTGACCTTTTACTGTTCTTCCCAAGAGGAAGACTTTGAAGATGCTGATACGGAGGATGGGTATGATCAAAACGAGCACCCGCATCCCCAAAACTTGTCCAAGCTTTCCGTCTGCAGCAGCAGTACCCTGTCCGGGGCCGACGATAATGCCTTAAGCATGTACTTGCCCAACTTGTCCATCGAAAGTTTCGAAAGAGAAGGTGACGCTGACGAGGAATTCGCTGACGGCAAAGAGCTGCCTACCGCTGGGGTGTCCTCCGATGAGTCTGAAACGGAAGTGGGTGGCTGTTATTCGTTGCCGGCGGCCAAGTACTACTATGGTTGGGACAAGGAGAGGAAAAAGAAGAGTGGCGAGAAAATGAGGAAGAGAGAAAAGGAAGAGGAAGAGGGGAAGGGGGTGATGGTAATAACGAGGCCAAAAGGAGGAAGGAGATCACTGTGCATGGACATGGGTGAAGTGAAGGCATGTCAAGAACTTGGGTTCGACTTGGAGCACGAGCGAATGTTGCAACTTCCCCCTCGCCTCTCTCTCTCCAGTTCCACCTTGGACAGTCCTAGCAGTGGCGCCAATTCCCCCATCTCTAATTGGCGCATCTCAAGTCCTGGTAACTAATTTTCACTCACACATCCTCATCACTTGTCAAACATTAATTTCTATTAATAAATTTATGTTCCACTTATCATCTCATGCTAGCTCCCTTTATTCTGAACTAGGTGATGATCCTCGAGACGTGAAGGCACGGATCAGATTGTGGGCACAAGCCGTCGCTATAGCATCTACCTCCAAAAACGCCAACTGACACCCAGTTTTCCACTCTCTCTGCCTCTCTTGTTTTTGTGTACTGCCCCTTATTAATTGGGCAAGTGCGCGTGCGCCTGTTTATAGATGCGCCCTTTTTCTTTGCAGTGGGAGGAATAATGATTATAGTTTACATTTTGAGACGTCTTTTGTTCCTTTTGGGTGTGTTGGGCTTTGCTCCTCTCCCACTTTTCCAGTGACGACTGATCGTCTGATCCCCACTTTCTGAATGTATATATATACATATACTGTTGTACTTTAGCGTGAAAGTGTTGGGGAGACGAAGGCATACTATATATAAACGTGTATATATGAACAGTGTATGGCGGGTTTGTTATACATGAAGGGTCTTTTGTTGATTGCTTCGAGTGCTTACTACTTAGGATTACTACTACATACCATTGACGTTACTCTGCTTCAAGGAAATGCATGAGAAATAGACGCCAAATAAGTGGGATCCCCTCACTTCTTGCAATCGTAGGATAGAGTCTTCATGTGTAACTCGGATTCTCTTTGGCACTTTAATTTACTGTTTGTTCTTTGGTGCATGCACCTCCGAATAACATGAAACCTAATTAACAATACTTTCCATACTAGTTACTCAATACCTATCTTATCCGTACAATCAAGTGAAACTAGTTATTAGAGTTGATTAAACTAAAATTTGTAGCAAAACAGTTGGTTTTTTAACTATTCGCTCTCAATTAAGGGCAGGCACTTTGGCTTTCCTCCGGCTAAATCTAAAATTTATCTCATACTTTATTTAGCGAGAGGCATTTCAGGAAAAAAATATTTAATGGTCCAAAATGCGTCTTATATTTTACGCCATTTCAAGCATACATTCGTCGAAGCGCCCGATACTTGAGCTTGGGAAAATATATACCACCTCCGGTTTTTAATACAAGATGCAGCTGATTTTTTTATACATCAAATTAATTTATAGTATTTATATTTTTTACACTAAATTAATTTATCTAACTTATAAATTAATATATATTCAAATAATACACAACATATATTATTATTAACTAATTTATTTAGCTTCATTAATCTTTCTAAAAAAAATTAACTGAGTCTTATATTAAGGATAAGAGATAGTAGTTAGTATAAAAAAACATATGGTGGCACAAAAAAATGACCGTAAGAATCATGTAATATTATTATGGCTTGGTTTTGATTTCTTTTTAAGTTGAACTAAAATTTGATTTTTTTTTTAAATGAAGTGGCGATAGGTTCTCATTTTATCTCCGTAATTAATGTCCACATACTATACCTAGTAAAATGAATTATTTTACGATTATGTCTAGTAGTTTAATGAGGTTGATTTTTATTATAAGCCAATGTCCAGAATATCAAGGATTGGTTAATCAAATTTTAGGGTGCCTCCCAGCTGCCGTCGATCACTTCCGCTTCCATTCCCATACCGTCCGCCACATGTTGGGCCTTGACGAGCCCACGAAGAGTTTCGAGGTGCTCCCATTCTCCTTCCCTAGACACGTGTCAACATATAAGTAGTTGTATCCCCAATATCCGAGAAGCTGAAGAGCATGCAATAACTCGATCGATGCGTGTCGATTAAGATTTGGCACAAATATGTGGAGCAGAACAAGAAAACGTTGCACCGTTCATTATTTTGTTGCCGTCTTTCCATTTACGTTGAATTATTGATGTTCACACGTCCATGATTCTGGAGCCCCAAGTCACTTTAGCGTTGCGAGTTGTTAACCTTGGATTCGCTCGATGAAGTGAGCACGTAGCTAAAGGTTTTTGGATATCACCAAACCCCGTTGAAGAAATATATCAGAAACTGACTCAACTTTGTTCTTCCTCTTCAAGTCCATTTCATCGTCTCTCTTGTGGTGTCTTTTTCTTGTTCCTCTCCCGTATCTATTTTCTCCATGTTTATATATACATTCTCTGTTCCTTAAAGATAGGTCCAAGATCGCCCGGTGATATATATGCCCTGGTTACTGTAGGGGTGAACAATATTTATTGAAAGATCTAAGACTAAAAAAAATCTCATCGAGTAGACTTATCGGAATTGAATGAGTTTGCATCCTCAGGCAAGAATGACTTGTCAGTAAGAAATAATGAATGTTACAAGATAGAAGAATGGCAAACACAGTAAATGAGAGCGTGAATAAGTTGAGTCAGTTGAAGACCAGATTATGGCAAGTGTTGTCACAGGGATAAGCACAATCAATAGCCTTGAAGGAATCCCTATCGAAATACCAGTCTCCAACAGCAATTGCAACAGGCTGCGTAATAAAAAGATGAAACTTTTAAAGTGACATTTCTCCCATATAACGCAATTGATATGTTCCAAGAGCATAGGAATATCTAAGTGGGACATCACCTTGCCCGTAAGGAGAGGAGAGTTATCTGAAAACCATAATTCCTGCCTCTCAGATTGGCAATGAGAAAAGCAAGAATTTATGAACATTCCGGCTTGAGCTTCACTTGAGAAGTCTTGCAAGGCATTTAGCATCTGGGTTCTGAAGTCTGAGTCACATACAGGAGAGATCAAATATCATAAACGATATGGGATAATTAAAAAGCAGAGCCACATCAACTGATGATGCGCATATACATCTTAGTTCAGATCAGAAATGACCTTGGAGGAACTGAATCTGAGATGAGTTGCAATTTGCATGATTTGATTTGCAGTCATTCCAAGAGCCGTAGGGGTCAGCTGAAGCTGGTATTAAACTGGCCTGAACCTGGTCAAACCAATAACAAGAATGGTAACAAAAGTACTGCTCATGAAGCATCGCAATTCCTCAAGAAATAATGCTCTAAGTACTGTTGATTACCTGCCATGAATCATAGGCTGCATTAAGTAGAAATAATGGAGTCTCTACGTGATTGACCAAATTCCGAGGAAAAAAGCACTGCAGAGAGTCCACAAAAGTTTCAATTTTGCTGGTCCTGGTAATATCAAGTTGCTAATGGAACGATGTTCAGAATAAAAGAATTACCGAAGTTGGATCAAACTGGCTGAGACAACTTTCAGGCAAATTCTTTTGTACTTCCTATAATACCAACAAATTAATTAGTTCCATATATATTTGCATGCATGTTCTTAACTAAAGAAGTGAAAATCTAAAGAACAGCTTATGCACAATGTAGCAGCAAATGAGTCTTCACATCAAGGCCAACTGATAAACACTCCCAACACTTGCACACACGCGGATGCACGCAAATAAAAACATACCTGTAACTGAACAACACCGGCAAATAGATTCCTCATAGTACGCCCCCCAGATACATCAGCTCTGCATGATTGAACAAATTGTTGATGATGTCAAAGTTTCAATGAAAGTAGCATCATGCGGCAGCGTATATGAAGAAACATATTTAACTTACGCATCAAGAAAAAATCCTGCATCACTCAAACATTTTACTTGGGTAGAGTTTGGAAACAAACTCTTAAACTCATCGCAATGTATTATGGTCGCCAGACCGCCAGCAGAGCATCCAGAGAGGAGAGCCTGAAATTTTTCTGTGAATTAGAATATATAAGCACCAAAAGAACAAACTGTAATAGAAAGTAACAAGTCCTACCTGGTCAGCATTCTGCATTCCTCTGGACATTAACTCCTCAATGGCAGCAAGCCATATTTTTTGCCCTCGGAATTGAAGCTGTGCAGCCTGAAAGGAGAACCAAATGCATGTACCGACAGAATAAGAAACACTGGAATCAAAGAACTGTTCCGCAAAAACCAACTCATTTAAGGCAAAAGATTAACAAAAAGAAACAGAATTGGGAAAAACATGTTCCAATAACTCTATAGAATAGCAGCCTCTGTTGAAATTTGAAATTTTCTTGTGCCATTTCTACCATAATGGTAATATAGTCGAAAACTTGAATTTAACCAAAACCAAAGGGACTATGTTGTTAGAGCTGCCTGCAAGAGATGCGAGCGTGACTTGGATGAGTAGAGATCATTGTCCGCAATAGCAGACTATAATGTCCGCCAGCGCATTGACTGAATGCAACTTCAATAGCTGAGCTTTTCAAACAAAATAATTGTTGCTAATAGAAATTATATAGGGAAGAGTCTAAGAAAATATTAAGCAGAGATATTTTGCTGACCTCGTTCTGACTATCTCCACTGAAGGAAGCCCCATCACAATACCGTACTTTGACCCGGTTCCAGTTGAAAAAGTCTGCGCACAAAAGATAAGACCCAGAGGATATGCATTCTTTAAGTATATATGTGTAGCAATCTCCAGAAGTTCATTTGGAAGCATGAGTAGGGTAAGAAGAGAAACCAGACCTGGATTTTCTTCTGCTTTATTGCTCAATATTCCCGTGAATGGTATTTGCTTTTCCATGTAGTTTGAGGAACCACGACGAGTAGTTTTTCTATAAACACAAGTCTTGATGTTATTACACCATCCCCCACCCTGCATCAAGACCGATTGTAAGGGATTTCCAATTTTCAAAATAAAAAATAGTTTTTTGGGAAATGGTGAGGGAGAATCATGATGAATAACTGGGAGATTGTATAGTATACCTCCAATTCAATGAGCCAACTATTTGCACCAGATCCAAATCCAGGATCCATATGATACCCTGGCAATGTTCCGTCCAAACACACTGACAATATGACAGACAAGTAGATTAAATTCAATAAGAAATCTGATCCCTTGAGTCAGTCTTTAAACAAATTAGCTTGATCTATTCATTACAAACAACTCAGAAAAACGCGCGTAACAATGTCAAAATAAAATCCTTCGCAAGGGGTAGAAACATTCTTTCAGCTGAGAGATCCTAGTGCGACGAATCAAACGCTTAACTTTTGGTCGAGGAAAATCGAGAAATTAATGAACTAGAGTAGTAAAGGAGATATGTAAGATTCTCGGGAAGTCCAGAGACGAGGAAAGGAAGCATTTTAGAGAACCAATGTAATGTTGTTGGAAGCTAAATTTAAACAGCAAGGGATGTCTAAAAATCTTCAATCATCGGTCACCCAGTCCCGCAAAGGATGAAGAACACATTTAGGAGTTTAAGCACAGCGTAGCTTATGGGCGAAGCCAACGACATTGCATGCATTTATATTGAAAAGAAACTTCAGAAAATCTAAAAATCGAGAGAGAGAAATACCAGCCCCTTTAGATGCAGCAGCTTCAATGAGAGTGAGATTGACCATGAGAGCTTGGGAGGAGGAAAGTGAGCTTGCGGTGACGATATCGTTTTCTATGTAAGAAAACACAGAGTGTCCCTCAATATTGGATTCATCGAGAACAAACCCAGAAACAGAGTAAACAAAACCAAAGAACAGAAGAGCCAGCTTCATGTTTCTGCTCATTTTTCCCTGAGCTATAGATTCCAGTGATTTGCTATTTTTATGGGCGCTGGAAAAAGAATAGAGCTCAAAGACGCCATCCGTTGGCCATGACAGCTTATAAAGAAGAGAATGTAGTTTAGCGATGATTGAGGAGAGAAGGCCCTTATCGTCGTTGTCTGTATAATGCAGTGGTGTACGAAAGCGTCGTCACCTTTAAGGCTTTAACCCTTGGTTGTCTTGATTATCTTTAATGGTGAGCTATCAAATTTACTTGAAGGAATCAGCCTACGGCACTGTAAATGTTGGTTGATTGTCGAAAATGGAGCTGTTTCCTTCATCAATGATAGCTCCCAACAGTTATCGTTGTAGTCCCCTCCTCCGTTTGCTTGCTTTGTTTCACTTTCCTACTTTTCTTCCTCACTATGATTAGGCATGAGGCATCTCTCTCCTTTTTGACCTTTTTCCCATTTCTTTGTCCCTCTCCTAAGAATAAGAATCCGCGAAAATTACAAAGAGTGCCCATATTTAACCTTAATTCTAGTAATATTCCTTGAAAACGAAACTTATTTACAAACTGAGAGTAACACGTGGATATATTAAAATGTTGATATGATAACGCCTTCAAATCTTACAGTAACATCGATCAACATAAATTCTTCTTGGTGTTTCGCTAAAGGGATAAGGAAATTTTAAATTTAAATTTTACGTAGTTAAAATAAATTATTTCAGATAATTAATTAAGTTGAATTTAAGTCCTCTCCGAGTCATGCGATGTATAAATAGAGAAGTTACTGGTTAGCCCAACTTAATATGTTTTTTAAGTTATTAAACTGTTGATAATAACAAATAAACAATAAAGAAAGGAAGGATCTTCTCCGGTGCCGTCAAGTAAAGTGAGTATGGTTGAGGCCCCCAAAATAAATAATAAATAAATAAAAGAGTAAGGTGAGCATCTATCCCAAGCCATTGATCGCGGCGGGGATTTTTCGCTCAACGGTTCCTACCAAACCCATCATGCATTCTCGTTAAATGTCAACTTTCAAAAAATAAAAATAAAAAGACATGGGCGTAATTAAAAGTACAATTTAGTAATCGATCCTGAGTTTATATTACAACTAGATCATGTAATTAGGACAGTAAAAGGGTCAAACTCTTGTTTTTTTTGTCCCATGAAGACACTGTGAATTCATGTATTTTAAAAACAAGTATTAATTCCCCGCGTAATGCGTATAATACATATACTCAATATATTAATTATTATTCTAGCTACTGATATTGATTTGTTGTTGTCACAATTTCTGAAAGGAAAATATCCTCTCTAGTTCGCATATAATATTAAGAGAGTTGTCATTACTTTAATATCTTTTAACATATTTTTGAACTAACAAATGTGAGCGGTGTATTTTTCGAAAAATAATCAAAAGTTTGCCTTACATATATATAATGCATTGAATGTGACAATTTTAATATAGGCCGCCAACAATAAATATAGCTTTTACTCTCCAAGTATTAGATTAGATGAAAATAATTCAATAATTTTAACATTATAAGAAATTAAATTAATCATGCATAAAAATCTTACAACATAACTTGTCATCAATGAAGATAATGATGCAATTTAAATTACATTAATGATCTAAAAATCTTAGCAATAATGAAAATATTAAAATAAATAGAATTCACAATGTTCAAAGTTAGACATTTTTAACTCAATTTTTTCATATTATTTTCTTTCACTTAGGGTCATATGACCCCAAGAATTTCTATTAAAAGAATTTACACTATTGCTTGAATAAAAATACAATAATAAATGGCCAGAGCACACACGAAAATTTATATCAAATTAATTAGCACCACAACAATCAAATGAATGATCATAAAAGGCACACATGCAAATGAATTAACCACATCATCTTACATTTGAAGAATTTTGATGCAAGAAGCATTTAGCTACACAAAATACTCAATGCAATAAAAATGGTCCCATGCATCGATTAATTTCTCTCAGGGACACCAGTATTGACATCATCTTTTCTTTCTCTCAGATATGCATTTAGCATGATAATGCTTTCGCATGATTCGACAATTTCCAATTATGGTGCAAATTCATTATAATATAAACCTCTAGATAGAGGCAATGAGATTCTTGACAAATTTTCTATTGTTTTAGAGACAATGTCTTTTCAATTTTGAGTCTTGGAGGTGCTGCAAAAGCATTATGCCCTTCAATAGGTTCAAGATTCCTAGAGCTACAATCATCACCAAGAATCAGAAAGGAAACCTCTCCGAAGGCACACAACGTGAGCATTTATTAGATAGGTATCTTGTCTTTTTAATCTAAAGTATATACATAGTGCACTCTGCACCCACGCAAGCGGCGGAACGAGCTTCCTTGCTTATCCAATCTAAAGTATAAATATAGTGCACTCTACACCCACACAAACGGCGGAACGAGCTTCCCTGCTCGTCCTTGGATTTCTTGCGCGTCCTTTGGACGGGTAGGGGGAGCTCGTCCCATCTGAGCCATCCAGATGGGTCCATTTTTTTTTTAAATTTTTTTTTTTGAAAAAAAAAATATTTTAATGCGTATAAAATCTAAAATAAAGATAATTTCTTAACTGACATTTTTCTTAAAAAATGATTTTTGTATCAAAAAATAACCAGTTTAAAAAAAACAAATATGGACCGTCTAGATTTCATCTGGATGGTCTAGATGAGACAAAGAATAGGCACTGAAACAGGTTCCCGCAAGCGGCATAATGTTGTCCTTAATGGCATTGGAATTTGCAGCACACAATATAGCCCCCATAATTAATAGGTAGCTGACAATAATCCATAAATAAATATATACTACTTCATACATACTCCAAATATTACCAACAGCACTATCCCATATCTTGTTATTTTGTTTCCACTCTCTATCACCGTCCTGAATTCATTGAAGAGAATATTATAAGTTGAAGTTCAAGGCATTGAGAAACTTGCATTACTAACATTAGAAAACACATTGTGTTCATCTTTCAAAATCAAGGATTTGGAGCTCAAGTATTCAGTTAGAAAACATGCTTGTGGGCTTGGCCAAAGAACTGACTACTTCCACGTAAGGCTTAAATCAAATTTCTCAGCTTCTCCAAATTCTTTGATTATATGTATGATTGAATATTCATACAAGATTGGGGGGGTCTTTTCCACTTTCTTATGTACCCCATCAAGATTAAGTAACAATTCAAAGCCAATGTTATTCTTAAAATTTTCTGGAGCTGTATCCTTTTGGAGAATCTCAAGTTGGGTTACAAGAACTCTTTCAACTTGAAGATAAACATTACTTGGCAAGAACATATCATCCATTTATTTGCCTGGGGAAAAAAATCTAAAGAAACACAAGACGCAGTGATACCCCTACATAAAAAAAGAAGAAACTCAATGAGTATCAATGATAAAACATACCAACACAAACAACTTGTCAAAAAAACTATAACTACAGTAGTTTCAATAACTACAATCTGATTATTGCCACATTGCATTAAACAATGTTGCTCTCACAATGAACATAAGAAAAGTAACAAATTTAGAGAAAGTATCATACAGATATAATTCTTTCCATTGCTGTTGAGACATTACCTGACAAGTTTGATTTAAGAGTGAATGAGTTTTACTCTTCTCTTTTTGTGAACAACGCTCCTACTGAATTCACAAAAGAGATCTAATGCTTCCAGCTAGCTATGGTGTTTTAACAAAACATTCCAGTAGCATTTCGCTTAGTAACATTCCAAGAAATATAATAGAACGAAATTGTTAGATATTTACAAAAACCAGAATGTCAGTTAGAATAATTGGAACCCATCTTATGATGATTTTTTATATCTCACAAAAAAATTAAAAAAAAAAAGACTGTATGCATACTTCGGAAACTACAAAGTTCCTAGGTTAAACAACTGGTGGCAGAAAAAATGCATGAAAGGGAAGTGAAGGAAAGCACCAAAACCCATGGATCTCATTACTCTTGAATGCCATAGGCAACACTATCTTGACGAAAGAAGCACAATACAAAGCTCAAACCTGAGCCTAACAACAAAGAAAATAAGAAAAATATGATAAAAATTTTTCACAATGGGAAATGAAAACACCAAGAAACAGAGAAGAACATCCAACAGTTTCTCATAGAGAATTTCAATATGATCCAAGAAAATTCAAGTTGCACAATAGAAAACAAAGTAGGAGAACGCGTTGATGAGTACAACAAAATCGTTCAGTAATTAAGCAAAGCACAACGCATATAAAAGAAAAGGAAAATTTTTATTAAAAAAATCCCACAGTACCTAGATGCTAGAAGAAGAACCAACCGAAAGCCATGTGAAGAAGCAAACCTCAGAAAATGAGCTAGAACATAAAAGCTCCACTGGAGACGCAAAGATGTAAAAAGGAGCAATTGAAGCTCTAAATGCATCTAGGTCAGATTGGAGATCCCAGCGTTGACGACATGTTCGATGAGGAAAAGAGAGATGAATAGTGAAGAGGAACATGAAAAGCCTCCGCAAGCATAGATGAAGGGCATTTGGAGAAAAGTAGACTTTGAAAGTAGGGCTGAGCAAAGCACCCGCAACCCACCCGTCCGCCCGTACCCCGGCTAATTTTCCCCGTTTGGACCCGCCCAGAATTGGGCCCGTAACGGGTACGGGTTACCCGTACCCATTTATTAAAAATGGGCAGGTAACGGGTTAACCAACGGGTTACCCATTACCCGTTTAATACCCGTTAGTTTTATTTAGGTTAGGCCATCATTGATGTTTTGACTTTTAATTGTTTTCCTTTCCATTCGCTGATCCCATTCCCGCGCGCCGTGCCATGAGTCCGTGACTCACTGTCACTCACTCAAGTCTCAACACTGAATCTGAATCTACTCTCGTCCAGCACTTATTCTCGTCTCTCAGTCAGATCGCTCTTCTCGGCGCCTCGCCTAGTCGAGTCGTCACCCATCGCCGTCGGCCAGTCCCGCAAGCCCCAGTCCCCCCAAACCCCGATCACTGTCCTCGCCTCGGCTCGTCATTATCATCGCTTGTCAAGGCCTGCTACCGACCGAGGAGAGGAGAGGAGTGTCGTCGCTTGCAAGGTCTCGCCGTCGTCGCTCTTCAAGGTCTCACCGTCGTTGCTCGTCCGTCCGACCGAGGAGGTCTCTCCCTCTCTGAATTCCTCTGCTTCAGCAGCCTTCAGGATTCAAGTCTTGAGTCGTGAGTCTCCCATTTGGATTTACTTCTTCGGTAGGATTTCCACTTCTCACTCTCTTTGATTTCTGATTTTTATCTTTTGTGTTTTGATCTAGCATTGTGTTTTCGATCTGCTTTGGGGTAGCAATGTGAATCTGTTTTAATGTGAATCTATTTTGATCTAGCATTGTGTTTCGATCTAGCATTGTGTTTTATTGTGAATCTATTAATGTGAATCTGCTTTGGGGTGAGTCTCCCATTTGGATCTGCTTCCTTTCTCTTGTCCTGTGGTTTTTCGGTTGAATCAACATCATCCTTGTCTTATTTGGGTCTCTGGTTTGTGATTGGATTTCAATAAACTGATATTTGTGGTTAAAAGTAGATAGTATGATATGATTCATTTAATTTTGTGGTTAAAAGCAGACAGACGTCCTGACTAGTGACTATAAAGCTTTGATTCAGTTGTTCTGAGTTGACGATATGCAAATATTGATTATTATGCTTAATTTTTTTTAACATAAGATTATTATGCTAAATTAAGGGGTTAGACTTGCATACAAAATTTATTGTTCTGAAGTATCTAAAATTCGTTTGAGTATTTATGTGCAACATGTTTCCAGTAAGTGCAACTCTTTTCATGTGTGCAACCTATCCATTTTTTTTATATTATGCAACATATATTTATCATGGGTAAGATAGAGGATATTTATCATTGCCAAAATTTTCAATAGTAAGCTTTTATCTTCAAGTTGTTGATTTGTTTGAGAAGGTCAAATAGGATGGCACAACCACCAATTGCACTTGAAAATGTGGATGATGAACCTGCGACTGGACTAACAACAGCAAGAATAACACAAGATAGCACTAATGTTGAGATTCAAACCAACGATGAGGGGAAAACAGAAGAAACACGACCTAGGAAAAAAAGGAAGGACTCATCTGATATATGGATCCATTTTACAAGGCTGCCACTAGCAGAAACCAAAGGAAAACATAGGTCTAAGTGCAACTATTGTGGATTAACTTATGCAAGTCATCCTTCACAAGATGGCACTAAACAATTATGGAGACATTTTGAAAAGTGTCCAAGGAATCCTAACAAAGCAAGTAAGGGCCAGAGCTTGTTCGCGGCTACAACAAATCAAACATTGACTCATCACTTGTTCGGTCAAGAACGAGGCAAAAAGGCTGTTGCTAAGTACATCATAAAGGATGAGGTGCCTTTCCGAACTGTGGAAAAGGAGGGTTTTACAGAACTGTTGCAAGAGTTTCAACCCAAATTTCAAATGCCTTCAAGGTGGACAGCCGCTAGAGATTGCTACAACATATATCGAGAACAAGCAGATATCTTGAGAAAATACTTCAAGACTTCGAAAGTCCGTGTGTCCTTCACCACTGATTGTTGGACATCTGTACAACAAAACAACTATATGTGTTTGACTGCACATTGGATTGATGAGGATTGGATTTTACAGAAACGCATTCTTAATTTTTGTAAGATTACGGATCATAGAGGGGAGTCAATTTCTAAACAAATTGAGGATTGCTTATTTCATTGGGGCATTGACAAAGTGTTTACAATCACAGTTGACAATACTTCTGCCAATGATTCTGCAATTGCAATTTTGAAAAAGCGTTTCAAGAGTTGGGATGGTTTGGTTTGTGATGGAGACTTTTTGCAAATGCGGTGTGCTGCTCACATATTAAATTTGGTTGTTTCTGAAGGTCTCAAAGAAATGAACAAGTCCATTGAGCTCATCCGACATGTAGTAAAATTTGTTAAATCTTCTCCATCAAGGAAGCGTAAGTTCATAATACTAGCTGAAAGGGAGCGAGTTGAATCAAAAAGTCTACTTACCTTGGATTGTCCTACGAGGTAATTTATTTATAATTAGTTTGAATGAGCTTTGATATGAATCTATTATTATGTATTGATAATTGATGTGCAATTGTGTTTCATTTCTATGTTGTGATTAGGTGGAATTCAACATATCTTATGCTTGAGAGTGATGTTAAGTTTGTCAAAGTTTTTACTCGGATGGAAGAGGAGGATGAAGAGTACAAAGAATACTTCAAGAAAAAGGTTAAGGTAGGGTCCAGTCGAGATACTTATGCCTTGATTGATTACCTTGAAGGTTTTGATGATGTATCTGATGATGCAATTACAAGAAGGACAATAGAACCTACCATTTTACCTCCTAGTGCATATCATTGGAGCACTGCGAGTGAGTTTCTTGGCTTCTTAAAGTTGTTCTACAACATGACATTGAAGTTTTCTAGATCAAACTATGTTACAAGTAATACATGTTTCCGGTACATAGTTGCAATTCAGACAAGCCTCAATGGAAGTGCAAGTAATTCCTGCTCTCTCTTGAATGACATGTCAATAAGAATGTTATCTAAATTTAACAAATACTAGGGAGCAGCTGAGAAAATGAATCCACTTTTGGTTGTGGCCTTGATATTAGACCCTAGATATAAATTGACATATGTCAAAGTCGCTTTTGCTGACCTTTTCCATGAACCAACAAAGTGTGAAACTATGATGAGGAAGATTATGGGTGTGATGTATCGTTTATATGACCATTATTCAGCTAGTGTTCATCTTGGTGAAACTTCTGGATCTCAACCATCAATGGAACAAGGGGATAATAGTGGTGGTGGGAATAATGTTCCATTACCGGAGTTAGAAGTTGAAGTGGCCTTGTCATCTGTTGATGCTACATATCAAAAGTTTTTAGCCAAGGCAGATGCAGAGAGTAGCGTAGAGAAACTTTCAGAAGTGGATGAATACCTTCGAGCTGAATTGGTTGGCTATCGCGATGCAAAATTTGACATCTTGTCATGGTGGAAAGGGAATGCTTCTAAGTATAAAGTGTTAAGCTTGATGGCATGTGATTTGTTAGCTATCCCAGTTTCTACAGTTTCTTCAGAAGCTGCCTTTAGTACGGGTGGTAGAGTATTAGATACTTTCAAGAGCTCTTTATCCTCAAGGATGGCTGAGGCACTCATATGTGCACAAAATTGGCTATCAGTGAAACCACCCAACTTGAATGACTTTGATGTTGATAATTTTGATGAGACTGCAGCTATTATTATCGGTATCTTAATTTGCATTCTCTATTTTCAATAATTAACGTTTCATTTCATCTTCTTATTAGTTAATATTAATACACATTGATATCTTTGTTCATTTTGTAGAGGAAGATGCAAAAGCAAAGGGAGGAGGTGAATTGACAAAAAAATGAAGATTTGCAAACAGGGTCCTCAGTCCTCACCTTAGCATATTAGCATTAGCAATTTAGCATGTTATATTGCTATTGTTTTGTAGCTTGTGAATTTGTGATCATTGAAGTTTAAACTTCATAGCATATTATCATTAGCAATTTAGCATGTTATACTAGTATTTATGGCATTTCAACAGGTATAAAAATATGGACATTTTATGTAGTGTACTAGTATTTAAAGACTTAAGGTATGTTTATGTAGTATACTAGTCTTTATGACATTTTAGCAGGTCTAACCGTCTAAAGGGCAATATCATTGGCAAAAAAAAAGGGGCAATATCTCAAATTCTCAATATTCTGAAAGTCCAAAAAGTATAGACATTTGAGTTCTAATAAATTCTGTCCTTCTGCCTTCTGGAGGGCAAAAAAAAACTAGAATTGGGCTGTCAAATAGGCTCCCATTCTAGATGGCAAAAAAAAAACGAACTGGGCTTTCAAATGGGCTCCCTTTGTAGAGGGAAAAAAAACTGAACTGGGGCTATCAAATGGGCTCCCTTTGTATAGGGAAAAAAAAATTGAACTGGGCTGTGTGAACAAGCTCCCTATTTTGGAGGCAAAAAAAAAAAAGGTTTTTTGGTTAAACGGGTTCCCTGGACCCGTTTAACCCGTACCCGTTTGGATACGGGTTATACGGGTTAAGTCATGGGTACGGGTCAACCCGTACCCGCGAAACTTAAACGGGCGGGTCACGGGTGGACCCACGGGTCAGACCTGTCCGCCCGTTTCTCACCCCTATTTAAAAGGATAAAAGAAGAAAGGCGGAAGATTTCAAAATTTAAAACTCAAATCAACTACCTAAAAATCCGGGCACAAAAATATTATTGAAGAAGATAGAAGACAATTACAAAAGTGAGGCATAAAGCCATATGATGAAGTGGAGTTCTGACACAAAGCCAAATGCAAGTTAACACTGTTTATATAAACAATGACATGTGAGAGAAGCCACCGAAGAATATGGTTTGGCCTGGCTCTTTGAGGGGATATTCCATACCAACAAATACCAAATTTTTGGTAAATAGACATATACTGGATCTTAAACCTTAAGATTTTAGCACAGAAAATAATAAATACGATTAACATCTTTTGAAATGGGGGAGATTCCCTTTTACAATATCCTTTGAGTTTTGACATGCAAAAATAAATTAACAATTCTCCCAATAGGAGGCATGTTTGTATTGGCGCTGAGATTGTTTATAAGCTGTTTTTTACGTAAATCGAAATAAAACTCCTCTCACATAATTATCTCGTATATCGTAAATTATGATTGAAAATCTGCTTTTAAGCATTCTAATCGTTGTTCCAAACGAGCGCTTATATCTTGAAACGGGGGAGATTCCCTTTTATAAAATCTCTTGCAATCTTCTCTTGTTTCTAAATTTTTTTTTTAAAAAAAAAACCCTCTTTTATTATTTCCCATTTCCTTTCTTTTTTTGACAAAATTACTTCAATAAACTGCACAAAGTTCATTCATTAATTAGTGAGTGTTTTTACATTAAAGTTGTTCAACAAAAGGTATTTCCAGCGAAACACTGTCAACTACTGGAATATTTATTATTTTTAATACAACAAGCCAACTTTCTTATTTTTTGTCAAATGATTAAAAGATGCCCGCAGAGAAGAATAAGAACGGAGGGAGCAGCATTTTACAATGCACTATCTGTGGGTTCGCATGCCGTGCTCATGCTCATCCCTCAATTTTGGGGTGGGGATATTTTTTTTTCATATTTTTATTTTTTTAAATTAAATTATATATTACACTCTGAAATATTTTGTTACCTAATATCTTAATTAATTTATAGTTCTGTATTTAGAAATATTTTTCCTACAATACCATTATCCTATACATTTTTCCAGCAACACCCAATGTCTGAAATTATTTTTTAACACCTAGTATCTTAAAGCAATTAATTTTTAGTGCATGGAGTATTTTTTTAAAATAAAAAATATATATCCTTTTATTTGACGATGATGAGCAGGGAACGTGATTCACCGTCTCATGTCACTGAGCCATATAGCATGATACCTTCCCCTGCACTCCTCCTAACCAAGCAAACAAAATATCTCGTCACTGAGCAAGAATTCACTTGTCAGCGTTGTTTCCCATCTGTGGGTCAGATTTTTGGACGGATTTCTAGTTTTTTTTTTTGTACAAAATTTTTAGGAAAAGGGTTGGGCTCACCCACAATCTAAGGGTAGGGTGAAGTCTCTCTTCCTTCTAAATCATTTTCTTTAACACAATTTTTGACTGATTTCAATCAATTTCGGGCCAAATCCGTTTGTAGCTTGGGCTAATAAATTGCTGAAGTGCCACATTAATGGGCTATTATGCAGTTATTGGGCTCAATAGTCAAAACTATTAGCCCAACTGAGATCTCGTCGGGAAATCTGTCTTTCTTGGCCAATATAGATTATTTCACCCAAAAAGACAGAAACATGTCACCATATAATATAGAATTTTAAAATTCATAAGAATCTATATTTTTTTGCCAACTCATAAAAATCTATACTATTCATTGGTTATTAGTCATAGGCTCATAGCGCGGCTAATCTTAAAACTTGTGTGAATATAAAACATTAAAACCCATATAGTCTGGTAAGCCTCCCCCCCCCTCTCTCACAGTGATCTTTTCCTCTGCCCCTCTAGATCCTTCTTGAGGCGGTAAGAGCCTCTTTCCTCGTTTTTGTGCGAGTTACAGCGTCTCCCTCCTCAATGGTCTCTACTGGTGGAGGGAATGTCCGTCTTTTCTTATTGGTTTTATGGTGTTGGGTGTTAGTGGTGGTGTTCTTTGTTTCTCAGGTAATAAACAAGTATGTGGAATCTGATTGTGACACCTCTCGGTTGGATAGTAGCTTAAAAGCTGATAAATTATATCCCAATTTGGTGGCTCGGATTTGTGTTTTTGGTGAAAGGATTTTGTCGATGGTCACTGCTGTTAGATTCTCTACCCCTTAGAGGACCGTTGTAAGGTTTGTTCGATGGTGGTGAATCCAAAGTTCTAATATTGGCCATATGCATCACCAAGAGGTGTTGTTTTGTGGGTGGTTGACAGTGAGTTCTCTTCCTGCTCCGGTGCCGAATTTGTGCTGAATGTCTGTGGGTATTCTACTTGTATGGGTTCTCTCAAAATATTCAAAAACTATTATTGATGGTTTCTTTGCCTATAAAAGTAATGGATCCTTTGGAATTGGTTCCTTCGAATCACCACCTCTTACTATGGCGTCATTGCTGGTGACGGCAATCTCCTTTCTACAGATGCCGGTGAAGAGACGGTGCGCTTTTTTGATAATCTTGCCAGTAAGTACCCCCATTAATTTGACTATTATTAATATTAATGTTGTTGTTGTGGTTAGAGTTTATATTTTAGACCTTTAGTTTGTGAATTTTTTTTATTCTCTTGTTGGATTACTTCCCTATCTTTATAGTAATGAAAATATCATTATATCTGATTAAAAAAAAACCCATAACCTGGTCACATGTACTATCTTCTTCTGGTTCAGTATAAGTAATCATGGGTCCGAGAGCATTCAAAATAAGTATCTTTAGGAAGGAAAACTCATCTTGCATGCTTATTTTATATAGCACAAAATAACATAAAATGAGCTGATCCAAGCAACCACTAGACAGCTCTCAACATAATTACTACAGCTTGTTGCAAGTGTAATGGCATAGATTTTGGCTTGGCACAAAAAAAGTATAGATTTTGGGTATTATAAGAAGTTTAGAAAATGAGTTTTATGATTTATGAATTATAGATAATACAATGTCTTAAAAAAATTGTTTTTTTCCCTTAAAAATGACGACGACGTTTTTCTACAACTAAACTTATTCATTTCATAATTAATTGATAATTTGACATGACGGTGTTTCAGAAATATAACATTAATATTCCCTGAGAATAATTTCAATTCTGCCATTCATCCTTATTGACAATAAATACGTCTCTTGTACTAATGACTTGTAGTAGCACGAAAACCTCTTTAGAAGTAAGAGGTGGTGATTGGACCTCGCTTTATAATTGAAGCATGACTGTAATTGGGATAAAACAAAGGAGAAAACAATATTGGCATGAAACAATTTATTCAAACTTTTTTACTAATTAACACTAATTAAAACTGTGAGGAACCAAAAACAGTGAATCCATAAATGCAAGATGTCAAGCGTAGACGTAATGCTGGGTGGAACCAATTACAGGGAATCAAACAGATGAGTCGGAAATTAACTACAAGTGCTCGAGTACGTTTCTGGAGAATCCTTGTATGAAGGCACTAGCGAGTGAGTCAGGAAGCGAACAATGAGTAAAAAAATAGAGCCTAGTGGCACGTGGGAATCCTAAAAGCCTAGCTAATTCATGCATACAAAGGAAGACCATGTTAATGGATATTGGATATTTACCCAACGAACGAATAAAGCGTGTAGGTAGGACGAATATTTTGCCAATACCGCACTTTCATTTTGCAACTTTAATTATCGCCTACAACTCTGAACCAGCATCTTTAGCGTATGACTTATTCCACTTTCTGGGCATTTTGGACACAAAATGGCATCTGCCCTTTGGTTGTTACAGGACAAAGCACTTACAGTATCTAAAATCATAGATAATAGCGATATCAACGTTCATATTAAAACAGAATAAACCTCACTCTTTGTGAATCCCGTCTCTTTGATTATGCCACCTTTTCGTTGGGGAAAAGAGAAAAAAGAAAGAAAGATTAATTATGCCACCTTTTCTCTTGCCATGAACACTCCATCGGCTGGGTCATGGCCTCAATTTTTCTTGCCTCTGTCCCACCCAACCATTAATCTTCCATTGTTTCAACAGCCTAATGCATTCATTCAATCATATAAATCCCAACTCCTAATTAGTTAGCGGGCTTCATTTAATAACGCCATAATTTGATATATGAGGACAAGAAAAACAGAGCACCTATTGGATGCTGCGACGACAACGACCGACAAATTCCATCAAATTAAATATTAGAAAAATAACAATGCTCTTCCGCCTCAGACTCAAAAATCTTTGAGCGTCATTTCGCACTTTCACCCCAGTGGTGGGGCCCTTCAGTCTTCATACACATTGTATAAATTGATGCTGCCAGGCCCCTACCAATTCATTCATCTCAGCATTCCCGTTCATTCAAACAGTTCATTATCAACACAGGTTCGTTGCGTTTCGTTTCTGTTTTACTTGTTCTTGCTTCGTCATTGTCCACTTCGCCTTATTCTATTAGCAGTTTATTTGTGGTTCACATTCATGGCCATGCTTCATGCATTGATATCGACCTAACCCTTGAAATCACTCAACACTGCTCTGTACTTCTTCATCGGTTTAAAGGTTTCATGAATATCATCTGATCAGTTCTGCTGAACTGCCATCTTAAATTTTTGCGATCCTTGTAGTAGTGGTGGTGGGAAATTCATATTTTGGAAAAAGTAGAAAATGTTTTCTTCGACTGGATAATATGTTAACCACTACGCTACTGCAAGTAAGGTTACTCTCTGAGTTTCCCAGAAAAAGAGTACCGGAGGAATGATGCAAAATTAGTGTTTAATCGAGCAGGCTTGTGTAGAAAGGTGATTTAACAAATTTGTTGAATTTTGATGCAGGAATCTGCAAGATGGAAGCAGCTCAAATGACAGGTGGATCCAAGTACGAATACTTGCTATTCGGTATGCTCAAGGCAACCTAATTAATAATTTGATGTACTCTTTTTATGTCTCATCAGAGTATATGCCTTACAGCCTCAGTAGTTTTGCTCAAAATTATCATTTTGTGGCTCATGATCATATCTTGAGCAAACACTTCAATGGTTTACAGAGAGGAAAGTAGCAAAACACTCAACAGTCTGGTAAGACTGCCTGTGAATTAGGTCACTAGGTAGGAATCAAGGGGCGAGGGATATGGGGGCAAAAGAAGAGAAGAGTTCAAAGGTTTTCTATTTTTTATGTTTATTTGAAAAGAAATTAATATCGTCTTGCTTCAGGGCATTTGCGGTTGAACTTCAAACTGGTGAGACTTCAAGGGAATTGGGATTTTCAGTAAAACTTTGATTTCCTTCAACGTCTTCCTAATAACAGAGATGGATATGATGCAATAAAATCTTTTACACACAGTATTGAATAATTTTTTAGAATTGAATTGAAGTTTAAATTTTCGGTAGAATTATTTATGCATTGATGTACAAAAAAAACAGAAATTCTCAATTATTTACTAACAAAAGTAAATATCTTCCCCAAGCTACTTCTACCTTCCACTCATCTCCATTAAAACACTATTTGAATTTTTAGTTACTGTATATCAAAAGAGATAAACGAGGGAGTTATTAATGTATAGCTCCAATTCTTTTTCTACAGATATGGATGACACCCTCTATCCAATGAGCTCAGGTCTCAATCTGGCATGTCGGAAGAACATACAAGGTACACATGCAAATTTTGAGCGCAAGCAGAAAACATCATGGTTCTAGTGTTCTGGTTCATATGTTAAAAAAAATCACTGTGGTTACCAAAATTTGATTGCAGACTATATGTTGGAACGCTTGGGCATTGAAGAAAGTCAAGTTCCAAAGATGTGCTTCGATTTGTACGTAGAACACGGGACCACCATGGCCGGACTTAAGGTAAACTAAACTTTGTATTATGAATTGAAACAAACATTCAGGTATTCATGACCAGTACTTGGGATCAATGAAATTCATGAGCCTTTTTTCCCCCTCAGGCCCTTGGTTATGAATTCGACAACGATGAGTTCCATGCTTACGCGCATGGAAGATTGCCATATGATAAGCTGAAGCCTGATCCTGTGTTAAGGAATCTCCTGCTTTCCTTGCCTCAGCATAAAATAGTATGTCATACATGATTCAATCTCTAAATTAGTCAGTTTTGCGATTTATATTAGATAAAATTTCTGAAGGATTCAAAATGGTCTCTGTAGATTTTCACCAATGCCGATCAAGCACATGCAATTCAAGTTCTCAAGAGATTGGGCGTGGGAGATTGTTTCGAGGGCATTATATGCTTTGAAACACTAAATCCTCCTAAAAATGTCAACGATGCTGATGACATAGCAGAAAATGGAGGTTTCAGTTCCAAGTCACTAATACTCTGCAAGCCCTCTGTGGAAGCCACTGAAGCTGCTATTCGGATTGCTAATGTGGATCCTAAGAAAACAGTAAGACTGATTGCTTGCTATGTATCAAGCACTTGAAGATTTCTTCTTCATATGTTTTGTTAATCAGTTTCCAGGAATGATTTCAAATTTTTCTGTCTTCTGCAGATTTTCTTCGATGACAGCGCTAGAAATATTGCAAGTGGAAAAGTAGCTGGACTTCACACAGTTATCGTAAGCTATTTAATTTGCATCATGTTCTTGGGGAGAAAAGCTTAACTACGAAATTAAACTGCCATACAAAAATATACTCACAACTACTCTAACACACTGTGACAGGTGGGGCGTTCAGATTTGGTGCCAGGAGCAGACCATGCTCTGAGAAGCATCCACAATATCAAAGAAGCATTACCAGAACTATGGGAGCCAGAAGAGGGTGACGAACAGAAAGTGCTCAAATCCCAAGCAGTTGCAACCATGGTCCAAGCATAGGTTTCACTTTGCTTAATAAGCAAACTAAGTCTCTCTGGGTCACACCTTCAAAAGTTACAAAACCTTCTCCTTTGTCTCCACAGGCGCTAAGGCTTTCACTATATTGATATTGCAATTAATCGCATGCAATGTATGGGTATCTTGTAATGACAACAGGCATAATGTAGAAGAAGAAAGTACTGCAATTATAAGATTTGGCAAACGTGCATCAGTTTCAGTTTGGCACATATAAAATTGCGTTTTCGTATTAATCCCGACAATAGTTCCCTCACTAAATATCACATTTACTGCCATGTCACTTAAATGACACTACATTCTCCCTTAAGTAGAGAGTAGCCAACTCAAAAGATGCAGAAGACTAAAGATTGAAAATTGTCGTTGCAAAAGAGAAAATTATGATGCGCTTCAGGGGAAGGATCAAGCATCTAGAGGCAGCTCTCCGCAGTTAACAATTCTGCACGGCTTCTTAGGGCCATCTAACCTGCCTGTCTCCTGGGATTCAAGCGTCTTCACAACATCCATTCCATCAATGACATGCCCAAAAACAACATGACGATTGTCCAGCCATGGAGTCTGCATCATAAAACCAAGTCATCAGCAAATATCAAACCCAACAACTAAAACAACTTCAACTTACATGGTTACAAATGTAGATGTCAGGTCAGTTTAATAACTGAGCATTAAAACATGTGAAATCAGATACCGTTACCAGTCACTTCTTATTACCAATCAAACCAAACAGGAATCAATAATAATACATTTAAAACAAAGGTTACAGAGAAAAATGTCGACCTAACTTAGTGAGAACTCCGCCTATGTTTATAGCCGGTCCCAAGCCCGGGTAAAAGAGGAGGGTTATGTTAGGCCCCAAAAGCCAACGTAAAACCCTGTCGAATCTCTTATGAACATGGATCAATGAAGATATTGTGATAATGCTAGGTCGTTGCTTGTAAGTAACACGCTGTATGGCTCGAGTACAGTGAGAAGTGAGCGAAGGCCGCTGCATCGTCGCCCGGATATAGTGTTAAATGAGCAAGGGCTACCGCTCTCTTCTGAATGGAGGCGGCTAAAGAAGCTAGGTCATGAGACCAAGATCAGATTTGGCACTTTGAACGTTGGGACTTTGAATGCCAAATCTCTGGAGGTGGTGAGCGTAATGAATGATCGAAAGATGAATATCTTATGCCGTCAAGAAACTAAATGGGTGGGAGAAAGGTCTCGAGAAATTAATGGTTTTAAGCTTTGGTATACAGGAAAAGTTAATGGAAGGAATGGTGTTGGTATCATCACTGATAATGAATGGAGAAAGAACGTAATAGAAGTTAAGAGGGTTGAGGACATAATCATTTCTTTAAAAATGATTGTTGGAAAGGATATTATAAACAATATCAGTGCGTATGCACCTCAAGTAGGGGCAGAAGCACATCTTAAGGAAAAGTTCTGGGAAGATTTGGAGGGGCTTATTCAGAGTATCCCACTAACCGAAAAGATTTTTATTGGAGGAGATCTTAATGGACATGTCGATAAGGAAGTAGGACCTCATGCAAGGGCTCATAGGGGTTTTGGATTTAGGGTGCTCAATAATGAAAGTCAATCTATTATTGATTTCTCCCTCGCATATAACCTCAGGATTGTTAACACTTGTTTTAAGAAGAGAGAGGAGCATTTAATAACATTCAAGAGTGGAGATGCCAAGACACATATTGACTTCTTTTTGGTAAGGAACTCTGATAGAAGACTTTGTATTAACTGCAAAGTGATTCCTGGGGATGGCGTGACTACACAACATAGGGTTTTGGTCCTTGATGTGAATATTAAGTGTGTAAAACAAAAACACCGGCAAATTTTAAATCCAAGGGTCAGGTGGTGGTAGTTAAAGGGGGAGAAACGGGAGATTTTTAAGAGAACTCTTTTGGAGGAGGGGGAATGAGAGTTACAAGGAAGTCCTAATATCATGTGGGAGAATATGTCTAAATAAGTCCAGAAGGTTGCTAAAGTAATTTTGAGAGAATCAAAAGGTTTTGGTCGGCAGGATAAGGAGACTTGGTGGTGGGATGAGACTGTTCAAGAGAAAGTCAAGCATAAGAAAGATTGTTTTAAAGCAATACACTTGAGTAATAATGTTGACAATTGGGAAAGGTATCGTTTAGCTAAAAAAGAGACTAAGAAGGCAGTGAGTGAAACTCGTAATAAAGCATATGAGGAGTTTTATAAGGAGTTACGAACAAAGACGGGGGAGCGTAAGATTTATAAGATTGCAAAGAACAAGGAAAGAAAATCGAGAGACTTGGATCAAGTGAGGTGTATAAAGGATGAAGAAAGCAAAGTTTTGGTGACTGATGGAGATATTAAGAATAGGTGGGAAGCCTACTTTTATAAGTTGTTAAATTATGCAGGGGGAAAGCCTTGTGACTGCGAAGATTTGACAACTCAAGAAGGTGATCTTAATTTATCATTTTACCACAGGATTCGAGTCGGCGAGGTTAGGAAAGCTCTTAAAAAAATGGAAAATGGTAAAGCTTTTGGGCCTAATGGGATTCCTATTGAAGTTTGGAAATGTTTGGGTGAAGAGAGTGTTTTGTGGCTCACAAAATTATTTAATGAGGTTTTACGATTCAAGAAAATGCCGAATGAATGGAGGAAAAGTACTTTGATTCCTATTTATAAGAATAAAGGGGATATTCAAAATTGTGCAAATTATAGAGGAATTAAGATTATGAGTCATACAATGAAATTATGGAAAAAGGTGATGGAACGCAGGTTGAGATTGGAGACTGAAATTGCTGAAAATCAATTCAGATTTATGTCAGGAAGGTCTACAACAAAAGCGATTTATTTATTAAGGGGGTTTATGGAAAAGTATAGAAGCAAAGGAAGAGATTTGCATATGATCTTCATTGATTTGGAAAAAACATATGACCGTGTGCCAAGAGATATACTTTGGAAAGCCTCGGAAAAGAAGGGGGTGTGGTTTGCATATATCAAAGTCATTCAGGACATGTATGAGGGGGTTACAACCAATGTTAGAATGCCTGGAGGTGTAACAAAAAACTTTCCTATAAGGATTGACCTACACAGGGAGCAGCTTTGAGCCCTTATTTGTTTAATCTAGTGGTAGATGTTCTAATTGAGTCTATAAGAAAGGAGATCCCTAAATGCATGCTTTTTGCGGATGATATAGTTCTGTTGGCCGAATCCAGGGAGGAAATTAATTCTAAACTTGAGATATGGAGACGGACTTTGGAAGTGAAGGGTTTTCGTCTGAGTAGAAGCAAAACTGAATACATGCATTGTAAGAATGATAAGAGACAAGGTCGAAATGATGTGGAAGTTAAATTGGGGGGGCAAGTTATTCCGTAAGTGACAAAATTTCGGTATTTGGGATCAATTATACAACAAGATGGTGAAATTGATGGAGATGTCAATCACAGAATTCAAACTGGATGGTATAAATGGAGAAAAGCTACTGGAGTTATTTGTGATTGGAAAATATCTAATAAAGTAAAAGGGAAGTTCTACCACACTGATATAAGACCAGCAATGCTATATGGTAGTGAGTGTTGGGCTTTAAAGGGACTATATGAGTATAAAATGAGGGTGGCCGAGATGAGGATGTTGAGATGGATGTGTAGTCATACAAGAAAAGATAAGATTCGTAATGATCATATACGTGAAAGAATTGGAATGGCCTCTATTGAAGGAAAAATGGTAGAAAGTCGTTTGAGGTGGTTTGAACATGTTCAACGAAGGCCGTTGAATGCACCGATGAGAAGGGTTGATCAAGCAGTTTGGAGTTCTGTAAAACGAGGTCGCGGAAGGCCGAAGCGAATACTTAATGAAGTCATAGAGAGAGACCTTTTGATTAATAATATGTCTAAAGATATGGTTTTCGACAGAGTACAATGGCGACGTGCGATCCATATAGCCGACCCCACCTAGTGGGATAAAGGCTTTATTGTTGTTGTTGTTGTAACTTAGTGAGAATTTACTAGTCATGTAAATGTCTCTTCCGCATACAAGACTAAAATAATCTGTCTAGTAGATGGAGGCAATTCAGATAATGTAATCTATAAGGAAACTAAAACCAGTAAAAGTGAAAACCCATGAAAGTTTTACTTCATCTGTGTTTAAGAGAGTGATTTCTGCACTGAACCATAAACAGATGAGTTCTGCTTTTCTTTTGCGTGTAAGAAGAGTTCAGTTATATCACTGCAGCAAATTGATTGTTTGCTAGACTCTTGAAGTGCAAAGAATGGTCTAACAGGAATTTGCAACTTATTTTAAAAAATATAAGGCAGTGCAGCTAACTAACTCACCTTCACAGTACAAATGAAAAATTGACTACCATTAGTATTAGGACCCGCATTTGCCATGCTCAAAACTCCAGGACCAACATGCTTCACTGCAAGGAAGGGCTGTACTATGTTAGCAAGACATTAACACACCGTTTTTCAACCAAAAGATCAATCCTAAGGAGAAAAACCAAACTTCTATCTCTGTAAAAACCAAAATCAGCAAAAGTAGAACTTGTTGATGCTTGTCAGTATGAAAGTTTTTTACAGCTTAATATCATCATTCAGACAGTAGATGGAACATACAGGCAAAACTCTCATCTTCAAAACTAGAGCCATAAATGCTGATTCCTCCAGTTCCCTGCAGCAATTAGTAGTATATATTTTAGTCAAAACCGATGAAGCACTCAATTTCTTCGGCTGTGTGAAAGCAAACACTGCACTAGTGTATACATAGAGATGCATAAACAACTACAATAGAGCTCACATCTCCTTCAGTGAAGTCCCCTCCCTGAATCATGAAATCTTTGATTATGCGGTGGAAGTGGGATCCCTTGAAACCATATCCTTTCTCTCCTGCACAAAGATCTTTCCAATTTATCTGAAAATTCTGAAAACTCCCTCCTACCACTATCCATTTCATGGTAATAATGAAAACTATCAGAAGAGCGATGTTGTGAGATCTGATCATGGCTTGCCTGTACAAAGAGCACGAAAATTTTCAACAGTTTTTGGCACAACTTCTCCAAATAGGCCCAAAACAATCCTGCCAGAAGATTCACCCCCAATTTCTACATCAAAGAAACACTTGTTGGTCACTTTGGCTTGCTGCTCTAGAACCTGAAAGTAATAGCGCCGTGTAAGATAATAAGCCAACATCTAAGTCCCAGCAAAACAAATCATTGCCAAGAGTTTTCTGGTTAGGGCAGTGAATACAATTTTGAACATGGTGACGGAGAACCCAAATGGCATAATTTTCAATGAGTCTATGAATTCCAATCATAAGATCAACCGGCGGTTCAATTCCAGGAATTGATTTGAACATATCGTTTAATATTAGGTATTTACATTTCTCCAGATGGATAGCACAAAGTAAAAGAGATACTAAATGTATTATACCCTTTCCATTATCTTGCTTTGGCTATAAAATCTTCTCTAAAATTCCCAAAGCATATTGTTTAAATAAATACACTTACATTTTGGCTGGCGTTGACACATGTCATTCTTTTATATGATACTGATTTTAACCCAGATTGCTTGGAGACAGAAAAACTTGAGGCATAATGAGATTTTGACGCCAATGTTTTAGTGCAGCCGAGCTTTGATTTTGAACTGCTACAAATCATATGTGACCTTCGAACCTTCGATACATCTTGGCTATAATTACCCTGAAAAGACAATAAAGTTTTGCCATTATAATGCGCATAGAAGGTCAGCTTTCTCAATGTGTTTTATGGTTAGCTAATATTAATATGTTCGATGCAATGACAAGAGAACGTAGAATGACCCTGTTCTCTGCATACAAGAGGTACAACACAAGTGAGAAATGCAGACTACATAGCTAATACTCGGATTGTTGTAATATACAGATAGTGAACCATAGAAGACCTCAATTTTGTTGTCAAAACTAGTAATTTCAAACACATTCCATTTCCACACCATCTTCTCAAGACCCAACATAAGCGTGGTCGGTAAGCAGATTCCACAAAAGGAGTTTAAGAGAAAAGAAAGATAAAATAGAAGACGGTAACCTGAAAGTGAGAAAGACGAGGAAGTGAGTTCTGACTTTGCACTAACTGCGCTGAGAATGAAGAAGCCATAGCTAACGATATGATAGGAAAGGGGTTGCTCTCTCTCTGGATATTGGGCGAAGTTTTCTAGGTTTGAGGGGCCAAAGCAATGGAATTTCGCTCAAAGCTCAAGTATTAGGTGACTCGAAGTGGAAACTACAGCTCAACGCGTTGAGTGGTGGATAAACCGATAGTGGAAGTAGACATTTTTGCTTTTATTTTATTTTGATTTCTGACCAATATTTTACTTTTATTTTATACTCGGACCTTTGTGTGTGTGTGTGTGTGTAAAATCCGCCCTTTTCTGGGGTTGAAGGGTCGAGACACAGGACCCACGTCGTTTCCTCAGTCGCAGTGGGTAGAGTTTGTCCCCTAACTCGACGAGCCGACGAGCAGCAATTCATTCGATGTCTTGACGGATTAAATTTTATTTGGTCATTGGTAAGGCCACGATATATATATATATATATATATATTTTTTTTTTTTTTTGTGTCAAGGTTAGGGATTTACACCAATCTGTAAAATAAATAGGGGAACTAGTTATTGCTACTTCCGGTACTTTATTTTTAACTCACATCTAGTTTTCTAACTCATTCTCTTTCATCCACTCTTTATTTAAATAAACCATAATTAAAAAAAATACATATTTTTTACACATTTATTAGTTTAACTAATTTTATCAAACTTCTTAATATATTAATTATTTGTAATTTATAAAATGCATAGGAGGGAGTACTTAGTGTGAATTTAAATGAGTTGAGAATAAGAAGCAAAAAACACTCATGTCAAATATTGATTATGACATGCAACGATTTAAGTTTAAGAATTACACACACACATGATACTGTCATTTTATGGTCCTCGATGTTTAGAGGGTAAAGAGTTCTCATCTATTTCAATAAATACACTTTTCATAATTTGAATTTGTATTCTCCTATCATACCAAAAAAAAAAAAATTGTGTTCCCCTCAAACTACAACTTATTGGCCGGCAAGATTTATTTTTAGTTCGAAGGGGATCCTCAAACCCGAATGGCACCCATCTCAAATGTGAGTCCGCCTCCCCTCCCTTACTTGTCCATTATTTTCTTCTCCTTTATTTAAAACTACACCGTTTTACATGTTCAAAACGAAGATTGGCCTAGTTTTTTTTCCCTTCAAATATAACATCTAGCATCCTAAAATATTTTTTAAGTGGCACTCACTACCTTAAAATAATTTTTGATGCATTGATCACTCTCAAATATTTTTTTAGTTGTAACTACTATCCAGCAAACTGCACTCTAAAATAATTTTTTAGTAACGCCCAGTATCATAAATTAGTTTTTAGCTCACTCAACATCTTAAATAATTTTTTCAATAACATTCAATATCCTAAAATAATTTTTTTTTGCATCTAATCCCTTGAGATATTTTTTTTCATCAACACTTTGCATCTAAAGTTTAGATTACTCGTTGCAATTAGAAAAATATTTTAAGGTGATGGATGCATAAAAAAATCATTTTACGATACTAAGTGACACTAGAAAAATACTTTGGGTGCTGAATAATATTTTTGTAAAAAAAAAAAAAAAATGGGCCCAACCTCCAATTTTTACACTTAAAACGGTGTAGTTTTGGGTAAAGGGGAGGAAAGGGATGGGAAAGTAATGGAGAGTAGCTGGAAGCTTCAAATGCAACTCCAACACATGCACTCTGAACCAAAGGCATTGACCTTAACCCTAAAAAAAGATTAGCAAAGGTTTGATTCAATCGTAAGGTATAACATAATTTCAGTCAACACATAAGATTTTATGAAACTTCACTGCACTCCCAAAGGTCAAAACGAAATTAAGTTTGTGGGTGAAAAAATAATGATGCCATTCTTTTATGTTTTTCATGAGAGCATTTATAAAATAAATAAGGGCATTTATAAGATAAATAAAATGATTCAAAAGAACCTAGGAAATTTAAAACATTTTGGCCATTTACAAGACAAATAAAAGGATTCAAAAGAACCTAGGAAATTTAAAACATTTTGGCCATTTACAAGACAAATAAGGGAATTCACAAAAAAAAAAATAAAGATATTTATAAGACAAATAATGAGATTCAAAAGAACTTAAGAAAATATTTTAGTCATTTATAAGATAAAGATAAAAATTCATAAGATAAATATGAGTATTTAAAGATAAATAAGATAAGGAAATCATTATCTTTTCACCTCCAAAACTTAATCTCATTTTAATTCAATAGATGCAGTTAAGTTTCAAAAAATTTTGGCAGTTGATTGAAATTATGTCATATTATT
Source organism: Inga laurina (assembly GCA_963855925.1). Classification (NCBI taxonomy): domain Eukaryota; kingdom Viridiplantae; phylum Streptophyta; class Magnoliopsida; order Fabales; family Fabaceae; genus Inga; species Inga laurina. Next base: position 2,714,078 of record OY979703.1, on the reverse strand, counting down.
TTTTAGGGTTAACTGACATTTTCCCATTCCAATATTGGATCACATTGATACTAATGGCTGTTCTAATTTTGTGGAAAAATATAAGTCGGGTCCTAACTCTTTTTATTCAACCTTGGATCTGTTTGGAAGCGCAATCTCTACAGTCTCTCATCGGGAAGAAAATACCTCACCGGCCTTTTTTTTTCTTAACTCATGTTTAGGAACACTTATTTTTTAAATATAAGTATTAATTACGCAAGCCGAGATAAAACTCCTCTCACATACTTATCTCATATACCATGAATTATGATTTATAAACATTTATTACCTAAAAATAAACTATTCCAAACGATCACTTAATTTGCATTGTTTTAGAGAGCATCTCTGCTTTGGATTCTAAACTGCCCTCTTTTCCATTCACATAGCTATCATGATCTCAGGACACTTTGCATCAAGAAACGACTACTTCCTAGGATGTGATTTATTGATCACTCAGCTAACGTTCTTCACATGGACATCAAATCTTACCTCACCTCTTTTTAATTTCACTTCGGTTTCTTAGGTCAAGTTTATTCATTGTAATGTTTTTAATATGTCACAATTATGTCCTCAATGGTCATAGAGAATTGATGTATTATCTTTTTATTTTTAATGCATCTTGATCCTTTACCCAATAAAAAAAAACTGAAATTCTCCCAAAAAAATAACTCAGCCAATAACAAAACTTAAAATAAAGATGCCTTGGCGATCAAAATTCAACATTTCCATCCCCACGGATTTTCAGGCGAAAACTAGACCACAAAATGGCAAAACTAGCTCTGATTTTTTTGTTTTTTCATTTTTGACAAAGAACTTCGCTCAGAATTTTGTTGTTACTTCGGATATTTGGATCCTCTCCCACTACTCTACTCCTGCAGGGAGCACGCAAAATGCGCGCCTTTCCACTCTCGTCCGAATCATCCTACGCTTTTCTATTTCTGCAAGCATCGCCATCTAATCCTATTAACCATTCCCTATTATTTTCTGAACCATCTAAGTCGATTTCTCAACCCCTCGTATCTCTTTCTACCGTCCCTTCTCCGAGATCATGCTCCTTCAAATTGAGCCCTTTCTTGTGTCCCAGCTCAAAATCCGAGTCCCCCGTTCTGGGAGATGACGAAGAAGATGTGAATTGTGTGAACTATGCATCTGGCACCGGTAAGGATGGATTTTCTTCTATCGATATAATTGAAGAGCCAGAATCTCAAGATGAAGGTGATGTGTACATTGAGGTGAAGATTTTGGAGAAGAACTCGCGCAGAATTGAATCCAGGATTCCCGTTGACGCTCCCCTTACCACCGTTTGGAATATCTTGACTGATTATGAAAGATTGGCGGACTTTATTCCTGGTCTTGCTGTTAGCAAACTGCTTGAAAAAGGAGAAAATTATGCACGACTCTTTCAGGTTGGTAATTTTGGTCAAAGTTCTTAGCTGTTGGTATCTTTGTAGTTTGCCATTTTAGCGATTGGCTGCATAGTTTTGGCCGACTATGAATCTTGAATTTGTGGTATTTTATCGAGTTAAATTTAGTATTTTTTTAGGGTTATCGCAAGCTTGGATAGAAAAAAGGGAAAAAGAGATAGAAAAAGTACTTTGAATTTGCAAAATTTTAAATAAGGTATTTCCTAAAAAATGAGTTGTGAGTGCCTATCAAGTTTCATTATTCCCATTCAACTTTTAGTAACAATTTTGAATGTGAGATTTTACAATTGCAGAGTTCTTTCTCTGTTATCCTCTTTATTGTAGAGTAAAAGGAGTTTTGAGAATAGTAGAGTAATCCACAAGTCGTGTTGCTCAATACCTATGTGTAGAGATTGTTTGTGTTGGTTTTTATGTGAATTTAAATGCCGATGTTTAAATAAAGAGATGAGCGATCAACCAAATAGGCACACACGCAAAGAATATAGTAAAAATGGTGAGGGAAAACGGTTAGATAAGAACTCTTTCTTGCTGACTGAATCTTGACCTCTAAGGAATCAAGGTCATATCAGCAAGAAAGAGTTCTCTGAAGTTGTTGAATTGCAGATATTTAACACTTGTAATAGTGATATCAAACATCCTACTTAGTGAATACTCTCTATCATATATGCTCCCATGGCATGCTTGAACCAGTTCTCCTTGAGTCAGCATAGGACATGAAAGTCACTTTGGTATCAATTTTGTGGAGAATCGTAAATTTATGTACTTAGAGTAAGGTTATAAGTGACGGTAGAGAAGAACATGTTACGTACACAGTTTATGTTGCATCATTAGATTTATAAATGAGAGTCATTATCATGTTTGTCTTGTTGAATGTTGAGCTTTCTCAACACTACAGTGCATCTCTTTTTCTTGTGTCCTGAACTAAAGAATTCATCTTGTGAAGAACTTTCTTTGTCCATGCACTTTGCTTGGAATTCATATTGTTGTCACCTTAGTTGAACAGGTTGGAGAGCAGAACTTGGCATTTGGGTTAAAATTTAATGCTAAAGGAGTTTTAGATTGTTATGAGAAGGAATTGGAGAGTCTTCCTTCTGGTATAAAGCGTGACATTGACTTCAAGATGACTGAAGGAGATTTTCAACTCTTTGAAGGAAAATGGTCTATTTTGCAGGTAATATCTGCTAGATTCTGCAATTTTTCTTATTCACGCTCATACATCAGGAACAAATTGAATATGCTTATAGATAGTAAATAAAGCATCTTCATATTTGAATATGCTCATCAGCTTTGAATTGAATGATGCCAAACAAAATGAAAGACTTGAAAAATTTCTTGGTGTTGAAACCATATAAACAACAGAGTTGAATAATATAGCAAGCATGCATTGTTAACGCCTTCCACAATGATGGTCGTGCAGTCCAACTCCGATGGTGAAATTTGCGAAGAACCGGAAGACCGAGAAGGTAAGACAACTCTTTCATATATTGTTGATGTGAAGCCAAAAATGTGGCTGCCTGTTGGTCTGATAGAGGTTAGACTCTGCAACGAGATAAGAAAGAACCTTGTGTCTATCAGGGATGAAGCTCAAAAATCTACCTAACTGTGCATTAACCTCATTTACCTTGTTCTCCTTTTTGGATCATAGAAAACGACTGGAAACATAACAATTTTCTGATAATAATCGGTGTTATAGTTATTTGTCAGTTTCAACTGCGTAAAGTTGGCCCCTTGGGGCTTAAACATGTTATAGTGTTTGTTTGGAATAGCTTATTTTTGAGTAATAAGTGCTTATAAATCGTGATTCATGGTATACGAGATAAGTATGTGAGAGAAGTTTTATCTCGACTTGCGTAATAAGCCCTTATATTTAAAAAATAAGTGTTCCCAAACATACATATAGTGCTCGTTTGGAATAGCTTATTTTTAGGCAATAGGTACTTATAAATCGTGATTCACGGTATACGAGACAAGTATGTGAGAGAAGTTTTATCTCGGCTTGGGTAATAAAAAATTATTTTTTAAGAAAACGCTGAATCAAACAAGCCTATAGCCAAGTTTCTTCAAGGTGGGGACTACGATTCTGCCAAATCAATGTAACCTGGGACACACGGCAAACACACTGGGTTGAGCTATTTATGGACATCGTCCTGTAGCTATAATAGTCGTCAAAGGCATCAGCCACCGGGGCTTGTGTTTCCGCAATTAAAGGCAAATTACACCGTACATCGGTTTTCGTGTTTTTGATAATTTTCTTCAATTTTATAAATGGTCATATTGCTTGACTTTTTCAGTTTTCTCAGAACTAGGAAAGATCAATCTATCTGGTTGCCTGTTGTTGGGTGAACGGTGCTATCTAATCATTATCAAATGTCATAATTCATACTCCTTTGGTTCTGTATATAAGATATTTCTAGTTTTTTCCGCATAAAACAAGAAAAACTTTAAATTTTATGAACTATTCCATAAAATTTTATAACTGTTCAACTTTTCTCCTATTTAATATATATTTCATCTCATAAGAACAAAGTCAATACAATAATAAATGAAGAGTGAAATTATACATTTATGTGAAAATTTTCTCTTTCTACCTCGTAACTAGGACCAAAATTTCTCTCTCTCTCAATCCTCTATATATATAGGACCACAGGAGTAATTAAAAGACATGTCCGATGTGGGGAAAGATATAGAATAATGAAGAATATATGAGGGGAAGATAAGATGATAATTGACTGAAAGATTTCACGACAATGAATGGGTGGTCAAGAAAAAGGAGGGAAGGAAAGTAGAAGAGCTGAAAACTGATTTAAACGCAACTAATATTTCAACTAACCAGAATGTCGCTTTTACGATGAGCCAGTGACAGTTCACAGTTATTGAACTAAAAAGATTATGAGAATGTCCAGCCAATTTAAGAAGTCGTGAAGTGTGATTTTGGTGGAAAAAGGTTAATTATTTTCTGTTTGAAAATTGTGATCATATTAGTTAGGTGTTTGTCGTTATCCGGTGAGTGATAAGAAACACACAGCGTTGGTTTCAAGCAAATGATGCAAAGTTGAAGCCTGAGGCAGCGACCTGGATACACTGTTCCATTGGACACCTCCTCTCTGGTTTATGGGGTTTACCAATGAAAATGAAGAATAATTAGAACAAGTAATCTGTCTTTTTTCCCTGTAACAAGCAATGTAACCACGCACACGCATACAACCACGTCAATACAGGAACTCAAATTAACTTCGAACCTCTGCAAGGCAAGGCAGAAATGCTTCCCATTGAGCAGCTAGTCATAAAGAAATGAGTTTATGGGCAATTTTGTCTCGAAAGTTTTCACCAAAGGGTAATTTTGCCCTCACCGTTATTCTAGTTAATTTTGACCGATATTTAACCAAATATGTTGATTTGATAGTCTACATGTCATCTAAGTCATGTTTATTAAAGTGCAAATTTGCCCCATAAGTTCATGGGCCATTTACTTCATTTTTTTAAGGTTAAATTTAAAAATTTGGGGGCAAATATGCACCTTAACAAAAATGATGTAGATGACATGTAGAATTATAGATTGCCGGCTCAGCAAATTTGGTCAACTAATAGTCCAAATTAATTGAAATAATGGTCAGGGCAAAATTGCTCCCTGTTTGAAACTTTCATGGTAAAATTGACCCTTATCCCTAAAAAAAAAATACTCCATCCAATCCTTAATGTATAACCTATTAACCTAATTTTGTTAGATCAAATAGGATAATTAAATTAGTTAATATGACATATTTTTCCTAAAATGCCGTAATCATCTTCTTTAATTCCCTCCATCTATCTCTTACTTGATAATTGTTGAAGGAGTATCAATGGGGATAAATTAAAAAAAATATTAATAAATATGATAAATATGTCTTACATTTCAGACAAAAATTAACTTTCCAATTAGATTCTATTTTAAATACCATAGGAGTAAAAATATTCCATCTCGAACTACATGATATATTCTTCACAATGCCCTCTTTTCTTTTTAGGGGGAATGTTTATACTCAAGATGAACCATTTTATTTCTAAAATGTTTAAAGCAAATTCTAGAAAGATTTGAGGTTTCATTTTGCGTACACTATGATTGCTTTTGTAAAATGATTACTTCTACTATAATTTGGAGCGTGATTCATTGAATGGGACAAATTTTACAATATAATAAGGGAGTGACTGGGACAACATTAGAGTTTATCATCGTCAAAACCACCTAAGCCTCAACACCTATGCCCCTTGGCAAGTAATGTCCAACTAACACACAAATGGGATACTAAAGTAATCTTAACTTGTCCTTTTTTATGAACACAAGTGGATGAAACGACATGTAGCCGATTTGCATGCTTTTTAATTCTAGAGTGTATAAGTTGACATCCAAAAATACGAATCTTGGGGGTGGCAAAACTTCATCTCTCCAATTAAGAGAATAAAAGGCACCTCCATTAATTAATAAGTGAGTGGATTTGGAAGATTATGGGCATCATCGTATCACTTTTTTTGTGCTTTTTTTTTTTTTCCCTTTGGTAGGCTACCCGTACTATATATAATATCTTAGCCTTTTCATGAAACGGCCATTCACATTATACCTCATCGTTATGTCTCACATGGAGGGTTCCATCACCATATTGTCGTCTTGTTCTTGATGCTCTGATTGATTCAGAATTTTTATTAGGGAAGACTTTGGCTAAAGATGCCCACTTCAGCTGCCTCTGTCTTAGTCCTTCCCGTAAATAAGATAAATAAATTGATAAGGCACTGTAAAGAACTTAATCAACTATAAATTATAATACTACTGTACTATGAGATGCCTGCCTCAAGGCAGGGCTTTTCGCTTTGTTTCATTCGTTATTTTTCTCCACTTTTTTTAAAAATAAATTAAACTATTATTATTTTTTCAAAGAGCGTTGAAAGAAGGGCAGAAGGGACAGTGAAGTAGGCTGGTAGTCATTGTTAAGCGGGTTTGGTTAGTCAACATTGGTAGAATAGTTCCGTGCTTGTGCTTAATTCCTCCACCATTTCCGTATGCCATTTGAATCATCTTTGTATCCACAAATAACACATTCCTGTTTAACTTTATTTTGTAGTTTTTGAAAAAAAAAAAAACCAGAAAACGAATATTGGAATTTTTTCTGTCTTCAAGTTATTTAAAACGCTTGAGCAATAAAAAAAAGCAACTACTGAATTATAGAGGTATTCAAAAGAAATGCTAAATTAAACCACTACGTTTTTGGGAATTTATCAATTTACTACATGGTTTTTTTTTTTCCTTCTATTTTTCCAGGAATACAATGGAAGAGTGGGAAACTAATAACTACAGCGAGAGAGAGAGAGAGAGAGAGAGAGAGAGAGAGAGAGAGAGAGAGAGAGATAACCATTAAGGTGGTGCGTGCATGTAATAATTACAGGTAGGAATGGTTGAGATTTGAGAAGCTATGGATATAATGTATATTTGGGATAGCGGTAGTAAAAATGACTTATTATGATTTTGGCTTATTAAAAATGAGTCAATAGAAAAATCAGTTTTTGTAATGTGATTTAATTTTAGATGGGCGATTTATTTTTGGACAATAAGTGATTATAAATCGTGATTTATGGTATATGAGGTAAGTATGTAAGAGGAGTTTTATCTCGATTTACGTAATAAGTGACTTAATAGAAAAGTTGTAGTGCTCGTTTGGGATAGCTTATTTTTGGGCAATAAATGTTTATAAATCGTGATTTACAGTATACAAGGTAAGTATGTAAGAGGAGTTTTATCTCGACTTATGTAATAAGTGCTTATTGATCCCCAATAAATAATACCAAACACACATGTAAAGAAGCTTATTTTACCCGCTTTGCAATTAAAATAAGCTAAACCAAATACTGAAAAAACACAACACGTTTTTATTTAGGCTTATTACCCAAAAACGGACTTATTTCTATCTAATAACCTGAATCAAACACACCCATACTGATCTGGGCAAGGCAGCCATGTTGTGTTGATGTAGCCATATTACCCTTTATCCATATCCCTCAAGTCAGACATGACACGTCACTCCCCGTTCTTCAAGTCAATCCATCATTGCAACTCTTTAATATAAGAAATATTTATATAATTTGATTAGATTAAAGAAATAAGTTAAATTAGTTAATATGTTATGTATTTTCTAAAAGATCATAATCATTTTCTTTAATTTCGTCATTCCTCTTCTCCGTTTTTTTTAATATTGTTGATGGATCATTAACAGGGGTAAATAAAAAAAGATTGATAAATATAAAAATATGTCTTATATTTAAAATCAAAATTAACTCTTCAAATATATTTTATATTAAGAACGTGAGAGAATATTTATTTACACACTAATAATAATAATAATAATGTATAACGTGTTTTCTGACGTGGGTGTCGCTTCTAAATAATGGAATACAAGTAAACCCCATTTTTAGAACACAAGAAAAACGGTTTTTTTTTTTTTTTTTTGGTATCAATGTGTAATTTAATTGCAGAAAATCAGAAACACTCAATGCCTACGGTGTGTTTGTGTATGGTGTGCTTTATGACAAAGCAGTTGTATTGGCTTGATTATAGTCCCCGCATGGCTGCCCGAATATTGATGGGACTTTTGAGAGGTTTTAAAGTATTGGGAAAGATTTTTGGGATGTAATGGGCAAATTAAAATGGATTTGGCAATCCACTCCTTAAATTCAGCCTTTTAATCAATCAATACCCACACTTTTCGGCAGTGAGGAGTATATACAAGTATTTATTTACATTATCAGTTTGAGGTCTGAGGATATCATCAGTTTCAAGATTAGCCCTCAACACAAGATATGAAATTGTGAATAAAAACACTACTGGTGTGTTTGGTTAGAAGGGAGGGAGAGGAGGGAGGGGTAGGGTGAATTATCTTTTTAGATTGAAAATATTTAAATTTTAAGTGGGAATCTAAAATTTAAAAGAGATAAAAGTATAAATTTTGGGTGGAAAACCGAAATTTAAAAGAATAAGGGGATAAATTTTGGGTTTTTCCTTTCCAAAATTATAATTTACCTCCCCTTCCCCTCCCACTCCTTCCCCTCACCTCAAACCAAACACACTCTACATGTGTACATGCATGCGCGCGCGCGCGCAAGAGATAAAATTTTTAGTATGCTTTAGACGTGTAAATAAGTTTTTTCCCCTCCAAACCCATCAATAGGCGTGTTCAAATGCCTAATCAGGATCGGGATCACCCATTCCCTGTTCCTGTCCCAGGGGATAGCTGGGAGGGGGAAACCATTCCCGGTCCCGGTAAGTCCCGGTTGGGAATTCCCGATTTCAAAATTATTATTATATTAGTTAAATTTTCTATAATCCAGTGTTTAAAGTGATTATTTAATACGTAATAAGGTTATAAAAATCACACAAATTGATCTAGAATTGAAGAATAACATATTATTATTACTATTATTATCATATTCATCATTTTTGTTATTATCTTTATACATTATATAGTCAGAATTAGTATCACGCTATATACGATTTAATTCTAACTAAATATGTGATATACATTTTATTAAATGATAACTTAATTTATGGGGTAAAAAATATAAAAATAAAAGAATAACTTATTTTTTAAGAAAAAAAATTAAAAAAACTGGGATCGGGATCACAAGGTGTGATCCCGATCACAGTCTCGGCCAAGACAGAAAATTTCTAGGATAAAATGTCTAGGACCAGGCCAGGACAACCGAAACCAGAACACTTTGAGCAGCCCTACACATCAAGCGACGTGTCCTAACATCCATGATCATAATTCCAGAAACTGATTTCAAAACGAACATAATATAAGGACTAAATTTCAAGAATTTAAATCTTGCTTTTCTTTTTGATGTATACTATATTGAATCTAATGATTGCTAGCCACATTCGTTTAGAAGGAAGTGTAACTTATTGTGATTTTTTATACATGTAATTTATTATAATTTTATGCTCACATAATGTAATCTAACAAATATAATTTTTTCATATATTATATTTCCTTGCCTTGAAAAAATCTTTAAATGTATTTTTAAAAAAATCATTGTGGTTTTAAGGAATAAAATCACAATATAATCCTTATAGCAAGTTAGCAGCATATAGTATTTTTCTGGTTCTTAATATAAAACATAGTTTTTTTTTTTTTTTTGCAGAGACTAAGGATCCTAATCAAATTACTTTAAAGTATTGATATTTATCTTTTTTATACTAAATTAATTGTCTTGCTTATCAAGTAATATATAATCAAATGATACAAATATATTCTATGATCAACTAACTTATTAATTATATTACTTTGAAATATTCATATTTATATTTTTTATGATAAATTAATTTTTTTTACTTATGAACTAATATATAATTAAATGATATACAAAATATATTAGGATTAACTAACTTATTAGTTTATTTCATCTCTACAAAAAAATTTAATTATATCTTATATTAAGGACCGAAGGAATAACAAGTATAGGTAATGACAAGAAAGGTAATCAAACCCAAATCCGTCACTAAACCGGATACTGAGTCAAGGGTTAGTGGGTTAGATAGGAGTCAAACCGGAGTTAACCCGGGATTAAACCGATGAGAAATAGATGATTTTAGGATTATTAATATGAAATTCTAAAAAAATATATATAAAAAATTGATTTTTTTTAAATAAAAAAATTAGGCTGGACTAATTTATTGTCCAATTTAATAGTTTATAGTCCGAATCGACCGACCCGATCCGGGTTTGATAAGCATAACGACAAGTAACTGTGGTTCTCATAGCTTGAGTTTCTATATCCTAGAGAACCCAACAGCGACTACTAGGGCATACTCCACAAAACAGCGAAAAAGTACAAGTAATGACAACGTATTCATAGGGTTTAGCTATTAATATTATTAAGTGTTTTTCTGACCGCTTCGTAATGATTTTTCTGTGTTCTTTGTTTTTTTTTTGGCTAGAAAGAAAAAGTCCACGCCCAAGAAAATGATAATATGATCAGATTTTCTCATGTGTACTGTCCATTTTTTTACGATGCTAATATGTACTGTCCACTGATTCCTTTATTGATTCCAGGACTACAAATTGGGAACTATGATATGAAAGTTGATTTATGCATATTTTTAAGTTTTTATGCTTCAAAATTGATTAAAAAATTGGTCAAAAATATAGTTTTGTGTGGGGTTGATTGCCTCTGCATCCCGACCATTCAACTTCGTGATGATGGGGTCACTCTAATTTATTGACTTCAACAGCACCAACACAGCTCCAATCATTCGCTGGAAAAATCGCATAAAGTTGTAAATGAAGGAAAAGAAGGAGCGCTCTCTCTCTCTCTCTCACACACACACACACACACAACAGTCCCATTCCCTACTTTTCAACATGATTATGTGATTTTTTAATTCCAAAGTTTTAACCCTCCCAAACCATTTGAAAACCCCAAGAAAGAGACCCTCCTTGATGAACTAAAACTTTGATTCTTCATCGTCTGACCAAATCTCCATTTCTTTTATATTGGCAACCAAAACCCCACGTTTTCCGTTTTTCTCCTCTTGTCTTATTTATTTGTTCTCTTTATTAGTCAAACACACACTCATCACTAGTCCATTTCGCCCCTCTTCTGAATTTGTCAGAGCACAATTTTTCTGCGCCTCCTCTCCTATTCCCGTTCATCACTCAGTGCTTCGGATTTCGACGCCGCTGGCCATGCCTGAGTGTTTCCATGTTATGGACCGAATCGTTTGGGCCTTGGTTGCCTATGCTAATTGGTCAGATTCCGCGAAGAAGAAAACATAAATCCTAAAATGGGTTTCTGTCTTTGTTTCTGAAGTGCTCCGTTCACCGTCTTTGGCGCTCTTAGATCTGTTTGTGGGAGCGCTCGATCCACCGCTTTATTTGTGTATTAAGCAGCACCCACAAGGTCAGATCATAACATTTTTACGAATTGTAGTCTTTGCTTTATACATTAATACCGGTTTAAGTGTTAATTCGTGGGATGATTTCGTCGTGATCCACAAATCACACCCACTGCGCTGAGCGTGTTGGCTTCTTTTATTTAGTTTCTCTGAGAACTCTGTATGGGTTGCACTGCTTTCTGCCTGGGAATATGGTGATGATGATGCATGGTCACGTGAGTAATCATGGGTTGGTTGAGGGATTGGTGAGGTTTTGGCAGTGTTGGCTTTCTTGTTTACATCTATATTTGTTGATGGTGCTCGGTTACAGAAACCATTTTTCAGCGTATCAGAATCAGGGGCATTTGCAATAATGGGTAACGGCACTTCACGTGTTGTTGGATGTTTAGTGCCATTTAATGGCAAAAATGGAGTTGATTTGGAGTTCCTAGAGCCGCTAGACGAAGGATTAGGCCATTCTTTTTGTTATGTGCGGCCATCTATTTTTGAATCTCCTGCCATTACTCCATCAAACTCTGAGAGGTTTACTGTTGATTCGAGTACCCTTGATTCTGAAACTTTTAGTGGATCGTTTAGGCATGAAAGTATAGAAGATCCCTCCGGCATACACAAACCGGCCAAGTGCTTCCCAGAGACCACATTCAAAACGATTTCAGGGGCTTCAGTCAGTGCCAATGTCTCAACGGCAAGGACTGGTAACCAGAGTGCATTATTTTCTAGTGATGTCCAAGAGCCAGCTGCATCATTTGAGGGAACCTCTTCATTTGCTGCTATCCCTCTGCAACCTGTCCCGCGTGGTTCTGGAACTTCAAATGGTTTCATGTCTGGACCTCTAGAGAGAGTCTTTGCTTCAGGTCCATTGGATAGGGGCGGTGGTGGTTTCATGTCTGGACCAATAGAGAAGGGAGTCATGTCAGGTCCTCTTGATTCCACTGACAAATCCAACTTTTCTGCACCGCTTGCGCAAGGCGGTCGTAGGCCACGTCTCCAACAGCTCATGAGAAGCGTGAGTGGACCAATGAAAAACACTTTTTCCCGGACCTTCTCTAAGCATTCTAGTGGTGGCAGTTGGATGCAGCGGCTGTTCTTTCACCCAGTGACCCAATTGGCTTGGCATTCCAAAGATGCAAAGTATCGACAAGAAGTCTCTAGAAACTGTATCGAAGTTGGGCCATCTGAAGGGGAGTATAAGCATTCACAAAATTTACAGTGGGCTCATGGCAAGGCTGGGGAAGATAGGGTTCATGTAGTACTTTCTGAAGAACAAGGGTGGTTATTTATTGGGATATATGATGGTTTTAGTGGACCAGATGCTCCTGATTTTTTGATGAACCATCTTTATAGATTTGTAGACAAAGAACTGGAAGGATTGCTTTGGGATTACGAAGTTAATCCTGTGGATCCGCTTAATCCTGAAATCCCTAAAACTGGAAATGCTGTGGTTGCTTCAGAGTACAGCCGGGAGGAACCGTCAGTTAATCATACTAAGCCAAACGAAGATGCTTTGTGTTGTTTAGAAGCTTCTGGTGGTCCAGCAAATGCCAAGGAGAAGTCATCTTGCTCTGAGATAGTTGAGGAAAATGTTGCATTTAAGGTAAATATTGAAAACCAATTACCTAATTCAGATGCTGTTTTTCATTCTGTTCCACTTGGACAGTTAAGTGGTCAAGGTAGAAAAAGCATGCGGCTTTATGAGCTACTTCAGATGGAATCTTGGAATGAACGAGATTCCTTGTCTGTCTCAGAACAAGGTACGAATTCTTATGTTCCTACAGAATCTACTCAGGCAGGGTGGATGAGATCTTGTTCAGTTAATGCAAAAGAAGATAGTTCTATACATCTGGATGAAGCTCCCACCACATCAGGAGAAAATGGAGGGGTTGGGTCTGAATCAGTTAGTCAAGAGCCTGTGACTGCGTTTACTGTACCGGGACAAAGGCAGAGTATCAGAAAGTCATTTCTTGGTACCAAAATAAAAAAAATGTACAGGAAGCAGAAGTCCTTACGTAAGAAGCTTTTTCCTTGGAGCTATGATTGGCATAGAGAAGAAACTGGTGTTGATGAGAAAATATTAGAAGTCTCAGGACCCATTAGAAAATGCAAATCTGGAGTAGATGATCATGATGCCCTTTTAAGAGCAATGGCTCGAGCTCTTGACAGAACAGAAGAGGCGTACATGGAAATGGTGGAGAATAATCTAGAAAAAAATCCAGAGCTTGGTTTAATGGGATCATGCGTTTTAGTGATGCTGATGAAAGATCAAGATGTTTATGTCATGAACCTTGGGGATAGTCGTGTAATTTTGGCTCAAGAAAGGCCAAATGATCGTCATCCTAATTCAAGTTTTGTTAAGGATGATGTGAGGCATAGAAATCGATCTAGAGAGTCATTAGTACGGATGGAGCTGGATAGAATCTCGGAGGAGTCCCCAATTCACAATCAAAACAGTCATGTTAGCAAGATGAACAAAAATAGAGAGATAGCAATTTGCAGATTAAAAATGAGAGCTGTTCAGCTTTCCACTGATCACAGCACAAGTGTTGAAGAGGTGTGTTTTGCCCTTTTTTCCAGGATCGATAAATGTAAATAACTTTTATATCTATTTTGAAAAAGGGGTGGCATGATTTATGGTTAAATCTTCTAGTATATGAAACGTGTTCTTCTGCCTTGTGCTTGCATGCATATATGGATTCTGTTATCTGTAAATTACATGTTATCAACTACTTACTCCATTTCTTTTTATCTCTCATTTAGGGTTTCTGCTCATAGATTAAGAAATGCAATTAATACGTTAAAATTTCTTTCACCTTTTCTATTATGCCCTTATTAAATGTAGTTTTCTTTTTGTTGAGACTTGTGCCCAATCAAAGATAAGGTTATAATTGGAAAGATAACTATTAATGCTGCCTTGAACTTCAAAAAATGACATAAAAAAAATTCTCCAAAAGTGATAGATAAAAAGAAACGGAGGGAGTATATTCTTCATACATACATGGCTGATAATGTATCCTTTCTGTTGATGTATGATAATATATAGATTTAGCACATTACTTATGACAGTTCTTATGTTCTTATATATTTTTCTCCAACAGTAAAAATATTATCTTGCATAATTAGGTGTAGGTGCCGATAATGAGTAAAGTCAACAATATTGTGACATTTCAGTGTTACTTTAGTACATTTCTACGTAAATTCTATTTATTTACCATGGTAGTTGTTCTAAGACACTGAGATTCTAAAGCACTTGTCAACAAATTTTGGAATTGTGTATGTTTACAAAATTTTGAGGTCTAAGTTCAGTATATTGGGTTGTGCTTGATTTGTTGATCATTTTGTAGAGGAATTTCTCGTGTATGCTATGGACCCTTATGCAAATTCAGATAAAATTTTGTGAAAAGTATTTAAACCTGAGGCTTTTACATTGGAAAGAACATTAATGTGACGTGAGATATTCACAAAATGTTTTCTAATTTTATTTGTTCTCTGCAGGAAATTTTCAGAATAAGGGCGGAACACCCTGATGATAATCAATCCATTTTTAATGATAGAGTGAAAGGACAATTAAAAGTCACCAGAGCATTTGGTGCTGGATTCCTGAAGAGGGTCAGTTGATCTACTGACTTTGAGCTAATCTGAAATTTAGTTTGCTGCTGTCCTTTTGTCTATAGTTTTTAGGTAGGGACTTAGTTTGTTTCCAAAATTGATACTGTTCTATTTTTACATGTGAAAAGAGTAAGGATAATGGTGAGTGGTGACTAAGTTGAGTATCTAGAATAGGATCACAGACTTAAATAAATCCTTTTATTATGTAAAATTCTCTCTGCATGTGCATCCTGACTATTTTGTTCAAAGTAAAATTTTAACCAGGATTTGTGAAAGCTCCAGAGGACAAATTGGCATTTATAGCTTCCTTTAGTTTTCCTTCATTTGCCTTTATTCCCTGTTCTCCTCCGTGTCCTCTTGATAGTGTGGTTACCTTGCAAGTATGAATCTCGGTAGGTGACGACTTTCTTTTGTTGGCAGTCCTGCCAGGCTTTAACATTATCGTATTTAATTCTCTTATTTATATATATGTCGTAGAAAAACTATACAAACTTCCCACTCTAAGTTTATGGAAAATAAATGTAGGGGATATAATCTCCCTACTTTTTTCCGTTGTATTTTTGAAAAACATAACCAGCCACTGAATAAAATTAGAAGCCAGAAACGACTCAATTATAACATACTGAAAAGGAAAAGTCAGCCCATGGAAGTTAAATGTGTCGTTTATGGGCTGTTCTATTTGGTTTCATACCAGTACTAATTTCATTTGTATTGTTTAGGCATCTTTCAATGAAGTTCTACTGGAGAGGTTCCGAGTTGATTATGTGGGCACTGCTCCTTACCTAAGTTGCACTCCATCTATTGTGCATCACCGACTCTCTTCTAGTGATCGTTTCTTGGTACTCTCCTCTGATGGACTTTACCAATACTTCAGCAATGAAGAGGTAGTTGCCCACATTACTTGGTTCATGGAAAATGTGCCTGAAGGCGATCCTGCGCAATACCTGATTGCAGAGCTTCTCTTCCGTGCTGCTAAAAAGAATGGTCAGTTGCTTCTCCCTTTTGTGCCCTCTAATACCATCATGGCTGTTGATAATCTTGGAAGTGGAATACATGTAATTTTAGACAGAAGAGAAGAAATGGGCAAATTAGTGGGCTGAGTTTGTGTTGTGGTGATCTAGGTTCTCTGCAGATTGCTGCCTATAAATCACCTACAAATTAAACAGAAAACCTCCTATTTAGATTTAAGTTGGATATTTCAGTTTCTCTCACGTTTGTATAGGGACATAAATAGATATGTGAGTGATCTGTTTAGCACAGTTGGCGTATGTATCGTCAGAGGATAGCATTATTGGCATTTGAAAGTTTTGGCGTGGGGAGATTACCTAGTCTGTCATAGGGTTTTGTTTCTGTGAGGAGTGGGAATCTTTCAAATCCACTGGAGAAGAGATGATCACTGTCATATCTGTTGTAAATCTTGAGGTTAAAGTCTTAGCACAGAACAACTGTTTTCTTTATATCGATACTGATTTTTGATTTATTTTCTGTTGGCCTCATAGGAATGGATTTTTATGAATTGCTTGACATTCCTCATGGAGATCGACGCAAGTATCATGACGACGTTTCTGTTATGGTGGTTTCTCTAGAGGGAAGGATTTGGAGATCATGTGGATGACCCTTTCTTTTCCCCTTATATTTCTCTATATTTAATTTTTGGCGAGGTGGCTTCATATTTGCACGTTCCCTTGATAATATAACAATTTTGAGGAAGGAGTAAAATGATTTAAGAAGTCATTAGCCTGTTAAATGGAAGCTTTCCTTTCTTTCTCCATTATTAGTCATCGATTATTACATACGGTGCATGGTTCATTACAGTAATTCAGCGGCATCGTCTTCCAGTAGACAAATATCAGTCTGCAATTGCTCAATGGAACTAATTTCTTGTCATTATTTTTTCTGTAATAAAAGATGTGAATTCTTTTTCAAGATATATGTATGCCATGCCATGCACAAAATGGAATTTAAATTGATGTAATTGAGCTCATTACTGGGTACCTGTTTCAATTAAAAAAAAGTTAGAAGTAATAAAACAAATACAATAAGCCAAGCATAGCGATAGGGATGAGCATGGACCGGACCGGGTTTGACATCAACCCGAGGTTTGATCTTGAGAAGATCTTGAGTTGAACAAAGCAGTCTGTGGTCTAGTCTGGTCCAGCACCAACCTGAGGTCGGGCTGGACCAGACCGGGTCTGGTGGACTACTTGGACTGATCCAGGTAGTCCAGGACCTAAATTTAATATTTTTTTATTTTTTATTTTTTTGTCTTTGGAAGATAAAATTTGAACCTATTAAACATAATTAGGACCACAAAAATACCTATAATAATATAAAATATGTCACCAAAAATTAAAACATCATAAATCTATAAGAATATCCAACAATATTCAACAACAATAAAAAAACTATGTTGAGATAAAAGATTTAAACATGATAAATATAATTAAGATAATAAAAATACCTATAATCATATAAAAATCATCATAAAAAATAAAACTTGAATATAAATCCTTAAAAAAACTCTAACAACATTAAATAAAAAATAACATCTAAATTATAAAAATATTTTTTAAGATATTGACCTGGACTAGACCGGACCAGTCTAGGTGGTTTGGTGTCCTGGTCTGGAACTTGGTCCAATCCGATCAGTCGGTTTGGTCTAGTTTAGTCCGATTTCATTATATTACTTATTTGGACTGGATCAGACCAGACAGGATCAACCATAGTTATTAAACCCGGACCGGACCGGCCGGTCTGGCCCGGGAACCGGTGACCCGGTGAGAAAACCGGTCCGGTTCATTATTTTTTTAAAAAAAAATCTTTTTTTTAAAAAAATTATTTATAATTTCATATTAATAAACCTAAAATTTTCACTCTCTCACCGGTTTGGTCCCGGGTTAGCTTCGGTTTGACTCCGGTCTAACCCAATGACCCAATATCCCGACCGGTTCCGGTTTAATAACCTTGATCAGCTCATGTCAAATCAAACTAAACCGGATCATCAGGTTTTTGCTCATCCCTACTTAACAACACTATCACTTGGCGCTTGAGTGAGGGCTTGTTTAAAAATTTTGAAGAATGTCCCAATATTCAAATGGTATAAAATGGGGGAAATGATGAAAAAAGAATTTTGAAATTATGAAATCTCAATTCAATCAAGTATTTCTCATAAGATGAATTGTGAATATCTTATAATTCTTGATAACAAATCTGAAATTTCAAATTTTTTTTTTTTCACGGTCATTTTGCAAGTAAAGTAGTCTACTCGTGAAGAAGGAGCTCATTTCGTTGCGTCGAAAAGAGAGAAGTGAAGTTGGGAAGCCACAGGGAAACTGAAGCGGCAGGAGAGGTGTCGCATCGCCTCCCAATTCTTTCTCGAAGCCTGTCGTTCGGATTTGGTATTTGATGTATTTGTTCACAATTCATTAAAAAAAATAAAAGAAAAATCCGCTTTTCCGTTTTTCTTCCTTCTCTAGATAAAAAGAAAATTTATTGGATATGATTTAGTACAAAGAAAATGTGTTAAAAGTTAAAACAACATACAGCCTATGATTGGATAACACTTGTCTGCCATTCACCTTACATCACTCACCAAACTCCCGTGAACAGTACTCATTGATTAATCTAAAATGGCAAATTAAAATGCTTAAAAAGAATGCCAACAATTCCTTTCCGATCCTTTGCTTGATTCCTTTAAACTAAAGTCTCAAGGACTTTGCTTATGCTTTAGCGTCACCTTACCCTCCATCTGCCCCATACCCCCTTTCACTCAACAATCCCTCTCTCCCTATATTATCCGAACAAACCTCCCCAACTTTCCCCCACCCTTCATCATCCCAACATTTTTTTTTTTTGGTTCTCTTCACCGCCTCAACTCAACCACCACCATGTCGTCGCCGTCAAATATTTTTGCTGTGTTCTTCATCTTGTTCAGCTCCCTCTCCTTCGCCTTGGCCTCTGATCCCGACTTGCTTCAGGACCTTTGCGTCGCCCTTCCCTCCTCAGGTATTTCATCTCCTTCACCTCAACTGCGCTATTTTAATTTAAATAAATGGATAATAATTGTGCATGCATCATGCATGATGATCAGGAGTGAAGGTGAATGGTTTTGCGTGCAAGAACGAGGCAAACGTGACGGCAGATGATTTCTTCTTCGCCGGAATAGCAAAACCTGGTGTGATCAACAACACAGTGGGCTCACTGGTGAGTGCAGCGAACGTGGAGAAAATCCCAGGGCTTAACACTTTGGGTGTGTCTTTCTCCAGAATAGACTTTAAACCTGGTGGCCTTAACCCTCCCCACACACACCCTCGTGCCACAGAGCTGGTGTTCGTGTTGGAAGGAGAATTGTATGTGGGCTTTGTGACAACATCCAATAAGCTCATTTCCAAGAAAATCAAGCAAGGTGAGATCTTCACCTTCCCCAAGGGCACGCTTCACTTCCAGAAGAACAATGCAGATAAGCCTGCTTCTCTGATTTCTGCTTTCAATAGCCAGCTTCCTGGTACCTTGACGGTTGCCTTAGCCCTCTTTACCGCCACACCGGCTGTGCCCGATGATGTGCTCACTCAAACCTTCCAGATTGCTACTAAAGAGGTCGACACGATCAAATCCAAGCTTGCTCCTAAGAAGGCTTAATTGATTAATTACTACGCAAGAGAGGGAGCATTCATGGGTCTTTTCAAAGTTTTCCCTTTTCTTTTTTAATTAGATGTCATATTGGGTTTTGGTTGTGGTGTTGCGTTTTACCAAATGACTGAGATATTTGGTGAGCATCAAATAATTGTAGTTTGCAACCACACTTTCACATGCACCATGTGGAGTGTACGTTCCTTGTCATAATCATATACTTTAAAAAGTGCAAATCTTTATCCTTTTATATATTTTCTCAGATGCTATCTAGTTCTACGGCTTTTGGATATCTTATTTTTTGCCCCCTTTTGGCGATCAGTGCACACTGGACAATAGTCCATCTGTGTGTGTGTGAATTTAAATAGCTAGGCAACTGAAGGAACCAAACTTCCCACGAGATCAAAATCCTTTCTTAACTCAGTCGATCATGTGGGTAATTATAAGGTGTGTTTGAAATAGCGATGGGAAAAGTGGTTTTTTTTTTTTTTTAATTTGACTTGTGAAATTTAAGGTTGAGGAAAAGTAAGATTAGGTAAAATGATTAATGTTTGGACTGGCGATTGGAAAAGTACTTTTATGAAAATGAAAATGTGTTTAATTTGGTTTTTACATAAGTGGTTTTTGTGATATTCAAGAGAAAAAATTTTAAAAATTATGAAAAGTGAAAAAATTAACTTGAAAATTTGACAATGGTAAAACATATAATAAAATTACAATAAAAATTAGAAATTATACAAATTTAAATTTTTTGATAAAGTAAAATATAACAAAATTAATCAGATCAAAAGTCCCGTACAATTTGGTCCATGATGGTGTCACGAGCATGATTCATTTAAGTTAAAAATGCCCGAGCATCATTTGTCGACGATGACTTTTGATCTTAACTATTATCTACATCAACTATATTCTTATTTTCTACTTCTCTAAAGTCCACATCAGTTTGGGAATTTCTTTTAATGAAATTATGTATAGCCATTGTTACATAGACAATGCGGACTTGTGTGTCGAAGCCGTACTTGCACATTTTTTGTAATATTTCGAACCTATTTCTCTACACTCCAAAAATCCTTTCTAATAGGATTATATGGGTCCAATATATATATTTCTACCCTATTAGCAAATTAGAATAAATTCTAATCCCACGTTATTAAATCATATGGCTTAATCAAGATCCCTCTCCTAAGACTAATTTAAATTATCCAGTTTCATATTTAATGGTGATCAAACACTAAGTAGACAAATTAGTTTATAGCTGCTCTAGATTTAAAGACAAATTAGCCGCACAGCAGCAAAGTTAACATTAAAATCCATAATGTGAAGGAAGAAATGAAAAGCTGATGAAGAAGAAGCTTGAAATACCGACACCTCTTCTGGTTTAGGATTGCTGGTTCGAGAAGAGCAATGGCCTCCTCTGATTCGTCCTTTTCACAACAATTCCTCTGGTCCAGTAAAGAAGAGAATGAACAGGTCTCTCTTTCCTCTCACCCTCAGCTCTCTGCTCTCTCGAGCTCCCTCTGGCCATGATGGCGCCGGAACGACTCTGTTATCAGCGCTCACCTCGCCTCACTCGGTGTTCTCTCGGACTCTAGTTTCAAAGTTGAGGACGATGAAGCTGCCTCCTCCGGTCCTTCAGTCTCTTCGTTGGTTCACACAATGTATACGCCGCCGAACTCTCTCTCTCCGCACTCTCCGACCAAGACTCTAAAGAAGATAATCCACAATGAATCCTGCGACTTCTTTTGATTCAACGATGGTGAAGATGATGATGAATGGTGCGGCTGCCCTCCCTTTCTTACTGTGATCTCTTCTTTCTTTTTTTTAATCGTTCGATCTCAGACCAGATGACGCAGTCCGAATGTGAGATGCTGAGAAGAGATCACAGTAGAGAGCTCGCCTAAAGCTGGGATGCTGAAGTGAGTCATGGAAATTGGAAGAGATAAGACGGAGAAGAGAGAGAATGAAGAGTTAATAAATGCACGGTTAACGATAAAAAAGCCATCGTATGCCTTCCAAAACCAAAAGGCAGCTTAAAAAAAAAAAAGCTGCTTATATGAATAAATGTGGATTTGGAATAATTTATTTTTGGTTTATAAGTTCTTATAATTCGTAATTTACGATATATGAGGTAAATATGTGAGAAGAGTTTTATCTCGACTTACATAATAAATACTTATTTTCTAAAAATAAATTATTCCAAACATAATTTAAGCCTAATTCCCAAATCGTTATACCAAATATACCCTAATTGCCCAAATCAGTGTACAGTGATTCCCCAAAGCCGTACGACTACTTATGCCAAACGTGAAACTAAACAAGCTGATAATCCAAACAATCAAAATGATTAGATGGAGAGACATATCTAGAAATAACTATTTTGTCTGTTTGATTATAAGTAATGTAACAATCAAAATGAAATTCTCCCATCAACTTTGATTAGCATACCGAAACCTACCAACCATTTAATACGACAAATAATATATTTTAAAATCTTGCCAGTGTTGATTCTAGACTATGATCTAAAATTGTAATTTCCCCTTCTTCCTCCCTTCCCCTTCCCTACTCTCCCCTCAAATCAAACATATTCTGAGGGTTGGAGATAAAGAAAACATTGTTTAATTGGAAGGAAGGTGAAGGGTCGGAAAAATTTATCCTCTAGTACTCCTTTCCCCTCCTTTCGCAACCCCTCAGAAGTGAGGTTCTGTGGTGGGGAGAGAAATAATTCGACAGATGCTGACCGGATTGCCCATATAATTTTTCTAATATTCCAACACTGCCCATCGCACTTTCCACTCATTTGCCTATCTGATCTCTGTCGTCGGCTTGTCACCTCTCATCCTCTGCACGCAGCCGCCGCCCCCTGCTCCTCCAACCACCCCCTCCTGCCCTGTCGTTAGAGCCTATCTTCGCCTCTCCATATCATCTTAATTTGGAATTAGATCTCGCAAAGCCTTCAACTTTTACTCTTTTGCTGATCCAAAAGTAAAAGAGAGTGAGCTAGAAAGAAATTTGGACAATTTATGGCAAAAATAAAAAATAAAAAATAAAAGAACAAATCCAAGTAAAAAAATGGGTATATGAAAGGTTTTGATTTTCACACTCACGAGTTTTGCTGCGTAATGAGGCGATTTTTACTCAGATAGGTGAGGATGACGGTGGCTTTTTTTCCGACAGGGAGATGATGGTTTTTTAGTTATTAGTTATTATTTATTTTATAAATTGACAGTTTATAAATATAAGAAAAAGATAATTAAGTACTACTTGAACTTCAAAATTTAAAATTGTTGATAATAAAAGTAATGTGATTGATAAAAAGAGTATAACAATTGACAGTTTTGATTTTTGGGAAATTACTGATTTAGTATGTTAAAGTTCAAGTGGTATTTAAGTGTCTTTTTTCTTATAAATATCTAATATTTATAAAACATTATACATATATAAATATATATATATATATGTTGGAATATTGAATTGGTTAGGATGATTAGTGTTAATCACCTAGTTACTATATGACCTTAAAGTTCTATATAAAGGGTCTTAGTCCAAAGTTAAGAGAGTGAAAGATGGTAGGATCCTCACCAAAATTGAGGGATGTTAATTTGATCCTCACCTCTCATTAATCATAGAGTTTAGGGTTAATAGTATGATCACCTAAGAATGGTTGATAGTTGTAATGTCATTGTGGCTTGTAAATCTCAAGAAGAAATTAGTGTATTTTCTCCAATTCTGAGTTTGTTAACATGGTATCATGAGCAGGTTAATTTTAGGCCTGAAAATATTAACCGAGTTGTTCTTAATTTTCCACCGTCAAAATTCTTTGATGTTTCTTGTATCAATGGTGTCGTTTCTTTGATAGCCATCACATGCCTAAGCCACAAACAAGTAAATTTTTTTTTTGGTCCTTTGAAATTCGAATCGATGCTTCTACCGTAATCTCTCCCCTCACTGTTGTGCATCTGTCATCGTTGATGCTTACGATCTCCGCCGTGATGGGGGACTCCCAGCCCAGTGGTAGAGCACAATTCTCACTGTCAGCACCACTGCCGTCGAAGCACCGTCAAAGTTTCTGTTGCAAGATCGCCGATGAATAGATCTTCTTGAGTTAGAGTAATCTGGGTTTGCAATTGTGAACCCTTAGCAACACCAAGAAGAGGCTTCTCAGGAGGATTTTGTTTGCATTTCTTTTCCAATTTTCTTGATGAGGGAACTTCGTCCCAATTTTGATATATAAGAAGGGTTGAAGACAGTGTTGGAGGTGCCATTCCATGAAGAAATATTGCTGAATTTGGGGAGGTCTCCATCTACTTGTTGGAATAATCTTTGATCTCTCATGAATATTGATGGGAATTCACATCTTTCTACAAGTGCTGGAGACTCTAGCCATTTGAATTTGCTACCCCATAAAACTTTAGTAGTTCTTAAAGAGGTGTCTCTATTTTATTTTTGGCAAAATGAAAATTTAATTATTTACATGGGTTGCATCTGGACTAATACGTTGGTATGGACTTTCGTACCTCTTGTTTTTGCTATCTTTTAGGAAATTGCGATGGTGCCTTTGAGTTCTTGGTGTTGGATGCCATTATCTGTAACATTCAATTTGTTTTTGAGTTCTTGTTGCTTCGTGAAAAATCATAATTGACTATCAAGGTGATTAGAGCTTTGAAGCAATGCGGTGGTGATACGTTCACATTGTCGTGCGATGGCATAGGACTTTGCTGAGTCATCATGGTTTTGCTTCAACTTCTATTTCACTGAATTTGGTCGATTTATTGTCCCTATTGGAAACAAGGAATTTTTATGTTTGGTCCTCGTCTCAATTTGGCATGGGTGTGAATGATAGGCATCATCAATGAAGGAAATTATTGTGATTGTGAAAAGATTATTTTGCTACATCCTTCGTATGTATATATTTTTAATCTTGCCCAAGTATATATCTCATGGTTTTGTAGAGGTTGTTGATAGTAGTTGCTGAGTTTTTGACACCAGATGCTTGTGTGTTCCTATGTTGTCCTCAAGTATGTTGGTTTGCAGTTGATAGGAGAATTTCATATCAAACCAGATGCACCATAATGAATACAATGCTTGAAGCCAAGCTGGATTCTTGGAGAAATTCTACGTGAGTACTCAAGATCAAAACAAAAAAAAACAAACAAAGAAATAAAGAAGAAGAATGCAAAAATATACAACCACCCCTGCTGCAGAAGCTTGGTGTTTTGATAGACTGATAAAAGGCAAATAAGCTGCTACGTATTGAATAGGCAAAAGGCAGAAGTTGGCTTAGATGTTCTAGATGATGGGTGTTCTTATTGTCAAGTTGATAGAAGAGGAAGCGTTTTTTGATGCTGGCAGTGCTATTGGAAAATATCTTCGTTAATGATTGCTACACAAAGAACTTATCAGGATGTCAAGTTCTTTGAGGGGGCCAAGGTTACGTTTAATATGGCTTTGACAATCTTTAAGATGAAGGAAGATGAGTTGCTTCTTACACATCATGTTAGTGAGGTAATTGATATTCTGCAGAGGACAACCTGCCACCTAATTGATCCAGATGATTTATTGATTGGCACATTTGACAAGATAGGCTTCATGACAACCAACACCATATCATCAAGAAAGGGAAACTACAAAAAGTGAATGAAGAAACTATTGGTTCATCTCAATCAAACATGTTTTTACAGCAATGGATGAAGGAGTGTAAACAAAGGCATGTGACTAATAGAATTAATGCTTTTGTTAAAATGTTTGAAATGGCTTAACCATGTGGTTGAAAGTCATTAAAGTGAAAGAGTAATATATTCAACAAAGAATGCTGAATTGAAGAATGAGGTGTTGAAGAACAATATTCCAAAGATCAACATGAAGATGCCTCTATGAAGATAAAAAAAAAAAAAAAGGAAGATGTCTTCTAAAAGTGTTGTTCGCAATAACAAAATGGTTGGTTTAATCTTACCTCGCTAAACCTTATCTGTTATATTGGCAAGTTGACACTTTCATGAGTATAAGAAGTGTCAACTTGAGGGGGCGTGTTGGAATATTGAATTGATTTGGATGATTAATATTAATCATCTAGTTACTAGATGACTCTAAAGTTCTATATAAAGGGTCTTAGTTCAAAATTAAGAGAGTAAAGGATGGTAGGATCCTCACTAAGATCGAAGGAGGTTAATTTGGTCCTCATCTCTTATTAATCCTAGAGTTTAGTGTTAATAGTATGATCATCCAAAAATGGTTGATAGTTGTAATGCCATTATGGTTTGTAAATCTCAAGAAGAGATTAATATATTTTCTCCAATTCTGAGTTTGTTAACAATATATATATATATATATATATATATATGTATGTATGCATGTAATAAGATATTATTAGTATCACGTTTCTTATTTTTTATAAGCCCGCTCCTTATTTTCTAGCGTATGGGGTTGGAGAGTCTTGTTATATGGTTTGGATCTTACCCCTTTTTCCCTAAATCAAATTGTTTTTTGGGAAAAAGAAAAAGAAATACCACTTAAATTTTAAAATCCTAAATCAATGATTTCCTAAAAAACTGAGTTGTTAATTATTATACTCTTTTTGTCAATCTCATTCTCTTATTGTCAGTAAAACCAATTTAAGATTGTGAAATTCAAGCAGTATTTAAGTGTCCTTTTCATTTTTTTAATTTCATCATATTTTATAAAGGCAAAATATTTAAAAAATTATAACGAAATTAATAAGATAACATGTAACAAGTTTTTCAATTCAAAAATTAGGAAATAATGAGAAAGAAGCAATCAAAATAAAATGATAATAATATAAATGTATATTTATCTATTTATAATTAACTCCTCTCACCTATCTTACTGAATTAAACAAAAAACTAAACTTCTTCCCGCATTTTCTTAAACCAAAGAAAGTTCATACTTTTTTTTAACCTAACTTTAACCTATCTTGCACAACCTCACCTCCGGGGAATAAAAGTAAATATAAATGAGTGTTTGGAATAATTTATTTTTGGGAAATAAGCACTTATTACATAAGTCGAGATAAAAATCCTCTCATATACTTACCTCATATACCTTAAATTATAAATTATAAGCACTTATTGTTTAAAAATAAGCTATCCCAAACAAGCTCTAAATCGGTGCGGCGAATTTTTTGATAAAACGGTGCGTTTAGGGCGGCCCCAACGCTCAAACTGTGCGTTTACTCTGGCAAATAAGATGCCTTTCGAGTTTGTTAATGTTTCTTACAACCCGGAGGATGGAGGAGGCGAAAGACAAGCAACAGCGAAAGAAGAACTACAGAAAGAGAAGTGCTTCAAACGAAGAAATAGAAGATAAAGATGGAGAGCAACTTAAAAGAGAAGAATCCGATGATGAACGAGAAAGAAGGTTCTGCAGTTTGTTCTTTTTGAGTTTTCTTTCTATTAGTCATGAAGAAATATAAATTTGGCATCAGGATTTTAATTTAAACTGTCAGATTCCTATCAAGAGTTCGTACATTGATTCAATTATTCTGAAAAAAATATGTCAATGACTATGTAGAATGGCATTGGAAGAGATCAAATTGCTCCAGAAGCAGAGGGAAAGGAAATCTGGGATTCCTGCGAACCCTAGTTTACCAACGCAGAGCGGAGCCGTAGCAGGTTTAGCTGCGAAAGCCCCCGACAAGAACGATGGCGACGGTGGCGATAAGGATGAGCTTGTTCTTCAGGATACCTTTGCTCAAGAGACCGCTGTCATGGTTGAAGACCCCAATATGTATATATATGTTTTCCTTCTCATGGTCTCGTCTAGCGTCATGTTCTAGTCTATTTTTTGGTTTGTTCGATATGTTATGGGGTTTTTTCCCTTTTTTTGGTTGGCTAAATAGTTTTCCCCTTCGATTTTCTAATTCCTTCTAATAATTAGGAATTTCCCCCTTTTCTTTCTCTGTTCGTAGTTATAAATATTCCATTGCTCGTCCCGAGCTTGTTAGTTGTTATTGATAGTTGCTAAGCGTTTCGTGTTACTTCTTGAATAGGGTCAATTATATCGAACAAGAATTGGCAAAGAAGAGAGGCAGGAAGATTGACAAACCGGATCAAGTTGAAAGCGAATTGAAACGTGCTGAAGACGAACTATATAAAATCCCGGAGCATCTAAAGGTGAGTTGTTGGCTTTCCTAATAATATGTCGCCATCATCCCATTTTTATTCTGTTTACTTGATACCGGCTGTTCTAAAATAAACTTTATATGAATGAATTGTCTCACAGTCAGTGTCTGATAATTTGGCTCCATCTTATGCGTTTGATATCCATTGCCTTCCAGGTAGTTCATTAATTTTCTTGTATGACATGATCTGTCAGGTGAAAAGGCGAAACTCAGAAGAAAGCTCTACTCAGTGGACTACTGGTATTGCTGAGGTTCAGCTTCCAATTGAGTATGATTTCATGAAACTCAATGGCTTAGTGTGGTTTTGATTATCTTTTAATGAAGTGTAATAATGTGGCAATTGTTGGACAATTTTCTTTCGATTCAAATATTTTGCTTGAAGAGTGATCCGTGTGGGGATAATTGGATATGTAGGTTTAGTATAATGTTGTTTAGAAGCAACATTCATCTATTAAGGACGTAGGCTTTAATCTGAAAATTGGTTTTCTATTGACTGGATAATTTTGAAGATTCATCTTTTTTGGGGGGTTGTTTTATATCCGTAGTATTGCCTGTCTCTCTTATATGCTGCCAGCGTCAGGTCTCATTGTTTGATTTTTATGTTTGCAGATATAAGTTGAAAAACATTGAGGAAACAGAGGCTGCCAAAAAGCTTATACAGGAAAAGAGACTTATGGGTCGGACAAAATCAGAGTTCAGCATTCCTTCAAGCTATAGTGCTGATTATTTCCAGCGGGGCAGGGATTATGCTGAAAAACTTAGAAGAGGTTATGCTC
This sequence comes from Inga laurina, assembly GCA_963855925.1. Taxonomy (NCBI): domain Eukaryota; kingdom Viridiplantae; phylum Streptophyta; class Magnoliopsida; order Fabales; family Fabaceae; genus Inga; species Inga laurina. The sequence continues at coordinate 2,685,578 of OY979703.1, read as the reverse complement.
TTTGATTAAGCAATTTTGTATGAAATGTGTTTGCTTGTGTTGCTAGGTTGCATCGTGAACCTTGATTTAACTGCAAATATATTTGTTTTGCTTTCATTAGTCCGCTCACTTTCAATTATTCTAGACTGACAACAAATGAATAACTTGCAGAACATCCGGAGCTGTATAAAGATAGAAGTTCACAGGATGATGGTGCTGGATCCAAGCAAAACAATGCAAGCACTGATGCAGCAAGGCAGAGACAAGCTGCAACTGATGAATTCATGCTAGAGCGATTCCGGAAGCGGGAACGCCATCGGGTAATGCGGAGATAACATCCATGTGATATAGGTTGGCATATTGGACGGAACAAAATCCCAATGAAGTTAGCAGACCACTCCAACCAATGTTGAATAACATGACATCTGGGCTCGGCATCACTTTCTGCGTTTTTGGTTATTCAACAATATTTAAGATTGTATTGCTGCCAATGGTATTAACTCTCGAGCTTTCCATTTGTTTTTCATCCACGTACCGCATGAGGTAGCTGATTTCTATGTGGCATATGCTGAGAGGCATTAATATGTCCCGCCTGTTTATCGATGTCACATACATGTAAGATATATACCGTGTAAGTTTTTGGCAACAAAATGGTAGGTCGGTGATGGTGCTAAATGGTCTCTTTGTCTTGGTCCCAAAAAGAAGTTGGTCATTTTGTTGGTTTTTGTTTTATTTTGGCAAGTATTAGGCAATCTCAGTGAATTGCCCTTGAGTTTGAAAATAGTTGAATTTCCGACATGAGAGGAACATATTCCCTGCCTTAATTGAAGTTGAACTGCTGCTTTTTTCCTTTCTTCCTTCTCAAACGACAGGAAATGGGGGGAGTATTTTGCTTCCTTCTGATTTTCATCCCTTTATCGTTTTTTCTATAAACATGAAAAGAAATTACCACAACCTGCGTATGTTGGCATTTACAAGCCGTAAATCTATTACGGTGGGTGGGCTTACATGGCAAAGTGCTATTTGCTGTGCCACAACCACTGGGAATTGGAAGGCTTAAAATTTTATCAAAGAAAGCAAGGACTGACGAAAAACAAGTGAGACATGCAGAGGCGAAGAGGAAGAATGAAAAATCCAATAGAAATAAGTTATTTTCTTCGCTTCAAAACTGAATGTTGCTGACGAAGGACTGGCCAAAATTCCAGTTGGAGGGTGCCACGTTATAAGCAGTGCGATATTTTCCGTTGCTGAGTTGGACTCTGAAAGACAAGCTTTGACCGTTGAGATAGCTTAGGCTCTGCCAGTTAGTACCCCAGTTCCTGGACATGGTCTCCCAGTTACTCATTCTGGATCCTTTGACCCAAACTCGTGAGATCTCTCCAGCATCGCCCACGTTGCTAATAAGAACTAGCTCAAAATAGTCTCTCCCATTTATTGTAAACCTGATGCCTCCACTTCTCTTGCACCCAACCCTGCACAATATAGTTTTCACACCTCTTTTATCACCTTGCACGTTTTAAAACTTCCATTTAATCTGGAGTACCCAGAAAAAGCCAACCCTTGAACACGTCTCAATCATTTAGTTTTTAAAATTTACACGTCAATTTTATGTTTCGTCCAACCGTCCTGGGTAACTAGAAGGGGAAATGAAGTACATATTCACAACTCGTTAGGTACAAACTAACATACATATAGAAGACTCTGAACCCTTAATATCCATGCTCGCTTCAATCACTTATATGAGTCCCATGTGCTTTGACTTTTTGTTGCTATTATTTATAAGGATTTGTTAATCAATTCCTCCTTGCTTTTTATTTCAATAATATTTTCCACCTGAGCAAGTCTACAAATACAATAAAGTTCTTATTGTCACCTTAAAAATAACATTCTTATTATTTTCAATGTTATACCAAACACATTCATATCATATACCTATTTTCTTTTCAATTGTATTAAATACTTGTATGTTAAATATACACTACCTCCACTCCTAAATATAAGACATAGTTAACTTTTTTTGGGTGATTAAGGAAACTAATTAAATTACTTCAAAATATTTGTAATTATCATTTTTTTTCCAAACTAATTTGTCTGACCTGTAAATTGATACTCTCTCCGGTCCTAATTATAAGACAAAGTTGAATTTTTTTGGAGAAATTAAGGAAACTAATTAAATTACTTTAGCGTATTTATATTTTTATTTTTTTCTTCAAACTAATTAGTTTGATTAATAAACTAATATATAATCTAAGGTTATTAAGTAACTTATTTAGCTTCCTTAATCTCTCCAAAAAAAGTCAATTTTGTCTTATATTTAGGATGAGAGGTAGTATATAATATAAGTATGCACAACATATGATATGATTAAGTAACTTATTTAACTTTCTTAATCTTTTTAATAAAAAGAATCAAATTTGTTCTTATATTTAGAACAGTACGTAACACCAGTTTCACTTGTTTTGGCCCTAGAAAGAATGAGCAGCAAATATAAAAGTAAGGACCGCATGCATACCGTCTGTAGAAAATGGGAACAATTCCGGCGCGGTACTTGGCGATAGTCTCAAAAGCAGGCTGAGACATATCAAAATGAGGTCTGGGAGGATTGCACCATCCGCCATTATCGCTGGGAAGAGCGTAGTTCGGAGGACAGAAATTGGTGGCAGTGATTGTGATGGAAGTCCCTCTCAGGCACCACTGTGGCACTTGTGTTGCGTCACACACTATCTGATAGCATCCACCGCACGCCTTCCCGTCGTTGAACAGAGCTGTGCTTAACGCTGCCGTTTTTGTCCCATAACCATCCGTGTACAGATTCCCATAACCACATGCACCTCCTGCAAAATATATTCATGTTACTAATCGCTCTTCATTTATATTAACACTGAAGAGAAAGTTGCAGCAATGAATGTGAAATTACGTACGTACCCATTGTGCCTGAGGCGTCGCTTCCTCCATAGAAAGTTGCATGAGCTTGTAGCCAGCCAGCCCCTGATGCTGTTCTTACTTGTGTGGTAGATAAACCCACCAACAATATCACAATACTCAACACTAGCCTTTCCATCCTCTCTCTCTCTCTCTCAATATCTCAGTTTGACCAAGAAGAAGCTGATTATTGAGTTATAGCTGACTATAGCACGGTTCTAAGGGCTATTTATAACTACAGTTTGGGAAGTTATGCAGAATAAAGAAAAGGAAAAGAAAGGTAAGCAAAAGCATATGCGTAAGTTGACCGAGAAGTTCCTCAGTCTCCCATATAAAAGAAAATGGGAAAGTCATGCATTAAAGAAGCAACAAATTGTCAACGACCCTCGCCCCATTCAAATTACACAGCGATGCTAGATTGAATGACTGATATCTTTTTTTCTTTTTTGGTTTTCTTGATAAAATGATTGATATCAATTTAAGGCATCCAGAAACTAACTAATCACATAGGTGCCACCTCCAACCCCCCCCCCCCCCCCCGGGGTTGGAATGATTCAACGGATCCAATGATTCGTTTGGTTTAAGTGTAAGGTCAAGGGTGATTTCCCCTGCTATTCTACAAAATCTACATAAAAAAAGATGTTCATTTCACCTTTCATATGCAGTTACAATTTTTAATATTACCCAATAAGATTCATATTCATAATCCGAAAAAAACTAAACTACAAAACCTCTAACCAAATGATACATGAGGCAAACTACATACACCATGTGCTTTCATACACCAAATTATTCACTTCTAAAAATCTGGAGCGCTTTGTCAGTAATAGAATCCGTGGTACGTAATGGGTACAATTATAAACAATTCACGCAGCATATATAGCAACATGCAGGAAACTACTAAATAATTATTTAAAAAACATGTTAGTTGTGAGATAAATAATCTAACCATATGCTATATAATAGTCCGTACGAATGCTAGAAAAGTCAATTAGTACACGCAATGAAATAGAACAAGAAACCACGTTATATTTGTAATGCATGGAAGAGACTTATAAGCGTGTCAGAAGTAACATGCAAGAAGCTTAGGATATGGAATAGACGCGACTTATTTATCAAGAAAGGGCCATTTTATAAGAGCAACTATGAGAGAAGAGGATGAAATAGTCGGTCTTAAAAATGTCTGAAGCTGAAAATGAATGATGGCTTGTGAGTAGATATGCCGTATATTGTGCCATGTCTCGTGGAACTACCATCCCCATGGCACATGGCTGATGGCACGCCGCCTCTGTCCAACTACTCGTTCATACCCGTACCCACGTTGTTGATCGGCATTTGCACATGCCCTCTTTCTCAATATTTTTAAAAAATTATGTTCAGGTGTGCCTAGGAATGATCTAGAGTTTCTAAGAATGTAGAAGAAGGTGAGCATGTTAGATTAGAAGGGTATATGTAAATCAAACAATTATGAAGTTCATCAAGCGTAACTGATTATATATATAGGGTTCGGATCACAATCACAAGACCAAATTAAGTCCTCTAAAAAATAATCAACGGGATAACTATCTATCCAGATAAGCTCAGAATCGTACACACTATGTATTAATTAGAACATTTAAACAGTCTGTGAATCTTCTTCCAGAAATTTCACCCCCGTTATGTTTGGAAAGATGTATTGGTTTAATTACTGGACATCCAAATTAACCAAATTTTTCTTGTCGACGGTATGCCGTCCTCCGTCATTTCCCTTTTTATATTGATTTAACTTTGTGCTATACATAACTAACGAACGAACGACATAAACAAAGACAAACTAAAAAGTAAAACTAATGAAAGCTCCCAGAATTGTATTTGATGTATGCAATATGTCTTAGTCAGTAGTCGCTAAGGGGCTGTTTGGTTTAAGGGAGGGGAGGATGGGAGGGAATGGAAGGGAAGGATGAAGTATCACTTTGTTTGGTTTGGTTGGAGGGGGAGGAAGGGAAAAGTTTTTTAATGATCCTTTATTTGGTTTAAAAGGGAAGGGGAGGGAAGATAATATCTAATTTACCATTTTACCCTTAAACATTAGTTTATATATTTTTTATATAAATGATTTATTGAAGACTCATAAGATATAATTGGGAGCAACTCCTTGATCAAGTTTTGTTTATGCAAGGAATACTGCAGATGTGAAAGTTATACTCTACAAGATAATGTATAAACATGGCAAGGGATGTGGGTTTGGATGGGCTTCCCGAAGAGATTCTATAATTGGATATCAATCAATTGATAGTTTCTATATCTCTGTTATAGTTATTAATTCTTGTGTTAAAGAGTGTGAATATGTACATATTCAATATCGACAGATACTGATAGTGCAAAAAATTAGTGGTTCCATGATATCTACGAATCTCTCTTCTTTTGCATATTTTATTTTATTAATTTCCTTCACCCATGTAAAAAATTAGGATAATTCTTGTTATCTTGGTTATGTGGCAGGGACGAGGAGCTTCTTGGGCGAGGCCTTGAATTAAATGACAGTATTCAAAGTTTGCTTGCAAGGCACGATGCAATAGCTTCTGGTTCCCCACTTCCATCCCATCATACTAGTTCTATGCTCAGTCAAGTGAACTTACTCTTCCAGTTTCAATCCAACAGAAGAGAAAAGCTTCATCCCTGAGACAAGAAGCAAGACGGGAAACACTGGAGATGGCAGAAGAAGTTATATTTTTATTGAAGACTCACAGAGTATAATTGAGAATATGAAAAGATCATGGGGATAAAATAGTCCCAAATTTTTTGCTCCCTCTAAAACCCCTCAATTTAGAGAGAACCAATATGAGGGAGTGGGAGGGATTTGGAGCCCCTTTTTTGGGTCCCCTCTCCTCCTACTTTTCATACCAAATAAGGGGAGGGGGTCATTTTTCATGCCCTCCCCTCCCCTCCCCTCCCCTCCCCTCCCCTCCACTCCAACCAAACAAGCCCTAACTGCACCTCAACTTGGTAATGAACTAAATTCTCAAGTAAAGACAAAACCAAGGTTGTTGGTGATTCTAAGGGATTTGTTTTTCACTTCGGCAACAGCAATCTAAAACCTCTGTGTGTGTGTAACTGAGTGCTGGTTTGGAATAACTTATTTTTAGATAATAAGTTGTAGGCCAGAATTTTGAAAACATGGAGCCGCCACCAAAATTTTAAAGATAGGATAACTTTGGAAACATTTTTAAAAATGGAAACTAGTCTATAAAAACCATTTAGGGTTCAGGAGTTGATTGTGTATAGGGAAGGTGTTAGGCACCTCACAACACTCATTCATAAAAATGGTTACCCTAAGTTAATTATTTAAAAATAAATATGGTCTTTAATTTAATTATAATTACCCAAATAAAGAAAGAAAATATTTACAAAAATAAATGAAATGAAAACTAAAGAAGAAGAAAAAGAACATTTATTTATAAAAAGAAAATAAGAGAAATATATTATTTACAAAATTGGAATTGACCTAGGATAAAAATCTAGGGCCTACGTACCCTTTAGAGGGATCAAAGCCTACGTAGTTCGGAGGTAGAAATGCATGTCACTTTGTTTGTGTTTTTTAGAAAAAATGTTTATTTAATTTATTTGAGAAAAAATAATTTTTTTTATTTGGTTTTTATTTTTTATTATTTTTTAAAAAAAGTGTTTTTTTTTTAAATTTTCTTGTAAAAGAGAGTTTTTCCATTTTATTTTCGTTTATCAAAATGTGTCAAAATATTTTTTTTCTTTTTTTGGAGGAGGACCTAAGAAAGGGATTAAAAAAGGAGAAAAAGAAGAAGAAAAGTAGCACAAGTTAAACAAAAAGGAAGTCAAATGTGAGGAGATTTATGCGTATCTTTTATCCTTTGAACCTACTACAACAAGAGATAGGGTGATAGAACCACATAATAAATAAGAGGCACGTACAATCACATTATCTATATTTATTAAACATAACACCTAGTATCATAAGAAAACAAGACAGTACGTACCTCTTGTCTATGTATGAGATAATTCAGTGGACAATAAAACGCAAATCCACAAGACCACAATGAGGTAATCCACGTCCAGTAACATCATAGTACAAAGTAAAGCAATGTAATGCATATTGGATAAAGTCATAGTACATGAATGATGAGGTAAGTATGAACCAAGGTATATTAGATGAGGAAAAAAAAAGACGAGATGTCACAGTGAAATAAAAGAAAAGGATGAAAACTCAGCCACAGATCTTATCTTCTTACTCTCCCAAAATTCTTGTGTGTCTTGCTTCAACCCTTGCACTCCTATTTATAGTCTTAAGATAGGGTTTTCTTCATAAATGCTCCTTTTTTTTAGAATTTTCCTTTTTAATTTTTTTTTGTATTTTATGTTAAGAACTACCTAACTTGACCCAATCACTATCAATGGAGATTTTTTTTTTTTAATTTTCGTTTTTTATTTTTTTAATTTTCTATTAATAAAACTTCCTAACCTGACCTAATCATCATCAGTGAAGATTTTTTTTTTTTAATTTTCGTTTTTTATTTTTTCTTTATTATTCTTCCCACAAGTAACTTCCTAATTTAAACCTATCAACATACATGAGATTTTTTTTTCCGTTTTTTTATTTATTATTTTTCCCACAAGTAACTTCCTAATTTAAACCTATCAACATACATGAGATTTTTTTTTTTCGTTTTTTTATTTATTATTTTTCCTTAATGAATGACAATGTCAATTATCATCAATGAGGGGATTTATTTTAGTTTTCGTTTTTTTTTATTTTTTCCCTTTCAATGATGATTGCTAATTTAGACACCGATCATCATCAATAGAAGGATTTCCTTATTTTTTCTTTTTTTCTTTTTTTATTTCTTTTTTCTTTCAATAATGATTGCCAATTTGGATACCAATCATCAACAATTAATTTTGTATTTTTGAGTGGGGCTTGGACAAAATAGGGTGTTCACATAAGTGCTTATAAATCGTGATTAACGGTATACGAGATAAGTATGTGAGAAGAGTTTTATCTCGACTTGCGTAATAAGGACTTATTATCTAAAAATAAGTGATACAAAAATGAGAGAACATTTTTAATTCTTTCTTCTCTCCCTGAATTATTTTTAATAAGAGTGAAGGTCGGTTTTACCGTTTTAGCAGGAAGGCTTCTCTTTTTCTTCCATGTAATTTTGTATATTTACAACTGAAAAATTGTAGTTTAAATATCGAGCTAAACCTCAAATCCCAACAGTTTCCTGGTGATAGGCTGCACCATCCAGAAGTCACAATGCAAGACTAATCAACCAACGTCTCTACTATTCCCCCGTCTTCCTCCATGTGTCTTGTATTCATATTCTGTATCCATTTGAGTTACATTGTCTAAACTCTTGGCGCTGACGAATTATCTGATTATGCTTACAGTACAAAGCCTCTCTAAAACCCCGGTGCTTCCTCTGAAGTAACCTTGTTCCCATCATGGCAGCATACGTTTACTGCAGTGAAAGGTTTTCCACTAACAATGCGATCCCCATGGTCACATTTTAGCAACTAACGTCGAAATGTAAATTCATAATAAATTACGTTAGCTCTGCCCTCAATGTGTTTAAACTTACTTTCATCTACTTTAGAACTTGAGCAATTTTAAACCAACCCAGCAGCAAGGCTGAAGGCAAATTAGAATTTTCGCATCAGAGCAGCAACAAATTCGACCCATAATGATTTAAAATTTGTTTGGCGACAATTTAAAATGATATACACTAAATTCCAAAATGGTTTAAAATTTGTTTGACAGCCCTTTTGGTCATCGCTCCCAAGTTAATTATAATGCAGCCAAGTGTTGTTAAGGCATAGTTGGGTAAAAGCAAAAGATAAGCTTAACTCTAACATCAAAACCGTGAGAACAATCTGATATAATGTCCATAATCACACTGATGATTCAAAGTTCGGAAATGCGTTGTTTGGGCAAAATATGTAATAAACGAAAGGGATTTAAGAATTTGATATCGTTAAAGTAGCATGATCTCGTTCTTGCGTGCTGCTGATACTGATTTGAAGTGTGCACCATATGCAACTGTAGGAGAGACTGGTAGAATATCAACTGAATGAAAAATAGTCATGTTCTACGATTTCAACTAGAAAGTCTAGGTCTGACTATATGAGAAACAGAACAAACAAAATATGTGTTCTTGGCATTTGAATCTTAAGACGGCAAAGATATATTATGGGCATTCCCAGCAACATATGCTTATTAATGCACAGAAATTCGTGAAGAATTAAGAGTGGGAAGCAACTGAGTGGCTACCTGATGTATATCTCTAACACTCCTTAGCTTACACCCAATTAAAGCAACACTATACTGATTAGGCTATCCGGCCCAAGGGTTCAAAATTTAAGTCATTTGGCCACCCATGCATTTCTTTTACAGGCAAAAAGAAACTACTTACATGTTCAAATCATGAGCATTCTCTCCGGAAAAAGAAAAAGAAACATTCTAAACCTTAAAGCTATTTACTCAACCCACAGACAATGATAAGATTGGTTCCTTATATTTCAAGACAACGGAGCAAAAAGATCCATACTCGTTACTCATTAGTCAGAAAAACCACGCATAACATCTCAATAACAGCCTTTTCAACAATGATAGGTTTTGAAATGCATAAAAACTTAAAAAAGCGAGCAATTTACCTAGCATAACTTTTCGTGGACAAGGAGTGTATAAATTACGAGTGATTTAAGTCCATGGATTTAAATAAGGAAAATTACCTTTTCTAATCAATATGAGTGTGCTGAAGTAAATATCGCGCATTATGCAGGACAATATTGGCTTCCTCATTTGATGCATCAAGTGTCCGCAATTCTTTGATCTCTTCCTGCCATTTCTCAATTTGCTCCTTATGAATCCTGCAGATGTGGGGCAGTTAAAGGGTTTTGTTGGTGGGAGGGGGTGGCGGGGAAGAATAACTGTAACTTTATAGCTCACATGATCAGTCTCTCTTCAAATTCATTGCTGAGCTCTTTAAACATTGTTTTACCAGATTCCAGTAGCTCTGACACCTACAAGAATCATTTAACTGGTCAACAACCATCAGATTTATCTAGTCTTGTAACATAAGTAATGTTCCCGAAGGTAAATTTCGTTAATGATTGTTATATAGAGGAAAATTTGAATCTATCCTCAGGGCATAATTACTATAGCTACCCTCTGCGTGAAATTTTCAATCTTCTCCAGAATATTGGAGATATTGAGCTCCATCTCTTCGGATCCAGCAATATTTATCTCAGATTCTTCCTTTTCTTCAATCTGTGCCCCTGCTTCATCTTCCTCCTCTTCCATCTAATTATTGTATAACAATCAACAACACGAAATACAGTACAAAAGACTTAAAAGAAACAAAAGAAAAATGCACGATAAGGAAGACTGAAAGACAATAAAATACATCTGGTCTCAAGCGTTTTCTTGCAGCTTCAGTTCCAGGGCTTTCCATTTCTATTGATGTTAGTTAATTCTGCAGATATGTTGCACTAGCAAGTGTTAAAAAGCGGAACCATAACGTGGATTGCCTTTTAAATATACTACCCAGAAATCGACTCAAAATTCTTTCAATATAGAAATTAAAATATAAAAGAATTGTCATATATTATTCATATACAGAAGTGAAGTGAAATTAACCACTGCGAAACTATGGCAACATCAACAGGTTTTCATGCCAGGCAAAGTATCTTGACCACATGTATATAATTGCTATAAATTCATCAAAGGAATTGAAAGAGACGCTATTCGTCCTTTATTGTGTATTTTCAAGTTGCTCGTAACATAAGACAAGCGATGACATTTTTACATCATCAAAACATAGACTCCGTAAGATTTAGGAACAGACCGACAATAAAAAATAATTCAGAACATAACTTCCGCAACTAGCAGAATCCACGTCAAATCTCTAAGTATCCTGGCGATGACTAATTAGAGCTGGCATGATTTCAGTGAGAACGCTATCCTAAACAGCATCATGATGAAATCAAAGAAGCGAAGGGAAGCTGTATGATTCCTTACCTAATTGATGTGAAGATAACATCACGGAAAAGAAAAAGATCATGGAAGACGAAATGCCGATTGATTTGCTTTATAATTGTGAAATCCATGAAGAACAAAATCTAATGAAAACGATTTTACGTTTACCGATTTCTTTTTCCGACTGATCTGACGTAAACTTCTCTGGGCGATTGGCAGAATTGATCTGCCTGTTGGTTGTAATCTGAGAAGTCAAACGGTGAGTGTGATTTTTCCGCCAATAGCAATTTATTTAAATATAACTGATGCGCGCGTTTTCTACCACCTGAGAGACCAGATGGGCCATAAGACAAAATTGGGCTCTAAAATCTGTGGATAGGCGTATTACAGTTGGATCCAATTAAATTTGTTCATCCATCAATATTGCGGGCACACAAAAGCAAGAAAAGCAAACACGGACAGCACCAATATAGTGGGAAAACAACGTGCATATTTGGGAACATTTATTTTTTGAATATAAGTGTTTATTATGTAAGTTGAGATAAAACTCCTCTCATATACTTACCTCGTATACCTTAAATCACGATTTATAAGCACTTATTGCCCAAAAATAAGTTATTCTAAACGAGCACAACGTTTTGGTTAGATGGCATGTTTGGGTATGTGATTTTTCTTTTAAAAAAGGGTTTAACACCACTTTTGGCCATAGAAGTTTTACTCAATTTTGACTTTGGCCCTTTAAGTTTAAAATTAATGATTTTAATATGTTAAATTTACTTCGTTTATAACAATTGATCCTTAAAGTTTAAAAATGACTTAGAGTGACATTTGGCAATATTAATTTATTTTATGTAACACTAACTTCGTTAAATTGATTTATGAGACATGCTTACTAGGAAAGCTAAAGTGACAGATATATTACAAAAATTGTGAAGCCCTTGCCGGAGAAAAGGAGTGAGGGGAATCTGAAGATTATTTCGTGGGAAGGCTTTCTCTGTTTTTTTTTAATTTAAATGAACACCTCACAAAATTTAAATATTTTTGTCACATCAGCTTCTTAGTAAGCATACCACATAAGCCAATTTAACGGAGTTAGTGCCACATAGGATAGATTAACATCGTCAAATGCCACTCCAAATTATTTTCAGACTTTAAGGACTTACTGTTATAAATGGAGTAAACTTTAAAGACCAAAACCATCAATTTTAAGTTTGAGAAATCAAAACTAACATTGAGTGAAACTTCAAAGACCAAAAGTGACGTTAACATGAAAAAAATGGAAAAGAGGTGTGAGTTAATGAATTAACATGAACGGAATAAAATGATGCCAATATGGCGCCAATAAGTATGGCGCGTGGAGTGCTTGGGATAATACGGTTGAAGAAGGAGAGCCGGTACAAGAAAATATATACATAGGGATGTTTGGCTCTTTTGGAAGAGGCTGGGTAATAATGATATAACCGTAAAATCATTGAGGGAGACAAGAAAGGGATGTTTCAGCTAAGTACTCCTCTGCGTAAATGGACATTCCCCAATCCCCATCGCTAGTTTTGGTGAATACTCTAGTAAGGACTATGAACGTCCACTAACATCGCAGCGCAAGATCTTATACAAAGGCATTACCTTTAACCAAAATTAAAAAACAGAGAGAAGGAATCTCATATTTAATGCAGTGAAGCATATATATGTGGAGTATAATTTATTGAGAGGTCACGTAAGTACTCAAGCGCAACGAACCTGAATCGGCCTATATATGAGATAAGAAAAATGACCTATATTATGCATTGCTAGCAGGATTTTGGCTTTTTTTTTTAATTAAAAAAATTACAACAGAATATATGTCAAATTAGATAATATTAGGAGATCCATGCATTTTATTTCATGAGAGCGTCATTTAAAATTTCAGGGCTTGTTTGGTATGAGGTGAGGGGAGGGGAGGGAAAGTTTTTTTAAATTGGGTTTAAAAAAATTAGAGAAGTGGGGTGAAATTTTTTTTATTATTTTATTTTATATCTTCTCTTTATTGAAATTTTGTAACTCCACTTCTTCTATTTTTTTAAACTTAACTTATAAAAATTTTCCTTCCCGTCCCTTTTCCTTCAATCCTTTGTTCCAAACAGGCCCTCATTGTCTAAACTCTAGACTGTCTTGCTGCGCTTGATAAGCAAGCACACTTATTCCCTTCATACCATCCCTCTCCTTCTTCGTTAGATCCGCCGAGCTAGCTTCATCATAATCTTCATCATCTTTTTTAATTGAGAACCGACTGGCATTATTGCTAAATTAGCAACTACTCCCTCGGGTCCTAAATATAGGATAAAGTTTGTAGTACAATCTACACTATAAATTTTATCCTATATTTAAAACCGGAAATAATTGTATATATTGAAGTCAAAATAGTCTAGCTTCCTTCATTACCAACTATCTCCAGGTCAAAAAGATGAGTAGTGATGAAAAAAGCAATAATTCCCTGCAATCCTATGTGTGAGAGTACTTGGCAAATTAAACTTATCCGTCGGGAAGATATTCTCCTCAACCTGCCAATCCTTACAAATAAGTAATCTAACATTCTACGACATTTATAAAAGGGCAATTATAATCACAGCCCCTAGTCAAGTGTTAATGTGGCAGCAACACAATCAGAAAAGAGATAAATATGTCTACAGCTTATAGACCAATGACATAAGTGTAAACCATGAATTATGATCCAACCTTCTCATCTCAGCAACAAACAATAGATGAAACATTGATTAATTTGTATAACTGGACAAAACATGTTTTTTAGAAATAAGAATAATATAAAAACACAAAATTAGTCGGGAGAGGGGTCTCCACTAATCCTTCTCTCTACTTCCTCTCCACTTAATGTTATAACTATTGGATCATGTTTTAATTGTTGAGATTTAATGTTATATATGTAACAATATTATAATTGTAGATTTTATTATATATAATATAATAATAATAGTTTAGGGAAAAAAAGTAATCTAATAATAATATTTTTTCCATAACATTCAATGTCACCCATTAAAACATGTTCCGATGATTGAGATATTAAATGGATGAAAAGTTGAAAGAAAAGTTAGTGAAAACACTCTTTTTCCAAATTAATCAGGGGATATATATTAAATACATTTTTAAGTGCCGGTAAAAAACGCTTCTTAAGTTCATAACCGTCCATTTTCGGCAGCAGGATGAAGATCCAGCATGCAGGCATTAAAAAAAATACGGAGCAAGTAATTTCAAAATTACTGAGTTGCTTCGACTTCCATCTACGTTAACAAGTTTTTGTCCTCGTCCTTTCATTGATTGATTAGATATCGTGTTTATCAAAATATTAATCAGTGCTTTTCCGTTTTGGCCAAGAGAACTGGTTTCCCATTAAAGATTTCTTTTTGGAAGCATCAAATAATTTTAAAGCATAACACGGAATTAAAAACCAAATAAAGGTTGTATTATTGAATGATATAGAGTATTATAACTTCATGGAAAATACAACTGCACTTATGTTTTTTTTTTAAAATTTTTTATTAATCAAAGGCCTATTTTCACGTCAATGTAATTTGAATTATTTTGATTTAAACACTCTCTTGACTGCAGTAATTATACATGTATGGAGTACGTACTATATATATAGCACTCAAATAGCAGATGCAATATAGTTTTATTTCCAGTCTTAAATATAAGATCTATTTAATTTTTTTTTTGAGAAATTAAGGAAACTAAATAAGTTAGTTAATCATATTATATGTTGTATATGATTAAATTATATATTAGTTTATAAGCAAGATAAATTAGTTTGAAAAAAAACAATTAATATAAAAACCTTAAAATAATTTAATTAGTTTCCTTAGTATTTTTTTTAAAAAAATTAATTGGGTCTTATATTTAGAACTGGGATAGTATTATTTTTGCCACCCCAATTATCATTTTCCAGAAGCCTTTAGCTTCAAATTAAGGCAACATATTTGTGTTTATTTCTAACAAACCCGCATTATGTAGCTTCCCAAAACGACGTATTTTCTGTTTGTTTGTTACAAGAGAATAAATTGTATAAGCAAAAGCAAGATTCCCGTAACATAAACGGAACCTTGTGGTCCATTATTGCATATGTTTCTTCACGATTCTTAAATTGAAATGAAAAATAATACCGCACACTTCCAACGGCAAGCATGAAAACACCTAACAGAATTACTATAATAAATAAATGATTAGTAGTATAAAAAAAGAGACTAGATAACTGTTGGAATATTTTTAACATTTTGTTGGAATATTTTTAACGTTTTGTTGAAAAGTCACGTGATTGTAAATTAAATAATTCATGTGAAAGATTGTGTGGGGTTATAACACCAAAAGTCACTAAGTAGTGTCTTTTTAATTCCTAAAGATACGTATGAAAGGATATAATTAAGGGCTTGTTTGGTTTAAAGGAAGGAGAGGGAAAGTGGGCGGAGGAAAAATTTTTTTGAGTTGAATTTAAAAAAATTAGAGAAGTGGGGTTAAAAATTTTTAATTAATTTTTCTTACTCTTTTATCTTATATATTTTCTTTATTAAAATTTTATTACCCCACTTCTTCAATCTTTTAAAATTGAACTCATAAAAATTTTATTTCCCTTCCCTGCCCCTCCAAATCCCTCACACCAAACAGACCCTAAAAGTGTGATAATTACTGTTTAATGAAAGGTTGTGTTGTTTTTAAGAGAACTCTATATGACTCTTCATCAAAAAGTCATTTTAAATAACTACTAGTATTGTCCTAGTTATTTAAGTTGATTCATGAATTACATATGTAGTTAATATAAATTTAACATATATGATTATCACTTCTTAATTGAAGAGGTATTGTTTGAAGAGAGACTCTATTTCAATAAATCACTTCACGATCTACAAATACCCTATACTATCACCACACACAACACAGCAACAGAATTAACCTCATTATCTATCCTTGAACACATGAAAGCTAATTAAAAGCAAGTGGAAGCACGAAGAAAAGTGTTACTCACGCGCTGGAGATCACTCCCACCAACAGTCTCAATTGTTAATTTAAGAAAATCCAAGGCCTGACATGTAAGGTTTTAAGTTTTTATGTTCACCAAAATGCCATCCCTGCATTTGGACATTAGTTAGTTATTAACAAAAACACAGTGAAATATTGAGAAATATATGCATCAGATAATCGATGTATACATTTGTGTGAACATGGCGTAGTTATCCCATACGGAGTGGGCCCAAGCGATTAATTGAAGGATTTTGTATTTTGTTTTCCTTTGTATTGTGTCCGCCCAAACCATATCCAATCACACGCGCCTTCATGCCAATCTGCATGGCAAGAACTATGTGACGTGTGAAATAGACACCCACCAACCCCACTCTTAATAATCGATTCCCTTCATATTCGTCTCTTCTATAAATGCATACCCCTCCATTTTCCACAGACCCAGAAACAGCTCTTTACTATCCTCATTCACTTTTCGCAATTTCTTCAGTTTGGTACGTTTTGTTAAGTATCGCACGGCCAGCTTTTAATTCCCCCTAAAAGCAGTTGAATTTTTTTTACCTAATGAGCTATCTAAGTCAATTGTATCGGTATCAATTTACATTCATGTACATATGCCTAACAGTTGTGAGACTTGCTCTAACTTTTTTTTCTGGACAAGAGAAAACAAGTGTGCAGTAGAAATATATGGTTTGAGTATATATATTTAATTGATCAGGTTTTTGATTTTGCCGGAGTTTTCAGAAGTAAGAGATGGAGTGGAACAACTTGGTGTTGATGGCTTTAACAGTGGCCTTGGTTGTTGCAAATGGGAATTGTTACAAGGGTGGTGATGGGTTTGCTCAGTCAAGAAGCAAATTTGTTCAACGAGATGGAACCCATTTTACAATGAATGGGAAGCGAATGTACCTGAACGGGTTCAATGCTTACTGGTTCATGTACATGGCATCTGACCCATCCACAAGATCCAAGGTCTCTACCACTTTACAACAAGCTTCACTCCATGGTATGAACGTGGCTAGAACCTGGGCTTTCAGCGATGCAGGTTATAGGTCTCTTCAGGTTTCTCCTGGTTCCTACGACGAGAACGTCTTCAGGGTACGTATATATTGATTATTCATATTGCCAATCTATTTAACATAATTTTTGTACTTTATTAATATGGGTGAATATATATATATATATATATATGCAGGGCTTGGATTTTGTGATATCGGAAGCTGGGAAATATGGGGTGCGACTCATACTGAGCCTGGTGAACAACTGGAAAGATTTTGGCGGGAAAAGTCAATATGTGAAATGGGCAAGTGAACGTGGTCAGAAAGTGAGCAACGACGATGGCTTCTTTACCCACCCTGTGGTTAAGCAATATTACAAGAATCATATTAAGGTCAGAATGTGTTTCTGGGCGGCACATAAATGCAATACGCAAGCACCTTTTTTCACATGCGTTTTCGTTTCTGGCTCTTTTGCTCTAACTATACATTGAGTTTATTTTCCTCTTACATAAGATATATATATATTTCTCAAACTTATATGCATAGCACGTGTGGCAAGCAAATGCTACTAGTCTACGTACAGTAGTATTTCATTACTCTACTTGATCATCAACTTGATTTGTGTGGTTGAAATGGTGCAGGCTGTGTTGAGTCGAAGGAACACAATAACAGGGGTAGCATATAAAGACGATCCAGCTATTTTCGCGTGGGAACTAATGAACGAGCCTCGTTCTGAATTCGATCAATCTGGGAAAATAATTCAGGTCCTTTTCTTAATTTCTCACGCTCACAACATCACATCCTATGTACTACGTGCCAGCTTTCCAGCTACCTAGCCCACTTGGGGAATGAGGGAGTACAGTTATATATGATTGTCAGGTCCATGTGATATATCTCGAGTTTAATTAGTGAAAAGGAAATATCATAGCATATAACATATATGAAAGACATCTACATACCAACCATACAAAGATAGAGACATTATTTATCCAACATGGGGTTTTCTTTTGTGAGTTTTACAGGATTGGGTGAGTGAGATGGCTGCGTACGTAAAGTCTCTAGATAGCAATCATTTGCTGGAAATAGGGCTTGAAGGCTTTTACGGGGAATCAGTACAAAATAGGAGGCCTTTCAATCCTGGATCTGTATTATTTGGTACCGATTTCATTTCCAACAATAGAGTTCCTCACGTCGATTTTGCCACCATTCATCTCTACCCAGAACAATGGTAATTAATTACCCTTGTTTTTGCGATTATTGCTGGATTTTTTGTTGATTAGTTTGATAATGGCTTCAGGGTACCCGGGTCAAACGAATCGGCCCAATCTGATTTTGTGGACAAATGGGTCCAGGCCCATATCAAAGACTGTAATGAGGTCCTGAGGAAGCCCATTCTGTTGGGTGAGTTTGGAAAGTCGTCCAAGTCTGAGGGATATAGCCCGGAGAAGAGGGACAAGTATTTTCAGAAGCTCTACGACGCCCTGTACGGCAGCGCAAGGAGCGGAGGGTCATGTGTCGGTGGGCTTTTCTGGCAAGTCATGGCCCAAGGAATGGATGGCTTTCAAGACGGATACGAAGTTATCCTTCAGGATAGCTCTTCAACTATCAACATCATCCGTCAACAATCTCGACGCATGTCATCCCTCAATTAGCAACACGAGCCGGACACGCCACAAAAATAAAAAACAGAACAAGGCAAATAAGATAAACATATAATTAGTTATAATTTAAGATTGAATTGGTTCCAGTTAATAGAAAGCCTGCCATCCGGCCAAAGTTGATGTGACCAGCATTATCTTGCCGTTAATCGTCTGGTAACAAAATGTCAGCCATTTAATACCTATTGTACTATCAGCTTTTTTCGAGTTCCCACAGTCTCATGTCATTTCCATTCTAGAAGCATATTCACTCCTGTCCTTGTCGTATATCAAATCTAATTATCTCACGGCTGACTTGATAAAAAAATAAAAAAAACTACAATTATCTCTACAGTCTACACGCACATACCATGAAATTGTACGATTCTGCGTTTGCCTTTTAATTTCCAGCTCGACAAATAATACACCCATCACTAGTTCTCTCCTTGGATCTATCAATGATGAACCGGAATTCATTGTTCTTGTTGATTAAAGGCAACAGTGACTATAAGATTTGGACATTGATAGTGAAGTAGGAGGAATCTGTAATTCTGCTCTCCATAACAAGCGAGGTTTTCCAACTCATCGACAATGACATTTTGAAACCTTATCAAGACTATCTGATAGGGTTTTATGGGGAAGCAATCCAAAAACAACTAGCTCGCGCCTTTATCCTCTTAAGTGATTGCCTGGATATTAATACTTATTCAAATGATATATTCAGTAGTACAAATATCGCAACTATCAAGAGGGTGGAAGAAAAACGAATACAATGAACGACATGAATGAATTGAACAGCCTCGCCAAGTATCCATTGATCAAAACTTGATGTTCGTGCTTGTTCATTGACCTCTATTATTGGGAGCAAAAGTTTGATGCTAGTATACCTTCACGTTTGAGACTTTGTTGGCGGGTTATGCCAGCACCAGTGAATGAATCTATCCACCATCATTTAAATGATTGTACTGTTGCCAATCACACAGTTCTTGAGCACCACAGTGATTCCTGCTCGGATGTAGATACCCTCAGAAGGACGGTCTGCCTCCTGCACATTCTGCGTTCCAACTATATTATTATTCATGCACAAATATCTAGAAAAGGTAAAATGCACTCAAAAATTTAGAAAGGAAACAACCAAATCATACTCACTTCTTTATTGGTAATGACCACATTTTTTCCAATTCTCGCATTCTTATCAATTATACAATTCCTGTCCAGCATAAATTTGTCAAGAATAAATTAATTAGTCAGGGCACAATGCTTAAAATAGGCCCATTCCAATTGTTCACAGCCTTTCAGGAATCTTACGCAATTTTGGTGTCCTTCCCAATGCCAATTGGAACATTGTCCTCCGCCAAAAGAGCTGCTATTTCAGCTTCAGTTTGGTAGAAGTCAGAACCCATCATCATGGTGTCCTGTATAATGAGTGCGAATGCAACTAATATTTCATCAATCTGAGCACTCCAGAAATGAAGTGCTTATCAGGAAATTACCTTCAATTGCACTCCAGAATCTATTCTTGAGCGAACTCCCACAATTGAATGTTCAATACTGCATTCTCTCAAAAAGCAGCCATCTGAAATCAAAGAATTCATTACCTACATTGAAAGTTATAGCACAAAACCATCAGGCCCCACTAGAATAAATCCAATTTCAGCTATCTGAACCAAATTTTGCAGCTATACCTGGGCCTTCTCCAATTTGGTTGGGGGTAAGAATCGAGGACGTGAAAAGATTGGCTTTGACTGGTCATACAACTGAAACTTCGGGGGCTTCAACATGCCAGCAAAATGAATTGCAGGTTATATACTTATATCCGACAAAAGTTGGTGACTGTTTATTGCTATAGCGTTGGACAACCTATACCTGATCCATGAGGGCCATGTTTGCATCAAAAAAAGACTTTATGGTCCCAATGTCTTCCCAATATCCTCTGAAAAGATATGCCTGCAATGAAAACCTTGGTCATTCACAATAAAACCGGAATATGATAACATCATTCACCAAAACATCAGAATCTCACAATGACAATACGCATATAAAAATACTAGGATAATCCTTACCTGCACATTAAAATCTTTTGTAGCCATCGGAATGACCTCAGACCCAAAATCATTTGCATTTGGATAGTGCCGCCTAAAATTTGGCAAACAATACATAAGAAAATCACATTATGTTTCTGTAATGGAATGTCGGTAATAAGAGTAGTTAAGTTAGTTAGGAGAGTCATGGCTCCATAAGAGGGCCAAATATGAGTGTAAATGTGTGAAGAAATGAATGAAATTTACGTTTGGAATCAACACTGTATCACGTTTCATAATATTAAACAAGAACAAAAATTAAAAAATTACCTTTCTTTTGTTTTTTTCCCTTTTAACATCAGATCTTTTTTTTTTCTTCAACATAAAAGATAGAGAAATTTAATCAGCAAATTAAATTAGCCATTAACTTTCACTTCTAATGTTGTATATGTTCTCCAAAGAACAACTTTCATGTATCCAATTTTACAACATTCTGCATGTTAAATGGGGTGGTAACAGAGCTTTCATGCTTTTATATCACATTCACTCCATTTCCTAGGAGAAAAAAGTTTGAGGTCACCAAGTGATATTGCCATTAAAGATTAGCAGTGAGAATCATTAACAGGAAAAGTTCACGCAGCACAAAAAGAACTACATCATTACCTGAGGAGGTTTAGTAGAACATCGGTCTTAAACAAATATATCCCCATAGATGCAATATATGAGAATTTACTTGCTTCTTGAGCTGATAAGCCAAGGACAGTTGTATCTACACGCTACGTAAACAAATTCTTTCAGTCAGAGACAGGTGATATCAGGTTGACAACTTAAGTTACGGATATCTTTAATCAATCTTTTGAGAGTAAGAGGAAAATGGAAGAGTAACAACCATAGACCTCAACTGTTCTCCCTTAGGTTTTTCCAGGAACTGACAGATCCGTCCTGATTCATCAACCTTCACTAATCCAAAATCAGCAGCACGACTGGAGAGAGGAAAAGAAAACATGAATTAGAAAAAAACTTGGGCGAATATGTTTGAGAAGGTAACTTCACCCAGAATACCTATCATCCACTGGGAGACAAGATATTGATATATCAGCATTTGAACTAACGTGCTTCTGCAGATGACAAAAGATCAGTTGTCAAGCTTTCGTCACATCACATAAGTCATTGAATCAGTAAACATTTAACCACGCTGACAACTGATACCAACCTGCAGAAAGTTCATGTAGTCCATTCGATAGAGTTGATCCCCACACAATATCAGAACGTTCTCTATGTTTCTATGCTCAGCTTCCTACTCAAGATCCAGAAACTAATTTAGCGTTGCGAAGATGAGAACCGTGTATTCTGCTAGCTGATGAAAGGACTATTCTGCAAAAGCTACAGTTTTATGACACCATGGAGGCCCTCTGGCCCAATGTCCATCAACCATGTCATTAGGCTTGGAGGGGGTCTACCAGAAGCTGTGTAAGAACCCCCCCAGTACCTATTTTATGATTTTCCCCTCTCCGTCATGGAGACAACCCTATTTCCTTATTCTTCTTCCCCAGTCAGGTCAAAGGCCTCATATTTTAAGTTGCAACTTCAAAAAAATGCAATTTTTCGAAAAGGAATCAGGACTGAGAAAATGTATGGCATACCTCAAACAACCAGAGAAATTGTCTTACAGCATCTGCTGTCCCCTGAAACCATTTCTTTCCTGATTCTCCAGGGGTTTGAGTTGCCGCTAATACCTGTTAAAACACATTTTCAGTCTAAGTACTCCATATCAACAAGTGACATGATAGAGGGATCAAAGAAACTATGCAAAGAGACAAAAGAAGAATGCATACCTCAACAAAACCGCCGCCAAAGTGGATGCCACTTCCTAAATTATAAGTTTGGGCAATGTGGCTGTTGAGGGACTGGGAATTGAATTGAGTAAGAATGTAAATTTTATTAATGCCACTGTAAATGCAATTACTCATAGGTATATCTACCAGCCTATAGCATCCTCCAATTGGTACCTGAGTTCATCATGAAGAACAAAAAAAGGCCCACAGGTTAGTGAACCAAAACTCACCCTGTAGTAATGCAAGATAGGTATCTTTAAATTCGAACAGCTTACAGCAGGCTTAGCTCTTCTTTGAGTAAGGGGGAAAAGCCGAGTTCCAGCTCCACCACCTAATATGATGGAAGCAACAGTCTTTGGGTCCACCTCTAATTGTCTATGTATTGGTGACTGCAAGGCCTGAAATGCAATTTCATCTTGTCACACTTTCTTAGCAATGGTAATACTAATAATAACAGTGGTCGATAAAACTGCAAGTTTAAAGCGTAATATTATCTTAGTCAGTCAATAGTCAAGATCAAAGTCCTCCCATACTGCCAAAACAGAAACTACTTAGTTTCTGTTGATACTTGCTAAATCTATGATTCTTGTAAATAACAACTTCAAGAAAACTAAATCTGAAGTTCAAGAATAATGAAAATAATAAGAATAAATAAGTCAAGAATAAAGAAGGTTAATTTACCATAAAATTATCAGCAACATCTGCAAGAGTACAAACAGCCGATAATCTTTTCGTGGTCTTTTTCTGGGTAACAGTAATGGTTTGTGTATTTACTACATTAGACGCTGCATTGGTTGAATAAACCAAATTCACTCTGCTATTAGAGAATGAGGAACACAGAATTCTGTCATTGTGGGATGGTGTCATCTTTGAACTCAGAAGCATAGAAAACCCACACAATTCACTTGCCATTCCTTGTACCCCAGCCTTCTTGAATTGAAAATTGGTCCTCGACAAGGCAAATTGAGTTAATCTTTTCTTCTCTTAAACCGCTCAATAAACAGGTTAACTTTTGAAATGCTTTCCAAGATTCAAATGTATAATCACTCATAAAATATAAGGCAATGTATTTAGATGAAAAATGAAGAACAAACAAATAACTTTTTAAGCAATCGACAAGGAAAAGAGTAAAATATAGCGGCAGCATAAGTTGAGCTGTATGATATTTTTAAAGAATAAAGGAAGTAGTGAGGGCTTACCTCAAGGCGGGGCAAGGAATGGCTTAATAACAGAAAACCAACATAAATACCCACCAACTGTCATTATACTTCTCTTTTTGGATCGAAAATCTGCTAATCTCAAAATCAGCTCCGGCACTTAGATTCTGAGTAGCTTGCAGTTTAAGCCACATCCTGAATCGGGCTTGTCGATATGTACGCTAGTCTGACGCTTTTTGGAGGTTCTATCGATGAAGCAATGGATACTTTTCGAATTAATTAGCAATTTATTACGCCAAAAAGTTTCAAGTCTGAACAAGAAGCTATCGGCTTGTCGTGAACATCGTGATTTCCAGGTTTCCATCAGATTGCCAGTTACTTTCTGTCAAAGAATGAGGAGCACAGGTATTTAACCTGAGCGTTGCGAAAGGATTACCGAAGTACTAGTATATCGTTAATTCTGCGTTGCTTCGGCGTTCAAATGCATCAGCACATGGTTTTAGGGAAGCATGTCCACCTCCTTATGGGGGAGGGCTTTGAAGGGCAGAGTCGCAGAGATTCAACCTGGAATCCAGCATATCAAGAATCTTTGCTGAAGAAATTCTCAAACAACTTTTTTGTTTGGCTAGCAAAGAATGATGTTGGAGTCAGAATGATCCTTCAGTAGAACGGGCTCGGGAATTGATCACTTGAAAAGGGTCGTTTCTGCAAATTTTTCTTCTGATACAAGCCCTAATAATTGCATTCTTCCATGCCGGTTTAAGGTTGATCAGAACCAATTCAATTTTTCGATAGCAGAACCAATTCAATTATCAAATTTAAGACGTTAACAAAAATGTTTCTGATTTTTAAACCTGATGACGTTTGAATTTCTTCTCAAAACAAGTACATTGAAGCCAAAAAAAGGGAGGGAAAGCTTTGATTAATAGGCGGGAAGAAATACAAAAACCGTTTATTGCCACAACTTACTATAAGTTTTCAGCACTAAACGTGCACTTTTAACATTTTTGTTTTATAAACTCAGACTACATCACTGCTAGTAGTAATTAAATCTAATTCTTCTACTCGAAACCCCATTATAATTGTAGCAACAGCAAAGAACTATACCTAAACTCCTAGAGATCATAAATAATAATCTTACAGAAATCGGAATGCAACAAAGAAATGAGAGATATAAAACCCTTTATAAGGCAACTGGCTTCTGGGTATCAGATGAACACTTTCCTCGTCGACCATACCCTTATTCAGATGCAACTCTTCTCGCTTAAGCGATCAGAATGAAAATGGCTGACTTTAGTAGTTTCAGAGCCAGATCCTCGTAATATATCGTACAAGGCTACAATAGGTTTGATAGCAGGATACTGCTGTTCTAAGTTCTAACCAAAAGAGTTGACAAAGTAGCAAGCACCTACTCCGTTTACAGCGTTCATGGGCCCAAAATGGATTAAGGATATATGGGCGGGGCAACTGTACATTATATATATATATATATGGAAAAGCCCTGAAGTTTTATTTATCGATTCTGAGATTGCTACATAGATGACCAAGCTCAGGTCTCGCACTCATCCATGCAGTAAATTCCATCTGGGTAGAAGACGTGCAGTAAAGGTAGGATCTAAACGTGATAAGGAAAAAATACCGCCTGCAAGTGAAGGAAAAAGAAAATGGTTACATCACAAAAACAGGGAAAAGAGAAACAAGTCAATAAATATTACCAAAATCCAAGGAAGAGCTCAATTTGAGTAACAAGAAAGCATCTCAGTCATTGAGTATACCTCAGAGCCCTGACACCCATGTCCATAAGATGAGCACGCTCTTCATCATCGCCATCAGTAAACTTCTCAAACTCTTTCCTATTGTACATAATATCTTCCCGCAAATGTCCTGCCCCTGCACACCTATTCAACAAAGGGTCGACAATTAAGGACTCAATTTATGTTGCCAGATCATTTTCCTCGGAAGGGTAAAATGATAACAAATCCATCTATTTTTATATATACTCAGAGATATACATTCCTCTACACTGAGCTGCTATCTCTATTTTGAAGTTGAACACATTCTCTTGAAGGTAATATCATAAAGCAAGCGAGGGATTCTCAAACTTTGGCTGACATACCTTTCAATAATAATGTCAACATCTGCTTTGCTTTGGGGACCACGTATAAGTACTCTTGTTAGGTTTAATATGTCACGGTAGTCACCCATCCTAAATGCCTCTTCATTAGAAGCTCGGGAAGGCATGTTCTCTTGAACCATTGGATGCATATGAGGACCATACAACGGTCGTGAGATTTTAGATCCTAAGTTTGTCGCTGCTCCTAGTTTTATACACATGATTGCCATTGCATATGCAACTCCACCAAAACCTGTGTGCGACAAGAATAGGTAACTACCTGCAGAGCTATAACAAAACAAGGGAGCTTTAAAAAATACTCTTTGTTTTAGGAGATGAAAAAATTTAACACATCAACAATATTGTTCCCAGACATTGCAGAAGCACAGAAAACACAGGGCAAACTACTATGTAATGCCATGTACCTCCCTCAACTCATCAG
The DNA here is from genome assembly GCA_963855925.1 of Inga laurina. Lineage (NCBI taxonomy): Eukaryota > Viridiplantae > Streptophyta > Magnoliopsida > Fabales > Fabaceae > Inga > Inga laurina. The sequence continues at coordinate 2,659,486 of OY979703.1, read as the reverse complement.
AAAGAACCCAGTATTAATGAAAAGTAAAACCATTCAAAAAATTTGTTAACTGCGTTTTGGAGAGAAAAGAAGGAGCCCCTATGTATGTTAATTTAGCAGCCATAAGTTGGTAGATGGTTCCCAATTTAGCATTTGACTGCTACATATAAAAATTGATGCAATAAAAAATTCCAAGGTACTTAGGATACACATTGATATGCAAGGACGCTTACTCATCTTCACAATACTGAATTGCATCTATGTCAGAGGCTAAGGCATCTCTCTCTCTCGTTAATGGAATCCTCCGGTAGACAATATCATATCCATCATTTTTCAAAGATGAATAAACTTCTGCAGGAGTCTTGACATCATCTACTGAAATGTTTTCCCAGTATCCAATCACACCAGACTGATTAGTTGAAGGGTTATACTCCTCACGATGTAGTAGCATCCGCCCACCAAACTTTCTAACCTCTGCAAATATATCTTCTTTTAGCCGTGCCTCCATGTTCTCCACCTGCATTACAGTTATCATGAGTTCTGCAGACATGATTTTCAAGTTATGTTTCAACAGTCACTCTATTGCACAAGATGACACACCACAGGACCAGTGATTCCCACATGCTTGAGCGTATCAACAGGTTTGTTCAACTCCCGCCAGACAAAGGGAGTGCCATCAAAATAAACAATTGCTTCCTCCCTCAGATCAGTCAATACAACTTTTTGAGAAATTGCAGCTTCCGAAGCTCCTGATTTAGGCATAGCACCTAAATACGCCAGCATCTCCTTGGCACCAGAGATGGTTGGAGTTGCCATGCTATACACAGGGTATTCATCAACCTGGAGAATGGTGTTTCAGGCATACATAATAACATTTCCCAAATTTAAATCATACAACATATATTTATTGATAATAACACAAAGGAGCTCTTCAATTATTAAATAATAAGAAACGCACATGTGAGCACAACTTTTCATTACAGAATTGGACAGTGTTCTGAAAACCCTTCACTGTCAAAGACTCAAACCATAAGACAATGACTCAGTATATATGAGTAAGTATAACCTAATTAAATTTTCTCCTGTGGCTTCCTTGTCAAATATTTTAGGCATGCACTTTATGAATAAAATTATTCTGATTGCATCAATGTAAAGCTTAGGGCCCAGCTGAACAATGAGATAAGCCAATGCAAAAGCGACTGATGAAAATAATAAAGAGACTTGCATGCTTTCAGAGAAACTCTATATCTGACTAGCATTTTATGCTAGTGCTATATAGTCAGAAACAAATACTCAATACTGAAGCAACATCTAAGGAACAGATGAGGAAATGAAGTTGCATGAAAATGTCCAATAACAAGATAAGAAACAACTAAATCAAATTGCAATGCTAGCTGCGTGGAATACATTTTCATCATGTAAATTCATGCCATAAAACATATCGGAGATGCTAATTCTACCTAAACTTGGATGATCCTGTAGGTCCCCACTGGACGTGTAGCCTTATTCTCTGGCATCACAAATTTGATGATAGTCAGTTTCTTTAGCAGTACATATATGTAAACATACCTTGTAAACATTTGGAGCACCATGTATTTGTACGTGGCTGGAAGTTCTCTGACCAGGAAAGAAATACATTTTTAGTATGGAGCCTTTCCCCAAAACAGACCCATTCCGGTCCTTGACAATTGCCTCCATTACTGCATCTCCATGCTGAGACTCTTGCGGTGCTCTCAACCCTTCCTACATATCAAACTGGCTTTAAGGAAGCAATTTAACCAGGTCAGGAGGAAAGTTATAAATAAAAAGGTATAAGAAATTTACCGGGACAGAGAAAAAACGTCCTGGTCTAAGTCTGATGCTCCATTTCATAGCCTGCACCTCTGGCCTCCTATGCAACCAGGTCTTAAACGTCATTTTGGATTCTCCTTGTCCACAAAAGCCATCAAAGGCTTCGCTTCCAAGATATGCTGCAAAAGCAATGAGGCGGAAGTACCGTTCTAGGTACTCCGCGCCACGATTCAAGGCTACTCTCCTCACTCTAGGCTCAACATGCTGTTGATTGAATACTCTTCTATATTGCAGAACAGCTTGGCGTATGTTTTGAAGTGCAGAACATCTATCAATAATAGCATCTAAGGCCTCTCGGCATTCCACCCCATTATCAAATAATGTTGTTATCTTCCATAACAATAGTATGTCATTAATACCAAACACATGACATTGTTTCTCATCCATTTTAATTAGAGAAACATCGGAGGTTAATGCATTGATGTCAACCCCTGTTTCATCTCCACTTAAGAAACCACCATTCACTTCTTCATGGGCCACGCCCAAGTTGTCATCCAGGATTTTGATGGGCCTTCCATGATTAATTCTAAGTTTAACAAGGCAAGCTATGACAGTGCCAGTGGTTGTCCTACCTCTACCCATCTGTATAGAAAAGAAATACAAGTAGGAATAAAAGGGGGAGGGGGAGGAAAATAATAAAATTCAATGTAAATGGACAAATACACAGAATGAACATCTCCATAAAGAGTACATCATAGAAGATAAGGTTAAAAGGTAACCTGACAGTTGAAAACAAAAGAAGTGTCCTTTGGAGAAGATGCTATATTAACAGCCATTGTGTCGAAGTCAGAACTTTTAGGAGCTTTACCATCAGTGATGGGCACACGTGCATACTTAATAGGAAAACCCTCAGCCTGCAGGCTTTTAAAAACTTCAAGTGGGGTTTGAATTGAGTGAGATGTGACATGCTCCCAAGCGTCAAATATTTGCCCATCATCTGTCTCATGAATAACCAATACAGCACTGCCATAGTGTTCAGCTTCCCGTAGGATATCTTCTTTTAACCGACCTTCCATTTTCTCCACTCTTTCACGGTCAATTCCCTTGAAAGAAGAAATCATATTTCCAATTTATTGTCAATTTATGTGGCGGAACACTTCAAAACTATGATGAGAATTCAAAGGGGCAATTAAAGGCATCTTAATTTGAACATATTAAATATGCCCTAAGCTATGTCTACTTCAGCATTTGTATAATCATATACATTTTTCTAAGGTACCAAGTGCATAGCACCAAACAGAAGTGAAGAGGATAGTCTCACTCCCCAGTCTATCTAACCAGACTATATGGGCTAAAATAGCATTTGAATCAAGAATTTCCCACAACGGAAGCTGGGCAACGAAGGTTTTGTGCATGTCTTCAAATTTCAAGAGTAATGGAAACCACATATTATATAACTTGACATTTGCGGACTTAACTCAGCCTATATAATTGCTCAGAGTAAATCTGATCTGCCTCTTCTGTATAGAGGCCAAAGAGGCGCTGACATAACTAGGCAATGATGACCCTTCAAGGGGAAAAAATGTAGAGTTAAGGTGCAAATTTGCCCCGGAAGTTTTTACTGAGGAGCAATGTTGGCATGGAAGGTTTTTCCGGTTCAATGTCACCTCGAAAGTTTCAAAACGTAGCAATGTTGCCCCATACTATTAAAAAACTAGCATTAACCATTAAAAATTGACATTGAATTTAACTTTTTTACGGAAAAGGGCAACATTGCTCCATTTTAACACTTCCGGGACAATATTGAACCTAAAAAAATCTTTCATGGAAACATGGCTCCTCAGCGAAAACTTTCGGGGGGAAATTGCACGTTCACCCGAAAATGTAAAGACAGCATTCTAAACACACAGCCTACATGGCTGTGGCGTTTCAAACAAGGCTTGCACATGATTCCAACAGTACTCGTCAACAAGCATCAATCATATAGAGACAGCATTTCCCAATCACAAGGTTATGTTTTTTACAGAGGATTGTGCCTGACAGCTACAACTAGGACTGTTGAACAAAAATCAAAATGACAGGCTAGGAGGGTTCCAGCATGAAGAGAAAAGCCAACCCTAATATAACAAAATAGCATTAGGAGTCATAGATTTCAAAGCAAATCAAAAGCTAATTTTTATTACATCAAAGTCTGGTCTGCACCAGAAATAACACTTCTTCAACTCAGAATTTTAATGAAATTATATGCAAAAAATTGTCTTTACCGTGTACTCCAACATGTTTTTGAATGGTCTTTCAAGTTCCCGTAGAACAAATGGTTTTCCATTAATGTAAATAACAGGTTCTTCTCTCATATTATGCCAAAGTACAGGGCGTCCCCCTTTAAAGCTACCAATCCTACAAATGACAGATCGAATACCATCAATAGTTGGGTTTGCCACACCAAATACCGGAAACCCAGGGACTTCTCTGAAATTCGGTGCTCCGTCAACTCTCTCTGGTAAACTTGCGCTTTGACAACCAGGACAGTGATCACTTTTTAGAACAGTTTGACTGCCAAGAACTTCACCATTTCTCAAAGCAGCAACAACACCCATCTCAGAAGGGCGGCCATCAGTAGATTCAGATATCTTCTTTAGAGATGGCTTCAAACTGGAATATCCAAGCGCACCCATTGGATTTCTCCTGAGCAACCTGCAATGCTTGAAAGTGGTAAGAAATAAATGTTATATAAGCAGAATACCAACATTCATAAATCAAGCAAGTTACCAAATCATATCACAGACAGAAATCCAATTGATATGTACATATGTCCTAACTATACAGTAGGAAATTTTTAGAAGAAAATAGTGACATAGCCCAGGTGAATATTAAATAAGCTTAAACTGCAAAGTAAACTCAAACTATATCTAGCAGCTGGGTGAATGTTAGCCCAAAACAACTAAAATGTTAGAGAACTTGACATCTTGCAGGGAGTCAAAACCCTGGTGCATAACTGATGAAAAGCAACAGAAATAACAGCACAAAACCTGCTTTCCAGGGAAAAAGGGCAGAATGGAATCAACATGTAATGTCGAAATCAATTTTTCGACATAAGCCAACTAGACATGGGAGACAATCAATCTAGACTCGCTGAAGTAAAACCACAACTCATGATAGGGCTTCACTCATCAGAATCATAAAATCACACCAGCACATAGAAAAACCTAGTGATAAAAACCTTATTGATGATTAAGTTTGGGCTGAAAAGCAATATTAATACCAAGGATCCCTTCATCACATGAACCAAAAATTGAGGTCGGGTCCCCTTCCTAATGAAGGAAAAGAAATAGCAAAACTTCAACTTTACACAATCATTAATATTCTTACCTCCGAATAATACTGTAAAGTTCTGGCCTAGCTCTCATCCAGTCAGCAAAACTGCTGTGACTGGCAAAATTAGAATTAAGTGCAGCCCTTTCTGAATGAATGTATACAGCAAAACATATTAAGAAGTAGTATCTCTCCAAGTACTCCACAAAAAAAGAAAGTGATGACTCCCGTTTCTTTTCATCTGGTTGTCGCAGAATGCTGTTGCGATAGGTGGCAATTGCTTCACGCAAATTCTGAAGTACAATTAGGTCAAATATAAAGTGAGGCATTTTATGCTGAAATATGAAATCAAACCCTATAAAATCATAGAAAAGGAAATTGTAGCATCACAGTGCACACAACCAACTTAGTAACACAGGATTAGAGTCACTGAATATTGGTACCTGCATTGAGGCACACTTATCAATAACTTTGTCCACTTGTCTCTTCCCCTCAGCACCACCCTAGAAAGCATGTCCTCTATTAGGCCTGTTAAAACTAGTGCTACATCTTCTAAAAGAAACCCAGTTTATACCGATACCTCTAATACACGAATCAGACTTCTTATGACTGCATATTCTCCCCTGCAAACTGCCTCCTCCGAGTCAGGTAAATGATCAGCCACATTAGTGGCACACTGAGAAATCTTACCGACAGAATTGCTTCTTGGAATACCTATAATGTATTATGATAATATCAAAAAGGAATTTCAATAGTTACCCCCTAGGATAAAAACTAAACAAAAAAATAGTAAGACTAAATTAAAGTTAGCAAGTTAAACTTTAGTTCCACGCAATGTCCTTACAAACACTTATAGCAAGGGCTATAAGTATATATAATCCCAAATTTATATATATATAATAATGTCCTACAAGTGCATGCATGTCTTGTGTGAGAGATGTATTATTATGAGAACAGAAAGAAGCTAGGAATAGTACTTAATTAAGTATAAATAGAAAACAATGATGACAAACGAATGCAATAAATACTTTAGGCCATCATCTTCGACATAATGACATTGAGCTTCTCTCCATCACACTATTTAACATGACTTGAAAGTAAAATTGCCGCACAAATTGAATCCAAAGGCATTTTGAGTAAACTAAGCAGCAGCAAGATAAAGCAACTTAAAAATAATTAATGAAATATTTTTTTCCCCAATTCAGCAGAAAAATAATCAGCTTAATATCAATGGTAGAACATAAGAGAAGTTTAATATTCAAATTTCTCAGTGAATTTTTAAAAAAGGCAAAAAAAAAAAATCATAAAAATTGATTGAGGCAAGAAAAAACATTACCTGAAGCTCCAATTCTGTTCAGGTAAATTAAAGTTGCAATGACCATTCCTGTTGTGGTTCGTCCACGCCCCATTTGACAATTAAAAATAATTTCTGTATGTACACCAGTTTGAGAAATTTTATGAACCTAAATCACAATGAAGAATGGTTAAATGAGCATAGGTTTCAGGAAACTGAGTGAATATTTTATGCTAATATATGCTAATATATGCTAATAACCGTTGCACCAAATTAGGGAAAAAATGTTATTTCTTCTGGTCTTAATTATAAGATAAAGTTGATTTTTTTGGAGAAATTAAGGAAGCCAATTAAATTACTTTAGAGTGTTTATATTTTTAGTATTCTTAGATTATATATTAGGTTATTAGTTAAATTAATTAGTTTGGAGAAAAACATAAAAATATAAATACTCTAAAGTAATTTAATTGGCTTCCTTAATTTCTCCAAAAAAATCAACTTTGTCTTATAATTAGGACCGGAGGTAGTAAAAAAGTTCCTTTGAAAAGTCAACTGTCAGAAAAGTCCCTAGGGACTTTTCTGACATGAATTCCCAATGACCATTTACCAAAATACCCCCCAAGCAATTTAACCACTGTCATTTGGTACAACATGTTATGCTATATTTACAACATCGTAAGTCATATTAACAACATAATCAGTTACATTTACAACATGTTACGTTATATTTAATGAGTTGTAAACGTAACTGAAGAGGTTGTAAACGCAACACAATCACGCATTTTATATACATTTTGTAAACGTAACTTATGATGTTGTTAATATGACTTACGAAGTTGTAAATATAGCATAATATGTTGTAACCAATGACAGTGGTTAAATTGCTAGGGGGGTATTTTGGTAAATGGTCATTGAGAATCCATGTCAGAAAAGGGACTTTTCTGACAGTTGACTTTTTACAGGGACTTTTGTGATATTTTTTTCCTAGCTTGGGACCTAACTGATATTTTCCCAAAAAAAAAAAGACGAGGAAAAACAAACGTGCAAGATTTGACATTCGGATTGGTGAATCTGGGAAGGGAGTGGGTTGGTTGGTCACTTTCTGGGGCCCAGCTCAAGGTCAATGTGGCGGTGGGAGATGGCCGTAAAAAATTAAGAAGAAGAAGAAAAAATTCATAAATCTTCAATTTGACGGTTTATTTTACAAACGTGCTCATGATGAGATTGATCTTCTCATAATTCTCACTGCTTTTCTTCTCAATTCTCAGAATACCCTTTCTCCTTACGATGTGGTTGGCCAAAAATAGAAAAGAACAATTGACCAGAGGCAAAATAAACATATTACCTCTCATTTTTATTATAAGAATTAAATGACTAATTTAATTTAATGTTGGCCAAAAAAAATTGACTAAGTTAAATAAGGAAGATGGTAATTTATATCAATGAGGTTCGTTTATCCATAATAGATTGTACTCGTATTATTATGCCCAGCCAGCCTTGACGACTTAAGAAAACAGGAAATAATTTATAAAAGAACACCTGAGGGACGCGGTGAGGCGCAGTGAGGGTGAAGAGTAGCTTCTTTTTTTCTTTTTTTACACTTTATGAAACGTTTTTTCCTAACTTGTATCTTTTTTAATTATTTAATTCTAACGTCATTAACAACAAATGTGGACATTAAAATTTTAAATGTTGCAAAAAAAATCTTCAAACACCTGATATTAAGTTTAATTTTCAAAATATTAAAGATAGTTATAATAAATAATTATTTGATATTAATGATGTTAGGATTAAATAACTGAAAACATGCTTTTTAAAAACTATAGGAGCACAGTGAAGCTTTATATAAAGTTTTTTTTTTAACATGTCAGATTTACACAAAGTTAGAACCCAAATTTCACCCAAAAAGGAGTTAGAACCCCAAAATATATAGGGAAAATACCAACTAGGTCCCAAGGTGCAGAAATAATCTTAAAAAACTCCCTTTGCAAATTCCAAGGTCAGAAAAGTCCGGGACTTTTCTGATATCAATTCCCTTTGAGTAATTACTAAAATAACCCCCAATCAAATAAAAAAAGAAAACGCACAGAGGAGAGAGGAGTGCAGCACGTATTTTTTATCAAGGCATAAAGGAAAAAGAGAAAAACGCACACGGACGAAAGGCGTAGGTGGTGCAACATTGAATGGATACAAAGTGGTGTTAATGTGGCTGGGAATATCGTCTTCATCATCGTCCAGGTACATGCAGCAACGTAGAGAAATGAACTGGAAAATTTTGTTTTTTCTGTGTGAAAGTTGGTTAGATTGAGAGTGAGGGTTTGGTGAAAGGTTGGATCTTGAGCTAAAAAATGGAGTAAGTGGTAGGTGGTAGACAATAAAAGCTAAGAATTTGGTAGACAAATGAGCTTGATCATGGAAGTTGGGATTTCACCTTGGGTGAGTTAGGTTTATGTTAGAGTGCTCTGTTTTTGTGGCATGGTAACAGGGGAGTTGCTGTGTTTAAAGTGAGAATGATGAATGTAATTGGTATTCTTTGCTGGAAAAACGCTGAAATGAATAAAAAAAATTGTTGTAAATTTGTGTATATGAAGTTGTAAATATTGCTGTGGAAGTTGTTAATACATACTGTAGGTGTGCTCTGTTTTTGGTGAAGCAAACAGAGGTTTGACCCTGTTTTTAGTGTGTTTGGTGTTGTTAGAAAAAGCACATGTGTAGAAAAAAAAAGTGTAGCTAACGTGTTGTTAATATGTGCATATGAAGTTGTAAATATTGCTGTGGAAGTTGTTAATACGTACCGTAGCTGTGCTCTGTTTTTGGTGAAGCAGACAGAGGTTTGACCCTGTTTTTAATGTGTTTGGTGTTGTTAGAAAAAACACATGTGTAGGAAAAAAAGTGTAGCTAACGTGTTGTTAATATGTGCATATGAAGTTGTAAATATTGCTGTGGAAGTTGTTAATACATACCGTAGTTGTGCTCTGTTTTTGGGGAAGAAAACAGAGGTTTGGCCTTATTTTTAGTATGTTTGGTGTTGTTAGAAAAAATATATGTGTAGGAATAAAATGTGTAGTTAACATGTTGTTAATATGTGCATGTGAAGTTGTAAATAGGGAAAATTCTAAAAAACTACATTGGAAATAGCAAAAAAACAATTCAGTACATTGAAATTGCAAAAGGACAGATCAGACTGTGTCAGACGGGCAGAGGAATCTGGCATTTTGAAATTTCGGCCAAATGACGAAAATACCCTTCAGCCCTCAGTCGGAATAACAACATAGGAGTTGTTAATGGCGAATCCGGAGTTGTTAATGGCGAGATCGATGGTGTTATTGGCCCTGAAATTTGTTAAGTGCGAAAGAAGAAAATGGAGTTGTTAATATCGAATCCGGAGTTGTTAATGGCGAGATCAGTGGTGTTATTATCCCTGAAACTTGTGAATTGTAAAAGAAGAATTGAAGTTGTTAAGAACGAATCCGGAGATGTTAATTCCGATGATCATGTTGTTATTCTGAAGTGGGCCTGAAGTGTTGAAGGGCATTTTCATAATTTGGCCGAAATTTCAAAATGCCAGATTCCTCCTTCTTTTGACACCCGCCTGATTCGTCTTTTCTGAATTTCGATATACTGATTTGTCCTTTTTATATTTTGAGTGTAGTTTTTTGGAATTTTTCCTTGTAAATATTGCTTTTGAAGTTGTTAATACGTACCGTAGCTGTGCTCTATTTTTGGGGAAGAAAACAGAGGTTTGGCCTTGTTTTTAGTGTGTTTAGTGTTATTAAAAAAAGCACATATGTAGGAATAAAAAGTGTAGTTAACGTGTTGTTAATATGTGCATATGAAGTTGTAAATATTGCTTTGGAAGTTGTTAATATGAAGTTTGTGTTGCAGATTGACATGCAAGATAGGAAGTTGTTCAAGGAAGAATCTATTTTGTTTCTTTCATGTGGGGGGAGTTTTTAAATGGTGGAGAAGAAAAAATGCAACATGTTGGTGGTTTAGTAAGAACAAGATGCATAAAGAAAAGCACAACGTATGCATAAATATAGCATAACATACTGTCAACAATCACAGAAGTGCCAGCAAAGTGTTGTGTATGTTATAAACAATGAGAGAAGTGCCAAAAAAGTGGTGTGTATGTTGTAACTTCTTGCACAAGCTACTGCCCTAGTGTAATAGCTGGAAATAGTTGTAAACATAGCTTCAAGACTTGTTAAAATGACTCTAAGTGTTGTAAACGTAGCAGAATATGTTGTAAACATTGCACAGGCACGCTTTTTTTCTTACATGTTGTAAACGTAACTTAATACATTGTTAATATGACTTATGATGTTGTACATATAGCATAACATATTGTAAACGATGAGAGAAGTGTCAAAAAAGTGGTGTGTATGTTGTAGCTTCTTGCACAAGTTACTGCCCTGGTGTCACTGGTGAAAATAGTTGTAAAATTAGCTTAAAGACTTGTAAAAATAACTTAACGTGTTATAAACGTAGCAGCATGTGTTGTAAACATCGCACAAGTATGCATTCCTTTTACATATTGTAAATGTAACTGAATACGTTGCTAATATGACTTATGATGTTGTAAATACAGCATACCACGTTGTGAACAATGACAGCATACCACGTTGTGTACATTTTGTATAAGTAACTGAACATATTGTAAACGTTATTTGAGATTTTGAGAGTTGGTGGGACAAGTACACATCCAATGACCTTTGTGTAAACAAAAAAAATCAAACAGTTGTTAAAATGACATTAACTGTTGTGAAAACATGCATATCCACTGATAAACCATAAGAACAAAAAAAAAAACCGATTTGGGGACCTTGTTGTCAAATACATTGGCCCTTTCACCTGTCAAATAACCTAATTAAACTACCAAAAAATATGTTGTGAACATATACATAATGTGTTGCCAATATACACAACAACTAGCCTATACTACAAAATAACATCTCAAATGTTACATGTCTTTCTTCCTCTTCATTTGTTGGTTGCCAGTGAGAATGGACAGCACATCTCTATTTGCTCCCCCAAAAATAGAGCATTTCCTCTGTTTGCTTCCCCAAAAATAGAGCACAGGTTCTGTACGTATTAACAACTTCCACAGCAATATTTACAACTTCATCTGCACAAATTTACAACTCGTTAATAACACTTTTTTTTCATCATATCAGCATCTTCTAATAACACAAACCACACTCACACCTCTGTTTTCTTCCCCAAAAACAGAGCACAGGGACAAACTTCGTATTAACAACTTCCACAGCAATATTTACAACTACATATGCATAAATTTACAACACGTTAACTACATTTTTTTTCCATCATATCAGCATTTTCTAATAACACAAACCACACTCACACCTCTATTTTCTTCCCCAAAAATAGAGCACAACTATGGTATGTATTAACAACTTCCACATCAATATTTACAACTTCATATGCCCATATTAACAACACGTTAGCTACACTTTTTTTTCCTACACATGTGCTTTTTCTAACAACACCAAACACACTAAAAATAGGGTCAAACCTCTGTTTTCTTCACCAAAAACAGAGCACAACTACGGTACGTATTAACAACTTCCACAGCAATATTTACAACTTCATATGCACATATTAACAACACGTTGCTACACTTTTTTTCCTACGCATGTGCTTTTTCTAACAACACCAAACACACTAAAAATAAGGTCAAACCTCTGTTTGCTTCACCAAAAATATAGCACACCTACGGTACGTATTAACAACTTCCACAGCAATATTTACAACTTCATATGCACAAATTTACAACAATTTTTTTTGTTCATTTCAGCGTTTTTCCAACAAAGAATACCAATTACATTCATCATTCTCACTTTAAACACAGCAACTCCTCTGTTACCATGCCACAAAAACAGAGCACTCTAACATAAACCCAACCCACCCAAGGTGAAATCCCAACTTCCATGATCAAGCTCATTTGTCTACCAAATTCTTAGCTTTTCTTGTCTACCACCTACCACTTACTCCATTTTTTAGCTCAAGATCCAACCTTTCACCAAACCCTCACTCTCAATCTAACCAACTTTCACACAGAAAAAAACAAAATTTTCCAGTTCGTTTCTCTACGTTGCTGCACGTACTTGGATGATGATGAAGACGATGTTCCCAGCCACATTAACACCACTTTGTATCCATTCAATATTGCACCACCTACGCCTTTCGTCCGTGTGCGTTTTTCTCCTTTTCCTTGATGCCTTGATCAAAAATACGTGCTGTACTCCTCTCTCCTCTGTGCGTTTTCTTTTCTTATTTGATTGGGGGTTATTTTAGTAATTGCTCAAAGGGAATTGTTGTCAGAAAAGTCCCTAGGGACTTTTCTGACCTTGGAATTTATAAAGGGAGTTTTTTGAGATTATTTCTGTACCTTGGAACCTAGCTAGTATTTTCCCAAATATATATGCCTTTACCATATTTATATGGAAAAATTTTAGAAAAATGCAATTAAAAATGAGAAAGGATAAATTGATGCAGCGAATTTATCAAATCTCAAATCAAAACTGAAGTAGGAATTTGGAATTTTCAATTCTGACTAAATAACCAAAATACCTTTAGGTTAACTCATAAGTTTGAAGGGTCAATAACAACATCTGTATCTATATTAACAATATTAGATTTTACATTAACGACTTTACTTTCATATTTCACAACTTCATATTCCAAAAACAAGCGATAATTTTGAGGACACAAATTTCAAGGATCAATAACAGCATCTGTATTTATACTAACAACATCATATTTTACATTAACGACTTTAATTTCATATTTCACAACTTCATATCTCAAAAATCAGAAATAATTTTGAGGGTACAAGTTTCAGGGGTCAATAACAACATTTGTATTTATATTAACAACATCACATTTTACATTAACAACTTCACTTTCATGTTTCACAACTAAACTAAGGGCAATTGGATCATTTGACCAGAATTGAAAATGCCAGATTCCTACTTGTGTTCTGACCTAGTATTTTATAAATTTACAACACCAATGTATCTTTTCCCACTTTTAATTATATTTTTCTGAAATTTTCGCTACTTATATTTACATCAGTGTTTGGTTGACACCAAAGATAAAGCATGTTTGACATTTTAGTGCCACACTATCTTTTCCGAAATTTTTGAATTTACGTATTGGAAAAAGTGAGGTCATAGAACTCAATTCTCATTGGCTAGGAGTTAAGGGATTATGAAAATATTTTTCTAGCAATATTTAATTTAAAATTTGCGTGGCCATCTGATTTTTCATTTTTATTTGACATGCCAAATATGGTGGTAGAGTTTAATTTATCACCAATCATTATTGTTAATCGTTAGTTTTAAACCCTTGTTCAATTCATGGTTTAGAAAAAAAAAAAAAACCTTGTCCCACCACGCAGTTCAATTATCATAGAAAATCCAGATTGATTCCCGAATAAAAACTAAAAACCTTGATGGATATAACCACATCCCGTGCTGTCTATGCATTTCATCAAAATATGGCCCACGCAATGTTAAGCTATTGGCAAGTCCTTTTCGTCTCGATTTTATCAGAAAAAATTAATAATACTAGTAGAAATATAAATAAAATGACACTTGATTTTCTTACCCGATGTTTTAAAAATATCACAAGCTAAAATCCAGCCCTCCTTTCACTTTCTTCCCCTGATGCCCCACGCCACGCAATTAAATATTCATATATTGGACAGACCTTCAAACTATCCAGCCACGCAATTCAGTTCTATCATATCATCATGATGATCATGATACCGAGCAAAATTAACAAAGGAACCAGAGCGACGCAGTGAACGTACTCCTACTCCCATGCTAATTATAGCTCGCTGATTCTTTTTAGCGTTTCAACGTCATAATTTCTAGACAAGTCTGATCAAATTCTGCCAGTGATGAAGCCAAAGATAGAATGTTTAGTTGGCACACAACATTTAATACTACTAGTACGTAATATCTCCATTCAGAATGAAACAACAGCATCGTCGTCCACGTCAGCCACCTCCAACACAAGATTTTTAGTGGAAGGCATACCCGCAACAACCTCTTCTTCAATGCCACACTCGTTTGTGCCTCTTCTGATCTTGAAGTAACCATCCTAAAGTTTCAAAATAAATTAGATCATCAGTGAAGGATTATATATCCACTGGGCTACATGAAAATTGAAATGGAAGGGTAACCAAAATACTTCACTTACATCACCCCAACTTCTATTCCACTGATTTGCGAGAAGCTGGAAGAGAGGAAAGTGCAACATGGCATGAATATAGAAGTTACAGACAATATATAATGAAGCAAGAAAAAAACAAAAGAAAAGGTCAACAATAGGGGACAAGAAATGTACCCAATAGTCCTCTCCATCATCGCTGGTTCCCCACCCAATTAGCTTTACAGCATGACCTCCCATCATGGAACCTGTGACGTGTTTGTATACTCCTGATTTGTAGTGAGCAAAATCCTGAAAGGTCATTGGCAGGCAGGAATGAGAGGCTCTCCCCAGGAGCTTAACCAGGCATAGTGCATATATTATTCAGCCTATATAAGCATATATGACGGGGACGGAAGAGTGATTCCAGAAAGGATTCAGCCTTTTACATCACATAAAGAGACCAAGTGATCAAATCACAAAACTGACGCCAGCTTTCATGCTCTCTCATATGAATATGGCAAGGCAAGGCACTTCAACATAACAAATGTAATAAACCCCCTCCTTCAATTCAACAATACATTAAACTGACTTTTGCAAAATCATTAGCCTGAGCCTAAAGAATGATATTTGACATACAAGAATTGAGGGGGCTTCTTTTTTCATGGAAGAAACAATATAATCTGGTATTCTATTAGCATGCTTCCTCCAAACATGCACTATTTCTCGCTTTGATTCTATGGAAGCTAAATAGCTGCTCTCTAAGCCAATTTTTTTCTTTTAGTGTAAAAAGCATCCTCACTATACTAAATGTATACCAGCATGTTTAACATCTATTTTAATTCACCTCATAAAAATATAAAATACCAACAAGCTTTGAAAAATGAACTAGTATTTTCAAAAAGTAAATGACTCAGACCATGTTTGGTTCATATAAGTTGCAGCACAATCAAATATAAAAGCCCCATTAAGCTTTCACTTACCTCATAAACTGTGAAAGAGACCTCAACCGGCCCATTCTTAAAAACTTCTGTCATGATATCATATGGATCAAAGTTGACCCTATATGCATTGTCGCTGAAGTGCTTTGACTGGCTCCAAAGCTGGTTACCATTGACGCACTTTCTTACACACATAGGAGTTGGATATCCAGGCTCACAACCAGGGTGAGAACAACCAATCTGATCGAAGTATGGGTCACACTGCCAAATTTAAACATTTCATTGTAAGAGAGCAAAAACAGGAATGCAAGGCCAAGCTGGAATGAAAAGTCTTCAACAAAACATTAGCACCAACAAGAGAAAAGATCTAAATGAGAATGATCCTTGGATTTCCATTCATAACAGCTGCATGTCATTTACTTGGGATAAGAAAGATTAATGAAGTACTGAATATTTTGGCAATAATAACAGGATTCGAATTCATCTATATATAATATATTTATTTATTAACCAAGGTTAAATGAAAACTCGTTACCTCTTCAGTAACAACACCCTGGCGGACAAGGTATTGCCAAGCATTGAGGGGATAACCTCCATCACAGCCAGATCCACACAAAAATCCACAGCACGAGAGAAGGTCATTGACAGAGAGTGATACATTCTGCCAAATGAACATATAGGTTATCAATTTTCCTTTCAAGATCCTAATCTAGTAATAGAGGAGGGAGACAATATTACAGATTTATGGAGAATCGTACAAAATCACATGTACTATATAATAAGCAAATTAAAGATCAGTGTTATTTCTGTAATAAGCTTAAGTTACCATGCCAAAATGGATGCAGAAACGGTCTGATAATGATTCAACAGCGCCGAATGCCCAGCAAGAACCACAGTGACCCTGAATGATCAGCATCTAGATCTGCTCAGAATTTTTTTAACCTTTGACATATGAAAAGCTGTTACCATGAGAAAGGTAGATACTTACCTGATCTTTAATTAGTGGATTGTTTCAACATTCCATGTGTTCATCAAAGAAGAAGAGTCAGTAACTATTTGCATATGAATTACTTAGTTAGAAAAACCAACGAGAAGCAAGTAGGTAACCTAGAATTCTTCCAATTGTGCTACACTGCTTCCAAGCTGTTCTTGCATCAAATTCATTTGGCAATTTTAATGCTTTTGGATGAGTTTTCACAGGAGTATTTCTTAATTCCTTTCTAGGTGTTTGCTTGACCCCTAGAAGGTGCTTGAATTGACCAACCTGTGCAACAAAACCAAGATCTTAGAATCTTGAATCATCGTACATAATATAAGCATGTGCATTAAAAGTGTTTTAGATGGTCAAAATATATAAACAGGGTTGTGCAGATTGATAGCTAACTGTATAATTTGAGAAACGAGGACTCATGGCAGCCTTCCACCCTGCTTTTGGATTTCCATTGATCTGTTCAACAATAGACTCCTGCAAGGGGATGTTTAACAAATCAACACACGTCTTGAACCAAAAAAATACATAATATTCATATTAAAATTTCAAGTTAACACTAAAGTTGGTGATAAAAATATTCAAGACTGCCATCCTGTAGGCTCTTTCTTTTAATTATTTTCATAACAGGATCACTCTCAAGCGAAAAAAAAAAAAAACCAGTATGAAAATGGATCTGGAAGTGCAAAGATTTAAATCACCTGGAGGATATGAGAATTAAGCTTCAGACTACGAAGTTCTTCTGCTTCTGCCTCAATGATCTGTTGCCGAAATAAACATCATCAATTAAATTCAGGGAATAATCTTACTATGAGTTAACAATAGAGCAAAACTCGATGTGAAATAAATGGCTAGGAAGGACGTTTATAGTATCTGCCCTTTTATCTACTGAAAATGAAGCGTAACTGCATCTTAGTTCAGTTAAACACGCATAATCCCACGAACACGCCAAAGCAGATAAAGATAAATTTCCAGTGGATCAAATCTAGCATCTCTATGTACCTCTTTTTTTTTTCAAAAATCACAACAAAACTGTTCGACTAAGAAAATATGTAGAGCAGTTTTGCCACTTCCCTCATATCATGGCAACCATACACTGAATTTGCGAAGCACGGATTACCATCCAGAAACCCAGAGGAATAAATCATCAGATTAACAAGAAATGGAAACATTGAGCATCACCCCAATTGAACGAACATCAACCAAAAAAAAAAAAAAAAAACAGCAACAGAGAATTAAATGTCTTCAACGAACAGCTAAAAGAAATATACAAAGGGATGGTCAAGGCCCCAAAAATATCTTCTACAACAGCAAACAATTAAAAATTTCCATCAGTTATCTCTCAGAAACAAGGAGGCGAATAATATACCTGGAGAGAAAGGGAAGAGAGAGCTAGAAACAAAGTAATCAGACTGAAAAGAGTGGAAGCCATGTCCCAGTCTCTCCTCTACAATAAGGAGCAATAAAGTGAGAGCGTGCAGAGAATCAACACTAGAGCAGATTCTTATAGGAGCAAGGAAGGATGATCATACACGATACACCATTTTCTCTTGATTACGTGAGAGGGACGGGCGATGGAAAAGATACCTTGCAAGTGGGCACTTGGAAGTTTTCGAGCCCGGAAAGTTCAAGAAGGGGACAATTTTGCCCCCGTTAACCGGTCTTAACATCAATGTTTGTTAACCAAGTATTTACAGGTTAAAGGTTAAAGGTGTAAAAATATATATGTGATTATTCTTAAAATGCACCTAATATCAAATATTTTTTTAGATATAATAGTGACTATGTGGTTATAAAATATGTGTAAAACTATCCTTTGACCGTTGGTTTGACTTTTTGACCCTGAAAGTGATGATGTGTACGATGATATGGACAGCGACGCTGGAGTGACATCCTGGAAAAAAAACTTGCTGACTGATGAAACTTTACAATTAATATTACCCACATTTCATTAATTATTTTAGTACCACCTTCGTTGAAGTAGATTCAAATCTGAATGCAGAGTGCTTAACTCACTCAGCAGACTGCCTTAAAAAACATATTGATTGCTCAATTTTTTCCAACCATAGATTCTCAATATTATTAAATTAAAATCATTATAATACATGTATTTTATTACTAATTTTTATTAAATTATATGATTTACTAGGAAAAATTGATTTTCAGCAAGTTTTTTTTTTTCAAAATGTCACTCCAGCATCAATGTATACACGTCATCACTTTCAGAATAAAAAAGTCAAACTAATAGTCAAAGGGTGGTTTTGCACCTATTTTGTAACCACATAGTCACTGTTGCACCTAAAAAAAATATTTGGTGTTGGATGCACTTTGAGGACGATCACATGTATTTTTATACTTTAACCCAATATGTAAATGTGGTATATCTTTCTGACTTCCACCTCACCTATTTTTATCCGTATCAATCGTCCAATATTTTAGTAGAATTTTTTATGAAAAAAACTCAGGTCCTCCCAGCAACGTTTCTTGTCATTGATACAAGACTTTGTTGAGTTATTTGGTAGGTTTCTTCAAAAGTTTCACATTTTTTTAAAAAAAATACTAATTTTGACTGTTGATTAATTTAGGAGACTAAAAAATATAAATAAATTATTTTAATGTATTTATATTTATCATTTTTTTAATTAATTTGTTTGATTTATAAATTAATATAAAATTAAGTAATTTATTTATCTTTTTTTATCTCCAAATAACTCAACTGAGTGTTATATAAAAAACTAGAAATATTACATCAGAGAATTTGAGGTTTTTTTAAAAAGAAAATCCTACTAAAAAAATATGACGACCAACATGGACAAAAAAAAAAGATGGAGTGAATGTCAGATAAACATGTTATCTTTGCAAATTTGGTCAACAAACATTAATTGTTAATATTGATTATTAGATGGGCAAATTTACCCTTTTTTTGAGACTCATAGGGCACATTTGCCATCTCAAAAATTCCAGATGCCCAACGATCCTACGCAAAAAAATTCCAGGAGATTTAAACCCCTTAACTCTAAGTATAATAAAGTAATAGCCATGTGGAAGGCGCAGCATGTGAGAGTGGGCAATGGGCCATGAGGAGATTCGTCCACTTCCATACTTATCATGTCCTGAATCTAGTATCTACTCCCTCCATCCCAAAATATAAGAAATCTTCCTGAATGGCTTGGTTGACTGGATAACTACTAATAATTATTTAAAAATCATATAACCATAAAATAGGTAAGTTTTATCCATTTAAAAAATAGTAAATGACTAGGCTGACATTTTTTTTGGTATAAATTAGTCAACAACATTTTATGTTTTATATGTTTTTGTATCGGATGAAGTTGTTTATAAGTACAGATTACACTGCAAGGGATAAAATATATCCTATGTTTAAGATCAGTTTACTGGAAACGGAAGGGCGTATGAACAAGTTTGCAATCTCCTCGTGATGTAGTTCCATCTTCATCCCATGTTTGGATGAAAAAAAAAATAGGGGAGAGAGAGAATAATAAGGGAAAACCCCATAAATAATATATATTTTTATTATTTTTAGAAATTTTCCTTCACATTTCTCTTCGTAGGAATATTTCTCAATATCCAATTCACCTGGCTTCCTTCCCAAGAAGTATAGGCCCCTGCGTCTTCCCTACCCAAAATCACACACTTTCCAGGGTCTGGACTTTAGAGGTGATTTAAGTTGGCGAGGTCAAGTTGTAATTTTCTGAAACTCTTGTCATAAGCTCGCTAATACGAATCATGATAAAACTCATCTTATATATTTATTTTATATAATGATAGGAAAAAAAAAAGCATCCAGAACCTTTGATTGAATTTCAAACAAGATCATTATCAAATGGCCAACTCATTTTGTCTTGACAAAGTTTTCTCATTTAGTTTTTGCTACCTTTTAATATGAAAGGTATCTAGTCTAGTGATAGACTAAATAGACTGCAAAGTTGACGAATTGAGTTTGAACATCACCTTATTCAAAAAGACTTATAGAGAGAGACAACATGGTTGCAATACCTCAATCAAAATTAGCCAGTTTTCTCATATACCTGATAATAAGGTCCACGAAAAGTAGTGGATACTGGGTGGCCAAAAAGGTTGTGAAAAGAATATATATGTATAATCTCATATATTATTAGAATATGTTATGAGCGATTTCATGATTATAGGGATTAATTAAATCTAAAGATTATAGGAGATGGTTGTTAGGATATTGTTTTCAGATTTCAAATCTAGATCTCATTGATAGATCTGATTATCTTCTGTGTATAAATGTAATCACCTTCTCATTGGAATACACAACTATCTTCAATATACTACCTCTAGTCCTTCATATAACTAGTTAGGAATTGGATTTAGCCCCGTGTAAGACACAATTGACTATTTTAAGAAGACTAATGAAGTTAAATAAATTATTTTATACTACATTCAGTCCTTAATATAAAAGTTGAACGAATGACTTGAGTGGGTTAAAGAAGTTGTCTGTGCTAGTTATTTTGAGTTGGTTTTCCCAAAGTAACATGTTTCATCATGACTAATTTTAGATAAAAACTTCTTAATGTGTGCAATCAATAAGGACACTTTGAAAAAAAAAAATAATTAGTTTAAAAAACAAAGTGAATCAGGGTTTTACATCCATGACCAAATCTAAACATTAACTAGCTCTTGTGTTGAAAATTTGAGGTAGCAGTATTTATATTTATATTTGTTTCCAAACTGATCAGTTTAATATATAAACTAATACATAATTTAATGATATACACAGGTATTATAGAGAGATTATGTAACATATGATATAATTAAATTATCTATTTAACTTAGTTAATACTTCAAACTAATTAACTAGATTTTATATTGATAATCGAATATAGTATTAAGGAGTAGAGGTAGTATTGTCTTTTCGATCTGAGGAGAAAAAGACACACTGTCTAGGTACGTCTGATAATTGGATTATAGCGATTTAATGTATTAGCTCCTATCTTTAATATAAGACATCATTCACAGTGTAATTATTGCGAACGGGATCTTATATCAAAAAATTGGTAGTATTAATTTTCGCTTTCTTTTTTGGAACAACATTGATATATTGATTTATTGAGGATGAATAGTGAATGATCGGGATAAGTAATAATTGTTGGTCAAAATGAACAAATAAAGAGGGATTTAACCATGGGGAAAAAAGAAGATGGACGCTCTCACAATATGACAAATTAAAATTTGAATTTTTATTGAAAGAGATGTCTGCATCTAATATTAGATAGCGCCTCAAATAGGATTATGTCCAACAGAATAATACTTATGCCTATAGCAGGATTATATTTAATAAAAGAATACATATACTTATCAAAAATAAAAAAAGAAGACAAGTGTAACCTAACTAGATCAATGGAGAGGCCCATAAGCCCAATTAAAAAAAATGTTTTCACCTGACCCATGTATCTCTAAATTTTTCCATTTTTCTGTTGCCCAGGAAAATTCTGTCTCTCGCCTCTCACCAGCCACCGTGAAAAATGCTTTGTTTCAATACTATCAATACTAGGTTAAGGTATATCCAACACTCTAAATATTTATTTGAGTGTAATTAGCACCATAAAATATTTTAGAAAAATTATATTCAAGTTCCGGATAAGAGAAAAATAAAAAATGATCCCTTGAAATATCAAAATTGCTAAAAAGTCCTGTAAGATTTTTTTATAATAAATTTCAATTTTGTTGACAAGTCTATAGGGGCGTCATTGATAAGCCCAGAGGCGTTGACAAGTCAATAATTATAATTTATTGCAAAAAAAGCTTACATAAATTTTTGACAATTTTGAGATTTCAAATGACCATTTTTTTAAATTTTTTCTCTTATCTAGGACCTGAATATAATTTTTCTAAATATTTTGGGGTGCAATATTAACCTTAACATATTAAAAATATATTCTATCCAATCCTAATTATAAGATAAATGTGATTTTTTTGGAGAAATTAAGGAAGCTAATTAAATTATTTTAGAGTATTTATATTTATATTTTTTTTCCAAATTAATTAATTTGACTAATAAACTAATATATAATCTAATGACACTAAACGTATAAACACTCTAAAATAATTTAATTGGTTTCATTAATTTCTTTAAAAAAATCAACTTTATCTTATAATTAAGATAAACACCAATCACACCCTTGTATACACACCTTCCAAACGTCCGTGAATGGATACCCCATCATCTCTCTCAGCAGGCAGCAGCATTGACGGCTCGCAAAAACCACACGAGCCAAATCCTTCTTCCCCAGCAGGCCTCTTTATCACCATCGTCATCGCCACCATTCTCGTCTTTATGAGCAATCTCACCGGCAAATGACGGTGGCACATCTTGTTCTTGCGAACACATCGAACACTTGGCACCTCTCATCGGCAAATTTTGCCATTTTTTACGCTAACCTTTCTCAGAAATCACAGTGAAGACGTGGCCCAACAACGTCTTATGGATCAAACAAAGTAATAATTCATAAAAGAGAAAGCTCAGTTATCTCTTTATTATGAAGCGATGACATGCTTGTTGCAAAATGATCTTTTCATTCAAAATCCATCAACCCTTTTAATCATCAATTACTCATCCCTTTTATTTTCTAACAAGGCTTCATCCAATAAGTTTTCTATGTCAAAATATAACAGAGAATGGTGGCGATGAGTCGATGATGGTGTTGATGAAAAGCCTGCGAGTGTAGAAGGGTTTGGCAGATCTAGTTCTTGCAAGCCATCAATGCCCGCGAGAGAGGTGATGGGTATCTGTACAAACTAGACACATATTTGGGAGGCGTTCATATTAGAGTGAAATTGATCCATTTTTAATATATTAAAGGTAAAATTGCATCTTAAAAAAAAGGTACTAATTAGACTTGAATAAATATTTTGAAAACTAGATGCATCTTAAGTCTTAACCTTTTAACATTTTTTCCCTCGCTTGGTTCTGTTTTAATATTATTATACATTTAACACGTTTTTCACTCTAATGCCCTTAACAAGCCTATTTCAAGTTGCCTTGTTTTTTTATAGCTCAAACTCACACCCAATGTATTTTCAACTAGTTTTAATTTGTTTCAGTATTTTCCTCCCGCGTCTTTAATTGTATACTTGTCTTTTATTCACACACTAACTTATCCGTACTAGGTAAAACTCTTGTTTTCTTAATGTCGATCTACTTAATGTATTAATCTTTTTATGTCATTAAAAAACATTTTAATTTGAGTCTTCATCAATCTTGTATGTCCATCTACTTAGGGTATGTTTTGCAAGAGGGGAATAGAGGGAAAGAGAAAATTTGTAAGAGTTAAATTTAAATAAATAGGGGGAGTGAAGTTATAAAATTATAATAAATATTAGATGTAAAATAAAAAAGTTAAAAATATTAATTACAAACTTTCAACTCTACTTCTCTAATTTTTTAACAAGTCATAAAAAATTTCTTTCCCCCTCATATCCCTTATACCAAACAGCCCCTTGGTTAATGTATTAATCTGTTTTTGTTTTTGCCGACAAAAATTTGTTCTCGTTAGAAATTACGACGCAGCAGAGAAAAGGCAATGAAAAATAAGACCGGAGAGGCGTTTTAGAGCAATACAAACTGCAGGGCGATTTGGAGGGTGGTACAGAAGCTCGCGGAGGCTACTTTGAATTCCGGTCTTGCGTTTCTAAAATCCAGAACTGGCCTTATTACTCCAACGCCCGAATTCCCTTCCTACAGAGCGAGGTCTAACATAGTCTTCCCATCTGTTTAGTCACACGGAAAATGGGAGTGAAGAGAGGAAAGGGAACATGACTGGCATCGTGGGAATAATTTGTTGACTTCACGGTGTTGATGTGCGTTCATCATTAGTGAACGCACATTTTTCAAGTTTTCATGATTTGAACCGGTCGAGTCCGATCTGAACGACTCTGCAAGTAATTTTATTGTTTTTCTCTTCTTCATAGTTTTAACTATATTAAGCTAACAAAAGAGAAAAAGATGCTGCGATTGAAAGCATTCCGGCCGACCAGTGATAAAATCGTTAAGATCCAATTGCACCCGACGCATCCATGGATGGTCACAGCAGATGCATCAGATCGGGTCTCTGTTTGGAACTGGGAACATCGCCAGGTACAGCGTTGTATAACATATTATTCAGTCTCGTCCCTTATCTGTGCAACTCCCCTTTTCTTGGCTAGTTTGTATTTCACCAAATCATCCTCTTTAGGTGATATACGAGCTAAAAGCTGGTGGAGTTGATGAGCGGCGTTTGGTCGGTGCTAAGTTGGAGAAGCTTGCTGAGGGAGAAACAGGTACTACCTTTTGCCTGATCTTAAACAGTACCATTGAATGTATTGACGCCCTTCACGTTTCTATTGTAATTTAGAACTTCTGCGTTTAATGCGCATGGGAAGATGCATCTGATTATCGGTCGGGTGTACTGTAATTTAGAACTTCTGCCTTTTTGTTATCTCTCAACACAATTTCTCATTGGACCTAGTCGCAGCAACTGCTTCCTTTAGCAGTCATAACTTAGAAGCTTAAATCTACCCGAGTTCTTTCCTTTTCACAGGAACTAGCAGCTTGTTCACTTATTACCTTTATCATATCCAAAACTTTCACTAGCTCCATATGAATATCCTTAATGCGTTGAATTGTTTTCAATTGTTATATCAGACGCCACTATAAGGTCCTTCATTTTGTGGAATGTAGTAACTTTTCTTCTTTTCAAAATTCTTTTATTCTCAATATGTTATATCCAAAATCAGATTTATTTGCATTGGGAGCATAGAAGCTATAAAAATTAACAATTTCCTGGCACTTACGCTTTTTGGTTCATTTTGCTATGCA
Organism: Inga laurina; assembly: GCA_963855925.1. Classification (NCBI taxonomy): domain Eukaryota; kingdom Viridiplantae; phylum Streptophyta; class Magnoliopsida; order Fabales; family Fabaceae; genus Inga; species Inga laurina. The sequence goes on along the minus strand of OY979703.1, from coordinate 2,634,161 downwards.
ACATTTACTGTAGGTTTATGCTCTAAGAGCTAGAATTTCTTGAATGTCACTATTCACCACTTAGCTTTGCAACATTCATCTATCTTGCAATATTGAATTTATTACTAATTGTTGATAGGTCTTGGACGTTACAATGAGTGAATATGACTTGATGCAAAAAAAAAATGTTTTTACAAATGGTTCTTAAAATTTGTGATACCCTAAGTAATTTTGTACTGTTCAAGCAACATGATGTATTTTGTTTTGTAGACTCCAAAGGGAAGCCCACAGAAGCCATTCGTGGAGGGAGGTAATATTCCTTTACTCTGTATTTATATCATCCTCGTTTTGGCTTTTATGTTTTATTTATCATGATTCTACTCTTGCTTTTAAAAGTGTTATGCAGGTGAATTTTTATGACGATGATGTACGCTTCTGGCAACTTTGGCATAATCGCTTTGCAGCTGCAGAGGCTCCATCTGCTGTACATCATCTTACATCAGCTTTTAGCTCTCCTGCCCCATCAACTAAGGGAAGGCATTTTCTTGTTATATGTTGTTTAAACAAAGCTATATTTTTGGACTTGGTGACAATGCGCGGCCGTGATGTACCAAAGCAGGAGCTTGATAACAAATCCCTCCTATGGTAAAGTTCATATTATGTGTTATTATATACAACCTTTTTTTTCACCGGCTTCAAATTTTTTAGAGTCTATTAAGGCTGTTTGTTAACTACCTGGTAGTCATTTGGACTTGTGTGGTGAGGTCTATTCATATTTTGCCCTATTTTCTTACACAGGCACTCATTGATACATATATATACACCTAGTGATAATAGATTGGCATTGGCTTGTATAAATTGCTGGATCATCAATCTAAATTTTGCTTCTGGCAATCATTTGATGTCTCTTACATTCCTCCTATTCTAATTATTTTGGCCAAATCCAATCCTTCATGGAGTGTGGAAGTCATCCCTATTTTTCATTTTAAATGAGTTGAACTTTTGCTTAATCATTCTTCCTGATGAATTTCAGCATCACTCGTGACTATTCCTACATGTTGCATGTCCTCTAATTGTGATAATTACTAACCACAAATAAGGTTATTTGTTGATTTGAAATTTTATTTTTCAATCACTGTGTATACTATATCAGCTTAGTATTATACTATCCACTATTATCTGCTGTTGCAGCATGGAGTTCCTTTATCGATCTGGTGGGGGTGATGGCCCTCTTGTTGCTTTTGGTGGATCTGATGGTGTCATTAGAGTTCTCTCAATGATTACTTGGAAGGTTTACTTTTGAACTACCCCCTTTTTTGGCTGGATGTTATTGTTCTTTGAAGTAGAATTTGTCAGCTTCATGGTATGCTTTTGTCCCTTGCAGCTTGTACGAAGATACACTGGAGGTCACAAAGGATCAATCTCTTGTTTGATGTCCTTCATGGCTGCTTCTGGTGAGGTAAGTTTTGATTTCCTGTTGGCTAGCTCATGCTAATTTATGTTAAGTGTTAACTATGTTTTGGTGACAATATTAAATTTATTGCAATTATGGTCTATGCTTTGGCAAAATCAGGCTTTATGAATGGACATTTCATTGGTTAATTTGTCAAAGCTTGATGTTAAAGACTTTAATTAAACTACAGGTGGACCTTCATTTAGTAGTTTAAATTTTCGGGTTCAATTGTGATAGAGCTGGTGAGTTTACTAAGTCATATAGGAGGAAATCAAGGAAGACCAAGAGTGTAGCAGTGAAAAATACTGCTGGTTTAGATGTTTGTCCTACGGATCCTAGGTGTATGGGAAAGTAAATGCTGGCCTAGTAATGTTTTGGGGGCTGCCAAAAGGGTATAGCCTGTGTTGGGAGTGGTGGGAGTTACTTTTTGGGGCTTGGATGCCTTTCTGCTGTGTATTGAGGGCTTATGGTATGTATTTTTTAAACTGAGTGTGGTGAGGAGAGTACTGGTCTCTTGAATGCCAGAATTGCTTGTATGTGTTCTCTGTATTTGTTGTTCTGGGGAATAGGGTTTTGGCCAGTTTCAGTGAAGAATCAGTGTAACACTGATTTGGTTCCTTTTGTTATTTAGCATCAAAACCTCAGCGTTTCCCGTTTCATTTACTGCTGCTGTGATTGTTTCTGTGTCGTTATTGATTATTTCAGCAGGTTGTAGTTTGATCCTCGTTACTTCATAAGCCCAAAAGGCCATTTGTATAAGGAGACAAGAAAAAGGTTCTGATAAAACGATTCATGATCCTTCACTTTCATAGAAACTGATAGAAAAATAATTAGGGAGAGGAGATAAAGGAAGAACAGAAGAGATATGGGGGAAAAAAGTCTTCTAGAACCAGAATCTAAATTCTAGAAGTAGGAGGATCTCCAAGTTATAGTGAATAGCACCTCATTCATAATGTTAAAAAAGTACATAACTGACTCTGCAGTCAAGTTCTTATTTTTGGCAAAACCTGTTCACTAGATTTGCAGGTTTTGCTTGCCTTTGTATTTCTATATATTGTTTATACGCTTTGAAGTTTGTGGAGTTTCTTTTTGACTTCTTGTTAAGCTTTCATTTTCTTTGCCTCCTGTTCACCATCAGGGTCTTCTGGTTTCGGGTGCCAGTGATGGATTGCTTGTACTTTGGAGTGCAGACCATTTACAAGATTCACGAGAACTTGTTCCAAAACTAAGCTTAAAGGTAACGTTCTTTACCTCTGGCAAAGGTGCACTTTGAATTATTGCTTAATATGGCTACCCAACCGGAATATTGTTATAATTACTGGCTTGGTTGATATTTTTTTTCTAAAAGAGAATCAGTATGAGAATTTTTCTTATGAGAGAGAAGATAAATATATCAAAGAACGAGAAGAAATGCTTCTGAAAGTTGATGTTAATATTGGTATCAGATGCATTACAGTATACTTAAATTCGATTTCTAAAATAAAAATGAAAAAAGGCCTAAAGCCCTGTTACAAACTTTGTTGCAGCCAAAGTGACATTAAAAACAAATTCAGAGTTTTTCCTTTATCTGCTTCCACCTTATTTATCAGTTCTTTTCTACCCTATCAAACTTTTCTGCACCTTTGTGCTGATTTGATATCTACCATATACCAATTCATTGCCTTGCTAATAACTTGATGCATCTAGGCCCATGATGGTGGAGTTGTGGGAGTTGAGATTTCTAGGGTGATTGGAGGTGCTCCTCAGCTTATTACAATTGGTGCAGACAAGACATTAGCTATATGGGACACAGTCTCCTTTAAGGTGTGGTATTGGTCTTAATATTGGAAAATTTTTTATTCTGTGAAAATATTAGAGATTACGATGGTCTGGCATAGTGTTATTTATCTGTATTCATTCTGATGTTTTTCCAATTCTCAGGAACTGCGACGTATAAAACCAGTTCCAAAATTGGCTTGCCATAGTGTGGCATCTTGGTGCCATCCTCGAGCTCCAAACCTTGATATTCTTACCTGTGTAAAGGACTCTCATATATGGTATGTGTCATTCTCTCATGGCTGGACTTAAGTTTCCAAGTTGTTACTTAGTTTTCTCATCACAAAATAACTCCTGGATTTAAGTTTCCTTATTGTTACTTAATTTTGTCATCACAAAATAACTCCTGTAGTTAGTTAGGTTGTTCCTTGTTAGATAGACTATGTGAGGATTGATTGGTTGTAGCTCAACAATTTCAATTTTATATTTGAAGAAATTGTTTTTTGAACTATTGTCAGGGCAATTGAGCATCCTACTTATTCTGCTCTCACAAGACCGTTGTGTGAATTGACCTCAGTTATTCCTCCTCAAGCTCTTGCATCTAATAAGAAGCTCAGGGTATGTGACCGTAGTTTAGAATTTCTTGTTAACAGCTATCTTTTCTGTCATGTCTTTGTGCGTACATATAACTTCTTGATAATGCTTTGCTATCATAAGTCATGAGAATATAGTTCAATGCATCTAAATACTTGTGATGATTTTATGAGAGGTGAGGGTAACTCAAAATTAAGAGTAACAAAGTTTGTTGAGACATTTTATCCAATCCTGCTGTAGAAAATATTTGCCATGGAATATGGCATTATTATCAACATCAAAGGAACACATTGTTTTCTGTATACGCCGATATTTCTAGTTAGGATATATCAGGGAACATTTTTTGGGAAGATACCAAACTTATTCATAGGTTCTTTGGTATTGCATCCTGTCTATACTTTCTTTGACAGCTTGCTTTGTAAGTGAAGGTTAGCTGAAATGTGTCTTTTCCTATGCAGGTCTATTGTATGGTTGCGCATACTTTGCAGCCACATCTTGTTGCTACTGGAACCAACATTGGTGTTATAGTTTGTGAGTTTGATCCTAGATCTCTTCCAGCTGTGGCACCCCTGCCAACACCAGTAGACAGCCGAGAGCATGCTGCTGTATATGTAGTTGAAAGGGAGCTCAAACTACTAAATTTTCAGCTAAACAATTCAGCAAATCCATCTCTTGGAAATAATAGCTCCCTGTCAGAAACAGGAAGATCCAGTGGTGATTTTGTGGAACCATTACCTATTAAGCAGGGGAGGAAACAAATCAATACACCTGTTCCACATGATTCATATTCTGTTCTTTCTATGAGCAGTTCAGGAAAGTAAGTCGCATGACATTTGCTTGAGCATTGTTGATGTTAATTCTTGTTTTATTTCTTGAGTGGCAACTGTCTCTCTAAAGGAACTAATTTTTGTAATAATTTCTAAGAATTATTTTTTTAACTAAAGAGTGTTCGAAACTTAAAATTTCTGCCTTCTGTGTTTAACAGCCATAATAGCTTCATGACATCTAGTAACCTGCCTGCAGGTATCTAGCAATTGTTTGGCCCGACATTCCCTACTTTTCTGTGTACAAGGTCAGTGACTGGTCAATTGTTGATTCCGGCAGTGCAAGGCTTCTTGCTTGGGATACATGTCGTGACAGATTTGCCATATTGGAATCATCATTACCTCCCAGAATTCCTATTATTCCTAAGGGAGGTTCATCAAGAAGAGCAAAGGAGGCTGCTGCAGCTGCAGCACAAGCAGCCGCCGCCGCCGCCTCTGCTGCTTCCATGGCATCTGTTCAAGTGCGGATCCTGCTAGATGATGGAACATCTAACATACTAATGAGGTCTGTTGGGGCACGTAGTGAACCGGTACAACCTTTACAACCTTGTCTTAGTTTGTGCCTTTACATTATTTATGGCATTTGTGGTGGCAATGCTTTCTATGCTCTAATGGAAAAACCTTTGGAAAATACTTTGAAGTAAAATTATAATAATTAAAAATTGGTTTCTTTCACCTTTGTTGCATTGGTGTGGATGCAAGTACATGTATCAGTACAAAAATGGAAACTTAAAAGAAAAATAGGGCACAGGCATGGCAACTCACACACATGCATGGGATGCACACAGGCAAATTTAGGATTGATTTTGGCCTAGTCTGATGCCCAGCTTGACTTGTTACACATGAATGGGATGCACACAGACAAATCTAGAATTGACTTTGGCCTAGCACGATGCCCAGCTTGACTTGTGTCATACGATTGGGTCAAGCTAGGCCCGGCTTTGAATAAAAATAGGAAATAAAAGTGGACCTTCTTTAGATAGTTTTCATATCCAGACTTGGCCAAGTAAATTGGCTAGCATTGTTAGCTTGATCAAGTGAAGCAGCCCAGACCATTGATTTATTTTATAATTGGCTCAATGTGACTGAGCAGGACCTTACTGGTCAGGCCACAATTTCCATGTGCAGCCCTATTGCTCCCACCCGCAAAGAAATATTATCAAAGATCTGAAAGGCAATTAGCCATTAAGAAACTATGCATGAAAGAAGATAAACCTTGGAAGGCATTTTGTTGCTATGAAAGAGTCATGCTCGCCTCCACTACAACAACAACAAAACCTTATCGCACTATGTGGGGTTGGCTATAAAGATCACGCGACGCCATTATGCTTTATCAACAACCCATGCTGGCCTCCACTGTCTATAAAAAATGAAACTCGCCAGTCCCCATCCAATATATCATCCTCAAAGTCCCAAACTGAATTCACCAGATGAAGCCCTCACATTTAGTCATACCAATGATTTAGAGCTTGCCTTGCATTTGTCTTTGCTGATGGCTACTATGAACACAGCTGTCTGATTCGTTTCCATATTAAAATATGATAAACAAATAAGAAGGTTCTAAGGCACATATTATAATAAATAAAAAAACCAACCTGGGCAGGGACGTTATTGCAGTCTCTGTGCAATTGTAAATGTAATGTTGTCTAAATTTACTTTTCATATGATTCAAAGGTGAGAGTATTTTGTATTCACTCTTTGAAGCAAAAGGTTTTCTATAATAGCTTCAGGAATGTTGAAATGTAAAGACCAGGTCTAAGATTTTATGTTTATTAATAAGTCCATGTGTGCTATAAACAGTAAGAAGGGCATGTACTCTTCTATGTGGACGTTATAGCTTGCTGTGCATGTTATCCTTGGGCATTGGATGCACTGTAAATACAGGAACTAATAGGTTGAATGTCAAGTCACGTCTCTGATTCAGGCATCTCTTTTAGGTCATTGGTTTGCATGGAGGGGCTTTGCTCGGTGTTGCCTATCGAACATCTAGGAGAGTCAGTCCAGTTGCTGCTACAGCTATTTCAACAATTCAGTCCATGCCCTTGTCAGGTTATGGAAGCAGCGGCCTTTCTTCTTTTACTACTTTTGATGATGGATTTTCCTCAAATAGATCTCCAGCTGAGGCAACTCCTCAAAACTTCCAGCTGTACAGGTAAAAGTTATAGTGATTGTTTATAAAGTACTTTGAAGCTTCCTTTTAGGTTCACTTCTTTCATTTCTTCAAGTCATTGATTTTTAGGCTGTGTATCATGAAATCAGATACATTTTGCTGATTGATATATAGCCTTTTCGATCGGGAATTTTTTTCCTTGGTTGACACAGGGATTTTGATGCCCGTACATCATCTCCATATGCCAATAATTAATGATTTTAAATGTATCATTTTATGTTGTTGGAATTCTATTTTACCTTTAAACTCCTCTTTCATGTCAGGTTTACATGGAGTTGAGAATGCTTGTATCTTGACTTGTGTATTTCTTTGCTCAATATTGGTTTTTCTGATGAGACATTTTCCAGCTTCTTTATATTCCATGGTGCATTTTTTGCTTATGATTCAGTTGGGAGACTTTCCAGTCTGTGGGTGACCTGCTTCCTCAGCCAGAATGGACTGCTTGGGACCAAACTGTTGAGTACTGTGCATTTGCATATCAACATTACATAGTCATATCGTGTTTGCGTCCACAATATAGATACCTGGGAGATGTTGCAATTTCTCACGCTACAAGTGCTGTTTGGCACCGAAGGCAACTATTTGTAGCCACACCAACCACTATAGAGTAAGCTGTGTGATCTGTCTTCAGTTTATACCATAATCATATAGTATATGAATTTTTTATTGACCCATCCCTTTTTTCGTTTGTTTCTGTCAGCTGATTAGAAATGGAATCCACAACTATACATCTTTACTTCTTTGCCAATCTGCTAGAAGGCCAAATTTTTTTTATTATTCATTTATATGTTTTTCTGTGTATCTGTCAATCCCTCTTTATTTGTCATTTTGTATGGTACTGATGTAGGGCAATTGTATCACTTGCTAAGAGATTTTTATTTCCTGGCCTCGCTAAGAAATGGGGCTGGAAACCTGTGCTTCCATGCATTTTTCAAATTTCAAAGTTACGGCAGTGTTATGCATGGAGCATGGATATGTCCATCTAGATTTACTACCTCTGTTTCATGGGCCAAAATGATAACAATTGATAGTTTTTAATATCCTTATTATAACCTTTTTTTTTTCAGAGTTGTTTTTGTGGATGCTGGGGTTGCACAAATTGACTTAGAAACTAGGAAGATGAAGGAAGAACAAAGAATGAACGAAGCGCAAGCAAGAGCAGTAGCTGAGCACGGAGAGTTAGCACTAATTGCCGTAGATGGTCCCCAAGCTACTACTGAAGAAAGAATGTCATTGAGGCCACCAATGTTACAGGTCGGAATAGCTCTTAGAGTTTATGACCTTTGGAGCGTGCATTTAGGGCATGTTTTGTGGAAATGGAAGGGGTTTTAAGAAGAGGAGGAAAAAAATCCCTCTTGGTGTGTTTGGTAGGACAGAATAGCTCTTCTATTGGGAAGTTCACTTCCTTCAAACATAGGAAGGACTCTTCCATCAAGATAACTAAGGAAATGCGACTTCTTTAGAAAACCTTAATTTGAAGGACAAAAATAACTCTACTATTTATTGTTTAAGCCTGACTATCTCTTTTTAATGAATGATAATTTGTGTCATTTATTTGTTTTTTCAGTTTTTATATTCAAATATTTTTATTTTTTCCATTTATACCAAACATGCAAATTGGTTGATGTAGTGTCTTCTTTTTCATACTTGAAAATAAAAACTTCTCTTCAATTGCATGAATCATTTACATTTTTTCCTCATAGCTTGTTACAGTCCCCGATAAACTGCATATATATATATTTTGCCCACATAAACTGCATATTAGTTGAATGGCTTTGCCAGTCTGTTTAAGAGTTTTCGCCCTCCCATTGGAAAAAATTTCTTATTTTAAGTGGTGGTTTTAAAAAGTCCAATATCTTGGGTACCCTTTTTCGGCCTTATCATCTTATTGATAGTTTATACCTTTTGGCCACATCAGGTGGTGCGATTGGCTTCATTTCAGCATTCTCCTTCAGTGCCACCTTTCATATCGTTGCCAAAACAATCTCGAGTTGATAGTGATGACTCTGGGATGGCTGAAGAAAGAAAGGCCAGTGAAATAGCTGTTGGTGGTGGGGGAGTGTCTGTTGCTGTTACTCGGTTCCCACTGGAGCAGAAACGTCCTGTTGGGCCTCTGGTTGTGGTGGGCGTCAGAGACGGAGTTCTTTGGGTAATTGACAGGTAATTGGATGACCTAGTTCGAACAATTTGCATAATCTATCAAAGGCTGTCCGTATTTGCAGCTAATGCTGCTAAGATTCGCATCCAAATAACTGAGTTTATTTTGAGTGATATTTTCCTCCTTTCAATGCATGTACACATAGCTTGGATGCACATACATACACTCTATTTTCTGCATTTGTATTTAATTAGTATACCACATGTTTCTGATGCCTGAAATGTGGTAGGTACATGTGTGCACATGCTTTGTCCCTGAGTCATCCAGGCATTCGTTGCCGATGTCTTGCTGCCTACGGTGATGCTGTTAGTGCCATAAAATGGTATTGATATTTTTTCTCGTCTCTCACTCCCTATGGATTCTGCAGTACATATATCTAATATCATGCATTCAAACAGGGCGAGTAGGCTTGGGAGAGAACACCATGACGATTTAGCTCAATTTTTGCTGGGAATGGGTTATGCTACTGAAGCACTTCATTTGCCTGGAATATCTAAAAGGTATGATGCATTCTCATAATTTACTTTCAGTTGAATAAGTATTGAAATCATTATATGAACGCATGGTTAAATATATTTCTTTTATATGTGTTCTGCAGGTTGGAGTTTGATCTGGCAATGAAGAGTAATGATTTGAAGAGAGCTCTCCAGTGCCTTCTTACCATGAGTAATAGCAGGGGCATAGGACAGGATAACACTGGGCTTGGTTTGACAGACATACTTAATTTGACAGATAAAAAAGAAGATGTAGTTGAAGCTGTTCAGGGCATAGTGAAGTTTGCGAAAGAGTTCTTGGATCTTATCGATGCTGCAGATGCTACTGCACAGAGTGAAATTGCTCGTGAAGCTCTCAAAAGGTTAGCCGCGGCAGTTTCAGTCAAAGGTGCTTTACAAGGTCACGAGTTGAGGGGGCTAGCCTTACGCCTTGCAAATCATGGGGAGTTAACACGACTAAGTGTAGGCAGTCTACCCCTATTCTTTTCTGACCCACGTTCTGTTTGGTGGATGATGAAAATAGCAATCAAAGCTGCATGTTATTCATTAGGTTCATCTCTGTTGTTAAAAAACCTTACTGCCATGCATTGCAGGGCTTGGTAAATAATTTGACAACTCTTGGCTTGGGACGGGAAGCTGCTTTTGCTGCCGCGGTTTTGGGAGACAACGCTCTAATGGAGAAGGCGTGGCAAGATACTGGGATGCTGGCAGAGGCTGTGCTTCATGCTCATGTAAGAGCTGTTTCAGACGCACCAAATTGATCCCCTCGTTTTAATGCTTTTTTTATGACCCAATTGCATTGTTATCAGGCACATGGACGCCCAACTTTGAAGAACTTGGTTCAGGCCTGGAACGAAATGCTACAGAGAGAGATGGAGCCTGCTTCGTCGCAGAAGACAGATGCTGCAGCTGCATTCTTTGCCTCTCTTGAGGACCCCAAGCTTACAAGTTTGGCAGATGCTGGGAAGAAACCCCCAATTGAAATCCTACCTCCAGGGATGATGTCTCTTTCTGCACCGATCCCTGTTCAAAAGAAACCTGCTCTTGCTGCTCAGAATCCACAGCAGCCACCTGGCAAGCCATTGGCCTTGGAAGCTCCTCCGACAGCCACCACGGCAGAGCCACCAAGTGCACCGCCTCCACAGCCTTCTGAATCCACGCCTGTACCAGTTACTGATTCAGCTCCATCACAGTCCACCCCAGACTCCCAACCAGATTCACAACCAGATTCAGTGGCTGCTCCATCCCAGCCGGAATCTGAGGAAACCGATGTAGATAAAAAAGAAGCTCCTGCCTCTGCATCAGCAAATGATGCTGATCAAACTGCTAGCAGCGAAACTGTTCAATCAGCGTCTACGAGCAGTCCCGCAACAACACCAACAGGGACCATGCCTGCAGAGGCCCCACCGAAACCAGCGGAGGCTCAGGATACAAATGTTCCAACTCCTGTATCCATTGCTGACTTCCTCGCATGATTGATATTCGTCAAAATTGGTACCTCAACGTTTGGTTAATATACCTGTTAAAAGACGTACAAAGGTTCATGTTCTATTTCCTTCTGTAAAGATAAGTAATTGAGTTTGTATGTTGTAACAAATCTTACCGAGCTTTAGAGTTTGCCTTTTTGTATTGTTTTTATTTTATCGAAAGCCTTTTTGTATTGTTGTGATCCAAGTTTTAGCTTTTAAAGAAATTACATTGTTCTGGCAAGTGAAACTGTCCACAAATTTCAAGGTGAGTATGTGCTCACAATGTTATTCTCTGTTATTAACACAAGGCATTAGTTAACTTTTTCAAAAAATTAAACATACTAAATAAATTATTTTAAAGTATTGATATTTATCTTTTTATATTAAATTATTTTTTCTGATTTATAAATTGATATATAATTAAATGATATATCACATATACTATGATTAACTAATTTATTTAATTTTTTTAATCTCTCCAGAAAAAATTAACAATGTTTTTTATTAAGGGCTGTTAGAGTAATTTATATTACAGTACGCAATTATATTATGGTTTCTTGTTATAAATAAAATACTCAATTGACTAATTTGGAAGGATTGAAGTTAAATAAATTATTTTAAAGTATTTATATTTTTTTTTCTCTATATTAATTTGATAGCTTGTAAAATGTTATATAATCAAATGATACATAATAGGGAAAATCCCATATAAAAATGGTTGGATTATCCAAAATTCTAATTTTTGTTCTAAACTTAACAAATTACATATCAGGTTGTGTCATGATTAGGAATTTAAAATTTGGATCGAATTACCTCCGTATCTCTCAATTATTAAAACAGAAAAATTGAAAATATAACCCTATTATTTGCTCTATCAATTAATTCTTTAGAAGTACTGTGTGACTTATTTCCAAACATTAATTATGCCGAATATTCTTTTTTTTTTTTTACAATATTCGGTTTTACAGGAAAGTAGGAGTACATATAACCGATTGAAAGAGGTGAATTCTTGTGCACTACAATATTTCACGGATATCTTTATACAGGATTTTCCCTTTTTATAAAAACTAATCATGGATTATATATTAAGGATATATGTACAGGATTCAAAATTTAAACTCAGGTCATAAAATTTTGAATAAAAATATAAATATCGAAAGAAGGTAATAAATTTCCATATGGATATGTAGAACTACTACGGTCACAATAGATTTCAATTTATTGTAATACATTATTATATAAAAAACCGAATGTTATATAAAAAAAATATTGTGCATAATTTTTTTTTCATAGTTTGATGGTATATATTTCATTCAGTTTTGTTGTTTTAATAACTAAGGGATATGAAGATAATTTGATCCAAATTTTAAATTCCTAATTATGACGCATAACTTGAATTATAATTTGTTAAGTTTAGTGACATAAATTAGAATTTGGGTAATTCAGATATCTTTACATTTGATTTTCCCTATATAATAAGTATTTCAAAGAGATCATGTAACATTCTATAATTAAGTAATCTATTTATCTCTTTTAATCTTCCGAAATTAGTTAATTATGTCTTGTAATGCCAAACTGTTCATAAATATAATTTTAATATAATACTACATCCAGTCCTAAATATAAAATTCAGTTGAGTTGTTTTTTTTTTTGAAGAGATTAAAAAAATTAAGTAAATTACTTAATCATATTATATATTATGTATCATTAAATTATATATCAATTTTTATTCCAGAAGCCCTAAACATCGACCCTTTTCTTTAACCACGATATCGATTCGGTTTATTCTTTATTTTATGTTTTTATAACCCCTCCGTGAAGCATAGCAAATAAAAAGTCATCTGAACTAGAAAAGAATAATAAAATTATAAAACATTTAGTTTTTTTAAGTTAAAAATATTTTCCCACCAATATAAATTATAGGAAAATCAAATGCGGTTCGGGAATTCACCGTATCGTTCCATTATAGCAATCATCATTTTAATTATCGCTCCATCAACTTCTTGAAGCTATCCACGTTATCAAGTGCATATATACTAATTTTTGGCTAGAATTACCGTTAATTGTAATGACGTGAAGTCACAACGACGCTGGCAGTGTGCATCAGATGAAAAAGTAACCAATAAGAAGGGTATAAAATTGGAAACTCTAGCGTGCCACGAGTTCATTTATTTGGGAGATTTACACTTAGGTCCCATGTAAGGGAAAAAATTAAAAAATGGTCCCTATAGATTGCAAAATGAAAAAATGGTCCCATGGAGTTGTCAATACAGGCTCCTGGAGTTGTTAATGACAACTCCAGGAGCCTGTATTGACAACTCCATGGGACCATTTTTTCATTTTGCAATCTATAGGGACCATTTCTTCATTTCTCCTCTTCCTTGGGACTTCAGTGTCATTATCCAATTATTTTTTTAAAAAATAAAAAGTGACATCTCGATTATCCAACTCCCAACTGATAGGGATGGGAATTGGTCGAATCTAATGAAATGGTAACCAATATCCTCATTAACAATATGGTTTGGATTTTTTGTTTCATTATTAGAATATTGGGTATTTCAAATTACATTGATCATATATGTAATATGTTGTTTATACTTTGTTTTATATCATCTTTCTTTAGATCTTGATGAGATTATTCAATTTTATAATTTGTTTAATTTTTGTTAGTTGAAAATTCAAATATTTGAAGTAAAAAATGAAGGCTAAAAATATTTCGGTTTTTTCTTACAAAACTGAAACTGAACCGAATAATTTTGGTTATTTCAATTGTTCGGTTTCGATTCGGTTTCAGAATTTCCTTTATTTCGGTAGTTCTTTTTTTTTTTTTTATCGAAAAACCGATGCTTACCCCTAGGTATGATCATCATTCAAATATTAGCTTTTATGAAATAAATAGGAAACTGATGCGTGACAAATATAAGTCATCAAGAGATACACCTCATCAATCAAAAATAGAAGAATATCGAATAAACTATTAGAACAACACAACATTGTTCTTTTAATTAATTATTTTATAAACCCATTAAACTTACCCTCAACGTCAAATGCATTTCAAATATCTTTTAATCATTGAATCATTCTGTGCACTTGCGTTCGTTTTAAGGATTCAGGATAACTCAGCGGGTTTTGAATGGTAATCTTCTTCTTTGAGTCCTTGGGAATTCTTGAACTAGTTGCAGCTGCAGGAGGATTGGAACTGGATCCAGAATGAGAATCGTTTGGGCCTGCCATCGATCTCCACGATGAGTATGAAGCTAGGTAAGTGTTACTGCCTATTTGGATTAGAGATATAAAAGTTGTGTTTTTCAACGTGATGTACGGTGTACAAGATAAATATGCGTGAGAAATTTTATCTCGAATTGTTTGAACACATTTTTTGGACGCAAACTTAAACAGGAACTTAATTGGTTCATGGAATGTGTGGAAATAAGTTTGAGTCTTCCCCATTGGGCTCACCGAGATTTATCATGTGAATAAAAATGTTCTGGTTAACCATGCATATTTTTTTAGAAAAAAGGAAAGTTCAATTATATATATGCGTCGTATTCAGTTTACTTGATCACGAATTTGGTTAGGCCACGGATAACGACGGTGAGGGTTATAATGGTAGTGGACACAACATGCTTAGCCAACACAAAATCCTAGGTTCTGGTAGCTGCGGGAACTGCGTCACGAAACCAACAAGTTTAGAATTGAACAAGAACAACGATGCGATTTGGAATTTCATCCCATACCTATTTGTTTGAAATAATATATTTTTTACTTATAAATACTTATAAATCATGATTTATAATATACGAGATAAATATGTGAGAGATATTTTATATCAAGTTACATAATAAACACTTATATTCAAAAAATAAATGATCTCAAACATATTTTAATTAACTCATACTCAGTTAAAGTATGGCAAATATTTGTTCGTCTTTTCAATTGTGTTTCTAATATAATAAGTACAGAAAAATTATACCCAAATTGAAGGGTCGGTGGGACCGGTCATGCCATTCCCTAATTATTAAGCTAGGCATCCTATCGAGGACAGTGTTGTTCTTGAAACAATCAACCTCCTTTACTGTTCTGATTGTTGGCGTGGCTTTCAACTTTTGTCTAGCTCGTTTACTCAAAAAAATCAGGTAGCTAGAGAACAAAAATCAACCTGGCTTTTAACCTCGTTTACTCAAAAAAAAAAAAAAAAAACAAAGAACAAAAAAATTAATTTTTTACCCTCGTTTACTGTTCTAACTGCAATCAAATTAAATTGTGCAAAGATAAATATGACTTTTACCCTTATCAGACATCCCTAATTGATTTTTTTTCCTTGTTTTTTTGGGTGGAGTGTTAGAAGAAATGAGATGCATATCATTAAACTTTAAATATTGTGTTTGTGAACTCAGGGCCTTTGCTAATATAACCTTTATAATTACTTCAGCCCACATAGTCATAAGCATATCTATATATATACATATATTGGGAGCCTATGACGATTATTGAGTACGCAGAGCCAAAACCAAGACTCGCTGGTAACTTGTGAAAAAAATGTGGGCTACTTATTAAGGTACGAGTTCAAAAGATGACATATGCATCACCCGCAGTACACAGTAGAAGCAAGAGGCTATGGTCGTTATAGATTTTAAGTTTAATATAATAGTAATAAAATCATTATAGAGATGAATAAAAGGTTATCTCTGGTGAAGTATAGTGTACCAAAATAAGAATAAATTTAGACATGGGGAATTATAATATTGACCCGCTAAACCAAAACGGACTTAATCCCTAATTAAAGAAAACAGCAGATTGAGCGGAAGATCCAATGAAATCCCAATCCCATCATATGCTGCGGGGGATTGCGTTCCACTTCAAACTTCCATGGATTAATTTTTAATGCTAGCCGCACATCCTTCATGGGTCCCACTGTCTTCTTTTGTCTTCCTAGCCTTGCGCGAATATTCCTTTTTCCCCGCACCGCACTTTCTCCTTCTTTATCTCTATTGTACCGTAGAAATTTGCTTCTGCGGGGCGGTCAGTTCGGAAAGATACACTCATCTTCACATAGGAACTATCCGACTTGCTTTAACCCTTTATGGGAGAAAAGACATGCCAGTCACTACTCGAGTTGTTTTAGTTGACTTAATATATAAACATTATCATAATGCTCTTATCGGTGCTTTCTTAACCACTTTGATTTATGGAGTGTTATTCTGATTATCCAACCAGACTTAACATTAACCTGTTGCTTTAACCCTTCATGGGAGAAAAGGCATGTCAGTCACTACTCGAGTTGCTCTAGTTGACTTAACATATAAACACTATCCTAATACTCTTATTGGTGTTCTCTTAACCACTTTGAGTAATAGACGTGTTATTCTGACTATCCAATCAGACTTTAACATCAACCTGTTGGACTCTACTCTTACCAATCGGTTTAAAGTACAAGTTCAAAATGTTGGAGCTGATCAAGATCCTAAAGCCATCATGGCTACTCTACAACATCAGGTGGTTTACAGACTTCAAAACCACTCTCTTGATCTTCATCTTCCAAACTCTACAAAATTTGCTCTTTTTGCCATCTCAAATAGATCTGATGATACTTCTATCATTTAGATTTCCAAACAAATTCTATGGGAAGAACTCTCAAAGTTGATGCCACTTGAATGGATCAACAATTATGAAAAAAAATTTCATGGAATCCAACTGGATGTCCATACTACCATGTCTCCTCTCATTCAGAAACTTCCAGATGGTACTATCAAAGCCACTTTTAAGAGACCAAATCCACAAGCACCTTCTGTTCCTCTTGGAAGGATACTTACTCTCTCCCCTGCCTATATACCCTTTAGAAAAGATCCACCTATAGCTTGGGTTGATCATTATGCAAACCCCTGCTATGTTTCTCATTTAAGTGGTCACTTTTTGTAGGATGTCCCTGGCTCAGGAATGTGTGATTCTGACTGTGAGTGTGATACTCCAGAATAGTGGGAAGAGTCCGATGATGATGAACAAGGACTTTACCCATACAAGTATGCAATTAAGCAGGCTAAGAAAACAAATCTTCTACGGGATCTTCTTGTTCGCACAAGTTCAATAGACGCCATAAAGATGACGACGACTATGGCTCTTTACAACCTGCTCAAAGAAATAACAGAGGATGGCAACCACCTCCTCCTCCTGAAAGATCTTCTAAAGAAATGTCTCTTGTTGAATTAATGTTAGAGACAGGACATTCGATCTAGTCCAAAAATTCTGTCCAGATTTACCAAAAGAACCAGAACTGGTGATTCCAACTATTTCGTCCTCATCAGCACAACCATTACCTTGTATATAGATGATTAGACATCCTTATGACTATGAATTTCCTCCTTTTGAAAGGAAAACATATGAAGAAAGTAAGGTTTCTACTCGACCTTATGTTCTTCCAAATACTATTGATTCTCAAGGAAATCTCAAGCTTGTATCTGCAGCTGAAGGAGTCTTAAACTGGCATACTCAAAATACTATTTGTCAAAATACCAGAATTGATTCCAAACTTGATTCTAAACCTGATTCATTAGCGGTCAAGACAGATAGTCAGAATATCCAACTGGGTCAACTTTCTAATGAAGTTAGACAGCTCTATGTCTTTCAGACACAGTAAGCTCAGAAACTGGATGCAGAATTGAAAAGTTTTATCGCTACCGATTACATGGGACCAGAATTCAAGTAGAAAGAAATGGAGTTATCAGTAATACAGAGAGATCTACAGAGAATAAAACTTAATATGGCCAAGAAAGAATCTCAGGTCATATATGAATCCTATCCATCATACCCTACTATCCCTAGATTTGTCTACCCAGTATCACCCCGTTTATCCTAAAGAAACTGACTACAGTAAAGTTTTCAAAATGAACTATACTGTTTTCAGATCATTTCAACAGCCTTCGCCAATACAGCCTAAGCCTAAACCTATTTCAAGACCGACTTTCCGTACTTCAGAAAGACCAGCCTCTCATTGGCCTTCTCATTCTGTCTACCACTATGGGAACACATCAGGTACAAAGAATCTTGTTCAACTAGGTTTAAAGATTAAAGAACCTGTAGTTTCCCAACCAATAACTCAGTCAGCCTCTTCACAAAAAGAAAAACAAAAATATGCTGAGACCTTAACCTCCCAGCCAATAACCACTCAACCACTAGATTCTACCTTGGCTATTCTCTAAACCCATAAACCTATCTTGGATTCATCAAGTTCTCAATCTGAATCTAGTGTCTAATCAGATGACTCTTCTGTATCTAACTATGATGATAGTGTCGATGATCATTTTGCTGATATCACCAAAATTGCCATGGTTCAACCAGATGATTATGATAGTGAAGCCGAAGAATCTCATATTGATCAAACTACGGATCCTCCTCATCCTGAGCAAAAACATGATTTTAATTATAAGCCAACTTCAGGACCTTGGATTACTTTTGATGACACTTCACAAGATAATGGAGACAAAAACTTCATGAATTTGGAGCATGGATTGATCTACAGCTTACGGCACAAGGTGTAACTCTTGACCAAATTCTCAAAGATTTTGTTTCCAGATTCACTGGCGCCTTAAGAGATTGGTTTCAAAATCTCAGTGCTTAAGAAAAACTTCAGGTGGTACAAGTTGCAAACCCGGGACTTCTAGGAGCTATTAACAAAAAGTTCATAGGAGATTTCAATATAATTGACAAGAGAGACAGACAAGAATTCTTCGAGATGAAATGTTGTTCTCTTGACAAAAAAGACCTACAGAGGCACTACATCAGAATGATTGAAAAAATACTACATGTTGAATGGCCACAATGATGTTAACCTTCAACATACTTTTATTACTTCTCTTCCTGATGAGGTTTAACCAAAACTACATGGGAATTTTCATGCCCTACGAAGAGATATGTCCCAAATCTCAATTGGAAAAATCTATCAGTTAGCCCTTACAACAATTGATAAACTCTGTGAGCAGCACAAGTATTTCAAAGATATGATTAAAGGCAATGTGAAGCTGAAACATGCCTGCAAGAAGCCTTATCTAAAGATTAAGTGCAAGGATCCTAAGACTTGCCGTTGTTCAACAAAGAAGAAATCTCATTATCGCTCATATTCCAAAAATCCTGAAAAGAGATTTTTCCCCCGAAAACAATCCAAGAGAAGAAGAAGAATAGCTATGTTTTTTAAACCTAGAAGATTCTCAAAAGAGAAAGGAAACCTCATATTCTTTCACCAGAAAATGGGTTCCCCATGACCAATATTATCTTATAGCTGATGCCAAACATTTCAATATTGATCTTATTTCCAGAAGGAAGATTGGTATCAAATTCTACCCAAGATGTACTTTGAAAATTAAAGTACTAGGAAGTGATCTTCCGAGCAAAGATATTCTATTGGGATTCGATGCTTTCTATTATACCCATAACCTGATGATCCTACCTAAGGGGATTAAACGGAAAGGAAATTTTAGTCCGTATATAGACATCCCAAGCTTGTTTGAACTACAACAAGCTCTGCCTTAATATTCAGACATCAAGGATAGATTGC
Organism: Inga laurina; assembly: GCA_963855925.1. NCBI lineage: Eukaryota > Viridiplantae > Streptophyta > Magnoliopsida > Fabales > Fabaceae > Inga > Inga laurina. Next base: position 2,614,717 of record OY979703.1, on the reverse strand, counting down.
TTCAATACTATTCAGACAATTATGATCAATTCCTTCATTCTTCTCCATTATGAAAAAATCATGAGTTCTTTATCAAGTTACCTTTTAAAAGGAATGAAGATATCAATCCTACTAAAGCTTCTCATCCAAGTATGAATCCTGATGACTTAAAACTTGCCAAATCTTAAGGTAAGGACTTATAGAAGCTACCAAGTCTGATTGGGTGTGCCAAGCTTTTTATGTTGAAATGAGATCAGAAATAAAAAGGGGGAAAAGAGACTTGTCATTGATTATAAGCCCTTAAATCATTTTCTCCAAGATGATAAGTTTCCATTACCAAAGCCCAGTACTCTATTCTCTCATCTTAAGAAAGCCCAAATCTTCTCAAAATTCAACCTTAAAGCAGGATTTTGGTAATTGGGTATCCACCCAAATGATCGGCCCAAGACTACTTTCTATATTCCTAATGCCCAATACCAATGGACTGTAATGCCATTTGGTCTCAAAGTTGCTCCGTCCACATTTCAAAAGGTCATGACCAGAATCTTTGAACCTACCTTCAAAATGCCCTAATCTATATTGATGATATCTTCCTTTTCTCTGAAAATGAAGAAACCCATAAAGCCCTATTAACCTGATTTACTGATGTCATGGAACAATATGGTATTATGCTTTCCTCTAAGAAAAGTGAGATTAGAGTCAAAGAAACAGAATTCTTGGGCATTCATTTCAAGAATGGTCAGTACAGCCTCGGACCTCATATCGCACAAGAATTCTTGAATTTTCCTGATGATAATCTTACCACCAAACAAATTCAACAGTTTCTTGGAATTGTGAATTATCTCGAGGACTTCATCCCTTATGTGTCTCATCATACTAGCCAGCTATCCAAGTGGACAATTCAGAAAACCAAAAAAGCCTTATCATGCAACGTACAAAGCAATCCTTGTTGTCAAGCGTGGGTGAGCCCCTACCATTTTGTTGTAGAAATGGACAATACTTCTTTTCCAAATATACTTGATCCAAACAAAAAGATCTTACCAAATGCTCAATTACTCATATAGAAAGACTGGTTTTCTTGCTATAAATTCTCAGTTAAACACCTCAAAGGTCACCATAACACCATTGCAGACTTTTTATCTCGACCTCAGAAGCCATCCTCTCCTCCATAGCCTTTATATATCTTAACTATCTCAGAAGTACAGTCAACCATGTCTCGTAATATAAAAACTACCCTTTTTCCTCCAGGGACTCATCATGAAACCCCTTATCATGTTCAAAAGGTTGCTGAACAACAACTCTTTTACTAGCTTCATATTCTTTTTGTCAAGACCAACCTTATTCCCCAGTCTCAACACTTTAGTTTAAACACTCCTTTCACTACCTTACCTTTCCTTCAGGGCCCAATGCATGAAGAACACTTTTGGTATTTATGGTCTTTAACTATCCTTTATGTTAGTGCCATAGCCTTTGCACCATTACCCATATACCATTACCTATGTGATAAAAACCACGAAGGCTCCCTTCTCCATCAGTTTCTTGACCTTTTTGCTCTTCTACCCTATTGGAAAGGAAAACTTTATAGCTTTATTAATAATAATAACCTTTGGAGAATTGATAAAAGAAAACAAAAAGATTTTGTTGTAGTTTTGTTTTTAATAGGTACTATCATCTCCACTCAGATGAACTTTATTTTAGTAGAACAATAGAACTGTGGAACTCTCCTTTTGATTGGGTTCGTCAGAAATCACAAACTCTCAAGGAACTTGGTCATTCTCTAGGGCAAATCAATGTTCGACTGAAAACTTATTGCGATATCCTAGGCCCTATTCCAACTGAAGAAGAATATGACCCATACACAGGAATTATTTCTCTGGAGACTAGTTATGTCACTCAAGGATTTCTCTCTCCGTCAACATCTAGGAAAATTCCCACAAGAATACTTGGCCCTGAATTCCAAGATTCTCAAGATCCAAATGAAGATTATTCACATCTCAGTCTTTCTCTACAAGGAACTTTATCCCAGGTGTTCCAAGCCTCACAGCCTGAAGATCTCAACTTGCCTCAGCCCATTCTACCTCAGGACTTTCCACCATACTGCACTCAGGCCTCAATCCAAAAGGCTTTTAACTTGACCTATCCTGAATGTTCTCAAGATTACTCATCAGATTTACAACGAGTAAACGACAATGATAATTTCTCTCCCAATAATGATCACGAGCCTATCTACAAAGACTAAATCTTGATCATTCAGAAGTGTCGGCAACATCTTGATCGTTCAGAATGTTGGCAACATCATGATCGCTCACATCCTATCCTGTGTAAAAGTTACGTCAGTGTCTGTACAAAAGTTATGTCCGCATGTTTTACTTTATAACCACGTGCTTTACTTTTATGTCTGCGTGCTTTAAAGAGATTTGTTAGGTGTGAAAAAGAAGAAGAAGAAGAAGAGTCTGACAGATGTCTATAATCATGTCAGCCACGAGTCTACATTATGCACGCTTTATTTGTCGGCTACGAGCTTGTACTATGCATGCTTTGTTTTTTTCTGATAAATTTCTCTTATAAATTCGATGCTCTAGCAAATGTAAGGGCAATGAAAAAATCAGTTGTAATCCTCCACTTGTGAAATACAATGTCTTCATTCTAAATAGCCCTCTTCTTCTGAAAATCTGCGTTCTTAACATACGATCTCTATCTCTATGAAAGATTTAAGTATGCTCTGCACTTGCCTCTCTATGAGGAACCTGTGCATCAGAAAGAATCTGATTATGATCCTGTGAAGAGTACTGAAGAAATGATAAACTAATAGGTACCAAAACATTCGTAAAGACTGAAAGGTCTAAAGTGTCTTTAAGCATGAAATGAGAAAAGCTCGGACTTACCTGAACTAAGGTCTGAAGGATGTAGCTAATTCATAGCAGTTTATTATTTCCCAGTCCATTTATGACATATGGGATAGATCTTGGTCCCAATGTCTTTGTTGGTATCTGAATTTGTGACCTTCTGTTCTTATAATTAAAGACATCACACTGACATTAGGATCTAGATACATTCACCCTCCACTTGGTATCAGAGCCAGACGAGATTTTTGGGATCAGTGATGATATGCTATGAACAAAGGTGAGTAAGAAGAAACCCAAAAATAATTATTGAAGCCTTTCTACTTCTCCTTCCACTACCCTTATTTCTCAGTTTACTCCCAGAAATCTTCCTTCTTCTGTAAAAAGAACCCTTGCCAGTAAAATAGAAAACCTTGTAGAAATTACCCATCTTCCAAAGGATGCGTTGATCTCTGAAACTTATCTTCCTCTTCTTAGTCTGTACAGTGTTTACCACAGATCCAACCGTCTCACCAGGAATATTAGAACTTTTCTGACTACTAGACGGCCTCATGCTAAAGAAGTTGTTCAGACGACAAAGTTGGAACAATGTCATCTTCCAGCCACAACAAAGGAACAGTATGCTACCATTGAAATACCACAACCCATGATCAACCAACAAAAAAACCTTAAATAAATGTTTTTTTTCATATTTACCATTATTTATGGAAGGGTACACATTTCTCTCTCATCCTTTTATCTTTGCGCATTTACATTTATCTCTCTTCTCTCTTTCCTATGTGCCCAACCAATATTGAATAAGGGTAAAATTGACAAAACATCATTTATTACCCTAACGTGACTTATATTTTAAGCAAAACTTTTTAAGTACAAGTAACTTATAAAAAAGTAGAGAATGGTAATGAATTCAAGGTCTTCCATCGGAATTGCTTGTGTTAAATAATGAAGTTTTCAAATTTTAAAATAAATAGTGAATAAAAATGACCCCTAATAAGGAGAGATGAATGTTTTTGAGTTGTCCTCTACTCTCTCCGTTGCTATATATAATAGCCATTTTTTTAAATGAGCTTGTCTCTAAATATAATATCTTTTTTGAGTTTGTCTCAACAATAAATGTATTTTTCTTATATTTTGCTCTCAATTAATTATTATACTACATACATTCTCTTTCATTATTTTCTCATTATTACTCTCTCACATCCATTCATAAATAGGGGTGTCTTTGGAAAAAAAATAAATTTTCTATATAATTATTACATTTAACTATATATGACTGTTTTTTAGAATATCACGATTCGGTTGAAAAACTCTTATATACAGAAATGAAAGGAGTATAAGGGACAAAAGACAACAAAAAAATCGTTTGTGCCGTATTGAGTTCACTTTGCCTTAAACTTTGGATTGGCAGATTAACATGGATCACTGGTTTGATTAATTAATGCAATTGGCTCAGATATTCAATAGCTATCACCCTAATCTGAGTGATGATCTACCAGTGGTGCAACTACCTCTGCAGCCTGATTACAGTCTTACACGTATGCTAGTGTATTTTAATTTACCCAGCTAATTGCGAGACTGCGGAGAGGGTTCCTATTATCTGAACCCCATTTTTGTGAAATTTGGATATAGTGAAATGACAATTCCTTTTTTTAAATTAAGTGAAAATACTAATTTTTCCTTAAATAAAAAATTAAATTAACGTAAATTTAAGCAGAAGTAAGTAAAGTCACACATGTAAAACAATAAGTGGGTGTTATTATTTGATATTAAGCGCAGACACAATGTAATCCAAAATTTAGAATGGAGTCTTTCAAACATGCGCGGTTATATATGATGGTCATAAAATTAATGTGTGGATAGGATCAATAACAGTGTGAGTCCCAAAAATATAGGATACTTGTCACTTTGTCTGATCCCCGTCGCATAGAATAAAAAGAATTGTCAATTTTCAGGAAGATTAGTGGAACTAATTTATATGCCGTCCTGTCTTTAATATTACAAGGACCCCTTTATAATTCAATCTTTTCATCAAAGTGTAGAGAAAATATGAGAGCTATATATGCGATTTTCTTAAATCCTGAATATAATATAATATAATATAACAATATATTTTATATCCCAAATTTATAATTTCCCCCAAAATTTTCCTATTTAAAGGGGTTTCCTTCGATGGGTAATTCTTACACACATAATTAAAAAAGGTATTTTAGTGAAATCTGCAACACTCGTTTATTGCAAGCAATAAATTTAACTAATTTTCTTAACACTCATAAATTGGTTATCTATTACATTGGTCATAAATATAAGACAGTTGACTTTTTTTGAAGAGATTAAGAAAGCTAAATAAGTTACTTAATCATATTATATATTGTGTATCCTTAGATTATATATCAGTCTATAAGTTAAGCAAAATAATTTAGAGAAAAAATGATAAATATAAATATTTTAAAGTAATTTAATTAACTCTCATGATCCCTCCAAAAAAATCAATTTTATCTTATTTTTAGTATCAGAGGGAGTAACTTTTTTGTATTAAAGATTATAGTAACATCATCCGTTTCAAAGCTTTACCGATCATGTATAGCCAACGAATCGCTGAAAATCGTTATTTTTCTTTAAGAAAATGCAGGGAATATAAGAATCAGCGGTTGAAGAGTGTGATGAAAGGAAGAATTCTTATTAAGGGCTTAATTAGTCGCAAGTCTTAACTTTGTTGTAAAATACTAATTAAGATGGATGTTTATAAGCTCTCAACTTTTGACCTTTCATTTTCTATATCCCATAACCTCTTTAATGAATGATCTTTAGAAGTTTTCATGCCCATAACTCAAAGGTTACAATGTGTGCACTTATGAGGATTAAAGTTTGCCATTTACTTTGTGTAACTCTTAGTTATGGTTGAGGGCCTATAAATATAGCACTATGTACTACACTTTGTTTGCATCCAAATGAATAAGAATCACTCCCTCTTTGCTCTCTATTTCTATCTTGTATTTCTTCATTCCCTTCATTTCAATCTCTTATACTTTCTTGATTTTATAACACGTGATCAACACGAATTCGCTCAGAAGCCCTATGGTCTAATTTTCTATCTCTTATACTCTCTAACTTTCTCATTTCCATACTATGTTGTATATTGTTTATTCTCTATGTTATTTTATTTTTCTAGTCTACATTATCAATCTATTGTTCTATATTATTTTTATTATTTTTCTTTTACGCTATCTATTTTTATCCATCATGTTGTTATCTTTTACATATATCTGGGATAATCTAAGACATTACATGGAATTAAATAGACTCTTTTACCGATTATTTTATACATCGGATTTCATGGCTAAGATTTGAGATTATATTATCCTTCACAAGTTTTTTTTCCTTTCACTTTTATTTATCGTTTTCCGTTAATCTCTTATTATGCAAAATTTATATTTATTTATTTTATATTCTAGTATTCTTTACATTTTATGTTATTATATTATATTATTTCATTTTAGTTATACTTATTTAACATTTATATTTCTTTATTTTATTTACATTTTATGTTATATATTATTGTTTGTTTCTTTATTTTATGTCATTTATTTCATCTTGTTTTACTGTTATTTTATTTACATTTCATTTATTTATGTTAATACATTATTGTTATATCATTATGTCAATCTTTTATTTTCATTTGTTTATTATATTAAATTAATATATAATAGTATTATATATGAACATGTAATGTGGTCTATATGATCATGGACTTATCTATTATTTATATTTGATTATGAATTTTAATTTACTTAATTTATTTTCTAGTATTTTAATTTTATCGAAATGCTAGAAGCCATAATATTCAAATATCAAACTAAACAAAAAAAATAGCTTTGTAAAGGTTTTTGCTATGGTCCTGAAGACCAATATTTAGAGAAATTGATGATGCTATTGAAAGTAAAGAACATGTGTAAGAGTGAAAATGAACATGATCACCTTACATTTGTAGAATTGATAGTTGAAAGCTGAGAATACTTTGTCTTAGCTATTAAACTACAATCGTGGAAATAATAACATTTCTAAGGTGATCAAAATTATGAGCAAATATCATACTATAACTAAAAGTCATATGAATAGAAAAAAAATGGTATAATATGACCAGAAGTCATATAGACTAATATGTACTAATTTATTGAAAATAAAGATCAAAATGGCTGTGAAGCCAAAAAGACCATGAAATATTGTGAAAAATATAAAAAATAATTATGATGCTTAAAGCAATAAGTTACAGAGAAAGATGATCAGCTTGTATAGCCAAAAGAAATAATTGTAAGCCCTGAAGGCTATATAATTTTGATTCTTTATATTTAAATTTAAATTGATTGTGATTAATTTGTGAGAGAGAAATTATTATTTAATATTGTGATATCAACATGAGTGATATATGAAATCAAATAGATAAAAAGGTAATGATTGGTCATTTTAAAATTTTAGTATATGCCAATTTATTTATAAATTTAAATATTATTGTTGGATGTTCATGATTTCATGGCCTTTTAGAATTCTAACTACCTCATGATTAATCCCTATAACTCCCATATCAAATGGTTTTCAGTATTTATTCATATAACCTTCAATTATAAAGTTAAGTTGTTTAATTACCTTCTTTATGTATAATTGTACAATTTATTTATAATTTTAAGTATATTGTGTATGTGAATACTATTCATACGTCAGTGGAGTTTACCATCTCTATTTTCTTCTTGGGACTTGTATTTCTCTATTGCACCAAAGATTTTCCAACAAATATTCAACTCATATACCTCAACATCAAGGTACTTTCTTTCATTATTAGTCATATTTTTCATTTTAGCTTTGTCTTCCATATCTTTTATCCTCTTGAGCACTATTATGTTGCCTTATATATATATATATATGCAATTTTTCTTAGTTCCAAACTTTCATTATTGAAAAGCATACAAATACTTTTCAATTTGTATTTTATTTTAGTATTGATAATTTATTGCCTCCTCTCCCAATTCATTGTATTGAAATTTCTTCTACTCCTTAACATTCTTATATGATATGTGCAAGTTTCATACATTAATTATGATATAATATGATATATGTTGGAATCAAATTGGTTTTAAGTGACATTTGTGAAAAAAAATCCTATATCATACTTGAATTAAGAGAATGAGAAAATTTATTATGAATAGTTTATGATTTGTTAGACAAAATCATTTTCATAATGTGCATGAACTATATATATAGTGCAAGTCAAATTTATGGATGATCAAACAGTAAGAAATATTTGAAAGAAGATTATGTATTATAAAACATTTATTTTTACACTTCTCTCAAATTAATTTTAGCCCCTAAACATCAGAATTCATTACAATAAGATCTTTATGTATTTTGATTATGGATCTCCTCATATTTTTCTTTATGTAGTGGTAAATTCTAAACATTTCATATTTTGAATATGCATCAAAAGAGGTAAATTGAAGCATATTATTATTATTATTATTATTAATGAGTAATAAAATAATATAAATATACGATAATATATATTAGTTCCTAAAGAACATAAATGTAACAAAGTCGATATAGTTCCTGAAGAACTAATATAGTTTTTTTTAAATTCTATGGGCAGAAGAAGAATTGATTAAGGAAAGTTATAACCCATAGATTTACATTAGAGTTTTACTCTATTACAGGGTTTTAATGATAGTCCAATTGACTGAAATCCATGATTAATTGTGAGTTATGAAGTACTTGAGTTTTGAAATGAAAGATATATTATTAGCTTGCTATATACAAATTTGTCTTTGAAATAAAGAAATAAAGAAAGTATATTTATATGACTCATACTTAAGGAGAAGATTGTTAGAATATAAGTGAGTTAATATTGGAGAGTTAATATAAGTGTGATTGAAAAGTTTTACTCATATACTTCCTCACAAAACCTATTGATCTCCGAAAAATGGATGTCATATTGACATTTTATATCAATACTTATGGAAATTGAAAAGTTTTGTTGTTGGTTAAGCAACATGTCATAGTAAACCAGCAGTTTATTGATCCAAACAAATATATTGTTGGCATGACTTGTTTGATTCATTCGAGTTATATATAAAAGATTACGTGTGACATCCATTGAAGAACTAGAAGATTCTTCATAAATAGCCAACATATTATATAATTCAAGAGTTATCATATGCTGCTTGTTCTCAAAGAAATTTAATTATGAGAGTATCACAAGTTATGATTTGGAATGGATCTCTATATTTTTGGAAATAAATAAACTCATGTATGGGCCCATTCAAATATCATGTAAACCATATCAATGTTCAATAATTTTAACAGATGCATTTATACAATGGTTACATGTGATATTATTATTAGTTTGCAACCTGAAGTTTGCAAAAACGTTTGAATAAATTATTATGTTAAGCGCGATTTCCAGATTATACGATTCATTCATTGAAGCCTCCATAAATAGCTGAATTAATACTTTTGAGAACAAAAATTATATTTCAGTGTTGGCATGTTTGATCTTACATATTGCAGCACTTATACTAGCCAACCAAATTCTTCCGATAAAATTGGCTTTTGGTCAGGAGTCAAGTATATTCCATCTTAAAAAGTTTGAATGTGCATTCCTATTGATTCACCATAATGCACATAGATGGATATTTAAAGGAAATTGAGATAAATGTTGGGTAAGAACCTTCTTCTTCTTGTTTGTCTCTAAATGAAACAAAAGGATGTTTCTAATGGAAACAAATGGATTTAGGAGACTTATATTGCATGATTAGTCGATTGTCATTTGACAAAGTTTTCCTAATATGAGGAGGAGAAATTAAATAGCTGGAAAAGAAAACAAAAAGAATGCATTATTACTATCAAATATAGATCTTTGAATATAATAATATGAACCAGAAGTTCATTTGGTTTGCATTCATGAAATATTACATAAAATCTGCCAGATGCAATTACTGACCTAAATGAGAATTACTAAATCTCATATTCCAGCTATAAGTGATCTAATCAGCATAAATGAAAGTGAGACATGCCCGAAGTATGAGAGAATAATCAGTTCCAAAAGAAAAAAGAAAGAAGCAAATAATCAAGATAATCATATTAAGGAGGCAGACACTCCAGAAGAGGTCAATACATAACTACTTGCAAAACCCTCAAAAGAGATTCAGGCACCTGAAAGTAATAAAAAGATCTCAATGAATTATGTCACAACAAGAAAAATGGAACTGAAAAGATAAAGTTATCAACAACAGTTTTAGTAATAATATCACGTGATCAAATGAAGATCTTATACATAAATATGATGGTAGAAAAAAAAAAGGTGATTGGCCAACTGAAGAAGGGGACAAGACGCAATGAAAAATGTTCTTTCAGCATGTGAAATTTATGAATCTGTAGTCCAAATATGGACCTGTAGTCCAAAACATTTGAAATATTAAGTTACTTGTGATATATAAATATTCATGTGAAAATAAAGATTTTCACAAGGTTTAATGATGATTACGATGAGGTACAATATTTGGTAGTTGATACAATAATTGTTGCATATATTATTAGTCTAGCAGTATATGCAAACAAAATAATGCGTCTATTAGATATCATTATATAGAGCATATGCATATGGATAGTGAATATTACATGAGAGTCTTTGAAGGATCTAAAATGCCAGAAGTATATACAAGAAAATCATTCTATATATAAAATATTGTGCAAGTTTGAAAATAATTCAAGCATATATAATTGATTGAAAAATATATTGAAAAATAAGTAATTTTACATTTTACTTGACTTGTAGATTAAGTTATCAAATGCATCAATGATTTCAAAATCACTTATTTTTACCGTAGTGAATTTTCTTGTAAAGATACATTGAATTTAATGGTCCAGAAGTACCTTATACTTTATGAGAATATTTTTATATTATGCTAATATTGTATCTATTATGATTTTATTGATAAAAATTAGTTCTTACAGGTGCACAGTGGATAACAAAAATGAGATTTGGTGTGATAGTCCTATTAACATATTATATAATATTATTTTGTTCAAAACAAACTGAATATATGGGTGTGAGATATATTTTGATGATTTTCAGAATATTTTTTCTTTATTGTTTTCACGATGAATAAGATAAATGCATAATATACTGATATTTTAGCATATCCAGAAGATATATAAGAGGAATACATCTAACAGAATATTTGGTGACAATGTATAATTCATAGTTTGGTGACTAAAAGAATGATATGCTCAACAATACATTATAAGTGATATTCTTATTAGGAAAGTAAAATTGATGTTATTATCAGGGGGAGTAAATACGATATTATCATCATGTGAAATAGAGACCATGCTGTACTCTTTTCCTTAACCAAGGTTTTGTCTCACGGGGTTTTCCTGGTAAGGTTTTTAATAAGACAGTTTCGATTTGTATTGTGTACTCTTTTTCCTTCACTAGGTTTTTGTCCCATTGGGTTTTTCCTAATAAGGTTTTAATGAAGCACAATATTTTTTTTTATGGACATCCAAGGGGGAGTGTTGTAAAATACTAATTAAGGTGGATGTCCATGAGCTCCCAACCATTGACCTTTCATTTTCTACATCTCATAACCTCTCCAATAAATGATCTTTAGGAGTTTTCATGCCCATAACTCAAATGTTACAATGTGTGTACTCATGAGGATTAAGGTTTGTCATTTACTTTGTGTAACTCTTAGTTGTGGTTGAAGGCCTATAAATAGAGCACTATGTACTACACTTTATTTGCATCTAAATGAATAAGAATCACTCCCTCCTTACTCTTTATTTCTCTCTTATATTTCTTCATTCCCTTCACCTCAATCTCTTATACTTTCTTGATTTTATAACACTTTTACACTAATTCCCGTCTTTTTGCTTTTCTCTCTTTTTTTTCCGCTGAACTTTTTGCTTTTCTCGTTTTTTTCATTGTGCTCTTCATGTGAATGGGGCGATGTTGATTTTAATTAGGATGAATTCAGGTAAAAAAAATTAACATGATGAGTTTCTAAATGCTACTGATCGCTCCCATGTTAAATATAAAATGCTTTGTAAGTTAAATTTTTTACCAGAATATCCCTATATATATATTCTTTTTCTTCATAAAAACAAGAGTTCGATTGCATCAATGGCGGAGCCTTTTCTGATAATTAAGATTTTTTTTTTTAAAAAAAAGCTCTCCTTTAAACTCTGCGGATATATATATGTATATATATATATGGAGAATAGCTTAACAATCGTCATGTTGAATAGACACTACCGTCATTCATCACTAGCTAGCTTGAATCGGTAGTGATATGCTTGGGTTGTTCACTGGAATAATATATACAATATTTTTAGAATATTAATAAGCATAAATATATAACTTTTCCCAATGAGTGTGAATTAATTAAAAATGGATTAGAATATAAAATATATGGGTAGTATTTGACACTTCCTTTCATTTTTTAACCCATTGGCATTAAAAGTGAAACGCATGCTATTATTAGGTTAAGAGATTATTGGCAGTACCTGGCATTTTCTCTAAAAAAGTTAAATTCCTCTCATTACATTATTTCTAGTGTCACGGGTCACGGCTGGGGGTACGGTGTGCAGGCCGGGGATGGTATTAATTAACTAAGCGGAATGGTGATGTCCCACAAAATTATTCTCTAGCTCTTTCATGGATTTTTTTTTATTGTCAAAAGCTCTTTAGTGAAATTGGCTCCATTGCTAAGTGTAAAATATATCACCTTTTCATGTCTGATTCACCAGAAAAAAGTGCAGGGGGAAAAACCAAGGGAAAATGATTAAAAAGAACTTTGAATATACTAAAAGACTAAAAAGGTGTTAGAAGATTTGGAAATCCCTCAGAGGTGCTAGCATTTATCAGGGATTTACAATTTCAGGGAAAAATTACCATTTTACCCTTACCTATATTTTTATTAAAATAATAAAAAAAAACCTCCGCCGGCAGGCCACCGCCTGTGGCGGCCCGGCCTTCACGGCAGGCGGGCGCCGCCGGCCAGGGAATATTCCGTCCTGACGGAATATTCTGTCAGGACAGAATATTCCCTGGCCGGGGGCCCTGCCGGCGGCCCACCTGCCGTCGAGGCCGGCTGGCCGCGGGCCGCCACAGGCAGCCTGCCGGCGAAGGTTTTTTTATTATTTTAATAAAAATATAGGTAAGGATAAAATGATAATTTTCTCCTGAAATTATAAATTTCTGATAAGTGCTAGCACCTTTAAGGGATTTCTAAATCTTCTAAAACCTTTTTATCTTTTAGTATATTTAAAGTTCTTTTTAACTCATTTTTCCAAAAATCAAATTTCTAAGAAAGAATTTATGTTTCAACTTTCAAGATTCGAGATGGTATGGGCCCGCAATAAAGAGCGACTCAATTATTGTCACTTTGACCCAAGGCGTCGTGGGAGTACCCATCAGAAGAAGCGGCTGGTCGGTCCTCTTTGAGTACTCCTATATTATTGAGGGACAGGATCTTAGCATCTTTCACAGGAGTGTACTGTGTGATATGACCCCGCCCCACATCATATGCCGATTTTTTGCAGACTTCTATGAAAAATGTTACTCCTATTTCTGCACCTTTCGCAATTAATTTGCTGCGCCTAGGCTTTCGTTGGAGGAATAAATAATTTTTTTTCCGAGGGTGTGAGTTTTATTCATTGTTCTGAAAACCGGACCGGACCGGCCGGTTCGGACCGGAAACCGGTGAACCGGCCAACTGGCCGGTCCGGTTCAACCAGTGGACCGGCACTGTTCCGACCCGGTCTGACCCGGGGTTGACCCGGTCAACCCGGGGTGAACCGGTGCAACCCGGCCGGTTCACGGGTTGCTCTTTTTTTTTTTTTTTTTTTTTTAAAAACTTTGCTTTTTTAAGCTCCAAATGACATTTTTCTTACTTTTTTTTTTCAGAAAAATTATTTTCCTAAATTTTTTTAATTTTCAATGAGTTTTAAAAGGATTATGGAATATTTTTGGCATTAGTTGGAGAAACATTCTTATGTACTTAACAATATTTTTGTGGGTATTAGGTTTAGAAGGTTATATTGGACTATTGGTTAGAAAAAAACTCTTATTTAGTTTTTTAAATGGTATGGATGAATATTTAAATTATATATATATTTTTAATTGACCCCGGTTTGACTACCGGTCTGACTCCCGGTTTGACTCCGGTCTGACCCACTGACCCTTGACCCAGTACCCCGACCGGTTCAGTGCCCGGTCCGGGTTTTAATACCTTGGTTTTATTACAATTGCTTTCCAATACAAAACGAAAGTAGTGAGGGCATTTGACAACATTTTTTCTAGTACATGGAGATAGGTGAGTGTGTTTGTTTGGACGTTTCCATATCCAAACAGGCTTGAACAGTGATGTAAATGGGTTTGAATAGTGGAAAAATTAATTATGGGTGTTTGGTTGAACGTTGGGCTTTAAGCTAAAAAAAGATAAAAGTTCGAAAAAGTCATAAGCCTTAAAATGAAGCTTATTGGAGTTTATTGCTATAAAATAATATTGATAGGAGTATTTTCATATTTTTGGGGATCAATGAGATACTCAAATTCACTTCTAATAACAAAAATTTTTTTATGAAAAATGTTCTAAATAATTTTCTCTTTCTTTAGATAGTAATCTTCTACTAATTAGAGAATAATTTGGGATAAGAGTTGAGGAAAGTTTTGATTTTTGTTAATATATGACTTCAGAAATGTAGAGAATAATTAAGAATTAATTTTAATCAGTTTATATTTATTATTTAGTTGTTTTATGATTTTATAATCAATTTTTTTATAAACATGTCATAAATTAGTTTCTATATAGTGTTTTTACCCATTAAATTTAGTTTAAATAATTAATTTGGATTATTGGAGGTATTATTGAGATTTTAATCGGTTTATTTTGTTAGATTTTGAGCTATGTGAAAATATGAGTTAGGATTTAATATTTAAATTAGAGTTTGATATAATTTATAAGATTTAAGCTTGAGGTGAACAGTAGAAAAGAATTTTGGAGTGTACCAATTTAAATTAGAGTTTGATATAATTTTATTAAAATTGTACCATTATCAAATTTTCAAAGTTAATTTTTGAGAAAATTGTGAAAAAATCCCTCCATGTGTAGATATCTTCTTAGGTCCCATTGGCAATTAAATTGCCAATGAGGACTTTTTTCACAATTATCCCTTCATTTTTTTCATTTTCATAATTTTTTCAATTTTTTTCTCTTCATTAATACAAAAGTCATTTATGCAAAAGTCAAACCAAATATCATTCACTTTTACATAAGTTACTTTAAGTTATTTATCCAATCGCTGATCCAAACACTCATCATTTTACCCAATCTAACTTTTTTCCAATCTTAAGATTCCATAAGTTTAAGTAAAAATAAGTTACTTATCCAATCGCTAAAATAAACACACCCACTGCTTAACGATTATAAGTGCACCTAAACCCACAACCTATAACCGCTAAAGGTGAGGCTCATGCTTCCTTTCCACATGTGTTTGGTTTGGGGGGAGGGTGGGGGAGGAAGGGAAAAAGAGAGGGGTTAAATTATCTTTTTAAATTAAATATATTTAAATTTTAGATGGGAACCTAAAATTTAAAAGGTTGGGAGGGTGAATTTTGTATTTCTTTTATCTAGAATGGTAATTTACCAATCCTTCCCTCCCCTCAAACCAAACACACCCTAACAGGCTACTGCCTGTATTTGATATTTTCTTTATAAAATTCAAATCTCCCTCCTCTCATTTGTTAGTGTCACCAAGTCACCGAATTAATTAAGCCGCAACATTGACCAACAAAGTTATGCTTTAATTAACGAGATTGGCTCCATTTCTTTCTGTGATATCTCTATTTTTCCGGACTAGCAATTTAGCACCTCTGCTGCTTCTGCACCCGACAACTCTTTAAATTAATTAAGCCTAGCCATCAATTTGAGTCTCTTTTGTTTTTAAAATATCCCCCATTCATGAATTAAGTTTATCATCAGTCAATCAATACATAGTCTAAAACTTGCGTTAAGTCATCAAATTCAACTAATTACTCAAACTCTGAAAATAAATGGGTTAACTCTTATGCCAACATGGTATAGGAGAGTAAAGTAACCACTATGGTGTTTGTTTGTCTTAATTTTTTAAAAATAAATTTATATTTTTTATATAAATATGTAAGAAGAATTTTATTTTAATTAATAATAAAATATTTTAATTACAACTACTTTATAACTCCTAGACAAGCACATAACAAACAGCGTTTTTCCATTTTGGGGCAGATATGGACCCCATCAAGTCAATTCATCGAATCTGGAAAGAGTTAACGGTGGAAAAGCTATCCAACCCCTAACAAGTTCATTTTGCATGTTAGTATTATTCTATGTAAAAGCTCACCTGCATGGGACCCACCAAAACAGACGCACACTCAAGGAGATATATACCCTAGGACCCAATTAACCTAAATTTTTTTATATCAAAAAAAAAATTAAGAGATCGACTTACCTCATCCATAAATATAATCTTGTTTTAATTTAAGAGGATTAAATAAACTATTAGTACAACACAACGTTGTTCTTTTAATTATTCTATAGACCAAACTTTCTCTCAGCCTCGAAACACATGTACTCACACAGACACACACAACAAAATATAGTATTCGTCATAAGCTATGAATAATCTTACCTACTTAAAACACCCTGTATAGCGTATAATTAAAAAAATTGAATCTACTTTCTCTGATCATAAATATAAGATATAGTTGAAATTTTTTAAAAAAATTAAGGAAATTAGATAAGTTACTTAATTATATTATATGTTTTATATTATTAAATTATATATCAATTTATAAGTTATGTAAAATAATTTGACAAAAAAATGATAAACGTAAATATTTTAAAGTAATTTAATTAGGTTTTTTAAAATCTGAAAAAAAAAAGTAATTATATCTCATATCTAGAATGGGAGAAATAATACAGAGTACTGTTTAGCATAATATATGGACGTAGCTGGAACTCGTTCCTTTTTCCTCATATCCTGATAATTAACTCAAATCTCACTCAATTAACCACGGCAACAGTGATTATTTAATTTATTTTATATACAGACACTCCATCAAAAGCATCAGAAGCTCCATTGTACCAGTAATGTTTAAAATCTTGAGCACCTATTGGAGGCAACATACCGTTGGTGGCCAGAGGGGACCACCATTAATAAGACAAGGGGCCATGCACAAGTGTGGACACATCAATGATGGTAACTATTTCATCTGCCGCCTCGAATGCTGAAAATTACCAGCGTGCCATTGGGCAAAATACTTTCGTGTCCAAGGAAGCCCATCCTACTTTGCATAGTTGCTTGCATACGCGCGGCAGCACTTACGGCGCGTGAGCCTTTGGTAATATCCACAAATTAAACAGTAACCTAGTTCTATCACTTGGTAGCTAAGATACCGCGCACACGATTCCTCTTCTTTTTCCTGACCTAGAAGAGGCCAACAACCGACGGGGTCCACACGGTAATTGGGTTCAATTGACAAAAAAAAAAAAAAAGTTTAATTTCCACCCGGTGGGATCAAATGGCGAATTGTGTGTTTGGATTAGTTTTTTTAATAATTTTTATGATTTATGAGATAAATATGTGAGAGAAATTTTATCTTGGGTTACATAAATTATGGTTTGAAATCATGGTTTGGGATGTTACCAAACACACACACAAAAAATATCTAATACTCCTGCTATTAAATTCTTGGGTGAATCAGGGAGAAGGGCTAAGAAAATAATATATTTATTGATAAGGATCTAAGAAATTATAATTATTTTTAAGGATCAAAAATTAAAATATAATTTTTAATTACAAAATTAACCTTCTTTTCATCTCAATTAATTGACTGTTATGTTATTAGATTTGATGATTTCTTTATATGTATATTTTGATAAAAAAAAAAAAAGCATTGATATATCTGCAACTCATTATTTTTATGATATTATCTCTGGTATGCATTGGAGTATCTTAAAAGTTAACCAAATTAAAATAACCTCTAAAATCTATAAATAATTAGAAATCTATCTCTTTTTAGGTTTTTCCAGTTTTTAAAACCTCAAAAAAAATCTTATAATATATTTATTTTAAAAATATATGCTTTTTCATGAAAAAAAAAACTTAACAAACGGATGCACCCTAAAAAGAATGTTATAAAAATGAAAAATATTAAAATTTAAAATTCATAAACAATAAATTCTTAAATAAAATATCAATATCATTGGAATATCAATTTTTAAATAAAAGTCAATCCAATTTAATAATACACTTGATGAGGGAACATCAATTGATAACGAACTATCAAATAATAATGGGAATAGAAAAATTATAGGGAGTTTGGATAGGTTTGGTTTTGTAATTGAAGATTTATATTTTAATTTTTGATCTTTCAAAATAATTACTATTTTAATGTTCTTATTAATAAATATTTCTTTTCGTTGATCCTCCACCTTAATTTTCTCTAATTTATTTTAAACATTCTGCATTTAATTGCCTCTTGGATTATATCTGGCATCATCACATGTATGACACGTGGATAGTGGAGTCTGAAATCAGGATGACTAATTTGCGTTGATATATTGATTTAATCAATGTGATACTTCAGGTTAAAAAAATCAATGTGACACTACCACTACCGCCTAGCATGCGAATTCTGATTGATTTAACACGATATTAATTATTAATTATTGATTTTTCTAGAAGAGAAATATCTCCATTGATCATTATCTCTATTTCTTTTCCATTGATAATATTTATCACTAGATCAAGTTTTCATGACTGTGATTTAATACTATAAAAAATATATTATTATAACATTAAATATAATAAAAATATATTATGGTAATTAAAATAAATCTCAAACTATTAAAATTTGATCTATTAATAAATAGATTACTTAATAGAGAAAAAATAGAAAAACCAAACCATGAAGGCACCCCCTCACTAATAGCATATCCAAGAGCGCCAAGTCCCAGTCACCATCGCCTCCGGAACGTTCAGAGATTCGAGATGCATACTCTTTTTAATTGCCATTTCATTTGCTTCTATGATGGAAAAAAAAAATATGTATAATACAAAAATAAATGAGATAGTTAAAATTGGTTTTTGTTTGTAAATTTTATCTCGCACGATTTCCTTCATATATTTATAATTAATCAGTTTTTATGATCTTTTATAATAAACTGGTTTTGATGATTTTAACATATAACAAATCAATTTCCATGATTTTTTTTTGGTCCACAGTTTCCATGATTTTAGCATATAATAAATCAGTTTCCATAATTTCAGGTAAGTGGGTGACATTTAGGAGAAGGAATCTTCCCATCGTTCTTGGTGGGTCTAACTCGCCGGCCGATTCGTTCACACTCTCCTCGCCGAAGGATTCGACCCCATTCTTCTGCGTCTGCCTACCTATTCGTTCAGGCTCTCCTCTCCGATGGATTCGACCCCATCTTCTTCTGCTTCTGCCTACCGATTCGTTCATGCCCTCCTCGCCGCCGAACTCGATCCCCATTCTTCTTCTTCTTCTGCCGACCAATTCATTCGCGCTTTCCTCTCTGACGGATTCAAACCCATGATCTTCTGCCACTTCCTACCAATTCGTTCACGCTCTCCTCGCAGACGGATTCGACTACATTCTTCTTCTGCCTACTGACACGTTCACGCTCTCCTTGCCGACGGATTCGGCCCCATTCTTCTTCTGCCTACCGATTTGTTCCGCTCTCCCCGCCGACGGATTCGACCCCTTTCTTCTTCTTCTACTTCTTCCCACCGAGTCGTTCACACTCTCCTAGCCGACGGACTCAACCCCATTCTCCTCCTCCTCTTCCTGCTGCTCCATGATCTGAATTTGGCGGCGAATCAACAGAACCGTACGGTGATTTCATCATCGGCGGACTCACCTGCATTCCCCTCACCATTTCATCTGGCAAACTCGGCATATTCAATAGCTCATCCTCGTCGATAAATTCCTCCCTTTTCTCCGTCGCTCCGGCTCCAACCTTCGCCTCCGGCGTCTTGCCCTCGGGTTTCCGCGGACCTCACCAGCCTCGCCTCCGCAGCTGCTGACGCCGCGGCCAGAATATCGGTGGCCGACAATGACGCCGGGATCGGGTAGGAGAGGATCAAATTGTGGAAGTTGAGAGTAGTGTCAGGCCCTTTCAATGCAAGCGCGGCCACGTCATACGCGGCGGCGGCCATCTCCGGCGTCGGGTACGTCCCGAGCCAAATGCACGTGGTTTTACGAGGCTCCCGTATCTCCGACACCCATGTCCCACTCCGGCTCCGGATCCCCCGAACAGTGGCGTGTCTCCTGCTGGTATGCTGACCCGAAGACGACGGCGATCTCGCCGTCCTCGGAGACAAAAAAGACGACTCGTGAGAAGAAGGAACTTGTAAAACCGAAGGAGCAACAGCAGAAGAAGGCGGAGAAGCGATAGTTTTCTTGCTGAGAGCTTCTCCTTCTTCTCTTTCTTTATGAGATTCACTAGAAGCCATCTTCTTCTTCATGTGATTCACTAGATCAAGCGAAAGTTTTCCTGCTGAGAGCTTCTCCTCCTCCTCGTCCTTAATGTGATTCACAAGAAGCGTTAGATTTCCTGCTGAGAGCTTCTTCTTCATCATCTTCTTCTTCTTTATGTGATTCACTAGAAGCAATAGTTTTCCTGCTGAGAACTTCTTCTTCATGTGATGCACTAGAAACGATAGTTTTCTTGCTGAGAGCTTCTTCTCCTTCTTCTTCCTCTTCTTCTTTTTGTGATTAACTAGACTGAGAACTTCTTCTTCTCCTTCTTCTTCATGTGATTCACTAGAAGCGACAGTTTTCCTGCTGAGAGTTTCTTCTCCTTCTTGATCTTCTTTTTGTGATTAACTAGACTGAGAACTTCTCCTTCTCCTTCTTCTTCACGTGATTCACTAGAAGCGACAGTTTTCCTGCTGAGAGCTTCTTCTCCTTCTTGATCTTCTTCTTTTTGTGATTAACTAGACTGAGAACTTCTCCTTCTCCTTCTTCTTCATGTGACTCACTAGAAGCGACAGTTTTCCTGCTGAGAGCTTCTTCTCCTTCTTCTTCTCTGTAACAGCTGCAGAGATATCTTGGCTATCAAAACGGGACCGGAGGTTTATAGATCTTCAAGTTTTCTGTGATGCACTAGAAGCGATAGCTTTCCTTTTGAGACAGATAGAGCTGAAATCGAAGAAGAAACGCGCCAGCGTAAGATTTAGGTAGATTATGTTGGCTTGTTTGAGATATATTATATATATGGGGAGCTTATTATCCAGGTTACTCTTGCACCAGAGATGTGCCACCCATAAGTGCCTGCGGCTTCACAAACGTTGTGCTGAGGAGTTACATCCTCTGCCTAATTCGGTTCTTGTCTACTGATTCAAGCTTGGGCTTGCCTTTTGTATTAAAAAGAAAAGTACAGAGAATAGATTGATCAAAACACGGATTCTTATTCATATTCCACTCAAACAAAGAAAGAAAGAACCTCCCCTTCTCTCTCCTCTTGACATCACAAACTAATTAAGATAGTCATATATATATGTATACATAATATAGATAGGTCGAACCTAAGTTCAATACAGAAAATCTTCTCTAGATTGAAAAACTCCGAGAGATGGAAGCATATGAATCCGTGCAGGGTACTACTGATTTCTGAATCATTTAAGTTGTGCCAAAGAATACGGCTTGAGCAGTTGGCTGCGGCTGTCCAGTGCTGGAGGTGGCCGAGGTGGAGGACGATGAAGTCGAGGACCTGTTTGGCGGCGGCCTTGTAGCAGGACTCAGCACAGTTTGGATTTTAATTGTTGAAGAACTCGCAGCAGGAGGAGGATAAGTGTTACTAGATCCAGAATTAGAATCGTTTGGACTGGCCATTGATCACAGCGATGAAGGTATTGTGGCGTATGAAATGCGATGCTAGTGTATGTTATGAGTCTGCGCTTTGCCCTCACTGCGCTACGTGCAGTGCCATCTTTATATAGACAAAAGTCTCTAGTCTTGTATGTGGGATACCATTTTTTTGAAAAAGGAAAAAAATCGTAATTATGTTGCATTCGTGAATATGTGAGGGTGGTGGTGATGACAGTAGTGGACTTAATGGGGGTAAGGGTAGTTGGCTAAACCCTATGGTACTTAGTACAGTTATCACGAAAGACCAAGTAAATTCAGAAAGGAACGAGAAAAAGCCGCAGTTTTTGGGTTTTGTCCATCTCATTTAATTCTCTAATTTTGAATCCCATGAAAGTCGGCGTGCCTCCTTCCTTCCTTTCTTTTTCTTTTTTGGCTGGGAGTACTTGCAATGCACATGGATTTTATGCCAGAGACTTACCAAATCAAGTTGTGCGAGGATAAACTTGAATTTTACCCAGAGACAACCTTATTCTTTTTTGGGTGACGTGTTAGAAGAAATGAGATGCATAGTTTATTAAAAATTAACTGCGCACTAATAACAAATTTGTGGCCTTTTGAGTTGATCTTAATTAGGCGAGCGACTAACCCGCACATAAGCATTAGTTTTTCGGGAAAATTATACGTATCATTAACACTGACTTGTTGTTGTCTCTGTGAAATTTTGATGTCACAACTCACGACTAGAGTATAATGAATTAAGAGGGAAGGAATATATTGATGAAGCAACAACAATCAACGCAGTTGTAGTTTGGTTAATGAGATTGGCTCAGATAGTCATGAATGGCATTAATCAGATTTGTTGTTTCCTCTTATATACATAATCTGTGTCAGGCTGCGAGCCCTTATTTTCTGATTCAGCCCTATTTATTCTAAGGTGAAGGATTCAAGGGCGAAAACTTTATGGAATTTCTAAAATATCCAATTTTGCTAGGGCCTCGTTCAATTTCAATTTTGTCATTGTGAATTCAATAATGCCACTCTGCTAATTTGCATTCAACTTTCAAGGGCCAACCATCATAGTTGCTAATTAGATCACGTACTCCTAAAGCCAAAACCAAGATTTGCAGGCAACTTGTGAATAGATGTCCACGTGACTGACTGCAAGTTCAATTTTGCTCGTTATGATAGGTTTTATAAGCTCAAAATCATTTTTTTTAAAAAAAATTAAAAGATTATCTCTAATTTTTTTCTGATCTGAAAGGGATTATCCCTAACTTAGACTTTGCATTGATCGATATAATATAAGATTAAATCTAGAGATGCTGAGACATGATCTTATCGTGGTGATGGATAGAGGGAGGGGCTCTGCGTAACTATGCATGCAGTCCCCATCGTACAGTCGCATGTGAAACGTGGGTTTCGTTTCATGCATTCATTGCAGCTACACATCCTTCGTGGGTCCCACTTGCTCATCCCTCACAGTCCCTCTTTTCTCTTCCGTCTTCACTCACCAACCCCAACTGTCCCAATTACTTGATATTATTTTCGAACTTAAATATAGGATAAAATTTATAGTATAAATTATACTATAAATTTAATCTTATATTTAATACGGAAGAGAATAGTTGATACTACTATCAACCCCACGAAGTCCCAAACATTAATTGCTTTAATGCCAACCTAACAAGCCTTTTTGTGGTGAAACGAAAATATATTTAGATTCTTTATGGGGCCCGGTCAATTTCATGCATGGATGCTCAGTGGCGTGCTGGGGATAAGGGTGACGTGAGCGGCCTATGGGATTGGATTTTCAGTCTTTTGAAAAGGTCTGGCTTTCCCATTCTTTAATTTTAGGGTCTGTTTGATGTGAGGGAATTAAAGGGGAAGGGAGAGGAGGGAAAATTTTTATGAGTTGAATTTTAAAAGATTAAAAAAATGGGGTAATAAAATTTTAATAAAGAAAATATATAAGATAAAAGAGTAAGAAAAATTAATTAAAAATTTCTAATCCCACTTCTCTAATTTTTTTAAATTCAACTCATAAAAATTTTTCCTCCCCTCCCCTCAGACCAAACAAGCCCTTAGGGAATCCAACTCTTTTTCCAACTGTCACTGTGTGACGTTTCCTATTTATTAACCCCATTCTTGTGAAATTTGGATGCGTACTTTGTGTTAAATATACTTTTTTCTTATATATAAAAAATAAATTAACGTGAAGTAGGAGCATGGAAAATCACACATGCACAATAAAAAAAATAGCTGTGATTAAGCAATGGACAAAGTAATCTAATTATATTTTTGCAACGGAATCTTTTATTCAAGCTCGTGGATTTCATAAAATTAATGTGGGGATAGGAAAGGTAATAGCGGTATTTCTAAATTAATTGGGGAACCAAAATTCGAATTTATCGACAATACAACCCCCAAAAAAAAAGAGGGATTGCTGCAGAAACTCTGTTTGATTTTGTCAATGATGAGGTGCCGGAAATATGAGCATGATCCTACATTGTTGGCAACAAAAAAAAAGAGCATGATCCTACATAAACAAGGGCCGGGGTCAGGTTCGTAAATGTGTGCCAGCTAGTTGCACCGGGCAAAGGATAGACTGATGGCTAGGGGTAGATAGGTGATAAAAGAAATCATCATTAGTGATAGATAAGGTTTAATTGGTCTAAACTTGTGCCCTGCAAGTGCTGGGTAATCAGTCTGTGTCCTGTTAGATCTATATTTCCTCTTTCTGCTTTAATTTCCTCTTTTTTTTTTTTTGTCATGTTGCTTCTTCATTTTCCTCCTCTTTTTTACTCCCTTAAATTCTGCGGGTGTTGTCGTTGGGCTTGAGGGCACGTCGACGCGTTGATTCAACGCACGTTCATCTCTGCAACTGTCCAAACTAACTTCTTCCCACCGACGATATGGGAGTTTGGGATAATTTATTTTTAGATAATAAATTTTTATTATATAAGTTGAGATAAAACTTTTCTCACGTGTTTATCTCGTATATCGTAAATTATAATTTATAAATACTTATAAATAAAAAATAAACTATCACAAATAAACACATCATGCATGTTTAGAAACTCAATTTGTTGGTAAAACAAAAAACAAAAAGAAACTCGATTGAAAAATGGCTTCTTTGCATCTTTTCAGATTGCTCGCCTATTTTTTTAATGGGCTTATTTTTTAATGTAAGATTTTTTTGGAGTCAAGCTCAATAATAAATATTTTTAAAAATTTTATTTTTAATTAATTATTATATTATACACATTTTCTTTTATAATTTTCTCATCATTATTTTCTCTTATCCATTCATAAATAGGAATATTTTTGAAATAAATTAAATTTTTTATATAATTATTTTTTAGAATTTCATGATTTAATTAAAAAATTCTTATATATAAGTTCGGGGAATTACAACCCCCCAAATCCCGCGTTACATTACCTAAAATGTGACTTTACTGTGGTACATTACTTACATATACACACCCATTAAATATTGTTTCCGTGTGTGTCTTGAATATAAATTCATATTAACTAATTCATAAAAAATTAATATGGCTATGTATTAATATCACTTTGTTTTTATTTATAAGTTTAAATTAACTAACTCTCACATATCAAGAAGAGTTAATTAACTCATTAGTTATGAGCTTCACTTCCAATTTTATCCTTATATATGATTTATTCTAAAAATCAACGTGAATAAATTATTTTTGTTTGTTACAATTAATATAGGCAAAAAATTAAAAAACACATTTATTATTTTGAAACTAAACTTATAATGAGAACCAAAATGTTTTATCAAAATGGACGTATAAATAAGATCAGAGTGGTATACACATAAGAAACTTTTCAACACTTTTTTTAACACATACTTACCCCAGTAACAATTAAAATTTAATGCGTGGATGTAAGAAATAAGCAAGGACTGTTAAAAAACAATTAATATGAGATAATGTAGAATTTCTCCTTATTTTTAACATCAAGTCAAAACTCTTACATGAACCTTATATTTTACGATTTAAGAAGGTACTAATTCATCATCAATATACTATCAATACTCCTCGTGTCCCGTACACGATAGAAAAAAACCATCTCGTGCTTGTTAAAAAAATTGTTGAGGCAAATTATTTTTTTAAATATCCATTTTACTACTATTTTTTCTCATTTTGGGCCAGATACGGGCCTAATATTAGTGTGCATGACTATCTAGACGCTCACTGGACCGAAACACGCCCAAACACTCAGAGACGGATTTATTCGTGCTTCAACATAAAAAAAAATAAGATTTTGACCAAAAAAAAAACATGAAAAAACAAGATAATGTCTGTGAATCAAGTTAATTAAATCCGCATCGGCCATTGAACCGGCCGTTGTAGGTCAGACTAAAATCAAACCTAAGCTAATTGGAGACTAAACAGATGAGAAATTGAAGATTTTAGGCTTATTAATATAAAATCATAAAAAAAAAACAAAAAAATCAAACAGGGTTAACGACCGGACAATACTAGTCTACCGGACGATTTCCGGTTTCCGGCCAGATCCGGATTTGAGTACACTGCTGTAAATAGATCAGGACAACACAAAAATACAATCTTTTTTCCCCTAGTAATAAAAAGAAGAAATCAGTCATAAGTCAAATCTTCGTTCACCCCCCCCCACTTCGAATTGGTCAAAGCCTTCCTGCCAGGTCTTCCTGAAAGTCATGATAGCATATTATAATATATATTTAATTTTTTTTAAAGATTAAGGAAGTTAAATAAGTTAGTCAATCATAACATATATCATATATTATTTGATCATATATCAGTTTATAAGTTAGATAAATTAATTTAGTATAAAAAAGATAAATATCAATACTTTAAAATAATATATTTAGCTTTCTTTCTCTCTCCAAAAAAAAGTTAATTATGTCTTATATTAAGGACCGGGGTAGTAATTGATATGGAGTTCAAGGTTTATCACAAAACATGTTATTTGCTCCTCATATCCTTAATATATAATATATGATATATTTATCTAATTTGATTAAAAGGCTTCTCCTATCCTCTTATTCTTACATATTCTTACAGGCAATCGTGCGAATAAAAGGCTCAATTGGGTTTATGACTTGTTTTGACTTTTTTCATATGTTTGGTACTATTATCTCTGATCCTAATTATAAGATAAAGTTGACTTTTTTTGGAGTAATTAAGGAAGCAAAATAAGTTACTTAATCATGTCATATGTTATGTATCATTAGATTATATATTAATTTATTAGTTAAACTAATTAGTTTAAAGAAAAAATTAAAAATATAAATACTCTAAAATAATTTAATTAACTTCCTTAATTTCTCCAAAAAAAATCAACTTCATCTTATAATTAAAATCGGAAAGAGTATCACTTTTCAACAATTGGGCTTTAGGATGGAAAAGTAGCTTTTCCTGATAAGCCCAGAATCACAGCTTTTGGAATTTATACGGTTGAGGGTTGGTGAGTATTAAGTGAAAATACTGATATTTATTCATCAACCCTGTCTACTTCTCTCTCTCACTCCTCTTTGATCACCGAGTCCAATTTCTTTTTTTCGCCTATTCTTTCTGGTTTCTCGGTGATTCCCATAGTTCATGCGGTGAATTGTGTTGCCGTCCACAAATTATGCTTCACCATCTCCGATCCTCAATCCAAATGAATTATATTTGTGACATAATTAGATATCAAGTTATACGAGACGTGTGATCTAATTATTTATGTAATATTATTTGATCAAATTATATGTATTTTAGCACCAAATTCCCCCAACTTAACTTTGTTCACTATTTTATAATTTTGATTTTAATTTTTATCTTACAATTATCACTGAAATCACTTATACTACTGTTAATCCAAACAAGTTTTCACTTTCAAAAAAGCACTTATGCAACCTCCAATCCAAACATAAATCATATTACACTATAACTTTTACATAACAAGTTTGCATAAGTCTTACAATTATCACAAAAGCCACTTATGCTACAGCCAATCCAAACAAATTTTTGCTTTCAAAAAAACACTTATGCAACCGTCAATCCAAATATAAATCATATTACACAATATGATTTTTACCTAACCTTAAGTTTGCATAAGTCAAATTGTAAATAAGTTACTTTTCCCAACACTATTCCAAACACACTATTAATCAGTTAATTAGGAGGAACCTGTTAACCATAAAACAGCAAGCAACTGGCCAATGCAAATTTGCGGCTTACACCACGTTCAGGAGACCTCTCTGGCTACGGGCGTGCCTCAGTCTAACTATAAATAATAATTTAATTTTCCAGGATATGTATTAAATACATATGGTTAGTTTCTAAAATAAACAAAAGTCATGGTTGTCAAGTTTGGAATATACAACCTTATACGTTTTTTTTAATAAGTTCTATAAAATAAATCATGCTGCTCTTGAAGATATTTTGATGTGCATTATTTTTTGTTGGTAGAATGATATGTGTGTTCTCTCTTTTTAACGAAGAGGATGGCTGGGTAATTTGGACCTGTCAGGAGAGCAATTTGGCCGAAAATAAATTTTACAGAAGCTCAAGTGGATATCAAATTCGTAAATTACAGACACTACCTTGTCATTACAAGGCAGATAAACACATCTTACACTATACATGAATGGGGAACAAAAGTATTTTTTTACTGTGCGTAGATATTATTGAAGACAGATCATATTCAAAACTCCTTGTATAGTGATTACGGGTGATTATATACAATCCTTTTTTTCACCGGCTTCAAATTTTTTACAGTCTATTAAGACTGTTTGTTAACTACCTGGTAGTCACTGGGACTTTTGTGCTGAGGCCTATTCATATTTTGCCCTATTTTCTTACAAAGGCACTCATGGATACATATATATACACCTAGTGATAATAGATTGGCACTGGCTTGTATAAATTGCTGGATCATCAATCTAAATTTTGCTTCTATATCAGTTCAGTATTGTACTATCCACTATTATTTGCTGTTGCAGCATGGACTTCCTTTATCGATCTGGTGGGGGTAATGGCCCTCTTGTTGCTTTTGGTGGATCTGATGGTGCCATTAGAGTTCTCTCAATGATTACTTGGAAGGTTTATTTTTGAACCACCCCCTTTTTTGGCTGGATGTTTATAGTTCTTTGAAGTAGAATTTGTCAGCTACATGGTATGCTTTTGTACCTTGCAGCTTGTACGAAGATACACCGGAGGTCACAAAGGATCAATCTCTTGTTGGATGTCCTTCATGGCTGCTTCTGGTGAGGTAAATTTTGATTTCCCGTTGGCTAGCTCATGCTAATTTATGTTAAGTGTTAACTATGTTTTGGTGACAATATTAAATTTATTGCAATTATGGTCTATGCTTTGGCAAAATCAGGCTTTATGAATGGACATTTCATTGGTTAATTTGTCAAAGTTTGCTGTTAAAAGACTTTAACTAAACTACAAAGTGGGCCTTCATTTAGTAGTCTAAATTTTTGGGTTCAATTGTGATGGAGCTGGTGAATTTACCAAGACATATAGGAGGAGATCAAGGAAGACCAAGAGGGTAGTAATGAAAAATAAGGCCGGTTTAGATGTTTGTCCTACGGATCCTAGTTGTACGGGAAAGTAAATGCTGGCCTGGTGATGTTTTGGGGGCTGCCAAGGGGCATAGCCTGTTTTGGGAGTGGTGAGAGTTACTTTTTGGGCTTGGATGCCTTTCTGCTGTGTATTGGGGGCTTATGGTATGTATTTTTTAAACTGAGTGTGGTGAGGAGAGAACTGGTCTCTCGAATGCCAGAATTATGTGTATGTATTGTGCTGTGTTCTCTGTATTTGTTGTTCTGGGGAATAGGGTTTTGGCCAGATTCAGTGAAGAATAAGCGTAACACTGATTTGGTTCCTTTTGTGTTATTTAGCATCAAAAGTTCAAAACCTCAGTGTTTCCCCTTTCATTTACTGCTGCCGTGATTATTTCTGTGTCGTTATTGATTATTTCAGCAGGTCATCGTTTGATCCTCGTTACTTCATAAGCCCAAAAGGCCATTTGTATAAGGAGACAAGAAAAAGGTTCTAATAAAGCAATTCATGATCCTTCACTTTCATAGAAACTGATAGAAAAATAATTAGGGAGAGGAGATAAAGGAAGAACAGAAGAGAAACGGGGGAAAAGAGTCTTCTAGAACCACACTCGAAATTCTAGAAGTAGGATGATCTCCAAGTTATAGTTAGTAGCACTTCATTCATAATGTAAAAAAAGTACATAGCTGACTCTGCGGGCAAATTCTTATTTTTGGCAAAACCTGTTGACTAGATTTGCAGGTTTTGCTTCCCTTTGTATTTCTATACATTGTTTATATGCTTTGAAGTTTGTGGAGTTTCTTTTTGACTTCTTGTTAAACTTTCATTTTCTTTGCCTTCTGTTCACCGTCAGGGACTTCTGGTTTCGGGTGCCAGTGATGGATTGCTTGTGCTTTGGAGTGCAGACCATTTACAAGATTCACGAGAACTTGTTCCAAAACTAAGCTTAAAGGTAACGTTCTTTACCTCTGGCAAAGGTGCACTTTGAATTATTGCTTAGTATGGCTACCCAACCGGAATATTGTAATAATTACTGGCTTGGTTGATATTTTCCTAAAATAGAATCAGCACAAGAATTTTTCTTATGAGAGAAAGAAGATAAATATATAAAAGAACGACAAGAAATCCTCCTGAAAGTTGATGTTAATATTGGTATCAGATACTTTACATTATACTTAATTCGATTTCAAAAATAAAAATGAAAAAGGCCTAGAGTCCTGTTACAAACTTTGTGGCAGCCAAGGTGACATTAAAAACAAATTCAAAGTTTTTCCTTTATCTGCTTCCACCTTATTTATCAGTTCTTTTCTACCCTATCAAACAGTTCTGCACCTTTTTGCTGATTTGATATTTTTATTATGTGAAAATGTTAGAGATTACAATGGTCTGGCATAGTGTTATTTATCTGTATTCATTCTGATGTTTTTCCAATTCTCAGGAACTGCGACGTATAAAACCAGTTCCAAAATTGGCTTGCCATAATGTGGCATCTTGGTGCCATCCTCGAGCTCCAAACCTTGATATTCTTACCTGTGTAAAGGACTCTCATATATGGTATGTGTCATTCTCTCATAACTGGATTTAAGTTTCCAAGTTGTTACTTAGTTGTCTCATCACTAAATAACTCCTGTAGTTTGTTGGCTGGATTTAAGTTTCCTAATAGTTACTTAATTTTGTCATCACAAAATAACTCCTGTAGTTAGTTAGGTTGTTACTTGTTAGATAGCCTATGTGAGGATTGATTGGTTGTAGCTCAACAATTTCAATTTTGTATTTGAAGAAATTGTTTTTTGGAATATTGTCAGGGCAATTGAGCATCCTACTTATTCTGCTCTCACAAGACCGCTGTGTGAATTGACCTCAGTTATTCCTCCTCAAGCTCTTGCATCTCATAAGAAGCTCAGGGTATGTGACCGTGGTTTAGAATTTCTTGTTACCAGCTATCTTTTCTGTCATGTCTTTTTGCGTGCATATAACTTCTTGATAATGCTTTTCTATCATAAGTCGTGAGAATATAGTTCAATGCATCTAAATACTTGTGATGATTTTATGAGAGGTGAGGGTCACTCAAAATTAAGAGTAACAAAGTTTGTTGAGACATTTTGTCCAATCCTTCTGTAGAAAATATTTGCCATAGAATATGGCATTATTATCAAGATCAAAGCAACACATTGTTTTCTGTGTATCCCGATATTTCTAGTTAGGATATATCAGGGAACATTTTTTGGGCAATTAGCCATTAAGAAACTATGCATGAAAGAAGATAAACCTTGGAAAACATTTTGTTGCTATGAAAGAGTCATGCTCGCCTCTACTACAACAGCAACAAAGCCTTATCGCACTATATGGGGTTGGCTAAAAGGATCGCACGACGCCATTGTGCTCTATCAACAACCCTTGCTCGCCTCCACTGTCTATAAAATATGAAACTTGTCAGTCCCCATCCAATATATCATCCTCAAAGTCCCAAACTGAAGTCACCGGACGAAACCCTCACATTTAGTCATACCAGTGATTTAGAGCTTACCTTGCATTTGTCCTTGCTGATGGCTACTATGAACACAGCTGTCTGATTCGTTTCCATATTAAAATATGATAAACAAATATGAAGGTTCTAAGGCACATATTATGATAAATAAAAAAACCAACCTGGGCAGGGACGTTATTGCAGTCTCTGTGCAATTGTAAATTTAATGTCGTCTAAATTTACTTTTCATATGATTCATAGGTGAGAGGATTTTGTATTCACTCTTTGAAGCAAAAAGGTTTTCTATAATAGCTTCAGAAATGTTGAAATGTAAAGACCAGGTCCAAGATTTTATGTTTATTAATAAGTCCCTGTGTGCTATAAACAGTAAGTAGGGCGTGTACTCTTCTATGTAGACGTTTTAGCTTGCTGTGCATGTTATCCTTCAATGGGCATTGGATGCACCGTCGATACAGGAACTAATAGGTTGAATGTCAAGTCACCTCTCTGATTCAGGCATCTCTTTTAGATCATTGGTTTGCATGGAGGGGCTTTGCTTGGTGTTGCCTATCGAACATCTAGGAGAGTCAGTCCAGTTGCTGCTACAGCTCTTTCAACAATTCAGTCCGTGCCCTTGTCAGGTTGTGGAAGCAGCGGCCTTCCTTCTTTTACTACTTTTGATGATGGATTTTCCTCAAATATATCTCCAGCTGAGGCAGCTCCTCAAAACTTCCAGCTGTACAGGTAAAAGTTGTAGTGATTGTTTATAAAGTACTCTGAAGCTTGCTTTTAGGTTCACTTCTTTCATTTCTTCAAGTCATTGATTTTTAGACTGAGTATCATGAAATCAGATACATTTTTTTTGGTCAACTAAATCAGATACATTTTGCTGATTGATATATAGCCTTTTCGATCGGGAATTTTTTCCTTGGTTGACACAGGTATTTTGATGCCCGTACATCATCTTCATATGCCAATAATTAATGATTTTACATGTATCATTTTATGTTTGTTGGAATTCTATTTGACCTTTAAACTCCTCTTTCACGTCAGGTTTACATGGAGTTGAGAATGCTGTGTATTTCTTTACTCTATATTGGTTTTTCTGATGAGACATTTTGCAGCTTTTATATTCGATGGTGCATTTTTCGTTCAATGGCATTATTATCAACATCAAAGAAACACATTGTTTTCTGTATATCCCGATATTTCTAGTTAGGATATATCAGGGAACATTTTTTGGGCAGATACCAAACTTATTCATGGGTTCTTCGGTATTGCATCCTGTCTATACTTTCTTTCACAGCTTGCTATGTAAGTGAAGGTTAAGTTTCCCGGAAGCACACAGGGAGTTAGCTGAAACTTGTTGCATATGTTCAGTGGCATATGAAATGTGTCCTTTCCTATGCTGGTCTATTGTATGGTTGCACATGCTTTGCAGCCACATCTTGTTGCTACTGGAACCAAAATTGGTGTTATAGTATGTGAGTTTGATCCTAGATCTCTTCCAGCAGTGGCACCCTACCCAACACCAGTAGACAGCCGAGAGCATACTGCTGTATATGTAGTTGAAGGGGGCTCAAACTACTAAATTTTCAGCTAAACAATTCAGCAAATCCATCTCTTGGAAATAATAGCTCCTTCTCTGAAACAGGAAGATCCAGCGGTGATTTTGTGGAACCATTACCCATTAAGCAGGGGAGGAAACAAATCAATACACCCGTTCCACATGATTCATATTCTGTTCTTTCTATGAGCAGTTCAGGAAAGTAAGTTGCGTGACATTTGCTTGAGCATTGTTGATGTTAATTCTTGTTTCATTTCTTGAGCGGCAACTCTGTCTCTCTAAAGGAACTAATTTTTGTAATAATTTCTAAAAATTATTTTTTTAACTAAAGAGTGTTCAAAATTGGTACAGCTGAGAGATGCTACAGAGAGAGATGGAGCCTGCTTCGTCGCAGAAGACAGATGCTGCAGCTGCATTCTTTGCCTCTCTTGAGGACCCCAAGCTTACAAGTTTGGAAGATGCTGGGAAGAAACCCCCAATTGAAATCCTACCTCCAGGGATGATGTCTCTTTCTGCACCGATCCCTGTTCAAAAGAAACCTGCTCTTGCTGCTCAGAATCCACAGCAGCCACCTGGCAAGCAATTGGCCTTGGAAGCTCCTCCGACAGCCACCACGGCAGAGCCACCAAGTGCACCGCCTCCACAGCCTTCTGAATCCACGCCTGTACCAGTTACTGATTCAGCTCCATCACAGTCCACCCCAGACTCCCAACCAGATTCAGTGGCTGCTCCATCCCAGCCGGAATCTGAGGAAACCGATGTAGATAAAAAAGAAGCTCCTGCCTCTGCATCAGCAAATGATGCTGATCAAACTGCTAGCAGCGAAACTGTTCAATCAGCGTCTACGAGCAGTCCAGCAACAACACCAACAGGGACCATGCCTGCAGAGGCCCCACCGAAACCAGCGGAGGCTCAGGATACAAATGTTCCAACTCCTGTATCCATTGCTGACTTCCTCGCATGATTGATATTCGTCAAAATTGGTACCTCAACGTTTGGTTAATATACCTGTTAAAAGACGTACAAAGGTTCATGTTCTATTTCCTTCTGTAAAGATAAGTAATTGAGTTTGTATGTTGTAACAAATCTTACCGAGCTTTAGAGTTTGCCTTTTTGTACTGTTTTTATTTTATCGAAAGCCTTTTTGTATTGTCGTGATCCAAGTTTTAGCTTTTAAAGAAATTACATTGTTCTGGCAAGTGAAACTGTCTACAAATTTCAAGGTGAGTATGCGCTCACAATTTTTATTCTCTGTTATTAACTCAAGACATAGTTAATTTTTATAAAAAATTAAATATACTAAATAAATTATTTTAAAGTATTGATATTTATCTTTTTTTATATTAAATTATTATGATTAACTAATTTATTTAATTTCTCCAGAAAAAATTAACAATGTTTTATATTAAGGGTCGGAAGAGTAATTTATATTACCGTATGCCATTATATTATGGTTTCTTGTTATTAATAAAATACTCAATTGACTAATTTGGAAGGATTGAAGTTAGATAAATTATTTTAAAGTATTTATATTTTTCTTTTTCTCTATATTAATTTGATAGCTTATAAAATGTTGAGTAAAATATTCTAACCACCCCTCTGTTTTGCCTTAATTACACAGACTCCCTTCTATTTTGAAAACTCATATAAACCTCCCTTATATTTTGAGATTCTATTTCCATTCATCCAAACCGTTAGTTGACCGTTAAGTTTAACCTTTGAACTTTTTTTAATCCAAAATGCCCCTCTTCACTATTAGAATTATTTAAACATATATATATATATATATAGAGGCTAATAAAAATTTATACAACCAAAAATTTATTCTAATAGATTTTCTAACTTTCTAATTTGTTAAAAAATTTATTAATTTTGATATTATAAATCAATTTTGACTTAAAATATATATTAAACACATATATTTTTATTAAATATAATAAATTATATAAGTTTGAGATTGTATGTGTCATTTAAATTTATAATTTAATAATTTTTTCACAAATATTTATAAACACATTTGATCAAGCACATTTTTATTTAAAAGCTTGCTTGAATATTCAATGTTTGTGATATTTACATTAACCAATGCCAAAATCATCAATAAAAATAGAAATTAAGGAACAGATAAAACTATTAAATTATTTAAAAAAATTTTAGTCAAAATGTGCAAGACAAAATAAATACACCAGCCATGTGAATGAATTTGAATAAAAATTTGATAAGCTTAAATTCTTTAAAACAATTCTAGTCAAAGAACAATTTTTTCAAAAAAAAAAACACGATCAATGCCTTTTCAAGTATATCATGCACAGTAAAAAAGTTTGAATGGAAATTTGATAAGAACGACACTTAATTAAAAAAACCATGATCAATGCCTTTTTCAAGTATATCGTGCACATTGAAAAAGTTTGAATGAGAATATGAAAAAAAAAACCATGACACTTACCGTGAATAATTATATATTCATATATCATGTACAATGAAAAAGTTCTAAGAGCAATAAAAGATTATGAAATATGCGAAAGTCATTGTTTAATGAATTTAAATGAAAATCTGATAAGCTTTGTACTTTTTTGTGTCCATGATCCACAGATCTAGTACAGTTGTCTTCTCCATAGCTATTTTTGTAGCTCATGTTTTTCCCCCGGAAGTCTACAAACTCTCAAGTAAAACTAAGGATTTAGTATTAAGGGTAAAATAGTAAATAAATTTTATTTCAATATAAAATTTAATTAAAAAATATATTTTTGGATCTTGTTAGAATATTCTTAACGGAGTTAACTATTTGGACTTAAGTGTAAGTTTTCAAAATAGAGGGGAGATCTGTGTAATTAAAGCAAAACAGGAGGGTGGTCAGAGTATTTTACTCTAAAATGTTATATAATCAAATGATACATAATAGGGAAAATCCCATATAAAAATGGTTGGATTATCCAAAATTCTAATTTTTGTCGCTAAACTTAACAAATTACATATCAGGTTGTGTCATGATTAGGGATTTAAAATTTGGATCAAATTACCTCCATATGTCTCAATTATTAAAACAGAAAAATTGAAAATATAACCCTATTATTTGCTCTATCAATTAATTCTTTGGGAAGTACTGTGCGACTTATTTTCAAACATTAATTATGCCGAATATTCTTTCTTTTACAATATTCGGTTTTACAGGAAAGTAGGAGTACATATAACCGATTGAAAGAGATGAATTCTTATACACTACAATATTTCACGGATATCTTTATATAGGATTTTCCCTTTTTATAAAAAAATAATCATGGATTATATATTAAAGATATATGTACTGGATTCAAAATTTAAACTTATGTCATAAAATTTTAAATAAAAATATAAATATCAAAAGAAGTTAATAGATTTCCATATGGATACGTAGAACTATGGTCACAATAGATTTCAATTTATTCTAATACATTATTATATAAAAAACCGAATGTTATATAAAAATTTTTGTTGTTTTAATAACTAAGGGATATGAAGATAATTTGATCCAAATTTTAAATTCCTAATTATGACGCATAACTTGATATATAATTTGTTAAGTTTAGTGACCTAAATTAGAATTTGGGTAATTCAGATATCTTTACATTTGATTTTTCTTACATAATAAGTATTTCAGAGAGATCATGTAACATTCTATAATTAAGTAATCTATTTATCTCTTTTAATCTCTTAAAATTAGTTAATTATGTCTTGTAATGCCAAGTCAGGAGAGACCAATGTTGTCCCGTATATAAAATATGGGATTGGAATTTGGATTTGTATGATTGATTTGTCAATGAAACGTGGCCCAGTCAGAGGCAGCAATATAATAATCCGAAGGAAGAAGATGGAAAGTGATACACTAACAGATCAGGGTTCAATAGCTTCTTTGTTTGTCATAACAGTATAATTGAAGCGCCAACTGGATACCTTTTTGTTTATTTTAACAATATATCGGGAGTGTTTGGGATCACTTTTTTTGGCCAATAAATCCGTTTTGGGAATAAAAAGTCCAAATCAAATTGTAACCCGTTTTGGTTAGTGTTTGGTTGAGCGTTTTAAAAATAAAAAAAAAACCCGATTTTGGCCGCTTATTAATAAGCCCAAAGATAAAGCTTTTTGGTTGAACATGCCTTCAACATATGTAATCCAAGTCGTCCTTAATATTCCAATTTTCGTTCAATTTCTTTCTCCATCAGCTAGCTGTATTCGTTGTGTGAATTGAGCAAAACAAAAAAAGTATTTGTTGTGTGAAAAATAGACTTCATATAGACTTCATATACAGCATTCTCCCTAAATATATTTTTCTTAATATTTTAATTTTAAAATAAAATATTAAAATATTTTCCATTTAATTAGACTTTAATATTTAATTCGATGGTGTTAATTTTTTATTTGAATTTATTTTCTATTGCATTACTTAAAAATTTGGGTTAAAAAATCAATAAAGTTATTATTGTGATTGTAAATGTCATCCATTTTTTAATAAAATAAATGTCATCCATATTTAAGGGTGAGCAAATTAGAACTGAAACAAAAAAATAAAACCAACTCAATGCATTTTATTTAGTTAGGTTAATTCGATTAATTGGTTTCAATTCGGTGTTTAAATTAGTTGTGTTTGATTTTTCGGTTTTCACCGAAAAATCGAATGCACACCACTCTCTATTTTTGTTCCTCTTTTTTCCTTTCTATCCAAATATGGGGATGGGTAATA
Organism: Inga laurina; assembly: GCA_963855925.1. Lineage (NCBI taxonomy): Eukaryota > Viridiplantae > Streptophyta > Magnoliopsida > Fabales > Fabaceae > Inga > Inga laurina. The sequence goes on along the minus strand of OY979703.1, from coordinate 2,576,660 downwards.
TTATCCAAATATGGGGAGGGGTAACAAAACCAACCAGATGATATGTTACTGTTGGATATCGCATATATGATCTATCTAAAATTTGAAGAATATACAAATACCCTTCAACTTTTTATTTTTAAAAACACACTTATATAATCGCTAATCCAAACATGTTTTGACTTATGAAAAAGCACGTTTTCAATCGCTCATTCAAACATAAATCATGAATCAAAAATTGACTTTTCTTTTAAGTCATTTTTAATAAGTCAGAATCACAATAAGTCATTTTTCCTACCGCTATCCCAAACACACACATCATTAAAAATGAAACCGAGAGCAGATTCCTTCTCCATCTGTTACATTGTTGTCCCCAAAAATAAACAACTATATATTACCACCTCCGATCATAAATATAGGATAAAATCTGTAGTGTAATTTACACTACAAACTTTATCCTATATTTAGGATCGGAGGGAGTAGTATTTTGGATGCTTTTTATTCTCTATCAATTAATTTTTTGGGAAGTACTGTGCGACTTATTTCCAAACATTAATTATGCCGAATATTCTTTCTTTTACAACATTCGGTTTTACAGGAAAGTAGGAGTACATATAACTGATTGAAAGAGGTGAATTCTTGTGCACTACAATATTTCACGGATATCTTTATATAGGATTTTCCCTTTTTATAAAAAATAATCATGGATTATATATTAAGGATATATGTACTGGATTCAAAATTTAAACTCAAGTCATAAAATTTTGAATAAAAATATAAATATCGAAAGAAGGTAATAGATTTCCATATGGATACGTAGAACTACGGTCACAGTAGATTTCAATTTATTCTAATACATTATTATATAAAAAACCGAATGTTATATAAAAAAAAATATTGTGCATAATTTTTTTTCATAGTTTGATGGTATATATTTCATTCATTTTTGTTGTTTTAATAGCTAAGGGATATGAAGATAATTTGATCCAAATTTTAAATTCCTAATTATGACGTATAACTTGATATATAATTTGTTAAGTTTAGTGACATAAATTAGAATTTGGGTAATTCATATATCTTTACATTTGATTTTCCCTATATAATAAGTATTTCAGAGAGATCATGTAACATTCTATAATTAAGTAATCTATTTATCTCTTTTAATCTCCCAAAATTAGTTAATTATGTCTTGTAATGCCAAACTGTTCATAAATATGTTTAATATAATACTACCTCTGGTCCTAAATATAAGATTCAGTTGAACTGTTTTTAGAGAGATTAAAAAAATTAAATAAATTACTTAATTATATTATATATTGTGTATCATTAAATTATATATCAATTTTTATTCTGAAGCTGTGAACATCGACCCTTTCTTTAACCACAATATGTACTGGGTTTATTCTTTATTTTATGTTTTTATAACCCCTCCGTGAAGCATATCAAATAAAAAGTCATCTGAACTAGAAAAGAATAATAAAATTATAAAGCGTTTAGTTTTTTGAAGTTAAAAATATTTTCCCACCAATATAAATTATAGGAAAATCATATACGGTTCGGGAATTTACTGTATCATTCCGTTATAGCAATCATCATTTTAATTATCGCCCCATCAACTTCTTGAAGCTATCCACATTATCAAGTGCATACTAATTTTTGGCTATAATTACCGTTAACTTGTAATGACATGAAGTCACAACGACGCTGGCAGTGTGCATCATCAGATGAAAGAGTAACCAATAAGAAGGGTTATAAAATTGGGAACTCTAGCGTGCCACGAGTTCAAATTATTTTTTAAATTGAAAAAATAAAAACTGACATCTCGATTATCCAATTCCCAACTGATAGTGATAGGAATTGGTCGAATCTAATGAAAAGTTAACCAATATCCTCATTAAAAATATGGTTTGGATTTAAGAATCCTACTACACCGTACCTACGATTGGAATAATATAATAGAAGGAACATGCATGCATATTTAAATAAAAGCAATATCACAAGAAAAGGAATATTTGGCATCTATTTGCGGAAAAGCATTCCCTAAATCAACAGAGTCAATGAGATCCCACGAGCTTGCCTATGCCAGAATCCAGATTTGACCTTTTCTCGAGCCCAAGTTTTGAGTTAGCACACCCCACATAGTAGTGATAATATAATGTGAATTTGAATAAACTTAACTCAACGTTACGGGGGTATGATCATCATTCAAATATTAGCTTTTATGAAATAAATAGGAAACTGATGCGTGACAAATATAAGTCATCAAGAGATACACCTCATCAATCAAAAATAGAAGAGTATTGAATAAACTATTAGAACAAGTAACCACACAACATTGTTCTTTTAATTAATTATTTTATAAACCCATTAAACTTACTCTCGAACTCAAATGCATTTCAAATACTATCTTTTAATCATTTAATCATTTAATCATTCTGTGCACTTACGTTTGTTTTAAAGATTCAGGATAACTCAGCAGGTTTTGAACGGTAATCTTCTTCTTTGAGTCCTTGGGAATTCCTGAGCTAGTTGCAGCTGCAGGAGGATTGGTAGTGGATCCAGAATGAGAATCAGTTGGGCTTGCCATCGATCTCCACAATGAGGATGAAGTTAGGTACCACTCTTCTTATTTATAAGTTTCTTTTAACTAAATTTCATATATTAAGGAGAAATAGTTAATTTAATAATTATGGGGTAAATTTTCAATCATGCCCTTATTTATGAATGAGTACTTTTTAATTCTTTTTTCTCTGTCTATCTTTAAATTATTTCTTCATTAGTATAATAAATAAAGACAAAATTATCACAATCTCATTTACTAAATTGAAATAAGACTTATAAATAAAACTAATTTTTTTTATAAAAAATTACTTATACATAAGATTAGAAGAATGATAAGTGTTAGTTGGTACATTGAATGTGTGTGAATAAGTTTCTGAGTCTTCCCCACTGGGCCCACCGGGATTTATAATGTGAATAAAAATATGGGGAACCTTGTCATGGTTAACCATATTTTTTTAGAAAAAAGGAAAGTTCAATTCTATATATGCGTCATTGGCCAAAAAAAAAAATATATATATATATATGCGTCGTATTCAGTTTACTTCATTACAAATTTGGTTAGGCCAGGGATGACGGTGAGGGTTATAATGGTAGTGGACAGGGGACACAATATGGTGTAAGGGGTAGTTAGCCTACACAAAAGCCTAGGTTCTGGTAGCTGCATAGGAACTCAGTGTAATTATCACGAAAACCAACAAGCTTAGAATTGAACAAGAATAAAGATGCGATTTGGAGTTTCATCCATATACTCTAATTTAACTCTTAATTAAAATATGGTAAATATTCGTCTTTTCAATTTGCATTATTATGTTTTTAATATAATAAGCACAGAAAAATTATACCCAAATTGAAGGGTTGGTGGGACTGGTCATGCAATTCCTATCGAGGACAAGGCAGTCCTTAAAACAATCAACCGCGTTTACTGTTCTGATTGCTGGCGAGGCTTTCAACTTTTGTCTACCTCGTTTGCTCAAAAAAAATCAGGTAGAGAACAAAAATCAACCTCGATTTCAACCTTGTTGACTCAAAAAAAAAAAAAAAAGGAACAAAAAAATCAATTAGGGATGGCTTTCAGTTCTTGAAACTAACAATCAACCTCGTTTACTGTTCTAATTGCAAACCGATCAAATTAAATTGTGCAAAGATAAGTATGACTTTTACCCTTGTTAGACTTCTCTAACTGATTTTTTTCCCCTCGTTTTTTTGAGTGGGGTGTTAGAAGAAATGAGATGCATATATGACCTTTAAATATTGTGTTTGTGAACTCAGGGCCTTTGCTAATATAACCTTCATAATTACTTCAGTTCACATACTCATAAGCATATCTATATCTATACATATATTGTGAGCCTATCACGATTCTTGAGTACGTAGAGCCAAAACCAAAACTCACGCGCTGGTAACTTGTGAATAAAATGTTAGCGACTTATTAAGGTATAAGTTCAAAAGATAACATATGCATCCCTTGCAGTACACAATAGTAGAAGTAAGAGGCTATGTCGTTATAGATTTTAAGTTTAATATAATAGTAACACTACAAAAAAAACGTGATTTAGTAGCGGTTAAAAATGAGTATTAGTAGCGGTTCCAACCGCTATAAACTAAGTTAGTAGCGGTTATTTAAACCGCTACGAAATCGTACGTTGCAAGCCGTTTTGTAGCGGTTATTTAAAACCGCTACTCAATGAACAATAACCGCTACATATTTTGTAGCGGTTCATTTAAACCGCTAGAACACCCAGAGATATTTGTAGCGGTTATATAACCGCTACAAATATAAAAAATTATATTGAGAGCTAAAAAGAATTTTTTATTTTGTAGCGGTTAACGAACTTCAAATTATATTGGAAAAAACCGCTACTAATTTCATAAAATTCAAATTTAGCGCTAAAAAATTTAAATTGAGTCATAAAAAGGCGCGTTATTTAGTAGCGGTTTAATAACCGCTACAAATATTTAAAATTTTTTTTAAAAAAATACAATAATATTTTTCTGTTTTTTCAATATTATATTAAATAATTTATTTTCAATAGTTTAACTATTAATAAATAAAAAGGAAAAATGTAATTGAATAGGATTAGTATAAAATTTATATTAATAATATTATTAAGGATAGGTAGGTAATAAGGAATTATTATGTTTTATAATATAATGTAATTGTGTATGAAAAATAGATGAAAATGAGATACAGTTATAATATATCTAGAAAAAAAGATGATTAGAATAAATTTTATAGAAAGGAAAGAAGTATTCTAAAAAAAAATAAAAATCTTGTTACCATATTTGATAAAATTATTCCGCTCCTCTACTCATACGAAAGAAGTTGTGAATGAGAGGAAATGAAAGAAAGGTAAGGTGAAAAGAAATTAGGGAGTGTTTGAAATGAGTTGTAGTAAGGGTATTTATAGGGATCCCCGTACTATTTGTAGCGGTTAATGTAGCGGTTGTTAATTAGTAGCGGTTATGTATATTTTTGTAGCGGTTTATTATTCGTAGTGCTATTTATAGCGGTTAATGTAGCGGTTATTTATTAATTAGTAGCGGTTAAAAAACCGCTACTAATATTTTTTTAATTTTTTTTTAGAAATTTTTTGCATTTTTTTAAATTTGATCACTCATCGTCGCCATCCCTACAGAAATTTTGTAGAAAAATTATTGTTATTGATGTATTATTAAATTTAAAAAATGTAATTCAAATGACGTGGACTTAAAAAAACTCACCGCGGTAGAGGTAAATTGTCATCGCCTTCAGGGAAGTAGTTTTCAAAATCAGTTGGCTGAAATGGCTCACTCTCGTAGACGATGTTATCGCCTTCACCCATGTCGTAAAGGTCTCTTGGCTTTAAATTAACGACCATGTGCCAATCCCTATGCCTCTCGTCCTCGACATAATAAACTTGATGTGCCTCTGAAGCTAGAATATACGGCTCATCATCTTGAGAAATACCAGTATGAATCAGCCGTGAGAAATTGACTGATGTGATCCCTAGGTCGTCAGTTGTCAGTCCCTAAGAAGTAGTGGTATTTGCCCACAAACAGTTGAATAGCGTCACGGTGAAACGGCCCTGATAATTAAGCTCGACCACATCAAGAAGCTTGCCATAATAAGGGACGCCTCCGAACTGCATGTTGGCGTCACTGCTGCTCGCATAACTCCTTGTCCCAAATGTGCCATAAACACCCGAATTCTGTGTTTGCAATCCTTGATCCCGTGAAACCGTGCAAAACTTAAAACCATTGACATTGTATGCTATAAACCGTTTTGCATGATCAAGAGGGCCGATTGCGAGAGCTCTGAAATCTGGTGAGTGTGGGTTGTGGTCATTTAGTATTCTGCGCGCAAACCAGCTCGGGAATTCTCTGTGGACCCTCCTATCAACTTCTGAGGATGTCTGTGTACGGATCCTAAGTTGACGCTTCACATGACTTCTGAATTCCCTGCAATTAATAATGGAAAGGCGTTAGTGAAATGAAAGTGAGAAATGTTACGAAAGATATAGATTGAATAACATGTGAGTGTACAATTCTTACCGTACAAAAGGTTCAACTTGAGTGCAATTAATCAAGACATGTCTATGTGCTTGGAACTTCTCAGTTGCCGTTAGTTTGAAGTTCTCAGTTGTTCCAACTGGTTTACCAACACGAGGGATAAATTCTCCTGATGTCGGCCCAGGTTCCGGACAATCGTCAACACGAGGCGGGCGGTTGAAAGCCGTCTCAAGATCATCAAAATACCTTGAGCAAAAATATAGCACCTCATCCCCTATATAGCCTTCAGCTATAGAACCTTTTGGCCACGCCTTATTCCTCACGTAAGATTTTAATTTCCCAAGGAACCTACGAAGTACATAAGAGAAAATTGATATAAAATGATGAAAAGGACGACCAGCAAACATTAAATACGGACAATAAATGAAAGCACATATTTAAAATAAGTACCTCTCAATTGGATACATCCAACGATATTGTACTGGTCCAGCGAGCTTTGTTTCATGAACGAGGTGGACTGTGAGGTGAACCATCACAGTAAAAAAGGACGGAGGAAAGATCATCTCCAAGTGACAAAGCGTAAGAATGATTTTCGACTGCAGCTGATTGAGCTCCTCAACGATCAAAACCTTAGAACACAACTTCCGAAAGAAAGAACAAAGTTCCACCAAAACGATGGAAACATCGGGAGGAAGTGTATTCTTTATAGCCAGAGGGAGTAACTGCTGCATAAGAACATGTGAGTCGTGACTCTTCAGGCCAGCAACCTTTCGAGCCTGCAAGTCGACACATCGAGAAATGTTGCTTGAATACTCATCAGGAACTTTTAATTTCTTCAACGTCGCGAGGAACACATCCTTGTTCGGTTTTGTGAGGGTAAACTTTGCCGGTGTAAATCTGTCATGCTCATCTGGCCAAGCGTCTTCACGAACTCCCATGTCGCGTAAATCTTTCCTAGCTTGAAGGTGATCTTTTGTCTTGCCGGGTTCGTTAAGCAACGTATACAGCACATTGTCGCAAACATTCTTTTCAATGTGCATTACATCAAGATTGTGGCGAAGTAAATTAGATCTCCAATACGGAAGCGTGAAGAAAATACTTATCTTCTTCCACTGCTGAGGAGCCGAAGTCCTGCGCGACTTTTGGTGAGTTTGTGCTGAATCGTCGCTTTTTCCAAACTCGAAGTCAACATGCTCAAGCTGCTGTAAGATATCTGTACCGGACAAAGTCTGAGGTGGTCCTCTTTTCTCTGGTTTCCCATTGAAGCGATTCCGTTGCAATCTGAACTTATGCGTTCCATCGAGAAACCTCCGATGCCCCATAAAGCACCACTTTCGGCTGTGGGGAAGGCGCAATGCGTCAGAGTCGAAATTGCAAGCTGGACACGCCGACCCAGTATGCACATTCCAACCAGATAATGTGACAAGGCCAAGAAAGTCACTGATCGTCCACATCAAGGCTGCACGCATGTTGAACAAAGTCTTGCTGTGAGCGTCGTACGTCTCCAAGCCGACATTCCACAGGTCAAGCAATTCCGCAATAAGCGGTTGGAGATACACATCGATGTCATTGCCCGGTGCCTTTTTGCCTGGAATGATCATAGACATAATGAAAGAGCTTTGTTTCATACACATCCAGGGGGTAAGTTGTAGGGAACTAAGACTACCGGCAAAATGCTGTAACTTGTGCTAAGATTCCCGAAAGGATTGAAATCGTCGGTCACCAACGCAAGCCGAACATTTCTGGGGTCAGTCGCAAAATCTGGAAAGTCGTTGTCAAACGTTTTCCAAGCAGCTGCATCCCGCGGATGTCTTAATTTACCGTCTTCGTTTTTATCAACGGCATGCCACCTCATGTGCTCAGCAGTTTTAGACGACATAAATAATCTTTGCAGACGAGGTTTCAAAGGGAAGTACCTGAGAATCTTTGCAGGTTTCTTCTTCTGCGTTTTCCCCTTCCGAATTGTCTTGTACCTCGATGTGTGACATCTCTTACACGTCTCCCTGCTGGAATCGTCTCCCCAATACAGCATACAATCATTTGGGCACGCATCAATCTTTTGATAATTCAACCCCAACCTGTTGATAATCTTCTTGGCCTCGTAGAAGGTTGTGGGAATCTCGGCGTCGGGGAATGCATCTTGTAATAAGTCGAGCAACATCGACATTCCCTTATCTGTGATCCCACACAAGCACTTGATATGATACAATTTGATCAAGAAAGATAATTTAGAATATTTGCGACAACCTTGATATAAAGAACGATCTGCCTCATCCATCAAGCTGAAAAAATCCCGAGCTGCTTCATTCCCCATAAAAGCCGGCTCAGAGCCGTGCACTTCTTCGTTGAAGTTGTCGCCTTGAAATCCAAACGCATCACGCACAGCATCATTCACAGGATCATCTTCATCTACTTGAGCGCCTACTTGAGAACTTCGAGGAAGAGCCTCGTCATATCTAATGCCGGCCTTCTCACCATGAACTGCCCAGAACGTATACTCCTCAGGGAAAGGCTTCACAAGCAAATGTTCCTTCACAACATTTCGTGTATGCCACTTCTTGAACTTGCATTTCCGACAGGGACAGACGATCTTGCCGTTACAGCTGGCGTGAGTGAATGCGAAATCTAAGAAACTGTTTAATCCGTACAAATATTCAGGAGAATTGCGCGGTAACCTTATCCATGATTTATCCATAGCTACAAGTGTGAGAGAAGAAAGTATAGAGAAGAAGATGAGTGAGAAGATAATGACGAATGCTTAGAACCTTATATTCTGAAAATCCAACGTTTATAATTTTGTAGCGGTTATCAAATCGCTACACAACCGCTACAGAAATTCCAACGTTTATAATTTTGTAGCGGTTATATATATAAAACCGCTACGAATATTCAAGCCGTTAATTGGTGGGAAATTCAAAATGTACTTGTTCAGTATTAGTAGCGGTTATATATATAAAACCGCTACTAATATTAAAGCCGTTGGACATTAAATATAAAAATATTTTTCTAATTTCTAGCGGTTATACATAATATAACCGCTACAAATGTGCACAAAGGCGACAAATTTAAAAATTCAAATGATTTGAGTGTTTGTAGCGGTTATTAGTGTATAACCGCTACAAACATACATATTTGTAGCGGTTCCTGAAGGTAAACCGCTACAAATATATGTACATTTGTAGCGGTTATTAGTGTATAACCGCTACAAAAATACATATTTGTAGCGGTTTCTGAAGGTAAACCGCTACAAATCTATATGTACATTTGTAGCGGTTTTAAGTTATAACCGCTACAAATGCCTATGTTTGTAGCGGTTACACACTAATAACCGCTACAAACTAGAGATTTGTAGCAGTTTTAAGTTAAAACCGCTACAAATATATATACTTTATTTTATTTTTTTAAATTTAGATATAAATCATTCATAAATTATTTCAACGCTGCTAATAATATAAATATAATAATATAAAACACAATAAGAAAATTCTGAAATAAAAACTCATAAATATTTACAAATGTTTAAACAAAAGAAAATGTCCTAAACTAAGGAGCTGGGGGCTGATCCTCTGGTGCTCCCTCAGGTGGGGCTCCCTCAGATGCCGCTGGATTGGGCCGCTGCGCAGAGTGAACCGCACCATCGTCATCAGCAGGAGGAGGAGCAGTAGGAGGAGGAGTAGTACTCGGGACGACGTAGCGAGGGACAGGGGAAACTGCTGGATGCTGCTCGTTCGGGAACAGGCGACTCCATGCTCCCTCGAGCATGGTGTTCGCGATCTCACGCCACTGCGTCTGTTGAGCGTACATCATATCCGCGTGCATCTGCAGCAGCTGCTGCTGCTGCGCCTGCATCTGCTGCTGCTGCTGCGCCATCTGCTGCTGCATCATCTCCAAATCTGACCGCAGCTGGTCAATAGACTTGTCCCTCCGACGTCTGACCCCTCTAGAGCTGCCAGCCTCAGAGACGGCGCTCCTGCCATAGACCATGCTGGGTCTGGCGCCTATCCCCATACCCCGCACGCGTCCGGGGTGCTCAACCTGAGCCAGACCCGCCTTCAAAGGAGCCGTCAAGTCCACTGACCCCTGTGACTCCTCAGGCTGGGTCTGTCGCAGCTCAGCCTGCGACAACTGCATCCGCTCCTGCCATTTTATGAAACAATTAATAATTAGCATTTTTCATTATTAACTTGGTTTTATGAAAAATATAATACTAAATTACTTACAATGGCCGCCTCTGCCTGCTGAGAGGTCGCAGTCCCGTCACGGTGTCTGTGTGTGATGGCGTACAGCTCCGCATAGTCCGTCTGACGGTTCTATTGCTGTGCCCTCGTCTCCTGAAACAATTACAAAACAATTAGTATTATGAAATAATCAGCTAAAAGTAAGTGAAGCACTTGAAAAGTTACCAGCTCACTGTAGGTCACAGTAAAGGTCTTCGATCCTGCTGTGTGGTGGATCGTCTGCTGCGCCCGGATCTCGGCGTTCCTCCGAGCAAGCTCCTGGAAAAAAAAATTAAATGTATTATAATTTAAAATTAAATACAAATTAAATTGATATTATAATTTAATATTTAACAATTACAAAATTATATATCAAAAATCTAATAAATACATTACCTGCGCCTCAGGGCTCCTCCTGAACTGGACGAAACGCGCCCAGTCGTTCGACGGGACGCCGTTCGGGACGCTCTCCTGCAGCTGCTCCAGAGGCATCGTCTCGTCCCCATCCACACTGTGGAAGAGACGGTTCCTCCTGTTCCTCCAGGCGTCGCCCATCTTCATGAGGGCGTACCTCTTCCGGTTGGCCCGGACGGCAAACCGCAGCTGAAAAAAATACATTTAAATATCAATAATTATAAAAACCATAATTTAAAAAATAATAATTAAATAGAATTAATTAAAAAAATATTAATTAATTAGTTTTAATTACCTGAACCACCTCCTCCCAAGCCTGGTCCTTCGGCCCCTTCGGAATGTGCCTCCACGTCGGGAAGTGAAGGGGGAACCGCATCCAATTCGATCCCAGGTCGCTCAGGAAGCGGTTGAGCAGGTGACCCTCATTGTGGATCGGCTGGTCAGTGCCCTCGTTCCACGGCACTATAACTCGCAGGGATCGGTCCATGCTGTTCAGACCGGTCACATCCAGCCTCCTCGTCGACACGTTCCCCTGCTCATCTGCACAGTTGACCGCACGTTAGATAAATTATAATTCAAAGTTAACATTTCAAATTTAAATAAATAACTTACTAAATTTAAAAAGTAATTTACCTTCGACCTGCACCTCAAACCCAGTGGACCGCGAAGACGACCCTCGTGGGTTGTTCTGCTCCCGAGCGTCCTCCTAATCGAGGAATTGCTCCATCTCCCTGAACCTACTAATCGGGATCTCGAACTCCTCCTCGTTGAGGAAGTCCTCAACGCTAATATTTGGCCCCTCCACCTCAGGCACCTCTGGTACAGTCCTCGCCTGTGGGATCGTCGGCGGTGCCTGTGGGGGGCTGGGTTGAGATGCCGCGGTAGCCCTGCCTGCGCGCTGCCCCCTCCTTCTGCCCCCTGCCCGGCTGCTGCCACCCCGTAAAGTCGGTCTGGGGACCTCAGGGGCCTTCCCCTTATCCTGTCCTGAAGCCATATCAACTGTACAAATTAAAAAAAAATAGTTACATTATGCAAAAATATAATAAAAATATAAATATAAAAATACAAATATAAATAAAATACGTGTTATATACGTACCTCAAGTGCAAATACTGAGAAATACCGAGCAAAAACTCCTATAGAGACGTCTGAACGCTCAAATCTCGAAGAAATCACTCAGAGAAACCTCAGGAAACAAAATGGGCAAAATGAGAAATGAAGGAGGATTGGCTTTAAATAGCCCAGATATTAGTAGCGGTTATTAAAATAACCGCTACTGTAACCGCTACAAATTAAATTATTTGTAGCGGTTTTACAATAACCGCTACAAATGTTCACAACGTTTGAAATTCTGTAGCGGTTATTGCTTAGAACCGCTACAAATGTCAGGACTCTTTAAATTCTGTAGCGGTTATAGGGGCATAACCGCTACAAACTTCTGACCTTTGGTATTTTGTAGCGGTTATTGCCCCTATAACCGCTACAGAATCCTGTGGTTGGTATTTTGTAGCGGTTTGTGGGCATTAACCGCTACAAAATAACCGCTACAAGTTTTGGCGGGAATTTTGCGCCAAATTTGTAGCGGTTATTTTTAGAAAACCGCTACAAAAAAACTGGCCGCTACAAATTTGTAGCGGTTTAGGTTAGAACCGCTACAAATATCATAATTTGTAGCGGTTTAATATAACCGCTATAATTGCACCGCTACAAAATACCTTTTTTTTTATAGTGTAATAACATCATTTTAGAGAAAGTGAGTAAAAGGTTATCTCTGGTGTGGTATAGTGTCCAAAAATAATATCAAATTTAGACATGGGGAATTATAATATTGACCCGCAAAACCAAAACCCAATCCCTAATTAAAGAATATAGCAGAGAAAATGAGGGGGGGGGGGCCGAAGATCCAATGAAATTCCCAATCCCATCATATGCTGCGTGGGTTTGCGTTCCCCTTCCAACAACCATGCATTAATTTTCAATGCTAGCCGCAAATCCTTCATGGGTCCCACTTGTATTGTCTGCCGAGCCTTATTATGAATATAAGAATATTGCTTTTTTCCCTCCCTCTCGCCCCCCCTGCACTTTCTCCCTCTATATCTAAAGATTTGCTTCAGTCGGGCGGTCAGTTCGGACTTTCTCGCTGGCAATATATCTTTATAGTATAATGAATTCAGTGTCTTCAACCAAATTGCTTGTGTTAAATAATGAAGTTTTCAAATTTTAAATTAAATAGTGAGAATGAAACTGACCACTAATAGGAAGAGATGAATGTTATCGAGTTGTACAGTACTATTATATAATAAGGCATTTAAAAAGGAAAGAAGACAAAAAAAAAAAAAAAACAATTGTGCCGTATTGAGTTCACTTTGTCTTGAATTTTGGATTGGCAGATTAGTATGGATCACTCGTTTGATTAATTAATGAAATTGGCTCGGATATTCAAGAATAGCATCGCCCTAATCAGCGTGATGATGTGCCAGTGCTCCAACGAACTCTGATCTCTAATTTCAGTCTTACACGTATGCTAGTGTATTATATTTAAATTTATCAAGCTAATTGCGAGACGCTGAGAGGGTTTCTATTATCTGAACCCCATTTTTGTCAAATTTGGATACAGCTAGTCATGAAATGATAATTCCTATTTTTTGTTTAAAATTAAAGTGAAAACACTAATGCTGTAAAGTTTTCCTTCTATATACATCACTACAAAAAAACGATATTTTATAACGGTGAAATTGTAGCGGTTACAATTAACCGCTACAAATACTAACATTTGTAGTGGTTAAAACCTAAACTACTACAAATTTGTAGCATCAAGCTTCGCGCCAAGTGGGGTAGCAGATTAGCAATATTTTTTGTAGTGGTTAAGTATAAAAAACCGCTACAAATATGGCGTGCAATTCCCGCCAAAACTTGTAGCGGTAAAATTATAGCGGTTATTATTTATTAACCGCTATAAAGTTGCCGCCACTTGACGCTACTAAAACGAGCTAACAGTGTAACGGTTATTTGTAGCGGGTTAATTAGTTAAACCACTACAAAATGCGAAATGTCGCCTATTTGTAGCGGTTATAAAGTTATAACCGCTACAGAATTTCAGAGGTCTCAAAATTTGCATCGGTTTTATACCATAACTACTATAGAACTTCAAACTTTTTTGTAATTTGTAGCGGTTATTATATAACCGCTACAAAATTTAGAAGCCTTAGATTATTTATAGCGGTTGGTGTAGCGGTTATTTGAATAACCGTATAAATTCCGCGCCTATATAAGGCAGCAGCCCCCCTTCACTCCTCTATTTCGCCATTTTGTTTCTTGAAGTTTCTCTGAGTGTTTTCTTTTAGATTTGAGCGTTCAGACGTCTGTGGAAGAGTTTCTGTTGCAGTATTTTCTCATTATTTTTACTTGAGGTACGGAGACAAAACATATTTTATTTGTATTTATATTTTTATTATATTTTTGCATAATAATGTGACTAAAATGTTTTTTTTTTTTGTAGTTAATATGGCTTCAAGACAGGATAAGGGGAAGGAGCCCAAGGTCCTAGACTATTGAATAATAACCTAATTAAATTAGCTAAACAACTAAAAAAATAAACAATTTAATTTAATATAAAAAAACTGAAACAAATGATGGTCTATTTTTTTAAAAATTTTCTTTATTTTTGTAGCAGTTATTAAACCGTTACTAATTAACGCACCTTTTTCAAACCAAAATTAATTTTTTTGCACGAATTTTAAATTTTGATGAAATTAGTAGCGGTTCTATAACCACTACTAATTATAGGAAATTCATATTAGTAGCGTTTAATAAACTGCTATAAATGAGCAAAAAAAATTCATTTTTCTTTCTCGCTTTGAAAATTTTCTTTTTGATATTTGTAGCGGTTATATAATCGCTACAAATATCCTAGAAAAAGTTTACTTCTTAAGGCTATGTTGTAGCGGTGGGATTGAACCGCTACAAATAAAGTAACGGTTATTTTGCTTAAGTAGCAGTTTTATATAACCGTTACAAATCCGCTTGCAATATACAATTTAGTAGCGGTTTTGTAAACCGCTACTAATATTTCTTGTAGCGGTTAAAACCGCTACTAATAACCATTTTTAATCACTACTAAATCACTTTTTTTTGTAGCGTATATAAATTAAATTAACGTAGATTGAAGCAGAAGTAAGTAAAGTCACACATGTAAAAAAATATATGGGTTTTATTATTTGATATTAAGCCCAGACACAAGGTAATCATATATTTAGAATGGAGTCTTTCAAGCATGGGCGGTTATATATGATGGTCATAAAATTAATGAGTGGATATGATCGATAACAGTGTGAAGTCCAAAAATATAGAATAATAGTGGAAAACTGTTTGTTAGATCACACGAGTATTTACTTACTAATTTTTGGATATTTAGTATACGAGATTTTATTCATGTAAAACATCATGCTTATAAAGCTATAAGCCAAGTAGTTGTTGATCACCTTATAGTCCAAAAAGTAGTTAAGCAGAAAAGAATTTCACTTAATCGAAAGTTAAATTCTTTGGCTCCCGATTCGGTGACGAATCGTTGGAGAATTAATCAACTCGACAAAGATAAATGTGGGTGTCTATTCTTATCTTACCAATTAGGAGAATTATCTCTAGATGTAACAATCAGTGAGCCGCCGTTCCAGCTCAAAATGGTACCACGCGGAAAACCGTTTGTCACTTTGTGCTCGTTTGGAATGGTTTATTTTTGTTCAAAACGTGCTTATAATTCGTGATTCACGGTATACGAGGTAAGTATGTGAGAGGAATTTTTTCTCGGCTTGCGTAATAAGTGTGTTTTGCCTATACAAAACGCTGAAACAAACACAGTTTTTATCTAATCGGCTGATCGGTCGCATAGAATAAAAAGAATTGTCAATTTTCAGGAAGAGTGGAACCAATTTATATTCCGTTCTGTCTTTAATATCACATCACCCACTTTATAATTCAATTTTTTTATTAAAATGTATGAGGCTTAGGATATAAATGTTCCAACTGCGGTATCCGTTGCCGACCTCTCACGTGATTGATATTCGTCAAAATTGGTTACTTCAACGTTTGGTTAATGTATTCGTTAAAAGACGAACTATATTTTCAACATTTTCAGACATTTGATTTTATAAAGTTTAAAATATTTTCCCAAATAAAATCTAAAGAAAAGAATTGAGATATAAATTTAAGGTGAAAAAAAAAAAAAATCAAAGCCAGCACGGTTTACCCATTTCATAGCATTGGCTAGGGTGGGGAACAGGTTTGAGAACTTGTTGGTTCTTGTTGGTGTCCAATACCCATTAGTCACTCGTCTCTTGTATTCAGATGTATTGGGCAAAAATGTATGGCTCGTATCACACACTTTTGTTATAGTTTATGGATATTTTATACATAAATTCTTTGTCTTCCCTACATTCTAATTTCTACTACCCCAACAAAGACAAATTAATTTCTACTTCTAAACTTCTAAACTTCTTCTTCTTTTTTTTTTTTTGCCTCCTCAAAGTTTAGAGTATCTACACTGTTCATTGTTGCCATAATTAAAAACTATTCTTAACTCTTAAACTATTTTTTATTGTGAGTGGGACTTTTTAATTAACAATTTGCTTAAAAAATTGATTGTTGGTAGAATACAATGACACCATGTAATCTATATAGATGAATCCACTTAGTGGGATAATGAGTGTTGTCGTTATTGATTACTCCCTCCAGTTCTAATAATAAGATAAAGTTGACTTATTTGGAGAAATTAAGGAAGCCAATTAAATCACTTTAGAATATTTTTATTTTTTTTCTTCAAACTAATTAATTTGACTAATAAACTGATATATAATCTAAAGATACTAAAAATATAAATACTCCAAAGTGATTTAATTGACTTTCTCAATTTCTCTAAAAAAAATCAATTTTATCTTATAATTAAGACCGGAGGAAGTACTATATATATACCTCACAAACAAACAAAAAAAGGATTTTAAAATAATCGAAGGATACATGCCCTCTTTTGAGCTTTTGTGAGATGAAGTAGGATATGGCATGGAATCAAGAGTCATGATTAGCCAAATTTAATAACCAATAATTAATAAAATCACAAGTGGGAATATTTATGCAAGTATATTTTAAAAGGATAGGTACCTTGAAAAAGCAGACTCGTCCCAAGTAAGGAGAGACCAATGTAGTCCCGTATATAAAATATGGGATTGGAATTTGGATTTGTATGATTGATTTGTCAATGAAACGTGGCACAGTCAGAGGCAGCAATATAATAATCCGAAGGACGAAGATGGAAAGTGATACATCAGGGTTCAATAGCTTCTTTGTTTGTCATGACAGTATAATTGAAGCGCCAATGGGATACCCTTCTGTTTACTTTAACAACATCATTGAAAATGAAACCGAGAGCAGATTCCTTCTCCATCTGTTACGTTGTTGTCCCCAAAAATAAACAACTATATATTAGTTTTTTGGATGCTTTTTATTTGGAAATGGTTCTACGTGGTAATTGAAACCTTTTTCTTGGTGATCACACCTAAGTCACCTTATCATTCATGCATTTTCATCTATTCTATCAATCCAAATGAAAAAATACCGTGAATGTTTAAAAAAACAATAACAATAAATGTTAATGAATAATTTAGTTTTGTGAATTTAAAATTAATATTGAAAAAGGACTTGTAGCTTTTAAAATATCAGGTGGCTATAATTTTCATGGCCTGAAGTGATAACGACAAAATAGGTAATTGGTACCAAATCAACCCTTCCAACCAACTCAAATATCAGGGATTGAAGGTAGTAAGTAATTGATGGTACTAAAAGTCCATTATTATTTTTAGAAATTCATTCTTCCCACACACGTCTCTTGACCAGAAAATTTAAGAGAGCCAACTCGTTGGCTCATTGTAGCGACCGGAATTTTGAAAACATGAAATCGTTACCAAAATTTTAAAGATAGGATAATTTTATAAACCTTTTTAAAAATGGAAGCTGGTCTATAAAAATCATTTAGGGTTCGGGAGTTGATTGTGTATGCCTATTTATAGGAATGGTTATACTAAGTTAATTATTTAAAAATAAATATGATATTTAATTTAATTATAATTACCCAAATAAAAAAAATAAAATATTTAGAAAAATAAATGAAATGAAAACTAAAGAAGAAAAAAAAGAACATTTATTTACAAAAAGAAAATAAGATAAATATATTTATTTACAAAATTGAACTTGACCTAGGATGAAAACCTAGGGCCTACGTACCCTTTAGAGAGATCAAAGCCCACATAGTTCGAGGGTAGAAATGCGTGTCACTTTGTTTGTGTTTTTTGGAAAAAATATTTATTTAATTTATTTGAAAAAATATTTTTTTTGTTTGGTTTGTGTTTTTTATTTTTTTTAAAAAATAATTTTTTCTCATATGAAACCAAATTCATTTATTTTAAGTAAGGAATCTTTTTTTTTTGAAACATTTTTATTTGCAAAGAAGAAGAAAGAAGTGCATTCTTATCATATCATTCATAGTAGAAACTTTAAGATGATAAGAAAATCAAGAAAGATATGATAAGAGCATGTACTTTTTATGATTTGAATCCCATTACAATAAGAAATAGGGTGATAGAATTACATAATAAACAAGAAATAAGTACAAACACGTACCTCTTGAACACAAACACGTCCAGCGGTGATAGTGTCATCCGTACAAGTAGGTCAATGAATGATTGGAATAGCTAATGTAATATCATATATTAAAGTAGGTGGGATGATTCATGCGTTTTTTTTTTTTTAAACAAGAGGGAGGTGATTCATGCAGATAAACACCAAAAGAGGAATAGTCATAAAAGAGCGTACAAGAGGTAGAATTAGTCAGATGGATGGCTTGTTCCAGTGGCTAAACATTATCACAAATAAAAGAAGAGCATGCGAATAAAGAGTATTGAGTGAAATAAAATTGCCTCTTATGTCAACTACCTTTCAGTATGAGAATTATGTATGAATAATAAAATGAGAAAATAAAATTAGCTCTCTACCTTCTTGCCTTCTTGCTCTCCCAAAATTCTTCCCTCATTGCTTCAACCCTTGCACTCCTATTTATAATTTTAAGGTAGGGTTTTCTTCATAAATGCTCTTTTTTTTAATTTTCCTTTTTAATTCTTTTTTTGTATTTTATGTTAAGAACTACCTAACTTGACTCAATCACCATCAATGGAGATTTTTTTTTTAATTTTAGTTTTTATTTTTTATTTTTTGTATTTTATATTGATAAAACTTCCTAGCTTGACCTAATTACCATTAGTGGAGATTTTTTTGTTTTTAATTTTTTTTATTATTCTTCCCACAAGTAATTTCCTAATTTAAACCTATCAACATAAATGAGACTTTTATTTTATTTTATTTTATTTTTCCTTAATGAATGACAATGCCAATCATCATCAATGAGGGGATTTATTTTAATTTTCGTTTTTTCTCCCTTTCAATGATGATTGCCTATTTAGACACCGATCATCATCAATAAGAAGATTTCCTTATTTTTCTTATTTTCGTTTTTTATTTCTTTTTTCTTTCAATGATGATTGCCAATTTGGATACCAATCATCACCAATTATTTTGTATTTTTGAGTGGGGGCCGGACAAAATAGGGTGTTCAAACTCATAACCATAAAGTCGTGGGTTCAAATTCCACTAACGTGAGGACCTTGTTGGTGAGCAATTTGTAAATACTTTTGTAAATACTCTTTGAGCTTGGAGGCATATCTTGACCTTGGTGAGCTTCTGAGACCCAACTTACCTAAACTTTTTTATTAAAAAAATTAAGAGATTGATATACCTCATCAATAAATATTATATTGTTTTAATTTAAGAGGATTAAATAAACTATTAGTACAACACAACGTTGTTCTTTTAATTATTCTATAGACCAAACTTACTCTCAATCTCGGAACACATGTACTCGTATATACACATATAACAAAATATAGCATTCATCATAAGCTATGAATAATCTTACTTACTTAAGACACCCTGTATAGCGTATGTTTCAAAAAAAAAATCCAATACAGAGTACTATTTTAACATAATACATGGAAAAAATTGTAGCTGGAACTCGTTCCTTTTTCTTCGTATCCTGGTAATTAACTCAAATCTCTCACTCAACCACGGCAACAGTGATTATTTAATTTATTTTATATACAGACACTCCATCGAAAACATCAGAAAATGTTTAAAATCTTAACCACCTATATGGGAGGCAACATACGGTTGACTGCCAGCGAGGACCAACATTAACAAGACAAGGGGGCATGCACAAGTTTGGATAGATTAATGATGACAACTATTTTATATTGCCACCTCAATTGCTGAAAATTACCAGCGTGCCATTGGACAATGGCTTCGCGTCCAAGGAAACCCGCCCTACTATGCATTGTTGCTTGCATGCTCGCGAGCACTTACCGTGCCTGAGCCTTTCGTACTGTCCATAAATTAAACCCTAACGCTAGTTCTACGACTTGGTTCTTGCCTTCTTGGTAGCAAATTTACACGATCCCTCTTCCTTTTTCCTGACTTCGAAGCGCCCAACTCTCCCCCCATGGGTGTGCTCATGTGCGGGGTCCACACGGTTGTTGGTTTCAATTGAACAAACAAAAAATGTTTGATTTCCACCCAGTTGGATCAAATGACGAAGAATATCTAATATTAAATTATTTTGAACGTTCTGCATTTAATTACCTATTTAATTATAGCTCGCATGTATAAGACGTGGATAGTGAGTGAGAAATTACGATGACTACTAATTAACACGATAATAATTATTAATTACTACCTCTGGTCCTAATTATAAGATAAAGTTGATTTTTTTTTTAAGAAATTAATGAAACTAAATAAGTTACTTAATCATATCATATGTTATGTATCCTTAGATTATATATTAATTTATTAGTTAAACTACTTAATCTGAAGAAAAAAATTAAAATATAAATACTCTAAAATAATTTAATTAACTTCCTTAATTTTTCTAAAAAAATCAACTTTATTTTATAATTACGATCAAAACAAGTATTTATCAATAGCCATATTCACTTGCGCCAAGTCTCAGCCACCATCTCCTCGGAATCGTCCACTCAAAAAAGGGACATTTGACTCTTCTAATTTTTCGCCCCCTAACATTGCTTCCCATCGTCCTTGGTCGGTCTAACTCGCCGGTCGATCCCTCTTTGTCTCAGCTTCTTGCATGAATTCCACATATTCTTTATTTCACTGTCCGTTCTTCCTGGCAGCTGAGCTGCAATTTGAGCACACCTGAAAACCCGCCCAACCATCAAATTAACGCAAAGTTAATTATTAATTGACACAGAAAATTATTAAACAAAACCAAACCACCCAATTGCAGGAAAGAAAAAAAGAAAGAGACGATAGAGAGAAACATGCCTGTTGCCTAATACTGCATGAAGCTCAATGATGAGGTTTTACTCTTCCTGTGAGAATATGCCTCTCTTCAAATTAGGCCTTAGGTAGTTGATCCACCTCAGCCTACAGCTCTTTCCACATCTCTGCAACCCTGAAAACCCGCCCATCAAAGCAACCCTGAAAACCCGCCCATCAAAGCAACTATCGCTTCATCGGCCTACAGATTCGTTCACGCTCTCTTCGCTCACGGGTTCAACTCAAATTTTGTGCTATTTCTGCCTATTATTATATTCTGAGAGGTCGGTCATAGTGAAAACTTGGAATTTCGACAACGCGCCGCTTTGTGAAAAAAGTGGCTCGGATAGTTCTAGGCAGAATGAAGTAATCGAGTCCCAGACACTGAAAGAAAGAATAAGAAAACGAAGAACAAGAAGAAACATTCTCGTGCCTCAGGAAACATTTGAGATGACTCAGATTCCTCAGAATGATATAGAAAAATGCACTACCATTGTAACGCACTCACAGACGTTTTTTTTTGTTTTTGTGCAAAGAAAGATGAGATAGAAGGACAGCAAGACAGCATATCAATCCTTATTCTACACAATTTTACCCTACACCCGAGAAAGAAAAACAGAAGGAATATTAAAAACGGAAAGAAAGGCAAATGGGTTGCCTCTCTCACAAGTACGAGCAAAATGAAGGGGATGAAAGAAATGGCAGTATCAGGCCTATGTACAAAAAGAGCAAAAATCTGTGACGCACACATGTATACCACTAATTAAGAAGAACATGGATCAATCCTCTTTCGAGCTACATATGTCCGACAGCTGCGGTGAGCTTCTGGATGTCCTTTGTGAAAATAGCAGAAGTTTGTAAAGGCTGATGATGATGATCTTGGTGCTTGTGATGATGATGAGGCAAAGCATCAGGTAACAAATGTGATGCCGGCTTTATGTCGTTACACAAGGATTCAGGAGCTTGATGATTGTGCAGAGCAACCAGCATTAAGATTGGGTTACTATGAAGGTACTCATCAGCCCACCTTGCCTCTTCTGTCGTCTGACTCATCATATTCATCTGATGATAGGAAACACAACTGTTGTTGTGCAATAAGTTGAAGGGGCTGTTTCGATTGCTGTGGTTGGAAGCGGTGGCTTCCCAGTACTGGGATTCATTATTCATGGAGATGTCATCAGATGGAACTGGGAGAGAAGGCTTGTAGCAGACAGAATTTGGGAGAAACGAAGGGGTTGAAAGCGGAAAGGTAAATTCAGTAGCATTGATATCAAATGGTCTTGCCTGAGTTTGAGTAGAGAACCAACGAGAAAAGAGTCGTTAGTGGGTGGATCATTGTTGTTGTAATTGATGCTGTGAACAGGGAAATTGGTCATGAAATCTGAAGTGGTGGTGTAGGTGTCGAGGAACAAGTCTTTAGTGGAACAATCGGAGGAGATGAAATTAGTGGGGGTGTTAATCTTGGAGGTGGAAGATGAACCTTCCATGTCGTGTGTATAGGCTTTATTATTAGGGGCAATAATAGTACTTGAACATGGTCTGTTTTGCTCGTAGGAAGAAGCTCCATCCGACCTGGAGCTTTCTGATTTCAGGAGGTTCAATTCATTCGAACCAAATCCTCCAACTTTCTCTCCATCTCTGTCCTGATTATCTCCATTATTTTCAACCTCCAACTGCGGTTTATGAGTTACAGGGTCTATCCCTCTTTGCCTCAGCTTCTTCTTGAGGCATGAATTCCTCAGATTCTTTATTTCATTGTCTGTTCTTCCGGGTAGCCGTGCTGCAATTTGAGACCACCTGAAGAATTCGACCATCAAAGATTAACCCAGAAAATTATGACACAACCACCCAATTGCAGAAAGGAAAAAAGAAAGAGAAACATGCCTGTTGCCTAATTCTGCGTGAAGCTCAATGATGAGGTTTTCTTCTTCCTGTGAGAATGTGCCTCTCTTCAAATCAGGCCTTAGGTAGTTGATCCACCTCAGCCTACAGCTCTTTCCACATCTCTGCAACCCTGAAAACCCGCCCATCAAATCAACTATCGCTTCATCGGCCTACAGATTCGTTCACGCTCTCTTCGCTCACGGATTCAACTCCTGCTGCCTACCGAGTCGTTCACGCTCTTCTCGCCAACGGGTTCGACCCCCTTCTTCTTCTTCTTCTTGTGATTCACTTGAAGCAATAGTTTTTCTTGCGAAAGAGATAGAGCTGAAATTGAAGAAACGCTACAGCTTATGATTTAGGTAGATTATTGGCTTGTTTGAGATATTATTTGGGGAGCTTATTATCCAGGTTACTCTTGCGCCAGAGGTGTGCCACCCAGCTGCCGGACACAAGGTACGTGCTGATTCACAAACGTTACGCTCAGGAGTTACTCATCTGCCTGATTCGGTTCTTGTCTTACTGATTCAAGCCTAGGCTTGCCTTTTGTATTTTTTTTTTTTTAAAAGAAAGAAAAGTACAGAGAAAAGATTGATCAAAACCAAGGATTCTTATTCATATTCCACTGGTAATGTTGCAGCAAACAAAACAAAGAAAGAAAGAACCTCTCCTTCTCTCTCCTCTTCAAATCACAAAAACTAAAATACTCCTGTGGAAGAAAGAAAGAACCCTCCTTCTCTCTCCTCTAGAAATCACAAAAACTAGGATACTCATAGGTATACATGATAGCTGATAGGTCGAACATAAGTTCAATACAGAAGACATCATGGGAGCATATGAATCCGTGAGGGGTACTAGTGATTTCTTAATCATTCAAGTTCTGCCAAAGAATACGCCTTGAGTAGTTGGCAGCGTCTGTCCAGTGCTGTTGGAGGTGGCGGAGGTGGAGGAGGATGAAGCTGATGACCTGTTTGGCGGCTGACTCGTAGCAGGGCTGAGCGCGGTTTGAATGTTAATTGTTGAAGAACTTGTAGCTGGAGGAGGATAAGTGGTACTAGAATCGTTTGGACTGGCCATTGATCACGGCGATAGATGAAGGTATTGTGGTGTCTGAAATGTGATACTAGTGTTATGAGTCGGCGCTTGGCCTCACTGCACTGCGTGCCGTCTATATATAGACAAAAGTCTTTGAGTTTTGTGTGTGGGATACCATTTTTTTAAAAAAGGAAAAAAATCAAAATTATGACGCATTCGTGAATATGTGAGGGTGTGGTGATGACAGTGGACGTAATGGGGGTCGGTTAGTTGGCTAAACCCTAGCTTTTGGCAGTGGGTACTCAGTACAAATATCACGAAAAACCAAGCAAATTCGGAAATCAGAATGGAATGAGAAAATGCTGCAGTTGTTGGAGTTTCATCCAACTCATTTAATAATTTTCTAATGTTGCATCCCATCAAGGTCGGCGTGCCTCCTTCCTTCCTCCCTTTCTTGTTTTTTTGTCCGGGAGTGCTTGCGATGCACGTGGATTTTACTCCAGAAACTTGCCGAATTAAATTGTGCAAAGATAAACTAGACTTTTACCCTTGCACATCGATCCCTAATAACAAATTTGCGGCCTTGTGAGCTGATCTTAATCAGGCAAGCGGTTAAGCATTAGTTTTTGGGGGGAGTGATGCGTATCATTAAAACTGACTTGTGATTGTCTCTGAATTTTTAATGTCACGACTCACAACTAGAGTATAAGAGGGAAGGAATATATTTGATGAAGCAACAACAATCAACGCAGTAGTTGTTGTTTGATTAGTGAGATTGGCTCAGATATCTGTGCCAGGCTGCGAGCCCTTTTTTTGGCTGATTCAGCCCTATTTATTTTAAGGTGAAGGAGTCAAAGGCGAAAACTTCATGGAATTTCTAACGTATCCGACTTTGCTAGGGTCATATTCAATTTCAAATTTGCCATTATATTGTGAATTCAATGCCGCGGGATCTGCCAACTTTCCAGGGCTAAGCACCATAATTTACTAATTAGATCACATAGACTAGTACTCACATAAAGCCAAAACCAAGATTCGCAGGCAACTTGTCGTGGTGGATCAGTGGATGGAGGGAGAGGGTCGGCGTAAGTTTGCATGAAGTTCCCATCATACAGTAGCATGTGAAACGCGGGTTTCGTTTCAAGCATTAATTGCAGCCACACACTCTTCTGTCTTCATTCTTCATCATGTCCGAGAGTAGTTTGTAATAGTATGCCCAATAATAGTATTTCTTTCTTTTTTTTTAAAAAAAAATTGACATTGACCAACCCCCACTGTCCCAATTCCATTATAGTTGAATGCGAATAATTGTGAGCTTTTTGGTGAATTGGATAATCTCCCAAAACTGGCATTGCAACTGCAGTTTTATCTCATCTGAAACTGGCATACTTTTTTTCATATATAAGTACATGTCTCTCCTCATTATGGAAGATAATCTTATATTTAAAGCACGGGTGGATACTATTTCACCCGCAAAAGCACCTTCATTAAATGTGAACACTCTTCTCGGTCAGAATTCAAACACTAATTCGTCCATTGTTGCTTCTTTGGATTGGCTACGACTTTATCATGCTTCTCTTTTTTTTTTTCCCCATTAGTCTATCTTTTATATTTTTTATGATTATTAGATCAAAATCTAATGGGTCATATTTAATATTTTCTTATATATATATATTTTTTTAAATTTTTTTATTAAAATAATATTTTTATAAAATATTAAATATAGACGGTTAAATCTTAACACCCAATAATCAGAAAAAGCAAAAGACGAGAGGAACCAGGAGACAAGGTGAGAAGCACGTCTAAATAGGGGCCGGGATCAGGTTCGTGATGTGTGCCAGCTAGTTGCACAGGGCAGAGGATAGACCGATGGCTAGGGGTAGATGTTGATCCTAGGAATGATCATTAGTGATAGGCCGGGGCCCTGCAAGTGCTCGGTTGTCAGTCTGTCTTCTGTTTGTTTAATCAACAAAGTCTGTGTCTTCTTAGATCTATAGGATATTTCCTTTTCTCTTTTGTCATGTTGCTCCTTCATTCTCCTCCTATATTTTTACTCTCTTAAATTCCTCGGGTTGAGGTTGGACTTGAGGGCACGTGCACGCGTTGATTCAATGCACGGCCATCCCTGCAACCGTCCAAACCAACTTCGTGCATGACTGGGCTTACCATAGAAACTGTTTTTGTATTATAATGTATATTACATAAAATAAATACGAGAGAAGAGAAGAGTGTTGTCTTAATTTATGTGAAAATATTTTTTGAATGTCAACCCAAATAGGTCTTTCTTATCGCCTAATACCTAAAGCTTGTTTGGAATAACGATTGAAGCTTTTAAAAATAGTTTTTTAATTATAATTTACGATATACGAGGTAAGTATGTGAGAAAAGTTTTATCTCAATTTATATGAATAAACACTTTTAAAGGTCTCCAATGTGATCCCAAATAAGCATTATGCATATTTAGAAACTCAATTGAAAAATGGCGTCTTTGCATCTTTCCAGATTACTTCATCGCAGCCTTTTTACTAAAAAATGTAAGATATTTTTGAGTTTGTCTCAATTAAAAATGTAATTTTTTTTCATTTTACTTTCAATTGATTATCATACTACATATATTCTCTTTTATCATTTTTTCATTATTACTTTCTCTCTCTCGTCCATTCATAAATAGGGTTTTTTTGGGAAAAAAATAAATTTCGTACATAATTATTATGTTTAACTATTTTTAACTGTTTTTTAGAATATTATAATTTAGTGTCAAGGCTTTTATGTATATGGACCGAGGGAGTAATTTATTCTCATTGCTGCAAAAAGATAAATTTATTCTCACGTTACTTTGCCTGTAATGTGAATTTACTCTGGTCTCTTTTTTTTAGCCAATGACTTTACTCTGGACTAATACTTACATATACCTACCCATTAAATATCGTTTCCGTGTGTTAACTATAAATTCATATTAACTAATTCATAAAACATTCACATTGCTATATATTAATACCACTTTGATCCTATTTATAAGTTTAAATTAACTAATTAAATCTCACATAACAAGAAGAGTTAGTTAACTTATTAATTATGGGCTAAACCTCCAATTTTGCCCTTATATAAGATTGGTTCTAAAAGTTAACATGAATAAATTATTTTTTATTTTTATTTATTATTCTGAAACTAGACTCATAATAAGAACCAAAATTTTTTATCAAAATTGACTTATAAATAAGACTAGGGAGGAATGTAAGTAGAAAATTTGAACACTTTTTTTTAAAACATACTTCCCACAGTAACAATTAAAAATTAATGCATGGATGTAAGAAATAAGCAAGGGTATTATTATTAAAAAAACAATTAATATGAGATAATGCAGAATTTTCCCTTATATTTAACATCAAACCAAAACTCTTACATGAACCTTATATTTTACGATTTAAGAAGGTACTAATTCATCATCAATATACTATCAATATTCCTCATGTTTCATATACGATAAAAAAGCACCTATCTCGTGCTTGTTGTAAAAATTGTTCTGGCAAATTATTCTTTTAAATATCCATGTTACTACTATTTTTTCCCATTTTGGGCCAGACACGGGCCCAATATCAGTTTGCATAACTATCGAGAAGCTCAGCTGGACCGAAACACGCCCAAACACTCAGACGGATCTATTCGTGCTTCAACATGAAAAAGAAAGATAAGGTCTGTGAATAGACCACGACAACACAAAATGCAGTCTTTTTTTCTTTTAATAAAAAGAAGAAATCAGTCATAAATCAAATCTTCTTTCATGTTTTTCCCCACACTTCTGACGGCCTGTTTGTTACGTGGAATATAGACGAGGGAAAGGGAAGATTGCAATATTTCTTAACCAAAAACATGTTTGGCTGTCCAAAGTGCCAACAAGTCACTTTCCCGCCAAACTGAATGTTTCTTTAAATATAAGAAAGTGAGTTTCCACCAAAAGTAGGATGAACTTCAAAATTTTCCCTGGACAAATAAAATGTGAGACAGAAATGCCCCTAAAATCATATAAAATAGATTAAAGACGGAGGCAAAACGCGCGCAAGGCTTTGGTGAATAAGCTTGGTATAGTGTCAAAATGCTAAAGGCCGTGTGTATATGGGTTAATTTAGTAAGATCGGTATGTTTGTGATGTGGGTCTTCTTGGCTGAACGGATGTGAAAGAAAAGCAGAGTCGAAAGCTGAAATGTATTTGGTTGCCTGCTAATTAACAGTGTGCTCTGTTTGGTGTCTTGCCTCCGGTGAAGCAAAGTTTCTGACCTTCTCTATCAAAGACATTGCCTTTGTCCGCCAACCCCTTCGCTCATAGTACAAAGATGAGTTCATTCAATCTCGGAGTTTGGAGAGGAAGAAGATGAATAGTACTAAGAGGAAGACGATGGACAGTGAAGACGAGGTCGAGTTCGAACTGGGGTTATTAAGTTCGAACTGGAATGTTAAGTTTGAACTTGAACTTCTGGTGAAGTTAGGGGTATTTTAGGTTTTTCACACAATCTTCCTACTTAAACCATCCTCTTTTCTTCCAACCAAACATCTCATCTTCTCTCAATCTATGTTCCGTTTCTATGTCTACCAAACAGCTCACTCTTTTAAGCTGCCTCCCAATCTTTCCTTCCTTTCCATTCACTTCACTTCCCTTCCTTTCCGTTCCCTCCTAAAATGTTTCTTGTACCAAACAGGCCTTAATTGGCCAAAGCCTTCCTGCCAGGTCTTCTTGCAAGTCATGATAGCATATTTTAATACTTCTCCGATTCTTAATATAAGGCATAGTTGATTTTTTTTAAAAAAATATTAAAGAAGCTAGATAAGTTAGTTAATCATAGCATATGTCGTATATCATTTGCTTATATATCAGTTCATAAGTCAGACAAATTAATTTAATATAAAAAAGATAAATATCAATCCTTTAAAGTAATTTATTTAACTTCCTTAATATTTCAAAAAAATGTCAATTATGTCTTATATTAAGGATCGGGATAGTAATTGATATGGAGTACAAGGTTTATAACAAAACATGTTATTCGCTCCTCCTCTCCTTAATATAAGACATATTTATTTAAGGTTAAAGTATATGTCTGATCCTTTAAGTTTACATCAAGTATCATTTTAGTTCCTTAAGTTTTGTAAAACGTATTTTCAGTCTCTAAATGCTAACACTGTTAACTTTCACTAATGGAAATGCTGAATCAGCGATAAAATTCCAAAAAAACATATATAAATCTAGATTATTTTAAAATAATAATTTTTATTTTTTAAAATTAAAATATAACAAAAATTGAAAATGCCCTTCTCTTTTACCCTGCGCAACAATGGCTGGGGATAGTGATCGAAGTAATTCGACAAAGGGTCCAACATATATGGATGTGTTTGTGCTGAGGCTGGGGTTAGAACCAATGAAGGGATGACGTGGATAAGTGGGTTGTTCAAGAAGGCGGAGATGGATTCGACGTATGAATCGTAATCTTCGTCACCGCCTTTGGAGGATTGCATACTCCTACTATTACCCAAATCCATGAGAGAGCGGAAAATGGAGTAAAGGTGAGAGGGAGATATGTGGGTGCTACATAGAGATTTTTATGAGTTACTTGCACATGGCCATTTAAGGGGAGGCTCCAAAATGAGGCATGGAGAGAAGAGAAAAAGAAAAGAAGATATTGACTATTGAGAGGGAGAAGTCATTGTCGTGTAAGGTAGAAATTAAGAAGAGAAGGGTATTTTCAATTTATCTTTATTTTAATTTTTGAATATAAAAATATTAAATTATCCAAATTTAAATATTTTTTATGCATTTTATCATTGACTCATCATTTTCCGTTAGTGAAAATTGACGGTGTTAGCATTTAAGGACTAAAAATACACCTTATAAACTTAAGGGACTAGATTGATACTTGATGTAAACTTAAAGGACTAAATATATACTTTAGCCTTTATTTAATTTGATTAAATTAAGGAATTTAATTTATATGACATATATTTTTTAAAACAGCCCTTCTCCTCTTTGGTTATTGTTGAATGAGTATTAATAGGGGTAAATTATAATTTAATTGAAAAATATGTTATATATGTAGGACATAGATCAATTCTTCAAATATATCTTATATTAAATATCAGAGGGAGTATAAATTATGAAGAATATTAGTGGTCCTAGACAATACAATATATAGACAAGAATCTCTTACTTAGACTTGGCTGCAATTATAGTTAAGTTAATTGTAACGGGACCTATCCCTAAAAATTGTAAATTTAACATGTTAATCAATCAATAACAGTAGAAAAAACAAATAGAATCTTACCAAAAAAAAGAAAAAACAAATAGAAACCACAGGTCAGGATTGAGCGGAAAAGATTTAACTATTATTTTTCTTAATAAAATAGTTACAGAGTTTAGGATTCATGAATAAAAAAATCAATTGGCCAAAAACACCCAACAGATCAGTACGAAAGACACTCTATCTATCACAATCATATAAGCAGTTGAGAAAGAAAAAAAGGGTAGACTACTTGATCAGTTAATTAGGAGGAACATGTTAACCAGAACAGCAAGCAACTAACCAATGCAAATTTGCAGCTTACACCACGTTCAAGAGACCTCTCTGGCTACTGGCGTGCCTCAGTCTAACTATAAATAATAATTTAATTTTCAAGAATATGTATTAAATACACATGATAAGTTTCTAAAATAAACAAAAGTCATGGTTCTCAAGATTGAAATATACAATCTTACACGTTGTTTTTAATGAGTTCTATAAAATAAATCATGCTGCTCTTGAAGATATTTTGATGTGCATTATTTTTTGTTGGTAGAATGATGTGTGTGTTCTTGATGCGTGCTTCTGTCGCTAAAACAATCAATTAATAACTAGGACAACCTACTAATGCAATATAGTGGCAACCTAGGTCATTCTCCCAAGGAGCAATATGTGGGTTTTCTCTAGAATTGAATTTAGGTGATAAAAATTGCAATGGAATAAACCTAAACTAAAATGCAAGACTCCACTACCTAAATGCAAAATGTAAAAGACTCTAAAACCTATATGAGAATGAAACTAACCTAAATAATGAACATGCAATTTTTGGGGTTTTTCTTATGAGAGGGAAATTAAAATCCTAAGGAAAAGAAATAAACTAATATCTAAGAAAATTAACAAAGGTTAATTCAGTTATGATGGTGAAGGGGACAACTCAGGATTCATATGGATTTAACTTTCTTAGCCATTCAATTTATTAGACCAAAGGGAGATTCATGAAAAATTGGAATTAATAAATTTAATCACCTAATCAAGACATGGGAAACCCTCATGCTCAATAACACTTAATCCACTAAAAAACTCATAATGGAAAAAATGGTGGTTAATTAAATCCATTAAAAACCAATCACAATTGCTTAAGATATTTTGGAAATTATGTTTACAATTGCCTAATTAAACAATTCGACAATTAATCACCTAATTAAACAATCAAGCAATTAAACCCAAATCGACAATTAAATTAATAATGAAAACTCGATTAATAATCTAATTGACAATCAAAGGTTTGCAAACAAAAATCCCAATAATCAATTAAAAACAAGGCAAATCCAAATTATCAATTCAATCCAAATAAAAAATAAGTCTACAATCTAAAACTAGATTGTTCTCAATTAACACAACCCAAAATCATTTAAAACTAAATAATCTTAAGTCTTGAATCAAAAAAATAAAAGAAAGACACTCCCTTATAGTCTTCAAGTGTAAGCTCCTAGGCTCTAACTTCCTCCATACTCCTCCCAAATTACCTCCCAAGAGAATTAAGCTTCCATGAAATTAGTTTTCCCTCCAATCTTCGAACAGCATGACACAGCCATCAAAATGCTTTGTGAAATATTAATTGATGATTGATTAATGCCGTGGGACCCGCGTGGAGGAGCAAAACTTGGATGAATCAATATCTCAATACCTCCTGGCCTCCGCGTCTTCCATCGGTGCCTCGTCTCCAGCGTCTGTCCGTGAGTCCGTGAGTCTCCGTGTGATCTCCCCCTCTGATATGTGACGGCTAGGGTATTGTTAAGAAGGGAGGGGCAGAGAGTTTTTTTGGGTATCAACTTGAGCCCATTAAAATTTAAGAAGCCCAAATAAAATTCAACCATTGGATATTTTTTTAGCTTTTCAGAAAATTTTTTCACCGTAGGATCTTCTAATATGCTTTTCCTTATCCTGCAAAAATCTAATAAAATCGTGATTTATCATATAATTGGAAATATTTTCCAATCACAAGATAACAATCAAAATAATAATAATTTAAGTTCAATAATATCATAATCAATTCAGATTTATATTATTTCCCAAAATCGGCTAATTATCCAAATATTATCTAATAAATCCAAATTAGCCTAAAATAATCTCCAAACTAAATGAATAAGGTGAGATAAAATATATTAAAATTATGATTTATCAGTTCTCTTTTTAACGAAGACGATGGCAGGGTAATTTGGACCTCTGTCAGGAGAGCAATTTAGCCGAAAATAAATTTTACAGAAGCGCAAGTGGATATCAAATTCGTAAATTACAGACACTGCCTTGTCATTACAAGGCAGATAAAAACATCTTACACTATACATGAATGGGGAACAAAAGTATTTTTTTTACTGTGCGTGGATATTAATTTATTGAAGACAAATCATATTCAAAACTCCTTGTATAGTGATTACGTGTGATTATATACAATCCTTTTTTTCACCGGCTTCAAACTTTTTCCAGTCTATTAAGACTGTTTGTTAACTACCTGTTAGTCACTTGGACTTTTGTGGTGAGGCCTATTCATATTTTGCCCTACTTTCTTACACAGGCACTCATTGATTCATATATATACACCTAGTGATAATAGATTGGCATTGGCTTGTATAAATTGCTGGATCATCAATCTAAATTTTGCTTCTGGCAATCATTTGACCGTCTCTTGCACTCCTCATATTCTAATTATTTTGGGCAAATGCAATCCTTCATGGAGTGTGGAAGTCATCCCTATCTTTCACCTTAAATGAGTTGAACTTCTGCTTAATCATTCTTCCTGATGAATTTCAGCATCACTCGTGACCATTCCTACATGTTGCATGTCATGTAATTTTATATTTTAACTACGTGATAATTACTAACCACAAATAAGGTTATTTGTTGATTTGAAATTTTATTTTTCAATCATTGTGTTACCATATCATCTCAGTATTATACTATCCACCATTATTTGCTGTTGCAGTATGGAGTTCCTTTATCGATCTGGTGGGGGTAATGGCCCTCTTGTTGCTTTTGATGGACCTGATGGTGTCATTAGAGCTCTCTCAATGATTACTTGGAAGGTTTACTTTTGAACTACCCCCTTTTTTGGCTGGATGTTTATAGTTCTTTGAAGTAGAATTTGTCAGCTACATGGTATGCCTTTGTCCCTTGCAGCTTGTACGAAGATACACCGGAGGTCACAAAGGATCAATCTCTTGTTTGATGTCCTTCATGGCTGCTTCTGGTGAGGTAAATTTTGATTTCCCGTTGGCTAGCTTATGCTAATTTATGTTAAGTGTTAACATATGTTTTGGTGACAATATTAAATTTATTGCAACTATGGTCTATGCTTTGGCAAAATCAGGCTTTATGAATGGACATTTCATTGGTTAATTTGTCAAAGCTTGACGTTAAAAGACTTTAATTAAACTACAAGTGGGCCTTCATTTAGTAGTTTAAATTTTTGGGTTCAATTGTGATAGAGCTGGTGAATTTACTAAGACGAATAGGAGGAAATCAAGGAAGACCAAGAGGGTAGCAGTGAAAAATACTGCTGGTTTAGATGTTTGTCCTGCTGATCCTAGTTGTACGGGAAAGTAAATGCTGGCCTAGTTAAGGTTTGTTGGCTGCCAAGGAGTATAGCCTGTGTTGGGAGTGGTGAGAGTTACTTTTTGGGGCTTGGATGCCTGCTGTGTATCGAGGGCTTATGGTATGTATTTTTTAAACTGAGAGTGGTGAGGAGAGTACTGGTCTCTTGAATGCCAGAATTACGTGTATGTGCTGTGCTGTGTTCTCTGTATTTGTTGTTCTGGGGAATAGGGTTTTGGCCAGACTCAGTGAAGAATCAGCGGAACACTGATTTGGTTCCTTTTGTTGTTTAGCATCAAAACCTCAGCGTTTCCCCTTTCATGTACTGCCGCTGTGATTATTTCTGTGTCGTTATTGATTATTTCAGTAGGTCATAGTTTGATCCTCGTTACTTCATAAGCCCAAAAGGCCATTTGTATAAGGAGACAAGAAAAAGGTTCTAATAAAACGATTCATGATCCTTCACTTTCATAGAAACTGATAGAAAAATAATTAGGGAGAGGAGATAAAGGAAGAACAGAAGAGAAATGGGCAAAAAGAGTCTTCTAGAACCACACTCTAAATTCTAGAAGTAGGATGATCTCCAAGTTATAGTTAATAGCACTTCATTCATAATGTAAAAAAAGTACATAGCTGACTCTGCGGGCAAATTCTTATTTTTGGCAAAACCTGTTGACTAGATTTGCAGGTTTTCCTTCCCTTTGTATTTCTATACATTGTTTATATGCTTTGAAGTTTGTGGAGTTTCTTTTTGACTTCTTGTTAAACTTTCATTTTCTTTGCCTTCTGTTCACCGTCAGGGACTTCTGGTTTCGGGTGCCAGTGATTGATTGCTTGGACTTTGGAGTGCAGACCATTTACAAGATTCACGAGAACTTGTTCCAAAACTAAGCTTAAAGGTAACGTTCTTTACCTCTGGCAAAGGTGCACTTTGAATTATTGCTTAGTATGGCTACCCAACCGGAATATTGTTATAATTACTGGCTTGGTTGATATTTTCCTAAAATAGAATCAGTACAAGAATTTTTCTTATGAGAGAAAGAAGATAAATATATAAAAGAACGACAAGAAATCCTCCTGAAAGTTGATGTTAATATTGGTATCAGATGCTTTACATTATACTTAATTCGAGTTCAAAAATAAAAATGAAAAAGGCCTAGAGTCCTGTTACAAACTTTGTTGCAGCCAAAGTGACATTAAAAACAAATTCAGAGTTTTTCCTTTATCTGCTTCCACCTTATTTATCAGTTCTTTTCTACCCTATCAAACTGTTCTGCACCTTTTTGCTGATTTGATATCTACCAATTCATTGCCTTGCTAACAACTTGAGGCATCTAGGCCCATGCTGGTGGAGTTTTGGGCGTTGAGATTTCTAGGGTGACTGGAGGTGCTCCTCAGCTTATTACAATTGGTGGAGACGAGACATTAGCTATATGGGACACAGTCTCCTTTAAGGTGTGGTATCGGTCTTAATATTGGAAAATTTTTTATTATGAGAAAATGTTAGAGATTACAATGGTCTGGCATAGTGTTATTTATCTGTATTCATTCTGATGTTTTTCCAATTCTCAGGAACTGCGACGTATAAAACCAGTTCCAAAATTGGCTTGCCATAGTGTGGCATCTTGGTGCCATCCTCGAGCTCCAATCCTTGATATTCTTACCTATGTAAAGGACTCTCATATATGGTATGTGTCATTCTCTCATGACTGGATCTAAGTTTCCAAGTTGTTACTTAGTTGTCTCATCACAAAATAACTCCTGTAGTTAGTTAGGTTGTTACTTGTTAGATAGCTTATGTGAGGATTGATTGGTTGTAGCTCAACAATTTCAATTTTGTATTTGAAGAAATTGTTTTTTGG
Organism: Inga laurina; assembly: GCA_963855925.1. NCBI lineage: Eukaryota > Viridiplantae > Streptophyta > Magnoliopsida > Fabales > Fabaceae > Inga > Inga laurina. The sequence goes on along the minus strand of OY979703.1, from coordinate 2,540,939 downwards.
AATATTGTCAGGGCAATTGAGCATCCTACTTATTCTGCTCTCACAAGACCGCTGTGTGAATTGACCTCAGTTATTCCTCCTCAAGCTCTTGCAGAAGCTCAGGGTATGTGACCGTGGTTTAGAATTTCTTGTTACCAGCTATCTTTTCTGTCATGTCTTTTTGCGTGCATATAACTTCTTGATAATGCTTTTCCATCGTAAGTCGTGAGAATATAGTTCAATGCATCTAAATACTTGATATGATTTTATGAGAGGTGACTAGGTGAGGGTCACTCAAAATTGAGAGCAACAAAGTTTGTTGAGGCATTTTGTCCAATCCTTCTGTAGAAAATATTTGCCATAGAATATGGCATTATTATCAAGATCAAAGCAACACATTGTTTTCTGTGTATCCTGATACTTCTAGTTAGGATATATCAGGGAACATTTTTTGGGCAGATGCCAAACTTATTCATAGGTTCTTCAGTATTGCATCCTGTCTATACTTTCTTTCACAGCTTGCTATGTAAGTGAAGGTTAAGTTTCCCGGAAGCATACAGAGAGTTAGCTGAAACTTGTTGCATATGTTCAGTGGAATATGAAATGTGTCCTTTCCTATGCTGGTCTATTGTATGGTTGCACATGCTTTGCAGCCACATCTTGTTGCTACTGGAACCAAAATTGGTGTTATAGTATGTGAGTTTGATCCTAGATCTCTTCCAGCAGTGGCACCCTACCCAACACCAGTAGACAGCCGAGAGCATGGTGCTGTATATGTAGTTGAATGGGGGCTCAAACTACTAAATTTTCAGCTAAACAATCTAGTAAATCCATCTCTTGGAAATAATAGCTCCCTATCAGAAACGGGAAGATCCAGCGGTGATTTTGTGGAACCATTACCTATTAAGCAGGGGAGGAAACAAATCAATACACCTGTTCCACATCATTCATATTATGTTCTTTCTATGAGCAGTTCAGGAAAGTAAGTTGCGTGACATTTGCCTGAGCATTGTTGATGTTAATTCTTGTTTTATTTCTTGAGTGGCAACTCTGTCTCTCTAAAGGAACTAATTTTCGTAATAATTTGTAAGAATTATTTTTTTAACTAAGCAGTGTTCAAAACTTAAAATTTCTGCCTTCTGTGTTTAACAGCCATAATAGCTTCATGACATCTAGTAACCTGCCTGCAGGTATCTAGCAATTGTTTGGCCCCGACATTCCCTACTTTTCTTTGTACAAGGTCAGTGACTGGTCAATTGTTAATTCCGGCAGTGCAAGGCTTCTTGCTTGGGATACATGTTGTGACAGATTTGCCATATTGGAATCATCATTACCTCCCAGAATTCCTATTATTCCCAAGGGAGGTTCATCAATAAGAGCAAAGGAGGCTGCTGCAGCTGCAGCACAAGCCGCCGCCGCCTCTGCTGCTTCCATGGCATCTGTTCAAGTGCGGATCCTGCTAGATGATGGAACATCTAACATACTAATGAGGTCTGTTGGGGCACGTAGTGAACCGGTACGACCTTTTCTTAGTTTGTGCCTTTACATTATTTATGGCATTTGTGGTGGCAATGCTTTCTAGGCTCTATTGGAAAATACTTTGAAGTAAAATTATACTAATTAAGAATTCGTCTCTTTCACCTTCTTTGTTGCATTGGTGTGGATGCAAGTATATGTATCAGTACAAAAATGGAAACTTAAAAGAAAAATAGGGCACAGGCATGGCAACTCACACACACGCATGGGATACGCACAGGCAAATTTAGGATTGATTTTGGCCTAGTCTGATGCCCAGCTTGACTTGTTACACACTTATGGGATGCACACAGACAAATCTAGAATTGACTTTGGCCTAGCTCGATGCCCAGCTTGACTTTTGTCATACGATTGGGTCAAGCTAGGCCAGGCTTTGAATAAAAAAAGGAAATAAAAGTGGACCTTCTTTTGATTGTTTTCATATCCAGACTTGGCTAAGTAAATTGGCTAGCATTGCTGGCTTGATCAAGTGAAGCAGCCTAGACCATTGATTTATTTTATAATTGGCTCAATGTGAAGGAGCAGGACCTTATTGGTCAGGCCACAATTTCCATGTGCAGCCCTATTGCTCCCACCCGCAAAGAAATATTATCAAGATCTGAAAGGCAATTAGCCATTAAGAAACTTGCATGAAAGAAGCTAAACCTTAGAAGGCATTTTGTTACTATGAAAGAGTCATGCTCGCCTCTACTACAAGAACAACAAAGCCTTATGGCTATTATGAAAACAGCTGTCTGATTCGTTTCCATATTAAAATGTAATGAACAAATAAGGTTCTATGACACATATTATGATAAATAAAAAAACCAACCTAGGCAGGGACGTTATTGCAGTCTCTGTGCAATTGTAAATGTAATGTCGTCTAAATTTACTTTTCATATGATTCATAGGTGAGAGTATTTTGTATTCACTCTTTGAAGCAAAAGGTTTTCTATAATAGCTTCAGAAGTGTTTACATGTAAAGACAAGGTCTAAGATTTTATGTTTATTAACAAGTCCATGTGTGCTATAAACAGTAAGAAGGGCATGTACTCTTCTATGTAGACGTTATAGCTTACTGTGCGGGCATTGGATGCACCGTAAATACAGGAACTAATAGGTTGAATGTCAAGTCAGCTCTCTGATTCAGGCATCTCTTTTAGGTCATTGGTTTGCATTGAGGGGCTTTGCTCGGTGTTACCTATCAAACATCTAGGAGAGTCAGTCCAGTTGCTGCTACAATTATTTCAACAATTCAAGCCATGGCCTTGTCAGGTTATGGAAGCAGCTGCCTTTCTTCTTTTACTACTTTTGATGATGGATTTTCCTCAAATAGATCTCCTGATGAGGCAACTCCTCAAAACTTCTAGCTGCACAGGTAAAAGTTATAGTGATTATTTATAAAGTACACTGAAGCTTCCTTTTAGGTTCACTTCTTTCATTTCTTCAAGTCAATGATTTTTAGGCTATGTATTATGAAATCAGATATATTTTGCTGGTTGATTTATAGCCTTTCGATTGGGAAGTTTTTTCCTTGGTTGACACACGGATTTTGATGCCAGTACATCATCTTCATATGCCAATAATTAATTATTTTACCTGTATCATGTTATGTTTGTTGGAATTCTATTTGACCTTTAAACTCCTCTTTCACGTTAGGTTTACATGGAGTTGAGAATGCTGTGTATCTTGACTTGTGTATTTCTTTACTCAATATTGGTTTTTCTGATGAGACATTTTCCAGCTTCTTTATATTCTGTTACAACCCAATTCAAAGGGCAGACCTACAAGAGGAGGCAGAAGCAGTTACATGCAAATCAGCTGGATACTTTATAAAAGACTAAAGTTGACTTTGGGGAGTTCCTACCATTTTGGAACAAGAGGTTATTTAATAGGTTATGCTATAGGTATTTAGGATGTCTATTGTCTTAGGTTTGTGGGAGACTGTGTGACCACTTTTCACTTTATATTAGACATAGGATTATGGAAAGGGTATGCATGTTTTGTAAGAGTCTTGTTGTAAGGGAAGGCTGGTCATCAGAGAGCCAGAACCTTATTTGTGGTTGTGAGGTCGTTACCCACAGATTGTAACCTTATTCTCTTCATGAGAGAGAGTTTTCCATTGATATATTGAATTAGCTTATTCATTTTGACGAGTGGCAGTTCTGAAACCTTACAAGTGGTATCAGAGCGCTTAGATTCAAGGGAAACGGCCGACAAAGTTAAAGGGTTGAAAGAGTTAGTGTGAGTTTGTCAAAGAAAGTGAAAGAAATGTCGGAGTTGCTGAAGCAGGTGGCAGAGCTTACGACCACCATGAACGTAATAAAGGAGATGTTGTTGCAAATGGAAGGAGGATCGGGAAAGAAGATGAAAAATGGAGGTGACTTAGGGGAATCTCATACCGAAACAGAGACCAAGAGCAATGCGGGAGAGGAGAAGGAAATAGGAAAGTACATAAAACTGGACCTACCAGTGTTTGACGGTGAAGATCCGCTAGGGTGGATCATCAAGGTGGAGTGTTATTTCCAGGTTAATGGCATTGTATAACTAGAAAAGTTGTAAACAACAGCGTTTTGCCTCAAAAACCAGGCACTGCATTGGTTCTTGTGGAAGGAGTCACGATCATCACTAAGGAGTTGGGCAGAGTTTAAACAAAAAGTTACTCAAATGATTCCACACGACTCAGCTAGGGTGCGAGTACCGAATCTTGTTTGCGATCAAGCAAGAGGCCGGTGTGCTCGAATACGTGTAAGAGTTTGAAAGGGTCTCTTACCCTTTGAAGGATGTATCAGAAGAATGCTTAGTAGGAGCTTTCGTGAACAGGTTAAAAGCTGAGGTGCAAGCAGAGCTGCAAATGACTGATGTGAAGGATATAGAGGACCTCATCGACAAAGCTCTCCGAGCTGATGAGAAGAAGCTACTAATGGGACCCAAAAGGAACTTCAGGACGTCCAAGGCCCAGAGTTGGAGTGGGCCGAAGGGGTATGTAGCCTAACCTCAATACACTCGGGTAGCACAGGTACCCGAGCCCAGCAAATCGCTGCACACGCAAGTGACTAACTCGACGAAGACTGAAACGAAGGTGCCGGAAACAAAGATCGGCAGCTCGTCGATGGGCAATTCCTCGACACGACGACCAAGATGGAGCCGAAGAATTCCCGACGAGGAGATGGCACGACGGAGGGAACTTGGGCTTTGTTACAAATATGGAGAGTGACATACACCCAACCATCCAACCACCGATACAAAGACCAACATTTGCAAGTATTTCTTATCAATATGGAAACACAGGAAATCGAGACCGAGAAAAAACATGATGGCGAAATGACAGAGGACTATTACGACACTGAGGGAGAGTTGATTCACATGAAGTTATCTCTGAATTCCATGGCTGAGTTTGAAAGTAATCACACGATGAAAGTGAAGGGCGAATTAGCGGGAGAGGCAGTGATCATTCTGATCGACTTAGAAGCGACTCATAATTTTCTGGCACAGAAGCTGTTGTGCTGCCGAAGGATCAATGTAGATGAAGTTGCTGAATATACCATCACTGTGGGGGATGGATACACAGTTAGAGGGAAGCAATGATGCAGGGACGTGGTAATGAAAGTGTAGGGGCTAGATGTAGTGCAAACGTTTTACCCTTTTCCACTCAGAGGGGTTGGCGTTGTGTTGGGAATTGAATGGCTCAAAATGCTAGGGGAGGTCCGCCTCAATTGGGAGCAGATGACCATGAATATTGGAAGGAAGCAGAACCGAATTTTCTTGCAAGGAGACCCGTCCTTGACCCAAGCCCCAGCCTCCCTGAAATCGATCATGCAGCCGGTCAAGAAGAAAGGGGAGGGATTTGTTCTGGAGTGCAGGAGTATAGTTAATGAATTAGTGTTTGAAACGCTAGTACCCAATGGAGTAAAATCATTATTAAACAAGTTTCCCACTCTATGTCAAGCCTCAAGGACATTACAGCCCAGACGCATGTGCGATCACACTATTGTCATCAAACCAGGAGAGCAACCACTAAATATTAAACCTTACCGCTACCCCCATGCACAGAAGAAAGAAATTGAAGAGCTCATTAGAGATATGTTGTAGGTGGTGATTATTCAACCCAGTATTAGCCCTTATTCAAGCCCAGTTCTGTTGGTCAAGAAGAAGGACAGAAGTTGAAGGTTTTGTGTGGATTATAGAGCCTTAAACAAAATCATGGTGCCTGACAAATTTCCTATTCCAACCATAGATGAGCTGCTGGATGAGTTAAAATGAGCTACAGTTTTCACCAAGTTAGACTTGAAATTAGGCTACTATCAGATTCGCATCAAAGCCGGAGACGAACACAAGACAGCGTTTAGGACTCATGAAGGGCATTATGAATTTAAGGTGATGCCGTTCGGACTTACTAATGCCCCAGCGACATTTTCGTCCTTGATGAACGAAATATTTTGAGGTTATTTAAGGAAGTTTGTGCTTGTTGTTTTTTATGACATATTAATATATAGCCATGATGAATGCACTCACTTAGAACACCTTGAGAAAGTGTTGACAATATTGCAGGATCATGAGCTGGTGATAAACATTAAAAAATTCATCTTTGTGTAGCCAAGGATTGAGTACCTTGGCCACATCATTTCTGAGGAAGGAGTACATGCATATCCTAAGAAGATTGAGAGTATGGTGACTTGGCCATAGCCCAATAATGTAAGATTGCTACGAGGATTCCTCTGGTTGACCGGCTATTACCGACTGTTTGTCCGGAACTATGGCAAGATTGCTAGCCCTTTGAATGACTTACTCAAGAAAAAGTCATTTGCATGGACCCCGGGGGCCATAAAGGTGTTTAAAGCTCTCAAGACAGCCATGACAACATTATCGGTGCTCTCTATGCCTGATTTTTCAGTTCTATTTGAGCTGGATACTAATGCATCAGGAACAGGAGTAGAGGTGGTACTGATGTAGGAAGGAAAACCTATAGCCTACTTCAGTCAGAAGCTCTCAAATAGAGCCTAATTATGTTTAATCTATGAAAGAGAACTCATGGCCATAGTACTAGCAGTAAAGAAGTGGAGTTATTATTTATGGAGGCAGCGTTTTATCATCCACACTGATCAAAAGGTTGTGAAATTTTTGTTAGGACAGCGAGTAATTGAAGAAAATCAGCAAAAGTGGATGTCGAAATTAATGGGGTTTAATTTCGAAATTGTTTACAAGCCAGGAAAGGAAAATAGGGCAGCGGATACTCTCTCTTACCAAGAAGGAGTGCTGAATTTGATGGGATTTTCTCTATGGCAATATGGTGAGATTGAAGAGTAGGAGAAGGAGGTTCAAGCGGATCCTAAGCTAAGCAAGGTGATGCAGCAGATTCTTACCACCAAATAAGGCGTGGATGGCTATTACTTGATTAAGGGTTGTTTGCATTATAAAGGCAGATTAGTCTTGCTAAAGAATTCTAGTCGGATCCTATTGCTCCTTAGGGAGTATCACAGTTCGCCAGTAGGAAAACACTCCAGCTATCTCAGAACCTATAAGCGGATCACAAACGTGGTGTATTGGGAAGGAATGAAGAGAGATGTGCAGTGGTATATAGCCGACTGTGCAATTTGTTAAAGAAATAAACATAAGGCCCTTTCACCAGCTGGGTTGCTGCAGCCGCTTCCAATTCCGAATGCGATTTGGGAAGACATCTGTATGGACTTCATCACAGGGTTACCGAAGTCACAGCGGTATGATAACATACTAGTCATTGTGGACTGGCTCGCTAAGTATGGACATTTCCTGCCTCTTTCCCACCCATTTTTGGCTAAGGATGTGGTCGTCCTATTTGTAAGGGAAATAGTCAGGTTGCATGGGTTCCAAGAACCATTGTGTCAGACAGGGATAGAGTGTTCGTGAGCCAATTCTAGTGGGAATTATTCAGGCAGGCCGTCACTCATCTTTGCCTAAGCTTAGCTTATCACCTGAAAAGCGACGGGCAAACGAAAGCACTGAACAAAGGATTGGAGACTTACTTGCGATGCTTTACTAGTGAAAAACTAAAACAGTGGGCACAATGGTTACCATGGGCTGAATATTGGCACACTACTTCACACCAAAGTTCAGCCCACATGACACCATTTAAAGCTATGTATGGTCAAGACCCGCCCATGTTCCTTAAATTACAGGACGAGCCATCCCTTGTAGAAGACGTGAATGAGCAGATTCGCTCAAGGAATGTGATCATTGCCACTTTAAAGGAACACTTGTTGAAGGCTCAAGAAGAAATGAAAAGACAAGCTGATAAACACCGTAGAGAATTGCAATTCGAAGTTGGAGACCTTGTCTACATAAGGATTCAGCCCTACCGATTGCGGACACTCACATGACGGATCAATAAGAAATCGAGTCCTCATTTCTACGGACCGTTCAAAATTTTGGAGCGGATAGGAACAATGGCATACAAGCTGGATCTACCACCTACAGCCTGTATGCATCCTGTTTTTCATATTTCCAATTTAAAAAAATTGGTCCAAAAAGGTCAGGTCACTCCCACCATTCCCCCGACGCTATCTGAACAGTTTGAGTTACAGTTGCAACCAGAAACAATTAGCAAGGTTTGGAAGCTCACAGATGGCCAGCTGGAAGTATTGGTCAAATGGAGCGACCTACCGGACTTTGAGAGCACTTGGGAGTTGGCAAACATCATTGCCAACCAATTTCCAGATTTTCACCTTGAGGACAAGGTGAGACTTTTAGGGGAGGGTAATGTTACAATCCAATTCAAAGGGCAGACCTATAAGAGGAGGCAAAAGCAGTTACATGCAAATGGGCCGGATACTTTATAAAAGATTAAAGTTTACTTTGGGGAGTTCCTACCATTTTGGAACAAGATGTCATTTAATAGATTATGCTATAGGAATTTAGGATGTATGTTGTCTTAGGTTTATGGGAGACTGTGTTGATCACTTTTCACTTTATATTAGACGTAGGATTATGGAAAGGGTATGCATGTTTTGTGAGAGTCTTGTTGTAAGGGAAGGCTGGTCATTAAAGAGCCAGAACCTTATTTGTAGCTGTGAGGTCGTTTCCCACATATTATAACCTTATTCTCTTCATGAGAGAGGGTTTTCTATTGATATATTGAATCATCTTATTCATTTTGACGAGTGGCAGTTCTGAAACCTTACATATTCCATGGTGCATTTTTTGTTTATGATTCAGTTGGGAGACTTTCCAGCCTGTGGGTGACCTCCTTCCTCGGCCAAAATAGACTGCTTGGGACCAAACTATTGAGTATTGTGCATTTGCATATCAACATTGCATAGTCCTATCGTGTTTGCGTCCACAATAAAGATACCTGGGAGATGTTGCAATTTCACATGCTACAAGCGTTGTTTGGCTCCGAAGGCAACTATTTATAGCCACACCAACTACTATAAAGTAAGCTGTGTGATCTGTCTTCAGTTTATACCATAATCATATACTATATGAATTTTTTATTGACCCATCCCTTTTTTCATTTGTTTCTGTCAGCTGATTAGAAATGGAATCCACAACTATACATCTTTACTTCTTTGTCAATCTGCTACAAGGCCAAATTTTTTTTATTAGTCATTTATATGTTTTTCTGTGTATCTGTCAATCCCTCTTTATTTGTCATTTTGTATGGTACTGATGTAGGGCAATTGTATCACTTGCTAAGAGATTTTTATTTCCTGGCCTCCCTAATAAATGGGGCTGGAAACCTGTGCTTCCAGGCATTTTTCAAATTTCAAAGTTATGGCAGTGTTATGCATGGAGCATGGATATGTCCATCTAGATTTACTACCTTTGTTTCATGGGCCAAAATGATTACAGTTGATAGTTTTTTAATATCCTTAGTATAACCTTTTTTTTTCAGAGTTGTTTTTGTGGATGCTGGGGTTGTACAAATTGACTTAGAAACTCGGAAGATAAAGGAAGAACAAATAATGAAAGAAGCACAAGCAAGAGCAGTAGCTAAGCACGGAGAGTTAGCACTAATTGTCGTGGATGGTCCCCAAGCTACTCCTGAAGAAAGAATGTCATTGAGGCCACCAATGTTACATGTCGGAATAGCTCTTAGAGTTTATGATCGTTGGAGCGTGCATTTAGGGCATGTTTTGTGGAGATGGAAGGGGTTTTAAGAAGAGGAGGAAAACAAATCCCTCTTGGTGTGTTTGGTAGGATAGAATAGCTCTTCTATTGGAAAGTTCACTTCCATCAAACATAGGAAGGAGTCTTCCATCAAGATGGCTAAGGAAATGCGACTTCTTTAGAAAACCTTAATTTGAAGGACAAAAATAACTCTACTATTTATTGTTTAAGTCTAATTATCTCTTTTTAATGAATGATATTTGTGTCATTTATTTGTTTTTTCAGTTTTTATATTCAAATATTTTTATTTTTCCCATTTATACCAAACATGCAAGTTTGTTGATGTAGTGTCTTCTTTTTCATACTTGAAAATAAAAACTTCTCTTCAATTGCAGGAATCATCTACAGTTTTTCCTCATAGCTTGTTACAGTCCCCGATAAACTACACACACATATTTTGCCCAGATAAACTGCATATTACTTGAATGGCTTTGCCAGTCTATTTAAGAGTTTTCGCCCTGCCTTTGGAAAAAATTTCTTATTTTAAGTGTTGGTTTTAAAAAGTACAATATCTTGGGTACCCTTTTCCTGCCTTATCATCTTATTGATAGTTTATACCTTTTTGCCACATCAGGTGGTGCGATTGGCTTCATTTCAGCATGCTCCTTCAGTGCCACCTTTCATATCGTTGCCAAAACAATCTCGAGTTGATAGTGATGACTCTAGGATGGCTGAAGAAAGAAAGGCCAGTGAAATAGCTGTTGGTGGTGGGGGAGTGTCTGTTGCTGTTACTCGGTTCCCACTGGAGCAGAAACGTCCTGTTGGGCCTCTAGTTGTGGTGGGCGTCAGAGATGGAGTTCTTTAGGTAATTGACAGGTAATTGGATGACCTAGTTCCAACAATTTGCATAATCTATCAAAGGCTGTCAGTATTTGTAGCTAATGATGTTGAGATTCGCATCCAAATAACTGAATTTATGTTGAGTGCTATTTTCCTCCTTTCAATGCATGTACGCATAAATTGGATGCGCATAAATGCACTTTATTTTCTGCATTTGTATTGAATTAGTATACCACATGTTTTTGATGCCTGAAATGTGGTAGGTACATGTGTGCACCTGCTTTGTCCCTAAGTCATCCAGGTATGCCAATGTCTTGTTGCCTACGGCAATGCTGTTAGTGCCATTAAATGGTATTGATATTTTTTCTCGTCTCTCACTCCCTATGGCGAGTAGGCTGGGGAGAGAACACCATGACGATTGTCAACACCCATTTCCATTTTGATAATCGAAGAGTAATAAAGACGAAATTCAACAGGAATACAGAAAAGTATAATTATACTGATAAAAATATTCATTTACAATACCGATATCGTTCGTCGATGAAATACAGAAAATACAGCGGAAACTTAATATTTACAAATTTCTTCAGAATATCCAAAACATAGAATAAATATAACCACTATCTTGTCCTCGCCTCAAGATACGTGCTTCTCACTTTCCGGTGTCTACGTCCTTGCCCTTTAGCCCACTGGTACCCGCTGAAGTGTTTATTTAAAAATAGAGTGAGATTCTGAAGAATCCCCTTAGAGACATGCGATCGACATATAAAATGTGAAAATTAAATATGCAATGCACTATATTAGGCAAAAATGAAAGTTCGATTCGATTCATATAGATTTATCTCAGCCGAGTCACCGACTACAGCAAGGATTTCCGATAATATACCTCAACTGAGTCATCGACCACAGTTAGGATTTTCCAATATACCATTGTTGGGTAGCGAACCACAACTAGGTACTGTGTCTCTAGCACGCAATCATATCACGAAATACAGTAAAAAATACATATAATTATTCACATAGTGTCTGAAAGATGGTAGTCCCTACCTCAAAGTTCGTTAAACCCCTTTTTCAGTGTGCCTCATAAAATATGTCGTTTCCGGTGCCGACTCGGTCCTAAAATATTAAATGTATTAGAAATAGATCATAACCTATCCAAGTATCATTTTAGACTCTTCTATAATGTTTCTTGTGGTTATATTAGTCTATGGTGAAAATTTACCAAAATGCCCCCGAGACCCCAACTCGGCCCCGCTGTACCCGGCCAATGGCAAGTTTTCCTAAAATTTTGACTAAGACTATTTTAACATATTTTCACCCAAGGAATCCATTTCCAGACTCAAAATCACCAAATTCACTGTTAAATTACGAAAATACCCTTGACAGCCCCTATTTAAGGATTTCAGTTGTGTTTTCGTAATTATGCTTTTTCGGCCTCTACCGAAAATTTGTCCAACTGTAACCCCACCTATTTTTGCCCACTGAATCCAATGGAACCATTTATTTCATGAAAATCCAACTCCTACCCCTTGAAACAGTGCTGGCCAAAATTTTAAAGGAAAAATAGAAAAATTTAGTTGTGTTTTAGCTTCCAAAACTTGTACTTTTTCACTCCTAATCCTTTATTAACTTATTTAAACACTTCTTAACCATGATTCAATGGAATTTGGGCAGCATAACCCCTTAGGGTTATAGCTTTTTCAACTTTTCAAATTAACAAATAAACTTGAAAAGTCAAGAAACAACAACAACATCAATACACTAAGAAGTTGAGGTTTTAGAGATTACCTCTTGATTCTCGGTGTTTCTCTCTCTAGAACATCCTCCCTCTCTCTCCTCAACCTTGAAGATTAGCTTGCTAAACCATGATTTCCATGAAGAATAAGAGATTAGAGGATGAACTACGCAAGATAAGAAGCTTAATCACTTGCACAACAAGTTCTTATATTAGATCTTGCTTCCTCTTGCTCTCTAAACCTTCAAAGGACTCACAAACTCTCTCTCTCTCTCTCTCTCTCTCTCTCGCTTCTTGCCTCGGACGAAATGTGCATGAAGGAGGACGGAGAAAATGTTTTATTAACTTGGTCTTCTTGCCTCTTAGCCCTTGATCTCATCAAGGGTTGAAATTGCACCACCTATCATGCACCATTCCTCCTCCCATGCCTCCAACCATACCCTCTTACTTTATGCCATAACCTCTCATCATGACCACCATGCCCATGTCTTTACTTGGTATACACTTCATCTTTGTCATCATTGAGAGGTTCATGTAGCAATTCATCATAACTCTATTCATGTAGCATGTGATCATGAAATTGAGTTTTCCCCCTTTTCTTCATGGCTTGGACAAAATTAGGAAGGAGAGGAGAAGAAAATTTGCTTTTCACTAATTCCACAATTCACATAATTGAATTATGTATAATTCCCCCTAATTTCACAATTCTTGATTTATTCCATCAAGAATAATCCCATTATGCATTTTCCTTGATTAATTGAAATTAGCTCATTGGAATATAATTAATCTTAGGCTAAATTGGCAAAATTTTGATTTTGCTATCACCTTTGTAATTTAATTCATTTCTTGAATTTATTTGCTCATTTCCTTGTGAATATGAATATTTCAAAATTCATAAGATCCAAATTCATGAATATTCACCATTTTATTGTATTACTCAAAATAATTACAATATCTTTTTTGTGAATATAAAATTTGGGGTGTTACAATGATTTAACTCAATTTTTGCTGGGAATGGGTTATGCTACTGAAGCACTTCATTTGCCTGGAATATCTAAAACGTATGATGCATTCTCATAATTGTCAGACCTTATTTTTCTGCATCACGCATTTGCCAAGTGTAATTGTTGTGTTAAAATATCAAAATTTTACTGTCAGTTGAACAAGTATTGAAATCATTATATGAACGCATGGTTAAATACATTGCTTTTATATATGTTCTGCAGGTTGGAGTTTGATCTGGCAATGAAGAGTAATGATTTGAAGAGGGCTCTCCAGGGCCTTCTTACCATGAATAATAGCAGGGGCATAGGACAGGATAACACGGGGCTTGGTTACACAGACATACTTAATCTGACACACAAAAACGAAGATGTAGTTGAGGCTGTTCAGGGCATAGTGAAGTTTGCAAAAGAGTTCTTGGATCTTATCGATGCTGCAGATGCTACTGCACAGAGTGAAACTGCTCGTGAAGCTCTGAAGAGGTTAGCTGCAGCAGTTTCAGTCAAAGGTGCTTTACAAGGTCACGAGTTGAGGGGGCTAGCCTTAAGCCTAGCAAATCATGGGGAGTTAACACGACTAAGTGTAGGCAGTCTGCCCCTATTCTTTTCTGACCCACGTTCTGTTTGGTGGATGATGAAAATAGCAATCAAAGCTGCATGTTATTCGTTAGGTTCATCTCTGTTGTTAAAAAACCTTACTGCCATGCATTGCAGGGCTTGGTAAATAATTTGACAACTCTTGGCTTGGGACGGGAAGCTGCTTTTGCTGCCGCGGTTTTGGGAGACAATGCTCTAATGGAGAAGGCGTGGCAAGATACTGGGATGCTGGCAGAGGCTGTGCTTCATGCTCATGTAAGAGCTGTTTCAGACGCACCAAATTGATCCCCTCATTTTAATGCTTTTTTTATGACCCAATTGCATTGTTATCAGGCACATGGACGCCCAACTTTGAAGAACTTGGTTCAGGCCTGGAACGAAATGCTACAGAGAGAGATGGAGCCTGCTTCGTCGCAGAAGACAGATGCTGCAGCTGCATTCTTTGCCTCTCTTGAGGACCCCAAGCTTACAAGTTTGGCAGATGCTGGGAAGAAACCCCCAATTGAAATCCTACCTCCAGGGATGATGTCTCTTTCTGCACCGATCCCTGTTCAAAAGAAACCAGCTCTTGCTGCTCAGAATCCACAGCAGCCAACTGGCAAGCCATTGGCCTTGGAAGCTCCTCCGACAGCCACCACGGCAGAGCCACCAAGTGCACCGCCTCCACAACCTTCTGAATCCACGCCTGTACCAGTTACTGATTCAGCTCCATCACAGTCCACCCCAGACTCCCAACCAGATTCACAACCAGATTCAGTGGCTGCTCCATCCCAGCCGGAATCTGAGGAAACCGATGTAGATAAAAAAGAAGCTCCTGCCTCTGCATCAGCAAATGATGCTGATCAAACTGCTAGCAGCGAAACTGTTCAATCAGCGTCTACTAGCAGTCCAGCACCAACACCAACGGGGACCATGCCTGCAGAGGCCCCACCGAAACCAGCGGAGCGGCTCAGGATACAAATGTTCCAACTCCTGTATCCGTTGCTGACTTCCTCGCATGATTGATATTCGTCAAAATTGGTACTTCAACGTTTGGTTAATATACCTGTTAAAAGACGGACAATATATTTTCAAGGTTCATGTTCTATTTCGTACTATAAAGATAAGTAATTGAGTTTGTATGTTGTAACAAATCTTACCGAGCTTTAGGTTTTGTTTGGTTGTAGGTTAGGTTAGGTTGGGGGTAAAAAAATGGTGTTTGGTTGGAAGGAGGTTATGTTAGGTGTTGGATGTTTTTTTGTCTTCTAGTGGTAACCTAAACTAGGTTCTAAAACCTCCAAAATTGGGGTTTTTTCTAGGTGAAAGAATATTTATTTTCAATTGTGACTAAATTGTCCATGATAATTTTTTAAAATTCCAACAATGCTTTAACTTCACCTCCTGATTCAACGAACTTTCCAAATAATAATAATTTTATAAATAATTATTTATATGCTTACACGGATAATTATTTTATAAATAATAATTTTATATAAATAATTATTATTAATAAATACATTATAAAAGAAGAAGGAAAATATGTAGAAGGGCATTTTAACCTCCTCTAACCTAACTTAACTTAAATAAACCTCACTTAACCTAACCTTCGTTGAACCAAACAACATTATAACCTCTTCTAATCTAACTTAAATAAATCTCACTTAACTTAACCTTCATTGAACCAAATAAAGCCTAAGAGTTTGCGTTTTTGTATTGTTTTTATTTTATAGAAAGCCTTTTTGTATTTTTTTTTTTAATCGAAAGTCTTTTTGTATTGTCGTGATCCAAGTTTTAGCCTTTAAAGAAATTACATTGTTCTGGCAAGTGAAACTGTCTACAAATTTCAAAGTGAGTATGTGCTCACAATGTTATACTTCTTTATTATTAATGTAAGATATAGTTGATTTTTTTAAAAAGTTAAAGAAACTAAATAAATTATTTTAAAGTATTAATATTTATCTTTTTTATACTAAATTATTTTATCTGATTTATGAACTGATATATAATTAAATTATATATCACATATATTATGATTAACTAACTTATTTAATTTTCTTAATTTTTCCAGAAAAAGTTAACAATGTTTTATATTAAGGGCCGGAAGAGTAATTCATATGCCCGTACACCATTATATTATGGTTTCTTATTATTAATATAATACCCAATTGACTAATTTGGGAAGACTGAAGCTAAATAAATTATTTTAATGTATTTATATTTATTTTTTTCTCTATATTAATTTGATAGCTTATAAAATGTTATATAATCAAATGATACATAATAGAGAAAAATCCCATATAAATATGGTTGGATTAACCAATATTCTAATTTTTGTTGCTAAAATTAACAAATTACATATTAGGTTATGTTTCATAATTAGGGATTTAAAATTTGGGTCGAATTACCCCCATATCCTTCAATTACTAAAAAAACAATATTGAAAACATAACCCTATTATTTACTCTATCAATTAATTCTTTGAAAAGTACTGTGCGACTTTTTTCCAAACATTAATTATGCCCAATATTCTTTTTTTTTTTTACAATATTCGGTTTTATAGGAAAGTAGAAGTATATATAACTAATTGAAAGAGGTGAATTCTTGTGCACAATAATATTTCACAAATATCTTTATATAGGATTTTCCCTTTTTATAAAAAATAATCATGGATTATATATTCAAGATACATATATACAGGATTCAAAATTTAAACTCAAGTCATAAAATTTTGAATAAAAATAAAAATATCGAAAGAAGGTAATAGATCTCCATGTGAATACGTAGATCTACCGTCACAATAGATTTCAATTTATTCTAACACATTATTATATAAAAAACCGAATATTATATTAAAAAAATATTGTGCATAATTTTTTTCATAGTTTGATGTCGTTTTAATAACTAAGAGATATGGAGGTAATTTAACACAAATTTTAAATTCCTAATTATAATACATAGCTTGATATATAATTTGTTAGGTTTAATAACCCAAATTAGAATTTGGGTAATTCATATGTCTTTACATTTGATTTTCCCTATATAATAAGTATTTCAGAGAGATTATGCAACATTCTATAATTAAGTAATCTATTTATCTCCTTTATTTAATCTCCCAAAATTAGTTAATTGTGTCTTGTAATGCCAAACTGTTCATAAATATGTTTAATATAATACTACCTCTGGTCCTAAATATAAGATTCAGTTGAACTGTTTTTAGAGAGATTAAAAAAGTTAAATAAGTTACTTAATTATATTATATATTGTGTATTATTAAATTATATATCAATTTTTATTCTGAAGCTGTGAACATCGACCCTTTCTTTAACCACAATATGTACTGGGTTTATTCTTTATTTTATGTTTTTATAACCCCTCCGTGAAGCATATCAAATAAAAAGTCATCTGAACTAGAAAAGAATAATAAAATTATAAAGCGTTTAGTTTTTTGAAGTTAAAAATATTTTCCCACCAATATAAATTATAGGAAAATCACATACGGTTCGGGAATTTACTGTATCATTCCGTTATAGCAATCATCATTTTAATTATCGCCCCATCAACTTCTTGAAGCTATCCACATTATCAAGTGCATACTAATTTTTGGCTATAATTACCGTTAACTTGTAATGACATGAAGTCACAACGACGCTGGCAGTGTGCATCATCAGATGAAAGAGTAACCAATAAGAAGGGTTATAAAATTGGGAACTCTAGCGTGCCACGAGTTCAAATTATTTTTTAGATTGAAAAAATAAAAACTGACATCTCGATTATCCAATTCCCAACTGATAGTGATAGGAATTGGTCGAATCTAATGAAAAGTTAACCAATATCCTCATTAAAAATATGGTTTGGATTTAAGAATCCTACTACACCGTACCTACGATTGGAATAATATAATAGAAGGAACATGCATGCATATTTAAATAAAAGCAATATCACAAGAAAAGGAATATTTGGCATCTATTTGCGGAAAAGCATTCCCTAAATCAACAGAGTCAATGAGATCCCACGAGCTTGCCTATGCCAGAATCCAGATTTGACCTTTTCTCGAGCCCAAGTTTTGAGTTAGCACACCCCACATAGTAGTGATAATATAATGTGAATTTGAATAAACTTAACTCAACGTTACAGGGGTATGATCATCATTCAAATATTAGCTTTTATGAAATAAATAGGAAACTGATGCGTGACAAATATAAGTCATCAAGAGATACACCTCATCAATAAAAAATAGAAGAGTATTGAATAAACTATTAGAACAAGTAACAACACAACATTGTTCTTTTAATTAATTATTTTATAAACCCATTAAACTTGCTCTCAAACTCAAATGCATTTCAAATACTATATTTTAATCATTTAATCATTCTGTGCACTTACGTTCGTTTTAAAGATTCGGGATAACTCAGCAGGTTTTGAACGGTAATCTTCTTCTTTGAGTCCTTGGGAATTCCTGAGCTAGTTGCAGCTGCAGGAGGATTGGTAGTGGATCCAGAATGAGAATCAGTTGGGCCTGCCATCGATCTCCACGATGAGGATGAAGTTAGGTACCACTCTGATCTTATTTATAAGTTTCTTTTAACTAAATTTCATATACTAAGGAGAAATAGTTAATTTAATAATTATGGGGTAAATTTTCAATCATGCCCTTATTTATGAATGAGTACTTTTCAATTCTTTTTTCTCTGTCTATCTTTAAATTATTTCTTCATTAGTATAATAAATAAAGACAAAATTATCACAATCTCATTTACTAAATTAAAACAAGACTTATAAATAAAATTAATTTTTTTTTATAAAAAATGACTCATACATAATATCAGAAGAATGGTAAGTGTTGGTTGGTACATTGAATGTGTGTGAATAAGTTTCTGAGTCTTCCCCACTGGGCCCACCGGGATTTATTATGTGAATAAAAATATGGGACCATGTCATGGTTAACCATGTTTTTTTAGAAAAAAGGAAAGTTCAATTATATATATGCGTCGTATTTAGTTTACTTTATTACGAATTTGGTTAGGCCTAGGGTAATGACGATGAGGGTTATAATGGTAGTGGACACTGACAGTGAACACAATATGGTGTAAGGGGTCCTGGTAGATAGCCTACACAAAAGCCTAGGTTCTGGTAGCTGCATAGGAACTCAGTGTAATTATCACGAAAACCAACAAGCTTAGAATTGAACAAGAATAACGATGCGATTTGGAGTTTCATCCATATACTCTAATTAACTCATACTCAATAAAAGCATGGTAAATAATATTCGTCTTTTCAATTTGCATTAATATGTTTTTAATATAATAAGTACAGAAAAATTATAATCCTTCCACTCTACAATATAAGATACTTGTAAAAGAAATGCATGGTCCACAGTATAGAACATATACAATTTAATTAATACATTTTTTTCTTATTTTATCCCTGTAATTAATACTCACTTTCCAACTTTACCCATTAATTATATCATCTCTCTCTAAAATAAAAATTCTAATATAATTATAATGATAAATGATGGCTCTTTTCTCTCCTCACAATCATCATTTTTCATGTAAATGCTTTTATTAAATGACTTTATTTCTCATTTGATTAAAAAAAAAAGTGACACTCTCTCTTCTTATAAATGGCTTTCTGGGTTGAATAAACCTCATCAGATTGAAAAGCCATATAGATGTGAAAGAATATAAATTAGGAAAATTTTTTTTTACCATTTTTCAAATACTTTTTTCAATAAGGATAAAAATAAAAAAAAATTTGATATTTTTACATATATTAAATAATTTAACCATCATTTTTTATTTCTCATAAATTAATTAAAATACTTTATATTGTAAGTAAGAGGAGCACCCAAATTGAAGAGTTGGTAGGACTGGCACTCATCAATGCCCTAAGCTAGGCATCCTATCGAGGACAGTGCAGTTCTTAAAACAATCAACCTCCTTTACTGTTCTGATTATTGTGGTCGCTTTTAATTTTTTTGTGTTTGTTTGGAATAACTTATTTTTGGATAATAAGTGTTTATAAATCATGATTTACTGTATATTAGGTAAGTATGTGAGAGAATTTTTATCTCGAATTACGTAATAAGTGTTTATTAACCCCCAATAAGCAATACCAAATACACATTTTGTCTAGCTTATTTACTCAAAAAACGTCAGGTAGTGAACAAAAATCAACCTAGCTTTCAATCTTGTTTACTCAAAAAAAAAAAAAAAAGAACGAAAAAATCAATTAGGGATGGCCTTCAGTTCTTGAAACTGACAATCAACCTCGCTTACTGTTCTCATTGCAAACCGATCAAATTAAATTGTGCAAAGATAAGTATGACTTTTACCCTTGTTAGACTTCTCTAATTGATTTTTTTTTCCCTTGTTGTTTTTAGTGGGGTGTTAGAAGAAATGAGATGCATATCATGAACTTCAAAAATTGTGTTTGGGAACTCAGGGCCTTTGCTAATACAACCTTCATAATTACTTCAGTTCACATTCTCACAAGCATATCTATATTTATACATGTATTGTGAGCCTATCACGAATCTTGAGTACGTAGAGTCAAAACCAAGACTCGCTGGTAACTTGTGAATAAAATGTTGGCGACTTATTAGGGTACAAGTTCAAAAGATAACATATGCATTCCCGGCAGTAAACAGTAATAGAAGCAAGAGGCTATGGTTGTTATACTATTTCTTGTCCTTATTATAAGACATCATCTAATAAGTGTATCTTTTTTATAAGACACTTGCTCGTTTCCAAAAAGTATTAAATATTATTTTCCATACATCCCAATAATTAATAAGGATAGTGGGTGAAAGTGATAATTAATATGATATTAGAATTTAGTGGAATTAGTAGGGTAATATTGAAAATTACTTAAATTTTAGGACAAATTTAATAACTTTAACTGTTTTTATTGATTTGTAAAAATTATTAGTTGGTGTTTTATAATAAGGATAAGAGGGAATAGATTTTAAGTTTAATATAATAGTAATAAAATTATTTTAGAGAAAGTGAATAAAAGGTTGTCTCTGGTGAAGTATAGTGTGCTAAAATATGATTAAATTTAGACACGGGGAATTATAATATGGACCCGCTAAACCAAAACCTAATCCCTAAATAAAGAATATCATTCTGGTCTCTATTATAAGTCCTTTTTTATTAAAAAATTTGGTTTTATTTATAAATTCATTTTCAGTACATAAATGAGCTTATGATAATTTTGCCCCTATTTATTGTACCCATAAAGAAATAATTTAAAGAGAGATAACGAAGAAAAAGTTAAAAAGTACACATTCATAAATGAGGGTATAGTTGGAAATTTACCCTATAATCATTGGGTTAACTATTTTTTCTTGGTATGTGGGATTTAGGTAAAAAGGATTTATAATAGGAACCAAAGTGGTATAGCAGAGACGAGCGAGTGGGCGTAAGATCCAACGAGATTCGCAATCCCATCGTACGCTGCGTGGCTTTGCGTTCCACTCCCAACTTCCAGGCATTAATTTTCAATGCTAGCCGCATATTTATCATGGGTCCCACTTGTATTGTTTCATAGCCTTATTACGAATATTCCTTTTTTTCCTCCCTCTCTCTCTCCACTGCACTTATATCTAGAAATTTGCTACTGCCGGGTGGTCGCTTCGGACACACTTTCTCGCTGGCAATATATCCTTGTACTATAATGAATTCAGTGTCTTCCACCAAATTGCTTTTGTTAAATAATGAAGTTTTCAAATTTTCAATTAAATAATGAGAATAAAAATGACCAGTAATAAGAGATGAATGTTATTGAGTTGTACAGTACTATTCTATAGTAAGCCATTTAAAAAGGAATTAAAAAGACAAAAACAAAAATCTATTGTGCCGTATTGAGTTCACTTTGTCTTGAATTTTGGATTGGCATATTAGCATGGATCACTGTTTTGATTAATTAATGAAATTGGTTCACATATTCAAGAATAGCATCGCCCTAATCAGCGTGATGATGTGCCAGTGCTGCAACCAACTCTGCTCTCTAATTTCAGTCTTACACGCATGCTAGTGTATTATTATATTTTAATTTATCAAGCTAGTTACGAGACTGCTGAGAGGGTTTCTATTATCTGAACCCCATTTTTGTCAAATTTGGATATTCATGAAATGATAATTCCTATTTTTTGTTTAAAATTAAGTGAAAATACTAATGCTGTGCCATATATAAATTTTTCCTTCTATACATAAATTAAATTAACGTAAATTGAAGCAGAAGTAAGTAAAGTCACACGTGTAAAAAGAATAGCTGGGTGTTATTATTTGATATTAAGCCCAGACACAAGGTAATCAAATATTTAGAATGGAGTTTTTCAACAATGCGCGGTTATATATGATGGTCATAAAATTAATTTGTGGATATGATCGACAACAGGGTGAAGTCCAAATACATAGAATAATAGTTGAAAACTGTTTGTCACTTTGTCTGATCCCGGTTTGTCAATTTTCAGGAAGAGTGGAGCCAATTTATATTCCCTCCTGTCTTTAATATTACAAGACCCACTTTATAATTAAATTTTTTCATTAAATTATATCTTATAATAAGGATATAACTGAGGCTCAGGATACAAATGTCCCCACTGCTGTATCCGTTGCCGACTTCCTCGCGTGATTTATATTTGTCAAAATTGGTTACTTCAACGATTGGTTAATATATTCGTTAAAAGACGGACTCTATTTTCAACATTCTCAAACATTTGATTTTATAAAGTTTAAAATATTTTCCCAAATAAAAATCTAAAGAAAAGAATTGAGATATAAATTTAAGGTGAAAAAAAAAAAAATTCAAAGCCAGCACGGTTTACCCATTTCATATCATACGCTAGGGTGGGGACCAGGTTTGAGGACTTGTTGGTTCTTGTTGGGGTCCAATACCCCTTAGTCACTCGTCTCTCGTATTGAGAAGTACTGGGCAAAAATGTATGGCTCGTATCATACACTTTTTTTATAGTTTATGGATATTTTATACATCAATTCTTTGTCTTCCCTACATTCTAATTTCTACAACTCCAACAAAGACAAATTAATTTCCACTTTTAAACTTCTTCTTCTTCTCCCTTTTTTTTTTTTTTTTGCCTCCTCAAAGTTTAGAGTATCTACGTTGTTCATTGTTACCATAATTAAAAACTATTCTTTATTCTTAAACCATGTTTTATTGTGAGTGGAAATTCTTAATAAACAATTTGCTTAAAAATTTGGTTGTTGGTATAATACAATAAGACTATGTATATCTATGGTAGATGAACCCACTTAGTGGTGTAATGCTTGCTGTCGTTACTGGTTAGTATATATATATATACCTCACAAACAAACAAACAAACAAACAAACAAACAAAAGGATTTTAAAATAATCTAAGGATATATGCTCTCTCTTTTGAGCTTTTGTGAGATGAAGTAGGATGTGGCATGAAATCAAGAGTCATGATCAGCCAAATCTAATAACCAATAATTAATAAAATCACAAGCGGGAATATTCATGCAAGTATATTTTTAAAGGGTATGTTCTTTCCCCCATTTGGATCAAATGACGAGGAATGTCTAATATTAAATTATTTTGAACATTCTGCATTTAATTACCTATTTAATTATAGCTCGCATCGTCACATGTATAAGACGTGGATAGTGAGTGTGAAATTAGGATGACTACTAATTAACACGATAATAATTATCAATTATTTATCACCCATAATAGCCATATCCACTTGCGCCCAAGTCTCAGACACTATCTCCTAGGCAACGTCCACCCAGAAAAGGGCCATTTCTAACTCGCCGGCCGATTCGTTCTCGGTCTCCTCGTCGCTGACGGACTCAACCTATTCTTCCTGCTGCTGCTTCATCGGACCTGGTGCTTTCTGATTTTAGGAGGTTCAATTCATTGGAGTTGACTCCTCCAACATTCGACCTCCGACAGTGGTTTATGGGTGGCAGGGTCAATCCCACTTTGCCTCAGCTTCTTCTCGAGGCACGAATTCCACATATTCTTTATTTCATTGTCCGGTCTTCCTGACATCTGTGCTGAAATTTGAGAACACCTGAAAACCAGCCCATCCATCAAATTAAAGCCAAGTTAATTATTAATTAACCCAGAAAATTATGACACAAAACCAAACCGGCCAATTGCAGGAAAGAAAAAAAAGAAAGAGACGGTAGAGAGCAACATGCCTGTTGCCTAAAACTGCGTGAAGCTCAATGATGAGGTTTTCGTCCTCTTCCTGTGAGAAGGTGCCTCTCTTCAAATCAGCCCTTAGGTAGTTGATCCACCTCAGCCTCCAGCTCTTTCAACATCGATCTCTACAACCTTGAAAACCCGCCCATCAAAGCAACTATCGCTTCATCGGCCTACAGATTCGTTCACGGGTTCAACTCAAGTTTTGTGCTATTTCTGCCTATTATTATAATCTGAGAGGTCGGTCGTAGTGAAAACTTGGAATTTCGACAACACGCCGCTTTGTAAAAAAAGTGGCTCGGATGGTTCTAGGCAGAATAAAGTAATCGAGTCCCAGACACTGAAAGGAAGAATAAGAAAACTAAGAACAAGAAGAAACATTCTTGAGCCTCATAAACATTTGAGATGGCTTAGAATGATATAGAAAAATGCACTACCATCGTAACGCACTCACAGACTTTTTTTGTTTTTTGGGCAAAGAAAGATGAGATAGAAGGATGACAGCACCCCATTTTGCTCGTATGTATCAGGCCTATGTACAAGCAGGACGAGCAAAATGAAGGGGATGGAAGAAATGTGTGTATCAGGCCTATGTACAAAAAGAGCAAAAATCTGTGACGCACACCTGTGTAACACTAATAAGAGGAACATGGATCAATCCTCTTTCGAGCTATATATGTCCAAAAGCTGCGGTGAGCTTCTGGATGTCCTTTGTGAAAATTGCAGAAGTTTGTAAAGGGTGATGATGATCTTGGTGCTTGTGACGATGATGAGGCAAAGCATCAAGTACCAAATGTGAGGCCGGCTTTATGTCGTTGCACAAGGATTCAGGAGCTTGATGATTGTGTAGAGCAGCCAGCATTAAGATTGGGTTACTATGAAGGTACTCATCAGCCCACCTTGCCTCTTCTGTGGTCTGACTCCCCATCATATTCATCTGATGAGAAACACTAGTGTTGTTGTGCAATAAGTTGAAGCGGCTGTTTCTACTGCTGTGGTTGGAAGCGGTGGCTTCCCGGTACTGTGATTCATTATTCATGGAGAAGGAACCTGTGGAGATGCCATCAGATGGAACTGGGAGAGAAGGCTTGTAGCAGACAGAATTTGGGAGAAACGAAGAGGTTGAAAGTGGGAAGGCAAATTCAGTAGTATTGACATCAAATGGTCTTGCTTAAGTTTGAGTAGAGAACCAACGAGAAGAATCGTTAGTGGGTGGATTATTGTTGTTGTAGTTGATGTTGTGAAGATGGAAACTGGTCATGAAATCTGAAGTGGTGGTGTAGGTGTCGAGGAACAAGTCTTTTGTGGAACGTACAATCGGAGGAGAAGAAATTAGAGGGGGTGTTAATCTTGGAGGTGGAAGATGAACCTTCCATGTCGTGTGCGTAGGCCTTATTATTAGGGGCAATAATAGTACTTGAACATGGTCTGTTGTGCTCGTAGGAAGAAACTCCATCCGACCTGGGGCTTTCTGATTTCAGGAGGTTCAATTCATTCGAACCAACTCCTCCAACTTTCTCTCCATCTCTGTCCTGATGATCTCCATTATTTTCAACCTCCAATAGTGGTTTATGAGTTACAGGGTCTATCCCTCTTTGCCTTAGCTTCTTCTTCAGGCATGAATTCGACAGATTCTTTATTTCATTGTCTGTTCTTCCGGTTACATGTGCTGCAATTTGAGACCACCTGAAAATTCGACCATCAAAGATTAACCCAGAAAATTATGACACAACCACCCAATTGCAGAAAGGAAAAAAGAAAGAGAAAGTTGCCTAATACTGCGTGAAGCTCAATGATGAGGTTTTCCTCTTCTTGTGAGAATGTGCCTCTCTTCAAATCAGGCCTTAGGTAGTTGATCCACCTCAGCCTACAGCTCTTTCCACATCTCTGCAACCCTGAAAACAACTATCGCTTCATCGGCCTACAGATTCGTTTACGCTCTCTTCGCTCACGGGTTCAACTGCTGCCGCCTACCGAGTCGTTCAAGCTTTCCTCGCCGACGGGTTCGACCCTCTTCTTCTTCTTCTTCTTCTTCTTCTTCTTGTTGTGATTCACTAGAAGCGATAGTTTTCCTTGTGAGAGAGATAGAGCTGAAATTGAAAAAAAGCTCCAGCTTTTGATTTAGGTAGATTTTATTAGCTTGTTTGAGATATTATTTGGGGAGCTTATTATCTAGGTTACTCTTATGCCAGAGGTGTGCCACCCAGCTGCAGGATACAAGGTACGCGCCTGCTGCTTCACAAACGTTATGCTCAGGAGTTACATCATCTGCCTGATTCGGTTCTTGTCTTACTGATTCAAGCTTAGGCTTGCCTTTTGTATTTTATTTGTTAAAAAAATAAATAGAAATAGAAGTACAGAGAAAAGATTGATCAAAATTCAAAACCACGAATTCTTATTCATATTCCACTGGTAATGTTGCAGCAAACAAAGAAAGAAAGAACCCCTTCTTCTCTCTCCTCTTGAAATCACAAAAACTAAAATACTCATATGAAAGAAAGAAAGAACCCCTTCTTCTCTCTCCTCTTGAAATCACAAAAACTAAGATACTCATATAGGTATATATGATAGCAGATAGGTCGAACATAAGTTCAATACAGAAGACATGGGAGCATATGAATCCGTGCGGGGTACTAGTGATTTCTGAATCATTCAAGTTGTGGGAAAGAATACGCCTTGAGTAGTTGGCTGCGTTGGTCCAGTGCTGGAGGTGGCGGAGGTGGAGGACGATGAAGCTGATGACCTGTTTGGCGGTGGCCTTGTTGAAGCAGCAGGGCTAAGCGCATTTTGAGTCTTAATTTCTGAAGAACTTGCAGCTGGGGGAGGATCAGTGGTACTAGAAGCTTTTGGACTGGCCATTGATCACGGCAATGGATGAAGGTTGTGGTGTCTGAAATGTGATACTAGTGCTATGAGTCTGCGCCTGGCCCTCACTGCTCTACGTGCCGTCTATATATAGACAAAAGTCTTTGAGTTGAGTGTGTGAGATACCATTTTTTTAAAAAACGAAAAAAAATCAAAATTATGCCGCATTCGTGAATATGTGAGGGTGGTGGTGGTGACTGACAGTGGACGTAATGGGGTGAGGGTAGTTGCCTAAACCCTAGCTTTTGGTAGTTGGTACTCAGTACAATTATCAAGAAAAACCAAGCAAATTTGGAAATCAGAATGGAATGAGAAAATGCAGCAGTTGTTGGAGTTTCATCCATCTCATTTAATAATTTTCTAATGTTGCATCCCATCAAGGTCGGCGTGCCTCCTTCCTTCCTTCCTTTCTTGTTTTTTTGTCCGGGAGTGCTTGCAATGCACATGGATTTTACTCCAGAGACTTGCCGAATTGAATTGTGCAAAGATAAACTTGACTTTTACCCTTGCAGATAGATCCCAAATAACAAATCTGCGGCCTTGTGAGCTGATCTTAATTAGGCAAGCGGATAAGCATGAATTTTATGGGGAAGTGATACGTATCATTAAAACCGACTTGTTATTGTCTCTGTGAAATTTTAATGTTACGACTCACAACTAGAGTATATATAAGAGGGAAGGAATATATTTGATGAACCAACAACAATCAACGCGGTAGTTGTGCTTTGATTGGTGAGATTGGCTAAGAGAGTCAGGAATGGCATTAATCAAATTTGTTGTTTCTACTGATATACATAAAATATCTGTGCCAGGCTGCGAGTCCTTTTTTTGGCTGATTGAGCCCTATTTACTTCAAGGTGAAGGATTCAAAGGCGAAAACTTGATGGAATCTCTAAAGTATCCGGCTTTGCTAGGGCCATACTCAATTTCAAATTTGTCATTGTGAATTCAATAATGCCGCTCTGCTGCTAACGTGGCTTTCAACTTTCCAGGGGCAACCATCATAATTGTTAATTGGATCACATAAAGCCAAAACTAAAGATTCGCGGGCAACTTGAGAATAGAGGTCCACGTGACTGAGCAACACATCCTTCGTGGGTCCCACTTGACTCATCCCTCACCCTTACTCTTCTCTTTTCGTTCTTCATCATGTCCGATGGTAGTATCGTACTAGAATGCCCAATGATAGTATTTATTCTTTTTAAAAAAAAAAAAAAAAGACCCTGCACCAACCCCCACTGTCCCAATTCCATGATAGTTGATACTACTATCAACCTCACAAAGTCCCAGACATAGCTGCTGTGAACACAGCTGTTGATTTGAATGCGAATAATTGTGAGCTTTTTGGTGAATTGGATAATCTCCCAAAACTGGCGTTGCAACTGCAGGGTTATCTCATCTGAAACTGGCATGCTTTTTTTTTATACATGTCTCTTCTCATTATGGAAGATAATCTTGTTCAAAGGACGAGTGGATATTGTTTAACCGCAAAAAAAATCGCTGCAGAAACTCTTCGTTTGATTTTGTCGTGATGAAGTGCAGGAAATACAAGCATGATACAGCATAAATAGGGACCTAATTTTTCTTCTATTTTTAACATTAGTCTATTTTTTATCTCCTTCATGATTATTAGAGTAAGATCTAACGGGTCATATTTAATAATTTTTTTTATAAAATATTAAATATAAATCGTTACTAGATCATAATCTAATAATCATAAAAAAAATAAATAACAGGATAAGAGGGACACGGAAATAAAAGGAGCGAAGCGCGTTCCAAATAAGGCCGGGGTCAGATTCGTGGTGTGTGCCAGCTAGTTGCACAGGGCAAAGGATAGACTGATGGCAGGGGGCAGACAGGCGATACCAGGATTCCAGGAATCATCATTAGTGATCGACAAGGTTTGAGTCTAAACTTGGGCCCTGCAAGAGCAGGTAGTCAGTCTGTGTCTTCTTAGATCTATAGGATATTTCCTTGTCTTTTTGGTCATGTCGCTTCTTCATTCTCCTCCTATTGTTCGCTCCCCTCTTAAATTCCTCGGGTGTTGACGTTGGACTTGAGGCACGTGGACGCGTTGATACTTACATATACACACCCATTAAATATTGTTTCCGTGTCTTAACTATAAATTCATATTAACTAATTCATAAAAAATTATTATGCCTATATATTAATACCATTTTTATCTTATTAACAAATCTAAATTAAATAACTCTCACATAAGGAGAGTTAGTTAATTTATTAATTATGGGCTAAACTTTCAATTTTACCTTTATATAAGGTTATTTTTAAAAATCAACATGAATAAATTCTTTTTATTTATTACAATTAATAGGGACAAGAAAGTAAAAAACACATTTATTACTCTGAGGTGGGCAGGTGGAGGTGGAGAAGGAGGTGGCGGCGGCGGGCGGCGGGTGGCGGGCGGCGGGCGGCGGGTGGCGGGCGGCAGGTGGCGGTGGAGGAGGAGGAGGTAGTAGCGGTGGCAGTTGTGGCAAGTGAAATAAGATAAATAAAACAAAGACACAAGAAACTCAAAGGTAAATTAGACTTTTTAAACATGCAATGGGATGATAATGAAGATTTATAGAAGGGGAGATATGAATGAGAATTACCAATTTTTTGATAATTACCATTACCATGGTAAACCTTATTACCATGCTAAAGAGCAACCAAACACTTTTATTTTGATAATACAATCGTGATTATCATTGGAAGCATGCGATGTGGTTGAACCAAACGGCCCTAAGTTCTATAAAATAAATCATGCTGCTCTCGAAGATATTTTGATGTGCATTGTTTTTTGTTGGTAGAATGTGTGTTTTCTCTTTTTAAAGAAGAGGATGGCAGTGTAATTTGGACCTCTGTCAGGAGAACAATTTGGCCGAAAATAAATTGGGAAAATCACTGTCAGGTCCCAAGGAAGCAAAATATTGTCAGAAAAGTCCCAAGAAAAACTGAAATATTTGAAAAGTCCCTAGGGACTTTTCTGATATTATTTTCTAAAGTCAAATTACACACATGCCCCTCTTCTATTTCTCTCTCTCTCTCACGTTTTCATCTCACTCTCTCTAACCGTTCCAGATCGCAAATCTCTTCTTAATATTTGCAGATTCAGTTTTTGCAATGGTGGAGGGTGAAGCTTTGAGGTGGTGAAAGATTTGTGGGATGAGAAGTAAGATAGAAGGAAGAAGAAGATGGAAGGAAGGTGGTGGGATTTTTTTGATCTCAAGCTTCCGCCATTTTTAAAGAAGGAAGGGATGAAGGTGATGATGATGATGAATAGTCTAACCTCATTGTGATGTGAAAACGCTGAAATGGGAAAAAATTAAGTTGTTGTTAATTTCCGCAGTAGTAGTTGTTAATATAACTCTAGTAGTTGTTAATACGAAAAATGAGGTTTGGGCGCCATTTTGCTCTGTTTTTGGGAAAGAAAACAGAGGAAGTGGTGTGTTTTAAGTGGTTGGGTGCTATGAAAACGCTGATATGGAAGAAAAATAAGTTGTTGTTAATTCGCACAGTGGATGTTGTTAATTCGCACAGTGGAGGTTGTTAATACGGAAAATGACGTTGGACGCCATGGTGCTCTGTTTTTGGGAGAGGAAACAGAGGAAGTGGTGTGTTTGAGGTGGTGGGGTGCTATGAAAATGATGATATGGAAGAAAAATAAGTTGTTGTTAATTTCCGCAGTAGTAGTTGTTAATATAACTCTAGTAGTTGTTAATACGAAAAATGAGGTTTGGGCGCCATTTTGCTCTGTTTTTGGGAAAGAAAACAGAGGAAGTGGTGTGTTTTAAGTGGTTGGGTGCTATGAAAACGCTGATATGGAAGAAAAATAAGTTGTTGCTAATTCGCACAGTGGAGGTTGTTAATTCGCACAGTGGAGGTTGTTAATACGGAAAATGACGTTGGACGCCATGGTGCTCTGTTTTTGGGAGAGGAAACAGAGGAAGTGGTGTGTTTGAGGTGGTGGGGTGCTATGAAAATGATGATATGGAAGAAAAATAAGTTGTTGTTAATTCGCACAGTGGAGGTTGTTAATATAACAGTGGAGGTTGTTAATACGGAAAATGACGTTGGACGCCATAGTGCTCTGTTTTTGGGAGAGGAAACAGAGGAAGTGGTGTGTTTGAGGTGGTGGGCTGCTATGAAAATGATGATATGGAAGAAAAATAAGTTATTGTTAATTCGCACAGTGGAGGTTGTTAATATAACAGTGGAGGTTGTTAATACGGAAAATGACATTGGACGCCATGGTGCTCTGTTTTTGGGAGAGGAAATAGAGGAAGTGGTGTGTTTGAGGTGGTGGGGTGCTATGAAAATGATGATATGGAAGAAAAATAAGTTGTTGTTAATTCGCACAGTGGAGATTGTTAATATAACAGTGGAGGTTGTTAATACGGAAAATGAGGTTGAGTGTTAGTAGGTCTCTGTTTTTGGGGAATATAACAGAGGAAATGCTCTGTAAATTGCTCAATTGGTCATATTTAACGTAAGGCAATATAGTGTCAGAGAGAAAGTCATTGGAGGTTGTGAAAACAACTCAAAAGGTTGTTAATACACGCTTTATAAGTTGTAAATAGCTTAATTTGTCATACTTAATTTGAGGAATAATAGTGTCAGATAGAAAGGTGTTGGAGGTTGAGAAACAAACCGAACATGTTATTACACACTATACGAGTTGTAAATAGCTCAATTTGTCATACTTAACGTGAGGAAACATAGTGTCAGCAAGAAACGTGTGGGACGTTGTGAAACGAACTCAAAAGGTTGTTAATACATGCTTTATGAGTTGTAAATACACGGTTTATGCATTGTAAAAAGGTGATCTCGGTTTTGTTTCGCTGTGGCATGCTAAAAGCGAACATGGCGTCCACTTCCTCTAGTCACATCTCGGTTTTCCGTATTAACAACCTCCACTGTTATATTAACAACCTCCACTGCACGAATTAACAACAATTTATTTTTCTTCCATATCATCATTTTCATAGCAACCCACCACCTCAAACACACCACTTCCTCTGTTTCCTCTCCCAAAAACAGAGCACCATGGCGTCCAACGTCATTTTCCGTATTAACAACCTCCACTGTTATATTAACAACCTCCACTGTGCGAATTAACAACAACTTATTTTTCTTCCATATCATCATTTTCATAGCACCCCACCACCTCAAACACACCACTTCCTCTGTTTCCTCTCCCAAAAACAGAGCACCATGGCGTCCAACGTCATTTTCCGTATTAACAACCTCCACTGTGCGAATTAACAACAACTTATTTTTCTTCCATATCAGCGTTTTCATAGCACCCAACCACTTAAAACACACCACTTCCTCTGTTTTCTTTCCAAAAAACAGAGCAAAATGGCGCCCAAACCTCATTTTTCGTATTAACAACTACTAGAGTTATATTAACAACTACTACTGCGGAAATTAACAACAACTTAATTTTTTTCCCATTTCAGCGTTTTCACATCACAATGAGGTTGGACTATTCATCATCATCATCACCTTCATCCCTTCCTTCTTTAAAAATGGCGGAAGCTTGAGATCAAAAAAATCCCACCACCTTCCTTCCATCTTCTTCTTCCTTCTATCTTACTTCTCATCCCACAAATCTTTTACCACCTCAAAGCTTCACCCTCCACTATTGCAAAAACTGAATCTGCAAATATTAAGAAGAGATTTGCGATCTGGAACGGTTAGAGAGAGTGAGCTGAAAATGTGAGAGAGAGAGAGAGAGAAATAGAAGAGGGGCATGTGTGTAATTTGACTTTAGAAAATAATATCAGAAAAGTCCCTAGGGACTTTTCTGATATTTCAGTTTTTTTTGGAACTTTTCTGACAATATTTTACTTCCTTGGAACCTGACAGTGATTTTCCCAAATAAATTTTACAGAAGCGCAAGTGGATATCAAATTCGTAAATTACAGATACTGCCTTGTCATTACAAGGCAAATAAAAACATCTTACACTACACATGAATGGGGAACAAAAGTAAATTTTTTACTGTCCGTAGATATTAATTTATTGAAGACAAGTCATATTCAAAACTCCTTGTTTTCTTTCTATTAGACTTTTTTTCCCCCAGAAAGGGAATTGAATATATTAAAAGTGAAACCCCATGAAAAGTCTTCAAGGAAAACATAAATAAAGCAGCCTAAAGACAGCCAAGAGAAACGAACAACAAAACAAGACTTAATCTCGGTTAGTATGGAAACTAAAGCCTTTCTTATACTAGCAATTAAACCTAGGCCCCGTCATGGTCAAAAAAAAAAAAGAAAAGAAAGGACCCAGGCCTCGTGACATTTATTTTAGAAGTCTCACCCTTGAAGACAGTGATTTCTACACTAATTACGTGCACACGTATATATTATATAAAGATTCTGACAAGTTGTATGATTCTTGAGGTTGAAACTTGAAAAGTTTACTTATCAAATTTTGCACACTGTAAAAATTAGAATTTAAAATTTAAAGTGATTTTCATCGACATAACAGCGGATTAATATAAAAAAATAAAAATAAAATTTCTAATGTAATTAAAAAAAAAGTAGGGACAAAAATTAAAATTGCGTTCCTTGAACATAAGATTTGTAATAATTACGGTGTACCTAAAACGAAAGTGATGGGCCATATTCTTAAAATAAAATCCAAATCTTCATTCACAAAAAAAAAAAAAAAAAGGTGTTCAACCTTCAGTTCATCACCCACATCATAGTTTAGATTGTTGGTAATAAATATAAACAGATTATACTTTGTGTCATTTGAAAGCCAAACTAAAAAAATTAGGAACAAAAGCCTTGTACATGTGAATTGTAATTAATAAATAAAGCTTCAAAGTAAATTATTATGCGTATATATTTACTAAAAATATCATGAGGTCTTTCATTAATAAAAAAATTCTGGTAACCGGTAGTTCTAACGATTGGCTACCTTGTGAAATTTTGAATTTCATAGTCTTTAACCAAACTTTATCTTCATGTATTTAGTGTTTTAACTTCTAAGCGTATTTGGACCTATTTTCCCATGTCCACAAAGATGGCTAAGCGCTTCTGGCAATCATTTGACCGTCTCTTACATTCCAACTATTCTAATTATTTTGGGCAAATCCAATCCTTCATGGAGTGTGGAAGTCATCCCTATCTTTCATCTTAAATGAGTTGAACTTCTGCTTAATCATTCTTCCTGATGAATTTCAGCATTACTCGTGACTATTCCTACATGTTGCATGTCATGTAATTTATATTTTAACTGTGGTAATTACAAACCACAAATAACGTTATTTGTTGATTTGAAATTTTATTTTTCAATGACTCTGTATACTATATCAGCTCAGTACTATACTATCCACTATTATTTGCTGTTGCAGCATGGAGTTCCTTTATCGATCTGGTGGGGGTGATGGCCCTCTTGTTGCTTTTGGTGGGTCTGATGGTGTCATTAGAGTTCTCTCAATGATTACTTGGAAGGTTTACTTTTGAACTACTCCCTTTTTTGGCTGGATGTTTATAGTTCTTTGAAGTAGAATTTGTCAGCTACTAGGTATGCTTTTGTCCCTCGCAACTTGTACGAAGATACACTGGAGGTCGCAAAGGATCAATCTCTTGTGTGATGTCCTTCATGGCTGCTTCTGGTGAGGTAAATTTTGAATTCCTGTTGGCTAGCTCATGCTAATTTATCTTAAGTGTTAACTATGTTTTGGTGACAATATTAAATTTATTGCAATTATGCTCTATGCTTTGGCAAAATCAGGCTTTATGAATGGACATTTCATTGGTTAATTTGTCAAAGCTTGATGTTAAAGACTTTAATTAAACTACAGGTGGGCCTTCATTTAGTAGTTTAAATTTTTGGGTTCAGTTGCGATAGAGCTGGTGAATTTACTAAGACATATAGGAGGAAATCAAGGAAGACCAAGAGGGTAGCAGTGAAAAATACTGCTGGTTTAGATGTTTGTCCTTCGGATCCTAGTTGTGCGGGAAAGTAAATGCTGGCCTGGTGATGTTTTGAGGGCTGCCAAAGGGGTATAGCCTGTGTTGGGAGTGGTGAGAGTTACTTTTTGGTGCTTGGATGCCTTTCTGCTGTGTATTGAGGGCTTATGGTATGTATTTTTTAACTGAGTGTGGTGAGGGGAGTACTGGTCTCTTGAATGCCAGAATTACGTGTATGTGCTGTGCTGTGTTCTCTGTATTTGTTGTTCTGGGGAATAGGGTTTTGGCCAGATTCAGTGAAGAATCAGCGGAACACTGATTTGGTTCCTTTTGTTATTTAGCATCAAAACCTCAGCGTTTCCCCTTTCATATACTGCCGCTGTGATTATTTCTGTGTCGTTATTGATTATTTCAGCCGGTCATAGTTTGATCCTTGTTACATCATAAGCCCAAAAGGCCATTTGTATAAGGAGACAAGAAAAAGGTTCTAATAAAACGATTCATGATCCTTCACTTTCATAGAAACTTATAGAAAAATAATTAGGTAGAGGAGATAAAGGAAGAACAGAAGAGAAATGGGGAAAAAGAGTTTTCTAGAACCACACTCTAAATTATAGAAGTAGGATGATCTCCAAGTTATAGTTAATAGCACTTCATTCATAATGTAAAAAAAGTACATAACTGACTCTGCGGGCAATTTCTTATTTTGGGCAAAACCTGTTGACTAGATTTGCAGGTTTTGCTTGCCTTTGTATTTCTATATATTGTTTATATGCTTTGAAGTTTGTGGAGTTTCTTTTTGACTTGTTGTTAAACTTTCATTTTCTTTGCCTTCTGTTCACCGTCAGGGACTTCCGGTTTCGGCTGCCAGTGATGGATTGCTTGTGCTTTGGAGTGCAGACCATTTACAAGATTCACGAAAGCGTAAAGGTAACGTTCTTTACCTCTGGCAAAGGTGCACTTTGTGAATTATTGCTTAGTATGGCTACTCAACGGGAATATTGTTATAATTACTGGCGTGGTTGATATTTTCCTAAAATAGAATCAGTACAAGAATTTTTCTTATGAGAGAAGGAAGATAAATATATAAATGAACGACAAGAAATCCTCTTGAAAGTTGATGTTAATATTGGTATCAGATGCATTACATTATACTTGAATTCGATTTCAAAAATAAAAATGAAAAAGGCCTAGAGCCCTGTTACAAACTTTGTTGCTGCCAAAGTGACATTAAAAACAAATTCAGAGTTTTTCTTTTATCTGCTTCCACCTTATTTATCAGTTCTTTTCTACCCTATCAAACTCTTCTGCACCTTTTTGCTGATTTGATATTTTTATTATGTGAAAATATTAGAGATTACAATGGTCTGGTATAGGTTATTTATCTG
Source organism: Inga laurina (assembly GCA_963855925.1). NCBI lineage: Eukaryota > Viridiplantae > Streptophyta > Magnoliopsida > Fabales > Fabaceae > Inga > Inga laurina. The sequence continues at coordinate 2,504,833 of OY979703.1, read as the reverse complement.
TATTCATTCTGATGTTTTTCCAATTCTCAGGAACTGCGACGTATAAAACCAGTTCCAAAATTGGCTTGCCATACACTACTGCAAAAAGGGGTTTTAACCTCCCAAATTTGGCACTTTTAACGTCCCAAAACGGGGGGACATATATGCTGGGGGCGTAGTAAGTTGAAACAAAAGACGTCCCAAATGATAGGGACGCCCAAAGTCTGACTTTAGGCGTCCCAAATTAAAATTTGGGAGGCCTAAAGTCCCCCCAGGATGGGACTTTAGGCGTCCCAAATTAAGAATTGGGACGCCTAAAGTCCCACGCTGGGGGACTTTAGACCTCCCAATTCTTAATTTGGGACGTCTAAAAGTTAGGTTTTTTTTATACCATAATTTACATTCTGTATTACCCAACGAATTGAAACTGCAGAAACAGAATAGAAGATGGATTCATAAACCACACTATCCGTTACAAACTGGTAAGGACATCCAGCACTACAATCTTTACTATATATACATACAATAACCTTTCATGCAACCTACTACTATATATATCAACAAAAAACAATCAGAAAGTGTCAAAACGCTGTCATCACACAAGTACAAACTGATATAAAATAACAAGTTTACTGCTCTATATGTTGAAGAAGATGTCCAGCCAAAAGATCTCTGATCAAATCAAGGTCTTCACGTAGGTAGGCATCTTCATTATCAAAAATCTGAAAATTAGAAAGTAATAAGCTTTGATGAAATGAATCTCAAGCAAATGAATTAATTAGCATTTCGATTAGAACACCAAAAATATTATCATTTGAGAATGAAAAAAACGATTACCTTTTCAAAATCGCTAGTAATTCCACTTTGAATTATGTTATACATATAAAGTATAACATAATATCCGCATTCAGTGTTGCCAGGTTACCGAGGGCACTTTTAATCAAAGGGATGCAATTGGTTGTTAAAATCAATAAAGGTATGTCTAAAAGGACCGTCAATGAAACAATTATGTAGGATCGAATGTACTTACTATGGGATAAAACCACTTTGGCTTTTTAACAACTGCACCCTCGCGTGACCCACCTAGGATTCTATATGTTTGACAAGCACTATCATGAAAAGCAAAATGAACAGAAATTAGAACCATTCATTTATTTTTGTTGTCAATGAAATACAAACAGAATAACTTACGTGTCGAAGACGGATTTTGTATCTCTGTCTGGCTTTTTACTCAAGGGATCAAACCAATAGACTACGTTGCGACGGGGACATATAACACACAAAGTCCAGTGGAAACTTTAACAACATGTACACATTAAAATGAAGTTAGATGAGTGAGAAGACAATTATTTATTAAACTTCTTAAATTGACAAAATGTAAATACGAACCGTTGGACAATGGGTGCTAGATAACAACGAAGTTTGGTATTTGCCATTTGGTAGCCGACATAGTGAGTCCTATGCGCCACAGTACAAGTATCCCCTGTCGTATTCGCAGGACATAAGAATCCATACCAATTACTTCTTTCCATGTTTGTGCAGAGATCGTGGAAGGTGCTATAATAGAATTAAAATAAGAAATCAATTCTTGAATGTATGAAAACAAAAAACCACTAAATGAATTCTATGGGAAAATTGAAAAAAAAACTTACCGGACTGCAAATTTGACCCAGCCTGCATCTATCTCCTCCAACCTGATAAACTGCTTGAGATCTTTATTGTCAATCGTGTAGGGATACTCCTCTTGGCCCACAATCCCTGGAGGCATCTTCAAGTCAATCTGTTTAATGCGCTTGTAGATCTGTTGCAGCCGTGCTAAGAAGGGCCATTTGCTCGCAGCTTCGTCATCCTTTTAGAACATCAAAAAACAAATTGTTATTAGGATGCCAACAGATTTTCAGTAACAGTAAGGTAATTCCTACCATTGGAGGTGTTGCGTCTGAACCAATAAGATTGCGAGGCCAAAGGATGAAAGATCCTATCGCTTGACCTAACGTGCCAACCTCTGGATCAGGAACAGGGATAGCTGTACCTTCTTCCTCCTTTCTAACACTCGTCACATTCACCCTACGAAAATCCTCCAGAATTTGCTGATTATGGTGGGTGGTAGCACATGTGTGAACGAGAGCATCAGCAACAACATGCAACAGTGGATCATCCAAATAGAGGGTGCAAGGGTCTCCCGACACTGGAGTGGGAGAAGGGTCGCCAAGTGGTCCCGACACTGGAGTGGGAGAAGGGGCGCCAAGTGGTTGCTCCAGAGGGTTCTAACTTCCTCTGGTGCTATTGAAGGCTGGGGATTCCTGAGTTCTATGCTCGTCCCTTGCCCTTTGTGCTTCAAACATCTTTGCCATTTCAAGTTGAAGCTCTGGCAACAGCTCTTGTCGGAGCTTGTCGCGAAGGTTGGCCTCGATCTCTCGTTCGAGCTCCTCTCGAATCTTGGCCACAACGTCCTTACTAGGTCCAGCTTGTGACGAATAACGTGGCTCTCGTCCAAAATACCTCGCGGCACTAACTCCCCGTGTCTCTCCTCGAACACGACCAAGGTCATCTGCCTTCCCAATAGCCGTTGAAAAGATGTCCATCCGTCTACTTGGATTGAATGAACCTTGGCTACTCTGCTCGTCCAGGTCATCCTGTAGCATGCAGTTTATCGTAAATGTATCGAAACCACTCGCAACATGTAAAAAATTAGGTACTTATGGTATAATTACTTACAATCCTCGCAGCAACCTCAGCAACAGTCAGATTTATGTACTTCCCAGCCTTAATCCTCCCTGCTTTCCATTTTTTGTGACGTGGAGGAGGTGCCGGTGGCTGGATAACAACGCTAGGATCAGATTCCGCTGCTTCCTTCATTTTCTGTAACTCTTCTGCCATCATTTGCCGCTCAAGCTTCCGATATCCACCGCGAGACATGAAATGTTGATATTTATTTTCTGCTTGCCTCTGGGCATTTGCTGCACTTAATTTCTATGAATGAAAAACAACAAAAAATGAATCAACGATATAAAGTATATGAAATCAACGATATAAGTAGTTCTATATCATGACAGAAATCTTACCAAAAACTCAGGATCTGCTCGTGATGCCGCAAACAACCTCCAGTCCTCTGGAGATAAATATGTATACTGTGCACATGGATCGTTACCCCTAAGGGCCCCTCGAATGTAATGCTTTGTTAGCTTGTTCTTGAAACCTTTCCATCGTACACGAACCTCATCCATCCAGTGCCTATGCATCTCTGTGGTGTCGGGGACATCGTATGTTTGCTGCAAGGTAAAACATAAGATTATTATATTTGAAACAATAAGAACAAAGCTACAATGCATCAAAACTTACATACCAAAAGTTGCTGCCAAATCATGTCTTTCATTTTTGGGGGAACCAATCTCCAATTATCGTAGGTAATGCGCACTTTGCTTCGAGCCAAAAGCCCTATGTAGCTAATGAAGTGGTCTTCCTCAGGACCAATTGGATTCAGATTGTCATCGAAGTCTATATGCAGCCTCTCCTGTTGATGTTCATGACGTGCAACCAATGCTCCCATCTTTGTACAGCCTCTAACCCTCCTTCTTGCAGGGGGTTCAACTCTAGGCCTTTCGTCATTGCTAGAGCTTTCGTCATCTCTACGCCTCTCGTCATCACTAACGTTGTCCATATTCCTGTTAACACAAAAAGCATCATCAGAAACGTAAGTAAATTGCAATGAAAACACATGTATATAGTAAGCGGGAAGTAAAACAGAAAAAACACAGTTCTCGTTTATAAATTAAGGTCTTACTCTAGATTGTTTCCCATAGTCCTTCACCATGGTCATTTCTTACAGCATATTCGTCATCATCTACCAATTCTACTTCATTTGTTCGAGGTGTAGTTGTTGTGAAAGGTGGTGTGTCATCAAGGTTGAAGGTCGGATCACCATACTTCTGTTTTTTACTTTTAAGGACAATGGACATATTTTTGCTGGCAGGATCGGTGACATAAAACACTTGTTTCGCCTGGCTTGCTAAAATGAAGGGCTCGTCTCTATAGCCAACTCTTCGAAGATCGACTGAGACAAATCCAAATTGTTTATCTATTACCACGGCATTGTTGCTAACCTACTTACATTTAAATAAAGCAACTTTGAACTTGTTGTACGTCATCTCCCATATTTCTTCTATAACTCCATAATAGGCCATAGACGCTAATATGGGGTTTTTGTCTCTCGAACTGGAAAAGTGCATAGATTCAGCTTCTACCATGACCCCACTATTTTGCATGGTACTTTTGTCATCTTGCTCTTTGGTATAGAAGGAATAGCCATTTATATCATAACCGGTCCAAGTAATGACCTGAAACGAAGGCCCCCAAGCTAGCCACTCGATTGTCTCAGACACACCGATCTCGTGCAAAACCTTTTCCTCGAACCACTGCATGAATGTCTTGTTTTGCTCAATAGCAATCTGCATGTCATTCTTCCTTGGATTCTTGTTCTTCAAAGTGTTTCTGTGTTCATTTATGTAAGGTTGAACTTCTTCCATATTATTCAGGATATACAAGTGGGCTTGCAACACCTCTTCACGAGGAACATTCTTCACTTTCAGTCCTCGTGTTCCCTTGCTTCTCCCTTCTTCATGCCGAGATTGTTCCTTCTTCCCTGACATATAATCTTTGCAAAACTCCATAGCCTCCTCAACTACATATCTTTCTACTATTGAGGCTTCTAGTCGATAAGGATTTTTAGAATACCCTTTTAAGATCTTCATGTATCGCTCGAAAGGGTACATCCACCTCAGGTAAACTGGACCGCATAGCCTTACCTCCCTCACCAAATGAACTACCAAATGCACCATTATATCAAAAAATGAAGGTGGAAAGTGCATCTCTAGTTGTGACAAAATAATGTAACCCTCATTTTCTAGTTCATCCAACTTTTCAGTGTCAATGACTTTGTTACAGATAGCATTGAAGAAAACGCACAATCTTGTCACTGTGTTTCGTACTTCATCTTTCATTATGCCTCTAATAGCTACTGGTAATAGTTGTTGCATCAACACATGATAATCATGGGACTTCATTCCCACTAACTTCAAATCGTCCATTGAGACACATCTTCTCACATTCGAGGAATACCCTTGCGGCACTTTCATTTCATGCAAACACCCACACAAACTTCTTTTCTCTGATTTTGATAGTGTATGCGCTGCTGGCTCCATGTATGCCCTCCTACCATCATCTCTTAGTTGTGGATGTAACTGTTCTCTTATTCCCATATCGACAAGGTCTAATCTCGCATTAATCCCATCCTTAGTCTTCCCTGGTATGTGCAAAAGCGTACTGATAAGGCTATCACAAACATTCTTCTCCACATGCATCACATCAATACTGTGTCTCACGTCAAGCGAACGCCAATATGGAAGATCAAAGAAAATGGATCTCTTCTTTCATATGTTCTTCTCACCCGCAACCCTCTGATTCTTACCAAAAGTGACATGGATACGTTCCACTCGACTGTAGACTTCCTCTCCGGTTAGTGACTTTGGAGCCATTCCATGCTCCGGTAAGCCGTTAAACCGCTTTCTTAGCCTACGATACGGGTGGAACCGATACAGAAACCTCCTGTGGCCAAGGTAGACAGTTTTTCTTCCATGCTTTAGTTGTTGGAAGTGTGTGTCTGCTTCACATATTGGGCATGCTTTGTGACCCTTCACGCTGTACCCTGACAAGTTTCCGTACGCAGGGAAGTCGTTTATCGTTGTGAAAATCATTGCACGTAGCTTGAAAGACTCCTTCTTATAAGCATCAAACACATCTACGCCTTCCTCCCACAACTTCTTCAAGTCCTCAATCAAAGGCACCAAATAGACATCAATATCGTTCCCCGGCTGTTTTGGTCCAGAAATCATCATAGATAGCATCATATACTTACGTTTCATACATAGCCAGGGAGACAAGTTGTATATTACAAGGAGAACCGGCCACGCACTATGTGTGCTAGTAAGAGTTCTATACGGATTGATGCCGTCTGTACAAAGCCCAAGCCGTAGGTTTCTCGGCTCGCTGCCAAATTGAGGGAACATTTCATCTATTTTTTGCCATTGTGGAGAGTCAGCTGGGTGCCGAAGATATTTCCCATCAGATATTCTCTCATCAGAGTGCCATCTCAACTTCTTCGCTTTTGTTGCACTCGCAAACAAACGTTTAAAACGAGGTATTATTGGAAGATACCACATAACCTTTAAAGGTTGCCTTTTACTTGTCACATCACCACAACCACCATCCTTTTTCACTTTGTATCGTGCAGTTTTACACTTAGGACACTCACTAAGACCTCCGTACTCATTTCTGTACAGTACGCAGTCATTAGGGCAAGCATGTATCTTTTTATACTCCATACCCATCGTAGGCAGGATTTTCTTGGCCTCATACATACGATTTGGAAGTACATTATCCTCTGGAAACATATCACACAATAGTTCAAGCAGCAATGTGAAACTACTATCGGTCCACCCACAAGTTGCCTTTAAGTTAACCAAATGTAATGTTCCCGTCAGCCGCGTGTACTTACTCCCACTGTACAATGGTGTCTCCGCATCACTCCGCAGGCTGTCATACTCCTGCGACTGCACAAAGGATTCTGCCTCAACATCGTTAATCATTTTCTCCATTCTATCTTCACCTACAATATCCACATCTTCCTTCTTGTGCGACGGACAATCTGTTACTTCCTCACCATGCCATATCCACCTTGTGTATCGCAGATTTATTCCATCACAAAGTAGGTGATCCTTTATGACATTAACATCCCGTCGACTCTCATTCAAACAATTGACACAAGGACAAAAATACTTCCCATTTTTTGCAGGAGCATTCTTTTTAGCGAATTCAATAAATTCTTCCACCCCTTTCTCATATTCTTCACTAGTTCTCAAAGTATTCATCCAACTATGATCCATTTTGTTACCACCTAAGGCATTCCCAATAACATTCACACGTTTAGTACAATTGTCAACGACATATGATGGGATTGCCTAATTAAGTTATCAACCCAATAACATTCATAATTCGTTTGGAATACAAGAATTTCTTTAATTTAAACAAATCATATTTTATTTTATTATATATACTAATTAATGGTAATATACACAAGTAAATTTATATTTAAACAAGAAAATAGACCATTGCACTGGAGTTCCCGAATACATGCAATTTAAGCAATATAAACACACCAAACACACCAGGCTATAATCTCAACCATCTCAATATAAGCAATATATAAGCAATATATAAGAAGAAAATAAACTAACCTTATCAGGGGGCGCCCACTAGTATGTTGGAGAGGTACAGAAGACGTTGGAGATCAGAGGTGTATGCACTGTGGGGAGGTGGAGAAAGCAATCAACCACGGTGGTGTGCACGACAATGGAAGGAAGGAGGTGGAGGAGAGCAAAAATCTACACACTGTTTAAAAATAGATATAAAAATATTTAAAAAATATGTTTACAAGTATCATATTAAAAATATAGGGTTAAGGTGCAATTTTAGTAATAAAGTTTTTTGCTATGAGCTTATGGTACAATTAAGTTTTGAAGGTGTGAAAGTAGACACAATATTTTAAAAAAGGAGCAATTTTAGCAATTATGTCTCTTTTTTTATGTGGGACCCACTTGTTCTCCCTTAAACTTTATAACGGACGTTTGAATCATTTTAATGGAATTGCTAAAATTTCTTTATTTTTAAAAGATTGTTTTTACTTTTACATCATTCAAAACTTAGTTATATCAGATGTCATAGTGAAAACTTTCTTGCTAAAATTACGTACACCTTAACTTTAAAACAAAATAAAAATATAGAATAAAAATTAACAAATTATATTGTTCAATTTATCCCTTTTTTTTATTAAATTCCTAACTCATTAGTTTCTTTGTATATGAGTTTAAACATTAAAAAATTGAATAAAATACGTTAATTACCACCTTCCGTTTTACATAAATTATAATAACCTTCTCTCTATTTTAAAAATGTACTATATAAATCTTAATTGAAATTAAAATATATATGTTAAGCAAACCTTCCTCATATATTTGATGTTCAATTTTCATCTATCCAACCAAAAGTTAGTTTTTCTTTTATTTTTATTGATAAGTAACAATTTTCATTAAAGAAGTAAAATGATAGTCAATCTACAATCGTAAAAGAGCATTATTGCATTGCAGTGAGTTAATAACCTATTACCATATCAAATTAAATTCATGTAAAAAACACTTCAAAATTTAACTAATACGAAAATTTAAAGAAAGAATAGCTTAGATGCACAATACCTTTTGAATGTTTGCATCCCTTCTGTGTTCTCAACTGCATCAACTCTTGTCTTCAAGTGACCTTTCATGCTTTGGAGATCTTCCCATTGGACGGAGGAGGACGGAGGAGGGAGGAGGAGGCAGGAGTTGCAGTGAAGAAACAAAGAGAGCAATTAGTGCCGACGGTGGGTGGGGGAGGTTGAAGAAGGGAGGAGGGAGGAGGAGGGAGAAGTTGAGGTGAATAAACAAAGAGAGCAAGTGCCGACGGTGGGTGGGGGAGGTTGAAGAAGGGAGGAGGGAGGAGTTGAAGTGAAGAAGAAAACAAAGAGAGAGTGAGCCGATGGTGGGTGAGGTTGAAGAAAAGTAAAGTAAAAATGAGAAGACATGTGAGGAGAGGATGAGAAGACGCATGTCAGACAATTGTCTGACATGCAGGGACGCCACCTTTAGGCGTCCCAAATGGCATTTGGGACGCCTAAAGTCTGGGTTTAGGCGTCCCAAAATTATTTTGGGACGCCTAATCCCATCTCCAGGCGCCAAAAAAATTTACTAAATTTATAATTCGCGCCTATAAGCACTTTAGACGTCCCAAATTCAAATTTGGGACGCCTAAAGGTTCCCTTGCATATATATAATTACGAAAATGCCACCGCCTCCCTTTTTAACCACCAAATTTTCAATTTGGGACGTCCTTGGGGGTGGTTAAATCTCAATTCTGTAGTAGTGATAGTGTGGCATCTTGGTGCCATCCTCGAGCTCCAAACCTTGATATTCTTACCTGTGTAAAGGACTCTCATATATGGTATGTGTCATTCTCTCATGACTGGATGTAAGTTTCCACGTTGTTACTTAGTTGTCTCATCACAAAATAACTCCTGTAGTTTGTTGGCTGGATTTAAGTTTCCTAATAGTTACTTAATTTTGTCATCACAAAATAAGTCCTGTAGTTAGTTAGGTTGTTACTTGTTAGATAGCCTATGTGAGGATTGATTGGTTGTAGCTCAATAATTTCAATTTTGTATTTGAAGAAATTGTTTTTTGGAATATTGTCAGGGCAATTGAGCATCCTATTTATTCTGCTATCACAAGACCGCTGTGTGAATTGACCTCAGTTATTCCTCCTCAAGCTCTTGCATCTAATAAGAAGCTCAGGGTATGTGACCGTGGTTTAGAATTTCTTGTTACCAGCTATCTTTTCTGTCATGTCTTTTTGCGTGCATATAACTTCTTGATAATGCTTTTCTATCATAAGTCGTGAGAATATAGTTCAATGCATCTAAATACTTGTGATGATTTTATGAGAGGTGAGGGTCAATCAAAATTAAGAGTAACAAAGTTTGTTGAGACATTTTGTCCAATCCTTCTGTAGAAAATATTTGCCATAGAATATGGCATTATTATCAAGATCAAAGCAACACATTGTTTTCTGTGTATCCCGATATTTCTAGTTAGGATATATCAGGGAACATTTTTTGGGCAGATACCAAACTTATTCATAGGTTCTTCGGTATTGCATCCTGTCTATACTTTCTTTCACAGCTTGCTATGTAAGTGAAGGTTAAGTTTCCCGGAAGCATACAGAAAGTTAGCTGAAACTTGTTGCATATGTTCAGTGGCATATGAAATGTGTCCTTTCCTATGCTGGTCTATTGTATGGTTGCACATGCTTTGCAGCCACATCTTGTTGCTAATGGAACCAACATTGGTGTAATAGTATGTGAGTTTGATCCTAGATCTCTTCCAGCTGTGGCACCCCTGCCAACACCAGTAGACAGCCGAGAGCGTGCTGCTGTATATGTAGTTGAAAGGGAGCTCAAACTACTAAATTTTCAGCTAAACAATTCAGCAAATCCATCTCTTGGAAATAATAGCTCCCTGTCAAAAACAGGAAGATCCAGCGGTGATTTTGTGGAACCATTACTTATTAAGCAGGGGAGGAAACAAATCAATACACCTATTCCACATGATTCGTATTCTGTTCTTTCTATGAGCAGTTCAGGAAAGTAAGTTGCGTGACATTTGCCTGAGCATTGTTGATGTTAATTCTTGTTTTATTTCTTGAGTGGCAACTCTGTCTCTCTAAAGGAACTAATTTTCATAATAATTTGTAAGAATTATTTTTTTAACTAAGCAGTGTTCAAAACTTAAAATTTCTGCCTTCTGTGTTTAACAGCCATAATAGCTTCATGACATCTAGTAACTTGCCTGCAGGTATCTAGCAATTGTTTGGCCCGACATTCCCTACTTTTCTGTGTACAAGGTCAGTGACTGGTCAATTGTTGATTCCGGCAGTGCAAGGCTTCTTCCTTGGGATACATGTCGTGACAGATTTGCCATATTGGAATCATCATTACCTCCCAGAATTCCTATTATACCCAAGGGAGGTTCATCAAGAAGAGCAAAGGAGGCTGCTGCAGCTGCAACCCAAGCCACCGCCTCTGCTGCTTCCATGGCATGCTAGGAGTGGGAAAACGGGCTGGCCCGCGAGTTGCGGGCTGTAGCGGGGAGGGCTGAACCAGCCCGCCCCCTTCGCGGGCTGGCTTTCCCGTTTAAGCGGGCTGGCGGGCCAGCCCGCCAATTTTTTTTTTTTAATTCTTAATATTTTCTTTTTCACCCGCTCATATCACACTTCTTTTCTTTTATACATTTATGTTAAGAAATCAATTTCATTCTTACTTTCCTTTTTTTTTTATCTATTTACATCACAAAACTATATAAATACATCTCTTTTTAATTTAATAATAGTATAATAAATAAATATAATATGAAAATAAGTGTCAAATAAAAAGTATGAGGAATTAATTAAACACATCATCAAAGGAAAATGAGATAAGGGACCAAGGATATTTGAGAAAAAAAATTAAAAAAAATAAAAATAAATCAAGCGGGCCAGCCCACGGGCTAAACTGGCTCAGCCCGTTTTTAAAATGGCGGCCCGAACCCGTTTAAAAATTGGCATATGTTCAAGTGTGGATCCTGCTAGATGATGGAACATCTAACATACTAATGAGGTCTGTTAGGGCACGTAGTGAACCGGTACAACCTTTACGACCTTTTCTTAGTTTGTGCCTTTACATTATTTATGGCATTTGTGGTGGCAATGCTTTCTAGGCTCTAATGGAAAAACCTTTGGAAAATACTTTGAAGTAAAATTATACTAATTAAGAATTCGTTTCTTTCACCTTCTTTGTTGCATTGGTGTGGATGCAAGTATATGTATCAGTACAAAAATGGAAACTTAAAAGAAAAATAGGGCACAGGCATGGCAACTCACACACACGCATGGGATGCGCACAGGAAAATTTAGGATTGATTTTGGCCTAGTCTGATGCCCAGCTTGACTTGTTACCCACTTATGGGATGCACACAGACAAATCTAGAATTGACTTTGGCCTAGCTCGATGCCCAGCTTGACTTTGTCATACGATTGGGTTAAACTAGGCCAGGCTTTGAATAAAAAAGGAAATAAAAGTGGACCTTCTTTTGATAGTTTTCATTTCCAGACTTGGCTAAGTAAATTGGCTAGCATTGCTGGCTTGATCAAGTGAAGCAGCCCAGACCATTGATTTATTTTATAATTGGCTCAATGTGACTGAGCAGGACCTTAATGGTCAGGCCACAATTTCCATGTGCAACCCTGTTGCTCCCACCCGCAAGAAAATTATCAAAGATCTGAAGGCAATTAGCTATTAAGAAACTTGCATGAAAGAAGATAAACCTTGGAAGGCATTTTGTTGCTATGAAAGAGTCATGCTTGCCTCCACTACAACAAAAACAAAACCCTATCGCACTATGTGGGGTTGGCTATAAAGATCACGCGACACCATTATGCTTTATCAACAACCCATGCTTGCCTCCACTGTCTATAAAAAATGAAACTCGCCAGTCCCCATCCAATATATCATGCTCAAAGTCCCAAACTGAAGTCACCAGACGAAGCCCTCACATTTAGTCATACCAGTGATTTAGAGCTTGCATTGCATTTGTCCTTGTTGATGGCTACTATGAACACAGCTGTCTGATTCGTTTCCATATTAAAATATGATGAACAAATAAGAAGGTTCTATGGCACATATTATGATAAATAAAAAACCCAACCTGGGCAGGGACGTTATTGCAGTCTCTGTGCAATTGTAAATGTAATGTCGTCTAAATTTTCTTTTCATATGATTCATAGTTGAGAGTATTTTGTATTCACTCTTTGAAGCAAAAGTTTTCTATAATAGCTTCAGAAATGCTGAAATGTAAAGACAAGGTCTAAGATTTTGTAGAAGCACCGAAAGTCAAGATCACCGAAACTCAAGAGAAAGTCAAGATCCGTAATTATAGGTAGTAATTAGTCTTGATTGTACAGTATTGTGTTGGAGCGTATTCCAATATTTTATTCTATCCTATGTGTATATATATGCGTATGTAATCTATAAAAAAAATAACATCTTCCAATATCTTCCAATTCTCTTCATGGTATCAGAGAAATAGGAGAGAATAGGAATTAGAATTCATACCAGAATTCTTCAAGAAGCCCTCTGATTAATTAGAATTAGCATCGGTATTTTAACAATTCTGATTCACTCCCTCTGAGTTCTCCACTTCGTCAGAACCAGTATCGGCACTCTCTAATCTTCCAAGGTCGTCTGAGTTGGTGGCATCGACGTCATCAACAACGATTCCCATTTCTGCCAAAACCATTATCGGCACTGGCTTCAGCGGTGTCGATACTCATATCTCGTCGCCACCAGTGAACTACGCCAGGCAAATCGCTCACTCCGGCCCACCGTGGAAGAGAGGCATCTTGGGACAGAAATCGAACGAAGAAGAAAGAGAAAGGAGGGACAACGGAAAATCAAACACCACTGTCATCTTCTTCATCAACAATTACCACCACCGCTGCTTCCATTTCCAGTGAGAACTTGCAAGCTCAAACCGGATCGAAGCTGAACCAGAGGAGACCAACATCGTCGTCCAGAAGCTTGAACGCAAAGAACGACTCAGGCGAGGGACTATCACAACTCAATTTCGGACTTGAAGCTTGGGGAGATTAGTTTCGGACCTTGGACAGGGAGAGCGCGTCACAGACAAGAGGCTGCGAATCAACTCACGACCACCACTCAATTATTCAACACATTGGGACTAAATTGTCATTTTCAAAATTCGCAGGACCAACCTGTCATTTTGAAAATTTGGAGCACCAAACTGTCATTTTGAAAATTTGGAGGACTAAATTGGTATTTCTGAAATTCAAAGGACCAATCTGTCATTTCTGAAAATTTGAGCTGGTGAGATTGTTCTATTCAAATCTAGCAGTATGTCATTTAAAGAATCGTCCTCTGTTTCACGATCTAGTTCTCATGACATATCTACTGTCCGATCCACAGAACAAAGAGGTTCTAAAGGATGTCCATTCTATAATCATTGTAAGAAATATGGGCACACAAAGGACACTTGTTGGAACCTCCATGGTAAACCTATTGACTGGAAGCCGAAAGACAGAGGCTACGTGACTCAAACTTCCAAAGAAATCCCAAAGTGACCAACTACACAAAATCATGGAAATGCTAGTCACACTACATGCTACAACAAAGCCTACTACCATTGTAGTCATTAGAGGTAATTTCTTTCAAGCCTTGGCTATGATAAAAGAATTATGTACAGGGAACTATTGGATTGTTGACTCAGGTACCTCGGATCATATGACTGACAATAAGGCTCTTTTCTCATCCTATACTCCCATTAGGGGTGGAAACAGGCCAGGCCAGGCCAGGCTTTTGCCTTAACAGGCCTGGCCTGTTAAGGCATAAACTGGCCTGAGCCTGGCCTGTGGCCTGTTGGAGGCCAAATTTTAGGCCTGAGCCTGGCCTGAAGCCTGTTAAGGAGGCCTGATTTTTTGAAATTTTTTAAGCAAACCAACAGGCCTACAGGCCACACTATAAAACAGGCCAACAGGCCACAGGCCGAAAACAGGCCTCCTTAACAGGCCTCCTTAAACAGGCCGAAAACAGGCCGAAATTTACATAAAATACTATCAATGATTCAAAATACATCAAAACACAAGAGAATTAAAGTCTATCATAAAATCAAGGAACGATTAAACAAGATCATTGCAACATCAAAGCAAAACTAACATTCTTGTTAGCACAATCTCGCAAGAATTTCAATCTAACCAAATAATTGGAATGTGAAGGGATAAATCATGAAAAGGATTAGACATTTATAATGAGATAACATTATAATTTATAAACCACATTTATATCGTTCCACACATCTAGAGATGCAACTACTTTCGCCTCCACTTAAGCTCGACCCTGGTTTTGTGATGCACTTCTCAAAACACTTGCCCCTCACTGTCTGCAAAATCAGTAACAATTGCAAGATCAATATCAGTTAAGCAAACCATATTTGAACAAAATTGTTGCCCATAGCTTTACTCAATTATCAACTAACATTTTTAGGACCTTCTTATAAATTGCACTAACATTTATATCATTGATTAAATTATTCATATTGCTTATTTATATATAATTAATAAAACGATGGAGTCTTTTTTTCCCCCAACAAAACGAGTCTTCTTTATTAAAATAATAATAATAATAAGAAGAAGAAGAAACTAATTTTTTTGTTATATAATATAAGAAACTGATTAATGAAAGGGTCTACATAAAATATTTTATTATATGATATAAAATATATATATATATATAATTAAAGTGGACCACAGAACTGAAGCATGCATATTACTCCATAGTTGTCCTCAGACTACTAATCATCAAACATCTCAAGCATGCACATTAAAGCTGACCCCTAAAGTTACCTACTTTGCCACCAGTTATATATAGTTATACATACATACATATATATAGACACACAGACAGACATTATTTATATTCGTTGAATTAATTCGTTAATTCATCAACCAGAATTCTGAAATGCAACAATATAAATATGAACCATATATATGTTTTGCAGACAGCACATAAGTGGCATAAGTGGACCTTCTCACATTGACATCAAATCTTCAATATAATCTCTCCTTCTCCTTCAAAAACCTTGAAAGAAAGTAATCAAATATATAGTATTAGAGCATAACAATTTTACATGTAATATGCATACGAAATGATATTATTTTAACAATGCAAGATTTATACCTTTTGTTTCTTCTTTAAACCGTATTTGTTGCGAAGCCAATCCCCACCACAAATAAGTGCTTCAATTGATTCTTCATTCAATTTAGAACGATATTCATCAATAACTCTACCTCCAGCACTGAATGTGGACTCTGATGCCACGGTTGAGATTGGGATAGCTAGTATGTCAGCAGCCATCTTAGATAAAATCTTATACTTCAGACTATTATTTTTCCACCATTCTAGGGCACTAAAGGAGTTAGAATTTCCATCAGGAATATAAACACCCTCCTCAAGATAAGCTTCCAATTCTGATTTCATAGGGGGAATTGCTTGCTTTTCACGAACAATATTCATGATTTGATCAAATCCAGTAATTATAGAAGAACTAGGCACATGGGGAGAAGAGTTGTTGCCAACATTATCACTTTCATTACTTGTCTCTCCCTTATACACGGCAACATAAGCATCATACATTGAGTTTAATGCTTTCACCACTTTATCTATATTCTCAGAAGCAACATAATCAGGCTTGTAAATCAAAGGAAAGCAATAATTAATGACATATAATTTGCACCTGGGATCCAAAATACTTGCAAGAGCCATCACCAAATTGCATTCCCCCCAATATTTGTCAAACTTCTCTTTCATTGCGATTGCCATTTCTACTATAAAGAAATCATCATCCTCTAAGGCATTGTCAATTACTTGTTTAACTCTCCAAACCTCAGGAAGGTACAAATTTGCAGTAGGATACTCACTGCCTGATATGACATGAGTGGCTAGATTGAAAACTTCTAAAAGTTTGCAAATCTTCTCAACCTTCTTCCAATCATCTTCAGATGGTGCATAGTTATAATGTGGTTCTCTTTCCTTATATTCAGGAAAGACAGCCTTGAACTTCAAAGCAGTAGATAACATCCTATATGTAGAATTCCACCTTGTTGGACAATCAAGAATGAGCTTCCTTTCCTTCAAACGTTTCTGCTCAACAATGTCACAAAATGCTTTTAGCCTCGAATCATTGTAATTGATATATTTCACACTCTCACGAACATTATTTATGATGTCCTTAATTCTACCAAGGCTATCTTGTACCAACAAGTTCAATATATGCGCACAACATCTAATGTAAAACAAGTTACCCCCCAAAGGCAATGAAGTACTAAGTGATAAGGTGTCTCTAAGAGCCCTTAAACAAGAATCATTATACGAAGCATTGTCAACTGACACAGAAAACACTTTGTTTTCAATTCCCCAGGCCCTCAAACACTTGAAAATAGCATCAGCGACATCAATTCCTCGTCTAGGAGCAGGAACTTTGACAAAACTCAAAACCCTCTTTTGAAGATTCCACCCCGCATCAATGAAATGCCCAGTGATAACCATGTATTCAGTCACTTGATGACTTGATTTCCACATGTCTGTAGTTAAACTAATCTTGCTCACACCTTGTAATAAGGCTTTCAACTTTTTCTTCTCTGCTTCATAAATAGCCAAACAATCACTTCTGGCTGTCTTTCGAGAAAATTTTTGAAATTCCGAATTAGCATATTGAAATCCCCACATCCATACTTCATCCTCAACAATGCTAAATGGATGCTCATGCACCATGATTGCAGTAGCAACTATTTCCCTCATCTTCTCATTAGAATATCTGGTACCCGATGCTAGAAATGGATTAATGCATAAATTTGAAGGTTGAAACGGAATAGTGGATTGCTTATTTTGGGCAGCAAAGTGTATCTTCCTTGAATCACAAGATTTGACATGTCTCCATAGATGGGAAGTGCTAGCTCCCTTGCCTGAATATGAGAACAGACTTTTGCAATACTTGCATTTAGCTTTAAGCCCATCATTAGTTTCAACTTGATCAAAATCATCCCAAATAGGTGAGGTTTTTCTCCTCTTCTTCTTAATGATATCATCATCACCATCATTTTTCTCATTGGTTTGTTCACTAGCTTGTTGACTAGTTTGTTGACTAGAATCTGTTGGTGCTTGTTGCTGGACCACAATAGCATTAGGAGGAACTGAACTAGACGACATTGTTTCACTCTCAAACGGAGATGACATTAACTACAACTGAATCAGAACAACATTCTTTAGTATTTAAAATAAGTAAACCAAGATATATTTCACAACTGAATCAGACCCACTAAAGGGGGGAGAGATTCTAAATAATGTGAAGTCATGGAGGGGTGGAGATCACATGCAGATGTAGAATATATATAAACTTTAAGTTGAACTGAGAAAAAGAGAGTGCGGAGAGAGAATTAGATAAAAGTTAATATATATTGAAGACAGAAGGAGTATTTAATTAACTGGATTCAATGCTATGTATGGGTAAAGTGTACACGTCTAAGTAGTTTAAACTACCGATACAAGGTAACAAGTCGTCTATGAAAGATTGTAAACTGAGAAAGATGGTTCCTTTGCTGTCCCCCTAATGGGATTCCTATGCCCCACGGATATATAATTTGCTCGCACTAACTCATACATCATTATTACATAAAATTTTTTTCAAATATTTGAATGTCAACTCATCCATATATAATATATATGATTTGTAGTTCAAGAAATCATGAATGTAAACTAAACTCCGATGACAACAACAAATAAACATTATTATATTACTGAACGATTTTCATAGATCACTCCGGTTAAGTTGAGCCTCTGAAGTTGGTTTAGTCTTTTATTACACTCCAGGGTTGTCCAAGACTATAAGAACAACGTAACCCAACATATGAAGAACCAAATTATGAACCAGAAACAGAGGAGTAAAGAATAGTGAATATACTAACAAGGCTAGCGCTTGGGTGGCAAAAGCACTAAGAACAGGACAATTATGAACCAGAATGAACCAGAAACAGAAAGAACCAGAAACAGAATGAACCAGAAACAGAAATTAAACAAGAACAGAAACAATAAACCAGAAACAGAAAATCATGAATAGGGCAATTATGAACCAAAAACAGAATAAACCTTTCTTTAAGACCTTCCTCCTGACCGAAAATTATGAACCAGAAACAGAAATTAAACAAGAACAGGACAATGACGAAAATCATGACAATGAACCAGAAACAGAAAATCAGAAACTGAACCAGATAGCCAACCAGAACAGTGAAGAATCCGAAAATAAACCAGAACTAGAATCCGAAAATGAAGAACCAGAAAAACCAGAAACAGAATGAGTGATCTGTGCCAGAACGAACCAGAAACGGTCGTGCGCCTGTGCCGCTGTTCGAGCTACAATGATGGAAAGACGAGATCTGCGATGCCAGAGACGAGATCTGCGATTCTGGAAAGTGGAGCTGAGGATTGAGATTTTAGGGGGAGGAACGACCGAACGAGTGAATGAAGGCGAGGCGAGGCGAGGCGAGACGAGATTCGAGAATGAAGATGAAGATTGAAGAATAATAGGGTTAGGGATTTCAGAAGAAATGAAGAAGATTTGAAGATGACGAAGTGAGAAAAAAATTTCTAAGACATGCGTGTAATTAGTATAAGTGTATAACCATTTACCTAATCTTTTTTTTTTTAATATGTTAACAGGCTCAGGCCGGCCTGACAGGCCTAACAGGCCTATCAATAAGCCTTGGCCTGGCCTGTTAAACAAAACAGGCTTTAGATTCGGCCTTGGCCTGGCCTTTTAGCCTGACAAGCCAGGCCTGAACAGGCCAGGCCACAGGCCCCTGACAGGCCGCCTGGCCTGTTTCCACCCCTAACTCCCATCACCAAAGGAGTGAATTTGTGAATTGCTGATGACTCTGAGTCTGTTGTAACTGGAATTGGTTCAATCAAAATCTCAGCTACACTTACTCTTCACTCCGTATTACATGTTCCAAAGTTGAAGTGTAATTTACTATCTGTGAGCAAATTAACTAATGATGAAAATAAAGTGTCTCTCCCTAGCACTAATGACTTAGAGTTATGGCACAAACGTTTAGGTCATCCAAATTTAAATTACATGTCTCAAATGTTTCCAGCCCTCGTTCCTCATAAAATCACCTCTGATTTTCATTGTGATTCATGTGAAAAGGCTAAGCATCATCGTACTTCATTTCCAAAAATTCCATACCAAGCATCAAAACCTTTTTCCATAATTCACAGTGACTTATGGGGACCATCCCGTACTCCAAACCGATCCAAAACAAAACGGTTAATCACATTCATTGATGATCATACACGTGTCAGTTGGGTTTACTTGTTGAAGGATAAAACAGACGTGTATCAAACATTCCTTAAGTTCTACAATATGATCCAAACCCAATTCCAAACCCAAATCCAGATCCTGCACACCGATAATGGGACTGAATACTTCAATCAAGTCCTGTCTACCTTATTGACTGAAAATGACATTGTTTACAAAAGTACTTGTCCCAATACACCTCAGCAGAATGGTATTGCTGAACGAAAGAATCGTCATATTCTCGAGACTGCCAGAGCCATCATGTTTAGCAGTAATGTTCCTAAATATCATTGGGATGATGTTGTCCTTACTACCACATTTCTCATTAACCGAATGCCAAGTCGACCACTGTCTTACAAAACACCACTTCAACTCCTCCATAAATACTATAACCTCCCATACCTCGAAAACACTCTACCACTCTGGGTGTTTGGTTGCACATCATACGTTCACCTCCATCACACCAATAAACTTGACCCTAAAGCCCTTCGGTGTGTCTTCCTTGGTTATTCTCATTCCCAAAAAGGATATAAGTGTTATGATCCAATCTCCAAACGTTTATTTATCACCTGTGATGTCACATTTCTCGAAAATACACCCTATTATGCCTTGTCTGCAATTCAGGGGGAGAGAGATGGTGAATTTCAGACAAAAGAAACACTAAAGGATGACCAAACATTCACAATTTATACACCTACCCACACAGAACCTAATCCTGATACCTTTGATGCTCCTGATAACAACCTTGATATCCCTGATAATTCTGACAACCTTGATAACTCTGATAATGTGCCAAATCCAGGGGGAGAAACAAATATGTGGGGTAATACCTACATACGGCGACACAAAAGAGGTAATGAGCCACAAGCTATTAGCACTCACCAGAAGTCGATACCAGTGGCAGGTCCAGGAGAAATAGAAGGTTCTGATCTTAATCTTCCCATTGCAGTGCGAAAACAACCTAGACAACCCAAATCATCCACTAGGTATCCCATTGAGAAGTTTGTCTCTTATAAAGTCCTTTCATCTAAATACAATGCATTTGTATCTCATCTTGATAAAATTAGGATAACAGACACTATTGATGAAGCTATGGCTATACCTGAATGGAGATAAGCTGTCTTGGAGGAAATGGAAGCTCTTAAGCATAATAAGACATGGGATGTAGTAGATCTACCATGAGGGAAGAAGTCTGTTGGATGCAAATAGGTATTCACTCCTAAGTATAAAGCAGATGGAACTCTTGAAAAATACAAAGCTAGATTGGTTGTAAAAGGCTTCACGCAAGTATATGGGGAAGATTACACTGAAACGTTTGCTCTAGTAGCCAAGTTAAATACCATCAGAATTCTCTTATCTATTGCAGTGAATTTAGATTAGAATTTGCACCAACTCGATGTAAAAAATGATTTCCTTAACGGAGAACTCAAGGAAGAGGTATATATGAAGTTACCTCTAGGATTCCCAGGAAAAAAGGCTAACCAAGTCTGCAAGTTAAAGAGGTCGTTATATGGGTTAAAGCAATCTCCGCGTGCTTGGTTTGACAGATTCACCCGGGTTCTGAAGAGACATGGTTATACTCAGGGGCAGAGTGATCATACCTTGTTATTTAAACATCATAAAGGCAAGATGGCTGTTCTAGCAGTATATGTTGATGATATAATCCTTACTGGAGATGATGAGGTAGAGATCAATCAGATCAAGGGAGCACTTACACGGGAATTCCAAGTTAAAGATCTTGGAGAAATGAAGTACTTTCTTGGTATGGAAGTTGCTCGGTCAAAAGATGGTATCTATATTTCCCAAAGAAAGTATATACTGGATCTCTTGAAGGAAACAAGGATGACAGGCTGCAGACCTAGTAACACACCTATTCAGGTTGATAAAATAAACGAAGAAGCAGACCTTGGTAAAGCTGTGGACATAGGAAACTACCAGCGAATGGTAGGTAAATTAATATACTTGTCCCATACCAGACCCGATATCGCATTTGCCATTAGTATGGTTAGTCAGCACTCCCATAATCCTACACAGAAGCATCTGAATGAAGTATATCGGATCCTTCGTTATTTGAAGGGATCTCCGGGACGTGGCTTACTGTTCAAAAAGACTGATAAACGAAATATAGAATTATTTACAGATGCTGATTGGGCAGATGATCAAGATGATAGGAAATCCACATTTGGATACTGTACGTATATATGGGGTAACTTGGTCACATGGAGAAGTAAAAAGCAGAGTGTAGTTGCAAGAAGCAGTGCTGAGGCTGAATACCGAGCTGTGTCACTTGGGATTTGTGAAGGCATATGGATAAAACGTGTTCTTGAAGATGTAAAGGAATGTATAAATCTACCGATCAAAGTATATTGTGATAACATGGCTACAATCAATATTACTCATAATCCAGTTCAACATGATAGAACCAAACATGTCGAGATAAACAGACATTTTATAAGGGAAAAAATTGATAAGGGTATCATTGATCTAAGGTACATACCCTCTAAAGAACAGACCTCAGACATTCTTACTAAAGGATTGCCCAAGGACAGATTTAAGTATCTGATTAGCAAGTCGAACTTGATTGATATCTACAGTCCAACTTGAGGGGGAGTGTAGAAGCACCGAAAGTCAAGATCCACAATTATAGGCAGTAATTAGTCCTGATTGTACAGTATTATGTTGGAGCGTATTCCAATATTTTATTCTATCCTATGTGTATATATATGCGTATGTAATCTATAAAAAAAACATCTTCCTATATCTTCTAATTCTCTTCAGATTTTATGTTTATTAATAAGTCCATATGTGCTATAAACAGTAAGAAGGGCATGTACTCTTCTATGTAGACGCTATAGCTTGCTGTGCATGTTATCCTTGGGCATTGGATGCACCGTAAATACAGGAACTAATAGGTTGAATGTCAAGTCAGCTCTCTGATTCAAGCATTTCTTTTAGGTCATTGGTTTGCATGGAGGGGCTTTTCTTGGTGTTGCCTATCGAACATCTAGGAGAGTCAGTCCAGTTACTGCTACAACTATTTCAACAATTCAGGCCATGGCCTTGTCAGGTTATGGAAGCAGCGGCCTTTCTTCTTTTACTACTTTTGATGATGGATTTTCCTCAAATAGATCTCCAGCTGAGGCAACTCCTCAAAACTTCCAGCTGTACAGGTAAAAGTTATAGTGATTGTTTATAAAGTACACTGAAGCTTCCTTTTAGGTTTACTTCTTTCATTTCTTCAAGTCATTGATTTTTAGGCTATGTATCATTAAATCAGATATATTTTACTGGTTGATATATAGCCTTTCGATTGGGAAGTTTTTTCCTTGGTTGACACATGGATTTTGATGCCCGTACATCATCTTCATATGCCAATAATTAATTATTTACATGTATCATGTTATGTTTATTAGAATTCTATTTGACCTTTAAACTCCTCTTTCACGTCAAGTTTACATGGAGTTGAGAATACTGTGTATCTTGACTTGTGTATTTCTTTACTCAATATTGGTTTTTCTGATGAGACATTTTCCAGCTTCTTTATATTCTGTTACAACCCAATTCAAAGGGCAGACCTACAAGAGGAGGCAGAAGCAGTTACATGCAAATGGGCCGGATACTTTATAAAAGACTAAAGTTGACTTTGGGGAGTTCCTACCATTTTGGAACAATAGGTTATTTAATAGGTTATGCTATAGGTATTTAGGATGTTTGCTGTCTTAGGTTTGTGGGAGACTGTGTTGAACACTTTTCACTTTATATTAGACGTAGGATTATGGAAATGGTATGCATGTTTTGTGAGAGTCTTGTTGTAAGGAAAGGTTGGTTATTGGAGAGCCAGAACCTTATTTGTGGCTGTGACGTCGTTACCCACAGATTGTAACCTTATTCTCTTCATGAGAGAGGGTTTTCCATTGATATATTGAATCAGCTTATTCATTTTGACGAGTGGCAGTTCTGAAACCTTATAAGTGGTATCAGAGCAGTTAGATTCGAGGGAAATGGCCGACAAAGTTAAAGGGTTGAAAGAGTCAGTGTGAGTTTGTCAAAGAAAGTGAAAGAAATGTCAGAGTTGCTGAAACAGGTGGCAGAGCTTACGACTACCATGAACGTAATGAAGGAGATGTTGTTGCGAATGGAAGGAGGATCGGGTAAGAAGATGAAAAGCCGAGGTGACTCAGGGGAATCTCATACCGAAACAGAGACTGAGAGCAATGCAGGAGAGGAGAAGGAAATAGGAAAATACAGAAAACTGGACCTACCAGTGTTCAACGGCGAAGATCCATTGGGGTGGATCGTCAGGGTGGAGTGCTATTTTCAAGTCAATGGTATTGCAAAACCAGAAAAGTTGGAAGCAACAGCGTTTTGCCTAAAAAACCAGGTACTGCATTGGTTCTTGTGGAAGGAGGCACGATCATCACTGAGGAGTTGGGCAGAGTTTAAGCAAAAGTTACTCAAACGATTCCATGCGACTCAGCTAGGGGGTGAGTACCGAATCTTGTTTGCGATCAAGCAAGAGGGCGGTGTGCTCGAATACGTGTGAGAGTTTGAAA
Organism: Inga laurina; assembly: GCA_963855925.1. Lineage (NCBI taxonomy): Eukaryota > Viridiplantae > Streptophyta > Magnoliopsida > Fabales > Fabaceae > Inga > Inga laurina. The sequence continues at coordinate 2,480,703 of OY979703.1, read as the reverse complement.
GGGTCTCTTACCCTTTGAAGGATGCATCAGAAGAATGCTTAGTAGCAGATTTCATGAACAGGTTAAAAGCTGAGGTGCAAGCAGAGCTGTAAATGACTGATGTGAAGGATCTAGAGGACCTCATCGATAAAGCTCTCCGAGATGATGAGAAGAAGCTGCTGATGGGACCCGAAAGGAACTTCAGGACGTCCAAGGTCCAGAGTTGGAGTGGGCCGAAGGTGTATGTAGCCTAACCTCAATACACTCGGGTAGCACAGGTACCCGAGCCCAGCAAATCACTGCACACGCATGTGACTAACTCGGCGAAGACGGAAACGAAGGAGCCGGAAACAAAGACTGGCAGCTCATCGACGGGCAATTCCTAGACATGGCGACCAGGATAGAGCCGACGAATTCCCGACGCGGAGATGGCACGAAGGAGGGAACTTGGGCTCTATTACAAATATGGAGAGCGACATACACCTAACCGGCCAACCACCGATGCAAAGACCAACATTTGCAAGTATTTCTGATCAATATGGAAACACAGGAAATCGAGACCAAGAAAAAACATGACGGCGAAATGACAGAGGACTATTACGACGCTGAGGGAGAGTTGATTCGCATGGAGTTATCTCTGAATTCCATGGCTGGGTTTGAAAGCAATCACACGATGAAAGTGAAGGGTGAATTAGCGAGAGAGGCAGTGGTCATTCTGATCGACTTAGGAGCGACTCATAATTTTCTGGCACCAAAGATGTTGTGCTGCCGAGGGATTAAGGTAGATGAAGTTACTGAATATACCATCACTGTGGGGGATGGATACACAGTTAGAGGGAAGTAATGATGTAGGGACGTGGTAATGAAAGTGTAAGGGCTAGATGTAGTACAAACGTTTTACCCTTTTCCACTCAGAAGGGTTGACATTGTGTTGGGAATTGAATTGCTCAAAATGCTAGGGGAGGTCCGCCTCAATTGGAAGCAGATGACCATGAAGATTGGAAGGAAGCACAACCGAATTTGCTTGCAAGGAGACCCGTCCTTGACCTGAGCCCTAGCCTCCCTGAAATCAATCATGCAGTCGGTCAAGAAGAAAAGGGAGGGGTTCTAGAGTGCAGGAGTATAGTTAATGAATCAGTGTTTGAAACGCCAGTACCCAATGGAGTTAAATCATTATTAAACAAGTTTCCCACTCTATGCCAAGCCTCAGGGACATTACAGCCCAGACGCACGCGCGATCATGCTATTGTCATCAAACCAGGAGAGCAACCACCAAATATTAGACCTTACCGCTACCCCCATGCACAGAAGAAAGAAATTGAAGAGCTCGTTAGAGATATGCTGTAGGTGGGGATTATTCAACCCAGTATTAGCCCTTATTCAAGCCCAATTCTGTTGGTCAAGAAAAAGGACAGAAGTTGGAGGTTTTGTGTGGATTATAGAGCCTTGAACAAAATCACGGTGCCTGACAAATTTCCCATTCCAACCATAGATGAGCTGCTGGATGAGTTGAAAGGAGCTACAGTTTTCACCAAGTTATACTTGAAATCAGGCTACCTTCAGATTCGCATCAAAGCCGGAGACGAACACAAGACAACGTTTAGGACGCATGAAGGGCATTATGAATTTAAGGTGATGCCGTTCAGACTTACTAATGCCCCAGTGACATTTTAGTCCTTGATGAATGAAATATTTTGAGGTTATTTAAGGAAGTTTGTGCTTGTTGTTTTTTATGACATATTAATATATAGCTATGATGAATGCACCTAATTAGAACACCTTGAGAAAGTGTTGACAATATTGCAAGATCATGAGCTGATGATAAACATTAAAAAATACAGCTTTATGCAGCCAAGGATTGAGTACCTTGGCCATATCATTTCTGAGGAAAGAGTACAAGCATATCCTAAGAAGATTGAGAGCATGGTGACTTGGCCATAGCCCAAGAATGTAAGATCGCTACGAGGATTCCTCGGGTTGACCAGCTATTACCTACGGTTTGCCCTGAACTATGGCAAGATTGCTAGCCCTTTGACTGACTTACTCAAGAAAAAGTCATTTGCATGGACCCCGGGGGCTACTAAGGTGTTTGAAGCTCTCAAGACAGCCATGACGACATTATCGATGCTCTCTATGCCTGATTTTTCAATTCCATTTGAGCTGGAAATTGATGCGTCAGGAACAGGAGTAGGGGCGGTACTGATGTAGGAAGGAAAACCTATAGCCTACTTCAGTCAGAAGCTCTCAAACAGAGCCCAATTATGTTTAGTCTATTAAAGAGAACTCATGGCCATAGTATTAGCAGTAAAGAAGTGGAGGCATTATTTATGGGGGCAGCGTTTTATCATCCGCACTGATCAAAAGGCTGTGAAAATTTTGTTAGAACATCGAGTGATTGAAGAAAATCAGCAAAAGTGGATGTCGAAATTAATGGGGTTCAATTTTGAAATTGTTTACAAGCCGGGAAAGGAAAATAGGGCAGCGAATGCTCTCTCTCACCAAGAAGGAGTGTTGAATTTGATGGGATTTTCTCTATGGCAATATGGTGAGATTAAAGAGTCAGAGAAGGAGGTTCAAGAAGATCCTAAGCTAAGCAAGGTGATGCAACAGATTCTTACCACCAAAAAAGGTGTGGATGGCTATTGCTTGATTAGGGGCTGTTTGCATTATAAAGGCAGATTAGTCTTGCCAAAGAATTCCAGTCAGATCCCATTGCTCCTTAGGGAGTATCACAGTTCGCTAGTAGGAGGACACTCCGGCTATCTCAGAACCTATAAGCGGATCACAAACATGGTGTATTGGGAAGGCATGAAGAGATATGTGCAGTGGTATGTAGCCGATTGTGCAATCTGTCAAAGAAACAAACATCAGGCCCTTTCACCAGCTGGGTTGCTGCAGCCACTTCCAATTCTAAATGAGATTTGGGAAGACATCAGTATGGACTTCATCACAGGGTTACCAAAGTCACAGCGGTATGATAACATACTAGTCATCATGGATCGGCTCACTAAGTATGGACATTTCCTGCCTCTTTCCCACCCATTTTCGGCCAAGGATGTGGCTGACTTGTTTGTAAGGGAAATAGTCAGGTTGCATGGGTTCCCAAGAACCATTGTGTCGGACAGGGATAGAGTGTTCGTGAGCCAATTCTGGTGGGAATTATTCAGGCAGGCCGGTACTCAGCTCTGCCTAAGCTTAGCTTATCACTCGAAAAGCGACGGGAAGACAAAAGCACTGAACAAAGGATTAGAAACTTATTTGCGATGCTTTACTAGTGAAAAACCAAAACAGTGGGCACAATAGTTACCATGAGCTGAATATTGGTACAATACTTCACACCAAAGTTCAGCCCACATGACACCATTTAAAGCTATGTATGGTCGAGACCCACCCACGTTCCTTAAATTACAGGACGAGCCATCCCTTGTAGAAGACGTGAAATGAGCAGATTCACTCAAGGAATATGATCATTGCCACTTTAAAGGAACACTTGTTGAAGGCTCAAGAAGAAATGAAAAGACAAGTTGATAAACACAATAAAGAATTGCAATTCGAAGTTGGAGACCTTGTCTACGTAAGGATTCAGCCCTACCGATTGTGGACACTCATATGACGGATAAATGAGAAACCGAGTCCTCCTTTCTACGGACCGTTCAAAATTCTGGAGCGGATAGGAACAGTGCCATACAAGCTGGATCTACCTCCTACAGCCCGTGTGCATCCTGTTTTTCATATTTCTAATTTAAAAAAATCGGTCCAAACAACTCAGGTCACTCCCACCATTCCCCCGACGCTATCTGACCAGTTTGAGTTACACAACCAGAAACAATTAGCAAGGTTTGGAAGCTCACAGATGGCCAATTGGAAGTATTGGTCAAACAGAGGGACCTACCAGACTTTGAGAGCACTAGGGAGTTGGCAAACATCATTGTTAACCAATTTCCAGATTTCCACCTTGAGGACAAGGTGAGACTTTTAGGGGAGGGTAATGTTACAACCCAATTCAAAGGGCAGACCTACAAGAGGAGGCAGAAGCGGTTACATGTAAATGGGCCAGATACTTTATAAAAGACTAAAGTTGACTTTGGGGAGTTCCTACCATTTTGGAACAAGAGGTCATTTAATAGGCTATGCTATTGGTATTTAGGATGTATGTTGTCTTAGGTTTGTGGGAGACTGTGTTGACCACTTTTCACTTTATATTAGACGTAGGATTATGGAAAGGGTATGCATGTTTTGTGAGAGTCTTGTTGTAAGGGAAGACTGGTCATGGAGAGCCAGAACCTTATTTGTGGCTGTCAGGTCGTGACCCACAGATTGTAACCTTATTCTCTTCATGAGAGAGGGTTTTCCATTGATATATTGAATCAGCTTATTCATTTTGACGAGTGGCAGTTCTGAAACCTTACATATTCCATGGTGCATTTTTTGTTTATGATTCAGTTGGGAGACTTTCCAGCCTGAGGGTGACCTGCTTCCTCAACCACAATAGACTGCTTGGGACCAAACTGTTGAGTACTGTGCATTTGCATATCAACATTACATAGTCATATCGTGTTTGCGTCCACAATATAGATACCTGGGAGATGTTGCAATTTCACACGCTACAAGTGTTGTTTGGCACCGAAGGCAACTATTTGTAGCCACACCAACTACTATAGAGTAAGCTGTGTGATCTGTCTTCAGTTTATACCATAATCATATAATATATGAATTTTTTATTGAACCATCCCTTTTTTCATTTGTTTCTCTCAGCTAATTAGAAATGGAATCCACAACTATACTCTTTACTTCTTTGTCAATCTGCTATAAGGCCAATTTTTTTTATTAGTCATTTATATGTTTTTCTGTGTATCTGTCAATCCCTCTTTATTTGTCATTTTGTATGGTACTGATGTAGGGCAATTGTATCACTTGCTAAGAGATTTTTATTTCCTGGCCTCGCTAATAAATGGGGCTGGAAACCTGTGCTTCCATGCATTTTTCAAATTTCAAAGTTATGGTAGTGTTATGCATGGAGCATGGATATGTCCATCTAGATTTACTACCTTTGTTTCATGGGCCAAAATGATAACAATTGATTGTTTTTTAATATCCTTATTATAACCTTTTTTTTCAGAGTTGTTTTTGTGGATGTTGGGGTTGCACAAATTGACTTAGAAACTAGGAAGATGAAGGAAGAACAAAGAATGAAAGAAGCACAAGCAAGAGCAGTAGCTGAGCACGAAGAGTTAGCACTAATTGCCGTGGATGGTCCCCAAGCTACTACTGAAGAAAGAATGTCATTGAGGCCACCAATGTTACAGGTCGAAATAGCTCTTAGAGTTTATGATCCTTGGACCGTGCGTTTAGGGCATGTTTTGTGGAAATGGAAGGAGTTTTAAGAAGAGGAGGAAAAAAATCCCTCTTAGTGTGTTTGGTAGGACAGAATAGCTCTTCTATTAGAAAGTTCACTTCCATCAAACATAGGAAGGAGTCTTCCATCAAGATGGCTAAGGAAATGCGACTTCTTTAAAAAACCTTATTTTGAAGGACAAAAATAACTCTACTATTTATTGTTTAAGTCTAATTATCTCTTTTTAATGAATGATATTTGTGTCATTTATTTGTTTTTTCAGTTTTTATATTCAAATATTTTTATTTTTTCCATTTATACCAAACATGCAAGTTTGTTGATGTAGTGTCTTCTTTTTCATACTTGAAAATAAAAACTTCTCTTCAATTGCATGAATGATCTATAGTTTTTCCTCATAGCTTGTTACAGTCCCCGATAAACTGCGCGCACACACACACACACACACACACATATATATTGCCCCGATAAACTGCATATTAGTTGAATGGCTTTGCCAGTCTGTTTAAGAGTTTTTGCCCTCCCTTTGGAAAAAATTTCTTATTTTAAGTGGTGGTTTTAAAAAGTGCAATATCTTGGGTACCCTTTTCGGCCTTTTCATCTTATTGATAGTTTATACCTTTTTACCACATTAGGTGGTGCGATTGGCTTCATTTCAGCATGCTCCTTCAGTGCCACCTTTCATATAGTTGCCAAAACAATCTCGAGTTGATAGTGATGACTCTGGGATGGCTGAAGAAAGAAAGGCCAATGAAATAGCTGTTGGTGGTGGGGGAGTGTCTGTTGCTGTTACTCGGTTCCCACTAGAGCAGAAATGTCTTGTTCGGCCTCTGGTTGTGGTGGGCGTCAGAGATGGAGTTCTTTGGGTAATTGACATGTAATTGGATGACCTAGTTCCAACAATTTGCATAATCTATCAAAGGCTGTCAATATTTGCAGCTAATGATGTTGAGATTCGCATCCAAATAACTGAATTTATGTTGAGTGCTATTTTCCTCCTTTCAATGCATGTACGCATAACTTGGATGCGCATAAATGCACTCTATTTTCTGCATTTGTATTGAATTTTGTATTGAATTAGTATACCACATGTTTCTGATGCCTGAAATATGGTAGGTACATGTGTGCACATGCTTTGTCCTTGAGTTATCTAGGTATTCGTTGCCGATGTCTTGTTGCCTACGACGATGCTGTTAGTGCCATTAAATGGTATTGATATTTTTTCTCGTCTCTCACTCCCTATGGCGAGTAGGCTGGGGAGAGAACACCATGACGATTGTCAACACCCATTTCTATTTCGATAATCGAAGAGTAATAAAGACGAAATTCAATGGAAATACATAAAAGTATAATTATACTGATAAAAATATTCGTTTACAATACCGATATCGTTCGTCGACGAAATACAGAAAATATAGAGGAAACTTAATATTTACAAATTTCTTCAGAAAATCCAAAACGTAGACTAAATATAACCACTATCTTGTCCTCGCCTCAAGACACGTGCCGCTCACTTTCCGGCAAAGTTCTTGAACCCGGTCCGGTCCGAAAACCGGCGAACCGGCCGGTAAAACGATCCGGGTTCATATTTTTTTTAAAAAAAAATTTCCTTTAGAATTTCATATTATAAGTCTAAAATTTTCAATTTCTCACCGGTTTGGCCCCGGTCTGACCCACTGACCCTTAACCCAGTACCCCGACCGATTCAATGCCCAGTCCGAGTTTTAATACCTTGATTTCCAGTGTCTACGTCCTTGCCCTTTAGCCCACTGGTACCCACTGAAGTGTTTATTTAACAATAGAGTGAGATTCCGAAGAATCCCCGTAGAGACATGTAATCGACATATAAATGTGAAAATTAAATATGCTATGCACTATATTAGGTAGAAATGAAAGTTTGATTCGATTCATATAGATTTACCTCAGTCGAGTCACCGACTACAACAAGAATTTCCGATAATATACCTCAATTGAGTAATTGACCACAAATAGGATTTTCCAATATACCGTTGATGGGTAGCGAACCACAACTAGGTACTGTGCCTCTAGCACACAATCATATCACGAAATACAGTAATAAATACATATAATTATTCACATAGTGTATGAAAGATGGTAGTCCCTACCTCGAAGTTTGTTAAACCCCTTTTTCAGTGTGCCTCATAAAATGTGTCGTTTCCGGCGTCCGACTGGGTCATAAAATATTAAATGTATCAGAAATAAGTCATAACCTATCCAAGTATCATTTTAGACTCTTCTATAGTGTTTCTTATGGTTATATTAGTCTATGATAAAATTTTACCAAAATGCCCCCGGGACCCCGGCCCGGCCCCGCTGTACCAGGCCTGATGGCACGTTTTCCTAAAATTTTGACTAAGCCTATTCTAACATATTTTCGCCCAAGGAATCCATTTCCAGACTCAAAATAACCAAATTCACTGTCAAATTATGAAAATACCTTTGACAACCCCTATTTAGGGATTTCAGTGGCGTTTTCGTAATTATGCTTTTCGGCCTCTACCGAAAATTTGCCCAACTGTAACCCCACCTATTTTTGCCCACTGAATCCATGGAACCATTTATTTCATGAAAATCCAACTCCTACCCCTTAAAACAGCACTGGCCGAAATTTTAAAGGAAAAATAGAAAAATGTAGTTTTGTGTTTTAGCTTCCAAAACTTGTACTTTTCCACTCCTAATCCTTTATTACCTTATTTAAACACTTCTTAACCATGATTCAATAGAATTTGGGCAGCATAACCCCTTAGGGTTATTGCTTTTTCAACTTTTCAACTTAACAAAGAAACTTGAAAAGTCAAGAAACAACAACAACAACAATAACATCAATACACTAAGAAGTTGAGGTTTTGGAGATTACCTCTTGATTCTTGGTGTTTCTCTCTCTAGAACGTCCTCCCTCTCTCTCCTTGACCTTGAAAATTAGCTTGCTAAACCATGATTTCCATGAAGAATAAGAGATTAGAGGATGAACTACGCAAGATAGGAGGCTTAATCACTTGCACAACAAGTTCTTACCTTAGATCTTGCTTCCTCTTGCTCTCTAAACCTTCAAAGGACTCACAAACTCACTCTCTCTCTTTTGCTTCTTGCCTTGGACGAAATGTGCATGAAGGAGGACGGAGAAAATGTTTTATTAACTTGGTCTTTTTGCCTCTTAGCCCTTGATCTCATCAAGGGTTGAGATTGCACCACCTATCATGCACCATTCCACCTCCCATGCCTCCAACCTCTTACTTTATGCCATAACCTCTCATCATGACCACCATGCCCATGTCTTCACTTGGTATACACTCCATCTTTGTCATCATTGAGAGGTTCATGTAGCAATCCATCATAACTCTATTCATGTAGCATGTGATCATGAAATTGATTTTTTTTTTTCCCCTTTTCTTCATGGCTTGGATGAAATTAGGAAGGAGAGGAGAAGAAAATTTGTTTTTCACTAATTCTATAATTCACATAATTGAATTATGTATAATTCCCCCTAATTTCACAATTCTTGATTTATTCCACCAAGAATAATCCCATTTTGCATTTTCCTTTATTTTCCTTGATTAATTGAAATTAGCTCATTGGAAAATAATTAATCTTGGACTAAATTGGCAAAATTTTGATTTTGCTATCACCTTTGTAATTTAATTCATTTCTTAAATTTATTTACTCATTTCCTTGTAAATATGAATATTTCAAAATTCACAAGATCCAAATTCATGAATATTCACCATTTTATTGTATCACTCAAAATAATTATAATATATTTTTTGTGAATATAAAATTTAGGGTGTTACAACGATTTAACTCAATTTTTGCTGGGAATGGGTTATGCTACTGAAGCACTTCATTTGCCTGGAATATCTAAAAGGTATGATGCATTCTCATAATTGTCAGACCTTATTTTTCTGCATCACGCATTAGCCAAGTGTAATTGTTGTGTTAAAATATCAAAATTTTACTTTCAGTTGAACAAGGAAATAAAAATGGACCTTCTTTTGATAGTTTTCATATCCAGACTTGGCCTATTAAATTGGCTAGCATTGTTGGCTTGATCAAGTGAAGCAGCCCAGACCATTGATTTATTTTATAATTGGCTCAATGTGACTGAGCAGGACCTTACTGGTCAGGCCACAATTTCCATGTGCAGCCCTATTGCTCCCACCCGCAAAGAAATATTATCAAAGATCTGAAAGGCAATTAGCCATTAAGAAACTATGCATGAAAGAAGGTAAACCTTGGAAGGCATTTTTTCCTCATAGCTTGTTACAGTCCCCGATAAACTGCATATATATATATATATATATATTTTTTGCCCAGATAAACGGCATATTAGTTGAATGGCTTTGCCAGTCTGTTTAAGAGTTTTCGCCCTCCCTTTGGAAAAAATTTCTTATTTTAAGTGGTGGTTTTAAAAAGTCCAATATCTTGGGTACCCTTTTTCGGCCTTATCATCTTATGGATAGTTTATACCTTTTGGCCACATCAGGTGGTGCGATTGGCTTCATTTCAGCATGCTCCTTCAGTGCCACCTTTCATATCGTTGCCAAAACAATCTCGAGTTGATAGTGATGACTCTGGGATGGCTGAAGAAAGAAAGGCCAGTGAAATAGCTGTTGGTGGAGGGGGGGTGTCTGTTGCTGTTACTCGGTTCCCACTGGAGCAGAAACGTCCTGTTGGGCCTCTGGTTGTGGTGGGCGTTAGAGACGGAGTTCTTTGGGTAATTGACAGGTAATTGGATGACCTAGTTCCAACAATTTGCATAATCTATCAAAGGCTGTCCGTATTTGCAGCTAATGCTGCTAAGATTCGCATCCAAATAACTGGGTTTATGTTGAGTGCTATTTTCCTCCTTTCAATGCATGTACACATAGCTTGGATGCACATACATACACTCTATTTTCTGCATTTGTATTTAATTAGTATACCACATGTTTCTGATGCCTGAAATGTGGTAGTTACATGTGTGCACATGCTTTGTCCCTGAGTCATCCAGGCATTCGTTGCCGATGTCTTGCTGCCTACGGTGATGCTGTTAGTGCCATAAAATGGTATTGATATTTTTTCTCGTCTCTCACTCCCTATGGATTCTGCAGTACATATATCTAATATCATGCATTCAAACAGGGCGAGTAGGCTTGGGAGAGAACACCATGACGATTTAGCTCAATTTTTGCTGGGAATGGGTTATGCTACTGAAGCACTTCATTTGCCTGGAATATCTAAAAGGTATGATGCATTCTCATAATTTACTTTCAGTTGAATAAGTATTGAAATCATTATATGAACGCATGGTTAAATATATTGCTTTTATATATGTTCTGCAGGTTGGAGTTTGATCTGGCAATGAAGAGTAATGATTTGAAGAGAGCTCTCCAGTGCCTTCTTACCATGAGTAATAGCAGGGGCATAGGACAGGATAACACTGGGCTTGGTTTGACAGACATACTTAATTTGACAGATAAAAAAGAAGATGTAGTTGAAGCTGTTCAGGGCATAGTGAAGTTTGCGAAAGAGTTCTTGGATCTTATCGATGCTGCAGATGCTACTGCACAGAGTGAAATTGCTCGTGAAGCTCTCAAAAGGTTAGCCGCAGCAGTTTCAGTCAAAGGTGCTTTACAAGGTCACGAGTTGAGGGGGCTAGCCCTACGCCTTGCAAATCATGGGGAGTTAACACGACTAAGTGTAGGCAGTCTGCCCCTATTCTTTTCTGACCCACGTTCTGTTTGGTGGATGATGAAATAGCAATCAAAGCTGCATGTTATTCATTAGGTTCGTCTCTGTTGTTAAAAAACCTTACTGCCATTCATTGCAGGGCTTGGTAAATAATTTGACAACTCTTGGCTTGGGACGGGAAGCTGCTTTTGCTGCCGCGGTTTTGGGAGACAACGCTCTAATGGAGAAGGCGTGGCAAGATACTGGGATGCTGGCAGAGGCTGTGCTTCATGCTCATGTAAGAGCTGTTTCAGACGCACCAAATTGATCCCCTCTTTTTAATGCTTTTTTTATGACCCAATTGCATTGTTATCAGGCACATGGACGCCCAACTTTGAAGAACTTGGTTCAGGCCTGGAACGAAATGCTACAGAGAGAGATGGAGCCTGCTTCGTCGCAGAAGACAGATGCTGCAGCTGCATTCTTTGCCTCTCTTGAGGACCCCAAGCTTACAAGTTTGGCAGATGCTGGGAAGAAACCCCCAATTGAAATCCTACCTCCAGGGATGATGTCTCTTTCTGCACCGATCCCTGTTCAAAAGAAACCAGCTCTTGCTGCTCAGAATCCACAGCAGCCACCTGGCAAGCCATTGGCATTGGAAGCTCCTCCGACAGCCACCACGGGGAGCCACCAAGTGCACCGCCTCCACAGCCTTCTGAATCCTCGCCTGCACCAGTTACTGATTCAGCTCCATCACAGTCCACCCCAGACTCCCAACCAGATTCACAACCAGATTCAGTGGCTGCTCCATCCCAGCTAGAATCTGAGGAAACCGATGTAGATAAAAAAGAAGCTCCTGCCTCTGCATCAGCAAATGATGCTGATCAAACTTCTAGCGGCGAAACTGTTCAATCAGCGTCTACTAGCAGTCCAGCACCAACACCAACGGGGACCATGCCTGCAGAGGCCCCACCGAAACCAGCGGAGGCTCAGGATACAAATGTTCCAACTCCTGTATCCGTTGCTGACTTCGTCGCATGATTGATATTCGTCAAAATTGGTACCTCAACGTTTGGTTAATATACTTGTTAAAGGACGGACAATATATTTTCAAGGTTCATGTTCTATTTCGTACTGTAAAGATAAGTAATTGAGTTTGTATGTTGTAACAAATCTTACCGAGCTTTAGAGTTTGCCTTTTTGTATTGTTTTTATTTTATAGAAAGCCTTTTTGTATTTTTTTTCTTTTATCGAAAGTCTTTTTGTATTGTCGTGATCCAAGTTTTAGCTTTTAAAGAAATTACATTGTTCTGGCAAGTGAAACTGTCTACAAATTTCAAAGTGAGTATGTGCTCACAATGTTATATTCCTTTATTATTAATATAAGGTATAATTGACTTTTTTAAAAAGTTAAAAAAATTAAATAAATTATTTTAAAGTATTAATATTTATCTTTTTTATACTAAATTATTTTATCTGATTTATGAACTGATATATAATTAAATTATATATCTTATATATTATGATTAACTAACTTATTTAACTTTCTTAATTTCTCCAGAAAAAGTTAACAATGTTGTATATTAAGGGCAGGAAGAGTAATTCATATTACCCGTACGCCATTATATTATGGTTTCTTATTATTAATATAATATCCAGTTGACTGATTTGGGAAGACTGAAGCTAAATAAATTATTTTAAATTATTTATATTTATATTTTTTTCTATATTAATTTGATAGCTTATAAACTGTTATATAATCAAATGATACATAATAGGGAAAAATCCCATATAAATATGGTTCGATTACCCAAAATTCTAATTTTTGTCGCTAAAATTAACAAATCACATATCAGGTTATGTTTCATAATTAGGGATTTAAAATTTGGGTCGAATTACCCCCATATCCTTCAATTACTAAAAAAGCAAAATTAAAAATATAACCCTATTATTTACTCTATCAATTAATTCTTTGAAAAGTACTGTGCGACTTATTTCCAAATATTAATTATGCCTAATATTCTTTTTTTTTTTACAATATTCAGTTTTATAGGAAAGTAGGAGTATATATAACTTATTGAAAGAGGTGAATTCTTGTGCACTATAATATTTCACAAATATCTTTATATAGGATTTTCCCTTTTTATAAAAAATAATCATGGATTATATATTCAAGATACATATATACAGGATTCAAAATTTAAACTCAAGTCATAAAATTTTGAATAAAAATAAAAATTATCGAAAGAAGATAATAAATCTCCATGTGGATACGTAGATCTACCGTCACAATAGATTTCAATTTATTCTAATACATTATTATATAAAAACCGAATATTATATAAAAAATATTTTGCATAATTTTTTTCATAGTTTGATGGTATATATTTCATTCAATTTTGTTGTTTTAATAACTAAGTGATATGGAGGTAATTTAACACAAATTTTAAATTCGTAATTATAATACATAGCTTGATATATAATCTGTTAAGTTTAGTAACCCAAATTAGAATTTGGGTAATTCATATGTCTTTACATTTGATTTTCCCTATATAATAAACATTTTAGAGAGATCATGTAACATTCTATAATTAAGTAATCTATTTATCTCCTTTATTTAATCTCCCAAAATTAGTTAATTGTGTCTTGTAATGCCAAACTGTTCATAAATATGTTTAATACTTTAATATAATACTACTTCTGGTCCTAAATATAAGATTCAGTTGAACTGTTTTTTGGAGAGACTAAGGAAGTTAAATAAGTTACTTAATTATATTATATATTATGTATCATTAAATTATATATCAATTTTTATTCTAAAGTTGTGAACATCGACCCTTTCTTTAACCACAATATCGACTGGGTTTATTCTTTATTTTATGTTTTTATAACCCCTCCGTGAAGCATATCAAATAAAAAGTCATCTGAACTAGAAAAGAATAATAAAATTATAAAGCATTTAGTTTTTTGAAGTTAAAAATATTTTCCCACCAATATAAATTATAGGAAAATCATATACGGTTCGGGAATTTACCGTATCATTCCATTATAGCAATCAGCATTTTAATTATCGCTCCATCAACTTCTTGAAGCCATCCACATTATCAAGTGCGTACTAATTTTTGGCTATAATTACCGTTAACTTGTAATGACATGAAGTCACAACGACGCTGGCAGTGTGCATCATCAGATGAAAGAGTAACCAATAAGAAGGGTTATGAAATTGGGAACTCTAGCGTGCCACGAGTTCACATTATTATTTTTTTAAAAAAAAAAAAAGTGACATCTCGATTATCCAATTCCCAACCGATAGTGATAGGAATTGGTCAAATCTAATGAAAGGGCAACCAATATCCTCATTAAAAATATGGTTTGGATTTAAGAATCCTACAACACCGTACCTACGATTGGAATAATAGAAGGAACATGCAATGCATATTTAAATAAAAGCAATATCACAAGAAAAGGAATATTTGGCATCTATTTGCGGAAAAGCATCCCCTAAATCAACAGAGTCAATGAGATCCCACGAGCTTGCCTATGCCAGAGTCCAAATTTGACTTTTTTCTCGAGCCCAAGTTTTAAGTTAACACACCCCACATAGTAGTGATAATATAATGTGAATTTGAATAACCTCAACGTTACAGGGGTATGATCATCATTCAAACATTAGCTTTTATGAAATAAATAGGAAACTGATGCGTGACAAATATAAGTCATCAAAAGATACACCTCATCAATCAAAAATACAAGAGTATTGAATAAACTATTAGAACAACACAACATTGTTCTTTTAATTAATTACTACTTCCGGTCCTAATTATAAAATAAAGTTGACTTTTTTTTAAGAGATTAAGAAAGCTAAATAAGTTACTTAATCATATCATATGTTATGTATCCTTAGATTATTTATTAGTTTATTAGTCAAACTAATTGGTTTGGAGAAAAAAATAAAAATAAAAATACTCTAAAGTAATTTAATTAACTTCCTTAATTTCTCTAAAAAAAATTAACTTTATCTTATAATTAGGACCGGAGGGAGTATTTTAAAAACCCATTAAACTTACTCTCAAACTCAAATGCATTTCAAATATCTTTTAATCATTGAATCATTTTGTGCACTTACGTTCGTTTTAAAGATTCAGGATAACTCAGCGGGTTTTGAATGGTAATCTTCTTCTTTGAGTCCTTGGGAATTCTTGAGCTAGTTGCAGCTGCAGGAGGATTGGTACTGGATCCAGAATGAGAATCATTTGGGCCTGCCATCGATCTTCACGAATGAGAATCTTCTTCTTTGACTTCCTCGCATGATTGATATTCGTCAAAATTGGTGCCACAACGTTTGGTTAATATAATTGTTAAAAGACGGACAATATATTTTCAAGGTTCATGTTCTATTTCGTTCTGTAAAGATAAGTAATTGAGTTTGTATGTTGTAACAAATCCTACCGAGCTTTAGAGTTTGCCTTTTTGTATTGTTTTTATTTTATAGAAAGCCTTTTTGTATTGTTTTTATTTTATAGAAAGCCTTTTTGTATTGTTTTTATTTTATCGAAAGCCTTTTTGTATTGTCGTGATCCAAGTTTTAGCTTTTAAGAAATTACATTGTTCTGGCAAGTGAAACTGTCTACAAATTTCAAAGTGAGTATGTGCTCACAATGTTGTACTCTTTTGTTATTAATACAAGGTGTAGTTGATTTTTTTAAAAAATTAAAAAAACTATATAAATTATTTTAAAGTATTGATGTTTATCTTTTTTACACTAAATTATTTTATCTGACCACATATATTATGATTAATTAACTTATTTAATTTTTTTAATCTCTCTATAAAAAGTTAACAATATTTTATATTAAGGGCCGGAAGAGTAATTTATATTACCGTACGCCATTATATTATGGTTTCTTGTTATTAATATGATACCCAATTGACTAATTTGGGAAGATTGAAGCTAAATAAATTATTTTAAAGTATTTATATTTATCTTTTTTCTCTATCTTAATTTGATAGCTTATAAAATGTTATATAAGCAAATGATACATAATAGAGAAAATCTTATATAAAGATGGTTGAATTACCCAAAATTCTAATTTTTGTCGTTAAACTTAACAAATTGCATATCAGGTTATGTGTCATAATTAGGGATTTAAAATTTGAATTGAATTCAATTACCTCCATATCCCTCAATTACTAAAACAACAAAATTCAAAACATAACCCTATTATTTGCTCTATCAATTAATATGTTATTTCAAATTCATATATGTAATATGTTGTTTATATTTTGTTTTATATCATCTTTCTTTGGATCTTGGTGAGATTATTCAATTTTATAATTTGTTTAATTTTTGCTGGTTGAAAATTCAGATATTTGAAGTAAAAAATGAAGGCTAAAAAAATTTCGATTTTTTCTTACAAAACTGAAACCGAACCGGATAATTTTGGTTATTTCAATTGTTCGGTTTCGATTCGGTTTCAGAATTTCCTTTATTTCGGTAGTTCATTTTTTTCGGTTTTTACCGGAAAAAACCGATGCTTACCCCTAGGTATGATCATCATTCAAATATTAGCTTTTATGAAATAAATAGGAAACTGATGCGTGACAAATATAAGTCATCAAGAGATACACCTCATCAATCAAAAATACAAGAGTATTGAATAAACTATTAGAACAACACAACATTGTTCTTTTAATTAATTACTACCTCCCGTCCTAATTATAAAATAAAGTTGACTTTTTTTTAAGAGATTAAGTGTTCGTTTGGATGAGCGATTCAATTGCTTATAAGTTACTTTTTAATAGTGATTTACGGTATACGAGGTAAGTATGTGAGAAGAGTTGTGTCTCGATTTACGTAAAAAGCAACTTATAAGCAATCTGATCGCCCAAACAAACATGTCGTAAGGAAGCTAAATAAGTTACTTAATCATATCATATGTTATGTATCCTTAGATTATTTATTAGTTTATTAGTCAAACTAATTGGTTTGGAGGAAAAAAATAAAAATAAAAATACTCTAAAGTAATTTAATTAACTTCCTTAATTTCTCCAAAAAAAATCAACTTTATCTTATAATTAGGACCGGAGGGAGTATTTTAAAAACCCATTAAACTTACTCTCAAACTCAAATGCATTTCAAATATCTTTTAATCATTGAATCATTTTGTGCACTTACGTTCGTTTTAAAGATTCAGGATAACTCAGCGGGTTTTGAATGGTAATCTTCTTCTTCGAGTCCTTGGTCATTCTTGAGCTAGTTGCAGCTGCAGGAGGATTGATACTGGATCCAGAATGAGAATCATTTGGGCCTGCCAATCGATCTCCATGATGAGGATGAAGCTAAATATCACTATGGTCCTATTTATAAATCTTTTTTAACTAAATCTCACATATCAAGGAGAAATAGTTAACTCAATGATTATGGGATAAATTTATAACTATGCCGTCATTTATGAATGAATACTTTTCAACTCTTTTTTCTTTATCTATCTTTAACTAAATTTCTTCATTTCACAATCTGATTTACTAAACTGAAACTGGATTTATAAATAAAACCAAATTTTTTAATAAAAAATTACTTATAAATAAGATCAGGATGGTAAGTGTTAATTGGTACATGAAATGTGTGTGAATAAGTTTTTCAGTCTTCCCCACTGGGCCCACCGGGAATTATAATGTGAATAAAAATATGGGGAACCATGTTATGGTTACCCATATTTTTTTAGTAAAAGGGAAAGTTCAATTATATATATGCGTCGTATTCAGTTTACTTTATTACGAATTTGGTTAGGCCAAGGATAATGACGGTGAGGGTTATAAAGGTAGTGGACAGTGGACACAATATGGTGTAAGGGGTCTTGGTAGTTAGGCTACACAATACCCTAGGTTCTTGTAGCTGCAGGAACTCAGTGTAATTATGACGAAAACCAACAAGCTTAGAATTGAACAAGAATAACGATGCGATTTGGAGTTTCATCATGTACTCTAATTAACTCATTCTCAATAAAAGTATGGTAAATATTCGTCTTTTCAGTTTGCATTAATATGTTTTTAATATAATAAGTATAGAAAAATTATACTCCTTCCGGTCCACAATATAGAGCACTTGCAATTTAATTAATGCATTTTTTTTATTTTATCCCTATGATTAATACTCACTTTCCAACTTTACCTATTAATTATATCTCATCTCTCTAAAAAAAAATTCTAATGCAATTATAATGATAAATGGTGGCTCTTCTCTCTTTTCACAACTATAATTTCCCATGCAAATGTTTTTATAAAATAGTTTTCTCTCTCATTTGATTAAATAAAAAAAAAGACACACTCTCTCGTCATAAATGCCTTTTTGGGGTTGAATAAACCTCATCAGATTGAAAAGCCATATGAACACGAGAGAATACAAATTGGGAAAATTCTAGAAAACTACAAACAAAATTAGAAAAGGATAGAATGTTTGGATGAAATTAACAAATCCCAAATCAGTGAGGCATGAAGAATCTAGGATATGAAATGTTAACACAATTACCTAAATACCCTCCTAAGTGACAGCCAAAAGGAAAAAAGACAGCAGCTAACAAGTGTAGATTTGTGGCGCCAAAAAGTGACGAAACAGGAGGAAAAGCTACAGAAACCAGAGGCAATGCATGGGTAAGTAAATTTGAGAGAGAAATGATCATTGTGATGTGTTTCTTGAATGTTAATGGAAATTGTTTATGTGGTTTGTGGTTGGGATTTACAAAATTGGAGCTGACGCGTTATGGGTAAGGGGAGTGTTAGATGATCGGAGAAAAAATAGTGGCTTTAAGGTAATGGAACAATGTTGATGGTTGTGCGATGGATTCAATTGCGTTTTGTTGAGTGATCGATGAAGCTTGTGCCTTTTTTGTTCACTGTGACTGCTTACGGGATGGGTGTTGAATCAGGGGAAAGGTGGGCTGGCGGTGGATAGTAAGGTTAGGGGAGATTGGTGTTATTAGTGAGTATGGAGATGTGAAGAGCTATTGGCTGGGTGTTAATAATAGAGGTAGAGTGACGATATAGGCGGAGTGTTGTTATTTGTGAATATGGAGATGTTAAAGTACATTATGTTATTGTTAATAGGAGATGCAGGGTGATGATTTGTTGGTGTTGTTAACGGTGAATATCGAGATGTTAAAGAACATTATGTTGTTGTTAATAGGAGATGCAGGGTAATGATTTGTGGGTGTTATTAACAGTGAGGATGGAGATGTTAAAACATATAGTATTGTTGTAAATTGTAGGTGGTGGGTGATGGTAGGGGAAGTTAGTCGGTTTAATAATAAATTTTTGTCCAGAAAAGCTTACTAGAGTAAGATTATAAAGAGTGGTGTAAACTTTATTTTTTTTTTTTTTTTGATTTTCAGGTAAGCATGCAAAATGACATGTAATGAAGGTTCATCATCTTTGAAGGAACTATTTTGTTTTTTTCATGTTGGAAGCAAATTAGTGTGTAATGATGAAGGCAAAATTCAATATACTGGAGGTTATGTTAAGGCGAAGTGGCTAAAACAGCTGATAACACTGAAAGATTTGAGGTTGATGAAATCATCATGGCTTGGGATTGATTGTAACATGTGTGGGATGAAATATACAGTGAGCTTTGATGAGAAGACACTAATAGATTTAAATGATGATAATGAAGTTAAGAACTTGTATGACTATAATGAAAGGAGTGGGCATATGTATATAGCACAAAAAGGGAATGATAATGTGTCAGATATATCCGTTGAGGCAGACATGTAAGTGTAAAATTTTTTAGGTTTTATAGCTGTTATTTATGAAGATGTTGTTGGTTATTAACGAACTGCAATTGTTATTCACTGCAGGGTTGAAGATCTACTGGGACTGTCACAACAAAGATCCACCAGTGTCCAAGCATTATGGAAAATGATTAAGAGCCAATTAGTTATGGAAGTGTTGCTGCTTGTTTGACGGTTGAAATTGGTGGAGGATGTAATAGGCTGCCCTATGGAGTTGAGAGTGCACCTACTCCAATAACGGAGTTGAACTGTACGAAATGGAGGGGATTACTTTCAAGAGTGATAAAGAGTTTTGCACATGCAGATGCTTTTAAGAAGGCACTATACAAGTACAGCATAGCACACAAGTTTGAGTTTGAATATGTGAGAAATAGCAAGGACAACATTTCAGTTAAATGTAAGATTTTTGGATGTCCTTGGAGGGTAACAGCAAATACTATCGGTAAGACGAGCCCATTACTACGGGTAATGATATTCAGAGATGAACATTTTTATAGTGTCCAAGACAATCTTCAGGTTAGTCCTGGTGGAAGATCTAACTTGACATCGTCAATTATAGTTGATGAGGTGAGAAATCACATTGACAAACGTCCAAATGAAATAAAGAAGATGTTGCAAACAGAATATGGTGTAAGTCTTACGTACAAGTAAGCAAACCGGGCGAAGGAAAAAGCCATGGAAGACATACAAGGAAGACCACAAGATTCGTATATGTTGATACCTTGGATTTGTGACCATTTGAAGGAATCAGATGAGAGAACTATTGCTGAATGGGAAGCAAGCGTGAATAACATATTTGAGCGAGTATTTATTGCATATGGTTGCTGTATTGAGGGATTCATGACTGGTGCTAGACATGTGCTATACATTAATGGCACCTACTTGTCCAGACCATACAAGGGAACAATGCTTTCAGCTTCTGCGTATGATGCGGACAATGAAATATTGCCATTTGCAATCGCTATTGTGAAGGGGGAGACATTAGATGATTGGTCATGGTTTTTACACAAGATAAAAGAAATAGTTTGGTTAATTGAATTAACAATCGTGTCTGACCGTCATAATGCAATTAAAGGGGTGATGAGGACAATTTTGGGGGGGGGGCATGCTTATTGTTATAAGCATGTAAAGGAGAATTTTAGTTCAGAATTGCTGAAAGTAAATAGAGGCAAGAGGAAGACTAGTAGGTGTGCAAAGGAAGATGCATTATGGTTGCTCAATAATGTTGCATATGCAAGGTTGGATGCAGATTTCAATAAGGCAATGGACTACATGCGAAATTCCTATCCAGAGTTGTATGAGTAGATGAATCAGCGAGGGGATATTGACAAGTAGGCATTGAGCAAGTTCCCCTTCTGAAGATGGGATAAGATAACTACTAACATTGCTGAATCATTTAACGCGTGGATGGTGAAGGAGAGTAAACACAATGTTGCCCAACTTATCCATGAATATCGTGAGAAGGTTGTCAAGAAGATGTATGCATCTAGTATGGCAATGAGTAAGTGGAAAAATGGGATAGGCCCCAACATAGAGTCCATGTTGAAGGAAAATGTTGCTCATGCTGAACATATGTCCCCTGAAAATTATGGTAGGGGTAGCCTTTGTGTTCATACCAAATATGGATCCTTAAGTATTGATCTTCGTTTGTGTCTTTACAGTTATGAAGCGTGGCAAATGTCGGGGATCCCTTGTGCACATGCTTGTGCAGCCATAAAGCATGTCCATGGCAATGTATATGAGTACGTTGAAGAATGCTACAAAATCACATCCCAACAAAAGATTTATAGCCGTAGCATGGTTCTAATCGACAAACCTGACACAAATAACTATATGTTGGAAAATTTTGCGGGTCAAACTTTTTTGATGCCTCTAAGGACCAGCTGACCTTCAGGTAGGCCAAGAACCAAAAGGCGTGAATCACAATTTCAAAACAAGAAGATATACTACTGTGTAAGTTGCCATGAAGCCGGTCATACTAGAATGACATGCAAAAATCCAAACCCAAGCTGATATTGGATGAAGTCATGCTCAGAAGTAACACTGTTGGCAACATGAACGAGTTCCAATATTGTGAATTGAAACTTTTTGATTATGTTTTTGTAAAGTTACTGTCGACCCACTTATGGTTTTTTTGGGAGATGGGTTGTTGTCAGTTGTGTACTCCAGTAGGTAGTTACTGTATTTAGTGTTTGATGTAATCCAATGTTTGTGACAAGGAAATATTATGTACTACTCCAGAGTTAATGTTCCCTTGTCATGAAATATGTGAATGTGTACAAGGGGCAGTGTGTAACTTTTTTTTGGGCTTTATATGGTTGCTGAATGTAATTATGCAGATTGTGATATGATAGCAACTAATAAATATCTTAAGGTGTTAATCAACAGAACCATATTGTTATTATAGAGGCATGTGGTATTATTACGCTAGTAACATATATTTTTGCAAACTTGTACCTACACACGTCTTCTGTTGTCCGTGTGAATGGCAGATATTAATCAACAAAATAATGTCATTAACAATGAACATAATCTTGTTAATAACGAAGATAGTGATGTTATTACGTGGATAGATGTTATGTTTTCCCATCTACATGACGACCTCCTAACTTGTTCCTTCGAAGATGTTAATGGACGAGGCCTAGTCGTTAATATCGAATATAGTGATGTTATTATGTGGATAGATGTTGTGTTTTCCCATCTACATGACAACCTCCTAACTTGTTCCTTCAAAGATGTTAATGGACGAGGCCTAGTCTTTAATAGCCAATATAGTAATATTATTACGTGGATAGATGTTGTGTTTTCCCATCTGCATGACGACCTCTTAACTTGTTCCTTCTAAGATGTTAATGGTCGAGGCCTAGTCGTTAATACTGAATATAGTGATGTTATTATGTGGATACATGTTGTGTTTTCCCATCTATATGACCACCTCCTAACTTGTTTATTCAAAGCTGTTAATGGACGAGGCCTAGTCGTTAATAGTAAAGATAATGATGTTATTACGTGGATACATGTGTTTTCTTATCTACATGACCACCTCCTAACTTGTTCATTCAAAGCTTGTAATGGACGAGGCTTACTCATTAATAGCAAGGATAATGATGTTATTACGTAGATACATGTTGTGTTTTCCATCTACATGACAACCTCCTAACTTGTTCCTTTGAAGATGTTAATGGACGAGGCCTAGTTGTTAATAATGAAGCTAATGATGTCAACTCCAAAAATGAACAAACATGCGACACATCATCAGATTGCACATTCAATAACGGCAAAGTAGCGTCCAAATTGGGAGACAAAAAGGCACAAAAATCCACAACATGTGCACACAACTAGCATGATTTTCACAAAATAATGTTGGCTATAACAAAAAGGAGGTTGCCAACATGTTCCTATTGTAGCAGACAATATCACTACAATCTATTGTGTCGATCGTTGTCATTTAGTAGGTGGCTTTGACAGCAGACTAAGAGCATCAAGTTGAGATGAATTTTGAGGATGATTCACCAGTCACCATAAAATATTCTTCCTGTACTGTGTAACTTGATCCTATAGAAAATAAAGTACACATCAATAGTTGAGAACATTTTCATGAAAAGTAAAGTGCACATGAAAAGTTGAGAACTATTTCTGCAGAAGTACATACATTTGTGTAATCGAGTGTCACATTTGGACTCCATTGAAACAACCATATCAACACGTGGATACCACAATCTTTCCTATAATTGCAAACAACAGTCACTTCCTTGGTAACACAAGTGAAAAAATTCAAAATGTTCTACACAACAGATAAGGTAAGACATACAGATTATTTTGCTGCCGTATAGGCGCCTAAATGATATCACCCTTTGGATTCTTGCCATGCCGATTGTGACTGACAAATTGAACTATATCATGAAACCTGTCCTGCTGAACCGAAAAAACAATAACATCAGTGGAGTTGTGATCATTACAGATTAAATGAAAGGAAACGGTCAGTGATAAAACACAGTACACATGTCTCCACTGCGTAGACTGGGGGATTTTCAAATATGCTATTTTTCTTTGTTTTTTTGTCAGGTCAACTGTTGGTTGCATAGAGTCCAGAACAAAGAAATTCAAGTTTTCGGCTTTAAGGCAACACAAAACCAATGCTCACGTACAAGTACAGAGCCAATAACCAAATCACAATCCGCTATATTGTAGCCTATTCGCTCCGGCAGTAAGTGACCCTTGTAATCTGACGGTCTCCAATTCTTACCTTTGCCGACAACGAGCATCTACAAAATATACATATTAGTACCAACAAAAAAACACAACCCCTGCTTTCCTCATAATATAATGACTATAAAGTCGGCATAAAAAATGTGCCTCTTAACGACTCCTTGTTCCTTTATATCTACCATCAAAGTCTTGCAAACAAGCGACACCACCTACAGTCCACAATGACATAATCAAACCTTAGCCATTTACTCAACAACATACAACATATCATCTAGATTTGGTCTTACTTACCCAATTGTTCACCTTATGAATTCCACCTAAAGAGTATAGCTCTTCTCGAGTGATATATTCGTCACACATAGTCACCATTTCGCTATCATTACATTCAATAAGAAGGCAACAACAAAACAAATGTTACAAAACATTATTCAATTGCTCTAAAATACAAATGACAAATAAGACAAACATCGATCACTTACATATCTCCACCTATACTTGGAGGGAGCTGGGAAATTACATTGAAAAACCTTTCCTTGTCGTCCACTTCCTTCTTTTTCCGCTTAATTTCCTTAGGCATAACATAGGGGGATTCTATTTTCTTCTCTTTTCTAACCCTACATGATCTGCGCAACACTTGACCCATGCCAACCTCTTCGTCCTCAACAACGTCCCCTCCTTTTCCTCCACTATCTGATACGTTAATGGGAGAATCACCAATATCACTTTCTGAGGCCTTCTCTTCCTCCTTATCATTTTCTTCTCCTTCAGCAGAAACAACGTTATCATCATCGTGTGCATGAGGGTTCATTTTATTCTTGTGATCTTTCTGTCCTTCGACCTTTTGCTGCCCCCTCTCTTCACTTGAACTTTTATCAACTCCTCAGCAATGACCCTCGTCAATCTTCTATACATATCCTTCAGGTCTTAATCATGACAAATGAAATGTCAACCTTATGAATTCGTTTGTAATGTACAACAACAGGAAGTTAGTACACATACCTGGTCTAAATGGTTAATTCCTATGTTGTCCTCTGGCTCAACATATGTTTGGAATGTCGTTCCTCTAAATAGTATGCCCTTATTGCTTTTCCTCTCTAATTTAACCATTTCTTTTAATCTCTCATCAGTTCAATATTTAATAGCATCGCCATATTGATGTCTCTCAGATGTCACCATTGCGAAGTGCTCACCGAAATATGCCTGCCTATTCAATCACATATCATCAGCTACAACAATTGGCAATTGAAGCATATAAATTGAAAAATAAATATAAATACATACCAACAATAAGTACACGCATCCACCGATATTCATGTTGCTAGTCTTCTTCTTCCTAACATCTCTTACGTAGTCCTCCATCTCTTTCCATAACTCTTGAATTATGAAGGTCACCCAATCAAATTTCTGAAAGCCCTTTATGGTCGCACTCATCACCTTCAGTAACAGATAACTGACCTTTAGGCTTGCAGTGGGAGATAGAAACGTTCCAAGTGTGTACAACATAAACAAGAACTCAAAATTATCATTCTCCCCCCTCCATAATGGCCTCAAAAATCTTGCTATATAGGCGTCTTGAATACTCACTCTTTAGCTGTGTGTACACCGGGTTATCATCATCCACATTAGCGCAAACAAGTTCACCTCCGTGCAGGACACCAAGTAACTGCTGCACATCGACCGCCAAAATTTCCCTTGTCTTGCCCCTAATTCGGAATTAGTGAGTTGGTGGATCATATGAGCGGAGCATTGACGCAATAAGATCTTTCGGTAACCGATTGCAACCTCCAACCTCAAGCAACTTGCTGAAACCTAATATCTCAACCCTATCCTTTAGACTTTTGTCTTTGCTTATGAAGTCTGCCAATTGCTTGAACTGCCAGATTGAGGAACGTGTGATAAAAGGTATTTTCCTCTTTGGACTCGTCTTCTCCGTTCTTGATTTCTTTTCATTCTGAGTATATTTTTCCTTCTTACAATATTTCTTTCTCTCTTGGTCACTCAATGCTCTCCATGCTTGTAGCACATCATCGAAGGGTAGAACACATTTATCAGCTTTTTCCCCTTCAATTTCTTGAAAAACTCTATTTTAAACAACATCAAGCAATTATTCAATCCTTTAGTTGTCTCCCCTTTTCCCACCTCCTTGTTCCCTTGTTCATCTAAATTCTGCCCCCCCCCCCACAACCTTATGCCCTTCTTCAACGACCTTATGACCTTCTCCACTAACATTTTGCCTTTCTCCTCCCCCTCCTACCCTTCTTCAACCACCATGTTTTGCTGCAAAACAACTTTCATCATCCAAGTATAGGGGCCTTAACAAAATAGAGCCTAAACCAAACATGTATCCAATTATACAATTCAATCAACTCTCTGTGCATGAGAATACAAATCTCTACAATGTTACACTCAATCAAATTAGTCATATTCATAAACACATTCAAAACTCATGGGCATCGATCTAATTTCTATTTCTGTCACTACAGGAATAACTGCAAAGCCTATAGTTTTTAATCAAAATTTTTAAGTTCTTTGTTATGCCTGAAAATAACATCTCTCTCACTATTAACAACATTAGCTTCTTTATTAACAACATCTCTCTCACTATTAATCAAAAGAAATCAACATATGAACATGTAAAATATAAAAATCTAGTAGTGCAAGTCAATGAACCATTTTCCCACATCAGTGCAGAAGCATTATATATATATATATATATGATCTTTTCCCACTAATAATAAACAAACGGTGGAGAAGCATTATATATATATGATCTTTTTATCAGGATCACATTTCCAACTACTTTATATATATATATATATATTTATTTATGTATATCTGCGATATATATTGTGTGTGTGTGTGTGAACAGGTTTTGATTTCATTACAGGCCCATATCATATGGCTGTCCAATCGTGAAACAACAAATTGTGGAGTAGGTAAGCAACATATACGACATATGCATCAATCCCAGCAGCAAACGCGGCTCTTGCCTGCTAACATTAACTCATTCAATGCATGTTACACCAATTATCTAGATATATAGTCTCTAAACTACACACACACACTCTCTCTCTCTCTCTCTTTCTCCCTGGATATATATTGTCCTTTGCCTCAATCTTTAAGCATTGATTAAACTTATTATTTCAAATAAAAAAGACTAAGTCTCTGTTCTACTTGAGGTTTCTAAATTTGTTTATCGGTACCTACTTTGGGATTTACCCACGCACTGAATTAGAAACACTAGATGTCTGTGTGTTCGTCAAGTTAGAATTAAGGATCGTCAGGAGGTCCATAAACAAACCAAATTACAAGCTCATAGAAAACCTTAGTTTCGGTTATCTCTAAGAATTACACTATTATTCAAGTAATTACCTAGAACATTTGTTCGCCGCGCCACTCCGCCCACCTTCCCACACCCCACCCTCGCTGGAGCTTCATGTTGCTGCACCGCGCCGCTCCGCCCAACCTTCCCACACCCCACCCTCGCTGGACCTTCGTCTCACTGTGCCGCGTCGCTCCGCCTCACCTTCCCACACCCCACACTTGCCAAACCTTCCTCTCGCTTTACCGCGCCGCCCAACGTCCCACACCCCACCGTAGTCGAAGCTTCGTCTCGCATTGCAACACCGCTAACACCTTCAACAGTCAGCCCGAGCTCGTGTCTTCTCCTTTCCCTTTTGCCTCGCTTCTCTCCGTCACTCTCTTATCTGATGTCTGGTCGTGTCTCTTAGTTCCCCTTTTTAGAAGGGTATTTAGGTAATTGTGTTAACATTTCATATCCCATTTTCCTCATGCCTCACTGATTTGGGATTTGTTAATTTCACCCCAAGCATTCTGTCCTTTTCTAATTGGAATTTTCCCAAAAAAATTTTACCATTTTTCAAACTCCTTTATCAACAAGGATAAAAGTAGAAAAAACTTACATTTTAAGACATATTAAATTATTTAACTATTATCTTTTATTCCCTATAAATTAGTTAAAATGTATTATATTATGAATCAGAAGTACCCAAATTGAAGAGTTGGTGGGACTGATCATGCAATTCCCTAAGCTAGGCATCCTATCGAGGACAGTGCAGTCCTTAAAACAATCAACCTCGTTTACTGTTCTGATTATTGGCGTGGCTTTCAATTTTTGTCTAGCTCATCTACTCAAAAAAAATCAGGTAGAGAACAAAAATCAACCTCGCTATCAACCTTGTTTAATAAAAAAAAAAAAAAAGACAAAAAAATCAATTAGGGATGGCTTTCATTTCTTGAAACTAACAATCAACCTCGTTTGCTGTTCTAATTGCAAAACCGATCAAATTAAATTGTGCAGAGATATATGACTTTTACCCTTATTAGACATCCCTAATTGATTTTTTTCCTTGTGTTTTTGAGTGGAGTGTAAGAAGAAATGCGATGCATATCATTAAACTTTAAACTCAGCGCCTTTGCTAATATAACCTTCATAATTACTTCAGTTCACATACTCATAAGCATATCTATATCTGTACATATATTGTGAGCCTATCACGATTCTTGAGTACGCAGAGCCAAAACCAAGATTCGCTGGTAACTTGTTGTGAATAAAATGTGGGCGACTTATTAAGGTACAAGTTCAAAGGATAACATACGCGTCCCTCGCAGTACACAGTAGAAGCAAGAGGCTATGGTCATTATAGATTTTAAGTTTAATATATATAATAGTAATAAAAACATTTTAGAAAGTGAATAAAAGGGTATCTCTGGCGAAGTATAGTGTACTAAAATAAGATTAAATTTAGACATGGGGAATTATAATATTGAACCGCTAAACCAAAACCAAATCCCTAATTAAAGAATATAGCTGAGATGAGGGAGTGGGCGGAAGATCCCATGAAATTCCCAATTATATGCTGCGTGGTTTTGCGTTCCACTTCCAACTTCCATGCATTCATTTTTAATGCTAGCCGCACATCCTTCATGGGTCCCACTTTGAGTATTTTTGTATTGCCTGCCTAGCCTGATCATGAATATTCCTTTTTTTTTAATAACACCAAAATTCCAATTAAAAAAAATAATATCAGAAAAGTTGTATAATTTGTCTACAACGAGTGAAAAAACAACCATTAACAAATGAAAAAGCTACTATTAATAAGTTTTAGGACTTTTCTAATATTATTTTTTTTAATTGAGATCTTAACGCCATTTTCCCTTTATGTTCCCTCCCCTGCTCTCCACTGCAATTTCTCCCTCTATATCTAGAAATTTGCTTCTGCTAGGTGATCAGTTCCGACACTCTTTTCTGGCTGGCAATATATCTATATACTCCCTTCGATCCTAATTATAGGATATATTTACCTAATTTTGGAGAAATTAAGGATAGTGGTTAAATTAGTTAATCATATTTATTTTCCTAAAATATCCTTATTTAAAATTTAAAATGACATCTAATTATATTGATTCTCTATTTTTTCTTGTACCTCTCCTGCCTCACACATGACTTCTCCAAACTCTTACACAATCCGGCGTCATCAATCTCCCTCAACAACTTTCGATCTACTCTTATTAAATTATTATTGAGAAAGTATCATTAGGGGGCATTTTGGGAAGAGATTGACAAAAATTAGAACTCTGTCCTATAATTAGGACCAAGATCAACTCTCAAATGTTGTCCTATAATTAGGACCGGAGGAAGTAGTATATTGAATTCAGTGTCTTCCACCAAATTGCTTGTGTTAAATAATGAAGTTTTCAAATTTTAAATTAAATAGTGAGAATAAAAATGGTCACTAATAAGAAGATCGAGATTAATGTTATTGAGTTGTACAGTACTATTATATAGTAAGGCATTTAAAAAGGAAAAAAAGACCCAAAAAAAATCAATTGTGTCATATTGGGTTCACTACTTTGTCTTGAATTTTGGATTGGCAGATTAATATGGATCACTGGTTTGATTAATTAATGAAATTGGCTTAGATATTCAGGAATAGCATCGCCCTAATCTGAGTGATGATATATATGCCAGTGCTGCAACTAACTCTGCTCTCTAATTTCAGTCTTACACTTATGCACTAGTATTACTACCTCCGGTCCTAATTATAAGATAAAGTTGACTATTTTTGAAGAAATTAAAGAAGCTAAATAAATTACTTAATCATATCATATCTTATGTATCTTTAGATTATATATTAATTTATTAGTCAAACTAATTAGTTTAAAGAAAAAAAAATAAAAATACTCTAAGGTAATTTAATTAGCTTCCTTAATTTTTTCAAAAATGTCAACTTTATCTTATAATTAGGATCGGAGGGAGTATATTTTAATTTACCAAGCTAATTGCGAGACTGCTGAGAGGGTTTCTATTATCTGAACCCCATTTTTGTCAAAATTTGGATATAGTGAAATGATAATTCCCATTTTTGAAAATTAAGTGAAAATACTAATGCTGTGCCATATATAAATTTTTTGCTTATATATAAAAATTAAATTACGTAAATTGAAGCAGAAGTAAGCAAAGTCACACATGTAAAAAAATAGCTGGGTGTTATTATTTGATATTAAGCCTAGACAAGGTAATCCAATATTTACAATGGAGTCTTTCAAGCATGCGCGGTTATATATGATGGTTCATAAAACTAATGTGTGGATAGGATCGATGACAGTGTGAGGTCCAAAAATAAAGGATAATAGTGGGAATTCTAATTTAGGGAGCCATATGAAAAACTGTTTGTCACCTTATCCCCGTCGCATAGAATAAAAAGAATTGTCAATTTTCAGGAAGAGTGGAACTAATTTATATTACATACTGTCTTTAGGATAAGGGTTATATATTAACGACCGGAAGGAGCATAAGAGCCATATATGGGGTTTTCTTAGATCATGACTATAACATAACAATGTATTTTATCTCCTAAATTTATAATTTTTTTCTAAAATTTTCCTATTTAAGGGGTTTTTATAAATGGGTATTTCTATATACACACGATTAAAGAGGGTGTTTTAGTAAAATCAACACTCATTAATTAATTTAACTAGTTTTCTTAATAATCACAAATTAGTTACTGAACTTTTTTATATTAAAGATTATAGTAACATAATCACAGATTATATAGCCAACGAAAAATCGCTGAAACTTTTTATTTTTTCTTTAAGAAAATGCAGCGAATATAAGAATCAGCGGTTGAAGAAGGCGATGAAAGGAAGAATTATTAATAAGGGCTTAATCAGTCGTAAGTCTTAGCTTTTGCACTAATTACTGTCGTTTTGCTTTTCTCTTTTTTGTCATTGTGCTCTTCATGTGAATAGTCTGATGTTGATGCTTTCCTTTAGTGGAGGCATTATTGATTTCCATGTACGTCCATCTTTTGCAACTTTGGAAATTAATTAATTTATTGTCACATACCACTCTGGTCCCTATTATAAGTCCTTCTTGACCAAAAAATTTGGTCCTATTTATAAGTCCACTTTCAGTACATAAATGAGCTTATGACAACTTTGCTCCTATTTATTGTACCCATAAAGAAATAATTTGAATAGAGATAAAGAAGAAAAAGTTGAAAAATACACATTCATAAATGAGGGTATAGTTGGAAATTTACCTTATAATAATTGGGTTAACTACTTTTTCTTGATATGTGGGATTTAGGTAAAAGGGACTTATAATAGGGACCATAGTGGTATCACTTTAGTTGGTATGGTTTTAATTAAGATGAATTAGCTTCTAAAACACGCACTAAGTGCTACTGATCTCTCTTATGTTAAATATAAAATGCTTTCAAGTTAAGTTTTTTACCAGAATATCCCTGTATGTATATATTCCCTTTCTTCATAGAAACAAAGCGTTTAACTGCATCAAAGGCGGAGCCTTTTCTAACAATTAAGATTCTCTTTTTAAAAAGCTCTCCTTTAAACTCTGCGGATATATGGACTATGGAATATATATAGCCTAACAATCGTCACGTTGAATAGACACTAGCGTCATTCATCACTAGCTAGCTTGAATCGGTGGTGATGCTTCTTTTTTTTTTTGACCTGGAATCGGTAGTGATGCTTGGGTTGTTCATTGGAATAATATATACAATATTTTTAGAATATTAATTAGCAGAAATATATAACTTTTCTCTATGAGTGTGAATTAATTAAAAGTGGATTAAAATATAAAATATATGGGTAGTATTTGACAGTCTTTCATTTTTTCAACCCATATAACCTATTGGCATTAAAAGTGAAACGCATGCTATTATTCGGTCAAGAGATTATTGGCAGTACTTGACGTTTTCTTCAAAAAAGTTAAATTTCTCTCATTACATTATTTCTAATGTCACAGGTCACAGCTGGGGCTGGGGGTACGGTGTGCAGGCCGAGGATGGTATTAATTAACTAGGCGGAATAGTGCTGTGCGACAAGATTATGCTCTAGCTCTTTAATGATTTTTTTTTTCCTGGGACCACAAAGCTCTTTAATGAAATTGGCTCCATTACTAAGAGTCTGTTTGGTTTAAAGGGAGGGGATGAAAGGGAAGGATGGAGGATCACTTTGTTTGATTTGGTTAGAGGGGGAGGAAGGGAAAGATTTTTTAATGATCCTTTGTTTGGTTTAAGGGGGAAGGAGAGGTAATATCTAATTTACCATTTTATCCTTAGACATTAGTTTATATATTTTTCCTTATATAAATGATTTAAATTAATTTACACCTCAATATAAATTATATAATTTATAAAAAAAAATATGAAGATATAAAATGGAAATAGTTTTCAATTCCCCCCAACTTAATTTCTCGTTATATGAATATTTCAGCAATTATCATGTCAAATTAAATGGAAAATTCCTTCTATTGAAAAAAAAAATGTAGAGGACTTGAAAAAAAATGGTAGAAAAACTTAAAAAAAAAAACTGTTTCTAAGTGGCAATGTTTAATTAGGTGCAAAATGGCAATGAAAAAATGAGCTTGTGTTTCTACCCTGCACTAGAGAAGCATGCACTAAACAAGAATAAACACTCTAAAACAACATAATATAGCTCAAGAGAGAAAAAAATATTTTTTCTGCAGCAGATTAATCACCTATCACCAGGAAAATCTGAGTATATATATTTCCGCTAGTGAAGAAGAAGAAGTATATTTTTATTGAAGACTCATAGGATATAATTGGAAATATGAAAAGACTATGGGGGCAAAATAGTCTCAAATTTTGGGCTCCCTCCAAAACCCCCCAAATTGGAGGGAATCAATTTGAGGGAGTGGGAGGGATTTGGAGCCCCTTTTTTAGGGCCCCTCCCCTCCTATTTTTCATACCAAACAAGGGGAGGGGAGGGATTTTGCTTCCCTCCTCTTTTATTGGTAGGGAAAAGAATTTAAACGGGGAGGGGAGGGGAAATTTTTTGAAGTTTTCCTCTCCCTCCTCTCAAAATCATTCCCACCTAAATCGAAGAGATTTGGAGAGGAGGTTAAAATTTTATGTGCTATTGGATCAAAATACCCACACCATTTTTGTGATAACCCAACACTGCCCTTACTCCTTTTTACTCAGTTGAGCCTTGGAACTTGTTATCTTCGACAGAAAACCCTAGCAAAGAACTCGAGAAGCACGAACAAAGTCGAAGAGCACGATTGAACCATTTTCTTCCTGTAATACCATCTTTTTGTCTGCTTGTAGTCTCTTCTTTCATCTTTTTTGTTTGTCGATGAAGCTCCCGACTGCTTTCGAACAATTTTTGTGATTTCTTTGTCGAGGGACCTCTTTTTTCTATGATTTTGGTATCTTCCCTGAATGCTATCTGTAAAGCTATGGACTCAGCGACACCGACAGTGAGGAGGCATCACTTGTGGTTGAGAGCATAATCACCGATTGATGATTACAACCTGAAACATATGTTGATCGTTGTACGATAATTTGTGTGCTTTTCCATATTTACAGAGTTAAATTCGTGTTTGGTCTACTGTTATGGCATATATCTGATTATAGTAGTATTAACAGTGTTCTCCTCCTATTTTTCTAGTGATCCCTTCCAATTGAACCAAAACTCATGTTCTCCTCCTTCCTTTTTTTTTAAAAAAACCATAGTAAATTGGGAAATTGGGGATTTTATTTTTGCTTTTGGTAAATTATTGTTTAATTTCAACTGTGGTGGAGCTAGATTTATGAATATAAGTCTATGGAATGAAGGGTTTGAATGCTAGAATGAAGGATTTATGAATATAATTTTTTGATGACTTACCCATGTGAATTTGTGAGACATCTCGTTTGGTGTCGGTTCCTGTAATGAAATGAATTTTCAAGAATTTTTTTTATCTTTATAGCTTATTATTGAAAATAAATCATCTTATATCAAATTCTTGTTGGGTTGGATGCATGGGTACTCGTGCAAATCCTATTTTTGTTAATTACAAGCATGGTTATAATAAGTTTGGAGATATGCTTTGTATATCTGTTATTGATGATATATTTCTTTTTTAATGGTGAGTATTGTGTCTGTGTACTTGTACCGAAGTATGCTTTTTTTTTTTCACTTGCAAGTTGCAATTTATAAGTTACAACCTGAAAGATATGCTGATTGCCAAATGTTTCTCTGTGGCATCATATGCATATTTTTTAAAAAAATCTACACATCATATGGATTTGTGTTCATAATGGTATACACCTATGTTTTTTCAATAACAGGAAATACTTCTTCTGCATAATAAAACATATAATTTGTTTGGTATTTGTAGATGATAATTAACATGAACTCTTTACTATTAGCTGTCTGTACAATAATTTGGATAAGTTGCTAATGTTTTGATTATTTGGTCTACTATTTTCATTGGGGATAATTTTTGCATTTGTTAGATGGGTTTTGAAGAGGAACTTGTGATGCAATGGTTCCTAATGCATCAGAGACTAGTAGCCCACCTTATTTGTCTTGTTGCCCAGTATTTTATGGTTCAAAAGTGTAATAATAAGAAGAGAATAACTTACAATATGAATTCTGCAAGAGAGAGGGTACATGAAGAAGTGATGTACAGGATAACTTGTAGTCCTAGTGGATGAAATATTGTTAGAATGGGTCCTAAAGTTTTTTTAGGACTGTGTAATATGTTAGAAACACATGGTGGCCTAAAGCCTACCCGATTCTCAAGTGTGGAAGAACAAGTTGCTAAAGTCCTTTACTTCTTAACACACAAAATAGAAAATCGTGTGGTTATGTTTTGGTTTAGGCGATCTGGTGAGTCCGTCATTTCCATAATGTGTTATATGCTATCCTTCAATTAGAAGATAAATTTCTTGTCCAACTAGATGGTTCTAGAGTCCCTACTGAAATTAATATTAATGACAAATTCTACCCATATTTTAAGGATTGTGTTGGGGCCATAAATAGAACACATATTCGTGCCAAGTATGTATGGTAGATGCGCCTCGTTATAGGGGTAGGAAGGACTTCCCTACACAAAATGTTTTGACAGCTTGTACCTTTGATTTAAAGTTTATTTATGTGCTTGTGGGATGGGAAGGAACCGCGTCTGACTCAAGAATTATAAAGGATGCATTAAGACGAGAGGATTGTCTTAAGATTCCTCGAGGTAAGTATTACTTAGTTGATGTTGGATTCATGTTAATAAGTGATCTTATTACACCATATAAAGGAGTTCACTACCATTTGAAAGAATATTCAGACATAAATCCTTCCTGAAACTATAAAGAACTCTTCAATCTTCGACATTCATCACTACGTAATGCAATTGAAAGGGCTTAGGGTATTGAAGAAAAGATTTGTCATTCTATCAAGTGCAGCAGAGCCTAATTATGGCATAAAATAACAAAAATTGATCATTGTTGCATGTTGCATTCATCATAATTATTTGATGAATGTAGACCCAAATGCGAAGCTTATCCGTCAAGTAGATAGTGAACTTGTAGCTAAAGCTTACTCTAATAATGAAACCATGCTCCAAGGGGTGATAGAAGTAAGGCAGCTCAGGGCGAGCTTATAAGAGATGCAATATCTCAACAAATGTGAATTGACTATAGAAATAATGCTGGGATAATGTTCCATGAACCAAACTTTACATGTTCATTTGTTGTAGTGTTCTTTGGTTATATTTCCTCTGTTGTATTGTTGTAATGTTCTATTCTGCTCTCAAATTTGCTGCTTTCCTTCAATGATGATGTTAGTTATGTATGATGTTTGTTTGTTGAATTGACTATTAGTTTTACCCTTCAATTCGTTCATTAGCTTATCATTTATGTACAATGTTTCTTTGATGTTGTTGAATTTATTTGGGTTTACATTTTCTTACTATGGCTCCAAAAAAGCCAGCTGATGCAAATACTGCTCCAACTGAAAAGTGCTTTATTTAGAGTTCCAAGGTGGATGATGCCTTAATTGATGCATTTATGCATGAGTTGGATCTGGGTAGCAAGGTTAATGGGACTTTTACAACTAATGCTTATGATAATATAATTACGTATTTGACTACCCGGTTTGGATTTAAAGTTGATAAAGAGAAAATGAAAAATCGCTGGAAGACTTTGAAGTAGAACTATTCTGAAATATATGATATCTTCAAGGGGCTATGAGTGGATTTCCATGGAACTCATCTACTCATACATGGGAAGATGAGGACCAAGTTTGGGATCAGTTAATTGAGGTGAGATAAATAAACCTTTCTTATTGTATGATTCTTTTTGTGCATATTTTTGCTGATCTGTAAATTCTATTAGGTGCTAATCCCAAACTTACATATGGGATTGAAAATTTGTTCAATTTAGTTATTTCTATGGGCATTTTCATGCCATGATAGTGATTTATTGAAACTGTTTAGAAGTAGTTTATTAGTTATTAGTTCTTTTTTAAAATCATTTTCATGCCATGACAGTGATTTACTGCTTTTTTGCATATGAAATTGCTTGTTTTTCTTCAAAAAATATAAGGTGATATATATATATATATATATATATATATATATATGTAATTGCTGATGTGTGGATGGTTTGGGACTTTTCTATATAACTAATTTTCTTCAAAAAATGTGAATATATATATATATATATGTGCTTTTCTGCGTATAATTGTAATTATGTCACATATAATGGTAATTGCTTTTCTGCTTTTTCAAGCCAAACCAAAAGTAGCTCTTTGGAGAAATACTCCCCTGCCCAATTATGGAAATGATAGAGCCACTGGAGATGATGGTGACACTCCTTCAAATATGAAGAAAAGGCGTTGCTCAAGTCCTCCAATAGCTGACTTAAATCCTCCACCACCAGATGAGAATGAGGTTGATCAGATGCTGTCCCAAAATAATCTGACTTTTCAGGATTTTTTTGTCAATTTGGACAATGTTGAATTTAAAGAGCTGTCTCATGGAGCACAAAGTGAGAGCTCCAAGAGGACTAGAAGGGGTGCTACAAACAATGATAGAGTAACTTTTGATAGAGCTCTAATTGTAAAGCAAATGCAAGAAATAGCAAGTGCCATGAGCAAGGGAAGTCAAGTTTTTAGAGAGAGATATGCACCTCAAACTTCAGGGGAGGACACTTTCAAGCTGATTCGAGAGACTGGATGTAATGAAGATAAAGTCTCTGACATTTACTGCTTCCTCATGCATGATGTTAGCAAACTTAGGGCAGTGATTGAATGCCCCCCTCCAATGCACAAGCAAATTATTATGAAAATGGTTTTTGGTGGTTAGAGTAGCATGTGATGCCGTCTTAGATATTTTGTTTAGCCCTATGATGGCTTGGATATTTTGTTTAGCCTTACGATGGCATTTGATGGCTTTTGATGCCATCTTAGATACTTTAATTTGCCTTATGATGGCAATAAATGCCACCATTCATATTTTGGTTCACCATATGATGGCATTTGGTGGCCTTTGACGCCATGTTGGATATTTTTTGGGATGCCATGTGGTTGGCACTTGATATCTTACATTAATAACACTATCATATGATGAACTCCTTATTTTAGTAAATAGCATTTGTTTTGTTATATTATCTTGCATGTCATTATATTTTAATTGTGTGCTATTTTAGATTATGATTTTGGGTCTACATTGTATACATTATATATTTTTTTTCTTAAACTATCTAAAATGGATACAATAAGCCGGAAGGAAAGCAAAATCTGTTTTCTATTTGAAAGAATATGGTGCGCTGTTAGGAAGCATTTCAAGTAGAAGTTATTGTTTAGGTGAACCTTGAAGGATTACTAAATGAGAACATACATATGTAAGGTCTGGTCTTGGTTAATTGGATTAGTATCATTGATCTCTGGGAAGAGTCACAGCGGTCAAATTAGCCCACAGAGAATTTATGCATAATTTGTTACCAAATCAATTTTATGTTGATCTTTTGGGAGAAGGGTTGATCTGGAAAAAAAATTCGGTATAATATCCTTTTTGTCAATGACTACTTACAAACACAATTAACAGGAACATTAAATACAATAGTAATAAACACAAGTAAAACTTTAAATTATATTACCATGTGGTTAGCATTTGATTATAGTTGATTATAATTTAAGACATACAAAACAATTAAAATCCCTCCCCTCCCTTTCATTTTAATAAGGGTAAAATTGTTCATGTCAAAATAATTTCCCGGCCTTCCTTTCTTGAATCAAATAAAGTAACATTAAAATCTCTCCCTTTCTCTTTCTTCTAATCAATCTAAATAAGATAATATTAAAATCCCTCACACCCCCTCCCCTCCACTCCGATGAACCAAACACACCTAAGTGTATCACCTTTGCATGTCTGATTCACCAGAAAAAATCCAATTTCTATGAAAGAATTGTATGTTTCTAGATGCGATTCTTTGTTTCGAGTAATGTGCCAGCAAATATTACTGTCAAACACAAAGCAGGTAACGTTGACCCAAGGACATAGTTGTAGACTTGCCGTATCCATCCACTGAAGCGGCTAGAGTGGGGACCACAAGTAGCATCATTTTATAGTAGGACTCCGTACTATTATTTAATGACATAATCTTAGCATCTTTCACATGGAGTGCTCCGTGTGATATGACCCGCTCCCCAACATATCCCTATTTTTTGCAGACTTCTATGAAAAACGTTACTCCTATTTCTGCACGTACGCCTAAGCTGTTCGTTGGAGGAATACATAAGGATAAATTACAGTAAGGTTCTAAATAAGAGGAAAAAATCTTATAAAATCTTAAAATGAAAAAATGGTTTTATTAATAATTTTATGTACGGGTCATTGACAACACCAAGAATATCATTGACAAGTTCTTAGAATCATTTCTTCATTTTGAAATTTCAGGAGATCATTTTTTTTATTTTTTTTCTTTTGCTTAGGACTTGACTATAATTTTCCCAATAAATAATGTTTTGGGAAAATTCCAGAAAAATACGTTGAAAATTAGAAAAGGAAAAATCAGAGTTTCCAATTTATAAAATCTCATGTTAGTATAGTATTAGCATAGTGGAGGAATCTAGGATTACAAAATCTTAACAAAAAGACTCTCTTACCCTTTAGCTTTTCATCTTCTTCTTCCTCTCTCTCATCTTGGAATAATCTGGGCACTTTTTTTTTTGGCTTTCTTCCACTAGCTGATCAGTCCGATGTATTTTAGAGAATGAGTTTTTGGTGTTGAGACCAAGCACCTATCTGGCGCTCTTCAGTCGCCGCGCTTCTTTAGGGCCAAGGAGTAATGGGAGCCGATGAAGACAGTAGCATCGTTGATGAGAAGGGACTCGCCATTGTGTCAGGCCATTGGGTCGACGAGGGGTGCGAGTTGAAATACGAAGTTGAGAATTGAGAAAGTGAAGTTGTTAATGTAAAATATGGTATTATTAATATAAATACAGGTGTTGTTATTGGCCCTAAAACTTGTTAATTTCAAACTTATCCCTAGCATATGTTGGTTTTTTTTTTGAAATATGAGTTGTGAAACAAGAAAGTGAAGTCGTTAATGTAAAATATGGTGTTGTTAATATAGAGACAAGTGTTGTTATTGGCCCTGAAACTTATTAATTTTAAACTTATCCCTGACATGTGTTGGTTTTTGAGATACGAAATCAGGTGTTGTTATTGACCCCTAAAACTTATTAATTTCATATTTATCCCTGGCACGTGTTGGTTTTTGAGATACGAAGTTGTGAAACAAGAAAGTGAAGTCGTTAATGTAAAGTATGGTGTTGTTAATATAGAGACATGTGTTGTTATTAGCCCCTGAAACTTTTAATTTCAAACTTATCCCGGGTATGTGTTGGTTTTTTAGATACAAAGTTGTGAAACAAGAAAGTGAAGTTGTTAATATAAAAAATGGTGTTGTTAATATAGATACAGATGTTGTTAATCTCAAATTCTTCAACTATACTGACACTATATTGATATGAGATTTCGTAAATTAGAAGCTTTGATTTGTCCTTTTCTAATTCCCAACGTATTTTTTAGAAATTTTCCCTAATTATTTTTTTGAGGGTGTGTGAGTTAATTACAAGTGCTTTACAATGGAAAACGAAAGCAGTAAGGGCATTTGACAACATTTTTTCTAGTACATGGAGATGTTGCTTAACGATTATTAGTGCACCTGAACCCACAACCTATAACCGCTAATAAAGGTGAAGCTCATGCCACCACATTGAAAGGCTACTGCTTGTATTTGATATTTTTTTTGTGCTCGTTTGGAATAGCTTATTTTTAGGTAATAAGTGTTTATAATTCGTGATTTACGGTATACGAGGTAAGTATGTGAGAGGAGTTTTATCTCGGCTTGCGTAATAAAGACTTATTTTCTAGATATTAAGCTCTTCCAAACGCACGCTTTATGAAATTCAAATCTCCCTCCTCTCATTTGGTAGTGTCGCTAAATCGCGGAATTGATTAAGCGGCAATATTGACCAACAAAATTATGCTTTAATTAATGAGATTGGCTCCATTTCTTTCTTTCTGATATCTCTATTTTTCCGGACTAGAAATTTAGCACCACTTCTGCTTCTGCACCCGACAACCCTTCAAATTATTAATTAAGCTTAGGCACCAATCTTAGTCTCTTTT
Source organism: Inga laurina (assembly GCA_963855925.1). NCBI lineage: Eukaryota > Viridiplantae > Streptophyta > Magnoliopsida > Fabales > Fabaceae > Inga > Inga laurina. The sequence continues at coordinate 2,439,743 of OY979703.1, read as the reverse complement.
GTTTTTTAAAGTTATGGAAGCAGCACGTAGTGGCCTTTATCTTTTTCTCACTTTTCTACTTTTGATTTTGATGAAGATGGATTTTCCCCAAAAACTAGCGGAGGCTCAGGATACAGATGTTCCAACTGCTGTGTCCGTTGCCGACTTCCTCACGTGATTGATATTCGTCCAAATTGGTTACTTCAACGTTTGGTTAATTTTCAACATTCTCAAACATTAAATTTTATAAATTTTAAAATATTTTCCCAAATAAAATCTAAAGAAAAGAATTGAGATATAAATTAAGGTGGAAAAAAAATAAAAGCCGGCACGGTTTACCCATTTCACAGCATAGGCTACGGTGGGGAACAGGTTTGAGAACTTGTTGGTGGCCAATACCCATTAGTCACTCGTCTCTCGTATTGAGAAGTATTGGGCAAAAAGTATTGCTCGTATATACACTTTTGTTATAGTTTATGGATAGACAAATTAATTTCTACTTTAAACTTTTTTTTGCCTTCTCAAAGTTTAGAGTCTGTTTGGTATGAGGGATTTGGAAGGGAGGGGGGTGAAAATTTTTATGAGTTAAATTTTAAAAGATTGAAGAAATGGAGTAATAAAATTTTAATAAAGAGAATATATAAAATAAAAGAGTAAAAAAAATTAATTAAAAATTTTTAACCCTACTTCTCTAATTTTTTTAAATTCAACTCAAAATTTTTTTCCTTCCGCCTATTTTCCCTCCCCTCCCCTCAGACCAAACAAGCCCTTAGAGTATCTACACTGTTTATTGTTACCATAATTAGAAACTATTCTTAATTCTTAAACTATTTTTTATTGTGAGTGGGACTTCTTAATTAACAATTTGCTTAAAATATTGGTTGTTAGTATAATACAACCACTACTATAAAAAGGGGTTTTAATGTCTCTATTTTGACACTTTTAATGTCCAAAAACTGGGGGACATCTATGTGGAAGGCGTAGTATGTTTTAAGAAAAAACGCACAAAAAAAATGGGATGTCTAAAGTGAGACTTTAAACGTTCCAAATTAAGAATTGAGACGTCTAAAGTCCCTCTTTGGAGGACTTTAGACGTCCCAATTCCCAATTTGAAACGTTTATAGCCCCCCACAGGGCGTGGGGGACTTTAGAAGTCCCAAATTTCAATTTGGGACGTCTAAAGTCCTCCACTGAGGGACTTGAAACGTCCCAATTTTTAATTTGGGGCGTTAAAATGTTTGATTTTTTTAAATGATTATTTATATTCTTCATTACCCAGCAAATTAAAATTGCAGAAACATAATTGAAGATGGATTCATAAACCACAAAACGTCCCTCATAAAATGGTAAGAACATCTAGCACTGCAATCTTTTTACTATATATATATGTACTGTAATATCCTGAAATGTAATTAAGGGCTAATGACTTAAAAGTGGTGTAATCAATATTAATTAAGCACTTTTGAAGTATGTAATGTGAATTGTGATATAAAACGTGTTTGATAATGGTTTAGTATATATTGTGATAATCAGGGGCAAATTGCCGACCAATTAGTCAGTTACCGAAGAAGGAGTTGGCTAATTGGTAGGAATCATTGTGTAGTGTGTAGTTGTTTAAGAAATTATGATGAAGTTATCAAATGTGTGCATGTGTATAGGAAGAATTGGGAGATGAAGCAAGATGTTGACATGTTGCAAGTTATGAGCCATTGGATGAGGTCAAAATTTCAAACTCACTTTCTCTTCCCTCTCATTTATAAGGTCGGCTAGGTGTATGGAGAGGAGAGAAAATCTTTCTCATCTTCTCTCTCATCTAACCTTCATTTTCGTTGAGTAAGGGAAGGAAAAAGAAAATCAAAGGTAGGATTTGGACTTGTGAAATGCTCTCTTTAGCTCAAATGGTTTTCATTAATGTTGTTCAAGAGGTTGAGAGCTTTAAACCTATGGTTTCAAAATTTTGAAAGGAGGTGTTTTGGAGTTTACACAAGCTTGGAAGCTAATCATTGGAAGTTGAAGAGGTGAGTATTTATAGTATTTTGGTATAATTTTTTTAGTCATTGGTTGAGTTTTGAGAACCTTGGATTTTTACCCTGATTTTGGCCTAATTTTGAAATGCATGAATTAGCTAGTGTTTTGTGATGGAATAGATGCCAAATTGTATCTTGGTGTCAATGGTTGTGGTTGGGATTTGAAAAGGAAAAGTTTGATCATTAGATGATATTGGGTGCAATGTGGTTAGAAGAGTAGAATGTGTTATTGTGGTAAGATTTTGATTGTTTTGAGATTACCAATAGGTTCATTGTGGAATTTTGTGTGGGAATGAACTTTAGTATAAGTTTGGAAACCATTAGAATTAGATTGGGTAAACCTGGAAAAGTATATCAGCTGCTGCGATTCTGGTTTCTGATAGCCTCACTGGAGTGAGGTTGGAGCTCACTCGAGTGCAGCGTCATGTTCTTTCTTTTCTTCAGTATTTCGGTTAAGTGTTTAGGTAGGAAGCAAGGGTGCACTTCCTTGCCTGCGACTGATACGAGTCATCACTCGAGTGAACTCGGTCTCACTCGAGTGCGGAAGTCAGTTGCACCTTAGGATTGCTCTCGGGTAGTCACTCTTTGTACCTCACTCGATGGGACTCAGGTGAGAGTGTGTTGTCACTTGGGTGCTAGGGCCAGTGATCGAGTGAACTGGTCACTCCAAGATGTGTGGTGCTCTTAGGTATTCACTTCCTGTGTTTCACTGGCTATGGCTCGAGTGCATGTGGGGGCATTACTCGAGTGACTCGGCCAGAAATCAGTACTTTTGCTCCCAAAAAGGAATCTTTAGTCAAGTGTTCCTAACCCTTTAGGCATATGTCTAGGCTTCTATTGGTCACCTAAAGAGTTCAAATGATAGCCAATTTAAGGTAAAATAAGGATAAGAATTTGGAATAGAGAATAACCTATCGTCCTTAATTTTTGGTTTATAGGCTTTGACATTTGCCCTGGTCGTGAACGAGCTGTAACGGAGCAAGTCAGGAAAAAACAAGGTAGTGACTCTTTCCCTTATACTATGTGTGATCTATTGTATGTTTGATTTATCATTGTTTATGGGTCTATCACCTGCGGTCCATCGATGTTAACGGTGGGAGGATCGCACCTTCAGGGCAGTGGAATCCGGGGGATAAGACTATGTGAAAGCCGAAAGGCTATATGTGGAAGCCGAAAGGCTACTTGTGAATCTATCACATGCGGCCCATTGGTGTAGTCAATGGGAGGATCGTACCTTCGGGGCGGTGGAATCCGGGGGATGAGATTATGTGATTGTGTGCATATATGGCAGCCTGCGTGCTGTGTTTTATGTTGTCATGCTGCTTGATGATTTACGGGAATGCTTTGTGATTACATGTTGTATGAGTGATCTGTTACTACTGGGATTCTTTTGAATCTCATTCTTTCCATTGACTAACCTTTCAGACAGGGCAAGTGGCTCCAAAGGGAAAATGACGACTAGGAGCGGCTAGAACCTTGTAGGGATATTTAGGTTTTTGGAATGTTGGCTATCTACTTTGGATTTTGGGATTACTGTATATTATTTTTGGATGTAGGTAATATTTGAGTTACAACATGTAATCCCCTAGCTGGGAATTATAAACCTGATTGTTAGTATATACTTGACCCGGGGGTTGCCGGGATTTCTATTTTACACTCTGATATGTTAAATGTGATTCAATAGTACAGGGTGATTATATTCGGGATATGGAATTTGAGACTAAGAAAGGGATAGAAAATGAGTTTTATTATTATTGGTCTCTATTTCATTCTAAAATACGTATTTCGAATCATAATCACGAAGGGGGTTACATGTACAATAACAATAACTCATACAACCTAATATTATATATGTATAACAACAACCAGAAAATGTTAAAATGTTTGTTACCACACAACTACAAATTAATTATTGTTCATTTCATCAAAATAAATATACATATGTATTTCTCTCGATTTCCAAGCTCCTAACGTATAAAACAAAAATATTATTAGTATTGCATAACTACTAACAACTAGTTTATGATTCTGACAAAAAAAAACAATCAAGGGAAAAACACTCTAATAACTGGAATCATGTAAATAAATCAAAAGCATTATAATAATTTCACATTGCAAGTTTAACTTAATTCTTCATGTAAATTTATATTTTAAAAAAACAAACCTGATGAAAGCAGGGGAGAGGGCAGCCAACGGTGTTTATGTGCTTCCAAGGTGGAGAGAAGACGTTGGAGGATTTGTATATGCACGGTGGAGAGGAGAGGTACGCCGGAGGCTAAAAGCAAAGAAGAAGGTGGGAGGTCCATGCCGGAGAGTGGAGGAGGTGTACGCTGGAGGGTGAGAGCAAAGAAGGTGCTGTGAGAATGGAAGGAGGTGGAGGAAAAGGGAATGAAGAAAAGGAAGAGAGGAAGAAGATTGAAGAAGACGAAGTGTAATGAAGAAAATGGAATAATGAAAAAGTTTACTCATGGTGTAGAGAAGACGAAGTCACGGAAATGAAAGAAAAAATGAAATGAAGAAAAAAGGGAAGAGAAGTCATGGGAGATGGGAAAGATGGAAAATGAGGGAAAAGTTTTTGACATGGGAATGAAGAAAAGGGAAGAAAAGTCTCACGCATGTCAGAATTTCTAACATGCCTTTAGGAGTCCTAAAAAAATTTGGGACACCTAAAGTAAATCAAATTTTTTTAATTTATTTTTTTGGCGCCAGTGAAAATCTTTAGGCATCCTAAATAAAATTTGGGACGTCTAAACTCTACATTAGGCGTCCCAATTCAAATTTGGGAGGCCTAATATTGCGATTTCACTACTTTATTTATAAAAATGCCACTGCCTCTATGTTTTAACCTCCCTTTTTAAAAAAAGAATGTCTATTGGGATAATAATATCTTCCATCTATAATAGTAAACGACGCCGTATAATCTATATAGACAAACCCAATTAGTCGATAATGCTTGCTGTCGTTACTGGTTTGTATATAGATACCTCACAAACGAACAAACAAAAAAAGGATTTTAAAATAACCTAAGGATATATATATATATATATGCTCTCTCTTTTGAGCTTTTGTGAGATGATGTAGGATGTGGCATGAAATCAAGAGTCATGATCAGCCAAATCTAATAACCAATAATTAATAAAATCACAAGTGGGAATAATATTTTAAAAGGGTAGCTACTTTGAAAAAGCAGACTGGTCCCAAGTCAGGAGAGACCAATATAATAATCCCAAGGAAGAAGATGGAAAGTGATACACTAACAGATCAGAGGCCAGTAGCTTCTTTGTTTGTCATAATAACAGTAAAATTGAAGCGCCAATTGGATACCTTTTTGTTTACTTCAACAACATCATTGAGAAAATGAACCCGAGAGCAGATTCCTTCTCCATCTGTTACGTTGTTGTCCCCAAAAATATATAAACAACTATATATCACTATCACTATGGTTTTTTTTTTTTTTTTTGACCTGGACTATCACTGTGGTTCTACGTATAGGTCCACCTTTAATTTTTCTTAGTGATCACACCTAAGCAATTTATTTATTAAGGGAGTTAATGGCAAAATATAGGAGCAAATTAAGGAAGAGATTTGCATATGGTTTTCATTGATTTGGAAAAGGTATATCATCATATGTCAAGAGAGGTACTCTGGAAAGCCTTGGAAAAAAAGGGGTACGGTTTGCATATATCAAAGCCATTCAGGATATGTATAAAGGGGTTACAACCAATGTTAAAACGCTTGAAGGTGTAACAAAGGATTTTCCTATAAGGATTGACCTACATCAGGGATAAGCTTTGAGCCTTTATTTGTTGAACCTAATGGTAGATGTTTTAACTGAGCCTATAAAAGAGGAGATCCCTAAATGCATGCTTTTTACGGATAATATAGTTCTGATGGCTGAATCCAGGGAGGAAATTAATTCTAAACTTGAGATATGGAGACAAACTAGAGAAGTGAAGGGTTTTCTTCTGAGTATGAGCAAAATTGAATATATACATTGCAAGTATGATAAGAGACAAGGTCAAAGCGATGTGGATGTTAAGTTGGGGGGGAGTTATATTCCGCAAGTGACAAAATTTAGGTATTTGGGATTAATTATACAACAAGATGGTGAAATTGATAGAGATGTCAATTATAGAATTCAAGCTGAATGGTATAAATGGAGAAAAACTACTGTAGTTATTTGTGATCGGAAAGTACCTAATAAGGTAAAAGGAAAGTTCTACCGCACTTCTATAAGATTAGCAATACTATATGGTAGTGAGTGTTGGGCTTTAAAGGGACAACATGAATATAAAATGGGGGTGGCTGAGATGAGGATGTTGAGATGGATGTGCGATCATACAAGAAAAGATAAGATTCGTAATAATCATATACGTGAACGAGTTGGAGTGGCCTCTATTGAAGGAAAAATGGTAGAAAGTCATTTGAGGTGGTTTGGACATGTTCAACGAATGCCATTGAATGTACCGGTGAGGAGGGTTGATCAAGCAGTATGGAGTCCTGTAAAACGAGGTCACGGAAGGCCGAAGCGAACGCTCAATAAGGTCATAGAGAGAGACGTTTTGATTAATAATATACCTAAATATATGATTTTCAACAGAGCACAATGGCGTTGTACTATCCATGTAGCCGACCCCCTAATGGGATAAAGACTTTGTTGTTGTTGTTGTAGTGATCACACCTAACTCACCTTATCATTCATGGCTTCATGCATTGTCATTTATTCTTCCAATCCAAATGAAAAATACCGTGAATGTTTAAAAGAACAATATCAATAAATGTTAATGAATAATTTAGTTTTGTGAATTTAAAATTAATATTTTAAAAAGACTTGTAGCTTTTAAAATATCAGGTGGCTATAATTGTCATAGCCTGAAGTGACAACAACAAAATGGGTAATTGGTACCAAATCAAACCTTCCAACCAACTCTAATATTAGGGATTGTAGGTAGTAAGTAATACTAAAAGTCCATTATTATTTTTAGAAATTCATTCTTCGCACACACATGTCTCTTGAATATAAAATTTAAGAGAGCCAACTGGTTGTCTTATAACCATGATCGAAGTCGTGGGTTCAAATTCTATCACTGTGAGAACTTTGTTGGTAGGCAATTTGTAAATACATTTATAAGTGCTTTTTGAGCCCAAAGACATGTCTTGATTCTGATGAGTCTTTAGAATCCATCTTACCTAAACATTTTTGTAAAAAAAATTAAGAGATTGATATACCTCATCAATAAATTTATATTGTTTTAATTTAAGAGGACTAAATAAACTATTAGTACAACACAACGTTGTTCTTTTAATCATTCTATAGACCAAACTTACTCTCAATCTCGAAACACATGTGCTCATACATACATACATACATGTGTGTGTGTACATATTAGATTCAACAATCAGTATATATATGTATATAACAAACTATAGTATTCATCATAAGCTATGAATAATCTTACTTACTTAAAATACTCTGTATAGCGTATAATTAGAAAAAAAGAATCTAATACAGAGTACTATTTAACATAATCCATGGACAAAAAAATTGTAGCTGGAACTCGTTCCTTTTTCTTCATATCCTGGTAATTAACTCAAATCTCTCACTCAACCACGGCAACAGTGATTCTTTAATTTATTTTATACACAGACACTCCATCAAAAACATCAGAAAACACCATTGTAATGTTTAAAATCTTGAGCACCTATGGGAGGCAACATACGGTTGACGGCCAGAGAGGACCAACATTAACAAGACAAGGGGGCATGCACAAGTTTGGACAGATTAATAATGATAACTATTTTATGTTGCCACCTCAATTGCTGAAAATTACCAGCATGCCATTGGACAATGGCAAACCCAGCCTACTTTGCATAGTTGCTTGCATGAGCGCGAGCACTATCGTAATGTCCATAAATTAAACACTAACCCTAGTTGTACGACTCGTCGACTTGGTTCTTGGTAGCAAATTTACACGAGCCCTCTTCTTTTTCCTGGACTTTGAAGCGGCCAACTCCCTCCACATGGGTGTGCTCATTTGCGGGGTCCACACGGTCATTGGTTTCAATTGACCAAACAAAAAATGTTTGATTTCTACCCAGTTGGATCAAATGACGAGGAATATCTAATATTAATTATTTTGAACATTCTACATTTAATTACCTATTTAATTATAGCTCGCTTCGTCACATGTATAAGACGTGGATAGTGAGTGTGGAATTAGGATGACTACTAATTAACAATTATCAATTATTTATCACCCATAATAGCCATATCCACTTGGCCAAGTCTCAGCCACCATCTCCTCAGTAACGTCCACCCAGAAAAGGGACATTTGACTCTTCTAATCCCCCCCTCCCTCCTCACATTGCTTCCCATCGTCCTTGGTGGGTCTAACTCGCCGGCTGATTCGTTCTCGGTCTCCTCGTCGCCGACGGACTCAACTCATTCTTCCTGCTGCTTCTTCATCTCGGATCTGGAGCTTTCTGATTTCAGGAGGTTCAATTCATTGGAGCTGACTCCTCCAACATTCGACCTCCGACAGTGGCTTATGGGTGGCAGAGTCAATCCCTCTTTGCCTCAGCTTCTTCTCGAGGCACGAATTCCATACTACTCCCTCGGATTCTATTTATAAGCAATTTTTTCTCTCATAGGGTTGATCCTTTTATAAGCAACTTTCACTTTTTGTCTGAAAATCCAAGCTTCTTTTTCTTATTTTACTCTTATCAAATATTCATTTTCTCTCATATTTATACTCATTATTTCTCATACTTTTTATCTATTTTCTCCCCTATATTCTTTTCATAAATAAGAGCATATATAAAAAAGCATGACATTTTTTATACACTTATTACTTTTAACTACCTGTTCGTTTTGCCTAATCAAAAGAAAAATTGTTTATAAATAGGATAGAAGAGAATATATTCTTTATTTCATTGTCCGTTCTTCATGGCGGCTCTGCTGCAATTTGAGAACACCTGAAAACCCGCCCAACCAAGTTAAATATTAATTAACCCAGAAAATTATGACATAAAACCAAAGCAGCCAATTGCAGGAAAGAAAAAAAGACAGAGACGGGAGAGAGAAACATGCCTGTTGCCTAATACTGCGTGAAGCTCAATGATGAGGTTTTACTCTTCCTGTGAGAATATGCCTCACTTCAAATTAGGCCTTAGGTAGTTGATCCACCTCAGCCTACAGCTCTTTCCACATCTCTGCAACCCTGAAAACCCGCCCATCAAATCAACTATTGCTTCATCGGCCTACAGATTCTTTCACGCTCTCTTGGCTCACGGGTTCGACTCAAGTTTTGTGCTATTTCTGCCTATTAGTATATTCTGAGAGGTCGGTCGTAGTGAAAACTTGGAATTTCGACAACGCGCCGCTTTGTAAAAAAAGTGGCTCGGATAGTTCTAGGCAGAATAAAGTAATCGAGTCCCAGACACTGAAAGGAAGAATAAGAAAACTAAGAACAAGAAGACATATTCTCGTGCCTGAATAAACATTTGAGATGGCTTAGAATGATATAGAAAAATGCACCACCATCGTAACGCACTCACAGACTTTTTTTTTTGGGCAAATAAAGATGAGATAGAAGGACGACAGACGGCATGACAGCATATCAATCCTTATTCTACACAATTTTACCCCACACCCGAGAAAGAAAAAAAGAAGGAATATTAAAAAGGGAAAGGCAAATGGGTTGGCTCTCTCACCAGTACGAGCAAAATGAAGGGGATGGAAGAAATGGTTGTATCAGGCCTATGTACAAAAAATCTGTGACGAACACTTGTATACCACTAATAAGAGGAACCTGGATCAATCCTCTTTCGAGCTATGTATGTCCAAAAGCTGCGGTGAGCTTCTGGATGTCCTTTGTGAAAATAGCAGAAGTTTGTAAAGGTTGATGATGATCTTGGTGCTTGTGATGATGATGAGGCAAAGCATCAGGTACCAAATGTGAGGCCGGCTTTAAGTCGTTGCACAAGGATTCAGGAGCTTGATGATTGTGTAGAGCAGCCAGCATTAAGATTGGGTTACTACGAAGGTACTCATCACCCACCTTGCCTCTTCTGTCGTCTGACTCCCCATCATATTCATCTGATAAGAAACTCTAGTGTTGTTGTGCAATAAGTTGAAGGGGCTGTTTCCATTGCTGTGGTTGGAAGCGGTGGCTTCCCAGTACTGGGATTCATTATTCATGGAGATGTCATCAGATGGAACTGGGAGAGAAGGCTTGTCGCAGACAGAATTTGGGAGAAACGAAAAGGTTGAAAGTGGAAAGGAAAATTCAGTAGTATTGATATCAAATGGTCTTGCCTGAGTTTGAGTAGAGAACCAACGAGTAGAGTCGTTAGTGGGTGGATTATTGTTGTTGTAGTTGATGTTGTGAAGAGGGAAATTGGTCATGACATCTGAAGTGGTGGTGTAGGTGTCGAGGAACAAGTCTTTAGTGGAACAATCGGAGGAGATGAAATTAGTGGGGGTGTTAATCTTGGAGGTGGAAGATGAACCTTCCATGTCGTGTGCATGGGCCTTATTATTAGGAGCAATAATAGTACTTGAACATGGTCTGTTGTGCTCGTAGGAAGAAGCTCCATCCGACCTGGAGCTTTCTGATTTCAGGAGGTTCAATTCATTCGAACAAACTCCTCCAACTTTCTCTCCATCTCTGTCCTGATGATCTCCATTAATATTTTCAACCTGCGACAGTGGTTTATGAGTTACAGGGTCTATCCCTCTTTGCCTTAGCTTCTTCTTGAGGCATGAATTCCACAGATTCTTTATTTCATTGTCTGTTCTTCCGGGTAGATCTGCTGCACTTTGAGACCACCTGAAAATTCGACCATCAAAGATTAACCCAGGAAATTATGACACAACTACCCAATGGCAGAAAGGAAAAAAGAAAGAGAAAGTTGCCTAATACTGCGTGAAGCTCAATGATGAGGTAGTCCTCTTCTTGTGAGAATGTGCCTCTCTTCAAATCAGGCCTTAGGTAGTTGATCCACCTCAGCCTACAGCTCTTTCCACATCTCTGCAACCCTGAAAATCCGCCCATCAAAGCAACTATAGCTTCATCGGACTACAGATTCGTTCATGCTCTCTTCGTTCACGGGTTCAACTGCTGCTGTCTACGGGTTCGACCCCCTTCTTCTTCTTCTTCTTCTTCTTCACTAGAAGCATAGAGCTGAAATTGAAAACTCTCCAGCTTATGATTTAGGTAGATTATATTGGCTTGTTTGAAATATTATTTTGGGAACTTATTATCCAGGTTACTCTTGCGCCAGAAGTGTGCCACCCAGCTGCAGGACACAAGGTACGTGCCTGCTGCTTCACAAACGTTATGCTCAGGAGTTACATCATCTGCCTAATTCGGTTCTTGTCTTACTGATTCAAGCTTAGGCTTGCCTTCTGTATTTTTTTTTTTTAAATAAGAAAGAAAAGTACAGAGAAAAGATTGATCAAAACCACGGATTCTTATTCATATTCCACTGGTAACGTTGCAGCAAACAAAGAAAGAAAGAACCTCTCCTTCTCTCTCCTCTTGAAATCACAAAACCTAAAATACTCATATGAAAGAAAGAACCAACCCCTCCTTCTCTCTCCTCTTGAAATCACAAATACATGATAGCAGATAGGTCGAACATAAGTTCAATACAGAAGACATGGGAGCATATGAATCCGCGCGGGGTACTAGTGATTTCTCTGAATCATTCAAGTTGTGCCAAAGAACACGCCTTGAGTAGTTGGCAGCGTCTGTCCAGTGCTGGAGGTGGCAGAGGTGGAGGACGATGAAGCTGATGACCCGTTTGGCGGCGGCCTCGTAGCAGGGCTGAGCACGGTTTGAATGTTAATTGTTGAAGAACTTGCAGCTGGAGGAGGATAAGTGGTACTAGAATCGTTTGGACTGGCCATTGATCACGGCGATGGATGAAGGTATTGTGGTGTCTGAAATGTGATAATAGTTTTATACATGAGTCTGCGCTTGGCCCGTCCTATGTGCCGTTTAGTGTTCGTTTAGAACAGCGATTGGAATACTTAAAAGTAATTTTTTAATCTTGATTTACGATATATGAGATAAGTATGTGAGAGATATTTTATCTCAATTTTTGTGAAAAACAATTTATAAACAATCTCAACGTCAAAACAAACTATAAACAAAAGTCTTTGAGTTGTGTGTATGGGATACCATTTTTTTAAACTGGAAAAAAAAATCAAAATTATGCCGCATTCGTGAATATGTGAGGGTAGTGGTGGTGACAGTGGACTAAACGGGGTAAGGGTACGGTAGTTGGCTAAACCCTAGCTTTTGGTAGTTGGTACTCAGTACAATTATCACGAAAAACCAAGCAAACTCGGAAATCAGAATGGAATGAGAAAATGCTGCAGTTGTTGGAGTTTCATCCACCTCATTTAATAATTTTCTAATGTTGCAATCCCACCAAGGTCGGCGTGCCTCCTTCCTTTCTTGTTTTTTTGTCCTGGAGTGCTTGCAATGCACCTGGGTTTTACTCCAGGGACTTGCCGAATTAAATTGTGCAAAAGATAAACTTGACTTTTACCGGCCTTGTGAGCTGCACTTAATTAGGCAAGCGGTTAAGCATTAGTTTTTGGGGTAAGTGATGCGTGTCATTAAAACTGACTTGTTATTGTCTCTATGAAATTTTAATGTCACAACTCACAACTCGAGTATAAGAGGGAAGGAATATATTTGATGAAGCAACAACAATCAATGCAGTAGTTGTGGTTTGATTAATTAGACTGGCTCAGATAGTCAAGAATGCCAGTAATCAAATTTGTTGTTTCTTCTTATAAACATAATCTGTGCCAGGCTGCGAGCCCTTTTTTGGCTGAATCAGCCCTACTTATTTTGAGGTGAAGGATTCTAACGTATCCGACTTTGCTAGGGTCATATTCAATTTCAAATTTGTCATTGTGAATTCAATGCTACTGGATCTGCCAACTTTCCAGGGCTAACCACCATAATTTACTAATTAGATCACATAGACACGTACTCATAAAGCCAAAACCAAGATTCGCAGGTAACTTGTGTGCAGTGAGTGTTTGGAATAGCTATTTCTGGGAAATGAGCACTTATTACGTAAGTCGGGACAAAACTCCTTTCACATATTTATCTCGTATATCGTAAATCACAATTTATAAGCACTTAATATCTAAAAATAAGCTATATCAGACCAGCACTAAATAGATGTCCGCGTGACTGAGCGACAAGTTCAATTATGGTCGTTTTTTTGGTCAAATGGTTCAATTATGCTCGTTCTAATAGGTTTTATAAGTTCAAAATTATTTTTAAAAAAATTAAAAGATTATCTCATTTTTTACCCCTGACCCGAAAGGGATTATCTCTAATCTAGACTTTCCATTTATCGATATAATATAAGATCAAATCTAGAGATGCCGAGCCTTGATCTTTGCAGTTTGCACGCCAAGCCAAAAGCTTATCGTCGTGCTGGATAGAGGGAGAGGGTCGGCGTAAGTTTGCATGGAGTTCCCATCGTACAGTAGCATGTGAAACGTGGGTCGGCTACAACTTTATCATGCCTCTTCTTCTTCTTTTTTGTTTTTTTTTTTTTTTTTTTGTGTCTGGTCGAGTTCTGTTCTTTTGCGCTTTGTTTCTTGTCGGTCTCGTGTTCCCTGTCCCTCTCAACCGCACTTCCCCTGCCTCTTCGTTTTTAACTTAACTGGTAGGACACTGCTCTATAATCGCTTCTAATTTATCGGAATAAAGGAATATGAAGTTTTCGATTTTTAAATAAAAAAATGACCAGATTAAAAAAACGAAAAATCCAGAAGGCCAGAGTCGAATTGAAGTGATAATCAAAATTTGGTAACATTATATTGCCATTAATTGCTTTGCTGCCGCCTAACCGTTAAGCCCTCGTGGGGACATGAAAATATATTTAGATACTTTATGGGGCCAGGTCCATTTCATGGGTGGTCAGCGGCGTGCTGGTAATAAGGGTCACGTGAGCGGCCTCTGGAATTGGATTTTCAGTCTCTTGAAAAAGTCTGGTTTTCCCATTCTTTAATTTTATCCAACTCTTTGTCCAACTGTCACTCTGTGAGGTTTTCTATTTATCAACGCCATTCTTGTGAAATTTGGATACGTACTTTGTGTTAAATATACTTTTTCCTTATATAGATAAAATAAATTAACTTGGAATAGGAGCGTGTAAAATCACACGTGCACAAATAAAAAAAAATAGCTGTGATTAAGCATGGACAAAGTAATCTAATTATATTTTTGCAACGGAATCTTTAATTCAAGCTCACGGTTGTCATTAACGTCGGGATAGGAAAGATAATAGCGGGATTTCTAAATTAATTAGGGAATTGAAAGTGTGCCAGCTAGTCGCACAGGGCATAGGATAGACTGATGCATAGGGATAGAAAGTGGAGAAGGTGATAAAAGGAATCATCATTAGTGTGGTGACAGACAAGGTTTAATTAGTCTAAACTTGGGCACAGCAAGGGCTTGGTAATCAGCTGTGTCGTCTTATCTCTATAGGATATTTCCTATTTTTGCTTTTATTTCCTCTTTTTTGTCTGTTGCTTCTTCATTCTCCTCCTCATTTTTTTTTAGTCTCTTAAATTCTGCGGGTGTTGACGTTGGACTTGAGGCCGTTGAGGGAACGTGGGCGCTTTGATTCAGTGCACGTGCATCTCTGCAATTGTCTAAGTGTGTGATTGGATTAGTTTTTTAGAATAAGTTTTATGATTTACAAGGTAAATATGTGAGAAGGGTTTTATCTCGACTTACGAAAAATAGTTTCTGAAACCACGGTTTGGGTGTTTCCCAAACACTCACCAAACCAACTTCTTCTCACTGGCTAGTATGCATGTTTAGAAACTCAACTGAAAAATGGCATCTTTCCAAATTACTCTATCGTTTTTATGGAAGAGGGATGTCTTAATTGATTTTTCTCTCCATTTACTTTGCATTGAATATATCTACCATCAGATCAACTTTCAATGGTTGGGATTTATCATGGTGTATTTTAATTATAATGTTATTTTTTACATATTATTAAATATCAACAATTAAAAATTGATCTAATGGTATATATACTCAATGGAGAGTAAATAAGGAGAAAAATCAATGGAGACACCCCTCTCCCTCTTTTTATATATTAGAGCTTTTTTTTAATGGACTTATTCCTAAATGTAAGACCCTTTTAAGTTTATCTCAATAATAAATACACTTTTTTTCATTTTTTCCTCAATTAATTACTATATTACATATATTCTCTTTCATCATTTTCTCATTTTTAGTCTCTCTCACCCATTCATAAATAGAGGCATTGTAAAAAAAAATTTAAATTTCCTACATAATTATTACATTTAACTACTCTTAACTATTTTTTGAAATCTCACAATTTAATTAAAAAGCTCTTCTATACAGGGACAAAGACGGAGGGAGTAATTTATTCTCATTGCTTCAAAAAAATAAATTTATTCTGGCATTACTTTACCTAAAATGTGGCTTTATTATTTGAGGTAGTAATATGGTCTGGCCCACTGGGTTCAGGCTAACCTGTCATGGGCTGGGATCATATGGATTCGGGCATAAAAGGACCGCATCAATATGGGTCGGCGTTTAGCCAACCCAACCCATAACCGTTGGATTGTCGAGTTAGCCCACCCAACTCATATTATTTTTTTTCAAAAAAAAAATTTAAACAATATACTAAAATTGTTTTTTCTACGAACCTAGATCATACAAAAATTAAAAATACATTACAAATTAAATATTCATCACAAATCTACACATGACAAAAAAAACATAAATCCAGAAGCCATCAGTATAACTAAAAAATAATCAATAATTAGTTAATATTAATGGTGTTCAAATTTGAAACATGATGTAAAGCTGTAAGATTATCTTGAGCCTGATCACTTTGCTTTTCCACAAGTAAATCCGCCACTACCGCAGATAATAAAATAAAGTGAAAGATAATATTATACTAATTTTAAATAAATGAGTAAATATAATTAGGAGACAAATTATAATGAGGAGTGGAGTGACAGTAGGTTAGGGCAGGAAATTGGGTTTATGACTTTGGGTCTTTCAACTTGGGACTTCCAGATTTAGGTCTTGGGTTGCATAAAAAATCAGAGAGAGATAGGGGCCAACCCTCCAACCCGGTGGTCCAACCCATCGCGAGCTGGGATCATATGGGTTCGGGCATAAAAGAACTACTCCCAAATGGTCCCAGTTTTATAAAAATCAAACCATCTATTTTATCAAGTTGGGTGGATTCGACCCATGATCTAAACCCATATTACTAACTCTATTTACTATGGTCTAATACCTACATACACACACCCATTAAATATTGTTCCCGTGTCTTAAATATAAAATCATATTAACTAATTCATAAAAAATTAATATGGTAATATATTAAAAGCACTCTAATAATATTTATAAGCTCAAATTAACTAACTCTCACATACCAAAAAGGATTAGTTAACTCATTAATTATGAGCTAAAATATTAATTTTGTCCTTATATATGGTTCTAAAAATCAACATGAATAAATTTTTTTTTTTGTTGTAATTAATAAAGGTAAAAAAGTAAACAATATATTTATTACTTTGAAATTTGATTTATAATAAAGATCAAAATTTTTAATCAAAATAAATTTATAAATAAAATCAGAGTGAAATGTACGTAAAAACTTTTCAACACTTATTTTAAAAACACACTTACCACAGTAACAATTAAATTTAATGCGTGGATGTAAGAAATAAAAAAGGGTATTACTATTAAAAAAAATTAATACGAGATAATGAAGAATTTGGCCTTATATTTAACATCAAACCAAAACTCTTACATGAACCTTATATTTTAGGATTTAAGAAGGTACTAATTCATCATCCATATACCATCAATACTCCGCATGACTCATACGATAAGAAAACAACTGCCTCGTGCTTGTTGAAAAAATTGTTGAGGCAAACTATTTTTTTAAATATCCATGTTTACTATTTTTTCCCATTTTGGGCCAGACATGGGCCCAATATTAGTGTGCACAACCATCGAGAACCTCAGCTGGACCGAAACACACCCGAACACTCAGGAACGGCAATCTTTTTTTGTTTCTTTTTTCCTTTTAATAAAAAGAAGAAATCAGTCATAAATCAAATCTTCTTTCATCCCCCCCCCCCTCCAATTGGTCAAAGACTTCCTGCCAGGTCTTCCTGCAAGTCATGATAGCATATTTTAATAGTATTTCGGTGCTTAATATAAGGCATGCTACTTCTGATTCTTTTTTTTTTTTTGGGATTAAAGAGTGGCCAAGCTAGGTTGGAAATTACATATTACAAGACAACATAAACATCAAAAGGTGGGACTAATATTTTCCCTAATAATGGAAATACATCCAGAAGGAGGAACCGGTAAAACTACCATACTCTGAAGTAGATGCTGCGCATCTCGAGCCAGGAAATCCGCACACCTAATTGCTTCTCTCGGTGCATATCTCAATTCAGTGTCCCATTCGGAATAAATCAAATCTCTCACTGCATTAATCGCAGACCTGTACGGATGACGAAGACCACTATCTCGCAGGATCAGTTGATACACCTCCATAGAATCTGTGTAAGTGACGATCTTCTAAAATCCATATTGCTTACACAACTGCAGACCCGTCTGTAAAGCAAGGAGTTCCGCGGTTGTCGACGAAACAAACCCCAACTTCCTTTGGAATCCAAGCACCCAATTACCCTTGGTGTCTCGAACCACTCCTCCACACGCTGCCTCCTGCTGGCTGTTGACTGAACCATCTGTATCCAACTGCACACATCCTTCCGGTGGCAGCTTCCATATGATATTATCTTCATCCTTAAGGGAGAAACTCACATGTTTCACCTCCATAAGCTGATACATAATGCCATGAATGATTTCGTTTGCCTGAAGCCGAATTCCTTCCATGACACCCTGACATCTGTTATTCCATAATAGCCAACAGATAATACTGAAGTTCCAAATCCAGGGCCAACGCTGAAAATAAGTCTTTCCTAATGGGATTGACATATTCTCCTTAAGCTATGCCTGCAAATCAGAGCGAAAAAATCTAAACCGAGAGTTAGGAGAAAGAAAATGTAACCACACTTCTCTCGCTATCTCACAATCACGGAGAATATACAAAATAGTTTCTGGTTGGTGGCACTCAAATGGGCACTCCTCACTAACTAACAACACTCTCCTAGCTCTGAGTGAATTGGTAGGTAATCTCTCGTGAATAACCTGCCATAGAAACATCTTTACTTTCTCCGGTACGGATAACTTCCACACTTTCTTCCACAAGCTCGGCCGATGACGATCCCTTTAGCCAGACAAAAAGGTGTAAGCAGCACGGACACTAAAATTACCATCTGAAGCAATTCTCCAACAGAAAGGATCATCCCCATGTCCACGTGGAGGTTCAATCCGAGTGATGATATTAATCACCCATTGTGGGAGGAATTCTTTCCACTTGCTACTGTTCCATGTACAATTTTCCAATATAAAGTCCCTAATCTTGGCGCTTGGATTCAATATGTGGAAATTACTCTCAACAAAATGGATTAATGGCTCCTGGAGCGGAGTCCACAAGTCCCACCAAACATTAGTTGTAGATCCACTCTTCAAGATCCTACCAATTCCTTGGTAGAATGTGTCTCAGACAGCGGAAATACTATGCCACACACTCGAAGAGTTCTGTTTCTTACAGACCATTGGATATTCACCATTTCCACATCCATATTTTCCTCGCACACACCGAACCCAAAGGTGATCAGTCTTGGTAAGTAGACCCCAGCAAAGCTTCATAACAAAAGCCTTATTTTGTCGTTGAAGGTCTTTAATACCGAGCCCCCCATCCTCTTTATTCTGCCTGATCTGATCCCAAGAAATGAGGTGCATTTTCCTACCTCCCTGCCCTTGATTCCAAAGGAAATTACGGCTCGCTTTTTCCAATTCTTTCAAAATACCTTTGGGCAAAAGCATGGTTTGCATATGATAACTGGGCAAAGCTGACAAGACAGACTTGATTAGAACAACCCTTCTTGCCATGGTAAGTAATCTTCCTTTCCAGTTGGATAACCTGTTCTTTGCCCTCTGTATTATAGGGAAAAACATAGCCTTAGTAATACGACGATGAATCAGAGGGATCCCAATATAACATAAGGTTGATTTTTTTTTTAGAGACTAAAGAAGCTAAATAAGTTACTCAATCATATTATATGTTATGTATCATTAGATTATATATTAATTTATTATTTAAACTAATTAGTTTGAAGAAAAAAATATAAATATAAATACTCTAAAGTAATTTAATTAGCTTCCTTAATTTCTCCAAAAAAAGTCAACTTTATCTTATAATTAGGACCGAATGGGGTAATTGATTTTTTTTTCAAAGATTAAAGAGTTAAATAAATTAGCTAATCATAGTATATGTCGTGTATTATTTGATTATATAATAATCAATTCATAAATCAGACAAATTAATTTAACATAAAAAGATAAATATTAATACTTTAAGAAAATTCATTTAACTTCTTTAATCTCTCTATCGAAAAGTCAACTATGACTTTGATTAAGGACTGGAGTAGTAATTGATATGGAGTACAAGGTTTATAACAAAACATGTTATTTGCTCCTCCTATCCTTAATATAAGACATATTTATTTAATTTGATTAAATAAAATAAATTAATTAATATGACATGTATTTTTTAAAACATCGTCTCTCCTATTTAATTATTGTTTATGGAGTATCGATATGGATAAATTAGGATTTGATTGACAAATATAAAAAATATGTCTTATATGTAGGATAGATATCAACTCCCAAAATATATCTTACGTTAAAAACCAAAGGGATTATAGATTATGAAGAATATTAGTGGTCTTAGACAATACAATATCGACAATAATCTCTTAGAATTAGCTGCAATTCTAGTTGATTTGGCCCAAAAAAATATGAAAAATATGGCAAAAAAAAAAAACTGCAATTCTAGTTAAGTTAATTGTAACGGGACCAATCCCTGAAAATTGTAAATTTAACCTGTTAATCAATTAATAATAGTAGAAAAAACAAATAAAACCCACAAGTCAGGATTGAGCGGAAAAGAATTACTGTATTATTTTTCTTAATAAAGTAGTGAGAGAGTTAGGATTCATGAATATAAAATTCACTTCACCAAAAACACCCAAGAGATCAGTACGAAAGACACCCTGGGCACGTTTGGATTAATAGTGGTAGAAACGATTTTTTTCAATCTAATTTTTATAAATTTAAGATAATATAAAAGTCATATTATAAATATAATTTATGTTTGAATTGACGGTAACATAAGTGACTTTTTTTCAAACCAAAATTTGTTGGATAATTATTTAAAAAGCAATATTAAATGAAAAATGACTGAAAAGCACATGAATCTTATTAAATTATAACCACACACCCTAATTAATATCATTTGCGTTTTTCCTATTATTTCTCAACAAGTAGCTAAATCTGAATTTTTTTAATAATTTAATATTGTCACCGAAAAAACAAAAACTGTAAATACAATAAAAAAACACCTAGTTAATCCAGTGAGCCAATTGGTGTTTTCCCTATTATTTTTGAGACAAATAGCCAAATCTGGAAAAAAAAAATCCTTAGAGTAACAAAGAGCCGTTACCACTCTGATCCTATTTATCAGTTCAAATTAATTAACTCTATCATACCAAGGA
The DNA here is from genome assembly GCA_963855925.1 of Inga laurina. Classification (NCBI taxonomy): domain Eukaryota; kingdom Viridiplantae; phylum Streptophyta; class Magnoliopsida; order Fabales; family Fabaceae; genus Inga; species Inga laurina. Next base: position 2,418,998 of record OY979703.1, on the reverse strand, counting down.
AAGTTAGTTAACTTATTAATTATGGACTAGATTCTCAATTTTACCTTTACCTATGATTGGTTATAAAAGTCAACATGAATATTTTTTTTTTTAATTTATTGCAATCAATAGGGCAAAAAAGTAAAAAAAAAAAAAAAAAAACATTTATTACCCTCAAATTTGACTTATAATAAAAACCAAAATTTTTTTGTTAAAATAGACTTATACATAAGAGTGGAAATAGGTTAGGTTTTATCTAAATAGGCCTGAGCTTGCAATAAAAATTTAAAACCTGAGTCTGGGTTTGAGCCTATATATAGGCTTATTTTTAGGCATAAGCCTAGGCCTTCAAAAGGCCTGATAAGGCTTGAAGCCTGTTTAAAAGCCAATTTAAAATGTTGACCTTTAAATAGTCTTTAAAACCTATATATCTAAATTCATATGTAACCGTCTCCACACTTATTTAAAATATTACATTATGTCTTAAAAGCTTAGCATCCATTTTCGTTGTAATATAAATGCTTAGTAAGGAAGAGAAAAGAATCTCTAGTAAGAACAATTGTTCGAGCAAATAAGAAAAAGAAAAACTAATGTCTTCTGACTAATGAGATGTATTTTCTAAAATTGACCAAGCATAATAAGTAACATATAAAACTAGATTTTATCTCTTTTATTGTTCTCACATAAATTGGGACAAACTTCTCCTATTAAGATTATAATATTTCATTTGACACTAAAATAAACTATATAAATTATTGTGCTTCAATGGATGGCGCAAATCAAGAGGGAGGGAGAGAGAGAGAGAGAGTTAACATTGTCATCTCGAGCGATTGAAGAGAAAAGGAGTGGAGGTTAATAATCGATACAAAAGTAAGGGTTGAGAATAATAACGATGAAATGTGAAACTTAGAATTAAGGGTAAGTTGGTAAATTTATAAATAATTTATACAATTATTTAGATGATATTATATATTCTTATATTATAGTATAAATTAAAATATCAACTTGACTAGACTTGTAGGCTTGTAGGCCAGGCCTTATAAAAATAGGTCTGAGTTATTTATCTAAATAGGTCTGGCAATAGGGCTGAACCTGAGCCTAGCTTATTTACTAAATAGGCTAGGTGAGGAATTATGTACGTTAGGCCGTAGGCCTCTGTTAAGGGTCTGACCTATTTTCATCCCTATTTATTGTAAGAATTTTGGGCGTACCTGGAATCCAATAGACTCGCTGAAGTACCCACACGAAACCAAAGCACCAATGCGGACCCCGATTACGTTATACAGCAAATACACCAAAGAGAGGAAGAGAAGAGAACATTTTTATGAGAAAATCTTTTAGAGGGATAATTGTGTATTAAATCATCATCAGCCTACTCCCTTAATCTCATATCTTATATATATAGTGTACGTACGGTTACATAAGAATAGATATAATCCTTAAACATACGGTTACATATGAATAGATATAACCTTTAAAACATAAAGGGTATGACTCTTTATAACTCATATCTCTCCGTAAAGCCCTCTTGAATTGGACTTGAGCCCTAATCTACTAATGATGAACTAATAAATTCCAACACTTATAAATAATATTAGAGTGATACCATATACCAAAAGTACTCGTAAGCTACCAACTCCCAATTATTAAATAGCTTTTCCTTTTCCTATGATCATTAGTTTCTCTCTTCATGGTGTCACCTAAAAATACCAATTTCAGCTTATAAGACACCGTGGCTTTTGCAATAAAACCACATGAGTTGGAAACGTGAACCCAAACATCCATATTTAGCCCCACTGTGTTTTTCAGACTGGAACCATGCGTTTCTGACCCCAGAACGGTTTCTCAAACACCCCCTCCACCTATTACAATCATATACGCAGGTGAGAAAAAAAAGGGTAGACTACTTAATCAGTTACTTAGGAGGAACCTGTTACCCGGAACAGCAAGCAACTAACCAATGCATACTTGCAGCTTCCACCACGTTCACGAGACCTGTCTGTTGGCCCGAGAGAGAGAGAGAGATAGAGAGAGAGAGAGAGAGAGAGCTCTTTGGCTACTGGCGTGCCTCAGTCTAACTATAAATAATAATTTAATTTTCAAGAATATGCATTAAATACAAATATGACAAGTTTCTAAAACAAACAAAAGTCATGGTTCTCAAGATTGAAATGTAGAATCTTACACGCTGTTCTTAATAAGTTCTATAAAATAAATCATGCTGCCCTTGAAGATATTTTGATGTGCATTGTTATTTGTTGGTAGAATGATGTGTGTTTTCTCTTTTTAAAGAAGAGGATGGCTGTGTAATTTGGACCTCTGTCAGGAAAGCAATTTGGCCGAAAAAAAAGTTTACAGAAGCGCAAGTGGATATCAAATTCGTAAATTACAGATACTGCCTTGTCACTACAAGGCAAATAAAAACATCCTACACTATACATGAATGGGGAACAAAAGTAAATTTTTTACCGAGTGCAGATATTAATTTATTGAAGACAAGTCCTATTCAAAACTCCTTGTTTTCTTTCTATTAGACTTTTTTTTCGCCAGAAAGGGAACTGAATATATTAAAAGTGAACCCCTATGAACAGTCTTCAAGGAAAGCATAAATAAAGCAGCCTAAAGACAGCCAAGAGAAACGAACAACAAAGGAAGACTTAATCTCGTTTAGTATGGAAATAAAGCCTTTCCTATACTCGCAATTAAACCGAGGCCCCGTCACGGTAAAACAAAAAACAACAGAAAAAAAGACCCAGGCCCCGTGACATTGTATTATAGAAGGCTTACCCCTGAAAAACTCAGAAAAGACCAGAGTCACGAACTGCCTGGTTTCTAACCGTTTATACAAATTTTGATTAAAGAACCAACGGTTTGAATCTATCGAAAGGGAATGATTTCTCATATCGCAGCAAATCAAGGTTTTAATTAGGATTGGGAAAACGGCCGGCCGTGACAGGTTTGGGCCTAAATGAGATGGTCAGTTTAGGCCTAAGTTTAAAAAAATATATAAAATTTGTGACCCGACCTGTTTATGTAAAACCCACGAGCTTTAGGCTCATTTAACTTTTTTCCTTTTTTTTTCCTTGTTCTTCTAAATACTAAGATATCTAATTTAAAACATAATTATCATCAAATCTAATTTAAAATATAAATATTATCCGAGTTTAATAAAACACAAACACTAAGACTTAAGTCTAAAACTAATCAAATAAGTCCACAGCCACAATCAAACAAATCTATAAGCTTCAAATGTCAATAATAATAGAACACCTGATTTAGATTTTGGCGCACACATACAAAAAAAGGAAAAAGATAATAAAAAAAGAGAGGCTTCAAATAAGGTATGAGTAAGTGTGAGAGAGTTTCTGATTTAAAGGTTAGGTTAACTCCCTGACCATTGTTTGCTACCCTGTGCCCAGTAAAAAAAAAAAAAAAAGTTAAACGGGCCTAAAAGAGGGCCGGCCATTTTAGGCCCACTTCCTCTTTTTTGCCCTAAATTACAAGCCCGACCCTTGATGGGTTCGGGCCTAAACTGGCCAGCCCGACGGGTTCGACTCGATTTCTCGACTCTAGTTTTAATCTCTGTTGAGAGATATACCTATATTTAGTATTGGACAGTATCTCGAACAGGATTACCTCTAATGGAAGGATGTTTGTGTTTAAAAACAAATTGACTAAATAAGACAATGATTTCTACACTAATTACATGCACACGCATATACTATGTAAAGATTGTGACAAGTTGTATGATTCTTGAGGTTGAAACTCGCAAAGTTTACTTATCAAATTTTGCACATTGTAAAAATTAGAATATTTAAAATGATTTTTATGGACATAACAGTAAATTAATATAAAAAACAAAAATAAAATTTACCCCAATTTCTTTTTTTTTTTTATTACAATGACAAGGGAGTCAATCCCTTGAGAGTCGCGACGGACTCATACCAGAACCTACTTAGATCGAGAAAAGAATTAAAGAGAATCTAAATATTAGCTTAAGTCAGTTAAAATTTGGATCAAACAAAAATCTGGCGGATTATACAATAAGGTCATATCATTGTTTGAATCTAGAGCCTCTTTTGCAAGTAGATCGGCACATACAATACATTTCCTATGTAAGTGATGAATCTCCAAATTCCAATTCTTATAGATTAAATCCCTGATTTCCTCAAGCTCGCTGTGAAGAGGATGATGAGGAACACTTGCGTGAAATAGTAAATAAAGTGCTTCTGCCGAATCCGTATGTAACTTGACCTTTGTGGATTTCATGGATTGGTAAACTTGAACCCCAATTTCAAAACTGGCCTTAAATGTAGCGTCAGAAGACCACGTGATGCAATTCAAAAAATTATCCGCCTCGAATCGGCTAAAGGATAGTTTACTAGAAGCAATAAGTCAATAACCCATCTGGGTTCGTCCCCATTTCCTTCACAGCAAAGCCAACAGCCGCCATTGGTACCAGTCTAGCGTTTTCCTCCTCATTTCTGGCATTATTCGATTCGCACCATCGAACATTCCCTTGCGTTCCACAGATCTGCCCGTTTTCCCTTCTTTTTCCTTCTTCTGGTATTGAGGCATCGACCTCCGATCGGGTTTTAGGGTTTTCACTTTCTCCCAAGGCGCCTGTCGTCGTCATCCTCTGAATTTTTGTCGACAAGTCTGTAAATGCGTTGTTAACAACTTCCTAATTGCTGTTAGAGGATGGGGGAAGCGGTTCCAATTTACTATAGCATCGTCGCCCTTTTTTGCACCGGCGGAGCCATTGCTCTGGCCGTTCTGCACATTTACAAGCACCTCCTCAATTACACGGAGCCTACTTATCAGCGATTCATCGTTCGTATAATTTTTATGGTCCCGGTGAGTGGTTCAATGGCTATGATTTCTCTGCCTTTGATCATTACGATCATCATTATTCATAATCTTATTTCCCCGGGGGTGGGGGTGGGGAATTGCTGTCATTGGAACTCCTAGAGCCCGAACAAGGTTTTATCATGTTCATCATCCATTATACAGGACTCTGGAGTGGGAGTGTTTGAAGCTCTCTGACCGAAAGCTATATCTACTTTAGCATTGAATTTGGTCATGACTGAAGACAGTAGTTTCGGTTTTTCCCCCCCATCAGCACAATTACTTTTCTTTTTTTGGTAAAATCAAACATAATTACTTTATTACTGCATTCACTGTGCTAGTGATTCCCAATGGCTCTTTTCTTTGGTTTATTGATCCTTCCCATTCATATCCTCCTTTCATATCTAATTCCCGTCAAAAAACTACCTTGGGGCTACATTGCATGCCATTTTGTGACATGTCTTTCTCATTTACCTTTGACGTGCCTAATTTTGTTTTTCCTCCTTGACAGGTTTATGCATTAATGTCTTTCTTGTGCCTTGTTCTACCTGATAGTTCAATCTATTTTAATTCTGTTCGGGAAGTGTAAGTTCATCTATATTTCTTTATACTCTGTATTTGAATTCTATAATTATATCTGAATACTTTGTTGAATGATTATACTTGTACGGATGGCATGTGTGCTTCTCTGTTGTTTGTTTGACCTGGGAGTCACTTATATATGGTAACTGTCAAATCGAGTTGTCATGCAACTTTTATACTATCATTCTACATAAGTGTTGGAGCAACTATGACTAGAAGCCGTCGTTTGCGTAGTATTATCCAGATATCCGTTGTAGTTGCTACATTAACTTTGTCGGTTTGATATTAGGGTTATGGTGAAAATTTACCAACGAAGTTTTGTCCGAGGAGCGTCTAGCACAAATATATTTTAAAAGGGGTAAAAATACCAATGAACAATTAAAAATGGTGCATCCATTATAAAACCGTTAAATTTGACCTAACGTCGTTAGTTGTTTTATTCTCTTATAATTTAATGTCGTTAAGTAAAATTTAATGGTTTTGTGATGGATGCACCCTTTTTAATTATTCATTGCCCTTTTTAAAATATATTTGTGTCAGATGGTCCTCAGACAAAACTTCGTTGGTAAATTTGCACCTTAACCCTTGATATTATACGCCACTTGTTGGCCTAAAATCTTGGACAAAAGTTCAGTCATGTTGTTGTGTAGATTTTTCCTCTGTTACGTAGTTACCTATTAACAATCCTTTTCTAACAATCCTCTTCTAATTATTACGTTTTAGGGTAGTTAAGTTGAGCACTGTTACACCTGAAATGCACATATATTTTTGCAAGAGCGGAAGAGCACTGTATTTTATTCCTATTCAGCGTCATCTCACTTTATCTGGTGTCTTCATGAACTTGTCTCTAATCTAAGATCACCCTGCCAACTGTTAATTTTCATTTCTAGTGGTTTTTGTTTTGACATTTTAATTGTAAATGGGTTAAGAAGCTATTCTAGGTGCAGTTTCTGTTTACTTATTAGGTTTTTCTTCTGTTTTCAGCTATGAAGCTTGGGTAATTTATAATTTCTTGACTCTGTGTCTGGAATGGGTTGGTGGCCCTGGAGCAGTGGTCCTAAGTTTGAGTGGCCGGATTTTGAAGCCATCATGGTATCTCATGACTTGTTGCTTACCTCCTATACCACTGGATGGGTAGGTTCCCATAATCCTGACTTTTCTTTTGAAAAGCTTGTATGTTTGAAATTATTTTTTGTTAATTTCTTGAAAACTGCCCTCACAAATTCTGCTTGGAAATATTGATTTACTGGTTTTTTGTAATTTGTGACGGTTATGTGTCACACATCGATATGTATACTCTCTTCGGTCCTTTTTATAAGCAACTTTCTCTCGGGGTTGGTCTTTTTTATCTCTTGGGATTGGTCCTTTTTATAGGCAATTTTCTCCTTATGTCTCAAAATTTGAACCAGCTTTTCCTTTTCTATCCCTATTAAATACACAAATACACATCTTTATATTAATTATCCCCCAATCACTACTAATTCTCTTTCATTTACTCATTTATTATCCATTCTCTCTCATATTTTATACTCATACTGTCTTATATTTGTTACTCATTCTCTCTCCTATACTCTTTTCATAAATAGGGGCATATTTGGAAGAAATATGACATTTTTGATATATTTATTGTTTTTAAATAATCTTAACCGCCAGTTCGTTTTGCGTAGTAAGGATAAAAGTTACTTTTAAAAAGGTCCGGAGGGAGTAAAAGCTTTTTAGAAAATGAAAACCTGTATATTCCTGAGAAGAAAGATAATCCAAGACAGATGTGTGAGTGGTGACCAGGCGTGTCTTATTTATTGATCATCTCTTATTTCTGAAACTTTCATTGCAGCCGTTTTATACGCAAATGCAAGCAAGGATGTTTGCAGTTTGTGATTTTGAAGCCATTCTTAGTTGCCATCACACTTATACTTTATGCAAAGGGGAAATACAAAGATGGAAATTTCAGCCCGAAGCAATCATACCTGTACCTCACAATTATATATACAATCTCATACACAATGGCTCTCTATGCTCTTGTTTTGTTTTATGTGGCCTGCAAGGATCTGCTTCAGCCATTCAATCCAGTTCCAAAGTTTATCATAATAAAATCTGTTGTATTTCTGACTTATTGGCAGGTAACTTTTACAGACCCGTTGATTTGGTGGTCGCTTTGTTTTTTAAAAATCCTGTGCTCTATCTCTGTGCCGATGTTGAGTAATTCTAGTGAAAAAGGATGGCTTACCTTTAAAAAAGGACGAGTACTTTGATGTTGAGTGTCAAAATTTTTTAGTTCTACTAATTATTGCACATCTAAGACTGAGTGAAAGAATCTATAGTGATAACAAAACTAGAAGATAAAAGGCATATGGACACCCCCTATTTTGCATGTCAAGATGCTAGGTTGTCGTTGCACTCGTCGAAAATTTATTTATAGCTTTATCTATATAACATTTGGTGATGACTGCCCAGGGTTTGCTATCTTGTTCATTCTATTTTAGAACTTGAAGATGGCAATCTGTCAATGCAGTGTTGCTGGGAAAGTATACGTTTTTCACTCGATGTTTGAAGCAGGCTGACCGTTTTTGTTCACATCTTAGGGTGTTTTGTTTTTCCTTGCTGCCAAGTCGGGATTCATTGAGAATGCAGATGAAGCTGCTCAACTACAAGATTTTATCATCTGCGTTGAAATGCTTGTTGCTGCTGTGGGGCATTTTTATGCATTTCCATACAAAGAATATGCTGGTGCTAATATAGGTCAATCCCGTGGGCTAACGGCTAGCATCGCTCATGCTCTAATGATAAATGACTTTTACCATGACACAGTACACCAGGTGAGTCCTCTTCTATATTCTGCACTTCGGTTTTGACATAGCTAACTATGATTGTGCATCAGTCTAAATGCCTAGCTTAGCTGCAGTTAAGTTGGAAGAATTTTTCCCCTTAATTTGTTTGCCTTGCTGTGCTGACACTACTTCAACTTTTGGCAGTTTGCACCGACGTATCATGATTATGTTCTCTATAACCATGGTGAAGGCGAAGAGGGAACAAGGAAGTATAGGTCACGGACTTTTGTCCCAATTGGCCCAGAGATGGACACTGTGAGAAGAAATAAACACATGTTTGGAAACAAGACTGAGGACGTACAGCTTTCTAATCTCTCTTCTCCCAATACCAGTGTGTCCTCATATTCTGGACGCGTGTCTGATACAATGAACTCTTCCTTGCTTGTGGATATTTCAAATTCTGCATCTACGCCATATGACATGACACTTATTGATTTGGATGAATCCAGTTACCCTGCAAAGGTTCCTGCAGCCGATAAAGCTGGTACTAGGTGACTCAGGTAGATTCAGAGCTAGCTTGGTCGGCGAAATGTTGTAAGTAGATGCAGAAGAGAAGATTGGGAGGTTTTCTAATCATTGCTTTTGTATAGGGAGAAAAGAAATATGACCTGAGTTGCATTTTTATTTTTATTTTGCATTCTGGTAATACATTTGAGCAAATACCACGTCAGCATTTATGTCAGCGTACATTGAGTTGGAGCCTTCAGTTGGCCTCGCCCAATCAAAACTGTCCCTGATGTTGAGGTTCACAGTGTAACTAGTTATTTTGTCCTGTGCAAATTGTAGATACAAAACTTTGTCTTGCTTTACACATGATACCAGGAACAGAGCAAGTCAAGTAAAATGATTTGATTGATTGATTGATTGTTTTTGCACACACATTTAAGGCTTCCGGTTCCTGCTGAATTTCAAATAAGGCATGCCATGATAAAGGGACGTTGGCACGTAGAGGTTGGTGAATAGTTGACTCATGTGAATTGGTCAACCGCGACAGTTCTGGGTCTGATCTGGTTTGGCTGGCTGCGGGGAAAATATATGGTTTGATTTGATGCATTGTCTTATGCCATGTTTGGTAAGGGGGAACATGTAAAAGTGATGGTAAATTCAGCTAATTTTTGGTAATATACATCATAAAGTATTTTTCCAATAACATTTAGTATCATAAGCTAATTTTTGGTAAATTCAGCTCTCTAAATTATTTTCCTAAAATATGGGGAAAATTTCTGCTTTAAAGGAAGGATTCTTCTTTAAAACTATATAAAAATGTACTTTTATTCTTCAAAAAGCACATGAAATTTGCTCTCAATGCAGGGCACCTTAGGCAGTGTCATCTGTTTGAGGTCGCATTTATTTATTAACTAAAGAATACCTATACTTGTTTAAAATACAGGATAATTTTAAATAATTGAATTCTGTATTTATGCTCCACATTATAATTGGATACATGAAGTGACTGACGTCCTAATATTCTATTGCTTTCGTATGACACATCCTATCCATATTCAGAGGATTTGTTCTCACATCTAATGAAGAATGCAATGTCCTAAATTAATTAGCGAAACAAATGTGAGCTTTTTGAATTCAGAAGAAAAGCGAAAATTCAGAGCCACGCATGAATTTTATACTTGCACATAAGGAAGAAAGAAAGAAGCTGGAAAACAAGAATTGGTTGCACCGATTCAAGAAATCCACTCTCTTGATTGGTAAGGAACCAAAGAATTCAGCAATAACTGAGTTCAAGCTGCTTATCTAACTCTTTGAACAGCTTCCTCCTCAGCCGCAATTGCTTATGAACCTTAACTTCTTGAAACTTGCAGTTCACAAAAAACCTTTAATAATTGATTAATTCTTGTGTTTATCTCATGAGTCATTATCATGATCGTCATCAAACATTTTGTGTATGGTTGCCATTTTTTGGATTTTGTTAAATGACGCTGTCATTGAGTGCCCCTGTAACTATCCAATTTATTGGTGCACGTTCCAGGCCATGTTTGACAAACCTTTTGTTCCCCACAGTATTGATAAGGACCGCATTGTTCCAATATTTTCTTCTTTGGTGAACTGCGGGCTGCACCCATGGAGTTACACTACGACCCCTTCGCGGGTGAACACTTCCTGCTCCAAACGATCCCTTACCACACCCAATGTACACAAATGTGCTTCTAGTTTTTTAGCCAACACACGGGGAGGTTAAAACCGTTTGCATGGGAGTTTTTTCACTTTAGTTTTGATGAAACGATAATACCTTAAATAGGTTGCCTTTAATAGAAGGACATTTATGTTTAGCGAAATTTTTTTTTATGTTATACTATTAATTTTACATTTTTCAACTTAATCCGCAAAGAAAGGAAAAACAGAAGGGCGCGTGACAAATCATTATTATTTAAAAAATGATTATTTTTTTAACATATAAACCATTAAATATAATTTTATTATGGAATTTCAAGACATTCTCGATAAAAAGATGAAATAATTTGATATTATAAATCACTCCCTCCATTTCTTACTATAAGAGCCAATTGACTTATTTTTTGGAGATCAAAGAAGCTAGATAAACTACTTAATTATAGTATATATTATGTATCATTAGATTATATATCATTTTATAAGTCAAGCAAATTAGTCTAAAAAAATGATAAATATAAATACTTTAATATAATTTAATTAATTTTCTTAATCTCTTAAAAAAAAGTCAACTGGCTTTGATATTAAAAATTGGAGGCAGTAATATAAAATACTCACTCCGATCCTTAATATAAGACCCATTTAATTTTTTTAATATATATTATATATTACTTAATTATATATTAGTTTATAAGAGAAATAGGCTAGTTTGGTATAAAAATTATAAACATAAATATTTAAAAATAATATTTTCAGTTTTTTTAATCTTTCCCAAAACCAAACCCAACAACTTGCCTGACTAATGACGCGGGAGAGGCCTAAAAATAACGCCCAAGTACGGTTTATAAGAGAAGAAAGAGTGTGAAGAAGGGGAAGTGGCGTTCAGTCTCCGCGGCGGCGCACGGCGCAAAGTGCGAAGAAAGCAAAACAACGCAAATTCAGGTGAGTTTTAACTTTTAGATTTTAAGAGTTCATCCCCCCAATCCCTTCTCTCCCACTTGTTTATCTCTGCAAGCAACCCTTTCTTCCTCTTATTTAATGCCTCCGCCGCTTTCTCTTTCACTTCCTAATTCCATATTTGTCTCTTCAGGCACCGTTTCCCTACTCTCTGTGTGGTGCGTTGCCATGATTTTGATACAGAACCCTAACAACGAGAATCAACAAGTGATGGGTTTGAACCCAATATTCAGAAGCGAGTCTTTTGGTCATTACTACCCTGACATGAACCACAACTATTATACCCTCTTGGAAAAGAGGCAGCTCTTTCTGAGAAGCTACCAATTCTCTCGAAAACAGAGTATTCCAGAGAGAATCAAGACGTCTTTTGTGCGTGTCAAGAAAGTTGTGTGCCTCAAGCTTCGATCTGCTCTTAGACTCAGGAGACTGCTCTGTTCAAGGCTCAAATGCAGCTTCTATTATCGCCGGAGAAGGTTCTTTCGTCTCGTCACTGCCCACACCCGTAAAAATGGCTTTTCCTGCTTCTGGTAGACCTATTCGTTATTTCTCTCCTAATTACTAGTGCTTTTTCTCTAGCGTAAATATTCATTTGTGATTCAGATCACAACCTCTGATGATAACTACAGTTCGTTGATATCAAATGGGGTACTTGTGTTATTATTTTTGCTTTCGTGTATTACTGGCTGTATTGTAGTGGTGAAATGGAAGAGACATGCTTGATTATCGCCCTCTCTGTTTTGGCCTTTTCTCTGATGGGATTAAACCAGAATCAATTCAGCACTCTGATGGCATATCGATCTTTTTTTTTTTTTTTTTTTAAACTTTTCTTGGGTTAATTTTCTTCGTCTGAATTACGGAGAAACGATGGTCCCGAGGGCGGAATAGAAAAGACCAGAAAGATTCATCTTTACGAATCCCGAGTTATTCATGAACAGAGCCATTTTCTCTGGGGATAGGAAGTTAGTGACGCGAGGTCTTCAACGTTTTTACGAGTCAAAGGTTAGGATTCTCATGAACGGGGAAGAAGCACGAAAAGGTGAATAAAAATCAAAATCATATGGCATTTCAACGTTTAAGGTCTGAAAACAAACAAATGTAGTATACTATTTAATTGTATATATTAGATTCATTGAAGTAACAAAGACAAAGACTATCTGTTCCCTATACATTGAATAAATATGATAAGGTATCAAAATATATATATATATATATGATAAGACAACACCGTCACTTTAACACTTATCTGTCCCTTTCCTACTCTTGTGGATTATGAATACTAGCAGTGCCCTGTTTCTGCTCTTTAAAAGATATAGAACAGCGCACCATTCACGAATCACGATCACACGTAAAAATAGATGATGATGATGAGATAAAGTGTTTTATTTTAAAATTTGGTTGTTTTAGAGATTTAAAGCTAAGTTAACTTTCTTTCTCTCAAATCCGGGGATTAATTAAGAGTAATTAAGTTAATGTATAAATTAAGTGGCTTTCAACTTCTTCTGAATATTTCCTGTACCTAAAATCCTAGGAACGTGATTCTCTGGTCTTAGGGTGTGTTTGATTCGAGGTGAGGGTAGGGAGGGAGGGAGGGAGAGGAGGGTTAAATTACCTTTTTAGGTTGAAGGTATTTAAATTTTGGACGGAAACCTAAAATTAAAAAAAAAAAAGATAAATTTTGGATTTCTTTTATCCAATATTATAATTTTGCCTCCCTCCCCCATACTCTACCCTCAAACCAAACACATCCTAAAAGTCATGTTTCTTGCTTTTTGATGCGGGGTTAAGCGAAATGGGCCGGGGAAGAAATCTTCTTTTATTTATTTTCCAGTTGCGAAAACAACTGAAGCTATTTTTTCCCCAGATGCTATTGACATCTGGACAAATTTACGTCGCTCTGTTTTTTTTTAATCGGTAAATAGACTCTGTTTCTTAGTGAAACGAATAGCAGGAGTATCAACTGGATTTTTGCCGAAGATCAAATATTGTATTCGTAAACAGTCATTTTTTTTAATTAAAAAATTCAATTTGATTAGTTAATTGGTCTCTAGGCTCTAGAAATTGCTATCGTTGACTATACGGTTCACCTCCAAGTATTATTTTTTGTATCCACTTGGCAAAGCTTAAATTCATTTAATTATTCAAGAATGCGTGCTTCTTCCAGCAACTCCAAGCAGCATCTGATCTCGTAGCAACATGTGAAGTTTACTAAATTAAATTAACTGCTCGTCCTTATGAATCATTGGTCGATTGTTTTTTATTGGTAATCTAATCTGAAGCACCTTGAAAAAACGCATCTTCCATCGCACTGCCAGATCCACGCCGTTAAAAAAAAAAATACCACACGCACGCTTGCTTCTTTGAGTCCTGTTAATTTGCTTAACAGAGAAGAATGGCTTGAGCTTAAAGCCAACCTTTGAAATAGAGTACATGCAAAACACAATATACCCAAAACAATACCCCTACTGCAGAAATAATCTTTAGCTTTATTACAGTTTATATTCACTACATCTAAAAAGTTTGTCTCACTTGGCTTACACCAAGATCACTTCAGATTTTTTGAAAGGATTGGCCTGGCCACACACTTGTAATCTTCTAATCACTCGATAAGATATTACCATGCACCTAATAAGCTTTAATTGTGTTATTCCTGTTAAATAAAAGCTGATACGTACAGAGATTGATGGGATGGGTAACGTAGTGAAAGATACTCACGTTTTGCTCCGTGCAGATCTTGAGTTTATGAGATAAGTGAGTTGACAAGATATGAAGCAAGCAAAACTTGGAGAAAAAATTATGGGTTATCGTGGAGAACTTGGCTACTTGCTATTTGCAAGGACAAGACTTGAAAATAGCTCGGGTCCTGTACATACATGTCCACAAAGTCAACCATATCGCAGTGACCAGCAACGGTAACGGACATGCCACGCTAAACAAATTAAAACGCAGTTTATTTGATATCGATTCCCATGAGTATGTTTTGTTTCCCCGATCTGTTTCAATAAAAAACTAGTCATGAACGGCCCTACATCAATTAGAGTATTGGAAACTTGAAGATGGATTTATTAGGCCGATGTCATGCATCAGGAAAACAGGGCTTCCCTTTCCGTAACGCTCTAAAAAAAGATTCACGTGTCTTTGAATTCTTACATGAGTAAAATTTGCTTACGTTTCTAATGACCACGTTTCTTGCAAATGGATCCACACAAACGCCCTGTTTGACATAAAGGAATTGGAGTTAGAAAATTGGAATTGATAATGGAATTTACCATTTTGTGTGTTTGATAGGGTGGAACCCACTTCTCACTGGAAGTGAATTCCATCAAAAGGCCTAGAAGTCACTTCCATTGGCTGACCCAAGGAACCGGAAGACTGCCATTGGAAGTGATTTTTTCAACCCATTATGCCCTTCACCTTCGTCTCTCTCCACTCTCACCCCGCAGCCTCACTCTCCATCCCTTAAGGTGACGGTGAGGCACCAGAGACGGCATAGGATGGCAACCTACCAGCGATCTCCAGATCCTTTGAATTTCGTCGATCCTCTTCCTCCGGCCACAGCTTGTGTTGCAGGTCATCAAACTTTGATTTTGATTTCTCTCTGATTCTTGTTGATCTAAGAGCATGAGACTCCAGCTGTGGTCAATTTCTGATGAACATGGTGGTCAAAATTTTTTATTTCTCTTTGGTTCTTGTTCATCCCATATTTTGATTTTTCCTTCAATTTTGATTTCTCTCTGGTTCTTTGGTTATTGCTTATACTCTATATTGTTAAGATTGATTTATGATTGAGTTTGTGTATGATTTCTCTTGCAACGGTGGTGGTTTCTGGCGAGATGCCAATTCGGCCACGGCACTGATTTCTGTTTGTTTATGTAGGGAAGATTTTTTTTTTTGATTAAGGGTATTTTGCTAATTTCTTATTATCAATATAAATTTTAATTATAATTTATATCCCACTTCCATCGCCATACTAAACACACTTTAAAACCCACTTCTACCTCCACTTCCACTTCTATTTTCACTTCCAATTCCATCGAAAACTCTTCTATCATACCAAACGGGGTATAAGGGGTACTCTCGCTTTCTTTTTATTATCAAAACCAGGAAAAATAGATAAAATTGGTTGCACGCTATAAACATGTCATAAATATAACTCTAGTTTCAGATATATCCTCACCCAAGTTATGTTTGGAATAACTTATTTTTGGGAAATAAGCTCTTATTACGTAAGTCGAGACAAAACTTCTTTCCCATACTTACGTCGTATACCATAAATCATTAATTATAAAAACTTATAAATTAAAAACAAACTATCCCAAACGAACACTTAATATTTATCCTGAAAAATTGACTATTTACTTATTAATGAGGTACCCCTCTCTTTTAAATAAAGGCATAAGTGAAGTTTTAATAAACACTTTAGATAGATGGGGCTATAGGAGTACTATTTATTTCGTACAAATGAGTCTTATCCATTCTTTCCTTTTTACTATCTAATCCTAAGGTTTCATTTCATTTATACTCACTCGGTCACTCCTTTGCTTTTTCATTTTGCCATCTCTGCTCTCACTCTCACACAAGGGTGTTTATGGTCCAAGGCTTAAGAAGACATGCAGCTATACGCATTTATTTATTTTTAATAGGCATGTTTCAGTAGAAAAATTATTGTTTGAAACACTATTAGATACTAAATATAAGCTTCTATTAGTTAATATAATGGACTTTTGGATTATGTGCCATATTTATATTAACCATTGAGTACAATCTTATTATATTAATACGTCTAACAGTGGCTCGAACTGATTTATCTTTAATCTAAGGATATTTATGCCTATTAAAAAAAAGATATAATATATATATACAATATAGTCTCACTAGAACCAAAAACTTTACAACCAACTAAGCAGAATTAATTGCACCCAGAAGAAACTCAATCATCGGTAGGTAGGAAAATGCTGTGTGAAGCCAGTCAAAGAAAGAAGATATGGACCTAACACTAAATTAGTCGTAGATACTATTCGTGTGTGCTGTGAGAGGACAAACTATACCTACAATTAATTGGACGCATTTTGTGCCGTTCCCATCAAATTAATAAACAAGACGAGCATACATTTATTTGCAGTTAAAGATCACAACTACGTACATTCCACCGTTAAAGCAAAATGATTGGCTTGGCTTGTCATTTTTTTCACTCACATCAATCATTGCACATGCACCCAATATTCCCCTTCATCACCAACTAGTTTGGACTGTCACATTTAATCCATCACTATGCAAACAAAAATAAATTATCATCTGTGAAGTGGCATCGTCCTTGATTTTAGCCCAACGTGAACATACAGGAATACCATAACCAAATTCTTTTATATATATAATGAGATCTCTGGCTCCTGCTCTGCAACCAAATTCTCATATTCTCTTTCATTTAGCTCTCAAATGCCAGAAATGGGGTTTCATTATTTTGGCGAGAGACGTATGAGACGTGGCTATGACAGGCTAACAAGTTCTGATGATCAGAAGATGTCAAGGTCAAATACAACAACGAAGCGTTGGATTAAGTGTTTGAAGGGAAAATTAAGAGGTTTTCGGTTGTTGAAGTGTAAGAAGGTTTCTGTGAAGGCCATTTCTGCAGTTTGGATGTCAAGCAGAATTGTGAGAATGTACACTGATATTGTGAACCGACTGAACCTGGAAAGTGTACATCCTGCTATTATACTCTCCACCCAGTGGGGTGTTCCTGTTCTGTCTCATCCCTCTGTAGTTTGCAGAAACAGTGTCACCCCTACTAGCAGAAAAGTGACCTCCTATTACTAGCATTGTAATTTTTTTTGCTCTTCTTGTTACTAATCGTTTTCTGAGATATTAACTTCTCCGCTCCCACATTCCTAGCATTAAGAAGAGATGTGATAGCCTCTATTGTTGCCTCAAACGACATAATAAGTGAAATGGTTTCATTTTTTTTTTATATCTTATGGCTCTGTTCTTACAGGTTGAGTGCTAATTGAATGCAGACTCGTGAATTGAAATTTTGAATGATTGAGCATCTTCAACATACAGTAAATATGAGTCAGGAGTTTGAAATCACGGCTGATAACCTGATCAGTATAATTACATCATTTTCTGAATGTAAAAATCATCAACTAATGTCGTGGAAAAAAATTTAATTATTCTGTGTGAGAAAACGGAGCCAGCATGAGATAATATGTCAGATGTTTGCGGTTGCGGAGATTTACATTGCGGATAAGAAATAACAGACAGCAAGTAAACTAGTTTAGGATTACAGAACTGGAATTGACTCACAGGACTATACATAGCCTTTTCTTGGTCTACCCAAGAAGAACCCAAAAGTGTTATATTAAGAGAGGCTAGCTAGTACTGAAGAAAACCGCCAAAGGTGCCTTTGGAGGCAAACCCAGAAATGAAAAGAACATAAGTATGGTTCAGATCTGCATGAGGCACAACCAAACAGCCTCCTCTCTTAGTATCTTTTGCTTGAGCATTCTTTTTCCTGAGAATCTTGGTCATCCACTTATATCTCGGTGGTTTTAGGTTCTCTTCGCGACATTCAGGCTCCTCCTTTATAGTTGAAAGCTTAGTCCTCAGTATTTCCTCCATATCTTGAATTGAATCAGTTGGCAGACTTTTCCTTCTCGCACAAGGCACAGAACCCAAAATTTTCCGACATGTCTTCCTCATTTCTCTCGTCTTCTGCAAGTTACTCTGTTCTTGTGGCATATACAGGGTACAGTCTCTTTAATGGAGGAAGAGGGCGTAGGATCCAGGAAGTTGCTTTGGCTGGGAACTTTGGATTAGTTGGAAAGCTATGAGCTTTTGAAAGGGGCCACAAAAAAAAAAAAAAAAAGCAGTTTTGTGTGCAATCCTTTACAGCGATGTTTCAATTAGGAGCCAAGTTATAATTAGTGCCAACTAAGCTAGCATTCATTACGAGCCTTGCATGGGATTAAAGCCCTGTGTCCTGTACACTGTCTTGTAGTGAGCATAACAAATCATGATTAGTTTTACCTTTTTCTTTAATGTTCGTGTTCGATGTTCCCACCGCAAATTGACAAAATATAAATTCATTCAAAAATTGTGCTGAATCCTAAACTGAAGATGATACATTAAGGCCCTGTTTCCTTGTATATAATTATTTTAATTAGAGGTAGATTATGCACATACGCCATAGAGCATGAGAAATAAGTTATGCTATTCCTCACTTATAAATAATGCTCGTAGTTCAAATTTAGATACTGAGAACAACTCTTGCAAGTTAAACTGAGAGGAAATTATCTTGGTGCCTGGTTTGTCACTGTCCTTCAAACTTATTTCTCACCTTCCATATTGTTTGGGACTTTGGGTGAGGAAAGGCTTCATAAAATCGCGTGCTTCTTCTTCATGAAATTGTGACTGTATTCCACCATCTTGTGATTCTTGAAATTGTCACAAGGTGTTGTTAGTATTTATTTTTATTTTTTTGGGACCGCACCCAACTTGATGGCTGTTCTTTGTATGAAATAAGCCCAGCCCACCCAAACATCTGCCGGGAGTAACATTTGGCAAAATAAATAAATAAATAAAACTTGGGGTGTTAATCAGCTTAAGCGCTTGTTTGGGATTTTAAAAGTCATTTTTTATAAGTTGAGATAAGACTTCTCTATGTGTATGTTTTGGTTAGCGGCAGAAATTATTTTTCCAACATGATTTATGATGTATGAAATAAGTATGTGCCAGTAGGGGTGTGCAACATTTTCCTGTCCTGGTCTTCTAGTCCCAATCCTGAGCAAATCGGGACCGGATTTTTTCAGGATGGGAAAAATTCGGGATCGGGAATGGGACTTCCGGATCCCGAATATATATCTATATATATACAGTTTTTTAAAAATATTTAAGAAAATAAGACCAAATGTGAAATAAAATATGAAAATCCTTGACACCCTCAAGATAATATCTATTCTTTTAATTTATTTAGTTAGTTTCATTTATTATTTATTAAATAATTCTAATTTGTTGCTCTTGTCTTTGTGCTTTTTGCAACTAAATCGACCAGCATGTATTAGACTAATTATATATTTGTATGAGACTAATTTGGTACAATATGATATTAAATAAATTATATATTTATACTAGACTAAAGGAAATACAACAAAAAATTCAATATAAGGAATTTCTTTTAAAAAGGAAATCCGAGATCAGGAATGAGATTTCCCGGTCCCAAACACCCCTATGTGAGAGGAGTTTTATCTCGACTAACGTGAATATGCCTCTTGAATACTAACTCAAGCATGCATTAACATATTTATTTTGTAAATCGTAAAAACACTTCTGAAAAATTAAAACAAACATATACTAATTCTAGGTTTAAGCCTCATTCGAGTTGTTACTAATAAGTTAGTGCTAAACTCTGAAAACAACTCCCTGAACTTTCTTCTACAAAATAAAAACTGTAGTAAATGAAAGAAACACTCATAAAGATGTGAATTATATATCATAAAATTTTAAAATCTCTAAATGATAAAGCATACGGGAGATATATACACCATAATATTTAAAAATTACTACTAATTATAATCACATATAAAATAATTTCTGTTCTTTTTAGAAAACTTTATATGACAAATCGGTTGTCATAAACGGAAAGCCATATTTCAAGCTTAAATAATTGAGGATTAGATTTAGAGACTGTTTAGTACAGCGTTTTTTTTGTCCAATAAGCTCAATTCAAAACGCAATTGTTTTTTGAGTGTTTGAGATAGCGTTTTGTAAAAAATAAAAAGCCCAAAAACACAACTTATTAAATAAGTCCAAATTACCCATTTATTTTTGAAATAAAAAAGCTGCAGCGTTTTTTTTTAGTCCAGAAGTTGCAACATTGCAAGCTTTCAATGTCTTTGTGTTGTGGGCTCCACATACTTCTTAGACCTCTCTCTTTTTATTTTTGTCATCATGCTTATCAGATCTCATATATATATATATATATATATATATATCCCTTGCAATTTTCTTCATATAACACACACATATACATATACATACATACATATATATTATTCTTCTCCCATCTTCACACGCCTTGTGTATATATTCTTCTAATTTTTCACCTCTTAAATATGATAACATTTCCAGCAAAATAAAATATGATATGAATAGATTTTATATTGAAATATCCTTTTATCCTATAATTAATTAAAGGACTGAAAAATATATAGAAGATAATTAGATAAGTATGAATAGCATTCGTAACATGATCAGATATCAACTTGTACGCGACATGTGATCCAATTAGTTATGTAATATTTTTTTTGTGAAATTATGTATTTTGGCATCACATTTTCTTACTTCACTTTTCCATTTATTTTTAATTTTAAATATCTTGTTTTCTTATAATTAACACAAGTTTTTACTTTTAAAAAAATACTTATACAATGCTCATCCAAACATAAATCACATTACAAAAACTGATTTTTTTATTAAGTTAGAATCATAATAAGTCATTTTTCCTATCACTATCCCAAACACACATTTAGATGCTTATCACGTAACATTCTATTTAGTGAGTGTTTGAATCATTATATAAGTCGAAACAAAATTCCTCTCAAATACTTATCTCATATATCGTGAATCAAGAATTATAAACATTTATTATCAAAAAATAAGATATCTCAAATAAACACTGCACTGATTTTTATTAAGCAACACATGAAGGATTATTTCATCAAATACTACTACTTATTTTTTCCAAATTTAATTAAAAAAATTGAACTATAAAACCGATTTTTTCATGATTACAATCAAACACTAAACTAGTAAATATCTATTTGTCCAAAAAAAAACTAGTAAATATCTTGCCTCGTAAACTCGCGAAACATCAAAGGTTTCTGTTTCTGAGATTTCCTCCTCGGACAAGCCCTAAGCCATGAGTCTCGGGCAGTCTTAGCCCGGCGTTTGATGATGCTGTCCTACTGCATTTCTCCTCTTTCATTCTGTTGCTGCTCTCAGATTTGAAGACCTTTTCAATTTTTATCTGACTTCTTCTCTTCTAGAAGAGAGAGTTAACTTTTTTGCATTTTGCTTTGCGGGGAAACCCTTTGGCTTTGGTTGGCTTACCTCTGATTTGTTTGCAGAGTTGCTCCGCCTCCACCCAGGTTTTTGCTTCAGGTGGTTCCCCCCACCTTTTTATGAATATGACATAATAGCTTTGCGATCACAAGTTCCATATGCATCCTTTCCCCTGTTAAGTTCTTCTCGCTAATTCTTTGCGTGCTGCTATTTTTGTGGCGACCGGCCAGACGTATCTTCCATTTTTACTATAAACTATTGTTCTACGCACTATAGTGATTGTTAGTTTTGATGGATGTTAAAAAAAACTTCCATTGTTCAGCCGAGAAATTGCATCATGTTTCTGTCTATTATTTTGTATATAATTCTCAGTTCTTCGAATTTTGCAGGGTTTGTATACATATGAATGGCGTGGAGAGAGCTTGGAAGAAAGGTGAGCTGTCATTATCCTCATAATTTTGGCTTCAAGCTGACGTATTGACATTTTTCTCCTATGATTTTTTCTTTTGAAATTTGGGCTTGAGCGGGAGGTTGGTTGTCACGAAAAGATCGAGGATATTTTGTGATATATCACGTTGACTAAATTTTTCTATCATTGATAGTGTCATAATTATCACAAATGCAGAGAATATATACGAACTTTGCCAGAGCTTTGGCCACAGTACCATCTAGGCATGTTGCACGGTCCTGTTATTCCTCCACCTTTGCAGCAAAATCTGTTTATGCATATGCAGGATGTTTGACTGGTAATCGATATCTTTTATGCTTTGAACAATTTCTTTTCCTCATTCACATGCTGTAACTCAAATTATTTGAATGTTATGATGCAGAGTTTACCGGTCACCCATCTGCCGGAGCAGCTGGTTTTTGCAACGGAACAAAAGAACATGGAATACAATACCGGTGAGATGCCATTTTTTACCTTCATTCTAGTTTCTCACCAAGTATCATAAATATCCCGTTGTGTTACTCCTACAGTGGGGTCTTCGTCCATGGATGTATTTGATTGAAGTGGGTGACTTCCTTGATTAATTGGAGCTATACATTCAATTACAAGGGCCCCTAAATGCTTTTAGCCCTTTATGTAAACATGGTTAGTGTCTTCCTTGGGTTGTTGCTCCTTTCTGCTCTTCATAATTAAGGGGTCTCATGCTTATTAAAACTATTCTTCCAGTTGATAGGTGATATTATGTTGTTGAAGGGTCGGGCTGATGATTCTGTGATACACTGATACTATTTTGTGATGATATTCATATAAAATTTTGGGAAGTCTAAGTGAAGGGAATCTTGATTTGTGGTATCACTTTCAGTGCTTGGACAAAGCTATAGGTGGTAAAATGTCTTTTTACCCAGTTTGATGCTAGTTTTGACTGTACTCAGACTAATTGGAGGAAGGAATGGGCATTAATTCAAGCTTAACTGTTTGAAAAGTTAAAAGGTTCTATATTTGTATTCTTACCTGACTTGTATGGTATTAGTTGCTTATATGAAAAGTAAAAGATTATATACAAACAGTGGGATTCTTTTATATCAGTAGGTGGCTCCATGCTAATCCAGAACTATTGGCGAGGAGAAACGAAGAGTTATTTGGTTTGAAGACTCCAAAGAAGGAGAAGCGTGTGAGAAGGGACAGTAAAAATCAACCCCCTGTTGAAGCTCCGTATGTTCCTCGTAATGTGGTCAAATCTACCAAATCCGTTCCTGATAAAACAGTTGAAATATTTGAAGGGATGACTGTTGCTGAGTTGGCAAAGCGAACTGGAAAGTCAGTATCTTCTCTGCAAGATATTCTAGTAAATGTTGGGGAAAAGGTTGAATCAGAGTTTGAGCCTCTCAGTGTTGATATTGCAGAACTTATTGCAATGGTATTTCCCCTTCTTATTCATTGATAATGCAGAAGTTTTGAATGTTAGAACCTATCATCTCACCCCTTGCTTTCATTATTGCTTATTGCTTCTAATTCTTATCCTTTTTCTTTAAATTTAGTGTGTGATACATTACATGTTTTGCTTCTCTCTTGTTATTCTTTTTCACAGTTTGTGGCTCCTGCAGGAAGTTGGTGTCAACGTGAAGAGGCTACATTCTACTGAAGGTTCAGAGATTTTACCCCGGCCTGCAGTTGTAACAGTGATGGGTCATGTTGACCATGGTAAAACCTCCCTTCTCGATGCTTTGCGCCAAACATCAGTGGCAGCCAAGGAGGCTGGGGGTATAACTCAGCATCTAGGTGCCTTTGTGGTGGCCATGCCATCAGGAGCATCCATCACATTTCTGGACACACCTGGTCATGCTGCATTTAGTGCAATGCGGGCAAGAGGTGCTGCAGTTACAGATGTGGTGGTACTTGTTGTTGCTGCAGATGATGGTGTGATGCCTCAAACACTTGAAGCTATATCCCATGCAAAAGCAGCTAATGTTCCAATAGTAGTTGCAATAAATAAATGTGATAAACCGGGAGCAAATCCTGAAAGAGTAAAACTTCAGCTTGCATCAGAGGGCTTGTTGCTGGAAGAGATGGGTGGGGATGTTCAGGTGGTTGAAGTTTCTGCAACTATGAAAACTGGACTCGATAACTTGGAGGAAGCTTTGCTCCTTCAGGCTGAAGTGATGGATCTGAAAGCTCGAATTGATGGCCCTGCCCAAGCTTATGTGGTGGAAGCAAGGCTTGATAGAGGACGGGGTCCATTAGCTACTGCTATTGTGAAGGCAGGGACCCTAGTTTGTGGTCAGCATGTGGTTATAGGCTCAGAATGGGGCAAAATAAGGGCTATTAGAGAAGTGACGGGTAAGTTGACTGACAGAGCAACACCTGCAATGCCTGTTGAGATTGAAGGGCTTCGGGGAACTCCCATGGCTGGTGATGATGTTATTGTTGTTCAGTCAGAGGAGCGAGCACGATTGCTTAGTGCTGGTAGGAAAAGAAAACATGAGGAGGATAGGCTTAAGAAAATGGTTGAGGAAAGGGCAGATTCCGTGGAGTCATCTGAGGATGGTCCTCAGAGGGTTGAATTGCCAATAGTAGTGAAAGCTGATGTTCAGGGCACCGTTCAAGCTGTCACAGATGCGTTGAGAACTTTAAATAGTTCTCAGGTATGTCAAAAGATTTCCATGGCTATAGTGGCTTTTCTGTGTGCACATTCACATGTGCAGACTCTTTCTCACACACTGTAAAACCACAGTTGCAAAACTGGTGTTAAAATGATTTACTCTACTTCAAATCAGTACCCATAGCTTGTAACTTCCATGATTGAGCCATTGAATTGGAATCCTTTTATCATTTACATAATGCTTATGACTTGTGGGGCCTCATATCAATTAGAAACTGGATTCTGTTCTGTGGAAATCTGACACAAGAGAAAGGGAAGGGAGAGATCTTCGTGTGGGGAGTTGGGGGGGGGGGGGGGGGGAGAGAACATGGAAGAAAAAGAAATCTCATATAATGTCTAGTATAAGATATTATAGTCTGCTTAATTAAGGCGAGCCTGTAGGGCGTAAGCCAGCCTTGCACCCTAAACTGCCCAAGCTTCTGTTAGAATGGACGCTATCATGTAAATACCATTTAAATCACGGCTTGATGAAATATGACACATCTAAAAACCTCTAGCTTGACATCATTGCTGGTTGATTATAACCCTCATAACCTGGGAAGTTGGGAATCCTTTAATATTCTGTGTTTTAGCTGGCTGTTGTCTGATTGGTGACTTCCATGACATTTAATTTGCATTGTTGCTTTTCTAATATTCGCAGTTTGTTGCTTAACATTTCTTATATTCATTATTAGGTTTTCGTGAACGTTGTCCATGTTGGTGTAGGGCCTATTTCTCAATCTGATGTGGACCTAGCTCAGGCTTGCGGTGCATGTATCGTTGGATTCAATGTGAAGAGTCCACCTGGTCCTGTTAGTCAGGCAGCAGGCCGTGCCAATATAAAGGTAAAAAGCTTGTGCTCATATTTGATTATGTTGTGGTCGGTGTGTCATGTTCAAGAACCAGGAAGTTCTGATTTTTGTTGGTCTATTGGAAATGGAATAGATAGTGCTGCACCGTGTGATTTACCACCTCTTGGAGGAGATAGGCAATTTGATAATAGAGAAGGCTCCAGGGACGTCTGAAACCCAGGTAGCCGGGGAGGCAGAGGTGCTGAGCATATTTGAGCTTAAAGGAAGGAGCAAGTCCAAGGGGCCTGATGTGAAGATAGCCGGCTGCCGGGTTATCGACGGTTGTGTGACAAGATCAGGAACCATGAGGCTTCTGAGGAGCGGGGAAGTGATGTTTGAAGGAAACTGTGCGTCCCTGAGAAGGGAAACGCAGGACGTGGATGCAGTGAAGAGGGGAAGTGAGTGTGGAGTGGTAATAAATGACTGGCACGATTTCCAGGTTGGAGATGTCATTCAGTGCTTGGAACAAGTGGTGAGGAAGCCCAGGTTCATTAAATCGCAGAGTGGAGCTGTTCGAATTGAGTGTTGATAATTCTCCCAACCCCTTTTTTTTATTATTATACGTAATATACTTTTGACCCTTTTCTACTTTTATGGACAAGCAAAGGTAGAAATCCTAGTCACATATTTGATCCGTCCAAAATTTTTTTATTCCAATTTTGATTAGCATTTGTCATACGTGGAAGGATCTTGTATCTGGTAATTAGTAGGGATAAAGAATTCTGTTATGGGTTGATGGCTTTTCACTCCAAAGAGGAGGAAATTCATTTAACAATTGTGTTAAGGTAATAATCAATTATTCACTAATATGCAGTTTATTTTCTTCAGTCATCATTATTCCTTTCCTTTGGCCAGGGCTGATTTACTGTCTGGGTTAT
Source organism: Inga laurina (assembly GCA_963855925.1). NCBI lineage: Eukaryota > Viridiplantae > Streptophyta > Magnoliopsida > Fabales > Fabaceae > Inga > Inga laurina. Next base: position 2,392,812 of record OY979703.1, on the reverse strand, counting down.
GTAATAATGTAATATATATATGTATGGTTTAGGCTTTGGGGTTGATTATGAAACACTCTTTTAAAAAATCAATAATATTTTTTTTTTTACACAAATGCCCTGTTTAATTATGTTGTAGAGTGAGGCCCTATACGACAGGTTAATTTTAACTGGAGAGTGAAAATTACTTTCTTCTTTTCATGATGCAAGTCTAAGTATGCACGTTGCATTTGTTAATTTATATGTTAAAATCTTAAATATTTTTTTTTTTACAATTTTTAATTTCTAATAATAAAAATCATTTTAACTATGTTTTTGGAAATCTGCTTTCTTTAATCATTAAAAACAGAGGTAAAAAGCGTCCAATATTCAGCAGGGGAGGGACTAGGGAGTAAGTCGTAATATTACTACCCTCTTAAAGGGCAACGGAAGCTTGCTATATTGGGGGCCCCGAAAATGTGCCACGTGGCCTGGAATTGTTATTGATCACTTGAAGAAGCAAACCGCCATGGAAAGACGAATTCTAATTGTTACGTTGTAGTTACATATTTACAATTTCCGTCGACTTCGAGCAATTCGCATTGCCGATGTCGGCTTCCGTTGCGGGTTTCGTGAGGATTTCCATCTTGTCCCTCTCTCACTCCACTGTTCTTCGGCATCAGGGTAATTGATTTTGGAATCCTCAACTCTGTTTTCTTCGATCCTACTTTCCATATAATTGAACCCCTCGCCCTTCTCGTATCGATAAATTTTAATGTCTGCTTTTGATGAGGACATCCCTAATGTTGGTGATGGAGATCGTCGTGGTTGCCGAGGGGGTGACGGCAATAACGATGATGACGATGATGAAGATGTAAAGAAGGGGCTCAGAAAATATGGATTTCAAAAAGATATTGGAAAGGCGAAGCAAGTGGTCCTGCATCAATTTTCGAAAGCCAAGAAACAACTCTACAATAGAAGGCACAAGAAAGCTCTTCGTACTTCTTCTGAGTCTGGAGCTGCTATTGTCAACAGAGCTTCAGGTAAGATGATTCGTGGTGTTTCTGGTCCAGGATGCTACTTTTGTTTTTCGCGCCCACAAGTTGTGGAGTCACCTATTGAGTCTCCGCCAAGCGACCCTAATGCTCCAAGTTTCACTTATGCAATGCTGAAAACTTTAATAGAGAAGAATGATTTCTATTCCAGAGAATGCAATCCCCACCTTGATTAATTTTGCCTGTCTTCACATGATACAGTCAATGAGTTAAAGATTTTTTGCGTTCAGTTACTCTTTCAACACGTCGTTGATTTCTTTGGTGTTTGTTTGGATGGGATTTTTCTGAAATCTTAGTTTACTGTCCCTTCCATTAGAGTGGGTACGCCAATGGATGGCATTTGGGGCAGTGATGAATATTCTATACCAGTAGGAGAAGTGCGTGGTAGAGTTAAGATACCTGGCATTGTAAAAGGCTGATTCCATTGCTGCCATCAACATAGTTGTGTTCATTCAGTACTATGGTCGGACAAGTTGTAGACAAAGCCCTTGTTTCCCTCCCATAATTACATTTTCAAGATTTGGAGCATGTTTTAGTTACCCTATGGTAATTGTGCATCTCGAGTCATGATGCTTTTGGCGGCTCTGCAAAATATGTTATGGTCTGGAAAGGACCTGATGTTACCTGGATGCTCAATCACTTGCAGGTTACCATGCAGAGAGAGAAACAAGCATGTTTGCTGGATATCAAAAGGTTGATTGATCAACTGTTGTGATAAAAGAGGTTGATGAAAACTGAACTCATGGAAATTCTTTGACCTCTACTTTTCTTCAACAGGAGAAGCGGTGAAACTTTTGGACCTTGTCATTTGCATAGTCTCTCACTTTTTAGGATTTTTTACTTTTTCATGTACAGTATTTTTTTTCATTCATCCTGTGAAAGATTTTAATGTCAATACCAATTGTCATTGTCAATTCACTGGGTTGATCCAAAATAACAACTTTTAATAGTCTCTTATTTTTTTACCACCCGGATCTGAGTCTACAGAGAGGGCAGTAAGCATGATAGAACCCAAATCAGAAACAACACTGAAATATCCTTCCGCTATAAATACAGAAACAGAATTATGCTTAAAGGGCTTCTATTCTATAGAATTTACTTAAGGAAACAGATACAGCAACTCAAACGTAATATAAAACATATAGAAGCAGAGTTTTTAAAGAAACTACAAGGGAAAACAAGGACACTCCTAAGCTTTCAAGAAGCTTGGGCTCTATAAGTCATTGTTGTAACTGTATTGATTTGCAGAATTCATTGGTAATAGAGAAGTATGACAGTGTGAAGTACTACCTCCGGTCCTAAATATAGGACAAAGTTTTTAGTGCAAATTGCATTAAAAACTTTGTCCTATATTTAGGACCGAAAGGAGTATATAGTATGTGGAGAATTTATAAGTAATCTCTTCATGTGGGGTATTTATAAGATATCTCTTAGTGTTGATAAAAAATATATGAAATATTGCTGCTCTTTCATACGATTTCAAATGACTTTCTGCTATCATAAAAATGCATAATTTTTGCCCCTAATTGTACAAGATTTAGTTTGTCCACCCATGTGTTAGATCATTCCATTCAAATAATCTTATAGTTCTGTGTGTGTTTAGTGAGAACAGCGTGTACAGATCACTAAAGCTTACATATGTTGCTGGAGAGTTATTTCAGCTCTATCCTCCTTCCACTCATTAACACAGCATGATTGAGGGTGGTCAAAAACTTATGAATCAGATTCGAGACTATTTCCTAGATTTGCACATCCGAGGCCTTGATGTGATTATTCGATAGTTAAAGCTTTATAACTCAATTTTCGTTTAGCATTTTGTCCTAAACAAGATGATGCTTCCCATCCTTTTGATTTTGTGGTTAGCCAAATAGATTTGGACTCCAGTTTTTTATGGGCCGGCGATGCTATTTGCATGATGATGAAAAGTGACTGACAGTTCTTTCTGAAGTTTCTTGAGGCCTTTTGCTATGTATAGTGGGCTATCAAAGGAATCTGATGTTTCATCAATGTTCACTCATCCAATTAAGCAGTTTCGAAACTTCTATTCATAGTTTGTGATTTTAATAGATTTGACAAGTTTGTCTTAAGCCTGAGGTGCTTTCCTGATCTCAAGAGATACCCAAGTTCTTGACTTTTTGGGTTATATAGAGGTTAATACCCGAGCCAGATTAGTAGTTGATCCTTTATTCCTTTTTGAAAGCAGGCTGCTTCTTTCAATGTGGTTGGCAGATTGCCCTTCTTCCCCTGATCTACTTGATTTGGGAGGCACCTCTGGGTGCATTATGGCCTTTAATTTATACAGCGACTGCATTTTCTAGGTCAAAGAGAGAGGAAGGGATACGAAGGAGAAGGGCGGCTCAGTACATAAAGCTCCTACCTATTGAGGTCTGAGGAGGGATAGGTGTATGCGGCTTTATCCCCGCAAGCACAGAGAGGCTATTTCCAGGAAGGGATATAAAGGAGAGAAGGCTGGAAAATAAAATGATGAATCAATAAGATGGTTTCATTTGCCGATATATGGTTCAGAGATGCATTGAAAAATGATAATCTATATTCAGAGATGAGTCACTGAAAGTTGTTTTATCTGCCTATCTTTTGGTTTCCGCAGATTCAATATTATCACCGCCATGATTCAGAGAATTGCAGCTTACATAATTTTTTAGCAAATTTCCTTACTAAAACTGTTGGCTCTCATCTTTTCGAAAATATACTCCCTCCCAGCCTAAATATAAAATCCATTTGAGAGTTTTCACTTATCTAAACTAGAAAGTTCCATTTCTTTTAGGGAGTGTTTGGCATAGCTTATTTCTGGGAAATAAGCACTTATTACGTAAGTCGAGACAAAACTTCTCTCACATATTTACCTTGTATACCATAAATCATGAATTATAAGCACTTATAAGTAAAAAATAAACTATCTCAAACAAGAACTTATATCATAAATTAAAATTTTCTTTCTCACAATAACCCTATTTATTGTGGCATTTTATCTATGCCTAGTAAATTTTAATCATTAGATGATAGGGATATTTTTGGAAAATTGTCACAAATTTTACACACGTTAATTAATATTATGAGTAGCTTATCCAAAAATTTAGGTCAAACTCGCACTGGAAAATCCCATGAAAGAAACCCCAACCTCACGAAGAGCTGGATTAGAGAGAACAGGGGGTTTAAAAAAAAGAGAAACTTGAAGTTAAAGAATCGTGAAGTTCCTATAATTAGCAGTGCAATAGAATTTCGAGAACATTTATGAGGGATATAAGTACATTTAACTACGAGTACGTACGTACAGAATACAGATGCGCCAATATCCCTTTCTATTCCCATTTATGAAAATCGTAAGGTTTAAAAACTGGTGGGATCGAACAACTTGAAGTCATGATCCACTTGTGCCTCCAGCGAACAGAGTATCATAAAAAGGTCGCCCAGAAAGTTGCGAAACCAACCCCTGAAAGCGTTTAACAGCCGGCCAAGCTATTTGAAGTGGACAGCAAGCCCAGAAAGCACATGATACGAATACCCTATTAAAGGGTACAGAATAAAAGAACTACACAAAAGGGTCAGGTAAAATTCCGTGATCCTTGTGCCCCTAACAGCGAAATCCGCATTCACTTTTGGTGCAATATATGGAGGAAGGGCCCTTCCTCACAGGGGAGACCACGCTTAACACTTTTCTAGAGGCTTCAGGACAAAACCTGATCCAATCCTGAGGCGTACGTTGGCAAGTGGTTTGGTGTTTCCAAGCCGCAAGACACCGCTTTGAGGTCTGCACGTGACCCCCATAACTCTCTCTCTAGTCCCATACCTCTCCCCTCACTCCCCAATTCCAATGCATGTAGCATCTATCCATCACCACTAAAGCTCCTTTCCTTTCCTTTTTTATTTTTTTGATTTTCCCCTTAGAATCATGTCCATTAGATTAAATTAATCCCCACTTGCAGCCAAGCCCCATTATTTTAATCTTTTTCACGATGTGGGCTTTGATATTTTCTGCTTATTCAAATACAGTGACGACTTTGATCTGATCCTGCATCTAAGCTGGGTAAGCGCGAAATGACCAATTCTCCGTATGGGAAACTGATCATCTGCCATTATTGTTACTGGTTATAAAACAAACGCGAGAGGCCATCACCATTTCCCAAAATAGAAGTATAACAAAGGATTACATCATCTCCGACGTAGAATACACTTAAATTAGCAGCAAAAAAGATAAAATTGGAATAATAATAATTTTATGAGGAGAATTATTAAACTAGTCTTCTAATCTAATATATTAATCAATAATCAAAGCCCGATTTTGATGTTTATTCCCACTCTGCCACTCAGTACAATTATTATTGTTATTATAATATATTTATGGCGGTCCCTCCCTCCCAACTGGGGTTCGCTTCCCACACAAATAGACGAGCGCCGGGAACGAGGCTCAGCTTGTTTTCCTTCGATGAGATGGATGCTGGCTATGGTGGACTTTACTGGGATTTTTAATCCCTGCCTCCGTCTCAAGGCTTCCTCTTCATTGGTTGGGCGAACGTGAACCTGGTTTCTGCTCGCCGTTGCTTCTCCAGGTTAGTCATTTACTGCATATCTTTTCTGTGCTTGCTTAATTTTTCTCTCTTTTAATTCATCTTTTAGTCTTTTGTTTCAGTTAAGCTCATTCTTGTTATTCTGAGTGGACAATCAGACATGTTTTCTAGTTCTTTCACTACTCTGTTCTGTTAATTTGGTTCTTTGAATGTTACTGCAGCATGCGTGTGATTTTGGACACTGTTGCGTGTACCAACTTTTACTCCTGTTTGTGTTTCTATGGTATCAGCTGTCATGGTTGTTCACTGGGCTCACCCATCCATGTTTCTCTATAGCAATTAAGAAAAAAACAATTTTTTACTTTGCTCAAACATCTATAGTGACGTGTTCATGAATTCGTCTGCACTAACTAGGGGATTATGTCATCCTTATTCATAATTTGCCCCCTGCTTACAATATGCTTTAGTGAACCGAAGAAGAATTATCTTGGTTCTCCTTGAATTGGCTTTTAAAATATCAGTACTTGCTGATGTCCTTCAAAATCTTGTCATCTTGAGAAAGTATTGTACCATTATTTTTTTTATATCTTTTAGAATTATCAAACGGATCAGGATGACAAATCTTGGCATCTGAACCTTGCTTCTTGTAAAAAGTTGTTATATATCATGATCAGATTTGCTTAGCCATTTTATTTATCTTGCCAGGTGTAACGAAGGTGAAAATGTCCTCCTCAAGACCTAGCCAGTCATCCAGTAACTCGGGAAGATCAAGACATACTGCTCGAATTATTGCTCAGACCACTGTAGATGCAAAAATACATGCAAATTTTGAGGAGTCTGGTAGCTCTTTTGACTACTCAAACTCGGTGCGTATCTCTGGTACAGTAACTGGAGAGCAACAACCAAGATCTGACCGAGTGACAACGGCTTACCTCCATCACATACAAAAAGGCAAGCTGATCCAGCCTTTTGGGTGCTTGCTAGCCTTAGATGAGAAAACATTCAAGGTGATTGCATATAGTGAGAATGCTCCGGAAATGTTGACCATGGTTAGTCATGCTGTCCCTAGTGTAGGTGACAACCCTGCCCTTGGCATTGGCACCGACATAAGAACCATATTCACTGCTCCAAGTGCTTCTGCGTTGCAGAAAGCATTAGGATTTGGGGAAGTTTCACTTCTCAACCCCATTCTAGTCCATTGCAAGACCTCAGGGAAACCCTTTTATGCAATTATCCATCGTGTGATCGGAAGCTTGATAATCGATTTTGAGCCAGTCAAGCCTTTTGAAGTTCCCATGACTGCAGCTGGTGCCCTTCAATCTTACAAACTTGCTGCCAAAGCAATCACTACATTGCAATCTTTGCCTAGTGGGAGTATGGAAAGGCTATGTGATACGATGGTTAAAGAAGTTTTTGAACTCACTGGTTATGACAGGGTGATGGCTTATAAATTTCATGAGGATGATCATGGGGAAGTAATTGCTGAGATCACAAAGCCAGGTTTAGAGCCATATCTGGGTTTGCATTACCCAGCCACTGACATTCCACAGGCTGCACGTTTTTTATTTATGAAGAATAAGGTACGTATGATAGTAGATTGTCGTGCAAGGCATGTGAAGGTGCTTCAAGATGAAAAACTTCCATTTGAGTTAACCTTGTGCGGTTCAACCTTGAGGGCCCCTCATAGTTGCCATTTGCAATATATGGAGAACATGAATTCCATTGCTTCCCTGGTTATGGCAGTGGTGGTTAATGACAATGATGAAGATGTGGACAGCTCTGATTCTATCCAGCCACAGAAGAAAAAGAGACTTTGGGGTTTAGTAGTTTGTCATAATTCTACACCAAGGTTTGTTCCTTTTCCTCTTCGGTATGCTTGTGAATTTCTGGCTCAAGTATTTGCCATCCATGTGAATAAAGAATTAGAGTTAGAAAACCAAATTATTGAGAAAAACATCCTGCGCACCCAGACACTTCTATGTGATATGCTGATGCGAGATGCACCCCTAGGCATTATATCACAGAGCCCAAATATAATGGATCTTGTGAAATGTGATGGGGCTGCCCTCTTGTATAAAAACAAGGTATGGGGACTAGGAGTAACGCCAAGCGAATCCCAGATCCGAGAGATATCTATATGGCTCTCTGAGAACCATATGGATTCCACGGGTTTAAGTACAGATAGCCTGGCTGAAGCAGGGTTACCAGGTGCTCTTGCTCTTGGTGATGTAGTATGTGGGATGGCAGCTGTGAGAATATCTTCAAAAGATATGGTTTTTTGGTTTCGATCGCATACTGCTGCAGAAATTCGATGGGGTGGTGCAAAGCATGAGCCTGGTGAACGGGATGACAATAGGAGGATGCATCCAAGATCATCATTTAAAGCTTTCCTTGAAGTTGTGAAGTCAAGGAGCTTACCATGGAAGGACTATGAAATGGATGCTATCCATTCCTTGCAGTTAATCCTGAGGAACGCATTTAAAGATACAGAGAGTATGGATGTAAATACCAAGGCAATTAACACTAGATTGAGCGATTTGAAGATTGAAGGTATGCAGGAATTGGAGGCAGTGACAAGTGAGATGGTTCGGTTAATTGAAACAGCAACAGTGCCAATTTTGGCAGTTGATGTTGATGGGCTGGTCAACGGGTGGAATACAAAGATTGCTGAGTTGACGGGTCTTCCAGTTGATGAAGCAATTGGGAAGCATCTACTCACACTAGTTGAGGATTCTTCAACTGATAGGGTCAAGAAGATGCTGGACATGGCACTGCAAGGTTTGTCGCTTTCCCCCCAATTATTTCCTTTTTCAAGCTCATCTTTTTCTTATTTTTAAGCCTTAGCCTTCGTTAGAAAGTACTTAAAAATATGTCCATGAGTATCCATCTATGAGCATATCATCATCCCTATTGCCATCATTGCAAATTGCATTGTAGAAGACATATGAGAGGTCACTACTATCCTGCTTCCCAAATTGAGCCAAACGCCTCAGTAGTTGCATGATCTGAAACACTTGGGAAGAAATCATACACCCATATGAAACAACAGGATCATATATACTTATTTTGTCTTGGTCTTCTTACCATTGTTATGACTGATCTATTCTGTTACGATCTAAACAGGTGAAGAAGAGCAGAATGTCCAATTTGAGATCAAAACACATGCATCTAAGATTGATTCTGGTCCTATCAGGTTGGTTGTTAATGCTTGTGCAAGTAGAGACCTTCGAGACAACGTAGCGGGGGTTTGTTTCGTGGCCCAAGATATAACTGCTCAGAAGACAGTTATGGACAAATTCACCCGAATTGAAGGTGATTACAAGGCGATTGTCCAGAATCCTAACCCACTGATCCCCCCAATATTTGGTACAGATGAATTTGGCTGGTGTTGTGAGTGGAATCCCGCAATGATCAAGTTAACTGGATGGAAGCGAGAGGAGGTGATGGATAAAATGCTCTTAGGGGAGGTCTTTGGAACTCATGCAGCTTGTTGTCGTTTAAAGAATCAAGAAGCTTTTGTCAATTTTGGAATTGCACTTAATAAAGCCATGACCGGTTTGGAAACTGAGAAGGTTGCTTTTGGCTTTTTTGCTCGGAATGGGAAGTATGTGGAGTGCCTTCTTTCTGTGAGTGAGAAGTTGGACATAGAGGGTACAGTTACTGGAGTTTTCTGCTTTCTGCAGCTAGCTAGCCCAGAGTTGCAACAAGCATTACATATTCAGCGGCTATCTGAACAAACTGCATTGAAGAGATTAAAAGCTTTAACTTACATGAAAAGGCAGATACAGAATCCTTTAGGTGGGATTGTGTTCTCCAGTAAAATGTTGGAGGGTACTGAGTTGGGAACTGAACAGAAACAACTTCTGCACACTAGTTCCCTGTGCCAGCGCCAGCTCGGCAAAGTTATTGATGATTCTGATCTTGACTGCATCATTGATGGGTGCCATTTCTTGATTATTTACCTTTTCTTTTTTGCCGCCTTTAATGCATGTTGTGTGGAGCAATGCATCTAGAGGCCCATAAGAATCATGCTGCGGGGGAAATGATTGTCATGAAAAAACATACTTTATTTTGATTCTTAACCATGCTTTTTTAAATGGTTAGCTTGTATCAAATGCCTCAGTTGACTTGGCATTTACTTATTTTGTTGGGGGTAATCGCAATTGACTATTTTTGTGTGTGTTTTGAACTAGCTTTTACGGTCATCATGGTCAGGTCTTCATGTTGTTATGGGCAGTATTACATAGTCCTGCATCATGCTTGGTTAGTTAATATGCCTAGAAGTATGAACTGTGCCAGAAAACACTCATGCACACATGCGCATATTTGAAGCCAGATTAACAATACAAATGCCAACTTCTCAATTATATAGAGGCACATTGTAGTGCCAGGTCAGTTGGAGCATGTCAATGAAACTGTGAGGATGAGCTCAAGAATACAGTTTCTGCTGTTATTTTTCGTTGTCTAGTGTAACAATTGTAATATTCCTTTGTTTCCTGTTTGCTCAATAGGTACTTAGATCTGGAGATGGTTGAATTTACTATGCATGAAGTATTGGTTGCCTCTATCAGTCAAGTAATGACAAAGAGCAATGAAAAGGGCGTCAGAATAGTGAACGAGGTGGCAGAGCAGATCATGACAGAGACATTGTATGGTGACAGTCTCAGGCTTCAACAAGTCTTAGCTGACTTCTTATTGATGTCCGTCACTTTTACACCCTCTGGAGGTAAGGTGGTTGTTTCAGCCTCTTTAACCAAAGATCAGTTGGGACAATCCGTCCATCTTGCCAATTTGGAGCTCAGGTAGGTTAATTCACACTCAGCTATTCTCCTTAAACTGTGTGGGTTATTAATTTAAACATATATATAAGTAGAAGAATCCTGGCCTAACCAATTATTATTTGTCTGTGTTGGTGAATACTCAGCATAACACATGCTGGAAGTGGGATTCCGGAAGCATTACTAAACCAGATGTTTGGAAGTGATGGACAAGAATCTGAGGAGGGTATTAGCCTGCTTATTAGTAGAAAACTGGTAAAGCTCATGAACGGTGATGTCCGCTATCTGAGGGAAGCAGGCAAATCATCCTTCATTTTAACTGTCGAACTCGCTGCAGCCCAGAAATCGAGGGCTTAAATTTTGAAAATAAGATCACGAAGTGATTGGAGTAAGGACTTGAGTTCCTTCTTCAAAATTAAATGTAACTTGGTTTCATTTGTCTAACGTTTTTCCACTGGATTGTAACGGCACGCTGTAGATATATGTATTGATTTTGTTCACATCCCTTGGCATTTTTGTCATTGGGATATTTGATTGTCGTGTTATTTTCCGTCAAAAAAGCTAATTTAAATAGATCGTTCGCTGCAGCATGCCCAACGTTGGAACATGTTTTATGGCCACCGCACATAGCTTTATTCAACGGACAACAAATCAAATTGTGCAGATATAAGTCAATAACTCAAATTTAGATATTTACATTTTTGAAGGAGAGGATCCGGGGAACGGTCGAATTCACAGTTCGGATTATTAATGTACGCGATAACCCTTTTAAACCCCTGGGGGAGTAAGACGAGAGCTCCTCGATGATAACAGAAAATAAATAAATAATCATATTCTTCTTAGCATAAAGAAAAAAACACTCAATGAGAAGAGCGAGAACATGTAATACGGTAAAAAAATAATTTTTACAGCATATATAGTTACATAAAGCATGAGCTGCAGCCTAATATTGAGGATATATCAATATATTATGAGCCTCCAATTCACTTCTATATATTTCTACAAGTTTAGGTAAACAATTAGATTTGGTAGATGGATAGATATTAAGGTCAGAATAAAGTTCCCCCATCAACGCTAAGTTCAAGCTCATACCCAAATGTCGTTGCGAATTTTCTCGGTTAAACATGATTTAGTCCTGGCCGACAAAGGAAACATCAAACATCGTTTGGGGCATAGAAATGGGCCGTTGAAAGAACAAAGCCCGAACTAATAAAATAATTTTGCCATGCCCTAGTTTTCTTTACTCGGCGTAGTTGCCTTTACTTCATTTACTTCTACATTCTTGAGCTCTATTGCGGAAGCGGTCTTCGCTGCTTGTATCCGTTGCACGTTAGCATGGATATCGAGAAGTTCTCATTCGCTGCTGCTAGTCCACCGTTATCAGTCATCGTTGCTGCTAAGCTTGCTGGAATTTCTTTTCCGATCGATACGTCGCCACTCTCTGACTCTGCTCCGACGTTTCTCTTCTCCTCTGGGTAACATGGAGTTCTCTTCGATCTTGTTTTTATGTAACTAGTTCTGGTCTCAAGATAATACTACTCATTTTCTTTTATCGAAGTTCATATATCAGGGGAAATACACACGATTAGATACCTCTAAACAGACGAAGAGCTATTGAGATTTGTTATGATTTAGATGTATTGAAGTTCGTCGGTAATGATATCCGATTGCTAAATGGGAATATGTAGATTTTTCCCCTCCGTGAAGTTGTGACGCTCTCCTTCATCTTCCCCTTCCTTTTGTCACAGACCCTTCTGCGCCGTACTTGACATTTTTACCACATCACATTATTTTGAACATGAAAATTTAAGCCCGGCTTGCTTCGCTCCATCACTGTGACTATGTGTATGATTTTCTGAAAATATTCGCTTATTTTTTAATAGCTCAAACGCTAAAATCCTTCTTCGACCTTTATCCTTTTGCAATTGATGGCTAGTAAATAGCTCCATCGAGCCATACAACATAGTTGAAGGATTTTGGCTGAAGTTGATTTAACACGTTCGTTTTTTGATTCATATCTCTCAATTATTTGTCTTAGGGTAATTGAAGTTTTGAGTTGGGTTAATCGATCCTTGACATTTTGGATTGAAGGGACAATTTCCCTGATCTTGAAAGTTTGAACCTTTGAGCAAGTTAATTGCTAAAATTGAAGTATAAGGAATTATTTGCTTTCAGAGTGGAACTTTTTTCTAAAAAAAAATATGTTTTATAAATATTATAGACCTCTATCTAGACCATTTTTCATAAAATTTTCCCTTGCTGTACAAAAATCTTGTTTCGCCCTCTTCTGTTGTTTTCAGATTCTGGAATCAGTTGAATTGTATAATAGTTGCTGTCTATATTGTGGATTATATTAGGGTGATTAGCTCGTTTGAAGTCTTGTATATAGTAATAACTGTAAATAACAGCCTTAGTAAATCTTCTTAGTATGTTTCATGTGTCCAATTTTGAGATCATTGTGTTTTGTGAAGAATATAGAACACAGAAAATTACTGTTATTTATGAACTTCTTAGATGCTCTACAATACACATCTACCGGATTTTGCTTTTCTTTTGTGTCATGAAACATGTTTGCTATGCAGGCTAAAATTGCGTGGAACATGTGTTCTTCTACGATATATTGGGCGAGTTGCTAGCATTCCTGATTTCTATGGGAAAAATGCATTAGAATCTTGCCAGGTCATTTTCAGATGTAACCCTTTTGCCAAATGCTGTTTGTTCACCCATGAAAGATGTGAAAAAACTTGAAAGTGAAACCAAATACTTGTAGATTTTGGCACATATATAATTTGGGTGTATCATTAAAATATGACTATAATTTGGTTGTTCATGTATGGAATTTTGATTTTCTTGCCTGTTCTTTTATTTGTTGCTATTTTGGTTCTGTGTGTTTATTTATGCCAATACCTTTTCAGATTGATGAATGGCTGGAGTATGCTCCTATCTTTTCATCAGGCTCTGCTTTTGAGAATGCATGCAAATATGTTGATGAGTACTTGGAGAAGCGTACTTTTTTGGTTGGTCATTCTTTATCAGTGGCAGATATTGGTATCTGGTCGGGTCTTGCTGGTAAACATTTCTTATTATACCTGTTCAACGTTTAGTTTGACATTCATCTCTTTTAGTTAGTGACTCAGCATACTTGTGGATGAATAAGTTTGTAATTTTCTCCTTTTTGGGTAACAATAAGTTTTGTAATTTTTTGTTGATAGTGTAATTTGACCTTTGTGGTATGTGTCGAAGATCTAGGTTTATGTTTTATCTTTTGCTGTATACATTATAAGTCCATCAATGATCTGTTTAGTTTTAATGTTCATCTTTTTTCCATTGTTAGAAGAAGAACCAATAATATGGATGTCAATGATTTTTTACAATCCTTTGCATGTGCATGAAGCATTTGATTCTGCATTGGAGTCTTCTCGCATTGATCTATGTAACTTGATGGTTAATTGCTATCACTTATTTGCCAATGGCTGTATAGACTATGTTTGTGCGTTGCTTTTCCAGGAGCTGGACAGAGATGGGAAAGCCTGAGGAAATCAAAAAAATATGTGAACCTTGTGCGATGGTTTAATTCAATAGTGAGTGAATATGGTGATGCATTGAACGAAATCACAGCAACTTATGTTGGCAAAAGGGGATTGGGAAAGCCAGCAGCTAAGTCAAAAGACCCTCAAGTGACCACGGATCACATCAATGTGGATGGGGATGTCTCTGAGAAGGTAAAAGCAGGAAGCAGGCCTTCTGTGGAAATAGATCTTCCAGATGCTGAAGTTGGAAAAGTTTGCTTGCGGTTTGCACCTGAACCTAGCGGCTATCTTCATATTGGACACTCAAAAGCAGCTTTGTTGAACAAATATTTTGCTGAGAGATATCAAGGTCAAATTATTGTGCGATTTGACGACACAAATCCTGCTAAAGAAAGCAATGAATTTGTGGACAACCTTCTGAAAGATATTGATACATTAGGTATCAAGTATGAAACTATAACATACACATCAGATTACTTCGATGAGCTAATGAAAATGGCTGAAAAATTAATACGTGAGGGTAAAGCATATGTTGATGACACTCCCCGTGAACAGATGCAGAAAGAGAGAATGGATGGTATAGAATCAAAATGTAGGAACAATAGTGTAGAGGAGAATCTGAAATTATGGAGGGAAATGATTGATGGAACAGAGAGAGGCCTGCAGTGCTGTGTCCGTGGCAAGTTGGATATGCAGGATTTAAACAAATCACTGCGAGATCCTGTTTATTATCGATGCAATCCAATGTCCCATCATAGGATTGGTTCCAAGTATAAAGTGTACCCAACTTATGATTTTGCGTGTCCATATGTTGATGCTAGAGAAGGTATTACTCATGCCCTCCGATCTAGTGAATACCATGATCGCAATGCTCAATATTACCGGATTCAAGAGGACATGGGGATGAGAAAGGTTAACATTTATGAGTTCAGCCGATTAAACATGGTGTATACTCTTCTCAGTAAGCGCAAACTCCTGTGGTTTGTCCAAAATGGAAAGGTTGATGGATGGGATGATGCACGATTTCCAACTGTGCAAGGGATTGTGCGTAGAGGCTTGAAAATTGAAGCATTGATACAGTTTATTGTTGAGCAGGTACATAAGCAGTTTTCTTTCATTCTTAGTTTTGAAAAGTGAAGGCGTCATTCTCTGAAAAATTACTTTCTCTCACAGTCTCACTAGTGTATTCTTGTCAATTACTCTCATTCTATGTTGACGGTTGTTCTTCCCTGGTACTTTGTAGGGCGCGTCAAAAAATCTCAATCTCATGGAGTGGGACAAGCTCTGGACCATTAATAAGAAAATAATTGACCCATTCTGTCCCAGACATACTGCTGTCATCGCAGAGAAACGTGTTTTGCTGACCCTAACTGATGGTCCTGAGAAGCCTTTTGTCCGCATTATACCTAGGCACAAAAAGTACGAAGGAGCTGGAGAAAAAGCAACAACATACACTAATCGGATATGGATAGACCATACCGATGCAGTGTCCATATCTGCAGGTGAGGAAGTGACGTTAATGGACTGGGGAAATGCTATAGTAAAGGAAATAGAGAAGGACCATGAGGGTAATGTCGCACGGTTGAGTGGTGTCTTGCATTTGGAAGGATCTGTGAAGACGACAAAATTAAAACTCACTTGGCTACCAGAGATAGATGAACTAGTTAACCTCACATTGGTTGACTTTGATTATTTGATTACAAAGAAAAAGGTACGGACTTGTCCTCTGTTATATCGTTTATTACTTAAAGAAACAATTCTATGTTCACAGAAAAAGTCGTAAATATATCCGGGTAGACTTTGTAGTTAAGTGTCTTCTATCTATACCATGCTATATTCATTTAATTGATTTGATTTTTTCTTTCCTGGGATGGTGTCAGATTTCATCTTATGCACCCTTCCAATTATTGGAGCTTTAGTTTGACGCTTTGAATTTGGTGTATTAGCAAGTGTGATAAAACAACTTACCCTGCTTTATTGCAGCTTGAAGAAGGGGAGGATTTCCTTGATGTTCTTAACCCCTGTACAAAGAAGGAGACTGCCGCATATGGAGACTCAAACATGCGAAATTTAAAGCGTGGAGAGATATTGCAGCTGGAGAGGAAGGGATATTTCAGGTGTGATGTACCCTTCTTGCGTCCTTCAAAACCTATCGTGCTATATGCAATCCCTGATGGGAGGCAGCCGACAAGTTTGAAGTAATCCTTTGTGTTTCTTTTTTCCTCCCTGGTCTTTTGGTAAAACATCAAAAAATATTTAACAGCTCCTATATTAATGCTCAACTCTTTCAAGTGGCATCCCAAGGTTGTGGAATTATGTCAATGTGAAATCTTTCGGGGCTGGCTGATATCCTAAATTGTGAAAGCTTTCTCTAAAATGACTATTTTTGTTGTGAAGTTTATGGGCATTGCACTACTAGTATATTGTTCACCAATTATAGGAACGCCCCCCATACTTGTAACCGTGATTACCAATTACTCTATATTAGTATTAGTATTAGTATTATTATTAAACGACGAATCTTTAACCTTTAATTACAAGGCATGTTGTACGAAACGAAATTCATGCAACTTTCCTTGCGGCAATATGCAAATATGCCATGTGGACGCCATTACATCAGAATTCGGTGAACCAACGTAATTTAATTGTTTAAGGATAGAAATTAGAAGCTGAACGATATATTATTCTTAGAAATTTATATGCCTTTGCATGTTAATTGAGTGTTTGGAAACTATTAAAATTGTGATTTTAGAAGTTCTTTTTCGCTAGTTAAGGTAAAACTTCTCTTATATACTTATCTCGTAAATTATAAAAGTTATTCTTTCAAAACTAATCCAAACGCGCGGGCAGAATATAAAAGATGAGTTACTATTCATAATTTATTAGTGTTTGTTTGGGATAGTTTATTTTTAGGCAATAAATATATATAAATTGTGATTTACGGTATATGAGGTAAGTATATGAGAGGAGTTTTATCTCGACTTACATAATAAATATTTATTTTTAAAAAATAAACTAATCTAAATATGCTTTTAATATATGACTTGTTGAAATGTCTATATCACGTATAGATTTTGAGAATAGATATAAAGTAGTGGGGTTAGCAAATATTAAAAACTGTCTTGTCGGAGCGGATATCGTGCTAATCCATCCACTATCTACATTTCCAAGGGATGGTATTATTGCCATAGATCAATAACAGAAGGCAGCCTCGTGATCGGGAAACCGGCTTAGAGAAAAGCACGGTGTTTTTTTATGAGATTCGTTTTTTTTTTTTTTTGACAAAATTTTTTTATGAGACTCGTTGGATTAAGATATTAATATATTATAAAATAATATTTTATATTAAAATATATTAAATCTAGATAATTAAGATCTTAATCCAAACAACTCCCATATAAAAAACACCATCCTTTATTTTAGAGAAAAGTACGCAAGCTGAATCCATCATCGGACACAGGCATAAGAAAAAGCAAATTGCCGCTGTGTTATTTGCTGCGCCAAGTCTTGCTGTTGCTGTTAGGCTGCAAGAGAATATAAAAGATAACATCATTACGCCCTTTTAAAGGTGGCCAACCATCCTGTGAGCAAGACATGTTTCATTGATAAGAATGTTGAGCGAACATTTTTTTAAGAAGCCAAGATCCAATTGTTTGTTTATCAAAACTTTTTATTCTTGCAGGACAAAAAAAAAAACCCTTTTACTCTGTTCTTGTAGTTTCCAAGATAACCAAAAAAATGGAAAAGAAAAGAATAAAAAAAAACAGAAAGAAGTGGGGAGGCTCATGTAACTTCTACTATTCCTTTTGGAGAAAAGGAAACAAATATGAATGGAAGGGATGATGAGAAAAAAATCAGCAGAACCCTGACAGTACATTTGATAAACGAGCTTACAACAAACATGTTTCACATTTCTATAACCACGTCAAATTCTTTATTCTTCATGAATTCCAAAATACAGAGACTAGAAGAGTACAATGGAGTGGCGGGGAGAATACAATTGGTAGAAACTGAACAAAACAGAACAACACCGTCAACCTACTGCTTCTTGGGTGCGAGCCCAGACTTGATTTTCTCAACCTCCATGGTACTCACCTGGAACGCCTGCGCCAAAACATTGTCCGGCACCGGCGGTGTGGCGGCGAACAAGGTGGTGGCGATAGACTGCGTACCAGGAAGCTGACTATTGAATGCTGCAATTACAGAGGCAGCTACATGCCCAACGTTCTTTTGGAAATGAACCAAACCTTTGGGGAACACAAACACCTCACCCTTCTGAATCGTCTTGGAAATGAACTCATTGGAGGTGGTTATGAAGCCGACGAAAAGTTCACCTTCCAGCACAAAAACCATCTCGGTGGCGCGTGGGTGCGTGTGGGGAGGGTTGATGCCACCAGGCGCGTAGTCAATGCGTGAGAGGGAGACGCCGAGGGTATTGAGTCCAGGGACTTTCTGAACGTTGGCTGCGGTGACCAACGAGCCAAACTTGTTATTGATGGCTCCTGGTTTTGCCAGTATGTTGGAGAAGAAGTCTGACGCACTCACCTTCGCAGCATCCTTGCACACGAACCCGTTTACTTTAACCGCTGTATATTTTCAAAAGCAGCAGAAACCAAACTTGAATCATTCATAACGTGATTAAATAATGGAGTCAATACAAGTGAGGGCCAGTCAACGTATTACAAAAGAAAATTAAACGAGACAGATCAAAATCGATCCTCCTCACGGATGATTAAAAAAAACAAGTTGGATAAAGCAAAGTAGGGTAAAAGAAAGGAGAGATACCGGAGGTGAGATCGGCGACACAGATGTCTTGGAGAGGGTCGGGATCAGAGGCAGTGACAGCAGAAAAAAGCAGAGAGAGAGAGAGAGGGAGCAGAAGCAGAGAGAAGGAGAACTTCATGGTTAGGTATACAAGATTCGAAAGTAGTAGTACTATCCAAAGAAGGAAGTATAAATGTGTGAGTTGCCCTTTCACACTGGACAGAAAGAAGATGATAACAAAAGAGAGTTGAGGCAGTATTTATAACAGGCCAAAAGAAAAGTCAAGACAAGCTCCGCCATTTTGTGCTCGTTTGTTTTAACGTTTGAGGATGAAAACGGGTTTCAACGGTGTAACAAATGGATTTAAAATGGGTGTTTATTTTAGTGATTGAATTTAAGATGAAAAAAGTCATAAGTTGAAAATTTTTATAAGCCTCAAAATAAAGTTTGTTGGAGCTTATGTACCTGTGTGTGTAAAAAAAATATTGATAGGAGTATTTTTATATTTTTATGGATCAATGAGGTACTCAAAATCACTTCTAATCACAAAACTTCTTTTATGAAAAATGTTCTAAATAATTTTCTCTTTCTTTAGATAGTAATCTTATGCTAATTAGAGAATATTTTTGGATAAAAGTTTAGGCAAGTTTTGAGTTTTGTTAATATATGACTGTAGAAATGTAGAGAATAATTAATAATTAATATTAATCAGTTTAGATTTATTATTTAGTTGTTTTATGATTTTATAATCAATTTTGTTTATAAACATGTCATAAATTAATTTCTATATAGTCTTTTTACCCATTAAATTTAGTTTAAATAATTTATTTGGATTATTGGAGGTATTATTGATATTTTAATCGGTTTATTTTGTTAGATTTTAAGTTATGTAAATATATGAGTTAGGATTTAATATTTAAATTAGAGTTTGATATAATTTATAAAATTTAAGCTTGAGGTGCACAATAGAAAATACTTTTGGAGTGTACCAATTTAAATTAGAATTTGATATAATTTTATTTAAAATTGTACCATTGCCAAATTTTCAAATTTAATTTTTGAGAAAATTGTGAAAAAATCCCTTCGTGTGTAAATATCTTCCAGGTTTCATTTGGCAATTAAGTTGCCAATGAGGGCTTTTTTCACAATTATCCCTTTATTTTTTCATTTTTCATAATTTTTACAATTCTTTCTCTTAAATAATACAAAAGCCACTTATCCAAAAACCAAACCAAACATCATTCACTTTTACATAATATATATGAAACTAAGGCAAATTTTTATGTGAAGAGTGTGCAAAGAACTGTTTTATGCCTTTTGCCGTGTATTTTTTGGTAAGGTTTCTACTGGTTTGAAGATTACAATTATCGGACCCAATTATGTACTCGGAGAAAAGAAAGATTTGTGAGTGATGAGTGTTTAAAGAACTGTTATCTAGATGGGTTAGCGGCATCAAAATTTTGAGTATGTGTCTTGTGGTAACATTGTCACCATTGGATAGTTTGGATTAATTTATCACCAAGAATACTACTTTAACAAATGCAGATATCTTCCCATGTCCCATTTGGTAATTAAGTTGCCAATGAGCTCTTTTTCCACAATTAGTCCTTCATTTTTTCTTTTTTCATAATTTTTTCAATTTTTTTTTCTTTTAATTAATACAAAAGTCACTTATGCAAAAGTCAAATCAAACATCATTCACTTTTACATAAGTTACTTTAAGTTACTTATCTAATCACTAACAGCGTGTTTGTTTCGGCGTTTTGAGGGGAAAATCGGACTTCAACAGTGTTCAATTGGATTTGAACAGTGTTTTGATCAAAAGTGAGTGTTTGTTTCAGCGATTGGATTTAAGGTGAAAAAATTCATAAGTTCGAAAAAGTCATAAGCCTCAAAATGAAACTTATTGGAGCTTATGTGCCTGTATATGTATAAAAAAATATTGATAGGAGTATTTTCATATTTTTGGGGATCAATGAGGTGCTCAAAATCACTTTTAATCACAAAACTTCTTTTATAAAAAATGTTCTAAATAATTTTCTCTTTTTTTAGATAGTAATATTATGCTAATTAGAGAATACTTTGGGATAAGAGTTTAAGCAAGTTTTGAGTTTTGTTAATATATGACTGTAGAAATGTATAGAATAATTAATAATTAATAATTAATTTTAATCAGTTTAAATTTATTATTTGGTTGTCTTATGATTTTATAATCAATTTTTTTTTATAAACATGTTATAAATTACTTTCTATATAGTGTTTTTACCCATTAAATTTAGTTTAAATAATTTATTTGGATTATTGGAGGTATTATTGAGATTTTAATCGGTTTATTTTGTTAAATTTTGAGCTATGTGAAAATATAAGTTAGGATTTAATATTTAAATTAGAGTTTGATATAATTTATAAGATTTAAGTTTGAGGTGCACAGTAGAAAAGACTTTTGGAGTGTACCAATTTAAATTAGAGTTTGATATAATTTTATTAAAATTGTACCATTACCAAATTTTTAAAGTTAATTTTTGAGAAAATTGTGAAAAAATTCCTTCGTGTGTAGATATCTTCCAAGGTCCCATTGACAGTTAAGTTACCAATGATGACTTTTTTCACAATTATCCCTTCATTTTTTCATTTTTCATAATTTTTTCAATTTTTTTCTCTTAATTAATACAAAAGTCACTTATGCAAAAGTCAAACCAAACATCCTAACTTTTACATAAGTTACTTTAAGTAACTTATCCAATCGCTAATCCAAACACTCATCATTTTACCCAATCTAACTTTTTTCCAATCTTAAGATTCCATAAGTTTAAGTAAAAATAAGTTACTTATCCAATTGTCAAAACAAACACACCCTAAAATTAAAATACTCATCATTTTACCCAATCTAACTTTTTTCCAATCTTAATATTCCATAAGTTTAAATAAAAATAAGTTACTTATCCAATCATCAAAACAAACACATAACTTTTTAACTGTTTAAGTCCTTTTATGTTACTGTTTAAGTCCGATTTTACGCTCCGCCGTCAAAACAAACGAGCACTACATTCGTTTATACAAGGTTCCAGTGTTCTCGCTAATGCATACAAATTCTATCATTCATATTAAACGCAACACATGGCGATAAGCTCGTTAGGTTCACGTTCGCCCAAAAAAAAAAATAAGGAAAAGATTAGTGAAAAGATTCTGTTTCCAAATTTAATTAATCAAAATGAACTAAATTTAATTATTGGTAATTTGTTGTACAAGAACAGATCAATAGAATTTTTAAACAGGACTTTTAAACCCTTTTTTTGTAGAGGAAAAATTATAAATTACTCCGGGGTACAAGAGAAGCCGGAGCAAAGCACGCACCGACACAAGGCAGGTGGGTGTATGCGTGTACAGTAATTTTTGTCTCATGGTTGATTTTATTATTATTGGCTACTTTCCTTGCCTTGTTTTTTTTCTTCTTTATCGTTATTTCTTCAAACATGACGCCTCAGCATGGGTAGGCTGAGTAGGACCCAAGTTCATCTGTTTATCTAATCTATCTATCTAATGTATCTTATGAAAGCTTGTAGTAACGTTGCTTTCAGTGGATCATGAGTTAGGGGCCCTGTCCTTGGATTGGGTTAAGCCCGAACCCCTTCCTAAAAATTTTGTATAAAAAAAAAAACGTTGCTTCCACCCATTTTTGTTCACAGCGCACAGTGGTATTTCTTTGTTCCTGCTTCTAATCTAATTTAGATTGACGGTGTGAGAAAGCTGCAGCTCAACTGCTCATGAAAACACTAAATTGGCTCAACATTGAATGGCAAAATAAGGCTACAAGGAAATCGCCACAATATTTCACATCAAAGTTCACCGAATTTGAAGGTGTGGAGCACATTAAAGTTCACCTAATTTAAAGGTTTGGAGCTGTAGAGGAATAAAGAAGTAATTATTAAAATAAGCTTTCCATTAGTAACTTATAAGGAAAATCCTAGAGATATTCTTTAGTATTCATTATACATGTTGTGCCTTCACAATGATAGAAGTATTATTTCAAATGTCAAAACAATAAGGGCACTAGGGAAGATCAGGAGCCACAGCAAAATGCTCAAGTTTATTGCCCATGATTTTATTCCCACAAAACATTCAAGTTTTTTGCCTCTAATTGTATTCCTGCAAAACGCCCAAGCCTTAAAAGCCATTGAGATTAAAATATATATGAATAATATGAAGCATAAAAAATTATAAATATTTAGGAATATATTATGACACCCAAAATGAACCCAATCCAAATTATCCTATTTTACTCAACTAATTCATTTAAAAACACCTCTAATCAACACATAAAAAAATTAAAAATATTTAGGAATATATTATGACACCCAAAATAAACCCATTCCAGCTTATCCTATTTATTCAACTAATTCAACTAAACAAACCTGTAATCACCACATGTCCTTTCATATCCCATCTACTAGAGTATTGCATTGTGTATAAAAGGATGTTCCCCCCGCACACTGGGAACCACATTTGGCATCCACACACTAAAGAAATATTCTAACCTCCCAAAATGTCAACCATGCAGGGAGGCTTGATTTGTCAAATCAATTATAGTAAAGACCTCTGGGTTATCGTTGCACATGTTCTTAGGAAGCTAGTTGGGAGAAAAAGTACTCCACCATATAATGCCCAAAAGATGGGCATGATTTTGGTGGATGAACAGATTTGATATTCATAAAATCCCGCTAATTATATACTAATTTCTACAATGCCACTTGCATTTTTTTATGAAATAAATGTAGGGTGCAATAATTGAAGGTTTTGTCACTCAAAAGCAATTGAGAGAGCGTTTCATGAAGGAGCTTAAAGAGGATGATGTTTATCAGTTCCAAAACTTTGAAGCTTTAGACAACAATGATCAGTATAAAGTGACTCCATATTCATGGAGGATCCGATTTCACAAAATGACATTTTTTCAAGAATCAAATTTACAAATTCCAGCAGAAAAATACAACTTTGTCCCTATTAAAAACATCGAGATTACACCGCAGATAATGAAGAACTAATTGGTTAGTACTCTGTAATAAGATATTCTTAATAACTTATATTTCTAAAAGCTCATTATCATATTCATTTGTTATGCTTGTGAGCTTAAACTTCAAGGCAAACCTTCACACTGGACAGAGAGAAGAAGATGATAACAAAAGAGAGTTGAGAGAGTATTTATATCGGGGCGAGGGGCATGGAGCATGCACCATATATCCTTAAAATGCCAAAAGAAAAGTCAAGGCAAGCCCCGCCATTATTATCGGCTACATTCTTTTATACAAGCTTCCACTGTTCTCGCCAACGTATACGAATTCTATCATTCATATTAAACGCAACACATGGCGGCTAGCTCGTTAGGTCCATATTCGCCCAAAATAAAATAAGGAAAAAATTGGTGAAAATATTCTGTTTCCAAATTTAATTAATCAAAATGACCTAAATTTACGTATTGGTAATTTGTTGTATAAGAAATTACAGATCAATAAAATTTTTAAACAGGACCTTTTAACTTTTTTTTTTTTTTTTTTTTTGGTAGAGGAAAAATTATAAATTACTCCGGGGTACAAGAAGAAGCCGGAGCAAAGCACTCACCGACACAAGGCAGGTAGGCCTATGCGTGTACCTTAATTTTTGTCTCATGGTTGATTTTATTATTATTTGGCAACTTTCTTTACTTGTAAATTTTATTCAGATACCCCATTTGTCGTTATTTCTGTAAACATGACGCCTCAGCACGGATAGGCTGAGTAGGACCCAAGTTCATTATCGTATTATTGCCCCTCATCCTCAAGTTGTGCAAATAACAATTGAACAAATTTGAAGGCAATCAAACGGCAATGGCTAACTCATCATTCACAGCCGAACCCCAAACAAAATACCGGCATCTGGGAATCACGCAGCTCAAATTAAATTACAGGTCAACTCTCTAATAGAATACAGCATCTCAACAATTCCGTTACGTTGGTTCAATAGTTACAGGTATTTGGGAATCGCTTACCCACAAGAGAGTTCCCATTATTGCCAAACAAAATTTCACAAACTCTCACGATCACCTCTATGATCTATCATCGGTTTCGACTAGAAGATAATCCTGTCGTTTTAACTTGTATGTTTAGAAAAGCTAACAAATGTGTTTACTGACTTGTGTAAAACACGCCTCAAGATATAGCTTACGTGCCAGGGTCCCTTGTGAAAAACCTCGAGGATGTAAATAACTTTCGAGTTTTAACGTAGTTTATTTTGTATAGCTTTTGCCTTGACCTTCTATCTAAAAAAAAAAAATCAATGCTGGAGTTTGCCGGATATTTATCTTCGTGTCAAGACTAGTGACAATTTTTATATACAAGTGGACGAGTCATTAGCATGTGCATTCAACTGAGTTATCCACCTGTCTTCACGTTGGAACCAATCCCTAGGCTTTAGAAAAAGATAATGAAGCAGGATTCATTGTAGGTCCAGTCTTCCCTACAGGGGAAATGTTGGGAATAAGGAAAAATTTTAATGAGTTTAATTTATAAGATATTGACAAGTAAGATCATAAAATTTTAACAAAAAGAATATGTAGGATAAGAGCATAAAAATTATTTAAAAGCTTTTAATCCCATCCCCCTTCTTCTTCCATACCAAAGAGACGATTAGCGACTGAATGAGATTGCAGCTTAAACTCACTTTGAATCCCCCATAACAACATTGTACTTGTCATCAAGTAGTTATTTTGAAATCAATGAATGAAAGCAGACAGTGGATGATTAATAGATTAAGCAAAGCTAACGCATTTCAAATTCTCACTGAATGACGGGCAGAAGTCTCTGGATAGATCAGTCAAAACCCACAACTCTAACCACATGCTCGCACTACATATATTTTACAATTTGGATGATTGCACTCTACCATTGCCAGTTGTCAACCCCGTGCAGACTGAAAAGGAAAAATATGGCACCAGGAACTGTTAAACATATGAGATATTTTAACAATTTCATATCAAAATTCAACCCAACTAGTAGTTATTGAAAGAAAAATATCGTGCCATTCTTAAATCTGTTATTCCAGCAAACCAATACATCCAAAGATATGCATTCTAGATGCAATGTAACTGGGACAAAACGACTTTATTATGCTAAAGTCATTGACCTCCCAGGCGTAATCAATGCGTGGAAAGGTAGAATCAAAATGATAGAACAAAAACAGAATAAATCAGACCCGGAAGATCCTGGCTGAGAATCTCTAACCTGATCACAAGGTAAACCGGTTCATTTTTGCTCTTTTATGCCACCAAGTCGACTATTTCTTCTTCTTCCAACTACCACCCTTGGCCTTTTTGTTAGTCTCCTTAGCAGTGTTCACTGATGTTTCCTGTTAAGGAGAAAAAATAAAGCACTTGGCAAGACAAAGATAGATTTTTATGGATTACTTCAGCTTCGTTTTCAAAAAGAGTAGTTTGATCCTCTTTGGTTAAACTTTAATCATTAGCAACATTTTATCTAGATTATAGAATACCAAGATTCAATTACCAGGGATATGCTTCAATGGGCAATGAAAATCCAATTATGCATTTTGTAAAAGCATTGACCGACAATCTCAGGCCGATAAGTGGAAGAGCTCAATCGGTTTATTGTATTTGGTCCAAAAAAATCAGTTTATTGTAAACTCATATAGCACTACAACTGCCCAACGAAGTACGCTCCCCAATGTGGTAGCATGGCTGGGAACACCTATACACTGAATTGCCATGATACTGACTGAGGAATGCAGAAGCGTATCCCTCTAGTCTGAAGCCTATACCAAATTAAATCAACTTACAATTAAAATTACGGTCTGGTCACATAATTATAATTAGATCATGTTGGTTACAGTACCATAGAATACACGCAAGTATAGATTGGCTTTGATGGTTCACCAGTGTTATTGAGCTTCAGGACCATTAGAAAACTCAGATAACTGGACAATGACCAAGGACCCTAGAGTATATATTGGTCAGATCAAGTTACCAATGATCATAGACCTTGGTAAGAAGAAAGTTGTAGAGATTACATCTCAATTACATGCTAACATGAAAATTCTAAGCAGGCATCTGCTTTTCAGTCATTATGCCAGAACTTCTGCTAGAAAATCAGCTATAGGATTTCTGGTAAATAAGAAAGAATTTCTAGTATAATATCATGTATATTATTTTTAAGCTTGGCATATAGCCAAAAGCCATTTATCTACTTTTCCATTTAAATATTTCAGCAAAGTAATTTCAATGGGTATATTTCAGCAAAGTAATTTCAATGGGTTTTTCAACAAATTGAGGACAAAAGGTGACATGATAGATTTATTGGAACCATACCTTCCGTTTAATGGGTGCAGATGGATTCACTGTAGGCTTGAAAAAGGATTCCAACCTGTTGTAAGCAATGCAGGACAGGGAAAGGGAATTAGGTATTATTGACCCAAGAAAAGAAAAGGGCTTACCACTCATTCTCAGTGAGATAGAGACCACTCACCGGCCTTGCGATGACTTGTTCTTTGCTGCTTTAATCTTTTCTATTGCCTACATTGTATATAGAAAGCACACAAGACATGATTCCAAAATAAATTGAATTAATAATCAGAAGGGCCAACGCAATGACATTCAAGGCAACAAACCTTTGTGACCCTGTCAGCATTGAAACCATTCTCATTTACCAAAAATGTAATCAACCCCTGTAAGAAAGGCAACATAATGGAGTCTAGTAATCATCACAAAATACCAATATATATACAGATCAACAAATAATGATATCAAGATGCATGAAAACAGCACATATAAGTATGAGCATGTATATATGTGTATCTCTGTATGTTTGAAAGCATAATTAACTTCTAAATAAGAACAGTTATTACATCTTCATCTGGAGCAGTCCACTTAAGATCAAGTTGCTCTTCTTCAGTTAAGACTAATGGTTCTTTAAAAAGTTGCCGAGCATCCTTGTATGGCCAATCATCTGGTATTTGGTACCTGAATGGATGTTCTGTATGTATTACTAAGGATGAAAGATCGGCAGTGTGATATCAAGAATCTAGTATTATGAGAAAAGAACGTCCAGGAGTCTAAGCTTCAATAAGCTTCTCTGGCAACAATAGAAGTCGTTGATCTCATACAGACTACCAAAAAGTGCAGAAAGCATTTGTAGATAAATGAGTCAAATACCTAAACATTTTAAATGGCATGCAGATAAGTTATGAGGTCATATGGGTTAGAACATCAGCAAACTTAGAGTGGCTAAAATATCTAGGTCCCCATGTCTGACCCACAAGGATGTATCATAGGTTTAACAAAATGAAACCTGCATCATATGGTTGTATCACACGAATAACAATAATTCTCAGCACATCATAAGCAAAGAAATTTTATACATTAAATTATGTGATGAAGTATTAGAAAAACCTCTCTTTGTTGATATTCTCCAGTATAGTCTCTATAGACCCATGTTGGCGTATGAGTTTCAAGGCAGTCAGTCCCCCAATCCCTGGGGCATAGATGATTTATATTATACCGAGATACATATTGAGAATATATGGCAATCATAAATCAAATCCACAGATCCTAGCATCAAACAGATAAAAGAGAGATAAATGTTACCTCGAATACTATCACAGTAATCGCACCCAGAAAGAATGCACAAGTCAATGAATTGATCCATGGTAAGATTTAGTTCCTCCAAAATCTGAAGCAAGAGAAATATCAGCATGAGCAGATCAAACAGTAAAAATCCCATGTGTTAAAAGTTGTCAGGACCTTTGCAACGTCAAATTCCATGACTGGGATTTTCTTGGAGCTAGGATCCATCAAATGTCTAAGAAATTTAGGAGCGCCAAATGTCAATGAGTCCATGTCTTCAGAAGCTACTGCATAAACCTATAATATATAAATATTCAACATAAATTCCATAGAAGGTTTGAACTAGGCAATGTTACTAATTAGTTCAGTGACGTTCAAAAGATAAATAAAATACTGATATTAACACAACACAAAATAGGATCAGATAGCAAAAATATGAAAGCAAGAAAAGGAAAAAAGCACAACATAAATGTATGCATACAAAGAAGTCAAATATGCATGACCACTTGCCTTTCCTGACTTGCAAAGTGCAGCACATTGTGCCTCAGCTTCTGAGGGAGCCTACAGGAACCAAGGCCTTAGCAACAGGGTACAATTAAAGACGCAGATAAGCACATTGTTAAACAAAAATTTGAGTAGCATAATGCTACCTCAACCACAGGCACTCCCATGAGTCTTAAAAGCCTTCTGCAGTCTTCATTATGTTGCTTTGTCACCTGCAACAGAATGTAAGCCAGGGGCTCCACAGCGTGAAGAGAATGGGATATGTCAAAGAAAATAGTGTCATATCATGCGGTGAATAAAAACTTCCTGTAAGTGGAAATGGATTAATGAAGACCCACCTTCACGGTCCTTTTACTGAATTTCTCAATGTCTTCTTTAGTGCCAGTCTGGGCAACAAAAGAAAGCAGCAGCCATGTAAATATATGATACATGTTTTGCAACAAAAAGAAAGTGAGGAGAGTCAAAAACAGATCAAGAACATACCTCCTTGGCTTCAGACAAATCATCACCAGCATCAGCCCTCTTCGAGAAACTATTAATGATTGATAATTAGGTAAAAAGGCGTATTTAGCAAAGCAAAGTTTCAATTTTGATTAGCAAAAAACGGAAGTTTGAAATTAGACCTCGAAAAATGTAGTGAATTCTAGTAAGTTAAAGAAATTTCACAAATTGTACCGTTTAGCGAGCTCTTGTTTCTTCAATTCTGGGGGCTTCCCATCAAAAACATATCTGGACATATGCATTATTAGTTCAGCAAGAGCGTGCAAGTTAAAGAACAAAGTGAGGGTTCCAACGAAAGGAAGATGAGACAATTTACACGGGCTTTATTCCGGCTTCTAGAAGTCTGATGGTCCGTGAAAACATGCCTTGCAAATGACTGTAACGCCGACCGAGATTCCAAAAAAAAATGTCATCGTGAACAGATTATCCAAAGAACGACTAGATTATGCTAATACTCGTGAGAAATTGGCTCATTATTTTATTCAAGACAAGAACTTTTCAAAAGTTGACCTGGTAACTTCACCAGCCTCGTTGGTAAGCATCTCAGTCCCACTTCTTCCTACGACAATCTGCACCAAATCAAATACACCCATTATACTAGCTTTACAAGGATCCTTGTCCTTCAAACGTCTTCAAGGCTAATCTAATCATGAGGAAGCAAGGTGAAGGATACAGACTAGGAATTGGTAGATGCTCATACTGGCGTCAATGGCAATTTTGCGGCCAAAATAGCTCTCAAATTTATTCTCCTTCATGGATTTGGGAGCATTGTCCGCTAAAAGCTTTGTTAAACCCTAAAAAACTCTCAAAAAAACAAGATAGATTAATTCCAAAACGAATTAGAAATTGCACAGCTCGAGAACATGAATATGAAGAAAAAGTTAATACCTTAATACCCATTTTCTTAGTATGGGAGAACAATAGAGGAACCCAGAAGGGAGTTTAGAAGAAAAGAAAGGGCATGCCTTGTCTTCAGGGTTTAAGGAGGGAGCCAACAGTCAAGTGCTTCCCGCCCACTATGAGTGGCGTATAGATGTAGAAATACGGGAATACAAGTATTTGTGTACAAAAGTAATCTACCCCGTCCCAAAACCAAGGGCTTCTCTATTCTGGGCTTGTTTGGTTAGCGGGACAGAAAGAAGTGACTGTTTTTTAATTAGTTTTTTGTAAAAATCATATAGAATAAAAATTAGATAATAAATATGATTTATGTTTAAATTAATAGTAATAAAAATAATTTTTCAAAAAAAAATCAGATTTTTAAACTTTTTCTTAAAAATTATTTTTGAAAAAAAAAATAATTACCAAAACCTCAACTCAAGAATTTAATTTTCAAAATATCAGAAGCTACTACGATTTTTTTTTTTTAAAAAAAACGCGTTTGGAATGGCTTACAGCCACTTACAGTTTACTCTTAAATTGGGCTCACAGTGAAGATCGTACATGTCATAGTGGGCCTAGATTATTATCTGGAGTGGACCAGATCTACCCCATCACAAGGGCTTCTCTGTTTTGGGTTTACCCTCTTGAATTGGGCCCTAGTGATTATGGGCCTAACTTATTATTTGGAGTTTCCATTGAATTGGGCCCTGGTGATTATGGCGAAGTTATTATCTTTGGACATATATTAAGTCTGTTTGAGTTGATGTTTAAAAAGTATATTCTATAAATTAAGGTAAAATTTTTCTCATATACTTACCCCATACATTTTAAATCATATTAAAAAAGTAACTTTTACTGTTAATTCTAACAGACACATTAGATCTTTGCTTCCTTATTTCCGAGTCCCAAGTGTGTCCTCTTCGATTAACAATTAGGATCTACGGTCGTCCCCAGAGTATTATTTTATTGCAATTAAAATTTTATGTTTGGATCAAAACAATTCTATGCGTCTGCGGTACATATGATTAGCTTTTGGCAAGAAGGTACGCATGATTTTGTTTAAAAGAATCAGCCACATGATACTCGGTTGCAAAGATATCCATTCATTACGAGGGAAGAGGATACTCTCATTGTTTTCTTTCTCATTATTTTTTTTATAATTTTATCTCCACTCTTTAGATTATGAAATGGATGATTTAGATTTAATATTTTATAAAATTATTGTTACTATATTTTATAAATTAAAATTTATTTATTTATTCTGGATTGCAGGTATGAATGGTATAGATTATATTTTAAGAATTTAAATTTACTTATTTATATTTATAAAAATAATTTTATAAAAGATTAAATTTAAATCATTTATTATTTTAATCTAATGATAGGTATGAGATTATGAGAAGAAAATGAACCACTATGCATGAGGTTTTATGATAAATATATGAATACTTCACGGAATATTCTCTAACTAAGAAACACTTAATTGGCCTAAGCACGTTCTTTGTTCCTAGTAGAAATTAGGATCTATTGTTTACTGACACAATCAGGGGAGGTGTGAGGAAAAAAATGGAACGTGGGGGCAAACATTAAAGAAATGGCAAAGTTCTGGAGGGAAGAGAAAAAGCAAATGTCGGGGACAAATAGAAACGACAGGCCTGGAATTGTTAAGGAGGAAAACGACAGGTACAGAGGATGCGTTGGATATCTAGAAGAATTGTAGATTGGGGGATGATCCTCTATGAATTATGATCTATCCAGCGGGATTGACGAGATTTGGGTGGCGAGCGGCGAGAGAAGCTGTGCCATCGTAAAAGGCAATGAACTGAACATGGATGATTCGGAAAGACGTTGATCCAACTCTCTCACCCAAAATCACTTTTGATGATAATTCCCACTTTTGTGAAAAAAGATCACTTGCACAAAATATATATATATATATATGTACACCATATCGTGTTGTTTCATTAACTGGCATAGAAAAGCATCATAGTTTGTATTTAGTATCACTTATTTTTAGATAATAAATCTTTATTATGTAAGTCGAGATAAAACTCATCTCACATACTTACCTCGTATATTATAAATCACGATTTATAAGCACTTATTACCTAAAAATAAACTAATCCAAACCGACACATAACCAGCCCAGCCGCATAATGAAAAAGATTCAATACGCACACCCTAATTGATAGCTCATCTCTTGCTTGTTTGCCAATTAGCAACCTCCTTTGTTTTCTAGCTCACAAATAATCAACTTTAGCCCGAAAAGTCACATCCTTTTTTTTATTTTTTGTTTTCCTTACTCGTTTATTCATATTTCTCACATGCAACATCGTTATTGATTCCATAAAAAATAAATATTTTTAATTCCCATAGGTACTACTACTACTAGTACTAGTGGGGCAAACTTTTATTAACTTTAAAAAAATAATAATGCAAACTTTATTGAGTCATTGTAAGAAAAGGGACTGGTGTTGTTAAGTCAAAGATTATAGGTATCACCTGTCAACGTGAAAACTGATGCCCAGACTACTGAACAAAGCTTATTGGGACGATACCAACGAAAATCTTTGCCCTCACCCGCCAATCAAACAGGATGATAGAACAATCAATTGACAGAGAAATCCAACGGAAAAAATAAAAATAGTGACTCTGTGAGAGAGGATTGAGATACTATACTACAAGTTAGACTGCTATTTTGAAAGGGACGTTTCGGGTGGGAAAATGATTTCCTCAATGGGAATGAGATCCCTAGTCCCCAAGCAAACGCAAATTACTCAGAATCCCCACTCTCACTTTCAGCAGAAGGCTCTTCCACAGTCACCCTGTGATGCTTTTATGTGATATCAAAGACACCGAGGACACCCTCTGAGCTGTATGATCATGTGACGCCCTTGCATTTTTGAATATTTGACCTGCAGTTTTGTTTTCTTTTTCCTATTATGCAGTGCCCTTTTTTATACACTACATAGGAGGATGTTGTATTTATCGAATACCTGACAAAGCTGTGAAACCAGGGTTAAATTTTGAACCTTTTATAGTCGTCTTTTAACACACCGCCAGTCATTAATTACTCTGAAACTTGGACTTTTAAGTTGTTGTATATTTTACGCTTCAGCCCGTGATTAACAATTCATGAGTTTCCCATTCCCCGCTTCCTTCAGACCGGCCATTATCATTAAAGGGCTTCATCCAGTGCTAATGAAAAGGATAAACAACAATTTGGGGAGACAAACCATGTGATATTAGGCTAATTCAGCTTAATCACTTGCTGTGCGAGTGTGAAGTAGAAAAAAAAAGTCTTGGAGATTTATGTATAATATATAAGCAATCATTTTCTTTCATTTAGGCCCACGAGCTTTACCGAAAGCTTGTGTTGTGGTTAAGGACAGCGATAAGACGCCGGAGACGGATTATTCAACGAAGACAAGTAAATAAATCAAGCAGCGTGGGGGCGTGTGTGTTGGACTCATTGAGAGTTGATTAGCGATCATAATGTGATTTGTTTTAGCTTTCAACTGTCAATCCGATTGGCAGAGTAGCAGAGAAACAGAGAGACGAGATAATAGATGCGGTTAAGAAAAAGGGGGGGGGGGGGGGGAATAGTGAACAGTGCGAGGGTAAGAAGCAATCGTGTGCAATTTTTTATGCTTTTAAAGCTCTGCTTCTTTTTATGATTCTTGTCTGAACTCCAGATAGTTGTCCTGGAAAGCTTCCTTTTTGGGTTATATGTTGGCTAAGCCATTCTGCACCATTTCCTCAGAACTGCATATTGTCTGATACTCTCTCCATTTCTCGAGGATGGTAAGCCCTTTGGCCTTGCTCATTCATTCAATCGACCTCTCTTTACTCTATTGTCTCTCTGTATGTGGTAGATAAGTTTCACATCTGATTCCGCTCATTTCACAGGCAGGCAAAGAGGTGACCCAATCCCAATGGAAGAAACGAAAAGGTGGATTCAGAGCTTCCATGTTCATTTTCGGTAAGCTAAATATACTCTGGATCTACCATAAACTCTGATCTGCTCTCTGCTAATTCAGCAGACTAAAATGTTTTTTCTGTCTTTCTTCTAATCCCTTTTTATTCCCCCAGTCTTGTCATCGTTGGACAATATGGGTTCAGTGGCAAACATGGTGAGCTTAGTCCTGTACTTTTATGGGGTGATGCACTTTGATCTCTCCAGCTCTGCCAACACTCTCACAAGCTTCATGGGCTCAAGTTACTTGCTCTCCCTTGTTGGTGGTTTCATCTCAGACACTTACTTAAACAGGCTCACCACCTGTTTGATCTTCGGCTTCCTCGAAGTTCTGGTAATATAGAAAAATCTTCTGTGGTTAAAAGAAAAGTTTCAAATATTAACTTGTTCAAGTAACCCATGTTTTGCAGGCTTTGGTTGTGGTCACAATTCAAGCCGCTTCAAATAATTTACACCCAGACGCGTGTGGGAAGTCGAGCTGTGTAGAAGGTGGCATAGCAGCGATGTTCTACACATCACTGTGTTTATTGGCTCTGGGCACAGGAGGAGTTAGAGGGTGTATGACTGCGTTTGGGGCTGACCAATTTGATGAGAAGGATCCAGTTGAAGCAAAAGCTCTCGCCAGCTTTTTCAATTGGCTTCTGCTGAGTTCAACAGTGGGAGCAATTGTCGGAGTTACTGGTGTTGTGTGGGTTAGCACTCAGAGAGCTTGGCATTGGGGATTTTTCATTATAACTGTTGCTTCTTTTGTTGGCTTTGTGACTCTTGCTCTTGGTAAGCCATTTTACCGCATCAAAACTCCTGGAGATAGCCCCATTCTCAGGATTGTTCAGGTCTGTATAAAATGAATCTTCACGTCCCTTTTCTTTACTACAAGCTAAGCACTTGGTTACCAGCTTAAATTAAGAGAGAATTCTCCTTACTGTTAATTACAGGTTTTTGTTGTGGCGTTTAAGAACCGAAAGCTACCATTGCCAGATCCTCATCAGCAACTTTATGAGATTAGTGATAAGGATGATACTGTAGAGAAGATAGCACACACGAATCAGATGAGGTGATTCATGATTGATTTTCTTGGTTGTCAATTTTTTTCTACTTAACAGCTTGCATTAACCACTCAAGACTTGATAATTTTCTGCACATAGTAGCGTACAAACAACCATATAAAAACACAAATTCCAGCCAATTGGCATGTTTGGATTCTTTATTTTCCATGTACGACATAGTAGGTGAGGCCAAGGACCCTGGGCCTACTACTGTTACCCCTTCGCGGGTAGGAGCTGCAGAAGAAATATGGAGAATGATAATGGGAAAGCATATCTTTGCCGTGTGAAAAACATCAAGTTTCCTGACAAAACAAAGGGGAAAACCCAAAAAAATAGTCTTCATACAACAGTACTGTTTGCAGTGTATTTCCTCTTTTTTCTTCTTTTTCTTGGTGGGATGTCTCTCCATACTCAGTAGGTATAGCTCGCAGTTTTGTTGTGTGGGGTAATCTCATACCGGGAAAAATGAAAAGCTTTTTTGAGATTACTTTTCAAATCTCAATTATTTCTCCTTTTTCTGCGCCTTTTTTGTTTATTAATAAAAATCGGAATCGATTCTTCCGATACATAATAATTGAGGAAACAATTCATGATGACGATGAGATCTCTTTCTTAATACATGTACTTTTTACTTGCATGTGAAAAAGATCTGGTTTTCTGAATCAGGTTTCTAGATAAAGCGGCCATTCTTCAAGAGGACTCAACAAAATCACAGCCATGGAAGGTATGCTCGGTGACCCAGGTTGAAGAAGTGAAAATCCTGACCAGAATGCTACCAATATTCGGCAGCACAATTATAATGAACACATGTTTAGCTCAGCTTCAGACATTCTCAGTGCAACAAGGGAATGTCATGAACCTTAAACTCGGTTCTTTCACTGTCCCTGCACCTTCCATTCCTGTCATCCCCTTGCTTTTCATATCCATCCTCGTTCCCATCTACGAATTCTGCTTCGTACCATTCGCACGAAAGATCACTCGTCACCCTTCAGGGATCACACAGCTTCAACGTGTTGGTGTGGGCCTAGCGCTCTCTGCTATTTCAATGGCAGTGGCTGGTGTCATTGAAGTGAAAAGAAGAGATCAAGGAAGAAAAGACCCACTTAAACCCATTAGTCTATTTTGGCTTTCCTTCCAGTACGCTTTATTCGGAGTTGCAGACATGTTCACTCTTGTAGGACTGTTGGAGTTTTATTACAGAGAATCCCCTTCAAGCATGAAATCTCTCTCAACCTCTTTCACATGGCTATCAACTTCTCTGGGCTACTTCTTGAGTACGGTATTTGTGAATGTCATAAATGCAGTGAGCAAAAAGATCACTCCAAGCAAACAAGGGTGGCTGCATGGCTTCGATTTGAACCAAAATAATCTGAACCTGTTCTATTGGTTCTTGGCCATCTTGAGCTGCCTCAACTTTATCAACTATCTTTATTGGGCCTCATGGTACAAGTACAAGTCTGAGGAGCCCAATTCGAAGGCTCTGAACAAAGTGGAGAGCACGCAAGAAAGGGACACTGAGAATCTGAGACTCATGGAAGCGGCCAGGATTGGTGAGGGACCATCTTCCTCTGATGAAACAGAAGGTGGTACTGCTAAATGATTAAAGCAAGGGGGCAATAAAATGCTAGGGGACTGAATATGATGAATTCTCTATTATTCAACTTTGTGTGGTTATATAATATGATTGTATTGATAGTTCTAGGACTAGCCTTGTGTCTGTGTGTGTGCATAGTTAAGAGGTTTCCTACTTTAACCCTTTTCCTTTTCCTTTTTTTTTTTTTTTTTTTTTTTTGCGCTCCTTGGGCTGAATCCCCTAAGTTGATTGACCTTTGTAACTGGATGCTTAAAAAGACTTGAAAAATTAATGAAAGAACGTCAAAGTTTGCATATAAAAGTTGGCAGATGGTGATAGAGAGAATTGGTGTTCCGTGATGAGGACATAAAGTTTAGTAGTGCTTCATTAACTAGAGGCCAAAACCCAAAAGAAAATAAATAAAGCAGCACTGTAACAATCACAAGCATTTGTTTTCAAAATTTAGTTGACAAATAATTGACTGAATTTGGAGATAGTGTGCTAGATTTGTGAATGGCCAAGCACTCATGACTTAGTAAAAAAATATTTATAGATTAAATATGCAACTAATAAATCAATAAATGGTTGTAGAGGTGATAAGGGACCTCAAATTGTTGGTAGAGGTAGTAAGGGGCTTCATCCTATAACACAAGTTGAAGTCTTTGAAAGAACATTTGTTAGAGGAGGTAAAAAACTTTTATCTTTTAAACTTATGCTGTGAGAAACTTTTTTTTTTTTTTTTTTGATACTTAGGGGGGAAACTTTTGATATTGCGGACAAAAAAACATAAGCAACTGATGAGGGAGGGAGTGACAACTGACAAGCCCAGCAACCTACATCGCTGTTCACGAGCATAGATCAATTGATGTAATCTTCAAAATTGAGTTGGGCCCCACGTAGAATTCTGAGCAGCGACCCTAATGATTAGATTTTAAATAAACTAGCCTCCGTGTATATACGAAATGGAGTCGCGCTGCTTGGGTGTGGTGAAAGTGAAACCCTCCCGGACTCGTTTGGTATGATGGGATTGAGGGGTGTGGAATTGAAATTGAATCTTAATTTTATGTTTGAGAGTGTGTTTGGAACAACGATAGGAAAAATAGAATTTCTCAATTTAATCTTTGATAATTTTATTTTTGGTAAAAGTTCGATTGTGTAATGTGATTTATGTTTGGAACAGAGATTGTATAGATGACTTTTTTAAAAGTAAAATTTGTTTGGATTGATTTAAGCACAAGTGACTTTTGTGATAATTTTTGGAACTGAAAAAGTACATTAAAGATAAAATTGCAATCAGTCTGATAACACACTGGCTACAGTTAAAAAAATATTTTAAGGGTTAAAAGCACCAAATAATAGTTGAAATTAATTTTTGTAGCAAAAAAAGTACATTAAAGATAAAATTGCAATAAGTATGATAGTACACTGAACACAACTGAAAAAATATTTTAACCATTCTCACTCTCCCCAAAAGCTAAATCAGTAAAAGCTGAGAAATTGAGCTTGTGGATATTACGATGGAATTAAGCTCAATTGCTCACTTTGGAAACCAAACACTCAATTTTTTTTTTTCTAAATTGCCCATTGAGCTTATTTACTCAATTGAGCATTTGGGGGCTTCAAACGCCCCCCAAACACACACTAAGTTTAGTTGGTATGATAGAATTGGAATTTTTTGTAATTCCATGTGGAAGCCAAATCTTCCCAATTCCACTAAATTGGCTTCCACCCAAAAAGCAAAAATTTCCAATTCCACGTAGACAAATTCTTTTTGGCCCTTCATTGAATGCCGTCTCCTTCTTCATCGAGCGACCCAACACCTGCAACCCACAATCAAGCTTTGTCGCCTTCTTCATCGAGTTTCGCCGACGCCTGCAACCCATGATCAAGGTTCGCCTTCTTCATCGTGCTTGCCGACACATGCAAATCCCTTTGCTTTCATGGACCCAAGCAACCCACGATCTGTTTGGTTTTGAGGAGGGAGTATACAAATACCACGTCTCGAACTAAAACCCCAAAGCATCAATGAAGAATGACCCAGAAGGCTACGACAGAGACTGGTCAAGCACCCACAATCTCATTTCTGAAATGCCTAGACACATTTTTTGGATTTTTTTTTCAAAGCTATTTCTGGATTTTTTTTTTTAGATGGGCATTTTGGTCTTTTTATCTAAGAATCATGTCTCATTTCCATGACATACCAAACATAATTTTAAACCTTATTTCTATATCCATATCCATTTTCATTTCCATATCCATTTTTATTTCCATCAAAATCAATTTCACCGTATCAAATGGGCCCTACGTTTCTTTTAAGAAAATTATTATTATTTTTTTTTTTTTTTGCCAGTTAAGAAAATTATTTCATACTAGAAAGTACTCACGCAACCAACACAAATTTATTGACGAATCTACCTGTTTTTCCCTGAATTCAGCTGTCACTTTTTATTGTTGTTGTGATTATACTAACTGTGCAAATAGTTGAATTTAGTCAATTTACACGAAATCTGTCATTGAAAGGTGGCGTTTGGGGGGCCGAATCTAGTGCAGCGGAAAGGGAAACCCAACACATTTCTTCCTGGCGCAAGTTTGGCCAGTTCGGGGAGCCATCCTTCCCGAAATCCTCTTCCTTGTCGACTCAGCAGACAAGTCATCTCCCCATCGCAAAAGCAAAGCTTGGGTTTTAAGTTTGAAAATACCAAGAATAACCCTGGTGGGACCACGTACTAGCTCAGCTTGATACAACCAAATAAAAGGGGGGCAATTTAACTTCCTCATTGTTAAAAGTAATTTAAACTAAAAATTATGGGTGTTTAAATTATCTCGGTCCCAATTATTTCAGTTTGATCCCAGACATTTTGATCCTGAGAATTTTTTATTCCGGTTGGGACCGAGATCACAAGGTGTGATCCCGGTTCCGTTTGGCTCCTGGTTTTTTTTTTTTTTTTTACCTTAAGAATTAAGTTGTTCTTTTGTTTTTGTATTTTTTTAGATCATAAATTAAGTTATCATTTGATAAAATATATATCACATCTTTAGTTAGAGTTAAATCGTATATATCATGATACTA
This sequence comes from Inga laurina, assembly GCA_963855925.1. Lineage (NCBI taxonomy): Eukaryota > Viridiplantae > Streptophyta > Magnoliopsida > Fabales > Fabaceae > Inga > Inga laurina. The sequence continues at coordinate 2,353,045 of OY979703.1, read as the reverse complement.
ATTCTAATTATATAATGTATAAAGATAATAACAAAATGATGAAGGTGGTGATGATGATGATAAAAATGTTATTCTTCAATTCTAGATCAATTTGTGTGATTATTATAGTCTTATTAGATGTTAAATGATCACTTTAAACCAATGTTCGTGAACATGGACCATACCAGTTAGTTCGGCTTGGAAACTAGTGAACCGGCCTGTAGAACTATCCGTTTCACCGTCTAGTCTGGGTTTCTATTTAAAAAATAATAATTTTTCTTTAGAATTTTATATTAATAAGCCTAAAAATATTTAATTTCTCAACAGTTTGGCCCCGGTTGAGCTCTGATTTGGTTCTGATATGATCCACTGACCCTTAACCCAGTGCCCCGACCGATTCAATAGCCAATCCGAATTCATGAACCTTGCTTTAAACACTATTATAGAAAATGTAACTAATATAATAATATATTTTAAATTTAATTTTTATTTTAAAAAACAGAGATTTCTTTGTTTGGTCCAGGTTCCAGGATTATCGGAACCAAGATTCAATTTGCATCATCGTCAAAAATCGGGATCGGGAATCAGGGATCTCGGTCTCGATCCGGGTTTTGAGCACCCCTACTAAAAACCTCCACTTCAACAATACAAAAGTGAGTTGGTTAAAATGACAAACGGTCTCACATTTTATAAGAAGGATAATACAAGTTTAAATTTCAAGAAGCATGTTTTTTTTTTTTTTACTGGGAAAAAAAAGAAGAAGAAGCATACTTTTTACAAGAGTTTAATTTTAAGCCAGACAGAGAGTAAACTCAAGTCCAGAGTGACTTAGGATACCCTGGGTTCAAAAATAAGATGATTTTTTTAAAATAAGGATTAATGGTTAATGGTTAATCCAAAGTGACTTAGGGGTTTTTTTCTCTTATAATTTAACGCCATTAGTACGGATTAATGGTTTTTGTGGTGGATGCCCATTTTTAATTATTCATTGGTATTTTTGCCCCTTCTAAAAGATATTTGTGCTAGACGCTCCTCGGATAAAACTTCGTTGGTAAATTTGCACCTTAACCTTTTTTAAAATAAGGGATGAGCTTTAATTTTATCAAATCTTTTATTATAGTTTATGATAATTTTATAGTTATGATTAAGGATGATTAGTTTAACACGTTATTTTTTCATGTCAGGGACATAACATCAATAATGCTTTGTCATTGGGAGGAACCGAATGGGCCTAAATGGAATGGGCGAAGTCAATGTGGTCCCAGTCGTCCCGCAGTGTGGCTGGAAAGAGAAGAGCAGATATGGGAGCCCATCAAGTAAAGCGATGGCGCCTAGTTAACATCTTAACGAGTATAAAGGCCACACTTTAGGCCTAATAGCCAATAGGCAATAGCATCCACCCAATTCCGACTTCCAACGTAAATGTACGATGTCTAGTTACAAGTCCATAAACAGGTAAATTAATCAATGGAGCATAGTGTTGTAATATCATGCAAAGCAAAAGTTATGTACGCGTGTTGATTGGCCGAGTCGAAATACTCTTCTCCCATTCGCACTGATGTCAAAAGTGGCTGGTTCAATTTAAACAAATACTAGTATTAAGAAGTAAGTATATCACTAATCTTTATTCTTTGGATAAATAAAAATGCTCAAGGAAAACTTTTTTTCTGGGGGTAAATTGTTATTCCATATGACGCCCGGGAATTAACACGCTTCAGTTATATCATAGATTAATTATCTACTTCTCTCATATTAAGTTAGCCCAGGCAAATTTTTTGTTGTTGTTTATTGGTTATTACGTACGTAGTCTTCTATATCTATGACTCCCAATAATGAACTTTAATTTGACAATATAACGAATGACATGTCCGATGGGTCGGATTTTTTTCCTGACTAATCCGGTCACATATTATTTTCAGGGTGGCAGAAGGAGAATGCACGTGATTTTGTATCAACTAAAATGATGGAAGTTGTTCTAATGAATACATCTTTCTGTTCATTTTAAACGACGGTAGTGAACATATGGGGCAAACAGTCGAGGTATAGTGCTAGATATAGGCATGTTTGAATTAGTTAGAGATAAAACTTTTCTCACATATTTATCTCATACTCCTCCGTAAATCATGTTAGAAAAACAGTTTTTACCGTCAATCTAAAAACACATATAATATATGGGAAGGTGGATTGAATGCAGAGGAGGGGTGATTGGGAATTGGAGGAGGGGAGAGGCGCGTGGAGCATGTGAAGTGTCGATCATCCAAGAAAGGTGGCGCGTCCCGTATTTGCTTTAGCAAGTGCTTATGGGACACGATTGGGGTGGGGAATCATCAATTAATGATTCCACCTCCATCAACATCTACCTTTCTCCATTTAAATCTCTCTAGCTATTCCATGTGATCCCATCCCCACCACCCTCGTCACTTTGATAACCCCGCCTCCACTGCCTCGCCTTGACAATTAGTCATCTACCCCACACACACAAACCTAGCACTTCTGTCAACCTCACATTTTTCCTTATGTCATGACTCATGACTGACAGCCAATATTATTTGAAACAGCGATTTAAATATTTAAAAATAATTTTTTAATTGTGATTTATGATATACAAGATAAGTATGTCAGAAGAGTTTTATCTCAATTTATATAATAAATATTTATAAACTTTTCAAAAACAATCCCAAACATGTTTTTATTTTTCCCTGATCGGCGCAAGTTCAAACAACGAGTTGGGTACGTAGCCACATCGCCCTTTCACAAATAGCTCCTGGTTACCCACTCTTCATTACTGTCCGCACTCTGTCACTCTCTCAGCTGGATCGGTCATCGTTTTCCTACCCATATACCCACTCTTCATTACTGTCTGCACTCTGTCACTCTCTCAGCTGGATCGGTCATCGTTTTCCTACCCATATACCCACTCTTCATTACTGTCCGCACTCTGTCACTCTCTCAGCTGGATCGGTCATCGTTTTCCTACCCATACACACATTTATCTACTTACATATGTATGCTACATTTTTTATGTGTCGCGTACGTATCTAAGAATAATGCACATTAATGACCGTATATTCGACCAAAATATGACTTGTTTTTTAAAAACATGCCATCAATATCAATTCGTGGCTAAACAAAACCTCTCCACATCATTATATTAATTTGTAAATTTCATGACACTCTTTAAACCCATCGGTTAATTTTCTTCTAATTTAATCCATCAATATTCAATGAGCTAGTTGCGGTGCCAAGCAGTGCACCGCTCGCTGTTCATTCCCAGAGCTCTGCAGCTGGTACTGTAGTTACTGGCGTGGTTAATGAACCGACACAGTACAGTGCTAAATTTGTCATTATTTAGGAATACATATTATATTATTATATTATCACTTAAATTTGGGAGCTGAAGAATTTGATTTAAAGGAGAAAAAGAGACAAAACAAAACAAAAAAGGAATATTATAAGAAAGGAGAGCAGACAAATAAACGTTTGCCTGCCGATGTAACCTTAAAAAGCCTGGCAAACCCTGATTCATTTGTCATAGGACTAGCTTTTAGTGAATGGGTTGATGGGTTCGCAGACTACCACCACTTCAACGAAACAGAGCTGTCTTTGTTGGAGGCTCATGAAGCATCCTTGGTTGGCCCCAATCCTCTGCTCCCAGGACTTACCCTCATTCATGCTGCTTCTGCCAAAGGAGCAGTTACTGTCTAATATTCCTACCTTCCCCATTCATTTCACTTCCTTTTTTATCCATTCACATTTATATTTCCTTCCGGTTATACCGCGAAACTGGTTCTTCATTTCATTCTTTCAGTTCTTGCTTCTGATTATTTTAAGCAGCAGCCACATTTCCTTCTTTCTTTGCATGTAACAACAACTGTTTGGTGTTTGAAGCACATTTTTTATTTTAAAAAAAAAAAACCGTTCTTCTGTATGCTAATCTCGTGTTCTGGTTAACGGGGCTGTTGATGCTGCTTTATTTTGTATATTAGACCTATTTGGATATATGTTCTACTTTCAACATCTTCTATTTCCTACGAAATCCTTCTTCCTGATTCTTTCTCTCTCGCACACTGTTAGTGTGTGGTAGCATTATGCACAGCCGTGCGCAAATAAGAAATGTTATAATAATAAGACTAAATTATAATAATATTGTCTTAAGAGTTTCGGATTTTCACGTTAATTGTAAAAGAATTGTCTCTGGTTTGGCTAAATATATTTCCTTCCTTCCGGTGGCAGTCTGTTTGGATGGAACGTAACAGTACCTGGTTATCATTTGCATAGAGGACATGGATCAGGAGCAAACAGCTGGCTTATCCACTTTCATTCTAAATTTTGTCTTGTAATTTTTTCCCTATACTGTATACTGAAACTATTCAGAGGTAAAGTCTGTGGCTCTTCAAGTTTAAAAGTGTTAATCATTGATCAAGCAGCTTTAAAGCTATGATGTAATGACATGTGATGATACTCAAGTGAAAATCACATGACAGGGGGGGTGTACGTGGTTGGGGTAATAGTGTTAGATCATGTGTTTTCCGGAAGACAACGAGACGCGGATCATCAAATTTCATGGAAAAGGAACTCCCTTTTACAGGAATATTAAGCAGTAATGCTGAACAAAATCCAGGTCTCTGTTCTGTCACCTCCCTGGATAAATGATCAAATTTTGCCTTTAAAGACTCCTATCTGCCTTGCTCACGCCCTTGTTTCCTGTGATTTTATATTTTTTTAACTGGAACAGAGTGAGGCTTCGTTACTGTGATGGTGCTTCTTTTACTGGGGACAGTGAACTTAAGGTTGGATTGAGTCTTGCTGGTCACTACTTTTATCAAAACCACCACCATTTTAAAAAAATAAAATAAAGAAAGAAAAAATGCCTGCAGTTCAAATTTGTTATAATATGTGGATTCTAACCTTTTGATTACTCCACATGCTTGAATCAGTAGTTCTCATGAACATAACTACAAGCTACCAAAATTTATGTTGTTTTCTTATTCCTCAGGTGAATAGTAACCCAAGAAGAGTGTTTTTTTATTAGCATCCTTGCCTTTTCTATTATAATTAAAGCTGCTCACATTCATGATCAGAAGGGGTCATTCTAAAAGACTTATTTGTGTGAATTGTCTGTTTGAGATGGACTGCTAAACTGAAATTTAGAGGACAACGCATTTGGCTGGCGGCAATGGAAGATTTGATGTCAGCGGGAATGCGTCATACCAAGCAGGTTGCAAAGTCACTTATATCCATAATACAGATTGGAATCATCATTTTTTCTCATCACATGTACAACTACTTGTGCTTTTAGGCTCTTCTTTCTGGATGCTCAGCTGGTGGTCTGGCTGCTATTATACACTGCGATGAATTCCATGGCCTGTTTCCGAGTACTACTAGAGTGAAGTGTTTGAACGATTCTGGTTTATTTCTTGATGTGTGAGCAACTATAACCTCACTATTTTATGTCTCCAATACCTTCTCTGCCATTCACGTTGGATTTTGTTTCCTAAACTTGTTAATTGTAGGTCTCTTTTGAATCGAAGGAGATCTATATGGTGGCGTTGTAGGACTGCAGCTACATTGTGAGTTTTTACTGTTGAATTGGTCATTTGAGTTTAAGGCATGTGGATTAATATTTTGTCCAGGAACACTGCAGGGAGTGCAGAAGAATCTGCCTCGGATTTGTACCAACCACCTTGATCCCACTTCAGTAATACCCAATTTCTACTATCCTGAAAATTCAGATATATATCATGTACAACATAATTTGCTTGCTCCTAATCTAACTTTTGCCAATACTTTTTATTTTGAAATCTCTGTGTTTCTTCCCACAGAACTTGAGCGCCAGTGTTAGAACCCCACTATTCATTCCCAATGCTGCCTATGATACGTGGCAGGTAAAATGTCTGATTTTTATATTATATTATTAGCAACTCCTTTATATCTTGATATTGTGATGCCTATTATTGTTTGTTGACAAATTAGACAAAACGTATATATTTTAGTGATTGCATCAGATACAATCCAGCATAGCTCCTCCATCAGCAAGTCCCCAAGGCCATTGGCGCCTTTGCAGATTAAACCATGATAAATGTACTATAAATCAAGTCAAGTTTCTGCAAGGTGATTTATTATTGAGAAATTTTCATTTGAATGGCGTAGAAATCGTCGTTTGGTAGTAAGTCAGTGAATGGAGAAACTTTCTTGCTTCTGTTAGACAGGATTCAGGAATCACATGGTGAATGCCATTAGAGACTTCGCAAGATCAAGCCATAATGGATTGTTTGTAAATTCATGCTTTTCTCACTGCCAAACCGAGTGGCCGGACACGTGGTTTGCCCGCAATTCTCCTGTCATTGGCAACAAGGCGAGCCTGATCTACCAGACCTTACTAAAGCAGTTTTAGTTGAAATTTCACATGGTGATATCCATCCAATAGCCTGAATGGGTTCTCATTTAAAAGAAAAAAAAAACTGTTTGGTTTATCAAGAATGCATATTTGTACCTGTAATAACTGAACGTAGATTGGAAAATGGTGGCTTGTTTTGGTTTTCCAATGGCAACTGTGTATCTCTGCTATTTAAGAAGTACTCCTATTGTTTGATTGATTTTCTTCAATTTGTATAAATTAATGAGCAGGCAATCGCTGAGGCTGTTGGGGATTGTTATTTTGAGCGAGCAGGTGAGAAAGCCATTGATTTTGCTTACCCTTGCGATAAGACATGACACCATCTGGTTTTCGAATGAGTCTGCTATTATCAGTTCCCGACTCCTCATTTCAGCCATTGAACTCAAGGCATGCCATTTATTCAACGTGTACAGCACAATAAATTAGATAAATAAAAAAAAGGTTTGCTGATCGGTGAAAAATCCGCGACTCAACTTTTGGCATATTTATTTACCTCTGCATTTCTGTAATGTTATTTCCACGTGGGAAGTTGCCTATACTGTTCAGTCATACGGCGTGGAAGTGAACTAATGTCTTGAATTTGGCCACACAAAAAAAAAAAAAAAAACAGCTAAAGTCTTGGACATTGATCATCTTACTATTTAATATCATTTAATGTAATAACTAAATAATAAATTTGTAAATATTAAAAAAATTAGTTAAATTAATTATTTATAACATTTGTATTAATTTATTTAAAGTACTCTTTTTAATTATGTGTATTAGAACTATCCCTTAATGGAAACCTTTTTGTTATAGGGTGGTGTTTATAAGTTCAAGATGCTCTCCCTCTTAATATATTGATCTTTCAGAATTTGGCTCTCTCTTTAAACTTATATTCATAATAAAAGTACAACTTATATTCATAATAAAAGTACTTGCATTGAGAGTTAAATGTTCATATAGATGGCTCTCTCTTGGGAATTCGGTTTCAAGAAAATAATTCTTGAATCCGATGTTAAAAATTTGATTGATCTCCTCAATGATGACTCTACGGGTAAAGTTTGCAGCATGGTGTTCCTTGAAATACAAAAGCATGATGAGGTTCGACTGAGATCTTTAAATAGTTCATATTTCAAGAGTTCAAAACAAAGTGGCTAGTCGCTTAGCTAAAAGGTGGCACCACTCTCATGGATGTGTCCCACTGATTTGGTAGCTTAGCTGAAAGGTGGCACGACTCTCATTGATACGTGTCCCGCTGATTTAAGGATTTTAGTTGGAACACGATAGTTTGAGATTGATGGCAAAAAAAAAAAAAAAACGATAGTTTGAGATTAAATTCACTATTAGGCTAGCCCTTCTATTTCATGGGCCTTAGCCCTTCTATTTCATGCAGAAACCTTTACTGCATTTCTTTACTCATTTTGGGGAAGATTGGTAGATTGAATATGAGGGATTACATCTTGTTTGCTTTCACTGTGGATAATATGGCCATATATGGAGGTATGTCATAATAAAAATCCAGTTAAAATGAAGGAAAATGGGGAGATTCATCCAAACAAAGTTCCGGAAAAGTCCATTGATGAGAAGAGGGATAATTTGAGGAAGAATGTAGAGGATACTGAGAAGGGTGAATTAAGGGGTGGAATTTTTGGGCCATAAATGTTGGTAAGGTGTGAGTTTAGTAAAAATATTAATGAAGTGGATTTAGTAGGATCAAGTTCTAATGCAGGAGATAATAAAGGGGTCATAAATCAAAAGGGTTTTCAGAAGAAAAATGAGCATAATATTGCAAAGGATAAAGGGAAGATAGTAGAAAGGAAGGATGAGAGTGAGGGACTGAATAAGGGGAGGCGTGAAATTGGTGTGAAAATTAATAAGAGTGTTATAGATCAGAAGTGGGTCCCTGAGGGAGAAAAAAGACTCATTGGGATTAAGAGACGTGCACAAGAAAAAATGAACATGGCTAGAGGTAAAGTTTCGACACAAGTTCTGAAAAAAGTGGGGAAGAGTGGGGACCAGGAAGCAAGCGAGTTGTTCTCCCAAAATCCATTTTTTGTGTTGAAAGATAGGCCTAGTGAAGATTTGAAAACTAGTGAAGTAACACAGGTAGATGGAATAGAAAATCAAAACATGGAGATGGGATAAGGGGAAATGTTGCTGATGCGCTGCTGGTCGTGCCAAGTAATAAAGTGATAAGTAGAGTATAGTCTCACGAGGAATCAATCAATTAATTTTTAGGTATTAAAATCTCAATTTCTTTTAAGTCAAACGAATCTAGTTATGAGAAAATTTAAAGAAAACTAATTAACAAAAACTATCAATATTAAACACAACATAGAGTCACTAATCCCTCACTAGCTCTCCAAATCTCAAATCCATTTACTTAGTTAATCTCAAATGTTAATTTTGTTAATCTCAAGTATAAATAGTTATAAGTGCCTGTCGGTTCACTCACAATCCTCTCTTAAGCATAATTGTTATGTTTAACCAAATTACTCAAGAGGCAAGATAATTCAAACACACTCTTCAACAATTATATGGGGCTATTAGATATATGTTTATCTTAATCGTAAATTAAATAGTAATTTAATCCCATATTACTTAATCTCAAAGCCTAATTAAAATTTCCTTTGTCAAGGTAAATCATAATACTCAAATTCACATCTAACGGTGACCAATCATTAAACGGGCATATCAAAACAAGATTAAGTAACCAAAATTAACATAAATCATAATTAATAAATAATGAAAATAACATCTAGTTCACTAGTGAGTTCATAGTTTCTCTAGATCAAAAAAAGAAAATTAGCCACACATGGCTAAAATAAAATCCATAATGAAATAAAGAAATTTAAATTCAAAGAATAAAGAAAAAGAATAAGAGAGATAGCAAATCTGTGAAAGACTCCCTCTATTTCTCTTGATCTCTGCTCGATTTCTACTCCCTCTTATTCTGCTCTGATGTGTCCTATTTGCTGCCTTCTCCCCCTTTTTATAGATCCTTTGATGAGCAAATGCGGTTTTTATTTTTATCTTTTAATCCAAATATGATATCATTTTCCCATTTGTACGGATAAACCCATATCTTTTGCCACCTCTATGTGCTGATCATATCTTTTTTTTTTGTTTTTTCGAATATGCATATCTTAATTGGGCAATGTTTTTTTATCTTTTCTCTAAGTTGTGGACCCCACATCTTTATCTCTTCACAATATCCATATCTGATAGCTCATGCATGGGATATATTGCATTGAATCTTGCTTCTCCTTCAATTGCTGTGGGCCCCGCATCTGATTCAATTTTGATATCTCACGCCCTATTATCTTTTCATTTACATATAATATAATTTGCTTGAGCTCACTTATTTGCTATTTTGATACTTTCTTATCTCTTTCATCATTTAATATCTCTTGCACAATAAAATAGAATATGAGTAGATTTTATGTTAAAATTTCTTTTTATCCTAAATTTAATTAAAAGATAGAAAATATATAAAAGATAATTAAATAGGTATAAAATATTAATAAATTTAATCAATTATATCATAAAATTTATACCTATTTTATCAATTGCAGGCTAATAAAATGGAGAATGAAAGCTATATCACATATCAAGGTATGGTAATTATGGATCAAGATGATGGCCTTCCTACTTCAACAATGTGTGAACTGTGAAGGTGGGACTGTTGGAGATGATGGGGATGTTTTGATGGGGATTTCCATCCCAAAAAATATTAATCGGTCTTAATAAAATTTCCTTTTATGGAATACCTGGGGCATAGGAGCTCGCCTCTTTCCTAATCTAATTAGAGAAATGTCACGATTCCATAATATGGATTTTATGACAATTTTTGAAACTAGATGCAGTAGGAATAAAGCAGTCCAGATTGCTAGTAAGTTGGGTTTTCAATTTATGCATACAAGGGAGGGATTTGGTGTTTGTGGATGGAAAAAGTGGGAAAAGTTGATGTATTAGTGAAGCATCCACAATTTATGCATATCAGGATTTGTGGACATGATCATAGAATATGGGAATCGACGCTGATTTATGCTAGCCCGAATATAATGCATAGAAGGAAATTGTGGCAGGCACTATTTGAGTTGAGTGACAAAATTCATGCTTTATAGGCTCTTGGTGGAGACTTTAATGCTACTTTGATGAAGGATGAACGAAGATCTGTGGACGAGAATAGGGGTCCTGATAGAGAGTTCGCTAATTTTGTTGATGTAGTTGCTCTTAATGATCTCGGATTTAATGGTCCCAAATTTTCATGGATAGAACGGAATCTCATAACAGAATTGATCGTGTTCTTTGTTTAAATGAATAGATGGAAATGTTTCTGGATGCGAGTGTTACTCATATACCATGGTATAAATTGGATCATCGTCCTATTCTACTGCGATTGGAAACAATACATATGACAAATCAGAACAATAAACCATTTCGGTTTATCATAGCATGGGTATTGCATGATAAGTTTGAAGAGTTTGTCAAGCAAAAATGGAGGAGGCCTAACGAGTAAAAGGAGGTGATTACTCTATTTAAAAAGATTGTAGAAATTGGAACAAGAAGGTGTTCGATCATATGGATAAGAGGAAACGAGAACTAATGCGACGTCTTAGTGGAATTACCGGTTGGGCAACATTATGGGTTATCATTGGATCTCCAAAATCTTCAAACTACCTTTATGGGGCAAGCTGGAGGATGTCCTTTTGTAGGAATCATTATGGTGGGCATAAAAAGCTCATACTGATTAGCCTGTGAATGGAGATAGAAATACAAAATTTTTTCATGCTCGGGCTAATGGAAGAAGAAAAAGAAATTTTGTTGGAGCTATTCAGAACAATGATGGAGAATGGGTCTATAAAGCGCATATAATTAAGGAGATGGCTACTTCTTATTTTGCTGCTTTGTTTACAGTGAAAGAATTAGGAGGGATAAAATTAATTATCGGTTTACATATTTAAGAATTGAAGATGATGATCTTTCTTTCCTAGACAAGCAAATACAGGATGAAGAAGTAAAAGAGGTGATATTTAATATGGGAGCTTTGAAAACATAAGGACCGGATGGATTTAATGCTTTCTTTTACCAGAGTTAATGGAAATATGTTGATGTATCGATTTATAGTTTTATTAAAAAACTCTGGGCCCACTTGAAAGAGATTGCGCGTGTAAACAATACTTTTCTTGTTCTTATACCAAAAAAGGAATCTTCAGAGGAGTTAAAGGATCTTCGTCCAATCAATTTATGTAATGTGATTTTCAAGGTCCTGACTAAGGTGATTGCCAATCGAATTAGGGTTGTCCTTCCAAAAATTATTAGCCCTAATCAATGCAATTTTGTCCTAGGCAGACATAGCTCAGATAATATTATTGTAGTACAGGAGGTTGTTCACTCTATGAGAACTATACATGGTAAATGAGGGCATATGGCTATTAAGATTAATATAGAGAAAGCTTATGATAAAGTGAACTGGAATTTTTTGGAACAGTGTTTAAATGATCTTTCATTTCCCTCTAATCTGGTTAAGATTATTACTAATTGTGTTACGACACCGTCAATGCAACTATTATGGAATTGGGAAAAAGCTGATATATTTAAAACCTCCCATGGAGTTAGATAGGGAGATTCTTTATCTCCGTATTTATTCGTGATTTACATGGAATGACTCGCGCACATGATTCAGGATAGGATAAACACAAAAACCTGGCTTCTGATCAAGTTATGTAAGAATGGGCCCCCTATTTCTCATTTATTTTTTCATGATGATATTATATTGTTTGGGCAAGCCTCTATTTACCAGGCGCATGAAGTTAAGGTTTGTATAGACGAATTCTGTGCAAGTTCAGGTTTAAAAGTCAATGCTATGAAAACCAGAGTTTTCTTCTTCAGGAATGTGAATCATAATTGACACGCTAAGCTAAGCACTATTCTGGGGTTCCAAATGGCAGCAGATTTAGAAAAATACTTAAGAGTTCCTTTGCATCATAAAAGGGTGACAAATGAGAGCTCCAGTGAGATTGTTGACAAAGTGAAGAAGAGGTTTTCTAGTTGGAAAGCAAATTCTTTATCTCTAGTCAGACGTGCTATATTGTTAGGGTCTGTCACCTGTGCAATTCCATCATATACAATGCAAATAGCCTCAATACATATTGGCTCTTGTAATACAATCAATCGTAACAATCAAAGTTTTTTGTGGGGCACAACACAAGAAAAGCAGAAAAATCATCTTGTATCTTGGGACACGGTTTGTAAGTCAAAGGTTAATGGTGGTTTAAGGTTGAGACATTAGAACTCAAAACCAAGCATTTATGGCCAAATTAGGATGGAATCTCATTAAGAAAGAGGATTATCTATGGGTCAAAATTATTAGAAGCAAATATAAATGTAGAAATGATCTAATGCCCCAGATTGACTTGTAGAGGAAGGGCTTGAATATATGGGCGGGGATCAAAACGGCATGGAGATTTGTGCAAGAGTGTACAAAAGTTGAGCATGGAAGATAGAACGTCTGATGGAAGCACATAAGAAATGGAGATTTCTGGGTGAAATCCACATATAAAGCTATTGCAAATGAACGACAAAACCAAGAAGTCTTATGGCAGAAAATCTGAAAGCTGAACTCTATCCCAAGGTGTAAAATCTTTATGTGGCTCGCGGCTCACAGCAAGATTCTTACTAACAAGGAAAGATATAGGAGAGGTATGTGTGTTGATGATGTGTGTGGTTGGTGTAAGAAAGCTCCAGAGACGGTACTGCATGTTTTGCGGGACTACACTAAAACTAAACTTCCGTGGATGGAGACGATAACATTAACAGACAAGGGGCCACATGGATGTCGCTAGATGAAGGATGGACTAAAGTAAATGTCGACAGAGACTTTGCAAGGTACACGGGTGTTGGGTATGGAGGAGTTATTCAAGAGGCTGATAGGAATTTTATCATGGCCTTCATGCACAGATTGGAGTTTAGGGATTATATTACCAAGGAACTACGGGTATTCTTTTGGGTTTGAGGACAACCTGGGATCAAGGGAAACGTAGAGTGGTATTAGAAACTGATACAAAGAAGTACTCAATTTGATAAATAGTGGGGATTTCCAAAATCATCTAAATGCTACTACCATAGAAGAAATTCGTTTGATGTTGCAACAAGAATGGAGAATTGAATTGCAGTTCATTCCTAGGAATGCAATCGGGTACCCGACTTCCTTGCGAAAAAAAGTGTTATCAGTTATAACGGGGTTCCACCCAATTTTGAATTCATTGTCGGAATTAACAGATCTATTGGAGCTAGATCAGGGGAATCCTACTGATATAGGTCGAGTCTTGAGAAATTTCTTCTTTATGTATATAAAAAAAAGAATAAATAAAAATAAGACGAACGCTTGCCCAAAAAAAATGTTTAGCGGCCCCAAACTCCTTGATTGAGACTTATTTATTAAATGTAAAATTTTAAATTACTTTTCCTTGTTAGTTTTAACCAGAAAAGAAGAAACTAAGGGTCTGTTTGGTGTGAGGGATTTGGAGGGGAGGGGAGGGGAGAGAAAATTTTTATGAGTTGAATTTTAAAAGATTGAAGAAGTAAGGTAATAAAATTTTAATAAAGAGAATATATAAGATAAAAAAGTAAGAAAAATTAATTAAAAATTTGTAACCCCACTTCCCTAATTTTTTTAAATTCAACTCAAAAAAAAATTTTTCTCTTCCCACTCCCCCTCCCCTCAAACTAAACAAGCCCTAAATTAGGACTCCTAATAGTGAGAGGGTTTTCCCCTTTATTTTAGTATTTAGCAGGATGACAAAGTGACAAACTTTACAAGTATTATTTGGCATGGATTTCAACCCAGCCGACACTTCATGCGGGGAAAAAAAAACTTAGCCGACACTGTACGGCTTAATAAATACTCCTAAGTTAAGCTATTCCCTGGCTGTTGCGTTTAAATTGAAACTACTGCGTAATTTTTTTTTTTTTTTGCCAACGAAACTACTGCGTAATTATCATAAATATCGAACCAACTCTTTTGTTACCTCTGAGAAGGGCATAATAGAAACATACCCGCTTTCGTCCTAACATTTTAAAATTAATAATTCAATTTAATTAATATCAAGTTTTTTTTTTGGGCCAAAAAAAATATCAAGTTTGTAATAGACCAAAAGACATTGGTCCTAATGAAAAATGTCGTAACCGTTTGATTATAAAATTTTGGGTTCAAATTCGGATGAATGCAGAAGACATATAAAAAGCTACTTTTAGTTGAATTTGACAATATTAGAATTTGTCTTTTTTGCCAGAATATTAGAATTTGTCGCAGTAATACACTAATACTTGATATCAAGTATTTATATATATTGAAAAAGTTAAATTTATAATATATTATTTTTATAAACAAATAATAATATGACTCCTAATTACCCAAAGCGTATTCTAATTTCTAAGAATTAAAAGCATACCAACTTACTACAACCAAGGAGGAGTGAGATTAGGAAAAAAAATTTAACGACGAAAATATTTTAAAATTTTTTCCCTAATATATTTTGATGTAAATATATTTTTAGTTTAATTTTGTAATATATATACCATTTAATATTTTTTTTAACTCCTACTTTTTGTCTTTTTATAAGTATTTTATGCATACTTGTAATTCTTATTAAAAATGTCAAAAGTCGTGGATAGATGTTTGAATTGGGAAAACTTATTTCAGCCTTTGAGGAATGATGGAACATAATTTCAGTCAACGATTAAATGTTTCTGAAACTTTACAGTGTCTCATGGGATAAAATAAAATTAAGTTTTGTGGGTAAAAAAATAATCATATTCCTTTTGAATTTTTTTAGAAGAGTATTTATAAGATAAATAAAAATATTTATAAAATAAATAAAGGATTTGAACGAATTTAGAGAAATAAAAATATTTTGATCATTCACAAGATAAATATGAGCGATTACAGGACAGATAAAAGGTTTAAAAGAATCTAAGAAATTAAAAATATTTTGATCATTTATAAAATAAATAGGTATTTACAAAACAAATCAAACATTTTATAATATAAATAAAATAAGAGCATAATTATTTTTTTATCCCAAAACTTAAATTTTATTTTATTCCAAATGGTGGTGTAGTGAACTTTCGTAAAGTTTTTGGGTGTACTGAAATTATCCTAGAGCTAACTGAACTTCTCCCCTGTGAATTTCTCCATGACATAGGGAAAAATAACAACATGGAACACTCCTTTTATCTTTGGTTCATTTATTTGAATTGGACAAATCTGCTCCAGCGGGGGCGGTGCGGCTGATTCCTTCGCCATGGACCACCGGCAAGGTGAGCTCAGCTTTGCAAGTCAACTCTGCGATGCAACAACGATAGGATGATTATTTGTGGACCGTTCAGAATTAATACTCCCTGCTGTTTATAATACAGGACAATTCAATTAATTCATGAAAAATAAGATATGACAGTTAATTCAATAAATTTGTCTTAAATTATTTTTTTTTTCTACTTTTACTCTTGTTAGAAAATGTGTTTGAAAATTTATTTAGTGGATAAATTAGAAATGAGCATTAATTACAGGAACAAAACTAAAAAATAAATATTAATTATCGTACAAATAATTTATATTATGAATCAAACTATTTTTTTTCTAAATATCCTATACTGTGGCCCGGAGGGAGTAAATCCAAGAAGCAAAAAATATTTTCAACACTGAACTAAACTTCAATCAACCCTAAATTTTGGAGATGCGGTGAGTTCTTTCAGAGCCGTCGCCGCCAGCAATAGTCTCATTAGTATCATCATGACAAATCACTCTTTCTGTTAAAGTCATATTCATCAATTATTGATCAACCTGTGAAATGGATTTGGCTAATGCAGGCTAAGGAAATATCAAAATCTTTGGCGATCTTTTTCTGGCTCCTTCTCTTGCTTTCAAATGGTCGTTACAATTACATATTATTGGTGTCCTCCTTGCTTCCTAGTTTCTATCATGGTCCCAATTCATTGTACTATCAATTTCTGCCTTGTTTTTATTCGCTCTTGCTTCATTAAAAAACTATCCATAAATTATCTGTCACGCAGAACAAATCTTCTCATAAGGCTATTTATATAGACATGCATCAACACCGTCATGATCAGCCCAATGATAATATCACTGTCATATTAAAAAAAACCTGCTTATTAAATATTTCCGTGTCTTTATAATATTGTTCCTCCTGCAATTATACGAGTGCAAAGAATTAAGAACAAACAACTCTCTTAGAGGTTCAGTCACTATATTAATATTCCAAGGGAATCAAACTTGGGATTGCATACATAGCCTCCACCACCGTTATCCCTCTCGGGATTTTTGTTCTGTTCCTGCATCCTGATGATTGAGGGGCCCCAATAATTTGTTTCACATGCACGGGGGTTTTATACATACAATCGCTATCGCCTGCAAATTAACAATACATATAAGCTTGAAAATTATGTAATGACAGAGTAGACTTTTTTGAATGCGTGTGCACATGGACAATGAACCATGGTATACGAGAAGATGCTGTGAGGAAATGAGAAATAATGACTAGTGCGTATGGCTTTAGAATAGTTTTAAGGTTGTCCTTTCCTATGAATTAACTATCCTGATGCTTAAAGTATTCATTTTTCTTCATTACAGGGACGTCTTTGATTAACACGACATATGTAATGCTTATTTTCCTTCTTCTTGTGAGATAACGTGTTTGTTGAAATCTGAACTTGTTTGCTAATTGGAAAAATGTTTATTTGAAAAACGGAAAAGCCATCACTGTCGCAGGAGATGCACTGAAACAGTTTGCCCCGAACTTCCTTGGTGATGCGTATGAAAAAGAGTGATATGATCATTTTTACTTTGACTCTGGTTTTCACTCTGGTGGACTTAGAAGGGCGAAATATTAACTTCTCTTGTTTCTACACAGACAGTTCTCCTCTTTCACGGTTTCCCTGTCTATAAAACTATTTGATCACCTTGAAAGCAGTAAATAATAATCTTTGGGACGTCAGATAGGCCCCTCCAAGACATGGTGAATAAAAAAACTTGTCTCTGCGGTGGGAGCTTCTGAACATCTTTTACTTTTCTTTTTCTCCCTATTTTTCAGAGTCATTTCTGTCATATCTGTGAAAACCCCCTAACCCCTCCTTTGATGTTGCTATTTCGGCATCGGATGTCCACTGGAGGACCCCATTCTCTGGCACAAAGGTTATAGAGGCTTAGGCCCACGCTAATGACGTTTCACACACAATGCTATTGTCATATAAATGGTACAAATCTCGTCACCTCCTCATACACTGTTCACTAAAATATCCTCTTCTCTGACAATGAACCCACTTTATCTTCTTTCTATTAATTGTTCACTCTACTGCGTCCTTAAGATGATTTTAACTCTAAAAGTGCTTCTTGTGGTCTTTATTGAGTTATTTCTCTATTTCTCAGCCAGCCGCTGGTTTGCCCAAAATTTTCTGGGGTGGTTTATGCCTCTCTGTTCTGCATTTGTTTATTTGAAAAATAAATTTATGCCAGGCGACTGGCTTTAATTGTGGATATCATCGAATATCCTTTTGAAAAGGGAAAAGCAACTTCTTCATTTTCAAGACATTACCTTCTGCCATTGAGGGATGGGGGAAGTTAGCTCTGGATGTCGAAAAAGTGAAAACCATCTCATTCTGTGGGAGACAGTGATGGACACCCATTGAAGACACGGTCCCTTGAGGTTTGGACTTCCAAGAGAAAACAAGATGGGAATTCTCTGGACTCCCATTTGAAAAGGATTAAGGGAAAGCTAGACCATGTTCAAAGAAAGAGAAAATTTTAGTATTTTAAAAACTAATGAGACGCATCCTCCACGAACTTAATGACATCTGTTACCATTAGGTTTCAAATCATCATTGAAAGTGACAAAAGTGAAAAAAAATGCTGTCTATTGTATACAGATGAAGTTTACAAATTACAGATCCATGATAATTGAAAAATGTAAAAAGAGAAGACCAGGAACAAGCCTTATTCTGCTGTATTTCTTCTGTTTTTAATGACCAAAAAAAAGAGAGAGAGAGAGAGAGAGAGAGAAGCTTAAATCAATCACAAATGTTATACTGTAACAGAATGCTCAGATGTTTTTGTATCAGACACATTTACATGAACAAAAGAAATTTCTGTAGCGCACACCTGTGGTCAGAACTCACGAGAATTTTTCGGTCTCAGTTCATAACTGGCAATGTTGGTGTCTCATTCTTTGGTTCGAATTTAAAGTTTGCACATGTTAAATACAAACTAGAGGGTTTGTCCAAAAGCCACTGAGAATCTTTGCAGATCCTTGGTGTAGATATCTGAAGCTTGAAAAACGGACGGATGCTGGGTGTGGTGCCAACTGGTACCTGATTCATCTGTTATGAAGCCTGTCTGTGGTTTAACCTCACTGTAAATAGATTGACAGTTTTGATTCTGTGCTGTGTTCCCCAGAAAAAATGGGGTGTTCAGATACTCAGACCATTTAATGTCTTCTTGTTCTGCATGTAGGGGTACTTGAGCATCTTTATTAGCCTTCACAGAGTCTGCCAATGCCCATGCTAAACTGTTGTTCTCAAGGAAGTTGCTGCTGCTTTGCAATTGGATACTCCCACTGCTCCCATTGCAGTTGGTGCCGTTGTTAGCGAGGATACTGGCTTCCCAGTTCTGAACTCCATCAATATCGCCAGAGGATATGGATGGATTATCAGATTGGAGACTAACAGTGGTACTTACATGTGTTGTTGGGAAAATCGAGCTTGGCAGAGAGTTAAGCATACTAGAATTGAGCTCTGACATCACCTGAGAGGAACTGGAACCTGACATGAAGCAGAGAGAACCGTTGGGATTTGCGGAGAGGCCAACATGTGGTGGATAGTTCAACTGCTGGAATGAGAAGTAACCCGTCATATCAGAAGGACCACAACTGGTGATGGAGCTATCGAGGAACAAATCCTGGGTGGTTCCGCTGCTGGTCAAATTGCTGCTAATAGTGCGGCTATTGCTGATCTTGTTGGAGCCGGAAGAAACTTCAACTGGGTATCGCTCCGAAGGCATTATTGTGCTTGGCTTTGGCTTTGAAGGCTCTGTTACACTCAGTTCTTGGTGATGGGCTTTGTCGGCTGAGGGGGGCTTGTCCTTGTCGTTCTCTACCTCAGAGAGTGGCTTGTGGGTGTTGGGGTCAATGCCTCTTTGCCTGAGCTTCTTCTTGAGGCAGGAGTTCCATAGATTCTTAATCTCATTGTCAGTTCTTCCTGGTAGCTGAGCTGCAATCTGTGACCACCTGATGAAGACACACATATATACATGTAAGTATGAAATATTTATGGAACAAGAGCAATAATCCGAACGGCAAAAGAATAGAGAAGGATAACAACCTGTTGCCCAGGACTGCATGGAGTTCAATTATCAAGTCCTCTTCCTGCTGCGAGAATGCTCCTCTTTTCAAATCAGGCCTTAGGTAATTTATCCACCTCAACCTGCAGCTTTTGCCACACCTCTGCAAGCCTGCGTCACGGAGAAAGGAGAAAAAGTTGAATGATTCTTGGCTTTCAATATATATACATATAGTCACAGCAGAAAACAATGAAAGAAGTACTCGTACCGGCGAGTTTGGGGACGGAGCTCCAACAGCCATGGCCGTGCTTGGTGATGTAATTGAGAAGCTTCTCGTCTTCGTCGGGAGACCAGAGGCCTTTCCTAAGTTTCTGCTTGTAACAGCAAGAGTGTCTTCCCATGTGCACTTGAAGACTTTTACACTCCTCCACCTTGGATGATGTAACTCTGTATATAAAAAGTAGCAAACACTGCTGCGTGGATAATCTTAATATGGTCGGGAAGAAAGCAGAGGAGGAGGGAAGATGGTTAATTGAGGAGCTAGTTGAAGGAAACAAAATGGAGGGTTTATAGGGAATCAAATAAATAGAATACAAAGGAGGCTTTTAAGCTGTACTCGAGGGGAAGTGGTGGTTAGGCTCTGAGGTTTTTGAATTTCTGAACGACTTTTCCTCAACTGGGCTCCTCTCCCTTCACGGGACCATCCCGTCGTAAGCTCGTGAATCGTGACCCTTGAGCCAGGTTTTCTAATACATTCATCCTGAATATAATTCATCCTAGATATAACAGATAGTTAAATGATTTTTCTTCTTCTTAAGTATCAATTCATTTTATTTTTAATATTTGTTATATCTCTTCAAAACTAATTTACCTAAATTATAAACTGATATATAATTTAGTATTATACATGTATTTTAGAGAAATCATGTTATCAGTTTGATCCTATTTATAAGTTTGTTTTGACAAAAAATTTTAGTCTTTATTATAAATCCAGTTTCAGAGTAATAAATATATTTTTTACAATTTCCCTCATTAATTACAATAAACAAAAAATATAGATTTATGTTGACTTTTGGAACAAATCATAAATAAGAGTAAAATATGAAATTTAGCCTATAATTGATATGTGAGGATTTGTTAATTTAGACTTATAAATAAGAGTATGGTGATATATTTGTTATAATTAAGTAATTAACCCCGCATCCTTAGTCTACCCAAATTATTAGGTAATTTTTATATTAAGGTTAAAGGGAGTATATTAACTTCATTTAATTTAAAGAAAATGGTATTTCAAGGTGATTAAATATTTTTTCGGTATAAAAAAAGGTAATTAAATATTTTATCCTGGTTGGATTCAATAAATGCTTGTATTTTGATCAAATATTTGTATAACGTAAACAATGTCTTGTGGCTCTAACAGATTTAACCGTTCGCAGGGGAGTGGGCATGTGAAAAAATTGAAACAAGTGTGACAGAATGCTTACTATTGTTGGACACTTTTGCTGAAAGAGGAGGATTTTAATTTTTAACCAACCAAGGCACCTGTTTCAATATGGTGTCCAAGTGCAAATTTGTTGCTCACAGGAAATGCCCCATATTGGTAATCTTCACAAATTAAGTATTTAGCATTAAATTCACGATAACGGAAATCCCTTTCTTTCTTCTTTGCCCATCATTTATTCACGATCACTTCTCTTGTTTTGCTTTTCCGGAGATTTCATAAAAAAATCATGATTTGGCTGCAAAATCCAATTAAGCTTTTGACATCTCGCAAGTTGAGTTCATTTTTCTTCTCTTAGTAAATGCCGGAAACTCCACCAACCCCGCCAAGTATTCGTGTTTTTCGCAATTTGAAAGCCACTCGACTTTTTAATTAAATGTTGGTTTCTTTAAGTTTAGTTGTCTGAACTCATGCAAGTTCTGCCATTGTGTGGAGAGATAATTACGACTCTAGTTAATTATTCCCCGGTTATATTTATAAACAATTTCTCTCTTAATTATGCAAAATAAACCGGTAGTTAAATATGATAAGTGTGTCAAAAATGTCATGTTTTTTCTATATATATCTAAAAAGAGCATAGAAGAAAAAATAGATAAAAAGTATGAGATATAATAATTATAAGATATGAGAGAGAATTGACATTTAATAAGAATAAAATAAGAGAAAAAAACTTACATTTTTAAATAAAAAGTGAAAGTTATTTATAAAAAGGATAAGTTCTATGAAAAAAAAAATTGCTTATAAATAAGATTGGGGAAGTATAATATTAATCCCCTCTACTTCTCTCCATATAATTAAGGATTCCTCAGTCCCAATAATGCAATTGGCCTTTTAGTTTGTTTATTGGATTTGGAGGCTGCAATTCTTGAAACGCGAAAGCAGACAAGCGTCGATGATCAATTATTACAAATTGCTGGCATACTTAATTTGACAAAACTTTAAATGCAGTATTATTCTATTCGTTCATCAATGCTAGCTTGGGCTCAATTTTTTTGTACCCGGTTTTAGACTTGCAGCGCACAAATGTTAGTACGAGTTAAGGCTATTATTGGCGCGAGTAAATGTTGCCGTAACTTAAAAAAAATAGGTATTTCTGACTTTTGTATTAGTAAGTAATATAAAAATGTTATTAGTATTAGTAAGTAATATATAAATATTTTTATAAGCATTTTTTTAAAATTGGAGGTATGCTTTGACTTTGATAAATTTTCTAAATTCAACTGATCTAAATTTTTATTTTGTAAAAAAAAAAAAAGATAATAGTACTCACGTAACTTGTACTAGGTTTAGTACATTTCTTCATTATTAAAAATCTTTTGGAAAAATAATTGCCCCACTGTCCAATTAAACTGTCAACCTTGATTTTATCTCTTTTTTTTTTTTTTTTTTATAATTAAAGAGATAAACATTAACGATTTGAAATTACAAGTTACATCGAACATGTCACCTCTAATTCATAGAAAAGTTTACATGTCATTAGGTTATGAGTTGATTGAAAAAATTGTGAAAATTTTTTCAATCCACTCATAACTGCCAAGTCATAACATATAAAGCCTATAATGTAAACTTAAACCAATATTATAATAACGTTAACGTCTGGAAGAGGGTGCTCATCAAGTTGACCTTCGTTGTTTAGTTGAAGTCCCTTTTAAATGGCCGTTCACTTTAAAATCAAAGAGATTGATCATGTCATCCATCCTCATCGTGAAATGATGGTGGTTGAATTCTTTATTTCTAGGACCATTATTTGAAAGTAAATTCATTTAGTTTCAATTTTTCCGACAAGAGAATGAATTATACGCTTCTATGCTTTCTTATTAAAATTATACGTTCATTTTCTTTTTTTCTTTTTGAACTCATAAGCCTCTTTCAAAGTAAAATTTATATCTTAGTTTTTTTTTTTTTTTTTGCGAAAATACCTCCTATTAATTAGTCCAAATATATAATACTGACTGAAACATTTCTCACCATTTATATATGAAGGATATTTAAGTTAAAATTTTCAAAATTGAATTGAAGAGGGTATATATATAATAGTCAAAATTAAGTAATTTATTTTGAATGAAATTAAAAATAACGTGTGCAAAAATTATATTAAAAAGTTAATTTCATGACATTAAATTGTAAAAATTATATGATTATTCTCAAAAGTCATGCCATTGTTATGTTTTACAGTAATAGAAATTTTAATGAATTTTGTGTAAACTGTAGTGCTCAATTCTTATAATTTTATCATGATTTGATTGAACATTCAATTAGGCTGAAATCCATAAATTCAAAAAGTCATACTCTAGCAAATTAAAAAGGTTCTCCAGGGTTTATCAAGAACTGGTCATACCACCTTGCATGCTCACAGAAAGACAAGGTCGTCGAATAGTAAAATAATTAACTAACCAGCAAATCATTTGAAAGCACCAAAACTGAAGACAACAATAATGGCATCAACATGTACATAAAGTCATGTAAATTAAATTTATACTCTCCAAGGTTGATCTTTAAAATAAACGAAATGAATATACAATCACATTTCTTGGAACAAAAGTAATCAAAATGCTCTAAAATACTAACCATTTCATTTGTCCTTCTTAGATGGCACAATTGCAAAATATTCTCTCCAAGTGATTATTCGTTGATCGCACACAAAGGTCCAAGCCATTAATTTGTCTGTTTGCACATATTCTTCGACCATCATGTTTTGAACTTGAAATAAAGAAATATCTAGGCCCATTGTTCTGAATAAGAAAATACATAAATTAGTGACAATAATGTTGATTTTCTATGTGTGATAGCCTGTCTTTCTTTGTTCTGACATTGAGATGCTTCCATGCCCTTAGAGCAGTGTCCTAATTGAGACATCCAAATGGGTTATTTTAATTTCTTAAAATAATAAGAGAGAGGCAAGAGAAGATGCTCGTAATCTCCATGCCTCATCATGCATTTCTAGTCTTATCCTAATTAATTTTTTCCCATATATATATATATATATGAGCTGTTCATTAAAGTCAAACTACAAATCCTCGTGTAAAATGTTCATTTGTTGAATTCTTTTCTACGTCAATAATTTGTGTCGGCTTCGCTGTCTTGTGGATATATAAATTTTCACGTACTGAAAAATAATAATCAAACTTGGCCATTTAATTAGTGACCAATTTGAGGTCGGTCGGTCAGCTTGGTTATATTACTGCAGACACCTCCATTTTCTTTCCCTCTCCTCCTTCTTCTTAAAAATGTACGAGTTCATATGTCTGCGTTTCTGGGAATCAATAATCCCTAACTGCAAATGATTGGAAACAAATATAAAAAAGGCACGTTTCTTTAATTTATTAGGATCAACTTTAGCCTTTTAATTATGAGCAAATATTCGCTAGCTACCTGCTGCAAGGTGGCATTTTAATGTTTATTTGAGTGGCCTTGTTCATGAAGCACGCACGTTGATGGTGGTATAATAATAATAATAATAATAATAATAATAATAATAATAATAATAATTAATAATAATAATAATAATAATAATAATTATTATTATTATTATTATTTTGATAAAGTGAAGGGAGGTAATTGCAATTAGCTACATCAATAACATGTTAAAACCTGGGGATATATAATTAGAGGGAGACAAAGGATGGAGCAAATCTAATCCAAAATCAGTTGTACAATTTGATGTGTATATTTGTGTCACAAGTTGATGAGCTGGGGTTCCTTTTGGGGAGATTAATTGAATACACGTATGGAATTTTTAGCAGATATGGAGCCCCGGCCTGACCCCTCAGTTTTTAGTTTTTCTTTTTCTTTTTTATTCTGGCGGGCAAATAATAATAATAAAGCTGCATAATAGAAAGATTATGTAGAGCATTATTGTGAATGAGAATATTTGACGTTAATCTTGGTAGGTCCATCACTAAAACTAAGCTTATAATTTAGGTCCAATGCATACTCCCACAAATTCAGAATAAACAAGGACTAAAATCCCTCCATTTCTCAGCTTTCTTTTTTTTTGCTTCAATGTTGTCTATTAATTATTGAATAGCAAGCCTTGTCTTTGGTACGAGCAATCCTTAAATGAAAGACGGTGCTTAAACTGCAGTTTAAGGGCTGATTTTTTTTTTCCCCTTCAAATTTTTTGATTGACCAAATCAAGTTGGATTATAATCGAGTTTCATACAAATATTATATCCGTTGAAATCCTGAAACTTCTGGCAACTGGAGGCATATGTCCTTAATTAAAAGCCCAACTTATCATTTAGGAAAACATTGGTCATTATTCTAGTAACTATTTTGATCAATCTAAAGGGGGGGGGGGGTAGACTTTGAAAAGTCTAAAGGAGTTATATCCATAAAAGAAGGACTAATTTGGGAGACCATAATATAATATAGGAGCAACTACGCTATTTTCAAAACCAGAGAAACTTCAATCTAACTGTAAACACATAATGGAGCTGTACAACGCTACAACTAATTGCAAGTTTATAACCCCCGTCTGGTTGACATTAAAGTTACAAAATTTTGGCCCCTCTAATTCCAACGTCACACCCACATATATAGAGAGGAGTTTGTGTGACTGTGGATTAGATGAAGCGTGAAATATCTTAGGCTAGATGAAGAGGTGAGGTTGAGAAGACCCTTGAGTGGCCCATCAAGGCTGATTGAGAACATGAGCACATGCAATTTGCTTAAGTTTTTGCTAACGAACACTTTAATTATATGTCTTTTGTCTTGTCAAAGCAACGAGTGATGATGACACAACCACACACATGCCACGCTTTCTATATATCTAGAACATTAACACTCGCCTAATCACACCTTTAATTACCCAACCCAGTTCCTTAATCAAGTTTAAAGCATGTAAGTGTAATTAAGGAGAGATCCTGATGGCATATGAATTAATTAAAGCATCAATTATCAAAAGCGTGTAATTTGTCCGGTCGAAATATTCTCCAGGCACGAATAATTACATGTTTTGTAGTGGGAAAGTGGTGGTCAACTTTATGGACACACTAACATAATTACTTTCAAATTTTGGGAGGGAACTGTTTGAGATTCTAATTGGCCCCAAGATTTTTTTTTTTTGGGACCATTCTTAGCCCCCAGGAGTTGAGGCTTCTCAATCAATTTGGTTGCACCTTTTTGGCTGAATCATAACCGGAAAAAAAGCATTGGAACTTAATCTAATGATGGATTCATTTAATGGAAAGTAAATAGGAAGATAATTCAATAGAGACGTTCCTTTTCCAAACCTTAACCCTCTCCATGCTCTTCATTGTAACTACAGGGCCTTATCAAATGTAAAATTAAATATTTCTTAGTTCAATTATTATAAAATAAATTAAAAGAAGATTCATAAATAAGATATCGATATGTATGAACTCTCTATCTCTCTCTCTCTCTCTCCATATTTGCGCGTGTTTACTGTCATAGTCGAATTAATTTTGTTTGATTTATTGGGATGCATCTGTTCACACATTTGAAAGGCAAAACAATAAAAAAACAAAAAAGAAAAGCAAGAAAGAAAAAAAGGCAAAACAAAATTGTTGGGCCAAACATGGGACTCGAGTAAGAGGTATTTACTTGTCCCATTGGATTAGCCCATTTGTCTTTTAGGGCTCACTTATCTGTTTAAGTAAAGTTTAATCGGTGTACTATATGGGCCTGACATATCCAAATTCGATATTAGGGCCTGAGTCCACCTGAGCTCCAATAAAGGCATATTGAGCCCAAATTCTAAAGTCCATTATTTCCGTTTAGCCCAAATTCGATCTTTAGGCCTTACCGGTCTATCAAAATTCAATGATTCAGACCCGTAAAATCGACCCAATCAAGGGTAACTTAGCTTTTCTCACAATTATCTCACCAACCAATACTGTCGCCAAAAAGATAAAGTGCACCCACACACAGCTTTATTCTTTGATGGAGATTTGTCACCATTTTTTTTTTTTTTTTAAATTATCTTCGCTCCTGATTCATTCCTTTTTATCCTTTTTGCCAGCACTCCCCGTTCAATCTCAGTTGCAAACAACCTGCACAGCTAATCAATCCGAACAATCACTTTAACCTCAAAGCTGACGTGTCGCTCTTTGTTTTAAATTCAATTGATCAAGTGCAAAAAATACACCAGGTAATTACTTTTAGGCTGTAATTTTCTATCTTATATATACAACACCTGACGCCTAAATCATAAAAAAACGGAAGACTAACCGACGCTAATATAATACGAACAGTCTGGCACTGTTTAATATTTAATTATAGTAACATTGTCTTTTAAGAAAAAGGCATCAATGCCTTGAAATGACTTGACGCAATATCATTATCATTAGAGGCACACATTTGAATAGAAGTTTGAAGATCTGAGTAACTGGGAAGACGCAAACGTGGAACAAACATGACCAAATGGGGCAGGTTAAATGCATAATGGCCGTCATTTGGAGTAATTACGCTGTTCTTCTTTAACACTCTATGCTTGTTTGACTAGTTCGTCCACACACGTTGTCTCTTCGACCTTTCTGATAGGTTCTACTCGAATGATAATTACGTCACCAGTGAACTCCCCTGTAATTTAATAATGGTCATTTTTGGACTTGACGATGGCAACGGCTAACAATGATGCAAAGTAAGGAATGACATTTTCCCCCCTCAAAAATAGACAACAAGTAAAAACAAGATGAATAATTAAAAATCAGTATAATCTATTGCATGTACAGAACAATGATGCAATGGGATCCTATAAACTAGTGGGTAAGTTGGATATTAGGAATAATGAGGGGCCAAATATTAGGACCGTTTAATGGGGGGGAGTTTTATGGATGCTTATCTGGTCCCCAACTTCCCGAATAAAGCTTGCCACTTTGCCACAACCATAGGGTCCTCTTTTCAAATTTAATTTCAAATAATTAATTCATATTTAGGGGGAAAACCTTAGTTGGCAGATTGATCCTTCTAAATCATTGAGACCATAATAGGCTCATGTGGTACAGTCTGTCAGACAACCATGTTTCTACCTTTTCCTCTTAACATTGGTTGTTCTTCTTCCTAAAGTCGTGCTGCCTTTTCCTCCTCTTTTTTTCCTCGAGTTGTTGCCAACCTTGTTATTCCTTTCTTTCACTTCACTTTTTCTATCTCAATCCCAACTTCTCTGCGTCTCAGAGCCTCACTTTGTTCCTGGATTTCTTCACCATGGCTTCTCAGACTGTTGCTGCTGCTGATCATGCCTCTGCTACTGATCAGGTTTCATGTTTTTTCTTTTTCAACTTTTATAGCACATATCATATCATCCTCAACTTCTACCATATAACCCACTATGATCAGTAATTCATTTCATTTTATTTACCGTACTTAGTTGGGAAACTATAAATAAATTTTGCTAATAGCTCTCCCTTTTTAGGCTAAGGCTCCGATAGACTTACAGTTAGTGGTTTATCATTTTTGTTTTTTGAGAGGAAGGGTGAGGCTGCATGAGGTGAGTAGTTTTGGATGATCCTTTTTGGTAAGGAAAGAGCAGCAAAAATGATCCAATTCACTGTTGAAGCTGAGTCTGAAAGATTCAGGCAAGTATATGTTCTTTACTTGTGAGAGAGAATAATAAGCTTTGTTCTATAGATATGGATTAGGTGCAGAAAATAGAGTGTGGGGATAAGTTCGAATAAAGCAATAACTAAAGGAAAAGCCAGCAAAGAAAATTGTAGGAGGTTTTCACTGTTGTCCTTCTTCTCAACAGATTCTTCCAGCACAAAAGTATCAGACTAGCTAGCATATCAGTTAGTATGAAATATTTACGATCATTTTAATTTTTTGGACAGACAATATGTGTAAAAGATCATTGAATGATGTATATTATTAAAGAAAAACAATAGAACTCCAGTGATTTCATGTTCATAAACCTCTCAGAGAAGCAGTCCAATTATGGGGAGGGAGAAGACGACAAAATTCTGATTTCTGAGCTTTCCTGATTTGTCCACTAGCATCGTACATGTTACATATTCTACAAATTTCAACTCTACTGTTTAAGTGTGTGTATGTTCTGGTTTAATGACAATCAGTTTTCCATCCTTGTTACAGCAAGTTGAGAAGAAGGAGAATGAAGAGGGCATTGGAGAGAAGACAGTTTCTTTGACAAATGAAAATGAAGTCAAGCTTGACGAGGCTAAAGAAGAAGAAGAAGCTAAGAGAGAGGAGAAGAAGGCAGATGGTGAAGGATTATTACAGGAATCTGTTGCAGACAATCTGAAGGAGACAATAGAGGAACTTCCTCCTCAATCACAGCCTACAACAATAATCGAACCTGCCAAAGATTCTGCAACAGAGCCTATTTGGGATAAAGAAACAGAGAAAGAGAAGCAAGTTAAGGAAGAAGACATTCCTGCGGTGTCAGATAACGTGAAGCAAGACGAACAGCAGGTCGTTCCTGAGTCAGAGCTGATCATTGTCAAGGAATTAGAAGCAGATCCTGCAGCTTGCAACCCTGAAGTGTCTAATCCCCCAGAAGAGGCCACTGAGAAGGAAACGCCACAGAAGCCAGAAACAGAGCAAGAAGAGCAAATAAACGAAGTGGCAGCTGAAACCATAGAGAAATCAAGTAACCACGACGAGGTTAGTCTTCCGAAAGGATCGCAATCAGAGGAAGTGAAAGAGAAACATAATTTAGAAACAAATTCTGTCACACCAGCGGTGGAAAAATCAGAAGAAACAGAGAAAGAAGAGGAGAAAAATAAGGTAGAGCAGCAAATTATAGTTTCAATTCCTGAACCTCCAGTTGAAACCATTGAAAAACCCAGTGATGCAGCTGAGGACAAAACAAGAGAAGTGGGAAATTCTGATGGAAAAGCAGTGAAAGAGGATGGCAACCACGAAGCAGGGCCTGCAGAGCCAGAGAAGCCAGAATCTGTGGTTACTGAAGTTGAGGATCACCCCAGTGAACCGGAAAAGCAGTCCTTGGAGAAAGAACAAGAGGAGCAATCCCAGACAGTTATCCATGAAATCATAGAGAAAGAAGATACGATTGAGGTGGAACAACCTCCTAAAGAATCAGATCCTGGAGTATTGAAAGAGACTGTGGAAACAGAGAAACCAGAACTTGGGTCTCTCCAAGTGGAGGCAAAGCCAAAAGAACTGTCAGAAGTTGAGAAAAAAGACAAGGACGTGGAGACTGAGCAAGGGGTTGTATCTGATGCAGTGGGCGGAAAGCCAAGAGAAGAGGATTCAAAGGTAGAGGAGAAGAGTAAGGACGCGGTGACTGAGAAAGAACTTTCAGAAGTTGAGAAAAAAGACAAGGACGTGGAGACTGAACAACAGCTTGTGTCTGATGCAGTAGAGGAAAAGCCAAGAGGAGCGGAGAAGAGTAAGGATGAGGTGACTGAGAAAGAACTTGTTGCAACTGAAGAAACATCAGATGATATAGTGAAGGAACAGAAAATTGAAAAAGAGGAGGGGACGGGTGTTACCAGCAACACGGCACAAGTTACACCAAAGGAAGAAACAGACGTGGCATCTGCAAATGTGGTGGAACCTTCTCCTGCGACAGCAGAGAAAGTTGCTGAAGAAGAGAAATGTGTCAAAGAGGAGGAAATTAGTGCCACCACTAACATTACACCAGTTGTGTCCAAGGAGGAAGAGGAAGTAGCATCGGGAAATGCAGTGGAATCTTCTTCGGCAACTGCAGAGAGAGTTGTTGAAGAAGAGAAAACTGGAAAGGAGGAGGGAATTAGTGTCACCGAAAACACAGCACAAGATGCATCGAAGAAGGAAGGTGAAGCAGCTTCTGCAAATGTGGTGGAATCTTTTCCTGTGACCGCAGAGAAAATTGATGTAAAAGAAGTCAAAGCACCAGTTACGTCTAAGGCGGAAGCTGAAGCTAATGAGGAGGAATCTTCTCCTGTAAATGTAGAGAAAGTTGTTGAAGAAGAGGGCAAGAAGGATGAGGTTGAAGGGGTTTCAAAAGAAGTGGTCGGGGTTTCAGAAAATCCCCAACACATTTCTGTTAATCAGGAAACTAAAACCGACCAGACAGAAGAAAAACAGAATTCTGCTGCCCCCGGTGTGGAAGAAAAGAAAGAATTAAACGCATCTGATGCAGTTGAAAAATTGTCAAGAGAGGCAGAAGTGGAAATAAACAAGGTTGTGGTACAAAAGAATGAAGCACAGGAAACAACAACTGAAGTAGAAGAAGAGGGAGTGAAAATGGTGGATGCCGTAAAAGAGGATCAACCTGAAGCCGATAAGGTGGATGATGGACCTACAGTTGTAAGTGATCCCATCAGAGAAACTCTGGCATCTAAATTTGAAGAAGAAGAGGAATCCGGTGAAAAGAAAGAAAAAGTTGACGAGCCTGTGAAAACCGAGGCTCCAATTACAGAGACTGCCACAAAAGAAAGCGAAGCCACAAAAACAGCCAAGGACCTTCCGAAAGAGACTATAACAAAATCTCAAAAGCAATCCAATAACATAATATCAAAGGTCAAGCAGTCACTAGTGAAAGCAAAGAAGGCTCTCACCGGAAAATCTCCAAGCTCCAAGAATCTCACTGCAGACACCAAAGGCGATATTAAAGTCAAATAATGGAATATATGGAATGGATTAAGCAAAGCTTGCAGAATTTACGGAGGTGTTGTATTTTTCTCCGGGTTGTGGTGAATAGCATAGTTGTTGTTTTGTCTTGGTTTTGTTTGTAATTGAATTGAATGCAAATGAGTGTGCTGAGTGTAGTGTACATAGAAGATTTATAGGCAGTGCTGAAAACTTCTGATTGTTTGTTTATGCGTTATTCATTTTGGGAATATGTATTGTATGTGTTCTTGATTGTTCTTAATAAGTTATTGGATTAATTTAAATTTGGTTATGTAAGGCTGGGAGCATATATATGCGAGAGATTATTAGAAACTCTATATTATCATTATTATGGCAAACTTGGAACTTGGTTGTGTCAGAGCGGAGTTCGGGATCAAACTGACCTTATAATCTTGTTGGAAACTCCTATAGAGTGTTTATAATTTAAGCAAACAAATGAGATATATTCAGGACAAAAGTGTATCCGATGTGCGCAGACTTGAAAACCCCTAAAAAATGTATCCGAGTTAAATTTTGACACTTGTTTCGGTCATTTGGAAACTTCGTTTTCCTTGTGAACGATGACCGCATCTGTATGTGCATACAAGAATTGCTCCCAAGAAAGAGATTATCAAACCCAACGTGGCATCAGTATGTCGCAATAAACGCATGAGAAAGCAAGTCTTCAGTAAGCATTTGCCATCCACACTTGAATCGCCTTTGTTTTTTCCTTCTGTTTCTGGAGGTAGGAAAGGGGAAACAGAGATCTCCGTGGTCGAGGATAACATTATTATTTCATTGATACAAAGAATCACAAGGAAAGATATGATTAGGACATTTTTTGTGCATATTTCTATGCGGAATTTGAAATTTTGACACTGATTAATTGGAAGGTCACCAAATGAATGTACAAATGAGCGTCCTCAACCAGGATGCCAAAATTTGCATTTTTGTTATCCTAAAGTCCAGTAATTAGGATTATGAAAAAAAAAATACCGTTGCTGAATCTAACATATCCTATGTGGTTGAACTTACAATAGTGAGAATTATGCAAAAAGGAGTCCAACAGCCCACGATCTTAACGTCAGTCATCTACCTGTAAGAAAAGCAAAAACTATGGGTTATATAATGCAAAAAACTACTTTTCCTCTCAAGGCTGTATACATTTAGATGTTTACAACTCTTATTTTAATTTTCATTTTAGCGACATGGTTTGCAAGAAGACCCTCACTATCTAGATGCATGTGTGTGTGTGTGAGGAGCTAGCATGATAAAGACAAGAACATGATTCCTATTGGCATAACCAATGCAACTTAAATATTAAATTTGATATGCTTTTATTTTTTTTGACCCTCTTTAAACTTCAATGAAAAGAACACGATTCCCAAATTATTGGTACAAGATTCCACCTAAGTAAATAAAATTAAGAGGGAGCTCATAAGTTTACAAGTCACGAGGTTGAAAACTTGAAAGGACTTAGACCTAGATGTGGATTTGTGTTTGCGCTTAATGATACTTGCAAGATTTACCAATAGCAGCGTTATCTTCTTTGGCACTATTTGTTGTTCCACTGCCATGAATATTGGAGGTATGCCCGCTAGTGTGAACTGGTGCTGTCTGATCAATTCCAACATTCGTTGCTTCACACTAGCATTACAGTTGAGAGAAGAATATAAAAATCCGCAAGAGTATATAAACTTGCAAAAAAGCATGATACAAAGTAGTAACAACACGATAAGAGCAGATGTCAAACAAGAAGGGTCAGAATCTGCAAATTCATCAACTATTATGAGATTATGAGACAGCTATTGTCTTTGAATTTAACAATTTTTTGTGAGAAAAAATACTTGATAGCAGGTAATAATCCAACGTCAAGCATAGAATAATCTGCTCCCATGTTCCTAATGTTCCTTTCAGTTCTATCTTTCCTATCAGCCTCTAAAATCATAAGTGCCCTTTAGAAGTGTGAAATTTAAAACTTTTCCCATAAGTTAATTCTGTGGGATTCATCCCGAACATTTAAAACTTGTGTCACCACTCAAGAATCTCCTTCAAAAGTAAAAGGTAATTACGGTCATACAAATGCAATATTGTTGAGGAAGTTGAAGCATGAAAAAGAACATTAGCATCATGATTTGAGCCTGTTATGTAGGTAGTATATAACTGGATAGCATGTTTAGTGCATGTTGAACCCATAGCATCTCCAGAAATTAATCAGTACCTGAGCAGACATCTGCACTGCAGAGTTACTGCTACCTGTGCTTGGCATAATCTGTGAATTCACATTTGGCAGTGGATCCTTTAAACTAGAGGCTGAAGCCGAATCAACAGTTTCCCTAAGTCCTGCAGCTCCAAAGGTGTTTTGTCCTGAAGTCGAAGAGTTCATAAG
This sequence comes from Inga laurina, assembly GCA_963855925.1. Taxonomy (NCBI): domain Eukaryota; kingdom Viridiplantae; phylum Streptophyta; class Magnoliopsida; order Fabales; family Fabaceae; genus Inga; species Inga laurina. The sequence goes on along the minus strand of OY979703.1, from coordinate 2,318,910 downwards.
TGGCCCTCCTGGCACAGAAACTCCTGGAGCATTTGGCATTGGCAAGTAAAGTCCCTGACCAGGAAACCCGAATACCTGAGGACTTGATCTTGGCAACCCATGTAAAGCAGCAGTGGGTCCAGGCATAGGAAAAACAGGGAAATGAGTTCCTTGCATTTGGGGCACCTGAACCATTGGGAATCTAGGGGATCCACTATTCATGTCAGACATGCTCATCCCATAACCCATTCCAAACCCCATTGGCATGCCAATTCCTATGGGTGAGAATGAAGCCATATGTGGGGTATGCATGTGCTGCATTCCTGGGTGTAACATCATTGGATTAGGGGGCGCATATAAACCAGCTCCCATTGACATAATCTGCATATAAAGATAGGAAACGACCCCATGCTATTATTTGATTATTCAAAATCTCGGGAAAATTAAATTAAAAGGCAAGGGTAAAAGAGAGGTATAGAGAGAAAGATCACTTGAACTTGAAGTTGAAGTGTTTTAAGATACTCAATTGCCTCATCCAGCATTGATGCTTTATCCACCTAACAGGAAACAAAGTCAGCAAAAAAGAATCAAATAAACAATATGATCCAAAGATTTTGTTTCATGTTTTTTTTTCCTTCTTGTGGCCAACATGCATAATGTTCAAAGTATGAAGCTTCTGCCTCTCCATTAGAATTAACTCTGTCAAAGCCAATATTTTCAAAAGCAATTCAAAGGTTGCAGCATTGCCAACAATTATGGGCTTCAAAAGTTGACATCTATTGCTTTCACTTATAACAAGTTCATAATACTTCCACAGGAACAGATTTAGTAATCCTCTGATTTAAATTTAAATCCTGAGAGAAATCACCTTATTGCAATTCGGGATGAGTTCTTGCAATGCACGCATCTTCTCATTGATCCTGTCTCTCCGCCTCTGGATATAAAAGTTGACCAGAATACCATGAATAGTCATGTATGACATAAACAAAAGAACACAAACTCTTGAACTAAAAATGTGTGCTAGTGCTCTTTCTTTTTTACTTTAAACATGTTGAACACAACACAACCAGTGGCTGGCCCTGCTCACCCTTTCAGATAGATTATGCACTTCAGCGGCACGACTTCTCTTAGAACTTGTACCTCGAGCAGGAGCTGCCTTTTTAATGCCCACTGATTCTTCCTCAACTTCCTGCAAGTAAAAATGTTTTCTTGCTTCATGAAGGGAAAAAAATATAAATGAAAGAGGAAGAAATTAACACACAGAATAGGGTTAAGAAAACATTGCTATTAACTTACTTCACTTTGACACTCAGAGTCTTCAGTATCTTGACTTTTTCGCTTCAAATTCTTATTTGCATTATCTGAACCTCTCTTCATACCGTTTCCTGAGCAAACGGAGGAAGAGGCTACTTCAGGGTTAATGCTTTTTTCAACAGCTGGTTGTCCTTTATTGCCACTTTCCGTGGGAACTTGATCAGAAATTTGATTATTCTTACATGCACCGTCCTCTTTGCAAGCAGGGTCAAACTGCTTTGCAAAATCAGCCTTCTGTTCGAGAGATTTTGAATTGGCTTGTTTCAACTCAAACTTCGATGGGTCTATGACCAGCTTTTGGCAGTTCTTTTGATTATTTAAATCAACGAGTGTTGATTCAGGAGGGTTGTTGCTACTTGCATCAACATCTTTTTTCCTAGTTCCCAAGCTTTCTGATCTTGCTGAAGATAAACCAGACATCATACTGATGCTCTGAAGATTAGCTCTCACAATGGCGGCAGGTCTTGCAAAATGGGAGAAATTCATCGTGTTAGAACTATTCCTAGGACATAAAGGATCTTGTTTCTGCATATTTAGGCTACAAAAACCACTAGAGGAAGATGGAGTCTGAGTGATTTCCCCGCAAGGTGCTTGCAGTATTGCATTACTTGTATTATTTTCAGTGCTATCTGATATTTTGGGTCTAATGGATGCAAATGATGTTTGACATTGCTGCAATGGTGGTGGGCATAACTGGCTGTTGTTTCCCTTCGGCCCACTAGGCTCAACTTCTCCAGGTGAAGATCCCTTGGTAATATTTGCTTGTTCTGAACTTGAAACACCAGGCACAGGACTTCTGTGAGAGTCCTTACATACCTGATTGCCGCTACTTCTTTTATCCATCAGAGCAAAATTATTTGAGGTTGCCGGGAACTCATTTACGATGACCCCAGAGACATCACGCGTGAAATCAAAACTATATTCATGTTGTAAAGAGTCATCCATTGGATAATTTAACCAAGGCATCATGTCTTCATCCTGACTCAAATTCATTTCATCCGAAGGAACAGATATCGGAATTTCATTTAATCCAGAGTCTAAATGCCCTAACTTTCCCATCCTTGTATCGATACTAAATCCTACATCTTTATCTCGAGTCCTTGGACTGTGAGATGGTAAGCTGTGAGATGGAAGACTCTTATGTACTGGGCTCTTTCTTGCTCTGCTTGACTTACCCTGCATCGAAATCTGACCATTTTCCCAAACCAGCTCAAAAAAGTCATTCTCCGGTCTGCATTTCAACACACGAAACGAGGACTTGGAATGAACATGAATCAACAATGCTAAAATGAAATGAAAGATTGCTCGCCAAAGGTGGAAAAAATGAGATGACAGTTTGAAATTCAAACACATGAAATGAACTAACTGAAAAGCTTACTACAGTGGACGCTACAAAACTTACGCGGAAGATTGATCGGTTGCACATGTGCTGTCTTTCTCTTTAGAATCAAGCTTCGCTTTAGTCATTCTGTATAACTCGTAAAGAGGCATGATGACCGATGGAAGCACAAAGTAATACTCAGAAATGGCTCCCCACTTTCAGGCACTTGGGACTCGTTGCTTTCGACATCCAATGTTAGCTCAGTAACTTTTGGGAGCTGAATAACGATGAAATAAATGAACGCTCGACTTTAGCCTGCTATAGTATGCAAAATAAAAATATTTGAGTGCTGAAGTCCTTATCACGGCTCAAACTATAATACAAAATTGATTTAATTATAGAACATGAGTCAAACAAATTATTTAGTGGCTATACCATACCTAAAGCGACCCAAGTAAGTCAGGAAACTTACAAAAGATTCGATGTGGTTTGTTTATAATCGGCCAAAAAAAAAAACCACCAGATTGCAGGTCCCAGTAAAAATTACAGTAGTAATCCTCGGTAACGAGTATGGTAGAGTCATGTACTCCAATCACATCTAAGAATTCTGAATGGCACGTAAAACCCTCAACAGGGCATAAAACACAAATTCGGAAAACCAGAGTTCCTCGAGTTTAAAGAAGTTTGCTAATCCAAATGCATCACGGTTGAGAGATCGTTTGTTATTTATACGCTAGAAGTTATCCACAGCCATCTTCAAAGACTTTATTTTGGTTCGAAGAAAGAAAACCCAAAGTTTCAGAAAAGGAAACGAGTCAAGTGCATGCAGATCACAGCAAAAGGATTGCAGTCTTGCAGAAGACCAATGCGGCCAATCAGTAAAATGGCCGCACAGAGGTGCAGTGTTCGTAAAAGACATAGGGACAATTTTTTTTTTTTTTAAAAAAAAGTTGTTGGGGATTTTAACCATAGTTAATCAAGCAATCACGGTTAGGTTTCCTTCTTTTTAATCTGGGACCCATCCATCAACCCAGCAAATCTCTTGCAAATCCAACGGTCACTTAGCAATGCTTCTCGACAGAGGCCCACTCTCGTCCTGAGCGATTGGACCCCGAGCATCTGTCACTGGGCCGGATGGGAGGGTAGGTTGGCCTTCATACTATGAATATGGGATAAGTGTCCCCGTTCTATGAAGTTCGAACTTTGAACCCACCAACTCCAACATTATTCTTCACTCCCAGTTTTTCTTTGCAGAGCCCTAAACGAGTTCTAAGAATTGAAGGACAAAAACAGTAAAAAGAAAATGGCGCTAGCAAGATATACTGGTCGTCATAAATCACACTCTCTCTATGCCTATTTACAAGGTCTCATTAAACAAAGAGCTAAAATTAGTTAAAAGCAATGAAGATATAGGAAACATTACTCTATTCTTTTAAAAAAAGTGAAGAGTAAACCCGATACATCTATTATTATTCAGGCAAAACTAAAGAAGATTTTATAAAATAGAACATAACATTTCAAAAAAGATGACCTTATTGTCAAGTAAACGAATGACCGTTTTCTGTCTTGCATACTGATTTTCCCCTCCTTCCCATTTGTTCCGATAGTTCTGAAGGAACCGTACCACAATCTTGTCCGGGTTAGGCGGGATATGGAAGTTTGCATCATGCGCTTGTTTGTTTCGCCATTGCCAATTATACCGGCACCCAACAGCAAACTTCTCAGGCCATACCAGATCTCAATCACGTGTAGTGCATGCATCTGATCTTCATTGTCAGCTCCACACCTTCCACATCTTGGCTCCTCCAACCTCCATTTTGCTGTAATAGATTTAGTGGGTAGGCGCACGTGGTTCGCTTGCCAAACAATTACTCTAACCCGTTCTGGTACCTTTAATCCTCAAATGTGTTTCCATATTCGACTCCCAGTTACTTCTCCGTCTCCCTTTAGCATGACCATTTAAATTTTCAGCACTAGGATCCTTGTCCAAAAGAGACTGCCACCAAGTGACGTGTACGGTAAGCTAGTTTCACTTGGCGATAATGCTTTAGGAATTTTCCTTTGCAGGGTCGGTCCTCTGCGAATCCCCTGCAAAGGAAAATTCCAACCATACCCGTCCTCCCTTCTTTCTTAAAATCTCTCTCACCGTCAAAAAAGAAAAGAAAAGAAAAATCCGTCCCTGTCACGAATTCTTTCTCTTTAATGACAGCACATATGAAAATCGACTTCTTCTTCCGCTCTTTCACGTTGATCTATGCCACAACTTTAGAAAGAAGAGGGGCTTCATTCGCATATCCTTCCATGCTGAACTTTTGCCTCGCTTCTGATTTTGCCCTGTTAAGTGGTTCTTGGTTTCTCAGCAATTCCATAATTGAATATTGTAAAAGAAAAACTAATGTATCAGTTCCAGCGGCGAATACGTCCTGTAGTGGGGAGAATATCACACAGCATCAGCAACTTGAACCATCAGCCACATAATTTTTTTTTACTGAGCTGGTGTGTCGACACGTTTTTAAAAATGAATGAAATTATAAAATCATGGTTTAAAATTTGAAAGTTGAAACCGAAATCAACTTCTCGATGCTTAAAGTGCTTAAGCTACCTACTCCTTTTTTCACATTTTCGTGCTCCAACGCGTTAATGAGTCCGCCCGAATTACCATGTCCCTATTCTCCGTCACTGGAGTCCGATCAATTCAAAGGTTCTCACCAGATAAAACGTGTGAGAGGGGCTGAGAGATCCAAGGCAGATTTAAAAAATTGAAAAGAAGCAGATGAGTAAGAGGAATGCAGGGAAGATCTGCATCATGCTGGCTTTGCAATTTCCTGAAGAAGATATATAGATGGCCAAGTGGCGAGAGCGATGATGATCAGGAACATATTTAGGGTCATAATTCGCCGGGGAGATAACTTTGCACTCTAGGAACATTAGCGATTAAAAACAGATGGGCAATTCCCGTGCGGAACACATTGGCACTTTTCTGATACAACTGAATTAATCCATGGCGTTCTTCTCTTTAGGGACTCGTAAGTGCCAGGTTTCAACCAAAATGATCGATAAAAAAACTGTTAAAAATAATGCCAGATCCATATATAGCGACCAAATTTTGGCTCAACAGCGCAGAAGAAGCAAAGAAATCGCTGTGAAAATTTCGAGTTGTCAGAAATCGTGGAGAAGACCATCCTGGGATTGGTTTTTCTGGGGAAGAAAAGAGGATCGATGAGCTTGAAAGAGGGGGAAGAAGAGAGGGAGTATACGGTGGAGTGGTGCAATGAAGTCGATTAGCCTCAGTGGAGGTGCAGAGCAGAATCATAGGGAAGCACCATGAGGATGATCGGCTTCCTTCTCCCAGAACAACAGATTGGTGATATGAGAGAAATACAGTAAACATAAGTAGATATTGAATTGGACATACCTTGGACTTGGGAGAGCCTGAGAACAGAGAGTGGAGAGAGCCTTTGTGCTGGTGCTGATTAGCAGTTCTATATTTGACTCTATAGGGGATAGCCGTCTTTAGCGGTACCACCACCTGTGACTGCGAGCTTTTATGTCTCCATCGCTGTAATCTGTTTGGACGGTGACACTTTTATGTATATTTCAATTCCACTCACTTATTAACAATCATAATCTGGGTTTAAACATTTTGGATATAATATCACGAGGCCTTTTGACTAATCCCCTCCCCTTATTAAATTAAATTCGTTAATGACCAAAAAGAAACTCCTTTTTTTTTTTTTAAAAGAAAGTAGCATTCTTCTTCTTAATCCCCTTCATTGTTGGAGACATATGCTTAAGAGTGGCGTCGTTTTCTTTTCTTTTCCTCTTTTGTCTTAGATTTGGTCATTGATAAAACTTTGTATAATGAGCATTTAAATAAGGGAGTGAAGGCAGAATCTAAGAGATTGCTTGGGGTCAGTGGTCCCCTTGATTTAAGGGAGGGCACTGAAATGTCACTGCCGCCCTTTCTTTGAAGTAAGTTACTGCAACCTTTCTGAAGAATTCCTTTAATTATTAATAATTAATACCACTTTAGATTGAGAATCTTGAAACCCAAATCATCAACTTTGAAAACAAATAGATAAGGGTGGGGGCCACTCCAGAACATTTTTATAATGGGGGCGTTTAGGAGCTAATGGATAAACAAAGTGGGGACTAACAGATTAATGTTGAATTAAGAAAGAGGTTCCTGTGTTGAACTGAAGGGGTCGGACACTCTCACTAAAGAGAGAGGGTCTGATCCTAGAGTTAGTTGAGGCACTGGGGGATATATCTTAATTTTTGGGTGTCTAGGTAAACGTCTGAGAGTAATTAATGGTTCGTCATGCCCAATATTGATATGACCTAAGAAAAAAAGAGATTTTACCCTACCTTTGAATGTCAAATCCCTTTCCTAAAATTTATATATCAATAAACAAAAAAGAAAGAGATTAGATTGGAGTCCAGGGATGTCTGCCTGTCCCATAAGAACACAGCAGCGTATAATACCCCATCTTGAACCTCCCTTGGGCCGCAGAACCAAATAAAGCCCATTCCGGACTTGGTTTGTTAGTTAATAAAATAATACTGTAATAATATGGAATTGAGTGGGGGGCCCAGGGGGAGGAGACATGGAGCATGGGCGATGAGCAGTTGGACCGTTCCTGACCCGGAAAGGGATTTGGCTCCATCTCGTGGGACCCGCACGGGGCATCCATCTGAATATATTTGATTCCCTCTACATTTTGCGTGGGGCTTGAGCCACACTATCTTGACGGGTGTAAAGCGTAACAGGAGAGAGAAGATTTTGGTTGGTTGCGTGATAAAATTTTCATGTGGTAGGGCGTGGCATGTCTTGAGAAATTGACCCAACAAAGTGAAGGGGGCGTGGAATTCACGTGACGATTTGTTTGTGCGTGTCGTGCATGAGCCCACGGTGCTCTGCTGCTCTTCCTGACCACGTGCCCTCCCGCTTTTTCCACCGAATCATCTCCTGCGGCCACCACATCCTCATAACCTGTGCTTCCACTTTCAAGTCCTCCTTTTTATTCTTCCAAGTTCCATCTTGTATATGCGTCGTTGCCTTGCTTTGCCAGCATTGCATTTGAATATTTGGTATAATCAAGTGCAACCACATATTCATAAATGTAGCTGTACAAATTACGTAACCAAAGACTCTACTGTGGCCCGAGATTCAGATCATCAGAAAATACAAGATAATGTTAATATATAAATGACGAAAGGGAGGTGGGGTTGATAATTTATATACAATTGTATTGGTCGTGGAGCCTAATGAAGTGGACCAAATATATATGAGTTATGTTTTCTCACCCGCTTACTCTGCACACGATCCCCACACCTATCTAACATCTGCTTCTAGTTTTTTATATAATTAAGCTCACATCAATGCATGCGCAAGAATAAACAAGCATTTGCTAGCTACCTGTTGCAGACAAAAACCACCACTTTTATTTCGTTCATCAGCCTCTCAACCAATATAATTAATGATTCATGCATCATGTTCCCTCTAAAATATATATCGGAAATGAATCTGCTATCCTGTATTATCAGACAGATCAATGTTCTAAATTGCGCTAAGACCATTATATATGTGTTGCTCGATCATCAAAATGGTCAAAACGTGTCAGGTTTTAAGGCGTGTGTGTATGTGTGTGTATATATATATATATATATATATATAGATGAAGCGCTTGATCGCCTATCACTATAATAATATAGAGCCCATGATGAGTGATGCTTTTGATGTCTGAGATGAAGAGCAAAAATTAAATGAACTCATACGACGCGAGTTTGGGAGAGAGTACAGCTGGAAAGCACCAAGATGGGAAGGAGCTGTGGTGTGTCTCTGTGTCAAGTGTTACAAAGTCCAAGACTGTGTCTCTGATTGGAACCATATAGCTTTAAAAAAATATCAAGAATAGAATGGGATCGCTACATATTGTTGAGGTGTCGTTCTCAATCATTCAGACTAGTGGCGCTTAATTCAAGTCGCGACACCTACCTCATACATAAAAGGCTTAAGGAACCGCACAATATTCATCCATCAACAACAATATATATAACAAAACCATATATATATATATATGGCTTCTGGACAGACTTGAGCATAAAATTGTTTGTCTTTCGGAACAAGAAATTCGTTCTTCTATACGATTAGGAGAAATGTTTCATATATATCACATACTTTTACGGACAAAATATTATATACCACTATGATCTTATTTATAAGTCTTTTTTAACTAATTCTTACGCGTATCTAGAAGAATTAGTTAACTCATTAACTATGAGATAAATTTTCAATTTTATCCTTATCTATGACTGGTTCCAAAAATTTACATGAATAAATTCTTTTTATCTATTGTAATTAATAGGGATAAAAAAGTACAAAACGTATTTACTACCCTAAAACAAAACTTATCAAATTTTTTTTATAAAAAATGACTTATAAATAGGATCAAAGTGATATGTGATTTTTTTGATTATATGAAAAGTTTTTCAAGATGCTGAAAATACTTGGAGCAAGATCGAAACCTACGTGCGCTGAGTGGCTCTGGTTTTGTGTGCCTAGAATAGCCTGAGATGCTTCCACAGAAATTGAAAGAAGCAACCTGAGTGCATGTGAGATATGATCATGGATTTGCTGCTCTCCTCCAGTGCAACTTGACCACACCGTCACGATACAACAGCTAGGATCATAATACACACCCACGCATCAAGCAATTAGTTCAAGATTTGCAGGTGCGGCTCCTCATATATTAATTACCAATTTTAGACCTATTTATTTAATTTGATTATATAAAAAAATTAGTTAAGTTAGTTAAATTAGAAAAATATTGATAAATATAAGAAATAAGTTTTATAGTAAGGAGTGGAGGGAGTATTTAGTAATTCGTTCATGAGCGGCAGTTAGTTAATTAAATAATTGTTGAAACTACGTATTTTGAAATACTAGAAATAAAGTGACGAGAAGTTTATAATATTGACACCGTGAGGCAGTTGTAGTGAGTAGTGAGTAGTGGCCTCTCATTTTGGATCTTGTTTCCTGGTGGCGCCAACTCCGTTGCATAGCTGGAATTGGCTTCAAAGGAAAGTCCAATGATTTGATTTTATGAAAAGAATGAACAAGTTTTTACCAACTACATGCCAATAATTTCCTTCAATTGGAGCTCCGAATCCGTTTTTTCAGGTGATGGGAGAGGAAAGATAAAGCAAGATAAGAAAAGTAAACTTTACCTTGGTTAACGAGTTCTTCAGTTTTTTTTTTTTGGACCTTGCCAGATTTGATAATAGCAATAATTGCTAACCAATCCCAGCTGCATGATTATACAAAAAGCATCAAAGAAAACAACAAGAAAAAAAGGTTCCTCTGTGAACAAGCGATTGCAAATAGCTGCAAAAGTATATAAAGACAGGCCTCAATCAAGGAAAAGAGTCGATGTTGATAAGCGATTATTTAACTAAACTACAAATGTAGGTTCTTGTGCGTTCTATGGAGTTTGAGCTCAGGCACACTATTCATGGATATAAGAAAGGTTTATATATACTATAGTAAACATATATATAGTAATAAATATGCAAAAACAAGAAGAAATCAAGCCGAGCATTACGAGAGGGGAAAGGTACGCAAACTTTGAGTATGCTGCTCACTGGACAATAATAAAAAGCAGTCTATACATGTATTGAGGAACTGCCTTTTATTATTTAGTTAGGCTTTCCGAATTCATAAAAAACGTTTGTGGGGATAAAAATAGAATCTGCAACTTTTGAAACTTGCACCTATGCATGTGCGTTGTGGGTGATGTGGAATGAAAATCATTTATGATGCTCAACGCATCTTTTCATGAAGAGGTTTCATTTCTAAGCGAGAAGGAGAAATCTTGAATTAGCCTAGCCCAACCTTGTTGAAACAAACGCCTCCTAGTGGGCTGTCCCTCTAGGCCTGCCCCAGATTAAAAGAATCACCATCAGAATATTTTCAGTGGGGTGGTGGTGTTTTTCCTTTTCTGCAACTGCACAGATCCTTCCATTCTGATTTTTTTGCCCCATAGTTGAATCAGACAGGACCTTTTGAGGATATACACTTAACATATTGCGATACCATGTCCACTAGACACTAGTGGTACTGGCACGCTACCATGTCTGAAATGGATTTTTTTTTTCTTTTCATTTTTTGGGGTGTTATTTAGCAATGTGTATGGTGTGTATTAGATTAAGCATTCGAGTTTGAGTCTCCAACAATCTCTACAAGAGCACAAACCGTTGGTCAATCAGTGGAATCTATTGATATCTCTCACAATGATCTCTGAAGCATACTTCACCACAATATGACAATCACCACAAGTTCTCAGATTTTTCTTTATCCTTATTGAAGACCCACTAGAGAGGACCATAAGTCCAAATGCTAGAACTAGTTTTTCACTCCGACACCACAAACTCAGTTCTTCACACCCCTCCGCACTATTAGTCGCAAACTGGATCTCAGCCACACTTCCTCTCTTGTTTACCGACTCTTTTAACTTTTTCAGCAGTTCATAAATCTCATCCGTCCTTGAATGTTACTTATCATTGACAGTAAATACAAAGGTTTGGTTCCTAAACTGGATGCAGCTACATCCAGTTTCCTGACTCACTCTCTATTATTGATCCCCATCAGTTGCCTAACTTCGTGAGCTTTCTCCACCACCCCATGTCGTGTATAGATATTAGACTTGGTGGTACAGATTGTGGAACAGGGGAATAGAAATAGAAATCAGACAGCGTGGTCTTGTACAGAATTTTCTAGTGAAGATAAATCTATCTTATTCTTTTATTCTTAAAAGTAGGGCTGAAAGTAGGCACCACAGCGTATCACGTCAGCTCTGAAATTCTACTAATACATTTACACAAATTTAAAAAATTCCTCTAGAAAATAACTACTATGATATCAATGCGCATATTCCAATATTGCCTGCTAAAAAACCTCTCACTTTTTTAATTGGTTAATCCCTAAAAGCTATTTTTGAATTTTAATTTAATTTTGAATATAAATTCAAACTAGCTAAGAGGTAATCGGGGAACTAACATTTTTCCTCATTTAAAAATAAAGATTAAACTAACAAAATTTTTTAAGATTTCCTCCTGTTAGTTAATCCTTGAAGGGTATTTTTGAATTTAAATTTAATTTTTGAATTATTTAAATTTAATTTTCGAATTTGAGTTTAAATTCCTCATTTAAGAATAAACAATTGCAAAAATTTAAAGATTTCCTCCTGATAGTTAATCCTTAAAGAGTATTTTCGAATTTAAATTTAATTTTCGAATTTGAATTTAATTAAACTAGCTAAGAGAATGTCATGGAACTAACATATTTTGGATTTTAAGACCCACAGTAATCCAACTTGGATTTTTTCTTATTTGTTTCAAAGACATCAATTTTATAGTCCTTTCAGTTCGAAATATTCTATCAAATAAGTACCTATATGTGTATAATTTTTATTAGAGAAATAGTTTCCATGAACCACCGGTGTTTGCTTACATGCATAATGATACGTTTGTCTTTATTTTCTTATCATGCTTACACAATATCATATTACTTATGTCAATCATATTTTCTCAGGTTTTAATCTACCTGAGTCTAAGTTACGCAACCTTGCTTTGATTGAGCTTGAGTTAGAACATGTTATAAAAAAATGGGAGAAGTTTGTGGGACTATCCAACCTTCTTTTGATGCTCCGGCCTCTACATTGGTTGGGAATAAATTTATACTAGAGGAGATGAATTTGACATGAATGCTCTATTGGAAGAGTTGCATGAATTACTATGTAACCTCACACTGAAGTAAAAATCCATTTTTGACAACATAACTACAGCTGTTAATGATTGAACAAGAGGTTTTTTCTTTGTTTATGGATGCGGTAGTAGTGGGAAAACACTATCAACTTCATTAAGGGTTGAGGGTAAAATCATACTTAATGTTGCCATCAATGGTATAGCATCCCTTCTCCTACCAAAGGGTAAAACAGCTCACTCTCAATTTGCTATTCCTCTTTCTATTAACGAAGGTTATGTTTGCAATATTAAGCGGCGGACATATCTAGCAGAACTACTACCACATACCTCTTTGATTATATGGGATGAGGCATAAATGGCTAACGAGTATTGTTTTGAAGCACTTGATAAGACATTACGATATATAATTGGTTGATATGTAAATGGTTCAAGAGATAAGCTATTTGGTGGTAAAGTTGTAGTTCTTGGCAGAGATTTTAGACAGATAATACCAGTTGTTCCAAAGGGTGCATGTGAAGATATTGTGTTCACAGCTATTAATGCCTCATCTTTGTGGAAATATTACAAAGTCTTAACGTTGACACAGAACATGCATTTGTTGACAGTTGAATCTACGAGTACTACTACAGAGCTTGCTGAATTTGCAAAGTGGATTCTTGCGGTTGGTGATGGTAGTGTGCCAACAGAAGATGATACTGATGATTTAATCACCATCCCGAGTGAATTCTTGTTGCATGTAATGACCCCTCTTAATTACCATATAATTAATTTCCAAACCAAGTAAAACATTAAATATTACATAATACAACATATTATGGGGCTCCGTTCACAATACAAACCCCAGTATACAGCGTAGTATTCAACATATGCAACGTAAAACCAAAAAAGCCCTTAAATTTGACAATATACATTATACTCATTTAACCAAACGAAACATATGATGGATCAAATCAAATCCCGTTTTCCTTCCCCTTGGTAGCACCACCTGAATTCTCACATGAAAAATTTTAAATATCGATAGGGTGAGTCATATGGACTCAGTAACCACAATTCCATTTTAACAAGTATGCAAGGAATGATTATAAAATAATTAAGTGGGCAATATATATATATATATATTCATAAAACATAAAGTTTAATCTTCCCATAACATTATTATTTCAAAATAATTCAATATGCATAAAACTCCCTCAACCATCCTTATAATCTCCTTTACCGCTGACGGAACTCATAAGCTATAACATATGATAGGATTAGTCTCTTTGACAAAACTACACCAAGCTCTCCAATAATGAGGTGTAACCCGGCCAAAGGCTACAGAACTCATATCGGATCATAGATTCCCTTTCCGTCGAAAATGGAAAGGTGTCACCTGCCATTGAGCTGACCCTTAACCCGGCTAAAGGAAAGGGTGATACCAAGGGCCCTGAGAATGTCAAAGCCATCCACTGTGCACACGGTGGTGGCTATACCACGTGGTATAAAAGAATCAAACCTCTCCTCAATCACAACTTTCCACATCCAACATCTCAACATCGCAATCTTCAATATCAATAATTTATTTATATTTCATATTTAATGCTATACATAATCAATCATTCAAATAAATCATTCAGGCCAACTTAACTAAAAAAATACTAAAAACATGATTAATACTATCATTGTATGTTTTGCATATTTAAATTACTATAACATATTTATAGCAATTAAAAATACCAACATACGCCTATAATCATTTCAACAAGATAAATTGGAAAGTGGTTACCTCAAGTTCTTGACACAACTAAACTTGAGAATTTAACTCCAACAAGCCAAATTCAAATTCACTCTACAATAAATATATATATTTACATGTTAATATAATTTATAATAATTGTTAACTATTACAAAATAGCAAATAATAATCCCCATAATTGGCTCAATTTTCTTAAAAATAACAACAATTTATCTATTCCTCAAATTCCTTTTAAATCAAAATTTCTAAAATTTCTTAACTCTATTTCACAATAAAATATTTAATAACCATAATTCTCTAACTATAATATCAAATCATAATTTATAATTTCACATAACTCAAAATCTGCAAAACTAAACCGATTAAAATTTCAATAATATTTTCAATAACTCAAATAAATTGTTTAATCCAAATTTAATCGGTCAAAAACGTTTCTAAAGCATAATTTATTATTTATTTAAGAAGAAATTAATTATAAAATCATAAAATAACCAAATGATAAATCTAAACCGATTAAAATCAACTATTATTTATTCTCTACATATCTATAACCATCTTTTGTAAAAACTCAAAACTCTCCCAAAATCCTAACCCCAAAATTCTCGTTAATCAATATAATATTACCACCAATAGGAAGATCAAAATATGTAGAACAACTTTTATGAAGAAATTTTGTTAAGAAAAAGTGATTTTATGTACCAAAATTATCTGATAAATGCAGAACCTTACCTATTAAAATTATGTTCGCTCCGCTCGCCTGCTCGTGAAGCATAACGAAAGTGATGAAGGGAAAGGGTATTAATAATACCCTCCCTGACTTTTTTTTTCCATCAGGCCCCACATATTTTTTTTTCCTTTTCTTTTTCTTTCTTTATCGATAGTTTGCCCCCTCCCCTACTTTTTTTTAATATATATATATATATATATATATATATATATATATATATATATATATATTACATTGCAACCCACCACAAATGCATTGGAGTGCATTATACATTCAAATTATCCAGATTTACTACTTCACTTGCATGATAAGTCATACTTCTGTGATAGAGCGATTTTGACATCTACATTATCTGTAGTTGATGAAGTCAATAGTGCACTGCTTTATATGCTTCTTGGTGAAGAAAATATTTATTTAAGTACTGATAGTGTATATAAGCAAGATGGTGCCCTTATCTCTATTGCAAATATGCACTCAATTGAGTTATTGAACTCAATCTCTATATCAGGTCTTCTAAACCATGAGCTCTGACTGAAGGTGGGTGCCCCATTATATTAACGAGGAACATTGATAAATCCATTGAACTATGCAATGGAACTCGATTGATTGTCACAAGATTAGAAGAACATATCATTGAAGTTAACATTATATCTAGAGATGGTCCCTCAACCAATGTGCTCATCCAACGAATCACCATCATACCTTCAGATTCAACTTTGCCATTTACCTTGTGCATGTGACATTTTCCAGTTATGCTTGCATTTACCATGACAATTAATAAGAGTCAGGGTCAGAACTTGCTTAATTTTGGATTATATCTACCACGTCCAATCTTCACACATGGTCAATTATATGTTGTAGTCTCACATGTGAGACAAAAAGAGGGATTGGAGATTCTTATTTTAGATGTAGAGGGGAAACCAACAAACCAAACTTCTAATATAGTTTGTTTGTGTGTTTGGTGAGGGTTTTTGGCAGCCCTTAAGCCCGATTGGGCATACATAAGCCCAATTGGCAGCAATTATTTTTTTTAATGTTTGGTTGAGCTTATGGGGGATTGGGCTTCTTCAAATTGAAGCACTGTGGAGACACGATTGGAAAAAGCTGGATGTTGAGATTTTTGTTAAAAGCTTAGCCAAATATTACTGTTAATAAGCATTTATTGCTTTTTAAAATCCTCGCCAACTCTTCATCAGACCCTCCTTCTCTCTCTCTCCTCTTTATACCAGTCTCCTATTCCTCTTCTAGACAAAACACCTCCAGCTCACGGCGGCGGCTCTAGCTCTAGAACCTTCGAATAACAATCCTCCATTTTTCGGCGTGGTGTTCATCTTGGTGTTCTGGCGTATTGTCGAGTGTGGGTCTTCTTCATGTATCCGTGTCTGTCAGAGTAGCCGGCGGAGTTGAAGTCCGGCAGCTTCTATTGAAGTCGGCCAATTTGTTTCTCGGTGGTTTTCAACGGGCTTGACTCAGGGGGTGACCAATCTGGTAGTTGTGATCTGTTTCTGCTTAGCTGGAGTTGAAGTTGCCATCTCCAGTTGAAGGTGCTATGGTTGTCAATCTGCTCTGTCGGCGTGATTTATTTGGCTGGTAAGGTTTTAACTTTATTTAACCTTCATCTTGTTTCAAACCTTTGTAACTCTCCCTGTTGCTGGTTTTCATTAGTTCATATGGAGATTTGTGCTTTTTTTACGAATTTGGTAGACAATGCAGCTGTGTTGGTCTCGTTTGTGTGTCTCCCTGTTGGTTGTTTGGTTTAACGTCATGGGTGTTGAATCGTATTTCACTGTTGATCGCATTTCCTTGAGAAATGCTCTGCTTCTGATTTCAATCACCATTTCTAGCAATTTCATCCTCCTTCTCATCGCTTTTTTTGGTTCATTATGTGCACGGGCACGACACTTCACACCTTGTTTGTTCCATTCATCCCCTGGTTTAATTGTTTGTATTGTTGACTTGATTCATTCAGCTTTCTTGATAAAGACTTCACGTAATCTTTAGCTTCTGGGTGTTGCTTAGATTTAGATTTTTTCCGTTAATTTATTCTCTGAAAGTGTTACTCCCTCCGGTCCTAATTATAAGACAAAGTTGACTTTTTTGGAGAAATTAAGGAAGCCAATTAAATCACTTTAGAATATTTATATTTATATTTTTTTCTTCAAACTAAGTAATTTGATTAATAAACTAATATATAATCCAAAGATACTAAAAATATAAATACTCTAAAGTGATTTAATTGGCTTCCTTAATTTCTCCAAAAAAGTCAACTTTGTCTTATAATTAGGACCGGAGGGAGTACTTGGATTATCTGATACAACTGTGTGTCTCCTGATTTTTGTGGCGGTATCTTTATATATTATGTACTTTTCTTGGCTTACCTTGCTTCAGGTTTGAACTTCAATTTGTTCTTTTCTCCTGGGATTTCACTTTATCTCTCAAAGCACTGACTGTGATTGTTTGTTCTTACGAGCAATGGCCAACGCAATGGCTTCTTCTTTCTGTGTGAGCTTGGAAGTTAATCCTCACTTTGCGAAAACAAGAGCAAACCATCATCTTCTTCGTCAAGATAATGGGTTTTGGGGAGAAAGAATCAAAGGAAGCCTTAATAACAATATGTGTGTGAATTAGTCGGCTACATGTTTGAGAAAAGGAGAGAAAATGAAGAAGGCGAAACCAAGGGTTGTCTCAGCGGTTCTGACTTCAAATAATGCTCATGAATCTGTGGTAAGTTGAATTCAGTTTTGTTCCTTTCTGCAATTTCCTGTAATTTGTGTTTACTTATAGTTGGTTTCGATTTTTCGGGACTGGAATTTGCCATCAGTTCTGAGTCGAAGGGCTGATCCTAAAACTGGAACTGGTTTTCATTAGTTCCTCTCAAATAAATCATCTCCGTGACTTAATTAGACACTAAATTATACGGGGCGTGATTAGTTATGTAATATTATTTTATTAGATTATATATTTTTTACTTGTCTAATTTCCCAACTTTAACTTTTATAAATTTTAATTTAATTTCTCTCTTACTATTATCACAAAAATCACTTATGCTTAAGTCAATCCAAACATAAATCATATTACACAATCTAGAAATAAGATTACAAAAAACCAAATTAAAAAAAAACATTTTTTTTAATCGTTGTTCCAAACACACTATAAGAAGATTTTCTATAATTTTTTATCTTATATTATATAAATAGATATTATGTTTGAATTTATTATTTTATATATAAAATGCTAAATTACTAACATACTACAATGTCAAGCTTGTGTACTAGTTTCATAATACCAGGCAGTGGTGGGCTCCATGCAAAGCATTAACGACTTAAAGGTTGTGTTTGGAACAGCGTTTCGGAGTCCAATAAGCCCGATTTTGGGGCAAAAAGCCCAATTCAAAACGCACCACGTTTTGGCTGTGTTTGGAACAGCATTTTACAAAAAAAAAAAAAAAAAAAAAAGCCTGAAAACGCAACTTATTAAATAAGCCCAAGACACTCACTTTTTTTTGAAATAAGCTGCAGCTTATTTTTGTACACAGATTTTGGGCCCCACTTGCGTGCCTCGTTACCCACTCCTCCCCTGTCCACACATCTTCTCCTATTTAATTCTACACCTTTTTTGTACGGGAAAAAAAATTAAATATTGATTGTAACATTAAATTTTGAGTTAAAGTGTAAATATATTCAGTAAATTTTTAATTAGGAATAATGTTGTCCTAATTTTTTTTTGGTTCAAAGTATCTTGAAAGTTTTAAAATAAAATAATATTATAAATAATATTATCCATTACCTTTAAAAATAGAATAATCTTCAACCCGTATGAATCACATTCGTGACATGATTAGAGATCGATTTGTACGGGACATGTGATCTAATTAGTTATGTAATATTTTTATGTGAAATTATATATTTTGGCATCACATTTTCTAACTTCAATTTTTCTACTAATTTTTAATTTTAAACATCTTATTTTGTTATAATTAACACAAAAGCAATAATGTAATTGCCAATCCAAATAAGTTTTATTTTTAAAAAAACACTTATATAATCGTCAATCCAAACATATTTTGACTTATGAAAAATCACTGATTCAATCGCTCATACAAACATAAATCACATTACAAAAATTGACTTTTTTATTAAGTCATTTTTAATAAGTCAGAATCATAATAAATCATTTTTCCAACCGCTATCCCAAACACACACTTTATCTATTCTTATCCGGTTTGGAAAAAAGCAATGGGTCATGGGCCTATTGTCTGTGTTAAACAACAAGGCCTTCTATGATCCCAACACATAGAGCACTATAAACTTAAAAGCTGTTGGGACGTGGATAAATGCCACGCATTAGTTGTGGCATTTTTGTTGACTGCCACGACCCACGAATTGTTTATAATATTAGATTGTTTGGATGTGTTTTTGAAAGACTTATAAATATTTATATATGTAAGTCGAAATAACACTCCTTTTATATATTAATCTTATATATTATAAATCATGATTAAAAAATTATTTTTAAATATTCCAATCGTTATTCCAAACAGAAACTATAACTATTTTGAATTTTTATATTGTAACATAATACATTTACAAATGAAAAAAAAAAAGAAAAACCTGTGTTTGGTGGGATCCAAATGAACAAATTGGCTGTTCATGAGCTCATGAATAATCAGCCGGGTCATTACTACGCATGTATTGTATTTTCGGTCTTATTTATAAGTAACTTTTTTTCTCATAAGTTTGGTCCTTTTTATAAGCAACTTTCACTTTTTATCTAAAAGTGTAAACTTCTTTTTCTTATTTTAACCTTATTAAATACTCATTATCTTTCATACTTTTTATCTATTTCCTTTTATATACTCTTTTCATAAATAGGGGCATATATGAAAAAAAAAAAAAACATGACATTTTTGACACATTTATTATTTTTAATTATCAATTCATTTTACGTAATTTAAAAAAAAATTATTTATAAATAGAACATGAAATTATTACTTTGTTTTTTTTGTTGGTACAAGTACAACCTGTATTGTAAACCATAATAGGGATACAAGGGAGTGCAGAATTTGTGGCGGCATAGAGCCAATTGTGCCGAGGCGCCTTTCTCTTTCTACGTATCTGTTGGATTAGATATCACATGCATATAATACAATGCCGAATTGGATTTGTCGGCTTGCTTATGGACCCATGGCCATTCCTGACGTAAAACGTTTTGCTCCTTCTTGTTCGCTTTCCCCTCTTTGCAAGAAACTTTCTTTTTCTTAAAACTGATCCATAATATAAATATTTTTTTTCTTCTCAAAATTCAAACTATTTTTTTTGTTTATATAATTTGTGACTCCTTAAGTTTATACTCATTTTGATTTTTATTCCTTAAATTTTAAACAATAGGTTTTTATCTCTGAAGTTTCATTCAGTTTAAAATATTAGTCCTATAAACTTAGGGAAAAAAAAATTTGGACCATTTTTCTCCTAGAGGGACCAAAACTAAAATGAGGATAAACTTAAGAAGCCAAAGGTGATATCAACCCTTTAATTTTTCTACCCCTTTAAATACATACCTTTATATTAATTATCCTCCACTTATCACTAATTTTCTTTCATTTAATTATTTATTACCCATTATCTCTCATATGTTACACTCATTCTTTCCCTATGTTACCTTAATAAATAGGGGTATATTAAAAAAATAATATTTTTGATACATTTATTATTTTTAATTAATCTTACTCATTAGTTCTACGCATGTAAGAAATACTCCCTCCGGTTCTAATTATAAGAAAAAATTGATTTTTTTTTTGAGAAATTAAGGAGGTTAATTAAATTACTTTAGAGTATTTATATTTTTATTTTTTTCTTCAAACTAATTAATTTAAATAATAAATTAATATATAATCTAATGATACTAAAAATATAAACATTGTAGAGTAATTTAATTGATTTCCTTAATTTCTTTATAAAAATCAATGTTATCTTATAATTAAAATAAGAAGAAGCAGTTACTTATATAAAAAAGACATGAGGCAGCAGTTGTCTTTTAAACTCCAGCAGAGGTGAATTAATTCCCCATTATGACGTTTGATTTATGATGATCTGTTGACTTTGATGAGTGGAGGGATTTCCTAAACTACTGTAATGAGGCGAGAAGGATGAAAAGAGATTCGTGAAAGAGCTGGGAAACACGTGTACACGTGGAGGTGGCAAGGGCGGTTCCTTTACGTGCCGGTCCAGGGAACTAGGTCGCAGGTTTTTTTGGGTGTTAAAAATAAGTTCGTCGGTTTTCTTCGCCAAAAAACAAACTACAGTACGCAGACAGATGGCAGCACAGAATTCTTTAGACTTGGATGTTCAAACGGAGAGACCCCGACTCCATCGGCGCCGTTGTTTCGTGATAGCTTGGCAACATGCTAGCCGTGAATCTTTCCACAGCCTGGCGGAGCTCAGGCCACCTGTGCTCTTTTTAAGGACAGATGCCCCTCTGATTTACTCGCGTGCTCTTCGTGAAGTTGTCCTGGCTAAGTACTTGCTCCAATCGAACAACTACTAAAATCGCTTAAGTGTCCCCATTGCCGAGTTAGGTGACGCTGGCTTGTGACTTAAGTAGGGACGTTAAGAATCAAGTGCGATTGACGTAGTGGTAGCCTCATTTCATCGTTTAACCATAAGTCTTGAGTTTGAGTCTTGAGAATGCAGTTTGCCCTTTGACCAGCACTCTACCCTTAAAAGAAGGTTCTCAATACGATCTAAATAAATCTAGAATTGTTATAATACCTGAAAGATGACCTACCCTAAGATATTAGAGAAGAGATCCAAAAGACAAAAAAAGTAGGGGCATTAAGATGAAGCCCGTATAAGCAAGCTCATGATGAGATAAATTAGGAATCCACCCTAGAAAAATAGAAAAGTGTCCTTATTTACTTTCTTCGTGGTGGGATTAACTTTCAATATTAAAGATTTAATATTTTATAATAATATTTTTATAAAACAAAAGCACGTATATATAAATTTAAAATTTTAAAATTATATACAAATACTTCAACTCAATAGGATTTAATTAAAATATTTTATAATTGTTTTATTCTTTACCTCCCGTAATTCTAAACATTTCAGGTTGGTATGTATTAGTTTATATTTATTTTATATATTTTTTATTTAATATTGCAATATATTGTTATAAAATACTAGTAAATCTCAATCCTGGCAAGTTGATCGGATTGTGGGGCAAGTAAATGGAAACACCCCTACCCCCATTTAAATTTTTTTTTTGGCCGAACTACCCCCATTTAAATTAAGCATAGTTAATGAATTTTTTAAGAAAAAATGTTTTGAAGAAATATATTAGAAGCAATTTATAAAAAAATTAAGGTATAATCTTAGCAACAAAATTTTTCACTATGAGGTTTGGCATAAATAAGTTTTGAAATGTGCAAAAGTAAACATAATTTTAAGAAATAGGTGTCATTTTAACTATTTCGTTAAATTACTCTAAACATCTATGTCTTTTTTTATATGAAACCCACTTATTCTCTTTCTAACTTTATAACTGAGGTTTAGATCAATTTAACAAAATTATTAAAGCAAAATCCTTTTTAAAAAAATGTGTCTATTATTTTATTTTTCAAAACTTAATTATGCCAGTCACTTAATAACAAAAGAACTTCTTTACTAAAATTACAACTTAAAGCTTTATAAAAAAGGATTGGAAGCATTACATTTCTATCAATATTTTTATAGTTAATAAAAATGATAAAAAATGGCAAGAATATTTTAAAACGAATCTGATGCTTGGGAACCGGAAAGTGAATCAAAAGCAATGAGTTGGGAGAGTCAGGGGAACCGCGTGCGAGACAAGCGAAAAGGAGAGAACGTGGTAAAGGCTGCAAGAGCGCGTGAAGAGGTGGATTTTTATTATATCTAATTTATAATAATATTTTTATATGATATTAAATCTTAACCATTAAAATTTGATCTGATCTAAATGATGTTAGATGAAAAAAATAAATAAAGTGATCAGTAGACACATTTTTTTCTCAAAAATTTGGGGCAATAGGAAGGAAGTGTCCCTTGTGCCACATTGATGCAGATGCAGATGGCCTATCTCTCTCTCTCTCCCTCTCTGGTTTTTTTTCCCCTTAAATTCAATGCACCCCTTTGAATACATCTACTTCTATCAAATAAGCTTCAAAATTTTCTGAAACTTTCTTGCATCCCTCAGGCTACATAGAAATTAGAATTTTTTGCTAAAAAAACATTTATGTCTTTGTTTTGTATTTGGTTGAGATGATCTTTTAAATTCTTATATGTGTCGTGTAAATGAGTATATTTGCCTTGTAAATAGTATGTGTTTTTGTGATTATGCCTATTGTCTTGTATGTGTCACATATGATTTGTAATTTATCTTGTAAATAAGCATATTTGACTTGTAAACTCCTACATATGTTTTCTAAATAATATGTATTCTTATAAATGCCTTTGGTCTTCTACATGACCGACGTGGTTTTGTATATTCTCATATGTAACTCGTAAACACTCATATTAATTTGTAAATTCTCACATATATCTTGTAAATACTATGTGTTCTTTAATTTTTAAAAAAATAGCATATGTTTTTGTAAATATGCTCATTGTCTTGTACAGGGTCAGGATGGTCTTGTAATTTCACTTCTTTATCTTGTAAATAAGCATGTATGACTTATAAATTCTCATATGTGTTATTGTCAATATGCTCTTTATCTTGTATATGACAGATATGGTCTTATAAATTTCCACATGTGTAAATGGACACAATTGACTTATAAGCTCTGTTTATTCTTTCTTTCTTTCTTTTTGGTAAGGTTGTTTTTGCCTATTTGCTCCACAAATTAATTTCATTTGCCCCCAAAAGTGTGCGGTGATCTTTAGATTTTTATGGGGGAAATTGGAAATTATTTTGTTATAGCGGGGCTATATGAAATTTCCCCTATTTTATTCATAAGTGTTTGTTTGTTTTAACTTTTGATGAGTGCTTTTATAATTTATGAGTCGAGGATATCAGAGGAGTTTTATTTTAACTTATAAAAAAAATACTTAAAAACACTTTTGAGAAGTTTCCAAACATGCACTAAATGTGAATATAGTAGAAAATACAAGGGTTAAGAGAGCAATTTTGTCGGAACCATGAACTCAGTTAAGGTATAAATTTATCCTAAACATTTTAAATCTAATTTAAAAATAAAATAAAATAAATAACATATAGGCTTTTGAAGTAAATTTTCATTTTAATAAAAATAATATATATGACATATAAATTATTAGTTGAATATATTTAATTAACTTATAGTTAAGAGAAATCGAATTAACGATCAGGATAAAATAACTCACTTTATGACACATTGGGGACAAAATTGCACGTTATAAAACTTAGGGGGGGGGGTTGCCCACCGACCCAAAATGGAAATAAATGGGAAGCGGGGGACGCGAAACAAACGAGGTTAAGGAAGCGTGTGTGCAAATGGAGAGAAGCCACGTGGAGTGCAGTTGGATAAGATGCAAAGTTTTTTTTTTTTTTTTTTGCCCAAGGATAAGATGCAAAGTTGGGTTGTGTTATAAATAAGGAGCGCGCATTCGCTCAGAAATCAAAATCAGAAGAGATCAGAAGAGCCAATTGAACAGAAGAAGAAGAAGAAGAAGAAATGGCAGACGAAGGCAGAGCAAACTGCATCGACATCCTTCTGGCCATCATCCTCCCTCCTCTTGGGGTCTTCCTCAAGTTCGGCTGCCATGTACGTCCCCTTTCTTTCTTTCTTTTGTTTGGCACGTCTCGTTGTTTCTTCGTTAACTTCTCAATGAAACTTATTTGTCGTAAATTATTGCAGTCAGAGTTCTGGATCTGCTTGGTACTCACCTTTTTTGCCTACATCCCCGGAATTATCTATGCCGTTTATGTCATCACCAAGTGATCACCCTTGTAAGTTACCCTCCCCTTTCTACATATGTGTATATGAATAAACCTTCACTGTATTATTAATCGTGTCTCAAGTTCAGGAAAGAATTTCATCTATCAAAGTTTTGCGGTTTCCCTGTGATTTGAAGTTTTGTTCTCTTTTTGCCATCGAAGGCGCTTGGGTTGTTCAGTGGGGCAAACAAAATAATTCAAGAGTCTCCTAATCCTGCGGGCCCCTAGTTTATTTTTTATTTTTTAAAATAAAGTGATAATGAAGTGACGTGAACATTTTGAATTATTGTAGCTTTTTATGAATGCAGGGTGTAAATGGTTCCCAACTGCCCTAATCGGACTCTTTACATTCGTGATTAATTGTGTGTTTAGTTGGGTTTATTTTTAGATAATAAGTCCTTATTACGCAAATCAAGATAAAATACCTCTCCCATACTTATCTCAAATACTGTAAATCATGATTTATAAATATTTATTATTTAAAAATAAACTATTTCAGATAAGAACTACGTAAAAATTATTAACTTCTTTGTAGCTTTATATCTTTGTCTACTTCTCTCTTCCAGCGTTAAGACCCACCAACTGACTCGCGTCCATGATTATCTTTGTTGACAGATGGACGTTGAACAGAGGTTCGGGGTGTTTATGCTTTTTATCCATAGCCGTCCGTTGGACAGTCACAGTACTTATTCTTTCTTTCTTTTTTAGCAAACTTCAATGTGTGTCGGTGTCCTTCTTCTGTCAGAATCTGCTTTGTAATTGTACTCGTGCTGAATTTGTCCGATATGTGAAGATGGGGAGTGAGTCTAATAGTGTGATCAGTGGAGTATGAATCTTATTAGCGTGTAGATTTCATTTTGATCGAATTGACAACCAACTTGCTTGGTTGTTTATTCATATCTTACAGATTATTATTCGTTTTGTGTGAAGATTGATCAAAATTCCACCCCATTAATAATTATTCTACTATTGCTTCTTTAGCATCTTCTCAAGCAATCACAGACTTTCTGTGAGCATGAAATTCCAATCCTGTATGGTGACTTTTACAGGAAGCTATTGTCTTTAATTATGGCGGGAATGAGTATATTTTATTGCATATGTTCTTCAATAGTAATAAAATGACATCATTAATTCATTTATTCTAAAATACATACACAAAGCGACACTGTAATGCATTTGATTTGTAGAGCTATGCTTGCAAGAATTGGTAAACCGCAAAAGTTAGGCCATGTTTGGACATACAGAAAAGCGACTCCATGGAGCTTCTGTTATTTGTCCGTGAAATTCACCAAACACTTCTTCTTTTTTGTGTTTTAGCATGAAAAACTGTATAACATTAGACTCAAAAGAGTTACAGCTAAATTAGACCAAAAAACATAACCTGCACATTCCTAGCTACAATCCCTCAACAAGCACCGCCTCTTTTCCAAACACGTATTTCATACACATAAGGTCAAAGATTATCAAATTAACGTCAAAAGAAAAAAGTTTCCAATCAGTGGAGATGTGACACGTCTTTACAAATACAGTATATGGCTGCTGTGACCTAACGTTGCGTATCGGACTGAGATTTCCATATTATATGTGTAAGAATTCGATTACATGTCGAGAAAACCGCCCAGACCCGTTAATAACGATGTTTCTTGTCATAATCAAAAGGTCTAAACCGACAACCAGCACATAGTGGGGATGGATTGCCAACGAGCTATCTCTCTTTGGAATCAAATAAAGATGGCAAATTAATTAAGAAGGAGACGACATGATGATTAATAAAACACTATAAGATCACTTTATTACTTTGTTTTGGCTGGGGTGACCTGGGAGCTCCGTCTTTATCCATCTGTCCAGTGTAAGGCATCAGCATAACCAACCATTACGCGCTGTTCTATATGCATGAACGGGTACAAAAAGAGGCTAAAAGATGAATTACAATTGAAAAGTAAATCTGATTATTATAAAAGTTTCTCTGATTTAGAATCTATTACCTGTTCTGCCCAGATGTATGTGCTGTTCATTTCGCATTTTTCTTCTTCTTGTTTTTTTTTTTTTTAAAAACAAAGAAAGAAAGACAAGAGAATTCACACTTGTTTAAAAGAGTTAACGGTTTCTCTTTTCTTTGTTTTATAAAATATGAGTAGTGAGAATGGTCAGAAATTGATGTATTGCGAGTCCAGCTGGTTGAAGACCGTGTAAAATCCATGATCAGAAAATTGTCTTCTTTTCACTATTATTCGGAGAACTCCCTGGACATTATTTGGACCCCAAGTTTGCCAATCCAGCTAACTTGAAGCACCGAGCTGCCATTCCATGTTATCATTTTTTCATCACCTTTACGTTTAAGATGCCTTTCCACATATCTTTTTTTTAGAAAGGGGAATTTGAACTCAATTTGGCACTTATAACTTGTCCACCATTAGACCAACGAGCCGGGTTGGCCCGCAACAATCCGTGGGCCCATATTTTTACAGGCTGGTAAAATGCCAACCCTAACTTGTAGTGTGCGGGTTATGGGTCATCTCGCGGGCCCGCATTTAAAAAAACAATTTCTTATTTTTTAAAGACGGCTAAAAGTGTGCGACACATATATATAAATTATTAAATTTACCTTGCTAGCATCAATCATTCCTCTTATAAAAATTTAAAAACATAATCCATAATTTAAGAGATAAAGTTATCATATTTGTCAAAGTTTATAAACAAAAAATATGAAATCATTCTTAAGCAACCAAGAAATAATAATTTTGTTTACAGAAGAAGGGAAGAGGTTAAGATTTTTTCCTTTTGAATTGGGAAGTATCAAAATGAAAGTGAAAAACTTATAGGTTTTGTGAAATGATTATATGCAAAAAAAAAAAAAAAAAAAAAAAAAAATTGCGGTCAACCTTTGAGCTAGTCCACATCAACCCACGGGTTATGTTTTGAGGGCTTGTATGGCCTGCATTTTTGTGATGGTTGGGATTTCTACCCCCAACCCGTAGGCTGACAAGTTAAGCCCATACTACCAGCTCTGAGCTCACCAAATGATAGGCTTCATTCTTTAATTGTTGGGGTTCTATATAAGTTTACAATGAACAAAAATTTGGAAAGCACGCACATTCTTACATTTCCCAAGCGGAGAAGTGATCCCTATGTATAAGGGAGGGGGTGGGTTCAGTTCCATATAGGGTCAGATGTTAGCACCTTGTAATTCGAAAACTATGGAAAATACATAGCAACGAATTGACTGTTTTTTTTTAAACACAGTAACAATGCATTAATCGCCACTAATGAGTAATGGATACGATGAACATGCTTGACTAATTTAAAATTGAAACGAGATCCAAAAACGATTACTGCCACGAAATAAATACAACGAACATGTTTGACTAATCTAAAAGTAAAATGAGATTGAAAGTACTGAGCATATTGCACTGTGCGGCGCATGAGTATATCGTCCTAGTGGCAAGGTCATTATTTTAATACTCCCTCTGATCCTAATTATAGGATATATTTACTTAATTTTAGAGAAATTAAGGATAATGATTAAATTAGTTAATCATATTTATTTTTCTAAAATATCCTTATTTAAAATTTAAAATAACATTCAATTACGTCGATTCTCTGTTTTTTCTTGCACCTCTCCTACTTCACGCATGACTTCTCCAAGCTCTCACACAATCTGGCGTTATCAATCTCCCTCAACAACTTATGATCCACTCTTATTAAATTATTATTGTATTTAATTATTATTGGGAAAGTATCAATAGGGGATATTTTGAAAAGAAATTGACAAAAATTAAAAATTTATCCTATAATTAGAACCAAGATCAACTCTCAAATGTTATCTTATAATTAAAACCGGAGGGAGCATAAGAGAGGTGATGGCTTCAATCCCTTGTCTATGGTTCATTTAGCTCTCTTCTAATAAAAAAATTGAAAGGTATAATTAACAATGGATTGACTTTCTGCAAATGTAATAACAATGCATTAATCACTATTAATGAGTGATACACTCATCAAACATGTTTGACTAATCTAAAAGTAAAATGAGATTGAAAATACTGAGCATATTGCATTGAGCCGAGCACATGAGTTTATTGCCCTGGTGGCAAGTTGACCCCTTTACACATAAGGGAGGTGGTGGGTTCAACTCCTCGTAGGGCTAGTTTAGCCGGGAAGTGGTGGGTTCAATCCCTAGCCACATGGCTAGTTCACCTCTCTTCTAATTCAAAAAAAAAAAAAAAAGTGAAAAGGTATAAAAATTGATCGATTGTCTTCGAATCTAATACTCTCTTCAGTCTTAGTTATAAGAGCTCAACAATTGAATTATGTGGTTTAAAAAAACGGTTAAAATTAGTTAAGGGTAATAAGTATGTGAAAAAAAAAACTTTTTTTTCTTCAAAATATTGCATTATTTGTAGGAGGCAAATAAGATAGAGAAATAGAGTAATAATGATATAAAGTAGGAAAGTGAATGTAATATGGGAAAAAGATGAAGGGTAAAAATGAAAAAAATAAACTCATTAGATGTTAAAATAATTTTTGTTGGCTCTTATAAAAAGGATCAAGACAATTCAAATACTGAGCTCTTATAAAAAAGACACAAGAGAGTAACAATGCATTAATGGATATTAATTAATGGTGATAGATACAACAAATATGTTTGACTAATCTAAAAGTAAGATGAGAGCGAAAGTGCTAAACATATTGCATTGAGCTGCGTATGAATATGTTGCCCCAATGGCAAGGTGACCACCTTGCATGAGGGAGGCAGTGTAGCTCTCATTTTGGAATCAAATCAATAACGCAAGTTAATTAATAATGAGGCGACATGATTAATACGTAAAATACTGTAAAGCTTTACTTTGATTTGGCAATTGGGGGTGATGACTTGGGGGCACCGTTTTTTTTATCCATTGTCCGGGGTAAGGCATCAGCATGACGAACAATAATCACGCGCTGTTCTGAATGTATGAACTGGTACCAAAGGAGACTAAAAGAAGGATTACAGCCGAAATGAAAATCTGATTATTATAAAAGTTTTTTTGGTTGAGAATCCATTACCTGTCCTGGCCTGATGTGCTTTAATCAGATATCAGATTAATTCACAGAAAGCTTTCACGCCACAGAAAGCAAGCGTTTTCAACTTCTCATATAACCTCTGAATCTTTGAGTTGCATATGAAAGATATTAGAGACACATACGTGTCAAAACCCTCACCACTCTCAACTTCCCTGCTGTTCATTTCACATTTTTATTTTATTTTTTTAAAAAAGAAAGAAAGACCAGAGAATTCACACTTACTTTGTGACGGTTAACGGTTTCTCTTTTCTTTGTTTTCTTTCTTATTACTTCTTTCTCTTGTTTTTATAATATGAATCTAAAGAATGGTCAGAAATTGATATATCGCAAGTCCAGGTTGAGGACTATTTAAAATCCATGCCAAAAAAATTGTCTTCTACCGACTGTTATTCAGAGAGCTTCCCGTTATTTTGGACACCAAGTTACCAATCCAGCAAACTTGAAGAACTGAGCCGCCATTCCATGTTGTCATTCTTTTCCATCACTTTTTTTCTAAATCTCATTATTCCTCTGTCAACGAAGTTGAGTCTAACAGAAGGGATTAATATCTCACAACGTGTCAAATTAAAGTTTGAATTCCCGTTCGGAGATGTGTCTATATTTAGTACCTGTAGTGTCGGATTGCCTCCAATAGGAGGATACCTGTACTTAGCAAAAAAAAAAAAAATCTTATTACTCCCTTGGTCCTTAAAATAAGATATATTTGAAGAGTTGATCTTAGCTTTAAATATAAAATATAGATTTTATATTTGCAATATTTTTCTAATTTACCCCCATTAATACTTCCTTAACAATAATCAAGGAAGATAGTGAATGAAGAAATTAATAAAGATAACTAGGGTGTTTTAGAAAATACATGTCATATTAACTAACTTAACCAACTTTCTTATAATATAATAAAATTAGATAAATGTATCTTATATTAAGGATCAAAGGGAGTATTAGATATTCGAGCAACCTAATAATCCATATCGAGGCTTTTCGATCAAGATAGCTTTCACCAAGTCTTTTCAACAAAGAAGAATTTGAACTTAGTTCATCACTTCTAACTTGTCCATCACTAAACTAAATACCCTAAAGGGTTTATTCTTTGATTCTTTAATTGTTGCCATTCAGTGTAAGTTTACAACGACTGAAAGTTTGGATAGCACACACATGAGTACATTTCCCAGGTGAAAAAGTGATTCCTTTATAATAGGGAGATGGTGGGTTCAATCCTCTACAAAGTTAATTTAGTCATAATCTAATTCAAAAAATAAGAAAATTTATAGACGGATTGATTTTCTTTAAACATAGTAACAACGCATTAATAGCAATTAATGAGGGTCAAATACAATGAACATGATTAAATGATTTAAAATTGAAATGAGATCCAAAACGGTTACTACCTCTCTAAGCAAATACAATGAACATATTTGATTGATCTAAAAGTAAAATGAGATCCAAAGTACTGACCATGTTGCACACACGGCGCATGAGTATAAAAACCTAGTGGCAAATGATTCCTTTCCAAAGGGGAGGTCATGGGACTGAGCCCCCATATTGCTAGTTTAGCTCTTCTAGCTTCTGGTTCAAAAAAATTAAAAAGTATAACAAATGGATTGACTTTCTTCAAATGTAATAACAATGCATTAATCGCTATTAATGAGTGATAGATACAATGAACATGTTTGACTAATTTAGAAGTAAAATGAAATCAAAAGTGCAAGGCATATTGCACCATGTGGTGTGTGAGTATGTTGCCCGAGTGGCAAGGTGATCCCTTTACATGAGGTGGTGGATTCAATCCCTAACACGGCTATTAAAGACTTATAGATATTATGAATATGTTTGACTAATCTAAAAGTAAAATGAGATCCAAAAACACTCAGTATCTTCAATTCCTCTTATGAGGTACCTCTAGTCACTTTATCTAAACTAAAGAGAGATAATTAAGTCATCAATTTTGTTCAAAAAAATTACAAATTTATTAATATTTAAAATCACAAAGTATATCTTGAAAAAAAAAATAAAAATTAAAAAGTTGCATCGAACTTTAAATATGGACAATCTTAAAAAGATGTAATTATTATCTCGCTTGATGACTTATGATAAGGATTGTTCATTCCTTACCAAAAGTGCTTATAATAAGGACTAAAGTGAGTGTAATTTATGCTTTCCATCATTCATATCAAAATAAGCACCCACGCTGCCAAGTCACCCAACTCAATTACCTCAGTATGTTATCAGACTGATTGTAATTTTATCCTTAATGTACTTTTTCAGTTCCAAATATTATTTTAAACTATTATTTGGTGTTTTTAACCCTTTAAAATATTTTTCCACCCACTCTCTCTTACTATTATCACAAAAGTCACTTGTGCTTAAGTCAATCCAAACAAGTTTTACTTTTGCAAAAGTTATTTATACAATCGTTGTTCCAAATATAAATCACATTACACAATCGGGCGTTTATCAAAAATAAGATTCTAAAAAACAAAATTGATAAACTTTATTTTTCCTATCATTATTCCAAACACACACTATATATCACAGCTAGTGAGGTTTGACGAAGGATTGCTGTGGGCAAAGCAAATGTAAGAGACGAATGGGAAGGACCGAAGGAATAGACAGAGAGGACATGGGAGGCATCCATATCCAGCTAGGATTTGGGTTTGGCCCAATGACCCATAAAATAAGTCATTAACCCATTATTTTTAATTATAACACAATATTTCCTTTATTCAATTTTTTTTAAAATTTTTTAATCTATTTTTTATATTACATAATTGAATAATATTAGAATTTTAAAACTTTTTGACAAATTTATTTCATTTTTTGTAATTATCATGTAATTTAATGTTAAATAATACTTAAAATATAAGCTTATTTTTATATACAATTATCACAAAAATTTATGTCCTTTTTAGTATTTGGCAATGAAAAAATCTATTTTGATCATAATATCCAAATACTCTCATTTTATCAAAATCACTTTTTTCTCATAATCTATTTTCTAAAAGCTATTTTCCACTCTTTTTTTTTTTAGAAGCTATTCTTCAAAAGCTAATTCAAACACACTCTTAGGGTTTGTTTGGTCTGAGGGGAGGGGAGGGAAAGTGGACGGAGGGAATATTTTTTTGAGTTGAATTTAAAAAAATTAGAGAAGAGGGGTTAAAAATTTTTAACTAATTTTTCTTATATATTCTCTTTATTAAAATTTTATTACCCCACTTCTTCAATCTTTTAAAATTCAACTCAAAAAAAATTCCCCTCCCCTCCCCTCCCCTCTAAATCCCTCACACCAAACAGACACTTAATATCTTTAGTCCCTCTTATAAGGTATCTTTAGCCACTTTTTTTCCTTTGGTAATAGTATCTCTAGCCACTTTAACAAAACTAAAGAGAGATAATTAAGTTATCAATTTTGTCCAGAAAAATTACAAATTTATTAATATTTAAAATCAAAAATTATATCTTAAAAAAATAAAAATTAAAAAGTTGCATCGAACTTTAAATATGGATAATCTTAAAAAGACGTAATTAATATCTCATTTAATAACTTACGATAAGGATTATTCATTCCTTACCAAAAGTGCTTTATAATAAGCACTAAAGTGAGTATAATTTATGCTTTCCATCGTTTCATATCAAAATAAGTACCCACGCTGCCAACTCACCCAACTCAATCACCTTAAGCAAATCATAAATCCTACGCATTTATAAATTAGAGGCCCCCAGATTAAACACCCTCCAGACATGGAAACTCATTTAAACCTTACATTGCATCAAGCAAACCTGTGGCAAAATGGTGATCAAGGCTCTATGAACTAAGCATTCAATGGGATAGGTGAAGTAGAACTATATAAAGCACAGCCTTTTGCCTAATGTTGCTCACACCTAAATTCCCATTTCCCAGTCAAAGCGCCATGACCAGAAACAGAGCGAGTCTGGCATATATCTCCGACGACGCTGCAAGGAAAATAACATATAAGAAAAGGAAGAAGGGTCTGGCCAAAATGGTCAGTGAACTAATCACTCTTTGTGGGATCCAAGCATGTGCTGTTCTTTTCAGCTCCTATGAATCTAAGCCAGAGGTTTGGCCGGATTCAAGTGCAGCTCAACAGGTGATCGCAAGGTTTCAGAACACACATGCGCGCGATGAGACAAGGAATTTGAACCAGGAGAGTTTTACCAGGCAAAGGATTGCCAAGGTTAGTGCCCAGATCAAGAAGCAACGTAAGGAGAATTCCAAGAAGGAGATGAACCTGGCTATGTTCCAGTGTGCTGAAGGGGGAAGTGTGGATGATGAGGCCATGGTGGATCCTGATGAACTTGATTCCCTGGCCCAGGAGAACATAAACATCATCAACAAGAAGATGCATGAGTTTATTTGAAGCTGTTTTGTCTAACATCTTTTGGTTAGGACTTGATGTTATTTACTGGTTTGAAAGATTCACCTCCTGATCAATAGAATCTTGTTTTAAGAAATTTCATATCCTTTTGGAACTGTGAAATTTTATAAGTGAAACTTTGATCTTTCTTACAGCAGCAAATTGAGAGAGACAGTCCGGGGGAAAGAGAATATTCCCTACCTTTCAATATAATAAAGAGTTGGCATCATTTGTTGGTCTGATGTAATTTTGGTTTTGATCCCTTTAATTTTAAATAGTTGGTTTTGATTCTTAGTACATTACAAGCCTCAAACACATCATTGACCCTGATATGAGTGACAAATTAGAAAACCAACCCACATAAAACTAAGAGCTCGTTTGGTTTAACCTCATTGCATGCCTGCAATGGTAATCATGATTGCATCACCAAGAGAAGAGTGTTTGGTTGCTCTTTAGCATGGTAATAAGGTTTACCATGGTAATGATGATTACAAAAAAATTGGTAATCCTCACTCATACCTCCTTCTATAAATCTTCATTATCATTCCATTGCATTGTTACAAAAATCCAATTTACCCTTTAGTTTCACGTGTTTTTGTTTCACTTGGCACATCACGCCATAACCGCCACCACCGTCACCTCAACTCATCGCCACCACCACCATTGCTGTTGTCGCCGCCCCCGCCACTGCTACCACCTCCACCCCCACCGTCACACCCGCGGTCGCTGCCTCCACCTCCACTACCACCGTCACTATATTAAGGGTAAACTAAACTTTGCCTGATATATTAATTTTAAATAATTGTTAAAATAATAACTCATTGCATCTTGCTTAAAAATCAAACAAACACTAGCCTTATAATTAATATTACATTGCATCATACTGCAGGATATAATGGGATAGAACTAAACAGACTCTAAAAAATCCCAACGACAGAGGCCACCCCGGCAAGAGCCAGAACTAGCGGTGATCGCAAGCTACAAAATCCGTGGCGTATCTGGTATCCTTTCAAAAATGTTTTGGGCCTTCAATGGAGATTATTAGGCCTATCATGGGCTAATCCTATCGGGCTTTAAGGAAACATCGCGGATGTAGGCTCAATATGCTCATGCGCCCTTTTCGTCTAATTAAAAAAAGGAGCTCAATTAGACATGTCGGCGAAGTTCGGCCCAATATGATCATATGCCCATTTCAGATATCGGACGAAGGATTAGGTGGGCAAGCACATATAAATACATGTACCAGTAAATTGAAATAAAGAATTTTTGTGGGGACGCTTCCACGCATGAACAGTATACTTTATTCAATATAAAGTCTATTTGTGACTGTGTGATTAATTGTTAGCTAAATGCTTTTGTGTGGGAGATAGTCGAAAAAATGAAGTATTTTTGAAAGGATAAAAAATCCATGAGTGGGATCAAAATCAACATGAATATCTCATAAAGTAAAGTAGTCAAAGAAGAGGAAAGGAAAGCTGCTCATTTCCCCCTTAGTGGACAAAACACAAAATCTATAGAGGAAGAAAAATCTAACAGAGACACTGGTAAGTGCTCATATATGCCCCGTTGCAATCATCGATGAATTGATTGCTTAGGAGGCAAGAGATGAGAGATATGGGACAACAAATGAAAAATAAAGAATAAAGCGAAGAGGGTAGATGGAAATGCAAGGTTGAAGTGAGTGGAGTTGAAAACGGAGGATTGAATTGGAAGGCAGACAAGAGACGAGAACCGCTGGATAATTAAGCAAACTCCACTCTGGTCTCAGTATCTTTGCATGAAAAAGTGGAATCTGATCTACCAGCAGCTTCCTTTATTATTAATCTAAGATGGTCACCATTCAACATGCATTCTCCTGTACTCTCATTCATAAAGTGCACCAGTATACATGCAACGTCTCATTCTCACTTTTCAGCTGGCAGCTAGCAGATCTGTGTATATCAATATCGCTTCTGATTTGATCTGATGCTTCTTCAATCAATTTTTGCTGCCCTTCTCTTTATTCTTGCAAAGAAGGACAAGACAAAGCAGGAATCTGTCAAGGCTGCTGGCTCTGTAGATGGAAACGAATATTGTTAACATGGGAGGCTACATGCAACATGTAATGTTTGGAAGGTTTTAGGGGAATCAGTCAATCCATTTCATGATTGAACTGGACACGCATGGGGACAGCCAGGGAGCTTGATCACCCCACACTTAAAGTGTATTTAGCTTAGTGGGGAATTCATTTCATGCTAAAGCCCCTGTAGGTATAGTCCACGTACATATCACTCATTTATTTTCACTATTTAACTTTATTCCACCTTTCATCTGCACTTTTTATTTATTCTATATATGTGTGTATGTATATTTAAAATTAACCAATAATCTTATCTCCAGACATTATAAAGTTACGACAGTCGCGACTACTGTAACTTTGAATCGGTTACCAACTCCACGATAAAGGATATGGGGAGGCTAATGGCATTAGGAGCGGAGAACATGGGAGGTGAAGAGTGGGGTGAGAAAAATCCGTTCAAAAAATATTTTATGAATTATAAAAATCATTTTTAATTTCTAAAAATCATTAGTAGTGGATTGAAAGAGGTGCAACTTGATAAAATTTTAAAATATTTTGAAACTACCTTTTCATTATTTCTCTATTTTTAATTTTTAATATATTTATTTTAAAAAAATTTTATTTTATATTTTAATATTTTGTAATTTTAACTATTATCCTAGTATCTTTTTATTTTTTGAACATATTTTATTTTGTATCTTTATTTTAGTTGTTACGATATTTATGACAAGACGAGGATGTGCCAAAGGGTAAGAGGAGAGACTCTCAACATCCCTCCTTTTATATAATCAATAGATTATTATAAAGTTGGAAACATATCGGAATATATGTGTATATATATATATATATCAAAATTCCAGCACATCATCAAAGGCCTTATAGCCTAGTGGTATGAAAGTTTCTCTTTAAGTGGAAAGTCACAGGTTTGATTCCATTTATAACTTCAGGCCATTAATATTTACCCATTACATCGTAAAT
Source organism: Inga laurina (assembly GCA_963855925.1). NCBI lineage: Eukaryota > Viridiplantae > Streptophyta > Magnoliopsida > Fabales > Fabaceae > Inga > Inga laurina. Next base: position 2,281,668 of record OY979703.1, on the reverse strand, counting down.
CAGGATAAAAACCTCACATACTTAATTCGTACATCATAAATCATGATTGAATAACTATTTTTTAATGTTCTAATTGTCATTCCAATCAAACATTAAAACAATTCTAAAAACATAAAACAAGCTGACACTAATTTTGAAGTCTTAAGTGAAAGCAACACACCTCCCAACTCTAAAGTTGTATTTCCTAATCAGCTAGTTGACTGATAGCTTGCTCTTAAGGTTATATATTATCGATTAGGTTCGGAGATCTGGATAGTGAGGAACAAAATCTGAAAATCCAAAGTTTACTTATTATAAAGTGGGAAAATCTTGCAAAATGGAAGAGAGGTTCGGATCATGAAACCATGCCACCAATTACATGGGTCTGAAAAAACACAGCTCGTGCCTCTCTATAACCATAAACAATTTGCAAGCTGCTAATTGCTTATCTTGCAGCAGAAGTTTTACGTCTCGATGAGTTGAATATATGGTAACTAAGTTTTTTCGTCATCAATTCTGCAAGTCTTGTAGAGCATTGTCCAAACTTGAAACACAACTTAGTTATTATACGAAACTGTTTAATTATATTATGATATTATCGACCTTTTTGAACTTATTTATTCAAATTTGCTATATTTGGAAATTAAAGGTGAGCTGATTATTTTCTGAGAGAACGAAAAGTATATTATTTATTTATACCAGGATAATCTGAACTTACAAAGCTATATATACATACATGTAGAGAGACATATTTATAGCGGCTGGGAAATACGTTTCTTGGTCTCAGCGTCAAGGAAAGCTTGGACTTTCATGTCAATTCCAGGTTCAGCCACTCCCCAGCGACCTCGATCTTCATCGCTGTGCCACACTTTCTGGGCCTTAATTCCATCTTCATAGCCTTCTTCATCGTAGTATCTCTTCTTCTTTGACCTGAAGAGGCTGACGCAGAAGAAACTGCTAGCAGACTCCCTCTGTCTTCCCATGATTGTTTTTTCAGTTGACGAGGTCACGAGGCGTTGTCTTTGATTTATATAGCAGAGCCTTGTTCCATCTGCTAAATAAGCGATTAGTGAAGAATCTATATATAAATGGTTCAGGTAAAGCTAGCCGACATGGCCACCCAAATTGGGGAACGCACATTTGCTGCGCTCCGCTAGTTTCGTACTCTTTAACACCAAATGAAATATTAAGCTTTGTTCCCTCTTCACTTTATACTTTATTTGTTTTTTGTTTTTTTCAAGGTTCATTTGACGTTATTATTATTTATTATATTATTGGTACTTGACCCCCTTTTGTTCTTTCCATTTTAAAGCGCCTACCTAATTTTCCAATCCCCTTTTTGGTTGGTGGTTCAGATCTCTTCACTTTATACTTTATTTGTTTTTTGTTTTTTTCAAGGTTCATTTGACGTTATTATTATTTATTATATTATTGGTACTTAACTCCCTTTTGTTCTTTCCATTTTAAAGCGCCTACCTAATTTCCGAATCCCCTTATTGGTTGGTTCAGATCTCTGCTCTCGAGAATCCACCCACACGAGTTAGCTTTCTGTCTTTTTTGGGGTGAAAATGAGTTAGCTTTTGTACTTTCACTAACAGGGCTTCTCTCACTAACACGGTTAAACATACTTCCTTGGTTATTAATATAAAATTTTATTTGTGGTGTAAATTAGACAAAAGTAGAGATATTATATTAAAACCCAAAGATAATATCAAGCTGTTGCAAGACTGACACAAACAGATCAATGCTAGAGATCGACTTTAATTCGTTCGGTATCTTTCTTTATGTTTTTGTTTTAATTTTTAGAAATGCTTTTACACATGTAAAATAAATATATGAGAAAAATTTTATCTTAATTTATAAAAATACAATTATGAAACTATAATTTAACAGTTTCCTAAACAAGCACCAAGGAAGATATTACCGATTAGTGTTTTGGTGTTGAAATTAACAAAATAGTACATCTCGGGGAGACTGACAGTGAAAGGATCGTATTCCTGTCCGAGGGTTACTTTTTCCCTCCTTATATGCCTTCGTAGAATGTTCTTGACAATATTCAAGGCTACCCTCATTACTGGTCGCCAAGATTTACACAAGCATTGTATTTATAATAACTTGGGAATCGCCCAATGACTATTTTACCTCATAATTAAAGGTGAAAATCTTCTTGCAAACCAGCATATATAAAGATCAAGAGACTACTATTAATGTTAGTTTATGTGCAAAAGCAGAGATATGTGCCTGATTTGTAATAATTAATGAGAGGGAAGAGAGACGTTAAAAAAAAAAAAAACTGATAAATGATGGGGTACATGTATACATTTTCTCTCTTTCTATAGTTAACTTAAAAGTAATTAATAAAGAATTCAGAAATTAAATTTGTAAGAAGTGTCACCCCAAACAAGAAAGATATTGCACATGCATACTACCTTGAAACTGAACTTTAAGGTTTAAGTTTATGAAGCATTCCACTTTATACTTTTAAAATACACAAAAAATTTCTCCTCCCAAATGTGAGCATGGGCATTAATGAAATAAATATCATATATTAGAATATATAATGATACTACATCTTAATATCTCAATACTAATTTAATCAAGTTCCCACTCGCACTTGACATTTAAAGAAAAATCAACTCTTTTTGTCGCGCATTCAGTGGTAGACATGTAAAAGAATCAAATTTTATTGAAGGCTTGCGGAGGTAACATTTGGCGAAGTTTTAAGTTATGCTTGGAAGATGATATTGAATCAATTAATTTATGTACACACACGATTCCTTTTCATCTAAGAATCTTCAACTCACGTTATTCTTTTCAGCGAATCGTATAGAAGCGTTACGGAGGAATCATGCACCTCGTTCATATAATTTATCTGAGATGTTTGCAAGTTGGATCGATCAATCACTTCAGTACACATTATTATGAAATTAAAAAAAAAAAAACCTTGGAGAGATCTGTGGAAGCTGAACATTTCGCTCGATCGCTCCACATACCAGACAAATTAAAGCTACACATCCATGGCTTACATTTTCTATAGTGGCCTGGTTTTTTTTTTTTTTTTTCCAGTTTTTTCTTCTTCTCAGGCCGAACAAAAAATCTTCTTCTTCCTTGGCTTTCACTATATATATATGTATATCCACACACACCGCAGAACTATTTTTCCAATTTTTTAGGGGAGAAAAAAACTAATGCCAAATAGAAACTTCCGAATTTTAGAATTTTGATAACTTTTATTTTTCTCATGTGTCGCTGGGTGTTGGTTATATTTTGTCTATTCTCTCAAAGCAATCCTTGTAGATTGATTAATATTTATGTTTTTTTTAAGTAACCACTTCATAGGAAGCGCTATAGGAAGTTTTTTTAAAAAAAGTAATTTTACATAATTTTTTTTCCTAATGAACTCTGTATTTTACAGTATAAATTCACAGCAAAACGAACAAAATCAAACTAAACCAAAATGAAATAACTTCAAAAAAATAACTACATTAAACAAATTAAACTAGTAATAACTAATAAAATTATATTTGTAATTTCAAAAATTAAAAAACTTACAATGTATAGGAAGTTTAACAAAAGAGAGTTGTAACTTCAAGCAAATATCTGAAAAAAAAAATTATAAGTACACATAAAACTATAAGCTAAGATCCATGACAGATTTTAAACTTAAATAAAAAAAATGAAATTATAGTGCCAATCAATGAAAGCTTATGTACTAAAAAAAAAGAAAAAAGACTTATAAGGGAGTTTCTATAGGAAGTGACAATAAGAATAAAAAAACTTTTAAGATTTGGAAATTTAGTTTGTACTTAAAGAAGTGGGTGTCATAGTCGCACTTATGTTCTCTAGTACCACAAGCTTTGGTGTAAGCTTTTCCAATAAGATTGGATTGCGTATTTCTTCGAACATGACATACTTAGGCGACCAAGCGATAATTTCTGCATCTGGATCTGTACGTGCAAATCACAAAATGAAATTAAAATCTAGAGAGAAATTAAAATCAGTGAAGAAGAAATTGAGTACGTTATATTACGAACCTGGAGTTCCTAGGACATGGAATCAGGAATTCGGGCCGGCCTGTTTAGGCCGAGCTCGTCAAGGGCCAAGCTTATAATTTAGAGCCTCCAAAAGGAGGTGGCTCTACCTATAGCCTTATAGGGCTGGCCCTTTTAGGCTCATTTAACATTGTTTTTAAACTGGGCACAGGGCAGTGGGCAACAAGCACTGATCAAGGGGTAAAGTTAACCTAATATAACCTTAAGATCAAAGACACTCTTACACTGACTCAGACCGCATTTAAAGCTTCTTTTCTTTGATTTTTGTTTCTTTTTGTATGTGTACGCCAAAATTCAAATAAGGTGTTCTATTATTATTAACATTTGAAGTTTGTAGACTTGTTTGATTGTAACTATGGACATTAATTATGGTTTAGATTTAAGTCGTATTGTTTTGTGTTTTATTAAACTTGGATAATATTTATGTTTTAAATTAGTTTTGATGATATTTATATTTTAAATTAGGTATTTTAGTCTTTAGGAGAATAAGAAACAAAAAAAGTCATGGAAAAAAAACCTAAACAGGCCTAACACCCATGGGCTTCACCTAAACAAGTCAGGCCATTGATTTTAGTGCTTTTTTTGGACTCGGGCCTAAAAGAGCCGGCTTGTTTAGGCCCGAGCCCATCATGGGCAGGCTCTGCACGGCCGGGCCAGCTCGTTTTCTTAGTGTTACTGGGACATTTCTCTTCTTTTTCAGGAGGGGAGGATTAAGTAAGGGTTAAGGTCAGGAGCAAAGGCTCCGATGAAAAGGATAAGTAAAAAGGGTCATCAGAATTTTTTTTTGAAATACATGTGGCAACTATGACGCTTGATCAAAAAAGCGCCATAGCTACTCAATAACCCATCCAAGGTGTGTAAATTAAAAAAATAAAATATAACACCCAGGCAAGAGCCAAACAAGGGTCTAAAAATGAAATACTGGCACGATTGAATATAACCCATACAAGGGGTTTTAATCTTTTTTTTAAATAACCCCTGTACGGCACTTCCTCAGACAAGTGCCATATAAGGTATTAAGCAACTATGGCACTTTCCTGGTCGAGCACCATAGTTGCCACTAGGGATGATCATGGACCGGATCAGATCGGATTAGAGGCTGGCCCGAGGTCTAGTCTGGTTAAGACCTCGGGCTGAAAAAGGCAACCCGAGGTCTGGTCTGGTCTAATGACAACCCGAACTCGGGTCAAACCGGACTTGGTCCACCGGGCTAATAGACTGGTATGGGTGGTCCGACATATCTAATTTTTTTGCTCTGAAAAAAGTAAAAAAAGAAACTAGAGGAATGAAAAAAAAGGGAGGGAGGCCGATTGAGAAGAGAATCAAAGGGAGGGTCTGGAGTGACTCCAAGAGGAGATCCAATAGCAATATCGGACCAGAGGGATCAACGCTGAGAGAAGGACCAACAGAAGCACAGAACCAGAGCGATCGACGCTGAGGTGAGTGACTAACGATGGAGTTTCCATGCGATTAAAGGTAAAGGAAGCAAGGATGAAGTGAGATTGAAGGAATGAGATTGCGAAGATGATGAAGGGAAGAGTTTGTACAGTCTTAAATGAAACAAAACCAGTCTTAAATGAAATTCTTTTTTTATTTTTATAAGAACTTTTGATGGTGGGAGAGGAGATGAGATTGATGAAGGGAAGGGAGTTTGTGCAATGTGCGTGAGCAATGTGTCAAATCAATTAAAAGGAAAGTAATGGTGTGTGGTTTACGACTTCCCGTGAGAGAGAGGACTTTTTTTTCGTTATAATGAGGGTGAAGTTAACACTGTGCAAAATTATTAATTTTTTTTATAAAAAAATAAATGATTCGAGTCAGACCAGACTAGACCATGTGGACTGAGAACTTGATCTTGAACCCGGTTCAACCCGAGTAGTTGGTCTGGTTTGGTCTGGTCCTTTTTGTTATAAGGCTGCTTTTCACCAGATCAGACAGGACGGGGTCATTTTGGGTCAGACCGGGTTACCTAAACTACCGGGTTTTTTTTATCATCCCTAGTTGCCACATGTATTTTTTTTTAAAAGTAGAAGTCTCTTCCAACTCTTGTTTAAAGAAGTGCCATAAGATTAGCGCCGTTAAATCTATACTTTGTAGCCGGGCTTATTTCATGAGAACATTTTTCCAAGAAAATATAGAAACTGGCGCAGAGTCGCATAGGCATAATGAAGCTGTGTTCTTTTATTAGAAGAATGAAGCTATAAGAGTGTTGAGATTCGTAATAATGATCGCTAGGCGATAACTTGGAATGTAATCTTCATTATTTATTTTGATGAATGTTCAGTGAACGCCAAATAAAATTATTATAAATAAACGAGGAATTGATTATAGGCTTTGGCTGGGTCCATTATATTGCACTGATACTGGCCAAACAAAACTGAGGGTTCGAATGTGTTAATCGGTACACACGAACACACAACCGCATACCTCACAATTCATAAGCTACACCATAATATTGAATGTTATTCATGATATGATTAATACATCTCCGGGTCATATCTAGATCCTATATTAAGAAAGAAAGTATGTAATAGATGTTTCATCGTCTCCTAGTCCTAGACCCCAGACATTAATACACAGAGCACACACAGAATTCCAAAATCATCACACAAATAGTGATGAATGCCGCAAACAGAAAAAGAAAGAAGAACGATAGGAAAAACGTAAGAGCTAAAATACTCTGTAAAAGAGGGATAGCAAGTATCTCACTAATCTCTCTAGAACAGCCCAGGAGGATCTCCAAGTGTTCAATAAACTCTCAAAATATTCAATACTTTATTGAGTAGGCAAGAAGCCCTTTTTATAGGAGTATAGAGAGATAAAAATCTAATTCAAAATTCAAACTAGGAAATCCAAATAATATCAAAAATACTAAAATAATATCTAAATCTAAAATACTGAAGAATATCTAAAATCCTACTTGTGGATATTCCACTTATTCTGAAATATCTAGAATAATATCTAAAATAATATTGCTGAAATCATTAAATAATAAATATTACTAATTAATTCCTAATTAGTCCTAAGACGCTTATTTTTTCTGGAATAAATTAGCCCATAGCGATTTGGATTGCTATCATATCTTTCCCCTTGGAAAGTCGACTTGTCCTCAAGGCGAAACTGAGGAAATTGGTCTGCAAAAAGATCGTACTCCTCCCAAGTAGCTTCCTCCAAAGGGCGATTCTGCCATGCCACAAGTATGTCCAATCTGTGATCCGGCGTCCAACGATGCTGCAACACTTTGGAAGGGTGTAGTATAAGTTCCATATCATATGAGAGTGGAAGAGAAGGAGGAGGAGTAGGTGCTTGCTGGCCATATGCAGGGCGGAGTAGAGACACATGAAAGACAGGATGGATTTTGGCAGTTGAAGGGAGGTCTAGCTCGTAGGCTACCATACCAATTCGTCTAGTCACTGTGAAGGGTCCGAAGAAACGTGGAGACAGTTTCTGAAACCTAGATCGAGCCAAAGATCGTTGTCGATACGGTTGAATTCGCAACCAAACTGCGTCCCCTGGGTTAAAGGCAAGGTCCCGACGATGTTGATCAGCATGTAACTTCATCCGATGTTGAGCTTTAAGGAGGTTCCCTTTTAAAACTCGTAACATAGCGTCACGTGTTTCCAGTTGTTCTTCTAATTCAGCAACCCGTGTTTCACCCCTGATATAAGGGAAGAGAGGCGGTGGATCACGACCATAAACCAGTTTAAAAGGGGAAGTATTAGCAGCCACATGAAACCCAGTGTTGAAGGAAAATTCTGCCCAGCAAAGAAACTTACTCCATTGTTTAGGTTGATCATGTGCAAAGCAACGCAAGTAAGTCTCGAGGCATCGATTGACTACCTCTGTTTGTCCATCAGACTGGGGGTGGTATGATGTGCTCATGTTTAAGCGGGTTTGACTTAAACGGAATAACTCCTGCCAGAAGTGACTGAGGAAGAGAGGGTCCCTATCAGAGACGATAGACCTTGGAATGCCGTGTAAGCGAACAATTTCTTGGCAAAAGGCGGTGGCAACGGTTTTAGCGGTAAAAGGGTGAGTGAGGGCAATGAAGTGGCTGTATTTACTGAGACGATCGACCACCACTAAGATCACATCAAAACCTTGGGACTTAGGGAGTCCTGTAATAAAATCGAGAGAAATGTCCTCCCAAATACGCTCCGGGATAGGAAGTGGCTGTAAAAGTCCCGCAGGTGCTAAGGTTTGATATTTATTCTGTTGACAAGTGTGACAGCGTTGGACATGGTACTTGACATCGTTTTTCATTCCTCGCCAATATACTTGATCATTTAACCATCGTAGGGTCTTGAGGTACCCACCATGCCCCCCAGTTGGCGTAGCATGAGCTTCAGCCAACAATTTTTCTGTGAGTGGGACATTATTGGGTATAACTAAACGTGTCTTGTAGAATAACCGACCATTTACAAAGTGGAAATGAGAGTGATGATCAGGGTGTATCTGCAACTCCTCTATCTTTGCCCTAGTTTCAGGGTCCTCCAATAGTGCTTGTGGAAGTTGATCTAAGTCGTGTGCCATGGGAATTACCATTTGGAAAAAGTCGACCTGCTGAGGCCGCCTCGACAAGGAATCAGCGGCTGCATTATCCTTCCCGGGTTTATAACGAATGGTAAAATCAAAAGGAAGGAGTTTGACTAGAAGTCGTTGTTGAGAAGTGGTCACAATCTTTCGGTCTAACAAGTGCTTCAGGCTGTGATGGTCAGTTTGTACGTAAAATGGTTACCTAATAGGTAGTGGCGCCATTTTTGTAATGAAAGAACCAATGCAAGTAATTCCCGGTCATAAGCTGATTTGTAACGATTGGAGAAGGAGAATACCTTGCTGAAGTATGCGATAGGATTACCATTTTGCATGAGTACGGCCCCAATACCGTTCCCAGATGCGTCACAATCAACAGTAAAAGATTGTTGAAAGTCCGGTAAGTGAAGGACCGGAGTAGTAGTGAGAGCTATTTTGAGTTCTTCAAAAGATGTTTGAGCATCATCCGACCACTGAAAGGCACCCTTTTTTGTTAAGTCGGTTAACGGTCTAGCAATGAGGCCATAATTTTTCACAAACCTCCGATAATAGCCGATGAGGCCTAGGAAACCGCGCAAGTCTTTCACTGATTGTGGAGTAGGCCAATGGACGACAGCCTTAATTTTTTCAGGAACAACTTCTACACCCTTACTAGTAACAATGTGTCCCAAGTAGTCAACCCTTGTTTGACCTAGAAAACACTTCTTAGCATTGGCAAAAAAAAGTGTTGTTGTTGGATCTGGAAAATAACCTGAAGATGTTTGAAATGATCTTGCGCCGAAGTACTGTAGATTAAAATGTCGTCAAAGAAGACGAGCACAAATTTCCTCAGGTACGGGCGGAATAGGTTATTCATGATAGCTTGGAAGGTTGCTGGGGCATTAGTAAGGCCAAATGGCATGACCACAAATTCATAATGACCAAAGTGGGTTCTAAATGCCGTTTTATGAATATCGGAAGGTAATATCCGGATTTGATGATACCCAGATCGTAAATCAATTTTCGAAAAGTATCTAGCACCATGCAGTTCATCTAATAATTCATCAATGTTAGGTATTTGATACTTATCTAGGATCGTAATTTTGTTGAGATGACGATAATCCACACATAGCCGCCAAGTTCTGTCTTTCTTGCTAACCAGTAAGGCAGGACTGGCAAATGGACTAGAACTAGGACGGATGAATCCTCTGTTTAATAAGGTGCGCACCTGAGATTCAATCTCATCCTTTTGGTAATGAGGATAACGATAAGGTCTCAAATTGGGTGGAGGCATCCCTGGCAGCAACGAAATCGTGTGATAGTGGCCACGGAAGGGTGGCAATGAAGTTGGCTCTTTAAAAACAGCAGAAAAGTCTTGAAAGATCGCTGAGACATCTAAGGCAGTACGCTTCACTATTTCCGTTTGGTGAAACTCCAGACTTTTGAGACAAGCCTGAGGAGCAGTCTTTGGAGGTTCCCCTTACAACTTGTATTTTTTTCCTTCAACCCAGAAAATCATGAACATCACGTTCCAGTTTACCTGCACTGTATTGAGGGATGCTAACCATTTAATACCCAACACTAAGTCTGATCCGGCTAAGGAGAAGGGGTAGAAATCCTACTTAATTGTCAAACTGGACAGGTTGACTTCTAGATCCTTGCAGACTTGGTTACAGCGAATAACTCGGCCATCCCCAATTTGAACTCCAAAGGAAGGAACCGTGCTAGTTGAAATGCCGAGCCCTTGTATCAAATTAGTGGAAATAAAATTGTGGGTGGACCCACTGTCCACTAATAGTAGTACCTGTTTAGAGGAAATATAACCTTTTAACTTCATGGTGGAGGCCCGAAAGTGTACCTAAGATGACATTGAATGCTACCTCGGGCTCCTCAGTATCATCCTTGTCAGATACGACGATGGACTCTAGTTGTTCAGGCAGAGGGGTGCCATCATCATCAACCTCCATTAAAGTGAAGGACGCGCTGCAACGGTGACCTGGGCGAAAGGGTTCGACATACCGGAAACATAACCCTTTGACACGTCGTCTTTGACGTTCGGAATCCGCAACCGACACACGTCCCGATTGGGACGGGAATGATGAAGAAGATGGATTTATTGCAGGATACTTCCCTGTGGCTGTAGTGGACGCAGAAAGACTTAGATGATCCCGCGGAGTATATGAATCACGAGTTGCAAAATTATGGGAATAAGACTGTCGATATGTCGAAGAAACAGATTTGTTCCCACGGGTAATTGTGAGTTGTTTTTTGAATTCCAAGGCAAGGCTAGCGGCCCTGTAAACGCTCCGCGGTTTGTGAATTCGGACGCTCCATTCATGAAAACGCCTAGAAGACAATGTTCTGGCCAATTCGCAACTAGTGCGACTCTCCTTGCCCATTCTTTTCGATAGTCTTGAACAGAACCAGTCTGCTTGATATTGCACAAATTCTCATCGGGGTTGAGATATTCCGGCGGACCGTAGTGTTCTTGGAAGGCTTTAACTAAATCTTCCCAATATAATATAGTCCGCTGCACATTAAGCCAGGAGAACAAATCCAGAGCGTCGCCCTATAAATACATGGCAGCGACATCGACTCGATCATCCTCAGGTGTATCATAATAACGAAAAAAATTTTCAGCCTTCAGAACCCAGCCTCTCGGGTCGCCTCCATCGAACTTCAGAAAGTCAAGCTTAGTGTATGGCGTACGTGGGTTGCGCCGAGATGCATCAGAATCATTGTCACTGTCCTCGGCTGAGTTGTGCGATCGCCCTCTGTGACGGTGTGGGCGCGAGGCTGAAATCTCCAATGCGTTAACCTTCTCTCGCAACTCGTCGAGAGCTTCGAGACGTGCTGCAATGGTGGCGAGATGTTCAGCGGCAGTCGCAGCTGGCACGGTCTCGTGCGGAAGAGTCGCGTGGGCGGGTGGAATGGCGTCGGATGATGGTGTCGCGTGGGAAGATCGCGTCTGAACGTGCGGAAGAGTCACGTGCGCGGGTGGAATGGCGTCGGACGAGGGTGTTGTGTGGGAAGATCGCGTCTGAACCATGGTGGACCGAAAATGGCTCTGATGCCAATTTGATGAATGCCGCAAACAGAAAAAGAAAGAAGAACAATAGGAAAAACGTAAGAGGTAAAATACTCTGTAAAAGAGGGATAGCAAGTATCTCACAAATCTCTCTAGAACAGCCCAGGAGGATCTCCAAGTGTTCAATAAACTCTCAAAATATTCAATGCTTTATTGAGTAGGCAAGAAGCTCTTTTTATAGGAGTATAGAGAGATAAAAATCTAATTCAAAATTCAAACTAGGAAATCCAAATAATATCAAAAATACTAAAATAATATCTAAATCTAAAATACTGAAGAATATCTAAAATCCTACTTGTGGATATTCCATTTATTCTGAAATATCTAGAATAATATCTGAAATAATATTGTTGAAATCATTAAATAATAAATATTACTAATTAATTCCTAATTAGTCCTAAAACGCTTATTTTTTCTGAAATAAATCAGCCCATAGCGATTTAGATTTTTATCACATAGACTAGTTATTCATTCTTATAGCTAATTAATATGAATACTAATTGAAAGAACACATTAAAAGGGAATTTGAATGATGAGTACATACATGAACAGGGAAACAGATTGTGACGCAGCTTTATTTAACCATATATTCGAACACTGACTAAGCAGTCTCGAAGACACGTTTCTTCTTATGGGCAATGAAAGCTGCAGCTTTTTTGTCAATAGCAGGATCGGCCAACCCCCAGCGACCTGCGTCTTCGTCACTCGGCCAGATCTTTGTGCTCTTCATTCCATTATCATGACCATAATCATAATAGCCTCCTCCCTTCTTCTTCGATCTGAATATGTTGAAAACTGACAAGAAGCTGAGAGAAGACTTGTTAGTATTGCCTCCCATATGGCTTGCGTACTGATGACTTCAAACTATGTAGCTAGCTCTGTGTTTTTTTTTTAATCAAGCGCTGGCTCTTGTTGTTTTGGTTTTCTATCCAAGGGGCCAAGGTAGCATGTGTTTTTATAGCAGAGGAAGCAAACAGTGAAGGAATCTTAATTAATTATATGAACGACGCACACTTAATTTTGGCTGTGATCCGCTAGTTTCGCTTATGCTTTAAGATGAAAAACAAGTTAAGCCATTCGAAACGCTTTGATACACATAAATGATTTATATTATATTTGTTGGCCTTGCCTTATAGAATATTCATCATCACTTGGCATTGGCAGCATCCATGCATTGATCGAATTTGTACCGGATTAGTTTCCCAAACTGGGCGTTCAGTATTTAATTTTGCTATTGAAATATATTCTGAGGTGCACTTTTCAGCGTAAACCGCGTATTTTGCATGGCTGAGCACTCGCGTGATATGGCATGGGTTTGGCCTAACAACCACTTAATTTGTTTAATAGTGCGAGCCAGCAGCCTCTGGCAAAGTCGAATTTTGATTCTGCAGCAAAGTACGTACAGTGATTTTTATATAGATGCATGTATATAATATTGGTGAACGCGTGAAAAACAAAAACAGAATAAAGTTGCAGGTGCGCGGGTAAGATCAGACCACTATAAATGGTTGAAACTAAACAGAAATAAGGGAGCCTTGGCGACCAAGAAAGTGTAGTCAAGTCTGGAAAAATTAAAGCACTTCTAATGGTACACACGGATTTATGGTACCCATGACTCCTTTTTAACCAGCAAAGTTAAAACAAACGCAGGTGTAGTTGCTTGTTTTTTAGGGAAGAATTCAAAAAAGGGTGGAAAAGGAAAGGAATCGGGAGAGTATATATGTAGTAAGGGATAGATTGATGTGGACTAAAGAAACGACAAGTTCATGTGACGATTCCAAAGCTGCCACTCACTTCACTTCCTCTCACCGCCATACATTTCTCCACGAACTGTCATGTCCATCTCCCTATGTTGTTCGTTAATGCCTTTCAAATAATGATTAATTAATTAATACGATCTCTCGCCACGTGATCTCTTGGTTCCCTCAATTATCACCGCCTCTCGTGATAGATAATCTGATATTAGACCCACGCATGTGGTGTTGGTAATACAGGCTAGCCTGCGGGGTTGTAAATTAGAATGACACCTGCTTGTCCCTTCGTAGGCAAGCATGAGCCCGCCAATCTTTTTATTTAATTTCACTCTTTATTTAAAATTCTTACTTTTTTTCTTTTTCATCATCCACTTATATCATACTTCTTTTCTTTTATATATTTGTGTTATGAAGTCAATTTCATTCTTACTTTTCTTTTTTTCTTTTCAATCTACTCACATCATAAAATCATATAAATACATCTTTTTTAAATTTAACAACAGTAGAATAAATAAATATAATATGAAAAATAAAAGTGTCAAATAAAAAGTATGAGGAAGTAGTTGAACACAGCATCAAAAGAAAGACAATTAAGGTATTTGGATTTATTTTATAAGAAAAATAAAAAAAATAAGCGGGCTAACCCGCTTAGCCCGCAGGTTAAGTGGGGCGAGCTGCACCCTTGGCAGGCTGGCATTGACCCAATCTATTTTACCAACTCTACACGCGCTTGCGTCTTGGTCTAGCTTAATTACTCATTAATTATATTTATCATAGTCATAGTAAAAAAAAATTATATTTGAGAGTCGCTAATAGCTAGCATCACATTCTTCATAGTAGTTCTCTCTAACCGTGTGAGCTAGGGGTGTTCAAATCCGGGACCAGGACCTGGATCTACCACTCTCGGTCCCGGTCCTGGTTTTTGGCCGGGATGCAAATTGCATCCTGGTCCCAGTCCCGGTTTGGTCCCGATCCCGGTAATCCCGGGGGGGACCAGGATCAAACCGGGAATTCCTGGTTTTTTTTAAATTAAATTTAAAAAATATTATTATTTTAGTTAAATTTTCTATAATCTATTGTTTAAAGTAATTATTTAACATCTAATAAGGCCATAATAATCACACAAATTGATCTAGAATGAGGAATAGCATTTTATTATTATTATTATTATGATCACCTTCATCATTTTTGTTATTATTTTTATATATTATATAGTAGGATTAGTATCACTATATATATAGTTTAATTCCAACTAAATATGTAATACACATTTTATTAAATGGTAACTTAAATTATGGGATAAAAAATACAAAAATAAAACAATAACTTAGTTTTTAAGAAAAAAATTTAAAAAAAAAATTTAAAAAAAAAACCGGGACCGGGACTGGGATCACAAGATGTGTAACCGATCCCAGGTACCATAGATTCCAGTCCCGGCCGGGACGAGAAATTCCCGGGATTAAAATGTCCGAGATCAAAACCGAATAACCGGGACCGGGACACTTTAAACACCCCTAGTGTGAGCCACACCTATTAGTCTTGACATGATAACTCATAAATCCCGAATATATTTGCTTGGTATGTAGATCTATATATATTTTTATCAGTAAGTATACCTAAGTCTAACGGTTAAGATTTTTACCATTGACTGCATGTATGTATCTCAACACACACACTGCGTGTAAGTTACCCTTTTTCTGATTCTGTACGTGCCAAAGCGTACGTTACTCTTTCTGACGGGTCTGAGTTAATTTTCTTGACTGATCTAGGATGAAAAATTGTGATTATTATACAACCTGATTATTAATTAATTTAAAGATTTAAATTTTTTAAGAGTAATTATATTTGTCTTTGATTAAGAATCTGAAACCTTTCAAATTGTTTACACAACTAATAATTAATCACATAAATAACTAACTTTCATGATCAGTCCACAATATATACAAGAGAAATCAGATAGATTTTGCCTTCATAGCTAGGCTTATTGTCGATCTCCATCATGATTGGTCACCTACACGAGGAAATGAATTAAAGAGGGATCAGAAAAGGAGGTACAATTTCAGACAAAAACCATATATAACTAATGAGTTCCAGGAAAATAAAGAGCATACCGCTAAAGAGACTTGTACACAAGATACAAAACGATCAGAGGGAAGTTAAAGAGTGCATATATACAAAAACATAGATGAATGAAAGTAATGGATCGGGAAAAAAATAATATCAAGATAGACCTCAGAAAAATTAAACACTGAAAGAAACTTTTCAGTTTATTTCTGACATCGTTGAGCTTAGAAAATAAGAAAGAAGAAAGCGAATCAAAATTAAACACCCACATACGCGCACATTGGTACTCTGAGAGCCACTTTTCCATCAAGTTGTACAATAATATTGTTGGCATATCCATCGTTTTATTGTCATAAATTCATAAGGGTACATACATATACATATATAGAATCAACACTTAATCACATACATTAATAGAGAGAAGAGCAGCAACGAACAACAAGAGTCTAGAATAATTAATGGTCTAACGGAAGCTAGCTAGGACGATCCTAATGGCTAATTAATATGAAGAAGGTACTACTCGACTTGAGGTGGCAATTGGTGATGAACTTCAGACTCAGTGACTTTCTTCCTGTAACGTGCAATGAAAGCAGCAGCTTTCATATCAATGTCAGGCTCCGCTGGCCCCCACTGTCCTCTGTCCTCGTCACTTTTCCACACCTTCGTCCACCCCGGCATCGCCGCCGTACCGTCGTCGCTGGAGTAGTACTCTTCTCTCCGGCCGCCGCTTGGCCTGAAAATGTTGAAGATTGACATCAACGAGGATGATGATGACCTCCTCTGCCCCATGATTATGTTTGTTTCTCCTACTAGGTGACTGAGGATTGTTGGTTAACCAAGCGCTTAGGAACTCTGTCTTGGGCTCTTGGCTTGGAGTTTGCAGATCCCGGGGCTGAATATTTATAGCAGAGGAAGTGGGGTCTCCTTTCGAGGCAGAGAATCAGATTCAAGGTGGTTTGGTAAGACCAGTGACCAGATATAATTCATAGACCGAACAAGTTGTACTGCTACAGTAGACAAGACCACATATACCTTCGCACAAGGACACTTAGAACAACCTACTTTAGCTATTCTCCATTGGTTTTTTAGTAGAGTAGCCCCTCGGAGTTGGTTGGAGGTTCTCTTCTTCTCTTAGTCTTGGAAAAGCCTTTACTTTTTCTCCTCCTCCTCTTTTTTTTTTTTTTTTTTTGCCTTGCTTTTTTTCCTCTTTCTATAACTACTACTTAATTTTTCAGGATCTTCATGCTATATGCTACACACAGATCTGCCTGATTTGCTTTCTTTATTTCGCCAACTGGGCCATTCATTCTTCTCCCTTCCCAGCTTCCCGGCATCATTCCCCAACTGTTTCATTCTTTACCTTTTTGCATGTTCACACTCCCATTTTTTACCTAACCCTGCAAATTCCGCACAACTCTGCTTACATATTTTCACGAGTTTGGTAAATTTCCTCCTCAGTTAATTTGTTATATTAATTATTGCTCGTTTAGAATAGCTTATTTTTAGACAATAAGTGCTTATAAATCGTGATTTACGATATACAAGATAAATATGTGAGAGGAGTTTTATCTCGGCTTGTGTAATAAGAACTTATTATCAAAAAATAAGTGATATCAAACATGGGCTTACCCTGTGAACACGCCAACACATTTTATACTCATCACGTCATTATTAACCCTCAGGGAAATCCCTACTGTTGTAATTAGTTAATATTATAATTAATAGATATAATTGTAATATTGTTTGGGCCACTTAGTTAGTTAGGTAATACGTGGCATTAGTGTTGTTATTATTTTGGATGTTGTTAGGCTACTGGCTGGATATAATAAATACAGTCTTCTCTTTGTATTGAGGTGTTCAGTAATAATACGTTGTGTATCTTTAGTTCATTGTTTTTCTGGGCCTGCTGGTTTAACATGGTATCAAAGCCCTTGGTTTTTTTTTTCAAGTTATCAGGTCCATTTTGTCTGAACCCGACCCGACGTGTCTTCTTGATTTCATGGTCAAGCCTCTTATTGCTTCTTGGGTTTATCGATTTCCCTCTCTGTCTCTAGGGCACCATCCTCCATCGCAATTCTTTCAACAATTTCAGGAGATCGAGGAAGAACTTACATCTCATCTCGCACCACACCTGTCATGGTGTTGAACAATGGATTCCGACATGTATGTATGTATATTTAAATTAACAAGCAAACTTATGTCCAGACATCACAAAGTTACGGTAGTCGAATGAATGTAATAAAAGCGAATTTTTATAGGGAACTTTGAGTCAGTTACTAACTCCACGATAGAGGACATGGGAAAGCTAATGGCATTAGGAGCGGAGAACATGGGAGGTGAAGAGTAGGGTGAGAGGAATCCGTTCAAAAAGTAATAAAAATCATTAGTAATGGATTGAGAGAGGTACAGCTTGATAATATTTTAAAATATTTTGAAACAACCTTTTCATTATTTCTATATTTTTAATTGTTAATATATTTATTTTAAAAATATTTTATTTTATATTTTAATTTTTTGAAATATTTTGTAATTTGTAACCATCATCCGGATATCTTTTTATTTTTTGAGCATATTTTATTTTGTATGTTTATTTTAGTTACGATATTTATGGCAGGACAAGGATGTGCCAGATGGCAGGAGGAGAGACTCTCAACATCCCTCCCTTTTATATAATCAATAGATTATTAAAAATTTGGAAACATCAATATGTGTGTGTGTGTGTGTGTGTCAAAATTCAAGCACATTATCAAAGGCCTTATAGCCTAGTGGTATGAGAATTCCCCTTTAAGTGAAAAGTCGTAGGCTTGATCCCATTTATAACTTCAGGCCATTAGTATCTGCCTCGTACATCATAAATAATGACTAAATAACTATTTTTGAAGATTCTGATTGCCTTTCGAAACAAACACTTAATCGTTAAAACACTTTTAAAAATATGAAACAAGCTGACACTAATTTTGAAGTCTTAAGTGAAAGCAACACACCTCCCAACTCTAGAGTTTTATTTATGGAGCAACAATTCCTAATAGACCAGCATATAGAAGCAATCCTAAAAAAACAAAAGAGCTTTAAAAGCAAGTGGGAGAGCTCATGACAAAGGGATATGTTAGAGAATGTTTGAGACCTTGTGCAGTTCCAATACTTTTACTTCTAAATAAAGATGGAACTTAGAGAATGTGCATTCATTGTAGAGCTGTCAATAATATCACTGTAAGGTATCACCATTCCATTCCTATATTAGATGATATGCTTGATGAAATGCATGGTTCTATTGTCTTTTCTAAGATTGATTTGAAATCTGGGTACCATCAAATTAGAATGAGATAAAGGGATGAGTGGAAAACTGCTCTCAAGACCAAACATGGATTGTATGAATGGTTAGTTATGTCATTTAGGTTAACTAATTCACCTAGCAATTTCATGAGATTAGATAACTATGTTTTACGTGCTTTCATTGGGAAATTTGTTGTGATTTATTTTTGATGATATTATGATTTATAGCTAGAATTTGGATGAGCATTTAAATCATTTACATTGTGTAATTAATGTTTTGAGGAAAGAAAAACTGTTTGCAAATTTGAAAAAGTGTGATTTTTGCATGGATAAAATTGTTTTTCTTGGTTTTGTGGTGAGTGTTAAAGGAATAGAAGTTGATAAGGAAAATATAAGAACTATAAAAGAATGGCCAACACTTAAAAGTATAACTGAGGTGAGAACTTTTCATGGTTTGGCTAGTTTTTATAGGTGAATTGTGAAGGATTTTAGCACACTTGTTGCACCACTTACTGAGGTCATTAAAAAATCGGTTGGTTTTAAATGGGATAAAGCATAAGATGATGCATTCATTGAATTTAAGGAAAAATTGTGTTATGCAACTGTGTTAGTATTGCTTGA
Source organism: Inga laurina (assembly GCA_963855925.1). Lineage (NCBI taxonomy): Eukaryota > Viridiplantae > Streptophyta > Magnoliopsida > Fabales > Fabaceae > Inga > Inga laurina. Next base: position 2,262,325 of record OY979703.1, on the reverse strand, counting down.
CTTCAGCAAAACTTTTAATATTGAATGTGATGCATCTAGAGTTGGGATAAAAGTTGTTTTAATGCAGGAAGGAAAGTCAATTGCTTATTTGAGTGAAAAGCTAAATGGAGCAGCCTTAAAGTATCCAACTTATGACAAAGAGCTCTATGCAATTAAAAGAGCATTGGAGAATTGACAACACTACTTTTAGCCAAAATAGTTTGTGATTCACACTGATCATCAATCCTTGAAACATATTAAAGGTCAAGGTAAATTGAACAAGAGACATGCAAGGTGGCTGGAATTTATTGAGACATTTCCATATGTCATCAAATACAAGAAAGGTCATAAGAATGTGGTTGGTGATGCATTGTCCAGAAGGTATACTCTTCTTTCTTCTCTTAATACTAGGTTACTTGGTTTTGAATATATCAAGGAGTTGTATGCAAATAATGTTGATTTTGCTGAATTGTTCCTTGCTTATGAAAAGAAAGCATTTGGTAAAGTTTACAGAGTTGATGGGTACATGTTTAAAGAAAACAGATTACGCGTGCCTCAATGTTCATTGTGTGATTTTCTTGTGAGAGAAGCATATGGGGGAGGCTTAATGGGTCACTTTGGTGTGAAAAAGACTTTGGATGTTTTGTATGAGCATCTCTTTTATCCTAAAATGAAACATGGTGTGGAAAGAATTTGTGCTAAATGCATAATATGTAAAGAGGCTAAATCTAGAGTTTTGTTACATGGTTTGTATACTCCTTTACTTGTGCCTAATGAACCTTGGGTTGATGTATCAATAAATTTTGTTTTAGGTTTGCCCAGGTCAAAAAGAGGAATGGATTCCATATTTGTGGTTGTTGATAAATTTTCTAAAATAACACATTTCATTGCATGTCATAAAATAGATGATGCCACATACATTGCTAATTTGTTCTTTAAAGAAATTGTGAGACTTCATGGCGTCCCTAAAAGTATTGTTTTTGTTAAGGATACAAAATTCTTGAGTCATTTTTGGAAGGTTTTGTTGGGAAAGCTTGGTACTAAATTGTTATTTTCTACTGCTTGTCATCCACAAATTGATGGACAAACTAAAGTTGTTAATAGAACTTTGTCTCAATTACTCATAATTGTGATTCAAAAGTACTTGAAAAATTGGGAAGATTGCTTATCATTCATTGAATTTGTATATAACAGAAGTGTGCATTCATCTACTGATTATTTTCCTTTTGAAATAGTGTATGGTTTTAATCCAATAACTCCTTTGGATTTATTACCATTGCCTGTTGATGAGAAAGCAAGTTGATGGGAAAAAGAAAGCCAAAATAGTGCAACAGCTTCATCAATGTGTGAAACAACAAATTGAAAAGAAAAATGAGCATTATGCATCCAAGGTCAACAAAGGAAGAAGATGTGTTCTTTTTAAACCTAGAGATTAGGTGTGGGTGCATATGAGAAAAGAAAGATTTCCAGGTCAAAGAAAATCAAAATTAGCTCCAAGAGGAGATGGTCCATTTCAAGTGCTTGAAAGAATAAATGATAATGCTTATAAGATTGATTTACCTGATGAGTATTCTATTAGTGCTACTTTTAATGTAGTTGATTTATCTCCTTTTAATGCAGGTAAAGATTCGAGGATGAATCTTTTGAAGAGAGAGGGAATGGTGCTATTCAGCAAGTTGTGCCTTCAAATTTAAGTATCATTTACAAATTTTAAGTGGACCAATCACAAGAGCAAGAGCCAAACAAATTAAGGAAGCATTAAATGGGCTAGTGCAAGATACTTCTATAAAGCAAGTAACAATCGAATCAAAGCTGGATAAAAATATTAAAAACGTCACTAACTTCATATGAGCTGCAAATGAAGATATTGATCAAGCGAAATTGAAGAACTTGGACCTAGTACTACATATAGGAGGACTCATTTGGTCCCAAATAAGCACATTTTGAGCTTTAAATGCTGATTACATCTTCTTGAATTTGTTTGTGCGAGAATTATTAAGTAATTGCCAGATTTGACTTTTAGGTTCTCTAGAACACTGAATCAAACTTTTGAATTTCCTAGCACATTGTATTAGACTTTCCCTAGCACATTGTATTAGACTTCTAGTTACTATTTTATAAGTTGCAATTTTTGCAGTTAGGTCATACTTCCTTATAAATACTTAGTGTTTTTTCATTTGTAAGACACACTTCGGATTTGATTGTTAAATGAAAGTTGCACTTCTACACTTTGTTTCTTGAGAGTAGATTCTCTCTAGGATTCTTTTTAGAACTAACGGATTTATCAAAGCTTGATAAACCTTGTGACGTTTTCCAACACTTAAGCTCCTTGTTCTTTCTTGTTTAAGGGTTCAAGTGAATCGTTAATCTATGTTTGACTTTCCTGAGGTGCATATATCTCAGATTGGTTGTGGGTTCGTGAGATCTTCCCTTGTGGGTTTATGAGATCTTCCCTTGTGGGTTCACACTAATACCTGTACTTAACAAAAAAAAAATCTTATTACTCCTCTAGTCCTAAAAATAAGACATATTTGAAAAGTTGACTTTGGTTTTAAATATAAAATATAGATTTCATATTTGCAATCTTTTTCTAATTTACCCCAATTAATACTCCCTTAACAGTAATCAAGGAAGAAAGTGAATGAAGGAATGAAAAAAGATAATAAAAGTGTTTTTGAAAATACATGTCATATTAACTAACTTAATCAACTTCATTATAATCTAATAAAATTAGGTAAATATGTCTTATATTAAAGATCGGAGGGAGTATCAGATATTTGAGCAACCTAATAATCCATATCGAGGCTTTTCAATCAGGATGTCTCTCACCAAGTTTTTTTCAGCAAGCAGAATTTGAACTCAGTTCATCACTTCTAACTTATCCATCACTAAGACTAAATACCCTATAAGGTTTATTCTTTGATTCTTTAATTGTTGCCATTCTATGAAAGTTTACAACGACTGAAATTTTGGATTGCACACACATGAGTAAATTTCCCAGGAGGAAAAGTGATCCCTTTATAATAGGGAGATGGTAGGTTCAATCCTCCATAGAGTTAATCTAGCCACCATCTAATTCAAAAAATAAAAAAGTTTAGCGACGGATTGACTTTCTTTAAACACAGTAACAACGCATTAATAGTAATTAATGAGCGTCAGATACAATGAATCTAAGTCAAAGGTTTGGCCAGATTCAAGTGCAGCTCAACAGGTGATCGCAAGGTTTCAGAACACACATGCGCGCGATGAGACAAGGAATTTGAACCAGGAGAGTTTTACTAGGCAAATGATTGCCAAGGTTAGAGCCCAGCTCAAGAAGCAATGCAAGGAGAATTCCAAGAAGGAGATGAACCTGGCTATGTTCCAGTGTGCTGATGGAGGAAGTGTAGATGATGAGATCATGGTGGATCCTGATGAACTTGATTCCCTGGCCCAGGAGAACATAAACATCATCAACAAGAAGATGCACGAGTTTATTTGAAGCTGTTTTGTCTAACATCTTTTGGTTAGGACTTGATGTTATTTACTGGTTTGAAAGATTCACCTCCTGATCAATAGAATCTTGTTTTAAGAAATTTCATATCCTTTTGGAACTGTGAAATTTTATAAGTGAAACTTTGATCTTTCTTACAGCAGTAAATGAGAGAGACAGTTAGGGGGAAAGAGAATATTCCCCACCTTTCAATATAATAAAGAGTTTGTTGGCAAAAAAAAAATTAATAAAGAGTTAATATCATTTGTTGGTCTTATCAAATTTTTATGTTGGTCCCTTTAATTTTAAATAGTTGATTTTGATCCCTTTAATTTCATATGAGGGACAAATTAGAAAACCAACCCACATAAAACTAAGAATCCCAACGACAGGGGCCGCCCCGACAAGGTGACAAGAGCCAGAACTAGCGGTGAACGTAAGCTACGAAATCCGTGGCGTTTCTGGTCTCCTTTCAAAAATGTTTTGGGCCTTCAATGGAGATTATTAGGCCTGTTATGGCTGATCCTATAGGGCTTTAAGGAGCATAGTAGATGTAGGCCCAATATGCTCATGCGCCCTTTTCGTCGCATTAAAAAAATGAGCTCAATTAGACATGTGGGCGAAGTTCGGCCCAATATGATCATATGCCCATTTCAGATATTGAACGAAGGATTAGTTGGGTTATGTATATTGAAATAAAGAATTCCACCTAAAAAAAATAAAGAATTTTTGTGGGGACGCTTTGGATGCGCACTCACGCATGAACAGTACACCTTATTCATTATATGGTGTGTGACTTTGTGTGATTAATTGTTAGCTAAATTTTTTTGTGAGGGAGATAGTCGAAAAAATGAAGTATTGTTTAAAGGATAAAAAATCAAGGCAAAATCCATGAGTGGGATCAAAATCAACATGAATATCTCATAAAGTAAAGTAGTCAAAGAAGAGGAAAGGAGAGCTCCTCATTTCCCCCTTAGTGGACAAAACACAAAATCCATAGAGGAAGAAAAATCTGACAGAGACACTGGTAAGTGCTCATATATGCCCCGTTGTAATCATCGATGAATTGATTGCTTAGGAGGCAAGAGATGAGAGATATGGGACAAAAAATGAAAAATAAAGAATAAAGCGAAGATGGTAGATGGAAATGCAAGGTTGAAGTGAGTGGAGTTGAAAACGGAGGATTGAATTGGAAGGCAGACAAGAGACGAGAACCACTGGATGATTAAGCAAACTCCACTCTGGTCTCAGTATCTTTGCATGAAAAAGTGGAATCTGATCTACCAGCTGCGTCTTTATTATTAATCTAAGATGGTCACCATTCAACATGCATTCTCATGTACTCTCATTCATAAAGTGCACCAGTATACATGCAACGCCTTATTCTCACTTTTCAACGGGCAGCTAGCAGATCTGTGTGTATCAATATCGCTTCTGATTTGATCTGATGCTGCTTCAATCAATTTTTGCTGCCTTTCTCTTTATTCTTGCAAAGAAGGACAAGACAAAGCAGGAATCTGTCAAGGCTGCTGGCTCTGTAGATGGAAACGAATATTGTTAACATGGGAGGCTACATGCAACATGTAGTGTTTTGAAGGTTTTTGGGGAATCAGTCAATCCATTTCATGATTGAACTGGACACGCATGGGGACAGCCAGGGAGCTTGATCACCCCACACTTAAAGTGTATTTAGCTTAGTGGGGAATTCATTTCATGCTAAAGCCCCTGTAGGTATAGTCCACGTACATATCACTCATTTATTTTCACTATTTAACTTTATTCCACCTTTCATCTGCACTTTTTATTTCTTCTATATATGTGTGTATGTATATTTAAAATTAACCAACAATCTTATCTCCAGACATTACAGAGTTACGGTAGTCGCGACTACTGTAATTTTGAATCAGTTACCAACTCCACGATGGAGGACATGGGGAGGCTAATGGCATTAGGAGCGGAGAACATGGGAGGTGAAGAGTGGGGTGAGAAAAATCCGTTCAAAAAGTATTTTATGAATTATAAAAATCATTTTTAATTTCTAAAATTCATTAGTAGTGGATTGAAAGAGGTGCAACTTGATAAGATTTTAAAATATTTTGAAACTACCTTTTCATTATTTCTCTATTTTTAATTTTTAATATATTTATTTTAAAAATATTTTATTTTATATTTTAATATTTTGTAATTTTAACTATTATCCTAGTATCTTTTTATTTTTTGAACATATTTTATTTTGTATCTTTATTTTATTTGTTATGATATTTATGACAGGACGAGGATGTGCCAAATGATAAGAGGAGAGACTCTCAATCAATAGATTATTATAAAGTTGGAAACATATCGGAATATATGTGTATATATATATATATCAAAATTCAAGCACATCATCAAAGGCCTTATAGCCTAGTGGTATGAAAGTTTCTCTTTAAGTGGAAAGTCACAGGTTTGATCTCATTTATAACTTTAGGCCATTAGTATTTACCCATTACATTGTAAATCAGGATAAAAACCTCACATACTTAATTCATACATCATAAATCATGATTGAATAACTATTTTTTAATGTTCTAATTGTCATTCCAATCAAACATTAAAACAATTCTAAAAACATAAAACAAGCTGACACTAATTTTGAAGTCTTAAGTGAAAGCAACACACCTCCCAACTCTAGAGTTTTATTTCCTAATCAGCTAGTTGACTGATAGCTTGCTCTTAAAGTTATATATTATCGATTAGGTTCGGAGATCTGGATAGTGAGGAACAAAATCTGAAAATCCAAAGTTTACTTATTATAAAGAGGGAAAATCTTGCAAAATGGAAGAGAGGTTCGGATCATGAAACCATGCCACCAATTACATGGGTCTGAAAAAACACAGCTCGTGCCTCTCTATAACCATAAACAATTTGCAAGCTGCTAATTGCTTATCTTGCAGCAGAAGTTTTACGTCTCGATGAGTTGAATATATGGTAACTAAGTTTTTTCGTCATTAATTCTGCAAGTCTTGTAGAGCATTGTCCAAACTTGAAACACAACTTAGTTATTATACGAAACTGTTTAATTATATTATGATATTATCGACCTTTTTGAACTTATTTATTCAAATTTGCTATATTTGGAAATTAAAGGTGAGCTGATTATTTTCTGAGAGAACGAAAAGTATATTATTTATTTATACCAGGATAATCTGAACTTACAAAGCTATATATACATACATGTAGAGAGACATATTTATAGCGGCTGGGAAATACGTTTCTTGGTCTCAGCGTCAAGGAAAGCTTGGACTTTCATGTCAATTCCAGGTTCAGCCACTCCCCAGCGACCTCGATCTTCATCGCTGTGCCACACTTTCTGGGCCTTAATTCCATCTTCATAGCCTTCTTCATCGTAGTATCTCTTCTTCTTTGACCTGAAGAGGCTGACGCAGAAGAAACTGCTAGCAGACTCCCTCTGTCTTCCCATGATTGTTTTTTCAGTTGACGAGGTCACGAGGCGTTGTCTTTGATTTATATAGCAGAGCCTTGTTCCATCTGCTAAATAAGCGATTAGTGAAGAATCTAAATATAAATGGTTCAGGTAAAGCTAGCCGACATGGCCACCCAAATTGGGGAACGCACATTTGCTGCGCTCCGCTAGTTTCGTACTCTGTAACACCTAATGAAATATTAAGCATTGTTCCCTCTTCACTTTATACTTTATTTGTTTTTTGCTTTTTCCAAGGTTCATTTCACGTTATTATTATTTATTATATGATTGGTACTTAACCCCCTTTTGTTCTTTCCATTTTAAAGCGCCTACCTAATTTCCGGATCCCCTTATTGGTTGGTTCTGATCTCTGCTCTCGAGAATCCACCCACACGAGTTAGCTTTCTGTCTTTTTTGGGGTGAAAGTGAGTTAGCTTTTGTACTTTCATTAACAGGGCTTCTCTCACTAACACGATTAAACATACCACCTTGGGTTTTTAATATAAAATTTTATTTGTGGTGTAAATTGAACAAAAATAGAGATATTATATTAAAGGCCAAAGATAACATCAAGCTGTTGCAAGACTGACACAAACAGATTAATGCTAGAGATCGACTTTAATTTGTTCAGTATCTTTCTTTATGTTTGTGTTTAGAGCTTATCAAGTGCTGGTTTGTTTTAATTTTTAGAAGTGTTTTTATATATTTAAAATAAATATGTGAGAAAAATTTTATCTTGACTTATAAAAAAACACTTGTGAAACTATATTTTGACAGTTTCCTAAACAAGCACAAAGAAAGATATTACCGACTAGTGTTTTGGTTTTCAAATTAACAAAATAGTACATCTGGGCGAGACTAACAGTGAAAGAATCGTATTCCTGTCCGAGGCTCACTTTTTCTCTCTTTATATGCCTTCCTAGAATGTTCTTGACAATATTCAAGGCTGCCCTCATTATTGGTCACCAAGATTTACACAAGCATTGTGTTTATAATAACTTGGGAATCGCCCAATGACTATTTTACCGCATAATTAAAGGTGAAAATCTTCATGCAAACCAGCATATATAAAGATCAAGAGACCACTATTAATGTTAGTTTATGTGCAAAAGCAGAGATATGATGTGCCTGATTTGTAATAATGAGAGGGAAGAGAGATATAGTAGCTAGAAGTTAAAAAAAAAAAACTGTTCAATGATGGGGTACATATATATATTTTCTCTCTTTCGATAGTTAACTTAGAAGAAATTAATAAAGAATTCAGAAATTAAATTTGTAAGAAGTGTCACCCCAGATAAGAAAGATATTGCACATGCATACTACCTCGAAACTGAACTTTAAGGTTTAAGTTTATGAAACTTTCCACTTTATACTTTTAAAATACACAAAAAATCTCTCCCAATTGTGAGCATGGGCATTAATGAAATAAATATCATATATTAGAATATATAATGATACTACAGTACATCTTAATATCTCAAGACTAATTTAATCAAGTTCACACTCGCACTTGACATTTAAAGAAAAATCAACTCTTGTTGTCGCGCATTCAGTGGTGGACAGTAAAAGAATCAAATTTTATTGAAGGCTTGCGGAGGTAACATCTGGCGACGTTTTAAGTTATGCTTGGAAGATGATATTCAATCAATTAATTTATGTACACACACGATTCCTTTTCATCTAAGAATCTTCAACTCACGTTATTCTTTTCAGCGAATCGTATAGAAGCGTTACGGAGGAATCATGCACCTCGTTCATATAATTTATCTGAGATGTTTGCAAGTTGGATCGATCAATCACTTCATTACACATTATTATGAAATTAAAAAAAAAAAAAACCTTGGAGAGATATGTGGAAGCTGAACATTTCTCTCGATCGCTCCACATACCAGACAAATTAAAGCTACACATCCATGGCTTACATTTTCTATAGTAGCCTGCTTTTTTTTTTTTTTTTCCAGTTTTTTCTTCTTCTCAGGCCAAACAAAAAATCTTCCTCCTCCTTGGCTTTCACTATATATATATATATATGTATATCCACACACACCGCAGAACTATTTTTCGAATTTTTTAGGGGAGAGAAAAACTAATGCCAAATAGAAACTTCTGAATTTTAGAATTTTGATAACTTTTATTTTTCTCATGTGTCGCTGGGTGTTGGTTATATTTTGTCTATTCTCTCAAAGCAATCCTTGTAGATTAATTAATATTTTGGGTCTTAAGGTTTTTCTTCTGTACGTGTTTGGTACAAGGGATTTGAAGGGGAGGGAAGTGGAGGGAAAATTTTTATGAGTTAAATTTAATAAAATTGAAGAAATGGAGTTACAAAATTTTAATAAAGAGAAAATGTGTTATTAAAGAGCAAAAAAAATTAATTTAAAACCTTTAACCATACTTCTCTAAATTTTTAAAATCTAACATAAAAATGTTTTTTCCTCCCCTCACTTTTCACCCCTCTCCTCTCCCCCATACCATACAACTATACAAGCCCCTTGTTTCTGCTATTTGTTTCTCATCGTCACTTGTTTTCTATTGCGTTAATTCACACACGCACACATATATTAAATCCATTTTGCATTAATATTTCTATGATAAATTAAAATTGCCCTTAGGAAGCTACGAGATGACTTAAATTAAATTATATATTCACTACTACAAAAAAAATCATAAGTGACACTTATTTTTATGAATACTATAGTATTTAGGAAGCGCTATAGCTTCTTTCTATAGCTTCCAACACCAATAAAAGAAGCTATAGCGCACTTCTTGAAGCTTTGAAAGAATCATATTTTTTATGTTTTTTTTAAAATAACTACTTCATAGTAAGCGCTATAGGAAGTTTTTTTAAAAAAAGTAATTTTACATAATATTTTTTCCTAATGAACTCTGCATTTTACAGTATAAATTCACAGCAAAACGAACAAAATCAAACTAAACCAGAATGAAATAACTCCAAAAAAATAACTACATTAAACAAATTAAACTAGTAATAACTAATAAAATTATATTTGTAATTTCAAAAATTAAAAAACTTACAATGTATAGGAAGTTTAACAAAAGAGAGTTGTAACTTCAAGCAAATATCTGGAAAAAAAAATTATAAGTACACATAAAACTATAAGCTAAGATCCATGACAGATTTTAAACTTAAATAAAAAAAAATGAAATTATAGTGCCAATCAATGAAAGCTTGTGTACTAAAAAAAAGAAGAAAAAAACTTACAAGGGAGTTTCTGTAGGAAGTGACAATAAGAATAAAAAAACTTCTAAGATTTGGAATTTAGTTTGTACTTAGAGAAGTGGGTGTCACAGCCGCACTTATATTTTTTAGTACCACAAGCTTTGGTGTAAGATTTTCCAATAAGATTGGATTGCGTATTTCTTCAAACATGACATACTTAGGCGACCAAGCGATAATTTCTGCATCTGGATCTGTACGTGCAAGTCACAAAATGAAATTAAAATCTAGAGAGAAATTAAAATCAGTGAAGAAGAAATTGAGTACGTTATGTTACGAACCTGGAGTTCCTGGGACATAGAATCAGGAATTCGGGCCGGCCCGTTTAGGCCGAGCTTGTCAAGGGCCAAGCTTATAATTTAGAGCCTCCAAAAGGAGACGGCTCTACCTATAGCCTTATAGGGCTGACCCTTTTAGGCTCATTTAACATTGTTTTTAAACTGGGCACAGGGCAGTGGGTAACAAGCACTGATCAAGGGGCAAAGTTAACCTAATATAACCTTAAGATCAAAGACGCTCTCACACTGACTCAGACCGCATTTGAAGCTTCTTTTCTTTGATTTTTGTTCTTTTTTGTATGTGTACGCCAAAATTCAAATAAGATGTTCTATTATTATTAACATTTGAAGTTTGTAGACTTGTTTGATTGTAACTATGGACATTAATTATGATTTAGACTTAAGTCTTAGTGTTTTGTGTTTTATTAAACTTGGATAATATTTATGTTTTAAATTAGTTTTGATGATATTTATATTTTAAATTAGGTATTTTAGTCGTTAGGAGAATAAGAAACAAAAAAAGTCATGGAAAAAAAAAACCTAAACAGGCCTAATACCCGTGGGCTTCACCTAAACAGGTCGGGCCATTGATTTCAGTGCTTTTTTTGGACTCGGGCCTAAAAGAGCCGGCTTGTTTAGACCCGAGCCCATCATGGGTAGGCTCTGCACGGCCGAGCCGGCTCGTTTTCTCAATGTTACTGGGACATTTCTCTTCTTTTTCAGGAGGGGAGGATTAAGTTTAGGGTTAAGGTCAGGAGCGAAGGCTCCGATGAAAAGGATAAGAAAAAAGGGTTACTAGAAATTTTTTTTTGAAATACATATGACAGCTATGACGCTTGATCAAAAAAACGCCATAACTACTCAATGTGTAAATTAAAAAATAAAATATAACACCCAGGCAAGAGCCAAACAAGGGTCTAAAAAAGAAATACTGGCACGATTGAATATAACCCATACAAGGGGTTTTAATCTTTTTTTTTTTTTTTTAAATAACCCCTTGTATGGCACTTCCCTAAACAAGTGTCATATAAGGTATTAGGTAGTTATGACACTTTTCTGGTCAAGCGTCATAGTTCTCACATGTATTTTTTTTTAAAAAAAAAAGTAGAAGTCTCTTCCAATTCTTATTTAAAGAAGTGCCATAAGATTAGCACCGTTAAATCTATATTTGTAGCAGGGCTTATTTCATGAGAACATTTTTCCAAGAAAATATAGAAACTGGCGCAGAGTCGCATAGGCATAATGAAGCTGTGTTCTTTTATTAGAAGAATGAAGCTATGAGAGTGTTGAGATTCGTAATAATGATCGCTAGGCGATAACTTGGAATGTAATCTTCATTATTTATTTTGATGAATGTTCAGTGAACACCAAATAAAATTATTATAAATAAACGAGGAATTGATTATAGGCTTTGGCTGGGTCCATTATATTGCACTGATACTAGCCAAACAAAACTGAGGGTTCGAATGTGTTAATCGGTACACACGCACACACAACCGCATACCTCACAATTCATAAGCCACACCATGACATTGAATGTTATTCATGATATGATTAATACATCTCCGGGTCATAATATAACTAGATCTTATATTAAGAATGAAAGTATATAATAGATGTTTCATCGTCTCCTAGTCCTAGACCCCAGACACTAATACACAGAACACACACAGAATTCCAAATCATCACACAAATAGACTAGTCATTCATTCTTATAGCTAATTAATATGAATACTAATTGAAAGAACAAATTAAAAGGGAATTTGAATGATGAGCACATACATGAACAGGGAAACAGATTGTGACGCAGCTTTATTTAACCATATATACGAACACTGACTAAGCAGTCTCGAAGACACGTTTCTTCTTATGGGCAATGAAAGCTGCCGCTTTTTTGTCAATAGCAGGATCGGCCACCCCCCAGCGACCTGCGTCTTCGTCACTCGGCCAGATCTTTGTGCTCTTCATTCCATTATCATGACCATAATCATAATAGCCTCCTCCCTTCTTCTTCGATCTGAATATGTCGAAAACTGACAAGAAGCTGAGAGAAGACTTGTTCGTATTGCCTCCCATATGGCTTAGTGATGACTTCAAACTATGTAGCTAGCTCTGTGTTTTTTTTTAATCCAACTCTGGCTCTTGTTGTTTTGGTTTTCTATCCAAGGGGCCAAGGAAGCATGTGTTTTTATAGCAGAGGAAGCAAACAGTGAAGGAATCTTCATTAATTATATGAACGACGCACACTTAATTTTGGCTGTGATCCGCTAGTTTCGCTTATGCTTTAAGATGAAAAACAAGTTAAGCCATTCGAAACGCTTTGATACACATAAATGATTTATATTATATTTGTTGGCCTTGCCTTATAGAATATTCATCATCACTTGGCATTGGCAGCATGCATGCATTGATCGAATTTGTACCGGATTAGTTTCCCAAAATGGGCGTTCAGTATTTAATTTTGCTATTGAAATATATTCTGAGGTGCACTTCTCAGCGTAAACCGCGTATTTTGCATGGCTGAGCACTCGCGTGATATCGCATGGGTTTGGCCTAGCAACCACTTAATTTGTTTAATAATGCGAGCCAGCAGCCTCTGGCAAAGTCGAATTTTGATTCTGCGGCAAAGTGCGTACAGTGATTTTTATATAGATGCATGTATATAATATTGGTGAACCCGTGAAAAAAAAAAAAAAACAGAATAAAGTTGCAGGTACGCGGGTAAGATCAGACCACTATAAATGGTTGAAACTAAACAGAAATAAGGGAGACTTGGCGACCAAGAAAGTGTAGTCAAGTCTGGAAAAATTAAAGCACTTCTAATGGTACACACGGATTTATGGTACCCATCACTCCTTTTTAACCAGCAAAAGTTAAAACAAATGCAGGTGTAGTTGCTTGTTTTTTAGGGAAGAATTCAAAAAAGAGAGGAAAAGTAAAGGAATCGGGAGAGTATATGTGTAGTATGTGATAGATTGATGTGGACTAAAGAAACGACAAGTTCATGTTACGATTCCAAAGCTGCCACTCACTTCACTTCCTCTCACCGCCATACATTTCTCTGCGAACTGTCATGTCCATCTCCCTATGTTGTTCGTTAATGCCTTTTAAATAATGATTAATTAAATAATACGCCCTCTCGCCACGTGATCTCTTGGTTCACCCAATCATCACCGCCTCTCGTGATAGACAATCTGATATTAGACCCACGCACGTAATGTTGAAAACTCGGACTGTCCCACGGGTTACGGGTTAGAATGGGTGGGCCTTTGCAGGCTACCATGAGCCCACCAATCTTTTTTCTTTTTCTTTTTAATTTCACTCCTTTTTTTAAAATTCTCACTTTCTTTTTCTTTTATCCACTCATATCACACTTCTTTTCTTTTATACATTTATGTTAGGAAGTCAATTTCATTCTTATTTTACTTTTTTTTTTATCAATATCCTCACATCACAAAATCATATAAACACATCTCTTTTAAATTTAACAACAGTAGAATAAATAAATATAATATGAAAACAAAAGTGTCAAATAAAAAATATGAAGAAATAGTTGAACACAGCATTAAAGGAAAGATGATCTGGGTATTTGAATTTATTTTATAAAAAAATTAAGTGGGCCAACCCCCTTACCCTGTGGGTTAAGCGGGGCGGGCTGCACCCTTGGTGGGCTGGTAGGCCCAACTAGTTTTACCAGTTCTACATGCAGGTGCGTCATTGGCTAGCTTAATTACTCATTAATTATATCTATCATGGTCATGGTAAAAAAAATAATTTTTATATTTGGGAGTCGCTAATAGCTAGCATCACATTCTTCATAGTATTCACTGGCAAAAAAAAAAAAAAAAAAAAATTCTTCATAGTATTTCTCTCTAACCGTGTGAGCCACACCTAGTAGTCTTGACATGATAACTCATAAATCCAGAATATATCTGCTTGCATTGGTATGTAGATCTATATATATTTTTATCAGTAAGTATACCTACGTCTAACGGTTAAGATTTTTACCATTGACTGTACGTATGTATCCTCAACACACACAGTGTCACAGTGCATGTGAGTTACCCTTTTTCTGATTCTGCACGTGCCAAAGCGTAGGTTACTCTTTCTGATGTGTCTGAGTTAATTTTCTCGACTGTTTTAGGATGAAAAATTGTGATTATTATACAACCTGATTATTAAATTAATTTAAAGATTTAATTTTTTTAAGAGTAATTATATTTGTCTTTGATTAAAGAATCTGAAACCTTTCAAATTGTTTACACAACTAATAATTAATCACATAAATAACTAACTTTCATGATCATTTCACAATATATACAAGAAAAATCAGATAGATTTTGACTTCATAGCTAGGCTTATTGTCGATCTCCATCATGATTGGTCACCCACACGAGGAAATGAATTAAAGAGGGATCAATAAAGGAGGTACAATTTCAGACAAAAAGCATATATAACTAATGAGTTCCAGGAAAATAAAGATCATACCGCTAAAGCGACTTGTACACAAGATAAAAAACGATTAAAGGGAAGTTAAAGAGTGCATATATACAAAAACATAGATGAATGAAAGTAATGGATCGGGAAAAAAATAATATCAAGATAGACCTCAGAAAAATAAAACACTGAAAGAAACTTTTCAGTTTATTTCTGACATCGTTGAGCTTAGAAAAGAAGAAAGAAGAAAGCGACGCAAAATTAAACACCCACATACGCGCCCATTGGTATTCTGAGAGCCACTTTTCCATCAAGTTGCACAATAATATTGTTCGCATATCGATCGTTTTATTGTCATAAATTCATAAGAGTACATGCATATATACATATATAGAATCGACACTTAATCACATACATTAATAGAGAGAAGAGCAGCAACGAACAACAAGAGTCTAGAATAATTAATGGTTTAACAGAAGCTAGCTAGGACGATCCTAATGGCTAATTGATATGAAGAAGGTACTACTCGACTTGAGGTGGCAATTGATGATGAACTTCAGACTCAGTGACTTTCTTCCTGTAACGTGCAATGAAAGCAGAAGCTCTCATATCAATGTCAGGCTCCGCTGGCCCCCACTGTCCTCTGTCCTCGTCACTTTTCCACACCTTCGTCCACCCCTGCATCGCCGCCGTCCCGTCGTCGCTGGAGTAGTACTCTTCTCTCCGGCTGCCGCTTGGCCTGAAAATGTTGAAGATTGACATCAACGAGGATGATGATGACCTCCTCTGCCCCATGATTATGTTTGTTTCTCCTACTAGGTGACTGAGGATTGTTGGTTAACCAAGCGCTTAGGAACTCTGTCTTGGGCTCTTGGCTTGGAGTTTGCAGATCCCGGGGCTGAATATTTATAGCAGAGGAAGTGGGGTCTCCTTTCGAGGCAGAGAATCAGATTCAAGGTGGTTTGGTAAGACCAGTGACCAGATATAATTGATGGGCCGAACAAGTTGTACTGCTACAGTAGACAAGACCACATATACCTTTGCACAAGGACACTTAGAACAACCTACTTTAGCTATTCTCCATTGGTTTTTTAGTAGAGTAGCCCCTCGGAGTTGGTTGGAGGTTCTCTTAGTCTTGGAATAGCCTTTACTTTTTCTCCTCCTCCTCCTTTTTTTTTTTCGCCATACTTTTTTTCCTCTTTCTATAACTACTACTTAATTTTTCAGGATCTTCATGCTATATGCTACACAAAGATCTGCCTGATTTGCTTTCTTTATTTCGCCAACTGGGCCATTCATTCTTCTCCCTTCCCAGCTTCCCGGCATCATTCCCCAACTGTTTCATTTTTACCTTTTTGCATGTTCCCACTCCCATTTTTTACCTAACCCTGCAAATTCTGCACAACTCTGCTTACATATTTTCACGAGTTTGGTAAATTTCCTCCTCCGTTACTTTGTTATATTACTTACCCTGTAAACACGCCAACACATTTTATCCTCAACACGTCATTATTAACCCTCAAGGAAATCCCTACTGTTGTAATTAGTTAATATTATAATTAATAGATATAATTATAATATTGTTTGGGCCACTTAGTCAGTTAGGTAATACGTGGCATGAGTGTTGTTATTATTTTGGATGTTGTTAGGCTACTGGTTGGATGTAATAAATACAGCTTTCTCTTTGTATGGAGGTGTTCAGTAATAATACGTTGTGTATATTCAGTTTATTGTTTTTTTGGGCCTGCTGGTTTAACATGGTATCAAAGCCCTTGGTTTTTTTTTCCTCAAGTTATCAGGTCTATTTTGTCTGAACCCGACCCGACGTGTCTTCTTGATTTCACAATCAAGCCTCTCATTGCTTCTTGGGCTTATCGATTTCCCTCTGTCTCTAGGGCACCATCCTCCATCGCAGTTCTTTCAACAATTACGAGAGACCGAGGAAGAACTTAATCTCATCTCGCACCACACCTGTCATGGTGTTGAACAATGGATTCCGATCTGCGATGAGGTTTTTCGATTCTTCCCATTCGTTGATTAACGGTGGTCGCTTTCGGTAATCTGCATTTGGTTCTTCGTGTTATTTGTCTTACCAGAAAACGGAAGTGGCGCACTAATCTGGTACTTGTCCGACCGTGTTTCTCTTTGATTAACTTGATTTTGTGATTGATCTAGTGATTTTCGGTGTTGCTCTGGTGTTTATCAGGGATAATCCTCGCTGATTTGTGTTTGATTCTCCCAAGTCCCAATCATATTCTTCGCCTTGCTGGAGAAAGAACAAACGACCCATTGTTTTGGTAATTCTTCGACCTTGTATTCTTCATTTAGTTGAATCTTATAGTTGCTTTAGAATTTTTTTCTGCCATCTACCCGACCATCCTTCTTGCCAATCTAGTGCATTTTCTTCTTGTCACTGTCTTCTTGCCGAATTGCCTTCTTGCTGATCTCAGATTTCGTCAACTGAACCTAAAGTCTTGAACAAGACACCTTTTCTTGTTCTTAGGCTCTGTGATTTTTTTTTCTTTGGTCTACTTACCATTCTTCTGCCATTATTTAGTCATGACAGAACCATCCTCATATACCCTTGATTTCAATGATCCATTGTCCTTCATCCGACAGATACACAGGAGTCTACTATTATTGCCCAAGTTTTATCTGGAACCAAAAACTATTCCATATAGAGCAAAGGAATGAAACTTGTCCTTTATGGGAAAAATAAACTGGGTTTTATCGATGGTGCATGCCTCCGTGATAAGCAACCAGAACACTTGAAGGCAGTCTAGGATCACTGTAATTCTGTTGTCCTTTCCTGGTAGGTGAATTCCGTTGATAAGCAGATTGCTAGTGGGTTAGTCTTTTCCCTTAATTCTCATCTTGTATAGATGGACCTTAAAGAGCGTTTTGATAAAACTGATGGGGCCAAGGTATACTTTATGCGTTGTGCTATTAATTGTCTGACATAAGGCACATCTTTTGTCTCTATTTACTATACAAAACTCAAGGATTTATGGGACGAATATACTACTCTTATCCCCATTCCCTGTTGTCAATGCCAATCATCTGTGGACTATTCCAAAATTATATAGGAACAATGATTATTTCAGTTCCTCATGGGTTTAAATGAGTCCTTTTAGAAGATTAGAAGTCAAATCCTTCTTATGAGCCCACTGCCTTCCTGTAACCAAGCTTATTTGATGCTGATTTAAGAAGAAACTCAGCGTCAAATCTCCCTCTCATCCACTCTTCCCATTCTTGATGCCTCACTGTTTACTGGTACTTCTGCTAGAGGGGGAAGAGGTCGTGGAAGGGGGAGGGGCAGGGAAAATCGCTCCCAAATAGTATGCACCTACTACAATAGAAAGGGATACTTGTTACCAATTAATTGGATTTCTTACCAACTCTTCTTCTTTCTCCAGGGCTAGAGGACAACAGGAAGACCAAGCTAATCCAACTATTACTGATGGACAAACTGTTGTTGGTCATGACTCAACTGCTTCTCAAACTCTTACCTTCACCCAAGAACAATACAAGCAAATCCTTGAACTTCTCAAACATAATGCCAATCCAAAGGATGTTGTTGTTAGTGTCCAGGCAGCAATCCCAGGTTTGTTTAATGATATATTAAAGAATCAATGGATTTTAGATTTTGGTGCTAGCTACCATATAGTTTGTAGCATAACAAATTTAGATAAATGCAAACCATGTTTAAGTATAAACAAATGGGTAAAAATTCCTAATGAAAATAGAATTAAAATCACTCATATAGGAGAAGTTCAGCTCACCAAATACATACAGCTAAATAATGTTACTTTGCAAAGGAATTCTGCTATAATTTGATATATGTGGCTAAACTGACCTTAGAAAATTCATGTATAGCTTGTTTTTATCCTAACTGTTGTGTCTTACAGGGCATGATAACTGGAATGAACAAAGGGATTGGTAAAATGTCAAATGAATTATATTTGATCCAACAAGAACAACACCCTAAGTCTGCTATACTACTAAGATTGTTAATGTAGTTGATAAAAGTACTGACACAAAAGGCCTTGTATGGCACCGTAGGCTAGGACATGCACCTTATGATGTCTTGAAACATTTATCTGATGTGAAGCATGATATGCTTATTATTGATGATAATAAATGTGAGATTTGCATACGAGCAAAGCATTCAAAATTGTCCTTTTCTTTTAGCACTTCTATAAGTACTTATTGTTTTCAATTATTGCATATGGATGTATAAGGTCTTTATAGGGCCGCCACACATCAAAGGCATAGATACTTCTTGACTATTGTTGATGTTTATTCTAGAACAACTTAGATTTTTCTAATGACTTTTAAATCCGATACTGTTTTTTATGCTTATCTGTTTGATCCTTATAAGTCATTTCTTGCAGCAATTGATAGGGAAATTGAACCGAATTCATATCATGAGGCAACCAAGGATTCTAGGTGGGTCACGACTATGCAAAATGAAATTAAGGCTCTTGAGGCCAACAAAACTTGGAAGATAGTTACCTTACCTAAAGGCAATAAAGCCATAGAGTGTAAATAGGTGTTTAAGGATAAGTATAAAGCAGATGGCAATTTAGATAAGCTACAAGCTCGTCTTGTAGCAAAGGGGTACTTTCAAAGAGAGGGGATAAATTTTTATGAAACTTTCTCTCTGGTAGTTAAAATAGTCACTATTCGAACAATTCTTACATTAACTGTTGTTAATAATTGGATAAAGTGCCAAATGGATATAGAGAATGCTTTTTTGCAGGGAGACCTATATGAGGAGGTATACATGATGATACCTCAAGGCTTTGAACGAAAGGAGGAGAATCGAAACAAAGTATGTACTTTGGAAAAGTCGTTATACGGCCTTAAACATGCTTCTAGATAGTGGAATGAGAAGCTGACTCATTCCTTAATAAATGGTGGTTTCCAACAGAGCAAGTATGATTATGCATTATTTCAAAAGAAGACAAAATAGGACATAGTTTTTATACTTGCTTATGTTGATGATTTGATGATAGTAGGAAGTAGTCTTGAGGCGGTTAATAATGTAAAGAAATATTTGCATAATAAATTTAAAATCAAGGACCTTGGACCTTTAAAATATTTTCTTAGATTGGAGGTAATGAGGACTAACCATGGCATACTCCTCAACCAAAGGAAATATGCCACTGAGCTTGTTGATCAAAGAAGTTTAGATGAGATAGATGTTGTTCTAACTCCTTTTGAGCAAAATCTCAAGCTCACAATATAGGAGACCAAGGATGACCACTTCATCTAAGATGTAGCGGGTTATAGAAGACTCATTGGTAAGTTATTATATCTAACTCTTACTAGGCCTGATATTTCGTTTACTTTGCAGGTATTAAGTCAATTTATGCAGATACTCAAAGAATCACACATGAAGACAGCCTTAAGACTAGTCCGATAGATATCTCAAATGCACTTCGGGTCTTGGGCTTTTCCTCTCCGCTGCAAGTACAATGGCCCTAGAATGCTTCTGTTGTCTAGACCATGTAAGTTGTAAGGATACAAGATGTTTGATTACTGTCTTCCTAATTAAATTAGGAGGGTCTTTGATTTGCTGGAAATCAAAAAAGTAGAACACAGTTTCAATCTCCTTTGCTGAAGCTGAATATAGAGCTCTCTGCATGGCTGTTTCTGAACTTACTTGGTTAGTTGGTTTGCTTAAAGAATTGCATATCCTTCATATTGAACCAGTAAATGTTTGCTATGACAATAAGGTTGCACTACACATTGCTTCAAACCTGGTTTTCCATGAGCGTACGTAGCATATTGAGGTGGATTGTCACTTTATCATGTAAAGGCTGCTGCAAGGCATGATTTGTTTTGAGTACTTAAAATCTTCAGAACAGCTTGCAGACATTTTGACAAAAGGAATAGGTGGTTCACAACATGAGTATGTTATGAGCAAGTTAGGGACTTATAATTATAGAGTTCCTAACTTGAGGGGATTGTTGTAATTAGTTAATATTATAATTAATACATATAATTGTAATATTGTTTGGGCCACTTAGTCAGTTAGGTAATGCATGTCATTAGTGTTGTTATTATTTTGGATGTTGTTAGGCTACTGGCTGGATATAATAAATACAACCTTCTCTTTGTATTGAGGTGTTCAGTAATAATACGTTGTATATATCCAGTTCATTGTTTTTTGGGCCTACTGGTTTAACACCTACATTATGTTTCAGTTTACTTTCGTAAATGCTACACACACACACACACGCACACACACAATATACATGGTTCCAAGGGAGCTATTAACTTCAAAGAAAATTAAACCAATGTACCAACCAAGAAAATTAATATCAGAAAAGTCTCATAACTTGTTAATTTGACAAGTTATGAGACTTTTTTGATATTGTTTTTCTTGGTTGATATCTTGATATCATTTTCCCTTAACCTTTTTTTTATATATTATCACTGGTATTCGGTTCAGGGCAACATGCTCTTCCCAACACAAATATCTTCTCTGGAATTCGAACTCAAAGCCTAAATGGATCTAGAGGGGCTTTACGCCACTAGATTGGTTAGTGCATATCAAAAGAAAACGTTTGTGAGTTTTTGAGATATTTGCTTCCTCCTCAGAGGGTCCTGATCGATCGTTATATTAAGAGGTTCCTACCTACCAGGTGCAACACAAAGGGTTGAAGCACCACTTGTCGGATCTTCGTACAAACAAGATCATGGAGGATCGGATCAATTACAAAGTTAACATGGCACAAGGCTGTTCCTGCAGCTGTAGCTGTCAAGCTTTCGGGAATCTCATAATAAATGTCTCAAAAATTAGTTTAATGTTAATCTGTAATGAATTAATTAAAGGCCACAGTTTGGCAGGCCCAACTTAATATTATCCTCTTAGACACGGATCCCTATATCTTATTCCTTCCTTCTTTGCGTTAAGCACTGATATTTTAAGACCCCTGCGATGATATCTCCCAGCTGAAATGATATTTAATTAAATTTAAGCTTTTCAAAAGCTGCATAATTAATTCAACAGAAGAATATTTATTTATACCACTCATTTTCATATATCTTGAATACTTAACCCACACGCTTTGGCTAGTTCTAGCCTTCTAGAATAATGTCGAAATAATGCTTCATACTGAAAAAGTGGTCGTAGGTTGGGCAATAATTCTGCAAAAAATGAAAGAAGTAGCTGTCATGTTTCGTTGTTTAATTATATCTGCTATACAATCCTATAATGCTCTCTTAGGATCCTGGGAAAGCATTTTAATTTGTCTCAGAACTGAAACTTCCTCCTTTTCTAAGAAGTTTACATCTTCTTTGTGCATGGTATATAAATATATATATTCTCGGCTCTTTAGCTTTCCACCATCTATAAAAACACACAATTAATGGAAACTTTGTATTTTTCTTGCCCCGAATTTTCTCTGCCTCCCAAGTTTTGGGAGAAGAAAATAGACGTGGGAATTTCCTACAGCTGTAGTGCCCAGTGGGATTAAATTTTGAATTATTAAGACCAGTGTAACGTTAATGCAATTATCACTCAACTCAGAATCTAATTGTTCCTTTTGTGAGGTTATTGTTCAGAGCCTTTTTTTTTTAAAAAAAAGAAAAATTGAATTATAAAGTATAAAAATATTGGTGAAGTTAATAAAAAGGTGTGCATATTTAATTATGTTTTATATATTTGTCTCCAAATTTTATAATAAGAAGCTCTGAAGAAATCAAACTTCCGCCTCAACATTTTTACCACTTAGGAACGTTTAAACTTTAAAGACTATATATAGCAAGAAATTTGAAGACTGCTGGATAAAATAGCATGGTTGTTACATAAAATAGCGTAATTAAAAGTCTATATGTATATGACCATAGTTTACTCACCCTATAGCCATACTTTACTTTGTCTATGCCATGAGAATAGGCGACAGTAATTCGTAAATTTTAAGCGATAGTCTCGAAATATTGATTGAAATAGTCATAATCCACGGCTGTTTCTTAAAAGTCCAATAATAAGCAACAGTTTCAAGTGGTGTGTATAAACTTATATGATTACAATTCGCAATCGACGGCGCTGTTTAAGAAAATATCAAGTGCAACAATTTCTAAACGTGACCGTAATTTTCTTAAAATAAGATCAATTTTCATATATGATACATATATTTTATTTTACACGTCGGTTGACAGAAAAACTGTTGCCTAAAGGTAAAAATGTTGTAGCTTGGATTTTTTTTTAGTGAAGGATATCTTTAAAGAAGTAAACCAGGTAATGACAAAAAAAATAAAGAAGTTACAAAAACCTATCTGGGTTTAAATCGATAAAGGAGGTTTTTCCAGGATCTTAGAACCAAACTTTAAAAATATTCTCGAGCGAGAACATGAAAACTTTAAAAATATTCGAATCACAAAAAGAGAAAGCACATATTTATAATTAAGCTAAGACGACGGATAATATATTTAATTATGTTTGGTTTCAATCAATGTTATAACTTCTTTTATATAAGTTAATTCATTTAACAAAACGATATAGATAAAATCACCAACTGATCCTGAATCAACATCAAATTGACTAATTGAGGCCCCCGAGTTTAAAAATTAAAACACATCATGACAATTAAAATGAGCATCAGTGCATGAAACTTCAACCAAAAGACTATTAACATTTCAAGCACCAGTCAAAGATTGAGTCCCATTTCCAACCATCTGCAACACCACCAATATAGACACTGCTCAAAGTCCCGAAGTGTAGGAGTACTGGAGTAGGTATTACCCAGCTACATCGGAAAAACAAGGGATTTCGAAGGATGTCACCACAAATCACCAACCCACAGTGGCTCACTGTGTTGATAGCTTTCGAGCTATTGAAGGAGGTCTTTATACGGCCTTGCTGAGAAGATAAAGTGGGCTTACAAGTCTCATGCAGAGCATATGGATCATATTGGAGTGATATTGGCAAGGAACAAAAAACCGGACCGGGTAAGGAACCGATCACGGAACAGGTTTAAGGGTTAATGGGTCAATCGGGGTCAAACCGGTGGTCAAACCGGTCATATTAAAATATTACAATTTATTAGTAACAATATATATATATATATTAATATATTTTTTAACTTCTATAGATAAAATTAATTGATTATGTTAGGTTTGATTAATTGAAGTAAAATTAAAATTGTTAAAACTTTAATATAAAAATAGATAATATTTAAAATATTTAACTTTTCAAATATATATTGATATATGAAACTTATTTATATTAGAAAAAAAAATAAAAACTATTTATAAAAACATTATAAAACCGTGAGAGAGAGAAACTAATTTAATGAATGGTACAATTCCTATTACCTACACTCTACCTACACTCTAGTTCTAGTGTCAGTTTCCCTTGTCCCAAAACACGCTTTCCTAATTCCTATATGACAATTTGAAAAATACTGAACCCAATAGTCAACACGCAAAGTTTAATGCATTGATGGATTTGTTTTCTCTTTCTTCTTCTTCACTTCAATAGTTCGACGTTTTCACTTCAATGGGTTCAAGAATCTGAAAATGAAAATAGTCGAAATATCTTCAAGCCTTCAAGCAATCGCCGACTCACTGTAGCTCACCGTCGTTGTCTCTCACAGTGGCCGCTTGATCCTCTCCGCTCGCCGTCTCCGTCGTCGTCACTCGTCGTCGTCGTTCAAGCAACCACTGCCGTTAGCTGTTTGAAATTCACAGTTCAACCAGGGGCTACGGCACAGGGTCAGTCGTTCAAGCAACCACCGCCGTTCGCCGTTCGCCGTTCAACCAGGGGCTAGGGCACAGGGTCGGGGCTTGTGAGGGGAGTGGAGTTCTGAATCTTTGACATTATGATTTCTTTTCGCGTCTCACACGGTTCTGAATCTTTGATTTTTTTTTTATTTCAAATTTTTTTAGTGACTCGGCCAAACCGCCTGACTCGGCGGTTTGGCCGAGTCACAATGAAACCGGCCTGGTTGACTCAGTCAAGACCGAGTCGACGCTCCTCCCCTCACAGGCAGCTGACCGGACCGGACCTAGGACCGGTTCACCGGTTTTCCGGTCGGACCGGCCGGTCCGGTCCGGTTTTTCATTCCATGAATATTGGGAATGAAATGAAATGTTAAATTGTTAATAGTCATATTTTTTTCAAATTAAATATTGAGGTTCAGCCTTGTCGTTATCTTGGTGGGAATGAATTATTTCTTCGTTTTTAAATATTTTTTTTGATATAGAAAAGTTTAGGTGATTCGGCTATGTTTGGTATGAGGCACTGATTTTGATGGATAGGGATTGGGGTTAGTATTGGGATAGGGATAGATATTGGGATTGGGACTGAAGGTTTAAATTATGTTTGGTATGCGGTAATATTTAGTTGGAATATTTGAATTGATTTTATTTTATAATCCTTCATAAATTATGAAAAGACTAAAATATCCTAATTATTAAATTTGATAGTGGGCATTTTTGTCCGAAAAATATTATAAAAGGCAGGGTTATGGAAACCGGACCGGACCGGCTGGTCTGGCCCAAAAATCGGCGAACCGACTGATAGACCAGTCCGGTCCGGTTTCCACTTTAAAAAAAATTATATTTTCTTTAGAATTTCATACCAATAAGCCTAAAATCTTTCAATTTCTTATCGGTTTGGCCTCGGTCTGATCTACTGACCCTTTACCTAGTACTCCAACCGGTTCAATACCCGGTCTGAGTTTTAATACCTTGATAAAAGGGGATATTTTTGTCTTTAACATTTGCAATCCTGGGATTGAAAACACAATACCAGGAGGGAGGTGATTTTGTAACAATTCCATTTTCATGGTACTCCTAATCTGTGGTTATTTTTAGTCCTTCATACCAAACAATACAACTTATCTCAATTCCTGACCCAATCCCTACCCTCCAATGCTGCGTACCAACAAAGTCTTAATATCGGTGAGATTTAAATTCACAACCTTATAACAATCAAAATTTATCTCTTTTTTTAAATATAAAACTCAACCGAGAAATTTATCTTGAAAACCAAAATTTTCCTGGCAAAAGAGGAATTTTAGGCCAATTTTGTGATTGCAATGGGCCCAAAAACAGGAGAACCACAAAAGTGTTACCTACAAAATAGAATTTTTGGGCTTTTCTGGTAAATATGGGCCAACCATCGGTCGAAAAGGGCCCATAAATAGACCAGTTTTGGATTGACCAGGTAACTCTTGAATTCCAGGTTTCGGTTTTATTTGGTAAAGTGCATTGCAAAGTTTCGTTCCAGTTGTTAAAAGGGCATCAGGATTAATCCCCATATCCGCCGACGGCCGACCGCCGATTCCCGACTCCCTTGGACCCTAACCTAAAACGAAAAAAAAAAAAAAAATCCACAGCTGTTATGTTCGTGCCAGAAGATCAGGCTTGAGGCGGGGGTACGACGTCCAGGCACCGTTGCTTTGCTGGAACTGTTTATTGATCAGTTTATTCTATTCCGATGTCTAATTCTATTTCACTCTTGGCACAGTAGGGGGCGTCAGAGATAGGTAGGGTTTTTGGAATCACAACCGGCGGTTTGACACCTCTCAATTTCCGGGTTTGTCTTTGGAGAATTGAAAATTTTCTCTTTTTGATTTAAGTTGATTGGTTTATATCCCGTCATTAAAGATTTCAGATGTTTTAAGAGCCTCTTGCACTGTGGATGATTATGAGATTGTAGATCGATTAGTGCTCGTTTGGATTAGTGATTGGAATGTTTAAAAACGCTTTTTCAAATTGACAGCAATTATATGGAAGTAGTTGTATCTCGATTTACGTAAAAAACAGCTTGATGTGCTGATTGAACACAGTCTTCTGTATTTAACCAGAATTTAAAAAAAAAAAAAAAAAAGGCCGCAGTAATAAATCCCGTATTATCAATATTTAATCATGGTTTTATATATTTAATGCTGAAAGTGCATAAATTGAATCCACCCCTTGACATGTCTTTGTCTGCTATAAAGCTACCATTTTTTGTGAAGCGATTGCGTTTCCTGCTTTCCTTTTTCAAACTATTTCCATTTGCTTGTATGGTTGAGGCGTTAATCTACCTAAACTCTGCTATTCTAATTCAGAATAGTGTAGTGGCCATTGGTTTTGATTGTCTTGAAATATGAACAAGGCTTTTGGTCACGTGTTGTCTTCTTATGATCTGTATAGGTTCAAATGGATTATCCACGGACCAGTGGTTGGCAGGACACTGGTACTCTTGATAGGAGGCAAACCAGAAAGGGGAAGGTAATTGATAAGATTTATGTTCAGTGCAGTACTTATGTGGCTTTTCTCCTATTTACTAGTTCAAGCCACTAAATAATTAATTAGTATTGCTTCTTTTAATAATTAACTGTACATACTGAGTTATATTTAATAGGCGTCCCAGGAATCCTTTATTGAAGATTGGGCAGAGGATTTTCGATTGCCTATCAATCACAGGCCAACAGAAAATGTTGATCTGGACAACGTTGAACAAGCATCGCTGGAGACACAGATAACATCGTCTAATATTGGATTTAAGCTACTTCAAAAGATGGGATGGAAAGGAAAGGGTCTGGGGAAGAATGAGCAAGGTTTGTAGTTGTATTAGAACAGAAGCAATCTTATTGTTAGCGTAACTCAAACTTCTATCTAGACAGAAGGAATCATTTTGAGCTTCCACATAGTTTTTGTTGATGATGTTGGTTGCTTGTAACCCCTTTTAAATTGACCTTTTGACAAAACATTCACCAGTGCTTTCAGGTTTTTAAATAAACCCACTCAAACTTTCAATATGTGGCATATAACCGTTTACATAATTGCAATGTAAAGGAAGCTAACAAAAAATTATCACTCCTAATTGCATGTTCTGTGAATTTTCGATGTTCTCCCTGATTTCAATTTCCTTAACTGAGTTTTCATTTTATGCCTCTGAATTTATGCGCAGGAATTATTGAGCCAATAAAATCTGGCATTAGAGATCCCAGATTGGGTGTGGGTAAACAAGAAGAAGATGATTTTTTCACTGCTGAAGAAAACATCCAGCGAAAGAAACTTGATGTAGAGTTGGAGGAGACGGAGGAAGATATGAGGAAGCGAGAGGTATGATTCAGAAATTATTAGCAGTTACCTTTAGTGTTAAAATCATAAAGTAGTATTGAGGTTGATGTTTTCCGTTTTCTGGAACCCCCACCTAATAGCAGAAGGCAGCATATACCACATATGCATGTCTTTTGATGGGATTGGTGTGTCTTAGGGAACCATCAACTTTGGAAGATCTTGAGAATTTCCTGCAGTTTTTATTACCTGGTGGCTTCTTCTGCCTGTCTCGTGCGCATTATGAAAATCCAGGTTTTGGCGGAACGTGAGCAAAAAATTCAAACTGAAGTGAACGAAATACGAAAGGTGTTCTTTTGTGAACTCTGCAACAAGCAATACAAATTGGCCATGGAATTTGAAGCACACTTGAGCTCATATGATCACAATCACAGAAAGGTAGATGATTTGACTAACTTGGTTCAGCTTTTGTTGACTTTACATCAATGCTATTCTCCATCATTCTAATGCAACATCCTTAATGGGGATTACAGCGTTTCAAAGAAATGAAGGACATGCATGGTAGCAGCAGCCGAGATGATAGGCAAAAAAGGGAACAGCAGCGTCAAGAGAGGGAAATGGCTAAGTTTGCCCAAATGTATCCTTCTGCTTATGCACCTCTAATCTTGTTTGGTCTTTGATACAATGAAAAATGTATTTTCCCTATTGTGCTTTGGCTATTGTGGGTAGTTGGCTGCCTTCTTTTGACGTCATCTTGTTTTTTGGGATTCTTTAATGTCAACCAGGGCTGATGCTCAAAAGCAGCAACAGCTGCAACAACAAGAAGAAGAATCTGGATCTGCTTCGGTTTCCTCTGAATCTAGAACTGCTACTGCACTTGCAGATCAGGATCAGCGGAAGACTTTGAAGTTTGGGTTTTCTACCAAGGGAAGTGTTTCCAAGGTATGCCAGAATGAAGCTTGGACAAATATATTGATTTATGTTTGTAATCTTTACAAGAGAGGGAAGAGGGAAGGAGAGAGAAAGTAAGAGACTTAGGGTGTGTTTGGTTTGAGGGGAGGGGGGTGTATTAACTTATTTGATTTGTTGGAGGGGAGGGGATGGGATCTTTTATAACGAGAGACAAAAATAAAGGCAGGGAAGGGAATGAGAACCCAAATATTGGCTTCCCTCCCACTCAAAAGTTCAAACGAAATGATAGAATGAGGACCCCTCCCCTCCCCTCAAACCAATCACACCCTTAGAGAATGAGAGAGAAGGAGAACAGAAAGTGAGAGATCGACCAAGGAGAAGAGAGAAAGAGAGAAGAGAGAACGGAGGGAAGGAAAACTTTCCATTTTTCTAACACACACTGAATACATTGCTTCACCGCCTGTTTATTTACAGCCATGGTCCCTAACGGTCATATTCACTAACCAGCACAACTAACCTCTGACTAATTTCTTTATTTATTGCAATATCATATCATATATACTGTAATTTTTTTGCCATCCTCAAATGTTTCTGGATCTGGATGATTGCCTTGGCCTGCTTTCTTTCATGGTTTGACTGCTGTCCTGACGTAGAAATTTCATGAAACTGACTTATCATTTGACTTCTTTCTTTCATGAAACGTTTTCAAACTTGCCAATTCATTTGATGTTACCACTGCGTTTTCATCTAGTCTGTGATTTTTGCCTTAGATAGCCATGCTAACGTAGTATTTTCTTACCCAATTCATGCAGAACTCACTCGGTGGTGCTGCAAAGAAGCAAAAAGTGGCTATGTCTTCTATATTCAGTGCCGATGCTGATGAAGATTAATGGATAATTTTCGTTCGGCTGTTATCCAGCCTTGTATCATTATTCGTGAGTTGCTTGATCCTTATTTTTGTGATTCCCCATCTAGTTTGAACCATTATCAGCCTGTGTATTTCTATCATGGGATTCTATGTTTGATTTGGAGACAATGTGAACTTGTGTGTTTACATAATCTGATAGGGAAAATTGTTTGAGTCCAGTTAGTACTAGTTTGGCCGTCATGATGTTAGCCCCCAATCTGATTTCAATTTCCATTCCATATGGAAATCCCTCACCGTCACAATTTCGATTCCACCATACGTACCCTCAAGGTATTTTTCTTAAGAAAAGGAAAAAGAATCTTAAAAAAGATTATGTATATTTTTTTGTACTTATAAAATATTAGAAGAGCAAGTATATATATTTTTAATAAATCTTAATTGTTTATCCCCTTTACCGGAACAATAGTTTCATTTGGTTATCATCACTCTCAATCTTATATCGAGTAATATGACTCCTTCCGATCAATGTCTTCATAGTCTAATGATACTAAACACCTCTTAGACAAAATGCCGAACATGTTAATAACCAGGAAATGTATGTTAAATAGTGGCATTCATTTCAGCTCTATTTTTTGGACTGATTCTTATCACAATTCTAATAGGAAACACATGTATACAAGATTCTACCGGTAATAACATTATCATCTTTTTAATTAAAACTCAAGGGAGTTCAGTTGTGTCTAGAGCGGATAATATTTTCCAGAAGTCCTTCTAAGCAGGCACAGCGAAACCCACTTGGAGATTCCCATAGTCAAACACCGTATGATATGCACTCATAAAAATATCGCCAAGGATCCTGCATTTACGAGCGCACGCGCGCGCATGGTTACTTCAGAAAAAGACGACATAAAGCTCAAGGACATAGTAGAACCGTACTGTGTGTCGCAAGCATATTAGAACCGTAAGTGCAATATAGCCATAATATAAATGAAGTTCATATACCAGAGAGGGCCCTGAGGAGTAGGTATATCAATAACTGCAAACCCACTGAGGCAAATTGCTGCTTCGCCTTGTCCAGCTTTCACAATATACTGTCAAAACGGGTTGTGGAGTAAATCTAATCTAAGGCAGCCGTTATCAATTGCTAAAAGCTCACACATGACAGATATTGAAACTAAGATAAATTTATCGAAGTTGAAAACACACCTGCTCTGGAGTGAGGTTGAAAAGTTTACCTCCGATAGTAATTGAGACGTTTGGCATCTGATAAAGACTATCACAACTTACTGTGGATTCTCCGAAAGGAGTTGGCAGTCTTTCACATAACTGTCAATCAGCAAAGGCAGTTATCAGTCACAGCACCGCCTAAAGCTATAATAATGCAGCTTGGGCTTCTAAAAAGGTTTATTTTAAAAAGATAACCTGATTTATGTAGTGGATTACTTTTTCCTTGGTTGCCTTTCGTTTCAGTTGATTCTGGATCCAAACTACAACCATCTCACATAAAGAGCACATATTATTGTCTCTAGCTGATACACCCTCTCTTTCTATTGTTTCAGTCACCATCTCAATCCCATTGCTGCAGAGTATTAGGAGCATACGTAAATGATCTCTCTCTCTCTCTCTCTCTATATATATATATATATAAGCGCCTATTCTGAAACTGGATAGCTTTGATCTTCGAATAAGTAGATAGGGAAGCAAAAAGTAAGACCATGAAATGTAAAGCTCATAAGAAAAACATTAACTTCCTAACCTCTTAGATTGTTCCCTAGATGTGCATAAACCAAGATGAGAACATACTTCATGAGGCTCCACCTGCAAATTTAGAGCAACTGCATTTAGGTCTGAGAAGCAGAGGATGAAACAGAATGTCACAGCCAGAAGAACGCGCAGACTCGAAGTTTGTATGAAGGGTGGATGGGCCTACCCCTGCTACTAATAGGTCCCATATCTTGTCTGCAAATTGATAAGCTAATTCCTTACATTCTGAACTGAAAAATCCTTCAGCTCCAATAGCATGGTTGATTTCAGCCACAGCTGACTGAGATTAATAAGCAGTTAGCAAAAATTATGAAAGAAAAGCTATGAGCAGAAAATTTTCAGGGAGGTGGAAGCAAGCACATACGGTTGGACCAACAAGCAAAGATGATCCTGAATCCACAATAGCAGCACATCCACCCTCGCACACACCTTCAGAGTTATAGTATATGGTCATTGTCTGTTTGTACAGCATATGATTTTAACCCTTTAAGATTTCACTGTAAAAAAAACTAAAATATTCCCCTTACCTGTTGAAAGACCTCCAAGGAGAAAATCTCCTATTTCAATCTGAAATTGCAACAAAATTCGTGTTCAAATTTTCTGGATTTTTCCTTTTCACAATTAAACGGAATTCCTGGTCAAACTAACTAGTTTTGCTACCTGCCAGTAACCTTTTCTAGTAATTGGAACATAAGTATGTTTTCCTTTGAAATGATTTGGATCAACACCGCCAAATACAATTTCACCACCCGCTTCTGCCTCCGGATCCACATTGAGCCAAAAAGAGAACACCTTCTCACTAACAAGATCTTGATCCAACATATTATACCTATGATTTGGCAGTGGATCAGTAATTTCGGGACACAATCCAAAGGCACTAGTAAAAACTCATCCTTTAACAATACCAAGAAAATCAGATGCAAAGGAAAAACCAAAAGACAAGCTGAAGTATACCAAACTGGGATTGCTTTCTCAACTGAGAATTCCTGAAACCCAAGTCCAAGTATCCCATCAAACTTAAGGAATGCAAAGGAAAGAGTTTTCTCTTGAGTAACTTCGATGAAATCCTGCATCAAACAGGTTAACATAATAACCTTGATGAAACCCAAGTTCAAGTATTGCCGCACGTTGTGGACAAAACAAATATATAAACGAAGTTCTCACTTGATGCTTTACGACCACATCACCAACTTTAACGTTGTCTTGACTGAAAAAACCAGATATTGATCCAGACCCATATTCTATTGCACATGATGTTCCTGATTGACAAGTTAACATGAATTCTTCCATATTCGAAACTACTTATTAAATTCTATGTAGAAATGCTAAGTTACCACTTCCATAGTTACATCTAGCATAATGTGTAACGCCAATTATGAGAAACTGACACGATTACAGTAACCTTACCATTCTCAGTGTAAGTACTGGATTTGCTAGCCTTGTACCAAGAATGGACATAACAAGCAATCTGCTCATGAATCTCATTGGTTAGTGGAAGACTGATATGGATATAGTTATGGACGTTAAGAGGGGTATGAACTCACTGATAAATAGCACCATGATGATGGAACCCACAAGTTGGAACTTCCGGTATCAAATATGACAGTGAAGGTCTGTGGGGGTGTGCCTATTCCAATCTCTCCATAATATTGTGTATCCAAATAATTTCTGAGAGGTATTATGGCTTCACCATGTAAATTACTAATATACTGATATGGACCCTTCCCCGGTCTTCCTGGTCTCAGTTCTTCCCTTGCAGCACTTGCCGCCCGAATTCTTTGAAGGTCTAGAGGTCTCTTCTTCAAACCAATTCTTAGAATCGCAGAAGAGGAAGAAGGAAGAAGTGAGCATGTTAAAGTCCACAAACAGAAAGCTATCATCAGATGATTGGACCTCATAATGAAGAGAACCCTGCCAGAAAGGAGAACCGGGAAGTTAGATGAGCAAAAATAAAAAAGCAAGCAACCATGAACGAGGGATGTGGGATTGAGCCGAAGTCTTTTCTTGTAGTTATCAAGAACTCTATAAGATCCTTACACGACAGTAATCAATATTAAAGGGGAAAATATAAACTGGGTTGAAGTCACTATAATGATCATAATCATATGACAAAGATGATAAAGATTTAGGTAGGAAAAGAAAAAAAAACCTTTCTTTGGTGGATTTTACTGATACTGAGGATGCTGCTGCTGAAAAGGTTGGTGCAGAGGATCTTGTTCAAACAAACACTAAGTAAGAATGGTGCTAACTGCTAAGTCCTAAAAAATTAATTTGATAGTAGTTGTCTTAAAAAATTTTATAAAAAATAGTTACAAATATATATTCAGTCAATTACAAATATAAGCATGTTAGTTGGAAATCAAACAAATATAAACATGAGAATGCAATACCATTTTCCGTATTTTGCAACTCAAATTTTCATATTTAATTACAAATGTAATAAATATTGCTTAATTGATTTTTAGGACTCAAGTGTTATTTTTTCCCCCAAACACAACAATTCCTATCCACAAAACCGCGATGGTAAATAGCCCCACCTTTACAATGACATGCAAATGATGTCACTGGTGTTGTTTGACATGGATTTTTGAACACTTCATTTGAGAATGTTAGCATAAATATGAATTAGAACGCCGATGTTTTCATACATTTTATAATATATATAATATTATATAGATTATGTCATTATACAGGAAAAAGAATAAAAAGCACCGATGACCAAATCGATAAGGAATAAATCTAAAATCATCAATCGAGACCAACACTAACAATTTAATTTTAACCTCGATGTCTTGACCGTTTAAAAAATCAACCAAATCTAGTCTTTAAAACTCTCACGCAATCTAACCTTGTTTGAATCTCAAGTTGGCCCTCCAAATTAGTTTTATCTCTGTTGACCACTTGTATAGGACAAGTTTGGTATCGAGCAATTGATCCTTAGGAGTTAGGATTGCCCATAAAATGTTAAGGTAAAAATCAATATCAGTAAAAGAATTTATAGCAAATCATATTATTCATTGGCTTTAGACAATGCCACTCACTCTAAATTTTGTACATACATTGAAAAAAATGTCTACTTGACTACAAAACCAGTTTAACATGATTGAACATGTATGTTAAAAAGTATGACTAAATTATGTCAGAGAACAAAAATAATAAGTTGTCAAGCCCTAACTTGTTTTGAATCAATCTAATGATTTTATTTATTAAAAAAACACGTCAAGACTTAAAACCAAAATTAGTACTACAAGTCAGACATATCCATAGGTTTAGTACGTTATTGTTCATTCCGCAGGAGCAATTACGAAGAGATGAAAGTTCCCAATGCCGTTCATAATTACTGTTTTCATTAATTACAATATGCTCTAAACCCAGTAATATGCTGTTCGCCAGTACATTACGGATTGATTGCTGTAACATAAACATATGTACAAGAAAGTAACATATCAACTTGTTCCACAAGCAGATCTGAAGTTACGTATATTCTACCAGTAACAACATTAACTTTATATTAAAAGTTAAAACTCGCGGGAGTTTGTCTTGGACTGAAAATGATTCTCCATAAGCCCATCTAGGCAGCTTCAGCAAAACCCACTTGGAGATTGCCATAGTCAAACACCGTATGATAGACCCTCATAAAAACATCTCCAAGGATCCTGCATCCATATTATACGGTCGCTTTAGAAAACAAGCATAAAGCTGAAAGCGACAGGTCTATCTTATATAGTTCATTACTCTTAAGTCATGGACACATTCATATATTATTAGAACTATGAACGCAATAGCCATAATAATAATAACAAAGGTAAACTGCTGCATCTCCTTCTCCAGTTTTCAGAATAATAATACCAGAGAGGGCCCTGAGGAGGGGGAATATCAAAAGCTGTAAACCCACTGAGGCAAACTGCTGCATCTCCTTCTCCAGTTTTCAGAATATACTGTCAAAACAGCGAAACAAGTGAAAATCAAGGATTGACGCCCAGGCGATCAGTGATCAACATTACTTATATCCAATCCAAAGATAAACAGAGGTTAATGATTAAATCTAAGGCAGCTGGTTAGTTGTGAGGTTACACAGGAAAGATATTGACACAGATAAATTTATTGAAGTTCAAAACAGACCTGCTCTGGAGTGAGGTCGAATAATTTATCTCCAATAGTAATTGTGATGTTTGGCATCTGAGAAATACCATAACAACTTATTGTGGATTCTCCACCAGGGCTTGGCAGTTTTTCACATAACTGTCAATGACCAAAGGCAGTACTCAGTCACTAGACCACCTAAAGCTATAATGCAGCTTGGGCTTTCTACAAAGATTGGTTTAAAAAGATCACCTGATTTATGTAGTGGATTACTTTTTCCTTGGTTACCTTCCGCCTAAGTTGATTCTGGACCCAAACGACAGCCATCTCACACAGAGAGCACATATTATCATCTCTAACTGACATACCTCCACTTTCTACTGTTTCAGTCACCATTTTGATCCCATTGCTGCAGCATAGAGTATTAGGAACATTAGTAAATTTAGAAGTCCGTTCAAGAGACGATTTGATTGTAGAGTAAGCTACTGAAGCTAGTCTTTCTATTTCAATTGATTTGGTAATGGAGGTTCTATGACAAATACTTCTGCTTAAGATCTATTTTCCCCACTATAAGCGCCTATTCTGGGAATGGATAACTTCGACATTCAAACAAGTAGCAAGGCAAGCAAAAGGTAAGATGAAATATAAAGCTAATAAGAAAATCCTAACCTCTTAGATTGATCCCTATATGCAGAGCATAAACCAAGTTGTGAACATACTTGATCAGGATCCACCTGCAAATTAAGATCAATTGCATTTAGGTCCAAGAAGCAGAGGATGAAACAGAATGTCACAGCTAGAAGAACCCACAAACACAAACTTTTATATGAAGGGTGGAAGGGCCTACCCCTGATACTAATAGATCCCATATCCTCTCTCCATATTGAGAAACTATTTGCTTGCATTCTGAACTCACAACTCCTTCAGCTCCAATGGCATGGTTGATTTCAGCCACAACTGACTGAAATGATAAGCAGTTAACAAAAACTATGAAAGAAAACCTATATGCAGAAAATCTTCAGAGAGACGAAAGCACATACGGTTGGACCAGCAAGCAGAGATGTTCCTGAATCCACAACAGCAGCACATCCACCCTTGCACACACCTTAAGAATTATAATATATGGTCATTGTAATCAAGGAGAATGGTGACAATTATAAAGCAATACTGAGTGTTCTAGCAAATCAGATTTCACCAATTTTCTTCTTCAATTATGGTCTGGGAGGGGAAAAAAATCTCATGCTTTTCTTTGTACCATAGGATTTCATCCCTTTAAAGATTTCTCTGTGGCCATATAAAAATTTGATTGAAAAATAAAACAATGCCTATACCTGTTGAAAGACCTCCAATGAGGAAATCTCCTATTTCAATCTGAAAAGGCAACAAATTTAAGTTCAAATTTTCTGAATTTTTCCTTTTTATGTTTAAACAGAATTTCTGGTCAAACTATCTAGTTTTTCATTTGCTTACCTGCCAGTAACCTTTTCTAGTGATTGGAACATAAGCATGTTTTCCTTTGAAGTGATTTGGATCAACACCTCCAAATACAAGTTCACCACCTGTTTCTGCCTCCGGATCCACATTGAGCCAAAAAGAGAATACCTTCTCACTAACAAGATCTTGATCCAACATATTATACCTATGATTTGATAGTGGATCAGTAATTTCAGAACACAACCCAGAGTCACCAGTAAAAAGCCATGCTTTAACAATACCAAGAAAATAGGACACAAAGGAAAAACCAAAAAAACATGCTGAACTATACCAAACCGGCACTGCTTTCTCAGCTGAGATCTCCTGAAACCCAAGTCCTAGTATTCCATCAAACTTAGCGAGTGCAAAGGAAAAACTTTTCTCTCGAGTAGCCTCAATGAAATCCTGCATTCAACAGGTTAACATAAGAGCCTTGATGATACCCCAAGTCCAAGCATTGCCGCAGAGTGAGGACAAAACAAACTATATAGTCCCTTTTTCAAGTGGGAAACTTATAGATGAAGTACTCACTTGATGCTTTACGACCACATCACCAACTTTAACGTCATCTTGACTGAAAAAACCAGATAATGATCCAGACCCATATTGTATTTCACATGATGTTCCTGATTGACAAGTTAACACGAATGGGTTAAAATTTCAAACTTTTCATTACACGTGCAGTGCCAACTGAGTTTCTTTTTCCTCATAATTATATCTAGCACAATCAGTAACACCAATTTTGAGAAACTGGCATGAGGTACGGTAACCTTACCATTCTCAGTGTATGTACTGGATTTGCTAGCCTTGTACCAAGAATGGACATAACAGGCAATCTGCACATGAATATTATGGGTTAGTGAAAGACTCGTATGGGTATAGTTATGGATATTAAGCGACATATTAACTTACAGAAAAATAGCACCATGATGATGGAACCCACAGGTTGGAACTACCAGTATCAAATATGACAGTGAAGGGCTGTGGGGGTGTGCCTATTCCAATCTCTCCAAAATATTGCGCATCCATATAATTTTTGAGAGGTAGTATATCTTCATCATGTGAATTACTAATATACTGATATGAACCCTTCACAGGTCTTCCTGGTCTCAGTTCTTCCCTTGCAGCTCTTGCAGCCCGAATTCTTTGAAGGTTTAAAGGTCTCTTCTTCAAACCAATTCTTAGAATCCCAGAAGAGAAAGAAGGAAGAAGTGAGCATGTTAAAGCCCATAAACAGAAAGCTACCCACAGATGCTTGGAACTCATAGTGAAGAGAAACCCTGCCAGAAAGGAGAATCATAAAGTTCGATGAGCCAAATCAAAAGCCAAGCAACCATGAAAGAGGGGTAACCGTGTAGCAATCAAGTCTTTAGGAACTTTTTTCCGCACTCCCACAATAACATATAAATAAACACAAACAGATAGATGGATAGATGTACAAAGAAACGAATTCAAATATTCCGTTATTCAGGCAGCGAATACTCCAGTGTGTCATTTCTTACAGTGATCAAGAACTATACATGATCCCCAAACTGTAGTAATCGAGACTAACATGGAAATTAGCAGGAACTAGTTAGAGATAAATTAGAGGGATCCTTTGTTAGCAGCTCTGGACACTAATTTCCTAAATTCCCGCCTTTTGTCCCTTCTGTTTTCCAGTTGATTCATGTTTTTCCACCCGCTAAAGTCATTTTAAATTTGTTTGATCTTTGTTTGCAAAATTACTAGGAGAATAATAGCTGTTTTTGTAGATAGTGTCAGTCCGTTCCACTTTTTTTTTTTTTTGGTGACATAGTTCATTCTACTCTTATCAGAAAATAACAAATACTGTTACCAAAATAAAACATCTATAACAAACACTAGAATCCTAGATGCATAATATCGAAATAGCTACATAAAGAAGAAGAAGAAGAAACAGACAAAACTTTCAAGACAGACAAGGTCAACAGAAATTCAGACAGGAAAGAGAAGATTTAAAGGAGAAACATGAACTTGGTTGAAGTCAATATGATGATCATAATCATGTGGTGAAGATGATAAAGATTTAGGAAAAGAAAAGAAAAGAACCTTTCTTAGGTGGATGTGACTGGGGATGCTGCTGCAGAAGCTGGGATGTTGAAACTCCGAGGAGCTTACCGGCTTATCTAACGAACTCCACCATTGACCATCCGTATTAAGGAAAGCAGGAAGGTCGATAAAGGGCCCCACCTCTACAAAGTTTTTTTTTTGCCAGTACCTCTACAAAGTTAAAGGAAGGAAGAAACGTAATTTGTCCCAGCACAGAAACTGATTTCAGTGCTCAACTCAACAGTGACTGTTGACAGCTAATTGTTTTAATGAGATCTATACCGTTTAAATAAAATTTCAGTTGTCTAGATTTAAGATTTTTAATTAATAATTTTTAAATTAAAAAAATTATTTTTTAAAAAATTGATAATTAAAAAGATTATCTTTATTTTAGATTTTGTATATGTTAAAATTATTTTTTTAAAAAAAAAATAAAAATGAAAAAAAACAATCTAAACCATTGAAATTAGATCTAAACGATCTACAATGATAAATAGGTTTAAGCGCTCACTCCTTATTAGGATGTGCACTGAGCAGTCAGGATCATACATATTGTCAACGCTTGTAAAATATCGACCCGCCAAATTCGAAGGACGCAGCTTTTTCTAAGCTGTGCAAGAAAATTATGCTTGATGTCATTGAGGTTGTGTGACATGGATTTTTTAACAAATTATTTGACATTCTGGATTTAAATTATAACATGGATGGCGATTGTGGCGTAAGAAGGAAAAATAGGATGAATTTTTATAAATATTGTACTACATATGCTGCATACCTGTTATTTAAACTTTTTGATAATTATTCTGTAATTAATTTTTTATATTGTATAGAATTCGCTGTTATATACCCAAAAAAAAAAACTCGTATCATATTTGAATCAAGTAGGAGTAGCATGAGAGAGATTAACGTCCATGAATAATTGATTTCCCCGCTGAAATTTCCTGCCAGATCCCAAGAGCGAGGGAGAGAGATGAACTCTCACGCAACTAGCCTTGATTGAGTCTCACATTAGCACTTCCAATCAGTTTTTTTCAGTGTTCTTGGACCTGGACCGGACCATCCAGTCCGAGTCCCAATTTAAAAAAAAAAATTTAACTTTTTTTTTTTTTTAATTTCATATTATAAGCCTAAAATCTTCAATTACTCACCAGTTTGGTCCTGATTTAGCCTCGGTTTGACCTACTGACCCTTAACCCAGTACCCCGATCGGTTCAATACCTGGTCCGAGTTTTAATACCTTGGTTTTTTTCTTTTCACCTTTTTTATCTTTATGTTTTAATTTATTTTTTGCGATAACCACTTTTTCATTACAACTTCTAGCATCCGGTTGCGCCTAAAATATCATTGAAACATCAATATCAATAAAACAAACGTAAAATTTATAATGGATCGTACTCTTCTTGTACTCGCTCCAAATTTTGTGTAATGCATAGTAAATATAAATAGGGAAAATCACTCTTAGGTCTCAAACAAGCAACATATTATAAAAAAAGTCCCTATTTACAACTCTTCTACGTGTATTCACAACATGTTGAGTGTATTTTACAACCTTAAGAGACCTTTCTAATAATATCTTCCTTCCTTAGAACCTAGGAGTGATTCTCCCTAATAAATACTTATATCTGAATATCAAGGTTTTTCAAGTCTTAACTTGATGTAGAACTACTTAATTATTGTTATTGTTATTTTGGAAAAAGGCTATAATCAAACTCACTATTAACTTGATGTAGAACTACTTAATAAGTCGGTTGAAGCTCTTAGGTGCAATATTAACAGACTGGACTTTTATTTACACGCTCCTCACAAAATACAATCATAAAAAGGCTCAGTAATATCAAGTGCTACGTAGCTCAAGTCAAAGCATACATAATGATACTTGCACGACGAGGATATTTTCAAGCTTCAACCTAAGCATATCCTCCCTATGGAAACCTAAGACATGTTAGATACGCACACATATTTCACACCACCTTTATTCACAGTGCAAACTCAAGCTTCTTAAGATTTTCCTAACATAATCTTCCACAGCTCGTATCAGGCAGCTTCAGTAAAACCTAGTTGGAGATTGCCATAGTCAAACACTGTATGGTACACCCTCATGAAAATGTCGCCCAGAATCCTGCATCAACATATAGTTTAATATTATTTTAAGGGGAAAAAAGCACAAGTCTTTAAAATTCTGAATATTACATGCATCATGCTAAACTGATGAACATAAATTAGAAGGTCATATACCAGAGGGGACCCCGTGAAGGAGGAAAATCAAATGCCATGAACCCACTAATGCAAACTTCAGCTAGGCCTTCTCCAGTTTTCAGAACATACTGAAAATTGATGCAGCCAAAGTATCCTCAGAATATTAACAAGCTAAAATATATACATATGCATTTCATAATTAGTAGTGATTCAGTTTTAGAATATCAAAAGCAAACCTGCTCTGGTGTGAGGTCGAAAAGTTTATCTCCAATTGTAAGTGTAATGTTTGGCATTTGAGACAGGCTATCACAACTTATTGCCGCCTCTCCGGCTGGACTTGGCAGTCTCTCACACAACTGACAATTGCCAAAACCGGTAATTAATAAAGGGCGGCCCAATGAGCAAGGCCTCCCACAAAGTGAGGTCTTGGAAGGGATAAGGATCAATATGATTTAAAGAAAGTTTGGTTCAAAAGGATCACCTGATATATGTATTCAAGTACTTTTTCCTTGGTTCCTCGTCGTTTTAACTGGTTCTGTATCCAAATCACAGCCATCTCACAAAAAGTACACAAAGCACCTTCTTTAGCTGATAACTCTTCTCTCTGTTCCTTTTCAGTAACCATCTCAATCCCAGAACTGCATGCCATTAGGATCAAAAAATCACTTCAGCTTTAAATTTAAGACAAACTCAGAGACAGTGCCAGCAGCTGAGATGTGAAACACAATGAACTAACCTCTTAGATTGTTCCACATCTGCAAAACATAAACCAAGTTGTATGCATACTTCATCAGGTTGTATCTGCAAATTATAGTCATCTATATTTAGGTCCAAGAATACAAGATGGAAATCCCAAACACAAACTAATAAATGGAAGGTAGGAGAAGCTACCCCTGATACTAAGAGTTCCCAAATCAAGTCTCCATATTCAGATACAACTTCCTTGCATTCTGAACTCACAATTCCTTCAGCTCCAATGGCATGGTTGATTTCAGTCACAACAGACTGAAATTACTAGCTAATTAGCATAATTTATAGGTCAAAGCCACAAATGTTAAATGTTCAAAAGGATGGAAGCACTTACAGTGGGACCAGCAAGCAAGGATGTTCCGGAATCAACGACAGCAGTGCAGCCGCCCTTACAAACACCTGACAATAATATCAATACATTTCACAATTAGCTTGGTGAAAAGATAGTTGTAATCTGTAAAATTTCAGTAATTCCCCAAAGAGCTTTTTGACAGCTGAGGAATAGTGAAATTACCTGTTGACAGACCTCCAATGAGAAAATCACCCATTTCAAACTGAGAGGAAAAAATTCTTGTTAATTACTGAGAATAGACTTGCCTATCCAAAATAATTTCCTTATCAAAGTATTTTTTTTATGCATTTTCTAACCTGCCAGTAACCCTTTTTAGTAACGGGAACATAAGTATGTTTTCCCTTGAAGTGATTTGGATCAACACCACCAAAAACTAATTCGCCACCCTCTTCTGCATCTGGATCCCCATTTAGCCAAAAAGAGAATACCTCTTTATCTACAAGGTCTTGCTCCACCATATTATACCTGCAATTTTGTAATAGATCAGTAAATGAAGGACACTGCAAACAAGAAGTGAAAGCAAGAAAAAAAATCACCATACTTGAACAACGAAATCAGATACAAGCAAAAACAAAAGGGGACAGGCCAAACAATACCACACAGGAACAGCCTTTTTAACAGAGATTTCCTGAAACCCGAGTCCAAGTATTCCATCAAACTTGGCTAACACAAAAGAAAGACTTCCTTCTCGGGTTGTCTCAATGAAATCCTGCAGTTAAGAGATTGATGTGGAAGTAAAACTAAGTATTGCCGCAGATTGGGGGACAAACAATAGGTTATGTTGACCAAGTTGAGAAGTACTCACTTGATCCTTGACAACAACTTCACCAACTTTAACATTATCTTGGCTGAAGAAACCAGATATGGATCCAGACCCATAGGTTATTTTACATGACGTTCCTGATTGACAAAATGATAGGCATGATTGGAACTTCAATTAAAAGCCATATAATATACTCCTCCGGTTCTAAATGTAGGACCTAATCATTGCATTATAAACTATGTCATACATTTAGGAAGTAGTACTAAGTTACTGCTTGCCTGATTGCAACTACCACTATGATATACATGAATAAATAGAAATTGTCATAAATTTGTTGGCCTTACCATTCTTGCTTTATGTACTTGATTTCTTTGATTTGTACCGAGAATGGAAATAGCATGCAATCTGCATGTAAACATTAAGTCAAGAAACGACTCTTGTATAGTAGAGTATTGGAGATCAAGAGGTTAAGCTGAACTTACAGAAAAATAGCACTTTGATGAGGGTACCCACAGGTTGGAACTACCAGTATCAAATATGACAGTGAAGGTTTGCGGGGGTGTGCCAATTCCAATCTCTCCATAATATTGCGCATCTAAATAATTCTTGAGAGGTACTGTGCCCTCATCATCTGAACTACCAATATTCCTATGCGCACCGTTCACTGGTCTGCCTGGCTGTAGCTGTTCTCTTGTAATTCTGGCAGCTTTGATGCTCTCAAGATCAAGACGCCTCTTCTTCAAACCAATTCTCAGAAGCCCAGAAGAGAAAGAAGGAAGAAGAGAGCATGTTAAAGCCCATAAACAGAAAGCCACCCACAAAAGATTTCGCCCCATAATTTAGGGAAGCCTGTCAGAAAGGAAGGAGCAAGATGAGATGAGTACACCTTTTTCCATCGATTACATGCCAAACGGAGCCTAAGTACCAGAAGACATCAGCATAACAGAAAACAGATATGCAATCAGAAAAGAAGTGAAATAGGTCACCTGAGTTTGAATATAGTCAGTGTTCTAACCGTGTAGGTTTGACTTTCCATGAAAAAACCCAAAAAATTAAGGACTTTATAATACAGCCACTTCAGGTTAAATAGTAAACAAAATTGGAGTTAGGATTCATCCCAAGTCAATTCTTAACCAATAATCCAACATCTAAGAGGATTATAATACAGGATTATTTTGGGGAGAA
The DNA here is from genome assembly GCA_963855925.1 of Inga laurina. Lineage (NCBI taxonomy): Eukaryota > Viridiplantae > Streptophyta > Magnoliopsida > Fabales > Fabaceae > Inga > Inga laurina. Next base: position 2,218,019 of record OY979703.1, on the reverse strand, counting down.
ACCATAAATTAAAGGGTCAGAGGCCCTTCTCACCATTTGCTTCTAGCCAGCCTTCTTCATGCCAAGTTTTTGTTGGCTCGTCGATCTTTAATTTTTCTTTTTTACACTGGTTTTGAGCCTTAAGTACAGAGTATGCGGAAGAACCAGCGACTCTACCAATCTATCTATCTATTTATTTGGCCAAAAGGCTACTTAACAGAATCAGTTCACTCTACTTCTACCTACCCTTAGGCAAGAAATCAGAATTAAAACATGGAAAACTAGAGGAAGAAGAAAAAAAATAGAAAAACCAGGTAACAAAATTAAAAATATTTAGAACACACAAAGAAGGAATCCAGACAGGAGAAATATCAGCCGGGTCATCGCATGACCAAAAGTAAGGATAACAACTTTTTTGAAAAAAGAACAAAAAGATCAAACCCGAGCAGGCAGTTGGCAAGTAGGAGCTGGGAGACACAGACTGCTTGTGAAACTGAAATCGAGAAAGAGCAGCGAAGAACGTCGGGACACTCCTAGATTGGGTTCACATTTTTATGGCTCCACTAGTTATACTTCCCATTGCACGTCACAACTAGATTGACAAACCACAAAATTAAACTCTCTTTTTTCCCCTTATGTCGTCAGTAGTATTGATATTATTACATTTGTTAAAGTTTCTGGATTATCTGCCTGTTATGGTTTCAGCCTGTGTTGAAAAATTTCTCATCTCTCATTGGACATCAAGTTGCCCTGTTCCCTCGCGACACCAATATGAGGTTGACGGAAACCAGTAGGATATTTTTTCCCTGAGCGCGGAAAGGATAACTTTTATTTCTCCTTTTTCTCTCTCTCTCTCTCTCTAATTCCGATAGGGCAAAAGGTTTTCGCGTATTCTAATAAATACGTTTTTTATTTTAACAATACCCAACAACAAAATTAACTAACGCTGCTGTCAAGTTGAAAGGCGAAAGTTATTATAATAAATATGTTTTTGGGTATTCAAAATTGCACTCTTTTTCTTAAAATTAAGATCGCTTACCAGCTTGTTAATTATTTCTCTTTTTCCCTACCTCAATTTTTCCGTCACCACTTGCTCTAATCCCTATTATTCCCTCCAGTCCTAAATATTAAATGGAGTTGATTTTTTTAGAGAGATTAAGAAAGATAAATAAGTTATTTAATTATATCATGTATTATGTATCCTTAGATTATATATTAATTTATTAGTCAAATTAGGTAGTTTTGAAAAAAAAAATATAAATATAAATATTCTAAAGTTATCTACCTATGTTTGGGATAGTTTATTTTTTCTTATAAGTATTTTTCACCTAAATCAAGACAAAACTTTTCTAATATATTTAACTCGTATATCATAAATCACGATTTAAAAGTACTTATAAATTAAAATTAATCTATCCCAAACAAGCACTTAATTAACTTTCTTAATCACTCCAAAAAAAAAAAACCATTTTATCTTATATTTTGAAATTACCAGAACCGGAAATGCACGAAATTCACTAATTTTTACGTCTTCACTCTTCAGTGAAATTACCAGGAACCTTCGCAAGCGAGGTCCACGAGCTCCACGGTTTGTTTCACAAAATACTTTTATATTCCATTTCGAAGATTACAAATAATATATACAAATCATATTCTCCAACTGGACTTGCGTAAGACTGAAATGAGTACGTGTTTTAACTTTTAATTAAAAACAGCTTAATTGCTTTATAAGAAAGTAACGACTCCCATGTTTTTGTTCCTGCACTACTTCTGATTTTAATATAGTCATATTAAGATAAATGAAAAAAAAAAATTACTAGTTTAATTAAGAAAATTAAAGGAGACACATGATACGGATAGGGTTAGGAATATCAATCAAGTGACCAAAACCCAGAACTCCGCATTGCCTTCTCCTGGATACAGAATAACATACTTCCTTCAATTTTGTATATAAGATAAAGTTAATATTTTTTAAAGATCAGATTAAAAAAGTTAAATAAGCTATTTAATCATATCATATATTATGTATCATCATATTATATATCAATTTATAAGTTAAGAAAATCAATTTGGAGGAAAAAAAATAAAAATGTAAATATTTTAAAGTAATTAAATTAACTTCTCTAATTTCTTTAAAATAATCAATTTTATCTTATATTTAAGACAAAATAGAGTAATATGCTTCAAAGTTCAAACTAAAGCAACGCATTCTTCTATCCATTTTGATTATCACAGGTTAGGGGTGGGCATGGGCAGGGTGAGACCCCTGCCCGAAGGATGAACGGGTTGCATTTTGCAGCTCGATGCCCGGCCCTGCCCATTAAAAACCCTAACCATTTTGGGCTGGGCAAATGTGGGCTGGGCTGGGTGGGCTTCCCTGCCCAAATGATAATACCTTGTTTTGTTCACATATGAAAAAATAATTCCGTGTAAATTTCATAAACATTCTCGTAGTTACCAATTCCATATGTCTTAACTTCACCCTAAGTAATATAAACTTCAAATACATTCGATGATTCCACATCTTGGGATATTTCAAAATAAGTCTACAACTTGAGTCTTAAAATTTTAAAAATACCATATGTCTTAACAAATATCCATACTTTAAAAATTAAACAACATCCATAATCCATTATAAATAAGGAAACAAAATGATTATAATTAAAGCAGTGAAGTCAAAGTAGTTTGCATCAATTCAATGTCCCAAAAGTTGATCAAATGATAAAGCATCTGAAAAATAAATAAAAAGCAACTATAATTTAATACATCACAAAGACACAAAGTAAAGAAGAAATGAAGAAATCTATTTGTAAATAGTGTTTAGTGGCTAGGGTAAAAAAGAGAGGACCAGAAGAGTATTATACAATAAACAATATATATTTTAAATGAAAAAATATATATGAAATAATATTTAATTGATATGAAATATTATATTTTAAATAAATGAAAATAATTTTCAGGGCAGGGCCAAATGGGTAGGGCAGCACCCCTTGCCCGATGCCCGGCCTGGCCCGGTTATTAACCCGCCCAAAACTGTCCAAAATTTTTTCGGGCCACTTTTTTAAGGCTGGGCTGGGCGCTTTTTTGCAGGGTCAGGGTGGGTACACCAGGCCACTGGGCACTATGTTCACCCCTATCACAGGCTACGGATGCGTGGTTTACAAAGGATTAAATTCGTATTAAATTAATAGCTTTAGAAGAAGAGGTTATTTTGCATCAGCCCCCGCCAGAATGCCAGGAACGTATGCAGGAGGACCTGGGTTTACTCTATTAATGTAGTAGTTTTATTCTCAAGAATAGTTCTTGCCATCATCATGTAAAAAAAAAAAAAACACACACACACACACACACAACCATTGCAAAATAGATTAAAATAAAATATTGACATGTTGTGGAATAAAAAAAAAAAAAATTAACCCGAATGATACGCACTAAATTAGCTTATAGAAAACACGTACTAAATTAAAATGGACCACTCTATCTATCTTTTTTAATTGGCTAAAATATATTTTTAGTCTTTTAAATCTTACATGAAGTGTACCTTTAGTCCCTTAACTTTATAAAATATGCTTTTGTTTATATATTTCTAACACTGTTAATGTTGTTGACGCAACAAACTTAAGTGATGACTGTACTGCTGACAAAGTATATTTAAGTTTTAATTTGTTAATATAATATAGTTAGGTTATTGAAATAAAATGAACCAACAAATCACTGCAAATGAAATCATAGTTTTTCTATTTAGATTATTAAACTAAAATTGTTTAATGTGATTGAGGTTTTGATATTGATTATTTTATTAGGTTTTTAGATATTTTTTAACACACACATATTTTAATTATAAGATTAATAGTATTTAATTATCCAATCATTACTTAAGTTTACACCGTTATCGCTTGAGTTTGTTGTATTAGCGTTCTTTATTAACCATTAACAGTGTTTGAATTATAAAATCAAAAGTATACTTTATAAAGTTAAAAAATATACCTCATGTGAACTTAAAAAACTAAAAATATACTTTAACTTTTTTAATTTCCCCCGCCCCCCGGGAATTACCACAAAAAAATAGGGATTCATCAATCAAGTAAAATAAAATATGGATTTATTAGACCACGGCTAATGGACCATAAGAAAGGAAATTATGTGTTGTGATCAAGAAATCAAGGAAATAAGATAATCACGCAGAGCAATAAAAGGAAAAGGTACAATGGAATTTGAATTGCAGATTAAAGCAGGAGCCCTTCCACATCTTTGAAGATTCGAATATTATGGCCACGTTAGATTTATTTAAATTAAATATCAAAATTTCAAATGATGCCAGGCAAATGAAAATTATTTATTTTTGTAAACTGAACTAAACATCTCAAATAATTAATGATGTTGTATATAAAAAAGTAAACAAAACAAAAAAAAAAACAACGAAAATATATGCACACGAAATTAAGCCGGGAGAATATTGATTGAAATAATCAAGGAATAATTTATGGGTAGTGAGAGTTTTTTCTCGAAATCCCTCGCCATTCGCATTCAATTGATTGAGAGATTATACACATTAAGCTGGCAATATTTGCTCGCAGTAATCTACATTACATTCGATTATAGTATTATCTATCTATTTGTTCACTCGGTCTTCTTTTGATATTTTTGGGGGGGAGTTATTACAAAATAGGTTAAAGTATACGTTTGGTCCTTTATGATATCATTAAGTTTCATTTTAGTCCTTTATGTTTAATAAGTACATCTTTAGTCCTGTAAACTTAATACCGTTAGCCTCACTTAACAGAAATTGCTGACTCATTAAACTTAACTGGCTACTGTGCACATCAAAAAATAAAAAACGCTTACATATTAATCTTTTTTTAATATAATATTTTTATATTTTAAACCATATAAATTAATAAAAAAAATCAGAATGAAAACAATGTCCTTTAGGTTAAATTTGTGCGACTCATCCCTACGGGCTGCGACGAATCCCTGCGACCAGCAGCAAATTCTGTAAGTTTTCCTTCTTTTATATAAACTATTGACTATTGATGATTGATTTGCTCCCTACTATCATCTGTGCATCAATATGTTTCTTGCCTTGAATGTGCTAATATATTTTGCCTAGAGACTCCCATATAGAGATAGACATATTTATTCTTCTATGTGATGTGCCATCAAGTTGCAAAGATCAAGTATGTTTGAATCGGATCAAAATTCGATAGATCAAGTATGTTAATTAGTTGCCACTGGACCAAACAAAAAGTTGCCCACAAAGCATCTAGAATTATATGTCATCCAATAACCTAGACAAAATTCTAATTGAACAATACCTGCCAAATTAAAGTAGCAAATTAAATAAAGAAGACAACATCTTAGTATAAATGGAGTCAAAACCTGAGTGTAATCCTAAATCAGTGAAACCGGGCTTTAGATTGAACCACCAACATGACCTCTAGAAAAACTTTGTGAAGATGATGAGTGCCATAAGAATCTTTTCATATGAGCTTTGTATGAAGGTAGTAGCTTTCTATATGCTCACTAACCTTTACTCCATCAAAAACCTGTGTCATTAAAGCAATGAATAAATAGAATCCTAAAAACAAAACAAAAAACATAAGATGGTAGAAACATTCTCTTAGGTATGGTGCAAATGTAAATACATGTAATTTAATGGCACAGTCATCATTCAAATTTAATGAGTCAGCAATTTCTGTTAAGTGGGACTAACGGCGTTAAGTTTAAAGGACTAAAAATATGTTTTTTAAACATAAAGGACTAAAATGAATCTTAATACAAACATAAAGGATCAATCAGATGCTTTAGCCTACAAAATAAGATCTTCCTTTATTTCCGACATTAATTATTTAATCAAATCAATTGCAATATATTGCATTAATGACTCACGAGGTTCTTGAATTATTTAAAACGAGGCAAATACCGAGAGAGTTGTATAGCTAAAAGACTTAAATTTTGGGAGGATGGAGAAAAATGATCGGATGGAATTTCATCGCGATGAATATCAAACCTCCAAGGTTGCTACCATCTTATTGGTTTGTTTCTTCACTAGTTGGTTTTGCCTTTGAAGAGAGGTTTTGTGGTTTCTATTTTAACATTTTAGTATGTATGTGAATTTTAAAAACAAGGATTAGATCGTTAGATGAGGGTGTGAATTGCTTTTTTTACTCGCAAACTCTTTTGTTTTTTTGTTGGTTTCATTATTGTTAGGTGGATCTTCCTTTTTTTCTAAGCAATTTTTTGTTCCTACATGAGCTTTTCTGAAATTAGCTTTATTCTCCTATATTGAAGAAATATTGTTCTCTTCGTGCATTTACAAAGCTTTGTTTTTTTCTCCGATTGAAGTTGAATGATTTTATGTGTATTTTTTTCACTTCTTCATTGTAACATGAGTGTATTTTGATTTGTTAGAGAATTAATAACAATGGTAGCAATATCATCGTCATTTAAAGAAAAAATGTGGGACTTCATTGTTAATTAATTTTTATTGATACGTAAACCCCATAACGTAGTTGTATGATTTAAATAATACGTGTGAAATCAATAAATCAATTGATCAGTCAGGGAAAATCAACAACATTTCCTGTCTTCAACTCTTGTGGAAGAACTGCATAGCCACAAGAGCATGTGACTTTGCAATTTGCAGAGTTACAAGCTCTTGTGGCTTTGCAAGTTCTTCTACATACGACTGTGATGTCAAGGAATGCTCTTGATTTTTCCCGGTAGAATCTTGATAGCTCTTTCCCCTTGTTGGTGATTTGTAAAAATAAGTAAATGAATAAGCCATATTGTTGAATCTATTCCTTCATTTTACATATATGATTAGATTGAAACGATCATGCGACAAAAACAATGGAGTAAGATTGCCAAGGGGCTTATATGTCACTGCAGATTAACAGTGAAGCGCTATAATTTATTTTTGAATAATGATATTACTGTTGTTATTCTACAACTTGTACGTATCATCATGACAGAGCTGCATTCAAGCACTTGAATTTTCTCTAGCGTCCCAAAATCTGGGTCCCTTAGTTATACGACTCTTTAAATCCGACAATTTGTGAAGCCTGCAAGAGAAGGTCATCATTTTTTGTGTGGAAACTGGTTAATGGCGCTGAAGCTGTCGTCAGAGACAAGTAAGCTATAAAGAAGGAATCGCGCAACAAGTCTATTGTGCCCGATTAAATCTTAGATTATATTTGGTTCAATAGAAGTTAAGTTAGGTGAGGTTTATTTAGGTTAGGTTAGAGAAGGTTATAATGTTATTTAGTTCAAGAAAGGGTAGGGGAGGTTTGTTATTTTATTTAGTTCAGAAGGTATGGTTAGGGGAGTTAATTATAAGTGAACAAAAATATTTTTTTACATATTTTTTTTCTTCTTTTACAATGTATTTATTAATAATAATTATTTGTAAAATTATTATTTATAAAATATTCATTCTAACAATTATATACACTTCTTTTACATATTCTTCTCTTTTTATAATACATAAAAAGATGAGTTATAATAAAAAAAAATGTCTTTAAATTAATTGAAGACCATAAATATATAAAAAAAAATAAAACTTAATTTTAAAAAATATCCTTGTTTATAGAAAAAAAAAGTGAGAAAATAATTATTTAATGCAATGAAACTAATTATTAATTAATGATAGTAGAAATGATTTTGCTATTAGTAATTCAACTCAGAATTATTAATTCAATCTTTTTTATAATTTCTAGTTTTGCTATGGTTTTTTAAATGTATTGTTTACTTTTGCTGCGATTATAGTGTCATATATTAACATTTTAAATTTGTACGCTCAATGTGAAAATAAAATAAAATAAAAAGTAACTCGTGATGGTATGAATCATATATATCTTCTTCTTTTTTTAATGAGATATGAATCATATACATCAAAGAGATAAAATGGTATAGAATTAGACATGCGATTAAAATATTAAGGTACATTTAATGAATATCATTTTTTTTTAACTACAGCAGATTGCCAAGAATTGGTGATCATCATGAGTATGATAATTCCGTAACGTACAAAGATGAAAGTACATTTAATGAAATAACAAATCCAAATGTTAATTTTTATCATATTGAAATGTGGATTAGCAAAATTGAGTTGTGCTTCTTGCCTCCCTAGAAAGAGAACTTAAAAGCTCCCACTTTAGAATCTGTGACAGAATCCCAGAAGGAAAGTTTCTTCTGCTGAATCTGTTTCTCTTCCTCTTTCCGGGTCAGCTCATCAATTATTCTAGGAAAAGAATCCTCTATAGCATTTCTAAACTTATCATACAAATTCACTCGATCTCTTGTTCCAGAAACTAGCACGCTGGCATTCGGCTTTTTAAGAAAATCCAAGACATTAAGCAAGTTTCTCCTGCAACAAATTACCATCAGTAAGTTCTGTCAGATAAAGAACTTCGATCCTGCACAATTTGGGATTACAAAATCCACAAGCAAAATATAAAGGTGAAACCAAATTAAACACTTCATAGCTGTTGTATCATTAAATTGTTTAGCATTTAGTTTTTCACCAGTTTTAATCATTTCTCAAGTTGTTTATAAGCATGACAGAGTGAAAAGAAATTATAATTTGCCAACCATATCAGAAGAGATATTATACACATAACAACTTTAGCTTTAATGTGAAATTTTCCATGCTTGGCTTCAATGATGAAGCACCAAATTCACTGAGCCCCAAAACATATCCTAAACCTGACAAGCAAAACAACTGCCTGATGCTCATTATACAATTCAAGATTCTAACCTCTCTGAAGCTATAGCTACTACACCTCGACCCAAAAATTAAACATTTCATCATTACTACAAGTCTACAATGAACAAAAGACAAAAGTCAATGGGGGAAGGAACAGAAGAATGTAGAAGCCTATAACTACTTCTCAATAGTCAATGGAACGATCAAAAGGTAGAACACACCATATTACCACACAGGTGAATTTAAAAACCAAATTGAATGAGCTAGGACACTCCTCCATATAACTTTTAATTAAAACACAACTTGTTCAAAGAAATCAACTTACAAAGATATGAGTTATAAAGTAATTAGTTTATGTTGATTGATAATCTATTACACAATAGGATACTATTAATTAAACTAACTTCAGAAACCTACAGAAAGCAGTACAGAAACTTACCTACCGACATAATTTTGGGTTATAGCTATGGACTCCTCCAAGTTGATCACCAAATGCCACCATCCAGGTGGCACAGGATCAAATATCCTAGATTACATTTCACTAGGAAGAGTACTATAGACAGGTAGAATAATCAACTCTAGAACATTTTTACCTAATCCTTTCATTCTCTCATAAAGAGATTGACAAGCAAAATCAATTTCCTCTTTGACTAGTCAAGAAGAGAAGGATGTCTCTTTCTGGTTTTGTCAAATGAATTTGTAGGATAGTGATTAATTCTTGTACATTGAAGAGATAATTAGATATGTTGCACATCAACTTACATCATTACATAAAAATCTGAAGCTTCCATATAGTTAGCAAACTACAAAATCCTATATTGCTAATTCTTCAAAATATACATATGGTGAACAAGTGATTATCAAAAATCATTGCTCAATGAGCAAGATATTGTAGCATCAAAAGTTTCCAAAAGGTTATCAAACTATATTGCTAACATCAAAAGTCTACATATGGTTAGCAAACTTAGCAAATTAAATCATTTAAGTCCTTCACAATATCCATAAGTAAGTTATTGCGGGTAAGAAGGGGACATTCAACAAATGTCCTCAGTAGGCCACCATCACCAATAAGAACTCTATAAATATTGGTGATTGTGGTTGTTGAAAAGCCACAATCTTGAATCAGTTTCTAGATTTCTTCCCCAGACAATTGAGGAAGCTTTCTTGATATTTCTCTAGCTATTTCATTTGCTTCTTTCATTGCTTCATTTCCAGCAATCATGGCTTGATTTCCAACGTTAATGGCCTGTGCAAATTTATACATGACATCCTTAAGCTCAGCCAGGTCAGAATCTTTCTCTTTATTGGAATTCACTTTTTGCTTCTTTCTTGAGGAACCACTTGCAACACCAGGTGAGTTCTCTTGAGTGGTGCTATTATCAAGAGCTTCAAAATTGTCTACATTTATATCATTCTAGGAACCAACTTTATTAGTGTTGTTGGCTACATCAAATAAATCTGCATCATTGAGTGTGTGATGCCTCCTTCGCATCTCACCAAGTGTATGGGTGCCCTCCCTTGAAGCTCTATCATTACCATATAAAAAAATCATTTTGTCATAGTTTGGGTAAGGAACATTTCTCCAATTTGTAGCTTGTGGATTGGACTACAAAAGGCAAAACTTAAACAATGGTTAAGTACAAGTGTCACAGAAAGTTGTCATAGAACTGAAAAAAATAATGCAACTTTTTGTGGGATGTTTCATATGCCATTGAGGTGCACAACAATAGGACAAACCATTATATATAACTATCATCTTCAGGATTGTTTTGCATGCCATTATATATAAATATTGGAGAATTGCAGAATTGGACAACAGAATCGCAATTGTTAATATTGGAGAATTGCAGAATTGGATAGCAGAATCGCACAACAATATGTGATGATGCAGAATTGGAAATGTAACAGCAGAATTGGAAATGCAGAATTGCATAGCAAAATTGCAGAATTGGAAATGTAACAGAATTAATGAGTATGTGATGATGCATTTCAACCTTCATCCATTTTGCACATATGTAACAGAATTGAAAATGTAATAGAATTAATGAGTATGTGATTAATGGAAAATATTAACCTCTATAAGTTGGTCTCAAACTTCATCCTCAGCCTCCCACGTATGTGATGATGCATTCTAACCAAACCCACTCAATCCATTCTTAAAAATATCAAAAACTAGAGAGAAATTTTTTGTTCAAAATTTTCCACCTGTTCTTAATTTTATTTATGTCTATTTCAATTTCAAGCAAGGCACTAATCTCCTTCACAATATTATAGTATGTTGTGTATGTGAACTGTCCATTAACCTTGTTGTCACATTTATATTGTTCCCAGAAAGCATTAACAAGGTAGTCATCCATAGCCTTTGTCTAATTCAAACATTGCTTCTACTTGGTTGATTTTGGCGGCATACTATTATAAAAGTATTAAAAATAAAGATCCAAACTTCAATAAACAAATAATAAAGATCTAAACTTGAAATAACAATACATAAAGATCCAAACTCCAAACTTCAAACTTCAAAATTATTTCACTCCATGGCATACTAAAACACATGAACACTTAAAATTGAAATAAACTTGGAACAAGATCATCATATCATAAACTTCAAAAAAATTAAGGCACATTACCACCATGTCTCATTATCCTATTTTAATAATCTATCCACATCTCATTTGCTATATTCTCCCTAATTAATTGTCCCTAGCAGCCTTGTCATTGTCACCACGTCGATCATGATTATTATCAGCAGACTCAGATTGAGTTGCAAGTTCACGATCTACTTTTTCTATGAGATCCTCGTTAGGTTCAACTCTCATCAAGTAGTTATGAAGAATGCAACATGCTTCAATGATAAATGTTTGAGCTTTTACTCCGTACGTAGGCTCAAATGAATTAGCTAAAATCTCATATCTTTTTTTTTCAGAACACCAAAAGTTCTTTCAATTGCATTACGCAGTGATGAATGCCTCAAATTGAACAATTATTTATAGTTTTGGGAGGGATTTCTTTCTGAATATTCCTTCAAGTGATAACAGACTCTTTTATTAGGTGTAATCAATCCACTAGTTAGCATGAAGCCAACATCCACAAGGTAATATTTACCTTCAGGTATTTTAAGTTTATTTTCTCGTGGCAATGCATTTTTAATAATCCTAGAATCAGATGTCGTGCCTTCCCATTGAATGAGTACATATGTGAATTTTAAATTAAACGAGCAAGCTGCTAACACATTTTGTGTGAGGAAGTTTTTCCTACCACGATATCAAGAAGCATCCTTACCAGATACTTTCACACGTATATGTGTTCTATCAATGGCACCAACACAATCCTTAAAAAAGGGGTAAAACCTATCATTTGCACGACTTTCAGGAGGGACTGTTGTCCCATCAGGTTGTATAACAAACTTATCTCCTACTTCAATGATAGCTCTTAACATATTATGAAGATGATAACTAATTGTCTCACTAGGTCGTCGAAAGAAGAAATTTACCACACAATTTTTTGCTCTATGGGATAATATGTAAAGAGTTTTTGCCACTTGTTCTCCACAGTAGACCATCTTGTGGCTTTTAATCCCCCCTCCCTTTCTAGCAAGGCACATAATATTGGGAAAGTTCTAAGACTCATACGGATAATATTGCGGCTCCTTTCATTACTACTTATTTGACTCATTATTTCTTTACGCACCCTTTCCCTTTCTGAACTCTTGCTATAAGTTATTTTTTTTTTATGGCTCCTCTGAATAACTAGGTAGACAAAGACACATGTGAGTAGTGCTATTACTTTTTGACGCAAATCCAACCATCAAAGACGTAAGACTAAATTGTTTTGAAGTGCCGACTCCATCTAACACACCAAGGAACATGCATCCAATTAATACTAGACCACTTGAGACATATCAAACAACTCTAAAAAGTTAAAGTTTAGCAACAACTATAGACTTATAATGTGTTAGTGTTTGATTATGAAATTGTAGAATATAAAAATCACAAAGTAGAAAATAAAGGAAGCATATGTGTTGCTACATTTTTCTGGTCTGCAACGAAAGTAATATATACAAATTGGTACTAATGTTCCAACAACAATTTTCCCACCAAGGCCAGTCAAGCAAGATTAGAATTATTCTACGTGAAAAAAATTCAACACAATTTCTAAAATGAGAAAAACTTTCAGAGGAGGCGAGCAAGATAAAAAATAATATGGATAGGAAAACATCATAAACAAGGTCCAATTTGCAGCATTAACTGACATTCATGATTGGTACTAACTTAATCAGGTTTCACTGCAACAGAAATTAAGTGCACTACAAAAGTAACAAATCTCACAGAACATGCTTCTACATGATAGCTTCAAATATTTGCATTTAATGAAATTGATTACTTGGGGATCTGCCCGTAAAATTGTTTGAAGAAGGAACAAGTAATCAGGTGTGTATCCAACCTTCAGCAAATTAAAAGAGAAGAACGCATCAGTCATTTGTAACAAAACAAATTACTAAACTATGTAATACTCCAGAAAAAATAATATGCATTATTTCTCAATAGAAAACGCAACTATATTAAGTTACAAAATATTTTATCACCTGATTTGAATATATCAGAATCTTGTCAAATTCTTTCCTCTCAATAAAAGCAGCAGCAACTTTTGGTGTGGCTCTGGCTTTAATATATATTTTCAATGCAAGATCATTGTCCACGGTCTGCATTATAATGCATGTCTCACAAGATCAGGAATACAAGGGAAAAGACGTGCAAAAAATAAAATAATGAATAAAGAGACTGTTTCCCCAAAGGGAATTAATAATAACAGTGAACGAAACAGAAAAAATAAGCATATAAATGCATATGTACTTGCATACATGGGAAGATGACAAGTTTTGACTTCCAAATATACAAAACAAACAGACAAATGAGCAAAAAAGCATTAACCCAAATCAGCTAGAATGAAACAGGGATCACATAACACAGCAGAACCCAATTCAAACAAGGAATCACAATAAAACACAGCAGATTCCAAAAAAGCTAGATTAAAACAGGGAAGAGCAAAATCCTTGATTTACCCCAACGAATGAGCAACCAACAGAAAAATCATCATAGAAAATAATCTTACCTGACAGAGCAGGAGGAGGCAGTTGCGGCTGCGGCTGTATCTACAAGACCCGAGATGACATTGGAGGAGCAGTGTGGTGAAGGAATCGACTCGATCTATATGACAAATGGATCGACAGCTACCTTCAACGATCAATGACGGTGGCAGCTGAGGCAGTCGGTGGCGACGGAGGCTAGAGGACCGGTCGGAAACAACGCTCAACTGCAGAGCGCGCGAACAAGCAAGAGAAAATGGGATTTCGCGCGGGAGAAGGAATGAAAGAAAATGAACTGCGGAAGGACATACGACTTTTACAGGGGAGGGTAGTGCTGGAATTTTTAAAAATTGACATGGGCAATTTAATCACAATTGGACATAAAAATTCTCTCACCTAGAAAAAACTTCAAATTTAAAGGTTTTGTAAAGTGGGGGAGGTTACCACTAGAGGACAAAAAAACCTCTCATACCCAACCCAACCTCCTTCCAATCAAACACCTATTTTTAATCTCCAAACCTCCCCCAATCTAACCTAACTTAATAAAACCTCCAACCAAACACAGCCTTAGTGTGTTTGGCACTTAGGCCTGTTTAGTTGCTTTTGAGTGTTTTCTTTTTTTCCTTCAACTTTGGCTATTGGTGTATGTAATTACTGTTTTTTGAGATTGTTAAAAATTGAATTTGAGTTGTACATCTCTCTGGACCCCCCTATTTACCTCGTTTTAAATTATTCACAAATATCATGAATCATGATTGGAATATTTAACAATGGATTAATAAATTGTTTATTATGTCGAAAATAAACGAAAATTTTATCTTGTAACACTAGATATTGTTGCAATTTATTAGTTTATCTTGGTAGATTAGGGTCCAAGCATAATTTAAGAGGGGTTATCATGAAGAAACACATGTTATAAAGAGAGATATCCTTTGTAATTTAAAGGTTATATCTATTGCCATATAATCATACATTCAAGAGTTGTATCTATGTGACCGTACATATACTATATATATAGGGTGTGGGATTAAGAGAGAAACCTAATTATATAAGACACCGAATAGTACTATTCTCCCTCTAAAAAAAATTCACTTATAAGAATGTTTTCTTCTCTTCCTATCTATGATGTATTTGCCGTGTAACATAATCGGGATCCGTATCGGTGCTCCAATTTCGTGTGGATACTTTAGCTAGTCAATCGGATTCCAAATAAACCCAAAATTCTTACAGATTTATTTCCTCCATCTTTAAATCAATCTCAAAACATGAGCCTCTGATAATTTCGACAAGTCTAATTTTTGTTAGTTTATATCATCGCTGAAAATTAGATGGCAAGATAAGTTTTGCTCAAAAAGAGAGAGAGAGAGAGAGCAGGAAAAGTTGATATGAGTAATATCACTGTATCATCGCTGAAAATTAGATGGCAAGATGAGTTTTGCCCAAAACAAAAAACAAAAGATAGCAAGATAAGTTGATATGAGTAATATCACTCAATTTAAACTCCCAAGCTCAAATATTAGCTTCATTGGGTTTGGGCCAAACATATCCATCGACCGGCTTAAGGTCCCGTTTGCCATTTAGGAACTGCGGCTCCGTAGACAGAAACAGACCCGGAATCATGAAAATTGTTTGTTGAGTTCGGAACCAATTGTTCAAGGAGGCCCTTTTGTGATGTATCATGAGCAAGATTAATGCATTACCTTTTAAAAATTTACACAAAGTTGTATAAAATTATAAGTGTTCGTTTGTGATAATTTATTTTTTATTTATAAGTATTTATAAATAGTAATTTACGGTATTTGAGGTAAGTATGTGAGATGAGTTTTATCTCGATTTACGTAATAATAACAATTTATTTTCCAAAAAACAACTATTCCAAACATAGCTAGTCATGTCATCTATATGGTTGAAAGTATCTCGGCCCAGATATTTTGATCATGAAATCTAACCTCCCTCTTGTCTGGGATAGGGACATGTTAGGACCAAAACCGTGACTAAAATCGGTATTATCCTTGAGATCATGATCCCAGTCTCAGTCTTGATTTTTTTATTTCTTATTTCTCATAAATTAAATTATCATTTTATTTTTGTATTTTTTACCCCATAAATTAAGTTATTCTTTAATAAGATGTGTATCACTTATTTAGTTGGAATTAAGGCACATATATCGTGACACTAATTCTAATTATATATTATATAAAGATAACAACGAAGAAGATGATGATGAAATGCTTTTCGTCAACTCTAGATCAATTTGTGTAATTATTATGCCCCTATTAGTTGTTAAATGATCTCTTTAAATAATAGAATATTGAAAATATAATTGATATAATGATATTATATAAGTTTATTTTTTGAAAAAAAGCCGGAATTTCCCGATCCCATCCCAATACTACCAAAACCACACTGGGACTTGGACTGCCTAGCCAAAAACTAGGATGGGAACCTGGATTATGGTATCTCGGTCCCGTCCTGAATTTTTAACACCCCTACATATATCCATTCTTCACTAAAGATTCTTCTTTCCATTTGGCTAATTATCAATACCACTAAATCTTCTGAGCAAAAAAAAAAAAAAAACCACTAAATCATTCTTCGATTTTAATTTAAAGCTTATTTACCTAATTTAATTAACTTAAAGAAATTAGTTATATTAGTTAATATAACATATAAATATTTTCTAAAACACTCTAATCATATTCTTTAATTTTTTCACTCCCCATCCTCCTTCATTATTATTAAGGGTGTATATCAATAGGAGTATATTAAAAAGAATGATAAATATGAAAAATGTGTTTTATATTTATCACCAAAATCAACTCCACAAACAAGCCTTATACTAAATACGAAAGGAAGTATTATTAAATTTTCAACTAAAATTCGTCCTTGAGGTAAAATATTTTTTTAAAAAAATTATTAGACGCCTGTATGAGGTGAAAAATGTTTATTACAATCCTTTGTGCTTCAATTTTACTTTCATTTTGTTTGACACATAAATTTTTGGAAAGAGGTTGGGCCCACTCACAATCTAAGGGCAAGGCGAAATCTCCCTTCCTCATAGGTCATACCAATATTGAGCAATGCGAGCCATCAATTACCCTCAGACGTTTAATTCATAAGACAAAAAATTGTTTTAACCCAGAGAAAACTAATTTAAAGGTAAATCATCTATATGTAGAGCGATGGGGGAGGATTGAGTAGTTTTGTCTGATGAGGAATGGATGGAGGCATGCTTGAATAGGGAGCGGCACTTGAATTGCCCACTCACAACCATTTTTCCATACGCACCTGGCTCTTCAATCACATATTACTCAATCAACGCGTACATTTGATGAATTGTTGTCTCTCCCATTGATTGTGGATTGAAATTTTGGACTGTTTCTTATACAAAATCTAGTGAACATCGCCTACCTTCAATTAATTTAATCACATTTACTTCTCTTCTAGGGGTTTCTCATTGCTGCATATACCTATCCTCCTTCACAACCCCCTCTCACTGCCTTCAACCTTGTTGGTGACTCTCAATCCATTTCTGCCATAAGGTGGATCTCCTTCATTCTGAAAGCTGAGTAAGGGAGCGATCGTACCATATTTTTATACGCTATTTCACTATTAATCTGTAGATTCAATATATTTTCTATAGCATTATCGTATAATTTAACATTAATTTAAGTTAGGGACATTTATATTAAATTAAGTTTAATTAAAGATAAAATGATAATAAATTATTAATTTATTCATAAAATTGTTCCCCGAACTTTTTGATACTACCTTATAATCTTGTATCATGGGAATTAATTTATTCATAAAATTGTTCCCCGAACTTTTTAATGCTACCTTGTAATCTTGTATCATGGGAATTTGGGAAGAAACTTGGCGAACTTAGAAAATGACATTCAAGGATTAGAGAAACTTACAGAAAAGGACCCTGAACTTTTGAAAATTGCAACGAAGGACCTTGAGTGAAACTGCAGCGTTTTTGCTTGGAGAATTAGGTCGGAAAGCTTCTGCTTGCCAAAGGAGGAGAGCGGCGACTCAGGCTTTGTTTGGTTGGAGGTTAGGTTAGGTTGGGGTGGGGTTGGTTTTGTTTGGTTGGAGGTTAAGTTAGGTTGGGGTAGGTTGGGGGTAAAAAAGTGATGTTTGGTTGGAAGGAGGTTAGATTCGGTGTTGGATGTTTTTTTATCTTTTAGTGGTAACCTAACCTAGGTTCTGAAACCTCCAAAATTGGGGTTTTTCCTAGGTGAGTGAATATTTGTCTTCAATTGTGACTAAATTGCCCATGAAAATTTTTTAAAATTCCAACACTGCCCTAACTTGACCTCCTGATTCAACGAACTTTCCAAATAATAATAATTTTATAAATAATTATTTATATGCTTACACGAATAATTATTTTATAAATAATAATTTTATATAAATAATTATTATTAATAAATACATTATAAAAGAATAAGGAAAATATGTAGAAGGACATTTTAACCTCCTCTAATCTAACTTAACTTAAATAAACCTCATTTAACCTAACCTTCGTTGAACCAAACAACATTATAACCTCTTCTAACCTAACTTAAGTAAACCTCACTTAACTTAACCTCCGTTAAACCAAACAAAGCCTCAGACGCAGAAAGGAGGAGGTTCGAACGACTTCACCAAGCACCACCACCATCACTTTCTTCCCTCTTCACCGTCCACCACCACCTCCGTCAACCCCCTCGATCTTCACTCACATCATCACCGAAACCTTCATCATTGAGGCCGTGAGACTCGAATAGAGTTTTGAGGGAAGAAAGACGGAGAAGAGAGGAGGAAATCAGAGAAGGAAGAGGGGGAGAACGAAGCTCACACCACCACCGTCCACGGCGTCGATCTCCACGGTCATCACAGTCGTAATCTGTCTCTCATCGTCACCATCTCATCATTGTCGATTTCTCTCACTCCTTCATCACTGTTTCAGCCACCACTGTCATCCTCTTCCCTTCCTCCATTACTGCCTTATTCCGCCGAAATCACAACCCACCATAATCGCCTTCTTCATTATCATTCACCACCTTCCCGTCGATTTTCCTCTGCTCTCACCATAGGCTTTTTCCAGATTCTCCCATCTTCATTCCTTCACCAAAACCGACAGCTTCCACCTCACTTTTCACTCATATTTCCAGGGGAAGTTCAAAGAAATTGCCTATCATACAGACCGACGAGGTATGGAACTCATTGTTTACTTGATTTTTTTTCTTCTATTTTTCTTGCGCATTCTTTTACCCACTCGGGGTTTTCCAGAGTGCCGTTCAACTATTCGATGAAATGCCAAACCTCGTAGTTTGCTCACTTCGACCTACAAGCCGACTGAATTATCCCTGTGATTATTACTAGCTTGTCTTTTTGTATCTACTGTAGCCTAGGACTGTGATTGTGTGGTATTTTGACGATCGATTTGGAGTTGTGTCAGGTAATTGATCGATATAATGTCGTTGAGGCGTTTCTTTGGCTTTTCTGATGGGGAGCTGATGAGGTCTGATGCAAAACCCTGTTCCAGACTCATGAGACAGACAGCTGGAATTTTTAGTGTCGGTGGAGGATTAGCATTTTGGATTCTCTGCCGTCTGCATTACGGTTTGTTCTACTATTTGCGGTCGGCCTTTTGTTGTTCTATATGCATTTTTTTCAACCTAATTTATTAAAACCAACATTTTCTTGCTAAATTTTAACTTCCGTTGGGTAAGATGTATTCTAAAGTAAATTTATGCTTTTCATTTCATTGCTTTCTCTTCCTAATTCCATTCCTGATTATCTTACCTTTTTCCAGCTTGAAAGTATATGTTCGGGCGCTCTTTACGGCTTGACCAGATGTTTTAGTTCTTTCATAACGATGGTTTTATTGTTATATAGTGATTACAGCGTTTCTATTTCTGCTTATTGAAGTAATTACAGCATTCGGAAAGCTTTTTTTTTTTTTTTGGATTACACCTGGCGACCCGTGAGGGGGGGGGGGGGGGGGTTAAGTGGCCCAAGGCCACTCTAGTGACCACTGCGCCACTAGGCGCTGGTCATTCGGAAAGCCATTTTAATCACCCTAAAATCTACATCAGTTCGTTTTGGTCAAGTGACTAGATGTTTCGCTTTTCCATCTCCCAAGTCCCAGGTGGCAGATTCCTTGAGGCCGTAGCAGCCTTTAACTTGTCACTTTTGTTTCATTATATGCATGCTGGTGTGGTAAAGTTTCTTGGTGCTCAAAGAAGGCAATACAATTAGGTTGCTATAGGTTCAATGTGCGGTGCTTTCCCCTATATATCAGAAGTATTTGGCTCTCCCCTTTTACTCCAGTCAACCTGACTTTGCTATGCGTGTGAAAAGCTACAAGTTTTCTCTTGAAGTAGTTAGTGGGTGTTCTTACTTGTTGGACTCGGATATGCAGGTCCTCGAATTACAGTTCCCAGGAGTCTTCGTTGGGCAGCATGTGGAGCTGTAACTGTTAGTTCAAGCACTGCTTTGTTGGTTCGGTTGTTTAGCCCTGAATGCGAGCCGCAGAATATATCTGCTTATGACCAGAAGAAGTAGTAGGGCCGAGATTAAATTACTCGTACCCCTTCCCTAATTAAATTGACAGAATAAGGTATTAGCTGCTTTGTTGTTTTGGTAGGATTTGAAAGTAAAGCATATGGCATTGCTAATGGTTTCACATACATTTGTGGGTGTGTAATGCGTGCATCTGATAATTCATTATATGGACGGTTTACATTGGAACAAATATGTCAAATTACATACCTGTTAGTTGCTTATGCTTTGTTTCAAACTTTGTGAGAGACGATAGTCCAGCTGGTCCGGCCTTGAGTTTGCTCATGCTTATTTCAACGTTGGGATCTCAAAATTGATGCTGTTTCAAACTTTGTTGTACAAGTCAATGGATAAATCCGATAGTACGTTTTGGTTCCGCAACATTGCGCGGCTTGAAATAACCATGTTTTAAACTTTGTTCAGTATATAACTCAATTGCTTAGGTTCTTTTTTTTTTTTTTTTGACTAGAAACTGGATTACATTAGCACATATTGGGAATTACAATAAAAAACCTAGCATGGGCTCATTATCCTTCATCATCAACGGCTTGTCGGTATGAAGGTGGTGGATGATCAAGAAACACAAAATTCCCCACAATGTTATGGGCAGATTTAGCTAAGTAGTCTGTAAGAGTATTGTTATCCATGGGTATATGACAAATCAACACATGCCAGCTCTTGGCTAGCCACAATCTAGCATCAACTATAATGTAATAGAAATGATGGTTTGGGTCACATCCTCTTGCAAGTAAATTAACAGTTTCAATACTATCGGTAAACAAAATAATACTCCTGAATCCTTTGCTCCAACAAATTTGCTGGCCTTGAATTATTGCAATTATTTCCGCTACGGTTGGGGGGACTGAGGTCAGTTTGCACATGTAGCCCCTAATCCACCGTCCTTCGTCTCCTCGAATTAAGCCACCACATCCGCTTTGCCCAGAATCCAAGATTGAACCATCGACTTCTAGATTAATGTAGCCTTACCGTCTAATTTCCCCTGCCATACTAGTTAAGACCTGATGAGTGTAGAATTGGCAATGCGAGATAAGGTCTTTATCCCAGCTAGTGTGACATAGACTGGAACTGGCATTTCTGTATTCTCCATCCGCTTCTTCTCCAAATAACTTCATACATCTAGAGACTCATATATCCTAGCAAATGTATCCACACAGTGTAGTCCATTGTACCTTCTTGGTGAAATCTTTGCCAACTTCATTCTTGAGATTCCATTGAATCCATTCCATGCCGTGCAAGGTAGAGAAAGTAGCCCACATGTTTGGCTTCACTACAGATATCCATCGTTGCTTGGCATTGACACAATTCCTTAGCAAATGCATCAAGTCTTCCGCTTGGTTACACTCTAAAGGACAATTAATTGAATCATTGGGTCCTCTTTGGGTCCCTAGTTGTGCTGTGTGAGCTCACCCGTACGCAACTAACCACATAAAAGTCTTGATCTTCTCAAGAACATTCCATTTCCACAAGCTCTTATGGAATGGTTCTCCCACCCGATGGGTACCTGCAAAAAGAAAGTGATATACAGAACTAACTGAAAATCGACCGTTAGATGACGATTTCCAATAAAAATTTATCCTCTTCTCTCTCCTCACGGGGTGGGTGAGCACACACAATCTAATAAATAATGCGTGGATGAAACCACCTGCCAAATTTGCTCACATCTCATTCACCCGAAGGGTCCACATAATCAATCACCTTTTCTTCCTTGTCCGCAAAGGCTTCATATCCAGGAATTAGTTCAATCAAAGGCCTATTGATCTCATACCAATTCTCAAACCAAAAGGACGTATGATGACCATTCCCAATTTTAACACCTACACCTTTACGGAATTGCTCCTACACAGCACATATTCCTCTCCACATGGCAAAGGAATCTTTCTTCTTACAAATCTCAGGCATGTGCTCCTGACCACATTTATATTTGGCTTTAAGTACCTGAGTCCAAAAAGCCTCTTTGTTGGTTAACAGTTGCCAGCATAATTTCATTATAAAAGCCTCATTCTGCTTGCTTAGATATCGGATTCCTAATCCTCCTCCTTTTTTATCTTTCATAATTTGATCCCACGAGATCAAATGTAGCTTCTTCTCATCCTCGGTATCTCCCCATAAAAATCCCGTACTCTTCTTTTCCAAATCCTTGATTAACCCTTTTGGAAGTAGCATCTTCTGCATGTGGTAGCTTAGGAGTGCCATGAGTATCGATCTAATAAGAGTAGTCCGCTCTGCTAGGTTCAAACATCCTCGTTTCCATCCCAAGAGCCTTTTGCGGGTTTTATCTATTATAGGTGAGAAAAGAACATTAGAAGTTATCTTGTGAATCAGAGGTATTCCCAAATATTTCCCCAGATCACTAGTCAATCCAACTCCCATACTTCGACTCAAATTGAGAGCTCTAGACGCATGGACAATTTTAGAAAAGCACACTTTGGTTTTACTCCTGTTCATTTTTTGCCCTGATGCTTCACAGAATCTCTAAAGACAATTCTGAATTGCTTGTTCTTGTCTTTCGGAAGCCTCACCAAAAAGAATAAGATCATCAGTGAAAAATAGATGAGATAGCTTTAGACCTCCTCGATTTAGCTAAATAGGGATCCAGTCACCCTCCTTAAGTGCATCTCTGATAATATGACTTAATCTCTCAATGCATAAGGTCAAGATATGGAGATATAGGATCTCCCTATCGCACTCCTCTAGACGAGCTGAAAGATCTTATAGCTTCCCTGTTCCACATAACCTTAAAAGATGGAGATGATATACAAGCCAAAATGATGTCACATAGTTTCCCTTCTATGCCAATATTCCTGAGCGTATCATGTATGAATGGCCACTTAAGTCTGTCATATGCTTTTTCCATATCCACCTTGATTTCCATCCAACCATTAGGACCAGGTCTAGTCTTCATAGAATGGATGACTTCTTGAACAACAATGATATTGTCACTGCTCTGTCTTCCAGTAATGAAGCTGCATTGATGTCGGCCCACTAGTTTATCCATTAAACCCCGTAAGCGCCTGCTAATTATTTTATTAATGATTTTATAACTGACATTACAAAGAGAAATCGGCCTGAAATCCATAATCAATTGAGGGTTTTCCATCTTGGGTATAAGAACGATGTTGGTATCATTGACCTCTCTGATTTTAGTATGATTGTCAAAGCATTCATCCACCAATTTACAAATTAAATCCCCTGTCAAGTTCCAATACTCTTGATAGAAAACCACTTGTATTCCATCCAGCCCTGGAGCCTTGAATGCTCCCAAGTCAAAAGTGGCATTTTTTATTTCCTCCTTTGTTACGCTCAAGTGGAGACCATTACTCTCCTCTGCAGTTAAGTGTGGAAATTCACTCCTAGTGACCAACGGAGGAACTGTAGAACCCTCACTCTTGAAAAGCTCTTTATAGTAGTTCAAGGTGATAGATTCAGCTCATCTTGATCATAAATCCACACTCCATTATCGTTCTTGAGGGCCTCTATCCTATTCCTTCTGCGTCTTAGCATAGCTGTTAAATGGAAAAAATTATTATTTTTATCTCCTCATTTGAGCCAGCTGCATCTGGATTTTTGGTACCATAGTAGCTCTTCCTATACTAACACCTTATTATATTCTTTCCATAATTCTCTTTCTATTTGGACAAGATATTGACTATCATGCCTTCCCTTCGCTCTTTCTACTCCTTTTATCCTCCTGAGCAGCTCTTTTCATTAATATTACCACTCTTCCTCATGTTCCAATCCAAGACCTCATGAGTAAAATTGCTAATTTTCTCATACCACTAGTCCCCTTCCCAGCTTTGTCGAACCACCTCATTGAAGCCTTCTTCTAAACACCAAGCAGCCTGATATCTAAAAGCTGGTTTAGGTCTATGGGTTTCCATCACAGGAGATGGAGGAAGAAGAATAGGTCTGTGGTCCGACCCAAACTTGCTTAAATGATGCACCTTAGAGAAGGGGTAAACCTTATTCCACTCTGAATTAATAAAGACCCAATCAATTCTCTCCTTAAGTAAGTCCCGCCCCCATGTAAATTTTTCTCCTACGACATCAACCTCCATCAATTGTGGTTGCATAATGCATTCTCCAAATTGTCTCATAGACCTTTAGTTAGGCTTAGCTCCACCCCGTTTATCTTCCTCGGATAAATACGCATTAAATCTGCTATTACAAGCCATGGAGCTGTAACTGAGGTATTGAAATTCTCCAGATCATCCCAACTTTTGTCTTAACATGCAATTTGGTTTGGCATAGACGCTAGATGGAATAAACTCACTTGAATTATCAATTGGTTTAATCCTGACATGAACCACTTGAGTAGAAGAATTTATGTACTGCACATTAAGTTCTTTCGCATTCCATAATATCCAAATTCCCTCAACATAGCTTGTGGCCTCCAATCGTATCCATGTATTGAAGCCAAGTTTTTGGATAATTTTCTTTGCTCTCTTCCCACTAACATGCGTTTCACTTAGGATAAGGATTTTAACATTCCTACCCTGTATCACGTCTTTAACTATATGTGGAAAATGTTGTGAGGTTGTGCCTTTATAATTCCATGATAAAATATCCATAAAAGATAAAAGAAAGCTAGATAACACAAAGACAGGGAAATTACTAGCCTGATTCGCAGACTTCCATTGCAACATCTCCACCTAGCTAGTCCCCGCTAGACACCTCACTAGAGCCCCATCCATTGTCAATCGATTCATACTGGTTCTGCTCAACTACAATATCCTCTTGTTCCAAGATTCATTCAGGTGACATTGATGATATCATTACTGGGTTTCCGGAATGACATTGTTGCATATCATGTTGACAAGTTTGCTCTTGTACGTGAGATATACCAATATTACTCTCACCCCCAATAACCTCATTATTCTGGCCCATATCTAGAAGCCCAATTGCTTAGGGTTTTCAGTTTTGTGCTATTACTCTCACCCCCAATAACCTCAATAACTACTACAAAAAAAATAAAGATGTGACACTTATATTTGAATTAGTTGTGGCGCTTAGTAAGGGCCACATATCAAAACGACACTAAAAAAAGCTGTGGCGCTTGAAAGCACCACAACATATATATTTTTTTAAAAAAAAACACTTCTTGTGGCGCTTCCTTAAAAAAGTGCCACAGGAAGTCAATAATTATTTTTTTAAAAAAATACCTAGGGTGGCACTTGCTTGAACAAGTGTCACAGGACTACAAAAAAATAAAGATGTGGCACTTATATTTGAATTAGTTGTGGTGCTTAGTAAGTGCCACATATCAAGACGCCATTAAAAAAAACTGTAGCACTTGAAAGCGCTACAACATGTATTTATTTTTTTTAAAAAAAAACACTTCTTGTGGCGCTTCCTTAAAAAAGTGCCATAGGAAGTCAATAATTATTTTTTAAAAAAAAATACCTAGGGTGACGCTTGCTTGAACAAAGGCCACAGGAAGTCAATCACTTCCTGTGGCCCTTGTTCAAGCAAGCGCCACCCTAGGTATTTTCTTTTTAATTTTTTTTAATAATACCTAGGGTGGCGCTTGCTTGAACAAGTGCCACAGGAAGTGAACAAGTGCCACAGGAAGTCAC
The DNA here is from genome assembly GCA_963855925.1 of Inga laurina. NCBI lineage: Eukaryota > Viridiplantae > Streptophyta > Magnoliopsida > Fabales > Fabaceae > Inga > Inga laurina. Next base: position 2,192,104 of record OY979703.1, on the reverse strand, counting down.
TTCTTATGGCACTTTTTCAAGCACGCGCCATCTTAGGTATTTCTTTTTCAAAAAAATATTTTTGTATCTTTCTTTTAGAACCTTATAATTATTTTTTTTATCAAAAGAACCCCATAATTATAGTTGACAACACACTTTAAATGCATTTTCATATCCACAACAAAATTAAAAAAATTACCAAATAAATAATTAAAAAAATCACTACTAAGTAAAATATAAGTGTTAAAATAAATAATTATTTTACTCATGCAAATTATCAATATTAATAATTATAACTACTAAATAAATACAACATATATATAATAACATTTAATTTTATCTCATTTATTTTTTAGCATATACAAATGAGAATAATTTTTTCAGGAATAAAATGAGAAAAGAAATTTCAGAAGCATTCTTCATCAAGGAAAATTAAAACAATTAAAAGTAGGAAACTTGAAAGTAAATATGAACGTTCTTTACCAACGTAGCAATTGATAAAACAATACGAACACCATTCCCTCCGTTATAAAAAACCAAAGATTTTTTCTCCTGTAGAAACATATGCAACATAATAGTAAGAAACTATTATTCAAAATAAACTGGTAAGTTATATATGTGATATAATGCAGCTAAAATAGCAATTAGACCAAATAAACTTACTACTTCGTGGCTAATGCTAAGTTGGACGACGCAGATCTAAAATTCGAAGCTTAATATAAAAATAATGGAAGGAGAAACAAGTGAAAAGAGAGAGAGTGTGCGTGTGTGAAGGAAGGAAGTGTCACCATCTTCATAAGATTTAGGAAAGGGAAAGCGATTGAAGATCCATTATTTATAGATGTAAAAATTATGCAGACAACAAATTTTTCAAAAGAAAATCCTCACAAAGGTGATGAGTGACAAAGGAATAAGGAGGAAGTAGCGATCGAAGCAGAGGCGGTGATGAATGACAAAAAGAAGAGAAGGAGAAAATATGGGGACTAGGAGAATAAAAAGCGATGGCACGTGTTAGATGAGGAGTGGAGATTAAGAGAATAAATATGATAGAACAATGTGATAGAACTAGATTGCAGGAGAGAGAATAATTTAAAAAAAATTAAAAAAAAAATTACTTTGTGTGGCACTTCTTAAGCCAAGTGCCACACAAAATACATAGCAGCTGTGGCACTTCCCTAAGCAAGCGCCACAACTGCTGCCACTTCTTTTTTTTAAAAAAAAAAAAACACCTTAAGTGGCACTTCTTCAAGGAAGCACCACCTAATGTCACCAAGAAGCTGTGGCACTTCCTTGAGGAAGCGCTACCTAAAGTATTTTTTTTCAAAAAAATAAAAATTTAAAAAATCTAGAAAGAAGCTGTGACACTTCTTTAAAGAAATACCACAAAAGGTGCGCCACTAATCTCTATTTTTATAGTAGTGAATATTGCTTATGGTTTTCAGTTTTGTGCTTTCCAATTAATCCTTGGGAAAATTGTGAAAAAATTCCTCATTGACAATTTATTTGCCAAATGGGACCTTCGCGTGTAGATTACTTTTCATGTGTGCAGAATATCTTTCCTAATGTGCAGATGATCTTCACTGTGTGCAAAATTCTTCCCTGTACATGTGCAGAAATCTTCCCTACATGTGCAGAAATCTTCCCTCCGTGTGCAAATATCTTCCCTCCATGTGCAAGATATCTCCCCAAGTCCCATTTAGCAAATAAGTTGTCAATGATGTCTTTTTTAGCAATTCTCCCTTAATCCTTTCCAGTTTAGAAATATTTGGAAACCCCTGAAAATTATTTAACCATCTTAGAAAAAACGAGACAGTTTTTTTTATTATTTTGTTGTTAATTTTAAAACCAATGCAAAATAATGATTATGATAATTTCGGTGATCAAGTCAAATTAGTATATAAATTTTTATTGAGTAATTAAGAGTGGGAATCAATCTGCGTTAACTGAAATGTGTTGATGGATTGATTTATGATAAGTGATAATTGCATCAATTTTTTAGTTGCCAAAATTTCATAAATTTATTTTAGAGTTAAGGTGCAAAAATATCTGAGATTTTTCTAAAAGTGCGTCCCACATCAAATGTCTTTTTTAGGGGCAAAAGCAATCATGAAATTCCAAAATAGATGTAAAACTATATATTGACTGTTTGTTCGAAGTTTTTAAGGTTAAGGTGCAAAAAATATATATGGGGTTTTTTCAAAAGCGCGCTCAATACAAATACTTTTTAAAAGAGTACAAATAATTATAAACTTCTAAAATATGTGCAAAAATACATATTGACCGTTAGTTGGCCATTTGTTTAAATTTTTTGACTAAAAATGGAGACATAGAGGATGACGTAGATAATTAAGAAATAACTTAGAATTATAATTTGCTAATCCGGCAAGGAAAATTAATTTACACCAAACCCTTTATCTTTACCTCTTAACTTTATCTCCATCTAACACTTCCTTTCCTCTCTCCTTGTATCTTTTGAAATAAGTGATGAGGTGGAGATAAAGGGTGATATGAAAATTAATCTTAATTTCCTTATTCAGTCAACAAATTACTATTTCAATTTGGAGAAATAAAATCTTCCAATGCCTGTTTCTTTCCGGTGTGTGTGCGGATAAATCTGCCACTGTCCGTTCATCATACACATACTTGATTTTGTTTTAAAATTTTTTAGTTAAAAAATGAAAATTAATAAAAACAATAAATTTAATTGATAGTGTATCAATTGCTACAACACCAAGTGCACGTATTTTTCAGGACAACAAATTTATTCATTTTTAATTGCAAGAGGTAGCATGCAAAATAGTCATCGTATGTCACCCACAGGATCCTCAGAAAATAATTCCAAAATAATAATCAACGTGAAAAGGCTGTCTTTTTATAATGCGACGGTAGAGCTTAGAATTCCCCGACTAATTGAATTTGAATCAAAGACAGATAGAGAACTGTTCATCAACAGAAAAAGACACAGAGAACTGGATTTCAGAATTTAAAAAAAAAAAATTAAAACCTAGACTAGAATATAAGATTATTACTGTAGCACTTTCTGGTAGGGTCCAGCATACTGCCGGTACCATTTTGGGGTGAGAAAACAACCTTGACGTCATCACAGTCAATAGAAAGTGCATGGTCTATACCCATGGAGGTCCCCACATAAACCCTAACAGTACCCCGAAATCTAACGATAAAATTAATAGAAAGATCCTCCAGTTCATCCTTCTCCATTGCCGCCGCGCTCTGGTTACTTAAGACAACAGAGTTAGTAACAGAAACCTGCACCACAACTTCACTTTCTTCGGTTTGCTTGAAAAACTTCAACTTTTGAGAAGAGAGGATGAGCCGCTGGTAGTAAACAGCGACGTTGACGTCCGTGAAGTAAAGTTGCAGCCTCTTGTTAGGGTTTGTTGCGATGAAAGTGAGGTTCCACGTGGCAGACATGAGGGTGGAGGGGTGGTTAGAGGCTAAGGGCGTAAAAATGATTGGAGAGGTCTTAAGAGAAACGACTTGGAGTTTTGGAGAGTGAGGAAGCAGAAACAGGACCATAAAGACGACGATGAAGGCGACGGCAATGAGCAGCGTCGCGATCATCGCCAAAAAAATTAAGCATTGAAGTCGTGTTGAATATGGAGTTTCGCGCGCCATGGTAATGCTTAGAAATATAATGACACAGTATATATATAAATACCTCCTGTTGTCTGGTAACCCTGCCGCGCAATGTCTATATATGTGTTCAAGATTTGCATGTGTGTAATAATAAGTAATAGGAAGAGAGACCATCGTTCCTATATATTAGGGTTTTCCTTTACATGAATGGTAAGTTTCCCTTTTTTTCCTTTCGGATTTTACATTTTCTGCATTTATACGGATAGATTTAATTTGCATTTATGTTTGCTACCCAAATCAGAGAATTTGGGTAGGGAAAATTTCAGAAAAAAAACTTTAAAATTGTAAAATTTAAAATCAGGTTTGTTATAAAAAATTGATAAAATAATTGATGATATTTGATAAAAAATTTATAATTATTTTACGAGAAATGTTTAATTTGAGATTTTGAAATTTTAAAATTCTTTTTGAATTATTATCCCATCTGGATACCCTCAGTTTGCATTTTTTTTCCCTCAACTTTATTTTTAACCATTCGATTAATTTAAGTTATATGCTACAATGTTGTGTTCACCTTTTTTGGTTCTAAATCAGGGGGATTCAATTTCAATTTTCCCCAATTTTATTTACATTATAGATTTAAATGTATTGTTGCTTATTGTGTTCATTTGAAATAGCTTATTTTTAGGTAATAAATGCTTATAAATCGTGATTCACGGTATACGAGGTAAGCATGTGAGAGGAGTTTTGTCTCGACTTACGTAATAAGTGCTTATTTCCCAAAAATAAGCTATTCCAAACACTCACTAATTGTTGCTACCCAAAACAAAGAATGAGAAGTCATTAATTTTATATTTTTGTATAAGGCTACCTATCTCAAGTTAAATTTGAATATTGTCCGACCTAATTGGAGATAACTTACTCAAGAGAACTCTATACATTCACATAGACTAGAACTCCATGTCTTCACTTAAGCAATCAACGCCTATTTCGCTACAATCAACGCCAGTTGGTCATTTATTTTATATCCTAGAATTAAGAATTCAGAGAAATTAAAGGAAAGTTCAAACAAATTAGCCTCTTTACAAGCACTTGGTGAATTTACCATGTGTTAACGGATAAAGAATGAAATGGATTTAGCATACTCAGAGACGAGTGTTGTGATAGGGCATGAATGGTGAGCTCAGGCGTGGCCCAATAAGAAGCAAGAATTTGAATATTGGTTTCAAGTTATGAAAAACTATCTATTCCCACCCTACCTGCAACTCCAATTGGTAACTAGAAAAGGTGAACCCTGACTGGGCCTCAGACAAAACTAGGAGAATACTTGCTTTAAGAAAACCCAAGTTTTCACATTATTTTTATTTGAAAAAGAATGTGTGTCAGTGTCACCGCTGTGAATAATTAATAAACGGGGATACAGCATCCAGTCACCAAATGGTAATGATAAGTTTATAAAACGACTGGGAATAATCGAGTAAATGGAGAATGAATCTAAAAAGCATAACAATCATCAACCATGGGCTCGGTAGTTAGGAGTGGAAACAGGCCAGGTTGGCTGATAGGGGCCTGCGGCCTGGCCTGTTAGAGGCCTGTTCAGGCCTGACCTGTCAGGCTAAAAGGCCAGGCCAAGGCCTCTTTATAAGCCTGTTTATCTTAACAGGCCAGGCCAAGGCCTATTGACAGGCCTGTGAGGCATGTCAGGCCGGCCTGAGCATGTTAAGATTTTATTAAAAAAAAAATTTACATAATATAAAATTACAAATCTGCCACTCCCTCCTTCCTTAATTTTTTTTTTTTGGATCGGCTCCCTCATCCTTAATTTACTAACCTAATTCCCAAAATTTAAAAAACTTGTTCAGTTGAAATAAACCTCCGAATCCGCAGATGCTCGTGTCGCGAGTCGCGACTCCCTCCCAGTCCCAGATCTGGAGTTCTGGACCTCTGAGTGTCCGACCTTCGATTCCTGTAGCCCCCTCAGCGAGTGACCGGCCTTCGATGAGCAGAAGTCGGCAACCAGTCCGCCGCCGCTGTCCCTCCTCTCTCCGTCTTCTCCAACTCTCTCCGCCGTCTCTCACACTCAGACCGTCAGATCGGGGGTCCACCGTCGAAGAATCTCTCCGCCATCTCTCACCCTCAGTCCGCCGTCTCTCACCGTTGAAGATTCACTGTGTTTCAGTTCAGCACTACTCTTTCTCGGTGGTCCACCGTCGAAGACTGTCTTCGCTGTGTTTTAGTTCAGCCATTAGGTAAGTGTTTGTTATTTTAATTTGTTTGTTTATTATTGAAATGTGCTCTGATTCAAGGCTTGAAATCGTTAAGCTTGAGCTCTGGACTAATTATCCTGTAGATATGAATATATGTATACCCTGTGTAGTGTCTCAATTCATCCCCTGTTCTGTTGAGTTGAGATGAAATAAAAGGAAGTTAGGACCTTAAGGAAGTTACTTCTTTTACATGTTAAATTGTGTTATGATCTAATCCTATATATTTCATTAATTTTTTTTCAGGCCTTTGAAGGAGAAGAAGAAATTTTTTTGAAGATTTGATGTGAAAGTGAGAAGAATCAGAAGATTGTATGCATTTTCACTGCTGTGGTATTTGTTAGACTCTTTGCTGGTTTTTGTCTGGATCTTGCTGTAATTTATGGTTGAAATCCTGAATTTTGTGCATTAATGCCTTAGCTATCATATTCACTGCATTATATGGTCCACAACACTTATGTCTAGAACATCACAGTCAGTTTGTGAAGGATCATGAACTAATAGAGTCCAAGAACGTTAATCTATTGGTTAAATTTGGGATTTGCATTATCCTGGATCTTGCATGTGTTTTGTGATTGAATTGAAGTTTAATTTGGGATTTGGCTCAGATTCTTTAGTGTATATCCAGGTGATGTGGTGAAAATAATAACGAAAAGGCATATATCTCTTGCAATGTAAGAGTTATTGTTGGTTCATATCCATATTACATGATTAACATCCTTTCAGTGAACTGTGTAAGGTTGATGCACCAGAATTTTTGTTCTTTCAGAGTTCAATGCTTTGATGGGAATATGTACTAATTGAACTAGCTGGGCATGAGTCATTAATGCATTTTTTGTTGCACTCATGGTTGAGGTGTGAAAAAACTGAAAAACATAAAATGAAAATTAATTTTTTTCCTTGTGGAAGTATTACATTTTTTCTGCTAAACATTGAAACAGTTTATATTTATTGCTGGCATAAAGTTTTGCATCAAGATTGCAACTCATCAATACAAATGTTGTGTTCTGCAATATCTGCTAATGCTCTTCTGCGAGCTCAAGATCAATATGGGTATTTTTTTTTCCTTTTTAAGCTGAAATCCTTTTAAGTTGAAGTTCAGCTTATAGCCTTATAGTATATCATTTTCAATGTGTCTACCTTTTCTTTTTTAATTTTTGTTGTTGAGGCAGCAATCTTTACTACATAATGTAACTGTCATTGCAGTGCATCTATTTAGTGCATTTTTGCTTGGAGTATGAGGTGCTATGTATCTGCATTATAGGAATCTGAAGTTGTTGGAATTTTGGATCGGTTATTTACTTCTGAGAGCCTTGAAAAAAAAATTGTTACTAGGCCTGTTTGTGTGGGCCTGTTTAGGCCTGTTTAGGATGTCGGCCTGTTTAGAATGTCAGCCTGTTTGGCCTGTTTAGGGTCTTATAAATTCAAGCCTCCTTAACAGGCCACAGGCCAGGCCAGGCCTGTGTACAGGCCAGGCTCAGGCCTAATTGTAAGCCTCCAACAGGCCACAGGCCAGGCTCAGGCCGTTTTGTGCCTTAACAGGCCTGGCCTGTTAAGGCACAAGCCTGGCCTGGCCTGTTTCCACCCCTATCGGTAGTGCACAAAAATAATATATATATATACACGCGCGCGCGCACGGTCCAGCGAAAACTAACAGTGTTACCATTGGCAGCTACTAGTTTTTGAGTTTTCTCCTGGCTCTCTCCATCCCACTGACCACACACACGTGCATATTATATACTATACTATAAATATACTGTCCAATGAAAAACCGTTTGACTTTATGGTGTGTCCAGAAGCGTGGCGTATGCAGAGAAGAAGAAAAGAGGGTGATCGCAGACATTGAGTTTAGATCTGTTTAAACTGTAAGGTTCAACTCTGTTGTTTATATTTGGCAATCTCCTTTGTTTATTAATCCCAGAAATATTCCCGTCCCTTAAACTCCAATAGCCCCCGACGGCCACAGTAATCACATTCAAGGCCAGGAAGACCAAAATCACACCAACGGCTCCACCGTTTACCACATTCCCAAAAAGCTGAAGCTCTCTTCCCCTCCTTCTTCTTCACCTTTCATCACTGACTCCGAGATTGAATCCGAGTTCTCTCACCACGACCCTGCCGTTGCCCGACTCAACAACGGCGCCTTCGGTTGCTGCCCTGCTTCTGTCATCTCTGCTCAACAACAATGGCATCTCAAATATCTCCGTCAACCCGACAATTTCTTCTTCAACCACCTCCAGAACGGGATTTTTCAATCCAGAACAATAATTAAAGAGGTCGTTAATGCAGAGCACCTTGATGAGATTTCCATCGTCGATAACGCCTCCACAGTTACCGCTATTGTTCTCCAGCAAGTCGCTTGGGCTTTTCGCGAAGGCAAATTCCAAAAAGGGGATGTCACTATTATGCTTCATTACGCTTACGGAGCTATCAAGAAGTCAATAGAAGCCTACGTCGTGCATTCTGGAGTCATCGAAGTTCACCTACCTTTTCCGGTGAGTTTCGATCAGGAGATCATAACCGAATTCAGGAGGGCATTGGAGAGAGGAAAGGCCGACGGTAAGAGGGTTAGATTAGCTGTGATCGATCACGTGACTTCAATGCCCGGCGTGGTGATTCCAGTGAAGGAACTGGTTAAGATTTGCAGAGTAGAAAATGTTGAACAAGTCTTTGTGGATGCAGCTCATGCTATTGGATGTACACATGTTGATATGAAGGAGATTGGTGCAGACTTCTACGTTAGCAATTTGCATAAGTGGTTCTTTTGTCCTCCTTCTATTGCCTTCTTGTACTGTCGCCGGTCGTCCAAGTCCTGTGATGTGCACCATCCTGTGGTGTCTCATGAGTATGGTAAGGGGTTGGCCATAGAATGTTCTTGGATTGGTACGAGAGATTATAGTCCTCAGTTGATTGTTCCTGCAGTTTTGAGGTTTGTGAACAGATTCGAAGGTGGCATTAAAGGGATTAAGAAGAGGAATCATGATGCTATTGTAGAGATGGGAGAGATGTTGGCCAAAGCTTGGGGGACTCATCTGGGGACTCCTCCACATATGTGTGCCAGCATGATCATGGTAGGCTTGCCTGCTTCTTTGGGGATTACTTGTGATTCTGATGCTATCAAGTTAAGGACTCATTTGAGGGATAATTTTGGGATTCAAGTCCCAATATATTATAGGACTCCTAGAGATGGAGAGGTTGGATCTGTGGCTGGATATGCTCGAATCTCTCACCAAGTCTATAACAAGCTTGATGATTATTACAAGTTCAGGTATTCGATTAATCAACTTGTACGCGATGGCTTTACTTGTTCTCTTCTGTCTGATTGAATCGCCTCTCGGCTCCAGGTACGAAGATAATAGATACCCTCTTGTTTTGATTTTGTCCAAATATGAATGCAATGAGTCCAAGTCCCAATGAATTCAGGTCATTTGGATTCAACAGACACTACGCGGCATTGCGGGTAGGGATTGGGATTGGGTCAGGGATTGTATCAAGTTGTATTGTTTGATATGAGAAACTGAAAATAACTCAGGATTAAGAGTACCATGAAAGTGGGATTGCTGTAAAACCAGCTTTCCCTTAGTATTACGTTTCCAATCCCAAGATTGCAAATGTTAGAGACAAAAATATCCTCGTTTATAATATTTTTTGGACAAGAAGGCCCACTATCAATTTTAATAATAAGGATATTTTATTGTTTTCATAATTTATAAAGGATTATAAAATAAAATCAATTCAAGTATTCCATCTAAATATTATCGCATACCAAACATAATTTTAAAACTTGAGCCTCAGTCTTAATACATGTCCCTATCCTAATACCAGTCTCAATTTCAATCCATCAAAATCAATACCTCATACCAAACAGGGTCTATAGGTTCAAATGTTTACCTGCAGACTACAGGTGATGGTGGTGAAAGAAGTCCCTGAAATTATGAAGAATAAAACAAGGGGGTGTGTGGTTGCTTGCAAGAGTGGCTAGTTATGATGGCCTTGATGCCATGGACTGTACATTATGTAGAGGAATTAAAATGTTGGGAACCCTATGGAATTATGGTTGAATGAATGATTGTGATTATCTAACCAATACATGCTTTAAAATCTTTCAGCACGCCGAGTTTTATGCCCAAATTGTTCAGGGGCCATCATTAATTTATTTTGCATGGCTGAACGAAAGAGCTTTGGCTAGCGCATGTGAACTCGTTCTCTTCGCAGGACTCGGATAGTCGATACAAGCTATGCAACATGGGACTTTGGTGAAATTAAGACGTATGAGCACTCTGTGTTGGATTTGCTTTGAACAAACCAAAATCGGGAAGCTGACTCAACAATCCAAAGCATATAATATGAGTGTTTGGTATCACTTATTTTTGGACAATAAGTCCTTATTACGCAAGCCGAGATAAAACTCCTCTCACATACTTACCTTGTATACCGTGAATCATGATTTATAAGTATTTATTACCCAAAAATAAGCTATTCCAAATAAGCACAATGTACATCACGTTTTGCTTTCGTAACCCAGAACGAATTTTGGAAATTAAAAAAAAAAATGTCTATGAATGCGGAATAGTGTCTTTGGCCATCTCAATTAATCCTTGGCGCTTGGAACTATTGACCTGAACACAAGGTTTGGTGGAATAATTAGGAATTTGTGATAAAATTAACAATTAACAAACATAATTAAATGTGGATTACCACGTATATGAAAGAGCTATAGCTTCTTGCCCACCAGGGACATTGGAAGCATTATGCAAAGGAATAGAAATCATAGGTAAAACATTTTAGCAGCATAACCTAATTATACAATTAAACCCTTTAAAAATCAATATTCGAGTGTCATGTTGGTTGATTGAGAGGAATAATTTTCTCACCACATGTTATAAGTTTAAACATACGGACATAGAGTAAAGTAAGAAGGAATACCTCTTAAAAGATTGGGGTGGGTGAAATCTCCATCAACAAAAATCCCTTTATTAATTTAGTTCTTATCATAATAAACTTTTAATCCATCTGATTAATAGTGTAAATTTCTAGAGAGAAAGAAAGACCGATGGTGACAACAAAAGCCGGACAACCAAAGGGATTGCTCCCTACAATATATACCGCTCTTCATTGTCGTTTTCGGCTTCCTTTGTGTGGCCGGCTGGGGGCTAGATCCCCCCCGTTTTTTTTTTGTACACCTGGTTGACCCAATTTTTAGTCAGCGTTCAACCAAAATATTATTCAATGTTAAATAAATTTGAATTTGAATTCATAAAAGTAATAAAAAAAACATAAAAGTTTGAGTATATATCATAATTATGTTTTATCAAAATGTGTTGATTTTTCTCATTTTACCCAAAAATACAAATACATCTCTTTAATTTTAAAAATTTACACAAACTTCTTTTAATGTAAAATACTACGTAAAATTTATTATAAGCTTATATTAGGGGACAAAACTAAATCTAAAAATAAACCGTGTATATAAGCGCATGTACAGCGACGAGGGAGGAGTATGTAGTTTTGTTTTGAGGGGGACGGAGGCATACTCGAATGGTGAGCGGCTCTCGAATTACCCACACACACCCATTGTTTCCATCTTCACCTGTCTCTCGAATCACTTATCTCTAAAATGTGACGCTACTCAATCGACGCGTGCATGTGCTTTCTCTCCCATAGTTTGCAGATGGTAAACATCGCTCGTTTCTGATACACAATCAGGTGAACGTCGCCTGCCTTCAATTAAATTCATCGCATTTGCTTCTATTTTAGGGTTTCTCATCGCCGCCTATCCCATTCGTTGTTGCCGATCACGCCCCTTTCTTTTTAATTGGGGGAAATTGGGGAACTTCATCAAAACTTTTTTTTTTGGGTGATTGATTTTGGTTACATGAATGGTATGTATTGTTCTCAATGTCTCGGAGTTGGGTTTCTTGCTTTTTATTCTCTATCTGATTCGGAATCAGCTGCTCTAAGCAATAAATACCATAGGGTATCTCAGTCTCCTGTTCTATCTGCGATACGTATTCTAGTTATGGCCGGCAAGAGGGGCATATGATGAACAATATGAAACTCGCTGTAAACTACTTTTTCTCTACTGTTAGTAAGAAATTCGTGTGTTGGACTCAATCTCAATCTTTGTTTTGTTGTTTTAAATTTTTTCTCTGGTGGGATTACTTCAATAAAAATGCTCGTATCAAGTATGATTTTTTTCCCGTGCAAGGAGCCAATCTATTCTTCTGAGATATGATTTATATTGAAAATTGTAGCTAGACGTAGACTTGTTACCTGCAATTCTTCTTGTCGGTAAGCTCTTAACAACCATGAAAGGAATTTTGTTTCCCTCATATATATATATATATATATAAACACACTACTACATGTTCGAAGAGATACAGTGTGCATTTGGGCTGTGAAATTCCATGTAAGAAGGTGGACAAAAAATGCGGATTGTGTCTTGTGACATCTTAAACCTGGATGAATGAATATGCAGTATCCTTTTCTCTCTTTCTTTCTTGGATCAATGCCTAAACCAATCTGGAAGCCTCAAATAACCGGAATTATCTCTTTTTAAAGTGTACATTTTTTTCTGAATGTTCTCTGCATTTTATCACTGTTGTTGAAATTTATTCTTGTAATATTATTTTCAATGGATACATCAATTTTAGCTACTCCCGTGTGCTGTCTCAGGTCATGGCTGGAAAGAAGATAATCGCAATATGTCAGTCAGGAGGTGAATTTGAGACTGAGAAAGATGGTTCTTTGTCATATAGAGGTGGTGATGCTCATGCTATTGACGTTGATGATCAGATGACGTTTAGTGAGTTTAAGGAGGAAGCAGCGGAGATGTTTAATTTCAGCACCAATAGCATGTCTATCAAGTATTTTCTTCCAGGGAACAATAAGACTCTCATTACAATCTCTAATGATAAGGATCTAAAACGAATGGTTAAATTTCATGGAGATTCAAGTTCTGTTGAGATTTATATCATTCAGGATGCAATTTCCCCTGACGTGTCAAACATGCCTGCCAGTAGGTAGTTTTCTTTATTTCTAAGTCGTTATCTGATTATTATTTGAGGAACTTTCTAATTGTAAATTCTTAAATCATGGACATGCAGGTCAAGCAGAACAACCTTGTCCGAAAGAGTGGTTCCAATCGATGCCCCTCTTGATGCTGTGGGTGGTGTGATGGATGACACTACCCAGACATTGATTCCACATGATGGAGCGCTTGATGTTGTTGATGATGCCAATCAAGTGTCCCCATATTTGACAAATGTCATCTCAAATGATGATAAGCATGCCAAAGGAGCACAGCAATGGCAGAATACTATCACGGGTGTTGGTCAAAGGTTCAGTAGTGTTCATGAATTTCGTGAATCATTACGTAAATATGCTATTGCCCATCAATTTGCCTTTAGGTATAAGAAAAATGATAGTCATCGAGTGACTGTTAAATGCAAAGCTGAAGGTTGCCAATGGAGAATTCATGCATCTAGGTTGTCAACTACTCAATTGATATGCATCAAGAAAATGAATCCAACTCATATATGCGAAGGTGCTGTTACAACAACAGGGCATCAAGCGACTAGAAGTTGGGTGGCCAGTATTATAAAGGAGAAGTTGAAAGTTTGTCCAAATTATAAGCCCAAGGATATTGTCAGTGATATCAAACAGGAATATGGAATACAACTTAACTACTTTCAGGCATGGCGTGGAAAAGAGATTGCAAAGGAACAGCTCCAGGGTTCATATAAAGAGGCATATAGTCTGTTACCTTTTTTCTGTGAGAAGATAATGGAGGCTAATCCTGGAAATTTGGCTACTTACACCACAAAAGAAGACTCAAGCTTCCATCGTCTGTTTGTATCATTTCATGCTTCATTGTATGGCTTCCAGCAAGGTTGCCGACCATTGATTTTCCTTGACAGCATTTCTTTGAAGTCAAAATACCAAGGAACATTATTGGTTGGAACTGCTGCAGATGCAGATGATGATGTTTTTCCTCTTGCTTTTGCTATTGTTGATGCTGAATCTGATGATAACTGGCATTGGTTCTTGCTTCAACTCAAATCTGTGCTGTCAACATCCTGCCCGATAACATTTGTGGCAGATAGAGAGAAAGGGTTGAAAAATTCAATTGCTGAGGTATTTTCCGGTTCATTTCATGGATATTGCCTACGGTATTTGACCGAGCAACTCTTTAGAGATTTGAAAGGGCAATTTTCTCATGAGGTAAAGAGACTCATGATTGAGGATTTATACACTGCTGCTTTTGCCTCCAAACCAGAGGGCTTCCAAAGCTGTATTGAGAGCATCAAAAGTATTTCAATAGAAGCTTATAATTGGATTATACAGAGCGAACCTCAACATTGGGCAAATTCATATTTTCAGGGTGCCAGGTATAATCACATGACATCAAACTTTGGGGAACTGTTTTATAGCTGGGCGTCAGATGCAGATGATTTGCCAATAACACAGATGGTTGAAGTGATAAGGGGTAAGATTATGGAGTTGTTTGTTACCAGAAGGGCAGCTTCTGACCAGTGGTTGACGAGGCTAACTCCTTCCATGGAGGAAAAGCTCGAAAATGAAAACAGGCAAGCTCATTCACTTCAAGTTCTGTTGTCAGCTGGTAGCACCTGCGAGGTTCGTGGTGAGTCTGTTGAGGTAGTTGATATTGATCGGTGGGATTGTAGTTGCAAAGGCTGGCAGCTATCCGGGATACCCTGCTGCCATGCTATTGCTGTCATCATTGGCATTGGCCGGAGTGTTTATGATTATTGCTCCAGATACTTCACGACTGAAAGCTACAGATTGACTTATTCAGAGTCTTTACACCCTATTCCAAGTGTGGATTTTCCGGCCTTAACAGGTTCTGAACTTATGGTAACTGTAACACCTCCTCCCACCCGACGACCACCAGGTCGACCTACAACAAAGCGATATGGATCACAAGGCATAGTCAAGCGTCAGCTCCAGTGCAGCCGATGCAGGGGACTTGGGCATAACAAGTCCACTTGTAAGGAGCCATTGTAGAGTACTGGACAAAGTGAGTGACTGCGGCAATACACCCTGATGATATAATGGTGGGTTTGTGTTTGCTAAGGCAGTAAATATTCCTTTCTCCAATATTATTTTCTTTTCAGGGTATACAGAACAATTTAGCTTGCTCGAGCTTGATTTCATTGTTGAGTCTTCAGGGGCTGACTTATTCCCTGCTGTTGTCCATGAGCAATATCTGGATGATCCTCAACAAATGTATTCTAGTTTTGGTTTTGTTGACATAATTTCAGCGGGGGAATGGGGGAACTAGGATCTGTACAAAACACCGAACAGCTCTATCGATTGGACTGGAAATAAAATCCCTGTAGAACTACGGTTTTCTTTTTCTTTTTTCTTATGGGTGATAGTAAAATACGCTTTTAGTTATTGATTCGAATGCACAAAATTGTAATTATGTTATGTTGGTTTCTTATTAAATTATAATTCTTTCATCTGCTGTAGTAGGTGCTAATTTAAGTTGATGTATTTTCTGCAGTTTATTATAGGGAAAATATTTACCAAGTTAGAATCCCACATGGTTGAAATTTGTTTTATTTATGCCTGTTTAAGTGGACGTTTGAAAAACACGTTACTTATCTCATAAGCCAAAAATCACATTGAAAAAAACAGTTTCAACGTTGGCATGTTAAATATTGAGGGAAGCAAGATGAAAACGGAGGCAGAATTTGCTTCCACATGACCTAGGCACGTGGGTAATATTAGGGTCCAAATTAAATTAAGAAAGGTGCGAATCGTGGAGATTCCAATGTTGCAATCCAGAAAGGGCAATTTAAGTTTCCTTTTCCTTTTATTTTTAGTCCGGTTTTTCCACTTTCTTTTAAGAAAAAAAGCAAAAAAAGAATTTTGAAATTGCACAATTTTAAATAAGGTATTTATCAAAAAATAAGTTATGAATTATTTATCAAGTTTTATCATTCTCTTATCAATTCTTAATAACAAATCTTATTTGTGATTTTATAATTTTAAAATTTTTCTATCTTTTTCCCTTCTTTTTAATGTCAAAATAATAATATAAAATATATACAAAAAGAAGTAGGACAAAGCATACGTAATTAGGAACATACCATTACGATATAAGGCCATTGGCAAAAATTATATTTTTTTTTTTGGAAAAGATTACTTTTCGGTGGTCCTAGTTTTCTAAGCAAAAAATCTTTGGAGAATTACTGGGGTCTAAGGGAGGAAAAAAATGAAAAATTGGTTCATGTAGATTGCATAATGAAAAAATAATTCTATTAATAACTCTATGAACTTGTATTGACAACTCGTTAATAATTCTAGGACCTTATATTAACAACTCTATGAGACCATTTTTTTCATTTTACAATCTATAGGAATCATTTATTCATTTCTCTTTTTTTTTTGGACCTAATTGTAACTCTCTCAAAAATCTTCAATTAATAGTAGGGTCGTATAAAAGTATTTTTTTAAAAAAAATTCAATCACAGACCTGCTACAAACATCTGAAAAAGACGTGCATACTGGACGGGCCTATCGGTTTGAGTCAACAGCTCCTCCCTCCCTCCCTCCCTCGCTCCTGCTCCTGCTCCTGCTCCGCCTCGCTCTGCGGCGTGTTTTTGCTTTGCTGCAAACCCTAGAACTCGCATTGTGTGGATTCTCCTTCTAAGCTATTTTTTTCATTTATCTGTTTCTCTAGTTTTCTCTACAGCAAACCCTATGAATTTTCCACCGTCAAAACCCTCTCCGAAGACGACGCGTAATGCCGGCTCCGCCAACAGGATCAGCAAGAAGGCGGAATGCAGCAACTGTGGCCTCAAAAACCGGTGGCTTGTCCACCACGTTCAGCTTCGCGGCATCGATCGCCGTGTCTGCACCTCTTGCGTCCTCCGTCTTCATCCTTCTTCCTTCTGCCCCACTTGCTTCGAATTTTTCGATCACCCTTTGTCTTCTACCTCCTCTGCCTCTGCCCATCGCTTCCTCTCCTGTATAAAATGCTCCTCCCTTACTCACATTCAGTGTCTCCCTTCTCCTCCTCCTCCTCATTCCGCTTTCCTCTGCCCTCCCTGCTCCACTCCCAACTTCTTCTTCTTCGACCTTGACAAACCCGACTTCGGCTTAACCAAAACCCGGCCCGTCCTTGATAAAAAGCTTGCCCTGGTCCTTCTCTGTGCTGCAAAGATCGCTTCTGCGTCCATGAACAAGGCTGCGACTTTGGCCAGAGCCAAAGCCGATAGGACCCTTAGGGAGGCTGCCTTGGCTCGCAAGAGAGCTAAAGAGGCATTACAGCAGTTCTCCGTAGCTCTCAAGGTTCGGCGTGTCGAGGGTTCCGCGCATGTTTCTGGGTCTGGGAACATGGGAGCGAGGGATAGAGATAAGATTCTGAAGGTTACTGATCCTGGACAGAAGTCTAAAGGAAAAAGAGAAGATTTTACTGGTTGTACTACAGTACCCGGTATATGGCAAATTAGGGGATAATGAGCGTTTAGAGAGTAGCCATGGCCCGATGGTTAATGTTAGTTTTGGATGAACTTCATTTATTGGCTGAGGAAGGAATTTAAACTAATCTAAGGTAACAGAAAATGCTGCACCACCTGGTTAGCTTGGTTTGACATCTTTTCGCTTTTGATTAGGTAGTGCATGCACATAGTTATTTGGTATGGATTATGTAATTAAGTTGGATTCCAATTACTTGGCTGTAATTAATGTTTGCATTTTGTTATTCAGTGAGATCAGATGCCAATCCATCTTTGTTCTCTTCTCTATTTTTCCCTTCTGTACTTTATGGGCAGGATTAAGGAGGTGGGAGGATTGCGATAACAGGCCCCTCATTTTTTATGATGCGTTTTGGTTACCTGAATAGTATAAACCACGAACGAAGACTCTGGCTAACAATTCTTCTTTGTTCTTATTAATTTTCCCCATTGATTGATGAGGGCTGGCACATTTGTCAATTTAAGCAAGCCATGCGTTGCATGTTGTAGAAATATGGGAGCTTGCTGAGGAAGTTGAACAAGTTTGAATATTTTGAATGTTGTGAACGTTAGATCTTTACTTATGCATGCTCAGTCCCCTCTTGGCTTCTTTTTAGCTATTTGCGACATTTGTTCTTTTGGCGTGCCAATCACCATATATGGAAACATTAAAGTTCTCTTTCAGTGCGTGCATCTGATGAGGCATTCTTTGTCATATTTCAGTTATCAGAATCTCCAAGGCTTGGTGTTTCAGTCCCACGGTCATCACTCCATTGGGGATCCATAAAACTTCTATAATAAACGAATCCATTTAATTTCTCGGTGAGACTGATGCTCGTGCATCATCCCCAATCTGCTGTAAATATAATACTGACAGTGTTGGATCACAAACCAAGCTCTATCCAATTCAGCCAAAATCCTATATTGTCCAGTCTTGTCGGAAGAGCTCCGAGTTTTGAGTATCATGTCTGAATTATGTTTTACAGTTGCAGCAGGGTATCCCTCTAAGCTGTCCTCTGTAGCATGTTTTTGACACTTTCTGTCCTTCAGGCCTCCATTTGGCTATTGGAAAACTGCTGCTTGATCACAAATGCAGGAGCTCCTTCCACATTAGATGAGGCAGTCATTGAAATCCGTAACCTTGCTGATTAGTTAATCCCTTCACTCTACTCTTAAGAGGATTTACATGCCCTAACGCGGTTCTGAATAATTAATTTTCTTGCAAAAGCAAAACAAATTATATTGGGAAAATGATAGAAAAGGAACTTGAAAATTGTAAAAACTCAAAACAGAAATTTTTCATAAAATGAGTTATGAATTATGCATCAAATGTAGTCATTATTTTATCAATTCTAGGCAACAAACCTCAATTCACATTTTCCAACAATGATTTCGAAACCCAAAGTCAAACACACCAAAACCCAAGTCGCTGTTCATGTCATGAAGGAAATTAATGAAAGCATCAAACCTTTCATCAAACACCTCAACCACTGAGAGGGAGCATTGCTATTCACAACTAACGAAATTAATGTTTCTAATCAACAGATGAACAAAATAAACTTCAAACTATTGATAATTAAAAAACGGAGAGAACATGCGAAAAGCACATAATGTTTAATTTTATTTAGTGTGTTTAGATTAGCTTTTTTTAATAGCTTTTATAACTTACAAGATAAATATGTGAAAGGAGTTTTATCTCGGGTTGCGCAAACCATAGTTTGAAACAATGATTTGGAGGTTTGCCAAACACACACAAAGTCAAAATGAATTGATTGTGTTGGGCATGCTATCGCAGTATCGCTTTTGTATTCATGTTTCTCAATAATTGTCATTCCTATAGGCTACAGAAAAACTAGGAAATTCTCGGGCTGTCTCGTTCCCAAAATTGGGCCTCATGGACAATCACTCAGACTATATAGGAGACAGTCATTCTGCATGTCCATTCCCACCTCAAGAATTGCTTCCATTCCAAAGCTAAAAGACAAACTAAAAATTGACAATATATAGCTCGAGCGGCGTTGGTAGAATCAGGAAGTCGAATCTATTGATCGACGTCCCCTAGACCCTACCCTTCGTCCTTTTTTTAAGGACCAGAAAAAAGTTTACCAATGGCATCGGAAGGGAATCATAGGGGATCTGTTATCCTCAAGTTTTGAGGACGGTACCACAGTAATCACAGCCATAAACTTAGGCAGCGAAATCAGAAAGAGTCGACAATACGTTCCCCCGGCTAATGGCACGGCTCTGCATGAGTTTTGATGGCCATTGCCAGGTGAACTAGATTTCAAATCCAGACTTGTATGATGGTTAGGGATTCTGCAGGGAGATATTAAACAAAACAAGGCAGCAGCAAATTTTCAAAAACTAAGCATGCCATAACACAAATCCCATACAATACAGTACAAATACATTAGGACTACCAAGAGGAAACAGTCATTTCCCTAGTGGATTATACACATGAATAATCATATAGAAGCCCAAGAAAGCAAGAACTAGAAACCAATCCTGACTGAATGACAGAACATCTAGTGAGCCAGGCATTCCAAAAGCATAATCCGTATAATCAAGTATGATCACGAACATTTAGCCAGTGTCAGCTACAGGAGATACAAAATACCCTTTGGTTTCACCCTTTTTTAAAGCCACATCTAGAGACTACCTTTTGGGAACCAAGTCTAGAGACTTCATATCATGATTCTTTTCATAGTCAACTTCCGCCAGAAACTTACCTTGTAGTTGAGAATAGTAAATCTTGAACTTCATAAAATTAAAAGGTGTCGGTTTCTTCAATCTGGTGCAATTGGTGTTTTCTGTCACCACAACTAAACTCTATTTGGAGGATATAACCCTCAGTGTACAAAAGACAATGCTGCAGCTTCTGGACGCGCATTCCACATGATCTTTGAACATTTTGACTTGATAGACCACTGCTCAGACAATACATAAACAGCACAGCAGATTATAAAATAACTTGCTTGAAGGTTTATAATGCTTACTTCCAGTGACACGATATTCAGCCACATCCTGGACGCTTGAGGAGGTTTCAATCAAAATATCCAAGGAGTTCAGTATTAATAGATCAATCTCCCAGCAACGTATAAATTTGTAGGAGACAGAATGAGTAGCTCAAAACAGGAAGCAAATGCAAATTCCAAGATAGATCACTATGATGTCTAGCAGGCCAGAGTGACAACCAGAAACTTCGCAACTTCAATGACTGCAAACAAGTCTATGGTATTGAGCATCTAGCTAATATGCCCAAGCACTGCATTTGTTTCTGACTCAGACTGAATTGAAGGGCTTCAGTTGTAAAAACAGATTTAGCACTCAAAATACGGATACCATACTACAGATCACTACTACTACCTACCTTTTGATTAGCTGAAAATTTAAAAGACTTATTTGAACAACCAGCCCAATGGGTTTTAATGGTTCAGTAGCTAAGTTTTCTTCAGGAACGTTTCCAATACCACTACCAGTTTTATGTGCATTTATTCAGGCTGTGACACCTAAATCAGAGTTCGTCTGAGGTAGAGTAATGGTAAGTGGTTGCCATCCAGACTGACGATGCATGATCCATTTTTTATTAGCAATCACCATGTTCAACATCTGAAGAACATCTCCCAAAGCAACATCTTTTAAGCACATATTCTTTATCACAGTACCTGCTTCATATCTACAGAAAAGACAGAAGCATCTAATAAGAAGTCTGAGGAAACTTTCAGGAAGCAAAAACAAAATGAAGTAGAAGATCCTTACTTGCATTGAGTACCCATTATTGCAAGTCTTCCAGAAGGAGTGGTTAAAAATTTTTGGATTTCATCCCATGTTTCTTTCGAGTGTTGATTGGGATTACCACCTATAGGATTTACACACTTCCAAAGTTTATCATTCTTACCAATATACAACTGCAAAGCACCTAAATTCTGTTTCACCACCATCTGTTGTTCAATAGCACTCTCCAAAGCCTTCTTAACATCAGTGCTGCGGTGTTTAGGATCTCCATAACGGATGCAATCAGTTATATTTGCCTCGGTTGGCATTATCTTTTCATTTTTTAATGTGTTCAAGGCAAGCAAAACAACCCCAATAAGCCCTTGTACATATTCAGAAGGTTTAGGACATCCTGAAGATCCCCACATGCCATTACCAGGAGGGTTGTTACTACCCATTGCTGCCATAGATGGAGGCAGATGATCTGGACCATAAGAGTGGGCATGGTATAATGGTTGATTGTTCTTTACTGTATGTACATTTTGATCATCAAATGACCTTACAGGATGTAGACCATTATTGATAGGATTCTGTTTTGGCAATGCAGATATGTTCAAATTACCTATATCTGGCACATTTGTAAGTGGTCCTGAGGTGAAGTTGAGTCCACCAGTTCTAGGAGGCACTCCTGGAGTTGCAAAAGAATGTGTATTTGGTGGATATTGGTTGTTTTGTGCAAAAGCAGGTTGCATTGGATAATTGTTGGGTCTTAATGGCTGTGAATAAGGCATTTGGCTATTGCCTGGTAGATTGCTGCTATTGCTCCATAATTGACCAGGACTGCCGTGCACAAAATTTGGAGCAGATCCATTTGGGGGAACATTTGGGTTGCCAGCTCGGTAAGAGTTTATACTGCTATGATTTTCTTGAAGTCCAATTGGTTGGTTCGATGGTTTGGGTCCATTTGTTTGACTAGGGCTTCTCCAATTTGTTTTACCCTGGTACCTAGAATCTAATCCCCTTCCAGCATTTGGAAATTTATGATTATGGTTATGATTTCCTACGTGAACTTCAGCAAAGGAATCCCTTTGTTGCTTTGTCTGAACAGAACTAGAGACCGGGATTTGTAAGGTGTCAGAACTCGTTAAGTTGCTATTATTACCAAATTGTTGTGATTCACCGTTTGTTAGAGGAGGTCCTCCAGCTAAGAGAGTAGTCCAAAGCCATACACTCTTGGCAGCTGCAACTAAGGGTGCAGATGCTTTCTGAGGCTGTGCAAGAAGGATATTATATCTCCTCATCCGCAATTGATGAAGTGCGTTAGAGAAGTCTCTATCACCGGAAATTAATAGATAATTAGCAGGAGCAGGATTATCCACAGCCCAAAACAGCATATCGACGAGAATCTTTTTGTCACTGGCGTCTTTAACACCTATGACCAGAAATGGAAATGTCAGACAAACAAAAACAGATAACTATGAAATTAAAGGTTCCAGGTTATCTTCAAAATAATGGAATTTATAATTAAAAAAAACTCCGAAGAGAGAATACATCAAGTAATTACTTTACAGCTTTACAGACCTCAGGAAATGAGCTAATCATCAAATTTCAATGAACTTATTTGTTATAATCAAAGTGTTCAATTTCCTAGTTCAAAAAAATGAATCTTTATATCTTATTTGTTTCCTTGCTATTTGGTAATTTCTAGGTTATCTAGGATGAAGTTCCTACTTCAGATTCATCCATGTATGAACATGAGTGTAGGCTATAAATCATCAAAATTCACGGAGAGGACTCATTAAAGGACTCAAACCGGAAGTGGTCAAAATTAACACACGCCCTGATTAATATAGGGAGAGAGAAAAAGATCCGCATCGATTTGATCCTCCCACAGAAAAACAGGCAACAATTACACAAATATGATTCCAACTAGAGTAAAAGCCCCAACCAATATAAGGCATGTCCTAGATACAACATTGATCGTTTGAAAAAAAGCACATGCAACATAGTAGACGAAAAAACAAAGTAAAGAGACGCAATCTAGTATTTTCGTGAGCATAGGCATCAGAGATTTACCAGCTGGGACATGGTTGAGGGAGATTCCAGTACTGGAGAGAGCGTGCTGTACAGAAGCCGTGATGCGAGTAGTATCGCCGTAGGCGGAGATGGAAACGGGCCCACAATAATTCATCTGAACCAGCGCTGAGCTGATGTTCTGGGCGATTGCGTGCGGATCGCAACCCTTGGGGACATGGCAGTTCTCGATGTCCCACCACACCGAAATCTTCGCCGACGAGTACTGTGCCTCCACGTTCGGCGTCGCTCCACCTCCGCCCATACTTCTCCCGCTTGTGCAAATAGATCTCGGATGACGATTGACCCTCCGATTATAATAATATACAGAGACACACTGACGAGTTGACGATGATGGTGGAGGTTAGAACTGGAGGGAGGGTTAGAGCGAGAGGTGGAGAAGGCTGAGCGAATTTGTTTGTTTGATGTCATGTGGGTATTTTATATTTATTCAGGCAGAGCTTAGATGGACCTTCCCTGTTCGCTTTGACGCGTTTGCCCTTGTTGAATTCTGTTCCTTCGCCCCGAAGTCCCCAGCGCAGCATGGGACCCCGCCGGAAATTACAATATGCGGAACTTTTTAATATACTGCATAATAATTACTCGGTCTTGTTTTATTTATAAATAATTTTTTTTATAAGACTGATTTCTTTTATAAATATTTTTTATTTTTTATTTGAAAATATAAATTTTTTTTTCTATTTTACCCTTATTAAATACCCATTCTTTCTCAGATCTTATACTCATTATCTCATACTTTTTATTTATTCTCTCTACTATACTCTTTTCATAAATAGGGGTATATATGGAAAAAACTTGACATTTTTTATAAACTTATTACTTTTAACTATAAGTTCGTTTTACACAACCAAGAAAAAAGTTACTTATAAATAAGATCGGAGGGAGTACTATTCTAATCCTCCTGTTCTAAATATAAATACTTCCTCCCTTCGATTTTAAATATGAGATAAAGTTAATTTTTTTGGAGTAATTAAGTAAACTAACTAAATTATTTTAAAGTGTTTATATTTGTCATTTCTTCTCCAAACTATTTTACCTAACTTATAAATTGATATATAATCTAAAAATACACAACATATGATATGATTAAATAATTGATTTAGATTTATTAATCTCTCTAAAAAAATTCAATTATATCTTATATTTTGAACCAAAGGTAGTATAAGGTAGAGTTGAGTTTTTTTTTAGAGATATTAAGAAAGATAGTTAAATTACTTTAAAATATTGAGTTAAAGAGTAAAAATACCCATAAACTTTTTTCAAAAGTACATCAATCGCTATAAAAAAAATTTTTAGTGTAAAAGTAACCATGAACTTTCACAAGGAGAGCAAAAGTGACACTTTTATTAAAACTAACTAATGGTCATTAACTCCTGTGCAAAATTACCAAAATACCCCTATCTAAAAAAACGTTATGAGGAAAAAATACTAATAAAATTTTTTCAAAAGTGCAAAAATACCCATAATTTTTTTTCAAAAGTGCGTCCATCACCATAACATTTTTTTAGATAGGAGTATTTTAGTAATTTTACATAGGAGTTAACGGTCATTGGTTGATTTTAACAGAAGTGTCACTTTTGTCCCTCTTTTGAAAGTTCATGGTTACTTTTGCACCGAAAAAAAGTTTATGACGGTAGATGCACTTTTGAGAAAAGTTTATAAGTATTTTTGCCCCTTAACCCTTAAATATTTATACTTGCCATTTTTTTCAAACTATTTTAACTATCTTATAAACTATATATAATCTAAAGATACATAACATATGATATGATTAAATAACTTAGATATTAAGAAAACTAATTACATTATTTTAAAATATTTATATTTGTCATTCTTATCCAAACTATTTTGTCTAATTTATGAATTGATATATAATATAAGGATATACAACATATGATATGATTAAATAATTTAGTTAATTTCCTTAGACATTGTTTGATTCGAGGTTTTTCAAGGAGAGAGAAGGGATAGGGGTGGGGGTGAGCATGTTTGGTTGGGAAAATGAGAAGGAGGGGAGGGGAGAAATTTTGTCTTTTGATGCTCCCCTCTCCTTCTTTCACGCCCCTTCAAATTTTGGGTTTTTTTGAATGGTGGGAGTTATTGTCTTATTCTAACTAAAATATCCATACTAATTTTTTATTATCTCAAGTTTACCCATTTGATTATAAAACCCCTATAATATTATTAGCATAAGCCAAATAAATAAAAAAATCTATTTAATCAAATCATATCTTACTAAATATTATAACACTCATTCAAATCAACCATATTTCTCCCTCATGTCAGTATTTATGCTTCCCATTAAACTCCCTTTTTGTGAATTCCACATGTTCCTCTACCTATTGATGTTGCAAGTTGCTTCCCATTTATATATTTATTATGTATAATACATCACTTTATATAAGTTCATTGATTTATTTTCTAGTTAAATATGTTTTAATGTTATAACATGGTCACAAGTATATGCCTAAAATAATGTTAGATAAGTTTGTATGTTTTTAACGTTATCACAAGTACCTCAATAAAATATGATATATAGATTATATCATAATTATTTTAATATTATAATTTGATTTAGGATTTAGATTTAAATTTAAAAAACATATTAAATTTGATGAGTTAACATGTTAAAATTAATAAAATCATCATTTCAAATATATATAAGGTTTTTTATCATATATAACTATATAAGTGAGGTAATAGAGTTTTTTTTTTTTTACGATTTATAAATTATGAAATAATAACCTCAATATCTAAATAAAGTATCAAGACATATTTGTCAATATTTAATTAATTATATCCTCTTTCCTCCTGAACCAAACAAGAACACTCTTTTCCCCTTCCCTCCCATCCAACCAAATAAAACTCATAACTTCTCCCTCCCTCCTCTTACCTCCCCTCATTTAACCTCTTCTCTTATTCCTTTTATTGAACCAAACAATGCCTTAATGTTAAAAAAAAAAAAATCAATCATATCTTATATTATATGGATCGAGAACCGTAGGGAGTACCATTTCATCTCTCTGATACAAAGTACAAACTTCTCTCTTGACTTCATATTTGAGTCAGTCCTATCACTCGAGTGAGCTTGGTGGCGAAGCAATTGATTGGGTCAAGAGGGCAGAGAGGCCAATCAGTGCTGGCTTTTGGCATTTCTGTAAAAGGCAAAATAAAATTTTTGAAAAAGAAGAACTGATATTTGATGACATGGAAAGGTGGAGGGATTCTTTTCTTATTGACTGGGAATGAATGAGTTTTCGTAGAAGTGAAGCAAAAACTCCCAAGAGTGATCCAAGGGCAAGGCGAAAGAGGCGGATTCTCCCGCTTTTTTAGTCCTTTGGTTTTTCTGCCAGACTCGCTCTTTTAGTTCTTCAAGTTAATGAACCCGAGTTTTTAAAAAAAATAAAAAATAAAAGAACAAGTGAAGGGGGGATCTTATTGCTTGATTATTTTGTGCCTTACGTGAGCGAGACTTGAAGAGTCACATATACTTGTTACCCTGTAGTGGGGGTAACTTAGCAGTCATGTCCTATTTAGTATCATGAAAGAATTTTTTATGGAAGTATAAGTGAAAATTGAAGTGAAACTGGAGGTAGAAATGAGGTTAAAAGTGTGTTTGGTACAATCATAAAAGTGCGGTATAATTTTTAATTAAAATATGTATTTAAAATATACAAATACCAAACTACCCTCCAACAAAAAAAAAAACTATTTGTCACACCCAGGTGATGTTCGCCGTCCCATACCTTCATCTGACCACCACCCTTGCTTGAAAAGTGGCTACAAATCGGAAGAAGCATAAACAAAATCTAACCATAATCAAAATGAAACCATAGAACAAACAATAACAAGATCAGAGTAATGAAATCGCAAAAAGATCAATCGAAAACTTGAGCCCAAATGCTCGACAGAAATTGAAATTGCAAACCCAAATATAAAGGGAAATCAAAATCGCAATCCCAAATGTGGTATGAACAAAACTCGTTCTCACCTAGCTGAGTTATGTTTGCTACTGGAGGGAGATAACGGCCAAGTTCCGTTCACTACCAGAGGGAGACGAGGAGGGAGACGCATTTGTTATTGGAAGGCGGAGTTGTATCGACTACCATTACCGACGGAAACAGAGTATCACCTTTGTCGTTGGATGACGAGAATTGCCGCCATCGTTCGAGGATGGTTGTTGTTGTCGTCATCACCGTGAAGGATCGTCACTAGTGGAGGAAGATCTTCGTCATTGCTGGTGTAAGACAGCCGCCGTCATTGGTGGTGGACATCGTCGCTACTGTCGGTGGAAGGAGGAAGGAGGAAGCAAAGGGATTAATCACAATTCTTGGGTTTGCCGTCGAAGATCTACTTCAGTTGTCACTGTTGCCTCCGCACATCAACCAGAGGTTCGTCATCGCAATTGTTGGTAGACAAACGTCATCATCGGTTATGGTGGAGGTTCGCCACCGCCACTACCATCGCTATGGGGGACCATCGTTACAAGTCAAGGGGAGAAGGAAAATCATAAGGGCAACTGAGGAAATAAGCTAGGGAAGTGGAGCTGGAAGTCAGTTCCATCGGTAGAGATAAGGAACTCACTTCCATCGATTTTGATGGAAGTGAGTTCTATGAGGAAGTCACTTCTAAGATACCAAACAGACTAAAATGGAGAATTCACTTCCACTTCCACTTCCCAGCCCCCAATCCCGTAGTACCAAACAGGGCATTAGCATTCGTTGCGATTCCATCATGTTTGATTCGATGAGTGTATTAGCCATTTTGTTTAACACGCTCCTTTTTTTCATGTATTTTGCAATGGGTTAAGGTGCAAATCAGTCATAAAAGTTTTTGTTGAAAAGCAATATTGCCTTGTCATTCCGAATGTTTCAAAACGTAACAATGTTATTATATTCAGTTAAAAAATTGATGTTGATCATTCACCTTTTAATAGAAATTAGCAATATTATTCCATTTCAACACTTTTGAAACAACATTAAACCTAAAAACACTTGCGGGATAACACTACTCCTTAGTACAAACTTCTGGAACAAATTTACAACTTAGATTTTTTATAATTAGCTTATTTAGAAAAAAAAAAGCCACTTTTGAAATTCTACTTTGCCGAGGCAATGCATATCCCTTTTCATTTGAGAGAGAAAAAAAAAGTGTATAACTAGACAAATATATTCACCCAAGAACCCGAATAAAGCATAGGCTTAGGATATACTCCTTTTGGTCTTAAATATAAAATAAAGTTAGTTTTTTTAGAGAAATTAAAGAAACTAAATAAATTATTTAATCATAATATATGTTGTGTATCTATAAATGATATACTTGTTTATAAGTTAGATGAAATAGTTTAAAGAAAAAATGATAAATATAAATATGTTAAAATAATTTAATTAACTTTTTTAATATCTCTAAAAGAATCAGCTCTATTTAGAACGGAAAGAATACATAATTATGCTGTGTATCAAACATGATGGAGAGTATTTTTTTTAAAAAAGAAATGTTTACATCGCATCAAGAACAATAACATGTCATTTTCTATATAATCTGATCTCACAATATCTCGGTCTTTATAGCATGCAATAATTAATCCAAGAAGATAAAATCCACCCACGAAACTGGTTGCAATGAAAAACAAGAGCCTACGTACACATGTGTGTCTGTATATTTTAAACGTAATAAAGTATTTCAAAAAAAAAATGCTCACAGTTGCCCAACAATAGCATTTATCTTTGGGCCGATATAATATTTAATATTAAAGTTTCTTGTATTTTGGTTTTTATTTCTGAATTTTTTTTATACTGTCATCTGGCATCCAATTCAGGTTGGTCTCTATAATTTCAAACAATATAAGTTTTGGCTCCTTTAAGGGTCCGTTTGGTACGCTGAAAATGAGCACATGGAAATAAAAATGGAATTCAATTCCATGCATTGAGCATATTTGGTATGATGAAATTTGAAAAAAAATTCATTTTCATGTGGAAGCCAATTGATGTCAATTCCATCAAAATAATTCCACTAAAAAAGCTCATATTTACAATTCTATGCGGGTGGATTTTACTTTTGCCCTTTCCCTCTTTTTCATGTTTTCGGCTAGCAACTCCACACTCACCGTGACCTTCGCAGGAAAAATTCTCACCCTCACCGACAAAGACGGCGACCTCCTCTTACTCATCAGAGACGACAATGACCTCTTAACTCCACCCATCTTCACTGTTTGCTCACTTGCTGGAGATTATGGCATGGCAAGCTCATGGGTTTTCAATTTTACCTTCTTCATTTTGATTTTCAGAAATCACAAGTTCATCAAATCTGTTGAAAATTGCAAGGAAGACAGTGATGGTGCGAGCGTCAATACCAGTGACTCATCTCCACCTTCTTTGTTGTCTTTGAACTCATCTCCTCTTACTCCATCTGCCGCCCTATGAAGCTCTCTTTTCTAAATCTAAAAACTGCCTAAAGCCACGTCCCTGCCAATAGAGGGAGCTATGAAGACAACTTGAAATTTGTCTTCTTCCCCATATTTTTGCCATGAAAAAGCAAGCTTCAGATCTGAAAGAAATCTGGGTGTGGGTGTGGGTGGTCGGAGGTGCATGAGTTGTTGATTTTAGGTGATGGTTACCATCAATAATGGTGGTCGGAGATATGAGTTCTTACCCACTAAAAAAACTGTCTTGTATTTTATAATTAGAAGGATATTTTAGTCACTTTATATAAAAATTAGGTATCATTTTCAAGACATACTAAACATATTTTTAATGAGTGTTTGGGAATATCCCAAACATAGGTTTGCGCAACCCGATACAAAACTCGTTTCACACACTTACATCGTAAATCGTAAAAACTATTTTCAAAAGCTAATCCAAACACACTTAAAATCCATCTCCATATCCACATCTATTTCTATTTCCATCAAAATCAATTCCAACATACCAAATGGGCCATAAGTTTGATTTTGTCAAATACGTCATGGTTCATGTATTTTAATAAAGACCTATATTATTTTTTTTTAGTGACCATGACCTGTGGTTCAAAACTAACTGGTCAAAATTAAAATGGATCAGACATTATATTAATTCTTTAATTTTTTATATAAATTGATAACATGTGTGTATGTAGAAAAATCACAGTGAGATTTAATGTAGAAAAGGATATTTATTAATAACCCCTTAAATATTCATGAAAGAGATATATGAATTAGATTGTAAATTTTTCAATTCAATCTGTAAATATTATGGGTGTGTAAAACATACACGAACTAGATAGACCAACCACTAAATTCAGGCACACATTGGACAAGGATTCATTATTAAAAGTTAACCTATAACTTACATGGATGTTGCTTCAAATCTTACTATTGGCATGAGAATATTATCCATAGACAATATGTAAGTACGTTTGTAAGTTTTATTTAAATTTGAAGGTACGTTTTGACTTTGGTCACTCGAAAACTATATCACCTAAACTTTATTGCATAAAAGGCATAGTTTGATTTGGACTAGGAGAAAACTTGAATGAAAGGTGCTGTTTTTGGAATTTTTGTTTGGTATCGCCCCCTCCTATTTTTTTTACTATTCATATAAAGAGAAAATCGGCTTTTTTACTAATATGCTACAAACAGTGAAAATTATTTACCAATATACTACACAGTAGAAAATATTTATTAAAATGTTACACTAAAAATCGTTCTTCAGGTGATGAATTTTAGAAATTGTTCACCTGAAGAACGATTTCTTCATTAACACTACTTCGGTGTGCAATTCTATGCAAATGAAAATCTTTCTTCAGGTGAATAATTTCTAAAATTCATCACCTGAAGAACGATTTCAGTGTATTTCTCTCTCCCACCCCCTCTCTCCTCATCATTGCCTAATGATTAATTTACAATAAAAAACTCCCTCTCTCCTCATCATTATCTAATGATTAATTTACATTAAAAAAACAATGATTGCTAAGTGATTGATGATGATGATGATCATAATGATGATAATAATAATACTAATAGTGATTACATAATAAAAGAAATAATGATTGCAAAAATAGGATAAGGAGTATATTGACCAAATAAAGTATTAAAAAATTAACACTAAATAATAATTAAGTGTATATGACTGAAAAAAAATGAATTAACCTTATAAATAGTGACTTCCTGTACCACATCTAGGTCTCTTTCGCATATGTTGTTGTTGCGGTCGTTGCTGTTGTTGTACGTCAAGTTTTTGAGATTCAAGCATTTCATTGATTTGTGTCGTTGACGTATTTAAATCAAACCACGGCGATTCATTTCAAGAAATGGATTGTCTAGGAGTGACAAATGCTTCATTTGATGACTCACCATGCTCAAAAGTAGAAGTATTGTATTCAGTCGAAAATAATGCATGATCATCTAATAAAGATGTGAATGACTGAGGTTGAACAACATTGGGTGGGTTGGAAGGGGAAGATAATAATGGTGACATGTAATGAAGTTCTTGTTGTGTAGGGTTAGAAGAAGTGAAATGGGATGATGACGATGTTGACATGTAATGAGGCTGACTAAAATTTGGAGGGTCTTGTTCTAAAACATTTTCATTTTCAACCGGTGGTTGGGTTGATAAGTAACCGCCACGTCGCTTGCTCGGTCTATCATGAGGAATTTGTGGTCGAGGCAACTCAATTGTTGGGGGAGCAGGTTGACGACTCATGTTGAATCGTTGTTCTCTAAGTGCAAGTAAAATGTTTCGTTGATCTCGAGCAACTCTGTCTCGATAATCAATACAATTTGAGCATGTAGAACGAGTATTAATTGTTAGCCTATATAACTCCTCTGCTATGTCAGACTGAAATAAATAAAAAGAGATTGTGTTATAACACTTATTATATGAAGGAAAAAATGGTATTGATGGAAATTAGAAGAAAAACTTACCGCACAACCAGTATCACCACTGATATGTTGAATCCATCGTCTTGTATGTCTCCAGTACCATTGCATGTGTTGAGATGTTCTGTCAAGTTCATCATGTGCCATTGGAGCGTTAACAATAGCATCTGACCAAGTATTCCATACTTGAAAAAAGTTAGCAATAAAACATACAAATTATAATATATTGTCAATAACTTGTACTTACATTGTTATTCCACACGTTTTCTGAAATATGCTGGTGTTGAAAGTACAAGAGGGAGTTATCCTCTGGGCCAGGATTGATGACATCTTGATGTTGTGCCATTGTAATATGTGTCTGCATAGGTTAATTGAAAAAAATAGCAAAATAATATAGAAGGTAATAAAATAATATTTGTAAGAATATAAAAGATGGTAAAAACAATTGTTCAAATAATTTAAAAGATAATTTCATCTTCATTAACCATAATAATTTGTGAAGGGATACACATAATTTATTGTCTAGACGCTAAACTTTGTGGACAAGTAGAGCGATTATGGCCAACTCGTTGACATAATCTGCACTTGTTTGGTTGATTGGATGTGGTCCAATCCATCTCATTATGTATGCGACTTGAGCGAGGACGACCCTTTTCTCGAATCATTGATGGGTCAGGTATTAATGTAGGAGTATCAATTTGTGGCCAATAAGTCGCATCTCCGATTGGTTGGAACTCATTACTATATGCCATTTTCATGGTTTCCAACCTAAATACAGGATCAACATATTGCAAATGGTCAATGCCAACTCGTGCACAAGCAGCAACGGCATGCATACATGGATACTTTTCTGCTTGAAACTCTCCACAATCATATTTTTTTTTTCATTCAAGTTGACCTTGCAACACCGACGATATTAACGACATTGAACATTGTATGACTCAACAACCTCAAACGATGTTGCAATTCTATTAAATTCACGAACAACACAGGCAGATGCATTTTGTGTTACTACGTCTAGCTTCTTTGTTAGTGTTTCTGAAAACACTTGTCCGGCCGCAATTTGTGCATGAACTTGTCAACCACGATTCACAAAATATTCATTCACTCTATACATCGCTGCCTTGACTAAACTAGTTATCGGCAGACTTCGAACACCTTTAAATACACTATTCATGCATTCTGCAAGGTTGGTAGTCATATGTTCAAATTGTCGACCTTCAAAGTCATAAGCACGTGACCATTTCTCTTTTGGGATGGCTCCAATCCATTGAGCTGCAGGTGCGTGATGCAATGCTATCTCCGTTAATTGTTGATCAACAACATGACGTTCATAGGCGTACCCTACAAATAATAACTATATTTTTACAATGTTTATAAAATCATATAGTTATAAGATCACAAAAAATATGAGAAATCTCACCAATATTTATAAACTTATCTTTCAACCAATTTGTTCCATAAGCTTTGTAAAGATTTGATGCCACATGCCGCAAACAAAAAACATGATATGCTTGTGGTGGTTGCCATCCAACTTGGGGCTGAGCAATTACAGCCAAAATTGAACGATGTCTATCTGAGATTAAACAAATTTCCATTCTATCTTTTGTGACATAGTAGCGTATGAGGTGTAAGAACCATGCCCAAGCAGATCTTGTCTCCCCTTCAACTATGGCAAATGCAAGTGGCACAACATTTCGGTCGCCATCTTGTGATATGGCCATAAGCAATGTGCCCTTATATTTTCCATATAGGAATGTTCCATCAACTTGTACAATGGGCTTTAGGTATGAAAATGCGTCTATGCATGGTTTGAATGCCCAGAACACACGATGAAACATTTCAACTGGTTGACCATTTGAATCGACTTCAAAGCATTGTTTATGTGAAAAATGTATGCATGACCCAGGCATAAAGTGTTGAACTGCAGCTAACCACATTGGAAGTAAGGAATAAGACGTCTCCCAATTCCCAAAAACAGTGGCAACAGCTAATTGTTTTGCCTTCCATGCTTTCCTGTATGACACAGTATAACCAAATTTGTTGTATGTTTGAGTCATCTTCCAAATTGCATGCCTGGTACTGTGGTGGATTTATGCATGTAGGATATCTGTATACTATATTTGTCACGATTTGATTGGGAGGAAGTTGTAGCTTTCGTCCGATAACTTGCTTCAGTTTACTCAAGGTAATATTTGGGTCAACTTTGATTATTTTCATCCTATCAGACTCAAATGTTACACCGGATGGGCCGTTACAAATTCGTCCATTTGAAAATATACACACGAACTCCTTTATATGATTCATCCTACTTCCTAAATATTACATTACAATTATTAATAAAATTAAATGAAATTGTCAAAACAATTTAAATTCACAATATCACATTTACAAAAATCATCATAAAAAATAGGGAGAATGACAGTGAAGTCTCAAAGAAGAGGAGAAATGAAGAAATGGTCCCTATAGATTGCAAAATGAAAAAATGGTCCCATGGAGTTGTCAATACAGGCTCCTGACGTTGTTATTAACAACTCCAGGAGCCTGTATTGACAACTCCATGGGACCATTTTTTCATTTTGCAATCTATAGAGACCATTTTTTCATTTTTTTCCTTGCATGGGACCTAAGTGTAAATCTCCCTAAAAAATATTCATAATTGTCTCATCACATTATGCATAACACCAAGAAATAATCATAATAAAATATAAAATACTATTCTTCATTTACCTTTCACTACTTTATTTTTTATAATTTTTTGTGGCAACACATTTCAAAATATATTTTATTTCTTATTATATTTTTGGTTAATTAAAAATTAATATATATT
Organism: Inga laurina; assembly: GCA_963855925.1. Classification (NCBI taxonomy): domain Eukaryota; kingdom Viridiplantae; phylum Streptophyta; class Magnoliopsida; order Fabales; family Fabaceae; genus Inga; species Inga laurina. Next base: position 2,157,286 of record OY979703.1, on the reverse strand, counting down.
ATCATTGAAATATACAGAATTGACTATCATAAATTTGGCACACTTATTATTTATTTGTTTACTTTTTTTATTAATATTTTTTCTGAAACAAAAAATATTTATAAGGACTAAAATAGAAAATAAAATTCTGTGTGTGGCTATAAGAGAATTCTGACAGAAATAAGGGTTTTTCTGTAATATTAGCTTTCACTTTCAACTGAAAAAATATCAGAGAAAATTATAGAAATACCCCAAATTTACAAAATTTCAATTGGATCATCTAAAATTCACGTCTGAAAACTGATTTTTTGGCTATGAAAATATCAGAGAAAACTACAGAAAAATACCCGTAATTTTAAAAATGTCATTTTGGTCTAAATGTCCGAAAAGCATCGTTTATGGTTTTATCAACGACATTATGTAGAAATAATATAAAATCAGTATTACTGTATAAATATAACAGGAATATATATTTACTAAAATCTATCTTTATTTTAACTACACATACCTATATTCTAAATATTTTATATATTCTAAAATTTAAATCTATAACTATTTTTTAAATATTACATACCACTACATACGTTGGGATTTTTCTTTTTTTAAAGTTTTATCCTACCAACATTAAAGTTTTTGGGTGAGTCAATCTTTTGGTAAATATCATAAATATATAAATAAAGTTCTACAATTAAGGTTCCGCAAAATAAAAACATATTTGCTAATATCATGACATAAGGTTCACATCAGCGAAATCACATGCTTAAAAAAAATAGAGATCAAATTTAAATTTTAAAGTCTCAAAACTAACCTATATTACCATATAATACAGGATAATACTTACAGTCAAAATAAGAGGCACCTATTTTGCTTTTCGAAGTTGTTGAACCAACCACTGACCACCTAAAAATAAAAAATAGTCAAATAATAGTTATCAAGTGTAACAAAAATAAAATTCAAATTACATATTACAAACTACCAAATTAAGAGAAAAAACTAGAGAAACAACTTACCCACAACAGTAATAAGAAAAACAACCGATGCAAATAACCAAGGGTCAACAAAGCAAAGGAGGAGGAGAGAGCTTAGAGAAAAATGAGATGGGAGAAAATAAATGCAGAGTGAGAACGCATGAATATTGAGAAAAACTTGAGCAAATTGGACTTGAGTGAGCAACTGGACTTGAGCGAGCAAACTGAAGAGAAGTTAAAGAAAAATGAGAGGAGAGAAAACGGAATGAATTCTGCTCGGATGATGAGAAGCTGAAGCAATGCTTAAAGCAAAATGAATTCTGCTCGAAGGATGAGAGGCTGAAGCAATCAATGTATAAAGCAATACACAAATTGGCCAAAAAAAAAAAATATCCCACTAACTGTGTGTGTTCACGAGTTTGCCTTGGGAAAAGAGTGACATGACTAAAGAATACGCATTGGGAAGGAGGAAGCAGGAGCACGCGTAGTACGAAGATATTCCTGACACCAATTTTAATTATTTTAAAAATAATCAAATCATATAGAAATCGTTCTTGTCAATAACGATTTTTGGATTTGTCAGAACTAAAAGTCGTTATTTGCAAGAACGACTTCTTCACAAATTTAAAATCGTTCTTCACAAGAACGGTTTTAAGTGCAGTATTATGATAAATAGTTTCAATTTTATAGTATTTTGATATTATAATTTACTGTTTGCAGTATTATGATAAAAAAAATCGAGAAAATCTCTTCCGCCGGACTTCAACACAGTAATAGAACTTTATTTTTCATTTAAATTAAACTGTATTATATTTTTATCAACTAAAGTAAACTATATGTGAACTCGCATGTGACCCAACCATATAAAACACCGACGTACCTCTTTTTGTAATAATTTTGTTATTTAAATGAGAATGCGCTCACAACTGGTGGAACCAAGCCCAGTGCCTCTGATTCCTATAAACTAAATTATGTGTTTGATTGGAATAGTTTATTTTTAGGTAATAAATACTTATAAATCATTATTTACGATATATGAAATAAATATGTGGGAGGAATTTTATCTCAATTTATATAATAAAAACTTATTATCAAAAAATAAATGATATTAAACACATCTATATCATACATAGAGCCATGCAAAATCCGCAGATCTGTCATGTTTTTTGGGTATTGCCCCATACAAATACAACACGGGACACGATACGCGTTTTCAAGTTATTAACATTTAATAATTTCCTCGTTCATAATTATCTGCCATAATTTAAATTTTTTTTGTCATATTGTTGAAAAAATTCTGATGCTGCCACGACTTGCTGCCCACTCTAATTTGTTAGCTAAAAAATCTCCTGTTTGAATTTCAAAATTTCATTATCTCATGTTTATTTATCTTGGCTTGATTTTCGCTAGATTCTCTCCTCCCAATTTTATGAATGTTATGCAGTTCTGTTGCTTAATGTTGATCGTGCCTGATTTATATTTATTTTAGTCGAGGGTTGTTATTTTTATTTTTATTTTGTCATGTATTTTTCCTATTTACAGGCTTCATCGCAGTGAATAATAAAGGCATCAGATCTCATCCTGCTATTTTCTCTCTGTTTTATTATTTTATATTTACCACATGAAACACACGTCATGTTTCAATTTAAGATACAATTCTTAATTACTTATGATAGAGATAATTAAGATTAAAAATAATATGACCCCAGACGAAGGACAAAGTTAAGAAAATCTTACATAATATCTAAATTTTAATGTTTTTCTACATTTGGATTTTTGATAAATAGCAAGAGATTTATTTTTGGCCACCAAGAGATAAAGTATTTAATATAAAATAAATTCAACTTTACAGGGTACGAACAACATGACCTCCAAATGCTGTGATGGTTTCATGAGCCGTCCAATGTGTGTACACGTGTTACGCAGCAATAGGTCCAGCCCAAAATTTGGATTTGCGGCGCTTACCATCGGTGGGGTCAAAACTCGAAACCACCAAATGCCAGCTGTTGCTTCGGACTTAGTCCTAACCTTTCAAATTTCAAACCACACACCTATCCTCTTCTGCCCACACCTCCAAACCGAACCAAAACTCATCCCTAGCCTTCCTCCATAGCTATTAAGTGTCACATAAGCCCCCACTGCTTCCTCACTATCACTTGCAAATAAGACAACCGGATTATTATAGCAACTTCTTAATTATTAAAACCCAATTTCCTCAAGGCACGCCTTATTTGCTTCCGATTCTCCTTCCCAATTCCTATAGTCTCTTCCGATCGCATCCCCCTGCTCAATCCCCGTTATCTTCTTCTCCGTTATCGTCGCAGCTCAGAATCACAGAGCTATAAGCATCTTGTAGGGACGAAGATCCTCATCCAAGTTCGAACGCAAGGGTCGTCTGCTGGTTCTGCTCACCGAATGGTATTGATCATTTCTACTCTCTGATTGTCGCATGACTATTCGACTTAGTTTGTTTGAGAACCACTTTTCAAGATTCACTGGATCAGCTTTCTCGAAATCTATACTGTTGGATTTTGATCCACTGAAGTGGATTTTTGGGAAGTCGAGGGTCTGAGGGACCTGAAATCTGGTTCGAGTTTGAATGTTTGGTTTAAACACGCTTGAAGCTTCTTTACTTATCTCAACCCATTAATTTTGTCATATCGTTCTCTTGACCCGCTTCATCATTATTTATTATTCGACGTTGACAGATAGACCCATCTCGAGACACTAGTTTTCTGTCTTTCTCAATAATGGTTAAGGCGGACTGATGGTGTCTTGTACGCTAGCAAATATTAGCCTAGTATTTTCTTGGACTTAATTCTTCAAACAAATCAATGCTATATAGTAGAGAAGATCGCTTTAAATTCGCTTCCCGTTTGAAAAGTTGAAAAGCCTCTTGTCTTAATTCTTTTTAAATCAACTAAATTATTGATTTGTCCTTCTGGCCCATTTAAATTTAATGCAAAACTACCCGGTTCACATGCAGGGATGGAGTTTAATTGCTTTCATTCTGAGGACTGTAAACTATTGATCTCTGGGTCATAGGACTGGATTCGGTGTATTACGCTCATGATCGCATTATCCTAGTAATAGACTGTTGGAACAAAAATTCTGAATTCCCATGTCAACTTCGGAGAATCCATCGTCATCTCAATCTTTGGCTTTGGCCTCCATACCAGCTCGAGATATTGATCCGTTGTTAAAGGATTTGAATGAGAAAAAGCAGAGCTTTAGGCGCAACGTGGTGTCATTAGCTGCAGAGTTGAAGGAGGTTAGGAGCCGCCTTGCATCACAAGAGCAGTCATATGCTAAAGAAACCCTAACAAGACAAGTACGATATTTCCTGTGCTATTCTTTTTGAACTGCAGCTAAAATAGTCTTTTTGTACCTTTACAACCTTGTCTTCCTTTTGATTTTAATCATTTCTACTTTTGTATTTTTTTTGTCAGTGGGGTTCACATTTATTCATCTATTTTAGTTGGGTAACTTTTGTGGGCATTTAAATATAGGAGGCAGAGATCAAAGCCAAGAACATGGAAAAGGAAATTGGTAAATTGCAGACAAGTTTAGAAGAGAGAAACCGTCAGCTTCAGGCTTCAGCCGCTGCAGTTGAGAAGGTTTTAATCAAGATGAATTCATATATTCTAATAACTTTTGCTATAGATCTTTTCCCCCTCGTTCTCTGATTAGTATTATCACTGTTAGATAGTTTCTGTATTTGAAATCATCATGTCTCGCAAATTATGTCGTTCAATTTCTCGCACACTTTATTAACACTATCTCGTACAAATACTTCAACCTCACAACCAATGGTCTTATATTCTACCTGTTTCGATTGTGGAGCCCATGAAATTAAAGTTTGTCGGACTTTTTTGATATGCTTTATTAACTTTGTCATTTGTAAGAATGGTTTTTTTTGTTTATGAAATTCTAATTCTAATACTCTTAACAGTGTTGATTATTACGAGTTTATGGTATTGTTAGAAGCTAGCTTGCTAATTTTGATATGAAGGGAGCAATTCATGATTGCTTTTCTTAGCTGGAAAATCACTGAAATGAACAATTTCCTCTGATTATAAAGATCCAAGTCCTGACACAAGTTTCGGCTGATGGTAAAACACTTGATTTTTTATCTGTAGTATTCTGTATAAGCTTCTGAAATTTATTACTAAATTCTAATGTTATTGCCGGACCCAAGTATTATACGTACTAATAATGATTTGACACTGCAATAAATAAATCCAACTTATGATTTTATGTTAGGAGATCGTTGCTTGGTCTCTTGCACACTTCATTTCTGCTGGGAGAGTCCTAAGTTTCAAATCTGCTTCACAAAGGAATTTTAATTATTTCTTCCTCTAGTTTTATCTTAATACAAAAGATTTGTTGACATTTAGTTTAGGAGTTAAATCGTTGCATCTAAAATGGAAATTTTGATGTAGTACGGGGACTAGATCTGTTTGAAGTTTGAAATTTTTGGCACAACCGATTACACGTTAATTACACTTTTGTTCCTAAAATAAATTATGTAATCCTGATGCAGTATCTGAAGGATTTGGATGATCTTAGAGCACAGTTTGCAGCAACTAGAGCAACGGCAGACGCAAGTGCTGCATCAGCTCAATCAGCACAGCTTCGATGTTTGGAACTCGTAAAAGAGTTGGATGAGAAAAATAGTTCACTGAAAGAGCATGAGGATCGTGTAATCAGGCTGGGTGAGCAGTTAGATAATTTACAGAAGGATCTTCAGGCAAGGGAGTCTTCGCAAAGGCAATTGAAAGATGAAGTTTTGAGAATAGAGCATGATATCATGGATGCAGTAGCAAAAGCTGGTGCAAACAAGGATTGTGAGCTCAGGAAGATATTAGATGAGGTTTCTCCGAGGAATTTTGAGAAGATAAATAAGCAACTGGTAGTTAAGGATGAGGAAATAGCGAAACTAAAAGATGAAATTAAGATAATGTCTGCTCATTCGAAGCTCAAAACTAAAGAATTAGAATCTCAGGTAAACAAGCCATTCTTTCTTGCCTCATGTTCATTAATTTAGTGGCTTGTTTTCTTGCTTGAATGTTTATGAATGTTGACTTTTTTTTTTTTTTGAAGCACAGTTAGAGAAACAGCGGCGTGCCGACCAGGAACTGAAGAAAAAGGTGTTGAAGCTGGAATTCTGTCTGCAGGAAACTCGTTCTCAGACACGGAAGCTCCAGCGGGTATATCTGAGCTTTTCATTTCTTTTCTTTTCTTCGGAATCTGTATTCAGTTATGAAACATAATTAGAAACACGATTCATGAATTTACATGAATGCCCCTAATTGTGATGCTATAATTTATGCTCATGATCTAACCTCATTAGGCATCCTAATGGTTAGTCAAATGACAAACTTGTATGGGTTTGTGGACAGATGGGGGAGAAAAGGGACAAAGCTATTAAAGAATTGAGAGATCAAGTAGCAGGAAAACCGCAGAGTGGAGTTGCGGGTGGGAAAAAGCAAAACCAGAATTTCTGGGAAACCTCTGGTTTCAAAATTGTGGTGTCCATGTCCATGCTGGTCTTGGTGGCGTTCTCAAGGCGGTGAAAAAGCATTCCCCAAATTCTATGATTATTGTATATATGCACATAGGAGAAGGCCTTTTTTCTCTTGAGAGTTGTACATATCTAGTTTAGTTATTACCGAGTTTGTAGCATCAGGATCCCAACGTATTTTTGCTGTGTTCTCTAAAACCATTAATATAGTGAGTTGAGGTTAATTTACTCTTTCGACCATTGCATGATCAATGATGGTCTTTCGGAGGAGAGGATAGTTCTGGGGAAGCAGCTACAGATGATTGCTAGTATAATTATTTGCTTTTAAAATAATGATGAACTATGTATGAATGTCGGCGATCAAAATATTGCGGTGTCCAGCTGTGACTCTTTAATAATAATCTGCCTTCTGGATCATTGAGGAAGCTCATCAGTCATTACATCACATGGACATGCCTTACTTTGCTTATAATAATGTAATATACTACTATTACACTACAAGTCATGACGTTTGGTAAAGTGGGTAAAATGGCATCCAATGCATGGAGATGCCGTTAAGCTTTTTGTTATGTGCTTTTCTTTTTGTTGCAGTTATTACATTAAATTATGGGCCATTCTCTGACTATTTTGTATATATAAGTTTCCACAGGACAATCATGAATCAACCTCATAATTATCGTTTTTTTCATCCTTATGTTGCTTAGTAAGCCAAGTTATCCCCTGTCGCTCTCGCTTTATGAATGGGATGCATTTCAAGTGGAGCGACAAAAAGACTCTGGGACTTTTTTAAAAAATAAAATACAAAAAGACAAGGGCTTCAAAAGTTCTCGTTAAATAAAGATCCAAGGCCAAGACACACTCTCGGGCATTTTTTACCACATCGGTGGCTCCCATTTAACTTTATACCATTAATTAATGAGAAAAAGAACAAAGAAAATACAACTTGATCTTTAAAATTTCAAATCATTAATTTTCTACTAAAATAAGTTGTGAATTGTTATACTCTTGTAGATTTGGGATTTTGAAGTTTAACGATATTCATTATGTATTTTTGGAATACTAAGTTATTCATATTCTGACCAATAAGAATGTTTCCGATCAAGAAAAATAAGTGCACACATTTTCACCTCATTTAAGTACATTTTATATAGGGTGTGTGTGTGTGTGTGTGGCGTGACACTTCAGGAACATCTAACAACCTTACTAATACTGTCTCTTCAACTGGTTCCTCGAAACATAATAGTGTAACGTAATTCATAATAGACTCATCAACCTTTAATTAATGCAATGTGATACGAGTTCAAATGATCAATTAAATAGTGCAAGTATACACTGTCGTAATCAAGTAATATAGAAATAAGTAGAGTATCGTTCCCACGAGGATTGAGCACTAAGTACCAAAATGAGCAATTTCAACTCTATTTAGTCGATCGATTAATTGGTGATTGAGAGTACAAAATAAAAGAAAGACAATTAAATATGAATGCAGATGATATGAAAGCAAATATGAGAAAAAGTCCTAGGGATTAGATTTCACTTAACAAATTCCGGATTGAATCACTTATCTATTCTAGCCCAATTTATTCCACATGATTGATAGTCGAGTTTCCCTAATTTAATTACCAGCCTCTTCCAAGGTCAAGCAATTCTATAATCAATTGCTAATCCAATATATTCCTATATGAATTTAAGCAATTAATTATGCATTAAGATTTATGGAACTCAGTAAGACTACACAACTCATATGAATATATTCCTATTTCATATGCAAGTCATGGTTTTAAATATAGGGTCTACACACATATATCTCCTTCCGGTCTCAACATGCATATTGAAATCATTCAAAAGATGGCCAGTCAATCAAAAGCATTAAGAATAATAATTAAAACTCAATCATGAAGGAGAAATTCAAACTGGATTTAATAAGTTAAGATTCAATCCGTCATTGGTAAGTTACATCATCACCCTAGGAAAATGAAAGTTTAGCACATGATAAAATTAAAAACAAAACCAAAATAAATTATATAAAGCTAGAATGAAAGCCTTAGAAATACTGCATAAACTTGAATATTACAATATCAAACATAAACATACAACCAAAAATTGAATGAAAGATGAAGAAATCTAGCCGTCCATTGAGGAGGTAAAACCTTCCATGTAGGCGGCATGCAAAATGCAATACAATCCTAAGCCTTCCAAGATGGAGGCATGCAAGAAGTAATAAAATCCTAAGCCTTCTAAGATGGAGGCATGCAACAATTGATACAATGAAATTAAATCTAGAAAGTAACACACTCTTTTTTCAGAACTATCAGAGAAAGGATCTCTTTCTTGTCAGAGAAGGGCCTCTGCTTCTCTTCCTCTCCTCTTCTCCTTGAGCTTGGCCTTGATCTCTATTTATAGGGGGAAAAAACGTGTGCTACAGTACTTTTACTATTCCCCCGGCGGCTGCTACAGTACCTGCCGACCTGCTACTATTCCCCTGGCGGCTGCTACAGTGTCGTTGACCTGCTACAGTGCTGGCGGTTGCTACAGTACTTTTTTATTTTTTATTTTTTTTATATTTTTTTTTAAAATGCTGTTTATTCCAAAAACAATATTTATTTATCAATCACACCCAAATTTATTATATTAAACGCAAATATCGTCCATAAAATCATCATATAAGGGAAAATAAACATGCAAATATTTTACTTATCACAATGAAGCTATGAACTTCTCTAACCTTCATCGTCTGAGTTAGCAGGTTTCTAACTCGCATGGATATTTTCCCCCATAAGCTATCAATTCCCCATAGCAAGCTGTGATCACTGCACACTAAACTCCACAATCCATAAACTACTGAAGCTCTCAAAATATATGTACATAATTAGTTGCTAACTACAATTTGTTCTACCACAGCCTAAAAGCCGTATCTAGCAGTTATTTCAACAGCATAAATTCTTTTACCCTCCACAACTACCCTTCACTTCTGATAAGCTCAGCAGATCCTTTATAATGAAGTTTCCCTCCAATTCTACCCTATTGTCTTTCTGCACTTAATAACCTGTACACAGCTTGTAATGTTACAATTCCATCCATTATAAAGTTAGAGCACTGAGCTTCTCATTCTATGATCCTCCCAGAAAAGTTGTATCTCTATGGGCACATACTGAGATTTCCAGTGACTAGTGATATCACCAGAACAATGAAACTTAGAAAAGGCTGCAAACTGGCTGAATGGGATGATGACGCTGTATTTACACCTGGAGGAGTTTCGGACCCGTAAATGGGTGAGGTGCCTGTGCTTGATGCTGAGCTGCTGCTTGAATTTAACACTGAAGGTGGGGTACCATAGCTGCAAATGGTGTTAACATTCAGGAATGGAATTAGTATTGTTGTTAGCATTACTTTGACAGCTTAAGCTATTCATAGCTCATAGGGATGAAATTTTAGTTATCAACTACGTAACCAAAAATTCATTCTCACCGTTTCAAGTTCATGATTATAATAAAATTTCAGCTTTAAATACTATCTAAGAATTAAGAATTCTTTCAGAAAATCTAGACAGATAACTTACCCTGACATGCCTGTCCCCGATGATGTCGTTGTTGTTGGGGTTGACGATGTAAGAGAGGAAGAGGATGATGGAAAAATGCAAGAACCCGTGCCTGTTTAAAATTTTAAAGAAAAGGATCTTTAAAACAGGTGTTCAAGAATAAGATAATACTGTTGGTTAATTAGCAGTTAATTCGTCAAGATCTTACTTGGATTCACGTTAACTAGGGTGGCAGCCCCTCCAAAGTCACAGCTTGTTGGTGCAGGATTTTTTTGGTAGTAGCTGTTGAAGGCGTAAGAAGCATGGTTTTCAAGAGTATTTGGATTGTAACAATTCCCACTCTGCTGGATTTGTGAGCAATCTGCACCACCCGTTCCACAAGCATAGTCCAGTGCTGATTGAAGAGCAGTCTCTGCAGCTCCAGTCTTGGCTACACACCAACTCTGCCCTGCTGTGGCCGGAGCATTACCGGTTGCAGGTGGTGGAATGGAGTTCACCACAGGAACACCTCCTGTTGGGGGTGGATAATATGTTGCCGGTTGTGCCCCCGGAACAGTTATCGGGGTCAACCCGGGATTGGCTGGATTTGTGGGAGGTAATGGCACAGAGGTTGTGGTAGGAACTGTCACAGGCATTGCAGCAGGATTGGTGGGAGGTGCAGGAATGGTGGAGGGAACTGTGATAATGGTTGGTGTATCTGGTGTTGTAACTATTGGTGTAGCTGATGTTGGATTTGTGGGGAAAACTTGGTTTGGTGGGCTGGTTATGTCATCTAGAGTTCTTCTGATGTGGAATTTGCTTAGGGTTTCTCCGTGGGACAGAGGAAACATCTCCTCCTCTTCCCTTTTGAGGTGTTCCTGCTCAAAAGCTTCTATTGCATGTACTTTTGCATAAAATGCCATTACTCTACTTGTTGCTTCAAGATGTTTGGATACCGTTTGGCTGAATTGAGCTAGTTCCTTTGAACTGGGAATCACTTGGCTTTTTATTGTTAGAACCAAGGGAACATCTTTGTGAGGAAGGATAGAAACAGCATGAGTAGCTCGTTTTATAGCAGACTGTACAAAACGTTCCCCTAGGCTTATTTCCCCATCAATGCTGTCTTCTATCATGACAAAGGAATTTGTTTCTTTTATAAATGACAGAATCCTATGGAGATCATTCTCGTTTGAATTTTTCCACTTCTCTAAGAATGACAGAGGAAATGCTACTGAGACCTTCACTTCCCTGCCTGGATGAAGCTTACTGAGAACTGAATGAATAGATTTCAGAGAAGAAACTAGTAATGGTACCTCATTTTGGCCTAAACTCCCACAACTAGCTATAATGCTTTTGATTTCAACTTTTGGAAGAAAATCTACAAGATTGGTTTTCAGCCATGAAACTGCAGATGGATTTGAGCTAATCAAAGTCTTTACGAGGGTTTCATTGAGGTAGAAATCTAGTGACTCGTGGGAGTTCGTGAAAGTGCTCAAAGATCTAGAATCCGAGACAAAAATTCGAATATGAGAATGTGACATTTCTTGTTTGAGGAAAGGGATGGTCCCAGCGTCCCCTCGTTCACGAAATGAAAATCCCACAAGAGTTCCTGTAAAGATTTATAGGAATATCAGAATCTGAAACTCCTTAAATTTTTTTCCCACTTGAATCTAAGAAATAACCGCTTGTTAATAAAAGGCTCACGGGAAATTAGAACATTTTGATGAAGAAAACAAAAGCAAAATCGATATAACAAGCGGTTAGTCCAAAAATAACAAGATACAACAAGCTAACTAGGCACTTTCAGGAATAGATAAATAGGATTCCTATAGAACTCGGTAACATGTGCATTTTCAGAAATCAAAGACGACAAGAAGAAAATGTCAGCCAGAAAAATCAGGAACACCAAAACCAAAAAAAGAAAATGATTACTCAATGATATCAGAATCAATTACTTACCCGAGCAGCAGAGGACGAATAGACAAAGAAAGAAGAAGCATAAAGAAGAATGGTTGGCCATCGTAAGAGAATGAGAGCGGAATGTGATTGATGTGTGATTGATACAGCTTGAGAGCTTTAAAAACCATGGACGGCACAGAACTACGAGTAAGAAGCCCGGAAGGAGGAAGTTAAAGGTGGTGAGTGAAAAAGGAAGAAAAGGTGGGGAAAGAAGGACAGCCAAATTGGAATGACAAAGTCTGTCCAAAAGAAAAAAAGATGGAATGACAAAGAAAAGGATGTTACTTTGTCACGAAGGATGCGTGAGCATGGAAAATGGTCGACTTCGAACAGTACTAAAAAGGAAAGAATATAACCTGTTTATTTTATTTGCTTCTTTATATTTCCAACGACTGTGACTGCAAAATTAAAAAGATGCCTCGTTACCAATTGGCCAAACACTTAAAAATGCTCGATAAAAAAAAAAAAACACTTAAAAATGGTGTCTTTTGAACACATGCCCTGTTTTTGAACAAAAAAAAAAAAACACATGTCCTGTTTCTTTCTTTCTCTGCGATGAGCCGGGCAGGGACCGAATCTCGTGTCCCATGTCTCTTTTTTTATTTTCTCGTTTCTTCCTCCGGGGTCTTGAGTCTCTTGTCTATGTATCGTATTGAGGGATTTTAATTTGGTTTAACTTTGTTGCCCTCGGATAAGCAGAGTTATTTGCCAGCCTATACAAACCAATGTTAAAATAATTTTTTTTAAAAAAAATGTGGCGGTTGATTATTGGTAAAATAGTTGGGGCCACTAGAGAATCGGTGGGAAACCAAGATTTTTAGTTGTAGATGTAGCGAATAGAGGGGCAGAAAAAGCTTCAACTTTATATAGAATGAGATGAGATCGCAATGTGGAGAGTTGTCACAAAACTTGGATTAGGACGTAGGATATAAAATATCAAAGTAAGGGGGATAGAGTTAACTGTTAAGGATAACATTAAAATCAGAATCTTGGGGGAGCAAACATCGCTAGTAAATAATAATCAAGTAAAGTGGAAGACAGAAAAGGATGAAATGGAAAAAGAAGGGATGATGCTGAGTAGGACTAAAAGTCCAAGTTGGATTAATTTTATCAGTGAGAGGGAAAGATTCAAGGTGTAAATATGTCCTGAAATTTTTCACTGAGAAGTAATATTACCCTCAAAGTTTTAAAATATAGCAACGGGCACTATACCATTAAAAAACTAACGTTAACTATTAACTTTTTAACGGTAAAGAATAACATTGTTCAATTACAACATTTCCGACACAATATTGAATCTAAAAACATTATAGGGTAAGAATGCTCATCAACGAAAACTTCTGAAACAAATTTACCTACTAACCCATAAGAAAATAAGTTGAAGTTGGATGAGAAAATAGGGAAGCAGTAAGGAGGCTGGGTGAGAGTGGGAGATTGGGGTAGGACGGCACGTTGTAGGTAAGAAGTAATGGTGGGGACAGACAAACCATGTGCAGAGGAATAATGTATTCTGCTTCGCTGATTTCATGTTATTAATGGTAAAAAAACACCTTCTGAGTTCTGACCAGGTTTCCTGCCGAAAGCATAGCATTAGTGCTCCCCCGACCCAAAGTATAAGATGTTATTAACGAATGAAGGTTTGGCTTGTTTAGTTCAGCGTTTTCTTAAAAAATAAGTTCTTATTACGTAAGCTAAGATAAAATTCTTTTCACATACTTACCTCGTATACCATGAATTACGATTTATAAGCACTTATTCGCAAAAAATAAGTTATTCCAAACGAACACTAAGTTATTCCATATGTCTTAAATTAATAAAATTTGTTTATTTTACCTTTATTAAAGACTATAATTTTTAAACATGCATTTATTATCTGTCACGTCTCTCTCTTGTAAAGGATCAAGTGAAAAGTAATAATTAATTATCCTGCCGACTTCTTATATTTTGAATCAAAATTTCTTCCTAAAAGAATTTTTATATTTGGACTTTTGAATCAAAGTTTCTGTCTAAAAGTCTTTTGATAGTTTGGACCGGAGGGAGTAACATATACAGAAACAGAGAAAATGGTGATATGGTAGATACATTGCATCATTGCATTGGAGGCATAAAAACACAAGAATGGGTCTAGAAGGACAAGAGCTTTGCCATAAGATACATGCTCTACAATTCCATTCAAGATCCCCACACTTTAATTAATAGTTGAGCCTTGGCTCTCGTTTTGTACCCCAAAAAAAAAACAATTCCATTCCGTTTTAGTTATTTATTTATCTTATTGGGCTGAGACACAAGGCTTTTGAGAGACTAGCAGCCAACAGAACAAAGAAGTAAGCTTTAACATAGATATTGTAATAAAGCAATTGGTGCAAGTGGCGGAGTAGGGGGATTAAAGGGAAAAAGGCAAGTGAAGTGAGATCAGCAAGAGGTGTAAGTGCACAATGCCACGATAACAGTTCAAACATATCATGTGAGATTCGGTTTACAACATCAAAAGCTCATTCAGCTTATCATATTAATCTACCATATTGCCTCCTTTATATCTCCTCTTTTCCTTAGCAGCCTCATCTTTCTTCTTTTTTTTTCCTCGTCATCTGATACTAAAATATCTAATAAGATAAGGACTTCATTCCTTTAACGTCACTCACTTTTTCATATTTTAGGGTCACAAATGACGACAGCTCCCATAAACAAGAGTCATATTGGATGCCCACCACTGTAAATTACCCTAGGTGTTTCCAAGCCGTGTTCTGTAATATTTAACATTTTATATACACATTTTCACCAACCCAAAAACCAAGGGAGAAAAGCCAAAATTTACATACTTTTTGCAGATCATGTCTTTTTCTTCCTCTGTCTCGTGTAGCTCAAGGACCATCCACAACCAGCAAGTCATTGAAGAAAGAATCGGAAATTGCTTCCTTGGCTGAATTATACTTGTCCAGACGTTTCTTCAGGGAACGCAGATCCCTCTCATTCTTTGAAGTGCGTTCCTGAAATAACGTCAACTTCATTAAATTCTGCCTCCCTGATGCTCAGAGATCGGTTCAGCCAGTGTTTTTGACATTATTTTATTTATTTGACTAATTTTGTATCTCCTTTTCAGCCCAGAAAAAAAAATCCAAATAATGAAAAACAGTTTGTCTAACGGTAAAAAATATGCTTGCACAATCAGGCATGCCACCGAGAAAGAAATTATAGCAGGATCGTGACATGATGCAAAGGTTTTGTGTCGTATGCATGGGTGCAATGATGGCAAGTAGTTGCTAAATGTGAAGACGACTTACAAATGATTTCTTCGTCAGCAGTATATCGACCAAGTAGATCAACCACAACACATTTGTCCTAGGAAAACTGAATTAGAAAAGGCCACAAGGTTTTAGCGACTAGGAAATTCAAATAGAACAAAAACATAAATCTCAAACTCAAGATTAATGTCATTGAGTGAATATATACACCTCTTATTAGCCTGCTGGCAACTCAAATAGCGGGGGCAATAAATAAAACTTTACCATAAAGTCAATCTATAAATCAGATTCTTATTTATCAACTACTACCAGTTCTTCATTTCCAGAAGATTATGCTTTAAAGAAACGAAAAAGCACAAGAACATTACCTTCCTTCCCACCAATCTTCTGTAACTTCCTTCATCTTCTTATATGTTTCTGACTGCATTTGATAGTTTTAATTATTTATGCTATTATATAGAATTAGGTGAACAAATTGAATAAAACCAAACTACGCCAAATCGATCCATAATCAAACATGCTAAAATCTGTTCAGATCAATGAAAATCAAGCCAAAGAAATTGATTATGAGTAAATTTGCATGACCAGTTGAGGATAAACCAAGTGAGGTATCCTCCTCTCACCCCACTTAAGGGGCTAAAGGATGGAGGTGTTTAAAATAGTGGTAAAGCAATAGTGACAGAAAGATCTCAAACTTATGGATTTTATTCCATACCACAATGGATTTTGAACATACAAATCAATGAAAAATTACATTACATAACACACTGCATATTTAAGAAACAATCTCAGATAAGAACCCAAACCAAAGGAAGGGGGTGGGGAAAGGGATTTGAGCCAAAATAACATTACACTAAAACCCAGCAAGTTCTTTTAGCAAAAGTGAATTGGGCGATTTGAATTATTTTTGGTCTAAAACCAAACATTTGAACACTCTTATATGAATTCTGAAGATACTTACGACTTCAATAAAAATTCCTGACCTGTTTGTCCCCTTTAGGACCTTTAAATAGATCGGGATCTGAGGAAAGATCCAAGAAGAGCACATCATCACCTGTTGAGCATCATAGGACACAGTTAGTGGATACAAGTGACACTGTCACGATCCACTGCAACATTAAAAGCGCAGTGCCTTAACCCCTGACCTGTGTTTATTCGTGACAGCGTAAAGTCAATTATAGATATTATGAGTCCATATGTTTTAACAAGCATATGCCTTCCATCGAGAGTGAACTGCGACGTCTCAGAGTCACTTCGACTTAAAAGTATATTTCCCCTGTGCAAATGCAAATTTATAAATTACTTATCAAACAGAATGCAATAATTGCAAAAGTAGTCATTCACAGCATGATAGCCTCACCAGTGAAGATCTCGATGTTCAAATTCATACGCAGATTCAGCCACAGCAAGCCCCGCAGTAACCTGCATTTTATTATGGAAATGAGACATGTAGAAATAAGCCTTCATCACCTTCATGAAACAGGTGGTATGTGATCATGACATGTAAAACATACCTGAACTAGTAAACTCCTTGCCTCTTCAAAATTCAAAAGTGCAAAGCTTTCAAGATCCTTGCCACCATGTTGTAATACAAACACCATGTAACACTGAATGCAGATATTTATTCAGTAACTTAGTACATTGATCATATATTCTTTACCTCTACAACTTGACCTAAAAATAAGACACTAAAGGCATATCTCAACCTTTCCCCTTCTGACCCTACGTGTTCATAAATTATAGAAGTATGATCGAAATGCATGATTAATTGGGAGCATAAAGTAAGATTATAAACTATGAACAAGAAGTTGAAACATAATTATTATAACATTAAAAATGGTCAAATGGAAAACCTGTTTCTCTGGAAACACTTTCGGGTGATCATTCTCTGAACCATGATTTTCATCCCAATTCTCCCATGCTTGAATCAATGAAGCGTCATAAGATCCTTGACATACACTCAATCTGACACAAAGGGCAAATCAATATGTACCTGAGTTCCTCTGATTATTTACAATTACAAACGGAGCATAAATTGGTCTACATGCAGACAGGGCATCCTGATGATTAGTAATTCACTAATTCTGCCGTATCTTGGAAATTGACAAGCAGCAGCAACATGGAAGACTTAAAAGACCATCATTAGAAGGTCAAGTTGTGATCGAGTAATATTTGTCATCGTCAAAGGTAATGACAGTCAACTTGAACATTATAAACTATAAATTATTTTATAGAACAGGGAACATTTTTCCATTTTCAAGCATGCACATTTGTTTCAAAAAACAAATAAACTGAACAGTATACAAGAACTAAGAAATTTTCTTTCCCAAGATTCGAGATATAGCTGTAACGAAGTAGCATTTCTAAATTTTTCAATTACTCACTCTATTGTTTCAATAAATATTCCACAAGAATTGTGAGCATCTCCATCATTTATCCTCAAATAGTTGAGAGTTTTCGAAAGAACCACCTCCTCCAGCAATTCTTCTGATCTCTGTAGTACAGAAGCCATATACAGTTAGTAACATGACATAAATTATTTACTTGATTAGTGAAAGCAGCATCTTCTTAAACCCAAAACATAAGCAGGAAACAAACAAGATACCAACTCGTTCAACTAATCACTGCCTGCGGCGCTCAACAATCTAGTTCATTAAACAATTAATTTGCAGTGGTTGTCCGTCAGATCATTCATCAAATAGCCTTATTGCAGTAGGGTTAACATAATCAATATCAATTTTTTGATAATCAACAAATACTACTGAAAGCCATGCTGTTTACAAAACTGTAAGACAGTGTGGCTACTGATTTCAGTGAAATGCATGGGCTTAGATCTATTTATATTTGGACAACCAATTCCAAGAACAGTATGAATGCAACAGCTACCTTTTGCACTTCTCCATTCACTCTGAAGTTTCCGTCAATAGGAACTATTTTACAAACGTAGCTGCCAACCTTGAAAGCTTCTCCGTATGTTCCTTCACCAACTTTGACGATAGTGTCGGGAACACTGAAAGAAAAATTACTATAAGCATGAAGATGCGACCACACTCAAAGAAGTAACTTGTCTAAGGAACTAATGAACACACCAATACTAAGGGAAAAAAACTCCTATAAGCATAAGCAGGAAATCCGCAAGATAAGATGGTTTAAGGAACTAAGAAACACACCAATACTTAGATAGCACATCTTGAAACTTCGAAGGCACAGACTGTCCACATATTTCCAATAAAGCAGCAAATGGACTAAAATGTTCATCTGCCAATGTTGATGTTGATGCAAGTGAGAGTTTCTTAACAGCAGCTTCTAAATTTTCAGAATCTTTATCATCTTGAGTGGACATTTTATCAGTTGGCAAATTGATGTCACCCCCAAATAGACCATTATCAAGTAAAGTACCACTGCTCTCAGCTATGGTGGTATGACGATGTGGATCGACTTCTCCAGATTTTTCAGAAGTTCTAAGACGTAAGGAACATGAATCAACATCATAAATAGTCTCCAATCCCCTGGCTGGAGTATCTAATATCTTAGACAGCGTGCTAGAAGGACCACAACTGAGATTCAATTTCCTAGAGAGTAACCATTTTTCTAATCTTGAGCATAAATGAGGCACTTGACCATTATAATTCTCATTGCCTATGGTCCACGTGCCAACTTTCTTGGGCGAGGGACTCTCCTCTAACAACTCAAAAGCATCAACCTCTTCAAAGTATGCTCTCTCCTTCTCAAAGTTAGGAGGTGCTGCAAATTTTCCCTGCGAAACCAAACAAAAAAGTGACTGAAAAATGGTTTGCATCTCTTAGAAAACATGAACTTAGAAATCTTCTGAAGTTCAACATTACAAACATACTATGATTCCTGAATATCTGATAACTTCAAAAATAGTTGGGAAAAAAAGCTACCACAAACAAAATAAAATGTTACACCACTAAAATCATCGTACAAAATGAGAATACGAAGCGACAAAAGCATACTTTGGGAATAGCAGGTTTCCCTTTTCTTTTTTCCTTCTTTAATTCAGGCTGATAAACCATACAAGCTCCAACAGCTATACTTGTCCTCCCTCTGTTTGAAAGAATTCGATTAATAGAAAATGAACCAACAGCTGATAATATAAAAGAAAGAAAAAGACAGGCAGAGGCAACCGCCGCCCTAACTAGATACTGACTTTTAGAAGGTCAAATGACCCACCTAAACAAAATTCAAGGCTTCAGGGTTCAGATCACAAAACAGAAGCAGAAACTCGTATGTGTAATAAATCAAAGCACTTCCCATACAACAGTGTTCAATATCTTCTACGCAGTTCCAGGTCATGACTTAAAACGTATTATGCAAATGAGTGTGCATATCAAGTATAATATATTAATATGTTAAATACAACAAATCTTAAAACTTTAGGATACAAATATGTGAAATATTGAATTCTACATAAACAATTATGTATATGTTCAACAGAATCAGACGTGAAAATTAAATAATTCAAAAAAGAGTTTTGAATAAATATTTAAAAGTTAGCGCAAAGATATTCATAACAAAGCCAAAAATTCAGTTTTTCCATAAGCTTCAGAGTAATGCTGGAACATTCAAAGCACGAATAAACAAACAAACAAATGTTTGAACATGTTACGAACATTTAAGCACAAAAAGAAAAAAGTGCAGCGCAATGTTGACTAATTTCTTCATTACCCCGAACCTGTCCAAGTATCTTCGAGCTAGTGTACATAGAAATGGAAGTCTAAGGGGGTAACCGAGTCCATCATTTTCTTGAATCGAAAACCTTAGGCACTAAAAAGCAATGGAGGCAGGGTAAAAACCAAGAAAGCGGAGCGTTTTCAGAAAAGCAGAAGAAAAATGTAAGAGAGCGGAAACTAAAAGCAAACCTTGTCGAGAGAGATCGGTTCCAACTGACTCGCTTGTTTGGGTCGACCAAACTCACGCGATTCGAACGCGGGCGACTAACATCAGACTGTCTTCTGGAAACATAGAAAGATGAAAACAGTTTAGAACTCGATACAAAGGAAAAATCAAGAGAAATGCAAAATTAGATGGTTAAATGAGTGAACGTGGAATTACAAGTTCAAGTCCTTTTGGTTGTTCTGGGGTTTTCTTCTTCTGTAGACGACCTCAATTTGTTGATGCTGCTGCTGCGGTGCATCAGCAGCAACAATTTCTGACCATAAATCAAGAGAACTTCCTCCTGGAAAAAATGCACATGAAAATTAAGAGAGGACTTAAAACTGATAAGTGAGACTATCGGAAAGCGAGGACTTGCAATCTCCGTACCTGCCTTAGAACCCATTGCTTCACTGTAGTCGCGTTCAGTGCCGTTTGCAGTGATCGTGTGGGAAAACCCGCTGGCGGGATTAATTGAAACTTTTTGAAAACGTCCCGAGTTGTTCTTCTAAAGATGACGCTAATAATAATACTTTTTTTTTTTTTTGCCAAAGACGCTAATAATAATACTACTAGATATAAAAATTAAATCAACTAATTCATAAAAATGAAAGAAATTTTTTAAGTTCAGTGTTTATTTATATTAATATCATCATATCCTCACGTATAAAAGATGTGTTTTTTTGAATGAATTTTTTAAGGAATGTATTAAATATAGAAGGCGAGTAGAAATGAGGAAAATTATAAAATTAATGAAGGTTAGTTAAAAAAATATTAAAGAAGGGGTAATATTGCATATTTGGATTAGTTTTTGAAAAATAGTTTTTAAAATTTATAATGTAAATATATGAGAGAAGTTTTGTTTTATCTTACAAAAAAAAACTTCTAAAATCATGATTTTAACCTCTCGAAGCACAATCATAGTGTCAAAATAACTGTTTGTATTACTTTTCAAAAAATTACTTTTACATCTTACCGTCATTGCCTCATTTTGGTTGTAGGTTTTTTTTTTTTTTTTTGTGCGGGGTTCGTGTTGTGGTTGAAGACGTGTGTTGGACTTTATAAAAATCCCAATCATCGCCATGTAATCCAAGTCATTCATTTTGGTTCTATTTGAACACTAACGACTCCAACAAACAGTGTGGCCGACCAACTAGTGAGGTGAGTGCATTTTTTTTTTTTCCCAGGAAAAAAATTGCAGCTGGAATTATCTGTCTTTGTTTGACAGGGTTTTACCGAATAATCATGAAGACGCCTAGGGGTAGGTTAGATTTTTAGTTTTGTCTTGTATTTCTTTGATGATTAAAATGCATGATGATCAAAGTGCGTGTGGACTCGAACAGTGACAAAATCTGAAGCGTTCAAAGTTGTGTGTGAATCAATGTGTGGTGTTGGCTATTGATTGGATAACAATCCCCATATTTGTTTGAGAGATGCCACTTTTTGCTAGCAAACTTGAAAACAATATTGGCGAGAATTTTAGTCGGATTCGTCCAACCTAATATATGTTTGGATTAACCTTTTTTAATAACTTTTATGATTTACGAGGTAAGTGTGTGAAAGGGGCTTTATTTCGGGTTGCGTAAACCATGGTTTAGGATGTTGCCAAACATACACGTAGTCTTACTCATTTGTTCTGACTTCTGTGAACCTATGTTTGTACCTTTAATTGATTGATATGAAATTAAAGTTGGTTCGGTTCTGTTTTGCTAATTTGGTGAATACTTATGTAATGATCTCTAATTATTTACTCTAGCATGAAAAAGTTGGTTCCTAGCAAATTCTGACCTGGTTAATCAGTTACTATCTTTTATCATAAGTTTTAACCAGTGTTGTGAAACCTGAACCGGTTATAGGATCGATCGGAGTACTAGGTAAAGGGTCAGCAGGTTAGATTAGAGTCAAACTGAAACTAACCCGAGGCCAAATCGATAATAAATTGAATATTTTAAACTTATTAATATGAAATAATAAAGAAAAATTTAAAAAAATTGATTTTTTTCAAAAATTAAAAATATTGAACTAGTCCAGTTCAGGTTCCATGCTTAGTTTGTCAGTTCCCGGGTCGAACCAGCCTATTTCAAAACATTGGTTTTAACTGACATATTCTCTAAAACAGTGTTCTGAGGCTCGAACCGGACCGGCCGGTCTGACCACAAAACCGTCGAACCAATGGTCTGACCGGTCCGATCTGATAACTGACCCCGGTTAGACCAATTTTCATGCGTTTTGACCGGTTTTCTCACGGTTTGACCAGGTTTTTAAATTTTGTTATTATTTTATTCAAAATTTCATATAAATAATTCTAAAATCTTCCCTCCCTCACCGGTCTAACCCCGGTTTAGCACCCGTTTAACTTCGATCTGACCCACTGACCCTTAACTCAGTAACCCGGCCGGTTCAGTGACCAGTTCGGATTTCAGAACCTTACTCTAAAATTGAAATGCCTCCAAGTCAAATTGGTTGATTGACTGAAGATGATTGAGGGAAGTAGGCAAAGAAGTGGTTGGCCCAAATATCAAGGTAACCCCCCCCCCCAACCAGAGCCTTGAAACGAGGCTTCATGACTGCTTGAGATGTGTAGTTCCTAATTCCGAGAAGAGACCCATGATGGGCCAAGTTGTGCAGATGTTGGAGTCCCGTTGGTACCCCATAGCTAGAGAGGTTCACTTTCTTTTTTCTTTTTTCTTTTTTTGCATTTCTTGATTGCCTGGTCCTTCAGAGTCAAATGTTTTTAAGACCAGACTGGATAGTCTGGCCGGTTCAGCCGTCGACCATAGTAAGCACTGGCTCGATTTCTAGATAAGAGTCATTTTGTGTGTCAATCCGTTTTAAACCAGAAAAAAACCGCTTTTAGGCTGAAAGCAGGAACGGCTATACAAGAATCGAACGGTCTTATCTCTCCCTCTGTTTTCCGTAATGAGTCCACGACAATAAGAATGATTATGAAAAATAAAAAAAAAGGTGACAGGGATAAAGAGAATGAAGAAGGGGAGTGATGATGGGCCAAACAAATAAAGCATACCAATTATAATTTTGCTCGCTTCTTCCATATTATTCCTGAGGTTGCGAGGACTTTATGGTGCTAGTTAGAGAAAGAATCGCAGGGTTGACTTTCACTGTGCAGTGAGAAGAAAGAAGGAAGGAAGTCTGGTTTAGTTTATCACACCATGTCTGCAATATCATGCGGGGGCAATAAATTCATGTGGCTAAGTTCAACTAGATTTTTAATTATTTTTTTAATATATTTGTATTGATTAAATTTAAAAGCAACTCACGTGTACTCTGACTAGTTGCAAGTTGCAACAATTTCGATACGAATCATTATTTTATTAACTTTTTCTTATAATTTTTACTTTTAAAGCAACTATCTCATATTCTTTTTATTATTTGATTTAATAATTTAATGTATGCATCATATTTTGATGATATAAAAATGCATACTTATTAATTTAAAAACATGGTTGTAAAAGGAGACGTGTGGAGTGTTAAGTGAAGAGGTGTCATTTAGAAAATAATACTCCTCTAGTCCTAATTATAAGATATTATTGATTATTTTGGATAAATTAAGGAAATTGATTAAATTACTTTAGAGTATTTTTATTTTGTTCTTTAAACTAATTAGTTTAACTAATAAATTAATATATAATCTAAGGATATACAATATATGATATAATTAAATAACTTATTTAACTTCCTTAATCTTTTCAGAAAGAGTCAGCTTTATTTTATATTTAGGATCGGAGGTAGTAATAACTTTGCTTAAAAAATAAAAAGAAAACCATGAGAATAACAATGATGAAAACTTGAAAATACTGATCTGTACTATTTATTGTTAATATAAAATTTGTTTACATGATTTCTTATAAAATGATGTTTTTGCCAAAATATAAATTTGAACTTATATGCTGTTATTTAATTGTTTGTGCGTTGAAGTATTATTATGTTGACAATTAGGCCTTTTATAGATTTATTTATTTTCACTGTACAAAAAATCGGACCGGTCGGTTCAATCGGTTGAACCGAGGATCAGCCAGTGGTCCGGTCTGGTTTGATGGTTAAACCAGGGAACTGGCCTGAAACTGATAAAACTGATGGTTCAACCGGTTAGACCAGTCTCATTTTTTTTATAATTTTTTTCTTCTTTTTTTTAGGGGAAAATTGGAAGTTGAAGACCAAAATGAAGAGAAAAATAGGTAAAGAAATAAAAAATCTAAAAAAAATGAAGAAAATAATGAAAAAAATTATTTAAAAAGATATAACAATTATAAAAAAGGAGATATCATTACATAAGTATAGGCATTATAACTCATACTAATAGATTTTAAGTATTTTTTTTCTGAAAATCTTCATTTTTATCTATAAAAGTTTAAAAATATATTAATATATATTGCCACTAATAAATTATAATATTTTAATATGACCGGTTAGACCCCGATTGACCCATTAACCCTTGAACCTATGCTGTGACTGGTTCATTGCCCGGTTCGATTTTTCGTTCCTTGTTTATTTTATATATTATTATATAATTATATGATTTTTTTAATTAATTTTTTATTTAATTATTGCATTATCAACTCGACCGAACAGTTAAACCATTCTAACCGTTTAAATCACCACCCGCTGATATTTCTGACTTGATGTCCCGTCTGGCTTGTAAAAAATTCTGTTATGACCCTACCTTGCTCTTATTTGTCCTGCATCACGTTTTAAAGTATATGATCAAATCACAACTGAATAGATACTATTATATTTTTGAAGAAAATACAAGATTAAATCCTGAAAATCGCACTTATTGGGAATACTTGAACCTGGAGTGCCCGTTTGGTTCACAGAATCAGAGGTAATATAATGAAATGTAATAGAATATAATGTAATGATGCTTAAATGAATTTGTCTGGTTCACGATTAAGGAAAGATGATGCATATGTATAAAAACGTTTGGTTGGATTGCATAAAAAATGAAGATATATGAGAATAATATAGCAAGAGACAAAATTACCTCTATCTATATATATATGTATAATGTACACATTGGGTTCAAAGTAATTTTTTTCAATTTGCGCAGTATATACGTTGGGTTCATAACAATTTTTTAATATTTAATGGTGGAAATATTATGAAGGGGTTCATGGTAATTTTTTAATATTTAACGGTGAGAATATTATTTAATGGGATATTTTAATAACTTTAATGGTTGAATATAATTTTTTAATTTTTCGGTGGGGATTTTTTTTTTATTTTTATATAATGAATTAATTTTTTAAAATATTTAATGGTGGAAATTATTTAATATTTGACAGCATTTATGGGTTTTTCACTTGATTACAGTATGCTTGCATTCTCATTCATCAGTTCTAATAGTGAGTGTTTGGGTAACTCTGAAACCTTAGTTTCAAAAGCCTTTTTCCGTCGAGACAAAACTTTTCTTATATATTTACCTCGTAAATTGTAAAAGTTAATCCACTTTGGGATAGCAGTAGAAAAAATGACTTATTATGATTCTAATTTATTAAAAATGATTTGATGGAAAAGTCAGTTTTTGTAATGTAATTTATGTTTGGATGAGCAATTTTAGATAGCTTATTTTTTAACAATAAGAGCTTATAAATTGTTATTTACGGTATACGAGATAAGTATGTAAGAGGAGTTTTATTTCAACTTACATAATAAGCGACTTAATAGAAAAGCTGTAATGAGGGGACTTATTTAATAGAGCTGGGCAAACGGGCCAGCCCGTGACGGGCTCGGGCCTAAACGGGCCGGCCCGTGACGGGCTCGGGCCTAAACGGGCCGGCCCGTTTAGGCCCGCGTCCTAAAAACACCCCTATTTTAACGGCCCGGCCCGTTTAACTGAAGCCCGCGGGCTTCAGGCCCGTTTAATGTTTTCCCTCTCCTTTATGCCCCTAATGACTAAAATACATAATCTAACATATAAATATTATTAAAACTACTTAAAACATATATAGCATCTATATTCAATAAAACATAAACACTAAAACCTAACAAACAAACCATAATTAATATCCATAACCAGTCAAACACTCAAACAAGTTCATAAACCACAGACAAAAGCCATAATCAAATAAGTCTACAAGAACAAGACCACAATCAAACAAGTTCACAAACTACAACCAAAGAAGTTCATAGCTACAATAGGGCAAAAAAAAAAAATAACATTGCTATAGTGATTTCTAAAAAAAAAAAAATTAAACGGGCTTAAACAGGCCGGCCCGACGGGCTTTCGGGCCGGCCCGTTTAAGCCCGCTTCCATTTTTTCGCTTTAAATCACATGCCCGGCCCTTGACGGGCTCGGGCCTAAACGGGCTGACCCGACGGGCTCGGCCCGAATTCCCGGCTCTATTATTTAATAAGTAGCTTATTTTACCTGTAATGCAGATATAAAACGCTGAATAAAACATTAAAAAAAAAACTCCAACTTATTTGGGTTTATTTCCATAGAAAATGAGCTTATTTACCCCAAAACATGATACCAAACACAGCTCTAATATTGTGCCTAACCAGTTGCAATTAAAATCAGGCAAAATCATGAAACTTGGGCAAGCTGCACGCCTGCCCGGACAGTCAATTGAGATTTGATTCAATTTCCTCTTTCACCGTTGTAACACCAGAGTTAATTTACTTTTTTTTTTTTTTTTGTAGGTACATGCCTCCTCACCGAAATTACGCAATTAAAATTTGAAAAATTAATAATGATAATAATAAATTAATTTATAAGATAGAGATATGAAAAAAAACATAAACATAAAATGGGTATATTTTTTTCTAATGAAAATAGGATTACCCCCCGCCCCCAAGGGTTTACTTTTCAAACGTGCGATAGTTTTGTGTTTTGTAAGAATTTTATTCCACGACACAGCTACAAATGCCAAAGGAAATTTAAAAGTTAGAACAACCATTCATTATTTTTTGCCTTCTTCTAACCAGCTAAATCCTAAACATATATTTTTCTGGCCAAACCCCTAAATATAATATTTGAGTTCCATGACGCAACTACAAATGCAGAAAAAAAAAATCATATATTTAGATATTAATATAAGAGATATAAAATTTACAATAAATCATATTAGTATGTATAATTTATAAAGTATATTACTATCCGGAAAAGGCTTAAGCCCTCTCTTGTCAGCAAGTTCTTAAACCGGTTAGGTTCTTGATCGAGCTCTGCTTAGTCGGTCATCTCCGATTTAACAATTCTTTTTCTTTTTTTTTTCATTACAAGGCAAAATGGCACCTAGATGGAAGGGAAAAGATGAAAGAGCTAAAAAGGATTCAGAAACCAAAGCTCTGTTATGCATCCCAGTTATGCATCCCACGTTGGGAAATCTCACAGATAGAGTGGGGTTTATAAGTTTAAAGGGTTCTCCCTCCCAATAGGCCAGTGTTTTGGAATGAACTCTCTCTTTGGGCTTGTGATCATCACATTGGTGTTTTAATTGAGAGTCCGATGTTCACGGAAAGGACTACCCATGAAGAGTTCTGACTAGCAAGAGACCAAGTAAAGTGCCGAGATGTGAAGCCGTCGAGGACGCCGACTTTTAATAGGGTGACTATGTTATGAGTCCCACATCAAGAAATCTCACAAGTGGAGTAAGGTTTATAAATTTAAGGGACTCTTCCTTTTAATGGGCTAGTCTTTTGGGATATGTTCTCTCTTTGGTCACAAGCTCTCAAAGAATCAATGTCAAAGATAATATCTCAGCTTCAGTCTTCTCTTGTTCAATCAGATGCTACTGGATTTCTCTCTGGCGATAGCATCCGCGAAACAAGCTGAGTATGGGGTGGAATTTGTTGTGCATCGCCATCTTCCAGCTTTGGTCCATTCTGAGTACGGGGTGCTTATTTTATCAGGTGAGGATAATAATGATTAATGGAAGATTGAGAGAGTGGTCCGATTTTCATTGCATATAGCACATTTACTTGGAAGTATTGCAGAATCTTTATTGGTCCTCTACATCATTAAAAATGACACTGGTGACGACTCTCCTTCATGCTTGGCAACTTATACGGTTGAAAAGCGCGTAGTCACTAAGGGTCCGTTTGGTATAAGGAATTTATGATGAAGGAGAGGAAGGAGAGGGAAGTGAAATGGAAAGGAAAGAATATTGGGAGGGAACTTAAAAAAATGTGTTGTTCAATAGATATAAAAAAAGAGGGAAAATAAAATGTTTGGTGGGATGGAAATGAAAAGATTGGTGTGGGGAAGATAATCTGAAATATCCATGTTACCCCTAAAATAAAGTAATGTTAAAATGAAAATAAAAAGCTGTTTTTTTAATTAAATAGAAGACACAATATAGCGTGTGTTTGGAAACACGTTTTGGAGGTAAATAAGTCCTTATTACATAAGTCGAGATAAAACTCCTCTCACATACTTACCTTGTATACCGTGAATCACGATTTATAAGCACTTATTGTCTAAAAATAAGTTATTCCAAACGAGCACATAGCAAACGCTGGCCCTGAGTGTTGGGGAGAGAAGAAAATGGAAGGATTAAATGAAATATAATAGATAACAATGTAGATTATATTGTGTTTTACGGTGGGAATGTGAACTGACCAAGTTGACTAAATGACTAAAATATTAAATAAAAATAGTAAATAATTATATAAATTATAATAGAAGATTATATTGTGTTTTGTTAAGATATTGAATCAAATCTATTCTATTTTGAAACTAATGGCCTCATAGTGATAATCAATATATATATATAAATACTGTTCCACCAAGCCATCAGCTCAAAAACGGCTCCTGTCGGCTCCTCTCACAAAGGTTACTGTTCATAAGGATTTAGCGGTCCAGATCAACTTCTCTCATAAATTTTACTGTTCATAAGGATTTAACGGTTCACATCAATTCCTGCTCCCCCTCGATTCTCATCAGGCTCAATGATAAGCCGCGGGGACACGTCAACATCTATTCCATTCCATTATCATGCCCAGTTGAACGGTCAAAGGCTCCATTTAGGACAAAATCCTTAATTTCAAAATCTTCCTTTTCCCTTCCCTAATACAAAATATTATTCACAAGAAATGAACGGTTGTTAAATAAACTAAAATTTTTAATTCAAGCCTCGAGTTGCTCAACTCTATCATCTGTCATGGAGACGTGAGATACAAAAGTTGACCTTAACAAGTTTCCTTCAAAATTCACTTTCAATTGTCCGATAAAAAATAAAGTGGTGTTGTCAGAGTATTAATGTTTCACAAACACCAATGTTGGGCTTCCGAAGGGTTGGTTCAAATATCCCTCCCTTGCTTTCTATATCCCGCCAAAGTCGCTCAGGTTTCTCTCATTCTAAAATTCAAATTTCAATTTCAAAATCACTTTTCCTCACTTCG
This sequence comes from Inga laurina, assembly GCA_963855925.1. Classification (NCBI taxonomy): domain Eukaryota; kingdom Viridiplantae; phylum Streptophyta; class Magnoliopsida; order Fabales; family Fabaceae; genus Inga; species Inga laurina. Next base: position 2,127,838 of record OY979703.1, on the reverse strand, counting down.
TAATTCCAAGGCATCACTCGCAGTCTCGCACTATCCTTGCCTAACCTTCGTCCCATTTTTCTTCAGTCTCCATGTTTGCCCAAAAGTCGACGAACGACTGGCAGATCTGGCGATGACGCCGACGGAGAAGCTACTACGAGGAAGGTTGCGACAAAGTAGACGCAGAGATGAGGATGCGATGGTGATGCCGGATTCATTTTTGACGGATTCCTTTTTCTCTCTAAGGTAGTCTTTTCCCCCTTGCCACCTCCTATCTCATTATTCTCTCTAGATCTCATTCTTTTCATTTCTCTATCCTGCCTCTCTATCCATCCATTCGTAGTCTTCATTTCCATCTTCATAATTTCTTGTATTGTCTTTAATGGTTTAAATAAGTTTGTAGAGTTGCTTCCATGTATTTTTAGGTGTACGTCGATAAGCAAAAAGGTGAGAGAAGGCAAGTGGAAAAATTTTTGTTCTCTGTCTTCTTATTTTACTTAGATTTCCCTTTTCCTCCTTCTTTGTTTAATTGTATCATTAAGCTAGGATGAAGAATAATCTTTTTCTGTTTTTTTGGTCAGTTGGTGGGTGATTAGAAGAGATATCATCAAGACTGGGCTTTTTTAGAAGGAGAGGCAAACGAAGGAATGAAGAAAGATATGCAAAGAGTGCCGCATAATGCTGAAATGGGTATACTCTGTTGAATTTGAAAATGCAGGCTTTTCTTTGTCGTTAATCAGGTGAAACTTGTCTGATTTTGGAAAGTGCCTCTGCCTCCAAAAATATGTTGAATTTGTTACAATAAAAGGATCTCACTCTTTTTTAATACGCAATCTTTATGATGTGTTTACCTTTATGGACCATGTTTCTATATTAATACTGATATATTAGAAATAATGATTACTACACACACACATATATAAATTGAAATGAAACACAACTTGATAAGTTCTAAGACAATCAGGTTGTTTAATAATTGTAAAGCAAGTGAAAGCACATTTCGCTTTCATTTGCTATGTTCGGTTTAATTTTACATACAAAGGTCTGGATCATTTGAGTCAAAGTATGAGTAACAGTTTAGGTTACATGCAGGTGAAAAATGACACTCACGCATTGTGGACATGACACCGTAATCAGGACATGTATAATGCTGCTGGATATCAGATATATGAAGTCAACAAGCTTGAAAAATGTTTAGTGAAACCACAGGTACACAAACCATTCATGTTTCATTTTGTTTGTTGATAAATAACCCTTCACATTCAGGATTTCATTAGCATGATTTGAATAGAGTTTTTAACCTTGATGATTTATTACCTTGATTCTCTAGGATTCTTGAGGAGTCAGCTCAAAAATTTAACTGGGAAAAATACAGAGCATGGAGGCAAGTTGAAGAACAGAGGAGTCAGAAGTGTACCAGATTCGTGAACAAGCTTAATAATAAGCCATCATTTTTTTAAGATATTTTTCACAGAAAATATAATTATCGTTTCATTGGAAAGGTATATGTTAATGAGGTAAAAATAAGGGTTTAGATATAAATTCACCCCTATCCCACCCTCTTTTACTGATTGTAAGGTGCGAAATCTCTTTTGCTGGTTGCAAGAAGCAACAATCAAGGATACTTATTCAAAACCTTGATGGACAAGTGGGTACAAGCAACTTTTGTTCCCCCTGATTTGTGATTAAACTTCTAGGTTCAATAATGCTCATTGTATGGGATAATTTATGACTAAACAACTCTTTGTTTAGTTTAATCACAACACTATTTGATGGATTAATTTCTTTTTCCTCAAGGTTTTGAATCAATTGTTTTTCTGGAATTTTCTTAAGTTGAGGGCTGTATGCATCCTGTTATACTCAAGTCTCTAGTGATAAATATTGGTTAAGTGACATGACATTTAACTGATAATTAAATAGCATACTTATCCTTTATTTTGAAGTATTTTTGTTCTAGGTGAAATTGTTATTCTTTTTAACTTTTTGTAAGCTAATCTCTTCTTTGGAGTTGTTTAGTAACTGTAAATCATTTTTTGGAAGTGTTTTGATCAAACATTGCTAAGGTTAGATTGATTATTTGTTCAAACTGGGATTTTGAGATTATACATGCTCATAGGGAGGTAATACGTTGTGCTAACTTTTTAGCTAATATGGCACATGAGGCGAATATGGAGCTAAGTATTATAAGTATACCTTCTGCTCCATGCTTGGATCTAATGTTAGCTTACCAAAGCTGAGATTGGATTGGGGTCTTTGTTAGTTCTTTAGGTGTTCTATGGTATAATACCATGTTGTAACTTCCAAGAGTAATGCTTGTCTTTCTATTAAAATTAAAAAAAGAACCTATAGGTACCTATCCAATCATGTGGTACAAACCATTGACTATCATATGTTGGCACTTGGCATCATGCAGCATAATATATATTGTGCTTATGTGTGATTGGGATAATGTTTCTCTTATGGATGATTATAGGAAAAAGTAAAGATGAAAAAAGTAAGACTTTTGACTATAGTTATATTAGTATAGGTTCTGTCTTTCTTATAGGTTGTGCCATGGGTTTATAAATTTTGCTGGTATGTATTCTCTCTCAAGAAGCTGCAGCCCATATGAAGGAGCCAAAACAAATGCAAAAGTCATCCTTTGTTTATCTTTCATTAGTTACTATAACCTTTGAATGTAATGTTACATATAAGCTTATATAATAGACTGTCGATACACACACAATTCAAAAGGTTTTATGTTGAAGGCAAATGTGTTCCATTACCATTAGTCATTCATTGCTTTCCATAAAGCAATGTATCAAACATGATAGTCCTACAAGTTTCATGATTAAGGAAACATTATATGTATCACTTTATGAAAGATGACAAGTTTGGTTCAATAATATATAAAACTCATATCCATATTGCATGATTCAATAATATATAAAACTCATTTATATTGCACATGTGACAGCTTTAATTAATACCTCTGCATATAAGATTCCCTTGGGTGATCTGATGCACATGGTCCCCATCCTCATCTTCATTATGCTAGCTTGGAAAATTATACTGAACTACGGTCAAATCATAAGCTTAGATATATAAGAGGACCACATGTGGTAGCACTCCTCTTCTAACAAGATTTGGAATGCACTCATACTTGGAAATGACTCACGAAAATAGCTTGGTGTGGCTATCCCATGATGAGCACTTTTGTGTAGTTGCTTGAGGGCCTTATATAATAATTATACTATTATGTAATACTTGATTCATTAAGTGGCCTTTTTCTGTTTCATATTTATTAATTTACTAATTCTCTAATTCATTAAGTGGTCTTTTTCTGTTTCAAGGTACACCACAAATTACCAAGTCTGTATATTAGTGTGTTATGTAGGCTTCGCTTTTATCTTATGGTTAATATCCATTTTTTACATGGGGTCCAGGAACTGTGTGTTTTATCTGGTATCTATCTACATCTTTAAGAGGATTCAATGACCAGCCATAATATTTTGTCTTTTTCTGAAATGAAAGATCTTGAAAAGATTATTTCCATGTTGACCCACAAGCATACTATTCAAAATTATTTTGCAGGTTGGATGTCCAAGAGTCCTTAAACACAGCTTTTGCCTTTCCATTTGTCCATGTGGCACAATTTTTTGCACAAAAGGTCTGATGAGACATCCCTTTCACATTTAAATTTGTCTTATTCCTTGTCAGCTCTGTCCATTTGAAGTCAATGTAGTATATGTCAGATTATTCAATCTTTTATCGTTATGATTAAAGGTGATCTTTTCATGGTATTGTGTATAACTTTTCCGCATAAACCTCCATGTTTCTTTTTAAGCCCTTGCAGGTGTAGGTCCTAAAAGGATGATATTAGTCCATCCTGCTGTCATTACTATCCTCTCACCCTTTTGTCCTTATAGTATAAATGTTGATGAGATTTCTTCAATCATGCTGTCTTATTAGACATCCTTTTTTTACCTTAACAATTGCAGCTTCCTTAAAAATGAAAAATTTGAATGTAACTGTCATATATCATAATGAATGCCTAGCTGCAACTAAGCAATTTGATTTGTGATGTCTTTGACATGAATTATAACCCTTTTACAAGCTAGCATATCCAATTTGTGTTATATCCTTTGATCATATGATATACATGGAATGGCCGCTTGCAAAAAAGAATCGCTTTCAAGCTTTGAAGTATATACACATTGTGCGGTCGTTTTGTCTTGATCATGTTATTAATTTATGTATCATATGCTTTGTCTTTTATAGTCATGTAGAAAGTATATTACTATATGGTTTTGGTTATAACATTTCTTCATGCACTTGCGTGATTCTTTTCCACGAGTTGCAGATGCATGTCCTTAACACATGAAATGTAGTCATAATGTTGTCATTAATCTGTTATGAACATTTTGTCCCTTTTGTTTTAAATGTTGTATATGTGTTTTATTATCTTCCCATATCATTGGTCCTACATGTTTCATTTGTTCTTATGTTTTGTTGCCTCTTTTATCTGACATTTTATGTTGAAGAGAACATGAGATGTTTGAAGAGACATTTTAAGTATAGGTCCAGCATTTTACAAGTACTTTCAGACTTTCAGTGTTTATCTTAGGTGTTGCTTTGTCTTTTGTTGTGGAATCCGTGATTTTAATTTCCATGTTACTTTCAGTTTCAAGGTTCCATATAAGTTGATCAGTCCACTACAATCTCCTTCTATTCAACATTCATATGCAGCAAATAGGGATACACTGCAACTTAGATGAGGGAAAGTTTCTAAAGTTCCCTTAACCACTTAAACACTTTTAATCTGTGCTCAATTGATACTATTAAATCATGGGGTTAAAATACACGGCACATGGATTATTGGATCAGAAAATTACAACTGAAGGCTAATTCTATTTATAATTATAATTATAAATTTCCTTACAGCACATGAGTTAGAAAGGCATGAGTAATTAGTCTACAAAATGGACCTCAAAACATTGCAATTTGTTAAGAATTATCTTATAAGTAATTTAATGATAAGAAGCAATTCGCTTGCAACCTAGGTGAAGGACAATGCATACAGTTCCCTTAAATGGGCTAGAAGATCCTCTGGTAATGTACACTCGGTAAACAAAGAAACTTTCCTCTAGTCTTTCTCTCCCCTGCCATTGTCGTACGCAGCTGCATTGCTGCAGATAGTTAACATTAGCAATGCTGCAGATAAGTAATTAGTGTATAATAATATATTATACACTAATGATATATAATATATATTTATTCTCTCTTTCCAGAAATATATATGCATTTTGTACTGCTTAAAGTCCATTGAGAAAACTGTTGAGAACATGAGAGCATTTCAAGCTGAATTTTTTTTTTGTGGAGTTTGGTTGGGTGTACACTATACAAAGTTAAGGGCAGATACGTCAAACCTTGGGCTAAATGAGATCTGAGTGACTTATCTTGGACCTTATTGTTATGCATATTATTGTAGAGAATTGCAAGTTTTAATGACTACATAGTTCTATATTAATCTAACAAATGCAGCTCATCTGTGTTGTTTCATTATTTCATTTATAGTTGTACTCTTGTACTTTTCTTAATTATTTCATTTAATAAATTTAATTCTATCTGTTTATTCACTTTACTTTCAATATAATATGTACGATATGGTTTGTCATTTGAGCAATGGAACATTTCTGTCAAATTTCAGTTGCTGCAATAGTATATAAAATCATATAAAGATCATAAAGTGAAGAAGAATTTGATGATTTGCCTATGGTGAACCCATGCCACTCAGTCTGCTAAAAGACCTTGAAGTAAGTCAATAATAAAAGTAACAAATCTACCCAAGGATTGGATTTATCACATCCATTAAATATGTTTATATAAATAACTATGATAGCAAAAAGCTCTAATATTATAGTTTGAAGTGGAATTTTTTTGCCCTAAGAAATAAGAATTTGCTCCCCGCGCAACACGCCGGAGAGTTTATGCTAGTTAACTATAATAAAATGAAGCGATCAGCAAAAATTTCTTATTTGATCACGCGAGTTTTGCGGCTTTCAAAAATTTCTCATATTCTTTCGCAACAACTCTCTGCACAATAACAGCCTTTCAAGGATTTTAAATAATTTAAAATAACTAAATAAATACAAATATTCAATTTAAATATAAAAATAACTATAGATGTTAAATAATTAAAAGTGATTTTATCCCAAAGAACTTTTTCCCATATTCTTTTGCCGTAACTCCCTCCTTCAAATAAAAATATAAATAAATAATATAAATAATAAGAAGAAGATTGTGTTGTGTTAAGATATTGTATCAAACAAGCACATACTCCCCCCGCGCTTTGCGCGGGTGCAACAAAAACCCCTAAAAAAAAACAAACACTTACCTACTACTCATTTGATGTGATTAACGAACCTGTTGGAAGAAAAAATAAAAACAAACAAATAGAGTAACATGTGCATATGGCTGAGAACATAATTGAATTACAAACACCCACTACAATTATTAAGGTTTGCACTGACACAGATCAAAACATCCACACACAAAAAAAGGGAACAAACCCCAGCAACACACCTTCGTTCAGTACAAACATATTTTCCCTCATGTAACAACACAAATGAAAGAACCATATAACAAATCATTTCCACAACAAAACACATGAACCATTCAACCTCAGCTCCTGAATGATATTCTTCCAAAGGGCCAATACTTATCACAAAGCCAATGACATATGAGAATAAAAGAATAACTTCAATGGAGAATAAAGTGAAATAAGAAGATGATAGCAAACAAAAAAACTCATCAAATAGGTACATTGTGTGATTCTGAACAGTTTGTGTAAGTATGACTTTAATAGGAAAGAAGGTGAAAACATAATTTGGAGTCGAAGCAGTCTCTTCTTTCACATAAGTAGCCGAGTCAAAAAGCAATTTAAACTTGTGCTTAGCAGCCTTGTAATCCTTCCCATTAGATATCACCTACAGATTTGCAATAAAGTAAGAATGCCCTTCAACACGGTCTTTTTCAAACTACTTAAACAAATACTTGTTCATGATTGAAGCTTGGATCTTACTACCCTACAAACAAATATGCAAAAGATGCAACTGTGATGTAAGGAAACACATTGAAGCTAAGATATGCAAGGTAGTTATGTTAACCTATTGACCTCTTGATCCATAAGAAGGAAACATATAGCAAACAACTGAGTTGGTGAGTCCTTCTGATAGTTATTCCACCTCCTCAACACACATACAACAATCCTCCACATATCAATGTTATCATCAATATCTTTGACCATTGAACACTTCCTAACAGCCATTGAAGACATATAATAAGATCACAATGTCAACATATACCAGACTACTCAATATTGAGAAAGCTTGAAATAAAGGTGACTTCTATAGAAGAAGTCGTTCCAACATAGGCATTAACTTGATGACACGGACAGAAAAATGGAAAATTAATTCCATTTTGAGAACAGTAATAAACCACAATAAATTGCCCTCATCAGTAAAGCTATTTCTATTTCTATTATGCCACCCATTAATACTCTAGACATGCTCTTGATTTTTTTCGTATATTAGCTGAATTGATACTCTTCCGGTCATAAAAAGTTGCATCTACATTGTACATACTTGACATTGGGTAGAAGGCAGTAGGCGTTAGGAAGTAGGAGTTTTTAGAAAATATGCAGTAGGTTGGAACTATACCAGGAACGTCACTGTTGATACCTACTCAAGTATGGAGCATATGTATCATGTCTGTTTTACCCCATTTAAAAAAACAAAAACATCCTCAGAAGTTGACCATCAGAATATGGATAGCCAAATCACTCACATTGATTTTCAAAGGATGGGATGATGTCAGAGGAAAAATGGTATATTAATTCAATTTTGAGAAAAGTAGCATACCACAATAAACTGCCCTCTACAATACAGCTATTTCTATTGGGCAGTAGGTAGTAGGCATTAGGCATTAGGAATTAGGATTTAGAATTATGAAATTTTAAAAAATATGCAGTAGGTTGGAACTGTACTAGAGAATGTCACTGTTGATACCTACTCAAGTATGGAGCATCTATATCACCTACCTCTTTAGCAATCATAGACAGAAGCTACAAACAATTGTCACATCGTATAACCTGTGGTGCATTTAAAACAGATAAGTGAAAAGATCTTGATGAGAACACATTCAAGGACAGGCATGTAAGAAATCATGTGTCAACTACCTACTCCACCGAGATTTAAAGAGTTGCAATAAATTAGTAATTGGCTCTTCATTGCCTCTACTTGTTCCACAGTTCAATTTGATAAAACAGAAACAAAAAAGCAGTTTCACAAAAAAAGCTAACAATCCTTGATTTTGGTCATATGGATAAGGAAAATCGTTTTGTACATGGTTAAACTAACTAAACTAACATAAAAGATTCACACTATTGATGTTCAACTGGATAAAGTTATTAATTTTTTGTTAAATGACCATAACTCAAATGCTCCTTGTTTTGCTTTTCATTGTGATTCAATGAATAGAAACACTAAAATATTCTTTTCAAAGTATATAGATCCAAGATACACTAACCATTTGCCATTCATCTCTATGTACTAAATATAAAGTAAGAAAATCAAATTTTTAATAACTGATTCAATAAGGATATATTCAGAAACCGATGAAGGATATAGAATTTAAAATGTCTAATTTATTTTGGTTTGATGTTAAGGTATTACCAGAATTCTCAAATGAAAAATAAAACCATGCTATTTTGATATGTTCACTTAGTCTACAAACAGTAAAAAGTAGTTACTATTCCACCAGGGTCAAAAGAAAATGCATTCTTGGATCAACGTCTTTTGGTCTTCTAATAAGCTGCTGAAACAACTTTAGATGTTGCATATTGTCCCCTGAATGCGTAATATAAAATATTATTATTTAACTATCCCACAAATTACTTAAATAATTTAAGTATTTAACTTGATATCTCAAGACAAAGCAGACAGCTGAAAACTTCAGAAAATTTAATCATGGATTCAAAATTGATTAAACACTCGCCCGAAAAGAGAAAAAGGAGGAGGAACAATATGCTAAAGCTATTACATTACCCATATTACATTATACCTTTATCTGTCCATCCATGCCTGTGGCTGCACCAACAGTTCCAGAGCCACCCTTGGGTAGTCTTACAAAGAGTTTTGTAGCATATGCTTTAAGAATTCTTCAGAAAACCTAAGATTGAAAGGGAATAAACTCATAAAATACAAAAAGCTGGACCTTTAACATTCCAGCATGAGAAAATGATCCCCTTGCTACCAGAGATTTACAAAACCTACTGATGTAGGAAAAAGCAACCGCAAAAAGGGAGGGGATATCGAACTAAGTACTGAATCTATGTTAATCGATGACTGAAAAAAAAGTACGCATATACTTAGGAAAATTACCTTGAACAAATTAAACAGTATATGAAAGAACTGCTTCAGCAAAGATAGGCCTCAATAACTTTTCATATCTTAAAATCATATCAAATGAAAATTTCAAAAACCTCCTCGTCACCTAACCTCATGATCATCCGATTCCTCTGTGAACATGCAACAACAAAAACCACTTTAACCTCGTCTAGACATATAAAAAAACCTTAATATACCTGGATAAAAATATTACCTTTTCGTCAAAAACAACATTATAGATCGACGCGATCTTCCTCGGATAACCATAGTCTGACCCATAGAGATCGGGATCTATCCTCTAAAACTCGCGATCGACCTTCACCGGAACAGTGGAGTCCTTGTTTAGTGGTGCAGAGCCATTTTCTTTGGCAGCACATCAACGAAGAGGAACAAAATTTTCTAAAGCTAAGGTTTTTCCTAGAAACTTCAGATCCGTCCAGAATCTTTTATTAGTGTGTAAGAAAGAGATGGCAACAAAAAAGGCAAAAAGAGCGAATGCAGAAGCAGGAAAAATGGAAAAAAACGGAGACTTTGTTCTTTCTGAAATACCCGAATGATGACCTAGGCTTCCATCCACAGCATACACCCAGCTCCACCCAGCTCCTGGAACAAATACATGAGCTCAATCTTCTTTCTTCACTAACAGAGAACAAATGACAACGAAAGAGATGGCTTCGGTCGAGTAAGAGTGTGTTTGGCAACACTTAAAAAAATTGCTTTTGAGGTCAAACTATGGTTTGGAAAAAAAGCATTCAAACACTCAATATTTTTTCAGAATCCATTTTCTAGTTCAAACCATGGTTTGGGAGGCCCAAACCTTGGTTTGGTGAGAATCTATTTTTTTGAGCTTGTGTAGAAATTATTACTATATTAAACCATATAATAGACTAATAAAAAAATATATAAAATAATTTTATATATTTTTTGATATTGTATATTTGACTAATTTTATAATTATAATTTTTTAAAAATTTATTTCGAATTTTTTTGTATTTATTAAACATTTAATGTTTAATAGTGCATATAATATAAATTTATCCCTTACATGTAATTATCACAAAAACTAATGTCCTTTTTAGTAATTTGACCATGAAAAAAAAGCTATTCTGACCATAACATCCAAACACGCTTACTTTATCAAAATCACTTTTTTCTCATAATCTATTCTGCTCATAATCTATTATCTAAAATTTATTCTTCACTTTTTCTCCAGAAGCTATTGAAAAAAGCTAATCCAAACACACACTAAATACTTGAGCCACTCTTATTGTTTTCTCAAAGCTTTACCAACTCCTATTGAATATCTGACAATGACAATAGAAAAAAGTAAATATGATGTGACGTTTGCCTGGAATCTTTTTCAACAAAGGACTCTTCATTTGTAGTTGAAAATGAATTAAGCCAACTACAATGAACTCGGCTTGATGGAAGGAGCCGTTACTGTTCTTATAAACAGTAACTTGTGAGACAAAAGCAAAAATAAAACAGTGCACGGCTTATTCCCCTATTGTTCTTAAGAATATATTGATGATTTATTTTATTTATTAATGAAATTTGAATTTTTTTATGGAATGAAATTCAAATTTATTAATAAAATCAAAAATTTGAAATTATTTTGCAAGATTGAATTTGAGAATCAAACTCTGTTGGCCCCTGTTTTACGTTGTTGAAACAGAACAATTCGAAACGGCAATTTTGACAATTTTTAAGAAAAAAATGGATCATAATGCGTTGTTATATTCTATTGGATAATCAAATGCTTTTACCTTATCAAAACTTCTTTCTTCGTCTTCCGTCTTTCTTCTTTAGCGTACAGTCTATCTAGCATCGCCTTCTACATTTCCATGGCTTAAAAATCTAAACCCCATTCCTATTGCTTTTTAATGTTTCCCCTTTTATATTTTTTCTATCCAAACTTATTCTTCTTCTGGATTGTTATGAGCTCTTAGACTGTCCGCTTACTGCACGGAGCCATCTTCCTTTCCAATGTCCAAATTGAGGTGTCGCCAAGCTTTGGCCAGCGATCAGTTCCTCTGGCCAATGCAGAACCTACCAAATTCATGAAGTTCATACTTCCAGGAAACATTCATGCCCAAGGCATGTTAAGCTGTTTGCTTTTTTCTATTCGCTTTAAAACTGAGAAAATGCTAAAACGGAACGTGGAATATGGCTACATGAAGAGACTTTTGAAGTTGACAGCACCAACGATTTTGTCGCAGAAACAGGAGTATAGCTGAATATTGGAGGACAAATAAAGATTCACGCAGAAGCAGGTGTGGATAGGAAAACGACCGATCGGACTCGCCTGTTTAGGCCTAACTCCTATAAAAGATCCATATTTTAAATTCTGACCCATTTTGCTCACAGGCTTGGGCTCAGCCCATAGACTTCAAGCCCGTTTAACAAAACATAATTTTTTCGTTTTCTTGAAAAATTAAATTAAAAAATTAAAAATTTTAATTTAATACAATTTTTTTAAATACTTCCAACAATACTTATATTATTGAATAAAAAGAATCTAGATATTATTATATATCTTTCTTCATTGATATATCTCGGATAAATGCTTTGATGTTGGTTTCAGAAGGGCAACCTTTTGCTGTTGAAAGCTTCCATATACGTCAAACCTCTTTCACTCTCATTCTCATATCTCTTCCTTCTTCATCACCCAGATCCATAAATTTCTGCAATCTCTTCTCTGCTTATCAAACTTTTAGGGTCAACGTCTTTCTTTACCCTCCACCCATGTTTCCAATCTGCCACGATAATTTTGCTGTTGAAATGTTGATCCGCCATTATCGGGATAGTAATGAACGGTACTGCTGCAAACACAGCTTCTTTAATAGAGTTCCGGCCACCATGAGACCAGAAACCACCTATAGCATCATGGTGTAATAACACTCTCAATTGGTCACACCATTCTATCACCAAACCCTTATCTCCACACATCTCTGTTAGTCTATGAATATGGTAGAGGAGGGTTGTTTGCGTGGCCATTGGAAGTAGGGTTTTTCAGAGGTTGATGAAGAGGGGAGGTTTGAATGTGGTAAAGGAGGGCCAATAGGGTACATGGGCAAACTCAAATTTTAATACATGAATGGCTTCTGGTTCAAGCTCATGAGTTGTGGAGAATAATAGATATTGTCCTCTGGGAACAGAGGAAAAACCTTTTAAGATCCATTATAATATTCTAGGTGTAATACTTGTCTTACATAACCCTTTGTTATATACACGAAAGTGTTATTCTTTAATTACTCAGGGGTTCATTAACTTCTTCATGACTCGTTAGTCGTTAGTCTTACCAGATTCATATATTAGAGTTAGTTTTTATTTTTAATTTTAGTGATCTTGATTACCGATTAAATTCTAATTTGCGTATTCATTCAATTCTTAGTGTAAATAATTTACACACGGTAAAATAAATATTCTTTCTTCTTCAACTCTTCGTTTTCTTTCCTTCTTATTCATCTTCAAGCATTCTTTTTATCTCATACACATGGACCTATGCGGTTGGTGAGGGGATGAGATTCGGGATAATCTTAGTAAGAAACAATACCAACAATGCATGCAAGATGGATATTAGTGCATGATATACTTTCCTTACATAGACTTATATTCACATAATAACATTTCTGCATGTTTAATGTTTTGTGTAACATGTTTATGGCCACAATATAAATAGAAACGGCTTCACACATGCATATATGCTTCATATAATCAAGCAAATCAAGACTGCAAATCAATACACAACAAATACATCAAATGCATACAAGTTAAGTAAGTTCACCATCTCTTAGACCTGTGTCCTCTTCTTATCCACTTTTCTTCTAACTATTGAAGCTTATTAGAAATTCTTTCATTCTTCTCTTTCTTGACTTCTTATAGCCCTAGATATATAATAGTCTAGGCATCCTTAAAACCTTTGGAGTTAGATTTTATCAAGGGAACATATCACCAATTGAATGGTTCTGTTAACCGTGATAATCATATTGTGGTGGATAAGATGCCTTAGAAACATTATCTTGGTCTAGAAGAGTTGATCTTTGTTTATGAAATGTCAAGACCATTTGTTTTCACAGCATCTATGAGTGCATGAATCATGTTTAAAATGTGGGTCAATGGTTTGAGAATAGATTAAAACATCATCATCATTCATGATTATTTGAAATTCAGGAGGAGAATTTTTATTTTATTTTATTCTGAAAAGCATAATATTCCATTCATTTTGACCATAAGGAATGTTGAATGCGGTTTTATAATGGTCTTTCTTGTAAATATGGATTTGCCATAATCCAGACTTTACGTCATTCCTGTAAAACATTTTGTGTGAAACAAAAAGAAGATCTTTATTGTTAAGACTATAATACCTTGATAAATGGAATAAGTGACTATTTGCCTCAACAAAATTTTTCATAAGATAAAGACTCTACCTTCTCATTTTTCAATGTATGTTATTAGTTTATCTTTTTGATATAGTTTACATAATATTCGGATCACTTCAAATACAATTAAAAAACTGCTTCCTTTATTTACCTTACATCAATAAAAAAAATTATTCTGTCAGTATTTCACAAGGAAAATTTTCTTTGAGAAAATATTAAGAACCAAATGAAAGATTATGAAAAAATGAGTAATACAACAAGCTTCTATTAGCTTTTTAATAAGCGCATAATCAAATTTTTCTTTAAAACGTTCAAACAACAACACTGTATGATTTAAAAAACATTTCCATTTTTTTTAATTTGTGGTTCTGGAGTAGCTCTTCTATCTCATAAAACATACAGTGATCCTCAACTAGCAGATAATTTGCTGCTAAGATCGTAAATGCTTTTAGTAAGACATTTGGATGTCCATGTCCATACGACTTAATCTTTGATATGTCCATATTGACTGGGGGGTATGGAAAATGTTTTGTATATGTTTGAATATCTCCCTTATTGACGCGCTTTAAAATTATGAAGGGTGATGTGGCCCCAAAATGAACAATACTGAGAGGGAGATGCTGCGATATTACAAGTGGTACTAGAGTCTAGCTCGAGTTGATGTGGGCTAATATATCAGTGAAGATCTGTTCTAAAGGTAGGCAATGAGTATATGGTTTTAATATTATATCTTGATATTTAATGTACCGTTATCTATAATTTCATAAGAGACTGACTTTTTATAACAAAATGAAGTATTTAGAAATATACCTGTTTCTAGCTAAATTATAATGGGCGAGCTTTGAATTTAAAAATAAATTAAATTTGTTAATGATAAAAGTTGATTTCTCCATAGGAATTAGGTAAAAGAAAATCACGATCCCATCATTTAGTATTACATCGTGAAGTCCCCGATTTTTCTGTGTTTTTTCGTTCCTTAATTTTATTGTTTTATATTTTGTAATAAATGTGTAAAATTAATAATCTGAAATAATAAAATATCAATAATATAAGACAAAAACATCATGTATTGGTCCCGTAGCTCAGTTGGTTAGAGCGTTGGTCTTATGAGCCGAAGGTCGCGGGTTCGAGCCCCGCCGGGACCAATCGTGTTTTAATTTCATTTTTTGAATTTTGGGCCTTCAGTTGAAAGTGTTATGTCTATCGGGCGTTTTAATTTTGGGCCTTTTAGTGAATGTGTTGGGGGTCTATTGGGCTGGTTTCCCCTTTTGACTCTTCGGCCTTCCCTCTTGACTCAAGAGAGAATGGGGTGTGGGATCCACCTTATTTTCCTCCTAAGATTTCTCTCCTCAAGTGGAGAGATTTTATGAGAAAAATTGGTTCCCCAAACTGCCCTTGATCATTCAGACCTTTACTATCCACTATATTGTCATTGACACAACGCCTCAATGCCTCACCCACCAGAATGTATACTTTGTTACATACATAGATGATTAAACCTCAAGAAAAATCAACTTGCCTATGGTGTGCATTTTTTAAAAAAACTTAAATAGTAGTATTTAAAAAAGTTGTTTTTATTAATTTATTTTTTAAAAAATGTTTTAAATTTTTTAATTACACTTTAACTCTTTTATTTTTATATTAGATTTTTAATTGGTTATTAATAATGTATAATTTATTCATCTTCTTTTATTAAATTTAATTTGAAAAAATTATCCAATTTTTATCTTTTACCTTAAAAAATATTTATGTTAAATTATTTGGTTTTTAAATATATCTTTATTATTTTAAATTATTTGATGATATTAGTATTAAAATGATTTTGTCATTGTGATACTTAATTTAATTTTAAATATGATTATTTCAATACAGGGCTAAGGGTATTTTAGTCATCAAATATTTACTTATTTTCTTTCCTTTTAGTCTTCTCCCACTCAACCAAGCAGGAAGAGTGATAATGTTTTCTCCATACCTTTCTCTTCTCTTCATTTTCTCTCTTCTTATTTTCTTTCTTCCCTACTTTTCCTCCCATCCAAGCAGAGGGTTAATATTTTAAGAGACCATTTTATTGTATTTTTCTTTTGGTTTGGGACCTAAATGCGAGTTTTCCATTTATTTATTGCTTATGGAAGCACCAGACTAATCGTTTTTTGTCTTTAATTTTTTTGATTTCCAGTGTATTAAAAAAACGTACGTTCCTTTCCCCAGATGATGTTTTTGTGCCTGTTTGGATTAGCGGTGGAGAAGGAGTTTTTTTTTTTTTTTTTTTTTTTTTGCAGATGAGCTTTTGAAAAAGTCAGATAGAAAAAAAGTTAAATTGTACATGTGATCTGTGTTTGGATTGGCGGTGATAAAAGTGACTTTTTTTTCTAATTTTAAACATGTTTATATTAGGGTTCGAAAAGCCCATTTATATGCAACATAACTGAAAAGGGCATGAATCTTATTGAATATTACACACACATATATATTATTTATATATATTGTGATAATTGAAGTAAAAAAATATAAATAAAATTTGATAAGAAAAATTAATTCTCAAGACGTTTGACAGCCAACTTTTAAATGTTTTTTAAAGAAACAAACAAATATCAAGAAGTGAAAATGATATAGATTTGTAATCATTTTATACATTTATATTCCCCATTTCCCCCTGCATCATGCGAAACGTAGCGTCAAATTCAAACCGTTATTAAATTAATGTAGGAATCGAAAAATTCTCCATTCTAGTGGACCCTATTGTGCAACGTGGTGAAACTTGGTTGGTAAAAGAACACAAACAAGTTAATGTGACCACACCGTTGAAGCAGCTTCCCAGGGAAAAGCTCCAGCTGAGAGCTTCTATCAAACACGGCTTTTTCTTTTAAAGCCCAGTGCCACCGACCGGGTTTCCAAATGGAGTGAAAAATAGTATTCGTTTATAATAGTTTATTTTTAGATAATAAGTACTTATAAATCGTAATTCACAGTATACAGGGTAAGTATGTGAGATGAGTTTTATCTTAGCTTACGTAATAAGAACTTATTGTCCAAAAATAAGTGATATCAAACACTCATATAGTCAATTGGACTTTTAGGTGCTTTTACTATTCAACTGAATTTTTTTCCAATCTCAACGTGTTTCCAAATAGACCCAGATCTATCCTATGGATTTGCATTGAGTTCATAAAGATTCCTCCCTTGAGGGGAGAGCATGCGGTAAGTTCACTGTAGTGCGTCTCTCAACAAGAAATGCGATGTGACGTAGATTAAGGCAAATTGTGTGATGATGGAGTAGAGGATTTGAGAGTTTAGTCAACTGGGAGCTGGTTCAAGTTCCTCCTTTATGGTTGCAATAACTGAATTAACTTATCTTTTGTAGTGCGCCCTGCCCCTAGTTGAAACTACACACTTAAATAAACTAATTTATAAGGTAAAAATAAAAAAAAAAAGTTATCAACTATTTCTAATCAGATAAATATATCCTATCATATTAAAAAGTGAATGGAGTATATTTAGATACTAACACAAGGTACGTAAAATTTACCGTAAATCATATTATTCCGTAGCTTAGCAGTCTATAAAAAAAGAAAAAAAACGTTACCTAATTATTAGAAGAGGGAACAAGGGGATCTAATGGTTAAATTCATTGTAAGATATATTTATTTTGATATTTAGGTTGTTTATAGGGAAAAAGACAGAAAAATACCATTTAAACTTCAAAATCCCGCTGACAAGAATAGTAATGGGACTGACAAAAATGATAATGAGATTGACAACACAAATCTTTATCAAATGACTAATTTGAGATTTTGAAATTCACGTGGTATTTTTCTATCATTTTCCCTTATTTATAAGTCATTTTTTTATATAAATTGAAATAAAATTTCATTTATATATTTATCTAATACATCTTAAATCATAATTAAAAATTACCTTTATACATTTTAATCGCTATTTCAAACCAACAATCCAAAAAGAGAAACCTTGGTAAGTAATTCGTCGAAGAAGACATTAGGGCCCGTTTGGTACGCTAGAATTGATTTTGATGGAAGTGGATATGGAAATGGAAATGGAAATGAGGACTAAAAGTATGTTTGGTATGTCATGGAAATGAGATCTAATTTTTGTATAAAAATACCAAAATGTCCTTCAATTTTTTATTTTTTTTTGAAGGTAGTGGAGGGTAATAGATGGAAATGATCACATGGAATTGTAAATCTTAGGTATTTTGATGGAATTGATTGGGTGGAATTGAGCCTATTTGGCTTCCACATGGAATTGGAAAATTTTCCAATTCCATCATACCAAACAAGCATCATGATGGAATTGATGCTCAATTCCATTTCCATCACCCCTAATTCCATCATACTCCCTCCGGTCCTAATTATAAGACAAAGTTGATTTTTTTGGAGAAATTAAGTAAGCCAATTAAATTACTTTATAATATTTATATTTTTATTTTTTTCTCCAAACTAATTAATTTAACTAATAAATTAATATATAATCTAAAGATACTAAAAATATAAACACTTTAAAGTAATTTAATTGGCTTCCTTAATTTCTCAAAAAAAGTCAACTTTATCTTATAATTAGGATAGGTGGGAGTACCAAACATGGCCTGGGAGCTCGAGAGAGCACGAGGAAGGTGAACTTGGGCTGCGGCCGAAGAGAAAGGTCACAATTGGATCGATGAACCCATCCAGTCGCAGTCGCACTTGCCCTCTAGGATTCAGCCTTGGCGTGTCCGTTTCGCATCTCGGATTCTGACTGTGCTCCATCCATCGGAACTTGGTCAGTACCCCTTTCTCTATCTGCCTGCTTATATAATTTCGATTGAACTCTCCTCCCCTTTTTCTCGATCTTACCTCTGCAATCAAACTCTCAATGATGTTTTCTCAAATCCAATTCATTTGCCATGTTTCTTTTCTGATTTCAGTTTCTGAGAAACCTGTCACTTGTGCGGGTACGAATTGCGCCCCTCTCCCGACTTTTTCCTCTTGATCTATGTTCATTTGACTGCACACAATTCTCGTTATTTTAATTTTATTGTTCAAGATGATATTTGATGCATTGACCAGAAGTCATGCAGAGCATCCAACACTAGTTGGCAATGTTAAAGTGAACCACCGCTTGCCCCTATATGGTTTTTGCTGTCATTCGATTCGTTCCCATCGTGCAAATCTTACTTTAAAGCGTGCGGTAACTTTTAAGGATTTCTCCCCTATTCTCTATCTAAAGAATTGTATATATCTTATGGCAGTTTTGGTGATGGAACGAAGGCAATAAGTAAAAGCTAAGTGCAATAAACAACGCAAGTAATTGTTCTGAAATCCATGGGGACTGAAAATCCTGGACGTTCAAGTTTTCCTGCTAGGCCTGCCACATCACCTTTTGCTCCTCCACGGACTATGACACCGTTTTCATCAACTGGTCCTGTGGTTGGATCTGAGCCTCCTTTCCCCCGTCCTCCTCCTCCTACTGCTCCCCAGCCTTCAGTGCCATTGCCATCATCCGGCCCTACTGTCACACCAGGGGTATCCAATTTTAGGCCTATACCTCCTGGCAGGTTTAATGATCCATCTGTGCCTTCACCTCCAACGTACAATGTCCCACCTGCCGGGGGACCTTTCCAGCGTTTTCCAACTCCACAGTTTACCTCAACAGCCCAAGCTCCTCCACTTGTTCCACCCATAGGACAACCATCAATCCCGCCTTCTGTGAATCAAGCACCGCCTTTTCCTGCAGCCCTTCAACCACAGACACCAATTGTTCCAATGGGTTCTCCCCCACAAAGTGCTCCTCCTGCACCTTTGAAGTCTAATGTTCCTCCTTTGTCAGATTCATCATTTCCGGGGTCTAGGCCTAATTTTCAACCATCTTTTCCTGGATATGTCCGCAAGCAGACTGGTACTGAAATGCAAGGTCCACCTGTGCCTCCATCTTTTCCCACTAATCAAGGTATTTATGCGCCTTCCCCACCTGCTCTATCTCATCAAGGGAGCTATGTTCCACCGCCTCCAGTGGCTGCTCCATTGGGCATGCAGCAGATGCAACAGCCAGGATATGGACCTTCTGTTGGTGCCATTCAGGGCCTGGCAGAAGACTTCAGTTCACTCTCTATTCAAACTCGTCCTGGTTCAATGGAAAAAGCAGTTGATGCTAAAGAACTTCCAAGGCCACTGGATGGTGATGTGGAGCTTACATCTCTGGCTGACCTTTTCCCCATGAACTGCAACCCCAGATACCTACGGTTGACAACCAGTGCAGTTCCCAGCTCTCAGTCCTTAGCTTCAAGATGGCATCTACCTCTTGGAGCAGTTGTTTGCCCACTTGCAGAAGCTCCTGATGGGGTACGTGTTTCTTTACACAATTTAATTAGCAGTGTGTGTCTGTCTTCTAAGTTCTCCCCGCACTTTTTCTCATTTTTTATACTTTGTTCTCAGGAAGAGGTGCCTATAATCAATTTTGCCCCAACTAGTGTCATACGGTGTAGGAGATGTCGCACTTATGTGAATCCATATGTGACTTTCACAGATGCTGGAAGAAAATTTCGGTGCAATGTTTGCACTTTGCTGAATGACGGTAATTACAACTTAACAACATCTCCTGTTACATTAAACAAAGTCAATTGAAATGATAAAATTTCTTGGAAAATGTTTTGAAATATGCAAAGAAGCTGAAGATGTCCAGTGTTTTCTCTTCCAGGTGCTGACTATTTATTAACTTTTATGTAGTTTTTTTTTATTTCCCTGCTTAATGGTGTAAGGTTTGTTTTGTTGTTGTATTGTTTAATTTATTGGATGCCCCTAAAAGGACATCTTGATTGGGACATCTATATCCTTAGCTTGCTGCCACTAACAGGTAGATCATGGTGCCATAGTTTTATGGAGGCAAAAGTTGGTGTCAGGCATTGTGGACTTTGTACAGTTGTATCAATCCTGCTTTATTCTTATTTTAAGCATACATAATGAGTGTTAACTATTAACATTTAATTTTCCTAGTGCATCATAATTGTCTGAATTAATCTCTTAGTGCTAATGTAGTGACTTATATGTCCAGTGCCTAGTGAATATTTTGCTCAATTAGATGCCACTGGTAGAAGAGTTGATTTGGATCAAAGACCTGAGCTTACAAAGGGTACTGTGGAATTTGTTGCCCCTGCTGAATATATGGTGCGACCTCCTATGCCCCCAGTGTATTTCTTCCTCATTGATGTTTCCATATCTGCGGTTAGAAGTGGAATGATTGAGGTAAGCATTTGAATTTTTTCTTTCTTTCCGTCCTTGTTTTTTAAAATCAGTTCTAGGTCTTGGTAGATTTTGTTGTCGTTCATTCTTTTGCTTAGAAATTGTTTGCATCATTATAAATTTTATAGCTTCCATGTGACTGCTAAAGCTTGGAGACAGTTTTTTTTTGTGCTTCATTCTTAGTATGGCCTTAGCCAATACTACTATCAGCTTTTGGTTCTTATCAAGTTTGTGTTAATTTGTTAGTTTGAGAACTTGCTAGATGCATGCGTTGATAAATTTTGTTACCAACCCCTCTGAAGAAGTCAACGTACAGCTACAATGTATTCTGTTTTGATTTGTTTTGTATAGAAAATTTTAAGCCCACTGCTAGAAAGGCAAAAAAAAAAAAAAAAAAAAACAGAAAAAGAAGTAAGAAAGAAGGCAAAACTGATGAAACTTTTCATTTTTTGAACTTTAAACATAATATGTTTTAGATGGTTCTAAGTTCCTGTGCCTATGCATGTTTTTCCTTGAATATAATGCTTTGTATTCATATTGATTATCCTAACGCAGGTTGTGGCCCAAACAATCAAGACATGTCTAGACGAGTTGCCTGGCTCTCCAAGAACCCAAATAGGTTTTGCGACTTTTGACAGCACAATTCATTTTTATAACATGAAGGTTTGTGATAGTATTGATGCTGTTGGGATGTATACATTATGGTTAAGTGTAAACATGTGCTAACTTTAGTTTGTCATGCTTGTCCAGTCTTCCTTGACTCAGCCACAGATGTTGGTAGTCTCAGATCTGGATGACATATTTGTTCCACTTCCAGATGATCTCCTTGTTAATTTATCTGAATCCAGAAGTGTGGTGGAGACCTTCCTTGATAGTTTACCATCCATGTTCCAGAACAATGCAAACATTGAATCAGCCTTTGGTCCGGCTCTTAAGGCTGCGTTCATGGTTATGGTATGGTGGTTCCCTTTTCACCTACTTTAAAGCTGTTTTATCTTTCATTATTTAATATTTTGTATTCTATATTATAAAATACAGCGATATTTAAGACAAGCATGTTTGGTAGAACAACGTAAAGTTAGTTGAGAATCCACTCAGTTGGTAGTTTATAAAAAAGTTGGTAACATTGCCAATGAGAGTTAGTCTAGTTGGTAAGAAGGGATGACATCTCTGTCAACTTGGTTACAATTTCTCCAGGGAGCACTTTAGGATTAAGATTCTAAATGTACTAGGGTGAGATGAGGAAATGCACTTTTAAGATTGTATGAAGGGAATTAGTTGGGGCTAAGCCAAATGACACCCTCAAACGTAGTCCTGAAAATTAAATGGTCTTGGTAACATAAAAAATTTAGGAACGTGAAATCCTATAATTTTTCTGCTTGTATGGAATGTGACCAAAATGGTGGGCATCCCATGCTGCAAGGCATTTTGGGTGCTGCTAAGTTCTTCACTTTATTGACAAGAAGCCTTGCATAATTTAAAGATTAGTTTCCAAGACTAGGGATGGAAGGACTAATGAAGTGTTTGAAAGGGAGTTCTTCAACAAGAATTCAAAGTATTATTAAGCGTAGTTTGGAATTTTGTAAGTAGTATTCGAAGAGGTTCATTGGCTAAAAATCGTTTCAAATCCATGTGGAAAAGCTGGGCATGTTGACTCCGATATTCCATGTGCATCCGACTCACCTTGCAGGGAGATTGGCATCATTAGCATGCAGGCATGATTGGCATCTGGGTACAAGGATGCCCTGTAATAATTTTTTTATCTAGAGTTTCTTTTGATTCTATTTATTTCCTTGTGTCCTGTTAAATTGATTGATTTGGGAGCAGTTGGGGGGCAATATCTCGGTGTCTGTCTCTTTACTAGTTAGGATGTATTACTTTTTTTATGCCCATTCACTTGCTTCTCTTTCTCAGAGTCAACTTGGAGGGAAATTGTTAATTTTCCAAAACACACTGCCATCTCTTGGAGTTGGGCGTTTAAAATTACGTGGAGATGATGCTCATGTTTATGGCACTGATAAAGAACACATGTTAAGGTTGCCAGAAGATCCATTTTACAAGCAGATGGCTGCTGAGTTTTCTAAATACCAGATCTGTGCTAATGTGTATGCATTTAGTGACAAGTACACTGACATTGCATCCTTAGGTAATTTTTTTTATCATTTTCACCTTACTTCACCCCCACTGTATTGTTTTAAAAGACAAAGGCAATGTTTTATACAATGTTTCGGGATTAGGAGACTTTCTGTTGATGTGTGATTATTCTATGTTGATGCAACATTCTTTTATGGCTTTTGCTGTCATTATATGAAAATTCAACCCAATACAGTTATCAAGTTTTATTCTCAATTTCATATTCATCTTAAAAGGCAATATGTTTTCTGATTTGATAATCACCTCGTTATGATTGTTGGATGAACCTTTTTTCTTTCAACGAATTCCATCTTACCTATGATGGTGCATGCAATCATGAATGTGATGAAAGTCAATTGATAACGTCTCTCACTTATGAGTATACATGAAGTGGTTAATCTATAATGTGCATTATAAGATTATGTGATGATACATGGTGGCGCTTAAAAGTGCATGCGTTATCACTTTTAAATCTTGATTACCTCTGCAGAAGTGATCTTTAGGGCACATTTGTTGGATTTCTTGCCTGAGTGGAGTTATTAGTCACTAATTGAGATCTCCATCTGTCATTTTCTGCATGTCTAGGAACTTTGGCAAAGTATACTGCCGGTCAAGTATATTACTATCCAGCTTTCCAATCAACTATTCATGGGGAGAAGTTGAGGCATGAGTTAAGGAGAGACCTAACCAGAGAAACTGCATGGGAAGCTGTACTGCGCATTAGATGTGGAAAAGGTCTGTCCATTTCTTGTTTCATGTGTTGCTTGTCTTATGTTTTATCCAACCTGTATCTACATATATAACATATGCAAAAGCTGACAATTGTGTTTGTGTTTTAAGGTGTCCGCTTCGCAACTTTTCACGGGAACTTCATGCTAAGATCTACCGATTTGTTAGCACTTCCAGCTGTAGATTGTGATAAAGCTTTTGCTATGCAGCTATCTCTGGAAGAGACATTGCTGACTACTCAGACTATGTATTTCCAAGCTGCATTGCTGTATCCTTTTCTCCACAATGCTGGAGATGAGTTCCTGTACTGTGAATGAGTTTTGTCTTGGATTATTGACCTCTCTGTATAATGACATTACTTGAAAAATTTGGAGTCTTTTTATCAAAATATAGCCGTCTATATATTGGGACTCTCTTCAGCCCTTCATATTTTGCAACCAGGGATTTGCAACATTGAAATAGTGGCAAGTATTTAAATGATTTATTCCTTAAATCTAAGATATTCCTGAAACCTAGGCATGTCTAATTTTAAAAAAATTGGGCTTTTGTCTTGTTTCTTCTTTGGTGTTGCACATGGAATGTCAAATGCCTTGTTTAATATTTTTTTTTTCTTTTTTTATTTTTGTTGGACATTCATCACATCTTATCATGGCTTTTTTTGATTGTGTGTGTCATTGTCTATTGTCGATCTTATGTGTACGTTGTGATTGCAATTAATTCATTTGTTGAGGTCAGGATGTGGTCAGGGTGTATATCTGAAATGTGATGGCAAAAATAGTTGCATCCTTTACAAGAATATAGATATACTGCATCTTGTGGGGAAAGACGGATCAGGATACACACTGCTGCAGTTCCAGTAGTTACAGACTTGGGAGAGATGTATCGCCTGGCTGATACTGGTGCCATAGTTTCTGTACTTAGTCGGCTAGGTAGGGTGAAGAGGGCTGCCATTGTAGAAATATCATATGTCATTATGGATGGATCTTAGTTGCTATAATCTTTAACTATTCCCTTATATTTGCAGTAATAGAGAAAACATTGTCTAGCAAACTGGAGGATGCAAGGAGTGCTGTACAGCTAAGAATTGTCAAGGCCCTCAGAGAATATCAAAATCTATATGCTGTGCAACATCGCTTGGCTAATAGGATGATATATCCTGAGTCTCTAAAATTCCTACCATTGTATGGCTTAGCACTTTGTAAGTCAATCCCTCTCCGTGGAGGGCATGCTGATGCTCTGCTGGATGAACGGTGTGCAGCAGGATACACAATGATGGCTCTACCGATAAAAAGGCTGTTGAAATTTCTATATCCAAGCTTGGTTCGACTCGATGAATACCTATTGAAGGTAAGCTTGGTGCTGTTAAAAACTTGCCAATACAATTTTTAATGTGACAAATTCTTGAATTATCCTTGCTCATGTTTTCATACATCTGCGCAGTCTGATGAGTTAAAAAATATTGAGAAAAGGTTACCGTTGACTGGTGAGAGCTTGGATTCTAGAGGCCTTTATGTATATGATGATGGCTTCCGGTTCCTTATATGGTTTGGTAGAGTGCTTTTACCTGATATGGCTATGAATTTGCTTGGGGCAGACTTCGCTGCAGAATTATCGAAGGTATGTAATATTCTCGCTGCGGAATTATCAAAGGAGTTGTTATTTGTTGACAAATCTATTGTAAGCTTTTTACTTTTATCCATTTTTTGATGCTTTTTTTACTTTTATCTCCTTGCTCAAATTTACCTAGGGGGTGCTTTTGAATAGTAATAATAACAGCTTCTTATACGTTTGTATTCCTCTTTCTGTACACGCCCCTTTACAGTGTTAGAATTGTTGATGGGTCAGTCCTTTGTAATGTTTTCCTCAACTTGATTTCTTGTTGAACAAAATTTATTGCCCATTGAGCGCTGTATACTCAATGTTTCTGGAACAGGTTACTCTTAAGGAGCATGATAATGACATGTCAAGGAATCTATTCAGGATCCTTGAGAAACTGAGAAATACTGATCATTCGTATTATCAGTTGTGCTATCTTGTGAGGCAAGGCGAACAGCCCAGAGAAGGATTCCTTATCCTTGCAAATCTTGTTGAGGACCAGATGGGTGGTAACAGTGGGTATGCTGATTGGATGCTTCAGCTATCGCAACAGGTGCAGCAATAATAATTGAAGGTACTGACTATAGTCCCTTATCAAGCATGCTTAGCTAATTCTGGTAGGTGGTACCTTGGCAATTTATGGGTGCCATCTTGTGAATAACTTATGTCATGAAACATTCTGTTAGGTTTAGCGTTTAGGGAATCTGATATGTAGAGGAAATAGGAAAAAATCTCTGCTAGAACATGAACCAGAATCTGGCACTTATGTTCTAAAGCCTAAGGGGAATCTCCATGTTCTGAATCATACCTCACATAATTATAATCATTCCAATACAAAAATATATACAAAGACCTCACTGACATGGAAATAACTGAACATAATTAACCAATAATTAAAAGACAACACATCCGTAAGGGACTGACAACATATTGCATAAAAGAAACCAACATTCTAAAGAATTGGCAGCCAATCATTGGAGGAGTTACTCCCTCTTTACCACAACATCTTTGCTGTTCTCTCCTGTTTTAAATCTCTTTCTATACATAAGAATAGGTGGGGGGTGAGAAGGAATTCTATCACATGTTAACAGGTAGGCTAGGTATTGTGCATACGGTCAGTGTTATAGAAGTTAAGTGTCACTTCTTTTCTGCTTTTGCAGGCGAGAGATGCAGGGATGATTGTGTGGCCATTGTTACTATTATTACGCATCTCTTTGGATGCCCTTTTCTCTGGAGAGAAAAGGCATTATAGGTGGTTGGCGGGTTGTTGTAGTAGAATTTACTTCTCCCGTGAATATGGAACCTGTTTTTTTTTTCTTTCGGTTTTTGTTTTTTTGGGGGGGGGGGATTGCATAGTGAGTGTCAAACTTGGTGTTATTATGGGATTTCATCACTTCAAGAAGCAAAGGGTAAATATTCATCCAACTTCGGAGATATTGTTGCATGCTTCTAGTACATATCAGTGTGGAACTTAAGTCGATAATGGTACTCTGTTCTAGTGAAGTTGAAGAATTTCATTCCAAAAATGCCACTTAGTTCAACTGCGATTCTGATCCCACTTCATCATGCGCTTTCTGAGAGCGTTCTTATGATCGTTCCTGAATAGCTAGAAATAGAGGATGAGAGAGTTTGATTTGTGTCGAGTCGGCCCATAGATACACATTTCTTTTAAGATGTTACTAGACATATATGTGAAAATTGTGCCCATGTATCCTGTGGGCGATCGCACCAATTGTGAACAAGGAGCTTAAAATTTGTTTTAACCTTAGCGGGATTAATTTATTGAACTTGCATTTGGGTTTTTCAACGAAAAAGAAAAAATGCTTAATGGTTGAATGATCTATTCCCTAATGATCTCAAGAAGGTTTGTTGATTTGTGTTCTCAATATCACAGGTTTTCAGAATTTATTAAATCATCGAATAGTCTGTTAATCTCTCTACTTGGTGATATGAGCAAAATGATCACAATATATGTGCCATGCAAACTAAAACCCTTGTTGCATACTTGCTGCCTTTCAGAGCAGGGTCTTTTTCAGCGTCTGTCTGTCTAATCAGTGGAGTCGCAGCCATTTTTCCCTGGGTAGGGGACAAAGATTGAATCCGGCCTTGAGATCACATCGTTTTAGTGCGAATGCTCGACTTGGCTAACTGGTAGCGAGGAGCGTCTCAGAGAATTATTGTTTGTTTGGTGACAATTGCTATTTATTCAGATATATAGAATTTAGACTTCTTTCTTGCCCAGTTTTGGCATCTATTCACACTTCTTGTTTCCTTCTTCTTTTTGCTCTTTTTATTTTTTAGGATTTTTTTTTTTGGCGAACATGCACATACTGTTAGATGCAATTTGTAATGCCCGAGCTTTTGTATAATTTCAATTACAATCTGCCTAACGAGGCCGAAGATTTGGAAGGTCTAATTAGTTGTGGAAGTTGAATGATTAAATACTATTCTGGTTCTAAAAATAAAACATAGTTGATTTTTTTAGAGTTATTAAAAAAACTAATTAAATTATTTTAAAATATTTATATTTATCGTTTTTCCTCAAACTATTTTGTCTAATATATAAATTGATATATAATCTGGGCAAAAAAAAAAGTTTGATATATAATTTAATAATACACAAAATATAATATGATTAAATAATTTATTTAGCTTCTTTAATCTCTTCAAAAAAATTCAATTTTGTCTCATCCATGATCTTTTCCAGAAAAGCATATGGCATCATAAACAATTTTTGGGTTAAAAATTACTCATGAATTTTTTCAAATAGAGCAAAAATGTCGCACAAAGTAGGGTTGTACATAAACCAGATCGGGCCGGGCTGGTCATTAGCCCGTGGTCTGGTCCAGTTAGATGATCAGGCTGGACATTCCAGCTGGAAGACCGGTTTTGCTTGAATGTGAACCCGATCAACATCGGGTTGGGCTGATCGAGCCAAACTGGATTGGGTTACGGTCTAGGTAGCCTAGTCCAGCTTGCTGTTTGTTTTTCAGCCTAGCATACGTATGCAGATAGCCTTGCAAAAAACAAGAGAGGGGTAAAAACAGATAATCGGATAAAATAAGGCAATGGGCAAAAATAGAGACAAGGCGGTGAAAAATAAACAAGCACAATCAACTTACAGCTTACCTGATGTTGTTCTTAGTGTTGACGGTAAGTGATCTTGAAACTTTGAAGACGAGAACTTGAAGACGAACGAGGTGCTGATTGGAGTGAGTACACTGTGAGATGAGAAAGATAAGAGGAGGGAACTAAAAAACAAGCCAACAATGATGTGAGTGCACCGTGCACAAACCAACAATGATTCAAGTCTGAAGGAGAGAAAAGAGCGTATGACTGGATATCAATGTCTTTTGTTTTTGGTCAAATACAGTTGGATATCAATATTTTATTGTTCCTTTTAGCCAGATATTTTTTGGTAACCCTAACTTATTATAATAATATTATAATAATATATCTGGGTAGGACCAGGCTTCCTAGTCGTGAATTCTAACCCGATACTTGGTCATATCTGGAGATCGGATCGGAGCTAGTCCTGCCCAAAATTTATCGGGCTTCCTTTTCCTTTTATCGGGCTAGAATGGGGTTGTTCAGATCGGGTTGGGTTATTCGGGTTTCCGAGTTACATGTACAGCCTTATCTCAAACATCGTTTTTTCTTTTTATGGGTTCCACCTATAATGTCCAAGTGTCCATTATATGCCAACTCACTTCATCTTTAACCAATCGAAAAACAACACATACTTAGGGGCTGTTTGATTCTGTTCTGGAATTCACCACAGGTCACTCTCTGACCTTGCTTCTCTGTTTTTTTCCTATTTCTCATGCATGCATAGATAGGAATGGGCTTTTTTAGATGATGATCAAGCTGAATAACATATTTGCTCTGTCTTGAACTTTGCTAGCTTTTTTAAATGATTAGATTTAATGTTGATTAATATGATAAGCGAATATGAAAAGAAGTTTGTTAATAAGATTCTAGTTAATACATCTGCACTTGCCGGTCAAGAATTTGTTAATGAGCTTATGCAAGGATAAGCGACTACTTGTTATGAATTGTTGCGAATGGAAAATGCATGTTTTATTAGTTCTTGCAATGAGTTAAAGACTAAAGGTTATTTAGAAGATTCAAGAGAAGTGAAGTTAGAAGAGAAGGTTGCAATGTTCCTATATATTATAGGTCATAATATTGGACAGAGGGTAGTTGCAGATCATTTTCAACATTCTATCAAAACAGTTTCAAGCTATTTTAAAGAAGTGTTAAGACCAATATATCAATTGGGAAAAGAACTTATAAAACCAGATACAACAGAGTTGGCAACTATGCATGTTAGAGATAACCCAAAGTACTTTCTTTGGTTTAAAGCAAGTTTCAATCTTAATTATTGATATTTATGTCTTAGTTATTATTAGTTTTTTCTCATGATTTTGTGTGTTTCTAATGTAGGATTGTGTAGGTGCAATTGATGGTACACATTTAAGTACTTGTGTACCATCTAAAAAGCAAGCGTCATATAGAGGAAGGAAGGCAATCATCACACAAAATGTTATATGCATATGTGACTTCAATATGATGTTCGCTTATGTTTATTCAGGATGGGAAGGTAGTATCCATAATGCGAAAGTTTTGTTAGATGCAATTACTAACCTTGAAGCAAATTTCCCATGGCCTCCCAAAGGTATGACTCATAATAAAATCCTTCCCATATGTCATTTGTCCTTTTCTAGATCAATGTTTTGCAATTATTGTAGAATCATTTTATCTTGTAGACTCTGGATATTCTTGCATCGGTGGTTTTCTTCCACCATATAGAGGAGAAAGATATCATGTACAAGAATATCAAGGTAGAGGTCGCTAAGCTAGAAATGCTAAAGAGCTTTTTAATTATAAGCATTCTTTATTAAGAATGATGATTGAATGCTGTTTTGGAGTTTTGAAAGCTCGGTTTCCAATTCTAAAATTAATGCCATCATACAAGCCTGTAAGACAACGTCTTATAGTGGTGGCATGTTGTGCTATTCATAACCATATACGCAAGTGGAATTGACATGATTTGTTGTTTACAAGTGGAGGATTTAATTTTAAACACAAATTTAGAAGTAGAAAGTTTGACAGGAAACAGGAATGTAGAAACTACATCAAGTTATAATTTGGACAACTTCTCTAGACTATTTGATCAAAGCATATCAGAGATATCGGCACTTCGTGATCAAATTTCTGCTAAGATGTGGTCACATCATCGCAATTCTACCAATCAGATTTTATTTGATATAATTGAATGTTATTTTTGAAACTCTGTTTAAAATAATGTATCCATTTAAATTTTAACCATATTATTTTTGTTAGTAGTAAATCTTTTTTGTCTTAATTAATATAACAAGATGTTAGGTGTTTATAATAAATAAATCAGGCCAAAAAATAATTATAATAAATAACGTTAATATCAATTATATAAAATAAGCGAATTAAATAAGTTGATGTTAAAAGAATTGGCTCAAATAAATTGTTGTGTGAAACAACCATCCAATCAGATTTTTTTTGTTCTAAACTTATTCAAATAATTTATATTAATTTTTTTTTTAAATTTATTTTCAAAAACAATTATCTAAATGAGTTTTTTTTTTGTTTTTTTTTTAAATTTGTTTTCAAAAAAAATTATCCAAACAAATTTTTTTATTTTCAAAACTTGTTTTCAAAAATAATTTTATAAAATTTTTTAGAAAATAAAAAATAAAAAATAGAATCAAACAGGCCCTTAAACTTCCACCATCACCACCACCACCATTTACTCCCTAACAACATCAATAATGCCAATCCTTTGCCGTCATATTTGTTGTTTCACCATAGTCAAGGATTTCTCATTCCAAAAGAGGAATCCCTCTCTACCAAACCTATATTAATTTTCAATTGAATAAAATATTAAAGTATGTGTTAATTTGCGATTGGTTCGGGGTGAAGTAAGTTAGCACATAATGGATACCTGGACATCATAAGTGGGACCCATAAAAAGAAAAATAATGGTGTTTGAGATATTTAACTGAAATGATATTTTTGCTTCGTTTGAAAAAATTCATAGGTATTTTTTAATCTAAAAATTGTTTATTGTGTCAGATGCTCTTTTTACAGAATTCACCCAGAGAAAATTAACAAAAGCTGTGGGGCTTTTGAAAAAATCGCTTTTGAGTTTAACTTTTAAAAATTAATAATCAGAATCTGAAAATTTTGTATAACGATTCACATTTTGTTTTGAACTATACACATTCTGAAAAAGGCATCGTTTTGTAAAATTAATCAAATTATCAGTTGCATTAGTAAATGATAAAATAATATTGACGTAAAACGCTGTTCTGCATCAAATATACTTTTGTATGTATAATACAATTTGAGTTAAGGTATAAATTTATCTCAAAAGTTTTCGCTGAGGAGTAATCTTGTTTTGGAGGTGTTTTTCAGGTTTAATGTTACCTCGTCAGAGATTTCATAATGTAGCAATGTTACCTTATATCATTAAAAATAATGTTAACGATTAAAAAATTAACATTAACAGTCAACTTTTTAAGGGTAAAATGCAATATTGTTCTTTTTTAACATTTCATTATTTCTCAGCAAAAATTTCTGAAACAAATTTACATTTAACCTATATAGTTTTGTGTAATGCAATTTTATTTTCTACATAAAAAATGGTATTCGATTTAATATAAGGTAGATTACGGACTGTGCATTATTCACAACTTGTAATTTACATGGTTCATTTTTAGATTTTACATTGAATTTATTCTAAATTAATATTTGATGATTAATATTGAATCTAAACCAATACCTCTTATTGCAAGAAAGAAACCTTCAGGTTAAAAAAACCAGTAACAGTAACCGACAACCGAAAACGAATCGTTTTGCTTCCGAGTTCCGATCCACAATGAAGTTCGATTCGACGACAAAAACACCGAGAAATCTCCAGTGTGGCAAAGGCGACCGGAGAGAGGGAATCAAATGCCACTGGGGAAATATTACTGCGATTATTGCGACAAGCACATACAGGACACGCCTACAGCTCGTAAACGACATCTTCAAGGTATCCAGCACCTCCGTTCTAAAGCACTCTGGTACGATTCCTTCAAATTTCAAGGTCCGCTTTCTCTTTCTTTACCTTTCTCCCCCCTCCCAACACCCGTCCTTTTTGCCTGACTAATCGATGAACAGATCCTAGTCAGGTTTATCCAGATGGTTTTGTCAAAGGGGTTTGCAATCGCTTCGTCAAAACGGTATCTATCTGATTTCCTCTGGAAAAATAAATTTGATTTAGATGGTTGATTGCTTGGTGAAAACTAAAGTTTTGATTTTTTTTTTTAATTCTTCCTTTGCGCGACCCTTAGGGTTTTTGCCAGTACGGTGATTCTTGCAAGTATGCTCATCCGAGAAACTTGACCAATGCCAACCTTCAAGGGGGAATGATTGGTAAATTTCACCCCCTGCCTCTCTCTCTCTAGTTTCGATTTCCCTTTTTAATTGGACTCATTCCGAATATGTGATACAGGAAACCCTTAGAAAATAAGGTTAAAGGCTACCGTTATTCTGATGTTCTATGATGGATCAAGTTCAATTCTCTGGGCACTACTTCTGTATTATGCATTTTTCTCCCGAGAAGGAGGGAGCTTTGTGGAAGGAGATAGTATTAGAAAAAATAAATAATGTCTGAAAGAAACAATTTTTTCTTTTTGACCTGTGAAAGAAACATTTTGAAAACATAGTGTTGGTCTTTGTTTGAGGCTAGCTGTAAGCTGTAACACCTTGCGCATCATTTTGTTATGTTTTTCAGATAATATGCAGCCAACAGCGTCAATAATGGCGACTAATTTGGTTGGCGGGGGCTCTACACCAGGTGAACTAAATGGGTTTGCATTTATGTAGCATACCAGCCATAGATATGGCCTAATTCTCGCTTAGTGGCTCAGTATTGGGTTTAATGATTGACTTCCATTTCAGTTGCTTTACTATAATATAGTACTGTTTCTGTTGGTAATAGTTATTGTTCTATAGCCATACGAATACATACACAAGACAAACGAGAAAGTAACACACACACACACATATTGTGTTGTCATCCTTAATTCGTAACTTGTTTTATAATTGTGATACAGGAAATGTGGTGCAGGACGGTATGGGAATGGCATGGGACAATTTACCTCCATCTTTGAAGCCTCCTCCCGAAGGTGGATATCCAGCCCTTCCCATTGTGGACTGGGGATAAATAGATAGATAGATACTATAGATATTATATGGATATATACATTTGTATATAGGCTGCTTCCTTCATTCTAACACATGGAGGATTGCTACTGATTTTGGTGACAGATAAGCCTCTCAATTGCATACTGGTATATCTGGTTACGCTTGTTTTCCATGAGCATTATAAATTAAGTCGACGGGAGTAAGGTATTGTGCCTGTATAATAACAGAGTATGTATTCTAGCGTCTCTCTTCCGAACAAAGTGGCATTAAGTCGAAATCCTCAAGGCGACCTATTTAATAGTGGCCACCAATCTTAACAAAGTGCTATCTCCGGTACTTAATATAAGACATATATGTGGTGTTAATTTTGGTCTTAAATATGAGATAAAGTTTTCATATTTTTCAATTTTTTTTTTTAATTTGCCTTTATTGATGTTCCCTCAACAATAATTCAAAAGGAGAAGGAAGGAGCAAATTAAAGAAAGTAATTAGGGTGTTTTAAATTATATATGTCATATTAACTAATTTAATAAACTTCCTTAATCTAATTAATTACGAATGAGAAACAATTAGCTTTTTTATTTAAATCTCAAGCTAATTGCTTCCCTTCTCTTGTGCCTTTTTGGTTGTTTTAAAAGGAAAGCTGTTCCTGGTCTTCATAGTTCCGAATGAGAAGCGATTAGCTTGAGATTTTGTAAATAATGTTTTGCACTTTGCATATCTGGTACTATGACCATGTCCTGCTGGAAGCTGCCTCAAATATGGTCTGCTACATTTCTCTTCTGACCGTAAACTGTGGCCAATCTAACTATCTTGATTGGTAACAATTAAAGCCTCAAACCTTGTATTATTTAGTATTTGCTTGGAACTACTTATCATAGACATGTTTATATAAGTTAAGATAAAACTTTTCTCAAATATTTACCCTGTATACTTTAAATCATAATTGAAAAGTTACTTTTGAAGGTTTCAAATCTCATTTCAAACAATTTACAATATGTTTGGTTTAGCGATTCGATTGCTTATAAGTTACTTTTTAATAGTGATTTACGGTATACGAAGTAAGTATGTGAGAGGAGTTGTGTCTCGATTTACGTAAAAAGCAACTTATAAGTTTTTTTAAGCTCAAACAAACATGCTTTATATGATTTGTGAACACTTGATATTAAGCAACGTGCTAACTTAGCTCTTGTAGTTTGTACTCACTTGAAATTCGGTCTTTGAACTTTGATTAATTGCAATTTGGTTATTATAGTTTCAATTATTTAAATCTTTAGCACTTGAGCTTTATAAAATATATAATTTTACGTTTTAAAAAATATGAATATTAATAATTTAAACGGTTAAACCATTGGGAATGAATTACACCGAGTTAAAGTTCATAGACTAAGATTGTTAGATCTGAGTTGCACTAAATTAAAGCTTCGGAATTGAATTACAATCGAGTAAAAAAGTATTAAAAAATTATTTTTTTTCAAAAATGATTTTCTGAGAGGTAAATATTGTAAGATAACTCTGTTATGCAAATCTTTCCCTTGCTCGCTCTCTTGTGGCGTCCAGATGCAATGCATAACACTTAAATTCTGCTAAACCAAAACCTTAATTAGCATGGTTGTTATTTTGACTCTAACACAGCACAGGTAATGAAGATTCTTCTTCTGGGAATTCTAATAATCCATTTTCTATTGTGGGATCAATATTATAAGATATGGAAAAAAAAACATAGGGAGTTGTATGATTCCGAAGTTATAAACATTATAGCTGAAATACGGTTCATGTATTTTCCCCCTTTAGTTTAATTAAATAAATGTGTTCAATTATGAAGTCAAAGTTGTGGTTTTTCCTGCACGATCAATTTACTTATCTTCTAATGAAGGTTCTGGACCTGAAGCTACCTCCACTTAGAACAGCAATTCCCACCCCAAAAAATGCAAACATGAACATGATCCACCGATTTCTGTACATTCCACTATACAGCCAGCCTTCGTCGTTAGGTGGCCGAGATGGCCAATAAGAAATGAAATTAGTGATGCCGAAAGCCCAAATGCTGAATAAATAAAACCCTAGTTTCGATAGTGTAGATAAGATTAAATTAAATACTATATTATAGAGTGGTCACCAAGTAGTGTTTGCAGATGCAGCCGAAAAGGATGAGCTCTTTTTGAACTGTCCATTGGCCCCCGGATCCAGTTTCTTCGTTAATAATTAGTTTGTGTTGACCTCCATACATAACGTCAACAAATCACTTAATTGGCTTCCAACAACAATAAGAAATATGGCTATCACTTGTTTTTTATGTTTTAACCAAGAAATCTTAGATTTCGGGAAAAATTAAAAAAAAAAAGGATAAACACTCTTACTGTGAGACGTCAGATTCCATATTGGCAGTTACGAAGAAATTTAACGACCATCTTATGCATTAAACAGAGATAGCAGTTAGCAAACTTAGGTTGAGGTACTACAATAAATGCATGACCCAGAAAGTCAGAAATGTTATCAAAACTTAAAAAGTTAAGAACAAGTATCTATTAGTCTCGTGCCGTATTGCAGGCATAACCTTCTTAAGTTTGGCCAGAATCATTAAAGCAGTACACTCTTTTCCACTGCCTCTGGCAAGAAACTTGGCTTCATCGTGTAGCAGTAGTAACATGAGAACTCGCTTTCTAGGTCGTCCACAATATTCTCTAATGGCACGTTTAGCCTTCTTCTGAAACGTGTAATAGGCTCTCCTTGTCTGCGTCCACTAAACGCAAATGGGGTCTTAAAATCAATGTGTAATCATCCCGGAAAGAAATATTAGCTCCAGATTACTCCAAAATGGCCCAAACTAAATGCGTTGGCATAAAAAGTTTAAGTGACCATGCCCATGCCTATACCTCAGGGTATCATTTGAAACATAAATGGATCGCTTGTGGACTCAGCAAACTGCATCAAAGTGCCACTCTCACTTCCTTGAATGGAATTGGTCGGTTTTGCGCCATTATTGTAATGTCAGGCGCAGACCTATCCTCATAAAGTAACTTCCACTATGCTATGTGAAGCCAAGTATAAAATGTGTCTCCAAAACCATTATGTAGTATCCTCTGCTTCATGATTCTGGTATGATCTCTTTGCATAAATAATGCTCAAAGTGGTCACGTAATCTGCAGCTTAACTCTGTTTTCTACTTCCAGAAACGTGGGTGCCTTGCTTCCTTATACCCCTAATATGCCTAACCCACGATAGTGACCTAGTCTAAGAAAAGTCTCGGTTCAATTCCTTGAATGTCCAAACAAAGTGTCTGATCATTTTGCATGCCTCGAGAAATAGGACCTTCCTTGTGTCATATATAGACACTACCTTTGCTGCACACCTTAGCTAGAATACCACTAACTAAACATGAAAATCTTCCATATTCTCACTGGGTTTTTCTTCACTTTCACATGTTTGTGCTTTCTCCCAATTCATGGTAGACTTTATAGTAACAGTATATCATCACCTTCTGCTGCACCTGACGCTCTTAGCCCAAGTTATGACGGCAACGGGCCTCCTGTTTATAATGTAAGATCCTTTGGTGCTGTTGGAGATGGCGTCTCTGATGATACACAAGCATTCAAATTGGCTTGGGACACAGCATGCCAGGCTGAAGGATCAGGAACCCTCCTTGTTCCAGATGGTTATATCTTCATGATACAATCTACCATATTCACAGGTCCTTGTAAAACTGCCGTCACATTTCAGGTAATGTTCGTTTGGGAGGCAGAAAAATTGTACATGTTGATCTTTGGTTAAAATCTGATGTCTCTTTATCTGGTGTTGGATGTGAGAAGATTGATGGGACTATTATGGCACCGGATGGGCCTGATTCATGGCCTAGTTATAGCAGCAAGAGACAATGGCTAGTTTTCTACAGAATCAATGGACTCTCAATGCATGGTGCTGGAGTTATTGATGGCAGAGGAGAGAAATGGTGGGATCTCCCTTGTAAACCCCACCATCACAAAGTATACCTTTTCTTTTCTTTTCTCTAACCTTATTAATACCTCCCCTTCTCGTCTATTACAATTACTAAGTTTGCAGTTTGCCGTTTCAGGTAAACAGCAATCATGGTCCATGTGATAGCCCCGTTGTCAGTTGCAGAAACAGTTGAAATTTCTGTCGATAATGTTCTGCTTGGGAATTTCGAGGAGTTTATCTTGCAAAGTTGTTAATAAATGTTTCTGTTGCAGGCCATCAGATTCTTCATGAGCTCCAATCTAACAGTGCAGGGAGTTAAAGTCATGAACAGCGCGCAATTTCATTTTCGGTTTGATGGCTGCGAAGACGTCCATGTGGAAAATCTTGTTATAAAATCCCCTGCTCTAAGTCCCAACACTGATGGAATTCACATTGAGAAGACAAATAATGTCCAAATTTATAATTCACTAATCTCCAACGGTGATTCCATAGATTCTGATTAACTCGTTTCAACATCATTACTTAGCCAGAATGATTTTCCCCCCCTTTTGTTTATAATCCTTTTTTGCGTGCAGGTGATGACTGTGTGTCAATTGGAGCTGGTTGCTACAACGTGGACATAAAGAATATAACTTGCGGTCCAAGTCATGGGATAAGGTACGTCAACGGTGTGAGACAAAATGTTAACGTTAACAGTAATGCTAATATCAATAGAAAGGTTGTGACTTTCTGCATAATTTTCTGAGACTGGTGTGTAAATGGGATTCTCTCTCTATTGCGCAGCATTGGCAGCCTTGGAGATCACAATTCCAGAGCTTGTGTGTCCAACATAAGAGTGACAGAATCAGTGATAAAGCACTCAGATAATGGGGTTCGGATAAAGACATGGCAAGGTGGAGCAGGAGCAGTGTCCAACGTAAAGTTCAGTAACATATACATGGACACTGTTCGAAATCCAATCATCATAGACCAATACTACTGTCTCTCCAAGGACTGTATCAACCAGACATCATCTGTTTTTGTTTCCAATGTTTCATACTTGAACATCAAAGGTACTTATGATGTTAGGAGCCCACCAATACGATTCGCCTGCAGTGACTCTGTTCCATGCACCAACCTCACCCTATCAGAAGTGGAGCTTCTTCCTGCACAAGGCCAGATTGTGGCCAACCCATTTTGCTGGAATGCCTATGGAACTATGCAGACACTTACTATCCCACCGGTTTTGTGTCTGTTAGAGGGAAATCCACTGACTGTGCCTCAACTTGATGTTGTAGGGTGTTAGACAGGAATGGTTAAGTAAATAATGTCATAACCCTGTACTTAAAAAAAAAACAAAGAAAGAAAGAACCCTACGAGGGTGGCCAAAAAAACAACTATATGTAGCTATAGCGTAATCAAAGATGTATGAAATGAAACCTACAAAACAAAATTAAATAGCTAAGAGGAAAGGGTCTTCTTGTCTAACTCACTTTTTCAACTTTTACTCAATGAAAACTAACTGACCAAGGCCATACAGTAATATTTATTTATGTTCTCCATTTTACAAATCTACAAAAGCGTTACAAGTCACTAAGTAAAACTTTGAAGACTCTATTCTCGACCTATTTTTAGAAAAAAAAAAAATTGAAGAATTTTTTCCTTGCCAAACTCCACGAACCATTTTCACAAGCGTTGTGAAATTGAAAACAGGCACAAAGGAACCAACCACATTTTTCCTCTACATTGTGTCTGGAGAAGGAGGAAAATTGGGTAAATCAAGATTTTGCTTTGGTTATGGAACAGAAGCAAAAGACAAAACCGAATTATGAACCTGAAACTGGAGAGAAAGCAGCAGCTTGCAACATGACTGATAAAATTGAACTATGAATGGTTTCTAAGAGGCCTCTAAAATAGCTTCAGCATCTAATCAAATTGTCGTATTTTTACTCTACACTTCAAGCGGTTTCAATTCATTCAGAAGCATGTTGCATTCTAAAACACGAGCAGTTTAGTTTTTACAGATAATGAGCATTTAACCACACAACGTAACACATGGAAGATGTCAACTTGTCTTGGACAATTTACTGATGCCAAAGCAAATGCCTGAGTGCTACGTATGCACATTTCATTAACTTTTCCATTTAAATACAACAATTCATCAACTTTTCCATTTAAATACAACAATTTATTTTTTCACATTATTATGGCACTCGGTAAAGTTACATTTCTGAACATTCACAAGCCTTCCCCAGCTGCAGAACAATGAAGGGTAGGGTCTAACTTATAGAAGCAAGCACCTCTAACAGGGAAGCCATGAATTGCATTTGAGTCTCCTCATCTATTGTCAAGAACAGAGGCACATGCACAAATAGGGATTTTATCCCATTTTGCTCAGCAAAACGAAGGGAGTGGTAGTACACGTAATTGCACACAAACCTGCCTGCATCATCTGATGCCATCACATCATAACCCTTCTTTGCCAATTCCTTTGTAATCTCCTCGACAGGAAGGGAGGTCTGCACAAACAGATGAACATAATCAACCATATGACCACTGAAATAAGTAGGATAATTAAAGTAGAAAAAAGAACCAACTGAAACAATGTCCTATTGTCATTTGCATCATATTGGCCACGCATATCAGTTATGTTCTGTAAGCTTAAATTTACAAAACTTACCTCCCGAGTTCGCATGATTCCGCCATCTGAAGGAACAATTGGGACTTTCTGCAACATATGAAAATTCAGTGAATGCGTGTGCATAGTCAGATAGAGGTTATTAGCTCTAAAGGCTTGATGGGCTAAATGAAACATGTTTGCACAATTACAATCTAACCTGGGGCTTCCATCCCATTTCATCAGGGCAACGGAAAGTAGCCTCATTGACAGCTTGATGCTCTACAGCAGACCTTGTTGCTCCACTGTTAACCCCAAAATGCAGCTATGAATGTAATTAACAACCCAAAAGTAAGTTGAAGGAATAAAGAAAATTGTTGAAATTACGGGAAAAAACTCACTCAACTAAGTATACAGTTCCATTTTTAGCTCAGATTATGCTTAACAGCATATAACATAAAGTACTAAATTGTAAAGTCCATTTCCAGTTTTCCTTTTTGTTATAAGCTAAAACCGTTTACTTATACAGCCATATAATCTTCTAATTGCAAATCCAAGTCTGGAAACTAGACCATGAAGAAATCACTTCATAAGCCATCATAAGTTTTTACAATTCCCTTTTGGACCCTTATTATAAGCCGTAATCTTGAGATCCTCTAGCTCTCACAACTAGTCGCTCTAGTCTAGACTTAGAGAATATGCTTTACGATTTACGAGGTAAATATGTGAGAGGAGTTTTGTCTCGATTTGCGGAAAAATGCTTCTGAAACCATGGTTTCAGACTAAACACACATTTCAGAGCTTACTGAACACACACTAAGCAGGTTCTAAATTATAATCTATTGTCCTTTGTAGTTTTGGTTTTAGTTTAGTTATATGCCAGGCTTTGTTTTTATTAATGGGGGAAAAACAGGGTTTAAAGTTATAATAATAATCTTTTATTACAGTTGATCCAGCAGCCGTATAGTCTTCTTTTAGATATTGAGACATACAATAATGAAGAAATCAGTCTTTGAGGAATCAGACTTTGGCATTCACATGGGCAACTCACCCATATAATTTTGTTGGAATTGGAAGATTCAGAATCCTTGGGGCCAGCAGCAGATTGCAAAGTCTGGTACAGAGTAACAAGTGCTCCTTGACCAGCAGTGTCCAGAATGCTACAGCTCCCAATAACTAAACCTTTAGGTAAACCCTTCTTCTTCATATACTCCGTCAAGTTATTGACAATTGACTCTGTCGGATTCTCTGAAACTCCATGGAATTTCTTGAAGCCCGTAACATGAACAGTTACAGTTTCTGGAGGACATTCAGACCCCATCTATCTCTGATGGTTGGGCTAAAAATATTTTAAGCTTCAGATAAAGTGCAGTTTCCAGACACCTGCGTAAAATGATGAGTAGGTCTGAGTTAAGGAGGTTAGGAGGCACAAATTGAACTGTTGATCTAAAGTGGGGACCATATCCAAAAAAAATATATATTCCTCGATTCATCCTCGCAAAAAAATCTAGTAGGTAAATGCTAGAGACTAGAGCAGACGGTGTGCGTGTTATGTACATTTATTGTGCTGGTTTGTTTCAGCGATTCGATTGCTTATAAGTTACTTTTTAATAGTGATTTACGGTATACGAAGTAAGTATGTGAGAGGGGTTATGTCTCGATTTACGTAAAAAACAACTTATAAGCAATCGTAACGCCCAAACAAACAGGCAATGTAGGAGGCTTCTATAGAGAAGAGGATGAAAACAAAGTTTTTTTTTTTGTTTTTTTGTTTTTTGGACTAGGAGGCTTCTATAGAGAAGTCAAATTAGAGCCCCTAGGGAGAATGTTTTTTATGGGGAAGAAAATGAAAGAGCAATAAAAAGGACGGAAAGAAAAGATTGCCCACGTTTGATGTGTTATGAAAAATGAGATGAATTAATAAATTGAATATATATATATATATATATATATATATATAATCCCCAAAATGACCCCAAGCAAGTAGAATTGTAGAAAGCCATAACATCAGACGAAAACCCGATCAACAAACTAAGCTAGAACATATCAACATACATATCCAGATATAATCAGAGAGAACCATAAATCAACATAAACTCAATTAGAGATATGATCAGGAAAATGAAAATACAAATCCGCGTGAGATCGGAGAAGATAGGAGAGAATCAGCCTGAAGCTAGATTCCCTCTACCATGTGAGATTCTCGTGTAAACAGGAAACACAACAACTTTCTCTACGTGTCAAATATTAAGAGCTGAGTTTGATTTCAGTGATTATAGCATAAATCAGAGAGGATCGGATTTTAAAAAGCGTGGACACACATATCTAGAGCCAGATAACGACGTTGACCCCTGAATTCCCACCAAAACCACTTTAAAACCAGACATGATGGCAAGATGCCAATCAATTAAACCAAGATCAGAAACCCGAGTGATCAAAATCGGGGATAACAAACACCCGGAAATTTTAGTTCCGACAGAAATCACTAAAATTGAATTAAGCACGTGTTCTGAAAATTAAACAAACATGGGGCCTTTTTCCTTACTCGTAATCTTCCAACTGGTGAAAATGAGTACAGAGCCGCCAGTCTTATGCGTCAGAGTAGATTAGCTCGTTAAGATTCCGAACAGATTTAGGAAAAAAATGAGAAAGCATACAGAGGGAAGACAGATAATTCCAATACAACAGAAAGCTTGGTAATGGAAGGTGCAGGTCCAGGTCACTTTCAAACAGCGAAGGAGAACGATCAAAATGAATTGGATTACCCTATCAATTATTTCTTTTTCCTATTAATATTTTCTTCAAAAAAAACCGCCATTGTTGAAAATGAGCGTCTAATAACAGCAGACTTCAGTTACCTTAATCAAGTGCAGTGGATAGTAGTTAGCTCCTTTATTTTCCCCTTGTTCCAGGGCTTCAATCAAAATAAGTGTTTTTTTTTTTGGTCGAATCAAAATAAGTGTTTGGAAACTAAGAAATCGTAATTTCAGAAGTTATTTTCGTAAGTTAAGATAAAAATCTTTTTATCAGCTTATTTTATAAATCGTTAAAATTATTTTTCAAAAGATATTCTAAACGCACACCAAAACGGGAGTGAAAGATTCCTTTTGTCGTCGCCCTGTCACGCACTGAGAGAGGAAGGCATCGTGTGTCACTTGAGCATAATAACAATTTTAACGCTAAAAATTAAAAGACTGTTTAAAAAGTTAATTTTGAATTGTATTTTAGGCTTGTTTGGTTCAGCGTTTTCTTAAAAAATAAATACTTATTATGTAAGTCGAGATAAAACTTCTCTCACATACTTACCTCGTATACCGTGAATCACGATTTATAAACACTTATTGCCTAAAAATAAACTATTCCAAACGAACACTTTATCTTGAAGTGTTCATAATTACCACTCTGGTCCTATTTATAAATCCTTTTTAACTAATTCTCAAATGCCAAGGAGAGTTAGTTAACTCATTAACTATGGGTTAAATTTCCAATTTCATCATTATCTATGATTGGTTCCAAAAATAAACATGAATAAATTCTTTTTGTTTATTATAATTAATAGGGGTTAAAAAATATAAAAAATAAACTTATAAATAGAATCAAAATTTTTGATAAAAAAACTTATAAATAATTTCAGAATGATATTTTTTATAAAGAGTCAAGTTATTTGATTTCATCTCACTAAAACGTAAAATCCGAGATTGAGACCAACGAGAGGAGGGGATTGTTTAAAATGTAGAATTGTGTTGTATCTGAACATGGCTTGGCTTATAATTGAATCGAAGAGACCGGGTCAAATCCATCTCTATCCACACCTAAAGTATTCCTTCACTGAAGCAACCAGCCTTCCCTCTCTCGCGTTCACGTCATTAGGTGACGCCTCTCATCTATGTTCATATTCCTCTGGGGGGAAAATTAAGTTTTACGCATAACATAAATTTTAAAAAATTTCTTGATTGTATGTTTTTTCAAATCAGAACTTATATTAAATCAGTTAAGTGTTTTATATTTGATAGGGGATGGAGCATAACTAAATGACGCAATTTTCCATTTACAGCGGCACGATCCTATCTCATTATCATTTTTTCCTTTCTAATTGTCGTGTCTTGTCCTATTTGTAAATTCTTTTTAACTAAATCTCATATATTAAAAAAAGATAGTTAAATAAATGATTATGGAGTAAATTTTTAACTTTACCCTCATTTATGAATGGGTATTTTTCAATTCTTTCTTCTCTCTATCTTTTTTTTTTTTTGAATGCAAATCTGGAGTACATTAACCTATTACGGGATTAATACAACAGTTAGGTTACATGAACCAAATACAAGAGAAAGAGGACTCATCCCTTGAGCAGCAACCGCCTCCATAATCGAAGGAGATGGTTGATTAAGA
Organism: Inga laurina; assembly: GCA_963855925.1. NCBI lineage: Eukaryota > Viridiplantae > Streptophyta > Magnoliopsida > Fabales > Fabaceae > Inga > Inga laurina. The sequence continues at coordinate 2,083,212 of OY979703.1, read as the reverse complement.
AGAACAAAATTTTCTGAAATACTATGAGCTAGAATGGGTCAGCTAAAACATTGTGATGCCTCGAAATTGCCACATGTATGAATCAATTTTACTGGAGGTGCCGTGACGCTAGCGTGTACGTCTGTGGCTTGTGTCAATAGGAGCATTTTATAGAGGACGAGTAGGCCACTCTTTATTAAAGTGGAGGGGCACTGTTGTAGTTTTATCACTGTGGCTCTTACGTAAAACAAGTAAATAACGCGGCATTTGAGCTCTTTTGGGAGTCAACACGCTTTTGGGTCATTGAAATCAGAACCCCACTCGACAATCAGAGATTCAGCGCCCATGCCCCATACCGCCCCATATCGCCCCGATTCACCATATCCATTGCAGTTAAAGCAGGCAAAGCAAAAAAGCAACTAGGCCAAGGTGGTCATTTTCGGTTCCCTTTGATTTAGCTCTCTTCATTCATCACTTCACGGGGACACCCCTGTTCGTGACCAAATTCAAGGAGCACGTAATATTGTTCTCTCTTTACTCTTTCTTCTTGTCTCTGGCACACATACTAACCACAGTATGGATGGAGGAAGAAGGAAGCGGAGATTGGAGGGCGAAGACGACACCGAGGAGCAGAAGATGGAAAAGTTCTTTGCCTTGGTAAGAAGCACCAAAGAGGTGCGTGACCGAACCTCTAATAATAAGAAGTCGGAGGAAGACAAGTTCAAGAATGTTTGGAACCCAACTTTTCAACCTGAGGATTTCATTCATGATTATCAAGATTCCGTAATTAGAAGCACCCACCTAGCTGGACCTTCCAATGACAAGGAGGTCGACATCCAAGACAAAGAATCAGAGCCAATAGCAGAAGCTGCGCTGCCGCCGCCGCTGCCTGCAGATCCGGCACCACCACATGATGAAGAAGCTCGTGAAGAAGATAAGTTGGACCTCAATCTTTCTTTATAGCCTATGTGACAGTTTGGTTCTGGGACTACCGATCATTAAACTGTCACTCCATATGGTTTTGCGTTGGAAATGAGTCATCCAGCTTCGTAAGTCTCAGTGACAGACTTCTTGTGTTTTGAACTAGAAATTTCCTTTAATATCAATATAAAATCATGAATGAGTCATCTAGCTCTCTCTCCGACATCTTCTACAAATTTTTTGTTCTTCGATGAGTGATCAATGTAATACATGTTAGATATTTTAATATATATTATAATTATTATTAGTTATTAATTAGGTAATTAATTAAAATATCCAGAGTGTGGCCCGTTAGTCAGATTTAGGCCCAATTCATGATTAGGGTTATTGGCTATTAATGTGGTTTTTCTGATGGTGGAAAATAACACAATAAGGTTTTAGCCGTCTAAATTGAGCGTACAAGGAAAAACCCTATCTGCTCATTTGAGGTTCCCTGACTGGCGACGGCTCTTAACCCAGTTGCCATCGCTGTGCCCTACAGCCAGTCAGAAAGAGACCTGACAATCATCTTTTGTCTTCAATTCCTTTTGCAGCTCTCTTTCATCAGGATTCATGAGTTCTCCATTTTATCAAAGCTTAGCAATGGCGAGAGGTAATTCTTATAAGTCTTCCGCTATTGATATAGGAAAATTCATATACTCTAATTAATGATTTATTTGAGTATTCATGAGTTTTGTCCTACATGTGGTATCAGAGCCACGCTCTCTGATCCTCTGCCTTCTATTCTTTGATCGGGGATGTTTCAAATATGGAATTTTATTGAATCCACCGTAGTAATTTCTACACGGCTTCCATATCTGAAATCGGAGATCACGATTTATTAAATCAATTATTGCCTTCATTAGGTTTTCGAAGGAACTGGGTTTCTGAGATTATATTTTCGATTAACATTTTTTTGATATGGTTTTGGAACCTGCGTTTAGCACCGTCGGACCCTCCGCTTTTTGGTTTTAAGATCCGAACATGTTTTTGTTTTAAAGTTATGATCTGTGATTCTGGTGTTATGCGATGTATTTGGTTTTCAAGATCTCTGTATGTGTTTCTTGGATAAGCATCAGACCTGCGTTTTTCCATTTTCGAATCTGAGAAAATCTTGCTTTTAATCGATGTTTATTGCACATATATTGGATTGTATTATGTTTTTATGCATTTTCGATGAAAACCGCCGTGAGAACATCGCCTGAGAGCACCGTCGGATCTGCGTTTTCCTTTTGGGGTTTCGATGCTAAGAAAATTTTTTTTTAACCAAACCTTGTTTTAATTCATAATTTGTTGCTCATATTGTGTAATCGACGCATTTTGATGAATTTTCTGGCAAGATCTGCCATTAAGGAAGCCGTTCTGACCCTTCGATCGTCGGAAAAGCACCGCCTGAGAACGTCCCTGACGTCGCGGGTCGCGGCGGCCCAACCGGGTCGAAGTCGGGGCGGGGCGGGTAGGGTTGTAGAAAAACGGGTGGGAGAGAAGATAAAAACGACGGCGTTTTTGACTTGCTCGAAACGGCGTCGTTTCATGTCATCCTGAAGTCTCCCTCCCAGAGTGCGAACGGCGTCGTTTCGGTCTAGTGAAACGCTGCGTTTCACTTATCGGTTTGGTGGGCCGACACGTCTTTTGGGCTGGGTCTTGAACTCTGGGCCGAATTAAATTTTTTTTTCCCTCTTTTCTCACCATTAAAACGAAGATTGGGCCTGAACAACTGGGCTTCTTTGATTTTTTTTAAATGTCTGGGCCTGCGTTTATTTATTTTGGGCTGATCTGCATATTTGGGCCGAAAGAATTATGTTTTTTTTTTCTGCCTATTAAAGCTATTGGGCTGAAAAGAAAAAAGTATTTTGGACTTTATTTTTTTTTTTTGAACTGATAGTGAAGCTTTTGCAACATTATGGGCCCTGTTTTGTTTTGTTGTTTTTACTTTTTTGGACTATGGATTTTAAATTTCCAGAAAAACTTTAATGGGCTAATTAAGCGTTTTTCTTCACTGTTTAATCCAATTAGCTTCTGTTTTATGTATATTTTTGATAATGTCACATCTAATTGTTTAAATTAAGAAAAGGGGTTAACTTTGGCATTTTTCATATTCTGGAAAATTTGCAAAAATCATTTTGACATGTTACTTAATTCCCTAAATATTACGATAATTCATTTTGGGCAATTATCTAACTATTCTAATTTTTGCAAAACTTAATTTAAATTGAAATATGCCAAAATTAATTCTTTAAACAATTTTTTGGATACATAAAATAGTGGGAGGGCTTCTAATTAATTATCTAAGGACCTTGTTGAGCAAATTAATTAATTAATCCCTCCATCAAGAGGTGCATATATTAGTTTTAATTTGGATGCACAAAATAGTGGGAGGATTTATTTTTCTTGATTATTTAGTCACATTTTGTTGATTAAATAAATCTATTAAATAAATTCTCATTAAAGTTTTTGTGTATATTTGGAATTTAAATGCACAAGGTTGGTATTTGTGATTAACATGCATCTAGAGACTTAGCCACAGCATCCTCTGTTGCATGTATAGATAATCACTTTTATGTTTTAAAATATCAACTCTATTTAATGGGTAATATTAATTTAATCAAAGTGGGAGGATTGTATTTAGTCACTTATGTTGATTAAATTAATTGGTTAAATCCTCCATAAAGTTGTGCATATACAGAATTTAAGTGCACATGATTAATATTTATGATTAACTTGCATGCTAGAGTGGTAGCTACAGCGCCCTCTTACAATATGCATAAATAATCATACATGGATTTAAAATATTAATCTTCAAAAGTTGATTAAATTAATTAATTAGGATTCCTATTGACATTGTGTATACATATATGATATTTAAATTGTATATATTTGATATTAGTGATTAGCATATATATTTTGTTTAAGGAATAGCTACAGCATCCTCACATGAATATTGTATGCATAGGTAATCACATAAGGTTTTATCATATCAAATTATGATCATATGTACAATTAGTATACACAATGATGTGATGTCTTTGTGATGAGTATGTAGAATCGAGGAGTAGCCACAGCATCCTCACTAGGCACATACGCTCTATTTTGTTCTAATGAACAAAATACATCACTCAAAGATTTAAAGACATCAATTGTAATTAAATGTATGGTTATAATTAATCTTTGCCCACAGGTAGATAATTATAATCATAGTTTTAATTAGGGTGAAATGGAACAACATTATATTCTCTAAGTAGCCCACAGGTATTAGGGGATATAAATGCATTACAGTTTCACCAATTTGAGATAAATTCATGCTATGCTAATGTCTTTGCCCACAGGTAGACTTTAGTTATGCGAATTTATAATTGTATGATTTACATTGGTAAACATACACCTATATGCGATGGTTGCTTGCCTCTTATAGCAATTTTGTAAGTATGATTTAATTTTGATTTTGACTTTGCAGCATGATGGTTATCTGTTCAATTATTTAGTTTGATATAATTTATTAGAGACAATTAAGCCTATAAGGAGAACTTCTGCCATTAGGACAAAATTGACATTAAGAAAAGCTCTGGTATTTATAATGCTAGCATGAGAAATGAGATAACATTACTGTCTCAATAAAGTAATCTCAGTTAAAAGCTAGTTATTAAAAGTACATAAAGAATGGAGTAAAGTCAATGGTTGTTGATAGGCTGAGAGACATATTTAGAAATTCTCATAAATGTTGTTGCATTGTTTTGTTGACTATTAAGTGATTCTTCATCATAAGGTAAGATGTCTCCATTAATCTTGGTGGAATAGATCCTTTGTTTATTATCTCATGATTTATTACTCATTTTCATGAATACATGCATGGATAATAAGTATTCATTGTAAATGTGTTTATATAAGTTTTGCTCCCTTTTAGAAAAGCATGAGATTTTAAATAAGGGACATCAAGCTACCAACCCTAAAGCCATAAAGCAATAGACATATTAAGTTTAATTTGTCTATGATTAGTGGCTTGATTGGAGGCAATAATGGATATACACTTGCCATTGGTTTTGTTCTAACAGATGAAATAGTTCATCCTGATTTAATTGACTCTTCTAATACCTGAACATCTTTTGCTTTATAATTAAGCAGTGTCATTTGACACTTTTAGAGAATATAAAGTAGAAGTGAGTAATTTAATCTGGTAAACAGATTAATATAGTAAAGTCAATTAGAGGAGATGGATGACATGATGGGCACATGGTTGAGGATAGTAATTTAGCCTATATGTTTTCCTCTTAAAGAATGCACTCAAGGCAATTATATATATTTTAGATGAGTTTCCAACAGAATTTTGTTTAAACCCTTTTAAAATCTGAGAGTTGGAAACTCAATTTATATAGAATTGTCTTATAAATGAAACAGTGTGTATGGAAAACATCCCAGAGATTAAGACTGCATATTTTGGTGAAGATGCAGAAAGATCTTGGGAATTTTATTAAGCTATCCTTTCCATTTTAGAAGTTGTGTAGTAATTTTGGAATGCCAAATTATTAAGAAATGGTATGATTAGTGGGAGTGGTCAAACTCATTCAGGATGATCACACATAACAGATTGTAACCTCTAATCATGATGGAACATTGGTTTTACATGATACTCTTCTTCTTGAGGTAAATGTGAAACATAATAAAGTTCTGAAATTTTCAATTGGTCAAGTTTGAAATAAGAAGTATCAACATTAAGGACTCTATCAATTATTAGGAAAAATATCCCGAAACAAGCAAGGGATATTCTAAATTGATAGATGGTGCTCTTATTGTACAACTTCAATCTATTAAAAGATTGGGTTAAGACCAAATGACAATTTAAATTTGGCAATTGCTACCAACAATACATCATGTATTTCAAGTAATCTGACTAGAGCATAAACAAGGAGAGATGTGTGTGAACTAAAAGAAATGTAACATAAACTATGAGGAGAATTTAGTTAGCAAAATTGAGAAACCGTCCTCACATGCATTTTCACATTAGTGGTAAATAATGTGTTATGATGCAATTACATATATGATAATGCTGAAAGCATCATAGTACTATTTATATCACTAGATTAGTGGGAGTTGAATCATCTATATTGAACAAAATGATGATTCACTCATTGCTTGTGAATTTTGACATAAGGTGTTATATATAACAAAATCATCATTGTTCAAATTTGTGATAAGACTAGGTTAATTGTAGTATTCTATTAGAATATATAAGGAAACTATTCTCAAAATGCTTGAGAATATCATAAGAAACCTATGATCACATGTATTTGAACATTTATGGATTGATGGTATTTGTTATGAAAATACAATTAGATTGTCCACATGTCTCTAATATATATATCATTGTATTCCTTCTAATCCAGTTTCATAAGTGCAGGCTTGCTTGAATGTGTACACAAACTGGCAATGTCATTGCAAGGAAACTTTAGGAGGATTATCAAGCATATTCTTGCTTGAATAATAATTGAAAAGCTGCAGGTCATGAAGTACATTTTAAAATGTACATTAAGTCTCATGCTCTACATATAGGAGAATGATTAGATTTGATTTGTTTGGTTTAGTATGATGTGTTAGCTATAAAATGGTTAACATTCTGATACATCTTTATGTTTACTGAACAAATTGCATTATAGAAGAGTACAAGATTTCTAAGTAGTCACTGATTACTTAGTTCCACCATGAATTGCTTAATCTAATCATTCTTGGAGGCAAGTTATAAAATTTCCGGTTGAAGAATTTCATCATGTGGTTTTAAATTAATTTAAACCCATTAAGGGTGTTGTGTGACCATAAAGTCAATAGGTCATAAACACATAAAGTATAGATCCTTAAATGAACTGCATGCATTTAAAGACATTGAAGGATCAAATACCTTATTTGTGACTTGGATCACATTGAGTGATCTAAATAAGGTATTGATAAATGATGAAATTCAAGTTGGAGTTTGTTGTCTCATATTGGCATCTAGTTATCGAGATTGACAAACATTCAAGAAGGAACCGAATAAACATTTAAGGTTTATTCATAAAGTTTTAACCCATTAAGTAAGGGTGCTGCTATGTAATACATGGAAGATAATACTCGACTTAAGAGGACTTATCGCCATGATTCTTGCAGCATAGCCTTAATTAATCTGAATAGGGCAACTGACGTTAGTTACGGGCCAAGTGGGAGAATGTTAGATATTTTAATATATATTATAATTATTATTAGTTATTAATTAGGTAATTAATTAAAATATCCAGAGTGTGGCCCGTTAGTCAGATTTAGGCCCAATTCATGATTAGGGTTATTGGCTATTAATGTGGTTTTTCTGATGGTGGAAAATAACACAATAAGGTTTTAGCCGTCTAAATTGAGCGTACAAGGAAAAACCCTATCTGCTCATTTGAGGTTCCCTGACTGGCGACGGCTCTTAACCCAGTTGCCATCGCTGTGCCCTACAGCCAGTCAGAAAGAGACCTGACAATCATCTTTTGTCTTCAATTCCTTTTGCAGCTCTCTTTCATCAGGATTCATGAGTTCTCCATTTTATCAAAGCTTAGCAATGGCGAGAGGTAATTCTTATAAGTCTTCCGCTATTGATATAGGAAAATTCATATACTCTAATTAATGATTTATTTGAGTATTCATGAGTTTTGTCCTACAATACAATCTATAAGTTAAATTATATTATTCACAAATCTTGTTTTTTAAATTTCCTGTAACAAAAGCAAAGTTTGTCTATTTTTATAAAGACAAGTGTCACCAATCTATTTTGACAAGAAAATCATGGTTTCCGGTGCAAAACCATAGTTTTTCAACAGTTATAAAAGCTATTCTTCAAAATACATTTTTTTAAAATCACTTTTTATCATTTTTCTCTGGAAACTATTCTCTACAAACTAATCCTACTTATACAAAGAATGTTTCGTGGTTAATAATGATGAAATTTGACATAGATTAGGTTTGCAACGGATATAAAAAAAATGCCACCATTTAATTAAGAGGGGTGTATAAGTGGTAACTAGGGAAGGAGTTTGGGATGTACTAACGTGAAGACGTCATTAATTAAGACTTAGGTGGGGATGATGCAATAGGATGACATCAGGCGTGTTGGAAGAGGAGTGCAATAATCTAATAATGAGATTGGCATCAAAACGCCATTAGCGGGTTAAATATGAAAGCCTATAAGGATTCAGCCCACATTAGGCCCCATTTGTCCCCAAAGCCTCCTTTGGATTCTTCAACAAACGTGACTGGATTGTTCACAAACTGTACTGGTAGGTCCCCCAGTCTCGCTACCCGCTGAATCTGGACCTTGTGGTAAACACCCGGTAGCAAAAGAAGCATAAACTATCGTTAAGGTAGGCTTGTTCACATGGGGACGTTCACATGTCATCTTCTAGTTAGGCATGGCCTGCCCAGTCATTTTCTAAGGCAGGCTTGTTCACGGCACGCGGGTAAGAATATATTCAGTGAGACAAGAAGGCACCTCAGCAACCAGAAAAGAGGCTTTCAGCGGGCACACACTAAGGTTTGATAGGGTAGGGGTACGTTAACTTGTCGAATTCACGTGTCAAGATTCTATTTTCTGCAAACCATATATTCTAATTCCATAACTCGATAACACTCCTCTTGTCGGTTGGTAAAGTTGGAGACTTTTAAAAACACCTTTCATTCAATAGTCACGTTACTAGAACAAATACCTCCAATTGAATTTAGTAGGAGATAGCAAAACCAAGTTGTCGCAAACGAAAACATTTAATTTAATGCTCATGTAATAATATCAAGAACAGAGAAGTTATCGATTGGCAGTAAAACGGTTATTGGACACTGATCTCGATCGTGTCCAAGTTCCTCTTTGAACCATGGGGACATCAACTGAGCCAAGATGAATCAATGGCTGCAGAAGAAATTGAAAGGCGTGCGAGGTGTGGAATAAGCCATGGAAAGTATCTTAGAAGCGGCCATTGAATTTGCAGCCTCAGTGAAATGAGTTCCGTCCCAATTCACATACCGAGATCCTTCCCCACAAACCTGATGACCAGGTTGGCCGCATGTCACTCTGTTGTCAAAATTATATGGAGGCCCTCCGAATCCACAGCACGCCATCAATGGATTTGAGAAACCTATTCACCATTACGATCACAAATCTCATCAACCTCTCCTGGTTCAGGCAAGGATAATTATGTAATTTACAAGTGGAGCTTAGGTTAATAATGCTTACCATATTTGGCGGCATTTGAAATGAGGTCATGCTTGATGGTATAAATATCCACATGAATTAAAGTAGCATCTTTTAGTTCAGTTCTTAGCTTCTGAAGCAGATGAAGCAGCGCTTCATTGAACAATCTTGCAGCACTATTGTAACTAGAAAGACATCCAAGTGAATCCACAACCTTCTTTTGAGACAATGAGATTAATTTAGGAAGACAGCCCAATGGTCCAGTGTTGTGAACCCAGAACTTCCTGGCACCTTCGTTGTACAAACTCTGCATATATTACCAGTCACATTATTCACCAGGAAATTGTAGAACCAGTATGTTACTGGATAATTGTTAAGAATCATTGGACTGACCTTAACAGCACTCTCAATTTCTGCAACAACCGCTGGGATTCTCTTAACGACTTGCGCATATGAAAGGTTCTTGACAAAGGAATCGGCAATGTCATTCTGTCCAATATCAATCATGTAGAGTGCATTTCGAAACCCAGCATCGTTGATGTGATCTCTTGCACCTAAATTAGAAGGATATGAATAGTTTACAAGTTCAGCAAGCAGCATTCACTAAAATCTGGGGCAACATTAATTTCTATATTCTGGAGAAATCAGTCAAAAAAGAAAGAACGAAAGGAAAATGGTCAAACTATTGAAAGAGGGGTCAACAAGAGGGAGGGAAGTTTACCAGAGGCTGCAAGTTCGAGGGTACGAGCCTTGAAATGAAGGAACTGCATGATCTGGATGTTCAAAGCGAAAGGAACATATTCAGGAAGGGTAGAGGACCCAACTACTGCAAAGTTTGCGCCATTTGAGAACGTGGATCCTGACAGGGCGTCCATGTATGGAGTCAAAAAACTTGCATTTAAACTTTGGCCTGCACATTTAACAACAAATTAAAATATGACAAATTTCACTCCAACTTTTTCTAAATTTGGATTGTTCTGTGCGTCAAGTTTTTCCAACTCCTTACACTTTGTTTTCTCATTTCTGCGTCATTAAATTAAACGTCTCCACTTTTTCATGGCAGCGGGGTATTACAATATGATAATCAACTTGGGAATTTTCAAATACAAAAAAACACCATATTGAGTAACACTTGATTTGTCTCACTTCCGCACCAAGAATATTTCCTCTATCACTCAAACTGTATTATCGTGTATGCGCGGTTATTTCAGTGATTATACAAACGTAGGCACAAAGTCTCGTATCTTCAAGGAGCTACTATTATATTTTGGGACCAGTACGAGCATGGTTTTTTCCAGAGTTTAAGGCTGAAAGGCATTATTGCTGCGGGAACAACGGTGCTTTTCATTATATCAAACATACATGGTGCTTGTATTAATATATCTAAATACTAATCCTACGAGCACCGGACTAATCCTACGAGCACGGGACGTGGTCACCTAGTGTCTATTTGGATCACGTTTGAGAACTCTAACAGTATCTATTCATATAAAATGAGACAAAACTCCTCTCACATATTTACCTCGTATTACAATTAAAAAATTACTTGTGGAAGGCTACAATCCCTCATGGCCTCATGCACCTAGTCGTGACCTACGAGTATCGGGTTGATTAGATTTGGATATCCCCGGCGTCTTTTTTACCTTTGTTTTTTTAAGAATTTTTACCTTTACTTTTTTTGGAAAAAAAATCTTGTGGCCCTGCCTCTTGGGTCTTTGAAATAGGCCGGGGAGTTGATGGTGTGAGTAATGGGCTTTCATAAGATACTTAAAATACGGGCCCAACTACTCGAACGTCCCAAACCAACGCCAACTTTGAACGTCATAGCTCACCGACACCAGATTCACTCCCTCGCTCGCTTGTTCATTCCTTGCTTTATCGGGTCATTTTTATTACTCTGCAATATCTTGTCGGCGAACAGATCACCACCAACGACAACATGTCATAATCTCCACCTCCGATCTACGGAAGCGGAGGTGGAGATGTAACACCGCGTCATTTTATTTCTTTTTTCTTTTTTTGAATTAAAAGGGACAACCACTCTTGTTTCATTTTTTTCAAAAAAAAAAAAATGTACTACAGTCATCTAACTTTTTGTGGATATCCAACCAAATCGAATCAGTGAGATACGGTGATCATACCCGCAATAAACTATAGCAAGTGGCAACCACACATTAAGGGTGTGTTTGGTTTGAGGGGAGGGTAAGAGAGGGAGGGAGAGGGGAGGACTTACAGAGAAAATCGATGATGAGGCGTCCATCAGACAAGCGACCAGTGGATCTGTGGAAGAAAGTGCGGCCATTGGGAAGATTGATGGGGAAACCGAGTCCGGAAGCGAGTCCTCCCGTGTCCGAGTTGGAATCGCCGAAGACGAATATGACGGCATCCTGATTGCACTGAGCCGGAAAGGAACAAATGAAGAGTGGCAGCAGGGAGAGTGAGAGAGAGTGAAAAGCCATACTCACTGTTTTTGTGGGGCGTCTGGCTGCTCAGCGCAACACTTGCCAAAACCCAAAAGGCTGGTCACTCCCACTATTTATGTTTCAATTTATTACTGTTCTTATTTCCTCTTTTACACAATTCCAACCTCATTGCTTCTGCAGCTTCACATTTCACAGGGTTGATCTTTAAATTTGTGTAGTTATATTTGATTCATTTAAAATCCAGTAAAATTCGGATGTTAGTTAACATGGCAGCTACAAACCAGCACTTTAAAACTCGAAATCCCCGTTGCACTTTCTTGGGAACAGGGGATGTAGGCACTCGATCCTTCACGTGCAACAGGATCAACGAAGTTCTTTTTTGCTAAAAAAAAAATTTTGGGCCTTTCAGAATCTCACCCCCTTTGAAGGCCTAATCCACAGTTTCTAAAGTGCGTCATGGGCCTCAATGCCCGGAGAAACTATTTTATTACGAGTATTTGGAATTAAATTACACACACGCATATATCACAAGATATATCTTTCAACAATAATGAAGTAGCATAAATTAAACTGACTATTCGAACACAAATAAAGTAATTTTTTATAATAAATGCTTATAAATAAAATTATAAATAATCTATATTATCAATAAAGAAAGTAATATTATTCTTGAAGCCCTTCGGTTTCATTTATTTAGATCTATGTCTTCCCATAAAAAAGGACATGACTTTGAGATTTAGGGGAGTAACGTCGAATCGTAGGCTAAAATTCAACAACTAGGGAAAAAGGTAGCGTGTGTATTATATTACCTCGTGTACCTTTAATATAAGAACTATATGAAAGTTAAATTTAGTTCTAAATATAATACTATCCCTCAACCCATTCTGCCTAGCTTCTGAATTTATAATTTTTTTATTAAAATATCTTTATTAACTACACATATCAAAAGGTTTTAATCTAAGGTCGATATAATGGAATTTCATGTTTTAAGAAATCGACATATATTTATTATATACAACTTACATGAATAATTTCTTTAATCCACATAAATTAATTAGTTAGCTCCTATATTAAGTAGCTGAGAGCTGTTGCTTCGGATCAAGCTTGAAGAATGTATCATACTCACTATAGTTTTATTTATAAAAGTTCAATAACCAAATTATACGGTTTAAAAAAATGATTATAATTAATTAAAAATAATAAATATATTTTGAAATAAACTGTTTTTCAAGTTTACCTTTATTTATAAAAAGGTAAGTAAGAAAGGTAAATAAAATAAACATAAGTTATCATACACCCTTTAATTAATACAATATATATATATATATATATATATATAATTAATTATAAGTGTCACAAATAAAAAAAACTTATTAAACATTGAGACAACTATTATCACATTCTTATAAAAAAAAAAACTAAGATGATTCAAACTTTGGGTTCTATTATAAAAACGACAGGAGGGAGTATTAAGAAAAGTTAAAAAATAAAGTGTTTTCGCAATTTATTGCCGGTGAGGAATGGACGTTAATAAGGATCCCTTCACACGAACGGACTTGATCTTGAACTTGAGATTATAGAAAGCGGGTTTTTTCAGAACTCTTCATTTCATTATGCGTTGCTCTGCGTAGATTTGGCCATTGGAGAGCGTTGTGCAACGGATTCGTCAACTTCTTCGTTATGCTTACACATTCTTCACCCCCTCTCTTCTATGTCAAAATAATCTCTCACGCATCTCTCGTTTTTGCTTTTTGAGTGATCTCCCATTTTACGTTTTACTTTATAGCTAATGATTATTATTGTTAACAGAGTACTTACGTGCATGTCAAGTTTATGGCGTGCGCCACTTCATTATTTGAATGTGTATATCGATATATTATTTTAACTTGTACGTAACTGCTTGACTAAAAATGCAGAGGCGTGGCAAAGCTGAGATTGAAAAAAGCGTTCATTAAACCCCAAAAACCCCCAATCAGAATTCAGGATACTGCATCATGTGAGTTGGAAGGAGGGTGTAGAAGTGTGAAGCCAGCGGAGAGAATTAAGTGCATTGCTGTTTCCAAGAGCAAAAATAAATGTGATTAAGTGAAGTCCCAATGGGAAGAGGGTGGGGTCCACTGCCTGTATTAGGCGCTGGTAGGATAGGATCGCCATCTCTGGAAGCAATGGCCGGGAGAGTGGGACGCTCCGACACTCCTTGGCCTTTTTGGAAATTTGCTAAGAGAATGGCTGCCGCCGCAGCATGCATTCTCATTACGTGCTCTCTGCCTTGTCCTGTCCCATTTATTGTTCTCGCTGACATGGTCTTACCCCTTAATTAATTCCTTCCCTGGCCACCAAGCCATTCCTAATTTATTTGGAGGTAAGGATTGAAATCTTCAAAACAACTTTCTCAATAACTTACTATGTATAAGATATGCATGCCAAAAGAGTTTTATTTCAATTTATCTAAATGAATATTTTTAAAGTGCCAATCGGAATCCTAAACAAACACAATGCTAATTTCTCCCCCTAATGCTATTTTTTGTCCTCAACCCATCCCTTAATACTCGCCCTAACAAACAAAACACACCATTTCTTTATACCCCCGCTCGTAGAAGCTGCATGCTAAGTCCTGCTAGCTGCTAGTAACAATTTATAACTGCTTAGCTTCCTCCTATACGTTAAAGTTCCTTAATCATCATTATCATTTCGACGTCAATATAACTTACAAAATTATACAGTTACATGCCTATATATAAATGCTCCGATCCACTTTAATTTATGCGCAATGAGTATTTAATTTATTTTTATATTAAAATATGTTACGTAATGCTTAAAAAATAAAATCGCTGATCGTCACGTTGAAGGTCCCTTAACTTGTTCATATTACGCGCCCGCGAATTTTCCTCGAAGAGCTTTCGTCTCATCCCCCCCCCCCCCCCGGTATCTCTCTCGAACCTCAAACCACCTTTGCATTTCACAGTCTATAAAAGACAGCCCTCTCCCGTAGACTCTGTTCCACATCTCAACGCAGAGGAGAGATAATAAGTGAGAAGTTGACGGAGCTGATCGAGAGAGGCCAGAAGATGGCGAGTGGGCTAATTCCATTTCTGGCGATGGCTTTTTTGCAGTTGGGGTTCGCAGGCATGAGTATCATTTCAAAGCTTGCAATGCAATCTGGCATGAACCCTATCGTCCTCGCCGCTTATCGCCAAATCTTCGCCACACTTGCCATCGCTCCCTTTGCTTTCTGCTTTGAACGGTACTTATCAATGTCTTCTTTTCATTTATATCTATATCTTCTATTCTTCGTCACCTTCTTATTTATCAATCATTCATGCATGCATCAACATCAAACACCTTACCCTGGCTCTCAAATTTCAACTGTATAACCACATCTTTTTCGTGCATCTCCTTGATGAAAGCGGTCTTAACGATTGTATGAAAATAGTTCAAGTAAAATGTAGACTCACAAACCAACAACTTAAACCGATCAATAAGTGCCTGTCTCTTTCATATTTTCAAGTGCACCGAAACAGAGCCTAACTGACTTGAGCGGTAGTGACAATGCGCAAGGGGGTGAAGACTTTTCTTGTTTTTTAACGTTTTCGGATCGGGTGATGCTCTCCGTGACAATGCGCACGTAAGGTTGGCCTCTTGCTTGTTTTGGAAATAAGTGATCAGAGCAAGGCAGCGCTATAGTAACATCAACTATGCATTTTTTAATACAAGTTTTACAGTTAGTAACAAACAAGAGTTTTCAATCAGTGTTACTTTAAAGCGATTTTGTTTGTACCCCACTTTAAGTTTTATTCTTGTTTTGTTTTGCAGCAAAACGGTCCCCAAGTTGACCAAGCCTATTATGTTCCAGATATTGCTTTCTTCCTTAACTGGGTAAGCTTTTTGGTCCACACATTTCATGCCCACTCTGCTTTGTTTTATTTGTTCTGCATGTTCAAACTAACAAATGTTGGCCCAGTTTTTTAAGCATTGCAGCTTGAAAAATGGCTGCGTTGTGTGCGTATCAGTCTGTGTGCATGTGAGGTGCAGGTTTTCTTTTCTATCTCTAAAAATGAGTGTGTTTGAGGATGAAATGATGCAGAGTAACAGGAAACCAAGTATTTTTCTTCCTGGGGCTGCAACATTCATCCGCTACAATTGCATGCGCAATGACAAATTTGCTCCCAGCTTTTACCTTTATCCTTGCGCTCATCTTCAGGTTTGTCTGTACTATATATAAATGCAACTATATTTCAAGAATTTACTGTAAACATGACAGTGTTAATGATTTTATTTTTTGGTCTGATGTGTGGGCAGACAAGAGTACCTGAGAATAAGGGCGTGGAGTGGGCAAGCAAAGATAGTAGGGACCGTATTGTGTGTAGGTGGAGCCTTGGTATTGTCATTCTACCATGGAAATGTCATTCAAATAGGTGAATCAATTATTCACTGGGGATATGCAGAGAGAATGCAAGAAACAAGTTCCTCTGCCAAAGCCAACTCGTTTCTTGGCCCTTTCTTCTTAATTGTTAGTGCTCTTGTGTGGGCAGTGTGGTTCGTCGTCCAGGTAAAACTTCGTGCACCTTCCTACGATTTCTCTCGATCAAGTAGTAGTAGTAATAATAATGATAATGATAATTGTTTTAAATATCAGGCGGACATGGCAAAACATTTTCCAGCTCCGTATACAAGCACAGCCTACATGTGCCTCTTGGCAAGCTTCCAGTGTGTGGTCATTGCTCTGTGTTTTGATCACAGCGCCTCAGCTTGGTCCCTCACAAATCCTATCCGAGTCATTTCTGCTCTTTATTCGGTTTGCTCCCATCTATATTCTATGAACCACCTCCACCACTTTCACTTGCGGTATGAACCATATTCATTAATGTGGTTAATATATAATGGGTTTCAGGGAGTTCTTTGCACAGGAGTGGCGTATGCGCTCATGTCATGGACTATTGAGAGGAAAGGTCCTCTTTATGTGTCTGTGTTCACCCCCTTCCAGCTCGTCATCACTGCCTTTATCAGCTGGGCTCTGCTTCGCGAGGAAATATACGTCGGAACGTATGAAATACCCATAATACTATACGTTTTCCGCTTTAGTTAATTATAGATGTTTGGTTTTTGATCCGTGTCGTATGTTTGGTTCAGTGCTATAGGGTCTCTGCTCATAGTTTTGGGACTCTACTCTGTTTTGTGGGGGAAGAACAAGGAGATTGCCAAGAAAGACGAGAATGAAGAAGATATAGAAGAAGCGGCGGAGAAGGCAAAAGGGGAAAAGAATAGCGAATTGGGAGTGCATTCCTTGATGGTGTCTTCAAACGCGAATGATGAGTTTGCTGCTAGTTAGAGGCAGAGCGTTAGCAGGAGATTTGTTCCGAAGCCAAGCATGTTTGGTTCATTAGTCTTGTTTTTGGATTCTTAAGTGGAGAAACATTACTCCCAAGTACTGGGATTCCATTTTCAATTTGATCCAGCCACCGTTGGAAATTGGATATCTGCTTGAATTTTCCCGGAATGATATATTAAAAAAAGTTCACGATAACTGAATTTGACCGTCAAACCCATTGGTGGCACGTGACAACTTTAGCATGGCTGTCACAATAACTTTTGTTTTGATTGATAAATTCAAAAAATATATATTAAGCTGTCATATATAATTTTATTATCGATATTAATAATTGAAATAACTATATTAATAATTTTTATTTGAAAAATTTTAAAAAATATATTAGGCCGCCAAAGCTTCGATTATCGGTCACCAGCAAGATCATTGGAGCTCTGGCGATCCATAGCTGCCAAGGGATTGATGATTTTTTATTTAAAAGAAAAGTTAAGGATGGTTAGGTAATTTCTTAAATATTGAAACATTTCAAAATTTCAATTCAGTCCTCTTAGAATTAATGAAATTCAATATATTTATTTATCTTTTACCAATTTTAATAGTGTTTTTTTCTAGAAAGTTTTCCATTGAAATAAAAATAGAATTTTTACCAAGAGCATGTGCTAATGGTCAAGAAAGAAGGGAAAATAACACCGAAGTCCTAACAAAAATTAATATCAGAAAAGTTTCATAACTTATCAGTGATAAGTGAAAAAACAACAATTAATAGTTAAAAGAGTTACTATTGACAAGTTATGAGAATTTTCTGATATTATTTTTTTTATCGGAATCTTGGTCATTTTCATTGTGAGACTTTTTTTTTTGGTGCATTTTCAAACTTATTTGAAAGTTGAATGAGTTTCGATGCCTATCAAATCTGGATCATCCGATAGGATTTGGATGGTCTAGATTTATTTTTTTTAAAAAAAATATTTTAATAGATGCATAATCTAAAATAAAGATAGCCTCTTAGCTAACATTTTTTCAAAAAAAAAAAATTGTATTAAAAAATCACCAATTTTTAAAAATCAAATCTAAAATATCCATATCTAAATCTAGATGAGCTCTGGGTGCCTGTCTTTTGAATAGCCATCAAAACTGATTCCATTTGAAAGTCAGGTAAAGGCAAGACCAAATAGAAAAGACCTAACTAATTTGACTATAGACCATTATTATTTATAACAAAACAATGTCTCAGTTAGTGGGCCTCGGGCTCAATCCAAAACACTACACAAACTAATCCTAATACTGTCCAATACATAGAATAATATCACACACACACTATATTGTACACTTCTACACAAACACGTGCTGTAATAGACCCTTTAATTATCTTATAATTAGTTATTTTAAATAACTTATTAAAATATTAAATAGTACTTTGATAGAAAAAGAGAAAAACAATTACAAGGGTATGCTATAACATAAAAGATTTAACTAAACATTTAAGGAACGGCGATGGTAATAAAAGAAAGACATTAGTTTATCATGATTAATAAATATTTAACATCTGATTCAGATTCAAATACTAGTTAATAGTATGATAAATTGGCCTTGAGCACACAAAGGCCGATAACACAATTTACCAATAGGCCTTATACCATTTTCCACAACCATAATTTCATTAATCATAATTCATAACTTTCTTGAATAACTCTATTTTCCTGTAGAATCATAACTTTCTCAAAAATTACACAAAATTGGATCCATGATTAGAATAATGGTTTGGACCTATGACCTCATGCCTCCTTTGTTTTCACTGTACCACGGTATAGAACAATAAACTAGTGCTGCAAATCTTAAAACAATTTCATAAGCTGTATCAGAGTATGAATGAGTCATAGGTGACAATATACAAAGTCAGCATATAATTACCAAATGAGGAGGGTTTACAATGGCACAATGCAAACCTAAACCTCCAAAGCCTTCCCTGAATATATCACATTACGAACCTTACTTGAAAAATGTTAAAAACAACGAGTGAGTCACATATACTCAATAACCATTTATCCAATTTAACAAGTATGCAGGGAATGATTACAAGATAGTTAAACGGGCTAAACAACAATTTATATAACAAAGCATGAATAGTTTTTCATATTCAATAATAGCTTAAGGAGTAACTAAGCATGTACAAGAATCTCACAACCATCTCCTTATAACCGCTAACAAAATCTATGGGCTATAATATAACAGGATTCGTCTCTGCAACAAGACTGCACCAAGCTCTCTAATATGAGGTGTAGCCTGGCCAAAAGCTACAGAGCTCACATTAGACAATGGGTCCCCTTTTCTTAGAATATGGAAAGGGGTCACATGTCCCTGGAGCTGACCCTTGACCTGGCCAAGAAAGGGATGATACCAAAGGCCCTGAGAATGTTATAGTCAGGCACTGAGCACCAAGTGGCAGCTTTACCACATGGCATAATAGCATCAAACCTCCCATAACCACAACTCCGTACAATCCAACACAGCTCAATATGCATTCCAACAATTTGACATCACATTTAAACTTGAATAACTTATTCTCATATTCAACATTCAATGCTACACATCATTAAAATTAGAATCACAAGATAAACAACTCAAACCCACCTAAATAAGAAGTTTACTCACGAACATATGTTTCATGTATATACATTTTTCATATGTATAATACTATATTATATACTTATAACATTTGAAAATACCAACATACATTTATAATCACATCAACAAGCATACAAGATAAATTAGAAAGTGGTTACCTCAAGTTTTTGACAACCTAAACTTGAGAGAACATAAGTTTGTCAAATTTTTGGAAATTTGACCATCAAACCCAAACCCATTGGCTGCACATGATAACTTTAGTATCGCTATTAACAACTCAAGTATTCATATTGACAACTTTTACCTGAGAAATTCAAAAAATATATATTAAGCCTTTGTTTACAGCTCTAGTATCGCCGTTAACAATTCAAACATCTACATTAATAATTTTTATTTGAGAAATTCAGAAAAATATATTAGGCCACCATAGCTCCGATCACTGGTCATTGGCAAGGTCACTGGAACTCCGGCGGCTGCCAATGGGTTGAGGATTTTTTATTTTAAAAAAACCAAGGGTAGTTAGGTAATTTCTCAAATTTTGCAATATTTCAAAACTCTAAATCAGTCCATTGAGAATTATTAAAATTCAACATACTTATTTTTCTTTTACCAATTTTGATGACATTTTTCTAGAAAATTTCCATTGAAATAAAAGTAGAATTTTTGCCCATAGCATGTGAATAGTAAAGAAAGAAGGGAAAATAACACCATAGTCCTAAAAAAAATGATATTAGAAAAGTTCCATAGCTTGTGAGTGACAAGTGAAAGCGCTATAATTGACAAGCTATGAGACTTTTCTGATATTTTTTTTATTGAAATCTTGGTCATTTTCATTGTCAAACTTTTTTTTTTGGTGCATTATCAAACTTATTTTTGGTGTTGGGTCTTTAGGTTTCAACCCAAAATCGAAAGTTCAGTAGTATGGGCCATGATCACGCTTCTGAAGGCTCACACTCCTTTTAATTATCTGGATTCGGCCCGAGTTATGACGAGCCCTTGTGTCCAATAATCTTTTGGGGAAAATCTAAAAAGAATCAATATTAGGAAAAAAAAACAAAAAAGAAAAAGAATAATCCGTTGATATGGCGTCAAATGTCTGACAATCAACAACCGCGTCACTACTCAAAATGAATTTCATTCACAGGGCCTAACGCCGTCAGATGACCGTTTGTATCCTGTCTTGTGTGCCTTATAAAAATGTGAGGAGCTCCTTCTCGCCTTCACAGGCCCTGCTCTCATTGTATTCGGATCTGCACTCAAATCAGCGATCGTCTTATCTCTCTCCATGTAAGTCGTTTCTATAACGTTTAGATTCATGTCTTTTCTTCTATTTCCTCAGATCATAATTTCTTTTTGTTCGAAATATGCGGATCTGAGCTCATTCGTTTAGATAGCCAATGAATGATTGCGCTAAGAGAGCCTCATTTGGATCTCTTTGTTTTTGGTTTTCCTTGCAAGGATCCAATCTGTACGAATTCTTTTCCATGTAAACCATATTGAATGTCCAATTGTAAATGAAGATTTATTCATGAGAGTAGTAGATCTTAAAAGTGGCTGTGATTTTGAATTATATCATTTCATGCAAACAGATCTGAAAATTTTGACAACTTACGTTTAAATATGTAATTAGTGTTGAGTCTTTTGTGTACTTTTGTTAGATTTCAACGTAATGTTGGAAACAGAATTTCAAATAGTTTTCCTACTAAGGTTTTAGTCTGCCACGATGATCCGTTTTCTGAACTCTGAATCCTTTAAGCGTCGCTGTTCTCGTTGCTTGATGGATTTGAATTAATTTCTTGTTTCTGGTTCCGTGGTAATGAGAATGATCGTGATTCGTGAGATATTTTACTTATTGATGGTACTGATTGATGAATGAATCTGCGATTTCATCACTTAATTGAACTCTGACATTCTTCCCCTAATGCAGCTGAAAGAAGAGATGGGGCTGTCATTCGGTAAGCTATTTAGCCGGCTCTTTGCCAAGAAAGAGATGCGTATTCTGATGGTAGGTCTCGATGCTGCTGGTAAGACTACCATTTTATACAAGCTCAAGCTGGGAGAGATCGTGACCACCATTCCTACCATTGGTATGCTCCTTATTTTCTTATATCTCGCATGTCTTCATTTGCTTATGTTCTTGAATTTTATGCCTAGTGCTTCTTGGTGTTCTTTGCTTGCCTGGTCTGATCCAATTTCACATGCTAAAGTATTTATGATTTGAAAAATAACTGCAATTGCAATTTGATGCGTATATTCACTACTGTGCAGGGTTTAATGTAGAGACTGTGGAATACAAAAATATTAGCTTCACCGTTTGGGATGTGGGTGGCCAGGACAAGGTTTGTTATTTGCATCATATTGGTAGTTGGTTTTTTGTTGAGATTTTTTTCAACTCTGGTAATAATCTGAATTATTAATTCTACCATCATTCTTTATTTTTTGTACTGCTATGTTTCCCATCAATGGAGTGCTTAAAAAACATTCTTTAAAACAAGAGTGAACTTTTGTGATATGCACTCTAATCCACGTCATCCGTGTTGTGTTTACACGTGGGCTTAGGTCTTGTGCTAATTAGAGGCTCTTTATTAGCACCCAACGCAAGATCCGTTATTTATATTGGAGCCATCAAATCATATTATGTTTCTTTCTGAGACATTAGGGGTCATGAAGGTTTGTTTTAAACATGCAGCAAACATATGATCATCTGTAATCTCCAATCATTTACTTGTTCAAGTCATCTGTTTTCGTTGTAGTGTGTGATTATGGTTGATATTGCCCTCATTGGAGGTTTGCTCATTTATACACTATACAAAAACAAAATATGTTTATGTTACTCTTGTGATTGGTACTAGGCAACCGGCATTTACAACCTTGGCTTGAATGGGTCTGTTGGGTTAACTTGTGATTTTGTTATTTTACCATTTGGTTCTAACATGCTTAATGGGCCATAAACCTTTTCCTCCTGATTGACTCTTGTATGGTGTGACTACAGATTCGTCCTTTATGGAGACACTATTTCCAAAATACACAAGGGCTTATCTTTGTTGTTGATAGCAATGATCGTGACCGTGTTGTTGAGGCCAGAGATGAACTTCACCGGATGTTGAATGAGGTAATAAAAGATTCTCAACGCTGTGTTTTGGCATGCACCACGGATTTTGGTTATGCCTAGAGCACTGTGATTGAATTTTTTTTTTTTGGGGGGGGGGGGGGGGTGTTTCACAAAAGTCCTTTTATTGGAAGAATGAAATTGATTGAGTAACTCACAATCTTATTAGATCATTTTGGGTTTTAGAAGCTAGGGGGGAAATGATGTTTACTAAGGTTCTTAACTTTCAGGACGAGTTGAGAGATGCAGTACTTCTTGTATTTGCCAACAAGCAAGATCTACCAAATGCTATGAATGCTGCCGAAATCACAGACAAGCTTGGCCTTCATTCTCTCCGTCAGCGCCACTGGTATTTTGATGCATTTGATTTTTTGTCCCCCTGCCTTGAGCATTCGAAGCTCGTGTGCTTTGTTTTGTTATCTACTTTATTGATTCAGATTATTGGATTGTGGTTTTGGTTTTTATTTCAGGTACATCCAAAGCACGTGTGCCACTTCTGGTGAAGGACTCTACGAGGGACTGGACTGGCTCTCAAACAATATAGCCAACAAGGTAAGGCTTTAATAATTAATTCTACATCTGGCTTTACCTGGATGCGCTTGTCCTGTGTATAATTGTTTGGTTAATTTGCGTATTCTGTGTATCAGGCTTAAAAGGCAATCATGTTTGATGGGATGCTGCAATCTTTCCTTTAGAGTGGGCTTTTGTCTTGTATCATCACATTTATTGGCACTAATTCTATTCCTGCGTGATTTTCCCCCCAATTTAGATAATTGTTATATTGTTATGTCATATGTTAGCAATCTGTGTTTTGATTAATTTGTTTCTGTAGATTCTGAATAAATAAATGAATTACCTATACGCTTCCTTAAAGTAGTTGTCTTAGAATTAGACAATAGTGTATTGGCAAAAAAAAAAAGAGTGTATTGTCATATCATTTTTTTCAATTAAAAAAAATAATGGTTATTTCTGTGGTTGTATTGACAGATTTCACGTCATTCTAGAGCCGCGCTTATGTGTTGAACGTTTGGGGATGGCTTAAATTAAAATATTATTACATAAAAATTTATCAGGTCCCTTTCCAATAAATTTTTCAATTGGCAACATTTCTTTAAAAGATCCATGATCATTGGAACAAGTCATTTACCATTGACACAGAACAAGGTAAACGACCGAAATACGGGGGAGAATCCGTTGTGATATAACATTATGCAGGCGAACATAATAGGGAAAAAAGTACGATAGGAGATGTGAAAATGAAAATCACTAATTGAAAATGAGAATATGACCATTTGATACATGCCAATCAAACAAAACGCCTAAGCCCGTTTGTTTGGTTGGAGGGGATGAAAGGGGAGGAAAAATTAACCCCTTTCTTCATTTGGTTTGAAATTTTGGAGAAGAGGGGAGCAAAATCTGCCTCTCTCATCCATTCCCTCCCTTTATTTAGGTCCCCTCTAAATTGGAGTTTTTTTTTTGGAAGGGAGTCAAACTTTCACTAATTTACCCCATCAATTTTGTATTATTCCTATCCATGCCCTCCGTGAAAAAATAAAATGGAGGCTTCTTCGCTAGTTCAGAGTAGGCTTCTTCATCGTAAGTTCGGAGCCTCTCACCCAATGCTTTCTTCCTCTACTCCCCGCTTGCTCTTGCTGTACTTGACCTTGCCAAACTCTCATGATTCATCCAAAGATGGCTTTGGTGTCAAGGGAATCCATGTCCTATAGGCCCCCTCCACTGTGATGCGCCAGTTCGCTTTGGCAAAGCAAAGTGTGAACAGTATCTTCAATGAAGAAGGTGGAGGGAAGAGAGTCAATCATAGTCTAGGGAAGTGACAATCTTAGAGGTCTGTTAGAGGTTGAGGTGGGGCGGAGGAGGTGGTGGGGGTTGTTGGGTGTGATTGTAGAAGGGGTGGCGTGTTTTGTGTATGACAGTGTGCGTGAGCAAGAATGGAAGATGAGGAGCTGATTGTGAAGTAAGAAAATAAATAAAATTTGTTGACTTGTTTTAATACATTAATTAAAAATTAAATTCACCAAAAAATTTAAAATAATTGTATCAGTTTTTATACACTTTTTAACATGATGGACTCTTTTTTTTATAATAGAAAATGATTTTTCCTAAATTATGCCATTTGAATTCAGACACAAATTTCTGGCCAAAAAAAATAAAATTAAGATGCAAATTAATTTATATAGCATAAAAGAAAAAATTATAAATTAATATATAAGGATAAAATGGTGAATTGATTATTATCATTCCTCCCCTCCCCTCTTAAACCAGACAAAAGATCAATAAAAACTTCTTACCTCCTTCTCACCAACCCAACCAAAAAAGATAACCCTCTACCTTTTCCTTTTACCCCTTCCCCTCCATCCCCTCCAAGAAGGCGCTAAGTCTTGGCACCCATCATTCGATCCTTATTCAATCCGCATTTAAAAAAATCTAATTTTCGAAGTTCATCAAGGAAGGCGCCCAGAAATGAATCAAGAGAAGAACGCCACGCTGTGTAATATGTGATTTGTAGCACTTACAATAACGTCACTGTTTAACTCAAGCCAATAAATCAATATATTTGGTGTGTGTTTGTGTGTAAAGTTTATAAATTGTGCCCTTCATCCCTGATACAAAGCACAACTCATTTTATCTGAATAAAAGAAAAGGGCCCAACGTAAAGTTAAAAATAATGCTGCGAGGATAGTATATATGCCTGGGAGAAGGCATTGGTAGAGTTTTAATAGAGGCCCAAAAAAGAAACATGAAAAATATCAAGAGGATTTGGGGTGTATCTACTGCCTCAGCACTCTGTTAGAGCTGAAGAGAAAGTTCTCCTCGCCAGCAACGGTGGGATTCAGTCGCCCTGCTGCCCATCCATTATTTGTCAGTCGAGCTGGATCCCCTGTCACTCGGCTTCCCTCGACTTGCCTTTCAAATTCCGATAGACCTTTAGCCTTCCTTTCTTTCCTTCTCTTTCTCTCCTCATCTCGCTCTTTCCTCAGCCAACTTTCAACTGTTCTCTGCGCATGCAACACCAATCGGCCCCAATCATTTGTTTATTCCTCAAATAGCACTGTTTGGTTTAGATCATGCTCCCAACCCCGCATCCACACCCCTTTATATTAAGTTCATCGGCTCATAAAGGCTCATGTGACTCAGCATTGGGTAATCTACATTCACTCTACTTGTTGACCAAAGAAATTTAACCGAGTTTTAGGAAGCGAACTAACCATCAGAGACAATTTGCTAATGTCTTTGACTTTATCGATAGGCATTGCTAGTTGCAGCTTTCCATGAGCTACATAAACCTGGTAAACAATGAAAACAACAAGTATTATGTTAAATCATGAGCATAAAAGGATTCCGAAATAACTTAAAGACATACTATGTGTGTAGGCCAATTCTCAAGACCGTCAAATATATGTGTTGCATAGATAATTGTAGCGCCCCTCTCTACACATTCCTTTCGAAGAAAGTTCAGAAGATCAGCCCTTGCTAGAACATCAAGATCCACTGTTATCTCATCAAGAAGAAGAACCTGCAAAAGCAAAGATGGACATTATATATTTGTACACTGATGGCTCAAATATACGACTTGTCCTGAATTCAACTAGCACGTTGGTAAAAGAAGAGGCTACAACAGTTTCCATTATATCATGAGCTTTATAATCACACCTTGAATGGCTTGAGCAGACCCATGCAAATTTGAACTCTTCTTCTTTGACCATCAGATACTTTATGCATCCTCCAGGAGAGATTGACATCTAGCACCTGGAATGTTGAAAATCAGTAAGGAAGATTAGGCAATGGTTTTCCAGAGAGAACAATATGTGCGTGTGTTCTTTTTTTTTGGGGTTGGGGGGGGGTGTTGGGGGACCTTCTCAGAAATGAGCTCAATCCAGTTGGCATAACAAAAGAAATAATTAAGCATCTATATACAATAACAGAATCGGGAGATCCATTTGGGCACCACTAAGTCTTACATTTATGCGCTAAATTTTGCAGCCTGACATTTTCTTAGGGAGGGGTTATCATTCTGTGACAAACAATCAACTCTGGGCTTATAAGCAACACCTTGTGTGGTTCATTCTGGGGAGAGTATACCAGGACATGTCGATTGACAATTTGACCGTGAATCCAATGTGATCCAGTTGAACCAATTAATTTTCTATCAGTATCAGTATGCTTCAATCTCCACAAGATTGCTAAAAAGCTGGTTTATAAATACTTAAAATCCCAAACTAAGTCTCAAAATGGTTTTGGAAAAAATTGAAATGTCAAAAATGATTAAAATTTTTACTTTTTTTTTTTTGTTTTGCTTGCGGAAGTCAGCTATTTGTTCAATAAACAACAAACCACTGAATTTGTACTCTCTATACTTTTCTACAAGTCAGTTTTTATCTTTATCCATGGAAAGACCCAAAAGAAAAAAGATCAAAGAATTAATAGTAAATTTTAGAAAATTTAGAAAAAGCAACACCAAAGACAGTTAACATGAGGTTGCATCTGAATGAAGGGTGGTTCCTCTTGAAAAACTTCAAAGGTAAGCAGGTGCACAGATTCAGCAGTGCACAGGTGTCAATAGTATAGTTAATTAAATTCATCATACCTTGATTAGCTCTGATCTTCTTCCAGGATCAATTCCACCTACCCCAAATATCAATTTCTCTGCAGAAATATCCATTTGTATTGGAACGTCAAACCCAGCAAAAGCAACATCTCGTCTCCACTGACCAAAATATAAAAAAGAAAAAGGTCATAATAATTCATGAGTAACAAAGTGAAAGGAAACTACCGGATTATAATAATCCAACTAATTTCTTCATTCTCCCTCTCAATGTCTAACGGTTTCAAGACTGTTACTGCCTATCCACGATCAACAATAGATGTAATGTTGATAAACATAGCAAATGTAGGGTTCTGGTTGGATGTGGCTTTCATTAATTCTTGTGGAATATTAAGAACTTGTTGCCTTAATCTACGGGCCAGATAGCATAAATTGGACAGTAATGATTTCTTGATGAAGCGTTTGGTGGTCTAAGGAATTAGCTCTGCACAATCAAAACTAAGCTTTCAAGATGGATATTGTGAAGCATGTATCCAAAAGAAAGAAGAAAATATCACAGTAGTTAATTTCTTCAATTCCGCATTTGTTGATTGATCCTCATCCATGTATATATAAATCTTAATGGTGTTTTCAAACTACTTTTTTGGAGTAAAAAGGACAAAGATAGAGATATTATTGCACCAACCTCTCCACCAAGATAACACAGATCGCCAGAAGATATTAAAGTGGTGTCGTGGAAAGCTGATCTTCCCAGTACACGAACCATGCCTGGTTCCACCATGTGCTTCCCTCCTAAGATCTTAAGTATGGTGGTCTTGCCTGTCAAACAGAAACTATCATCAGCAAATAAGTCAGATTTGATATTTAAGATTCAAATGCCAAGTATTAGCTGAGAGGAAGTACGTAAAGAGGAATGGAAAATGGAGAAAATGTTGGAAGACCTGTGATGATTGAGTTTACTCAATAAAATTTGCTACAGCTGCCAAGAATATAAAAATGAAAGGGAAATAGTATTCTCCTGATTTAATTTTGTTTGTTACATCTCGAAAACAACCGAATCTATCAAAGAAACAAGTTCCCCTTTAGTGTAGGTTAAATCGTGCAAAGAACAAACACAACTTACTAGTTAATTAGTTGTGACTTTCAATTATAACCAGATTAGGAGGATAAGAAGCTAAGAACAGATAATAGAGTAAAAAATCAGGATGGAACTCCTCGAATTTCCGGTTTTCTTTTCTTTCTTTCAGCTCTGCGCTAACAAACCAGTAAGTTAAACTCTGTTCCCGGCTAAATGACTATGCAGCGTATCTCAATAGATCAAGCTTCAAATAATGCAGCCTCACGTAGCATAGAAATCCAGAAATGATAATTTAGTTGATATTTACAGAAGATATATAAGCAGAACGAACCAGCGCCATTAGATCCAACCAGAAGGCAGCGGTCGCCGGAATTGAGGGCGAGAGAGAAATCTTGGATGAGAGGAGTGGAACCCGTCGGAGGATGGCCGTCGATGCCAGGATACGTGAATTTCAGATCATTGATCTCGATCGTTCGCCCTGAATTGCCATCAGAACCCATTCTCTTTTTCCCTCTTTCGGAGGATGATAGTTTCGCTCCACCACCAGAGTTATGCTCCAGGATTCAAACAACCCTCTTACCGACTACCTACTCCATCTGTGTTTTTTTTAAAAAAAAAAAATAAAAGGATTAAATACTCTCATCATCTCATTTTTCTCATCATCCCTTATAAATCCATTTGAAACTATTGATTAGAAAGAGAAACCTATTTGGATCGTTGATTAAAAAGAGTAGAGAAGAGTTGAAGGAGTAATAACTTAATGACGTGGCTCTTTTTTTATTTTTCAGATTAACTGGACAGACATAATTTAAATATTATAAGAAATGATGAGAAAAAGAATAATGAGAGAATCGGCCAAATGCTGATGTAATAGTGCAATACCAAGGAAGGAGGGAGAAAAATAAAATCAAGGGCAAAACATTGGTTTCAAAAGAAAAGGGATGAAAACATTGATTAACCGATTAAGCAAGCAATAATTTTCAAACCCTCTTTTTTTTTTTTTAATAAAAATTCTCATTAAACAAATAAAATGATCGTGCATTACAAGTTTGAAATCGTAACAGAGCATGACTGCAAAGATCTAAGCACGTTATGATTGACATTCATTACCTTACACATCTGACCAAAATCAAACCCGCAACGTATCTATATATAGTCACTGTATAAGATGTTCACTGAGTTTTGCTTTGTCCCATTTGGAGGCAAAATAAATTTCCTTTTTTATTTATTTCTTTTGTGCTATTCTATGAAGAGAATATAAAATTTCAATCTAATAAATCGTTTTATACGTTAAAAAAATGTGGGGGGATGTATCCGAGAATAATAGATCCATTTCGACCTAATATGCCAAAACATGAAACTTTTGCAATATTGGCACGATAATGTCATAAAACGTTCCAAAATAGCAATACATAATACTCCTCTATTCTTCATATAGGACATTGTTATGGTATTAATAAGAAATCAAGATATAGTAAAGAAAGAACAGAGAAGAGAAATAGAGGAGAAGAGATGAGAGATTGAGACTGGGAGAATCTTATTCACAACACATCAGATAATCGACTACTCTCATGAAAGGCATGAGAAGTATTTATATATACTGCCTCTTATTACTTACCGCCTCTTATGCCACGTTTGGTATCATGGAAGTGGGAGGGAGGGAAGTGAAAGTGGAAGTGGATCTTATATTTTGTGTGTTTGGTTGGTTTGAGTTCACTTCTCTAGGGAAGTGACTTCCATCAAAAATGATGGAAGTCACTTCCATCAGCCCCCCCAAAGAATTGGTTCCACTTCCATGGAAGTGGAATTTTGTTGACCATTTTGCCCCCCATATTTTATCAAATTCCAAACTTGCCCCTCTTGCTTCTTCAACCTCTCGACAACCTCCAAATTGTGCAGTCTTCTCCACGTACTCAAACTGGTTGCACTTGCCACTGTCGCACGCCGCCATCGCACCTATCCCATGTCGCCGTCGAACCTGTCCCCTGTCGAACCTATCGCATGCCACCGTCGCACAGTCGAACTCCGCCATCGAACTTGTCGCACGCCGCCTCAAGCCGTCGCACCTGTCCCGCGCTGCCATCGAGCTTGCCCCACGCCGCCATTGAACTATAGAACTTGACCCACGTCGTCGTCTAGCTGCCGAACCAGATCCGTTTGGGATTGTTTTTTTTTTCAAATCTTAATTTAGCCCTTCAATCTTTGCTTCTCCATATGATCTCATGCTTCGCATCTCATGGATTTGATTTATAAACTATTTAGATTGATGATGATTATTATTTGAGTTTGGATGAATGTTTATTGCCTGATCATTTGTCGTCGGAGTTGATCTTTTTTCTGGTGAACAATGGCGTCATTGTGTGTATGCCTGGAGAAGAAGATTTTTTTTTTGGTGGGGGCATTTTGGTATTTTCACACTGTAGATATATATTTTAATTAAAATTTATATCACACTTCCCCCTTTATATCAAACACATTTTAAAACCCCACTTCCAGTTCTATTTCCACTTCCACTTCCATTTTCATTTCCACTTCCACTTCCCTTAAAAACTCTTCTATTGTACCAAACGAGGCATTATTCTTATTCCTACGGCTATCGCCTCTTAACTAACACCTAATCTACTAATTAACGGTCTAACTAGCCGTTAACCCTCTTTTTATATTTTACATAACAATACCCCCTCCCAAAACATTCTTGCCTTCAAGGATGGTTGACAACTAAAGACAAATATGAAATCCACAAAAACATAAACTTGAAACTTTGAAACTTTTGCTGGTTATTCAAGAAAACTGTTACTGGAGCCGCTGCACACTTCTCTTCTGTCTACCTTTTCCATATGATGCATAACCCCCAAATTATTGTCCATTAAAAATCAGAGCCCAGAAGCATTTTAATTATTCCTCCTTTGTACCATATTAGCATGACCAGATGGGTAGGGAGAAACTGAGTGATGAAGGCCTAGCTGAGAATTCCCTTCATTATCGGGCTTGTGCAGATGACATTGGCCCCTTTAGCTAGCCATTGGACCCCTAAATCGATAGTGGACAACAACTGGCTTCCACTCATGACATCACACATGTAATACCCACTTGAAATGTAAGACATCTGTCCTCCACCTATACAGACAGCCGATGCATTTCACTTTTCAAACTCACCCCCCTTAGCTACGTGAATCCTGAATATGGGAAAGAACCAATTCTATTATTCTAGAAAGTTGCGCATATCCTCCACATTCCCCAGACCTTTGACCAGGCATCTAAAAGACACACAGAGGCAGTGACCTCAAGAGAGTCGAAACTTGATAACCCATCAACGCCCGACTCTACTTCTATCGTTTCCTTCGTGTCCTATTTTTCAATGATTATTGCTGTGGGGATCACCGAAGGGGTTGAGGTGGCAGTTGTGAGGGTGGCCGCCGAAAATGTTGACGACACCTGGCTATTACTCTCTTCACCGAGTTTCTTTTCTTTTGCTCTATCAATCGTGATTTCTTGCATTTTGGCAAGACTTTTTGCCTCACGTAGCGTTGTAGTTCAGAACATCCAAACAGGGCCCGAAATCTCTTCTTTAATCAAAGACAAGTAGGCATCGACTAGTATATCCTCTAAGAAAGCCATTTTGGACGAGCACAAGCCAAATTGGGAATTAAATTCTTGCAGTGTAGACTTGGTGTCGTAATTGAAGGAGGTCTCCATTCTAGAATCTTGGGAAGTTTGTCTTGGTATATTGGAGTTGCCGATGGCGGCCCTAGTCGTTGGGATGAGGAACATGATGCCTATTGCGTTCTTGATTTGTTATCGCAACTCAGAGGTGCTCAATGCCGTTTGCCAATACCTGAACTTGATTAGTCAGCCCATCAACACATTCATGCAACAAATCCACCGTGCCCAAGAGACCTTCAATGAGTTGAAACCAATCGTCCATGGCATGGGTAAGTACCATAAACGGTTTCTTTATTTTCGTGAGATTAAAGAAACGAGAGTGTAGAAGAGAGACAACCGATGAAAGAATGCTCTGATACCACTGTTATGGTATTAACCAAAAATCAAGATAGAATAGAGAAGGAACAGAGAAGAGAAACAAAGGAGAAGAGATGAGAGATTGAGACCAAGAGAATCTTATTCATAACATATCAGATAATTGCTTATTCTCATGAGAGGCACAAGAGGTATTTATATATACTGCCTCTTATTACTTACCGCATCTTATTCTTATTCCTACGATTACCGCCTCTTAACTAACGCCTGATCTACTAATTAACAGTCTAACTAGTTGTTAACCCTCTTTTTATATTTTACATAACAGACATATTTTGGGAGTTGTTCTTGATCATAACTATGAGACATAATTTTCATATTAATCAGTTTTTTTCTAACTTATCCTTACTGATACTCTCTTAGCAATAATTAAGAAAAGAGTGGGAATAAGAAAATTAAGGAAAATGATTATGATTTTTTAAAAAATACATATATGTTATATTAACTAACTTAATTAAATTTCTTAATTTAATCAAATTAAATAAATATATCTTGTATTCAAGATCAGAGGAAGTAATTAAATTCTTTTTTTTAATGTTTTAATTGTTTCTTGTTGAATGATTCTAAACATAATGACATGATTTCTATTTTCTCTTTTATATTTATTATTTTTCTTCCAATTAACTTGTATAAGCCTACCATTCACATTCATTTTCACTAACTAAGTTAGTCCTTGGTAACTTCAAATTAACATCGAAAAGACTGGTGGGCATAACATAGAAGGTGGGACTTTTAATTAACGGCATAGTTTGTAAAAAAATACCAATTCCACATAGAAACGCATTAAATCATTGACACCATTACAAAAATGTCAACATAGAGCACCCCACCACTCCATGCGTACAACCTTATCACCACAACAGGTGGTGAAAAGAAACTCCAGAGACAGTGTGAAAAGAAAGGCTTTAAAGCGGGGAAAAAAAACAGACCCACAACACAACACAGTCCAGGCTGCCATGACTCTCTTCAACTTGTTCTTCACTTTAAACAAATTCTTTGCTTGCTTCATCTGAACCCTCTTCAATTGACCATACATCACAGCAGTATGCTCTGCCTCTAACAGTACACCTTCACTTTCTACATGTTCAAGGAGACCAAGTTTACAATTGTCTGCCTGTGTGCATTGCAATGTTTTGGTCCGTCTTGTGTGTTTGACGTTGTTTGCCTAGTTTTTGCAAAAACATTGCACGGTTTTTGAAAGTATGAGAAAACTCTGTGCCTTTAATAATTTAAGGAACTGCGGCTCACAGGAAAAAGGTATAACTGCACTTAACCCTACAAATTTTAACGAGACATCTCCAATCTCCAAGGCGCTGATGCGCGAGAGAGAGAGAATGAAATTATGATTGTGAACCAAACTTTAAAACTGCATCGCTGGAACCATCTTACCTCTCGATTTATTTACGATCCCCGATTTCTCATTTAAGAGAAATTCCGTTACTTAGCGAATCTTTTGCTATAATAAATTGTGGATAAAATAGTCATTACGTGTGATACATAGCGAGACAATCTATGCGCATTGAATTCCCATTAAAAAGCAAAAATAAGCTTATACCCAGTGAGAGCAGAAAAACCGGAAACTATATCAGGGATTGAACGGACCCAAAAGAGAAACAAAGATATACCGAAAACCAAATATCCATATATTAAAAGAAGGATATCCAACAATGGCTTAGAAAAGGAAAAGGGACCAATAAAAGCGGTCTATCAGATTCACCACAATAAAAACCTAAATGTCTGTATGACTTCTATACAGAATCCATACTTGACGAATTAAGAAGAAAGCCCAAAAAAAGCAGCGGAAATTAAGGATTCTCGATCCACTCCTGTACATAAGAAAGTAGAGCAGCTTATGCGGCTGATGGAGCTGGAAAATACTGAATTCCACCAGCCTCAGTTAATGCCCCCTTGATACGCTCAACATTCACAGTATTCTCATAGTCCAATGTCTCATCCTCATATATATCCCACCACTTCTTCACGAGCATCTTTATGTCTTCCCTGTCCATGTTCTCTTCCTTCCCTGTGAACCTCCATGGTTTTGACCCCTGAAATGAAACCAACACCATTAGAACAATTACGCTTGAAATAATTACAAAATTTCAAATTCATATAAAATAGAACAGTACTCACAGCTGCGCAGTAGTGGACCACTTTGACATCCTCAAGCCGAACATTCTCAGGGTGACGCCACAGCATGGCCAGCACAAGGTTGTAATTGTTCGGTATGGGGCTGTACTTGTCCCTAAAGTACATGTTCAGAAAGTCCTGCAAGCAAAAATAAAATCATGATCATAAATTAATCCTTTAACTATCCGTGTATATATGCACACTATAGTTGGTAAAAGACGGGTAGAATATAATAAAATACCTGTTCAGCAAATATGGTAGGCACAGTGACTTGAACGGTTTTGAGGAGGTCATTGTAAGTGGAAAGGTTGGGCTCGAAAACGAACATCCCAGCGTTGAAATAGAGGGCTGGCTTGGGTCCCATACTCGCAGGCCAAGCCACCTTATCAGGGCACTGCTGGCAATACCCGATCTGGTACTGTGGGGACTGGCTCCATGTTTTCTCACAGAAACAGTCCATCACCGCATAAAAATAGTCGTTGGGCAGATCAAAAAGGTGGTCGATGTTGTCAAATACTTGGATATCTCCATCCAAGTATATCATCTTGCTGTACTCCACAAACTGCACAATTTTAGGGTGAAAAAACAGTTAACATTGAACTTAAACGACATTAACGGCATAAAGGGGAGCAGAGTAGGGTACAAGGATAACATAAAATTCAAGTTAGTTAAAAGGGACGTGGAGAGAGAGGGTAGAGAGGTACATACATTCCATATACGAAGCTTGGAGTAGTTGATGACATAGTAGGCCATGGCAAACTGGGTTTGGTTCTCCGGCGGGTACACTGGCTCGATCTCCTTCACAATGCATCCTTGAGAGATCAGAATCTTGCGGTGATCCTCGGGAACATCAGGCAAAACGGCGACCACCAAGGGGTAGATGGCCTTGGCCTTTCTCAGACCTTTGGCCAAACCCACCACGCCCTTCACGTAGTCACCGTCACCTGCAAGAAAAGTAACGTATGCACGGCTTGCCGCCTTGGCTTGTGCGGCGGCGGCGTTGGCAGCAGCGGTGGTGATGTCAGGTGCCATCTCTCAACAGTGAAAGGGAATATGAAGGAATATTTCAAACAAGAGCTAGAAAGCGACTGATTAATTTACTGTGCAAGAGAATTTCTTGGTTTGGATGTGGTAACAATGGAGGTGGTGACGGTCTGCTTATATAGGACTTCCGAGGGCAATTATGGCAAAAGAAAAACTCTAACGAGGGAATATTTTTCCCCCCATCATCAGTGGAGTGAGGAATTAATATATTATCTTTTAACTTTTGGCAGGTGAGAGGTGTGAATCTTGGATCAATCGTATCTTGACATCAATTAAATTCAATTAGGGAAGGAATTGGACGTGGAAATGAGACCATGTCGCTTCTCGATTTTTCTTTTTTGCCCGTACAAGATCCGCGTGATTCTGAATATTAATAATTAATTTAATGGTGGAGGGAAAAAAGAAAAACAATTATTTTTTCCTTTTTGACGAGATTATATGATTTTTTGAGTTTGGTCGACTGAATTCTTTTGACTGCTTGGGACCAACGGTTACAGTTAGTTATATTGGAGTTGCATGTTATGTATGCATTTTACTTTTTTAGTCCAAACGTGTGGCGTGCCAGGAATTAAGTCGCTTTCACTTGTTTGAGTCTTTGAGATCGAAACATGCAACCATAGTATGGCATCAAACTTGATCGATGGATCATCGGATTGCATTTTGTCGCCTAACGAACGTGAAATAGAGAACACGCTCAATTAAGGATATTATATACAGTATATTAACTTCAATTTTACAAATATGATGCCCGGGTTTTGCAGCAGATTAAATAATTGACCAAGATGACCACTCCACCCTATTTTCAGCACCACGAATTTTCTCATCCATTCGATGAGGAGATTGGCGGATTGAAATAAGAAGAAAGAAATTGCTCATTATCCCTATTTAAAAATTTATTTATGAGATGGGTTATGAAATTATGTAAAGTTGTGAGATCTTCAGGTGTAAATAATTGTATAAGGAGAGAGACAAATTTACCTTTAATGAAAATTCTACTTTTATCCAATTAATTTTCCTTTTATGTACTATTTACCTTCTTTTATATACAGTTAATCTTTTTTATGTACAATCCATATTTTCCCTTTGTGTTAAAAAATTAGTCCTTAATGTGCAAATTACGTTGTGTGCAAATCATTTCCCTTAAGTGCAGATGATTTTTTCTGTATGCAATATATATCCTTAACGCAAACCATATTCCCATTTGTGTAATCTATCTTCCTTATATACAAAATTACTATCACGTGTGCAAATTGTAGATTAGGCAAATCATCTACTCTTAGTGCAAAACCATCTTCCCTTACGTCCCAATAATCTTTCCTTTATGTAATCCCTTTTTCATGTACAGACCATCTTTCTTTATGCTCTTTTGGATGAGCGATTGGAATGCTTAAAAACAGCTTTTCAATCGTAATTTACGGTATACGAGGTAAGTATGTGAGAGGAGTTGTATCTCGATCTACGTGAAAAATAACTTATAAGCAATCTGATCATTAAAACAAACATGACCAATATACATTTCATCTTACCTTTATGCAACTCATCTCTCATAAAATAAAAAAATAAAATAAAAAGTTAAGGATTGTAATTTCATAACCCATAATTCATTTTTTTCTCCTTCCCTTCTTCAAGCTCACATTGCTTTTGCTTCCATGACCCAAAACAGATGCTGCCATCAGCAGCTCCCCCCCCCCCCCCCCCCCAACGTCATCGCCACCATTGACCTCTCCACTCATCGCCGCCATCATGGACAACCACCTACATCTATCCTTCTTTGCCTCCATCTATTTTATTAATGTTTATCGTTTCTGAATTGAATTATATTATTTGAAGACGATAATTTGCTTCTATGGATCAAAGTAAACATTGCTGAGGGTTTTCCGATGAAATCAATATTGGTGGTAGATAATTGTTAATGTTCGATTTCTGGGGATAAAAAAGATTGCACAAATGGGAATATTTTCATTAAGGATAATTTTATCTTTCTCCTGTTAGAATTATTTATATTATAGGATCTCAAACCTTCATATGATTTAATGTCTCATTTCATAAATAAATTTTTAAATGGGGATTTATGGGCAACTTTCCCAATAACATATTTCCTTTTTTTTTTTTTGAAGGACTCCAAAATAATATATTTAGTTACATCAAAGGTTTAAAAATTAAGGTGCGCATTAATGATAATTTATGACACGTCAATAGGGATCATAAATTGGACATAAACACAGGAGATGATTTCCGAATGGGTCAGACCATAATTATTTTAATTCATTCCACCCTTTTATTCCCTGTACATGCCGAAATAGAACTGATTGGGTACGTTATAATTGAAATGCATGACGACCCGTGTTGCGAAAATTAAAATCCTTATTTAGTATTCCCCCATAAAATTAAAATTACATCTCCATCAATTCAGAACACCAAAAAAACACAAAATAACGAGAAAATGGGAAGTCGTTAGGTTCTTAATCCATTGGATTTGGCTGGTTAACTACCACCGACCGTGCACATCACCGACAGACCTTGCGTAATTAAGTTTTAGCAATTTGTCACAAATCTTCCGCCAAAGTCACCGTTGGTAAGGTACGTTCCCCTGCTCTAGACACGTGGCCTCCCAGGAAACGCCTGTTACCTTCGACATTAACGTCTCGGATTTACATTTGCTTTTATTTTCTGGCGGGGTCCATATGAAACCCTTAACCCTTTGCGTGTCGAGATCTCAGTATCTCACTCCATAGTGGGACGTGTGTCGTAAAATAGAGGCTCGACTAGTGCCACGCGGCGATTGGTGTACCTTTCAGGTCCAACTGTGGCAACTGTCTTGAAGTAGAGATGGGTACATATCTTAATTAAAAAAAAACAGAGAGCTGGGTAGAAATGGATAAATCTCTCCAATTATTAATATAAAATTTATATAAAAATTCTACTTTTTTGCACAATTCACTCGTTGTACCATTCCTTGCCTTATATTTTGTTGTTAATCGTCAAATGTTTTACTATTTCTCTGGTTTTATATTCATTTGGCCATACTTATGTTTCAAATTTCAGTATGTTAGTTAGTCCGATCTTGAAAAGAATAGTCATTCAACTGGACAGACAATTCACGCGGTTTAGGAGGATAACGTTTTAAATCGAACCGGCCATAGTAGTTAATGTGGGCAAAGATGTTGAGTGGGCCCGATCACGAAATTTCTTCCCCGCTTATCCTGGTTTGCTTTTCAATTATTTTAATGACAGAATCTTCCCCGGAGATTCCATAATATATTTTGATTATTATTATTTCTTTCGATTGCATTGACTATAATCGGCTAACAAAAAATTTCCTCCTACGAAGACCAACGAATATGGGATAATTCGTTCTAACAAAAAGAAAGGGAATTGTGAGAATGATGGCGAAGATCAAAAGTTTGAATGACATGGGAGAGATCGGCGGCAAATCAAGGAAAGATTTTTCTCCGACATCAGTGTCCATTTCCTTTTTTTTTTTTTTTCCCAACACAGTGTCCATTTCCTTATGTGTTAAGATTTCCTTTATTATTACAGAAATTAATCACTTATTTGGTCGGTGGATACTGGATAGATGATGAGTCAACGGGACACGTTGAAATTCGGGATCCCAGATCGAAATTGGGCGTCTCGAATGTCGGTAATGGAGACCCGAGCACTGCGGATCACAAAATCATGAATAACATGCATGTGCCTGAGGAGGGCGGCTGATCAGAAATCTTATGGGCTCATCACAGCCCCCAGACTGTAATTCTAATTTCTAACCCAAAGGTCTTGGATCTTCAATATCTTATTGGGCCCAACCCGTTTCGGTGCACTGCAGAGTTTTGGCTATCATCCCAAGGTCCCTTCTCTTGTTCCAAAATAAAAGAAGTGCAAATATGAACCAAGCAAGTAATGCTAATAAAGTAATAATCACTAGTTACTACTATTATAACATATTTCAAACTTGAGTAATGAAGAAGTCAAGTCTATTTCGGTTTTTGGCTTTTGACCCTTTGCTCTGAATAGATGGGGACAAGATGAAGAGAAGGGACATTGATGGGAGAGGGATGCATGTGTCGAGGGCTAATTATGTCAAACAGATGTAAGTCATTCTATTGCGAAGTGTCTTGGTTTGGAATTTGTCCCATGGCCATTGGTTTCTCCATGATTTTATATCGTTGTTATGTTCTCTTTTATATGCAGCCTGGAGGCGAAAACTATGCCAATCCAAAGATTTGCTTCTTTCATGTTCTTTCAGTGGATCGAATTATTTTGTTATCTCTCATGAAGCCTTGCACTCTTCACAGAAGCAATCCTTGTGTGTCCGGCAGGCTGCAGCATTGTCTTTTTAGTTTTTACACACTATAAATAACTTAGTCGTCATTTTCGTGGTGACTGTCCTTTCTGCCCTTGATTTTTTGGTGGTCAAGAATGTGTTTTTTATTTTATTCAGATGGAGTAATTTAGCCTAAAAAGCAATCTACTCGTATTTCATAAAAATGTGTTCCTCTTGCGCTATGGATACCTGCATCTATTCCTTTCATCCCATTCAAGCCCGGAAGAACAAAAAACATTCATCGCTGCTTTTGGTGGATCGTGAAGCACTTAATGGAAAAAAGGGAACTTGTGCCTAGAATTTCTGTCCAGATCAATCTAAATTGAAGGGTCGCGGTAATCCTGTTTTATAGGCAGCTGTGTGGATCCTGCTTGGATTATTCTCGCTCATAAGGCTTGAAGCTGATTATCTTCTTGTTGTGGGAGTTTGTTTGACCCTTAAACGTGGCAAATATACTTCATTCTCTCATTTGCAACCCCTATTTCCAAATGAGGTATCGTCTTGCATAAAGCCTTGGGTTGTTGCTTATTTGTTAAATAAAATGAATAAAACATAGAATAATGAAGACAGTTAAAGTAGTCGTGTAGGACTTCGACGCCACTAATGAATTAACGTAAATAAAGAATCGAATGAGTGAAGAGGATCATCAGAACAAAGAAGGAATAAAGAGGCAAGATTGTGGAAGATCTTAAAAGGATCTAAGCAGCTACCTTGTTCACTCGAAATGATTCCATTACTCGACGAAGATCACTTTCCTCTTGTAAAAATACATTTTCAGGTGCCTGCAATCGCAACTCATATAACTGGTTGTTCTCAACTCCAAGAACAGATAGGTACCTCCGGTCCCATTCCAGACGTACCACTCGGTCTTGTGGCATCACAGCCAGTTCATTGTTATTAGCGTATGACTTTATGTTCACCTAGTACCAACAAAACAATTTAATGAACTAATCAATAGACACAATAAGAATTTCTTCTCTAATCTCATGAAGAATAAAAAATAATTATGCAGCTCATATTGTCAGTATTGTGACTAACCTCGACTTCATAGTATAGCTTGCCATCATCAGCAACTCTTGAAGAAGTGCTTAGAATATTTGATTCTCTTCTTACACCAAGTCTTGTAGACATAAACTCAGTCAAGTGCTGCTTGAGTACTTTCTTTCCCGCTTCCTCGGGAGGACCCAAATCTTCAACACTCTTGTATCTGGAAGATGAAGGCGAGGACACTTCAACTGATATATTTTCATCCAGAACATAAGGGTCCCTGAAGAATATGTCAGCCCCGGCACCTCGGACTTGGATCCAGTTCCCAGGATACTTGAATGAATAACCATCAAATGTGTCTACATATTCTCTGAACACAACAGATTGCTGGGCTTGAGCCTCTGCGATGCCATGCAAAGCAACTTCTGAGATAACATAACTTGATAAGGTCAAAAACATTGCTTTCCTCCTTGGGACTGCAAGAGCTTTGGTCTGATTATACATTAGCAGAGATAGAATCAAAGGCCATTAGCAGATGGCCCCATGTCAAGATGGAAAAAGAAGACAGTAGCAACAAAGTAGACGGATGTTCCAAGTAACATGTGCATAAATATAAAGAATAAACGCTTAGGGAAGTTTTTTTATTGTGCCTCTTCAGGGTTTCACACCTCCTTCCATACGCAACAATCACTTAAATATGTGCTTCTCTATCCGCCTTTCTATCCCTCAATGACAGATTATTCAATGTTCTATATTGTAATTACTTTATAATGTTTGCAAGAAAGATCACAGACTTTAGAGCCTATGCTTCTCTTTCCGTCGTAAGCAAAAGATGCAATGCATACCTCTGACACAGATGCAGGGAAAGGGCAAAGAACGGATACATATAACAGAATAATGCTTTGAAAAATCAACTCCATTGAGCAGTTCTTTGATTTCCCTTGTGAAACCAATAGAAATGATCATAGGATCTACAATAAGTAAGTCAGTAATCAAAATTGAATTAAGATCCTGCTGCCCAAGAAATCAAGCAAAAATTATCCTGATGCGCGGCAGTTTTCTTCTCAGATATTCAGATTCAATACCTCTAATATGAAAAGAGCCCAGGAGCATGACATAAGCAAATGGAAGATAAATTGAAAATGTGGAATTTAGGTTAGGACTACCGATTGGGGTGTGGGAGAGACGGAGCAGCCGCAGAAGCGAGAGGAATGGAGGGAGTTAGACGAGGAGTGATGGAGCAAACCCCAGGAGATGGTGGGAGAGGACGGGGGGATTTTGAACGACGTCGTATGCCTCGAGGGTAGCAGTGATATTGGGAACAGGGAGCCCAAGATTATAGCCATGGCACGAGAAGTGAAGAACAGGGAAAGTAAGTGGATAGAGGCACAAGCAACTGGGGCCTGAAATAGGACTTAAGGAAGACGAAGAAGGCCACGTTCTGGTGCGGCCACTTGTACGTGCTAGATGCTGTTCCGTGTTCCCCTTTTATATTTTTTTACGGAAAATCTTATTTAAATACCATTTAAAATAATAAAATTCATAAAAATCTTTTATAACATCTAAAAGATAGAAAAATTGTGTGGGATGTATCAGGGATATTAAAGTTTAATACTAAAGACCAAACTGTCCTTCAACCCTTTTATTCACACTCGCGCGTGACGACTCTAGACCACAGGAAGGCTCGGGGTTCTCTCCTAGAAGGGTCATATTGGGTGGTAGAAGGCTTATCGTTGTCCCCAAATCATGAAACGTGCGTGCCGGGTGGAAGCCGTCGCGACGTCATACATTCACTGATGGGGGAGTATTTCATGTTGATCAAGCTTAATGTCTTATTTTGTGTAACGTTTTTTACTCCTTAAATCCTACGTTACTTATTTTAGTTTAACTTTTGTGGATTTTGTTTGGGTTTTTGAAACACAAAAAAGTTGGGTACTTGTTCAAATAGGAATAAGTAATTCATGCGAGAGACACGAAGAGGACATTATTGTCATGAAGAATCTAGTGTTTTGTAAATTCAATTACTGTAATTGTTATTTCCATTATTACTCTTGTTAATAGTGACAATTGATGTAATTAAAGTATATATGAAGGAACACTTTCTTTTGGGTTCATGACCTATATGCATTGAGTGTAGATTGAATGAGTAATGTTAAATTGTCATTTGAATCCTTTACTTAATAGTTTTTGTCATGAACATTTGTGATTTTTGTTAATGTCAGAACAGAACTTGTCATTCTCATTACTATTATCGTCAGAACCACTGCCACTGACAAACCTCTACTCAGCTCAGACAGTTCCCAATATGCGTACTTTTAGTAAGCTAAATGCCTCAACTTCTAGCATACTCAGAAAGAGAATTCCAATTTTCCTCTGATATCAAATGCTAGAAGGGATCCCATAAACCATAGAAGCATTTGGCCATCATCCGAAGTCCGTCTTGCAATTCCCCTCTCACCAAATTAACCGTAAGCTCAAAGCATGCATGAGAAGATAAGTATTTCAAAGCTTAAACGGTCAATTCTAATTCTCAAATCCTAAGTATACACAGCCGCAATCAGATCTCCCACCTCCTCTTACACCCTCACTACAATAACAACATCAAGAATATATGAGTAATAATTTTAAATGATAAAAACTAGGGAGCCCGTTTTAAAAAACCTCTAGTTGCTTGGCGCCACACGTTATCATGTGATTATCCGACACGGAATACCTCATGTTATCATTAATTCGTTATTTTTATTTACTGAAAAAAAAAATTTATGTTTGGGAGAATTATGGTTAAAGACTAAAATAATAAATTATATATATGTAAAGATCTTATGTTTTTAAAATTATTATTCTGGATCAAGATTAACATCTGTTGTCTGACTTAGTAACCAAGCACCGTATTTTGGGTGACATAGTAAAGTTGTTATTTTGGTTACCGATCTTGTATACCGTCAACACCCGTTTCCATTTCGATAATCGAAGAGTAATAAAAACAGTATTCAATGGGCATACAGAAAAGTACGATTATACTGATAAAAATATTCATTTATAATACCGATATCGTTAGTCGAAAAAATACAGAAAATACAGTGGA
The DNA here is from genome assembly GCA_963855925.1 of Inga laurina. Lineage (NCBI taxonomy): Eukaryota > Viridiplantae > Streptophyta > Magnoliopsida > Fabales > Fabaceae > Inga > Inga laurina. The sequence continues at coordinate 2,039,358 of OY979703.1, read as the reverse complement.
AACTTAATATTTACAAATTTCTTCGGAATATCCAAAAGATAGACTAAATATAACCACTATCTTGTCCTCGCCTCGAGACACGTGCCGCTCACTTTCCGGTGTCTACATCCTTGCCCTTTGGCCCATTGGTACCCGCTGAGATATTTGTTTTTGAAAAAGGGTGAGATTCCGAAGAATCCCCGTAGAGACATACGATCGACATATAAAATGTGAAAATTAAATATACAATGCACTATATTAGGCAAAAATGAAAGTTCAATTCGATTCATATATATTTACCTCAGCCGAGTCACTGACTACAACTAGGATTTCCGATAATATACCTCAACTAAGTCATCAACCACAACTAGGATTTTCCGATATACCGTTGTTGGGTAGCGAACCACAACTAGGTATTGTACCTCTATCACGCAACCATATCACGAAATACAGTAACAAATACATATAATTATTCACATAGTGTATGAAAAATGGTAGTCCCTAACTCGAAGTTTGTTAAATCCCTTTTCAGTGTGCCTCGAAAAATGTGTCGTTCTGGTGTCTGACTCGGTCCTAAAATATTAAATGTACCAGAAATAGGTCATAACATATCCAAGTATCATTTTAGACTCTTCTATAGTGTTTCTTGTGGTTATATTAGTCTGTGGTTAAATTTTACCAAAATGCCCCCGGAACCCCGGTATGGCCTTGTCGTACCCGGCCTGATGGCACGTTTTTCCAAAATTTTGATCAAGGTTATTTTGACTTATTTTCGTCAAAGAAATCCATTCCAGGGCTCAAAAACACCAAATTCACTATAAAATTATGAAAATACCCTTGACAGCTCCTATTTAGAGATTTTAGTGGCATTTTCGTAATAATGTTTTTTCGGCCTCTACTGAAAAAAGTGTCTAACTGTAACCCCACCTATTTTTGTCCACTGAGTCCAATGGAACCATTTATTTCATAAAAATCCGACCCCTAACCTCAATTCTGGTCCTGACCAAAATATTGAAGAAAATAGAAAAAAAAAAGTTTTGTGTTTTATCTTCCAAAACTTGTACTCTTCCACTTCTAATCCTTGATTAACTCACTTAAACACTTCTTAATCATGATTTAAAGGATTTTGGGGAGTATAACCCCTTAGGGTTATATTTTCTCAAATTTGCAAAACCAACAACAAACTACCAAACAACTCAAGAATCACATCAACAACATCAATACACTAAGAAGTTTGAGGTTTTTGGAGATTACCTCTTGATTCTTGGTGTTTTTCTCTCTAGGGTGTCCTCTCTCTCTTCCCCTTAACCTTGAGATTAGCTTGCTAATATGGTGATTCATGGAGAAAAAGATATTAGATAAGCTATTATGCAAGAGAGGAAGCTTGAACACAAGAACAACGATACCTACCTTAGACTTCCTCCTCCTTGAACTCTCCTCTTCTCTCTTTTTGCCTTGCTTTAGCCGAAATATGTATGAGAAAGGTAAGATAATGTGTGTTTTATTAATTTAATCTCATTTCTTCCCAGCCCTTGATCTCATCAAGGGTTGAGATCACACCACCTATCATGCACACCATTCCTGCTCCCTTACCTCCAACCATACCCTTTACTTTATGTCATACTCTCTTAACTTTATGCCATGCCTTCTCATCACTTGTCTTCAATTGGGTTTGAACTAGATTTTCCCTTGTCTTGCTCCTCCAAAAACCGTCCCCCTCTCCCTTTAGTTAGCCAAACCAATTCCTTTCTCATCTAACCAACTAACACTAAATTTTCATGTAGCATTTTGGCATGGGCTCTTGGAATTGAATTTTTCTCCCTTACTTTCATGTGTGGGGTGAAATTATGGAAGAGAAAGGGAATTAACATTGTGTTTTAATATTCCATAATTCAATTAAATGAATTATGTATAACTCCCTCTAATTTCCTAATTCTTGATTTATTCCATCAAGAATAATCCAATTATACATTTTCTTTAATTAATTGAAATTAACTTCAATTAATTAGAAAATACTCCCTCCGATCCTAATTATAAGACAAAGTTGACTTTTTTGGAGAAATTAAGGAAGCCAATTAAATTATTTTAGAGTACTTTTATTTTTTTCCTCCAAACTAATTAATTTGACTAATAAACTAATATATAATCTAAGGATACTAAAAGTATAAACACTCTAAAGTAATTTAATTGGCTTCCTTAATTTCTCCAAAAAAGTCAACTTTGTCTTATAATTAGGACCGGAGGGAGTAATTAATCTTGAGTTAAATTGGCAAAATCGTGATTTTTCGATCACTTTTGTAAATTAATTCAATTCTTGAATTAATTTGCCCGTTTCCTTATGAATATGAATATTTCAAAATTCACAAGATTCGAATTCTTGAATATTCACCATTTTAATGAATTTCTCAAATAATTACAATGTATATTTGATGAATAAAATTTGGGGTGTTACATATACTGATTCATAGCAGTGGCCTTTTGTGATGTACTATTAGTGTGTATATTAATTTACTAAAGCAATAGTCCCTTTATTCCAACAATATGCTATTATGCACTTTTATTGTATAGGAAGCAAGTAAATCAACAAATCTTGTATATTAAAATATTGGCCCAAAAGGGGTGGACTCTGACAAATTCACTAATGGGAATGACAAAGTCTTTAATGGGTTTAACGAGATTGATAATGAAAATGACAACATATTCTCACCAAATATGTAAAAGTGTTGGCCCAAAATGGTTGGACGATGATAAGAATCATAATGAGAATACCAAAGTTTTAATAGTTTTGATGAGAATCATAATGGAAATGACAAATTAATCTCACCAACTTTGAGAGTGTTAGCCCAAAAGGGCTAATCTCTAACAAGTTCTCTAATAGAAATGACAAAGTCTTTAATGGGTTTGACGAGAATGGTAATGAGAATGACAACATATTCCCACCAAACGTGTGAAAGTGTTAGCCCAAAAAGGCTGCACACTGATAAGTTAACTAATGTAAATAACAAATTTTTTAATGGTTTCGACGAGAATCATAATGGGAACGACAAATTAGTTTTACCAATTTTGAGAGTGTTGGCTCAAAAGGGTAGGTCTCTAACAAGTTCACTAATAGGAATGACAAAGTTTTTATTGGTTTTGATGATAATGGTAATAGAAATAACAAGTTCTGTTCTGACATTAGCAAAAACCACAAATGTTCATAACAACAACTATTAAGTAAAGGGTTCAAATGACAATTTTACATTACTCATTCAACCTACACCCAATGCATATAAGTCATGAATCCAAAAAAAGTTGTTCCTTCATGTATACTTTAATTACATCAACTGTCACAATTAACAAGAGTAATAATGGAAATGACAAGTACAGTAATGGAATTTACAAAACATCAGATTCTTCATGACAGCAACGTCCTCTCTGTATCTCTCGCGTGAATTACTTATTCCTATTTGAACAAGTGCCTAGCTTTTTTGTGCTTCAAAAACCCAAACAAAATCCACAAAAGTTAAACTAAAACAGGTAACCTATGATTTGAGGAGTAAAAAACGTTACACAGAACAAGACATTGAGTTTGATCAACATGAAATACTCCCCCACCAGCGAATGTATGACGTTGCGACCACTTCCACCCGGCACCCACGCTTCCCGATTTGGGGACGACGATGAGCCTTCTACCACCTAATGTGACCCTTCTAGGAGAGAACCCTAAGCCTTCCTGTGGCCTAGAGTCGTCCCGTGCGAGTAAATGAGTTGAAAGGCATTTTAGTTTTTAACATTAAACTTCAATATCCCTGATACATCATACATCCCTTTTCTGTCTTTTAAATGTTATAAAGGATTTTTGTGGGTTTTACTATTTTAAATGGTATTTGATAGGAATTTTTCCTATTTTTTATTCCGCTTTAAATCCATTTGACTTTTCTATCCAACAAAAAAAAAACGTTGACTCTTCTTGTCGAATCCTTCCCTGTGGCAATGATTAGAGTATCATTAACCCGCATTATGCATACTCTTTCTCCTCCGATTCAAAACATTTCTTTAATACAATGCCAGGGTTGTGCCCAAAAATACCCTTTTAAAGTTGAGAATATATATAAAATACGCAGGCCTACATCTAATTTCACGTAAAAGAAAAAATGTGAACATAATACAACAAAGGGTAATGAATTAATAGTAATAAACTCATCATACCTGCAGGAAATTGGTTTATTAGCAAAAAATCTGACTGTTATTTCTTCACGTACAGCATCTCAATTTCTAACGTCAATGCGTCAAACCCAAATCCCTCGCACCACCGAAAATACAAGGTCAAGAAAAAACACTTAAAAATAGTAAATAACCATCTAGGCTCCTAAGCACTGATAATATAGCAGAATGAGAAAATAATCTTAAAGGGCAAAATCCAAAAGCTTAATCCCAACTTCAACACCACGTGGTTACCAACCTCATATGAAGCCATTGGCCCTCCGCACAGGCAGGGCTAAACGGCGATTCTTGTCTATATTTTGTTTTCGCCAAAGGATAACTCAAAATCTGGGTTACTATATTATTTGACCCTATTAATCCAACTTTGATTTCTCTTAGCTACCAGAAAGTTGAGAGTTTTATATGGACAAAAGCCTATCTTCTTCCCACATCACCATTCTTCTTTTCCAATATTACAGGGGCCGTTGTATCCTTAAATAATATCTCAAGCTGCATGTTTACCGTTAGAACCGTTGTCCCCTAACTCCCTTTAATCTTTTAATCTCTTTAGATGATCTTTTTATCCTAACTCAGGACATCTGTGTAGAGATAAACCATCTGAGGTAGATTTGATTTGTTTATTCACCTCCTGGTTGGGATTCTTCTGTTATGAATGCAATTCGCCATTTCGGCCATCTCACCATGAAACCCTCCTGCAGGCTTCTCGGTGGTTGTAGAAATTCATCATTTTTTGGGGACCCAAGTGCAAAATATCCCCATAATGTAGCTAGCAATGTGTCTAAATATCGACTCAATTTTGATCGTAGCAATCACTGTTCTCACCTAACATTGGGGTTCCCCCGTATAATTAATGAAGCCCAGAAAGTTAAAGCCTTGCCCTCTTCGAATTTTCGCCGCTTGAGGTTAGCTTCAAGGTCTTTTTCTTTAGCCACAAACAAAAGAGTCGCATCTCTAGTCTCAAGTGCCGCTCCAAGAGCTCGGGAATGCTCAACATTCATCGAGTCACGTGGCAATGACAATAAATTTGAGACGGTTTATATTCAGAGTGGAAATAATGTGAGACCTAAAGAAGTGAACATAGAGCATTCAAAAGGTGGGAATGAATCAAAGGATGTAAATTCACGGAGAGAAGGCGAGGAAACAGACGTGGAGAGAGAGGCATGGAAATTACTGCGAAATGCAGTTGTGACTTACTGTGGCAATCCTGTGGGGACGGTGGCTGCAAATGATCCCGGTGATACTCAGCCGTTGAATTACGATCAGGTCTTTCTTCGGGATTTTGTCCCTTCTGCTCTTGCTTTCTTGCTTAAGGGGGAACACGAGATCGTCAAGAACTTTCTTATATACAATTTGCAATTGCAGGTATTTATGCCTTTCAGGTTATTTAATAGCTTAGTTGCCACTTGCCAGCTTTCTCTCCTATTCCTGCCAAACAATTCTGCTAACGGCAGATTGCGTGAATTTTGAACTTTGAATATTTAGTTAATACCAAAATTCATGAATATTAGTCATCATTGTTCATGCAATTACACGGTCACATCGCATAAGTCTCTTGGCCCGTATGTGACAACACGAACTAATGTGTGGTTACAAGAATGAAATTTTTTTCAATTTTCTTAGTTTTGCTTAATTTTAACAGAGTTGGGAGAAGACAGTGGACTGCTACAGCCCAGGGCAAGGCTTAATGCCTGCAAGTTTCAAAGTTAAGACCACGCCTCTTGAGAAAGATAACTACGAAGAAGCTTTAGATCCAGATTTTGGGGAATCAGCTATTGGGCGAGTTGCCCCTGTGGATTCAGGTTCGTGCATTCCTTCATTTTTTCCCGAATATGCATGTAAAGGAACCGTGATTATGAAAATTGCCTGTGCATTAGAAAACCATGAGCACGATCCAAAATTTTTAACAGCATAATCTGACTTTCTTCTGTTATTTCTATGCTGGTTTCTTCACAAGGGCTGTGGTGGATCATCTTGTTGCGGGCTTATGGAAAGCTCACTGGTGATTACAGCGTGCAACAGAGGGTGGATGTTCAAACAGGCTTAAAAATGATCCTTAACTTGTGTCTAACTGATGGTTTTGATATGTTCCCTTCTCTGCTGGTCACTGATGGGTCTTGCATGATAGACAGGAGAATGGGCATTCATGGTCACCCACTTGAGATCCAAGTGAGCGAAACTACATCAAGTGCTGTGCCATATTTTTGTTTTTAATCAGTTGTCATTGCCCTATACTCTTGGTTTTATTTTTTGTGTCCGTGACATGATGAGCTTATAAACTGTGAGTTCAGGCACTGTTTTATTCAGCCCTCCGTTGTGCCCGTGAGATGGTGGAAGTAAGTGATGGATCCAGGAATCTGGTTAGGGCCATTAACAACAGACTCAGTGCACTGTCATTCCACATCAGAGAATATTATTGGCTGGATAAGAAAAGGATGAATGAGATATACAGGTATAAGACAGAAGAATATTCCACAGATGCCACTAACAAGTTCAACATCTATCCAGAACAAATTCCTATGTGGCTGATGGATTGGATGCCAGAGGATGGTGGGTATCTGATTGGCAACTTGCAGCCAGCACACATGGATTTCAGGTTTTTCATGCTTGGGAATGTTTGGTCCATCATTTCAGCTTTGGGTACCCCCAAGCAGAACGAGGCTATTTTGAGTCTGATAGAACAGAAATGGGATGATCTTGTGGGGCAAATGCCTCTTAAGATATGTTATCCTGCGTTGGAGTCGGAAGATTGGCGTGTAGTCACTGGTTCTGACCCAAAGAACACGTAAGTTCTGCTACTGATTTCTAGTTCCTCGGGGTTCGATTACCTGTGAGTAGTTTGTTGAATCTTTTCATGGTCTGATAGTCAGAATCGCTTCTGCGGTTTACATCTAGCTTTAAAGTTTTTGTTTAACTTGTGCAGCCCTTGGTCGTATCACAATGGCGGATCTTGGCCAACACTTTTGTGGCAGGTAAAGTTACCTCACAAGAGCAATTCAAAATATTTATTTTAGTTGGTCCATCTTTTGGTGTGTATGGATGTCTCAACTGTTGAATCACTAATTTCTGACATAAGTTGTTGGTTGTTGTTGTTGTTGTTACGCTATGTTATGGGGATAGGGCCAAGAAATTTAGGAAGAAAGCAAAAGAACATGTACCTAATATAACACATGCACAGGAATCATTTGCCTGTAGCGTGGACCAAACATTTACTGTTCATAGGTAGCAGATAAACCTTCCAACACAAAACATTGTGCAAACTGGAACAGATGTATACAATTAATACTCGAGTTTCCAAACTGGACCGACCAACTTATATATGCCCAGTTTTAGACCACCAGTGAACTTATCTGACAAACAGAATCCGATGTGATTGATAGATTTGAACCAATGCAGAAGCCCTTGGCAAATCAACAACATAAAAAACATGTCATGGTTACACTCATAATGTGACATTGCATTTTAAATTTGTTATATATGATGATGCATTAGAAGTGATGTTTGGTTGGCAGTTCACACTGGCATGCATGAAAATGGGGAGGGTAGTGCTAGCGGAGAAGGCGGTGGATTTGGTGGAGAAGAGGCTGCCGATGGATGGTTGGCCGGAGTATTACGACACTCGGAGCGGCAAATTTGTGGGGAAACAAGCTCGCCTCTATCAAACATGGACCATTGCTGCTTTCCTTGCGTCTAAGATGCTTTTGAAGGATCCTAAGACGGCGTCCTTGTTGTTCTGGGACGAGGATTATGAGCTGCTTGAGATATGTGTTTGTGGTCTCAACAAGAGCGGCAGGAAAATATGTTCCCGTAATGCTGCCAAGTCCCACATTCTTGTCTGATCCATATACTGTAAATATATAGGGGAAGATTCTATAATGTAAATATATGGTGTAGGATTCATAGGCTTTATTCAAGTTCGTTGTAAATAATCTAATTATGACCAGAAAAAGTTTTCGTCGCCTGTTTTTGCCTCCTTAATTTTGGGGCTAAGGGTGACATTTTATCCAGTTTCCCAATCATCATCATCTTTTTCTTGCCCCTTGCATAACAGTACATTGTACTGTATGCTTCTTTGCAACATTATTAACTTTTTACTCATTTGAAATCTCAGAAATGAAAAAAAAAAAAAAAAAAAAAAAAAAAACTGCTCATAGATAGGTTAGATGGCCGTTAGCGAAGTAATAGATGGTGGGAGCGTCAAAAACATCAAACGGCCTGGGAATACGCAGGTGCAAAATCCGTGAACCCGCGACTGAAGGTTTGTTGCGAAACGCCATGCCAAGTTAACTAACTAATTTAATTTATGTTTGTAAGAAAGGATAATTAGTGTTGTTGAAATAATTGCTCTTATGTTATTATAACTATTTTAGTATAGTTTGTTATTTAGAGTTAGTCGAGTGTGGGCTACAGTGGGGCCCAATATGTTGAAGGTTGTATAGTATAAATAAGGGTCTTTGTACATTGTAAAGAGTAGTCGTTCTATTAATAAAACTGATTTTCTCCAGAGTTCGGTGTTGAGGTTTGGATGTAAAGGGCTTTTCATGGTATCACGAGCCAAGGTTCGAGTAGGGCTCGAGTAGGGCCCAAGAAGCAAGCCGGATTGTTTTCCCATCCAACACTGAACCCTGGGAGGAAGTTACTTCTCATTGCCGGTCGAAGAAAACATTCAGTTTTGAGAAAGAGAGATTCACACAAGAACATTCCAGTGATTAAAAGAGAGGGATTTGTGGCCAAAGAATTAATCACGCCAAGTCAATTTTCGAATGTCAGATCTATGGCTCCAAAAGAGACATGGCTTGTGGATCAAGAGGAAGCGTGATTTCTGGCAATCAAGAATCTTGAACCAGATCATGATTTTCTCGCCCACAAACTCCGGTCACTGAACAACAAGAGATCCCCAAAAGAACGACCACAAATTAAGAACTGCACAATACTTGATTGGTGATGGCAGAGGATCAACCGAAAGAGAAATTTCCTGGTGACTCACTTTCTTTCCATCACCCATTGTATTTGCACCCATCTGACACCCAAGGCACTGCCATTATCTCCCATGTTCTCATCGGCGCTGAGAACTACACAATATGGAGTAGAGCAATGATTATCGCTTTAAAAGGCAAGAACAATTTGGGTTTTGTCATTGGAAGTTGCAGAAGGGAATCTCAAGAAGAATCGTTATGTGAGCAATGGGACCGGTGCGACGCTGTAGTCCTTTCGTGGCTTTTGAATTCTCTGATTAAGGAGCTTGCCAATGATATGATTTTCTTCCCCAGTTCACATCATGTTTGGAATGATCTGAAACAGAGATTTGATAAAAGAACCGGATCAAGAATCTTTTCTCTTCATCGAGAGATAAATTCTCTTAAACAATGGTCTACCTCAGTTACTATGTATTTTTCCAAGTTGAAGGAACTCTGGGAGGAACAGTCCTCCATGGTTCGTATACCTTCTTGCACATGTGAGTCATCAACAGCGTACAGTGCTATAATGCAAGAACAGAAATTACTACAATTTTTGATGGGGCTTAATGAAGTATATGCTCAAGCAAGAAGCCACATCCTCTTACTTTCCCCTCTTCCCACTGTGAACAATGCATATGCAATGATTATTGAGGATGAAACACACAGACAATTAGCTACTTCTAGTTCGAATTTTCCCTTTGAAGGAATTGCCATGGCAGCCAGAGGAAGAGGGCGTGGTCGAGGTAGAGGCAGTGGAAGTTGGGGAGAAGATATTCCAAAGTGCACTCATTGTCTTAAGAAAGGACATCTCAGGGAACAATGTTATCAAATTATTGGATACCCACCTAACTTCAAAGGTAGTAAAGCAAACCAACCTAAGGAGTCAGTTTCAGCAACTACTGAGTCAGCCTACACTACTGAGCATCACGCCAATATCACTAGCTATGCACCTCCATCTTTTACCCAAGAGCAATACCAACGAATCCTGGAGTTACTGAAACGAGATGCAGAGCACACAATTCATGCTTTAACAGGTACAGGTTTGGCTATTCCCAATTCTTTAGAACATACACACACAAAAAATGGATTTTGGATTTTGGTGCCACTATTCACATGGTAGGAAATTTGACTCTTCTAGACAATTACAGAGAATATGATAGGCCTATAAAATCAGTTAAGATACCTGATGGGAGCTATATGCGCATCACCCATGTAGGTAATATTAATATTGGAAATAATATTATGCTAAAAAATGTCTTGTATGCTCCCGGTCTTCAATTTAACTTAATATCCATTTCTTAACTAACTTTGGATCAGCAATGTGTAGCTTGTTTTTTCCTGATATATGCTTACTGCAGGACCTTCTGGATGGAAGGAAGAAAATGATTGGAAAAAGGACAACATGACTTTATATTCTGGACTTAGACAAGCAATAACATGATATTTATTCTGTTTTGTACAATAGCATAGGACATAAGGACATTGATGTATGCCTATGGCACAGTAGACTAGGACATGCACCATTATCTGTAATGAAACACTTAAGTATTATTGGGAATAAAGTTGACATGAATGAGAAATGTGACGTATGTGTTCAGTCCAAGCAGACAAAATTTTCTTTTACTTCTAGTCATATTAAATCTCGTTGTTGCTTTGAATTTCTTCATCTTGATGTATGGGGACCATATAGGCATCCCACACATCAAAGTCATCATTATTTTCTTACCATTGTGGATGATTACTCGTGTGGAACATGGATATTTCTTATGAGAAGTAAAAATGAGACTATGGGGCATATCAAAACCTTTATTTCATATATATTAACTCAATTCTCTGTGAAGGTTAAGAAAATTAGGAGTGATAATGGCACTGAGTTTACTAACAATGAATTGAGAACTTTCTTACAGGAAAAATGCATAGTTCATGAAACCTCGTGCCCTTATACTCCGGAGCAAAATGGAGTGGTAGAACGAAAGCACCGAACAATCATGCAAATTACACGCCGTCTGATTTTACAATCCGGTGTTCCCATTAAGTATTGGGGAGAATGTGTGAGAATGGCGGTGCATCTACTTAATAGGATTCCTTCAAAGGTTCTAGGTTACAAGACCTCGTATGAGAAGGTCTATGGTGTTGAGCCGGATATAGGTAATTTAAAGGTATTTGGATCACTAGCTTATGCTACTGATTTAAAAGCAACTAACAAATTGAAACCTAGATCAATACCTTGTGTTTTTATGGGCTTTCCTGAAAATCAAAAAGGTTTTCTGCTTCTTGACTTGACTGATAAGCGTTTCTTTGTAAGTAGACATGTTAGTTTTATGGAAAATCAATTCCCTTTTAAGGAACATGGAGTGCATGATGAAAGAGGAGTGTGTAATGAATTAAAAGACATATTCTGGTATGATTTTGTGCAGTCAGAACAATTGCATTCTGATGCTAAGAATATTGATTCATGTGATGATTTTGATGATAGAGTAAGGGGAGAAGGTGAGAGACTTGATTCTGATCCTATTAATGGGAATCAAGTCAATCATGAGCACCAAATGACCATTAGACCAACAAGGGAGAGACGCCCCCTATTTGGTCTAATGATTATGTGTGTACATTGCTAAATTCATATGGAAATCAGCCTTATCATAATACTAAATGCTTGTACCCTATTGATGATTATATCTCATATGCTAATGTGTCTACCGATTACATGTGTTTCTTATGCTTTATTGATTCTGTTCTTGAACCTACAAGTTATGCAGAGGCTAGTAAGAATGCAGCGTGGATTAAAGCAATGCAAGATGAAATGGAGGCTCTAGAGGCCAACAAAACATGGGATTTAGTCCCTCTTCCTAAAGGTAAAAGAGAAATTGGTTGTAAATGGGTGTATAAAGTGAAGTATAAATCTGATAATACAATAAATAAGTATAAGGCTCGCTTTGTTGCTAGAGGATATAACCAACAAGAGGGGATAGATTATCATGAAACATTTTCCCCTGTTGTTAAGATGTTCCCTATACGTGTTGTACTCAAATTAGCAGCAATTAATAGGTGGATCATCTATCAAATGGATGTACACAATGCCTTCTTACAAGGCGATTTAGATGAGAAAATATATATGCGAATACCTCAGGGATTTGACAAAAAGGGGAGCACTTGGTGTGCAAATTGAATAAGTCCCTCTATGGCTTGAAACAAGCCTCAAGGCAATGGAACCATAAAATATCCAAAGCCTTAATCAAAGGAGGTTTTAAACAAAGTAAGAATGATTACTCATTGTTTGTTAAGAATTGTGATGATGGAATGGTGTTAATTTTGATTTATGTAGATGACTTGTTAGTTACAGGAAGCTCTGAACAGGGTATAGCAGAAGCAAAACAGTTTTTGCATAATAATTTTAAGATCAAGGACCTAGGTTTGATGAAGTATTTTCTTGGTATAGAGGTAGCAAAATCTGATAAAGGGATTATGCTATCCCAAAGGAAATATGTATTAGATCTCCTGGCTGAAACAGGTATGAGTGGCTGCAAACCACTTGGAGTTCTTATGGCGTAAAGTTTAAGGCTGATGGCACATGATCCAAAAAGGGATAAACAGGAAGAGTTGTTGAGAAATCCAAAGAGATACCAAAAACTAATAGGTAAGCTCATTTATTTGACAATAACTCGTCCTGACATATGCTTTTGTGTGCAGGCACTAAGTCAATTTATGCATTGTCCCACCAAACATCATATGACAGCAGCAAGGAATGTCCTACGTTACCTTAATGGGAGCCCCGGTCTTGGTGTTCTAATCAGTTCAGAAGGAGTTCCAGAGTTGGAATGTTACTGTAATGCAGATTGGGCAGGCTATGGAATGACTCAGATCTGTAACAGGATACTTATTAAAGCTAGGAGGATCCTTGGTCATGTGGAAGACTAAGAAACAAGCCACAGTGTCAAAGTCGTCCGCGGAGGCTGAATACAGGGCGCTAAGTATGGCAGTCTCATAAATCATGTAGGCGCGAGGATTATTAAAGGATCTTAGGATCAACCACAACCAACCTGTGAGAGTTATCTGTGACAACAAGGCAGCGATTCATATTGCTGCAAACCCCGTGTTTCATGAGTGCATAAAACACATTAAAGTGAATTGTCACTTTGTTCGTGAAAAATAGGAATCTAAGGAAATAGACTTGAAGTATGTAAGCTCCAAGAATCAACAAGCAGATCTCTTGACAAAAACTGTTGGAGGAAACGTACAAAGAGATTTATTGGTCAAGTTGGGGACTTATGATATTTATAGTTCCAACTTGAGGGGGAGTGTAAGAAAGGATAATTAGTGTTGTTGCAATAATTGCTATTATGTTATTATAATTATTTTAGTATAGCTTGTTATTTAGAATTAGTTGAGTGTGGGCTAACAGTTTTCTCTTACTAAACTTATGTTCTTGATCACGCTCTAAAATATCTTGCCTTAGTATTAGTGGTGGAGAAAAAAAGAAAAGAACCCACCTCCTTATATATATCCATATGCACCCTTGCATGTAGAAATAAATATATACAAATCTTTTATTGATTTATTTAGAAAAATGATCGCGTTCAATTTGTAACAAAATCCAGTTCTACTATCATCCTCGTCCTTGTTTTTCCATTGAATTGGTTCGATTCGGCTAGAGTGTAAGCCCGGTAAATCGCATTTACTCACTAATCAGTAATCGCTAGCTTAAATGAACTTCAGTTTCAGAAGAAGCGGGATTCATTCTGGTACACTCCCAAAAAAAAAAGGGATTCATTTCTTTTAATGCGGAGGCGTGCATATGAGTTTCAACAATGTTTTAAAACATCGAACTGAAGAGGCTATCATATTATAGATCGACCACCGATAACATAATAATTAAATAAAAATAATATTATATTTATATATAATTATATAAATATAAAAAATAAATATGAAATTTTAACATTACTTAAAAATAAGCATATACAAAATCTTATATATATCATTTTTCCTAAATCTTAAGTTCTAATACATTAAAATCATTAAAAATAATATAATAACATGTTAATAATAATAATAAACGGTCCCGTTCCCGGCCCAAAAACCGGTCCGAAACCACACGAAACAGGCTAAATGGTAAGATAGTTGAACCATACAAAATGAGCCAAAAACCTCTTGGGTATCGGTTCAACCGATCTGATCCGACTGTCCAGTGCAATCCGGTTTTCACAACATACATCGGGTTTTAGCACCCGCTTACATTGTAGTGCAAGGATCATCTGATAACAACAATAAACCCGAAACGATGACAACAGATAGATATAGATAAATTATCATTATTATTAAATATAAATAGTAATACAGAAAATCAGACCTCTTTCACTTCCACGGCAGCTTCTTTACCTTCGTTGCCCTTGCCATCTGTCCCCTTCTCCTCAATCTCGAAGGCTGAAACTGGGAAACACCTGAAGAGGCCAGCCGGGGTCTTAAATGTAATTTTGCCAGTGGGAGGGTCATCCACAAAGATGTCGCTGAGAGTGATCCAGACCAAAAGCTCCTTGGTCTTCACACCATTGAGCTTCCTGATCTTGCCATGCTCCACATGAGCAGAGACCTCAGGGGCATAGGAAACCAGCTTCCCTATTTTGTCGAACTTGTGGGTGGTGCTCTTCTTCTGCTTCAGCCACACGAACCCTGTTTCCTTCACATACCCACACTCTTCCATGTCCTTCAGAGGCAAAAGCCCATTGGGCAGCCCTATTTCCTTCAGCAAGAACTTTGACTTCTCCTGACACAGCTCGTCGCCATGGTACACCTCTGCTTTCGCTTTCAATTCCTCTGTCACCAGAGACATCCTTGATCTTCTTCCTTCTTCCGATTGTTCACTGCTCGGTTCCTTTTTAATGCCCCCACCTCCAACCACACTGGTGGCTTCTTATAATTCTCCATCTATCCAATTGCCCTTCAACTTCCCATGAAATACAAAAATGCCACTGCTTCGTCAACTTACCGTCGTAACCTCTGCCTTTTTTATTGGGAGAGTTTCGTTTAGCCTTCTAGAAGTAATTTTAATTCCATCGCCCACATTTGGTTAAAAAAGAGATTAAGATTTTTCTGGTGAAGAATTTATAAAATAAATAAAAGAATTTAAAAGAATCTAGAGAATTAAAACATTTTGCTCATTCGTAAAATAAATATAGACATTTATTAGATAAATAAAGGGATTCAAAAAATTAAAATAGGAGTATTGTTGTCTTTTTTTTCCCAATTATTTTTAGTGTAGTGTGGAGGGGGATGGACTATTAATGGTATGGGTGATGTGGTTGCCAAGTAGTAATGAGAGGGTTAATGAAGGTTGGTTGGAGATTCGAATGTTTGACGGGCGACGTTGTTGGATTTGATGCTTTGGTAGCCTCCCCAATTTAACTCTTCGGCTCGTCCCCCACCTACCCCTATGCTCACATTTGCACTCCTATTAAATTTACGTCGTACAAATTCCAATGTAATATTAAAATTTAAGGAGAATTATATTCTGATTCTGTATAAAAGGAAAAATGAAGAAATGATTTTATTGATAAATTCAGAGCTTCAATTAATAAGTTTAGAAGTGTTATTGATAATTTCAATAGTTATTTTTTTTAAATTTTTTTCTTGAACGGATTTAAATATAATTCCCACTAAAATTTATCAGTTTGAAGGTAAATGTCAGAAATGACGTTTCCCAATATAATTACCTTTTCTCACATGAGTGGCCAAAGTGGATGATAGCATTGTTGACCAAAAGAAAAAGTTGATGATAGCATTGATATATGCTATGAGGAGAACCACGGTGCCTCGTTCATTCGTCTCTCTCGGTTAGTCCGATCAGCATCACTAGGAAAGCGGTAGCTTTGCCAACGAAAGGACAGTTGTTGTTTGTTGTGTTTCATTCAAAATTCAAAAATAATTATTATTATAAGCTTGTTTGGGATAGCTTATGAAGAGCTTATAAGTGCGTTTTACTTAAATCAAGATAAAACCCCTCTTATATACTTATCTTGTATATCGTAAATCACGATTAAAAAACTGTCTTTAAGATCCCGATCATTATTCTAAACAAAATTCACAGGCAAGCCCAAGCTATTCTCATTTTAAATGCAGAACACCATGTTCCTACGGAAACAATCAGCTTAGCGGACAATTTAGCAAAGCTAACTCATATTTTTGTTGAAAATTTTTACATTTTTTATCAGCCACCACCCCCCATTAGGAGAGGCGGTGCTTGACGAGGAATATCTAGGCTGGTAGTGTTGTGTTGTATTTGTTTTCTTTTTAGAGATGTAACTCCTTTTTTTTTAGTTAATGTATACTGTTTTCATGCGGGGGGAAAAAATCCAGCACCAAATCCAGCCAGCGTTTGAAGTTCCATTGATTTTTTCTTTTGTTCTATTACGGATTGTTTGATTTTGGATTGAGTTAAATTGTGAAGTATGATTCATGTAACCGACCTCACATAATGAAATAAAACTCTATCATTGTTAATATATAATAATGGATCATTTGGTATCCAGAAAATGGCCAAATGAAAATGGAAGAATTTTTTTAGTTTCGTTTTCATTCTTTGGCATACTAAGGGCTTGTTTGATTTTGTTCTCTATTTTTTGTTCAAATAAACAGTTTTACAAAATAGTTTTTGAAAAGAAGAAAAAAAACAACTAAAAACTGTTTTTGTTTTTAAATTTTTAAAAACAACTTTTTGTTTTTAAAAACAATTTTTGAAAAACAGTTTATCAAACATGTTTTATTGTTTTTAAAAACAAAATCAAACAACCCCTAAATGTTCTGCAGTTGAAAATTTTTCCAACCATTCCTTTCTATAACTTTTCTGTTAAAATACACTGTGTACCAAACGGGCCTAAGTATTACAAAGGAAACCAACATCTTTGCCATGTAATTCAATGTCCTCTTAAAAATGGAGGAATTACTTGTTTATACTTTATACCACTTTCCGTGGTTTGAAGGTTTCTTTGGACATGTCACTGTAATTTACCATTACAAGCAAGGAAAACCAGACGCACAACTTTCGTGTTTGACGTATGAAAATTACACTTTCATTTTTTTTTCTGGCAATATAACTATGAAATAGTAACTAAATAATTATAAGGAAAAAAAAAGGTTAGGTGGTGGCTTTCAATTAAAAAATCAAAGAGGAACAAAGGCAAGATGCGTAAATTTTACCAGCTAACGACTAGCTACCCTTAACGCCGTTCGTACCACAGCCTCCATAACCCTAGAAATATAGTTGTAATTCAACAAACTCCTCATTCAAAGGTTGATAAGATGTATAACTCCAAGCCGAAAAATATCTTGGGCTGAAAAGGCGGGGAAGAAAATATGGAAAATAAGATGTCTAACCAACCATACTATTCATCTTTATTTCTCATTAATTGTAGCACTCACTGTCCTCGTTCATATCAGTAACTCCTTTGACTTTAATTATTGGGTTAAGATATAAATTTATTAATGAATTTTTTTCTGAAGAACGTCTAGCATAAATATCTTTTAGAAGGGGTAAAAATATCAATGAATAATTAATAAGGAACAAATATACTAATGAACAATTAAAAAGGGGTATCCACCACAAAAACCGTTAAATCCGTACTAACGCCGTTAGGGGTTTTCTTCTCATATAATTTAATGCCGTTAGAACTAATTAACGGTTTTTGTGGTAGATGCCTCTTTTTAATTGTTCATTGGTATTTTTGCCCCTTTTAAAAGATATTTGTGCTCGGACAAAACTTTGTTGGTAAATTTGCACCTTAACCCTTAATTATAAGATAAAATTGAATTTTTTAGAGAAATTAAAGAAACTAATTAAATTACTTTAGAATATTTTTATTTTTTTCTTCAAACTAATTAATAAATTAATATATAATCTAAAGATACATAATATATGATATATTTAATTTTCTTAATCTCTAAAAAAATCAATTTTATCTTATATTTAATATTGAAGGTAGGATTATTTTTCTACTCAAGCAAGTCGGATATGTTTCCTTGGAAGGAAAGGAGTCCGTAAGGACGTGTCACAGTGCTAGCAGTTGGATCCCAAATCCTAAGGTAGAGCTTAAGTTACAACAACATACGCTAGGCTGATGCTGACGCCGATGCCCTCCAAATCCAAACCTAATTATGACAATAACTGAGATCAAGATTTTTTCCCAGAGTCAGAAATCATTAAGAGCATGTTTGGTATAATGGAATTAGAATTGGGTCTCAATTTTATGCCTAGGCATGTTTGGTATGATGGAATTAGAATTTTTTACAATTCCCTGTGGAAGCCAAATCTTTTTAATTCCATCAAATTGAATTCCACCCAAAAAAGAAAGATTTATAATTTCATGTAGTCAAAATCTTTTTTGCCCTTCTGTACGGTCTCATCTCATCCTCTCTTTAGACCCTTACCGACCTTCATTGCTCCGACTCCACCACACCCTCACATTCAACTACAGCAGCAGTAAACGGTGCTCTTCACCATCATCTCTGAAGCACCGCCGGCGAGCACAAGTCGTGAGCTTGCAGTTGGTAGATCTTTTGGTGACGGTAAGGATGATCGAAGCTCCTCAGCAACCAAGGACGCTCGTCTTCCGGCTGCCTTTCACACCGTCACCATCCCAACCATCACCAGTGAACACGACCACGAAGCGATCCCCTTGCAATTTTGCAGATCAGCGAGGAAGAAGGAGAGGAGGAGAGAGATTTTTTTTTTTTACTCGGAGTGGAGGAAGAAGTGGAGGAAAGAACAATTTGTGGAGATGATTTTTTTTTTAATTATAAGAGCATTTTAGACTTCTGAAATAAAAGTTAACCCTTATTTCTATGACATACCAAACATATTTTTAAATCTCATTTCCATCTCCATATACATCACCATTTCCATTTCCATATCCATAAAAATCAATTACAATATACCGGGCCCTTTCAATTACAAGACAAAACAAAAATTACCTCGGCAACTTGTTGCTGTGACAACACCAGTACCTTCTTCTCGCAGTGTCTCTTGAAATAAACATCAAACTGAATTGTACACATTTTTCCTTCTTCGGGAAGAAAGGGGCATACGGAAGAGCAATGAGAGAATAAAACACTGTTGAGACCATTTGACCTATTGCAAAAAACGAATTAGGAAGTCCTTGATCACATCAATGTACGGAGACCGCGTAGGAATTATATGGCCACAATCATGTTCAACAATAACCAAACTACTTTTATCATACAGAGAAGCAAGTTCCTTGCTAGCTTGGTTGGCTATCTGCCTGTCTTTGCCATGTTCATTGCCATAAATGTGAAGAGACGGGCATTTGATCAACTCGCAGTGCATCTCCTTTTTATGGACAGCAAAGCCTGAGCACAATATTACAAATTTGAAGTCCATTTCACCTTTAAGCTGCTCTTGTTGTGCAGAGACTAATGCAGCCATCGCTGCTCCCTGTGAAAACCCCAATATTCCGTCAAAAGGCCCTTCTTGAGCGAAGACAGCTTTCAAATGAGCTAGTGAAATATCATAACCATCAGTTTGCTGCTGGTATTGAAGCGGATCAAATGAGCTGTCGGCCACCTTCCAATCAGCTCTATCTCCTCTGTCAAAGTTGGGAGCCACAAACCAAGCATATTTCTTCTTACAATTCAACGAAGGTGGAGGAGGATTTGAGGGCAATGATGTTGATGCACAATTTGCATGCTGATCCAATACAGGGGGTTGATAAATATACGGCAACTCATGAGGTGCATCCATAAAAAATAAGTCAGCAATTTTCTTGATCTTTTTTGCTAACGATGCTGTTCTTCCTTTAAAACCTGATGCATTCTGCCGAAATCCATGCAAGCATAAGATTCTGAGTTTTCTTGCCGACCTGACATCTGCAGCACCATATTACCGACTTTTAGCAAACTATAGCATTTAATCACCAAGTCCTCAAATTTTAGGAGTGTAGACAAAGGTGAAACAAAATTTATTATTCCTCAAAATCAAGATTTCTTAGATATGAAAAAATTAATCAGACAAGTTCTATAGTAAGTTATTAACCATACCAAACTTTGAACAACCACTAGTCTGGTAACTTATTTCTGCCCCAGAAACATTGCAGCGAGAAATTTCTAATTTTAACATAGTAATTCTCCTCCAAAACAATTCGCAACTCCTTGACAGTAGTAGATTAGTTATCAATTAACTGGACAACAATTTGACAGAACGTAGAGAGCAATTATTGCCAAGATAATATAGATCACAGACCTTACCATCTTGCTGAGGCATTTGAGATGAAAAGGTAGCATCCAATGGAACGTTTTGAAACTCAGCCTCAGGCAGTGGTGTTTCAGCTTCACCAGTTTCAGTTAGCTGCATCATCCTTACAGCCTTGCCCTGTTGTTGGCACAACTCACAAACATAGGGTGCAGCTTCATTCTGGTGGACCACAATAACAGGCTTTAGAAGCCAAAAAAAAAAACACAAGACAAGAAAGAGGGTGGGGGCAGGGGAGACAAAAACAGATATTGGACGGGTTTGGAAGGACTAATTTTCCACAGCGTCAATTTATGGAAAAGATGCAGATTATGGATCATACCTGGCAACGATTGCAGACCAAAACAAGCATTCTGCAATAATTACATCTGCTACGTGAAGAATAATCATCAAACGAACACCCACAAGTAAGGCAGGTACCAATAACGTTTGCATCTGAGCTCCCAACAGATATCCTACAGTCACAATAAAAATGAGGTACAGATTATAATCCAATATGTTGCAGCAGCAACCCATTCATCTTCAACCGTTTCCAAGGTTACCATTTCACTACTGGGCATCAACATATACAATCAATCCATCATTACACTGAAAGCATCCCATGTCATTACCATAGATTATAAATAACAAGTGAAACAAAACAAAGAAAAAAAATTTCAAGGATATCAGCATTTACAATTAGTTACTGCAACAATACTCCCAAATGGTGAATACAATCAATAAAACCATTAAGTATTGCAGATTTCAACACAAGAAAGCTAAGAGAAGAATCTGGGAATAGCAGACTAAAAAAGGGATTGGAATAATAGTAGAAAAGATGAGTTGATGATAGCGGCAATAATAGTAGCACTAATATTGGAACTAATAGTAAATCACAAGCAGAAGAAATTGAAAAGATTATAGAAACCATGAATGGTTATAAAACATTCAAACCATCAAACAACCAACAAAACAAATAACTGAACTAATGTACTCAATTATTCATGAAGAACAGCTACAGGAATTATTCTCAACAAATACCAAGTTATGATAAAGTGCAAGAATGCAAAAATCATACCGGTGATCAAAAACAAAATTCTTTCCTTTAAAGAAACCACCATCTGGAAATTGCTCCAAGTATCGTTGTATCCCACCGAATAGCTGCAATTGATCCAAAATAATAGGAATGCATGCCATCAAAGTTACACTATTAACCATCAATTTAAAAAAAAAAACACACACACACACACACACACTTCACAGTCAATCATATTTTCTTACACAAAGGCATCGAGGCATTTATATTGCTATGGACTTATTGAAGGTAGTGTGAACAGATTATGATCATGCTACAAGCCAAAATCAAGTTAACAACAAAATTTCTTAGGAAAAAAAGAGGAGAGGGGAGGTGGGTGCAGTTCAATCCAGGTGTTAATCAAGGAGCATACCTGAAACACATTCTCAAAGCCAAAACCTTTTGACCTAATATATGCTGATGCCATTTCACATCTGATTCCGCCAGTGCAATACCTGTAATAAACCAACAAGGTGCATCACGTGCCATAATTTACTATAAGATATTTAACTACAAAAATAACTGCTACGTGACAAATCGTATCCTCAAATCACCCCATTTTGCCTTTTACATGAACATACTAGAATAATGCTTTCGACCAAAAAAATTGCCTAAAAGAATTATTATTGTTAAAAGGAGCCCTTACATGAGGATTTGCTTCCCTTTCAATTGATCATAACTACCATCTATCCATGATGGCAAATCACTGTATTGTCTAACTTGTGGATCCAAAGTTTCAACATTTGGTGCATGAAATTTCCCAATTCTTGTCTCATAAAGATTCCTTGCATCAAGCAAGACAAGGCCATCTTCTGGACTCTCCTTGGCTTCAAAAAAGATGTAAAAGAAGATTAAGATTTGAAATATTGAAGGCAACTGAAATGGAAAAGGACAAATAGAGATGCAAGAAATACAATGCAGGACAGGTGAAAATGAGCTAAAGAAACGTGCAGAAATGATATAAGTCAACGCTAGCAAGCTTTAGCTACTTACCAGCATTCTGTAGGACAGAATGAAACTCAACTGCAGAGAGATGTCTTCCAGCGTTTGAAATTTCTGGTTGTTTTAGCAAGGGATGAGAACTAAGAGTAACCAGCTCCTACAAATAGGGAACTAACATATCATTGAGAAATGCATAAACTAGGTACAATGACCAGATTTCCAAGCTTGTGTTCCAGCACACAGAAAATAATCGATCACAAGTAGCAAGAGCTTAGTATGGTGAAGGGAATGCCAAACGCTAAATAAAAGCTAAAAATCATATTTTCATTTGTGATCAAATGATGGGCGAGTGTTTAACTATTTATTGATTATTCCTCTGAAGCTGCATTACAGTGACAGTGCAGTCGCTAAATAATAATAATAGCCTTTATGATAAGTAGATTCCACATCTAGTGGATGGATGTCTCCCACAAAAGAAAATCTAATCCGCTAATGTAATGGGTAGTTGCATTTCTGATATTTTCCTGAGTAATTAATCTTTTCATCGGATAAGGGAACGCTTCTTTTCTTTTTCTTGGATATTCAGTTGAAAAGTAATCCAGACATCAGAGACTAGTACGCCCAAACATCTGGTGAGTTCTAATCAGTCATTATAACATTAATTACAGATGCCGATGCAGCACTCATTATTTCAAATGCAGGGGTTTATATATACTACAAACAAGTTTAATTGACTAGAAAGAAGCCAGTGACGAAAATTACCTGGACAATTCGAACTGAGAGAGAAGTAAATCCGCATTCTTTTGCAATCTTGTCGTTTAACGGTTGATGACAAGCGGCAAGCTTGAAATCAGTCCCTTCAAATAAGCTATTAGCCTTGACTGATTCAATGTGTCTTTCTAGAGAGGAAAACTTGCCACCAACCTAATGAAACCCAGTTGGAAAATAGAAAAAATGAATGACAGAACGTGATGATGAAAATAGAGAAGGCTAATAGGAATGCAAAAAAGGAAAATGGGAGATGAAAATGAGGGGAATTACAGTGACATTGACGCCATGGGATGAGAGACGAACGCGACCAAGGAGGCCAAGGGAGGAGCAATTAGACTCGTAGAAAGTGAGGAGGTGGTCCAGGTTAGGAATTTGAGCATACTTATAGTAGAGGAGGACGCCATATTGGTCTGTGCAATCCTTGTTGTCGGCCATCGTTTTAAGGCAAGGGTTTATTGCGCCGGAGCTCGCCTCCACACGGCCAATAGACAGTATATGTGTGGCAGAGACGGTGCGAGGATCGCTCAAACCGCCGTAAGTGACCCGCGCGACTTAAGTCTGGCTTTCGAGTGAGCTGTGCAGCCCCCTCCGTCTAGCTCTAGAAGACGTCCAACTGCGACCCAAACAGGTTAGGGCTCGGTTGAACCAAGGAACAAAAAAACCGGCCCGATCAATGAATTGATGGTGGTACAGATTTAAGAGTTAATGGGTCAATTGGGAGCGAACCAGTGGTCGAACCGGCCAAATAAAAATATTATAGTTTAATTAATAATAACAAAATAATAAACACTCATAAGTCATTACCAACATCAAAATAGTTAAAATACCTAGTTAGTTCTTCAAATCAAACTCATAACTAACATCAAAATATAGTCAAAACATAACAATATCAATCATCATTCATCAAACAAGGCCAATAGCATTAAAATAGTCACAAAAATAGCCAATAACATCATTCATCAACCATATCCAAATGAGTAAATCATCACTCAACAAACTATACAACTCATCAAGCTAATCTATTTAAGATGAGTTAATAGGTGCTGGATTGGGGAAAGGGTGAGTAATAGTGACATCATCATTCAAAGCCGGGGGATCGGGAATGTCATTATCTTCGTCACCTATCCAAATACACAACAATAATTAATATCAATGATTATGTATAGCAAATAATTATATGGATGGATAATAAATTAATAACAGGATATTAATAGGACATATACTTATATAAATATTTATTAATCCTATCCAGAGTTGATGAAAATGCAATGCTTTCATTATTAAAAACACTTTCAAGATTTTCTGCATCTTCATTGTTAAATTCTGGAATGGGATATTCTTCAATCACCCAAAAATCAACCTCATCAATAGACTTATAGTCAATGGGATCATAACTTAGCTTCTTTTTATTCAATACACTCCTTCAATTTTCCAATGACAAACGATTTCAGTTAAAATTTAAAACTTAATCCATATTACTTAAAAGCAATTTTCATAATATCTAAAATTACCTATGCTTTAATCGAAAGTTATAGTTAGTGTAAACAAAATCATTTAGCCTTTGATGCTGCAATCTATTTCTCTTTTCTGTATGAATGCGTTCAAATAAGCTCCAGTTTCTCTCACAACCAGAAGAAGCATACGTTTGCCTAAGAATAAATGTTGCAACACATTGCAATTCTGAAACTGAATAGCCATAGTACATCCACCATTCATCTACAAAATAAAACATATATATAATATTAGCTGCAATCAATTAATATGTTGTTAATTAAATATTAAACAATAAAGATGAATACTTAGTTACTTACAAGTTTTTCAGCCCCCTTTTTGCATGTCTATCTGCTAAAAGATTCGTTGCCATCAAGATATAATGTCACTTGCTTCATTACCTTATAGCAATCAACATTTTCATTTGAGTTAGTCTCTATCACTTCAATCAAAGCTTGCATTAACCCTCTCTTGTGAATAAAGTTTGGACCATATACGAATGTCGGGTTCAATAAATTCAGCTGCATGGAGATTAGCCTTCAAATGTTTATCCCATCTCGCTTGAATAATACTTATGTAGGACTTGTAGTGATCTTTATTCCTCTTGAACATCTCCTTAATTCCATTTTTTGCCTTCTGCATGCCTTCATAAAAATATGGAAGTGAGGGCTTCTCATTTGAGTCAACAATTCTCAACAATTTTATCAGAGGAGTTACAATCTTCACAATTTGGTAACACTCATTCCAAAACCGGCTATCTAATATGACCGCACTAAAATTTTTTCTTGGAGTAGTCTTAGATAGCTTATGATTCATAAAGTGTTTATCGATAACTAGGGCTTGCAAGTCATGTTTGTGCATGTAAATGCTGTGCAATGTAATAAAGGTAGTGACAAATCTTGTAGCATCAGGACGCATAATTTCTTTTCAACCTGTCCTTTTCTTCAACCAAGACAAGAATATCATGTGATTGTAAGCAAATATCGTTATCTTTGATGCCTTTGCTGCAATGTCTGACACATGAGGCATGCTTGCAATATCTTTCAATACAAGATTTAAACAATGAGCAGTACAAGAAGACCAATAAATATTTTTATATTTCTCCTTGATCAACCTTCCACATGCCACATAGTTGAAAGCATTGTCAGTCACCACATGAACTATGTTCTTCAAACCAACGCACTCAGTCGCTTCAGAAAACAATGTGAACAAAGTTTTAGCATCTTTTACTAAATTTGCTGCATCAACAGACTTAACAAATATCATTCCGTGCGTAGAATAAACTAAGAAGTTTATCAAAGTCCGTTGTCTCACATCAGTCCATCCATCAGCCATAAGTGTGCAGCCGTTTTGCTTCCATTTAGCTCTATGACCATCAATGAGTAACCGGCATTCCTTTTTCCAATCTTTTAACAAGTTGGTTTTAAAATCATAAGCACTATGGGCTTTAAATCCAGGCCCTATAAAGCACATTCAATCCACACCTCTTTGAAATAAAGGGCACTCCAATGCTCTAAATGGAATGCAGTTAACTATAGCCCATTCAGCAAGAAGCATTTTCACACTGTGTTGTGCTTCTTTTGATGCTAAGGCACTCTTGATGGTTGGCTGAGCTCCAAGAGTTGTCATAGGAGTGAAATATTTATCCATTATCCCAGCTTTCCTCTTCTTAGCTTCATTACCAACCTCCTCTACTTCAACTTCCTCTTCTCTTATATCTTTAACTTCAATTTACTTTTTCTTGGAACCTTTTTTCAAAGACTCTGCAATCCTACAACGCATATTAGAAGTAACCTTTTTGCAAGAAGCAATTTGTCCAGACACACCAGCAAGATGTTGCTTCATCCTGTTTATGCCTCCTCCTCTATAGCTATTACCACAAAAGAGACATGTGTATACATCTTGTATCCCCTCTTTTTTGAAGGCAACATATGCTCATGTTGGATCAGTTTTACCTCGAATTATGGTATTGGGAGCAGGAGTAGGATTCGTGTCGAAATTGGAAGTATGAGGCTCGGTATTAGGAGTAGGAGTGACATTCTCATTTTTTGAACTTGATATATCCATCATTGCAACAATGCTATTATTCATGGAATTCATGACCATATATTAACAACATTGGTTATAATCAAAGCAAAGAATTTATTAGTTATAAACATTGGTTCTAAACAAAATTAGAAACTTCATTGAAATTTGACAAACAAAACAAATGTTGCTTAACAAAATGGCTAGGTTGCATACTCTTTTTCAAAAATACAAACTTCAATGAATTATGATTGCAATAATTAAGATGGAACACGTTCTCTAAGATGTTTACTGTTTCATGCATTTTAATTTGGAAACTTAAAATGTGTTCGATTTTCTATCTACACACATGCCAATGCAAGAAAACAGAAGAGCATGTACATTTGAGCACCATCAAAAGGATTCACAAACATATTACTATTGCAATGGAAAGATTGAAAAACATATGCACTCACAAAGAGACAATATTTGAAGAAAAAAGCCCAAGTTATCAATAAATGTAGTGAAAAGCCACATAATAATGCAATGAAAGGGTAACTTTGCAAGAGTGGTATGGAGATAGCCTACAAATGGCAACAAAAAAAAAAGAACAGTTAATAAAAGTATAAAACAAACACTGAAAATGGCAAGTCGTGGTACTGTAGCATGAGAGCAAAAGCTGACCCCTGAAATGTGAGAAAGTTTAATAGGTCCACAAGCCTTTTCCACCGAAGGATAAAAGAAAAGTTGGTAGATCAAGAGAGCAAAACCTAACTAATTGAGCAAGAGTCAGTATTATAAACAGCATAATTGCTGAGTACAAAGAAATAGATCCATGCATAGAAAATGACAAAATGATATACCCATGCCAAGCACATCTATTTCGTTTTAAGCCAACTGAAAACAATCACTAAGGAGACTTCACCTAAGTTTTCCCAACACAAAATCAAGTTATGGCAACTCACAGAAAGTAAAACAACGGTAACTCACAGCAATGACAGCATACAAGAAGAAAGAAATAATAGAAACCTCATGTTGTTCCATGAAACATCTAAAAATCTGAAAATCTGAAAACGAAAATAGTCAAAATACCTTCAGTCGCCGTCGAAGCTTGCTCCTCATCACTCGCCGTCGTCACTCGTCGTTCAAGCAGCCACCCCGATTGGAGCTAGGGCACAGGATCAAGACTCAGGAGGGAAGGGGATATGATTCTGAAACTTTGGTTCTATCTCGTGCGACGCTATGCTTTGGTCTGTTTGAGTTTCTGATCTATGCCTTTTTTTAACGTCCCAAAACGTCGCCGTTTTGGGACAACATTCAATTTTTTTGGGTGACTCCGTGGTTTGGCCGGGTCACAAGTGAACCGGCCAGGTCAACCGGGTCGACCCTTCTCCCCTCATAGATAGCTGACCATACCGGCCCTAGGACTGATTCGTTGGTTTTTCGGTCCAATCCTGTTTTTCTTTCAATGGGTTGAACACGTCTTGTAATTGTTTTGTGGCGGAAAAAAGCTATTCTTGTTGTCAATAATATATGATGTGATATCCATAAACTATCCAACTCTTGACTTTTTATATGCCCTTCATTTCATAACCTCTCACTCTTAGAATTCCATATATTCAATGTTATAACCTTATAACTTCCCCAATGAATAACTTATGGGAGTTTCTTATAATTAATACCATTATGCTAATCTTTATTTCTTTGTAACCATATGTATAGAATTCAATAGTTATAGGCCTATAAATAGAGGTTATGTATAATGTATTGTTATCAACAATAATGAAATGAATAAGAACTCCTCCTTACTTTCTCTCATCTTCTTCATCTCCCTCTTCCCTCATCCCTTATATTTTCCCGATTTTCATAATATGTTATCAGCACAAATTCGCTCAGAAAATCTATGGTCTAGTTTTCTATCTTTTCTACTCTCTAACTTTCTCATTTCCTTACTATGTTTTATATTGTTTATTCTCTATGTTATTTTATTTTTCTAGTCTACATTATCAATCTATTGTTCTATATTATTTTTATTTTACGCTATATATTTTTATTTATCCTGTTGTTATCTTTTACATATATCTGGGATAATCTAAGCCATTATATAGAATTAAATAAACTCTTTTACTGATTGTTTTATACATCGGGTTCCATGGCTAAGATTTGAGATTATATTCTCCTTCGCAAGTTTTATTTCCTTTCACTTTTATTTATCGTTTTCTGTTAATCTCTTATTATGCAAAATTTATATTTATTTATTTTATATTCCAGTATTCTTTACATTTTATGTTATTATATTATGTTATTTCATTTTATTTACACTTATTTAACATTTATATTTCTTTATTTTATTTACATTTTATGTTATACATTATTGTTTTTTCTTTATTTTATGTCATTTATTTCATCTTATTTTATTGTTATTTTATTTACATTTCATTTATTTATGTTAATACATTATTGTTATATCATTATGTCAATCTTTTGTTTTCATTTGTTTATTATATTATATTAATATATAATAGTATTATATATGAGCATGTAATGTGGTCTATATGATCATAGACTTGTCTATTATTTATATTTGATTATGAATTTGAATTTACTTAATTTATTTTCTAGTATTTTAATTTCATCGAAAGGCCAGAAACCATAATATTCTTAATTTCGTGATCAGATGGCCAGAAATCATATCACTTTTGTAATAGCTCTTATAAGAAAGAACGCTATTGGTTTCATTAAATTGCAAGATCGACAAGAAAAATTTTGGCACTTTGATGATTTAATTGTTACAAATATCAAAGCCCTGAAGGCTAAAGGTTCAAATATCAAGCTAAACAAAAAAAATAGCTTTGCAAGATTTTTGCTATGGTTCTGCAGACCAATTTTCGGAGAAATTGATGATGCCATTGAAAGTAAAGAACATATGTAAGAGTGAAAATGAACATGATCACATTGCATTTATGGAATTGATAATTGAAAGCTAAGAATACTTTATCTTAGCCATTCAACTACAATCGTGGAAATAATAACATTTTTAAAGTGATTAAAATTATAAGCAAATATCATACTATGACTAGAAGTCATATGGATAGAAAAAAATGTTATAATATGATCAAAAGTCATATAGACAAATATATACTGATTTATTGAAAGTAAAGATCAAGATGGCTGTGAAGCCAAAAAAACCATAAGATATTTTGGAAAATATCAAAATTAGGTATGATGTTTAAAGCAATAAGTTATGGAGAAAGATTATCAGCTTGTAAAGCCAGAAGAAATAATTGTAAGCCCTGAACGCTATATGATTTTGATTAAGAAATAATTGTAAGCCCTGAAGGTAATATGATTTTGATTCTTTATGTTTAAATTTAAATTTAAATTGATTGTGATTAATTTGTGAGAGAGAAATTATTATTTAACATTGTGATATCAACATGAGTGATATATGAAATTAAATAGATAAAAAGGTAATTATTGGTCATTTTAAAATTTAAATATAGTGCCAATTTATTTACAAATTTAAACATTATTGGTAACTATTAATATTTTGATTTCAAGGCCTTTTAGGATTCGAACTATCTCATGGTTAATCCCTATAACTCCCATATCAAATGGTTTTCAGCATTTATTCATATAACCTTCAATTATATAATTAAGTTTTTTAATTACATTCTTTATGTATAATTGTACAATTTATTTGTAATTTTAAGTATATTGTGTATGTGAATACTATTCATACATCAATGGAGTTTATCACCTCTATTTTCTTTTTGGGATTTGTATTTCTCTGTTGCACCAAAAATTTTCCAACAAATATTCAACTCATATACATCAACATCAAGGTACTTTATTTCATTATTAGTCATATTTTTTATTTTAACTTTGTCTCCCATCTCTTTTCTCCTCTTGAGCACTATTATGTTGCCTTACATATATATGCAATTTTTCTTAGTTCCAAACTTTCATTATTGAAAGGCATACAAATACTCTTCAATTTGTATTTTATTTTAGTATTGATAATTTATTGGGGAAAATCCTTCAAAAAGAACTTTTAAATTAATAAAAGACGCAGAGGTGTTTCGAAATTTAATATCTCAGATCAGTGCGAGTGTCTGAACTGGAATATTAGAATTCGAGACAAAATGACGTGCGTGACCCTGTAAGTTTTTAAATTGAAAAGCGTTGAGGGAGGTGTGATAATGGCACTAAAATGCGTTCAGTACTATTCATCTTCTCTGTCATCATCGGTGCCGTTGGTCGACCCTGGATCCGTGGCCTTGGATTGCTATAGTCCACAACATTTAATATTTTGTATTTCTCTGAATTAAATCCTGTTCTCAAAAAATGAGAAGTACCAAAAGCTAAACAATATCAATAACTCCGATGCCATGAGTTGAGATAAACTAGAAAGAAAACAGAGTGAAATCTTGAGCACTCGTCATCTTCTTCTCGGTTGCCAACAACTCCGATGTCATCACCCCTAACAACTCGCCATCTTCTTCTTTTATAGGATCCTGTGTATATACGCTAAAAAACAGGGATAAACAGAGAAGAGATTATTAAGAACGCTCAAGTGATCATAAGAAGTAATGAATAAGTTTGGAAAATCACTCGAATTGTCTGAGTCTTGACCCAATTACTTCCTGGGAAAATTTAGTAATGATCGCAACTACTGATCATCACCACCAACGACTCGTCATCTTCTTCACAGTTATCATCGACATGATTCCCAACTCGACATTAGGCTTTACCAACATAGCATTACATTTTCACAACATCCTATTGACTTTCACAACTCGAGTTTGCCATTCACAACTCGAGTTCATATGATCACTGAAGGGTAACCGGCGAGTGATTAGCTTATAGGATGCAGAACTCGAGTTATGAATTGATAACTCGAGTTTCCCAACACAATCTTACATTTTCACAACATCCTGTTACACTTTCACAACTCGAGTTTGTCATTCACAACTCGAGTTTATATCATCACTGGAGGGTAACTGGCGAGTGATTAGCTTATAGGATGCAGAACTCGAGTTATGAATTGATAACTCGAGTTGACCAACACAATCTTACATTTTCACGACATCCCGTTACACTTTCACAACTCGAGTTTGCCATTCATAACTCAAGTTCATATCATCACTGGAGGGTAACCGGCGAGTGATTAGCTTATAGGATGCAGAACTCGAGTTATGAATTGATAACTCGAGCTGATCAACACATTCTTACATTTTCACGACATCCCGTTAGACTTTCACAACTCGAGTTTGCATTTTCACAACTCAAGTTCATATCGTCACTGGAGGGTAACCGGCGAGTGATTAGCTTATAGGATGCAGAACTCGAGTTATGAATTGATAACTCGAGCTGATCAACACATTCTTACATTTTCACGACATCCCGTTAGACTTTCACAACTCGAGTTTGCATTTTCACAACTCAAGTTCATATCGTCACTGGAGGGTAACCGGCGAGTGATTAGCTTATAGGATGCAGAATTCGAGTTATGAATTGATAACTCGAGTTGACCAACACATTCTTACATTTTCACGACATCCCGTTAGACTTTCACAACTCGAGTTTGCATTTTCACAACTCGAGTTCATATCGTCACTGGAGGGTAACCGGCGAGTGATTAGCTTATAGGATGCAGAACTCGAGTTATGAATTGATAACTCGAGCTGATCAACACATTCTTACATTTTCACGACATCCCGTTAGACTTTCACAACTCGAGTTTGCATTTTCACAACTCAAGTTCATATCGTCACTGGAGGGTAACCGGCGAGTGATTAGCTTATAGGATGCAGAATTCGAGTTATGAATTGATAACTCGAGTTGACCAACACATTCTTACATTTTCACGACATCCCGTTAAACTTTCACAACTCGAGTTTGCATTTTCACAACTCGAGTTCATATCGTCACTGGAGGGTAACCGGCGAGTGATTAGCTTATAGGATGCAGAACTCGAGTTATGAATTGATAACTCGAGTTCACCAACACATTCTTACATTTTCACAACATCTTATTAGACTTTCACAACTCGAGTTTGCCATTTTCACAACATTGCAGGGTGATCATCCCACTTCTGGAGATTAGACCATATTCAATAATTTAATTTTCTTCGTAAAACAATTACTGAACAGAAAATTTACCAACCTTCCCATGTGAATATGTATGCATAATTTTAACTACCACAATCAGCAAAATCTGAATTATAACGTTTACCATTTTGGCAACCAAAGATTATCCTGGCTGAAGGAGCAACAACATTAGATGTCATAGGATCCAAATTTGTAGAAGAAAAAAGAGTCTAGTCTAAAGAATTTGAGTGGCTTTTCCTGCTAGAATTTGAGTGGGTTTTGAAATTAAAGTCTCGCGATTCAAAGAAGATCTCCAAATTCATTTTGAAGACCTATATTAACCCAGCAAAATTATTCCTTTGGATATGTGAATACTGTAAAGCCTCAAACATTGCGTTCAATCTTAAATTGGTTTTTTCAGTTTAAAACCTTAATTTCTTAAAGGCACCAAAAGTTCTCTTGGATGTCCACCGAAATAGAAGATGTCAAAAAATATGATGACCCTTCTAAATTAACGGTGCAAGGATTTTGACTGAATTTCAATTAAGATCAAAGAAAGTAATCAAGTTGAGGTGATCTCTCTAATTCGAAAATGACTTTAGGTCTGCAACAGAAACTTGAAGTTCAACTCTGACGGACGAGGAACGCGTTGAACTTCAAAGTTAAATATAGTAAAAACGAAACAACTCTCATTGCCTAAAATATATAATAAGGTTAATTACTAAGTACTGTCTGATTCTAGTGAATTAATTCCACCATTGCAAGTAATTTTCTACCACTATATATCATAAGAGAACTGAAACTAGTCATATATATTTTGGTTAAGTAATCGGTTCAGTCTCATAAATTATAACCTGTTCGTTTGTCCCATCAGGAAAACATTTAAAGCTCTTGGCTGGCACCCTTCGCAGACAACCACACCATAATTAGAAACTCAGTTACATGAATTCCACACGCACTTATATGAGCGATTGTATTAACACAAGGCCATTCGCCATAGTATAAATCTTTATTATATTACAACAATTTATTAGAAGATGATTAATCAACTTGTAGATGGGTTCAGTTGACGATTTATTACACCTAGTACAAAGTTTGTTTTCACACATAATGATTGTGTCCATTCAATATACCCTGCTAACCAAGTGTGACACTTCCATTTCCAACTGCCATTACTCTGATTAATACTGGTGGCAACAAATCCATAGGCATATACACTATAGCGCGGTCATAAATTGATGTTACCTAGATAGTGCTTTGGTGTCTCAGTCAAGATGGCCATTGAGCAGTCGAGTTGATATCAGCATTGGACGGTAACAAGTAAGTTATTGTTTAGAGCCTTGCATTGCTTTCCGCATCTCCACTCGACTTGAGGATTACAACTCGAGTTACTTGCATAATTGGACGGTTTCCAGATAGTGCTTTTGTCAAGACTTATGAGTACGGACTCGAGTTGTCCAATTATCAACTCGAGTTCTAGCATCACTAGAGGGTAACCCGATAGTGATTGTTATAAGCGGCACCAAACTCGAGTTGCGTATAAGGTCACTCGACGGCGTCCTTGGATGACTTACGAAGCTCACTCGAGTTGTCCGATTATCAACTCGAGTTGTCGTCATCACTGGAGGGTAACCTGATGGTGATTGTGAGAAGCGGCACCAAACTCGAGTTGCGTAGAAGGTCACTCGACGGCGTCCTTGGATGACTTACGAAGCTCACTCGAGTTGTCCGATTATCAACTCGAGTTCTAGGATCACTGGAGGGTAACCCGATAGTGATTGTGTTTGTTGTTGTTAAATGTGCATAAGTCATATGCAAAAAACAACACATAATTCATGATACTTGGAGTCCGTAGCAAAAAAAAAGAAAAACCATATGCACGTTAAACCTAACGCATGGACGAAGTCTTTGAAACATTTACTCTAAAATTAATTCTTTGCTGAACTGTGAGTCATGTGAGTCTGTTCTGTTGCATGTAACGTTTAAATGGTATTGCATGTTTTTTTTGCTTCCGTTTTGTGTTTGAACTGTGTTTTATTTTACAATTGAATGTGTTTGTGATGGTCACACGTATATATTTTGTAGTTACTAATTTATGCACATTAATGAACTGAAGGTCATATTATATCCAGAGCACCTATGGTGTCAAGATGCACCGAACCTGAGTTTAAAATAACACGCTCCAGTTAAGTAGTCACATAATGAGAGGTACAACATGCAATTACATAAACCCAATGACATCTGGTGCTGACATAAAAATGCTCCATGTTCAAATTCATTCCCACACTGCAGCAGCATTCCAACCAACTATATTGATAAAAACTAGATAACACACAGCAGTCAGATAAACTATACATTTGTATTTCCATATTGATTACAACTTGAGAAAATAGTTCAACATTATACTTATGTACACAAGTAGTGGCTACTTACATAAACTTTCAACTTTCAGTGACAACAGAACATTAAGATCTTACTGCTTCTTAATATTTTTTTGTCATTGACATGACACGACACTGCATACATTACATATAAAAACTGCTTCCCCTGCACCCCATCCCTTCATTCCAAAAACCATTGAAGGGTCAAACCAAAA
This sequence comes from Inga laurina, assembly GCA_963855925.1. Classification (NCBI taxonomy): domain Eukaryota; kingdom Viridiplantae; phylum Streptophyta; class Magnoliopsida; order Fabales; family Fabaceae; genus Inga; species Inga laurina. The sequence continues at coordinate 2,004,014 of OY979703.1, read as the reverse complement.
CATATATACAACAAAAAAAGATGAAGCATCAAAGATGATCATTAGAGTTCAACATGGGTTGGGATTTTTGCACGTCCTTCTTGTATGTCCTGCTTCATAGCACTGTGTACAATGGTAGATCTTTCTATTTTGGAACTGTGATTCCTGCCTTCTTACTCCTGGTTTTCAGGAGGTCGACTTGTGATTGGAGGGTGGAGGAATGTAGTTTCAGACATGTTTTCCATGTGATAATCCCTATAATCATTGACGTTGGGCATGTCTATTGTCACAACCGGAATCATGTTGTGCTGGTGTCACTAAAATTTGTCTGATCTGTCTCATAAGTTATACACCCACCACCAATTTCAAATGACACAGCCTCAAGATCATTGTCATGTGTCATAGGAGATACCTCTGCTTCCGGTGACCGTTCCAATAATCTGTGGCTCCTGCATACAACAATTACAACACTTTATAACTTATTATTAGCTTGGGAATGAACAAAATATTACTAACTTACAGATGTGCATTATTCATTGGCAATGATTTATTGCCATTCTCTATATGGGCTATAAACACATGCGCACTGCTTTCATTGAACCGAAATAGGTTTTCAATTTCACTATCATTGTTAAGCTCAATTAATGTCCTCTCATCAAACATTACTGTGTATTTAATGTCACAACTGCTCCCTTCATGACCTGTCAATCTTGATATAATTTCTCTAAAATCTTCCATTCTTATCCCATCTTTTAGTACCTCTACCCTCACACTGCCTCTGATATATTTAACTTCACCATCATTATTATGTTCAAATTTCCCCCCACGTGAAAATAACAAAACAACTCTTTGCACAGCTTGAACCAATATTACCATCCATTTTTTTACGCATCCTGCAATAAATAAATAGCACACTGTTAGTTGACAAAAACAAAACTAAATGGGTACCTCAATCTTTCACAAATCTATATTAGGGTTTTTCAACTTCATATTAATCGTTTCTTACAAAATCCACCCCATTTATTCTCTTTAACCACAACCCTGAAACTAACCATCCCAACCTCCTCCCCGCTTCAGGCAGCATCTGCTTTTTTCCCCATACCACTCATCAACATTCACGTCCTTCAAACCCAAATACCCCGCAAAGTTTCCCACCCAAATGAAGACGAAAATGGTTTTGCTTTAGCTCGACCACGCGGGGAAGAACATTGTCGACTAATAAAGTACATACCTCACTCCTGTTTGTATCGCCTCCCACTTACATTACCGCGCGTTGACGCTCTCCCTGTTTCGCGTCACCTTCTTTTGTCATCAACTTCTTTTCTTTCATCAGAGGACAAATTTGTCATTTTACATTCAATTCTAATATTCCAATTAATGTACTCGCACTGATTCGGGATATTATATTTCCGCGCACGTCTGCGTCTTTTACTAATTTAAAGGTTCTTTTTGAGGGATTTTCCTAATTTATTGCCTCATCTCCCAATTCATTATATTGACATTTCTTCTACTCCTTAACACTCTTGTATGATATGTGCAAGTTTGATACCTTAATTATGATATAATATATAATATGATATATATTGGAATCAAATTGGTTTTATGTGACATTTGTGGGAAAAAAAATCTTATATCATATTTCAATTAAGAGAATGAGAACTTATTTAATTTAATGAGAAAATATATAATGAATAGTTTATGATTTGTTAGACAAAATCATTTTCTTAATGTAGATGAACTATATATATAGTGCAAGTCAAATTTATAGATGATCAAACAGTAAGGAATATTTTAAAGAAGACTATGCATATCATAAGTATTTATTATTTTATATTATGAAACATTTATCTTTACATTTCTCTCAAATTAATTTTAGCCCCTAAATATCAGAATTCATTGCAATAAGATCTTTATGTACTTTGATTATGGATCTCCTCATATTTTTCTTTATGTAGTGGTAAATTCTAAACTTTTTTATATTTTGAATATGCAACAAAAAAGGCAAATTGAAGCATATTATTATTATTGAGTAATAAAATTATATAAATATGTGATAATATATATTAGTTCCTGAAGAACATAAATGTAACAAAATCGATATAATTCCTGAAGAATTAATATAGTTTTTCTTAAATTCTATGGGTAGAAGAAGAATTTATTAAGGAAAGTTATAACCCATAGATTTACATTAGAGTTTCACTCTATTACAGGGTTTAAATGATAGCCCAATTTGCTTAAATCCATGATTAATTATGAGTTATGAAGTATTTGAGTTTTGAAATGAAAGATATATTATTAGCTTGTTATATACAAATTTGTCTTTGAAATAGAGAAATAAAGAAAGTGTATTTATATGACTCACACTTGAGGGGGAGATTGTTAGAATAAAAGTATGAGTTAATATTGAAAAATTTTACTTATATACTTCCTCACAAAACCTATTGATCTCCGCAAAATGGGTGTCATATTAACATTTTATATCAATACTTATGAAAATTGAAAAGTTTGTTGTTAGTCAAGCAACATGTTATAGTAAACTAGCAGTTTACTGATCAAAACAAATTTATGTTGGCATAACTTGTTTGATTCATCCGAGTCATATATAAAAGATTACATATGACATCCATTGAAGAACTAGAAGATTTTTCATAAATAGCCAATATATTATATAATTCAAGAATTATCATGTGCTACTTGTTCTCAAAGAAATTTGATTATGAGAGTATTATAAATCATGATTTGGAATGGATATCTATATTTTTGGAAATATATTAACTCATATATGGGCTCATTCAAATAGCATGTAAACCATATAAATATTCAATAATTTTGATAGATACATCTATAAAATGGTTACATGTGATATTACTATTAGTTTGCAACCTGAAGTTTGCAATAATGTATGAATAAATTATTATGTTAAGCGCAATTTCCAGATTATACGATTTATTCGTTGAAGCCTCTATAAATAGCTAGATTAATACTTGTGTGACTAAAATTTATAGTTCATTGTTGGCATATTTGATCTTACATATTGCAACAATTATATTAGCCAACCAAATTCTCCCGATATAATTGGCCTTTGGTCAGGAGCCATGTATATTCCATCTTAAAAGGTTTGAGTGTGCATTCCTATTGATTCACCACAACGCACATAGATGGATATTTAAAGGAAATTGAGATAAATATTGGGTAAAACCTCCTTCTTCTTATCTGTTTCTAAATGAAACAGAAACAAATGGATTTAAGAGACTTATACTGCATGATTAGTCGATTGTCATTTGACAAAATTTTCCTAACATAAGGGGAAGAAATTAAATAGCTGGAAAAGAAAACAGAAGGAATGCATTATTACTATCAAGTATAGATTATCGAATCTAACAATACGAACCATAAGTTCATTTGGTTTTGTATTCATGAAATATTGCATAAAATCTGCCAGATACAATTACTGACCTAAATGGGAATTACTAAATCTCATATTCCAGCTATAAATGGTCTAATCAGCATAAATGAAAGTAGGACATGCCTGAAACATGAGAGAATAATTGGTTCCAAAAGAAAAGAGAAAAAAACAAATAATCATGATGATCATATTATGGAGGCAGATACTTCATAAGAGGTCAACACATAACTACTTGCAAAATTTTCAAAAGAGGTTCAGATACCTGAAAGTAATAAAGAGATCTCAATGAATTATGTTACAGCAAAAAAAAAAAAAGGAACTGAAAAGATAAAGTTGTCGACAACAGTTTTAGTAATAATATCACCTGATCAAATGAGGATCTTATATATAAATATGTCGATAGATAAAAAAAAAGGTGATTGACCAACTGAAAAAGGGGATAAGACGCGATAAGAAATGTTCTTTCAATATGTGAAATTTATGGACCTGCAGTCCAAAACATTTAAAATATAAAGTTGTTTGTGATATATGAATATTCATGTGAAAATAAAGATTTTCACAAGGTTCAATGATGATCATGATGAGGTGCAACATTTGGTGGTGGATGTAATAATTGTTACATATATTATTAGTCTGGCAGTATATGCAAACGAAATAATTTGTCTATTAGATATCATTATATATAGCATATGCACATGGATAGTGAATATTACATGAGAATTTTTGAAGGGTCAGAATATTGAAAGCATATCTAAGAAAATTTTTCGGTATATAAAATGTCACATGGATTAAAATGATTTGAGTTTATATATAATTGACTAAAAAATATATTGAAAAGTGAATAATTTTATATATCAAGTTATTGGAAATCTTGATGATTTCAAAATCATGTATTTTTGCTACGATGATTGTTTGCAAAAATTTATTGAATTTAATGGTCTATAAGTATCACATATTTATGAATATTCACATGATGTTAATATTGTAGTTATTATGTTCTTTATAGTAAAATCAATATGCTACAGGTACACTATGGATGCCATGAAACTGAGATTTAGTGTAGTAGTTTTATGAAACTATTCTATAAATACATTTTGTTTACAACAAATTGAACATGTGAATAGAAGATATATAGTGATTATTTTCAGGATGATTTTCTTTTATTATTTCCACAATGCATAGAGGCAAGTGGAGAATATACTATTTAACATATTCATAATATATGATAAATAATTATGTTTCAGCATATAATTTGATAACAATGCATTATGCATGGTTTAGATAAAAAGGACATCAATTGTTTAAAAAATTCATTAATGACAGTTGTAATTGATAAATCAGTATATTGTCTTGAAATATGACAATCTAATCAAAATGAGTGATGCTGCTATCAGGGGGAGTAAAGATCATGATGTACTCTTTTCTTTAACCAAGGTTTTGTCCCACTGGATTTTCTTGGTAAGGTTTATAATGAGGTAATTTCAATATGTATTGTGTACTCTTTTTCCTTCATTGGGTTTTTCCTAGTAAGGTTTTAATGAGGCACACTATTTGTTCATGGAAATCTAAGGGGGAGTGTTGTGAATATTATATGATGTGGATATCCATAAACTATCCAACTCTTGGCCTTTTATATGCCCTTCACTCCATAACCTCTCACTCTTAGAATTCAATGTATTCAATGCTATAACCTTATAACTTCCCCAATGAATGGCTTATGGGAGTTTCTTATGATTAATACCATTATGCTCATCTTTATTTCTTTATAATCATATGTACAGAATTCAATGGTTAGAGGCCTATAAATAAATACCATGTATCATATATTGGTACCAACAACAATGAAGTGAATAAGAATTTCTCCTTACTTTCTCTCATCTTCTTCATCTCCTTCTTCCCTCATCCTTTATATTTTTCCCATTTTCATAATAATTCTAACGTATTGGGAAAAAAAAAGTCGACTGTGTTTCTTTTTCTGATTTTAGGCCGAAAACGACTGAGTGCTTTATGTTTTTGAACGAATTGTAGTGGGCTTATTTGCATTTGCATAATCCCGAAGGGATAATTTTATCATTTTCACCAATTAAAGTTAGTCTAAGTGATAAGTGGTTTGGTTTCACTTAAATAAGGTCTCAGGTTTGAGTCTTGTGTATACAGAAAATTTCCATTGGGAAACTCTCTCATCATAGCCAGGTGCGCGATGCGGGTCGGATCCAGATGTAGTTGGGCTAAAGTTCTGGTGAACCGGGTAGGCAACAATTTTTTTTTTATCATTTTCATGTACCCAAAAAAAATATCATTTTCATATAATGTTATGGTGATGTTGATATTTTTATAGCTATTATTTTTATACCAGATAAAATATTACTAAAAATATTCAAAATAAACTAATAAGTTGTTCATAAAACTTGCTCCCAAATTATTTCAGTAAATCTGAAATCTCTTAAATTTGGTTATTAAAAAAATTTCCTAATAATATTCGAGCTAAACGTCTTTGAATTCCAAGGGCAAATCTCCTCATGCGCGAGTCTCAACTATTTCTTCGGTGCGTCATCCATGCCCCGTGCTTTTAGATCAGATGATTTTTTGTTTTAGCGATCAGATTGCTTATAAGTTACTTTTCACGTAGATTGAGACACAACTCCTCTCACATACTTACCTTGTATACCGTAAATTACGATTGAAAAGCTGCTTTTAAGCATTCCAATCGTTCATCCAAACGAGCACTTTACTGTTGTGGTGGATTTGTAAGGGGCATCATAGTTATACTGTTATTTCAGCAGTGTAAAATCTATACAATAGCTGTATTACAATCCCTATATTATTATCAAATAAAATGAGAAGCTAGATGCTCCAAATTCATGAGTAAAATTTTGTAGCCAACTGGCCAGAAGGTTATTTGGCGCGCAAATCACTCTCTAATGTCTATTCTTTTCAATTTTTAAATAGTCTATGACGCTAATAAACACATGATGAGACTTTGTCTCTACTCCCATGAAAATGAAGTCAGGAGCTAGTGTCCAAATTAATTTGTCTGGTTATAAAAACTTTGAAATTTGAATATTTCCCTCCTAAGAGCATTGTAAGGAAAAAATGGGCCATAAAAGGAATTCAAAGTTGAATGAAATATCTGTCTTATTTGGAATTGGAAGATGCATAGGTCAGGGTACAGTGGCAAGAGGAAAAGCAGGTTCGCTGGGTACCCCACTTTTCTTTCCCTCCATTCTTCACCACAATTGTTTTAAATTTAAATATTACTATTATCCAATATTCCAATTGGATCAACTTCAAGTATTATCTGGCCTAAATATGGTTTATCAGGCTCAAGTAGCTGAAGCTCATTCCACTGAGAACAACACCCGTTACTGTTAAATTAAAATTTGAGCGGTACGTTACATATTTAACATTTTATAAAATACTGTAGTGCAATTTTTTTTCGATAATATAAAATTAGTCTAATGATATAAAACATCTAGGTGTCGAATTCGAATTCTAGAAAAGATATTTGTATCAGTAAGGGCAGTATGAACCGTGCAATTAAAAGTTATTTATTTGTTTTAATAATTTAACACTTATTGATGATTTTATAAGATAGCGTATTAAATTTGAATATTTCAAATTTCAATTAAAATTGATTGAAACAAAAGCGGGGATAAAGGAGAATGGTGATTGTGGTGGGGATGCGACCACGTGATCTACGCTTCGGGGTTAAAGGGAGAGTTTGGTATCAAATTTTGGGTAAAAATAAGTCCGTTTTTAGATAATACGTCTAAATAAAAATAAATTGTGTTTTTACAGTATTTGATATTATGTTTTTTTAGTTTTATCATGGATAGAATAAGTTACTTATTAAATAAGCTTCTTATTGTAGCTTTTCTATTAAGCCACTTATTATGTAAGTCGAGATAAAACTTTTCTCACATACTTATATCGTATACTGTAAATCACGATTTATAAGTACTTATTATCTAAAAATAAATCGCTCATCCAAACATAAATCACATTACAAAAATTGAATTTTCTATTAAGCCATTTTTAATGAATCAGAATCATAATAAATCATTTTTCCCACCGCTATCCCAAACTCACACTAATAACATAACAAACACAACTTTGAAAAATTGAAATCATTAATTTCACACCTTTCCTCATATCAACAGCTGTATATCTTCAAAAATTTCCATCTCTGGGACCCCACTGCTTCCATCCACCCTTCAGATCCAACGCCAACTAGAACAGTCCATGTGACCACGGACCCCCTACCTCCTCCATAAGACTAACGCCCCAATTTCAGTTTTCAAAGATCTCCAAGCAAGAACAAAGCAAAGAAAGAAAGGCGATCTTACCCTTTTTCGCAGAAGAGATCCCTACCACAGCTCACTACACTATCACCATGGCTGGTGGCTGGTCCACTACTTCAGCTTTCCGGTGGTTCGACTTCAACTTTTCAGTGAGATCGTCGCTGATGCGGTGGACGGGGATGTTCGCTTCCTACATCTCGTCGCCCAGGTGGTCCCCCCGGAGGCTGATGGGTTGGTCGAACACCCTCAGCCTCTCCATTGTCGACGACGTCCTCTGGGGAGTCATCACCGCCTTTGAGTCCGTCTCTATCATCTCCACGCTCTGTTTCTTCTTCCTCTTCTGTGGCTGTACCGTCTGAAGTCAACAATCTCCCGCCAAGACAACTATTGCCAACATCGTTACTTGCCACACATTTTTGGGATTCCATAAGGCGGAGCCGCCGATGTTGCCGAGAGAGGGATGCGGAGTGACTCGGCCACTCGGGTCACTGAGGCGCCCGAATTTCCTTAATTTCCTTTTTTTTTAGTTTAAACCTTTTTCCCTTTGGGGCCGCTTCTGTTTCCTATTGTTTTTTCCTCTTTTTTCAAAGAAATCCCCAATTGTTTAGGTTCGTCTGTAATGGAAATTTGCGTAGTAGTTGGGGAAGCCGTCTTCATCCCGGGCTTTCAGGGGTTTCCTCTCTCTAGATTATAGCAACCCTTCTGGCTTTGTATCTGGTTTGAATATGGTAAATATTTTGTTCAGAAAAGAGCAGAGTAGCGTGTCATTGCAATGTTGTGTTTCTCTGAGGCTTGGCTTAGCATGCTTCCACGGTGGATTTTCCATAGTGGTCCTGTCCATAACTACCCAATTTATTAATGAATGGAAAAGGGAAGGGAATCACAGGTGACTTGAAGATCCTAAAATGCCGTGGTTTCATTGGAAGGACAGCGAAGCCTGAAACAAAGTGCCGCCATTATTCTGGGTGAACTCGTCGGAAAATATAAAACCATGTCAAACTCAACTCAAAATATAACGCTGCTCTAAAATTTCTATTGCCATCAAAGCTTTGAAGGTGTAGTTAACAACACCTTAAAAGCTGCTTTGAACAGGAGTTTGGTTGGTTCCATCTGCAAACTTTTTTAATCTTATTTCTCCTGCCAATGCAAAATAAGTAGAGGCTTTTGGCAAACAAGAACAGACACTCACCAGTATTGAAGCATATATGCTGCGGAAACAGAGAAACTGCTCATTAATTAATTAACTAACTGTTGATTAATTTAATAAAAATCACGGGGCATAAAAAGGGCGGACGATCAAAATCCCTGTGCGAAGCAAAACAAGAGTGAATCTTTCGAATATTCTCCGGTTTGCTGTCAGTGCTGATTCTGCAGTCGTCCCAAAAGGAGCTCGTCTCGCTTCCCAAGTTTATTTGTTCAACAGATATTCATCGAGCCCAAAATTTGTGAACGCTGTTTGAAATGGCAATACCATTTTTGTGACGAAGCATTCTTAAAATTGTTCATGAAACCGGACCAGAAACCGGCGAACCGGCCAATTGGCCGGTCCGGTTCAACTAATAGACTGACACTGTTCTTACCCGGTCAACCCGGGGTGAACCGGTGCAACCCGGCCGGTTCACAGGTTGCCTCCTTTTTTTTTTTTTTTTTTTAATTTGCTTTTTTAAGCTCTAAATGACATTTTTCTTATTTTTTTTTTTCAGAAAAATTATTTTCCTAAAATTTTTTAATTTTCAATGAGTTGTAAAAGGATTATGGAATATTTTTAACATTAGTTAGAGAAAAATTCTTATGTACTTAATAATATTTTTGTGGGTATTAGGTTTAGAAGGTTATATTGGACTATTGGTTAGAAAAAAACTCTTATTTAGTTTTTTAAATAGTATGGATGAATATTTAAATTATATACATATTTTTAATTGACCCCGGTATGACTCCCGGTTTGACTCCGGTCTAACCCACTAACTCTTAACCCAGTACCCCGACCAATTCAGTACCCGGTCCGGATTCATTAACCTTTAATGGCTGTGGATTTACTTTTCGGCTCTTTTGAGGCATTGAATATTTTAATTGTTAGGCTCTTCGTCTTTCTTACTTTCTTAGATACCTTTCTGCAGCTCCCCCGAAATTCTATTAGAGGGCCTTTTTTAAGTTGCCATTATTGGGCCATGAGTCGTTGGGTAGCCAAATGTTTGTCCCAATCATCTGGCCCAAAAAAGTCTCCGTTTCCTACTTGGATTAGACTCGGTCGTACTCCACAGAAAACTCAACATGCAGATATGTAATCGTTAGTTGTAATCTCACAATTTCTAGTGTTGAAAAATATGTTAAGAGTTAAAATAAGGAACTTGAATTTTAGGAAAATTCGGACAAGAGTTCGTGTATGAAAAAATTTATTGGTCAGAATGGTTAAATTGGAGTATTGGATACTTTCTTATTTTCTGTGGGTAAACATATAAGATTTTCCTTGTCAACAAAATTTTTAAACATGGATTTTTTTACCCATTTTCCCTATATTCTACCCAAGCAGAAAAATGTTTGACCTCTTTTGTTCTTGACAGAAGCAGTTAACATTGAGGGTAGCGGAGCATTTAAGCCACCAATGGGGCTCACCCTATCCCTCCCCACCGAGCCCACTTGTGCTCAGTCCTGTCTCTTGTCCAGGTGCTCAGTCCCCACCGAACATTAGCACCATTTTAAATTGTTTATTAATATTTTTATCCGTTTCAAAACTTATTTGTGCTAGACACTTCTAAAAAAAACTTTATTAATAAAATTGCTGCACCTTAACCTTAAAATGTTTTGTAGCCTAGCTTATTAAAAAAAGAATGATAGAAGAGAAACCGATTTCGTTAAAACATATATTGTCGGACGATTCCTATTTTGAAAAAAATTGGGAAATTTCATACTTATATTTAAAAATATATAAAATACATGAAATATAATTTATATTTTCATGGTTCAAGAAATAAAGGAAGTAATAATGAGAAGTCAATCCGGGTTTGTTGTTAGGCTGTGACAGGAACTTATTGGACACACATTTTGTCGATTACTGGATTTGAGGCAAGCCCAATGTGAGGGTCCTTGTTGGGGCATTAAAGTGTAATTGTTGGACCGTGATAACTCAAAAGCGATTTTGAGCAAAAAAAAAAAAAAAAAAACTCAAAAGCGACTTTAATTTTGTCGTTTACCAAATACCAAACCATTCTCTGTCTCCGTCCAATCAATTACAGAAAAAAGGCTGCGCTTACCTTATATGCTAATCCATCTTCAGTTGCCTTTTCAGCTTTGGTTTTTCGGCTCATCCTTTGCACAGAAATCTGCTTTTACTCAAAACAGTTTTTTTTTTTACCATTACTCAAAACAATTTACACGTTTAGGATTTATATTTTATCTACGAATTTAATGTCCCTTCATTTTTATTTTAATCAATGCTTAATCACTACTCGTGATTAATTTTTCAGAAAACAAAGAAGAAAGATACCTGAATAATAAAACGGGAAAAAGACAAAAAAAAAAAAAATCCTGAATTTTCAAAATTATAAATCAGGTATTTTCCAAAAAATGAGTTATTAATTGGTTATCAAATTTCGTTATTCCTTTATCAACTTTTGATAACAAACCTGATTTAGAATTTTGTAATTTCAAAATCGTTTTATTATTATTTTTCCCTAATAAAATATTGTTCACATCGTTTTACCCTTGTTTTCCAGAGGATGAAAAAGGGAAACCGTACTCAATTATGTGTCTTGAATTATCAAGTTGATGGGAATGATGTGTTTCTCTTTCGGCCAATTTATCCGAGACAGGGCAAGACTCAAATATTACCATTTTCTCAAAAGTTAATTCGTGCTTCTGTGGCTTGTAACATAACACTTGCTAGTGAAGCCGTGCGAGAATAATTTTCTCTCTAAAATTACAAAGATTCGTTTCTAATAAACATAGCCTCACACTTTTTTCTTCCTCCTTTTCCCCCTCGAATGCCTTATATGATAGTTTGACTTGATTGTTGATTTATTATATTTATAGTTTATCTAGCAGAAGAATAATTAATTAATTAATTAATATAACATGCGAAACATGTAGGAATATCACTGTTCACACTGACATCAAAGAAATCGAGGAGAATTTGGCAAGCACGTTTCTTGGTAATTTAATAATTGATGATGATTGGGTCAACATTTGAATATTGACATCACACTGGAGAAGCCTGGAGCTATCTAAAATATCTGGGCAAGTCGATGGAGTTTAAGTTGGCAAGAAAACAAAAGCAAACAAAGGGTCTTATCCAAATTATGATGCTTTAGGCTCCAAAAGGCTCCGAATCTTATAATTACTTCACAAGCTTGTGTTGGGTGAACATGGAGTGAAGCGCCTCAAACACAATTCAATGTCATGTTTTTGGAACCATGTGAGGCTCATGGTGAAAGCTATCTTACCTTTTTTATACCAAACACCCTTTCATGCCTCAAACTGACGGTCGCATTCACTCCATGTTAACCTTTTACACCGAAAATTCAATAAAAGGGACACAAACACAACGCTAACTGTGGACCCCACGCAATTTTTGTTTTTTTTAAGAAAAAGGATACTGATAGGCATTAGTTTAAAAAGAAAAAACGCTTGAACATGGTATGGTACGCGCCTCCCCAGCTAGCTCTTAAAATGGACCACGCACACTACGCTTTTATGTAAGAGCTAGTTTACCCCACAAAGAAATACTGAGCCTAACGAGTACCTAGACTGAGGGCAATACTCAATTGATTGACATTGTGAAGGACGCCTGCCATGAACGGCCATTGAAATATATAATTATGGAAGCATCCCATGGTTCCTAGTATTTCCCCTTAGGGCGCATATATTCCAAAAGTTAGGCCATCGTCCTAAAAATGGATCATTTTTTCCCTCTGGAATAAGCCAAGCAGTGCCCTGAAAAGAGAAGGAAAGAGAAAAAGAAGGAAATAGGCTGCTTCATAAATGGAGGCACATGGAAGCACGCGAAATGTGGTGACTAATGGGAAGGACACGAAATGGGAAAGGAATTCTTAGATGGGAACCCAACAAATACATATTACAATAATAATAATGATCAAGATAAGAGGAGTGGTCCCTAAACCACCTTGTATGAGATGACCCAATGGGAAGTCACCATCCAGAACGTGACAGTTGGATTGTCAAGGTTCCTCACGTGGCAGGCCTTAATTAAGAAAAGGCAATTCCCTCCAAATAGACCAATAGGTTCACCCACTAAGGTGGGGGCACTTCTAAAAAGACTCCGTGCTCGTTTGGATGAATGATTGGAATGCTTAAAAGCAGCTTTTCAATCATAATTTACGGTATACGAGATAAATATATGAGAAGAGTTGTGTCTCGATCTACATGAAAAATAGCTTATAAGTAATTTGATCGCTAAAACAAACATACACTCCGTCGAGGATCTGACCCCTTAATTGTCTGTGTCCTGGAACAAACAATGTGGATGCAATTCATTCAAAAAGAAAAAAGCCAATGAGCTATTTACTCTTCATAAATAAATAAATAAATCCGCATGTGATCAAAGTTTTCTTCTCACTCACATCACATGCTCACATGCAAGCCAGTATGAGTGGGGGGCCTCAAAGGTTTGAATATTGTAGGGCCACTGAGGCACATGATGGGACGGAGGCTCAAATTTGTATTCCCCATCCTATTTACCCATTTTCAAATCTCACAGATAACCAACCAAAACATTAATAATCTGCCTCGCATATATAATCATAACACCATCATTTTTACTGGGGCAAGGCAATTTCATCTCATTCATCAGCATGCACTAGCTAACTGTTTTAAAGCAACGTTCTGTTACTTAACTCGAACGATCTCGAGAGAATCTCTCAATCTGGATAAAGCGTGGTTTTGGATTCCATAGATTATTAAGATAATTGTCGCAAAGAGCCAGATGCAAAGTCAGATTGGATAACTTTAAAATGGGACGGGAATTGTACGGTCCACTACTGCTTCTGTTGATGATAGATTATGTGCCACCTAACAGAAGCCACAGGCAATCTTTTAAATAATAATTGACATAACTATACATCAATCAAAGATTATTATTTTAATAAAAATACAATTCTGGATCATATGGCATCCTTTATGCATGTTACTTAAAATTAAAATCCAGCCTTTTAACTTTCAACTCTCAAAGTGATGCGCCTCTGGGGGTGAAAGGTCGGTATAGAGGTCGTCCAGGCTCAATATACTACTCAAGACCACACAGCTAAATCATGGGTTTAATTGCAATTACGCAAGGTCGTACCTTGACCTTCATAGCAATACAAATCCCGAGGAAAGTGGATTGCCAATGAAAAGAAGGGCATCAATTATTAGGGGGTTGATCGGATGATATTAAAGGGTGTGACAATAGAAATGAGGGGGGGGGGGATTCACGAATAAACTGCTATCTTTTACTTTTATACATAGCAGTTAGTAGCTCGGACCCATGAATTTTTAGCCCCAGTAATAATTGACTTAAATGTCAAGTTGCAGACTTGCAGAAGGTTTTGCTTTCATGACCAGCTGTATGTAGATTCAAACTACTGTAACCTTCTTTTTTTTTTTAACCAATTACTGTAACCATTTTTTCGGGAAAGGCCACTCAAACAATTCCCACTCGATTTTTATATTTTTTTTTAAAAAAAGAGAAGATATTAAAGGAATCAAAGCCGATATCATGCATGTTCCTTTAAATTTAAAGAACAGGGAACATAAATAAAATAAAAAGGTGGTTAAGAGTTAAGAGTTAAGAGTTAAGAGTTACGAGTTAAGACTTGCGATGGGGCATCTTGAAACTCAGAAAACAAGAGAAGCCATCATATACACAATAAAATACATGAATTTAAAAAACAATAAGGACGATTTACTAGAGAGGAAAAAAGGGTTAAAAAACACCTGGCGCGAAAAGCCCAGGCAGAATAATGGGTCAATTCAACGTTTTACGGTCGAGGCCCCTCGAGTCGATCGGCCGGCGCGGCACTACCGGCGAGTAATTCGGTGAGTGCCGTCATGGCTCGAACTTGCATCTCCAAGGCCGATATATAGTCAGTGGTTTCTTCCAGAAGATTCGGAAAGGAAACCTTACGGCAACCAGGAACTAATCGGCCGAGAACGCGCGCTTTCTTCTGCAGAGCCGGTAACCTCCTTCTCTCCTTCCTAATACCCGGTTTCTTCATTCCTCTCGTCATCTTCTTCACCTTCTTGTGTTGCCTCTGTAATCTCCAACGGCCGAGCGGAGAAGCCAGAATCGCTCGACTCCATCGAGTTCTGCCCTTGGCTGTCGCGGCTAGAACTCTATCAGCCGTCTCACGAATTTCACGACCGCCGCCAGGTTTGGGCCGCAGAGAAGGACTGCGACGGAGGACGTGGCGCAGAGCTTCGATGAGCTTAGAGGAGTAGATCCGACGCTCCTTGTCGGATCTCCATCGAACCGTGTGGAGAGAATTGTGATTCTTAGCATCGGCCCCAAAATTGGTGCTCTTTTTAAGAGTGGATGGTGGCAACGTATCGGGACGAATAGAATTTAAGTTGGGCTGCAAAGACGCCATGTAATAGAAGAGGAAGCAGCGAATCCTGCTGGCTGCTGGCACACCCTATAGAAAGGAGTGAAATGGAACAGAGGAGAGATGAGAATGGAAGGGAATCGTGTTGAATCAGAACAGAATGAGAAATAAAGGAGGAGGCGGAGAAGGGAGGATGGGAAAGGGCCAAAGTGGGTGTGAGAGTTTGAATCAGTATTTGTAGAGAGAGAGAGAGAGAGACTGAAAGCTATTCACGGGCATCCACGCGGCCTTCCGTTGCTGCCCTCATTTGGCTTTCGCCCTCCTTCCCTCTCACCGCCACACAGTTCTTTATCCTAATAAATAAATATTTATTTCATATTCTTAAAGGACCTAATAAATAATGTTCCGTTTTTTTTCCCATCTCCATATGCTTCCATTCCATCCTTCCCAATTTGGATCTTAACAAGCTCTGTCAACTGTTTCTCCAACAAAGTCAACTACATAATAGCTACAGACTAAAAACTATTTTTTCAGGGGAGAGATGATAATGTAATTTGCTCGCAGTGTGAGTAGTGCAGCTCTGTTTAAAAAAAAGGATAGAAACAAAATTTTAAAATTGCAAAATTATAAATAAAATATTTCTTAAAAAGCAAGTTGTAAATTGTTTATCAAGTTTTCTCATTCACTTATCAACTTTTAATAATAAAACTGATTTAAAATTCTATAGTTTCAAATTTTTTTTTTAATCTTTTTCCCATTTTAAAACCCCCAGAAAAAGTGCAGCTGGATAAGTCCCATTTTAAATTGATTAAAGAATAGTTTTATCCTCCGTGGTTTAGGAGCCCACATAATTAGAATCGTACCATAGTAAACTGTACAAAAAGTAAGAGTGACATGGAAAATTGCCTCACCAATTAAACAGATAAACATTCGAGAGTTTGACTAACGGGACTAAGCAAAACAAAAGCGAACCACTCTTGATATTTTATTTAAATGGTAATTATAATGTGTGTATAAGAGAGAAGGGGAAATACTGAAATAAAGACCTCACATCACATGACAGCTGCGGGGAAGAAGATTTATGCCACATTTGGTGGCATGGAGGCGAGAGGTTAGGAAATAAGAGTGGAGGTGGAATACAGCATTCCTGTGTTTAGTATGATTGAGGAGGTGATTTTCATAAAAAAATGATGGAAGTGACTTTTATGGAACTCTATATTCTGACCATTTTACCCATCGCCCTCTCTCTAGGAAAAACCCATGGACGGCGGCGGACGATGGTAGATGAAGGTAACATATTACAATGGCCAACAGAGGCCGGCTAGATCTGTGACGCCGAGCTCCTTTTGAGATGCTATGATCCTCTCCATCAAGCCTTGCCGTCATTGACTTCAAATCCGAGCACTCAACTTTGTTCGACTTTAGATATGATGTCGTCAACTTTTACCATTGCCAACATCTCCCATCCCTTCTCTCATGGCGGTGACTACATCATCCTTCACAGTGTCCTCATCATTCTCATCTCCCAAGCCACGCTCGACGATGCATGGGTGCAACTCAACTAGGTGCTTTGACATGCTTGATTTGGGTCTCTAGTTTGGTCAACTCAGGTCTAGCCTTTGGCAGCGACAAGAATAACTTAGGTTCAATTCAAGGTATTTTGATTTCGATTTCTCTAGTTCAAGCTTCTGATTTTTTTCCTTCAATTTTGATTTCTTTGATTTCTCTAGTCCTAGTGATCAAGTATTGTTTCTGGTATTGTCACCATGAAAGGCATTCGATGGGTTCCATTTCTGGTGATGGTGGTGCTCAAACGAAAGTGGTGGGCGGTAGTTCATATAGCGGAAGAGATTTTATTTTTATGTTGGAAGACATTTTAATATTTTTACATTGTCAATACATATTTTAATTAAAAATTATATCTCACTTCCACTTTCTTACTAAACATGTTTTAAAATTTATTTTCAATTCTAGTTCCACTTCTTAATCAACATCAACTTTCGTAAAAAAAAAAAAACCTTCAATCACACCAAACAAGGAATTAGGCTTATTTGATTGGATAAGGTGGCTGGTAGACAGCTTATCTCTTTAAATTATCAAATTATTCTTATTATGTATCCCTAGTTTTTATGGTATTTTCCCATTCTAAAGTTCGGCTGAACAAAACGATAAGCATTCAATAGTCACGGGAGGCATAAACTATTCATAGATAATTCAAACTCCAAGAAAAGCGTTGATTTTCGAAGGGATTATGCAGTCACTATTACCTATTGGGTAGCTCTTAAAGCGGATAAGATCTCCCAGGCTGGGTCAATCATCTTTACTTGCTTGCAACGATAGAACCTAAAGAAGAGACAGAGGATAATTTAAGGGAAAACGATTAAAACACTTTTTAGGTTAGGGCACGAAAGCCAAGGGTCAAACTTTTACCTGCGGCAACACAATAGTAATGGTAATTTACTTGGATACTTTACTAGTATTAAATGTTTAGTGATAACTGATAAACATTTTTTAATTCTATGTCATGGTTTAAGTTTTTTTACCCAATTTTTGTGTGCATCGTAGTGATAAGTGCTATTGTGCTCATCACCGTATTGAGATATGCATCTCCATATTAGATATGGATGGTTAAGATATGACGTCAAAACTTAGTTCTGTCTTTTTTGGCAATAATGATGGTATTTTAAGCTTTGTCTATTTACTTACATTAGCAACATTTTCAAAGCATGGCATTTTACAAGAAGGTAAAAGTATTATGTTATAACTACCACGTTGAAAAACCTCACAAGTGTATGTTTTATGATTTATGAGTCAATAGGCTCTATTTCTTTATCTTATCGTGAATCGTTTGTTTGCAACAAAAAGGACAGAATTTTTTCAATTTCCATTGACTAAACGTATTGTGTTGATTCTTTTGAGTAATATATCTGAAAATATCCGTTCATTTCTTATTAACACTATTTCAAATACAACTGATACATTCCAAAATAATTTTTATTCAGATGTCTTTACCTTTGGTCATGAACCTCTTTTATGTTTTTGATTGACCTAACTCCTCTATTTTATGATTTGAAGCAAAAAGGAACAAGAAATAAAATAATAGAAGTTGCTAACTCAAAATCTAAGTATGCAGAATCTTGATCTCTTCTAAAATGCATCTTTTAAAATTGGGCCCTCCTTTTAAGCATATGATCCTTACATTTATGTTTCTGTTGTTATCCCCAAATCCAATTCAGACCCAGCATATAACCCCGAGGTTTTATACTAAATATATTGTGAACCGTGAAGAAAAGAGTAATGTCTCCTTCAAATGTAACCCAAAAATTAAGACCGATCATCAGAAAAGATCATAGGATTTCATTTTCTTTAGGGGAGAATAATCAATAATCAAAGAAAAGCTAATAAATTATTACAATTTCTAATCTATCTAATATAAAACAAAAATCTAAACACATCATATTCTTCAAAAACTTGAAATAAATCAACTCGTATCAAAATACCTTCTGTTTAGAGGGAGCAATGGCAATGAAGAATCCCCTCGTGTTCCTTACCTTAGTTCCTGCAAGGACGGGATGTTGACCCTTTTGCATAATTCCGGAATTTAACAATTGAATTCAATTTTTGGGTGCTTTGCATGAATACGATTTTGTTGATAATTATGATGGGAAGCCATTGGTGACATTTAGTTATTAATGAGGAATGGGTGTAAGGCACTTGGCGTGCATAGATAGGTCAGGTGTAATGGGGCCACAGTAGTTTGTTTTATTGGCGGCAATGATTAGAGGGCGATGCATCCAAATGAAAGCCAAGACAGAGGGGCTGAAAAAGGCATCCATGTCATGTGATTGTCTTCATGCCACTTTCTATCAGTTCAGCTGGCCCCTCATTTCGTTCTCAACTATAAACGTTAAATTTTGGAAACAATCTCCCTTCATTTATAAATGTAAAGCTTTGTATATCTAACCATCTACCTCAGTCTTAAAAATAGTCTCTCTCTGTTTGTAGGAATAAGTGAGTGTTTGAGTAATTCTAAAACCAACTATTTTTTATAAAACGAGACAAAATTCTTATCACATACTTATTTTATAAGTCATAAAAGCCACTTTCTAAAAATTAATCCAAACATATATTAAAGCTATCTATATTTGAACCTTCTACCTGATAAAAGCTTTATACACTAAACCACCTTTTTAGTGGAATTGAATAGAATGCTCACTCAAGCTTCATCGTCTCTCTTTTTATTTTAAAAAATTAAAACAAGCCCATTTTGTCACTAATCCCACCCCATTTTGTCACTTTGGGATATGTATTTCACAACCTCTTTAGTAAGAGGAGGCATAAGGTGCCATTTAAGTAATGAGATCTACGCAATTAAGTTTCGCCCACATTACCCGCCTCCTTCCTTCTAATATTGTCTCTCCTAAGAATATGTTCGGTACATAAATTCTGCAGTATTGACACACAGTCTAACAGGTTTAATTGATGGGAGGGTAGAGAACTTGAGATGAGATGAGGGCAACAACACAATAAGAAGAAAAAGGTGGGTAGTAATGGGATATTGGAAGCGAATCTGAGCAAAAGATCAGATCAGCAGCCCCGTGTCACGATGACATGCCAGAAAGCGTTGCCCCCTTTGGAGAGACAGCCTTTACTGTCTAAGCTCTTAAATGAGCCTCCTCCAAAATATTAAACAACCACCATGTTGATGCTGGTCCATTGCCATGATTTTCTCCGCCACCCAATAAACAAGCACCGCATAGACAATTTCTATCAATTCGTGCGAATATTACTGGCAAGCAGATTACTTAAAATATCCTCAGATTGAACGCTTGGTCAAGGAGTTAATGTTCAATTACTTATTAAATTGGTCGCTTTCCGTCACCGCTGACAATTTGTAATTCAATTTTTCAAGTTATCATAGACAAAAAATAATCTATCTATAGTTTCTATAACCCTTTAGAACATTTAATAGCTGTTGTTTTTTCTACCTGATTTTTGAGCAACTTACTAATCCAGATTAAAGCTTTGTGATCAAGTTGTTTCTTCTCAAGGATCTTGTGTTAACAAGTTGAGAATCAAAATTTACTTTTTGATCTAGTTGATTCACAGTTAAACAAAGTACCCTGTTTAACTCAACTCAAAGGTATAAAATGCCAATAAAATCATGGTGTGAAAAATGGGACCGAACCGGCCGGTCCTATCAGAAAATCGGTGAACCGGTCCTCAGTCTAGTCCGGTTTGCTGTTTCAGAGGGAGGAGGTCGAACCGGTCTAAAATCGGTGGGTCACTGGTTCAACCGGTTTGCTCTTTTTTTTTTTTTTTGAAAAATGAGATATTGGATTAAAAAAAACACTGAAAAAGAAAGAAAACAATAGATTTAAGATCGATATATATACAATCTATAATATTTTACTAAATTATAAGAACAGATTTTAATTTCAAGACTACAAAAATTTAAAAAATAAAAAGAATAAATGAAAAAATATTATATATTATATACATATAATATATAATATTCTAGTCAATTAATTTTATATGATTCAAGTAATCAAATCTAACATAATCAATTGATTTTATCTATATAAGTTTAAGAATATATTAATATATATATTGTTACTAATAAAATGTAATATTTTAATATGACCGATTTAACTACCGATTCGTCTTCGGTTAAACCATTAACCCTTGAACCTGTTTTGTGACCAATTCCGATTTTTTTGTTCCTTGAATAAAATACAGACAAACGAACAGTGAAAGTTGGTGCTTTGATCATTTATGCATAAGCTGTCACCTTCATAGTTGCTTTAGGGGTGGAGATGATGGGGATTTTTTTTTTTTCAAAAAAAAAAAAAAACCAACAAGTCTGATCCTATCTTATGGATTTGCTCAATTTTTATAATAATAATTATTAAAAAAAAAAAAAGAAGCTTGTCGACTTATAGGAATTGCGGATCCTCAAGTTTATCCCAGTCGGAAAAGTATTTGTTTATCTTCCTATTGATCACACACCAATAATTCTACCAAATCAACTTCTCGATCTCCGCCTATTTTCGGTGAAGTGGCCAATTTGATGTCAACTTTCACCCTCTAGACCATTAAAGTATTGATTAGGGATTTTGCTTAAGCAAGAACAAGAATATAATACAAAAGATTAGTTAGACCAGGTGACCGCATAAGACAGACAACATTAGCTGTGCCTCATTGCTTCCCAACATGGATTTCCTACGCTAAACATTGAACCTGTTAATAAGTTGCTTACGTTTTTTAAATACGGGCGTCCCTGTACCAGTTATATTTCATGAATTCTTGACTCAAGTATTATTATTAGTGCAGGAAAAAAACATTATTGGTGCATAATCGTCACTAAACGTGAGCCTAATCACTTGACGACGACGTCAAAATTTTTGAGCTGAGATTAGATATTTCGATGGCCAGAATTTCTTCACCTTCCTTCAACATGTTTCTTTGAACGTTACCTTTCTTTTGACCAGCGTTTCTTTGAACGTTATTGCTGTTCGTTGTCATTACGTAATTATATTGCCACGCCTTTGATAAAACGCCTATCTTGAAATGAATAACGAATACCATGAATTACATATCATGAGTGGAATCTAACTCAACACAAATACAAGCTACTCCTTCGGGCTATAAATATTTATATAAAGTGTTCCCATTATTTCATGCATCTTGAACAAGTTTCTTACATCATTATTTGTTAGTTTAATATTTCATTTTTGAGTAACTGGCAATACCAAATACCCGACCTTGTCACCAAAAGCTCATTGGGTGTCACAAAGGTTGACTTTGACGAGTTAGTGGATATTTGAAAAACCACCAAACCGTGATTTTAGAAGTTTTTTTTTGTAAGCTGAGACAAACTTTCTTTCACATACTTACCTTATAAATTATAAAAGTTATTCTTCAAAAGTTAATCTAAAAGGACACTTAGAAACAATTTTGACCAACACATGTGTAGGCTTAAGTGGGAAAATTTTTGGACTAAAGTGTTTTCCCCCTAAAATATTTATGAAAGAACAACTAGCACCCTAAAGTTCAATAATATTCAGCAATTAACAACCTCATCTTTTTGTTGCAACATGTCAAATCATCTTTAAGGTGTAAGGATATGTACATCCATACCTCTCTAAATCCCATCAAATAAAAGTCTCATGCACTACATTGTTTTTTATTCTACGGTAGATCAAGCCGATCAATCAAGCACTAAACTTACTACAATCGTGCTTTGCACCAAATTGTTTATCCATTATTGTTATGTTATAGGATTTGGTGGACAAACACGGTTGATTGTATTTTGTTTTAATATTGTAAACCCTAACAGAGTATTACCTTCACACTTACTCATGATTGCCCATGTTTATAATGCACTCAGAGAGGAGGGGGAAGTAAATATAATTCCTTGTAACTAAAATCTAAGTACAAATTTAGTACTCAATTAGTCAATTTGACCGTATCTATGCACTATAGGATTGTAGACTCTCGCGCCATAGACTGTAGGACAGGTAAAATCAACATTTTTTTAAGAAATTGAACCATGTCTCGTTAAAATGATGGAAAAAATTGCTGATGGGAAATATATCCCTATAAGAAGTATGGGGAAGGTTAAATTACCCCTAAAATTACGTTGAAAAATGTTTTGAATGTGCCAAAACTTGTGTGCATTTGCTATCAGTAATGAAGCTTACTAAATACAATAATTGTGGCGCTAACTTTAGACAAAAATTAGCATCATAGCTCATTGTGACTTACCGGAGGAGAATTATAGCAAGAATGTTGAAAAAAGGGAAAATTTCACCTAATCCCCTCGACAGCAAAATATTTTCCAAAAGCTCCCACAACTTCCTAAAACATCAGCTCCGTCTTATGGGGGAAGTGAAATTAATTTCAAGAGGGAATGTACAAAAATACCCTCCTCTATAACAAAAATAAATATGCCGGGCTTTTCAATTATATATCTTGCAAATTAGCATATTCGTTTTGTAAATTCTCACATGTAACTTGTAAAACATCATATTTGTAAAGTGCTTCTTTTCTTATAGATAGCATAAAGTGTCAGGATTTTCACTTGTATATCTTACAAATTAGCTTATTCATCTTGTACATTCTCACATGTAACTTGTAAAGCGTCACAGTTGTCTTGTAAAGTGCCTCTTTTTTGGTAAATAGCACAAGTGTCAGGCTTTTCAGTTATATGTCTTGCAAATTAACTTATTCATCTTATAAATTCTCACATATAACTTGTAAAATGTCACACTTGTATTGTGAAGTGCCTCTTTTCTTTGAGGGTATTTTTGCTCATTCCCTTTTGAGATTAATTTCACTTCACCTCATAAGAATGAACTAATGTTTCAGAAAGTTATGGGGGCTTTTGGGAAATATTTTTTTATAGAGGGAGCTAGGTGAAATTTTCCCTTGAAAAAATAGTATCTGCACACTTCTACTTGGCGTTAATCCTATCTATGATGAAGGGGGAGAATTATGCCCACTCATACTCTAACTTCATTAGATGAAGTCTTGGCAAAGTTAAAATATGAGGAAAGAAGAAACTAGTTAGTCTCAAAGTACGTTTAGCCCCCTCAACCTTCATTTGAGGCCTTTTGCCATGGCAACGAAAGGTTACAACAGTTCTAATTCTAGAATAGTAAACTTGCTAACTTCAAACCCAAGCAATGAGGACTGAATGGCCTATTACGACATATGGTGAATCCATTCAAAATGATAATGGTAATCTAACTAATGTTGAGTTATTAAACTTTCTTCAATGAATGTTTGCCTCACATAGGTCGAAACCTAATGATAGTCCAGTTATTGGCTCTTGTAACACTACTAGACAAGAGCTTGGAGATAGGGAAGAAGATTGGTAGTGTTAAAGAGTACAGTGGTCTCTAATGGTTTATGGGTTCAAGGAATTCTGTTATTGTTTCATCAATTTAGAATAGTGATGTTGTCTTGTGGCATTCCCAATAACGAACTTACTAAATAAAGCCTGTGAAAAACTTGGATTTGAAGAACTCGTGTTCAAGCTGGAGATGCTTGACATCTATTCCCCAACTTGAGGAGTAGCGTGGAAAAACACAAGTTTATAGTGTTAATCAATTAATTAATATTTATCTTTATTTTATATTATGTTTTGTTAATTTATGTATGTGCATCTTAGGAATAGATATGGATATTATATCCTATACTAATATCTTATCATATGCTATCTATTCTAAAAGAATAAATCAAAGATATTCTTGCCACCTATTGTGTCCTAGACTTGTTTAAGGATTAATAATAAAACAGAGGTATTGTTTCACCTCTGGCTTCAATCCTTCAAAAGGACCAATAAAGATGATAATTGATAGGAGGAATATAATATGGAGATCGATACAAAGCTGAGATGCTACAACTGTTCCATCCCTAAATCCAGCTCTCCCTGTTCTTGCAATTGTGCTAACTCTTTTACTAGCTGGATCTAACTTTTTGATCTGAAAAATACACGAGGGGAAAAAAGAAAATTTAATCACTAAGATTACTGAAGCTGAAATGTGGGTTGCATCCATCGAATCTTTCAAAACAAAAGCTTTACAACATAATAGTTGAAAGAATCAAACTCAGGTGAAGTTTCCTAAGTATTTGCTGTCAGGTTTTTTAATAAACGCAAAATGGAATATCTTTTTTCCTTTTTCAAGGATCTAATCATATGGTGCCAAACTGCGAAAAAAATCCTATGTCACTTTATTGAATGACCTGATAATAAAATCTAAAGACAGTATGAGTTCTATCCATATGAAATTGTACGTCCAAGATTTTTAGAAATAAACCAGAAACATGTCCTAAACAATAAGGTGGGGAAAGCCATTGCTAGCTTTCCGGGATTTCATAAAAATATTATTATAGGTATATGTGACATCTAGAGTAGTTCAAAGTTCAAACTCAGAGCCTAAAAAAATTGATTCCTTACAACATACAAGAATGAAAAGAGAATTTGTTGAAAACTTGTAGCAAAAGAAAGTTGGAAATGTTAATGTAAAGAAAAAGTTCTTTCCTATGGATGTTACTGCTTAAATTATACAGATAAGTTCAATCAACTCTATTGAAAGCTCGTCATAACTCAACTATCGTATGATTGTAGCTGTTTGTGATGTAAATTTGCCCATCTTTTGTACAAAACTGCCAGTGGATGTTGAAGTACTTCAGACTCTATTCCATCGCGATCGCCAAACTGTAGAGTACTAAAAATGTAAGATTCATCAAGCAAAAGTGGTTCTAAGAAAATACGTCAAAATAACTCTCACAGACAATCTAATCAAAAGAAAACAGAGAATGCGTAAGATAGGTTTATGAATTTTATTAAAAATACCTTAAACAAATTATCTGGGAAGATTGGGTCGCCTCCAGCAAGCAACCTCGATCCGTCAGTCATCTTCATGAGAAACAGTTCCCACTAAATATTCACTGTAGAAGTGATAAGCCAGACCGTTGAGCGAATGAGGCGCTTTCTCAATTCAAGGCAAGAAAAAAATATAATTAAAGATTAATTAAAATTCCTAACAGCATCAATTTGTCAAATCATCAAACAGACTGTTAATAATAATTTCAATTTAATTCTTCCAACATTGTTGTACGTGCAAAAGGGCATCGCTCACTGTCATGTTTTACATTAGGAACAAGTATTTCAAATAATGGCTGCATATTTATATCCTAAGTTCTTGAGAAGAACCACTTGGGCCCCATTTAGGTAGAACTGTAGAAGTAGTGTTTCTGACAATATGGCCCATTTATAGTTTTATACTCATTTTTTGAAGTATGCGCTCAAGGATATTTCCTATCCACAAAATCACTTTTTTCCATTCTCTTTCCCTCCCTATATGTTTCCACTTTGTATAATTAATGAGGCCTTGCAGTCTAGCTCTATCATATATCTCTCCACTCTATATAACTAATGAGGCCTTCGAGAGTCTAGCATAGAGCATTACACTATCCTAATGAGTATCCAGGAGGAAACAAAGAAATGCACATCAAAATGGCCACCAGATTACAGAATTACTAGAAGTGGGTTCAACGCAAAAAAGTATGAAATTACAAATAGCTAGCCATTTTGCCTAAAATAAAATAGCCAACTTTGACACAATCACTTATTTAATGATGATACAAAAAAAAAAGTGTCAAAAGGGTCGAATCAATATTAATAGACACGTTTTTGATCAAAAAAAAAATATTAATAGACACGTAGCAGCTATATATTATAAGAGAATTGGCTACTACATATAGCATAAAGATGAATCATAATGCTTGTAATAAAGTAACGTACTCGGCATCATAGCACTCAAATATTTTAACTATCTTCCATTGATACATCATACCTTGATCCATTTAAATTCCTCTCATAACCATCACCACTAAACACTCGTCATTCCATCTAACTAATCGTGCTCCTGTATCCTATGCTGGCCAGCCATGGCAATATAAATTTTTTATTCCACAGGATGAAGCATACATCCCAAGGGGAATTGAGAAGCCGTAAAAGAAAGGGGGGGGGGGAATTAAATTAAAAAATATGAGGGATTCAATATATTGAAGGATATCCAACATAAACAGAACAAGCATGAATTAAGACAAATTAAGGTGTAGGGTTTAGATGTTTGTTACCAAGTTCTCTAGCAAAAATATAATACGTGGACAATTTTTAGAGTTCAGCGCCAAATGACCGGCCTTTCAAACATTTTCTTGAAAAACTTGACAGAAAAACACCTAAGGAACTTTACCCAAGCTTTGTCCTCAAGATTATTTGTATGTGCCACGCAAAATTCAAATAGGAGCCCCCCCCCCACACCCACACACACACAGCCTAATTTTGTGTTTCATCTAATTATAAACCTTTGCAAAACTTCAATTATCCTCAAAATTTTGCCAACCACATTTACTTGAGCGTTTCATGTAGTCAGAACCTTTGGTCCCATTTCCAGCAAGCGTCCCATTTTAAGAAATTGTCTCGTTGCAGAGTATACTAGCAAGCATGCACCGCCTGTAATTAACACTAACGGATTTGGGTCCTCCAGTGCAAAGGATTAATCTTACCCAGTATTTTATTTTTCTCCTTTTGCCTTAGTATTTCTTTCTCTCTTCTGCTCGCAAACAATTTCACCACCCTTCAGAAACTTCATAAGATCTCACCCAGAAGCCCATGAATCCTTCTCCAAAATTGGTAGAAAATTCAATTCAAGTAGAATCCTAAACATGGTTAATAAATCTTGGTGCAATGCTCTTTCGGGTGAAATCAAGTTACGGAGGGGATGTGAAACTGTTTTGGCGTACCCGAAATGGCACAGGCACATTTACAGCTTGAAAACCTTCGAAGATTCTATGACATGAAATGATCATGTTTTGCAACCACACGGATCCAAAACCAATATCAATAGGTAGACCTGCTACTCGTGTGAGAGAATATGAAAACACATATATCCTATACTATTGCCTTGACATGCAAAATGGAATCAGCAGTCCGAGCATTATCCAAGAACAGTTATCGGCAAAACTACCATCTAGACTGAAAAGTTTAATTTGATAAAAAACATGCGATATGATATATTCTTAAGCCTTTCTCCCATTGAAAAAGCATGCACTTCACAATAATTGAGAGGGCATTGTGATACAAAGAGTATCCAGTACTCCGTTCTTAAATCATGTGACAGATGTAGCTTTACCATTCTACACCACAGGTGATGGATAAAACATGAGCATTACAGCGAACTCTCAAGACGACATACTATGGCCAACAGAGATATCATCAAGTGAAACAGTTCCTATATCATCACATTTAAGTGTTGAGCCAGCAGATTCTAATGCCTCATCTGATAGCGTGGTCGTAACTGCTCTGCATCTGCAAACAACAGAAACAAGAAGTTGTTGACTGCGTAGTACAGCCCAAAAAGCAAGTGATTTTGCCAAAGAACATGTTATAGCAAAGTAAATGAGAATCTGCGAAGGATAAAATACTAGAGGGACGATTTACATGTTTGTTCTCTTAAATTAATCAGCCCACAAATTGGTTGAAGCACCTCAAGTCTTCAACCATAAGACCACAAAGCATCCTTGAGTCTTTCTTAAATCAATCAGCCCTGAAATTGGTTATAAGCCCACAAAACCACAAAGCATCCTTGGATCCTTCTTAAATAAAGCAGCCCACAAATTAGTTGAGGAACTTGAAGTCTTCAACCATAATACCACAAAGTCACAGAAGCGTCCTTCGGTCCATCTCAAATCAATCAGCCCACAAATTGGTTGAAGCACTTCAAGTCTTCAACTACAAGCCCACAAAGCATCCTTGGATCCTTCCTAAATCAATCAGCCCACAAATTAGTTAAAGCCCTTGATATCAAGTTCCAGAAGAATTGCTAATGAGGTTTGACACAGTTGGTTAAGGTCTTGCCACTCTGATTATAAGGGAGTGTGTTCGAACCCTCTGACCGATGGGGAGACCTCGTTGATAGGCGATCTCGTAAGTCCCTTGTAAGAGCTCGAAGAGCCCTGAGGCCGTGCCCTAACCTTGGTAGGGAACTGATGCCGAACCTACCTAAACTTTTTCAGCATAAAAAAAAAAAAAAAAAGTTCCTGAAGAACTATGGAGGCAGGCTACGTCCCTGCTGCCAACAATCAAGCATATAAAACCAACATTTTGTTTTCAAATCCCCTGGTTTAAATTCCCACAAGCTATTTTTCCAAGTAATCTCATTCTTCTAAAAATATGCATTTTCTCTTACAAACTCGCTAACAAGGTAATGCAAATAGTGCGATAAAGACAAGAGTAACGATAACGACAACAGTAGCCTATAACTGCCACTTCCACCTATGTTTTAGTTCTAGCAAAAATCTAGCCCAACGTCTATGAAAATTTCAATTACGAAATACAATCGTCTACAACCACATAAATTGGATAGGAAGCAGGTATTTGCAACAGTCCATGTGAAAATCACAAAAACATAATCAGAAACTACGGATTAGCTATCATAACTATTTCTCACAGCATATCATGGAGACTGTGGAATGAACGCCGAGACGGAATTAAGCAAAAGGCTCAGGTTAACTTAAAGCGATGATCCACTAAAATGTTGTTGCCTTATCAAGAGCCATAGGAACTGAAACGAAAATTAGTTATAGAAATGGACGGCAAGGAAAAAAAACCTAAAAAGGTACCGATTCCCGTTAACGGCACAAAATCATCCGCTGTGACTTGGACGCCCATATCCACGAAAACATCAACGGTCGCTCTGCGAGAATGGTCCCCACTGTTGCAGTCTTGCAGAAGACACCGTCCATGTCAAACAATACGGCAGAAACCTTCCCCCGTTCACTTGCAGATGAATTTTCAGCAACATTTTTCTCTTCAGTCTTGACGCAAATTTTCAGCACCAATCTTCGCGACAACGAGGCGTTTCGATCTGCAGTGGAAGGATTGGAGGAGATGGAGTTATATAGGTTTCAGTCCTTTCTGATTGCAAGGGGATGAGAAGGTGGCTGCGGAGCGGGATAAAGAGGAATTTGACTGTTTTGGAGGCCATGGCTTATGTGCACCTCAACCGACTCTGTCTGAGTGGCGCGCGGAGACGATATTTATGTAATTTTCTTGACCCAAATTTCCTTGGGTTTCTACTTATTGACCTAGCCCCCTGCATTGGTTTATCTGTCTTTTGAAAATTTTGCAAGTGACTTGATGGGCAGATGCGTAATTTCAGGGGCCAGAACCATTTTCCGTATTTGTCCTCCTTTATGCTCCGCGATCGGTCTCTCTTTTGGGCGCGTTTTTTTTTTTTAAAATTTTTTCTGATCATTCATTATGTTGTCCGTTTGAAGGATAATTAATTTTTTCATTACTGTTTTTCTTATATTACTATTCAATATTTGATTTGGGGTTTATGAATGCCCCTCTCAACACACATGTCTCCTCTAAAACTTAAATTCGAGATCAAAAAGGATTTAGAGGGCCTTACCTTTCTAGACCAACACTATTTTAATAATTTTTTCATTATTGTAATAGTTACTCGTATTATATATTTTTCCAACCAGCAGTGATTATCCCCTTATAATAATAAATCTGTATGACATCTAAGCCAGCCAAGCCACGTGATTATGTAGCTTCTCTCTCATTTTACCGTTCATATGAACAGTGACGGCTTGCCTTTGGCTTTGCGTCGAAGCTGCAGGTCATCATATGGCTCAGAGCTTGCTTTAGTTATATAGGGTGGAGTACATGCCATATATATTTTCTTGCGATAACAAAAAAAAGTGCGATAACTATATGTGCGATGGAGTACACGCCATAAAATTTCAAAATTTGAAATCCCCTCCTACTATCTTATATTTTCCCTTTTTCTAATTCATGTTTTACTGCTCCTTATCCCGAGGAATCTTTCCCTTCATCGTTTACAATAGTCCTCATTTTCTCTCCATTTCTTCTTTACCTTTCAATTTTACGCCACCATCTACCTTAACCTTCCATTGCAGGCGAGATCCAACAGCGAGCTTGTGTAAACAAATTCAACAGTGACGGTGGTGGAGAGCGGCAAGATGGTGGCGGTCTTCTTCTTTGATGGCGAGGGCAGAGATCTTCAACCACACAACTTTTGTCTTTTCCATTTCGACCATGCAACCACGATAGAAGGGCATAGATCATCTTTGATGGTGAGTAAAATTCAGAAATGGGAGCGATCAACATGAAAATAGATTCTTCAATTATTTCTTCTTCCTGTCGTAGTCACATTTGGGTTTAATTTTTTGGGTTTTTCAACTTGAAGATTTTTTTTTGGACTACGTATGATTATTTCTTGGTTTGATTTATTTCTTGGTGATGCTAATTATAACCTCCGATGGGGGTGGACAATGATTTTGCTAGGGGTGAAGAAAGATTTTTTGACGAATGTTTGTGGGGAAGAGAATGGGTTTTGCCACAGAAAAAGATTTGTTGTTGTTCCTCTTAAAAATTTTGATCAATCAAATCTTTTTTTTCTGATTCACAGTTCCTTTATCATGGTGGTAGATGGCAATGCTAGTGGTGTTCTTGGGTGAACTTTGTGAAGAAGAGGAAGGGCATTTTTTTCCTAATTCATATGCTGGTGTTATTCTTGGGTGTACGTATTTCTCCTCTTCTTGCTTACCACTATATTTGTCTATATCAATTTTATGTTTGCAACTCAATTCCTTAAGTGCCTCTTGATATGTTTTCGATATATGCATATTTTGAATTATTCTTTTTGGCTATTTCTTGATTCCATTAAGATTGTGCTGGAGGCCAAGACATAGGATTGCTCTTATAACAATTGTATTGATAGAAAAGCTTGGTAGTTAGCAAGAGGTGTACGTTCATTGAGGTTTCCACATCTTGAAAGTAAGATAAATGTCTTTGCCTTTGAATTATTTTTTACAGGCCATTGTACATGTGTTGTTTTAATAAGAACAATGGATCAACTCAAATGGTATATATTTTAGTGTGACAATGGCTGGTATGGAGTAGACTGCAGCATCCTATCTGTTACTTCTTCTATAAGAGTGGCCCAATTGGCTTCGTCCTGCTCGGGTTAATGTTCTTGAAAATCTTCATTTTGAAGGAAGAAAAATCAACCTTAATGCCACAGTGGAAAAGAAAAGGCCTCTCATATATGTCTATGATTTGCCTCCAGAGTTCAACAGCCTGCTCCTTGAGGTCAAGATTCTTTGAGCATCACTCTTTTTAGCATCCAGAGACCAATATATTTAATTTATGTTTATGTATTTTCTTTCCCAATTATAGGGGCGCCATTTCAAGTATGAATGTGTGAATACGATTTATGATGGTTCTAATGCTACAATATGGACAGATAAATTGTATGGTGCCCAGGCAATTCATAAATTTAGAACTTTGAATGGCGAAGAAGCAAATTTTTTCTTTGTTCTAGTTCTTGATTCATGTCTCATAACTCCTACTAATGAAGCTCCTCACTTGAGTCTGCAGGTATATTTTTTTTAAGTTGTTGCCTATTTTTTACCAGTACATATCTATTTGCAATTTCTTCATTCATGTAGGGCACGTGTGTGAGACAGAATGTAATGAATGTGACAGCATAGTGGTGCCTGTGCCTGAGTAGGGAGCTTAGCGCTGGGTGACTGTTTGGCTATTGGAGCGAAGTATTGAAGGATCATCTAGACATACTATTGTGTTAGGATTGGTAGACACAGCGGAATAATTTTAAAATTTTCTCTGATCCTAATCGAGAATCTATCAACGGCGTTTAAATCGAGTTAGAAGGATTCGTACCTTGTTCAATTTAGGTTTTTGATCTCTAGGAGCCAACACCTCAGGTCTGCTCCATCTACCGGTATCTACACGAATTCTTTCCAACATAGATTACGTGCTAACGCCTCAAATTTCTCCTAGGGTTTCCCTTGCGGCTCACAATTCTTATGCGTGTATGAGTATATCTGCTCTATCGAATATAACCTATTAGGGCTATATTCGAATTTCAAAATTAATCTTTATTAATTTTGAAATTAATTATCTTGATAAGCTAATTAAATAAATTCAGTTTAAATTAAATTTATCCAACAGTTTTAATTTAACCTATTTATTTAATCTAAATAAAGAGCCATCAGATTTAATTTATCTTCATAAATTAAATCTGAGATACTATATCTCTATCATATTAGTTATTAAATCTAATTTATCTTAATAAAATTAAATTTAAAACTAACACAATATAATAATATCATAATACACACACACACATATATATAAAATATGTATTTCGAAAATACATACATACATATATAATATTATTAATGAATTTTATATTATATATATATGTGTGTGTGTGTGTGTGTGTGTGTGTGTAAAATTCATCCACCATAGTTTAAACATTATCTCGTGTTGAGTCATTTTTGTATGCGACCCTATAGGCCTTACGAAGTTGGCAGCGGGCCAATAACTGTACTAACCCACAAGTCGCAAGCGGTCTCTAGCAAGATATTACGACTACCCAATTCATATGAGGATTAACATGATGCAACCTGTCATACAATTATGTCACATCCCTTTTGTCACACGATATATCGGTCAAGGATGAGGTACGGATAATGTCATCCTATTATTCTTGACCATTACTTTCTCAATTCTTAAGTAGTTTGACAATAGAAATATAAACTCATTTCCATCGTAGTATGACCATACATTTCTTATATTCACTCATCAGGGGCCCAGTAATATCTCTCTACTAATATGAGGGACAAATTCTATCTTGATCATTCATATTCCTCTACATGAAAAACCACCAAGCCCGATCGTAGCCTTTATCATCACCCGGTCAAAAGCGACTTTTGACTAGTTCAAAGCTTAGCAACTCTCATGTAGGAATCCATGATGACCTCAAGTCAAAGGGCATTGTGATGTGGTTATACATGAGAAAAACTTATAACTTGATCCACATAGCTTTCTCATAATGGGTCAGTCCAACACCTTGTACTTTTATAAGTGCTTAAGACTTTGATTCGTATCTCCATATCTTATCAAAGTTATACTGGTCTTGTTTCATCTCTGCTCCAGTATAGATGACCGACCAGAGACATTTTAGGACAATCTTTATGATTTATCCAATGATACAATTATCACAGTTAAAATGTAAATAATATGATAACAGAATGGAGAAATTTCATTAAATTATAATGTTTAAAGTACAATGATTGACCCTTAGGGCACAATTTCCAACATATTGGACAAAGGAAGTCACCAAAAAGTTTTGTTGATGACGATAATCTTTTGAGAGTAGCAGGTTTAAGCAAGCTGTAGACTTGACAACAAAATCTAAAGGATTTTGTAGGAATCTTTCTTTTATGTATACCAAAAAATATTGATGTATGTCATGATATGACATGGGATTTTTTTTCACGTAGTGTCATGGGAGGTTTTCCCATGATTTCTAATGCTTAACTGATGGGTTTAATCTATTGTGCATTCCATTTTTTTTGTTTTAGATTTTCCCATGGTTTCTAAAGTTGGTGTTGGAATGCACCTGGGTAGATAATTGAGGTTGAGCTCCTGAGTTTGGTTCAGCAGGTTCGTACTAAATGAAAGGAGTAAGAGCATGTGTTACTGTAATTATTCAATTTCTAGATTGTTATCAATCATTAAGCCACTCCACCCCATGAAATTAAGTTAGTTTTGGAAAAATATATGTTCATTTTGCTACTTTCATTCTACTCTGTACTGCTCCATCTTGGATTTTTATCTTTCCTGGTGATGACAATATCATAGAGGCTCTAATGGTTATTGGGATTATTCTGTTTCTATGGTTTGTTGTATGGTGGCTTCTGGAGGATCCCAATGAGAAAGAGGTTCAATTTCATCCCAAAGGCACATGTGTATAAGTTTTATCATTTCATTTTACTCATTCTTATAGTGAGGTTGTTGGTTGTCTTATTCAATGACATGTTGTATTATTTTCCTATTCCTTCTTTCATGAACTTGCAGAGGAAGACTGTTTGAAGATTCTTGGCAGAAGTTTCCTAATTGTGGGGATCACATAGGCTGACTACTTCTCCACTCTTCAA
This sequence comes from Inga laurina, assembly GCA_963855925.1. Classification (NCBI taxonomy): domain Eukaryota; kingdom Viridiplantae; phylum Streptophyta; class Magnoliopsida; order Fabales; family Fabaceae; genus Inga; species Inga laurina. The sequence goes on along the minus strand of OY979703.1, from coordinate 1,969,218 downwards.
TGAGAAGTTTTTGTTTAAAATCCATAGGATCTTATGCTACACTATTGTAGCTTTTATTGATCTTCCATTGATCTTCTTTTGATGAGTGAGATTAATTAATGTCTATAAAGTTATTAAGTTCATTGCTTTTCCTTTCATTTGAAGTTGATGGAGGGACCTGACAACCATATGTATGCAATTTTATCATTATCCTCTGTCTTTTGAATTTTTCAAAAAGGCATGGTCTAAAAAGATTCATGGTAGTATATCCGTCAACTTTATGTGAGGTTGTGAAGTAATTATATCTATTTTGGGAACACAAAATGTATGACAATCCAAAGGGTAGAAAATCTCTTAAGCCTTTATCAATCATGATATGTATATTTTGTAAATAGCTACAATGATATATGTTTTGAGGTTAAAGTTAGTGGTTCTTCAATTTTTCGTGGTATAATTCTTGGGTTTTTGATTGGTGTGCAACTTTAAAGTAAACGTTCCCATGTGTTTATGATTTAACTATTGGATAATATTACCCAATTTCCTCATTTTATGTGGAGCCAGGTTTGAAGTAGCTTGAGGATTGGTTGCAAGTTCATGTAATAGGGTGGGTTGTAGAAGCTTAACACCATTGTTTTGAATTGAACAAAGTGTGCATTAGAGTGGAAGCTGAGTACCACGCATTGATCTTGTGTTGTAATCATTAAATTTAGATTGGACAATCTTAGGTATGGAATGTTGTAATTATTTTTTGTCCTCGTTGCATGGACAAAAATATATCACCGCGGTTGTAGGTATTACATTTTTCTATTTATCCAAACAAAATATATTTTTCTGTTATATTTTTTATTCTAAAATTAAAAATAGGGGATGTCCTTTCTATTGTTGTGCTGACTCCATACTTGAAGCAAAATGAAGGCTTTTTGACAGGCAAATGATTCTTTCTAGCTTCTCTCCTGTTCTTAAATTTGCTTCAAGTGAAATTTTTCTTGGATTCAACAAGCGGAATTAAAATATAGTTATCAATTATACTTAGAAGAGTGATCTTTGTAGTATGGTCACAATATTTATCATCCACTAAGTATCTGCTTGATAATTTATCAAAAAAAACATCAGCATATTATTAGTTTAAGCGGAATTTTCACAATATTTGCTTGGTACTAATGAAGACAGAATACACAGTTTGCACCCCCTTCATTTTCTCGAATTAGCTACTCGCGATGTGCCAATAATTTTTTATCAGGAAATAAAGCTTCACAATATTTGGTTTTCCATTTTCCACTCAAGTTTTGCCCTGAGTGGAAATCACAATAAGATGGATTACTTTGGTTGGCACACAACACATATTATATTAGTTCTAGCAAATGTGGGTTACAAGAATATCCCCCCAAAAAAATGGTAACTCCCGTTCCAATTTCTCTGTCATTTGGTATGATCATAAATAGCACTTAAGATCAATTATTTTCATGTGGGTTTATTATATCTACCAATTTCTCTCTCATTTCTTTTTTTCCATTCATTCATTCTCATTTCTTTTTTTTTTTTTACTCATTTTCTCTTTCACTCACTCATTCTCTTTATAAATAAGGGTATATTTGGGGGGGGGAATACTTCTATTACATATTTATTACTTTTAACTCATTTTAATCAATTGTTTGATTTACATTATTTAAGTAGTACCATGCATATAGATTAGAATATTACAATTATTTACTTTCTAGAAAATATACTATTGACATTTTGAGTAACAATTACATGCCAGAAGACAATGAGACAATAATATCTCTCATAATATTATATTCAAACTAGAGAAGTTTTATCCTCCTAAAAATTGTGATATCATGCAAATTGATAGATTGATAGTTAGTAATTAGCGCACCAATTTATATATTGATTATATGCACCCGCGCGATCTGCTTGTTATTTTAACAACCATATACTTCCTGTGTGTTGCACGGAGAGCTTGTCCATTTTAATGTTATTTTTCTTTATTTGATACTTTAAAAGTCATATTATTTTTTATATACAATGAATTTGATATAATATAATATTATTTAAATCATATATAACTACAATTATATCATAATAACAATAATAAAATTTTCTTTATAAGACATTTAAATTGACACAACTCAATAGGATGATGAATAACAATTCCTAAATATCTCATTTTATAAAAAACAATAGTATCACACCAGTAGCTTGTAAGTCAAAAGTCACAACAATGTATTGTTATATGCTTTTATTACGTGATACATTAAAATTTAATGATGCACGCATATTCCTAAATATTGTATATTCTTGTATCTACTTCCACTATCTCCTACAACAACAAACAAATAACAAAAGCATCATGATATTATTGAGTAAAAAATTGTGTCCATAATTATGAGTAGTATGCTTTACAAAACCAAAGTCATTTCATAAAAGTAAAGGTAGAAAACAAGATGAATATATTTATAATTATTTCACTATTCTCCCAGTAATAAGTTTATAGCTAATCATTCTATCTTTTTATAAATTAACCTCCAACTGGACATTTGCTTTCTTTTTAAGTAGGAGAGAGAAGGTAAAAAATTGCTTATTATTTCAACCTTATTTGGTTGGTAGAAAAAAATGTTAGTAATAAATTAACATCAAGCTTGAGGCACTTTCGCTAATTCAATAGTTTTAAAAATATTGGCATATAGAAAAGGTAATTTAATCTCATCATCTTGATTATTTCCTAATTACATCGTCAACTTCATTTTTAAGAATGAAACGCATCTAAGTGAAATAGATAATATTATGTTAAAAATTATAATAAAGGATAATTATAAACTATTTCCTAGGGCATTCATCATTGATGCATTAGATTTAGTTAAGCAAAAAACATTACCTTCAGGAAGTGAGCATTGCATGATTTGACTAAACTCTGATGGCATCCCTTTCCTCTCTAATGTTCTATCGATAGAAAATTACTCACAAAAAGTGGCTCAATTCCAAGCCTTTTATGTTTGGTAATTGCAAGTGACAGGGAGATTTTTCTTGTCAATCTTCATTTGCTTCAAACTTTTAATGTCTAACCGTTTTCTACGTCTAAAAACTTCGGCAGACTAATAATCATGTTATGTACAAGTAACTAAAACTAAGATATAAGTTTCATTAAAAAAAAGGTTCATCTAATATAACTTTAACAACATTTTTCATTCTGTTCTTGCACCCACATTCACTTTCATTAACAACAATTATCGAAAATACAAAAGTAGGAACTATATAACCTGGAAGTGAAGGAAAACTTTCCAAATAATTGATAGGTAGTTTCCTTTCAAACCAAACATTGACACCACCTACTAATCCTACAGAACACTATAAAAGAAAAGCCTATGTTTTATATAATGACATTTCACTAAGATTCAAACAAATGATTTCCTTTATAAATAAAGTGTAAATGTTCATTAAAATAGGTAGTAGGAAAAAGCTCAAGTTCAGTCATGTATGAAGTCAAAATCTGGGGGTTCCATTGCAAGTTTTAATTGTGAAAATTGTAGTATCTCTTACCTAGGGGAGATTGGGATGACATACTTTTTGGACTTAGAAAACTGTAGCTTCCCAAGATTTACTATTTTCATTGTAACAATCAAGTTGCTTTTGTGAATAAGACTTTGTTTCATTTGTATTCTTAACTTCATGCTATTTGCCATTAATTTATTGCTTGTATGAGACTTACACAATAAGACAAAATGTAGGTTAAAAAAGTCTACGACAAATATGACTATTCATATGCACCCCCATCTAAAATTGCCATTCCTTACAATCTGCTATGTTTGAGAAGGAAAAATAAAGGTTGGACAGATGTTATTTTAAGCTTACTCCTTTCTGACTAAAAATGCTTAACAGAGCTAGCAAAACAAAAAACACATGTGCCAACATTGAATGCTACATAATTTTCAACTTTTGCATCAGAACAAACTCCTACACAGTACACATTGTTATGTGGTCTTCAAAGCTACTTGCCACCTGATCAATGGGTACAACTAAAAGACTTTAGTCCTCTAAATAGCGTGTTAAAGAATTCAACTTCAAATAACAATGATTATAAATCATAAAATTGTACAGAGTAGATAAACCAATTAGCAAAGTGATATTTGTAAAAAAAAAATAAAACGCATAGATAATATATAAACACTATGTTAAAGGCATAGTAATATATAGGTCAGAGCCTGTCAACAACATTAAGGGAGACCATAAACTCCCCCATCACAAATGAAGATCCTCTCTAATGTTCCTATCAATAGAAAATTACTCAGCTAGAAGGTTCAGTAACTATATCCCTCTTAAAATCCTCAACCTCCTTAAATAAGCATAAAAATAAACTCAACTTGCACCATAAAATTTGGATACATTAATGTAGAGATTGGTTGCAAACCACTAATAATCAAAAAGTCAAGCTAAACATGTATCAAAATAACTTAACATGGTAATCGAACTTAACAATGCTTAATTTTTTACTTGCTTTATAATTTTGACCGGTTACTTTCCCATGTTTGAAGAACCCTTATTTTCATATAGCAGATCTGTAGCCAAAAGTTAGCTTTGTTCGTATGTGATGCAAAAAATAGAGCACCACTAAAAAGCAAAGCACTTGTCTCGGCAAAGAATTGCAATGAACAACGTAAAGTTCTATAAGAATGCTCGGCAGAAGAGGTAGAAGGAGGGAGCATGATGAAGGATTTAACATACTACGATAGCCATCCCTCCATTAAAACATGGTCAAAGATTAGCTACTACTCAAGAGTTCCCTGATACAGTATATGACAAACCCAAAAAAAAAAATAGTCAAGCATTTTTTTCACAAAGACAATGGAAGAACAATATTACCACACTGACACTCCCATGTATGTTAGCAGATAGAGCAATAGTAAAGCAAGTAAGTAGGGGAAAAGTTGGTTATCTGCAAAAGGGAAGAAAAAATCAATAAATGTCTATAGATACGTAATACATAATATATAGAATAAAAGAATGAAATCAACCATTGAAAAGCATTAATCTGTGTGGTCAACATAATGACATGATAGCTAGATGGCTTATGTGCTTTAAACAGATATTACTATATTTATTAACTTTAACTAATAATATTAATTTATGACTTAAGCTTGATGTCGTTAGAGTTAGACATCATCATACTTGAAGCTCAATCTTTCCACCATGCCATATCTTAAGTACTGCAAACTGTAATTAAGCACCTAATACATTTGTAAGATGATAGTGATAACAAACTGAAGGCTACATTTGACATCAAGAACGATGTTCAGTATTAAAGAATTATTACAGTCATCCTCCAAATATTTTTGGTCATTCGCGGGGAGGAAAAACAAACTTAAACTCGTACCAAAGCATTAATTTTGATGTATCCATATATCCTCAACTGCTTCATCAGCTGGTGTTGAGAATGTGTGATGTGCCTTCCATAATTATCCTAATTGTTTTGCCATGATGTGCCTGCAATAATTATTCTAACTTACAAAACGCAAACTTTCCCAAGTGCTTCTTCGGTTGGGTCTTGTTTTTCCATTCCATTCCAGTATAGAAATAAGGATTAACGTATGCCTGTAGCAGCCCACAATTGAACACCCCAATTCCTGACATAAGTGTCGAGACTGTAGCCCCTGTCTAGACTTCATGCATCAGAGTAAGACACTTCAGTTGGGTTACACCAGTGTTGAAACACCAATTCTTCCCTGGATGGACGCCATGCAACTAACTCTTGTGAAAAGTTTAACATGCCTAGAGGAAGGACAAAGTAATGTGAGAGAAAATGGGAGTGAAAAAGATGAAGGCTGAGTTTCTTATAGTTGGCTGAAAAATAGAGGAAGCAACGGATATTGTAAAGCACCATTAGATCATACGTACCTGAAGAGGAGACATATGTTGGTCCGAAATTGCTTGGCATGCCGAGGAGATAAACAGGACCCAACCGACTGAGGATACTCTAATGACGATCATAGGTTATATAGCAATGAAGACAAATGATCTAGGCGGGAGGTTTAAAATTTGAAATTCAATTTGAGCAGGGACAACAGCTAAGTTTAAAGTCACTTTCATAAGCCAATGGCTTACACGTAGCCTGAGATGTTAGGAGGTTAGCTTGTGAACAGTGAAATGTGCCTGCAGCCGAAGATAAGCCGTGTAAGGAAGTGGCTGGGCCGAAGAGATTTATATATGTTATATTGATAAATGTAATAATTATTACATGATGTGTGTGTTTTGCTTGTATCTTGTAAAATTTGGTATGAATTGCATTGTTCATGATTTGTAAATTATATGGTGTATAATAAATTTTATCGTTTGCTTTTATTTATTATCATTATTTATTTGCTTTACATTTTTCCATATGTGTCTCCGATTTCCCTCACTTAATCCCTTATCGTTTTTTATAATATGCATAGTTACATACTTACATGAAACCACATTTAATTATTTTTCATTTTAAGAAATTTTTTATACATATTATTTTAAGCGATTTTTATCACTCACGAAGAAGAAAAAATTATCAAGATTGTAATTTTTAATAGAATAAAACTCACAGTTCGAATGGCTAGGAGTTCGGGCAAAAAAAAAAAGGCTAGGAGTTAGGACCATATTTCTTCCCACAGCTGGGCCCGGGCTAACTTAATTACACCTGGACATTTTTAGTCTCAGGCGTGATCGATTTTTTCATTAATAAAGTCTGGATCTTCCTCGTAATGACATGATCAATTCCATGACAACTGTATCATTCTGGTTTTATTTATAAGTTTTTTTTGTTTAAAAAATCTGATCCTATTTATAAGTTTAGTTTCAAGATAATAAATGTGTTTTATATTTTTTTACTCCTATTAATTACAATAAACAAAAATAATTTATTCTTATTAATTTTTAGAATCAATCATAGATAAGGACAAAATTAAAAATTTAGTTTATAGTTAATGAGTTAACTAGTTCTTCTTGACATATGAGAATTAGTTAAAAAAAGACTTATAAATAAAATCAGAATGATATCAAATTAGCTGGACAGATTGTAGACAAGAAACCATCAATCGCAAGAGATTTGTAAAGACTCATAGAAAGGATAGCTACCTGATTAATTTCATCGTCAAATGGGAGATGACACGTGTTTAACCATGGATAACTATTCATAGGGGAAAATTATGGTAACAGTATGTGGTGTACAAGAAGCAGATTCATCACATTAATATAAATTCAAAAAGAACTTGGAAGAGAGGGAGGCAACTGGTTTTGTGTAGAACTCAAAACCGTGTGATTTGGAGGCCCTCTACTAGGGCTTCTGCGGGAGAGCTCCACGTCTCTCTTGTCGGCGCTTGATGTAACGCTTTGTCGGTGTCTTTTCCTGTGGTTCCATACCCTAACTTCCATCTTTCATTAACAGTTCATTGTCTTCACCTTTCTATCTCTGGTTTCTTTTCGCTAAACCATCTATCGCCTCTCTTATGTTGTTCCACCGCCCTTGTCTCATCTCCCATCGCCTTCCCTTAGTCTCTTCAGTTACATCTATGTTTCAATCGTCCATCATCTACTTGCCACCGTCTTTGTTTCATTCTTGTTTTTTCCATGTTTCGGTTGTTTCTTCGATAGCTTTATCAACTTCTTCTTCCTTTCTCTTCTCCTTTCCACAGTCCTTCTTCCTTTCTCTTTTTTTAACTCTTCTTTCCACCACTCTCCTTTTCTCTAGTTCCATCGTCCTTTTTCTTTGCTAGACCATTATGGGTTGCTCTCTTTTTTCTTTTGATTCGAAGGCTCTAGTTTCGGGGTGTTGGCATGGGAGTAAGAAAGCCAATCTGGGTTTCTTGGCTCATCTAAACCCCTTGCTGCTTCTATTTGGCAAGGTTTGTTTTCTTGTTTTCCTCAAAGACAACCATAGACTGGGTAGTGCTATAATTATCTTTCTCAACTTCGGCTGCTCGTGTTGTTAGTTTTTGTTTTGGTGTTTTCTATTATGTTGCTTTGCTGTTTGTTTATTCTTGTTTTAGGTTGCAGGTTTCTGCTAGTTTCGGTTTTTGTTCAGTCCCCAGCCTATGACGCCTCTTGATTTCGAGATTCAACAATGGTGCTCAAAACTAGCCTTCCTTTCAACACCTCCAGGTGTAGACATCGTGAATCTTTGGGTACACTCGAGGATTCGTTATGGTGTTACTTTGTGGATTCATCAGACTCTATCTACTTGTTCGTTGTTGCATCTTCATCTCTAGTTCATACGCAGCACTGCATGGGGAGGACGATGGGAATCAACTTATGCCCTTGAGCTTTAAAAAAATAAAAAAAAATCTGCTGTTGAATGAGGCTTGCAGCCGGATCCACTTAGTTATTTTGATTAAATTTTCCTTTTGTCTCGTGTTTTCTTTTAGTCCGTTTACTGATTTTGGGCCTTCCCACAATATGCTCCTTAGAATGTAGAGGAGCCTTTTTTTATGTAACATTTTATCTAGTTTTTAATAAATTTGAATGGGTATCAAAAAATAAATAAATAAAGGACTTGATCTTCTTTTTTTTTTTTTTTTTGCCAACAAAATAAAGGACTTGATCATCAGAGATATTGTGGTTCCAAGTCATCATCTACCTACCTAGCTGTCACCATCCTCTTTTAGGAGATAAAACTGTATCTCTCCTCCTCATATGTGGGTGTTCAATTACAACTGTTTCTATCACCTTTCACCTTTAGTAATTTAAACAGTCATAACTTTTTGAAGCCAATTAATCGCATCAAATTTTAGGATTTTCACATAGCTCAGCTTGTAAATCCTTTCCAAGCTTGCATAAAAGGATAAGCAGGGGAAAATTGAATCACAATGATTTTGACCAAAAAGATTGAATCCCATTTAGACGTGCTAACATGACCTTTTTTATTCGGCATGGCCAAATACATTTTTAGAGTTAATATGTAAATTTATTCCAGAGATTTTTATCAAGAAGTAATGTTATCTTAGAAGTTGTTTTAGGTTCAATGCTATCTATGAAGTATCAAAACATACCAATATTACCCCATATCGTTAAAAATTTGACATTGACCATTAAATTTTTAACTGTAACGGGCAATATTAATATGTTTTGACATTTTTTAGGTAACATTGAACCTAAAAAAAACTGCTAGGATAATATTATTTCTCAACAAAACCTTTTAAAATAAGTTTACACATTTTAACCCTGTATTTTTATTCCAATCAGCAAGAGATACACTGAAATTCTCAATGGACATGGCGATCCAAGTATCATAAATAAATTCATTAAAATTAACGCGTCCCATCCACATGGTCTCAAAACAAAAAAGGGTTTAATATTTCCTTTACAAGAATTGCTTAGAAACTGCAATACCGGAGGATCGTGGTCAAAGAAACATGCCATAGGCACTACCTTCCCAAAGCATTTCGTCAATAGAGAGGAGGAATTGTGAATTAGCCAATGCCCATCCAATCTCACACGTAGTCGTGCGCAACCTATGGGTGTGTTTGGTTCAGTTTATTGGGTAGAAATAAGCCAATTTTTGGGCAATAAGCCCAAATAAAAATGTATTGTGTTTTTATAGTGTTTAGTTCAGCTTATTTTAATTGCATCATGGGTCGAAAAAGCTACTTATTAAATAAACTCCTCATTACAGATTTTCTATCAAGTCACTTATTACAAAAGTCGAGATAAAACTCCTTTCACATACTTACCTCGTATACAGTAAATCACGATTTATAAGAATTTATTGTCCCAAAATAAATCGCTTATCCAAACATAAATCACATTACAAAAACTAAATTTTCTATTAAGTCATTTTTAATAAGTCAGAATCATAATAAGTCATTTTTCCTACCACTATCCCAAACACACAATATATTTATAGGCCCCTCCAAGGGTATTGCAGACCCTAAAATCTCAAGTCCGAGAACCCACAGTCTCGCACTCTGCCTTGAAACCGGGCAGTTTATCCTGATTTGGGAGCAGTTCGATCTGCCTATTCTATATGATTGGTGGAGGATGTCGTTGAAGTCACCATGCACAACCCACCCACGGTCTCAAAATTGCAGAAGAGAGAACTTTTAATTTTCCCCATAATACATGACAGATTCAAATGTGGAACTGCGTAAACGGCCACGAGCAATAACGGGGGACGTACGGGGATTTCACAAATAAAATGAATCAATTGTCCATCCTTTTCTAGTATCAAAACTCCGACACAATTACTCTTCCAAGTTGCCACTATACCACGATCGCCTATGATAGGAATAACCCGAAAATCATCAAAATCCAATGGAAGTAGAGAGTAGAAACGTGATTCACGCTGACATCTGGGCCACCTCCGATCTTGAAGACAAACGCAAGTAATTCTATAATGAACCAATAGTCGGTAGTGGGGTTAGTGACAACGCAGGAATTTGTTTATTGTATGGAAAATGTTAGTGAAGTTCCAATGAATCGTGAACTATGGAATCTCTGAGGAAACGAAAGTTCAACTATATATATATATATATGATGCAACCCATTATTGATCATTTAAACACAACCAAAAACCACCCCGTGGAAAATTTAACCCTACGTTAGGCATCATAGCAAAGGGCCGAAATGTCACCACTTAGTTGAAAATGGCTACATCAGCCTATAATATTGTGGAACCAGTTTCCTTGCATATCTAGTAGGTTGGGAGAGCTCATCTCATCTGAATCGTTCAAATGAAATCAGTCCTAATATAATTGTTTTCATCTTGTATTTTTTAAATGTAAAAATCATTTTTTTTAAAAACGTTGGCTCAAAAATTATTTTTATTTCAGATTCTCCATCCATTAAAATATTTTTTTTGAAAAAAAATAAAAAAAAATTAAATTTGAACCGTTCAGATGAGACGAGCGCCCCTTACCTATCCTTTAATTAGATGGGTAGGAAAACTGGTTCCATGATATTGTTCAGGCTATTGCGTTCACAGCTCCTCTTTTAGACTGTGGCAAGTGGATCGGGTAAGTTTGATAAAAAAAAAAGGGATTTTGCTATGTTTATTATTGCACTATTTTTTTTAATATAAAATTCAGCTAATTTTTTTTCTAAAGATAAAGGAAGCAAAATAAGTTGTTTAATCATAACATATGTTGTATATCATTAGATTATATATTAGTTTATAAGTTGAAAAAATAGTTTAGTATAAAAATAATAAATATAAATATTTTAAAGTAATTTAGTCGCCTTACTCAATCTTTCTAAAAAAATTCAACCGAATCTTATATTGAAGACCGGAGGTAATATTATTTTTGGAATGAATTTAGGGAAAATTGTAAAAAAATCCCTCATTGGTAACTTATTTGCCAAATGGGACCTTCACGTGCAGATTATCTTCCGCGTGGGCAGAATATCTTCCCTAGTGTGCATATGATCTTTCCTGTGTGTAAAATTCTTCCCTATACGTGTGCAGAAATCTTCTCTACGTATGTAGAAATCTTCCCTACGTGTGCAGAAATTTTCCCTCCGTGTATATTTATCTTTCCAGGTCCCATTTAGCAAATAAGTTGCCAATGAGGTCTTTTTTAACAATTCTCCCATGAATTTACCGTAGCCTCCTTTACTGTTCTATTATTTCATATTTCAAAAAAGCTTACATTAAAACGGAAGACATTATAACTTCTTTCTCAGATAAAATAATATGTTAAATACCCGCGAGTTTAACATTATCACAGACCATGCCAATAAATACATTAAAGACGTGAGGGAAAAAAATACATTAAAGATGAGCCAAAAGTCAAGTAGTCAACACTCTTTTTCAGTCTCTCCCCCTCCTTTTTCTTAAAATAAATAGCTAAAACGGTTAAAAAAAATATACTTAAAAACTGAGCCTAAAAGTGCTCCCTTTCCACAAATATCTCTACACCCTACATTATCTCCTTGCATATCTCTTATCACTAAGATTCGGGCTTAATTAGTTCGCAAAAATGTATCAGTGTTGACATGTGGAATTAGTATTAATGTAATAAAAAAATATTAACGTAATACAATTAATACATTAAAGCCATTGAAATTAAACATCTTCTCATGATGAGGGTCGGTTATAAAATCTCAGAGTACTCGGTTCATCTTCCCCTTCACTGTGATTTTTTTTATTTCCAACCAGCGCTGCCACTCAACTGACGACAATGAAACAACTCCGTCAACTAATCTTCCCTCTGGTTGGGTTCATAATCAGCGGATATTTCTGGATCGTTAATAGTATGGCGGCAAGTGATTGTGGCGGGAGCCAAATTGCCTACACAATTACTGTTGGTCAATCATACAGTCAGTTCAAAACAGTTCAAGCAGCCATTGATTCCATAAGCACCAACAATGCTCGCTGGGTTAAAATTCACATATATCCAGGAAAATACACGTATGTTAAGTTGTCTAACTTAACCACTTTAAGTTGGTTTTTATGAAGATTATTATCATAATTAATTACATTTACTGTGCAGCGAGCAAGTCCAGATTCCTTACGGGAAACCATGTATCTTCTTGGAAGGGGAGGGCAGAGCCGTTACGACAATAACGTACAACGGCCACCAACAAACAGATACCAGCGCCACATTCTCCTCCTTTCCCAGCAACGTTGTTGCCTCCGGTATCAACTTCGAGGTCGGATCAACGCATACAACAACATAGTATGAATCAAACTTGTTCGTCATGATTTTCATTAAATAATTAATACATGTTTGTGGGTGCAGAACTCGTGGGATCTATCAGCGGGAGAAGACCAAGCCTTTCAACCAGCACTGGCAGCGAGAATATACGGGGACAAGTCTGCGTTCATCGATTGTGGCTTCTTGGGTTTCCAAGATACACTTTGGGATGTACAAGGTCGTCATTACTTTAAGAACTGTTATATCGAGGGTGCCGTTGACTTCATTTTTGGCAGCGGCCAGTCCTATTACGAGGTTAATTAATTAGCTCTCAACAAATTCATCACTTTTGTGCTTTGTATGATCTTTATATGTTGATTAACAATATAATGGCGGCGTTCATATGTGTGTGTGTGTGTGTGGTGTAGAATTGTTACTTGAATGTGTCGTTAAGCACGTCAAATGCTCATGTGGATATGGGATATATAACAGCACAAGGGCGAGGATCAAACGAGGAGGCAAGTGGCTTTGTGTTCAAAGGAGGTATGGTAGTTGGAAGTGGTCTGGTTATGTTGGGAAGAGCCTATGGTCCTTACTCCAGAGTCATATTTCACGAGACGTATTTGCATTCAGTGGTTCATCCTCAGGGATTGGATGCTTGGAACTACGGAGGAAACGAGTCAGTTTAACTTCTTCCCTCATTTTAATTATATATAACTTCTTGGTTTTTTAATATATTAAATGACAAGTATTAATTAGTTTGAGAATAAAATATATTGCAGGAAGAATTTGATGTACGCCGAAGTTAACTGTACAGGGCCGGGGGCGAGTTTGGAAGGGCGCGTGCAGTGGGTGACGAAGCTCTCTGCCCTGCAGCTACAGCAGTTTTCGTTATCATCTTTCATAGACCAAGATCGGTGGCTTGCCAATTTACCTCGTCCGGCCTAGCTAGTTGTTTTGGCCTTTGTAATTAATTTATGTTATTTCGTGATAACCCCTAGGTGCTTCGTTAGTCAAGACATTTTGCTAAACTCTCTTATGTGGTCTGATTTGCATGTATATAAACTCCATCTGGCTCAGTTTCTCTGCATTTTAATTGATATTTACTACCCTTATTTGGATGGCCAGAAAAATAGGGAGTATCGAGCAAAGTCATCTATATATATATATATATTTCATATCCTAAATATAGGACTTAGTTTATAGAAAAGTTTGTGCTATAATCTAGGCCCTCAATTTAGGACCGGAAGAGCATTATATATAAGTCAAAATATCAATTAATACGATTAAAAATATAGTATCTAAAATTTAAATCGGTTATACTGTCCCTTGGTTTCATTGTTATTCTACTTGTGGCCTCTTTTCCCCCACTTCTTATGTGGTTGACGATGCTGCTGTATTTTTGGCTGAATCGAGTAATATATTCAATATTAATTAAATAGACCGCAACAATCTATAAAGTTTAGGTTTCAATTGGAAGATTCAGATTTTGTATTTATAACTGAAAATTTACTTCTTTTGGAATCCTGTATTTACGTGACGAGATTTAATTATGAGTTGCTAATTTGAGAATGACTTTCCGCAATTTTGTTGAATTTTCATATCAATATAATCTGCTACTACAATAATTTCTTTTTCAATCCAAGCTTTTCTTATTTCCCTCCACTGCGACGTGAATTCAATTCATCCCATTCAATGTTACCTCACAAGACACTAAACGCTTGATAGTCCTTCTATACGGCATAAATATATAACATTGGATGTAATGTTATACACTTACGCCAATGTTACATAGCATTAAGAGTATTTTAGGAAATCTTATCTTATCAAACTTTATCCTGTTAAGTCTCATGTTGATTAGTTGGTTTTATATTATGAGAAATACGGTGTATTAAACAAGGCCCATTAGAATTTTTCTGCGTGATTAAAAACAAGCAGCCTAATATCTGGCCACCCGGCCAAAAAAGAGAGGATGGACCTAAATAATAGCTTGTGAGAAAAACGTCCATACAGCTAATCCACAAGGGTCCGTTCAAGCGTGACTCTTTTCTGCCAAAAAAAAAAAATCATCTTAATCAAATTAATTTAAATTAGAAACCTCCAATAAAATATACAAAATTATTTCACCTTTCTGTAATTTTATCATTTTATTTATTTATTTATTTTTGGCATCACATGGATGTTACGCAATTTACTTCACAGCCTCTTTATCAGCAATGTAATTCGTTTGATACTTTTCTCCCGCTGGATAATTGAAAATCCAGTGCGGCGGCGTTCTTTATCAGTTGAAATCGGAAACTGAATAGGGCCCGGTGAAAAGCGCTGCTCGGGTTCATTCAGTTTTGTGGGATTCCCGAACCTGGCTTCCTTCCGTTGTTAGATCCGTCTGTCGTCTATCATTTTCTTAAAACTACATTATTTTGGTGTAGTTTTTGAAAAAGCACGGGGCTGAACTTTTTGTTTTGTTTAAAAAATTGTTTTCTCTAGTTTTATTTATAAATAACTTTCTCTTTTAAAAGGTTGGTCCCTTTTATAAACAATTTTTACTTTTTATCTGAAAATATAAGCTTCTTTTTTTCATTTTGCTCTTATTAAATACTCATTCTTTCTTATATCTTATATTTATTATCTCTCATACCTTTATCTATTCTATCTCCTATACTATTTTCATAAATAAGGGTATATATGAAAAAAATATAACATTTTTGACACACTAATTGTTTTTAACTACCAATTTGTTTTGAGCAATCAAGAAGAAAGTTGTTTATAAATAGGACCGGAGGAAGTAATATTTAGTACTTTGAAATATGTTTTTGCACAAATGTAGTATCTTAAAATATTTTTTAAGTAACATGTAGTATCATAAAATAATTTTCAATGCTTTTAACAGCTTGAAATATTTTTTTAGTTGTACCCAGCTTGTTAGTAGACTGATTGTAATTTTACTCTTAATATATTTTTTTAGCTCCAAAAATTATTTTAAAATATTTTTGGTGCTTTTAACCCTTTAAAATATTTTTTCAGTTGTATCCAATGTCTTAAGAGACTAACAATAATTTTACCATTAATGTATTTTTCTTAGTAGTAACGAGCACCCAAAACTTATGATACTGGTTTATTGATTTCCTCCCACTGTAAAATATTTTTTTAATAGCATCTAATATTTTAAAATAATTTTTAGAACTGAAAAAATACATTAAAAATAAAATTGTAATCAATCTGCTAACACACTAACTACAATTGAAAAAATATTTTAAGAGATTAAAACACTAAAAATTATTTTAGGATACTACATATTACCTAAAAAATATTTTAAAGTATTAAATATATTTTAAAAAATATTTTAAAATATTAGATACTATACTTTAAAAAAAAACAAAAAAGTTCATTCCCCTCATTTTCTCAAAACTACGCTAAAACGATGTAGGTTTAAGCAAACGACGGACAGCAGACAGACCTGGCAGCGGATGAAAGCCAGGTCCGGAATTCCCGGACTCTACTTGGCACAACGCAGTTCCATAGGTCCTCTAACAGCGAATAATGATCGAACGATTCTTTTGCTGTTCGCACTGCGACGTTAAAAAGGCTCAATCCCACGAAATGCAATCTTAAGAATCAAAATTCCCTCCAGGTTCAGAGCAAAACTCCTCCACCAAGATAAGGTTCGCTGAGGCCGAACTCATATTTTCGCGCTATCCAAGATTTCAACCCCACAACATCATTGGCCTTGGAATAGATTGCTGGTTTAATTTCCGACGAACATTGACACAAGAAGCAACACATTGAGGAGAGAACAGATAGGCTCCTTTGCTTCTGGGACTGCATGAGTGTTACAAGCAGCAGAATCCATGGTTACTGCCCCTGATGCCCTCTCTACTAGTTCTTTCAAATTATCCATTTCATCGTCTCTGCCTACCTCTCAAATTTGCTACCTCTATCCTTTCGTCCGATCGTTGATCTCGATCGGCATTATGTCTCGCTCAAGAACGAGGTACTTGTCAGGTCTGCATGCTATTGTTTGTTGCCGAGTAAACTGACAAAAGAAAGGAGCAATGCTCGTCGGACTTTGTATTTGATTTTTGTAATCTTTTATTCTGCTTGAGCTGACTCAGTCGTTGGGTTTGGATAGAATGTGTACTTAAGTTTTGCGACGTGCTTTTGTGTACTTAAGGCCAGAGTGGGTGTTTGGGATAATGGTAGGAAAAATGACTTATTATAATTCTGACTTATTAAAAATGACTTAATAAAAAAGTTAGTTTTTGTAATATGATTTATGTTTGGATGAACGATTTATTTTTGGACAACAAGTGCTTATAAATTATGATTTACGGTATGCGAGGTAAGTATGTGAGAGGAGTTTTTTCTCGACTTATGTAATAAGTGACTTAATAAAAAAGCTGCATCGAGGAGCTTATTAAATAAGTAGCTTATTCTACCCATGATACAATTTTAAAAAGCTACATCAAACATCAAAAAAACAAAACACGTTTCATTTAGGCTTTTTTCTAAAAAAATCAGGCTTATATGCCCCAAAACGTGTTTCCAAACACGCTCTTATCAATTAGCGTATATTTTGTTCTTTTGTTGTCCCTTGGAATTGGGACGCCGCTAGGAAGTGTGTCTAAGAGTGTGTCCGGCAATGATCAAAAAAGTGTTTTTTTAGCAAAACTATGGTCTTGAGGAAAAAATACAAGAACACTCAATTTTTTCAAATAAGCTATTTTGACCCCAAACCATGGTTTGGGCATAAGCTATTTTTGTTGACCTTTTGCACTTTGTGGGCCCCACCCTCTCATTTCTCATTGGTTCTTTTCCTATATGTGGGTCCCATGTCATACCCTCTCTCATCTTTTGTTTTTTTTTTCAAATTTCAGCGTTTTTTCTGTCTTTTTTTTAAAAAAAATTTTAAAATTTTAATTTAATACTCTCTCTTATCCTTAATATAAGACCTATTTTTCTAATTTAATTATATTAGAAAAATTAGTTAAGTTAATTAACATTATATATAGACAAATTTATTTCATTTTTGGTATTAATTATGAAATTTAATGTTAAATAATGAGTTAAGATACATCATTTTTCATGCCGTTAGGGGTTTTAATTGTTCATTGTTATTTTTCCATTTTCTAAAATTTAATGAAGAATGAAGAATGATACAGTAGGTTTGGCAAAAGATAACCCAGGTTGTGAAAGGAGATGAAAATTAATATAGTGTACGCCTTTAATATGTACGTTTGATCTAATTTTGTAATTTACTACATAATTGACTAATGTTATAATTTTTTAATTTTTGCATCTATTTTTTTATATTACATAATTGACAAATGTTATAATTTAAAAAAATTTGGACAAATTTATTTCATTTATTGTAATTATTATGCAATTTAATGTCAAATAATACTTAAAATATAATCTTATCCTTTATATGTAATTATCATAAAAGTTAATGTCCTTTTTAGTCATTTGACCATGAAAAAAGCTATTCTGCTAAAATCATCCAAACACTCTCATTTTATTAAAATCACTTTTTCCTATAATTTATTCTCCAAAAATTATTCTCTCCAGAATCTATTCTCCAAAAGCTAATAAAAACACACCCTAATTTGGTTATCCTGTTTTCTATCAAATCCCTCAGAGGCTAGTGGAGAGCAGAGTAATATCTTTAACCATAATTTTTTTTCCGGTTTAGTTAGTATTATTTTGACTTGACATTTATAGAGGTGGCCATGTTTCCTCTCTGTTGGTGCTCCTCATTGTTTAAATTGATAGGGCAAT
This sequence comes from Inga laurina, assembly GCA_963855925.1. Classification (NCBI taxonomy): domain Eukaryota; kingdom Viridiplantae; phylum Streptophyta; class Magnoliopsida; order Fabales; family Fabaceae; genus Inga; species Inga laurina. The sequence goes on along the minus strand of OY979703.1, from coordinate 1,950,877 downwards.
GATGCCACGTGGCCCATAGAAGAAGGTCAAGCCCTTCATCCCAGAGGTAGCAGATCTTTGGCCACTTCATTTGCTATCGCTTGCTTCTTCTCAAATTTCTTTTAAGGCCGGAGAGGAAAGTGATAAGAGTCCCATTGTTCGGTTTATTCCTAATTTAACCTGACTATTAGAATGGACATGTTTTCTCTATTTTGGTAACTCAATAGGACTATTACAATGAGTTAGGAAAAGGATACCTAAGCCGACCATAATTTAAACTTCAAGGAACAATATATTAATTTGACTTGTTGGGGTATTGCTCAACTTTCAAAAGTTGTCTTCTGGATTTCAAATTTGATCTGCTTGAATTTACAGGCTGGAGTCTTAGTTCCAAATGTTCAATAGCGGGTACTGATATATGCTTAGACTCTGTCTCAACTGATGCGGTTTAGGGAGAATGCTTAATTGTCGAAAATGATCGTCTAGTACTAATCGTTCAGATCAAATCAGATATTCTCCCAACTGAATCTCTGAGCCTATTGACTGAGGGCATATATGCAGATAGTCTCTTGACAACATTACCTATTGGTTATTTGCTTCTCTATCATGTTCATTGAGTCTTGTCTTACCATTTCTCATCTTTCTATGGCCTGCTCTTCAGGTTTTGTCAGAAGAGGAACAACAAGCCCTTGCCGCCACTCCAGCCCACCCATCTGGATTATATGGCGAGATACTTCCAACCTTATAAACTCTGACTAAAGCATTGCTAGTTTTCATATTGTTGTGATGAATCAATCACTTCTTGCATTAAGGTCAATCAACTGAAGTACCAAATTGAACCAAAACTTTCAAATTTATATTTGTGAACGCAGTAAAGAGGAATCAATAAAATATTTCAAGCAAAATTATTTTGAGCAGGCACAATTCCTTCTCATTTTTTCCTTCTTGAATTACATATGTCTTCATTCCTTTTAAGTTTGTCTCATTGAATTCCTGTCTATTGGGCATGATAATTCTTATCTTATTTGGTCGCTTGCTGAATCTCTCTTTTTTTGGGCCATACTTGCTGAATCAATCCTTGTAAACTTGAGGGTTGATATGCCCCCTATTCGTCTGCTCATTATGGGGCTGCACACATTCCATTCTTCAAAAATAAGCATGCGTTGGTGGCATGAGAGTTGAATTTGTCCTGACATTGCAACCTCCTATCAGTAATGAATCTTTATGTTCTGTTAATCAAGTTCGGTCATGCTTCGAGATCTTACTGTATGCCATTAGCTTCAGAGATTAGTTGTCATTTGAATTTATGCTTATGGTCTTACTATTTGTCATATGTCCCAGGGATTAAATGCCAGGCTCTTAATCTCAAGCTTGTGTTTTCAGCTTTCTATTCTAGCTGCGAAGCAAGAAATTTAGGGGAACAACTATGGAGTTTTGCCTGGCCTTCAACCATTGCATCATCCATCCAAGCCTTTTACCTGTTGTGGTCATGGCTTTCTTCACCGAACTTGCTACAATTGTTGGTGGTCCAATGGTTGGCAAAGTTATGGATCAAGTGCCCAGAGTACAAGCGAATAATTTCTTGAATATTGTTCAGGCAAGTTGATTGATATGAAATTTACCATGAGAGATATGGTTCTTTCTTAACAAGGATTTTGATTTCTGACAGTTATTAAATTTTTAGGCATATGCTCAGTTGCTATCTGTGATTATGATCATTCATGCTCATTATGGTCGTCCTGCTTCAGTGTCTTCCCTGCTTTTACATCCATGGTTTGTCATACTAATATCAGCGGATGCTATCGAGAGGCTATGTGGTGTAGCTTTAGGGGTTGCAAATGAGCAAGAGTGGGTGGTGCTGGTAATGTCATTCATAGCCAGTTCCTCTTGTTTCCTTGGCATCTTAGTTTTCAGAATAAAATTATGTTAAATTACATGTTTCTCTAATACCCTTTTACTGTTTTCTTTCAACAGTTAGCAGGAGTGAATAGGCCAATCGCATTTGCACAGGCAAATGCTGTTAATTGATCTCTTGTGTGAGGTCCTTGTTTTTTTTTTTTTTTTTTGGGTTAAAAAAATGCTCTAAATGAATTAGCTAGCTTATTCATTTGCATGTTCCCAGTGTAATATCCATTTTCAAGTGGAATGATATTGGCAAAATTATTTTATTAATTTTGGAACACTAGCTTGCAGACTGATAAGATGTTGATTTACAGATAGTTGGGGCATTGCTATTTGGAGTCCTTCTTTCTATATTTCATCCAGTGACCTGCTTGAAAATTGTTGCTGGTTTAATGATGGGACTGTTGCCTGTTACTGTAATTCTCTTGCTTTTCTTGTCTTATTACTTCCATTTGTTGAAAGATTAATTCCTTTTTCACATTGACACCATCCATTCTCATATGATAGATTGTTCTTGCACAATTGGCCAACAAGCTTTCAACGGGTGTTCTTGACCGGCCCAGGTCCTCACAAGCCTATTACAATACATCTACTGAAGAACCTGAGCCATGTCATGACAACATAGGTCCTTTTGAATTCATAACTTCATTGAGAATTATATGATTATGTGTTTACATCAAATATACTTGTATTACTTTCTGCTGGGGATCATTGGTTAAACGGGTAGAAGCAATCAAGCTAGGTTGGAAGGAATATCTGGAGCAGCCAGTTCTTCCAGCAAGTCTTGCCTATGTGCTCCTTTACTTCAATGTTGTGCTTACTCCTGGCAATTTGATGACAACATTTTTAACACAGCGAGGTGCGTGAAAAGATTTTTCCTTGCAGCCATCTGCTTTAGTGCCTAATTTCAAATTCATAACAAAAAATCTTCAGTCTCGTAATTCACTATTGCCCACAAAAAAAAAAAAAAAAAAAAAACCCAAGTGTTTATACTGACAAATGTTTCCAGTCTGATGGTATTTTTGAATTGAGGAAAATGGAGGGGAAGGAATGGGAAGTGACAATTCAATTTCAACATTTTGTCTTATTTAGAATTAAATATTCTTTTTCCTTTTTTTTTTCCTTCTCCATTATCTGCAATCCAAACATACCTTAGGAGACAAAGACTGACGGTAATGAATCCTATGCCACATCAACAGGCCTACACCCATCTGTCATTGGAGGATTTAGTGGATTATGTGCATGGATGGGTGTAGCTGCTACATTTGTTTCTTCAACTCTGGTCAAACAATTTGGTCTTTGGAAGGTTTCTTCTTCAGTTTACCCTCTGTAAATAGGCTAGTATTGACAATTTATTTTATAAGCAGTCCATAATAAAGGTGATCTCTTTCTGGCAGGCCGGAGCAATTGGATTTGTGTTTTAAGTTTTACTTCTTAGAATGGCTGTTGGGGTATAGTGGAGTGGATCAGTTTCTCAACAGCTTATTGGGTCTGATTGGTAAGTGAATATTTTGTTTTTTCACTGATAAGATAGATACATAATGATAAAATAAAGTGTTCGGTGCATCACTAGGACATCAATCATGAATGAGGTTTTGGGTGAATCTGTCATGATCCAAGTGAAGCATATGCCAAACTAGTACTTTATTTTTCTATATTAAAAGTTCAAGTTAGTGGGCTCTGGGGAAGCCAGCAATACTGATAAGAGATACTCCCTCTAGTCCACAATATAAATCGCTTATAGAAAAATGGTTTGGTTCATAATATAAGTCACTTTGAGAGTAATTAATACTTATTTGGCAATTTCGCCCATGTAGTTAATGTTGAAACATGACTTGTTGTATTTTTCTCTCTCCTTCAAAACACATTTAATATGGGTAAAGTTGCAAATTTCTTTCAATTTAAAACAAATTTAATAAATTAACTAATATTTCTTAGTTTGGATAAATTAGTAGAAGTGACTTATATTATGATAGGGACCAAGGTAGTATGGGCTGTCAAAGTCCCTCATCGAGTAGTATGAGCTGCTTGATGGGGTACTTAAGTGTCTTAGCTCTCTCACCTCAATAGCTAGCTTTTGGGTTATGGTTCTCTAAGATGCTTAGGTGCCTATCATTTGGTATCAGAGTCGGTGGTCGACGGATCGGAGAGGGCAACCGACGGAGGGTTTTGACAGGCAAGGGGGCCAAGTGAAGTGCCGTCGCATAAAGCAGTCGAGACGTCAGCTTTTCGGGGAAGGTGTATTGATAAAGACTAAAGTAGTATGGGCTTCCAAAGGCCCACATCGAGTAGTATGGGCTGCTTGATAGGATACTTAAGTGTCTTAGCTCTCCCACCTCAATAGCTAGCTTTTGGGGTGAAGTGCCGTCGTGTGAAGCTGCCAAGACGTCAGCTTTCCGAGGAGGGTGTATTAATAGGGACCAAAATAGTATGGGTTGCCAAAGTCCCCCATCAGGTAGTATGGGTTGCTTGATAGAGTACTTTAATGTCTTGACTTTCCCACCTCAATATCTAGCTTTTGAGGTGTGGTTCTCCCGGGTGCTTGGGTACCTATCATATTATCGATCAGAGAGGGTGTACTTAAATTTAGTATTTAGTATTTTGAATTGCTATTTGCAATTGTTGGCAAAAAATACTTTTAAGTTTTGATTTAGTGGAATGGAAATGTATGAACTTCGTTTGAATAAAGTTTATAAGAAAGGAAGCAATACATTAGGATGGTCTCAAATTGCATAATTTGATGATCTGGGGAAGTATCCTCCATATAAAAATAGTTATCATTGAAGTTTTCCACTGACAATTTGTATGCTTGTGTGATTATGTACGCAGATATTATCAAGGTTTGGAAATATGTCATATGAAGTTGTGGGGATACACATTCTTCAAACGAGGAACCCCTCCTCCAAAGCAAATCTCATTAGGACAATAGAGATTGATGTTACTAGTTTTGCAGAGTGTGCAATGCTAGGAGTTGCAATAATTGCAAATGATGTTTCACATTTTGGAATTCTAGCAGTGCTATCTCTTGCATCAGTGGTTGCTGCAACTGGATATTTTATAGATGGTTGCTGTGTCGAACAGATGATTGAAAAAGCCTTTTCTCCTATGATCCCCACTTATGATATTTATAGAGGTATGCTTTCAATATCTATCTAATTCATTGGTTGCTAGCATAGTTTATGGATTTCTTTGTCATTTTTTTATGACACTTTCTGTGTCACTCGTGTTTGCATATATAAAAATAGGCAGAGAACGTGACATCTTTAATGGTTGATACAGAAGAAATTTAATAAATTGCCCAGTGCTTTGATTCTCAGTGTATGGCCCATTGCTACTTTAACTGATAGTACATAATGCACCTTCTGTTTATGCCTTTGTGCAGCTGTTTCGGTGGACAAGAACAAGAACCAAAATACATATTTGAATTTATTTGATATTGCAGAATGAGGAAGCTAAGGAATTTGTTTCTCTATACCAAGTTACGTTATTGCAAATTAATGGAAGGGCATGCCTATAAATGTGACACTCCTAGGCATTGTGTAGAAAATAGAAAATAGGTTTATTATTAATATGTGTAGTTGTGTGGGCCTGAGCCCTTGGGCCTGACTACTTGGTCCAAATACTGTATTTCTATTATATAAGTTTAGTCATATACTGTGAACAATGATAATAACTTTTTTATCCAAATAATCAATACAGTGCTGAGACTTGAGCTTGGTGTATTATACAGTATTCCTGGGTTATTCTTCATGGCATCAGAGCCCCAGGTTTATTGATGGAAAGATCCTGACCATTAAAAAACAGGCCAGAATTCAAGAAAGGATTTTAAATTTTTCACTAAGAATCAAGAAGCATCCACCAAACGAGTAAAGCTCTACGTCCCAACAGCAAGACTCGGGTCACAGCTATCATCTGACCCGTACGAGTAATAACAGAGATAAGAAGTCCGATCTGGAATCAACCTCATTGCAACTTGAGAATCTTTGGTGATCTTGAACTACATCAGGCGATGGCTCTTCACGGCAACACCTTGGCTGATCAAGAATCGATCGAAGACCAACAAACATAGCACCGATCATGTACGAGGGAGGCCAATCACAATTGATATAATAATGTTGCAATTTTTCCATTAAAACCAATTGAGGAAGATGAATTTCAATGACTAATCGAACGCAATAACAACTGAAGTGACGACGCCGACATTACCTTACAATCAAATCTTGCGCTTCATCTCAAAGAAAGCAGGGACTTACTATCATCATCTCCGATCAAGAACTGAACAACATAGCTGAAAAGAAATCAAGCGAGGGTTCTGTTCCATCTGAACTTACCTTCACCCATCCTTTGTACCTACACCCTTTTAACTCACAAGGCATCACCATTGTGCCACAAATCCTTACTGAAATTTATGCTATATAAAGCAGAGCCATGGTTATTGCATTGAAAGGAAAATAGAAGATGGGGTTTATAGATGGTACATACACCAAACAGACTTAAGATGAAGCTCTCGACAATCAATGGGAGCGATGCAATGCCATAGTCATACATAGTTGCTGAATTCAATATCGAAAAAATAGCTAATAGTATAATATACCTTCAAGAAGCTAGACAAGTCTAGGAAGATCTCAAAAGAGGTATGATAAAATCTCTGGATCACGTATCTTCTCTATTCATCGGGAGCTAATTTCAATTCATCAGGCAGATTTATCGATTTCAGCTTACTATACAAAGATTAAGAAATTATGGGAAGAACGGTCTTCCATAATCACAATACCTTCTTGTCAGTGTAACACGTCCAAAGTTTATAGAGAAGTGATTCAACAACAGAAACTCATGCAATTCTTATTGGGTTTCAACAATAGATATGCAATAACAAGAAGACAAATCCTCCTCATACATCCCCTTCCTAGCGTCAATCAGGCCTTTACGATGATTTTAGAGGATGAAGCACAACGAAACATCACTCACACCAATAGAGACTATTCCACTAAAGGAATTGCAATGGTCATTAAAGGAAAGGGGCGCGGCAGGGGGAGAGGACATACCAAGGAGGGTTGCTGACACTTGATTGGTTTCCTACCTGATTTTAAAGGAAACAGAAACAAAATCACTCAGGATAAAGCCAGTTTTGTGAGAGAAGCTGAGGAACAAGGTTTGGCAGCCCACACGGTGACGCCAACTCTTACTCAAAAGCAATATGACAAGATGCTAGAATTTATGAGGAAGGAAGAAGAAACTGACAGTACTACCCATGCTCTCACCGGTACAGGTTTGCCCTATTCATCCTCTACTTTCCATACACACACACATGAATTGGGTTATTGATTCAGGTGTCGCAACTCACTTGGTATATGGTTTATCACTTTTAGATCACTATACAATTGACCCATTAAGACAATTAAAATACCTAATAGTACCAAAGTCAAAGTAACACATATTAGTACAGTAAGATTTTTTGATGACTTAGAATTAAAGAATGTTCTATTTGCCCCTGGTCTACAATTTAATTTAATTTATGTTTCACGACTGACTAAAGATGAACATTGTATAGTAGCCTTCTTTCCAGATGACAGTCTAATGCAGGGCCTTTAGGGTGGGAGACTGAAGGTGACTAGTAGATTAATATCTGGACTATACACTCTGCAATTTAAATCAAGAAATGATGTTGTTGCACAAAATAATTCTGTTTGCAATGATGTATGGCTAATGCATAGTAGACTTGGGCATACGCCGTATCTGTAATAAAACATTTGAATTTTGCAAAAAAGAGCAAAACTGAAATGAATAAAGGATGTGACATTTGCTTTTAAGCAAAGCAAAGCAAACTCCCTTTTTCCCCTAGTTGTATTAAAACTAAACGATACTTTAAATTGTTACATACGGATGTATAGGGTCCCTATTGGACACCTACACACTCTGGTCATTGTTATTTTCTCACTATTGTCAATGATTTTTTTAGAGCTACTTGGCTCTTCCTTATGCAATATAAGCATTAAGTTATTGCTTATATTTAGCATTTTGTAGCATATGTATCAACCCAATTTGCATTTCAGGTTAAAAGGATTCATAGTAATAATGCTACCAAATTCACCAATAATGATTTACGAGATTATTTTTTGACTAATGGCATAGTGCATGAAACCTCTTGCCCTTATACCACCGAGAAAAACAAGATTGTTGAGAGAAAGCACAGAACTCTTATGTAGATTTTTAGGGCTCTTCTCCTACAATCATGTCTGCCTCTTAAGTATTGGGGACAATGTGTTAAAATGACAGCTTATTTGGTTAACCATATTCCTTTTTGTATTCTACAATTTCAAACTCCTTAGGAGCAAGTTTATGGAATAAAACATGATTATCATAATCTAAAAATTTTTGGATCACTCGCATATGCAGCTGATTAGTCGTTTCTAATAAATTTCAGCCCAGATCTGTCCCTTGTGTTTTCTTGGGCTTTTCTAGCAATCAGAGAGGTTATTTGCTTTTGAACTTGAAAACTAAAGCCATTTTGGTCAGTTGGCATGTTATCTTTCAAGAAGACAAGTTTCCTTTCAAAGATAACATACCCACTGACCAAGGGGGAGTAAGTAGAGAAGCAAATCAATTATTTTTATTTAATACTGTGGATTCCATTGATGTACCTATTAGTAATTCATATGGGCGCCCTTATGATACACAAAAGTCTTTAACTAATGAGTAGCATCACTTTAATAAAACTGATTTTAAACCCAACAACTTAGAGGAAACAGTGGATAAGGATGAAAATCACCTCAGGGACCTAGTTGTGTCTCCTCTACACATTAAGAGGTCTAGCTGAGAGAGAAAGGCCCTAATTTGGTCTTAAGACTACATTTGCAACCTAGCTAAGGGCAGCTCTAATAAAGAGAAAGGTAAATCAAGTAGTAAGTGTCTATACCCAATTGAAAATTATATTACATATGCAAATATTTCATCCTCTCATATGTGTTTAGTATGCAATGTTGATACAATCATTGAACCTACTACATATGAAGAAGCTATTAGAAATAGAGAATGGGTAGAGGCGATGAATTTAGAAATTGAAGCTCTAGAAAAGAACCAAACTTGGGATATAGTGACTCTTCCCAAAGGAAAAAGACTCATAGGTTGTAAATAGGTATGTAAGGTTAAATATAGGCTAATGGTGAGATAGACAAATATAAGGCAAGGTTAGTAGCAAAGAGGTATACACAGAAAGAAGGGATAGACTATCATGAAACATTCTTCCCGATTATTAAAATGGTCACTATTAGAATAATGCTTAAGCTTGCTATAATGAATAAATGGACATTGTATCATATGGATGTACAGAAAGCTTTCTTGTAAGGAGATTTACTTAAGGAAGTGTATATGCATATTCCTCAAGGGTTTAGTAGCAAGGGGGAGAACAAGGTATACAAGTTAAATAAATTGTTATATGGGCTTAAGCAAGTTCCTAAGCAATGGAACCTTAAACTAACTAGCGCTCTTGTTAAGGGAGGTTTTCAGCAAAGCAAATCAAATTATTCCCTCTTCTTTAGGCAATATAACAGTGATGTGGTTTATATTCTTGTATATGTAGATAACATCTTAATTACAGGTAGCAATGTGGAACGAATTGAAAAGGTACAAGAATTTCTTCATATTAATTTTAAGATTAAGGATCTAGGGATGATGAAATACTTTCTTGGGGATAGAATTAGCCAAATCTAAGAGAGGGATAATTTTATCTCAAAGAAAGTATACCCTTGATTTGTTGTCAGATATAGGTTTGAGTGGCTGTAGGCTCTTAAAGGTACCTATGGGCCAAAATGTGAAAATAATGGTATATGAGGAAGGCAGGGAGAAGAAAGAAGACTTGCTCCCTAACCTACAATGATATAGAGCTTTAATAGATAGGCTTATATACTTGATTGTAACTCGTCCTGATATCTCATTTTATGTGCAGACTTTGAGCCAGTTCATGCAAAGCCCCCTAAAAGTTCACATGGCAACAATATTGAATGTTGTTAGATATCTCAAAGGCAATCCGGGGCATAGAGTGTTGATGAGCTCAATGGGGACTATGTCACTAGATTGTTTTTGTGATTCAAATTGGGGAGCTTATGGAACAACTTGGAGATCTGTCACAAGATATCTATTAAAGCTTGGTGCACTACTACAAAAAACGCTTTTAACGTCCCTTTTTTAGGCCTTTTAACGTCTGAAAACAGAGGGACGTCTATCTGAGCGTCGTAGAAAAAACTGTCAATAACGTCCCTAAAATAGGGGACGTCTTTTGGTCAGACTTTAGACGTCCCCAGTCGTTACTGGGGACGTGTAAAGTATTTCTGAACCACTTTAGACGTCCCCAGTTTTACTGGGGACTTCTAAAGTGGCACTTAAGAATCCCCAGTTTAAACTGGGGACGTCTAAAGTGGTTCATAAACACTTTAGATGTCCCCAGTTTACACTGGGGACATCTAAAATTTTTTTATGGCCTTTTATATATACATCACTGTCCGGCAAATTTAAACTGCAGAAATTAGATAGAAGAAATATTACATAAACCAGAATGGAAACAACAGCAGTTCAGCACTATCTAATAAACATGTTATCCAACAATCTAATAGTATGTACAACAACACAACTCTAATTCGCACCTTGGAAATTCATCCCAAAGAACCATACACGCATTTGAGGCAAAACTCTGACATATTTTTGTAATTTAGTTGACTTTTGAATAATGTTAAACTAGACTAACCTAAGCCAAACCAAATTCATTCCTAAGTATCATTGTCATTTTTTTAACTCATGTCTATATATATACATCACCGTGTTGAAGTCTGCTGACGAAAAAAACAAGTATGCAATAATGACAGTCCATTTTCATATCAAGCAAATTAGAAGCAGATTAAAAGTATGCATATACAAGTTACTCTGTTTTTCCAATTTCATAATCTGATTTAAATTAACGGTTACAAGCATTGGTTCAATCATTTGTATCCAAAGTTGTGGGAGTGAGAGACAAACCTGTGACACCAGCTAGGAAGACGATAGTTGTGAAAGGGAGACGCAAATGATGGTGCTCTCGTCAAAGAAGAGGGAGGGAAAAATAGAAATATGATTATGAGAAAGAGGAAGGCAGATAGGGAAGGAAGCACGGGAAAGGGAGTTGCAGCAACGAACTGAGAAAGAGGAAGGAAGACGGGAAAGGAAGCAAGGGAAAGGGGAAAGGGGAAAGAGGAAGACAGCTTGGAACGAAGCTCACGAGGGAAGACGGAATGAAGCTTGGGGAAGGAAAATAAAGCTGCTGGCCTGCTGCTGATGGGATGGGTGTCTGACAGTCTTTTCCGCGTCCCCAGTCAAAATGAGGACGTCTAAAGTGAGGTTTAGACGTCCCCAGTGTGACTGGGGACTTCTAAAGTTCCACTTTAGACGTCCCCAGTCTGCCTGGGGACTTCTAAAGTGCCACTTTAGAAGTCCCCAGTCACACTGGGGACGTCTAAAGTGGTTCAATTTTTTTTTAAAAAAAAATTCAACCAGCGCCAATATTTCCCGCTAAATATTGAACTTTGGGCGTCCCTAATTTAAAAAGGGACGACCTTTAGGGTCATTAAATGTCTAGTTTATAGTAGTGGTGGCTCTCTAATAACGTGGAAAACAAAGAAACATAGTACAATTTCTAAGTCATCGGTAGAAGTTGAGTATAGGGCTCTGAGATCTATTGTTTCTGAAATTGTTTGGGTAGTTGGTTTGTTAGATGAGCTTAAAATTGTACATTGTATGCCAATAAATGTTCATTGTGATAGTAAGGCTGCAATTTATATAGCCTCAAATCCGGGATTTCACAAAAGAACAAAGCACATTGAGATAGATTGTCACTTTATTCGGGAAAAGCTCAAAAAGGGATTGATTGAGTTGCTGCATGTGAAGTCAACACTTCAAGTAGCTAATATTCTAACTAAAGCTATGAAGAGAGAAACTCAAAATAGGATGCTTAGCAAATTAGGAGCAATTGATTTATATTGCCCCAAATTTGAGGGGGAATGTAGAAAATAGAAAATAGGTTTATTATTAATATATGTAGTTGTGTGGGCCTAAGCCTATAGACCTGATTGCTTGATCCAAATACTGTATTTCTATTATATAAGTGTAGTCATATATTGTGAACGATGATGATAACTTTTTTATCCAGATAATCAATGCAGTGTTGAGCCTTGAGCTTGGTTTATTATACAGTATTCCCGGGTCATTCTTCACAGTGTATCCGCCATTTGTATATTGTGCCACCGCATGTATATTGTGCATATGCGCATCGTGATTATAGTGCAGGAGGCTAATCATGAAGCCAAGTCTAAATACAAATAAAATAGAAAGTATGGGAATTGACAAGCCTGATGTGAAATGAAGGATTGTAATAGCAGAGAGCGTCACTATTTTCTTACAGTGGTAGTGGAAGAGGCCAGATCCCCCGGCCCCCGCAAAAGAAAAAGCAGAACATGGGGTGACGCAAGGCCATGCAATGACGATGGCGTGGGAAGCAAAGGCCAGTGTGGAGCCTCTTACACGTGGAACGAGCTTCCTGCTCATCCTTGACTTGGAGATCTCATTCCATCTAAATCGTTCTTATAGGATTTGAATGGTTGATATTTAACTTTTTTTTATTTTTATTTTTTGAAAAAAAAATATATTTAATACACACAGTTTTTAAAATAAAAATAATCTCTTAACTGACATTCTCAAAAAATGATTTTTATAATGGGATGAACTTTTGAACGATTCAAATGGGATGAACTTTTGGTGCCTATAGAGAGAGGTCCCCTTATACGTACACCCCACTGCTCTTGTTCCTCCACGCTCCTTCTTTCAACTAGTACCCCTCTCCTGCATTTCTTTTCCGGAGATATGAGTTACTCCGTCGCTTTCCTATAATAGACATTTCAATTAAGACTTCTCAATTGACTGATTAATAACTTTTTTATTGAGGATAACTTTATGTTTTTATGAGAAATATTTAATTTTAACCAAATATTTTAAATTTACATTAGAGCTTATAAAAAATAATGATAAAATATTTATTAATATCATAAATATAAGATAGAGTTGATTTGTTTTTTGAAGATATTAAAAAAATCAATTAATTTACTTTAAAATATTTATATTTAACATTGTTTTAAATTATATCAACTAACTTATAAACTACTATATAATATAACGATAAATAATATATTATATAATTAAGTAATTTATTTAATTTTCTCAATTCTTTAAAAAAACTAATTATTTCTTATATTTGAGATTTAAAAAATATATTCTTGTCGTTCGCTTGCTTGTCGTTGAAAATAATGATGAGAGTGGGTGTGGGTAGTTAGAAATGAACGTGGGAGGAAGGTTGGTAGGATGGAGTGAATAGAGAGAACTCAGGTTAAGTGAGAGTGGCAGGCATGCATGGGCAGTAGAGAGGGAGAGAGAGAGAGGGGTACCGCCACCTTCAACTTAAAAAAGTGGGAACGCCTCCCGGATTTCTCGCGTGCTTCCTACGTCTTTCCCCGTATTCCCGTCTCTGTCCCTCGTCTTTTCCCATCTTTACTTCTTCCTTCTTAATATTCGCAATTTTTTTGTCATTTTAAATGCACGCATTTTTTATTTTTATATTATTCATCATTTTGGTCGTTGTTTTTTCGTTAAGGAAAATCAATTAGACCATTAAAAAAAATCAAGATTATGATCATGATTCTCGCCCGAGTAATATGAGTCGTGTCATCGTCAAAAGTCTCATCTCTCACTGTCATCAGAAAAATTAAGTTGATATCACTGCCTTCCAAGGTCAATTATGGAAAGAAGCTTAATTACTTCAACTGAGCCGCCAGCTAGCATTGTGGTTCTTTGAAATTTTTAGGTCCTCGCTAATTAGAAAGACATGTTCAGTGTCATTAATTACAGGATTGCGGGTTTGGTAGAGTATTCGTAAAGCGTGAATAAAATCATACGTAAGAGGGCAATTTCTCTACTACTCATTGTTAAGCAGGTGAGCCGAAGCAGCTTAGAAAGGTGATCGTACATAAACGCTCAACTAGTGAAGATTAGTTTCAACTGATCCAAAGCGGTTTTTGATGAATGAAGAGAGTTGTGGTTATGAGAAAATTGAGACGAGAGATTACATTACAGGCACTGATCGATGATGTCAGTTTTAAATTAGGGTTTCATTTCCCGAAACTTAAAAGAATTTACGGGAAACAAAGCTCCACACTCCCCCAAACGCCTTGAGAGTTGAGAAAACATCTCCCTCCCCTCGTCATCGCCCCCGGCTGTCCTTGACCTGACCACTATCCGCAATATCTTTCACCCCAATAAATTTATATTATGATATAATTCCTTAAAGCCAAAACTTTGATATCAAAATTTCAAAATTTAATACTTTCATAAAATTATTTAACAAGGTTTAATCAAGTTTTTTAAAGATCAGAACAATTATACCGTATAAGATTTCAATATATTGGGTCTCCCGTTAAATTATCTCAAAATTTATATCATAACTAATATATCAACTCTCCTACAATTTTTCGAAAAGTCCTCTCATGAATGTAAATTAAGTGACTGTTTGGATTTTATTTAAAATTAATTATTGCTGACAAAATCATAATTTTTTTTAAAAAAAATATCAAACATGTAATATTAGTTAAAAGATACCAAACTGAATCGTAAATAAAAAGAGTAAAATTAAAAGCATGATACTATTAATAAGTTATTGATTAAGGTGATTAAACCCCTCATCCCGTAAAAAGAAAAATCTCAATAAGTGCATCTTTTAGGGCAAACAAAAACCCTCTACCCTCTTAAATTCGAAAAAGGGCTACGAAATGCTTGAGCCCTTCCTCAGCAACCGATGCTGTCAAGTGTCAAAGGGCCTCAAACCCAAAAGAGCCTCCTCATCATTTCCAATGACCCGATGCCCCACACCCCATCATTTTCAGTTAGACAAAGCAAGTGAAGTGAGAAACTGAATATTTTAAGGGATTAAAACTTGCAAGTATACATAAAAAAAAAAAGGGTTTCGACTTGATTTGAGATTCCTTCTTTCTCTCTCCCCTTCAACTTCAATAGTCACATTCTATTGATATTACACTACTAGCTCATGTTCGTCCACCTCCACCCAAGCACACCCCTCCATGTTTCTGTTTTCTTCCATTGTCATGTGCGTCTCTGCTTGTTTCACCGAAGTAGTTCCCTTTTCCTTTTCCTTTTTCTTATTACTTACTTACGAGTATTATTTGTCCCTCGTTTTCTCTTCCTACAGTGACTGTACCGTGTAACATTTAAAATAAGAATGCAAAAATATTATATGTTCTTTTCACCACAGCCATCTGTTGCTGTTCCTTTTTCTTATTATTTACTTACGAGTATTATTTGTCCCTCGTTTTCTCTTCCTACAGCGACTGTACCGTGAAACATTTATAATAAGAATGCAAAAATATTACATGTTCTTTTCACCACAGCCATCTGTTGCTGTTGGTTGGCACAGTGATTTGGACTTGAAAGCGCCCATCTTTTCATGTCTATTGATTTTGATAGTTGATATATCACTTCGCTTGTAGATGTCCTTTTTTGACTCTCTCTTCATCTTTGTCACGCACTGTCTTGAAGTAATCCTCAAGTTTTTGAAACTCACCTCACACGCACATAACAGAGAAGAACACAGAGATACAGAAGAAGAGAAAAACATGGGCTCTCTGGGAGCTGAAACTGCAAAGAAAGCAATGTGGCTATATCCAAAAGTTTCGGGGTTTAAACCCTCTGAAAGATGGGGGCACTCTGCTTGCTTTTCCGTGGGCCTTGTGTATGTCTTTGGGGTATGATCAAAATCTTTTTCTTTTCAAGTATCCAGATAGTTTCGACTTTCAAGTTCCTGATACTGAGTTTTTGTTTCTCCTTATCGTCGTACACAGTCATTCTGTGGAATTGTTTCTTGATTAGTGGAGTGTCTTCCTGAGTGGATGTGATCCTCCTCCTCCTGAGTAGTTCTGTCTTAATATCTGGAAGTTTTTTTCTTTTTTGTTACTAGAATGGCTGTTCATTTATTTCATAACTTCGCAGTACTATGTTTCAATGTTCTCTTCCATACTGCTATCTTTGGCTAATAACCAAACCACTTTCTTCTCTGCATGGTAGATTTTCCCGATTTTTCTTTCGGCCTTCGTTTTGTTTTTTTCCCAGCCAAATTCAATGTTCTTTCTCTATTTAGCTGGACAAAACAAGGTTTTCTAACCATCATCCTTCTGCTTTCTTACAATAGAAATACTCACATTCACGTGCTCCCCCGTTTATGCTTCATGTTTGTCGACCTAAAAACCACGCACATAGAAAGGAAAAAAATTGCTTCCATGTCGTACATTCGAACTCGTTCCTGGTTATAATTGGAGCATTTCAATTTTTGTAACTTAGCTGTCTGTTGTCCCCAGATAAACAGGTTAGTTATAATGCTGTATTGTCAGATACCCTAACTATGATTCCCGTGCATGCAAATTTCAGGGGTGTTGCGGAGGGCTCCATTACAGCGATGTTCTGACTTTGGACCTTAACAACATGACATGGAGAACCCTTGCAACAACAGGGGAAGGGCCTGGTCCTAGGGATAGCCACAGTGCTGTTCTTGTAGGCAATAAAATGATAGTGTTTGGGGGTACAAATGGCTTCAAGAAGGTTAATGACGTTCATATCCTAGATCTGGTCACCCTTGAGTGGGTTCGTCCTGAATGTAAAGGGAACCCTCCTTCTCCACGCGAAAGTCACAGTGCCACTCTGTTTGGTGAAGAAAGATTAGTGATTTTTGGTGGTAGTGGAGAAGGTGATTCCAACTACTTAAACGATTTGCATATTCTAGATCTTCGAACCATGAGATGGACTTCCCCAGAGGTAAAAGGTGACTTGCCTGTCCCTAGGGACAGTCACACTACTCTCGCAATTGGGAACAAGCTTTTTGTTTATGGAGGAGACTGTGGTGATCAGTATCATGGTAATGTGAATGTGCTGGATCTGGATACAATGACTTGGTCAAAGGTATGTACTTTGCTGTTATGTAAACCTGTGTCAACTTGAGGACACTTGTATTAATCCTGGTTCTCTCTGCATTTTAATGACAGTTGAGGGTTCAAGGACCTTCCCCTGGTGCAAGAGCAGGACATGCCGCTGTTAATATTGGAACTAAGGCAAGTTATGATGGTGAATTTTATTACCACTTAAATTAAATCTGTATCTTCTCGTTAGACGTTGCTGAATGCGCTCTTCTTGGTTCACATTTAGGTGTATATTATTGGAGGGGTTGGAGATAAACGTTACTATAGTGATGTTTGGGTGTTTGATATCTGCACTTTTTCATGGACTCAACTTGAAATACGAGGTCAGCAGCCCCAAGGGAGGTTTTCTCACACAGCTGTTGTCGCTGACATGGGCATTGTCATATATGGAGGGTAGGTTCATGTTATCTCATCACATGTTCAATTCTCTGTGTTTCCTTTTTCACTTGCTAAATTTGAATGGCAGGTGTGGGGAAGATGAACGTCCTCTGGATGAATTGTTAGTGTTGCAGCTGGGAGCAGAGCACCCAAATGGACGTTACAACATATCTATGGGCAAAGTTTTTGGTAGCTGTTGGAAGAAGACCTGCTCAAGCAGAAAAGAAAGCAACTTGGTACAAAATTTCATGTGGTTATACTATATAGTACTAGTAACAATTAACATTAATCTTGCTAACAATGTCTTTTTGAGCAGAAGACAATACTCATGGGGAATAATGTGGAGGCTTTAGGAAAGGGAGCTTATGAGTTCGCCGCAAGAAAAAAGCAGCCTTCCCACTTTGAATCAGGTGGGTTAGCACCCATAGCACCTGGTTAAGTACATACTTGTTTACGCAATGTTTGGTTGACTTTATGGATGTAATTCTGTTTAGATACTTCGCAACAGAAGAAGAGGAGAATTAACGCTTCAAAGGTGTGGGACGTTGATTTAGAACAAGAAGAGCATTCTCTTTCCTTGTCTCAGCATTCATCTCCGACACAATCCGATCAAGAACATAACCCTGGCCAGAAACTCAGTGCTTCCACCACGGAATCTCAGCGATTCCTTATGTTCAAACGGTTAAACCAAATGCCAAACAACTGCCAACATGAGAGTGATCGCATGAACCAAAAAGTACCGAAGAATTGCAATCAGAGGAATCCTCAGGGCTTTCAATATCTAAAACAGCATCTCCACGTTCATGAAGCAGAGCACATGCCCATGGTTCGAGGGCCCATGCAACACCTGGTACTTTCAGAACTCAGAACCAGACCCCCACCCTCATGTTTTTGTCTCTTTCTGTGTCATTTAATTACTCATGTGGAAATTTGAATTCTAGATTGGTACTGAAGTCCGAGGGAGAGTGGACGGGGCCTTTGACTCAGGTCTTCTCATGACTGCGACGGTGAACGGGAAAATCTTCCGAGGAGTGTTGTTTGCACCCGTAAGCTTCCAAACTGGGACGATTCAACAGAGTCATGGCTAGGTTGCATCATCAGTTTAAGAACTAAGAATTATTTAAAATGTGCAGGGAACAGGAACAGTGGCAAGAGGGGCCAGCGTGGAAGGGAGTGGTTGGGTGTATCAGAGGGGTTGTCAGCAGGGAAGTGGGTGTTCGCGGGCAGACTTGTGTCAGGTCACCCAACCAATCCCAATGATGAGAGCCAAAGACGAGAAAATGAGGAGCGATCTAAATGGCTTGGCTCTCACACTTGGAGGACCTGCCAGTGGATTAGGCCGTTAGGCTATTAGTTAACTGTACTCCTATGTGCTTGTCAACAAATACCGCCTTGCGAAATAACCCCTGATGCTGTGGTTTTCATCATCCGCCATAAGTTTGTGTATTAACATAAAGTTATAAAGTTATGTTTGGAATAGTTTTTTTTTTAGAAAATAAGTATTTATAACGTAAGTTGAGATAAAACTCTTCTTAAATATTTACCTCATATACTATAAATAATGATTTATAAATATTTATAAATTCAAAATAAACTATCCCAAATGAATATTAATTATTTGATTTCTACGCTGTTTCTGCCTTGAACCACGAGGCCGCACAAACACTAATCTTTGAATGGACTGTGGATTGTTTTTTTCCTTTAGGGTAGACAGCAGTTTGTGGTAAAATTGGGAGGGTGACGTGTTCGGAAGAGGAACAGTGGGAATGTGATTAAAGGGAAAGGAGTTTCAACCAAAACAGTGGGGAGCACGTACTAGCTGGTAAGGCGTGAGGGAAGGAAAAGGGCTCAAAAGTGAGACCGAATAATGGTTTTGAAGCATCACATGTGCTCTCTAACAAGTGCTCTCAAGCATTGCAATGGTTTCCTTCATTCTGATTTGAATGACACGTTGAAAAATAATACTAATTCCTTACTTCTATCTTTTTCCATTTCTTCTCTATGTACTACTTAATCCTTTCATGACACCAAAACATTTAATAGAGTACATTTTTATTAACCAGTTGCAGTAATGCTGACTCCTATATTCGTTATTGTTTCGTGCTTAGGAATACCATAAATAAAAACATGTTTAATTTGAAATCAAAATTTAATTTTGGTTTCAATTCAATTTTCTTCTTAACGTTTCATTCCGTTCTGGGAAGGAATATCATATAGGGCCATGATATGATGTGATGTGGGGGTTTTAAATAAATAAAAATAATAATAATAAAGAAAGGAAGAGTAGCTAGCGGGGCTGGGGTCGGGGTGGAGAGAGAGGGAGAGAGAGAGGAATTCGCCCGTGCATGCCGCGGGACGCTGTCATGGTGTCTTGTAAATTGGAAATCGATATGACAGACTGAAAGACAGAGAGAGAGAGAGAGAGATTTGAATGACTGATTGATTGATTCATCGTGTGAGTGTTTTGCTTTTACAAAGATTGGGGTCCCCCCTTGCATGCTCATCAATTTTGCATTACTGAGATGATAACCGTTTAAATTTGATATCAACGATTTAAATTTATAAATTTTTAAATAATAAATTAGAGTGATAATTATAAAAGGGTTAAGGTGTAAATTTATCAATGAAGTTTTGTCCGGGCGTCTGGCATAAATATATTTTAGAATAGGCAAAAATACTAATGAACAATTAAAAAGGGGCATCCACAACAAAAATCGTTCCATCCATACTAACACCGTTAAGAGTTTTATTCTCTTATAATTTAATGCCGTTAGTACGGATTAACGATTTTTATAGTGGATGCTCCTTTGTAATTGTTCATTGATATTTTTGCCCATTCTAAAAGATATTTGTGCCAGACGCTCCTCGGATAAAACTTCGTTGGTAAATTTGTACCTTAACCCATTATAAAATTATCTTTATTTTTAATTCTTCATATAATAAAATAAAATTTTATGTAAAATATAAAAATTAAATTAAATCTAAACTATTCAAAATCAAATTGATAGTAAAAATAGGTGATGGCCACATTTTATGCTCATCGCTATGTCCTCTCAATTGAGTGGTTGTGCCTTTATTCATGTTAGTTTAGAACTCGCACAATGTGTGCCGGTGTAAAGAGGAAAAACTTTTAATATTTTAAAGAAGACAAAAATCTCATGGTAAAAAAGTAGAAAAAAGATATGATCATGTATTATATTTTGCAAAAGAGATCAATAAATCTATCATGACATCTCTCATTTATTATACCTTATCTAGGACATGATGTTGTTTTATATTATGGATAAAACTTACATTCAGTGCTTATACCCAGTTCGTCCAATTCCTCAATAGAAGAATGACACCTCAATATTTTTTTACACAAAATCAATTAACCTCGTTACTTTAACTCTCCCCATCTTTGTTCATTATATGCCCACAGGACAGAGACATGTCAAGTTGAACCCTATTTCCCTCCAAGCAGGTGATTGTGAAAGAGGGGATTCAAAGATCGTGGAGGAGCGATTACGATGGCCATCATGAAGAGCTGATTGGTGGCTGACGATTGCTCGAATTGATGTCAATAAGGTGTTTTTAAGGTTCAATTTCATATAAAAGCATTGGGTGAACCATTTTTTAAGATTGAAATTCAAGAACTAAGTTAGGGAGAGCAATCAATGTGCGCCTAAAAGAACTAGAAGAATAGAGGATTGAAGAGTGAGAAAGGGACATGAAAAGCTTCAGCTTGAACATTCGCACCATTCTTGATCTGCTCATCCTTCTCCACAAGTCTTCTTACTCTCCAACCAGTCTCACACACCAAGCACTCTCTCCCATCATCAATCACACTCCTAATCCTTCTTCTTCTCCCTTCTTCATTTAGCTTCTTGTTCTGCAATTCCACAGAAACTATGTTGCTGCTAAAACATTGTTGTTTCCTTCTCGCATGGTAATACCATGCGTTTTGCACACTGCTGTTAATGGAGGATTTTGAGCAGAAGAATAGTTTCAATGAAGAAGTGGCATTGGTAGCTAGCAAATAAACCCAATTGATCCTGTTCTCCTTTTCAATTAAAAATCAGTGAGAATAATCCCCTCTTCACGATCGCCGAATCCCCGCCAATAATGCTCAATTTTTTGGGTTTATTTCTTGGGCAATTCTTTATTTTTTGGTTTTACTTTCTGGAAGCATTTTTATCGTAAATGGAGACGGGGGAGTAGAGTAATGACGTTAATTGATTATGTATAAAAAAATGCCCATGTGTTATTTTATTGGGGAACTGGACGAATTGGGTATAGGCACTAGAGGTAAGTTTTATCCTTATATTATATGTGTGTGTATTAATTTTTAGATGGGTACATTAAAATAGATATATTGTGGACCAAAAAATTATTCAGAAACTTTATATTTTTTTAATTGATTTATGATTTTTCAATTGAAGAGAAAGACTTGATCATGGTTAGGGAGTTATAATACATCAATTTTGTAAAATTCTAAATTCCTATAATAAGTGGAAAGATAAAAAACAAAATTGCTAGAGTAAAGAGATCTTGGGTTTTTTTTTTTTATTGATTTAAGAGAAATTTGCAATATCCTTTTTTCAACGTGTATGAAGTCATGGTATTTTACTATTTTTTAATTTTTTTTATTTAAAAAAACGATAGGAAGCTATAATTTATGATAAAATGTCCTATCGTTATCTCTTGATTTGAGATTAATTTAAGTTTAATATTACGACATTTTTTTTACAAAGATTGAGTTGTTGTGCCTTAATTCAAATTATAACTTCATTCCCCTTCTCTATTTTTTTACTACATTTTTTAATAATATTACGTTTGGCATTTTTTTTTTTTATAAAAAACAATCTCTTTTATAAGGGTATTTTTAAGTATAGAGAACAAATTTTTCTCTGAAATTTTAAACTAGCTATTTCATTTTTACCTCTACTACATCAATATTTTTGAATAGTTCAGATTTGATCTTTACAAAATTATTACTCCCTTCGATTCTAAATATGAGACAAAACTATTTTTTTTTTTGAGAGATTAAGAAAACTAATTAATTTATGTTAGAGTATTTTTATTTTTATTTTTTTCTCCAGAATAATTAGTTTGAATAATAAACTGATATATAATCTAGGGATACACGACATATTATATGATTAAGTAACTTATTTACCTTTCTTAATCTCTCCAAAAAAAGAAGTCAACTCTATCTTATATTTAGGACTGGAGGGAGTATTTAAAATGTTAAATTTAAAAATAAAAATAATTTATTAAATTCAAGTTGTTAAATTTTGATGTGAATAATTTAATATTACAATAAATAAATTAAAAATAATAGTTTGTATAAAACTAAATTTGAACTATTCAAATGTTAATCTAATGGTTAAAAAAGGAAGAGGAGGGGTTTCAAGCCGCAATGCAATACATGTGCCTCTTCTTTTCACCCATTATTTTTATGTAATGAAATTGCGCACATTATTTTTGACAAACTCTATTTATAAATAATGATATAATTAAAAAATGTGTATATCTTACATATTTGTTATTTTTAACAAATATTTTTATTCTTTCAACCATGTTGAATTGGTCTTACATTGTTCTGATTCCTAAAGGCAATAATTCGAACACTTTCAAAGACTTCCGGCCTATTAGCCTCTATAATGTTATATATAAATTAATTTCTAAAATCCTATGCAATCGGCTTAAAACCATACTCAGTGTTTTAATCACTCCTAATCAGAACATTTTTTTAAAGGGCCAATTAATCTCTAACAACACTATCTTGGCCTCTGAATGTGTGGCCAAAATTAGAAAATCTCAAGAGAACAAAGTTGGGTAGTGTGTGATTAAGCTGGATATTGCTAAAACCTATGATAAAGTCTCTTATCCTTTTCTCCATTGAGTTATGGAATTCATGAGATTTCCTACTGGTTGGATCTAACTAATCATGCAATGTATTACCACCGTTTCCTATCAAGTTATAGTCAATGGTTCTTCTATAGTGCCTTTTTTGCCATCTTAGGGATTAAAGGAGGGTGATCTTATTTCTCCTTGCTTATCCATTCTTTATGCTAATGTCTTGTCTTGTATGATTTATCAGGCTGAAAACTACCATTAGTGGAAAGGAATTCTCATCTCTAGAAATGCTGATCGATTGACACATCTCATGTATGCTAATAATACCATACTGTTTTGTCGTGCCATTGAGTAGGATTGTTGCATAGTCAAAGCACTTCTTAAGAGGTATGCGGATATTTTTGGTCAACGTATTAATTATCAAAAGCATAAATTTGTTTGTAGTACTTGTGTATCTCATTGTATGAAGAGGAAGCTGTCCCTAATCCTTGAGATTCATTTTCATTCGAGGATGGACAAGTATCTGGGAACCTATATTGATGATCATCAGTCCAAGAAGAAAAGGTTTAAGGAGATAATAAAAAGGGTTGACATGCGCTTAACTGGCTGGAAAAGTCATATTCTTTCCCAGGTTGGGTGTCTAGTTCTAATTCAAAATTCACTTTCTTCACTTCTAGTATATCTGTTCTCTAGTATATGGTTTCCTAAACATATCTGCCATCAGATTGCTATAAGAATCGTGAATTTCTTTTGGGGCTGCTCTTCTAGTTCTCATGATGCTCAATTTCAATTATGGGAAGAATTATATCTCCTGCTAGGTGATGGCGACCTACAATTGATGAATCCAGAGGCCTTCAACAATGTACTTTTAGCTAAACATTTGTAGCGAATAATTTCACAACCCGATTCTCTTCTCAGTAGGATTATGCTTCAAAACTATTTGGATTTGAACAATGAATTTGCCTTAAAACATGCTTATAATAGTATATTAATATGGAAAGATGTTATTGAAGCAGGTTTCATTATCACTAATCACCTTGACTGGCATATAGGTGGTGGTAATTCTATATCTTTAGATAATAGGCTCTAGTGGCCTTTACATCAGTCAAGTCTTTCGTACCCATTATTAGAGATGTCAAACCTTATACTGTTCCCTCAAGGTCAATGGAATTATTCCTTGTTATCATCCTTGTATCCCAGATAGGTGGTTAAAGAGTTTGAAATATTTCCAATGCCTTTCTTCCCAGCAAAGGACTCTCTCCGATGGATAGGACATAGTTCTGGCTCCTACATTGTTTGGGACGGATATCATTTGTTATTGGCATCATCTTTTGGTTCTCTTAATAGGCATCTTTAGCAATCGGTAGCTACTCTTTGCTTAAAGATTTGGAAGTTACTAGTTTTCCCTTAGCTCAGATTGTCTATTTGGAAACTTGCCAAAGGTAATCCTTCCTACTTCTACTTTCCTCAAGAGTAGGCACGTTTCAAATATTGAGGTATGATACTTCTGTTCCTTGAATAATGAATTCTTGGATCACTTGTTTTTATATTGTCCCTTTTATAAGGCTTGTTGGTTTGGTAGCTAGTTAGGCCTTATAATGTATGACTATCCCAATTGTTCCCTCGTCCACTGGCTAGATTATTGGGTTCGAAATCATATAGACTAGATAAATTTTCTATCTTGCTTACCTTTTCAAATTTTGGAGTCTGTTGTGGTTTGCTTGCAATTATATTTGTAATGCAGGGAAAAGATACACGCCTTGGCGGTTATCCTATTCGCCCAGAAGCAAGCCATTGTTACCATTTTGGTTGGCAGATCTCCTGAGAATAGTAGGCATTGTCAGAATGCCAATACCATTGCACTTATTTTGGGTCAATACTTGTGCCTGATGCAATCTAGCTATTGGCCAATTACCTTCCACGTGAGAAGATCATCCTGTGGTGAACGATGGATTCATACACGGATTCAATTTTAAACTCAACTGCTCTATAAATACTTTCACTCTCCAAGTACCAAATTAGGGCCATTGCATTTACAGCTGGTTGCTCTAAGGGAAGCCTTATTTCTTGTTTTGCATCAGCAATGCGTTGGTCATCTTGGGGAAATACCTTTATTTTGTTAATTGATTAAGCAGTCACATGCTAAGATCCTTGTATTCAATAGACAGGTTCCCTCACATGTTTCCTATATACTAACTAAATGACGTAAAATATGTGTTAAGGACCTTTGTAACATACAATTTTACTTCATAATTTACAATTATGTTTGCATCGAAAAAAATCTCTAAACCATGTGGTTCTGGTAGTTGTCATTATGACAAGGGGAGCAAATAATAAAGGGAAGGAGGTGGAGGAGAGGGTGATGTTGAGTTTTTGGGGGACAACGAAGTTGAGGTGACTGGGCTGGCTGGGGCACAAGGCTAACTCATGTTGCTGGCGTCATCCAGTCTGGGGTTGTCTTCTTCCTTTTTTATTTTTTGGTCAACTTCTCGCTTATTGTTAATCAGTGAACTATCAACACTTGGGCTTGGGTCTTAGTCCAATGTTCCTGTTTGCCCTCCATCCGCTATGCTCCCTGTGAATCTAAATCTGGTATTAATGTCATTAGGCATGTTCATTATACTACTTCAAGCACTTGGTTTCGTTCAACTACTTAAATTTCGAAATGAAGTTCTCTACCAGGGAGAGAGAAGAAATATATTATGGGTAAAATAAAATCACAAAAGTAATGTAAATGTTTTAAACTTTACAGTCACATTTACATTTAAAATATAAATGTACATAAATCTGAAGCTGCAGGAAATCTAGATCCTTGATGTGGAATCTTGAATTGGAGAAGTTCATATTTCCCCATCTGCCCAACCCCACAGAACTGGCAATTTGCCCCCTCGCCTTCTTTGAACCCACTCACACCGTGAACATCGTTGGACCTACACACTTACATTTTGGGTGGGTGGAGAAGAAAATGTCTCCTAAATTTTTGTTGGTAGAATCCAAGGGTATCCTCCAAGTGATAGTTATAGACTAAGTGCTTGTTTGTTTTATCGATTGGGCACCCAAACGGACTTAAACAGTGGCGCAAACGGACTTAAACAGTAAAAAGCATAAAATGAGTGTTTGTTTTGACGATTGACTTTAAGGTGAAAAAAGTCATAAGTTAAAAAAAGTCATAAGCCTCAAAATGAAGCTTATTGGAGCTTATGTACTTGTGTGTGTATAAAATAATATTGATAGGAGTATCTTCATATTTTTAGGGATCAATGAGGTGCTCAAAATCACTTCTAATCACAAAACTTCTTTTATGAAAAATGTTCTAAATAATTTTCTCTTTCTTTAGATAGTAATCTTATGCTAATTAGAGAATACTTTGGGATAAGAGTTTAGGCAAATTTTGAGTTTTGTTAATATATGACTGTAGAAATGTAAAGAATAATTAATAATTAATTTTAATCTGTTTAGATTTATTATTTTATTATTTTATGATTTTATAATTGATTTTTTTATAAACATGTCATAAATTAGTTTCTATATAGTGTTTTTACCCATTAAATTTAGTTTAAATAATTTATTTGAATTATTGGAGGTATTATTGAGGTTTTAATCGGTTTATTTTGTTAGATTTTGTGCTATGTGAAAATATGAGTTAGGATTTAATATTTAAATTAGAGTTTGATATAATTTTAAAGATTTAAGCTTGAGGTACACAATAGAAAGGATTTTTAGAGTGTACCAATTTAAATTAGAATTTGATATAATTTTATTACAATTATACCATTACCAAATTTTCAAAGTTAATTTTTGAGAAAATTGTGAACAAATCCCTCCGTATGTAGATATCTTCTCAGGTCCCATTGACAATTAAGTTGCCAATGAGAACTTTTTTCACAATTATCCCTTCATTTTTTCATTTTTCATAATTTTTACAATTTTTTCTCTTAATTAATACAAAAGCCACTTATGCAAAAGTCAAACCAAACATCATTCACTTTTACATAAGCTGCTTTAAGTTACTTATCTAATCGCTAATCCAAACACTAATCATTTTACCCAATCTAACTTTTTTCCAATCTTAAGATTCCATAAGTTTAAGTAAAAATAAGTTACTTATCCAATCACCAAAACAAACACACCCTAAGTCTCCTAGGACATAGAGATTACTAAAATGGGTTTTTTGCTTCTCCCAACAATGCCTTTTCAGTGCGCATGGCCTCGTTCGAACCAAAATATCATATTTAAGGGATCTAATTATCTACCAACTGTGCTAGGCTACTGTTGATAAATGCCTCCTCAATTTTTAATTATACACACACACACACATTACAATTTAAAGCTACTCAATTTCTCAAATTTACACATGCTTCTAATTCTAAACTTATATGAGTTTCTCACTTATTTTATTGCTAAAAGTTTTTAAAAAATTCTGCTATGATGTAAATTTTCTTGTGCAATTTTTTTACGTCATTATTCCAACTATATCCGGTTGACTTAATACAGAGGTTTCACTGGGTGTTTCGATTTACTTTTAGTTAAATATGCGATGTTTTGTTTTGTAAAGCGTACGAGTGTTTTTTCTATTCCCAATCAGACACTCTAACAAATGTTCTTTGGTGCACTTGGAGTCACAACGATTCACGGAATGCCGGCATGGAACAGGGTCATGACTTCTTGTGGGAACTCCCCCGTACAGTGTGTTACTGCACTGTCATGTTAAATACGGCGTCGTTTCCATTAATCATATGCAACAGTTCTGTGTTTGGTGTTTGTGGATAATTCGCGCATACCTAGCGGGTTCCATTTGGATAAATCTTAAAAAGCCCTTTTATAAAACATTTTAACAATAATCACTTCACTTAAGTCTTGCAAAGGGGGAAAAAAAACAGATGCTGGGCGCAACAAGGTCAAAGGATAGATTATTATGAAATGGACTGACCCAAGCGCGGGAGTTGTCCCTTTTAGCATCCTGTTCTGGTGGGACACAAACTATCTGCATCCGATATTTCCTTGTCCCTGATTGGATTTTGTCGATTGTGTGCCTGTCATCTGTTTATAATATTACCCATGCCCAATTTTGAAAAAAAAAAACTATTTATGTATTCCAGTGGAGTATAAGTGTATTTGAATTAACTTTTGGATAATAACTTCTGAAAAATAGATTCTAAATAGAATAGTTTCTGGAGAATATATTCTTTCTAACGGTGAATAGATTCTTTTGTACGTTAATGGCAAATATTATAGATTCTCTCCACTTCTTTTTCTTCCACTTTCTCACTATTTTTAATTTCAACCATTATAGTGAAATTTCAATAATCTAGATTTAATTTTTTATAAAATAATTTTTAAAATATTTATTTATTAAGGTTCAAAAATGGTTCAGGCCAAAATTTAGCTTTTTGAATTTGATTATTTATATTTTTTAATAAGCCAGCGAGACAAGGAGGAGAGGAAGTAGAAAGGAAGATATGGGGGAAGAAGTGAAGAGCAGGGAGTGGCTAGAGGGACGTTATTAAGCTCTGTGTTATGTTTTGTCATTACAATCATACTCGTGCCTCCTTTTTGAACAAAGCTGTCCTTAGAGGAAAAAAAAAAAGGAGAATTACATTTAGTCCCAAGAAAAAAAAAATAAAGAAATGGCCTTTCGAGATTGTAAAATGAAAAAGTAATCTCATTAACAATTCCAAAAGCCTGTATTGACAACTCGTTAACAACTTCAGGAGCTAGTATTGACAATTACTTATGACCATTTTTTTATTTTATAATCTTTAGGGATTATTTTTTTATTTCTCTCTTTTCTTGAGACTTTAGTGTAATTCTCCCAAAAAAGAGAGAGATGGTTGTGCACACGTGTGAGAGCTAAGGGAATTGCTGTGATGTCCAGATGTCTGCAGAGAACTTTGACTTCTTTCTTTCTGTTCCTTAGAACGACGTTAGAGTCATTAATACTACTTCCCATTCTTAATATAAATCATATATATCTAATCTAATTAGATTAAATAAATAAATTAATTTAATTAATATGATATGTACTTTCTAATCCTATTCTTTAATTATCTTTCTCCCTCTTCTCATTAATTATTGTTGGGTCTCAATAAGGATAATGTAGAAAAAAATTAACTAATATAAAAAATAGGCCATACACTTAAGAATAATATCAACTTTTCTAATTTCTTTTTATTTTTGCCAAGGAGCTGTTAAGAGTATTTTATAATGATCTTTGTTCTCTTGAAATAACTAAAAAATAGGGATCAAAAGATCCAAACACCAATTTTTGTTTTCTTTGACATTGAAAACTTCCTTGCTAGAAAATATAAAAAAGGCAAGAGTTATTGATGATTATAAGGGTTGTTGGGTATTGAATGAAAATATGGTTTTTTTTTTTTAGCAGAAAGAATGAAAAAATAGGAAGATGGTTTTGCAATAAGCATATCATCTCTTCATAATAAATAAAGGGATAATTGAACTTTCTCCTCTACGAATCATTACTTTGTTTGATTCATAAGACGTTGGGCCACGTGTTCACTGTGCCCGACTAGAACGGTTAGCGTCAAAAATGGCTGACTATTATATAATTCAGAGGTGTGGCGTTTTATCGACTTGGGATGGTTGTGTGATGCATCTAATCATCCCAACGAGTGCCAGACTCTCTTTCGTCCCTTTCTTCCCCACCTTTTGTTATTTGATTGAATCCAAATCCCTTAATCAAACTCAAAAAAGATTTAATTGAAAATTAAAATGAATATATTTTTTTAACCTTATATCTGCAAATACAAACACGTATTAGGAACGTGACTATTAAGTTTAATTATTCAAACAAAAAATTGTTTTATAAGTTTTAAAATAATGTCTGCGACTAGGGGTGGAAACAGGCCAGGCCAGGCCAGACTTTTGCCTTCTGTTAAGGCACAAACTGGCCTGAGCCTGGCCTGTGGCCTGTTGGAGGCCAAATTTAAGGCCTGAGCCTGGCCTGTACACAGGCCTGGCCTGGCCTGAAGCCTGTTAAGGAGGCCTGAAGTTTTGAAATTTTTTAAGCTAACTGACAGGCCTACAGGCCACATTGCAAAACAGGCCACAGGCCGAAAACAGGCCTCCTTAACAGGCCTCCTTAAACAGGCCGAAATTTACATAAATTAATATCAATGATTCAAAATACATCAAAATACAAGAGAACAAGTGAGGAAC
Source organism: Inga laurina (assembly GCA_963855925.1). NCBI lineage: Eukaryota > Viridiplantae > Streptophyta > Magnoliopsida > Fabales > Fabaceae > Inga > Inga laurina. The sequence continues at coordinate 1,920,548 of OY979703.1, read as the reverse complement.
ACACATTAGAACCAAGATAACTTGTTAGTCACATACTTTTACAGAAGAAATAACATACACTTGTTTGATACACAGAAATAACATACATAATTTGTTGGTGCTTGTTGTTGGAACTCAATAGTATTAGGAGGAACTGAAATAGACGACATTGTTTCACTCTCAAATGGAGATGACATTAACTACACCTGAAACATTAAAAGTAATGTATTAGTTAAAGTGACAAGAGCAACATAGAGAAGTTCATGAACCAGAAACATATCAGCAAATAAACCAGAACAGCAGAAGCAATCATTTTGAGAATAAACCAGAAATAGACCAGCAAATGAACCAGAAACAGATCATTCGCTTGTATTTTTTGTTTTCTATATTACCATGAAATTAATATATAGATAATTCAATGAAAAATTATGGATCCTCAATTATTTACAGCATAGACCTGATGAATATTTGAGTTCATCTATTAAAAAAAAAATATATATATATATATATATATATATATATATATATATAAAGCAAATGGCTGACCTCTAGCCTTCAACTGCTGTTGAACACAAATTTCACAGGGGAAAAAGCACATGCTGAATTGAAAAGGATATGTCATTAGCACAGTTAAAAATTGAGCACACACCACTCTCCAAATTGGTTTATGCGAATTCCAGAAGCAAAAATAGAAAACTAACACTGTTGGACAGCAAGCATGTGTGGACAAACAAATCAATGCATAAAATGAGGCATCATTTATCATATAAAAGAAATAAATCCTTAAGATATTCACCAGCATTTACCATCTTAGCGTCTGCAAGGCATGATGATGTGCAATAATTTTCTTGAATATCCCCAATTGATATATTTTAATTTTAGTCAAATGACTCAAGGAGCAGATAAAAAATGGAAAATAAAACATATTTAGTGCAACAAACAGTTTATTCAGCCATCACATTTTGATAACAGCACCATATCCAAGAAAAATAGAGAATAAAAGGCATTTCTAATAGCTTCCCCAGGGCTCGAAAGTTCTTCTAGGCAAACAAGCCAAAATTGCATAAATTAATCCAAAATACATTACAAAATACAACAGAAGACATCAATCAAAGGATGGCAACTACCCGCAAAGGCAATTTTTTTAATATTCATCCTTATTAGTATTTGCTCTCTTTTTTTCCTGTTCACAAGCTACCAAATTGAATGAGCGTATAAATAATGCCTATCTGATTGTCAACATAATATCTATTTATTTAGTTTGAAAATGTTGATGAAACTCAATAAAATACTTAATAACAATATGTCAACACCCGTTTCCATTTCGATAATCAAAGAGTAATAAAGACGGAATTCATTGGGCATACAAAAAAGTACAATTATACTGATAAAATATTCGTTTACAACTCCGTTCTTGTTCGCTAACGGAAACAGAAAATACAGTGGAAGTTTTGATATTTACAAATTTCACCAAAATATCACAAAATAGACTAATCATGCCCACGTTCTTGACCCCGCCTCGAGACACGCGCTGCTCGCTTTCCGACGTCAATGTCTTCGCCCTTTGGCCCACTGGTACCCGCTGAGGTATTTGTTTAAAAATAGGGTGAGATTCCGAAGAATTCCCGTAGAGACATAATATCGTTCGTAGAAAATGCGAAAAGTAAATATAACATGCACCAAGGTATGCACAAATTAATGAACAATATAAACACATCATCGTCATGTATATATGAGTAGGGCCCAACCCCACAATCTACACCGGTTGGACTGCTGCCAACTCCCAGTGTAAATGCACCTCTGGCATTAACAGCCTCTCTCTAGGCAAATCATGTTATTAATAAAGTGCATTTACAAAACAATAGCATCCACACAATCGCATAACTTATGGCATAGTGTATAAAGGATAAAGTCCCTACCTCAAAGCTTTGATATCCCCTATTTAATAGTGTCTCATAAAGCGTGCTGTCCCGACGTCCGACTCGATTCTAAAATATTAAATGTATCAGAAATAGGTCATAACCTATTCAAGTATCATTTTAGACTATTCCATAGTGTTTATTGTGGTTATATTACTCTATGGTGAAAATTTACAAAAATGCCCCCAGGAACCCGGCCCGGCCCTGCCGTACCCGGCCCGATGGCACGTTTTTCCCAAAATTTTGACTAAGGCTATTCTAACTTATTTTTGCCCAAGGAATCCATTTCCGGGCTCGAAATTACCAAATTCACTGCCAAATTATGAAAATACCCTTAACAGCCCCTATTTAGTGATTTCAGTGGCGTTTTCGTAATTATGCTTTTTCGGCCTCTACCGAAAAAGTGCCCAACTGTAACCCCACCTATTTTTGCCCACTGAGTCCAATGGAACCATTTATTTCATGAAAATCCAACTCCTACTACCAGATCTGGTCTGGCCGAAATATTGGTCAAAAATTGGAAAAATGGAGTTTTGTGTTTTAGCTTCCAAAACTTATACTTTTCCACTTCTAATCCTTGATTAACTTATTTAAACACTTCTTAATCATGATTTAAAGGAATTTAGGCAGCATAATCCCTTAGGATTAACACTTTCCAAATTTACAAACTCAACAAAATAACCAAATCTAACCATAATCATCAACAATAACCACATACTAGCATAATTTTAGGATTTGTGAAGTTACCTTCTTGAGTTCTTTTCCTTTCTCTCGAGGTCCTCCTCTCTCTTTCTCTTTGAGCTCAAGATTTGCTTGCTAAACATAGTGTTTCATGGAGGAGAAGAGATTAGAGAGGAGATTATACAAATTGGAAGCCTTAAAACTTGGATCCACAAGGTCTTACCTTAAGATTTCTCCTCCTTCTCTCTAGATTTCCCAAGCTCTCTCTCTCTCTCTATCTTTGTTGTTTGGATGTGAGAATGAGCAAGAAAGATGAAGCATGAGCTTCATAAAATATCTCACTTCTTCTCTTCATATTTCATCTTAACCCTTGATCTCATCAATGGTTAAGATTGCAACACCTTTCCTTGCACCATACCTCCCTTCATGATGAGTTGCTTTAGGCCATACTCCCTCCACTTTATGCCATCCCTTGTAAGCATTTATGTACTTGGCCTTATCCACTTTGAACTTGTGCTTATCTACTCCAAACTTGTGTCATAAGTCTCATTGTAATTGAACCAATTCCCTTCAATTAACAATTGGGTTTTTCTACAATTATCTCATTCCTTTGGTCAACATAATATATTTTATTGCAATTTAAACACGTGCTCCAACTTTAGCCATTATAATTTAATCTCTTGGCTTTAGATGATACCACTTGGCATATTTATCTTCCAAGTAAATATTTTCCTTCTCCTAAATATCCACCAATAAAAGAGCTTTTACTTTATTCCACATATCTCAATTTATTCCACTAAGAATATTCAATTTATACATTTTCTTTTATTTTCCTTGATTAATTGAAATTAACTCCAATTAATTGGAAAATAATTAATCTTAGGCTAAATTGGCAAAATTATAATTTTGCTATCACCTTTGTAATCTAATTCAATTCTTGAATTCATTTACCCATTTTCTTATGAATATGAATATTTCAAAATTCTATTCATAAGATCCAAAGTTCATAAATATTCACCATTTTATTGAATTATTCAAATTATTAGAATATATTTTTGGTGAATATAAAATTTGGGGTGTTACACAATACATCTGATATGATATCTTTAATTAAAATATTTATATGTAATATTAGATTATATATCAATTTAAAAATTAAAAAATATATTGAAGACTAAAATTCACTTCCTGATTGTATTATACATTTAAGATCGGAGGGTAGATTGACATCATGGATTCATTGATATGCAACCTTATTGAGTATATAAGAAGTTGTGCATTCCTTTATTTATTTATTTTTTCGCCAGAAGAAGTCATTCATACACAAGTCATGAAAAAAGCCTGTCTTAATTTGTTTTAGCATGATATATATATATATATATATATATAATGGACCAAGCATACAAACGATGTGTAAAATTAAATTTTACCTGTTTATCTTTTTTTCACATATAATGGGATCAATTCCTTCTATTAATATTATAATATTTTATTAGACATTAAAGATAACTTTGAGTAATTATTATGTTTTAGCGGATGATGAGAGAGAGGGGGTGGGTTAGCGTTGCCATTTCTAACAATGAAAAAGAAGAGAGATAAGGATGAATGATCAATGAATGCAATGGTTAAGTGTGTGAATGATATGGAATATAGAATTTAGAATTCAAGTTAAGTCGATAATTTTATAAGTAATTTATATAATTATTTAGATTATATTATATTGAAGTATATAATAATATAAATTAAAAAACTTAAAATAGATTAAACTTGCAGGCTTATAGGCAATATCCTATAAAAATAGGCCTAACTTTTTTTTATATAAATAAGCTTAAAATCAGGTTTGAGCCTGATCTATTTACTTAATAAACGAAGCTTATTTTATGTAGGTTAGGCTTTAATCCTCTGCTATTGGTCTAGTCTATTTTCACCACTAACTATTTGGGTATATTTTATTTTATCACGTATTTCTAATTTTTCATATTTTTTTAAAAGCACTAGTTATTAATAATATAATATAAAGTAGTATTACCTTGGAATCTTAATATAATGGCCCAGTTGATTTTTTTTTGAAGAGGTTAATAAAGATAAATACATTACTTAATCTTTTTTGGCTAACTAAATAAATTACTTAATCATATCATATATTGTTATGTATTATTAGATTTTATATCAGCTTATAAATTAAATAAATTATTTTTAAAGAAAAATATATATATATATATATTAATATAGCTTATTTAACTTTCATAATATTTCCTTAAAAAAAACTTGCTAGTAAGCCTATTTAAGTTGGTGGTAAAAAAGTTTCTTCACATAAGTCTCTCACAAATTTATTTTATATACCGAAAATCACATTAGAAAAATTATTTCTTATCGTTAATCTAATCCTACGCTCAACGTCAGTATTGGGGTCTTGGGAGCAACTAGCAAGGTGGGTTCAGAAAGACGGGAAGCCGAAGATACCTGGAGATAAAAGGCGGGGAGCTGGCGTGCGGAGAGGGGCCCACAAAGAAGTGCGAGAAGCAATGAAAAAAAAGAAAAAAAGAACAAGCATTGGAGGCACACTTTCACGTAAAAGTGAAAAACCAATTCAGAGTGGTCTCGCTCTATAGCTTCCGCCCTATATACCACAGGTAACGGCAGTAACCTTCAAGGCTCCAACTCTTTAACCTGTCAAATCCCTCCCCTGTTCTCGTCCTTTGCTTTTAATTCCCCCTCTCTCATCTTTTCTTGGAAAAGAAATTGTCCCACCTCTGGCCTTTTTCCAGGTGCTGTGTTCATCTCCTTCTCCCTCCTCTCTCTCTCTTCCCTCCGGCCACCCATCCCTCCGTATATGCTTGAGCGTTTTCACTGGCAGCCCTACGATTTTCGACTTTTAAGTAAATGGGTCTTTCGTCATTTTGCTTTAGCTAAGCTAATCCCTTTCGTTTCTCTCACCTCCTCTTCTGTGCCACTAGCACCCACTCCATTGCTTGCTTAGTTCTCGGCCCTTGGGACTTGCTTGGAATTTGGAATTATAGCTCGCTGGACTTCGATCAAGACAAACGCAAAAGTAACTCGGCGAGTCATCATGGACCATGTTTACAGGGTAAACACCACGAAGAAGTCAGCCCGTTCCGATGATGTCAGAGTTGGTGACGTCGCTTGTTCTTCAGATCATCACTTGCATCGAGCTCCGGTGGCTAATAACTACGTACGGCAGCAAGTGCCTGATTTCGAAAGAACCGGCTCTGACGACGTGCCTGAGCCTGACCAGTTCATCAAGACCCAAATCGCCAGTCACCCGCTCTATCCTAGTTTATTATCTGCTTACATTGAATGCCAACAGGTAGTTTTGTCGGATTAATTTTTTCTTTTATGAGGAAAACTAGAAGGAAAAAAGAAAAATAAAAAACTCACGCTTGTCGTGATTAGTGCTTGATTTACACTCACTAATTTAGCTTTGGCGTAATGTGCTTAAAAGGTCGGAGCTCCACCAGAACTGGCGTCCCTTCTGGAAGAAATGAACCGAGAAAATCACCCAATCAGTGCTCAGCGTCAGATAGGGGACGATCCTCAACTTGACGACTTCATGGTATTATACTATTATTCAAATCCACTTAGGGCATTTAATTTCTTCGAATTCACTATGCGTATATATGGTTTCTGAATGGAAATTTGAACCGTTGATGCTGCAAGGAATCATACTGCGAGGTTCTTCGTAGATACAAAGAGGAGTTGTCCAGGCCCTTCAACGAAGCGACCTTGTTTTTGAGCAATATCGAATCTCAGCTCCACAACCTTTGCAGAGGAACATTAACAAATTCAACGGGACCGGGATGTCAATCCGGTATATACTTGCGTTTAATTACTAACCCTTATTCTTGTTTTGTTTTTTATGCTCAATTAGGTTAGGTATACCTTAAGCTATTCTCTCTATTAACGGTAACACGTTGCTGTGTTGTTTTTGACACGTATCTCGAGAATCATACAAGGGGAGTCGGAGAATTAATTTGAATTAATTAATTTAATTAATCGGATAATCCTTTTCTTTCTTTCATATTCCTTTTTTTGAGCTTGAATGGCTATGCAGACAACCTTGGACATTTCATCTGACCATCAATTAGAATCCTTACAACGAGGCCCATGTCACCAGTGAGCTATTAAATTTGGGTAAAACATGTGTCCATTGGTTTGTTGTGCGTGATGTTAATTTCTTTTTATAGAAATGAGCTGTGCAAGTGGTTTTCCCACCTTTACTTCAGAAGTACATGAACATGATATCTTTCTCAATGGTAAACTGATGAAAATTAGTGTTTAATTCAGAAAGTCTGGATTGGAATTGTCTCTGGTTTTCGTTATGATTACTATGGATTTGGTTTACTCCCTCCTGTCCACAATATAAGGCATTTCAACTATATTACAGGAAACAAGAAATAGCAATTAACTCATTTAATATGTCCTAAAATGTAAATTTTTTCCACTTTTATCCTTATTGAAAAATGTATTTAATTACATTGGGAAGAGGGGATATAATGAGTGGGTAAATTTGGAAAGTGAGTATTAATCACTGAGGCTAATCAAGAAAAAGAGCATTAATTAAACTGGAAGTAACTTATATTCTGGATTATGTCTTCCTTCTAGAAGTGCCCTCTATTATGGATCGGAAGTAGTATGCAGATGATTAGTGATAGCCATATACTGAGTAAATCTTGACTTGAGAAATGACCTTCTAATTATCAGTTTGAAACATCCCTCGATGTTTACCCATAGAAGCTTTAGTGTCTTGATAACCCTATAACATGCATGAATAGCAGATATCTAGGTGTGTTTGGTAACATTTACGCACCTTGCTGACCATGATTAAACCCTAGCCTATTTTCAGGTCTGCTAGGGCTTTTAGAGAAGTCTATTGTTTTCCTGACTGAATTGATTGCAAAGAAAAATTAACCTTCGGCTTTGGCTGGATGGTGTTAACGTCTTTAATTGGCATATCATTGATTATAGTTAATTGAACTGTATAACTTAAGGTTTAAATGTTCCATCTTGAATTGGGCTTATAATCTGACAAAATAGAAAGGCCATCAACATTTCCTTTTTAAATATGGCCTTTTCTACTCCTCTCTTTCTCTCACAACTTTAAAGGCAAGTTCATTCTAAGATTGCAAAATAAAAGAACGGATTGCGATTGCCAAGTACACAAATAAGATTACCAAATGTGAACTTGCCTTCAAATAATTTGGGGGCACCAAATTAGTCATTTACACAATTTCCCATCAAAATTAATAGTGAGTGAGGTATTTTTTTTTTTCTTATAACACTTTGGGTCACCCGGAGTCTGGCGTCTATTTTGGATCCTGTTACCAAGCATTACAGGCCTTGATGTTTAAAAAGAAAGTAAGTGGGAGAAACGGAACAAAGTGGTTTTATTGTCAAATACAATGTTTAATACCTGTATGTTTAATCTTGGGAATTAGAATCTTTATGAACTTGGGTCATGCTTTAACGTGTAGAGGAGGCAGGTGTGAGTTTAGAAGAGGAACCAAATTATGGTGAGGGGGAAGGTGATGTATCTTGTGGCAGTTGCCAAGCTGATATCTTGTGGCAGTTGCCAAGCTGATAAAGAGATCAAAGAAATGCTTCTTCGTAAGTACAGTGGCTATCTCAGCAATCTGCGGAAGGAGTTCTTGAAGAAAAGGAAAAGTGGGAAGCTTCCTAAAGATGCTAGGATGACACTCCTCAACTGGTGGAACACCCACTACAGATGGCCTTATCCCACGGTAATGTGTAAATTAATCAAGTCCATTTTATTATTTACTGGACATAGTACAGCAGGTGTTATTTTGTCAAATGTTCTTCAACATGCAACTGATCGAAGTAAGTAATGGTTTGATTGGCATTTTCTTGTTCTCGTCATGATATGCAACAAACTAAATGCTAATATGTTTCTTGACCAATGCGGAGTTTGGAAAGAACTTGAAACATTTGTCCTTGTGTAGTTTCATTTGGTGGGGATTTGAAAAGAAGGGTGCAAGCGCATAGGAATAGGTGCTTGCACATGATGGTGATTTTGAACTAGGACCTTGGGACGAAAGCGACAAATAGTGAGACTAGAAATTAATGATGACAATGATGTAGTGGGAGGTTAGGCATTAATAATTTAAATGGTGTGAGACATGCAGGAGGAAGAGAAAGTGAGGCTATCGGAAATGAGTGGACTGAATCAAAAGCAGATAAATAATTGGTTCATCAATCAGAGGAAACGCCACTGGAAGCCATCTGATGATATGCGATTTGCCTTCTTGGAGGGTGTCAGTGGGGCCGCCTTCGGACCCCCTTTCTGCTTCGACGCTGCTCCTCCACCTCCACCACCTCAACCTCGTTGATATTTCTCCGTCAACACTCTACATCTATATCTATATCAATACACACTATATATAGGCACCTGTGTTCCCAGACATCAATTTTTGGAACCTCTACTTACACAGATGTATGAGCTTCCTCTCTAATACTTGCTTGTATTATTGTGTTACATGGGAGCAGTGTGTGTGTTGTGTATCATGGGTGGTTGTTCCTGTGATTCCACCGGGAACGACAAGCCTAGTAATAATCAAAAAGGCTAAATATACACGCACACTTGCTTCTACGCTCTTGGTTGTTGTCTGTTAAGGTTATTTATATGTGGCTTTAGAAGAAGTGATTTGAATGGTGATAGAACTTCTTGTGTGGATATGATAATAAGGTTTCGTCTTATCTTAATTCGTAATTGGTCTGCTTCTCCACTTCGTCCCATCAAGTGGGCATAAGAAGCGCGTGGTATCGTCTTGTAGGTGTAATATGAAGCCGACGTCCCTACCCTTCCGGCAACGCGACTGTTTCACGTGAGTCGCCCTTGATTCTCACCACATGCTCAACTGTTCGAAGCGCCTAAAAATTTTCACCGAGTCTCCATATGTGGTCCACTAATTGCAGTTAGAAGTTCTGTTCATTTGTTTCAAGTCCTTGCTTAACCAAGAAAAAAAAAGAATGAATGAATGAATGAAAAAACGAAAATGATTGAATTTGTTATAGAATTTCAATTGAGGGTTGTATATATAAAACAAAAAATGATTATAGACTCAGTTATGAGAACCAAATTGATTGATTCGATTAGCTGAACTAGAACTAGCGTAGGTTCCCGGACTCCCTGGCGCCAGAGGGAATCGACGGGCTTGAGACCCGATTGAGCCAGTCTCAAACCAATCAAAATCGATGGAATCAGGGGGCCGGTCACGTAATTTTTATTTTTTTAAATTGTAATCCAAGCGTCTAAATTAATCGCTATTGGATACATGGGACCAGAATTCTAACAGAAAGAACAGGAATTATCAGCAATATAAAAGGATCTACAGTAAATAGAACTAGATATGGTTAGAAAATAATCTCAGGTCATATATGAATTCTATCTTTCATATCCTACTATACCAAGATTTTCCTATCCACTTCCACCAATGACTTATCCTGATGAAACTGATTACAGTAAAATTTTCAAAATGAACTAATCCCTACGGTCCTAATTATAAGACAAAGTTGACTTTTTTGGAGAAATTAAGGAAGTCAATTAAATCACTTTAGAATATTTATATTTTTAATATCTTTGGATTATATATTAGTTTATTAATCAAATTACTTAGAGTATTTATATTTATATTTTTTTCTTCAAACTAAGTAATTTGATTAATAAACTAATATATAATCCAAAGATATTAAAAATATAAATACTCTAAAGTGATTTAATTGGCTTCCTTAATTTCTCCAAAAAAGTCAACTTTGTCTTATAATTAGGACCGGAGGGAGTATCTTGTTTTCAAACAATTCCAACAGCCTCCACCTATACAATCTAAGCTCATTTCAAGACCTACTTTTCATATACCAGAAAGACCTCCTTCTCATTGACTCTCCTCCCCATCTATTTTTCATCATGGTAACACATCAGGAAGTCAGAAACTTGTTCAACTAGGTTTAAAGATTAATGAACCTGTTGTTTCTCAGATCAATACCCCACCCTCTCTATAGAAAGAAAAACAGAAATACTCTGAAACTTTAACCTCTTAAATCCCTCCATTTCCTCAATTCCCAAACATTACCCAACCTTAAAATGCTACCTTAACCATTTTCCAAACACAAGACCCTACTGAGTCATTATTGGATTCATCTAGTTCTTCATCAGATGATTTTTCTATCTCTGACAATGATTCAAAAGATCATCTTGCTGATATTACTAGAATTGCAATGGTCCAACCTAATGATGATGATGATAGTGAAGTTGAGGAATCTCATGTTGATCAACCTAATCCTCATCAGCAACAATATGATTTCACTTACAAGCCAACTTCAGGACCATGGTTTATATTTGATGATACTCCACAAGATAAATGGAGAGACAACGACTCTATGAATTTGGAGCATGGATTGATCTGCAGCTTACAGCATAAAGAGAAACTCTTGAACAAATCCTTAAAGAGTTTGTTTCTAAATTTACAGGCTCTTTAAGAGATTGGTTTCAAAATCTCAGTGCTTATCAGAAGCTCCAGGCCGTACAAGTTGAAAACCCTAGATAGATCCTAGGTGCTATTCATAAAGAATTTATTGGAGATTCAATCTTGTTGACAAAAGAGACAAACAAGAATTCTTTGAGATGAAATGTTGTTATCTTAACAGAAAGGATTTATAAAAGCATTATTCCAGAATGGTTGAAAAGTACTACATGTTGAATGGCTATAATGATGTCAATCTCTGGCATACTTTCATAGCTTCACTTCCTGATGAACTTCAACTTGAACTTCATAGAAGCATTAATGCTCTTCGTAGAGATATGTCTCAAATCTCTATTGGAGAAATTTACCAGTTGGCTCTTGCAACTGTTGATAAGCTTTGTGAGCAACACAAGTATGTTAATGATATGCTCAAAGGCACTACGAAGCTGAAACATGCTTGCAAAAAAACTTTATTTGAAGATTAAATACAAAGATCCCAAGGTTCGCCACTGTTCAACAAAGAAGATATCTCACTACCGTTCATACTCTAAAAAACCCGAAGAGAGATTCTTTCCTAGAAGGAAATTCAGAAAGCAAAGAAAAGCTAGATTCTTCAAACCTAGAAGATTCTCAAAAGGCAAAGGAGATCAATGTTTTATCTGCAGAAAGAAGGGAAATTTTGCAAAAAATTGTCCTCACAAAACTAAAAAAGACATCAAGATGATTCAAAGGCTCCATAAAGTCTTGATGATCACAGATGAAAATGCAGATATTGAAACTTTCCTTGAAGAACAACCCTTTAAAAATCATGATACTCAGTATGTTCTTCCACTTTCAGATGAAGAAGAAAATTCAGAAATCTCTGACTTATCTGATCTTGAATTTGAGACAGATGAAGAAGAGATTTATTTTTCCGGATCAATCAATCTTATCTAACCCGTTCAACCTTCCTCAGAAAAACCAGAACAGATTTTCATAGGATCTCTTGGTTTACTTCGATCTAATCCTAAAGAAAATCTCAATATTCCTCTTCCAAATATAAAAGTTCAAGTTCTTCCAGATAAATACTCTAAACCTGTCACAATTATTGCCTTCTTTGATACTGGATCGTGTAAAACAGTCATAAAACCTCATATTCTTCTTCCTGATGAATAGATTCCTCATAACCAGTATTTTCTTACAATTGATGCCAAACATTTCAAGATTGATCTTATTTTCAGGAGAAAGATTGGAATTAAATTCTTTCCAGGATGTACTTTGAAAATTAAAGTATTAGGAAGTGATCTTCAAGGAAAGGATATTCTGTTAGGATTTGATGCTTTCTATCATACTCAAAATCTTATGATCCTACCTAAAGGGATTAAATGGAAAGGAAATTTCAGTCCCTATATAGAAATCCCTAATCTGTTTGAACTTCAACAAGCTCCGCTTCAATATTCTGATATCAAGGATCAATTGCTTCAATACTGTTCAGATAGTTATGATCAATTTCCTCATCCTTGAATGTTATGGAAAAATCAGGAGTTTTTTTTTTATCAAACTTCCTTTCAAAAAGAATAAGGATATTAATCCGACTAAAGTTTCTCATCCAGGTATGAATCCTGATGATTTGAAACTTGCTATAGATAAATGTGCAGCTTTATTATTGCAAGGACTCATTGAAGTTACCAAGTTTGATTGGGCTTGTCAAGCCTTTTATGTTGGAAAAAGATAAGAAATTAAACGGGGGGAAAAGAGACTTGTCATTGATTACAAACCACTAAATCATTTCCTTCAAGATGATAAGTTTTCCTTACCAAAGCCTAGTACTTTGTTTGCCCATCTCAAAAAAGCCCAAATCTTTTCAAAGTTTGATCTTAAAGCAGGATTTTGGCAATTGGGTATCCACCCAGATGATAGGGCTAAAACTGCTTTGTGTATTCCAAACGCCCAATACCAATGGACTGTTATGTCCTTCGGTTTAAAAGTCGCCCCATCACTATTCCAAAAAGCCATGACCAGAATATTTGAACCCATCCTACAAAATGCCCTGATATACATTGATAATATTCTTCTTTTTTCTGAAGATGAACCTTCACATAAAGCCCTATTATCCAAATTTACTGAAATCATAGGACAATATGGCATTATGCTATCTTTAAAGAAAAGTGAGATTGGAGTTATAGAAATTGAATTTTTGGGTATGCATTTCCAGAATGGTCAGTACAGTCCTGGTCCTTTTATCGCAAAAGAATTGTTGAACTTTCCTGATGATAATCTTACTATTAAACAAATTCAACAGTTCCTTGGGATTGTAAATTATCTCAGAGATTTTATCCCTCATGTGTCTCATCATACTAGCCAGTTGTCCAAGCTTCTTAAAAAGAATCCTTCGTAGTAGGGAAAACAACAAACAGATGTAGTCAAAATTCTCAAAATGATAACTCAAAATCCTCCTCCATTGAAGATTCCAGATCAGGGAGAAAGAATCTTACAGACAGATGCTAGTGAAGAATTTTGGGGTGCGATACTTCTTGAAGAAGTTCATGGAAAAAATACTACTGTGGACATGTTAGTGGACAATTCAGAGTACCAAAAAAGCATTATCATGCTACGTACAAATAAATGCTTGCTATCAAACGTGGAATTGAAAAGTTCAACTTTCATCTAAGCCCCTATCATTTTGTCATAGAAATGGACAATATGTCTTTTCCAAAAATACTTGATCTAAAGAAAAAGATCTTACCAGATGCCCAACTACTCAGATGGAAAGACTGGTTTTCTCGCTATAAATTCTCAGTGAGACATCTCAAAGGTCACCATAATAACATTGCAGACTTTCTATCCTGACCTCAAAAGCCTTCCCTTCCTCCAAAACCCCTGTACATTCTAACAATCTCAGAAGCACAACCAACCATGTCCCGTAACATAAAAGTCACACTTTTCCCTCCAAACACTTATCCTGAGACTCCTCATCATATTCAGAAGATTGCAGAACAACAACTGTTTTACAGGCTTCATCTTCTTTTTGTAAAACCAGCCTTATTCCCCATACTCGTCATTTTAGCCTAAACACTCCTTTCACTACCTTACCTTTTCTCCAATGACCTGTCTAAAGAACTGTTTTGGTATTTATGGTCCTTAACCACTCTTCATGTTAGTGCTATAGCCTTTGCACCTTTACCTATCTATCATTACCTCTGCAATAAAGACCATGACGACTCCCTTTTCCATCAGTTCTTAGATCTTTTTGCTCTTCTGCCCTACTGGAGAGAAAAACTTTATAGTTTTATTGAAGATAATAATCTCTGAAGAATTGAAAAAAGAAAACAAAAAATATTTTGTTGTATTTTTGTTCTTAATAGGTACTATCATCTCCACTCTGATGGACTTTATTCCAGTGGAACAGCAGAACTTTGGAACTCTCCTTTTGATTAGGTCCGACAAAAGCAAAATACTCTTAAGGAACTTAGTCATTGTCTAGGACAAATCAATGTTCAACTGAAAACAAATTATCATGTCTTAGGCCTATTTCCAACTGGAGAAAAGTATGATAATAATAAAATAATGATATAAATCTTGAATGAACACCGTAGACCATTGATGGATCATAGGTGTAACCTTTTATTGTTATATATTATATTTTTTGAATTAAATATTATTATTTTTATTATGAAATTCTCTCCTTTTTATTTTAAGTATATTATTTAAAATATATTAATTTATTAATAACTGGTTTGACCTCAGGCCATGTTCCGACTATTGGAAACATGAATTGGTGTGTTTTAATTATAACACCTAGGGATGTTGGTGTCCATGTTCTGCCTTCTTTTCGGAAGCAGATCTTCTCATTATCTCATTTTCTCATCATCCCTCATGAACCCATATGAACCATTGATTTGGAAGAGGAGCCATTTGGACCGTTGATTAAGAAGGGAAGAGAAAAGTGAAAGGAGTGATAACTTGATGACGTGGCTCATCTTTTACCTTTTAGATTGATTGGACGGATATGATTTAAAGATTATGAGGGATGATGAGAAAATGGACAATGAGAGAAACCGAACCCCTTCTTTTCCACCCATTCACGCCACAGTGGTCATGACCCAGACCCTGTTGTAACTAATAACCAAGCTTCATTTTTAATATTATCATTTTTTAATATTATCATTACAGGTATCTTCTCTATGATTCAAACAGGAGATTGTGAGGTATACAGCGGAACCATACACAGCCATACCAAACTCTATGTTGTTTGTATCCAAACTTCAAATAAATAGTAAATCCAGAAAATAATCCTCCAGCAAGAACTAACACTATGTTAGAAGCTTCAGTCTTTTGGGTCGCCCCTGCATCTATTTACACGGCTTATATTTCTTTTGGCACTCACGGTTTGCCAGTCGCCGCCATCAAATTCAATATGCCTTTTTTTTAAAAAAAAATTTAACTATACTAGTTTTATTTATGTTATTAACATTTAGTCAATTCAGCATGTTTTTATGTATGCCAAACGATTTTTTTAATTAGGGATTCTCTGTATTTTTATACCAGCGTCCAACTCCAATGGAGAAATGAAGTTACTAAGCGCCCGTTTGGTTCACGAAATCAGAGGTAATGTAATAGAATGTAATGAAATATAATGCAATAATGATTACATGAATTTGTTTGATTCACTATTAAGGAAAGATGATGCATATATGTAAAAACGTTAGGTTGAATTATATAAAAAATGAAAATATATGGGAATAATATAGCAAGAGATAAAATTATCTCTATCTATACATATATGTATAATGTACACATTAGGTTCAAAGTAATTTTTTTCAATTTGTACAGTATATGCGTTGGGTTCATAATAATTTCTTAACATCTAATGGTGGAAATACTATGAAGGGGTTCATGGTAATTTTTTAATATTTAATGGTGAGAATATTATTTAATGACATATTTAATATTTTTAATGGTTGAATATAATTTTTTAATTTTTTAGTGGGGAATTTTTTTTTAATATTTTTATATAATTAATTAATTTTTTAAAAATTTTAATGGTGGTAATTATTTAATATGTGACAGCATATATGGGTGAGCACTTTGGTCAAATTAAAAAATTATCATGGTAATAATGTCTTTTTCATTTGATTACAGGATACCTGCATCCTAATTCATCAATCCTAATAGTGTAATATTGATTACATCAAATAATGTAATAAGGATTACAAAATGTAATCATCTTTACATTATATAAAATTAACTAAACGCTGTAATTGGTCTATTACATCAAGATTATATATAATCCTCCCCCATGAAATCAAACCAAACGGTCTATAATTTTCCTGTATCAAACTCCTCGCAAATTCGGACAAGAAAATAGATATAAAATTTATCATATAGTATGGTCTAAATTTATGAAGGTTTAAGGGAACAAAACAGAGCTAAATGGGCTTTTCCATATTTTAGGCCAGGCCCTTTGGGGAAGCGATTGTGGCTGGGCCTTCCTCGATCAATTTCTGTACAAAGTTGGGCAGGTGCCACATAATGGTTACGAATGCAAAATACAAAATCTTTGGGGATTATTTTTTAATCTGCCATAAAGTTTTTTAGGGATTTATTTATACTGTTTATAAGAGCATGACTCTTATTCTATCCCGTGCAACTTTTTAATTTCAATCCTCTTTCATCCATTTTATTGAGTTTTGTATAGTTCTTGTTATTACTTCCCCGCATATTTCAATAAAGATTGAAATATTAGACTTTTTACTTTAAAATATATCTTGTGACTTTAATTCCCTGAGTCCGCAAAAGAAATGCATGATTATATATATGGTCTAGACGATCATTATGACATTATCCTTTTCTCGCGTACCAATATTATATATATTATGCATGCTGTCGTGATTTCAAATTCACAACATACAAATTTTTCTTAATTCCCCCCCCCCCCGAAGAGTCGGTTACGTGGTGTTGAATTGTAAAAGACGCTCCTATGATGAAAAACCCTAATCACAACGATTTAAAAAACTTACATAATTTACATGCACTATTTGTATCAAACGATTAAGAAGATCAAAACAAAAATAAATCTACCGCACGGCTATAATGCATTGTGTCATCCTGAAGTCCCCAGCTTATGTTCACTTTTGGGTCCTGTCATTTTCTAGTTTCCGAGCTCTATAAGGCAGATAACAAAGCGATTCTGGCTTTCTTACTTGGGACCCTAACGATTATGGACATTGAAAATAAAAGGTTACGTAGCTCACTGGATTTATAATTCCTACAAAGTCAGACTGTGACATACACGGAATGATGTAAGATTTCGTGTGGAACCTGCTTATAGAATTTTAAATATCGATGGTCTCCAATTGATCCACACAAGGTTCATCTCTAGTATCTGTCAGTAGTACTCAAACAACGTACCGAGGGTGATTTGTCCCTAATGGAGCTTCCTTCAATGACTTAGTAAAGTTGCCTCCATCGATACCCTTTAGAACAAGGATCCAACGCTGATTTTGTTACCTTATTTTGTGCTGTCTATTCTTTTTCCTAAATGACAGGTGAAGACATTGGAGCAAGGAAGCTTTCAACAATGCTACCTGTTTCTGCTAATATATTATAGTATTGAACTTTAATTCATTCTAGAGGAGGCCTCTTGCCTGTAGTTTTCTGGCTGAAATTCAATTCAATACCCCTCTTTATTCTGATCCCATCTATCCCCTCGTTTAGTCTGTCACCATTCCAACAAAAAATCACAACGTTCGATATAATCAAGGAGGGAGGCGTAATGAAGCTTCTCATATACACTGCAGCTTTTGTATAAAAACCAATTTCCTGAACCAATTCATATATTAGATGACATGTTTGCTGGATATGGAAGGAATTGAGTTTTCTCAAAGCAATAGGGCCTTTTCATTGAGTGGACCGCAAGACAAGTTTATTCACGGCAAGTTTCAGTATTCATATGTCGTCATCAGCATTTTTATGAGCTAAACGCCTCTTCTATATATGTAATCAACTAAGGATCAACAAGTACTTTTGAAACAATCTTAACAAGTTTTAACACCCAGAGATCTAGCTAAGTATTGTTTTGCAACCTCAAAGCAAATTAAATTAGCTAATTAAGTTGCAGGTAGAGGCATCGTCCCCCCGGGGGGGCATTTTGCAAGCACACGCACCATAGAAAAACCACTTGACAAATTAGAAAGCCAGACGAAACATTCATAAGCGGCCGGTTAGGGCACAGAATTTCAAGAATCCCTCTTTGAACTGAGCACAGATCGATGTGCATATAGAGCTAGGGGTTATATATTCAGCAAGACCAATATTTCAACATGGTCGACCAAAAGAAAAGAAAAATATAGTTACTTCAGGAACCAGATTAATACAGGAGGCCAAGGCTAACAGAATCTACCATCATGTATCGTTTTCCTTAACTGATGACCCCCGATTAACAGAATCTACCAAATATATATATATATATATATATGACAAAAAAACCCAGCAAAAATCCAATTCCCTGCCTTCCTTCTTTCTTGTTGGCATTAAATTTAATAAATAGTATGGTAAGCGTATGATTTAATCGAAGAACATTCATCGATCATGCAATTCTCTGCACAACTTGTTTACTTTTTATGTTGATTTTATCGAACAATTACACTTTTAATGTATTGAAAGTTGCATGCATCCTAAAAGGCTAAAAATATGAATAATTATTTCGTATAAATTTTTGTACTTACAATGACTCCTCAATAGTTGTGCGATCACCTACTTGCATTTTATTCCAGACACTACACTGATTAGATAAGCCATTAGAATGAATATAAGAAGATATTTTTTTTTTTAACAGTTCCTTTTATCAGGTTAGTGATACCCCCAAAGGGACGTGTGATCAACTTGCAGGTTGCACCAATGATAAGATTTATTGATCTCATAATAAATCTACAGGAAGAGTGCGGATCAACATGAAAACACAGATAAGCCCCTTTTTTATTTCTTGAAAATTTTGGAACAGCATCACGAAAATGATCGATGAGCACTACTAGAGACGATACAGATGAGATATCGTGATCATCCCCTATGATATATAGGCAGGAAAATTAAACTAAGTTACTGGCTATATAGTAGTTACCACCACATGACCCAATTCCATGTAGCAAGAGAGACTTCAATAATATAAATATAGCTAGAGAAATGAAGGTAGCGAGAGAGAGGGATGTAGAGTAAATTTACGAAAGCTGGTCCTCAACGGTCAACTCCTCCATCATATTCCCATGGCTGACGAGGGGATTAAACACTTGTATCTCAGAACACTTGTTGGGTAATATCAGACCTTGCTGATCATGCGAGCTGTGTAGAGGCAGGGGATACTTTTGTGCGATGACCACAGAATTGATAACCTCGTCGGTCGGATGAAACACAGAAAGAACCTCAAAACCTCGAAGATCGCCAGGTTGAACCACAGGGTACAGAAAAGCACGAGCCCCATGGGCACTCCTCAGCATCAAAAGTGCCCCTGGAGCCATATACTTAGCCAGATGATCAATCACCCGATTCTTCTCCTCTTTGTCCATCCCCACAAGAGCCGCCAAAAACACAACATCGTACTCCGCCAAGTCCGCGGTCACGTCCATGATGTCACTGGTGTGAAAAACCATGCGTTTGGACAGATCATTGTGAGAGGAAAACAATCGAAGGGCCATGGAATTGGCGTGTGGGTCGATGTCATAGTTATGGAAGGTTGTGGTGGGGAGGTGGTTGGAGGCTAACACAATAGAAGTGAAAGGAAGAGGACCAGAGCCGATGAAGGCGATGTTGGAAGGGACACGAGTGCAGTGCTGGGTGAGGATGGTGAATTCGAGGAGACCAAGTTTAAGGTAGTTGGAGTAATAAGGGAAGATGTCGAGGTGGTCGAGGGGGTTTTCGAACGAGCCGAGGATGGTGGAATAGTGGCTCTCAAGGAGGCCTTCGGCTTGGCCACAAAGACGAATGAGTTTGGAACGAATCTCTTGAAGGCTAGTGGGGAGGGTGGTGACATCAATAGGGCTGGGTGGTATACATGTGAGGACGAGTTGGGTAAAGAGGGTGTCGACATTTTGGCAGGGTTTGAGACTATCGAGGCCTGAGATCTTATCATACAGCTCGCAGATTTTTGAAATCAACATCTCTTCCTGGCACACCATGTCGACACTATGACTATGATGAGCAGCCTTGGGAATGGGTAGGGGCGGCATCCGTATTTATCCAGGTTCCCAGACCCGGTCCGGTCTGATAAACCGTTCCGAATCAAGTTTTTTATTTATTTATTTTAAAATCGTTTTTTAAATTTTTTTTTAGAATTTTATATTAATAATTTTAAAATCTTCAATTTCTAACTAATTTAATTCTGAATTAATTCAGATTTAATTCCAATCTAACCTATTAACCTTTAACTTATTATCTTGACGGGTCAAGTGACCCCGCCAGGTTGAATTACCCGCTATTTATTCGTATTACTGGGGCCCATGTGGGTCCCGGACGCTCTGCGATCATTGGCTTCTTGCTATTGGGCGAAGGCGTGTGCAGCTTCCTTTTTGTTCCGCTTTACATGGATTGCACTCTAAATATTACTATCGCCTTTCGCCCTCTGACAAATTATTCTGGTCATGTCGTTGATAACAACTGCTGTATTTTACATAAACGAACTAATATTTGATCCTGGCTTTTCGTTTTTCCCTCATTGAAATTAAGAGGTTTTGGTAATATTGTTTTAGTAAATATTCATGAGCTAGCATTAGCGCGCGCACAGAGAAATTAGGGTTTTGGGAGCTGTGGTATCCCAGATTGAACACGCACCATGATCAATTCCAAATCCTGTGGTGTGTGTGTGTGATAATTCCATGTCATGTATGGACGGTTAATTGTACCCAAAAAAAAAATCAGGAGGGGAATATATCTATCTATATGGAGTTGGCGGAAAGAAATCGAGGGGAAGTGGGAGAATGAACGTCCCCGTCATGAGGGCCCTGGTCAAAAGTGTGCTAATAGTTCAGGCAATAGAATTGACTGTGATGGAGAATCTCTCAAAGTCAACATCAAACATGCAAGATGATGTTATTTCCCGGATGCTTTAACATTGATTGTTCCTTCTATACATGTACAAACCAGATGCTAGCTTACCAATAAAACCTTCAATATATTACACCACATACTTAGATTTTGCTATAAAATCGACAATAATCATAACACTAGCTGTTTTCGCGAGACGGTGAGAGCCTTTGATTTTACTTTAATGATTTTCATTTATTTCAGCAGCAAAACACAAAAGGATCACATCAGAACAGTGCATCTTTGTTATTCCTTAAGCTTGGCTTAAATATAGACACACATGCACGCACGCACTTTAATTTTTTGATATCCTGTGTTATATGCAGTTCCGGTTAGTATAAAAATTTGAAAGACGAGAGACAGCAAACAACCCGTTTATTTTAAAATGGAACAAGTTATCTAATCTTGTTGTATTTTATGAAGATAAAATTTTAATTGTATTTTAATTTACCCAGTAATTGAAAATTGACTAGAATATTATAATTAGTTTTTTTAAATATATATTTGCTATCGGTGATTTATGATTCCTTACCATTAGAGGCTAACTGTAGGTTGTAAACATCAGAATAAATGTGAGGGTCCAATTGTTTGGGCATAAACAAATGGAACATGTTTGTTGAGTGTTGTTAAAGCTACTAGTATATCACAGCATCAATTCAGTTCACACCAGATAGATAGATAGGCATTACCAATTTTACATGAAAACGAAAACCCAGTGCCTCCTTAATTAACGAACGCCCCCCATCGAAGACTTTTGTCATTTATCGTTGATATATATATATATATATTATTACTCCATACGATTTTAAATATAAGATAAAGTTGACTTTTTTAAAAAGATTAACGAAACTAATTAAATTATTTTAGAGTATTTATATTTTTATTTTTTTCTCTAAACTACTTAAGTTGACTAATAAACTAATATATAATCTAAGAATATATAATATATGATATGATTAAGTAATTTATTTAGCTTCCTTAATTTATCGGGAAAAAAAGTTAACTTTGTCTTATAAGACAGAAAGAAATATAATATAAAGGAGGTAATAATTGTTATAATTTTTTGTTGATTGGGATTAGCGGACAGGATTCGATGCGTGTGGCGTTGATGGAGCAGTCCATTATAATGATGGGAGACAAAACTGGTTGTTCTGATCAACAATATAATCTGTTTGAATTCTTCGATTCTCTTCATCTCCAGCCGCATGCTCACAACCTCTTCTCCTTTCTTTTTTCTTTTTGTTTGTTTCTCCCTACAGAATTCTGTTTTTGCTGTCGCTGCTGAAAATTGTTTATTATTCCCTTTTTAATCGCATCACTTATCTATTACGAGCACAATCACCTCTACATATACAAGGAAAATTTTCATTTTAATTAGCCCCATCTTTCACCATGCCAACCAAAAAAAAAAAAAAAAACTCTGAGTATAGGATAATAAAATCTGTTATTTAATCTTGTGTGTGTGTGTGTGCGCATTTAATTTGAAATCTAAAATGGAAGTGAGAAAAATTGTCAGAAAAGTATTATTAAAAAATCATAAACAATAAATTTACAACATAGATAGATTTTATTGTAGTATAGTAGATTATTATGTTTTAAAAGTTTTAATCTACAATTCCTAAGAAGGAAATTTAAAATGGAATCTTTCGGTGTATTTCCTTTTTCCCCAATTATTCGGTCAAAAACTCGGATGTTCAATCTATTATTTAAAAAAAGAAGGTGGGAAGAACAGTGTATGGGCAACGATGAAAGGATATAAGGATCCTCATCGTGTTGACATTGAACAAGTTGCCCCTTTTTCTTTTATTTAAAAAAAAAAAACATTTGTTATCCTCACTTTGATTCCTTCAACTTCAATGGTGCAAATGACACCGGCCATATCTTCCCCTTTTTTTAATTTTACTGAAAGCGATTTATTTGACGCCGTGTACGGTTGTCCATTTTCCTCGTTTCCATCTCTCTCTCACAGTCTTATTCCTCACCCAGCAAAATCTCTGTTTAATAAATCGTTCTACGTTTCCTTCACCCAAAACCCAAAACAGACATGGATTCTCTCAATGCTAAATGAATAATATATTTTGTTTGATGAAAAATTAAACAAAAAGGGAGAGTGTGTGTATGAGGATCAGTATTGAGAGGATTGATTTTCACAAAAGTTTTAGACTATTCGTTGAAACCTTAACACTCTGATATATATCATATATTGTGAAAGTACCTGAGTTATTAATGTCTTCAATACCAATCAACAGAAGCATTACTGATGAAAATGATCAAGATAAATTCAGGTTTTTCATGACCTCCGTTCCTATATGCATTTAGGATCAGAGCTACTATTTTATTAAATTCTTCAATCACACATGATCATGTATGTCTTACTTTTGAAATGTTGTCATTTAATTATAAACCCACGTAAAAAATATGGAAACAAAAGCACACGTGAACTTGATATAATAGATATAAAGACCTTAATGTAATTAAATAACAACAACAACAAAGTTTTGGTTTTATTAGGTGGGGTTGGCTATATGGATTGTACTACGTCATTGCGCTCTATTGCAAAATAGGATCTTTAGAGAGATTATTAACCAAAAGATTTCTCTTTATAACCTCATCGAGTGTTCGCTTCGATCTTCCTCAACCTCTTTTTAAATGATTTCATACTGCTTGATCAACTCTTATCATCGGCGTACTCAATGTCCTTTTTTGAATATGTTTAAACCACCTCAAACGATGTTCTACCATTATTCTCTTACATAGATGTTACTCCAACTTGTTCGCGTATATAATCATTGCGAGTACCATGCATCAATTTCAACATCCTCATCTCGGCCCCTCATGCATTTATGTTCATATTATCCCTTTAAAACCCAACATTCATTATCATATAGTATTGTGGTTTTATAGCAGTGCGATAAAAACTTCTCTTTACCTTATCAGGTACTTTCCGGTCACAAATAACTCCGATAGCTTTTATCCATTTATAACGTCTGGCTTGAATTCTATAACTAACAATTTCATCATAATTGATCCAAATATTTAAACTTTGTCACTTGTGAAATGATTTGCCTCCGGTCTAACTTTCACTTCACTTCTAACTAACCCGTCTTTTATTAAAATTGCAATGCATATATTAAATTTTGCTCTTACTTAGAGTCGGTAATATGAGTTTAACCTATGGGTCGAACCCACCCAACTCAAAAAACTTAGTGGGTCGGGTTATGAAAAACACAGACCGTTTGGATGTAAATTTTTTTTGCCCGAACCCATATGGGCCTAACCTGTGGGTTAGCCCGACAGGTTGGCAAGTTAACCTGTCTTTTTTTCGAAATTTATTTTTGCTAAATGTCATGTCATGTTATTCCTCAATTAAGGGAATCTTAAGGGACTAAAAGTGCACTTTTTTAAACTTAAGAAACTAGAATGAACCTTAATGTAAATATAAAGAATTAAATGTATACTTTAGCCTTAATTTTTCTATGGTTTAGATTTGTAAAAAAAATCGGTTTATTACTTAAAAAAGTTTGAAAAACACAATATAAAAAAGTAAGGAAAAAAGAGGGAAAAGAAAATGGGTTAGGCAGGCTAACCCATTAACCCAGAGGTTATAGGCTGGGCTGACTATAAATGTCAACCCATATTGATACGGGTTTTTTTGACTCAAACCCATGTGGTTCCAACTCGGGTTGGCTCATATTACTAACTTTTCTCCTACTTAGATGAAAGTTATATACCTCTAGAATTCTTCTCCATATCTCAAGTTTAGAATTAATTTCTTTCCTGGATTCAGCTAATATAACCATATCATCCGCAAAAGCATGCAGTTAGGGATTTCCTCTTTAATTAGTTCGGTTCGAATGTCAATTGGTAGAGGATGACATAATTAAGATTGGTTTCCATTTGAAATGAGAGACAGGAAGATTCGGCGAAGGAGGCAAATGGGGTGACGTAGACACAGAAATATGGTTGGAAAAGAGAGATTATCGGTGTGCATCACTTATAATTTTGAGCGGATAAAAAGCAAAAGCTAGTTTTGGATTTGTTTATTAGTCAATTTGGCCACTTTCAGGGCACCCCAAAATGCGACCACTCGACGCTGAAAGCTTCAACGAGTAAAAGTATCATTAGTGTTGCAGACTGTCGAGGCCACTTTGGGGGAAATGCAGTATGTTGTAAATATGGCCTCATACTGTACTTTACCCTTTCGGTCGCACCACTTCCTGTACTTAATGCTCTTCATCGTCACATTATTAAAGGCCCAACAAATATTATAATACTCTACAGCTAGCTATCATGAAAGCCCTTGAATAATTGCCTCCATGTTGCTTGGCCATCAGTGAAGTCTCACTCTGCTGACCATTCCTCATAACCATTCCTCTTCTTCTCTTGTCATTAGTCTTCTAATTATAATATGCCGCTACCAATTATGGAGGGAGCATTAATAAAGGTGAAATCTTCCTGAGTTTGATAGTCATCATAGTCCTCATTTATTCTTGCTGCCATGCTATTCACTGATGTTCATCAAATACATTTTCTGCTTCTCTGTGTCTCCTCCATGCTGCACAGCTCTCAAACCCCCTAAGGTTGGACCAAGATTACTTAACAGATCCATCCCCACCATTTTACTATCCGAGAAGAATCACTTTTATCGGTTGAAAATACTGTTTGATTGGTTGGATGTATAAGCAAATTTAGAGGTACATGCTAACTCTCTGCGGACTGCGGACCCTTCCCTGGAAAATATCTGCAACATTAAGAAGGAAATATTTGAATAAAATTCTCCTCCGGTCTAAAATATAAGACCAACTTTATAGTTACAAAGCATGTCTTACACGGAGGGAGTAGCAATGTATACATTTGGTACAAAACTTGGGTGTTATCCGCACTTCTACATCTAGCATCAGATAAAACAAAAAATCTTGGGCAAACAGTATGTTGGGGCTAGAATACGGAGGACAATAAATGAACTGCATTAACCACATCATATGCCATTAATCCAATTCCACCTCCAACCCAACTTCCTATTTGACTCCCCACAAGATAACCAAGTCTCCCAAGACTCTGCTCACCAAAGAAGCCACCACTATAAGTACCAACCAATGTTCCTATGCTTCTGAGGAACCCTTCTGCCATGGTAGTCCCATAGTACTTTGCTTCAAAAAAGTCCCATCCTGAAGACATTAAGGGACCTATCACTCACTTCGCTTCCCGGGACGCCATCTTCGACGCCCATGTCAAAACAATCGAACACTGCAAACTTTCCACACCGGTATGAACCTTCCTCCCCAACTAGCTCTCTGCACTTATCAGCTGAAACAACCGATTACAAGTCAGTTTGTCTCGTACTCCTCGTAACCATGTTTTGATGCGCATTATAGAACCATATAGAGAAGCTGTATAGTGCAGTATAATAGATCATTCTAGGCATTACTAAGAATAACTGTTCTGGTTTTTATCAGAAAGCCAGATTCAACACCAATCAGTCCTCTTGCAGATAAATGGATACGAGATTCATTAAACACAGATATACAGCAAAGTTTTAATAAATATTTCGGGGAAGTGATCTCACGAATGGAGAATTAGAGATGCTGAAAACAAGAGGAAGGATATATCACAGTAAAAACCCGGTCTTTATGGTTTCAGAATAGAGCAATTCGTCACGTGCTGGCTGCCATTTGCAAGTTTGATTGAGCTTATGTGATGCAAATTATCCAACATTGATAGCAAATAACCGAAAAGGGGAATTCAATTGTGAGATGCCATTAATAGATAGAATACTCTTTAGAAACTAACGAAATTGGCAAGTGTATATGTAAAAGCACCTATTTTTCTAAGGAGAATGAAGCCAACAGCAAAGAGAAGGATCCGAACCCTCTTTTTTCGGAGTTCCATGGCTCTGTCCTATAAATGACGCAGACCAATCCTCAATCCTAAGAATGCTTCAGAGACCAAAATTGATTTTCGCGTGATGTTCGTAGTTCTAGCGTTCCTTCCTTTTGTTATTCTTTTCTCCATTCATGTTTTCGTCAAAGAGCTTTCTTTTTCTTTTTTCTTTTCTCTTTTTTCCTTTTGTTATTTCTTCTGGGGCAAGTCATTCCAATCTTAACATGGGACCGAAGTCGAGGAGACCAGAACCTCCTATGTTGTAGATCTCATATTGATCTTAAAATGGAAATGTCGGGGTTGCCGTTCGATAATTACTCGCCTCAGAGGCTCAGACCCCAGGTCATATGGTAGGGAAAACTGTAAAAATAAAATAGTAAGAATTTACCTCAAAGTAAGTGTGATTTTGCGGTTTTTAGGCATGAATAAAATTTAGTTAGGAGGGCAGCCAGGTTATTTAGAAGGCCGTGTGTGACTGACCAGGGGCTAGGTAAGTGCTTTACCCTTGACTTATGGGTAAGCTCAACCCCCATCTAAAATTTAATTATAAAAAAACATTTGTTTGAAGATCCTCTTTTTACATTTTTTATGGCAAATATGGCATATTGACCTTTCTCGGTTGCGATTTTATATAAAATTAGAAAAGAAACTAAAAATTAGATAAATAATTGTATCAACACTTTTAAACTGTTATAAAAAAACTGATAATATACACTCGTGCATTGAAATTAATTCAGACAAGAATAAAATTAAACAGACCGGCAAGAGTAATTAGAATTTGTGGGTTTCATTTTTTGCTAACTAGAATTTGTGGGTTTCGAAGCTTTCTAATAAAGAAGCCCATGCCGAGGACAGAACGGGACTTTTGGCTGGAGCAACAGGGTTAATTTCGTCGTACAAAACACTTGAGGGTTTATGGTGGGCTTTATGACTTCAACAAGTATTCATATCTCGGTCAAAAAAAACAACACAAGTATTCGTATTCATATTTTCTGCAACCCCTCGGTCACTCCAGCGAACATCAATGGCGGTTTTCGGCCAACTTAAGGCTTGAGCCAAGCGCCAATTTTTGTCTTCCCACATTTCTTCCGCATAATGTTGAAGCTTATTTCCTCCTCATGCGTCCGAAGCCGTGTCCATCACTTTACCCCGAGTTCGATACCGGCTCTCCGGCCCGCAATCGAGTCTGCTCCGCCTTTGCTTAGTGTAATGAGTTCTCTGAGGCGGTTAGGCTTTAGGAACACTAATTTAGGAGGCAGGGTATTTTTCTGTTCGGATTCTAGTGATGGTTCCGATCAGGTAGTCGAGGCCCAAGTCAAGGCAGCTGAGTCCCGCGCCGACGAGGTCGACTCCAGCGCTGCTTCAGCTATCGTGCCCACTAGTCCCAGACCGGAAGATTATCTTACGGTTAGTTTTGG
Organism: Inga laurina; assembly: GCA_963855925.1. NCBI lineage: Eukaryota > Viridiplantae > Streptophyta > Magnoliopsida > Fabales > Fabaceae > Inga > Inga laurina. The sequence continues at coordinate 1,892,123 of OY979703.1, read as the reverse complement.
AGTTTTTCATCTACTCGGCAGTATTTCTTAGCCAACCATATGGTTGGCAGTTGAGTGGTTAAGAAATTGTCAAACAATCCGATTGATGCAATGTGATTGTTATTTAGAAATCGAAGTTTGTAACTTGAAGCAATTGCAGTAGCTTAGGATTCAGGGCGTCCTTCATTTGAATCCGCGTTACTCATTCACTTCTTCGTAATTTAAACACTAATTTTAACTTCGAACTAGAACTTGGCTCCGTTTTCTTTTGCACCATCCTTCCTTCTCTGTTAATTTTCTTCAATAATTACACGTATTGAACCTGATTGGCGCTTGGTCATTGAAAAATGTGGGTCGGAAAAATTGCAGCTTATCATCATCATTCAAAACGAGAAGGCGTCTAGAAATTCATAATTAGCGATAGATGATGTTTACTTTCATTGTTCTCCGGTTGCAAGCATCCATTCACGGTGACATATGATTCTCATTTCTGAAACGTAACCAAAACTTCCAATTCGTTGTTTAAAACCAAAAGCGGCGCTAACATCTGGAAATGGGAACATTTATCAATAATACCTGCAATGTTTTCCCTAGTAGCAAAAAGTGGTTACTGTTGGTATTGCACTGTAATTTGTTCATCTTCCTCAGTTTCAGTGATCCGAAGGGAAATACAAGATCGAAGTGAATGTGGTGGCTGACGCTAACACAGGCCTATCAGGGGGCCTAGACTGATTTAATAATACTCAACGTAAATCAACTAGGCTGTTAATGCTATTTGTCTGGAATGCAGATAAAAATGTAATATTTTTCTAGAGCAAAGATGTTAATGTTTATCTAGTTTCTGTTCTCTGTTGCTATAATGTAAAGCTAATCTAGAGAGGGTGAATATCCTTATCCTCCAAGATATTTAATTAAACTGAGAGAAGTTTGGCAAGTATTCGAAGTTTTGATTCTTGGAAGTTTCTTCTGGTCTTGTGTTGCTGCTTCATTTCCTGGCTCTTCTGAGGCATTTATTAGCTTATATGGGATGCTTTATGCTGTTTTCAAACTTTGGAAGTAAATTCAGGATTAGACTATTGTTTTGCTGTTTTTCATTTTGAATATGGCTTACAAAATAATGCATTTTGAGTTGACCTATTAAAAAGTAGTGGAGCTTATGAACTGTTATCCTTTTTTGGTTTGCTTTCTTAGCATTAACCTTGATTGCAGATATCATATTTTTCTGATTCTTCCTCCTTCTCCTTTCCTTTGGGACAGGTTTTGGCGTTACCATTGCCACATAGACCACTTTTTCCAGGATTCTACATGCCAATCTATGTTAAGGTGTGGTGGGATGTCAAGAATGAGAATTATTCATCTTTCTTTGATCCTTACATAAAACTGGCTGAATCATATCACAACTGTAACATCTTATCAGTGCCTGACTGGTTGTAGCTAATTGCTTCAAATGTAGCTCGATACTGTTTTTGTCTAATGATTATTTAACTATACATCCAGGATTCCAAATTATTGGCAGCTTTACATGAAAGTCGAAAACGGCAAGCCCCTTATGCAGGTGCTTTCCTACTTAAGGATGAGCCAGAGGCTGATTCAAGTGTGGCATCTGGCTCTGAAACGGAGAAGAGTGTATATGATTTAAAAGGAAAAGAGTTGTTTAATCGCCTTCATGAAGTTGGTACCCTTGCTCAGGTATGCTTGTTTGCAACTTATTAGTTTAGTGCTTCTTGATTTATTGCTTTAGATGGCACCTCATTCTTGGCCACTATTCTCTACCAGATTTCAAGCATTTCAGGGGACCAGGTAATTCTTATTGGTCACAGGCGTCTGCGTATTACTGAGATGGTGAGTGATGACTGTGCAAAATGTACTGGTAGCTGTGTTTTTAATATAATTTTGTCATCCTCTTCATTATGTGCTTTAGTTTCATTAACAAGGATTTCAATATTTTGATTATTGCTTCTGCGTGTTTGTCGTCTGCATGTGTGGCTAAACGACTATGTTGATAATAAATTTTCTGACCAATTACTTCGATAATCTCATAAGAATGGATAATTTATGTCTTCTCCACAGGTTAGTGAGGATCCGCTTACTGTAAAAGTCGATCATCTCAAGGTCTGCCATCTATCTGTTGCTTCCTATGTTCTCATTTTCTATTAGACTGAGAATTTCTTCTGCTTCTATCATTCAAAGAACAGCATGAACAGCATTTTTATATAAATCTTTTTTTTTTAATTGTGCTCTTGGTGCTGCAGGATAAACCTTATGACAAAGATGATGATATTATAAAGGCTACATCATTTGAGGTTATATCAACCCTAAGGGATGTTCTTAAAACAAGCTCCCTTTGGAGAGATCATGTTCAGACTTACACTAAGGTTTGAATCTTGCCTATGAGTGTGTTTCATGGTTTTTTCTGGGATTGTCCTTTGCCTGTGTACCTACATAATTATGACTGAATTATTCATAAACTTGTTGGTTAGCACATGTTTCAAAAATAATTGTTACCATTTGACAACATACAACTACATGATAAATTATTAAACAGCGCACAAGTACTAACTAGATCTAGTCCTTTCACATTTATAATTTCAACAATGTTTGGTTTCCCAGACCCCTATCCTGGTTCTTATTGTTCTGATCGAATAAAAGACTGGTGTAGCTAAAAGTGCCTTATGTGATGGTTTCTGTAAGTTTAAATATATGATCAGTTGAGTGTAGGTTGCATCGTTGAATACTTTTTATTTTTGTACATTGTGTTCTGCTGACTCTTTCCTTGAAATTCTGCAGCATATAGGTGATTTTACTTTACCAAGGCTTGCAGACTTCGGAGCTGCAATATCTGGGGCAAATAAATTGCAATGCCAACAAGTGCTTGAAGAGCTAGATGTGAGTAAATTTGGGTAAATGAGATTTAGAAGCTCTAACTTGATGAAATGTAGACTGCATATTTCTTGTTAGCAAAGCCGTGATCAGTTTTAATTTCTCGAGCTAGATTTGCTAGCATATTGATGTCAACTTCGTATTTAACTTTTAAAGAGATGCCAATCAGGAACATATTCTGAAAATCATACATGTGGAGTTATTCATGCTGCTTTGTTGGATAGGTTTATAAACGATTGAAACTTACTTTGGAGTTAGTAAAGAAAGAGATGGAGATCAGCAAGATTCAGGTGATAAGGTGCTTTTTGCTCCATTTATATGGTGCTTAATTTTTCATATGCTGAACCCTGTCTATATTGTTATCAGGAGTCAATTGCGAAAGCAATTGAAGAAAAGATAAGTGGTGAGCAGCGTCGTTACTTGTTGAATGAGCAACTTAAGGCTATAAAAAAGGTACAAAGTCCTCTCCTTCCCTCTGCCCATGGTGTTTGTTTGAATGGATAAATAAATTCCCTTTTTTCAGTATTAAAGTTCAGAATTTGTGAATATTGCTCCCAGAACTGAGCCTCATGACATAGTCTGCCCCTAATCCTAGAAAATTGTGTTTTCTCATTTTCTTGCCCCGCGTAATTAAGGAATATTCATTTGGATTCATAAGCTATATTAGAGATGTTAGGAGCAAACATATGTGAGGTAATTTTATCAGGATCTATTATATCCTGGGTTATAAAATGTTTATATTGATTGACGGTAGCTACTTGATCTTATCGGTCCATACAGTAATTGTGTAATTTGTGGGTTTTGTTGCTGAATAGCTCCACTGCTTATGTGCTTGTAAATCATATTCCTATTGCAGGAACTGGGACTGGAGACAGATGACAAAACTGCTCTTACTGGTTGGTTCTGATGTTTACTATCTCTTTTTCGATAAATGATGCTAGATTTGTTTTTCTTGTTATCCTGCTTAAAGGATTGAATTATTTTGTTTGTGATATAGAGCTAATCAATTGAAATCTATCTTTCTAATTACTAAAATTGTTGACTCGTCTCTCCATGGCTTATAAAATTATCCAGTTAGTGTTGCCAATTCACAACAGGTTTATGCTCTTATATGTCAGATGGTTCTGTCTGAAGTTGGCATTACTTTCTATTAAATTCATTGCAGGAAAATTCAGGGAAAGGATTGAACCTAAGCGAGAGAAATGCCCACCTCATGTCTTGCAAGTTATAGATGAAGAGCTCACAAAACTGCAGCTGTTGGAGGCTAGTTCAAGTGAATTCAGTGTAACCCGTAACTACTTGGACTGGTTGACTGCACTGCCTTGGGGTGAATACAGGTTTGTATTATGTTAATCATGGTAAAGCTAATCTTTTGGAGAGCTAAATAATTTCTTTTTGTGCCACCGTCATTGTCAATAATGTGGGATAGGTGTTTGACAGCCTGTTGATTGAGTACAATTATGGAACAGGTTTACAAAATTGAGCTTTAGGAGGTCATAAGTTTCATAAACATAGTTTTTAGAGGCTTTTGGAAGAACTTGATTGAAAATACAACCTGGAAATGCTAATTTGAAAATGCTATTTCATTGTTGTGACAAGTAGCTAAGGTGCGTAACCTGAGATCACCAACAGGTGGTTTTGTTTGAAGACATGATTTTTCGCAAGTTTTTTCTTAAAAAACGTTAAAGATTTTGGCTTTTAGGAAAAGCTATAGTCAGCTCTCTCACACATGCAAGCGTCCTGCATTAGAAATTTTGGAGAATCTATAGAAAGCATATTTTAAACAAAAAGTGTCCCTTTTTTCTAAAAGGGGCTTAACTAAATGGACCATTCCCCCCAAAATGTTCACGTGCATGCATTTCATGACACAGCTCTTGCTTTCTGTGCTTTCGCTGTCATATTGGCCATCTTTCATGGCGTATTGAACTTTTGAGGTTCTGCTTTTATTGTTCATGTATAACTGGTTACCAAACTGATGAGATCGAGATGGCCTCCTTTATTTTAATCATACTACTTTATGTAACTTTTCAACCTGAAACCTATCAAATTGAAACAGCCCCTCTTTTTTCCCTTTGATTTTTTTTTGGGCCCGGGGGGGGGGGGGGGGGGGGTTAGTTGCGTTGTTTTAAATTTTTGTTCTTTGAATATACATTTTTCATGAAATTGAACTGAATATGAGCATATTTTGAATGATGAGCTTTTTCCTTTCTGCAAATCGGTTGATATGCAGTAAACTCTTTCTGCTGCGTTTATTGGTTGAATGAGAAAAAAGTTGTGGATTACCAGTGGCAACATAAGATTTTTCCCTACTTTATTTATTTATTTTTCTGGTTTTTCTTTGATTTATAACGAAGTTTTTCAACTCTTAATAAGCTGTGTTTTGTTTCAGTGGTTAAATTTTGGAAGTTTATGCTTTTTTGTGCTAACTAAAAAGTCCCATTAACCTTCTGCTTTTCAATTTGTTAATTTGCAAATCAAGTGATGAAAACTTTGATGTAATTGGGGCACAAAAGATTCTTGACGAAGACCATTACGGGTTGTCTGATGTGAAGGAACGGATATTGGAATTCATTGCTGTTGGAAAACTAAGAGGGACTTCACAAGGTAAATCATTGTTTGTTTTCATATGATTGAACCAGGTCTTCGTATATTGTAGATGGCGGCGTTAATGTTGAGGTTTCTATATCTATATATTGTCATAAAACATGAAACAAGTTTTCCCCCCTTTATTTGAAAATAATCCGGTCGTGCCAGGTAGACTTGAACCTGAGCCTCTGAGAATGAATTTAGCTCATGCCTTAATCTTGAGCAGGTGTTTTTTTTTTTTAAAAACTGGGCGTGATCAGCTTATTACAAGGTCTACTGTCACAGTGACAGAGAGTGTGTTTGGATGCACTTAAAAAAGGCTATTTTGAGCCCAAACCATGGTTTGGGAAAAAATAATCCAAACACTCAAAAATTTTCCCAAACCATGGTTTTGAGCTCAAACCATGGTTTTGCAAAAATCATCCAAACACCTCAAATTTTCCCAAACCAAGGTTTTGAGCTCAAACCATGGTTTGGATCTCAAAACCATGGTTTTGAGAAAATCTAATTTTTTTTTTGCTTTTTTCCATATGTGGACCCCACCATCTCACTCTAATTGGTCCTTTTTATTAATGTGGGCCCCACACCACACTATCTCTCTTCTTTTTCTTTTTCTTTTTTTTTGAATTTCACCAATTTTTCTTTAATCCCTTTTTTTTTTAAGAATTTTAAAATTTTAATACTCCCTTTTATCTTATAAAACCTATTTATCTAATTTGATTATATTAGAAAAATTAGTTAATCTGCACACGAAAGTCCCATTTGGCAAATAAGTTGGCAATGAGGGATTTTTTCACAATTTTCTTAAATCATTATTCTACTTATAATCTATTCTCCAAAAGCTATTCTGCTCAAAATCTATTCTCCATTTTTCCTCCAGAATCTATTCTCCAAAATCTATTCTCCTTATAATCTATTCTCTAAAAGTTAATCCAAACACACTCAGATACAAAGTGGGGATGCCCCCACCCCACCTCTCCCGTGTCTGAAAATTCTGTTTTAAAATTTGTTCTTTTTCATATCTAAAAGGCGCAAAAAATTATTCCCACCCCCGAAAAAATGTTTCAGCTTCTAGGTCGGCTCCTAATTGTCTACCTAATGCTATGCTAAATATCGACTACTTCATCCTAAAATTGGGTGTGCATGATAGGAGCACTTGCAAAATCCTCTTGAAACATGGTTTCATGTTTCTAGTTTCAACTTTCAAAGAGTGGAATCAGATCATTAGATATCTCGATGTTTGATACTTATGACAGGAATTGTTGATATACTTGCTATGGAGAATGGAGTATGAATGATTTTTTTGACTGAACAAATGGTGTCTTCGTGCTAATGAGAAGTAAGCATATAATTTGCTTAATTAATTGGGTTGGCCATTCCTCTGTGATGATGGTCCAGTATTAGAGTTTGAAGCATCAGACTTTTTGCATTGCATGCCTATTCTGTTGCTGCTTGTTACTAGTGTTGTTACAAGTGTTTTCAACACTGATATAGTGGTTTCCATTTTATGCTCACTTATATCAAAGGCATTTGGTTATGACTTGCTCCTGATCTTTCTCCTATATATGTAGGGAAAATCATCTGCCTTTCTGGGCCACCAGGAGTGGGTAAAACAAGTATTGGTCGTTCAATTGCACGTGCCTTGAATCGTAAGTTCTTCCGATTCTCTGTAGGAGGATTAGCAGATGTGGCTGAGATCAAGGTAGCTAATATCTCTTTGTACTCTACTACTCTGACCTGTGGCAGTGGCACATGATCGTTTTTGCTAATTATTTTATCTTACAGGGCCATCGTCGAACCTATATTGGTGCTATGCCAGGGAAGATGGTGCAGTGCCTTAAGAATGTGGGAACAGCCAACCCTCTGGTTTTGATTGATGAGATTGACAAAGTAATACGTTGCTATCAGGCTTATTTTGTTCACGGCCAATTGATTTCATTTGACTAGTTTTGTTTAGTAAGCCAGTTTTGTTCTCCATCTAGATTTAGTGGGATTTGACCCTTAAAAATATGAGGCCTAAATTTCAGTTTCACTAATTATTTGTGTCTCAAATTAAGATTGTTTTGGTATTTATAATTGCCTTGCTTGGTTGGCAGTTGGGACGGGGACATGCTGGTGATCCAGCAAGTGCACTGTTAGAGCTTCTGGATCCAGAGCAGAATGCTAACTTTCTAGATCACTATCTTGATGTTCCAATTGATCTATCAAAGGTTAGTATTTATTGAAATTGGAAATGACTAATGCATATCGCATATGTTTAGACCATAGTGACTAATGCATTGGAAAACTCACTGCAGGTTCTCTTCGTTTGTACTGCAAATGTAGTGGAAATGATACCTAATCCTTTGTTGGATAGAATGGAGGTGGTTGCAATTGCTGGGTATATTACTGATGAGAAAATGCACATTGCAAGAGATTATTTGGAGAAGACTACGCGTGAAGCATGCGGAATAAAGCCTGAACAAGTATATTTTTCCTCCCACTGTGCCCCCCTTTCCCCGCAAAGGAATAGATTTTATTGAAGTCTAGTTATAGCAAGCTTGATGATATCAAATTCATTTACTGTCATTGACTGAGAATTAACTGCAAAAAACAAATTTGTTTCAGGTGGAAGTCACTGATGCTGCTCTTCTTGCCTTGATAGAGAATTACTGCCGGGAAGCAGGTGTCAGGAATCTCCAAAAGCATATTGAAAAAATATACCGGAAGGTCTAAAAATGTTTGTTTTTAGTTCAATGTTGTCAAATTCGTAGATATTACAAAGTGATGCATCTCATGAATGGTTTTGTAGCTTTGTTCATTGGGAGTCATTGTTCTCTTCATTTTTAGAATTGAGGCCTTCAGTAATGACTGCATCTGATATTAGATTTTCTGTAATCTCATGACAGATAGCACTGCAACTCGTGAGGCAGGGAGCAACAATTGAACCTGCTGTTGTTAATGCTCAGGATATTGAACCTAAAAAACCCAAAGTAGATTCTCAGGAAAGGTTAGCGGACAATTGTGGTCCAGAACAAATGAGTGAAACCTCTGTAGAGGCTGACAAGGAGCAAACAGAACTACCAGCCAGTCACTCTGAATGCCCTGCCAACCAAGCTGCAGACCTAGAGGTACTGTAAAAGTCAGAGTCATAGCTGGATTCGTTTCTTTAGTTTATCTGTCAATTACGAAGTTGGTTCTGCTAGAAACACTGAACACCCGCGTATTGGTGAAAAGTGATAATCATACAATGATCTCTTTCTAGTTTGTTGTCACTTCTGTTATTGTAATACCGGTAGTGCACAGTTTTGTGGTCCAATATGATGATTATCCTTGCAGAAGACTTGTTTCCGGATGGAGCATATTTTCTCTGTAACTCAACAGGAACTGATTTTCATTTGAATTTCATGGGCCTCATGCAGGACAAAAGAGAAAGTGAGAAAGATCAGGAAAGTGAATCAACAATGGCAGTTCAAAAAGTCTTGATTGATAAGTCCAATTTAGCAGACTTTGTTGGCAAACCTGTCTTCCATGCTGAACGCATCTATGACCAGACACCCATTGGGGTTGTCATGGGTCTTGCCTGGACCTCAATGGGTGGTTCCACACTGTATATAGAGACTACTCGTGTTGAGGAAGGTGAGGGAAAAGGTGCACTACATCTCACTGGTCAATTAGGAGATGTCATGAAAGAAAGTGCTCAGATTGCTCACACAGTTGCCAGAGGCTTATTGGCAGAGAAAGAGCCAGAGAACTCATTCTTTGCAAATGCAAAGCTTCATCTCCATGTTCCCGCTGGAGCCACCCCAAAGGATGGACCTAGTGCTGGCTGCACAATGATCACTTCACTGCTGTCCCTTGCCATGAAGATGCCCGTGAGGAAGGATCTGGCAATGACTGGGGAGGTGACGCTTACAGGGAAGATCCTCCCAATTGGTGGGGTATGTATTATCTTACTCTTATGTTTCTGGAACATTCTGGAAATGTTTAAGCTGTCACTAGTGTTACACGGAATGTCTCCCTTGAGGCTTTTTGTCCTCCCGATGAGTTGGTTACATTATCGTGTTTTTCTGAATTTGGAACTAACGCTTACTCATTCTGTGAAAATTCCAGGTTAAGGAGAAAACTATTGCGGCTAGAAGGAGTGAGGTTAAGACCATTGTATTCCCTTCAGCTAACCGGAGAGATTATGATGAGCTGGCGCCTAACGTGAAAGAAGGCCTTGATGTTCATTTTGTTGATGATTACATGCAGATATTTGACTTGGCTTTTGATCATGAGCAGAGTTAGACAAAAAACAGAATATCAAGTCTCACACCTGAAGGTTCTCGGGATAAAATTTTTTATTATGATACTTAATTTAGCCTCATTTTTGGACTACATCACTTGTCTATACTTGGTTGAGTTTTCTTCTTTTTCGGAATTGTACGATGCATTATTTTTTCAACACATTCAATTGTAACAAGAATGTGTCTATTTGAGGAAATAGGAATGCAATTCCTGTGAGAAACGTTATAATAATGTCATAAGAAAATTTATTTTCGTCATTTATGTTGATTTGCCTTCATAATTTATAAATACAATATATTTTTCCAAATTTTCGAAGAAATATATATAATTGAATAATATATACATAGTGATAAAATTTGCTTCTAGTCCTTATTTCCTTATATTTTAATAATATAAGTTTACCTTAATTTTATATAACTAATAAAATAAGAAGTCAATATCAATTTTTGCTGAATGGAAAGACCCATTTAATGAAGAGGAAACAAATAGTGCAATTTGATTTAAAGTTGCCGGATGGATTGTCTTGGTCACGAGTCCCGTTCAATAGATCGAACATCTAACTAGATGTTTGATGTTTAAAGAAACCAGCTAAGCACTAAATGTAGTTTTGAATATGATACATGAAGTTTGAGCCCAGGAAAGACACCGGTCATACTCATTTCCGATGAGAGAAATTTCACTACACCCAAAAAAAAAAACTCATGAAGTTAGGATCTTGTAACAGCCATGCTAGCCAATACTAAGCAAGCCATTTTTTTGTTACAATAAACAAGCCTTTTGAACTTGGGATATACTACTTCTAAATATAAGATCCACTTTGTAACTTAATTTACTCTTTGTAGCGAGTCTTATAATAAGGAAAAGAGTACCACTTAAGAAAAGTGGATGTTTCTATTCATTTATGAATAAATAGATGTCCTCATTCGTTTATGAATAAATAAGTTAGGGGTACAAAGAAAAACGCTTGCTCATTGTCCGCTACGTCAGGTGATAGCCCTTGAGGTCAACTGAAATCAACATCTTTCAACACTAAATAACGAAGGCAGCGGTGCCACCAAAATGTAGGAACTCTATTCAAGCACCATACTCATCTTTATCTAAGCAGGCTGATAAATAGCTCAAAATGAAGCCATCAAGGTCCCCCTCAAGAACAGAATCTGGATCTGAAACCTCATAATTAGTCCTAAGATCTTTCACCATGCGGTAAGGCTGCATCAGATGTATAGAAATAAGTCAAGCAAACTGCTTTGGTCATCAAATTCTGCTGCGTAAATTAAAATAGAGAGCAGATGCTATCTCAAACCGTACATGGAGCACATAACTGCGTATCTGGCTGCCCCAAGTTATATCAGTGAGAGACTGTGTATGCTGGGCATTCAACTGCGCCTGGCGTGCCATCTCCAGTTGATCTAACCGAGACTGAAGCACAGCCATTGCTGAAGCCTTATTCTGATGTTGTGATCTGTTAGTGGATCATAATAATCAGACTCAAAAATGCAAGAGTGACACTTCTATAAGCAAAGCCCAAGCATCGTTTAAAAAAGTGTGCACAAATATTAATTACCTTTCATTCTGACAAACGGCAGTAATTCCTGTAGGAATATGAACTATTCTTACAGCACTTTCTGTTGTGTTAGCATGCTGACCACCAGGTCCCCCAGAACGAAAACGTTCAATTCGAAGATCAGATTCATTAATATGCACATGAGCAGATGCATCACCCAGGATTGGGGTCACTGCAACAGCAGCAAATGAAGTATGCCGCCGCTTATTGCTGTCAAAAGGTGATATGCGCACCAGCCTGTGCACTCCTACTTCTGCTTTGGCATACCCAAATGCATATTCGCCATCTACTTTAATTGTTGCCCGCTGAAAAATCAAATTGAATGGATTCAGTGTCAGTTCTCAGTTCTGAACTGCAGAAATTGTGTTTTAAGCAAAAGGAAGACAACAGACTATAGGCCTCAGTCTGAGCAAATATCAAGGGTCCCTGAATAGAGAAAACCTCCAGGTTAATCTTGGAAGCAGCTCAAAAACCAGTTACGCTTGGTCTTCGGAAATCATAAACCATAATTACATAAAAAGTTGCTTTGAGACATAATTGCAAACATGCTACAGCAGTGGGTAAAATTTGTTTCGGTTCATGAATGATGGTAAGAAGGAGAACCTTGATTCCTGCAATCTCACCAGGCATTTCTTCCACTACAGTTACTTTATATCCACGTCCCTGGGCCCAAGACTTGTACATCTGCATGACCATTGCAGCCCAGTCCATACTCTCAGTACCCCCAGCTCCAGCCTGAACCTATTAAAAATAAAACAATAAACTTTAATAGAAACACATTTCAGTCTGCACAGCTCATGCTCTTTGCGCAACTGATGCTGGTGATGGAAAAAGATGACTTAGTATCATGGCTTTAAATAGCAACCTCAATGAAACAAGAGCATAAATCCTGCTCCCCAGCAAGTAATGCCTTGAGCTCCTTTTCTTTTGAATTTCTTCTCATGTTAAGAAGTGCTTTCATTGATTCCTGCAAATATGAATAAAAAAGAATGGAATTCACTAGTGAGAAATGAAACATGCAATACTTAAAACCTTGTATGAAGAGGCTTCAACATTTATATTTGACATTCACATCAACGATGCCTGTTCTCTTCAACTGATAACTCAATTAAATGAATCCTCCAACATTCAAATATAATGTTTCACTATCCAGTTTCTTCTAAAAAATACTTATTCACAAATTAACAATTACATACTACTACTTCTAATTCTAAATATAAGACAGAGTTGATTTTTTTAGAGATATTAAGAAAGCTAATTAAATTACTTTAAAATATTTATATTTGTCATTTATTCTTCAAACTATTTTGCCTAACTTATAAACTGATATATAATCTAAGGATACACAACATATGATATATTTAAGTAATTTGTTTAGCTTCCTTAATCTTTCCAAAAAAATCAACTCTCTTATTTTTAGGACCGGAGGAAGTATGACTTAATGAGTCATCACAATCATAGGCGCGGTTTTTTAGTTAGATTAGTCTCTAATTCTTCACAATACTTGGTACACAGAAATAAAATGCGAATATGATTTAGATTATAAAGTATGACACAAATACATGCCAGACTCCAATGGCATTACGGCAGTGGTAAAGCAGATGAATACATGCCTAGGAGTATAAGCGAGTGCCCACCGATTCCAAATCTTCATCATTCTCCTCTCTAGCAAGTTTTATCATGTCAATATTCTCCAGTAGTTCTTGCTCCAATTCATTCACCTCTTTCATTTTTCCTGCGAGTGTACCATGCTCACGGCTTACTTTACTTGCATGCACAGGATGGTCCCAAAGGTCTTGCTTATTGAGCTCGGCAGATAAGAAATCCAACCTGACCATCAATTTTCTCCACTGCCAGAACAAACAGAGAAGTTACTTCACACAGGTTGTAGCCGTCTGACATTAACATGTAATAAAGGTCTTTCAATCAGATCATGACATCCCAAGTATAATCTAAGTGAGATGAGAACCACTAAACAACAAGAAATGAAGTTATCAGCTAATTTCCGCCACAGAAAACTAAAATGAGCTGTCTTGTAATCTAGAATGAAAATTTGAATTTGAAACCTTATGATGTGTAAATTGTAATTAATATAGGATATTAGTGGATAATGTTGAGTTAGTTGAGGGAGGTTAGAGGTGACTCCTATATAAAGGAGAGCAATTGTAATTGTAATATGAGGCTTACGCGTATTGACTAACCAGAGTACTATTCAGCTTAATCGCTTTCGTCACTCTCCTCCTCTCTTCTTTCCTCCCTACCACTATTCATCACGTTACCTGTAGGCGCCGTTTAATCAAATTAATAGATTGAGCCACCGCAGTTGCATGACTCTTCCAATCACCCTCGTTCTCGTCTAGAATCGTCCAATTGTTAGCTAGAATCCCATCCACCGTTAGACCATCTGAGGTTGACTGTTCTGAAGCCGCTTGGGAACCCCAGAAGCGAATCTGTGAGGCAAAGACCGGACCCTGGCGACTCCGATGAGAGAAATTGGTATTTCGAAACGGATTTGAACCGCCCAAGGGAATAATATTCTCTACAAAGCTACTCCGAGAGATCAAAATATTGTCTTGGGAAACATGATGCGAAAAATGGCGACACCTTGAGCCAACCCAAAACAAGCTTGAAGGAGAGACAATGTGATGCGAGTGGGATGGACTTCCCACAAATTTGTATAGGAACGATGATGATCCAGAAGACAAGAGGTAAAAAATTCGCGTGCTTTGCGCATCGACTTTGGACTTTCTTGACGAAATTCGAATGAAACTGGACATAACTTCGTCCAAAATCGAAGTGTAAATAGAGCAACTAGGATACTTCCTAGTTCCTATATGAAAATAAATTTTATACACACACTCTGTTTTAGCTTTCAGAGGGTTTATCAGGGTTTATCGTGTTCTTGATGCCCTCCTAGCCTCCCTCCTTCTCCCCCGTGAAGACGCCTCAGGGTGCCTCCGTTGGGCACCGTCAAAGCGACACCGTTTTAGCGTTTTACTTTTACGGGATCAACAAGCCCCGGTTGCTCCCTGCCGACCTCTAACATTGCGTATTTTGATGGGCCCAGTCTATGCGATCCGGCCCGTTTAACAATTTTTGACAACTAATAAATCCTTGTTAACTGCATGAAGTGACGCAAATGCCCCTAATGTTTCTCTACGATCGGGACTCCTCAAATTACAACCCCAAATCGTCGTCGTCGTCGTCGTCTCCCGCCGGTGCAGCAAAACTGTTCTTTCCCTCAAATCAACTATCGCCATGGTTGACGAACCAGAGCCAACGGCTCATTCCCGAATTGACCCCATAACCCCTCAAAATTACCCAGTGCCACTGTCCCCTCAGCTACCCCCTATTTCAAAGCAAATTGAGCTTAGCAGGGCCATGTCTGCTTCTTCAAAATCCAGCCTCTTTGCTCTTTCAAGAGCGGACATTCTATACGAAGACGAATGGCTCCTGGTTGTTAATAAGCCTCAGGGTATTTACTGCGAGAGTGTGCTTTCCTCCGTCACTTCAGCTGTCGCTCTACCCTCTTCCTCAGATGGACTCACTGAAGGTCTCTCTCTGTTCGTTCTGAGCAATTATTGAATGCGGTAACTTGGATGTTCTATTTGACTCGTTTGTTGGGTTTGAGTTGACCCGGTTTTATCAATATGCTTATCCTGTTTGGTTTTCTCTTTTATGAACGACGTCTACAAAATAAGTGCCAAGTTTAAGGAATGAATGAAAATTATGGGCAACTAAGAAAATAAGGCATTTGAATGCCTTGATTGGTTCCTTCTTATATGAACGTTTTTCAGGCCCGAAATGGGACTGAACGAGAGCTAAAATTTTGATTGATAATGGTCATTCATTGACAAATGACAAGTGTTACCATTCAGCTGAATTACAGTTACTGCTGCTTTTAAAAGCAAAGCATAATTAATTCATCTGAATTACTACTACTCCACCATAATTAGATTCTTCTCTTTCGTCCACCTACAGGACCTGTATTAGACTATTAGTTGAAGTTATGACTAAATTCTATTCTATTTCTAAGTATGCCTTTTTTAATGCACAGATGTTTGATATCGCTCTAGAGTTAACTTCAGAAACAGGTTGAAGGGCTGGCTTTTTTGTCAATATTAACACTGTTTAAGTTTGAGGCGCGTGGTTCTAGTTTAGTACAGCACTGAGGGCAGTTATTTTCGTTTCAGGAATTAAAATCAGCTTGCCTGAGCTTCATCTTGCCAATCGACTGGACCGGGACACAAGTGGTGTCATGGTCATAACAAAGTCCCACAAAGTGGCCGCTAAACTAGTCAAAGCATTCACTGATCACAAGGTTAGGAAAACATATATTGCCCTCTGCGTTGGTTCAGCCCCACAGTGGAGAAAGATCACTGTAAGATCAGGTCACGGGAGGTCCAAGTTCGGTGCCTGGCGGGTATATGCTGCATCAGATGTTGGTAGGACGCTGCCAGGTGGGTCAGTAATCCGAGACATGGAAACTTCATTTGAAGTATTATTAATCAATGGAAATGGGAGTTTCAAGGAGCCTTCTGAATTTACAAACGACGAAGGCCTTACTGTGGTTGTGGAGCAAAAAGCTGTCAGAAAAGATGTTATGGGAGATGAGATACTGGTGAGGGCATATCCTCGAAGTGGAAGGACTCATCAGATCCGCCTGCACTGCCAATATCTTGGGATTTCTATAAAAGGGGATGTGAAATACGAGGGAGTCTATGAATGGCAAGATAAAACTTATGATGCTCATCAACTTCATGCAGAAAGCATGTCTTTTGAGCATCCTGTTACTGGTATGCAGATGATTCTCCATGCACCCCTGCCATTGTGGGCCAACCAGGCATTACTGCTTTAAGTTACAGGCTTATTGGGGTGTTTTTTGGGCTGGGAATATGATAATACATGGTATTTGAGAATATCCTTTCGGCCTCTCATGAATGAAGTTTTTTTAAAGGAAAAAAAATAAAATTTATAGTCTTGTATCATTCTAAAATCAGTATATGATGGCTTAGCTCAATGTCCTAGCAATAAAGATGCCCTCAAGTTTTGGGGGAGGTCAGATTTGACCTTGCAAGGCTGGTTTAGCTCCTTGGGGTAAAAAAGAATCATTATATAATATTCTTGTGAGCTGAAGTAAGAGCATACGGTTCAAACAAATTATAAGGCATGCGAACTTGAAGAAATTGGTCAATTTGATCTCTTGTTTGATTAGAGAGGCAAAATTTTTAGAAAACAGGAGTGGCAACAATCTTGTGATTGATGTTGGTGTAATTGAAGTCGTGGAGCTGCTACAAGTGTGCAAGCTGAGATGCTAATTTTCCAATTTAAAGGCTGTAATGCTAATTTTCCAAGTTGAAGGGCTTCAATGGTAGATGGTGGAAACATGGGATTAATCTGAGACTTGTTCAGGGAGAAAGAGGGTTGCAGTTAGTTAGGTGAGGACGTGAGGGTATGTGAGTCCATGAAGCATCTGGATCTGGCGTGGAATATACGCCGTCACTATATTTATTATCACCGTTGGGTTTGAGACTCCATTATAATATTTCATTAATTATTAGTAGTGAACTAGGGATGTTCATATTTTTTTCCTTTACCAGCTTTTAGTAAAGTTGAATGAATGAAAATTTATTAAACAACTGGGTGGGCAGATAAATTGGGATGGGCACGTGACATACATGATGCAGGAGGCGTCTGAATCGGAAAACGGTGGACTCATCATCATCGTAGATAGATATTTGTTTGTTGAGGAATGCGGAAGCAAGTAAAGCCAGCGAGGTGGATGGGGCTTCCTTCCAACGGAAGCATCCAGAAGAGCTAATTAAAGCAAACACTCTCATTTGTATTTGGTGCGATTGGAATCATCTTACCACTTCCCAAGTTTTAATATGAAAAATGGGTCATTATCTAACCATTTAAGTTACTCCTACTGCTCGACAATTTTGGTACGTCACATTTTTTTCTTTTTATAAAAATCCTCAATCCTCATATATCCAGTATAATGATAGATAATACATCTAAAACCGTCACAAAATACATTTATGTAACGTGTTTATTACAAAACACATCCATTGTATAATCATTATCAATAAAAAAGACAATACAGAGTATGAATTATTCCTCAAAATGGACATGAGATCAATTTTTAATTCTTCATCGTCATCTTCGTAATCTGCGAAAAGAAATAAAACGAACACATTATTAAATCTATTTAGGGGAATAAATTTTCATATGCAACGCATATAAGACAAAAAACCGTACTCTTTCCAATCCCAAATATAAAATTTTGATTTTTTTTTTGGAAGATATTAAGAAAACTAATTAAATTACTTTAAAATATTTATATTTGTCATTTTTTCTTAAAACTATTTTGCCTAACTTATAAACTGATATATAATTTAAGGATACACAACATATCATATGATTAAGTAACTTATTTAGCTTCTTTAATTTCCTTAAAAAAAGTTAACTCTATCTTATATTTAGGAGGATTAAAAGGAGTATTATTTATTCATAATCATGACGGTTATCCCGTATTCTTTACACTGAAAAAAATATGTCTAACAGCGACACAGCAGATTTAGTAGCAGAGCCTCATATTATGTCACAAATTTGTAAGGTTGTCAAACATGGGAGAGTTTAAGTAAATTGGTGCCAGTGATATAAACTTGTATATTGAACTTCAATAAGAAAACTCGTAAGAGATTACTTTCATTGTTAAATGTTTATCAATAGTATATAATTAAACAATTTAAATATAAAAAATAACAATAATTTGATTTAAATATATTTTAAATTTAAATAATTAAAATTAAATCATCAACATTCATACTTTATCATATTTAACAAAAGAAACTTTTATAAAATTTTTATATAAAGTCACTGAGTATGATCAAACTAAAAAAGTCAACACGAGTTTAAAAGTGAATTATCATGATCTTGTAAGCAAAAAAATGGTAGATTTAGTATGTAAACTCACAAATCTAACCAAGTTTTACAAGTTTACCACCAACTTGACGTGATTTTATAAGTTAGAAATAAAAAAAATGGCAAACTTGGAGAGTTAATTCTTGAATTTGACTGTATTTATAAACACTAAAACCTTATTTTAAATTCAGGTAAAAAAACCTATTTTAAAAAAATGAGATATTGAATTCACTTTCTAAGACAAGAAGAAATTGAAAATTCTAATTGAACCGGATTTTATGATTTGTGAATGAATTTTAACGCATTGTATTTTTTTCTCGTGATACAAATATTTTCTGCCTGATGTAAACAAAATTTAACATTAATTAAATAATAAATTATATCATTTATTATTTTTATATAATACTACTATAATTTATTGGAGGATGAATTTTGTTATCCACAGATACATGTATTTAAAGTTAAACTCATTTCGGCCCTGAGATTTGAACTTCACTGGCCCCATGAAAATTCTGCCAAAAAAATCGTTAATACCAAACAGTAACCAGAACCCTCGGGTTAAAATGTGATCTTCATGACTACGTGTACATGGAACGCTAACGACTAAGTTAACCAGTAATAGTTTGCCACATCGACCCAATGACATTTTTAAGCTATGTGGCACATCTCTATTGGTCTAATACGGCCCTCGCAGTCCACCTCAAACTCGGCCGAAAAAATAGAAGAAGCCCTATATAGTCCCGGGAGCTCAGTCCAACTCAGTGCTTCTGTCTCGCAGATTTCATTTCAGAAATCGGTAGCCATGGCGCTCCGAGCTCGTAACCCTAATTTGCAGCTTTTTCTGTTTCTCTCATTATTGGCGATCGCTTCCGCGAAGGTCTTTTTCGAGGAGCGTTTTGATGGTAATGATCTTGTTTGAATTTATGTCCGTAGCATTTGTACACGAACACTCTAAGGTCTGTTCCGTTTCCTCCCAGCAGATCGTGGAGTGGAAATTGATTTTTCCCTGCGTTTCCTGCAAATTATGGATTTTACAATTTTAATTGTGGATCCGTAAGTGTCGAATTTGGTTATTTTGTCAATGATCAATAATATGTTTGTGCGACGATCGGTCTGACGCCTTTGGTTTGTGCTTGATTGGATATTGAATTTTATCTGGAAATTTGGCGGTTTAGGGTAGATCTATTATAATCTGGACTGTTTCAGACTTTCAGCTCTTATTTTAGTCTGCTTTTGTTTGTACGTGACCTGAAGTTTCTGGTCCTTCTCTTAAGAAGTCGGTATCTATCCGGATGTGGTTTCGACATAAAATTCATATGTCCGTGAGAAATGTTTCCAAAATTGTATTCAAGCACTATACCCAGCATCACTTCCGTAGGAAATCGACAGGGGGCACGGCAGGCTGGATTTTATCTCAGTACTCCTTTTTGGTTAAATGCGCATTTCAGAGGGATGAGTCGGGGTTGAAAGAAGTTGTTTGTCAATTATTAATTGGATCTTCCCCGCAGTCCTTTAACCATTGCGAAGTTGAAGGCGTCTTCTCTCGACTTCTAATTTGTAGTAGGAAGTTGAACATTGTTTAGTATAAAACATCGGTGTATGGATAAGTGGCGGTAGTTTTTTCTCCAAAGATTGATAAATGTAAATGGGAGGCTACTGTATCCATAAGGAGATTATTTCTTAAACCGGCTGGTGGTCATACCTTTTTAAACTAGCAGTTCGTACATTTAGGTGGCACATTATCTGGACATTGCTTTGTTTTTCATATCAACGTATACAATTTCAATCTAATTCATATCCTATCAACGACAGCTCCTTTGTTTTTTTTTTTAATTTTTGGCAGCAACCTATCCTGTTTTCTAACTTCTATGTGTTTCATTTTTATGTGCAAACGGGTGAATGTTATAGATGGATGGAAAAGTCGCTGGGTACAATCTGATTGGAAGAAAGATGAGAACTTGGCTGGGGAGTGGAACTACACCTCTGGTAAATGGAATGGTGATCCTGATGACAAAGGTAAACTAGATTATCTATGCAAACAAAGTATGGTGCATTAAGTATGATGCTTGTAAATTTTTCCAATAGAACAATAGTTGATTTACAATCTAGCGTGAGATACTTGACTTGTGCATTAATTTCTCGATAGGTATCCAGACAAGTGAAGACAACAGGTTTTATGCGATTTCTGCTGAGTTCCCTGAATTTAGCAATAAGGATAAGACGCTGGTCTTCCAATTTTCTGTTAAGCACGAGCAGAAGCTTGACTGTGGTGGTGGTTACATGAAATTACTTAGCGGGGAAGTTGATCAGAAGAAATTTGGTGGGGAAACTCCATACAGGTGATTGATGAGTCCCCTTTAGCATGTTGTTTCATTGTTCACTGACTCGGTTGATCTGGTTTCTAACTCTTTTTCAATGCAGTATCATGTTTGGTCCAGATATCTGTGGTTACAGCACCAAGAAAGTGCATGCTATTTTAACCTACAATGGCACAAATCACTTGATAAAGAAGGATGTTCCATGTGAGACTGACCAACTAAGTCACGTGTACACATTTATCCTCCATCCTGATGCAACCTATAGCATCCTTATTGATAACGTGGAGAAACAAACTGGCAGTCTCTATTCTGATTGGGATCTTCTCCCTCCCAAGAAAATCAAGGATCCTTCTGCCAAAAAAGTAATCATGTTTCCACTCACTGGTTTACTGTTTCACCTGGAATTTGTAGATTGCTCGAGGTATTGAAAATTTCTTATTGTAATATTCTTGCAGCCAGAAGATTGGGATGACAAAGAGTATATTCCTGATCCTGAGGATAAGAAGCCAGAGGTAGTACCTTTTCTTGAAGCTTATGATATTTTCTGACTCTTGCTAGTGTTGTATATGCTGACTTCCTATGTTCGTAGGGGTATGATGACATCCCAAAAGAGATTCCTGATCCTGATGCCAATAAGGTCCTTATCTCTGTTGTTTACTACTGTTTTATATCTTTCTTGTTGGTGGAATTACTGATAAGACTGATTGTTGTTGTAGCCCGATGACTGGGATGATGAGGAAGATGGTGAGTGGACACCACCAACCATTGCGAACCCTGAGTACAAGGGCCCATGGAAGCCGAAGGTTTGTCATAATTTTGATATATATAGTATGCACAGGAATGGACATGTTTGCTGATCTTGTAGCTACAATTCTGCAGAAAATTAAGAACCCCAACTACAAAGGAAAGTGGAAGGCTCCAATGATTGACAACCCAGGTCTATTTTTATCATTATTTTACTGTTATAATAGTTATATAAATTAATTGGTGGCATAAGATGCGTTGCAAACTCGTACAATTGAGTCGTGGATTTGACTTAACAGTAACATTTGAAAATTCACATTTTATCAGATTTCAAGGATGATCCTGAGCTCTATGTTTTCCCCAACTTGAAGTATGTAGGCATTGAATTGTGGCAGGTAATTTCTTATCTTAGTTTTCTAAGTAAACTTGTGTTTACTTTCAGCGTTAGTTATTTCAAAGCCTATCTCTGATGTCCGAGCTGCACCTATGGTCAGGTGAAATCTGGTACACTATTTAACAATGTCTTGATTACTGATGATCCGGAATATGCTAAACAATTGGCTGAAGAAACATGGGGCAAGCAGAAGGATGTGAGCAGTTTTAACTAAATCTTCATGATCTAGGTATAATTTATTGTTGGATCTTTTTGACGCCTGATTTTTCTTTTGCAGGCTGAGAAGGCAGCATTTGAGGAGGCTGAGAAGAAGAGAGAGGAAGAGGTAATTGTTTCACCTCTTTTTTTCAATTTATAAGGAACTACTACACATGAGATATGTAGGCGTGTATGAAATTGATCATAATGTGGATGATTGGGAACTCTATTCTCATATAGCTGTCCTGTTTTCTGAATGTTGCACCAGGAATCAAAGAATGACCCAGTCGATTCTGATGTAAGCCTATGGTCTGGTTTTTAAATTTGTAATCCTTCAGCACTTGGATTGGTCTTTGATAAATTTGGCATTCTTTGTAGGCCGATGAAGATGAAGATGAGGCTGATGCTGCTGATGAATCAGGGGATGATACGGAAGCTGGCGAAGATGCTGAAACTAAGAAAGAGGATGCGCATGTAGGTTTTTTTGCTGACATAATGTCATCTATAACATGCTTTACTGATTCTGTTTAATAAATTCTCTTTGGGTTTTGTGTTTGCAGGATGAGCTTTAAGGAGTAGACTGATTTTCGCAGGATAGGGCATGAGTGCTTCATTATTGTCTTTTTATTTTATTGTTTCCATATCAATTTTTATGGTAGGGATTTCCGTTTTTGGGGCAAACCTTAGAACGCTGCAATTTGTTAGCAAAAAAGGGTCGAGGTTTATCTTCAATCCTGTTTAACTGTCAGCTTATTATTAGAACAGGTTAAAACGGCTATCTTTCAGTTCTAATTGATTTCTTCGATAGTCTTTGGTTGGCTGTCGTTTGGATGTTGGGAACAACACACGGGCGTCTGCCGTTGAAACAAATCGTCGGGTACTATACTTCACTGAATGCCTGAGCGCGCACCTAAGAATTAAAGTTACATATATCTTTTAAAATCCTTATTCTTTAAAAAAATATAATTTAATTAGTTGAATTGATTGGATATTTTAAGAATGTTGAACATTCCAATTCTCTGAAAATATGAATTATTTTAGGGCCTATCTGAATAATGTTTTAAGAATAAATTTGATCAGTCTAAAGACATTGCTACGCTGTTAAGGGCTGGCTGCCGGGGGAAAAAAAATGGACTAATACTTTCATCATCGTGTCCGACTGTCCGTCGGTTTATAACATGTTATAATTAAGGTTATCTGACTCGGATCATTTGAACCGACCTGGAAACTGGCGACCCGGGCACTAAACAGGTCCGGTTTGGTGACCTGGTACGGGTCAATTCTTTTTTTTTTTTTTTAATTTTTATTTTAAAATTTTATACTATAAGTCTAAAATATTTCATTTTTCACTAGTTTGACCCATTGACCCTTAACCCAATACCCCGACTGGTTCACTGACCGGTTCGGATTTAATTATCTTGGTTATAACAGATAACCCCTTGTTGCCTGCTGTTATACATGGCTGTAAATTCCTAACAGCGGCAATGTCATCACTCATCGATTTATTTTCTTATACGTAAGGCTCAGAACATATAGCAAATTGACGAAAGGTGCAGGCTGCTGTTAAGTTGTAATCTTGTGATTTGGCTGGCAAAAAGGGATATGCTAGTGGGCCATCAGGGGTGAAAGGATAATAAAAGTGGCCTCTCCATCTCCTTTAAGGCCTATTTGATATCATGGAAATGGGAGGGTGGGAAGTAAAAGTGGAAGAGGAACCTAATATTAATATGTTTAGTATGATAAATATCACTTCCTGAAGGAAGCCACTTCCATCAAAATCAATGGAAGTGACTTTCATGCCTAAACCCAAGGATAAGAAAAGGGGCCTCTCCATCTCCTTTAGGGCCTATTTGGTATCATGGAAATGGGAGGGTAAGAAGTAAAAGTGGAAGAGGAACCTAATATTAATATGTTTAGTATGATAAATATCACCTCTTGAAGGAAGCCACTTCCATCAAAATCAATGAAAGTGACTTTCATGCCTAAACCCAAGGAACTAAGTTCCAACCCTAGTTCCATCATTCTATTTCCAACCTTACCCTTCTTCTCTTCCTTCTTCCTCCACCAACAACGATGGGCATCCTCAGCGACGGTGATGGTGGCCTTCCACCAACAATAGCGGTGATAGTCCTCCACCAATAGCTACGATGACGAACCCTCTGGTGGATGTGACGAAGCGATGGCAACGGCTGACCCTTCTCCTCCCTCTCCTTTCGTCTTCAACTTCTTCTCGTTTGGATGGCTTATAGACCCTTCTCCACCCGTGACAATGAGGTCTTGATTCCACTAGCGGCGACAACGACGATTACTGCTTAGCGACAAACATCGAGTCAAGATGAGACTCGGATTTGCTTAGCGATGACGATGGTGATTACCTTTGGGTCTTTGGTTTGGTCGATTTGCATCTCGGGTATCTAGTCGACAAGGATGGTGTTCACCGGCGATGGTTTTGGTGCTTCAATTTTTGGTTATGCTTTTCATCTTTGTTTTTTGTGCTTCAATTTTTTCTTGTTCTTATGGTTTAATTATGTTGATTTGCAAATGAAGATGAAGCATTGTGTCTGGTACTGTTGCTATGGAAGTTGTTCATAGGTGTGTTTGCGGCGATGGTGATGCTCACTTGAAGGTGGTGGGTGTGGGTCGGTGATCGGATAGACGGAGGGGAATTTTTCTTTTGTTGAAGGGTATTTCCGTATTTTCATATTATAAGTACATATTTTAATTAAAAATTATGTCTCATTTCCACCATCCTATCAAGCATGTTTTATAAAGCAGTCCCACTTTCAACTCTACTTTTATTTTCATTTTCACTTCTATAAAAAAACTCTTCCAAACTTCTATAAAAAAAACTCTTCCATTATACCAAATGGGTATTACCGTATACTTCCTTCCACTTCTTTATTCTCATAGTTAGATTAACTCTAAATGGTTGAGATTCAATATCCTATAAAAATTAAAAATTAGATTTAAATATATGTCTATATTTTTTTAATAGGGAAATGGATAGGTTCCTTTTGCTAAAGGATATAGTAAAAACATCACGAAGAATTTTAATGCATAATGATGATTAAACAGACAAGGGTAAGTGTCCAAGGGGACATTATCTTCCGCGTGTCGCCCCTGGAAGTAAAGTTGATTAGACGATCAGGTGCGCAGGGCACTCTCATGACTTTATCTAAAAGTTAATGCACAGCCACAACAGGGAGAGTTCAAAATTTAAAATTTGAAACTAGATTGGTAGAACAAAATAAACAAACACACAAAAGGAAGAAAGAAGGAAGCGAATGAATCAGGATAGGGAAGGGGAAGGTGAAGTTTTAGGCTTCTTGACAATGAGAACAGGGCACTTGACGTTCTGAGCACAGTGGTTGCTGACACTCCCAAGGAGAGCCCTCTTGATGAGTCCATACCCATGGCTTCCCAACACCACCACATCCGATCCCAACTTCTCCGCCATCTCACAGATCACGTCCCTCGGATCTCCGTTCTCCACTCTCGTCTCCACCTTCTCCTATTTTAATCACCATTTTCACTCCCTCGTTACTACCTTCTTCCAGTTTCCACCTCTATCACTAACCAAAACAAAATCAAACCTAAAACGTACCTGTTGCAGATTCATGCACAATTTTTTAGCTTTCTCCATGACGCCATCCGCCACTTGTTCGCTGTAACTCTCCACTGTCGCAGATATATCAGACGAGAACAGATATCCTAACCATAATAACAGAGGATAAGGCTCTGACTGGATATGATATAAGCGAAGACAAGGCATAGGAGCGATTTGAATAATACGAACCGGTGCCATCTAAGGCGGGATAAACAAGACGAGAGGGCTTGCAGTGGAGGAGAATGACTGTGTCGTTGGAATTTGGGAAAACGAGATTGTGGAGGCACCAGGAGAGAGCGTGCATGCTCTCTTCTCCTTCGTCCACGGCCACCAGGATTCTACGTTCCTTTTCTGCCATTCCTTCGTTTTCATATGATCGTTGAAGACTGGCGACCGAGGAGTGGTATTTAAAAGAATGATACTTGCTTTAATATTTGTCTCAAACCTGTTGGCTGGCTGGTTTTTTTGGTCTTTCAACCCAGTGGGCTGTTCGGATATCTTATAAAAAATCACTTTTTGTTATGAATATTAAATATGTGGATGTCCATTGACTCATATTACTCTTCCAGTCAACTTGACATAAAGAAGAAAAGATGACTTGATACAAAGCAAAAGCAAAAGAAGACAAGGACATAAAGAAAAGCAAAAGAAGACAATGACATAAAGACGATATAAAGTAACTATGGTCATTTAAATATAACCATGGTAATACAACCAGGGTTAGATTTCTGCCTCTATATAAAGAGCTGTAATCGATTGTTTCAATTGAACTGAATGAGAACTTCTCTCTAACATCTCTCTAGAAATTCTATCAATTTTCTCTGAATCCTATCAATCTTCTCTCTTACTTTTATAATACGTTATCAGCACGAAGCTCTAATAGAAGGTATGATCTTCTTATGGTTTCTTTAATGATTATATATATCCTGTTTTATTTATAGATCTGGGATAATCTGAGCCACTATATGGAATTAGAGAGATACTTTTACCGATTGTTATATAACATCGGGTTCCATGGTTAAGATTGGAGATCGTTATTGTTTTATATATAAGTTCTTTTATATTATTATTATTATTGTTATTATGGCCAGAAGCCATATACACATATGATTCTTGAATTTATGACCAGAAGTCATAATGTTTTAATTTCTTATAATATGGCCAGAAGCCATATCCATTCTTATTATATAGCCAGAAGCTATATACATTTTTCATCTTATTATATAGCCAGAAGCTATATATATTTTATCTTATTATATGGCCAGAAGCTATATATATTTTTATCTTTTATTTTATTGTACGGCCAGAAGTCATGTACAATTTTTATCCTGAAGATAATAGTTAATTTCTCATCTTAAGATTAAATGGCCCGAAGCCATACATGGCCTGAAGTCATAAGATTAAATGGCCCGAAGCCATACACGTTTTAATTTTCTTATTTTGCATTATGATTTATTTATTGTCTTTATGAATTTACAGTTATTATATTTACAGTTCATATTTTAATTATTTTCATTTATTTCTTTAATTAGTTTGAACAATGGCAAATATGGCAAAACTTGAAATTGTGGCTCTTGATATTACCGGGAAAAATTATTTATCTTGGAAGTTGGATGCGGAAATTCACCTAAATGCCAAAAGTCTGGAAGACACGATTAAAGAAGGGAATAAGGCATCCAACAAAGATAAAGCCAGATCCATGATTTTTCTTCGCCACCATTTACATGAGGATCTAAAAACTGAATATTTGACAGTGATGGACCCACTTGTCCTGTGGAACAATTTGAAAGAAAGATATGATCACCAGAAGTTGGTCATTCTTCCAAAAGCTCATTTTGATTGGATGCATTTACGCTTGCAAGATTTTAAATCTATAAGCGAATATAACTCAGCTATGTTCAGAATTACTTCTAAATTGAAATTATGTGGAGAAAATGTTACTGATGATGATATGTTAGAAAAGACATTCTCCACATTTCATGCATCCAATTTGCTCCTGCAGCAGCAATATCGTGAAAAAGGTTTCAAGAAATATTCTGAGTTAATTTCTTGTCTCCTTGTGGCTGAACAAAATAATGAGCTTTTGTTGAAAAATCATGAATCTCGTCCAACAGGCTCAACTCCATTCCCTGAAGTGAATGTAGTAACTAATGAATTTTATCGTGGCCGTGGCCGTGGCCGTGGACGTGGACATGGACGTGGACGTGGGCGTGGCTACAGCCGTGGGCGTGGTCGTGGTCGATATCATGGAGGTTCAAATTCCTACCAGAAGTGGGAAAAGACTGATAAGAACCAAAAAGAGGAAAGCAGTAGGCATAATAAATATGCTGATAATCCATGCTATCGATGTGGTGGAAAGGGCCATTGGTCTCGTACCTGTCGTACACCAAGGCACCTAGTTGATCTTTACCAAGAATCAATTAAAAATACTGGTAAAAGATCAAATGTTGAAGTTAATCATGTTGATCAGGGCGAGAATTCTGAGTATGGCGATATAGATAATAACTATTTGGATGTTGCAGATTTCTTAATATAATTTGAACTGTTATATTTTATTTAAAGTTGTTTCTATCATCATATGTATTAATTTTATTTATGTTTTTATGAAGAATGAATTCTATTGGCATCAATCCTGAAGATTTATGTCTCGTTGATAGTGCAACAACCCACACCATACTCAGACATGATAAATATTTTTCTTCCTTGGTAATACGAGAAGCCAATGTTCAGACTATATCTGGTAGTATAAATTTAATTGAAGGCTCCGGAAGAGCTAATATTTTGTTACCTGAAGGAACAAAATTATGCATTGATAATGCATTTTATTCTACCAAGTCTAAAAGAAACTTACTGAGTTTCAAAGATATCCGCAGAAATGGATATCATTTAGAAACAACAACTAAAGATAATAAGGAATATCTTATCATTACAAATATAGTTGCTGGTAGAAAATGCATATTAGAAAGTTTTCCTATTTTTTCTTCTGGTTTGTATTACACATGTATAAGCACAATTGAAACACATACTATTCAGAACCAGAAGTTCAATAATGCAGACCAGAAGTTTGCTAATACAAACCAGCAGTTTGATAATGTAAACCAGAAGTTTACTAATGAATTTAATGTTTGGCATGACCGGTTAGGCCATCCCGGTTCAATAATGATGCGACAAATAATTGGGAATTCATGTGGACATACCCTGAAGTGTAAACAAATACCACAATCCCATGATTTCTCATGTACTGCATGTTCCAAGGGAAAATTAATTATTCGCCCCTCACCAAGCAAAGTAGAAAGTGAGTCTCTCACATTTCTCGAACGGATACAGGGAGATATTTGTGGGCCAATACACCCACCATGTGGACCATTTAGGTACTATATGGTTTTAATTGATGCATCAACTAAATGGTCACATGTTTGCTTATTATCTTCTCGCAACCTGGCGTTTGCGAGATTACTTGCTCAATTGATTAGATTAAGAGCACATTACCCTGATTATCCTATCAAGAAAATACGTCTTGATAATGCTGGTGAATTTACATCACAAGCTTTTAATGAATATTGTATGTCCCTTGGAATTGATGTTGAACATCCTGTAGCTTATGTTCACACGCAAAATGGACTTGCAGAATCATTGGTTAAAAGGTTGCAACTAATTGCAAGACCTTTACTTATGAAATCCAATCTACCAATTTCTGCTTGGGGCCATGCCATTTTGCATGCAGCAATGTTAATTCGCATTAGGCCAACAAGTTATTTAAAGGTTTCCCCCTTACAAATGGTTTTTGGTCAGGAACCTAATATTTCCCATATAAGAATTTTTGGGTGTGCGGTATATGTGCCTGTAGCACTACCACAACGCACTAAGATGGGCCCACAAAGAAAGATGGGAATATATATTGGGTATGAATCTCCATCAATTATAAAATATTTAGAACCATCTACAGGAGATTTATTTACGGCACGATTTGCCGATTGTCATTTTGATGAATCATTTTTCCCAACATTAGGGGGAGAAAA
The DNA here is from genome assembly GCA_963855925.1 of Inga laurina. NCBI lineage: Eukaryota > Viridiplantae > Streptophyta > Magnoliopsida > Fabales > Fabaceae > Inga > Inga laurina. The sequence goes on along the minus strand of OY979703.1, from coordinate 1,862,638 downwards.
CAAACAGCTGGGTAAAGAAATTAGTTGGAATGAATTATCATTGGCTCATTTTGATCCTCGTACAAAACAATGTGAACTTGAAGTTCAAAAGATAATTCATTTACAGAATTTAGCTAATCAAATGCCAGAAGCATTTACTGACCCAAAGAAAGTGACAAAGTCACATATCCCAGCTGCTAATGCTCCTATTAAAATTGATGTCCCTGAAGGACAACCTGCTATGAATGAATCCAAAGCACGCTTGAAGCGTGGCAGGCCTATCGGTTCCAAAGATAAAAATCCTCGAAAAAGAAAAGGAGCAAAGAATATAGATGGTCAAGTCGAGGATAATGAAGAAAAATTAGTAGCTCCAGAAGAGCGATCTCCTGAAGAGATATTATCTCCAGACGAGAATGTTGTAGTCCCAGAAGAGACCCAGGTACCTGATATATGTGAAAATAATGAGATCTCAATAAATTATGTTATGAATGGAATCCGATGGGATAGAAATGAAGTCAACGTTAATGACATCTTTGCTTATCATATAGCATATGATGTAATGAATGATAATGAGGATCATGAGCCAAAATCCATTAGTGAGAGCCAACAAAGAAAAGACTGGCCCCTATGGAAAGATGCCATTAATGCAGAATTAAAATCATTGGCAAAACGAAAAGTATTTGGACCTGTAGTCCTTACACCTGAAGATGTAAAACCAGTTGGATGCAAATGGGTCTTTGTATGAAAAAGAAATGAAAAGGGCAAAATAACTAGATATAAGGCACGTCTAGTAGCCCAAGGTTTTACGCAAAGACCTGGCATTGATTTTGAAGAAACGTATTCACCAGTAGTGGATGCGACTACTTTTCGTTATTTAATCAGTCTAGCAGTAGATGCAGGACTTGATTTACATCTCATGGATGTTGTGACTGCCTATTTATATGGATCACTTGATAGTGATATTTATATGAAAGTCCCTGAAGGACTTAAGATGCCAGAAGCATTCAATTCAAGTTCTCGAGAACAATACTCAGTTAAGTTATATAAGTCCCTGTATGGCCTGAAGCAATCAGGGCGCATGTGGTATAATCGCCTTAATGAATATTTGTTGAAAGAAGGATACAAAAATGATCCGATATGCCCATGCATTTTTATGAAAAGATCTAATAGTGATTTTGCTATAATTGCTGTTTATGTTGATGATATCAACATCATTGGAACTCCTGAAGAGCTTCAAAAGGCAATTAATTGTTTGAAAAAAGAATTTGAAATGAAGGACTTGGGAAGAACAAAATTCTGTCTTGGATTACAGATCGAATACTTCAAGAAAGGGATCTTTGTATATCAAGAAACTTATACAAAGAAGGTCCTAGAGCGATTTTACATGGATAAATCTCATCCATTATGTACCCCAATGATTGTAAGATCTTTGAAGGTGGATAAAGACCCATTCCGACCTCGAGAAATTAGTGAAGAAGGTGATGAAGAACTACTTGGTCCAGAAGTACCATATCTTAGTGCTATTGGAGCACTAATGTATCTTGCTAATCACACACGTCCTGATATATCATTTGCTGTTAATTTACTAGCAAGATATAGTTCTTCACCAACACGAAGGCATTGGAATGGAATAAAGCACATTTTTCGTTATCTCAGAGGTACAACAGACATGGGGTTATACTACTCAAATGTATCCAAGCATGAACTGGTTGGTTATGCAGATGCCGGATTTTTGTCTGATCCACATAATGGTAAATCACAAACGGGCTATCTATTTACATGTGGAGGTGCAGCTATTTCATGGCGATCTATGAAACAGACTATATCAGCCACATCATCTAATCATGCAGAAATTCTAGCAATACATGAAGCAAGTCGAGAATGTATGTGGTTGAGGTCAGTAATACATCATATACGCACAACTTGCCATTTATCTTCCGGCAAAATGATCCCAACAATTCTCTATGAGGATAATGCTGCATGTATCGCTCAACTTAAAGAAGGCTATATCAAGGGCGATAGAACGAAGCATATTTCACCAAAATTCTTCTTCACTCGCGACCTTCAAAAGGATGGTGAAATAGATATCCAACAAATCAGTTCAAGTGAAAATCTAGCAGATTTATTCACCAAGTCACTCCCAGGTACAATCTTTGAAAAACTTGTTCATGATATTGGTCTTCGGAGATTCAAAGATTTCAACTGATATTATCAAGAGGGGGAGTCGATACACGCTGTACTCTTTTTCCCTTATCTAGGTTTTGTCCCACTGGGTTTTCCTAGAAAGGTTTTTAATGAGGCAGCACTCGACGGTGTATCAATGAATGATGTACTCTTTTCTTTGGCTAGGTTTTTATCCCACTGGGTTTTTCCTAGTTAAAGTTTTTAATGAGGCACATTCATAATGGACATCCAAGGGGGAGTGTTATGAATATTAAATATGTGGATGTCCATTGACTCATATTACTCTTCCAGTCAACTTGACATAAAGAAGAAAAGATGACTTGATACAAAGCAAAAGCAAAAGAAGACAAGGACATAAAGAAAAGCAAAAGAAGACAATGACATAAAGACGATATAAAGTAACTATGGTCATTTAAATATAACCATGGTAATACAACCAGGGTTAGATTTCTGCCTCTATATAAAGGGCTGTAATCGATTGTTTCAATTGAACTGAATGAGAACTTCTCTCTAACATCTCTCTAGAAATTCTATCAATTTTCTCTGAATCCTATCAATCTTCTCTCTTACTTTTATAATATTTTAACATAAAATCATGATTTTGTGCTAAAATATCCAAACATTAAAAAAAAAAAAAAGGATAATTCCTTTTTAACTAAAACCATGGTTTCTAAGGAGAAGCTATTTTTTTGGCTTTTTGAAGATATGGGCCCCACCCTCCTTTTTTGATTGGTCATTTGTATTATGTGGGCCCCATGCTATTATCTCTACAATTTATTTTTTTTATTTTTTTTTATTTTGACGTTCTCTCTGTATCTATCTATTAATTTGTTTTAGAATTTTAAAATTTTAATGTTTCCTTTTATCTTTATTATAAAACTTATTTATCTAATTTGATTACATTAAAAAAATTAATTAAATTAATTAACATTACATATAGACAAAATTATTTCATTTTTTGTATTAATTATGATCTTTAATGTTAAATAATGGGTTAAGATGCATCCTTTTTAATGCCGTTAGGAGTTTTCTTCTCTAATAATTTAACGTTGTTAGGTCAAATTTAATGGTTTTGTTAAATTTACATCATTTTTAATTGTTCGTTGTTATTTTTACATTTTCTAGAACTTATTTGTACCAGATACCCCTAAGGAAAAACTTAACTTGTTAAATTTGGATCTTAACCCTTAGATAATACATAAAATATAAGCTTATTGTTTATATGTAATTATCATAAAAGTTAATGTCTTTTTTAATAATTTGACCATAAAAAAAGCTATTCTAATCAAAACAAACACTCTCATTTTATCAAAATCATTTTTTCCCATAATTTATTCTTCTTATAATCTATTCTCCAAAAGTTATTCTCCATTTTTTCTCCAGAAGCTATTCTCCAAAAACTAATAAGAACACACCCTAAGAGTACCGGCAAAAACAAAAACAAAAAGAAAAAGGAGAAGTTAGGAAAATGGGTGTTTGTTGGAGGGTTTATCATACTTTTGTCATTTTTTTGTTTTTGGCCGAAAGGATAATTCCATTATAATAAAGCTGAGTATAGACACAGACCCTGAAATTCAAAAATTGAAACAAAAGCCAGCAGGCAACAAGAACTACCAAAACAAACAAAAAGTTAGGACAAATGCCTAAACCTTACGGATTGAAGGTGAGAAGGCTAACTTTCATTCTATCATGATCGAAGAAAAGAAGCAATAAAGGGTGGTTGTCTAAGGACGTGTTCTCCCCAGCCCACCCCCTTTGATGCCAATGCTGCGAAACTAAATGTAGCTCCTAAACACCTTCTACATTAGAAGGGTAACGAAACAATTGGAACTTGAGAACAAATTTCATAACACCAATAATCATGGTAGAATAAAGGCAGCATCTATCACAAACAAAGTTAATCCACATAGAAAGGCAATAACAAAACTAAATAGACACCTACAGTAGACACACAAACAAAACACAAATTATAACTTTAACAACTGACAGCGGTGACTAAGACTCTAAGTGCAAAACCAAAGGCCCCCTTCACCAACAGTAGCACCAAGAAATAACTCTCATGGAACCTTGGTGGTTGTAAGGCAGCACCAAACATCAGAGAAAAAACAATCGGAGGGTCATCCTAGGTAGTAGACCAGCCTTGTACTCCTTCCTTCTTCCTTTTGCTCAGAGCCTCTTCAAGCTTCATCCCTGGTTTCTTCATATTCTTTAGAGTTTTGGTTGCAACCCACCTTGCAACTCCAATCAGTAGCACTAAAATCTCAGCCCTCTTCACCCTCGCTTGCAAAATGAAGAGCTGTAGAGTCGATTGGCAAGAGGAAATCCAGTGAGCCTTGGAGCCGCAACCACCAACCCCTGTTTCGACCAACCAAGAAGGCCACCCTAAACCCCCATAACTTTAACACTGATCATTTTCCTTCCCTCACCCGATGAAACCCCACGTAAGGAACCTCGGAAGCCCCTTGCTACCATCACCAATTGACTGCCTATAGAGGAACTGAATGAGGCGGTGCCTCGACAAACCCTAGGAGAACCCCTAGACTTCACACAAGTTAGGATATTTTTCTTCAGCGGACAAAATTTAAGATGCTTTTCTTGTCTAGCTTAGCATGTGCTTGGTATCACTTATTTTTGGATAATAAGTCCTTATTAGTAAGCTAAGATAAAACTCCTTTCACATACTTACCTTGTATATCGTGAATCACAATTTATAAGTACTTATTACCTAAACATAAGTTATTTCAAACGAGCACTTAATCTGATTACTTCCATTTAGCATCTATTAAAAGTGATGAATGTTTTACGTTCAATTTAAGCTAGTTAAAGGTGCTGCGGGATGACAATTTTTTTTCCATAACGGTACTGTCAAATTAGTATATTGATTTCATAATTTTGTGTTAAATTAAACTTTTTTGTTTGTGAATAAAATTTTAATTGAGTTGGGTTTCAGGAGAGCATGCTTTTGACACAGAGAGTGCTTACAAAGTATTCTAAATTGCCCGATGGTTCATTCTAAAAGTAAAAAATGAAAGGGTTAAGGTGCCCCAGCACCCCGATGTGTTTTCTCAGGTGTACCTATTGCCCTAAAATTATTTGTGGTGCAATTTCAACCCTGAAGTATTTAAAATGATACAGTTAGATCCAAAGTTAACATTTCAGTTATTTTGACCATTTAAGTTGCTGACTCAGCCCCAATTTGATCAAAAAATATGAGTTGGCTTACCACACAATGATATGATGTGGCATGGAATTGATTAGCATTTTTCATTTTGTAAAATAAAAGTCAACTCCCTTTTTATGTTGTCTTTTACCCCCAACGCTCTTATGTTTATTCTCTCTTAAAGCTTTAATAATGTTTTTTAAAGCTAAATAAACTAGCTCCAGAAATTCATAAAAAAAAATTCACATAAAAAAAAGAAGTTAGTGTTAAGTGTGTGTTCTTATTAGTTTTTGGAGAATAGTTTTTATAGTTTATGAGGTAAGTATATGAGAGGAGTTTTGTCTCGATTTGCGGAAAAGTGCTTCTAAAACCATGGTTTTAAAGGTATAAGAACACACACTTAGTTCTCTTGAAGCCAACCAAAATCCCAAAAGCGTGAAGTATGTTGTGGTGATCCAATTGAGGTGAGAATCAGAAGTTAGAGTTTGTTTTCTTTATTACTATCGATTGAAGCGTGTCTTGGTGGTCTTTGTTATCGATTGAAAGTGGGTTTTAGAACTAGGCATCATTAGGAACACATTTTCATCAATTTGTGGTGTCTCCCATCTTACCTTTCAAAAAAGAATGCACTTTTGGTGATTTAGCTACCATGAGGTTATCAAAGTGGAGGATATGAAAGGCCTAGATTGTTGTGAGGTCAGCAATCACAAATAAAAAAACCAAGACAAGTACTGCATCATAAAAACAAAACCTCTTCCCCCTTCATACTCCTTCTTGACTCCAACTTGACTCACCCAAGTAACCAGTATTCTTCTTGTGGTCATTGAAGCTAAGTTCGATTTACCCATGGAACATCTAAAGTAAGATGGAGAAGAGAAAGGATGGGATATAAAGAGTATATGAGTGAACGGTGCAGCCATAAGAAGGAGTAAATGGATGAACGTTGCCGCCAAGAATGAATGATGCTCTTTGCCCATACCAGCAAGGACTAATGATTGTTGCTCTTCGCCTATATTAGCTAATTTCATCGACTCTCTTCACATACTTCAATGGAACAAACGAACCCTAACTTTTAGAGATAATAATAAAATTAAAATGCCTAATTGTTACAATTATAAAAATGACAAGTCATATGATTGTGTGAAAAGCCAACTCATATTTTTTGGTTAAATTAGAGCTGAGCTAGCGACTTAAACGATCAAACTAACTGAAGTGTTAATTTAGGATCTAATTGCATTATTTTAAATATTTAAAGTGTTGAAATTATACCACAAATAACTTTAAAATATTGAATACACATGAAAAAAATATATTAGGATACTGGCCACGCTTTAACCCAAAGTAAAAACTAGTCCATTCATAAGGATGTTCCTTGTATCCCCGTCCCTGATAGGACAGGGCAGGACGACTTGGGGGCATTCCATCCTGTATACTTTAACCCAAAGTAAAAACTAGTCCATTCATAGGAATGTTCCTCATATCCCCGTCCCTGATAAGACAAGGCAGGACGACTTGGGGGCATTCCATCCTGTATACGGGTATATATATTCTTTGGTGCTCTCAACTCTCCCCCGTTCTCGCCGTTGCAGACTCGCTCTCAGCTGTTAATTTGTTTGGAATTATTTTTGGGATTATGTGTGTGTTTGGCAACATCCCAAATCATGGTTTGCGCAACCCGAGACAAAACTCTTCTCACACACTTACCTCATAAATCGTAAAAATTATTAAAAAAAACTAATCCAAACACACTACGATTCAATTTTTTCCCCGCGGAGACCCGATTGCTATTCCAAACAAGCAATCTCACTCTCTCGTCTGGCTCCCTCTGTTGGCGACGGCAGATTCCCACTCTGCACTTCTCCGTTGTTCTCTCCCTCCTCGGCGATCGCAATCGTCGTGCGTTCTTTCACCGCTCAGGTGTGTATACTCCGCCCTTCAATCTCTGCCTGATCCCTCTTGGCTCGTTCTCTGGGTTGGGTCGTCGTTTGCAGACAGAATAGAAGAGCAGGACGTGACTTTGAGGGGGTCGCCATTGTTACAGAAAGAGGAAATAGAACCATCCCAATTCCCAACAGCGAAAAGCCCAACAACTCAAAGAAAGGGCTCATCGTTTAAGCGTACAAACACAGACAATGGGCCGACGACCTATTGTTTGTCTCCTACCCGTGTAAGAGCAGACGAAGGCATTAATGCTTTCTGATTACCATGTAGCCTACGACCACCTAGTATTATGAAATTTCTCTTCCCTCAAAAATCCATTACAAGACAACGCTGTCTGATTTCCAGTTCCATTCCCCTGTTCCACAATTTGTACCACCAAGTCTCTTCACCTCTGAATCCCGCCCAGGTCAACCACATCCTTGACAATGCTGCACAATTCAAAAACCTCAAACATGCGACCCAAATCCACGCCAAAATCATCACCATCAATTACGCCTCAGTCCCCTTCCTCCTCAACAATCTCTTTCTCTTTTATGCCAAATGTGGTTTCATCGACCGGGGCCTCCTCTTGTTTTCAACCTCCAATGACAATTCAAGGAACGTTGTCACTTGGACCACTACTATTACCCAGCTTTCGCATTTTAAAATGCCATTACTGGCCTTGGACTATTTTAACCGAATGAGGTGCACTGGCGTATTTCCGAACCAATTCACCTTCTCAGCGGTCTTGCCTGCTTGTGCTGATACTGTGGTTGTTGCTCACGGTGAACAGATGCATGGCTTGATTTGGAAACACGGGCTTGAAAGTGATACATTTGTAGTGAGTGCGTTGCTCGATATGTATGCTAAATGCTTGGATATAAGCATGGCAAAGAAGGTGTTTGATGAAATGCCAGACAGAAGTATCGTTTCTTGGAATTCTATGATTGTGGGGTTTCTCAAAAACAAGTTGTATGATCATGCTATTGGGATTTTTAGGAAGGTTCTGAGGGAGACTTCGGTTGATCCGGATCAAGTGAGTTTTTCAAGCGTGTTGAGTGCTTGTGCTAATGCGGCTAGATTCGATATCGGAAAACAAGTGCACGGCAACATTGTTAAGCGTGGTTTGATGACACTGGTTTATGTGAAGAACTCACTGCTAGACATGTACTCAAAATGTAGATCGTTTGATGATATCATGAAAATGTTCTATGACATAGGAGATAGAGATGTTGTTACGTGGAACGTGATGATCGTGGGATGTGTCCATAATGGCATTTTTGAAGCAGCCTTCAGTTATTTCCAAGCCATGAGAAGGGAAGGCATATCACCCAATGAGGTTTCGTACTCTTCAGCTCTTCATGCTTCTGCTAATCTTGCAACATTGACTCAGGGTACTTCGATCCATGCCCAGATCTTAAAAACTGGGTTCATGAAGAATGCGTGTATTCTGAGTTCAATGATAACTATGTATGGCAAATGTGGGAACTTGTTTGATGCTTATTGGGTCTTTGAAGAAACTGAGGATCATAATGTGGTTTCATGGACAGCTATGATAACAGTTTACCAACAACATGGCTGTGCAAATGAAGCGATTGAATTATTTGAGAAGATGTTGAAGCAAGGAATTGTGCCAGAATATATTACTTTTGTTTCGGTGCTGTCAGCTTGCAGCCATACTGGACAAGTTGAAGATGGATTCAAGTACTTCAATTCCATGGCTAACATCTATGATGTTAAACCTGGGCTTGAACATTATGCTTGCATGGTTGACTTACTTGCTCGTAATGGTCGATTGAATGAAGCAAAGAAGTTTATAGAATCAATGCCAATGAAGCCCGACTCATCGATTTGGGGGTCTTTGCTTGGAGCATGCGGAAAGTATGGCAACGTTGAAATGGGCAGAGGGGTGGCAGAGAGGCTTTTCGAGTTGGAACCAGATAACCCGGGAAATTATGCTGTGCTTTCTAATATCTATACACGACATGGGATGGTGGAGAAAGCTGACGAAGTTAGGCAATTAATGGGGATCAATGGAGTGAGGAAGGAAACTGGATGTAGTTGGATCGAGTTTAGGAACCAAACATTTGTATTTACTGTTAATGATAAGTCACATTCAAGGACGGATGAGATTTATGAAATGCTGAAAAAGTTAAAAGAGTTCGCAAAGAAGAGAGGATATGTGGCTGAGATCCAGTTCGCGACTAACAGTGTGGAAGGGTCTGAAGAACAGAGTTTGTGGTGTCACAGTGAAAAACTAGCTCTAGCATTTGGTCTTCTGGTCCTTCCGAGCAGGTCTTCAATAAGGATAAAGAAAAATTTGAGAACTTGTGGTGATTGTCATACTGTGATGAAGTATGCTTCAGAGATTTTTGAGAGAGAGATCATTGTGAGAGATATCAATAGATTTCACCGATTCACCAACGGTTTGTGCTCTTGTAGAGACTATTGGTGACTCAAACTCGTATGGTGCTCTTGAAGAATGAAGAAAGAAGCAGGCACCAGGAGAGAGCATGCGTGCTCTCTTCTCCTTTGTCCACGGCCACACCCACCAGGATTCAATGTTCCTTTTCTGCCAGCATGTACATAGATGGAGGAAAAGAATTAAGACATCATTTCATATGATTTTATTTTTATTACTACAGCATGTAATTGATCCTAAGCAAATCTTATATCTAGTATTTATTATTATTTTAAATTATTTGTACTTAATTTGATCGATTATTCAATTTGTTCCCTTTGGATATGGTTTAAAAATTAAATTAATGGTTAAAAAATCAATGATAAACAATATAATCACATTACTCACTCATTTTACTTTTATGTAATGTATTAATTTTTATTAATATATTGGTTTTATAATTTTTTTATTAAACATATTGTGAATAAATTAATAAAAAGGAAAACCGGCCCGCTAATCCATGGACAGTCCAGGTTTTATAATAAGGATCCAAATTGGAGGTTGTTTGGATTCACTTAAAAAAACTATTCGGAGCCTAAATTTTAGTTTTCTATATAAAAGCACCCAAACACTCAATTTTTTAAAATAATCCCTTTTTAACCCCATACATGATGGTTTGGCATAATCTTTTTTTTTTGCCTTATTTTACTTTGTGGGCCCCATCCTCTCACATTTTTTTTTTGTTTGTGGATCCCATATCACACACTTTTTCCTATGTGTTTTTTTTTTTTTTAATTTCAACGTTTTTTCTACCTTTTTTATTTAAAATTTTAAAATTTTAATATCCTCTCTTATCTTTAATATAAAACCTATTTTTCTAATTTGATTATATTAGAAAAAGTAGTCAAGTTAATCAACATTATATATAGACAAATTTATTTCATTTTTTATATTAATTATGAAATTTAATGTTAAATAATGAGTTAAAATACATCATTTTTAATACCGTTAGGAGTTTTCTTTTCTTATAATTTAACACCGTTAGGTTAAATTTAACAGTTTTATTAAATTTACATCCTTTTAAATTATTCATTTTTATTTTCCATCTTTTAAAATTTATTTGTATCAGACACCCCTCAGAAAAAACTTGGCTGTTAAATATAGACCTTAACCTTTAAATACATAAAATATAATATTATTCTTTATATGTGATTATCATAAAAATTAATGTACTTTTTAATCATTTGATCATGAAAAAATCTATTCTAATTATAACTTCTAAACACTCTCATTTTATTAAAATCATAATTTTTCATAATCTATTCTCCTGATATACTATCCTCCCAAAGTTATTTTGCACTTTTTCTAAGCTCAGGAACCAATTTGCTTCAACAAACACACCCTAGTGTAACTTCTCTAGCTGTCCCTCGTTCGCTGTCTATCTTGACCTTGTTTCTGGGGTTAGATCTTGTTTTCTTTCTGAAAATTTGCCTTTTGTTTTAGTCACCAGGCGGTGATATTTATCGGGGTTGAATTGTAGTGAGATCGATTCTATAAATCAATAAAGGCAATGTTTTTTTTCGATTGGTTTTATGGCATTCTGGCATCGCTGGGATTGTGGCAGAAGGAGGCCAAGATCCTATTCTTGGGACTCGACAATGCAGGCAAAACCACATTACTTCATATGCTCAAAGACGAGGTTTGTTCATTTCTTGTTTCATTCAATCCTTGCTTTGGAATTTTGAAATTGCTGCCGTTATTTGATGTTTTATTCGTCAATGGGGATTAGGGTTGAGTCTTTTTCTTTCTTGCTTTCTTTTATATCTCCCTGGAGATGCTATTCAGTTTGTCTGGGAAATGTTCTGTTCAAGGAAAGTCTTCAGAAGATATTAAGTTTTGAAGATGGACTTGTCATTGCTTTTTAATTCCGTGAAATGCCCTACTCCCAGACGGCGATAATTTTTCCCAAAAGAACTCGCGATAATATTATCTGTCGGTGGCATTTAATCCCATTTTTCATTATATTTTTTCCATGATTGTGATAACTAGAGACCAAATGCTTCAAAATGATGATTGAAGTTGTCACAGGCTGCAGATTAAAAAAATTTCTACCCGTCGGTTTTTGGGAAAAGATTTGCCCTTCTGACTGGGAAAAGTTTTTGGTAGATACACTTTTTAGTTATCAAATAAACATTTTTTCTGCCCAAAAGGGAGGAAAGGTAGCCATGCTTTTATTTCAAGCTGGTTGCTTCCGTACATTACCATGGTTCATGACTGTTACCTCTATAATACACGTTGAAATGTTTTTTGCGTTTTGTCTTCATTATGACATCAAGCATATATTTCACAGTTGGGGGCTTCCGGCCATTACCATGTTCTATGTCTGTTCTGCTATTGACGTGTCTTGGCATAACATCTTTATTATGAGAATTTCTGTGGCAGAGATTAGCCCAGCATCAGCCAACACAGCATCCCACATCGGAAGAGCTGAGTATTGAGAAGATCAAGTTCAAAGCTTTTGATCTCGGAGGTCACCAGATTGCTAGGAGAGTTTGGAAAGATTACTATGCCAAGGTGCATAAATATAATGCTTTACCAGTTTTTGTGAATTTTTTTTAATTAAAATAAGGCTTCGAATTTCAGACCCAAAATAAGGCTTTGATGTAGCGTGGTGTCCTTTTGGCCTAGTCTCACTGTTGATTGTAGATAGGCAAGTGAATAGCTGGTCCAGATGCTATACTCTGAATTTGCGGGCTTTTAGGTCTAGCTGTTTGCTAGGGATAAAGTCATCTTCCTATGTTCAATATTGGAGTCACCAAGTTTGAAATTAAGCCATAAGTTTTAAATTTTGCTGTAAAAGGTTTTAAAAATGACATCTGTTTAAATAGTTAAATGCCAGATCAGAAGCTCTGCCTTCCGAGTCCTGGCTAAACATTGCGTAAACATTCTATATCTATTTGGTCCATGGGAGGCAGACATAATATTTTATTGCTGATGGCGTTTTTCATGTTTAGAAGGTTTGTTATTGGTATAATCAAAGACATATATGATTTTCTGGTTTGTTTTACATTTTTTTCATGAAGTCTCGCGTTTGTCCTACTCTACTTAACTACTCTACCGAAGGTAAAGCATCCTTTTTGGCCAAATAAAATGCATGCCCTTGTGATAATGATTCATAGGAGGCAGACGTCATGCAGCAGTCTTCGCTATGATTAGCTGGATGTTTCCTATTTTGATTCTCTCCTGAAATTGTGCTAAATAGCGTAATTCTTTTTTGTTTTCTTACTCCTTAGTATAGCTCGTTATGAGTTTAATGATAATCACAAGTGTGATCCTTGTGTGATGTTGAAGGTGGATGCAGTGGTGTATTTGGTGGATGCTTATGACAAGGAAAGATTTGCTGAGTCGAAAAAAGAACTGGATGCTCTGCTGTCGGATGAGGCACTGGGGAATGTGCCGTTCCTCATTCTTGGGAACAAGATTGATATACCATATGCTGCCTCAGAAGACGAACTGCGTTACCACTTAGGGCTGTCCAACTTCACCACCGGCAAGGGTAAGGTTAGCTTGGCGGACTCAAATGTGCGCCCCATGGAGGTTTTCATGTGCAGTATTGTGAGAAAAATGGGCTACGGAGATGGCTTCAAGTGGCTTTCTCAGTATATCAAATGAGTCCATCCACTGCTGTCAGACCAGAAGGGCTCTCTGCCTCGGCATCTTTTTTGTACTGCTTGTTTTCTCTTGTCGTGAATTGGAGGTGTTGTTCCCACAAAATTGCTCTGACGAAAAGAAATTGCAGTGTCTTACAAATTTTTACCTTTGGTTGAAAAAAAAAAGGACAAAGGACCACCTCTTTGATATGATTCATGAAAGAATGCGTGGGCCGCATTGAGCCTCTTGATGAACTGTCTTGCAGTCAGCAGCGGATGGTTGCCGGCGCCCCAGGGTAGGGGCGTTATGTTTTTACTTTTCTCTGCCACATCCCCCCCCCCCCCCATAACATTATAAAATACTATTTGGGAATTGGCATCTGTAATTTAGGCCATTAAGAGCCGGTTGTAGCGAACTATAATACTCCCTCCAATCTTAACGTAGGAGTCCGATAAGGAGATTAATTTAGTTTTAAATATAATAACTTAATTTACTTTATTCTTAAATTTATTATTTTTATCTAAAATATCACTATTGATTGCACATATGAAGGAGTTTCTCGTTAGGAGGTTGTTCCAATACATATATCCAAGATGGTAGTTTAGAGAAAATAAGGCTTCTTTATTACAAATAACTAATTTTTATATCAAGGAGCTAGGGTAGTGATTCGTTTTGGAGTGATCAGTGTCGTGAAAGATAAAGCGAGAGCCGAGAAGAGGCATATTTATAAATGAGTGTGTTCGGATTAGTTTTTGAGAATAATTTTTATGATTTACGATATAAATATGTAAGAGAAGTTTTGTCTCAATTTACGGAAAATAACATATGAAATTACAGTTTGAGTGTTCTCAAACATTCACTCAAGGGTCTACGCACACAAGACTAGTTGCTATTCTATGCATGCGAGAGGCTGGGGCTTCCATTCCCACACTGTACTCTTCTATTTCTCCCGCAAGCCTCGTGCTCTGTTGTTTGAAGGCGACACTGCACTACAATTTGTTTATTTATATTAGATTTTCTTAATTCCAGCCTGGCTACAATTGCTTCAGGTACACGGTAAACGGCCTATAATGAATTATGAAAATTATTCTAGTTATTACTCTTACATAGCCCAAGAATTTATGGTCATTTTAGTTCCTGTTGAGTTGTTGCTGTCCTTAGCTATCTATTTTGATTTATTAGCCAATTCATTTTAACTTCTTTCCTATTTTGTGTCCTGTTTATTCATATTTATTTTATAATTCAAAATAACTTCTTAGTTTTTTAGTATTTAAATTAAATATTTCATTAACTTTTCAAAAATAATTTATCTTCGTTTTACCATAAAAGTAATGAAAATAATTAATAAATGCAAATTACCCAAAAACACCTTGAAAAAAGAACACAAATCCTTCGATTTTTTAATTAAGTCATTAATATAAGACTCAATTTTGTAGTATTCATTGAAAATAATGAGTCTTATATTAAGAATTGGAGGAGTATTCATTATCAATCATGCTAAATTTTTTTTTTTTTTTTTTTGGTTGTTGGCGGATAAAATTTTTACTGTTCCTGAATATTAATCTTTAAATATTTATTTTACGCAAATACTATCAAACATGATGTGGCAACGTTCTTGAATTTTTGTATGGAATGATATTTACAAGAATAAAATGATATATTTTTCTCCTTATATTACAATCAGGGTGTTTGGTCTAGTGGTATGATTCTCGCTTCGGGTGCGAGAGGTCGCGAGTTCGATTCTCGCAACACCCCAATTTATCATTTTTTAAATAATATGCCCCCTCCGGTTTTATTTATTAGTATTTTTTTATTACGTAAATCAAACAGGAAGTTATAAATAATAAGTGTGTCAAAAATATCATATTTTTTTATATGTGATCCTATTCATGGAAAGAGTATAATAGAGAGAATAGATAATGAATATAAAATATGAGAAAAAATAAATATTTAATAAAAAAAATTTAAAAAAAATGAAACTTACATTTTTAGAAAAAAAATTGAAAATTATTTATAAAAGAGACTAACCTATTATATACTCCCTCCAGTCCTAATTATAAGATAAAGTTGATTTTTTTGGAGAAATTAAAGAAGCCAATTAAATTATTTTAAAATGTTTATATTTTTAGTATCCTTAGATTATACATTAGTTTATTAGTCAAATTAATTAATTTAGAGAAAAAAATAAAAATATAACTACTCTAAAATAATATAATTAGTTTCCTTAATTTCTTTAAAAAAATCAATTTATCCTTATAATTAAGATCAGAAAAAATAGAAAGTTATTCATAAATAGTTCCCTTTTTTAACTTTTTATTTTGGCTATACTTCGTACTCTGAGCTGTAGCTGGAAAGTTGGGGCGTTGTATGTCCTGCTACGTTACGTCATTAGGTAATACTTTTTTCTATGTTAATTATAATATAAAGTTAATTTTTAAGTTAATATAATTTTTGATCTCTGAAGTTTGATCAAATTTTGGTTTTGATCCCTCAAGTTTGAAATCGGTGGTTTTGGTCCCTGAAGTTTCACCCAATTTTGGTTTTGGTCCCTCAAGTTTGAAATCGGTGGTTTTGGTCCCTGAAGTTTCACCTGATTTTGGTTTTCGTCCCTCAAGTTTGAAAAGGACTTGGGTTTTTTCCCGGGTCTGGTCGAGTTTCAAAAACGGGTCACCAAGTCCTTTTCAAACTTGAGGAACGGAAACCAAAATCGGGTGAAACTTCAGGGACCAAAACCACCGATTTCAAACTTGAGGGACTAAAACCAAAATTGGGTGAAACTTCAAGGACCAAAATCAAAATTGGATCAAAATTCAGAGACCAAAAGTTATATCAACCCTTAATTTTTTTAGAGAAATTAAGGAAATCAATTAAATTGTTTTAGAGTATTTTTATTTTTATTTTTTTTTCCAAACTAATTACTTTGACTAATAAACTAATATATAATCTAATGATACTAAAAATATAAACACTCTAAAGTAATTTAACTAGTTTCTTTAATTTCACTAAAAAAATCAACTTTATCTTATAATTAGGATAGGAGGGAGTACAGTGATTTTCTTTTTTTTCTTTTTGAAAAAAAAAAAAAAGTATAAATTGGAAGCGTAAGACCTGGGTGGGTGGCATAAAGAACAGATCACACTTGCGTGAGGGAGCAGTTAACAATGTCGAGCTTCAGCATTTGGTTTGCTTTGGTGGCCCTGGCTCTGGTATTTGTCTCATCGGTTTCGGCCGACGACGTGGTCGTGCTGACGGAGGCCAACTTCGATCAAGAAGTTGGCAAGGATCGCGGCGCTCTTGTCGAGTTTTACGCTCCCTGGTATGCAAATATCTCTCTCAATAAATTCAGCTCAGCTTCAATTATGTCTGAATCTCTTTTTTTGTTTCTGGAACTTAGTGTATTTCGGTTGTTAGTTTTTATCCTATTCCCTGAATATCATCAAGGATGCGTTTTTTATATTCGTTTTTTTTAACGTCTTGATGCTGAGCTGATAGATTTAGAATTAGTTTAGTTGTGGGTCGCATTTATCTCTCGGGAGATCTGTAGCTAATGAGATTGAGTATGTTCGAATCGCAACTAGTGAGTTGTAATCTCAACGTAACTGTTTAATGCGGTCAAGTACTGAATAGTCTTGAAGTTATATCAGGGAATAATGCAAACTTCTATGATTTTTATTGCTTATATGGTATTTATGTTGTTTTCTAGGTTATTGTCGCTCACACTACATCATTTCAGACGTGTTGTGATCATAATAGGAACGAATTGTTGATAATTCTAGCTCTTTATATCAATATAAATCCTTGCCTCGCGAATTCTTCTTATTATTCAACCCTGACCAAAAACGTAATATCATTTTTCTTGTTTTGGACCATAAACGTACTATCAGTTGACTTTAGGTTTTATTCTTGGCATCCCATGCATTTGCTTTGTTCTGTTTCTTAAAACGAAGCGGCTTTAATTTCGTCTTTGTCAGTTGTAAAATATAACTTGTTCGGCATTCTTACATAGACCGGAAGAGACTATACTCATAACATTTATCTTGGTAGGTGTGGACACTGTAAAAGGCTCGCACCAGAGTATGAAAAGCTGGGATCAAGTTTCAAAAAAGCCAAATCCATTTTGATTGGGAAGGTTAGTGATGTCCTTTGATCTCATGCAACCCATCCTTTCTCGTTTGAATGGGATTTCACATTCTCCCATTGATGGCTCCCACTGCAGGTAGACTGTGATGATCAAAAAAGCCTTTGCAGCAAATATGGTGTTTCTGGTTATCCCACAATTCAATGGTTTCCTAAGGGATCTTTGGAACCAAAGAAGTAAGTGCTTGACAATTTTTGTCATCTTTAACTTTTTTCATTATGCAATATGAAATAATGTTAGATTGCTATTTTGCCTATTCTTTGAATTTAATCAACTTACGTCTCAAGAACTTGAAACACTTCATAGAATTGATTATCCACACAATCAAATTCTGTGTACTTTAGGTATGACGGTGCACGTACTGCAGAAGCCCTAGCTGAGTTTGTAAACACAGAAGGAGGTATTCATCTAAAATATGTTTTCCAGTTTGTTGAACCATGCTGTTGTGGGACGTGTATCTTTTATGTTTCATGGCTTATATGCTGGATATCATGTGTACTTTTAAACAAGGTTGTTATTCTGCATACTAGTTATGCAGTCAATTAATGTATTTTAGTTAAAAATTTTCCCTAGTTTCAAATAATTGCCTGGTTAATATGGTGAGGAGACACTAAGTTTATTAGTAAACTCTCAATCTTTTGCTTGTTGAACTTCATGCTATTTTTATGAAAGTTAAAGATGGTAGTGTTTGTCTTCTCGCAACTATTTAAAAAAGAGACTTAATTTATTGCATTCAAGCATAACTAATTGCTTGGAATTGATTTTTTTTTTAATTGAAATGTAAATGATCATCAACTATTGTCTTCAATTTTGACTCACCTCAATGTGGACTATGAATCTACCGTTGACTTTTTTTTAATGATTACTGTTATTAGCCAACCACACTTAGCGGGATAATAATAATAATTGCTGTTGTTGCAATGATTATTGTTATTAAATATTTTTGGCATCCTTTTAAATATCTCGTGTAGTTTGCTGCTTCAAA
The DNA here is from genome assembly GCA_963855925.1 of Inga laurina. Lineage (NCBI taxonomy): Eukaryota > Viridiplantae > Streptophyta > Magnoliopsida > Fabales > Fabaceae > Inga > Inga laurina. The sequence goes on along the minus strand of OY979703.1, from coordinate 1,844,220 downwards.
GAACTTGGTCGTTTGCCATCCATTCTTACTTCTGCATGACATCTCTTGTTTTTTTCTACTTCTGACATGCGCTCAATCTGTCTTTGATGTCCAAATGGTCTTATGCAGGTACTAATGTGAAGATAGCTTCTGCTCCGTCCAGTGTGGTGGTTCTCACTTCAGATAACTTTGATCAGGTTGTGTTGGATGAAACAAAAGACGTTCTGGTTGAGTTCTATGCTCCATGGTAAGTATCGGTTTAGGGTCTTCCTTGATAAGACCATATTAATACAATCAGGAAAAAAGGCATGCTATGATCTGCAATATTGTTTGGGAATTGAGATGATCCTTTTTTGTGTTGATTGAAAAATTCTTAGAATTTCAAAAATGTTTATTTTAATATTATTTCACAATGATGTGTTCCAGGTGTGGTCATTGTAAAGCCCTTGCCCCTGTAAGCAAATTTTTTATCGCCATATTGTTATTATTGATTACCCGTACTTATGTTAGCATCCAGGTCAGTTGTGATAAATTATTTTACTATTTCTGCAGACTTATGAAAAAGTCGCTACAGCATTCAAACTGGAAGAAGATGTTGTAATAGCAAATATTGACGCTGACCAACACAAAGATATTGCTGAGAAGTGAGTCCAGTAGCGTGATTTGATGTTTACCATGATTAAACTAGGTTTATATCATATTTAAGAGGTGTGTGCCTAATTGGAGATGCATCCATTGCAGGTATGGTGTGAGTGGCTATCCAACTCTCAAATTTTTCCCTAGGAGCAATAAAGCTGGTGAAGATTATGATGGTGGCCGAGATTTGGATGACTTTGTAACTTTCATCAATGAGAAAAGTGGTGCCAGCCGTGATGGGAAAGGACAGCTTACTTCTAAAGTTGGTGAACGTTATATGCTTACTAATAGGTTATACAAGAATAATATTATGTGTCTAATACTGGATTGTTCTTGATCTAGGCTGGTTTAGTACCAACTCTGGATGGCTTGGTGAAGGATTTTGTGAGTGGTTCTAGTGATGAAAAGAAAGAGGTATATTCTCGGCTCGAGGAGGAAGCTAAGAAACTTGAGGGTTCTGCTGCAAGGTCATTTGAGCAATCCTTTGATTTTATTTATTCCAATTTGCAAAATTTTGGCCTCATTTTATTTTCGAATGTGGAAGCCTTTGGGCCGTTCTACTTGGGGCTGGCTATTCTTTTAATTTGAACCTCTAAATAGTTCCTTTTTTTTTTTTTTGTTTCCCCAGATATGGCAATATCTACTTAAAAGCTGCTAAAAACTGCATTGAAAAAGGAGCTGACTATGCATCAAAGGAGATTCAAAGACTTGAGCGAATACTTGAAAAGGTCTCTTTCTTTTTTATCTTTGTGTGTTGCAATTTCATAAAAATGGTTTGCCTAACACTAAACACGTTGAATGCATGCTTGGATCTCATCTTATCACATTGGATCCTCTCTCCACGGGAAGTTTCCTGACCAATGGTCATGAACATTATTTCGGATAAACGGTGACCACATCTGAAATAGTAGGGTTGTGTCTAAATCAGTCTTTTTTTGGGTTTTGGAGTTCGGTCAAAATATCTATACATTCACTAAAAGAAATTTATATAATGGAACTCATAAAGACCTTAGTCATTTTAACCAACCAAATTTTCCTGTACCATCGTCTTGAATTCAGAGTCATGTCACTCTGCGGTGAGAGCACATTGGCAAATGTTGGAGCTGTTAAATACCCTCCTACTTGCTAGTTATATTATAGTACTGTTTTGTCATATTTGTTTATTGGAAATTAAAGGGGATCTGGTTGTTATAGTAATCAACTAAGCACAAACTATAGATCTGAATGGTTTAGCTAAGGATTGTCAATAACATGAAAACAACAACAAATTCTCAAATAGGGAAAATAGTTGATAGAATGACAGGAAGGTCTCGGATGGTTGAATTAATGGCAGATAGGTTCCCGATATAATCTTCTGAATAATAAATTGTAGATACTGATTCAGACATATGCAAGTATTTAAGTAACTGGTATTCCTGTTTACAATTATCTAAATCGATATTGGCTACTTATGCTTGAAAAAATCTTTTCAAGATCTATCATTGATTCATTCTTTTAGGACTCAGGTGTCATTCTCCCAAAATAGTTTAGACTGTAGATGTTTTTTTCATTAACTGGAATCTGACGATCATAGGTGATGGATTTTGAAGTATTTATTTGGATTTTTTTTGCCCAAAGCTTGTTTGAACTTTGTTGGTTTGTTGATGCAGTCGGTCAGCCCTGCAAAGGCAGATGAGCTCACCATCAAGAAGAACGTCTTGTCTACGTTTGTTGCTTGATCGGGTGGCAAAAGCTGGAAGCGCTATTGACCGAGCTTCTGGCTTTCTGCTTAGAGAGGTTAAATTTTAGTTCCTGATTACTACTTGGGCCTTGCTGGTCTAATATCTACCAAATTCACGTTGCAATGAACATGTATTGAGTTATAGAAAGTGAAGGAAAAAGGAACTAATCTTGCATCAGGGGAGTCGTATTACAGACCAATTAGGATGATAACTTGAGGTTTACTTGGAGGTGATCTTGTACAATTTTCCATTCTGGGCTTACTGTTACAGGCATGGGATCCCTGTCATTGAAATGAATTTTTATCTTGAGGTGTGATATTTATCCTATACCCCATCGAAGATTTTGTCCCAAAAAAATCCTCTCGGAGATAAATAAATAAATGAGGTAACCACATGTAGAATGCTAAATTTGAGGATATATTTTAAGAAAATGGAGGAAAAGAAATGATCACTCTCTATATATATACACACACATTGACTAGGCGAATTGCTTGAGTGTTGCCTTGAGCAAACAGTGTAGTGTTGCAGGCATTCCATAGTTTCAAGCAGAAGATACCAAAGATGTGCCAAGAGGGTTTGTCCTCATTGGAAATAGAGTCAGTAAAACAGGTTATGATAGGGTTAGGGTTGATGTTTTTGGGGCCCGAAAAATTATGGGCCGTGCAGACCTACACTGTTTAACTCGCGGGCTGGTACGGTTAGCCCGCAAAATTTTTTTCCTTTATAAATGCTAAGGTGAACTTATGAAGTGGTCTCTGGTCTATTGTGTTGAAGCCCATTAGCCCAAAGTGTAAAGAAATCTTAACCCATTTCACTATTTCACTTTCACTGTGGTTTGTTTGATAAATTTTAGGATTTTTTGTAGTCAACCTTGATGGCTTATATATAAGTGATATTATGTGTTAGAATGTAGTGTACAATGCAGCTCCAACATAGCAGAAAAAACGGGAAAAATCTACATAAAAAATAGGGGGGAGTTTTTTTAAAAAAAAATTGTGTAGGCTGGCCCATATTCTCGGCTCTGATTGGAAGTAGGATTTTGAATGAGCTAGCACTTGAGCTGGGAGTTCCGGAATTGTGTGATGCCTAGGACATTTTAAGGCTTCAGCATGAGGAAGCTAAGCAACAAGTTCGAACGACGTGACTGAGGAAAATTTAAGAACCAAACCCAACGGAATTTTTAGAGGTGAATGGAAGAGACTCATCTTTTAGTTAAAATGGACAATAAGCAAACCAATGAGGGTTGAATCCAATGAAAGGCAAAAGTCCCCTACAACGTGAAGAATTAAGATTCGAATTTCCTCCGAGAGAGATGCCCGCCCACATTCAGTTTCTAACAATACCTCAAATAGGGTTACCTCCAACAAGAGAATATCCATACTTGGTGAAAAAATGGACAGTAAGATGAATATTACTTTTAAAACTGCCAATCGCTCCATTAGTTTTGAAGCATATCTCTTGTTGCAAGCCACAAGAAATGTTCAGATTGTGACCCTACTATCGAGAGCGAATGCCAAGAGATAGTGTTTTTTTTTGTCAAGTGTTACACGCTTCAAGGTTGTCGTCCACTAAAATTTTTAGTGTTTTTTCCGTTTTGAACGCAAACATTTTTTTTATTAACCAGATGAAAAAAGATTCGTGGAATGAATAGGAAATCTAACAACATTAACCATAAAGCAAAAAAGCAAAGTTGCCAACTTGCCATTATATAATAATATTTTGAAAAAAAAAAACAAAGAAAGAAAGAAAGAAAGAAAGAAAGAAGTGCCCGATCATAAGGAACAGGAGCCTCCTTCAAGGTGTCGTGTAGGTAACGGATCCATAGCCAATCTCATCTCCATACCAATTTTTTTTTTTTTGGAAATGTTATGCAACTATTTCCAACAACTACTAACAACTCAGAAGTGGGTCCTTGGGAATAAGAATTGAAGGAGCTGTGGTTTGTGGGTAACGCAATAAATGACTCATGTTTGTAACTAGTTTAAATTCAATTCATGTAAGATTCCATGAATTTCAATAAATAAAATATTTATAGTCGAGTCAGTTTCAAATGTTGAGTTTGTCTGATTCACATTTCACATACATTTGAACTAAAAACAAAATTATCACCTACATTAATTTTAAAAAAAAAATCAGCTAAGCGTACTCCATTCATTTAGGACAACATAAAGTGTAATAATGAATGAGGGAGGAAAGCAGATTTGGGTAAAACTAATAGGAAGGAGCAAAAAGAAGAGAACAGGGCAGGAAGCAAAAAGGAGAAGAATCATGAGACATGTTAAAATGGGGATTACAAAAGAAGGGATGTACATTAATATTATTGAAGAAGCGAGTCAATGTCAAATAATCTTGAAACCCAACTTTACGTCAACATCAGGGAGGACACCATGTCGTCGCATATAGTGTTTGGAAAAGCCTCTTTTTTAATAAAATCCAAAGGGATCTGTCACCCATCATGCCTTCATTATATGTCCAACACTGTGTGGCCCCCCATACCATTGTTTGCCTAATCAAAAGCTAATCCCCACACCCATCCCTATCTCATGCAATATGCAACCAAACATTTCACTCTTCTCTATGATTTTTCCACCCTTTGTTACCAAACACATTATTCACCTCTTTACAATTTCATTGATTCTGAACCACCCTCTGATTTCCAACTTCGAAGAGAGGTTCGTTTAATAACGTTATGTGCCCTCCCAAAAAAAAAAAAACAAGGAATAATAATACTAGGTTGAACGTTAAAAAACGAAACATGCCGAGAATATCTCGATTCCTGACGATACTATTATATTAAGTAGCATGCATAGCGCTAATTAAAACATAAGTTCTCCATGTTAAAGAGTAATTTTGGACGCGATTGGAAGGTATAAATAATAGATTATGCGGGGTTCTAAATTAAACACAGGATCTATCAAATAGAGTTAATAATATAGATATAAGTGAGCTACAGGTACTGCACAGCCAACTGTAAAAGAGTGAAATGCTGCGAGTACACCTCAATATTGGTCCATGGTTTCTCAGCATCTTCTAGGATATATAATGGGAAATGAAGAAATATCATTTGCCCCTTTCAACCCAGAAAGAGCAGACTCAGAAATTAGTACGTATCTGGGCTGCCTGATCTAACATCTTTCTAGATATTACAACTCACGACGACGATGATAATAACGGATCTGTACAATTGTATAAAACCCCATGAGGAATAATATGAATATGAATGTAATTTACCTGGAGGACACAGGGTTCAACGCTCTAGCGAAGCCATTCATAGCCCCGTATCCCTTTGAACTAAACCCAAGGCAACCAAGCAAGCCCTGCCTGTAGGGCAAGAAAGTCTTCTTTCGAAGTTCTTCGGCCTGAGCTCTATGCGCCTTGTAATGCAACTCATGCGGCGATGGAGGCACTCGCCTCTTTCCGACTCCATTTGCAGGCCTGCCGGTTGCCTTCTTAGCTTTCGATTTTTGTGTTTCACCAGACGGCTTGTCCTTTGATGGTAGATTTTGATTTTGATTGGTTGGCTTCTTGTCTTTCGTGGGGGAGAAGGAGATAGTGGACCAGAACTTGTTGTTACTCCTGCCTTCGCTTTTGCTTCTGTAAAGAAAATCCTTCAAGAAAACCCATCTCTTGGAGCTCCTTCCAGCCGAGGAAGACCTAGAGGACGAAGGAGTAGCCTCTGAACCCAACCCACCCATCTTCTCCCTTTCGCTTTCTTCAATCTCCAGGGAACCATCTTTGTCTGTTTGTTTTTTTAAGCTCGAGTCCTCAAGCGATCCATCCTCATTTTCAGCCCACTCTGAAGGAGTGTTTCTGAGAGGCGACATAGATCTGGTTCTTCTGCGCACAGACTTATCCCTCAGCCTCAGATCTCTGCCTCTGACATGCGACTCAACAACCTCTGTCTCTTCTTCGTCCTCTTCTCCTTCCAGATCCAGTAAGGGAGCAAGAACCTGAGGGCGCTCCAAGTGGGTCGAAAGCTTCATGGGTCGGATCTGCCCGTTTAGGAACAACTCGTCCGCCGAGCTCATGGAACCCCAGGTAGCCGACCCGTTAGAGCCAAACCTCGCCGAGAATTCAAACTCGTAACCCAGAGGGACAGAAGAAGTACTATTTTCATAGGAAGAAGAGTGAGCCGAAGACAGGGAAGAAGCAGTAATAGCGAAGTGCATTGGGCTGGCCGGAGCGCTGTAGAAAAATCCGCTAATGGGTGGACGGCCGGGGCTAGAAGGAGCGCTGACGTAAGGAGTAGAACAGGTGCTATCGAACTCTTCATAGATGCCTTGAGAATCGACTTCGCCATTGTTGGGGTTGGAGGATTCTGCGTGTCCGCCATTGTTGCTTGGAGTTTGAAGCTCCATGGCTGTGTCAGGTAAGAGTGATGAGGGGGAGGGTGAGGGTATGTAAAGAGTGGGGGAACAACTACGGATGCGGAGAAGATTAAGTGAAAATGCCCTCGACTCTGCATTGTATTATCGAAAATGCCATCCACGGTGTCATCGTACGAAAGAAATAAGCATCTTCACGGCATTAGTACGATTGGATTACCAAAATGCTTAGGCCATCTTTTTGAGGTGAAGGGTCTTATCAAGTAAAAGCAAGCGGAGGAGCGGTAAAAAGAATTCTATTTTTTTTTAAAGGAAAATTCCCTTTACATAGCATTTGAGCATAGTATGTAAAATTGGCTCACCAGTCCAAATCTGAAACAAGTGAATCTGTTGTCGGATCTGTGCTATTGGAGGTCAATAAACCACACTGCAGCGAATTGATTTGACCCAATCAATCCGGAATGAATCGGCGGTCACGATTTACCTCTTTAGTAAAAAAAAATTAATACTTCAAATGATCTCATTTTGATTTTTTTTAAATTTATTTTTTTATTTACAAGGAGTTTTAAAATGATTATGGAATACTTTTGTTGTGTTGCATTGATTAGAGAGAAATCATTATGTACTTAATGATATTTTTGTGAGTATTAGGTTTAAGAGGCTATATTGGATTACTAGTTGGAAAAAAAACTCTTATGTAGTTTTTTGAATGGTATGCATGAACATTTAAATTATATACATATGTTTTTAATTGACTCCGGTCTGATCCTCGGGTTGACCCCGATTTGAACCATTGACCTTTGACCTAGTGCTTCGACCGGTTCAATGTCCAGTCCGATTTTCAGTTAAAACATGGAAAGGACTTGTAGGTTAAAGCAGAGAAATTTGATATTTTAACATGTTTTGTTTTTATCAAGATGTTTTTTATTTTTCAAAAAAAAAAAAAGGAAATAATTTTCGCTAGAGTTCCATCAGTTGGCATCACCTAGCCAGCAAACCTGTCACTGGAGATCCTATGACAACTTGAATAAAACAATTTAACTATTTGAGTATAGAGATTGACAACTTGAGCTCTCCAGACTTCACCAACCGTCATTAACAAGTTGAATAAAAGCAATATGTGTAAACACCATCCCAAAAGTGTTTATTTACACAAATCAATATAAGACTCATTCCACATACTTACTTGTTATATCATAAATCACAATTAAAAGTTCTAATCACTATTCTAAATAAGCACGATGACAACTGGAGTATAAAATTGACAACTTGCGCCCCCAAGTTTCTAATTACTATATTTAAATTGTTATTGTATACTCAAGTTGCCAACGACGCCTATACACTTATAAGGCATCATTGATAACTTAAGCACATGAAATTAAAAACTTCAGTATGGAGATTAATAATTTGAGCTCTCAAATTGTTGATCTCTATGTCATAGCGGCAAATTACTATATTTAAATTGTCATTGTCTGTATTCAATATGTCAACGTCTCTTGATAGGGCTTGGAGAGCTCGAGTTGTCGATTTCTATACCCAAGTGGTTAATTGCATTACTCAAGTTGTTATCGAAGCTCCAACTGCAAACAAGATGGGACGGTTGGCCAGGGAACTTGTCGTTTTTTAAAAAAAATGAGGGGTATTTTGATAAAAGTACAATATTTCAAAATCTCATATTCATCCCTTGTAATCTATATGTCATTTCAATATTTTAACACATTTTTTGAGTTTTCCAACTTCAAATGCTATTTAAGTGAAATTTTTTTAAAAAAAAAAAAAACTATTTGGTACCGGATAGAATACCATTAGAATACCCCATTTAATTAATTCATGGGATATAAATTTAAAAGGTGGGTTTAAAATATTCGGGCAAAAAAAGGTGGGTTTAAATTAGTTAATGTCCTCCCAGTTATCTTGTGTTTTTAAAAACCCTTTTGATAATTAAATGTAGCAAATTTTTCTCTGATCTTAATTATCTATTTCAACTAATTTCTTTGCTATACTAAAACTACCGTTTAAGAGAATATTGATTGCTTCAAAAAGTTTACAAAACAATTTATAAACTGAAATATACAAAACTCATAAAAAATTACTTAAACTAAATATAACCAAGTGTAGAAAAATACTAGATTACTCTCAATAAGAAATGCTTATCGCGTTAAAATCTTTATTTGTAATATAGATGTCTATTATTTCTAAAACGTTGTTCTGCTTCATTGTTCAATATGTCATTATATTAGTAATTATTTTAACAAGGCATTATGTGTTTGGATTTATTGTACATTATTTCAAAAATATTATGTCAAGGATATACTGATATAGTCTTAACATACTGATACAAATGCCAAATATTTTGTTGCGGTCGCCAGGCACAATAAAATCAATCTCAACCATTTTTTTAGGTTACCTTTCTAAGACACCAAACATGATGAGGCCCCATTTGCTTGGATTGAAGGAAAGGGAATTCAAATGTATCACATAATTATTAAAATATCCATTATATTTTGGAAGAATGATAAAAAAATAATTTTAAAATTGTAAATTTTCAAATCAAGTGTTTCTTATAAAATAAGTTTTGAATTGTTTATCAAGCCTCGTCATTTCTTTATCAATTCTTTATTACAAACATGATTTGAGATTTTACAATTTTAAAGGTTTTTTTTTATGTCATTTTTTCTTATATTTTTAAAATCATTACTTAATAGCTATTTCTAATTAATTTTTTTAGAGGAACGTGTGATATTTTGTATTTTGGAAAATTATTTTATTATTCAATCCCATCTTAAGAGGGCATTTAGATTGGTTTAGTCCAAGTGATTAATTTATACTGCATAAAATAAGTGGATGGGAGGGGTTTTGTTTTGTAAATTTGTAAAATAGCTTTTGAAAAAAATAAATTGATTGTGTGCATTTAAACGTACAGGTTCTGAATTCTATGTGGTATGGCCAACAAACTTTTTTTTTCGGGCATAAGTAGGGGCAACAATTAACCATTGGGGTTATGAACAAATAATTAGGTTGAGAGAGATAAAGTGAGGAAGGGGCAGGTATTAGCCACTTCATGGTTTGGAGACGTTGGGTTAGTTTTCAGTCTCAACGGGTTAGATTGGTTTCAATTTGCCACTTGTAAGTTAAACTCAAAACAAAGTAAAGGGCCAATGCTGTTTTAAGGAGTTGCAGTTATGTCCTGCTTCTAACTTCATACTCTCTCTTACCAATGTGAGTTGAGTTAGCGAAAGAAATTAATCCCTCATGACGAATTAAATTTTGAATTCCCATTAAAAAATATACTATATTTAGTACTTGATAATATCTTGAATATGATTACCTTAAATAAGAGAATACTTATGCTTGAAAATTTCCAACCACCTCTTCAAAAATTTATTGCCCAATGATATGCAGTACAACAATTTAGGTTCTTAAGTAGGCACAACTTGTCTTTTAGTAAGTATAGTTATTATTTAGTTATATGCAATGTGTCTTTAATTATGTATAAAACATCTGCATACAATTGAAAAAGAATTACATCGGCTAAAAAGATGTTGTACTTAGCTCCTTAAACAAATTTGAGTAGTAAATCATGTAATTGAAGATTTTTTCCGACACTTTTCTCTTTATTGATTACTTTTTTAGGTTCAGGCCTCTTCTAACCCTCGTCGAAGTATGTTACGAAATTGATCCCTCCCTATTTTCATCAACAACGCTAAAACTCTAGTAATTTATGACATCACCGGACAAAAGACCGATAGCCCAATCCCATTGGTACGAAGTTTTTTATTTTTCTAATGTAATGGCAATGAGTAATATTTGAAACAAAATGCTATCATGATTTATTTTTATTTGCAACCTAAGATTTTATATACTCTCTCATCTTAAACATAAGTTCTTTTTGGCTAATATGCATAATTATAAAAATTGTAAATTATTTAGGAAAAAAATAAGAAAATAACAATTAAATTTTAAAATATCAAATTAGTCTAATTGTCCATAAGAGTGTTGGTATTAATGATAAGAGTATTGTAATTGATAACTCATGGTAGTAATAAATCCTTATTTTGAGATTTTGAAATTTACTGGTACTTTTTAATCTTTTTCTCAATTATTTTTCTATTTGATATTGACAAAGTTTGTAATATTTTTTCAAAAAAAAAAAATACTCATGTGATTTAATGATTACGATACATTATTTCCTAGACTACTTAATTGTAATAATTGAATCTCTCATCTCTTTCATATCCTGTCAAGAGGTCTAAATCAACTAATATGCTGATATTTACGTATTCGTTCATAGAAAAAGAACTAAGGAAGCCATATGATCCACACATTTTAATTGAATTAAAAAAATGCACTTGCTCATACTATAAGGGGCTGAATCGACGATATTCTAGAGATTAATGATTAGTAGAAATAAATTAACACCCCGTACGAAAATAACAATTGTTTAAACTCCTTTTAAATTAGACCTACAGAGAGGTCTCACATTCCCACATACCCCCAAACCCAGTGAAACTATCAAATCGCACCAAATCAAGGCAGGCGCAGGTAGGCCTGGGCAGCACGTGAACACGACTCCTCCTAATCCTAGCATAGGATCCTTCAAGCTAACTTAAATACTCGCAAAAGGATGATACTAATTCAGTGATTATAAATTAATTAATAATCATTCTCAGAACAAAGACATATTAATCTGGGAACATCATGGAAAGCAGCGTCCATTCTGAGCTATTTTCTGCATTCCCGAGGGAGAGATAAAAAAGAATGTAAGGCGAGGAGGCGAGAAGCAAGACGCATATTTTTTGCTTAGCAAGGAAGCGTAACATGGGCCAATCAACGATCGACAACTGGCACATCACCACCGCCGTAGCACTTATCATCATCGACCTTTTTGTCCTATTAATAACAGGAACCAGAAAAGGCCAAAATCATTAAAACAACAAAAAGGCAAAAAAAAGAAAAACATGGAGAGGGGTAAAGGGAAAAGAAACCCACATGCTATGTTCGTGGTGATTCAGTTTCCGAATAAAATATGGCATGTGAGGTGTTTGACGATTTGGATCAATATTATAATCTCACACGCACAGCCTCCCACGTAGAGATATAAAATGTATACCGTTCAACTATCTCCTGTCCTTAATATTAAATCATATTTACCTTAAACCCACCACGAATAAGAGCTTATCATAAGGATTAGACGTCTTATTTCACCATGCTTTTTATCCCTTGGAACGAAGTTACCCACTTCTGTTAGAAACTCAGAGTAACAATATGAGACGCAAACACAAGAGGGTTAATGATGCATCAAATCAACAAGTAGATCATTGATGAGAGAGGTTGAGATGTCCCACTCAATCTCTGAGAGTAAATTCTGCTGGAACTGTTCAGTCTGAAAATGGAGCCACGTGCCATGTGGAGAGCTCATGTCCATGTTTACAAGCTCATCCACCATGATCTCTTGCATGCTTTTAAATCGCCTGATTTCTCTGCACAAGTCTTCTTCCCACCAAATCTGACTCTCTAGGGCCCTTCCCTTGTACCTCTTGCTTCTTCTTAATTCCCGAAACTCGTTCACAAAGTCAAACAAAAGATTCCTCTCTACCTTCAAGTTCTCTTCTCCGTCGCTTTCTGTTTCACTGCTCCATTTCTCCAACACATCAAACACATTTGTTTTTATAACCTGTTCATCTCTGATTGTTTGATCCTGTGAAAGACTTTCTTCCACTAACTTTTCATAGCTAAGCATATCCTGTACATGTTCAAGCTTCAAGTTCCTTGGCCTATTATTATCTTCTGGATATGAAAGTCCACATGCTTGTTCCGCAGCTTGACAAACGAAACCAGTGTTCAAACCTGGACGGTACTCAGTTTCAATGTTGTTGTCGCTACTATGTTGTCTTATTGCTTTGGATCCCTGCATGATTGATGGAGTACATGATTTAGTCTCATACCCCTCCAACAATAATTAAATGGCAGGAAGTTATCGAAGTTTCAAAATCAATATTCGATTGTGTTATAAAAGAAATGACAAAATACCTGCAGCTGCTGATTCCTGTTAAGCATCAGATCAGAGTGAAAACTTCTGTCTCCTTCCCCAGATTCGATGCTAACCTCACTGGGAAGTAAAACAGCAGAAGGCACCCTAGCAGCCAGAGTACATTCCGGTGAGTTGATTCTAGATGCCAAATCTTGTGCCTTTCCATTGAATAGGTCACTTGAAGCATCACCATCTGTAATGTGTAAACCAGGAGCACTGACATGAACGTTGTTTGTATGAGTCGAAGGTTGTGATTCTTTCTTCAAAGGAGACGTAAACGTAAAGGAAATAACATCCTTGCCAGTTTTCTTGTTTAATGCAACCTGATTCATACTCTCTTCAGTTGTTATATTGCATTTTATGGACTTACCTTGATAACAATTAACAACATTAGCAGAAAGAAGATCCCTTCTGGGATACCTTTTCCTCATGGAATTACAACTCTTCGTCTTGATCAGTGAAACCTCCTCCTTGGCACCAGCTGCTCTTCTGCCAGAACTGCTGGGTCTAGCATTGTCAATCACAGAAATCTTGTTTGTCACCTTCCTTGCTCCACCAGTGGAACTTCGCGTGGTTGGCTTGTTGGGTTCTACTATTGAAGTCGATCTGACTTTAATGGTAGCACTATTCTGCATCTTCATATTCTGCTCAATCTCATTGTAATGACTATTCCGACTTGTACAAGTTCTCTGCTTCACAGCCTGCTTTAAAATTGGCTTCTGACTCCTGAAGAACTGGTTGGAAGCAATCACATTCTGTTCTCTCTGCTTATGTCCCCTGTTACCATTTGAAGTTAATGAATCTCTGCATTGACCACGGGCCTTAGCTTGTATTGCAAGTAAGGTTGAGCTTCCTCTACTCCCATGACGATGAAAATCAATGTTTTCTGAGTATCTTGAACCCTCGACAGTATTTGTATACATTATCTTTTCATGCATGGACGCAAGAAGTGCAGCTTCTGGTTTCTGCCTCAAATCAAGATCTCTCCGAGATGTATTCTTTGGCAGTCTTACTTCGATTGTCCTGTTTTCCGCTTTATGTGCCCTTGATTTTATTGGGTGATCAACAGCGTCCTCATGACAGTGAGAAGATACAAGAGAGTTAGAGGAACGCGATGCAGTGAAAGAGACCTTATCGAATGTTGAAGTTGGCAATGAATCCAAACCCATTAATCTCGCTACTAAACATGGCGCCTTGGTTTCACATGGCATATCACTACCAGCTGATAGCTCGCAGTTTGCTGCACTGCTTTGATTCATTCCATTCTCATCCACCTTTGTCTGAAACAATCGCCAATTCTAATGTCAAATCCACAAAAGTGACAAGTTTATACGAAGAACAAGTGAGCTGAAAGAAGGTGAGAGAATTGGGCACCGTATTCAACTGTGATTCTGGCATGTTCCCAACATTCTCCTTCGCTTGCTTCAATTCGTCTGTACGATTAATAAACCAGAAATGTTTGGAATAGTACATGCATAGCACTCTTGGAAGAGAACAACTTATTGAATAGAAGAACAAGGCAGCACATGATTACCAGGCAAGCTAGGAGTGGCAGTGAACAGCTTCTTTCGAGATACTCCATTACAATCAAACAAGCTGAGGAAGCTTCCCTTGGAACGTCTTCTCTCGATCTCCATCCTCTTCTATGATACAAAAAAATATCCTGTCACAGAAAAAACTGGAAACACAACATGTACAGTATTTACTGTCAATTTCTGCAATGCTTCCGGTTACTCCGGTGCTAAAATTTTAATGATTCTATCCAACAAGCTTCACCTATTTCTGGAGGATGACAGTCAAAATGATGAAAGAAGATAGGAAGGCAAAAGAAGAAAAAGAAAGGAGAGGGGGAAGAGGGAGGCTAATTTCTGGGGCTAGAAATGAGGGGTGAAGTCAAAGAGATAGAATAATAATGGGAATGAGAGCAAGAAATGGGCAATGATGGCCAAGCTTGTGAGTGGGAAGGGAGGAAGAAATGAATAAGAGAAGCAGGGGAACAAGCGTGTCCCTTCTGTACTAAAGGAATCGTGGCTTGTGAGTGTGTGAGTGCAACAAGTGAGAGAATGAGAAAGGAGTTCAATGGAGTGAATGAATGGTCAAGTGTGTTTTTCATTTGGGTCACTAACATCATCAGACTGGTTGCTGTATGGGCAATTCTATTGCAGGGCTCTCAAACTGCATCGAGCTGGCTTGAATGAGACACCAATCAATAATGCATCCACAATTTGCGACGCTTCGGCTTCATTAAAACCACTCTATTTCAAATTATATGAACACACCTCTCTTTTTTTAAAATAAAATAATGATCTTTTTAAGATTCTAGTGCAATGTAAGACTATAGCAAAGTCTAATATCATCAGTTTGAAAATATTTATGTTAAAAAGTTATCACTCGAGCACTACGTAGTTGGTGGTTTTTCTGATTTGCGTGCCGTATATGTGGCCGCTCTGCACCTTGTCTTCATAGGATGAGAGGAAGAGGGTCATCAGAATGAAGATGATGGAGAAGAAATGTTGCCATTGCCACTCCAGATTTCGTTGTCCTTCAACTTCCTCACACCATACATTCGCCACGGGAGTAGGCCCCACGAGAGAATGGAACAGTTTGAGGTGCCTCAAAAATGAGAAAACAGGTTTTCACTGTTCATTTCATCGAGCAATTTGACGTATATACACATAATGAAGTGTTATCTTGACATTAGTTTTATACAAATGACCATAAAATGATCAACAGAAAAATATCGGCTGAGGAGTGAGGAGGCTCAACGCTCATTGGTTCCCCTTTTAACTTGTGGTATACTTATCACTTCTCTTGACGCTTTCAGTGTGGGTCACCTGTTATCGCAATAAAATGATCACATTCACAATAAGAGGTTGTGGAATCTGGACCTTCAGAAACAATAAATAAATGAAGGCGGTGGGGAGGCAGAATCAATGGCCGAGCAAAATCTGAGGGGATTTGCCACTTACTATGCAAGATTTCCACTCAAATTTGTCCCCAAGAGGCTGAGACTGACTGCGAATATGGCAGAATATGTGAACCAGTACCACAGCATCCAGGGCAGCATATTGTAGCTTCACACGCATATACAAGGAACATACAACATCAGATTATTAATTCAATATCAAAATGCAAGGCATGTGCCATTCCAAACATTGAACCACACAGACTCAAACCTGGAAGGTGTACCAGGCTGCCAGCTAACAGAAACTAGAGGAACACAAATCCCATATTCAACTACATTATAGGAAGAAGTTTCATATATCATTGGCATATTTGGCTAAATTACCTGATGTTGAGTTAATGGCCGTTGCTCCCAGTTGCTGTTTCGTCTCGTCTTGTTCAAACCAGCTCCCAGTATTTTCTATTATACCAATAATCACCATTTTGTCATGAATAGCTTAGGCACAGAAAAAGAAGGCTTAATCATAATTAACTATCTAACATATGATATACCTCTGCAAGCCTAGACAAACCTCCCCGAGTTTCTTTAAAAATGTTCTGAATGTCCAGCAGCTTCTCATAGTGCTTGAAACATGATAATTCTTCGTACGAGTGAGCAAGCTGCTTTATATCACATACGAAATTATACCCTGAAATCACAAAACAAACCGAAATATGAGTTGCATTTTTTGACTTCTCATATCCCTAAATCTACTGTCTGGTGATATTTACTATAAATCTTAGCCACGTCATCATTCTCAATCATGTAAAAATAATCATAGAACAAAAAGGTAAGGTTTTATTCAGTATGAATAATTTGTTCAAATATGTTCACAGCACTCAAGGTAAACTCCATCCGGATATTTCATTAAATTTTTCATACCAAGTTTTAAAATTCTAGGCGACTGCAAAATGCGGGCTAGACAGCTGTCTAAAATGTCAGGCACCTCTCCATGTAATTTTATGAGATCAAAGATAAAAACCGTCTTTTCAGAAGCAATTTGCATGATAGAAACCTGAAACATGGGGAAAATTGTCATTTTGATTTTACAGATAACAAAACAAACCGGCACAACAGGAATAAGAAAAAGCAGAGGATCAAACGTTCAGGTTATACTTAGATATCGTAGTTTGTCATCCTGGCTTGTCCAGTTCTACATTTGTTAAACCAGGATCGTTATATTACCTTGTTTGGTTTGCTTCCTTTTACATAATTAGGTTTCCATTCACAATCAACCCCGATAAGTTTACACTTCTCAATATGACTTGTTGCGTTAAGCAAACCTTCTGCTTCATCAACCCAAATGACATCTTCAACGAACAGTTCATCAAGATGCAAATAACGCCCTCGATGAATGCTTGTTTCAGGTACTACAAGGCATTAAACATTATTGTGTCTGTTAATTTAAGAACTGGCAACTTTAACAAATAAATAAAATCCGAGTCCACTTCCATTAATTCCAAGTTACAACAAACAATGTCATACCTTTGATATCTGAAAACCCGTCTAGGGAGTACCGATCAGACAATTCATCAACCTTCTCCATGTAACCAGCTTCCATCGCCAAATAAACCTTAAATAGATATAAATTGAAAAAAGGGGGGAGCAATTATTGCACAAGAAAATTAACGTCAGCGCTTTTTACACCTCTAGTTTCAATAGGACGCAAAATCAGAGTATCACATTAAGTTCATGCTAATGCAAGTTTTCCTAACGAATCCAATAGCAGTAGTCTCAATCCTTATAGGATTGTGATTTCATTCATAACTAGAACCTTCCAATCCTGTGTGATCACAGAGTTTCAAGCTTTCTGTTTTTAAAGCATGAAAATAAATGTCACTAATTATCAATACTGAAACATCAGGGCAGATGACAAATTCTGCTTTCATAATATATATTGATTACAGGTTCTTTCTTCTTGGTTGTGTGATGCCTAGGTGTGATTTCTGTTTTTCCTTCTCTGCTGTCTTATGTTATATCATTCTTTCTTGTCCTAGTTTATACTCTATCCGGATATAAGATATACTTGGGGAGTTGATCTTAGTCTTAAATACAAAACCTAATTAACATATTTATCAATCATTTCCTAATTTACCACTATTGATGCTCTCTCAACAATAATCAAAGAAGAAAATGAATAAAGGAATTAAGAAAGATGACTAAAATATTTAAAAAATACAAAGAAGCTTTTTTTTTTTTTTTGGGTTGGGAGGGGGGGTGTTTTGAAAATTAACAAACCAAACTGATCAAAATTGAAGTTCATGCGAGCAAATCAGCAAATTCCATTACGACAGCAAAGGGAATGGTTTAAAAGATAAGCTCTATTATTCAACATC
Organism: Inga laurina; assembly: GCA_963855925.1. Classification (NCBI taxonomy): domain Eukaryota; kingdom Viridiplantae; phylum Streptophyta; class Magnoliopsida; order Fabales; family Fabaceae; genus Inga; species Inga laurina. The sequence goes on along the minus strand of OY979703.1, from coordinate 1,826,248 downwards.
ATCTCCGTGATGTGATGCAATTCACAGTACGGACACATAAAGATGGTCATCATGCCTTATAATTACTAACCAAATGCTCAATAAGCTGTCTATCATTGTTTGCTTTCGCCTCAGCCACATCCCAATGTCCTTTTTCTGCTAACTTTTTCAGTGAGCTGCCAATCAATGAAGTTCATGTAAACAAAAACTTGTAGAATGGGCCATGGGTAGATGAAGATATCCCATTTTCCCTGAAACCGTCATACGACAATGGAGGACTTTAAAAACGGGAAAGGGTAAATATATAATTTGGTCCCTGAAAGATAATCCCTCAAAAGTAGTAACTCACTACATGTTAGTCCTTCCACCGGATCAAATAGTATATTTACGCTACTTCAGGGGGCTAAATCAACATACACATGCAGCAAGTTACAAACTTTGAGAGACTACTTTGTACAAAGGAATAGATCCGAGGACTAGAATGCAAGTACATATTTCAGGAAGCAAATTCTATATTTACTCAAAAGAATAAGAGGGAAAATTCACTACATATGCACAAGCTGAAGTCAATTGCCTTTCTTCAAAACTCTGATACAAGTCAGGAAACTCCTGCTGTAGACTGTTTTTCTTTATAGTCTCGTAGGCATCCTTCAGCATGTTCCTCTGAATGTACTTCTCAACAAGGGTGCACAACATTGGCTTCCCCATGAATAACGCCCACTTCTCTGCCGCTTTGAATTGATTATTCTCTATCATACTAAGGAGAAATGACTGCCCAGACTGACGGATAGAAAAGTGCTCCATTAGTGTGACGGCTTTCATGTACATTTGAGACTCTACCAACTCAAAAATATACTGCTTGATAAATTCTTCTGCTGTGCCAAAGCTTGAATCATTCTTTTCTTTCAATTGGCACAAGGCTTTCTCAATGTTAGTTAGTTTAACATCAAAAACTTCCAGTATTTTCACAATTATGTTTTTGTCATGATAAACCTGGCCCCTAACAATATCAATGAATAGATTGGCAGCTAAGTCTTTCAACTCCGAGGAGTCCTCTAAGGTTTTTGCTACTTTTAGGAAGCGGCAAAGAGCAGATATAACCAGGTGACTAAAGCCTCGACTGTGATCTTCAAATAAAGGCGATATGTACAGGCATTGAACAACAAAAGTTGCTGGTCCAGGTTTAGGATCGTTATGTAGCACAAGATAAACTTGATGTTGAAGGGCTCGAAACTTGGCTGTTGCCTTACATGTGCCTATGCGATGCCATTTGAAAAAAGGAAACATAAAGAATAAGAAATGCTATACACTTTGATGAAACGTTGATAAAGAATATAGACGGAAATGAACTACCAACTATCTGAATATGAACATCGATGTCTTTTTGAAAAAAATTGATTCAAACCATTTTAGCAACCACTTAGTATTATCATTTAATCATGCTTGCAGAAAATCCAACAACTATTAGTAGTAGTGCAAGGAGGAGAAATCATACCATAAAAATAACATTCTTTCAGAAGGTACAAGAATACCACCGGAGAGACATGGGTTAAATCATAAAAAGCATGCATACATAAGGTGCTTGATTGGCAAGCATGGTCCTTTTTGTCAAGTATCTCTGCCGCATTCTCCTCCAAATCCATCCTAAGTAGAAACTGTAATGAAAGCAGATACTCATTAGATGATTAATCTGAAGACAGCAAGTGCTGGTCCTGCAAATAACATTCATTTTACTCCAAGAAGTACGTAATACCTAAGATGATACAAAAACTCAATAAGCAGCATTTATGTGATAAATTACAAAAAGTTGGGTACTGGTAATTTTGCTTTCATAATGAAAGGTAATGTTATAGTCACTGTTGTTGGATTGTGCAAGTGGCTACATGCTAGCATCTGATTGATTCAAACAGATGAATTTGCTGCAATAACACCCTTAAACATAAAGCCTGAAAGTCTTCCAAACATAATCCCAAGGAAAATCGATAAATCAGAGGAAAAACAAAAGCTATACCCTTTAAAAAATTCCATCTAAGAAAAAGAAAGAAAAAAAATTAGTCATTCTAAAAACAAAGCAGGATAGTTTAAGATAAACAGAAGAACTACAAGGAAAAAAGAGCTCTTGATACTCAATAGCGCAAGTGCTGAACGGATTGTAATTAAACTATCGCTGATAGTTGATGCCAAGAATCTAAATTCTCAAGGAAAACCAGTTACAATACTATCCTTAAATCTTTAGACTAGACTACATATGAATTTTTATTTTTGGTGATAAACTATCTAGTGTTCAAAACTCCCGACTAATCTAAATTTTAGTATCAAGACCATCCTGAAATTCTTCAGACTAGACTACCTATGCATTATTCTTTTGGTGATAAACTATCTTGTATTCAAGACTCCCAACTAATCTAAATTTGGGTTGAGCCTAAACCAAGTAGCTCTATCAATGTAAATTTTTCTATCTACAAGCCTCAACTGGGGTCCTTGCTTTCCAAGACCCCGTTAATCCTCCTTCTCACCCAAAAGAAAAATGGATCTTACACTGTTTGATTCTAGTGGAGTAAACCAGCATAATAATTGAGATTTTCACTCATTCAGAAAAATACTCGAGGTTTCGCAACTTTCAAAACAACTCTTGGAAAGAAACATAAGAACAGCTACTACTTGGTGACACGAATCATTTAATTTCTTTTCCTCTATCCATTTCTAAACGATCGGGAAGTCCTTGCATTTCAAAGTATAGAGCATGCCGCATTTACCACTTCAAATAGAAGGGAATGGAGAAACAATCAGAGAAGATAGTGGGGGGAACTTACCTGATTTCGTAGAAAGCTTTGCAAGGTTTTCAGTCTCCACTCTTTCTATCCGAGCACTGCAATTCGAACCCGCGTAGCTCTGAGAGCGCACATTGTTTCCATTCATGTGTAGGCATATATATATATATATATATATATATATAAGCAGACGAAAACCAGGGAAAATAATTTCAGAAAAAATAATAAAAAGGTCAAAAGCCCGGCTTTTTATTTAGAGCAAGTGATATTCCTGATTCAAGCAAAAGCCATCAGAGAAAAGGCGCGGCGAAACCGCGAAGGGGTGTGAAGGTTGATAGTAAAACAAAGGGTATCATTGGCAGGGTAGTTTACCTTGGAATATTGTTTACTATTGATTGATAACGGTATAGCACTGCTACTATTTATAAATCCTTTTTTATTAAAAGAAAATTTGATTTTATTAATAAATCCAATTTCAATATAGTTAATAAGATTATAACAATTTTAACCCTATTTATTATACCAATAAAAAAATAATTTAAAGATAGATAAAAAAATTAAAAAATATCAATTCATAAATGAGAGTATTATTAGAAATTTATCCCATATTTATTGAATAAATTATCCCTTTTTAATATATGAGATTAATTAAAAGAGATTTATAAATGATAACAGTTATGTTTTTTCGGTGATTTGATTGATCCTTTGTTTAAAGTTTATAAGAAATTTAACTGAAAAAAAAAAAAAGAAAGATATTTATTTTACTTCTGCCCACCTTGACTCTGCCCAAATGCCAAGGGATAGGGTAGGGTGTGGGTAAAACAAAAATGAAATTAAAAAAATATATAATACACATTAATGGAAGGTGGGGGGCCCACGGGATATCATCCATAAATGGCAAAGGGCGGAAAAAAGTTCATAGATTGCTTCCCCCCGCCGGCGGCAATGTACGTTCTTGTGATAACAGAGAGCGGAACGTATAATGTTCCCGCGGCATCATGAAAGGCGTTGGTGCTACATTACACGTGTCCAAGGCACAAATCGCCAAGAACCCATCACGTGTGATTTGGTGGGCCCATGCCTTTGCTGGTTCTTTTGGGTCCAGTTTAAAATCACGGATCGCAGCGCCCGACGTGACTTCAGATCTTATTTCCCATTTTTGCGTTTGATGGATCAGGATGAGAATACAAACTCAGATCATAGTGCTGTTTTTTAAAAAAATATATAAAAGGATAATTATCTAATACCGTACGATACAACCCCCACCTGCCTTGATGTGTTTGCTTTAAGGGGAGCCGATGGAGAAAAGGGGTAACAAATTATAATTTTATATATAAGAAATTTAAAATTTATCCTCTCATTTTTTAAAATTTTAGATTTTTATCTAAAATTTACTCTCTCATTTTTTTTAAATTTTGAATTTATTTTTAAAATTTAAATATCTTCAACCCAAAAAAATAATTTAACTCTCTTCTCCTTTCCTCCTCTCCCCTCCAACCAAACACGCCCTTATAGATCTGGACGGCATTTTTGCCATTGATTAAAAACACACACAAAGCCCAAAATTGGAGATGGGGCAGCCTAACAATCTTTTAGGAAGGTCAAGGGTTCTGTACCTTCCCAAATATAAGAGTAAGATAATTAATTTATAATGATTGAGAAGATTACTGAATTAGTTATTTATAAAAATAAGCGTTGAAACACACTATATTTAAATATTTGTATTAAAACTAATGTCAATTGATTAAACAAAAAATTTCAAATAAATACCATTTAAATTTGAAAAGCGTCAAAAAGTCTATGAACAAATGGAAAAGATAAATAGGTCTCGAGAGATTAATATAAGATTTTGAAATGTTGTGTTTTTACCAAAATGTTCCTCTCTTTTTTTTTTAAGAAAGAAAGAACCCTTCCGGTGCCGGAGCTCTGGTGACAACTCAAGTAATAGAATTGACTACTTGAGTTTCATAAGCCCTATTCGGCATCCTTGACAAGTTGAATAAAGGCATTGACAACTTGCACTCTTGAGGTTGTAATGACACTTAAGTTGTCATTACCTTTATTCAACTTGTCAAGGACGCTTGATGGGGTTTAGAGAGGTCAAGTAGTCAATCCCCATATTAATTCAAGTAGCCAGTTTCATTACTTTAGTTGTCACCAGAGCTCTGGCCGATGGAGCTCCGACGGCATCGAGGGTTATTTCTTAAAAAGAAAAAAACTTAAGGTGCATTTTGGTAAAAGTATAACATTTCAAAATCTCAAATTAGTCATTTGAGACCTATTTAGAATTTTTCCTTGATTTAAAACCCCATTTTTATTTGTGCAAGATAAAATAAACCACTTGGTTAACTGCGGTACGTTGGAATAACTTATCATTTCATGCTAACAACACTTTTGACCCGTTTGGTACGTTGGAGTTGATTTTGATGAAAATGGATATGGAGATGGATATAGAAATTAGGTTTAAAAATATGCTTGATGTGTCATGGAGATGAGGCCCCGTCTCTATGTAAAAAGATCTTCACAGACACAAAACCTTTGGGCTCGTTTGGTATATTGGAATTGATTTTGATAGAAGTGGAAATGGATATGGAAATGGATATAGAAATGGAAATTAAAAGTGTGTTTGGTATGACTTGAAAATAAGACCTAGTTTTCATAAGAAAATACTAAAATGCCCTCAATAAAAAAAAATCCATCAGCTACCCAAAAAAACAAAAACACCAATATAGCTTTTTCTAGAGCACGACAGGGCGAGCCTCGAGCAGCACAACTTCGATTTGCATAGATCTCACTACCTCCCCCACTATCCTCGCCAACTCCTACCCAGATCCTTGTTGTCGTCGTCGCTCAAGGAGGTTGATGGAGGAGCCCGCCATCGCAACCATCATCGTCGAATGCATGGTCATCGGAGAAGAGGAGGGTAGATGAAGATGAGGATCAGAAGAAGAGAGGCCAGATTTCACCAGATCAAACGAAGAGGAGGGGGAGAGCCATCGTCGCTGTCGTCACCAGTGAGGGAGAGATGTCGTTGTCGTCTTCGTCGATCTGGTGAGAGAGAGCTGTTGTTGCCATTGCCGATGTAAATGATGCCACCATGGCTGCCGTTGCCGATGGAGGGGGAGAGTTGCCGTCGCCGATGAGGGAGAAGAAGCCATTGTGTCGCCGGTGAGCTGAGGTTGTTGGAGAGTGAGGAGGCTGCAGCAGGGGGGAGCGTACTGATAGAAATTTGAGGTTGGAATTACAAATCTTACCCTTTTTTTATGGATTTCATTTTAGTGGAAATTGATGATTTGAATTCCACATGGAATTGGAATTGAGACCCAATTCCATTGTACCAAACAAACTTCTTAATGGAATTGGGCTCCAATTCCATTTTCACCACTCCCAATTCCAACATACCAAACGAGCTCTTTGTAAGTTTGCCTCCTCCTTGGAAGCTATGAAGGTCAAGCAAGATTTTAGTAAATCTATGGAGATCAAGCAAAATTTTTCAACAAAACTGAGAAGGTTAACCACAAATCACTGGCGACAAAGTTGAAGGCTAACAATTTTTCACCTCTGGATTATGTAGATCTAAGGTTGGGGCAAAAGAAGGGGTTGTGATTTGTGATTCGTCATCAATGAAATTCGCCATTGAAGCTGGACATTCGAAGCCTCCATTTCTCAAAGAAGATCATCGCCACAAGGTTGCAACTCTCCGCCGCTAGATTTGCTAGCATAGGCTGCCATCGATCGAACTTAAGCTATAATGAACCTAGATGAAATCATGTTGGATGTGCTCATCAGAGAATAGAGATGAAGAAGAAAAGGTTGTTGTGTTGTGTGATTGCCACATTCGTCATCGTTCACCTGGATTGGCGGAGTTGCTGTCGGTAGGGTAAGGCTAGTGAGTTGTCGGTGTTCCATGGCGAGTCCAGGTGTGGGTGATAATTAAAAAGCCAAAGTGGGTAGTAGGTAATGTGAGAAATAAGGACATGAATTGCAAATCTTAACTTCTTTTTATGGAATTCATTTTGATGAAATTAGCCCTAGTTGGCTTCCATATGAAGTTAGCTTTGTGTTTGTCAAGCACCAAAACCATGGTTTGCGCAACCTGAGACAAGATTCCTCCCACACATTTACCTCGTAAGTCGTAAAAGTTATTAAAAAAAGCTAATCCAAACATACACGAAATTCAATTCTAGTTGGCTTCCCGGCACCGTTCTATTAGTCAATTGGCCTAATGTTTTCTATCCAATTTTAATTACATCCCTCCAATTCTACCTTACCAATCGGGGGCATTTGTTATTTTAACATGACACGTATTTTTCTACGAATATCCTGTGCATGCCAACTGAAGCATTTTTCTTTTCTCTTGAATATGTTGTAATCCAGACTTTCAAAATATTATGTCTCCTGTCTTGGTTCAGGAAGACAGATGTCGACCCTTGACAGCAATGTTTTTCTGTAAAAATCAGCAAACCAACCCTCTTCGGCTTTCTCCATTAACCAGGGTTTTTAAACCCGGACCGGACCGGCCGGTCCAGTTCCCGGTCCGGGTTGGTATTTTTTAAAAAAAAAAATTTAATTTTTCCTTTAGAATTTCATACTATAAGTCTAAAATTTTCAATTTCTCACCAGTTTGATCCCGATTTGACCCATTGACTCTTAACCCAGTACCCCGACCGGTTCAATGACGGTCGGAGTTTTAATACCTTGCCATTAACTCAATATGCTAGGGCGATTAGAATGCGAAGGACAAGTCAGGCCCAACCCAGATACTATTTGATGGAATGTTAGAAATATTGGGCCTCTGGCCTAGTGTTTTCTCCCAACAAATTTAATTAAAACTAGTGAAATAAAAGGGGCAACACACCTCCTCGCCTTGGTCAATCAGTGGGAATACGGCCCAGCGTTTGGTTTAGTCAAGGTCTTCTTCCTAAGATAAGCAGGGTGCATGAATCTGACGATCCCTTCTCTTCTGTTTTACTCTATCTGTTTTTAATTATAAGATAAAATTATTTTTTTTTAGAGATATTAAGAAAACTAATTAAATTACTTTAGAGTATTTTTATTTTTTTCTTCAAACTAATTAGTTTGACTAATAAACTAATATATAATCTAAAGATACATAACATATGATATGATTAAATAATTTATTTAGCCTCCTTAATCTCTCCAAAAAAAGTCAACCTTGTCTTATAATTAGGACCGGATGTAGTATTTTTTTTTTTGTTTTCCGTTTGAAAACCCAATCAAAGTTATATTGTGTGCGTCTATTTTTCAAAGTTAAGTGTGTAGAACATTGAAATCTTCACCGGCACGATAGTTTCGAATACCCCCCGTAACATTATTATAGGAATGTGGGTATAAATATATATATATATATATATTTCATATTTGCATTGAATTTCAATGTGGGAAAGTTCCCCGAAATTTCACTGACATTTTCCTTGACATTATGTCTCTGAAAAAAGAAAAAATGACTATTACTGTTAATTATAGTGTGATGTCAACAATGTCATCTTTTCTATTGATATTAGTAAGCAGGCAAGCGAAGCCGTCGTAAAAAAAAAAAAAAAAAATGAATGCATATCGTGTGGACCAGTGTGGATACAAAACTTGTCAGTAAATTATATTGAGAAGGATGTGGATTTAAGATTGTCCAAATTTAAAGTGGTGATATTATTGAATAATAAACAGTTGTTAAGAAATGAAAATCACATCATATTGCCTAATCAGTGATCGCCAAGGCAAAAAGCATAATAGAGGAGTAAAATCATTTTAAAAAATATCCTCGTTAATACCACTTTCACCTTTTTACTTTTAATCGGGGAGATCATTCTTTCCTAACTTGAATATTCTGATTCTCCTTCAGTTCCCCCTCCCTGTCCCATCTGAGAAAATTGACAAATTATCCAACTACAAAGGCGAGGACGTTGGAAAACACTGCATGGTTAGACACGACCACGTGATTCTAAAAGTTTGAAAATATTTACTTGACGATAATGAATGAATGATTGAATATTTGAATGACTAAAGTGAAAAGTGAAAGAAGTTAACACGTGTTTTGTGGTGAGGTCGTGGCTAACTTTTTGTGTGCTGAAGGCCGTATTTAACATGTATTTGATATCACTTATTTATAGATAATAAATTTTTATTATGTAAGTTGAGATAAAATTTCTCTCACATATTTATCTCGTATATCGTGAATCATGATTTATAAGTATTTATTATTTAAAAACAAATTATTTCAAATGAGCACTTAACGATAACGATTCAGAGGCCCACAGCCGTACAAATGAAAGGATGCAATCATAAACGCGTTTGCATCCAAATATTATTATAGATTCCGTATCTAAATCATCAGTCATCATTAATTTCGCTCTTTTTTGTTACTATTGTATTCACTCAGCAGTCAGCACATGCAAATGCAACAAACTAAAGGGTTGGCTGGTTGATTGGGCGTGGGCCCCTCTCTTTCTCACTTCTTCCACAACAACGCGCCGTGACGCCTTCGCCCTGGTTCGTACTCTCGCCTTTAATTTTGCCACACAAAAATTTCTTAACCAATTTCTGCGTCGGAGCTTTCTTCTTCTTCTTTTTTTGCTCCCCTACGAACATTGACGTTGACTTGGGTTAGCGTGTTGAGAGTGCCTAATTGACGAAGCTTCCTCGCATCTTCTTCTTCTTTTCCTTATTTTTCACTATAGACAATTCAATGTAACTACCGCCCGGTTTTTTCATTATAAAAGAAGCATTAGAGCAGAGTTCATTTTCTTGCCGGACGTTCATTTTGATTATTGGGGGTTCTGAGATCTGTCATTGATTTGCTTGATCATTTGGATGGTAGCTCCAAGGAAATCTCGTCATCTGGAAGGTGACGGTAGGGATCATCAAGTTCCAATTCGAGAGTCACTACGACCAAGACATGGCCATTCAAGACAACCTGCCGTCAGGTATTTGTTATTCAATTCACTCTCATTAATTTGTGTGCCTTTGCCTGCTCGTTGGTCTAAGCTTGGTTGGTTTTTGTGCAGTGGCCTTGAAAGCATTATAAACGGACTCTTGAAGAAGGACCAGCTGGCTTCCTACTTGGAACCTATCCTGCGAAGAGCGGTATCTTATATTTTTTTGATCCTATTATCTTTGAGAATGAGTATGGGGTTGAAGAAAATTCTCTTGTTTTTGTTTTGTTCGTTTATCTCAGCTAGTTTTGAGCATCTTATTTCACAACCACGCTTCACTTCAAACTGCAAACCCTCCCAGAATGCCTCCCTCAATCTTCTCCAGGTTTTGCAATTGCCAAGTGTTCGTTATTAATGCATTCCTCTGATTCCCACGCCCTATTTGCCCCTTAGCTTGTGCTTGCTATACAATATTTCCATGAACAGGATCTTCCACCGGCTTATCTTCTTCTCTTTAATATATGTCAATTCCATAATCTTGCTTATTCTCTAGCTTCCCGGAAGCTTCCCGTCTTTTCTTCATCCGGGAAACTCGTTGATAAAGCTATCTAGCTCATTGCACTTGCATGTTACAATCTTTATCTGCTTCATGACTCGTGTGTTTCTTCAACTAGGTACGACAAGAGGTGGAACGCAAAATACAGGAATACCTATTTCCAAGGTTGGTTTCTCGTGTCCAAATTCTCTGTTCGTAAAAGAAATAAACTCGTGATACTACCTGCTGCATCAGATGTCTGATATGTAATTGGCCTATGATTTGTCTGTTGCAGCGCAACGCCTTGTCAGGGTGGCACATCTGGCGCCAAACCCTTAGAGCTTCGTTTTATTAATGAACCTCCTGAAACAACATTCACATACTCTAATGTCAAAGCTGAGGATGAGGAGACACCGCTTAAGGTTGCTCTTTTTGATGTGAGATCTCAATCTGTGGTGAGCGATGGTCCTCTGTCCTTTGCAAAGGTAGAGATCTTCCTGCTCGACGGTGATTTCTGTTCCAAAAGGCCTGAGGATTGGACTGAAGAAGAATTCAATGCAAATATCCTATCTCCAAGGGAGGGTAAGGAGCCATTGCTGAATGGAGATGATCGGATCATTACTCTGAAAAATGGGGTTGGTTGTATCACTAACGTTAAGGTCACTGACAACTCGCGCTGGAGAAGTAGCGGAAAGTTCAGCTTGGGAGCCAAAGTTTTGGAACAAACTTCCTGTGGAGCAAGCATCAAGGAAGGTGTAAGTAAACCTTTCAGGGTAAAAGATAACAGGGGAGAGCGTAAGTCTTGAATCATAATCATATATAACCTTCTTTTCCTCTGTTGCCTATACTAAGACTAGTGTTTTTTAATACTGAAGATTTGATGCTTGTTGGTCGTTTCAGTGTACAGGAAACGTCACCCTCCAAAGTTGGATGATGATCTATGGCGTTTGGAGAAGATATCCAAAACTGGTGTGATTTACCAGCGACTATGTGACCATGGAATAAGGACAGTTAGGGATTTTGTGCGGTCTTACAACATTGACCCATCTTCATTGCTTGAGGTGAGGGATTGTATTTCTTCTCACTCTCTTTTTAATACTTGTTTAACCTTTTATGCAGTATATTCATACATGTTTATGTATTTTCATCTGGGTTTTGGCTCTGGAATTGTAGAAATTTGGCAAAATTCCTAGGAAGTCATGGGAAGCAATTACTGAACATGTGAAGGAATGCGTTCAAGATGATTACAACCTTTACATGTATCACACAGCAGAACAACCAGTAGGCCTGCTCTTCGATTCTGTTTACATCCTTGTGGGAGTGACGTTTGATGGCCAAAGCTACTTTTCTCCGGATACTCTTGCCCCTGCCGAGAAGGTATGTATGTGTTCAAATCCAATTCCAATTTGGCTGTTATTAATTCTCTGAACATTTTGATATCATTTGCCTTCTTATTTCGTTGGCAGAGTTTGGTGGAAGTGGTGAAGCAGCATGCTTACAAAAATTTGAATGATTTCAAATCAGTTGGTGACCAGACACATATTAACTTTCAGAGGCAATTGACATATCCAAAAGCTGGGCAGGCTAGTGGTCCAGATCAAGGTCTCCACCAGCTTCATTTTACTTTGATTCCATCCTCCTGCCACTTTGTGATTCTAAGTTAATGATTCCTCCCTCGTGCAGGTCAAATTGAAACATGGGCTGGTTCTTATCAACCATTCACTTCATATGCTGATGAAGGAATGCAAAATGACCAAATATATGCTAATCCATTTGCAGACTTGGCGCCAATGCTACTGAACAATTCAGCAGAAGATGAACTGCTCCCTGCAATGCAAACTGAAGGGAATAGCTGTCCCCATTTTGGATCGCTCCGGATGGAGAACGAAAACCCATATGGTGCAGCAGAGTTTGGCAGAAGTGAGAAACCAAAAGCAGTGTGGTATAAGATTCGAACCGCTCTGAAATGGGTCATATCAGTAAGAAGGGATGCAGCTGCCAAAAGGATGGCAAAGCTAATTCGCTATAATGACTAGGATTATTAGGCTCTTGGAATTAATTGTGTTCCTATTTTTTCATTATTTTAATTGTTGTTTTGTTCATTGTCCAATTGCAAGGAAGAGGACCACGAGGATGGAGTCCTTTTGTCTACATAGTGTCAGTCTATCTGTATGAGAATTGTTATTGTTTTACTCCTTGTAAAATACGTTGTGTCTATACTCAGTAGTGCTGAAGTCCTCCATCGAAGTCTTACTGATGATTTTTTCTCGTAAAAACATTCAGTGTACAAACATCAATGTGAAAAACTGGTTATTTTTTATTTGTTAAAAGGGGGATCGTCCATTTTACTGTTATTACCGTTTATTTATATTAATTGAGAGAAAAGGAATCTGGATTCTGCACTTTTTTCTGATGCGCCTTTGCTGCACTCATAAAAAAATATTAAGTAGAATCATAAAAATACTAAAAGTAAAAAACCAAAGGAAGGGCTCTTGTTTTTGGATACAGAGAAATAGTGCAAGTATCATCGACCACATCACAAAGCCGGATCTTTTTTGTGAGTTGGGTGCTAGTTCAAGCTCCAAGTAACACTAACTGCGGTTTTGTTTCTGTAACGTGCTTTTTGCAAAAATCTTCTGTAAAAACTAGAAAGGAAAAACTCTTCATGCCGCAAGCTGAGAATAGTTTGACATCTAACAAATCAAGGCTATTTTCTTGCATATATTAATTCCTGCGAGTAATTGAAGCCTGGGAAGAGGAGGACAAGTCTTGACCAGGAAAAAAATCGAATTAAGTTTCATATGCCAGTAAGTAAGTGTGTGTTTGAATTAACTTTTGGAGAATAGCTTTTAGAGAAAAAGTGGAGAATAGATTATGGGAAACCATGGTTTTGATAAAATGGGAGTGTTTGGATGTTGGGATTAGAATAGCTTTTTTCATGATCAAATTACTAAAAAAGACATTAACTTTTGTGATAATTACATAAAAAGAATAAGATTATATTTTATGTATTATTTAAGGGTTAATATCCAAATTTAGCTGCCAAGCTTTTCCTGAGGGACGTCTGATACAAATAAATTTTGGAAGATGAAAAATAATGACAAACAATTAACAAGTATGTAAATTTAACAAAACCATTAAATTTGATCTAACGACGTTAAATTATAAGAGAGAAAAATTCCTAACGGCATTAAAAATGATACATCTTAACCCATTATTTAACATTAATTTCATAATTAATACCAAAAATGAAATATTTTTGTCTATATGTAATTTTAATTACTTTAAATAATTTTTTAATATAATTAAATTAAATAAATAGATCTTATATTAAGGATAAGAGAGAGTTTTAAAATTTTAGAATTCTAAAAAAAAAGGAGAGAGAGATAGTGAGAAAACGTTAAAATTAAAAAAAAAAAAAAAAAAAAGATGAGAGAGAGAGTGTAACATGAGACACACAAACAGAAAAAGAACCGAGTGAGAGGGTGGGGCCCACAAAATGAAAAAAATAAGAAAAAATAGATCATGTCTAAATCATAGTTTTGGACACCAAAACAATGATTTGGGATCAAAATGAATTATTTAAAAAAGTTGAGTGTTTAGATGTTTTTTTAGAAAATCTATATTTAGGTTTAAAATAATTTTTTTTAAGTGAATCCAAACACTCCTCTGAATATAGTCACGGAATACAATACATAGATTAACACTACAGCATTTGTCCCACTTTTTTTTCTCCTTTCAACCAAAACAATGTAACAGATATCTGATATTCTTGCTAGAATCTCAATGGCCTGCGCAATTACTTCGCTACATGCTTTAAAAGCAAACGAATAAAAGTAGGATCAAACTTGTAACTGAGAGTGCCTTACTTATTAGCACTAGCAGGCAGTGATAAGTACTTTCTATGAGTTTGGACACTCTAAGAAAAAAATTGAGAGTGCCTCATAATCTGCAAGAACACATAATAATTTCCCGCATTATAGCAACTCCAAGCAATATCAAAACTGCTCGAACGGGAGAGGAGAAGCTAAGCTCACATGGGGTCACATTAACGTACTGCAATTTGCTTGAAGGCACAAATATGGAGGAAGATTCTTTCTAATTACCAGGAACATGAGTCCTAACTTCTACGAAAATTCTGAGGAAAAGGGCTGCCTCTCAAGATCAAGCGAGTCGAAGACCTATTTGCTTGATTTCCTCTTTCTTTTTTTCCCGGCCGATGACCAAGACTTGAGGGAGAACCAAAAATCCGATTTGTTTTCTTAAAACGCGTAGTTTTGGAAGATTGAGCAGCTCCAAATTGTTTACACGTCTTTGTTTTTTATTTTTTAAACCATTTCTAAGATCAGAAGCACTGTTCTATATCTTTATATGGTGGGGTCTTCAAAGCTAGTTTAATATGACTCACGCTGACATACTAATTTATAAACATATACATATATATATATATATATCAATCGTGTAAATATAACAGAGAGTGGGGGTATTCCATAGCGTATTAAATATAAGGTATAGTTAACTTTTTTTTTAGAGATATTGAGAAAATTAATTAAATTATTTTAAAATATTTATATTTATCATTTTTTCTCTAAATTATTTTACCTAACTTATAAACTGATGTATAATCTAAGGATACATAATATATGATATGATTAAATAATTTATTTATATTTTTAATCCCTAAAAAATAAAATCAACTTTATCTTATATTTTAGATGGAAATATTTAGGACCGGAAGGGAGGAAGTATAACAGATACAATAGTTGGCGACCCTCCCTGTAAATTTGAGAACATGTATAAAATTTTATCCTAAACAGACGCGAGTCGCTTCCTTGAATATTCCGGACACTCTCTGATACTGGGCCTGAGAAATTTTCATGAACTCCGCTTTTAAGCGTGTGGGACCTGATTGCAATTGAGTGGTAATAAGATCAACGTTTCCCTGTTATTTGTTGTTTTGGATTCTGTATATATATGTCGATACCTGCATTTCTCTTTATAGAAGAATCCCTGTTGAGTTAATCGAGTGTTATATCACCTCTCTGTTTATAGATAGAAACGTTTTTGTTCTTTAGCTTGAGGGGTCTTTGTTATATTTCATCTGGGTTGTTGTGTATGAATATAAGGTTTCTCATTTGAAGCTTGAGTGATACCTGTTACAGTAATCGAGTTCTGAAATTTTGTTCACAGTCAATTTCATGTTTTCAGCTTGAGGATTCACTGTCGCCGTATAGTCAAGTGGTTGTATCGATGGCATCAGGGAAAAGGCCACCTCACTTCATTGGTCATGATGACAGCAACTCTAAAAGGAGACAAAGCGACTCCGTTCCCACACAAATTGGGTACTTGACATTTCTTTTGTTCCGTTTCTTTATGCTTGCCGGGTTGTTTGGCACTAAATGTTGTTTGTTGCTTAATTTGCAGCGCCAGTTATGAGGATGATATAAGCAAAGGAGATAAAAAGTTGATGGAAAAGATTTTTGAGCCAATGTTTCGCAGAGTGGTGAGAAGGAAACTCCAATCTCCTTGATTTTGAAAGGAATTGGGTTTTGTCTGTTTGGTGTAGTGATTCGCTATTTATCAGACGTGCCTGCGTTTAGTATATGTACAAAAACACAACCTTTAGTTCCCTCATTTGTTTGTTCCCATTTCTAAGGAACCCCTTTTCACTTTTCAGCTTTATGTCATGTATGTTTGGTTAGTGCGTAATTGTAGTAGGTACCAGTCTGAGTATGTTCGGTAATCGAATGGCCGTGCATCACGTGTCTACAGAATGATAGACCAGTTAAGATTTTACAGAAACGTATTTAGACTTTTTCTCTGTTTTATCTGATTGCCACTCTGAGCAGGGGAATGGTCGAAATGACCATTGGTATTCCATCTCGCTTTGGAACTCTTTATATTAGAGTTTTTATATTCGTGTGTGTTTCCTCAATCAGGTTAGAGATGAAGTCACAACTGTACTGAGGCGATTCCCTCACCTACAGCCAAGTCCATGGTTTGATTCTGTTTGTCCTGTTCCAAAACATGATTATAAATTCCCTGCAGGGTATTATCCATCTAAAATTGTTTTATGCGTTCAAATGTGTAGCGGTCAGAGACAGAAAACCTTTCAACTGCGTTTCAAGGAATCGCCCGGCGAGTCTTATACAGGCGTTAAGGTTGAGACCAAGAACGGTGCTTCACTTGAAGTTGCTCTGTATCAGTGTGATGAGGAACGTATAGTAACAGAAGGTTCTCTGTCCTCCGCAAGGGTAAAGCTGTGCCTTTTACAGGGCAACTTCGGATCCGATGGTCGTAGTGATTGGAGCTCCGAGGATTTCCGTGACAGCATATTAAATCATACTAGGAAAGGCGGCGAATTACTGACTGGGAATCTGTCCCTAACACTGACAAATGGAGTTGCCACTGTCAAGGACATTTTTGTCCATGACATATCCACATGGGCTAAAACCCAACAATTCAGGCTAGGAGTCAGAGTTTTGGGGACAACTCCTGAGACAGAGAACATTAAGGAGGGAGTAAGTCAACCTTTTAGGGTCAAGGATTGTCGTGGACAGGGTATGCCCTTTTGATTTAACTGTTACTCATGTGAAGAAAGGGCAAAGTTGAGATTACGTTTGATTTGGTGATTTTCAGGCTACCGGAAACATGGCACTCCGTCGTTAAATGATGAGATTTGGCGTTTGGAAGACATAGCAAAAGATGGAAAAAGACACAAATGGCTGTTATCCATAGGAATAGACTCGGTCGGGGCATTCTTGCATCGGCTTGGTACCAACCCATGTCAACTGAAACAGGTCACATTAATTACTTAATTAGCTGATAATTAATTAATTCTTTTACTCACATCCATGCATGTGTTTCTGATTTTCATTTTATTTTTTTGAATAACAGGGCCTTAAAAAAGTTGGAGTTGGAGAGAATGTATGGAAAAACCTTACCCGCCAAGCTGCTAAAGCCTATGCCCAACAAGATGCTAGCCACCCGGATCTTCCCACAGCTCCTCTTAACTCGGACCCACAGGCATGTATCTATTTTATTTTATTAACCCCTGAATTCTACAAATTAGTGCACACATTATCATAATTAATATGTACATGCTGTGATAATGCTCATGATATCTCTGAACTAGAATTTAATAGTGACCAAGTCCTCTGTTTTGGGTTGCAGAATTTGGTGCCAGCCGCAGGGCAGGGCCTGCCACAACATGAACCTCTACCTACTGCTCCCCAAGGTAATGCAATAAGGTTTTGCTTTTTTGTGTTTCTCATTCCTTGTCATGACTGGTATAGAAACCAAATTCAAATGTGTTTATTCAAAATTCAGATGTCTTACAATGAAAAACACACAACTATTTATACTGAAACCACAATCTTATAAATTCTTTAAAATAATGTAAAAGTCAGAACCGGCAGCCACACACCAACCCCTCTATCGTCGTTCCCTGTTCACAACGTCATTACATACGTCATATGCATTATTTTCATGTCAACGTTGGCTGCTCTGTTTCATTCTCCCTGTTCTGTTTCAATGACCTTTCGCTATAACCCATTTTGGAATTCAGGTTTGAGCGTCCCGTCTACTTCTACACCGTACCCTGAACAGCTTGATTTTAAATTTCTGGCTGAGTTCTTGAGCAATTCTTCTGCTCACGAAGGAAATAGTAGCTATGAGTCCTCGTGCCCAAATTCTGGTGTGTACATATCAAGCAGAGGCGGTTGCACCACAATTTGGGGTCAGATTCGAAGTGCTTTCAAAGCCACGTGGACCTGGTTGCTTCTACCTCCAGCCAAAAGGAAGGCAAAACTTGTCCCCCATAGCCGTTGAAAATATTGTCCCGACCTGTTTATTTATGTATGTGGATCAAAATGGTTGACCTGAATGTCTTTGTTGACCATTTTGCAAGGATAGAGTGTAATCATATGTTTTTTTAATCAGATTCCAAGAGTAATTATGCTTTTTAGGATATCAGAGGTTATTTAATTTTAGAATGGAATGGTGCTTTTTCAAGTTCATGTTCCCAACATGTTATGATGCTTATGACTTTTGCGATTAAACTGTGTGTGATAGAGGCAGAGGGCATATATATTGGGCAATCGATTATATTTCACTCGTCCAAGAGTCTGTGACACCAACCACTCCTATATTTGGCATCGATTCCAAAAACTCACCATTTTTTTGTTTTTGCTGCCTTTAGCGTTGACATGATGAATGGCAAGCTGAAGCTTAGGATAAAATCAAAAGTGCCTTTTCTTGTGCGTTTTCTCGTAACATTAGTTCACTAAGTATATGTTTGATTGGGTTTATATTTGGATAATAAGTCCTTATTACGCAAGCCGAAATAAAACCCCTCTCACAAACTTACCTCGTATATTGTGAATCACAATTTATAAATACTTATTACCTAAAAATAAGCTATTCCAAACAAACACTAAATATGACGACTACAGCAGCGGTATGTACACTAAAAATGAGAGCGTTTCCAAAACTGCACCTCACACAATTATGCATCGTTGGAATTTCACATCTAAGATCTCTCATATGTTCTGTGAATCCAATAAACGTACGGGCTCTTTTTTTCCCCTAAAAAAAAAAATTGCCAACCTTTCGTTTTTTTCAAGCTTAATTTCATTTTCTGATCATTGAGATAACTATCTGATTCCAAGGGGCTTGGCCAGTGATTTTTTTGGGCCTACATTTCCTTCACTCACTTCATCTCCTAAAAAAGGACGTGGCTAATGGCTCCCGCTTTTAATGAAATCTAATCCATTAAGATGTTTTAAGCTCATTTGATAGGTTAATGCGGGGATTAAGATATCACTCTTAGATTTCTGTTAAAAAAAAAAACAAGGATTAGACGACAGAGAACTTTAATAAATGAGACGTGGGAGCTCCCAGTCCTGAAATTTGGCGGGTTGCCATTGAAGGCTACGTAACGTATATTGTGCAAGAGCGAGGGCATTATCGTCATTTTGCGCCACTGAGCCAGGGCTTTTATGTCCATTCACACTGTCGGTTTCCAGGCTCGCCGGTTCGCCTCTATTATCCACCACCTCCCTCACTCTGTACACTGCAGCAGCATGAGCACGAGGCTTGTTGGACTGCTTGTATCCACCACCTCCGTCCCCTAACATTCTCCTCTCGCTGATTCGGTGAGTCTTCTTCATTCTTAGCTCCTCCTTGTTTCGCTGTATTTCTGCTTTGCTTTTCGATTCATTTTCTTGCTTGTGTGAAAATTTTACAGGCGACACATTATTCTGTTGCTGGTCTCCTGGTTTGTTTGATTGCTTGAGCCCTTCGTTAAGTGGGTTGATGATCACGATGGATATCCAGCAGAAGGTGGGCTTCTGAGCCAATTCTGCCCTTCTACTGTTTCATTTGTGGTGATTCCTTGCGATCATCAAAGGTTTCCGTGCTTTGATTCTTTTTCAGGAAACGTTTCATGAGGAATTGATTGATAACAAGAAGTGTTGCACTGATTGCAAAACTACTAAGACCCCACTCTGGAGAGGGGGACCTTCTGGGCCCAAGGTGATCCCCGCCGCCTTCTACTCCTACTGCATCACCATTTAATTCTCTCTTCGCTTTGGTGATTTTACCATGATTTTTCACTATTTTGCCGATCTTTTTTTCTTCGTTTTGGTATATGTCATCTCAGTTACGTTTACTCTGTTCATTTGATTCTGAGCAATTTTTGTTATTGCTTCCCCTTTGCTATTCGCTATTTTCTCGATTTGCGTTGGTTTTCTGTAGCGCGAATATCAAATACCCAGCAGATTACAACGGCCCTCTTTGAGGGTCGCTATTTTCAGTTACTTTATACAATGTCAGCTTAGCAGTCGTACTGATTGTAATAGGCAATAGCATTTTGGCAGATCGTGGTTATACTATCTCTAATTTCTCAAAGATAATTTCATATTCGCATGAACCAAATTTCATATTCGCATGAACCATCCTTATCTGTTTTTGTTTTTTCCTTTTGTCTTATTTCGATCAACGGGAACTTTTTTCTCTTAATCCGCAGACTCTGTGCAACGCTTGCGGGATAAGATACAGGAAGAAAAGGGTTTCACCGGTGGGATTGAGATTGAACAGAGGACAAGAGAGGAAGAGAGACAAGAAACAGAGTCGGAGTGGCGGTAGAGGTGTTGGTAATGACAGAGACGATTTGAAGGAGCGTTTGAAGATGAATTTGGTGGCATTAGGTGCGGAGGTTTTGCTGCAACGGTCACATTCGGCGGCGAAGAAGCAGAGGTGGCAGAGGAGGAGGAGGGAATTAGAGGAGGTGGAACAAGCCGCCTTCTGCCTGATGGCCTTGTCTTGTGGATTTGTTTTCGCTTGAAATAGCGCAACAAGACAATTAGGGTAGCAAGATAACACAGTCCAATCATCGTATAGCTAACATTTTTCTTCTTTTTAATCTTAGTTTCTGAGAGTCATTTTTACTGTGTGATGAAAAGTAAAAATGATTTGCTCTTTGTTTATGTTCTAGGGGTATTTCCAATGCTAGTGCCATAGGTAGAAACAGAAAGTTATGGTTTTGGCCTTTTTTTGTGTGTATTTTTTCAGTTAGAATTAATATTTCATGAAATTCTGGAATCAAATTGCGTCTTCTCTGCCCCTTTTCATAATAGTTGTGCTTTTGTATCCAGAGGGTATAAAGCCAGAATTAGAAGTGTTTGGTCGAGATATTGTGCTTTTGGTTTCCTCCTTATTTTTTTGTCCCATAATCTAAAGGAGGTATGGATGGCGCTGGAGCTAAAAATTAGATTTAAGAAAGCAAATAGAGAAAAATGGGGAGACCTGAAGAGCTCTTCGGTTGTTAAGACTTAACACGGCGTTAGAATTACATGCTACTAAGTTATCAAAAAAAAAAAAGAATTACATGCTACTATCTTTTTTTTTTTTTTTTTTTGCCATCAAATTACATGCTACTATCAATCCTAAACAATGAACAAAGAAAAATCCATGGAAAATGGTGTGATCGAGTCCAAAGGTGCAATGGCTTGAGGGTGTTAAAAATATCAAGGGGCGTCACCAAAATATCATGTGGGCCAAGGGCCATGTGCTCATCAGATTAAAAGTCTCTTTAATCTTTAGCAGGTGACCATGGGCCTCCTGTGTTGTCCTTGCTCTGCATCATGGACTTGACAACAAAAAATGGAAAAAATTTATGCTTTCGTTGAGAGTCGAACTCAAGACCTCCCGCTTACTAAACGGGTGCTCTAACCAACTGAGCTACGAAAGCTTGCTTGATAATTGCAAAACAAGTAATAATACAACAAGGTTATTAAATGGTTTCATATACAATGCATGGTTTCATACAAAATCCAAAATGGCGAAGGATCAAGGTTCTTTCCCTTTGCCGCCTAAGCGGAACTCCCTGCAGTCTGCACCCTGCACCCTGGACATCATTTCCTCCTCACTAAGCTCACTCCCTCATCATAGATGGAAACTGTATCAGCTATGAGAAATGCAGTTCGTGATTGTAAGATCTTAACAAGCTAGAATAACGGTTAAAGCTTTTACTTGCAATTTTACGTTGGCCTTATCGGAATTTGGAGCGAAACTTTTTGTGAAGAAAGTCTGTCTTCCCCTCCGTCGGCCTCTTCATTTTTAGGTTTCTCATATCTCGCAATATCTATCAGATTAGGTGTTTTAGGACTTGACTGTTTGTATTATTCCAATGTAAATATGTTCACTGGGTTTGATGATATTGACGGGGATGATGATATCAGGGAGGAGTTTTTATGCCCAATTTGTTCTTAGTATTTTGATATTGCTGGACTGTGCTACCAGCTTGATGAAAAAAAATGTGTTATAATTCCTTTCACTCATCGTTATATTTTTACCAACAAATAAAAATGTAGCTCACAGGGTTTTTAGCAAATACATCAGTATTTAGTATTTACTGTCTACATGATTGCTCTGTGGGTGCATGGCCCTTTAGGAAGTGGCTGATTCCTACATATCTTTTCTTTCTGATTTATCAAAAGTTAATTTTTTAAGCTGAGATTATGATTTTCCTCTAAGGCAAAAATGATTTGTATTTTCCTAAGATATTGAAAAAAGAGATGCTGTGTGCTCTTATGCCCAGTTTTGTTCATTGAGGACAAGGGCTGATATGGTTGAGCACATTACCCTACAACATGGAAGCATGTTCAATATATCCTTTTCTTCTAAGGTAATATTTTTTTTGCTGATTCTCAAGTTCAAATTTTCTTGAAGCAAAGATAGTTGCACTTATTTACTAGTCCTTGAGCATTCAGTTTGTCCACCTTTGTTACAGTATCAGACTTGTTTCATAAGGTTCAAGCTGTATAAGGATATGTACCTTTAGTCCTTTACTGTGCCTTATGGTAGTAGTTTAGTACACGGGGGTTGTTTGGTGGTTATGAAGGAAAAGCATTCCTTTTTCGTAACGAGATATGCAATGTCTATTATATTCTTTATATTGTTACCTGATAAGAACTGTCTTATTTTGTTTATTTTTTATTCAAGGACATGAAGAACATTTTCTATCTACAAGATCTCTTTTCTTTTTTTTCCCCTTTTCTTTCTATTTCATTTTGCATGCTAAACAGTCTCTAAAAGTTTTTGTTATGCGAAGGTAATGAATAATGCTTTCTAACTCAACTCTTCTATGTGACACTGAAGTATATAGTTTTATTTACATATTGCTGTTCTAATTTCCTCCTTAATGCAGTCATACACCACCAATATGTAAATCCTTGGAAAAGTATTATTAGCCTTAATTTTGAACAAACATTTCTGATTTATTGATTAACAATTATGTTGCACTGGCCAGCTCCTTCTACCAACATATATAAAAAACAATTGTGTTTGAATACTGACTTCTGAAACTTTTTTGTTCTTTTGATTCAAAGTCTTTTATTAGAATGCTCTTAATACTGCTTTCCATATGTCCTTAAAAAGTGAGTACATGCACAGCAGGTGGAAATTCCATAAAGGTGGATTGTATTGAGCAGTATCTTTGTTGAGGAAGGAGCTGCGAGAAGGAAACTTGCAGTTCCTGGTTGGAGGGTCCTCATGTTTTGTCTGTGCGCGCGCCTAATGCAGTACCTGATCCATTGTTGTCATCATTGATATTGCCTTTAGCAGAGGAAGTTGTTAGTTGTCGTTCTCAATTTCTTGCTGAGACAAGGCCACCCAAGGAAAGCCCGGATGAGATTGTATCAAAAGGGTTTGCTTGTTGCAGTTTTCAATTTCAAAATAATAATAATTACAATAATGAAATAAAGTTTTCTTCATCCTATTCCAATAGCGCAATAGCATGACTGATCTCTCTTTGTGGTGACATCCCATTGTATCTTTCCGCTGCTATGGATAATTTAGGCCTCCTAAAACGTTGATATGTTATCATTGCAAATTTTAGGCATCTTCCTGCTGTTTGAAGGAGGACATTTCCTTTATGGCTTATGCTTGGTTTACAGAAGAGTATACAGGTAAAGTAGTCCAAATTACTAATAATGCAAAGCAAGGGCCTGCTTGATCTAGAATTTGTTATGGAGAACGTCAGAAACCTTTCTTACTAGTTACTGGACTGAACAGGTCATAAATATATCAGTTGGTAGAGTCGTTTAATGAGTTCCTTTTTGCCCCCTTCGAATAAGATATGGCAGTAGTTTTGGAATTTATTTATTCTCGCATTTGACAATCATGTGATGTCTCCGTTTACATCTGGTTGCTTTTTTTTAATACCCCAAATCAATGCATTGTTCCTTGTTAGGAGGATATTTATGACATCTGTAGTTAAATGTTTCCTTTACTTGTGCTTTTGTATCTAACCCTCTGATATTTCTATTCAGAAATTTGGAGGCCTCTACCCTGTCCGGAAAAAGATAAAGCAGAAGGATGCAAGTTTGTCCAACGGCCACTGCTGGGCTCTATACTTGATGACAGTTTATGAAGGGAGTTTGTCATGCTGGTGCTGAAGTAGGCCTTAACTCAGAATGAGTTTACCTTTAATGGAGGATGTGCCTAGCAAGTCTCAAATGCATTCTATAAGGGAATGAAATAAGGTGCAGCAAGGGAGTGTAATATTTGTATGTTGCATGTAAACTATAGTATTCAGGTCAAAAGTCTCATCTTACCCTTTTATTTCAGGTCATACAGCTTGAGAGAAGCAGAAAAGTTTTCTTTATACCACGGTAGCTGCTGTTTGTATTTGTTAAGTCGGCTTAGCTGAAAAAACAGGACACTTCAAATTGGTACGAACTTGAGGGCTAACAACGAAGGGACGTAATGTGCTTTTTCCGGTAGAACCAGAGAAAAAAGGAAAACAAGCAGCAGGTGAACTGCACGACAATTTGGAGGGGTAGTTGTGCCTACCGCAGATTTAGTGGAACTAAGACCATTAAACAAATACTGCTACACTACAAGCTTAATAATTCAACGCGGAATGTTACAACTAACTTGTGGGCCATCAAGTTCTAGAGGCTTGAGCTTTATATATACTAGAAGGAAATCAGATTTTGGCATTGAACGGGGTTTCCTTCTTTTTTTGATATGAATAATCCATTCTGGATCATTCTATTGTTGTCCTCATTGCATCAACGAGTTTGGTGCAAGTTTTGCACTTTCAGGAAGACTAGATGTATAAAATGTTTTTACTGGTAAAAATTAAATCGATACGAAAAATATTTTTTTTTTCTGACAAAAAGGAGTACGTATAAGGAGTGAAAAGCGCGCAGCTTCATCAGCAGAATCTGTACCTTTTTTATGTCGTTTGATCCTTTCTTGAAGAGAAAGTAAATGAATAATACTTAGAGAGCCTCTTTTGATACTTCTCTTGTATTATTTTCGATGTTGCCCGCAAGAAAGCATTAGCTTTGTCATTAGTAAACGTTGAAACTTGAAACTACTATCCTCAAGAACCAGGCAAGAAAGGAAAGAGAGAGAAAACAGTCATAAATTAATTATTCCAATTTTTTGTCATAATAAGGAAGTTATTTAGTTGTGAAATTACAGTGCCAATATGAATTAGGTAACAAAGTCAAACCAAAACAAGTCAAAACGGAATCAGAATACTGCCCTAAAATAATGCTAAATAATTTTGGTCGCTAACTTGATCTGCCCTTTCTTTGTCATATTTTGTTAACGGCTCAGCCAATGAAATTAATATAAGACGTCACGGAAGCCTGTAATCCTGCAGGGTCATTTTCCCTTTTACCCTTACATAGCAGATAGAGGAGGACATCAACATCAACAGAAGATCATACCGCTTAAGAGAAAGAAAATGAGAATAGAAAAACACACACACACACACACACACACAAAAAAAAAAAAAAAAAAAACTCGGCAATAGAGGTCAAAAATAAGTTCAGCTCTTTGTGGCTAAAATGACCATAATCATTATATCAAAAAATCTATTCGGTTCAACATGGCTTGTGCCTGAACCCAAGTCTACTACTATCACTAATATGACAAGCAAGGATGAACATTAAAGGCTTATTTTTGATTGATTTCTGAATGAGCACCCAATACAGGTATCTGTTCCCAACAAATTAAGTTAGTGAATCATATTCATATAAACAAGTGAATGACACATTCTTGTCTTCCTTAACTACTGACAAAAAAGGTGAGCCTCTGGACACAATGCAATGATGCCTAAAGGCCTAGTCGCAACCACTGCGACATTCTTGTGTCCATGATCCTCTTAACCACATCTCCTACAAAAGAATCGAAGCAAGATGAGCAGCAACCTTTAATAAGACTCGTTTGCCCGCCAGCCATTAGTTCAATGTGAGGACAGGCTGAAGGAGGGGGCACCACGTAAACCTCGCTCTTCTTGTGCTCAAGACCACAAGCTGCTAGTACCGTGCTGAGAGAAATCCTTGCAATGTCCTTGATGGTACTGTTGCCTGAATCAAACAAATAGGAAAGGCTGCTGAGGCAACATTTGATATGAAAAGAGAACTGTAAAGATACATATTCATCCATAATATGTTCTCTCTCCCTCTCTCTCTCTTTTAGCTTTTTTAAGGGGGATGTTATTAGAAGAAGCATAAATTGTTGATTTTAACATAATACAAGCTCAAATTTACATTTCCTCTCTCCAAGATTAATGTTGGTGTATATGGTACAGATATTCTCCCCCAAATTCATCACTCCAACCCCAAAAGAACATTCTACTATGTTTCCCATTCATATTATAAGTTAAACAATTTTTACCCATAATTTTCATTCCTAGGTGTGGCAAAGGGGGCCAGGCAAAAATTTGTAGAAATTAACTGCTTTTAGCTGATGGAAGAAAAGTCATACCCAAATCAATATTTTGTGACAAGCCCATAAGGTGGCGTTTAACCAGTGATGACAATTGTTCCTTTACTATGTGAAAGTTACCATCTTCTCTAATAGCAGGGGACACACTTCCATCAGCAACAATGTGTGAACCGCTGCTAAGCTGATGGACTTGTACATAATCTGATCCAGAAGGTGTCCCCACAAGACCAGGCCAAAATGCCCCGTTCACAGCTCTGTTGGTGAATGGAGCTGAATCTTGAACTACTGGCCGTCTTGAATTGCTTATTCTCATAGAGAAATGATCCCCATTCTGCATCAGTGGAGAGGTACTGTTGCATAATCTTTCCTCAAAAAATGAGTGATATGACGATGTTCCCACGTTCTGTGTTCTTGTGTCTTGAGTGGTTGTTAACCTACTCTGATCATTTTGAGAGCCATATAGGTTACTAGTTGAATTAGTAGCTGAAATGCCATTAGATCGACCGGCAGAAGTCATTCTATCCAATGAAAGCAATTGTTGAATTTGACGGTGTATCCAACGTCTCTCAGATAAAGTTGGTGCCCCTCCTCCAGACACTGGAGAAGCTCCTTCAACACTTCTACCAGAAAATCTAGAAGAAAAATTCCCAAATCCTTGACTAAAAGCTGCACGCGGTGAAGACATCAAGTTGAGGTCAATAGTTTCTCTTGCAAGTACAGCAGGAGATGGTCTACCAGGTAGGCTCTGAACTGTTGCTGCCCTTGAATCAGCCACACCTTCCTGAGCTTGAGAACTTGAAGATCCCAAAGCAACTGGCCTACAACCATCGCAATACCAATTGCCTTCAGGTACTTCACGACCCAGACCAACACAATATGTGTGTGCAGGAGAGTCACAGAGATCACACAATAACATGAGATCATCATCTCCACCTTGATGGCACTCTGAACAAAATACATACTCATATGGATCAATATAGCTCCTGAGTTCTTCTTCAGAGGGCTGATAAACCTGCATGTCAAAATCAACCCTTCATTAACTAGGGCAGCCAGTTGGACAAAGTAAAAGGCCTTAAACAAAGAGGTTGAGGAAGAATTTGGATACCTGATCACGTTCGGGGACTTGTATAACTGATCCTCTCAAATCAACTCCTGCTGTTGTTGATCGTGCAGGCTTATTGATTGTTTTAAATCTCTGCTTGCACAAAGGGCAGCGAGATTCCACTTTTGCCCACTCCATAATGCAAGTAAAACAGAAAAAGTGTGTGCAACAATCTAGTACTCCTCTTACTCTTCTTTTATCTTCTTCAGAGAGGCAAATACCACACACCTGCTTTACTGGCTCACTTTTTAAATCCTCTACCTTGTCCTTGCCCTTTCTCCCCTGATGTTCCTCCATTTTTTCCTTACCTTTACGGGCTGGAGGCTTTCTTTGCTCATGTAGTTCTTCATGGACTCCATCCTCTTCATTTTTTGTCAGAAGGGATGAACTCCTCAAATTAGTTCTCAATCTTCCATAAAATTCCTCAGCTTCTCTCACCTGTTCTCTCTCTTCTTCAGAGATGGTATACTCATAATCAGATGACCTATATGACACACAATCTGAGTATGAATCTGAATCAACGATTTGTCTTCTCCGTTTTCGTCCTAGATTTTTCTTACTCTTGGTTCTGATGGTAGGACCATTATCTATAAAATCACCCTCATCATCATACTTTGTTTTCCGACTCAACCCACCATTCTTTCTTCTCTTCTTTCTTAAGGGCTTCCTTGCAGTTCTAGAATTCCTTCTTTTATGACCTATAGGATAAGTTACAGAGGCCCGCTTCTGAACAGCCTTCTTGCCCATTTTTATGCCATTACTTTTCTTCTTTCTCCCCTTCATTTCTTCCTCATCTGAGTAATCTTCTTCCTCAGGTGTAAATTCCTCATCCTCATCACAATCAAAATCTTCATCAGCATCATCTTCCTCATATTCATTTGTCTCTTCATCATCTTCCTCTTCTTTTTCTTGTTCTTCTTCTTCTTTGTATTCTTCTTCTTCTAGGTGATGTGAGTAAGTTATCCTTCCTCTCTGTTGTGAGGGTTTCCTGCCAATTTTCTGCCGACCACAAATGCCATTTTTTGTCTTGGATCTATTGAGTTTCCTCCTTACTTCAATTTCCTCCTCCTCCTCATCCTCTACAAAGCCATCAAAACTCTCCTCGGATTCACATCCATCTAAAGAAGACAATGAATCCTCCGAACAATCAGACAATTCTCTACCTTCATCTGGAACCACATAGTCCTCATCCGAATCATCAGAACCCCTTTCCTTTGACCGAACCCTTTTTCTGAAATTGCGTTTGCCTCCAACCTTTCCCCCCCTTACCATCTGTTCTCACGCACAAACAAACGCAAGAACACAAATATATTACAACCCCATTGAAACGCAAAAGCACGAAAATTTTTCAAAACCAACAAAACATCAAATCGCATCCTATCATTAAAATTTCCAAGATTGGTCAATCCGATTGCCTCCCCTTTCAGCCCAGCACAAAAGGGCTAATAAAATTATGGCTACCTAATGGGAAATTATCAACATTTAACAAGTTTTTTCTATCACGGATCTGGTTTAGCATACACATAATATAGAAATTAATTGTCCAAGATCCCATGATATGTTTCCTCATAACTTATGCGTGATTACGCCAGCAGGAGAGAATCATACTATTCATCAATTGTATCCAAAAGAAACGTAGGCATAATTTAATTTCCCAAAATTTCAACGGAAGAAAGGACCTTCCACATAAGGGGAACAATCGTCTAAATCAAAACCAGAGCAATTGAGCATATAAATAAAGAAAACAAAGATTTAATTTTAAATTCAAACCTGAGACAATATAGAGTTGAGGTGGGAATCTTTGGAAGGGAAAAAGCTGCAGAGAAGGAGACGTAGAAATAACGGGTTTGATTCGTACCTGCGAGAGGAGGAACAAAATCACCGGAAAAGAAGAATTTATTTTGCAATATCAAGGAAATGTTCCTTTCGGCCACCGGGGTTTTGGCTTTTGGTTTTAATTTTATGCACTTTCACATTGAGCTATAGTTGTGAGAACGTTCAAATGGCGTCCGCATCTCTGCGACCTCTTGCAGGTTTCGCTACATAATTACCAAAATAGCCATCCGGCCCTCAGGACGTTCAAACTGTAATCCCATCATCTTCAATTACTCTTTGTTTTTCTCTTGGCGACTCCATTTTATTTTTAATGAAAAACAATTTCAAACAATAATTTATTAACTAGCTTTTGACATAATGATGAAGTGGTAGTGTTCAATCATTAACAATTTTGAAAATGTCATCCTTTTAAATAATTTATTCAAAGTTTTATCAAGGAAGAGTCAATAGCAGGACAGCACCCAATCCCACAGTTCACAAGGACGGAAAATGTTTTTAAAAGTGAAAAATAAAATAAATTAAAATTATCTATCAAATTTAATTAATTTTATCTGCGATTAATATTATGATTTAATATATCTGAATTGTATATATAATTTAATAATTTATTAAGTATGTAGTAAGTCTTTAAAAAATTTAAAAAGGTGTGACTATGTAAATTTTCCCCCTCAAATTTCTGAAATCAGTAGTGGGGGCATTACAATAGAAGAAAAAAAACAGAAAAAACTGAATAGAAAGGAAAGAGAAACTCAACTCGCATGTAAACCATTTGGCTTAGGACTCTTGCCAATGGAGTAACATGTCTGCGGCTAGAAATTACCTGATACTCGTACGTACACCTTATCACAATAAGGTTCAAGAAATCAAGCCCGTTAAATTGCCAGATAAAGAAAGAGAGATGGCAGCCGCAGGTACACGTGGAAGTGGGTGATTCGACAGCGAATTGATAGCCAATAATCAAACGGCGGTTTCACTAACAGCGTCGCCCACCACTTTGCCAATCAAACGAAAGCCTTGCGTCTTTTTGCTATATAGTGGACGACTTCGCGTTTTGACGCTGCTTGCCCCTTGCTATATTTTATTTTATTTTATTTTATTATATCATAATTGTAAATTATTCCTAAAGATATTTGAATGGGGTGATATTTTTTTAAAAAAAACGATATTTCGATAACCAAAGCCGTCAAATCTTTTTATGCGGCCCCTTAGATTTGATAAAGCAGCATATCAGTTACAGGATTTGTTTGGATACGCCCAATAGCGCTTTTAGTTTGTCACAGATTCAGAGACCCCATCTAGTTTAATTTGTTATTGTTATTTTGTGGATCAGGAACGCAGCACAACCTACTTAAATAACTCTGCTCCAAGATAATTAATAAATTACTTCTGAAATAAAAACAACGAAGAAGTTAGATGCGGTCACTAGTCACTAGTCATTACTAGTATTGGATAGTTGTGTTTTATATTTTTCTCCCAATAAACATGACTAAATAAGCAGTATTATTTTTTCCCTTGATTTGAATATATATTTTA
Organism: Inga laurina; assembly: GCA_963855925.1. Lineage (NCBI taxonomy): Eukaryota > Viridiplantae > Streptophyta > Magnoliopsida > Fabales > Fabaceae > Inga > Inga laurina. The sequence goes on along the minus strand of OY979703.1, from coordinate 1,795,354 downwards.
ACCATTGCACTTTTATGGTGGTTCAGGAAAAAAAATCGTTTTTTTATTATGGGGTATTTTCTATTTAGCCTCCCATAAAATAAAATATTCTCGCGAATCATGTTCAGTTATAGAAAGATTGACATGGGATCTCTTTCCATGACAGAATCGTACTAGCCAGTATTTGCGAAATTTGACTGTCAAATATAGCAACCGTGTAGCTATCCAATCCTTACCTTAATTATTATATACAGACACTGTCCGGCATGCATTGCATGTAACGCATGCATATATGTTGGATTTTTTTTTTTTTTTGAGAAAATAAAAAAATACTACATCTAATTTCTAATATAAAGTTAATTAGTGATTGGATTTCATCATGAATATAATATCCCAATCAATTTTATTCCCTGTATTTATTATTTTTCCAAATTATTTACCTATCTCGAAATTGGTATATAATCAAATGTCATGTTTTCTAACGAAATTAAATCACATTTTTTATAATTAATTAATTAATTAATTAATTTCATTTTATTAATTTATTCAGATTAATTATGTAGCTTTTGTATTAAGAATATGATGGGGTATCATTCATAGTTATTGATCTCAGCTGTTGGACCTAGACCCAATGATCTGACTAGTTAAAATGGGTATATGCGAATAGGCTTCGGGGAAAAGGGCCCAAAGTGATTGGTGCAGAGTGGATAATATTAAATAAATTATTAACATTGTATCAAAAAAAAATTACTGGCAAAGACAAGCATCTTGATTAAAATAGAGCGTCATCCTTAAAGAGAAGGGCATAATCACATAAGTGCTGTTAGCAAGATTAAATTAAATTATTAAAGAGGATTAATGGGTACCACACATTTCCCCACATTTTACTCGGAAAAGGGCCTATAGTAGTGTTATGGGGCCCTTTTTTTATTTAACCGACGTTGCATATGATTGTGCCAAAAAAAAACGTCACGCACGTTCTGCAATTTTAGCCCACGACCATTTTTTTTTTTGGTCAACAGCCCACGACCATCATTACGTGATTTTTGAGAATAGCCTGTAGTCCTGTACAGCATAATTACACGTCATGAATCTTGCGCCGATGCGTTTGTTTTTTATTATGCAGCTTTTTTTTGTAAATTGACAGAACCTACGTACGCTTCTTTTAAGTACCTGATACAACGAATATTGATTGCGGGAGTAGTGGGACCAATTAATTATTAACCATCCATCGTTAATTGCGTTTTGAAAAAGAAAGATTGGGTCGGAACTTTGTATGATTCAGTGCTCGTTTTGATTAGTGATTGAAATGTTTTAAAACAGTTTTTTAATCATGATTTATGATATATGAAATAAGTATGTGAGAAAAGTTATATCTTGATTTACGTGAAAAGTAGCATATAAGCAATTTGATCACAAAAACAAACATGCTCTTAATATGTGTTTGGAACAATGATAGAAAAAATTGGTTTTTCTTATTTGATTTTTTGTAATCTTATTTTTAGTAAAGGCCAGACTATGTAATGTGATTTATGTTTGGATTGACGATTTTATAAATGACTTTTACAAAAGTAAGATTTGTTTTGATTGAGTTAAACATAAGTGACTTTTGTGATAATGGTAAGAGAGATTAGATGAAAAAATATTTTAAAAACCAAGAAAATATTTAAAAATTACTTTAAAATATTAGGTGCTACTGAAAAAATATTTTAGAGTGGGTGGAAATCAATAAATCAGTATTATAAGTTTTGGGTGCACTTTACTATAAAAAAAAATACATTGAAGGTAAAATTATAGTCATTCTCCTAAGATTGCGTAAGGGTTAAAAGCACAAAAAAATATTTTAAAATAATTTTTGAAGCTGAAAAAACACATTAAGGGTAAAATTGCAATCAGTTTGATAGCACATTGGGTATAACTGAAAAAATATTTTAAGGGGTTAAAAGCTTTAAAAAATATTTTAAAGTACTTTTTGGAACTGAAATAGTACATTAAAAATAAAATTTCAATCAATCTAATAGTATACCGAGTACAACTAGAAAAATATTTTAATACATATAGCATAAATCAATAGCAAAAAGCTCTAAAATGCGGCTTAAGAGTTTCATACGTTTCATAATGGATATTTTCAAAAAGCACAATTCAATGATCATTGAACCAAACACTCCAATTTTTAACCACAATGGGCAAACGCGTGAAAGCCCACAAATCGTATGAATTCGTAGACATATTGTACTGCCAAACACACTATTTAGTGTGTATTTAGATTAATTTTTGAAAATAACTTTTACGATTTACGATGTAAGTATATGAAAAAAGTTTTATCTCGACTTACAAAAAATAGCTTCTGAAACTACGATTTGAGTGTTTCCCAAACATTCACGTATTTAATGTATGAATACTTGGCCATGAAACTTTTCCCTATTTTTTTACGGAGAAGAAAGTGAGGAGAAAATAGGGATAAGGAAATATTAAAATGAAAAGCTTTTAAAAATAATAAAAAGGTTTACTATTTTTAAAAATTTTTAAAAATTTTATTAAAATGTAAGTATATGAAAAAAGTTTTATCTCGACTTACAAAAAATAGCTTCTGAAACTATGATTTAAGTGTTTTCCAAACATTCACGTATTTAATGTATGAATACTTGGCCATGAAACTTTTCCCTATTTTTTTACGCAGAAGAAAGTGAGGAGAAAATAGGGATAAGGAAATATTAAAATGAAAAGCTTTTAAAAATAATAAAAAGGTTTACTATTTTTAAAAATTTTATTTCTTAGTATTATTTCCTACCTGGTTTTTTCCCCACCCAAATAAAGGGTTAACGTCACGGAGCACGAAAAAAATGAGGCCAATGATTAATGACGCAACTTTTGCATTTGATTCAGAGCATCAGTTGAATTATAAGCCTTGTGTTAGAAATGATACGTGCGGGCTTTTTTTTTGGGATGTGTTAAAAGGAAAAACCTTTCACTGGCGGGGCGAAGAGCCATTCTTTGTGAAGGGCACACTTATGAATCCTGCAACATTATTTATCACTAATCATACATCTCATGCGTGGTATATGATATGGCATAAAAGGGATTGAATTTTTGAATAAAATAAATTTTCTCGTACTTTTAAATGAAAAACGATGAAATAAATTATTTACCGTTAAGCAGGGATGCTCGTCAAGCCAGCCTAATCAAATACCAAGCAGCATACTAGCCTATCCCAGCACAATCTTTTGTTTGATATTAAATAATTTTATACATACACTTTATCGATTCATCATGAGATGTGACTGTAACTATTAATTTTTCAATTTTTTAAAATTTAAAATCGTGTTCTTAATTTAATATACATAAAAATAATATATAATTGTCGAGTTTTTTTTTTTTGTCTTGCCCCACAAACTGTGGAGATCTATAATTAATAATTTAATATATTTATACACATCAATCTATACAATTTTTAAACGAGCCAGATTATTCATGATGGCCCTGCTTAACTCAATTTATGCCTAAAACACAAGAATTGTAGTATTATTTTCTCTTAATTTATACATAGTTTATTCATCTTCTTTTTCTTATATGTGACATGAGATGCCCCGGTGATCCGTGGAATTCAATTTATAATGGCTTTGGACTTTTTGTTTTTTTTTTTGTTTTCGTTTTATTTGTTTAGGGCCATCTGCATGGACCCTTTATGAATTTGCATGCAACAGAAGAGATGAGTTGTCTCCTATGAATTTATGACTCGTGACATAGGAATATACTTATTAGTGATTTATTATTTTCTGCCTTTTATTCACACTAATGGATGGAAGGCAGCAGGCTGATTTAATAATTAGATATAATAAAAAAAATTACAGGGGCCGGAGTCAGAATTTATATATTTAATTATATTTGGACGCAGGATTTATATGTTCGCGCGTTTCCTGAGGAAATGTCCAAACGAAAAATAGGGAGTCAAGGAAGACTGGGCCGGCAACTTTAAGCATCTCAGGCCGGCATGGTTTGCGCTGGCCCGCTTCAAACCATACCTAAGCCGTTAGCTTCGGCTCCGAACCTTCCTTTCAAACATGGCGCCAGCTGAGGAAGACCCGTAACGGCTTGTTTGATCTCCTTAAACTGAAACAACTCCGTTTTCTTTTTTTGGTTGAAAATAGAAATAAAAAATGTCAAACGTATTGGGAAAAATATTACTCTTTGTTCTTTATATAAAACATATTTATATAATTTGATTAAATTAAGGAGGTTATTTAAATTAATTAATATGTTGTGTATTTTTTAAAATATATCAGTTATCTTTCTTAATTAATCTCTTTATTCTTTATCTTCTTTAATTATTATTAAGAGAACAATCAATAAAGATAAATTAAAAAAATGATAAATATATTTTATATTTAGGATCAATATCAACTCTATAAATATAACATATATTAAGGATCATAGCTCGATTAAAAAAAAAGGATCATAGGACATCAATAGAAATACAATAACACGTTATAGTTTATACTAAACAAAGCTACTTATTTTATTATTTTTTTATCTTTTTCTTTTATATAAAATATGCCTAATGTAGATAATTATCAAAAAAAAATCACGTAAATTTCACACAAATAGATCCCCGTCACTCAAGAATAATTGATTGCGAGTGTTTATAATATTTTTGCATGTACTATATAATAAAAGTAGTTTTTAGTATTATTGAATGCATTTCTTTCGCTCATATTTGTCTGATTTTAAACAATATCAGTGCTTTAATTTCACTTTCAATCTTTTAAATTTATGTAGACAAATTAATGATTCCCATGTATATGTATTAATTTTTGGCCAAACAAAAAATGTATATGTATTAATTGAAGCCCGTTTTCTAATCACAGAGGCTATTATTATTATTATTATTATTTTTTTTTTTTGCCGGTATCACAGGCTTTTAACAACAAAAGAAATAGCACTTCTCATGGCATTTGGTGTCGTCTTGATCATTTTGACGCCTTGGTTATTAATTCTGAAGGCTAATGATTATAACACGTTGATCAGCCTTTATATCCAAAAGACAAGAGCTGGTAGGAATGCTTCATGTTTATTTCATTGATATGCATTATTACAAAAAACGTTTTTAATGTCATTTTTTTAAGTCTTTTAACGTCTGAAAATAGAGATATGTCTGTGTGAGCGACGTAGAAAATAAATAGCAATAATATCTATAAATAAAGGGATATATAAAGTTTGGACTTTAGACACCCCAATTCTAAATTGGAGACGTTTAAAGTGTTGCACTAAGGGCCTATTTGGTATGTTGGAATTGATTTTGATGGAAATGGATATGGAAATGAGGTTTAAAAGTGTGTTTGGTATGCTTATGGAATTGATATATAGTTTTAATTAAATTTATGTTTTTATTATCAAAAGTTCAAAATACCCTTATTATTAAAAAAAGGCAAAAAACCCACATACCCCCACTGCCACTCCCTCTCTCCCACCCCCTATTGATTATGTTGCTCCTAGAGTCCTAGTGGTTCATGAGAAAGAGATCAGATCAGCAACATCGCAAGGCTTCTACATATTTATATGAATGAGGTACTTGCGAGAGAGAGTATGTTTCAATTCTTTGCAAAAAGCCCTTCGAATCTGCCGTTCTTCTTCTTCTGTGGCACCACCACCGAGTTCTTTCGGCCACTGATGGTTCCTCTTTCACTGACAATACCTCATTCGTTGCCACTCTTGTCCTCCACTTTCTTCAGGATAGGATCAGTCTCGTAGAACTGATCTTCCTTCTGCAACCCTCCCAGAACCTAATCGAGAAGGCCTTTCTCCTCCTTGCTTCCTCCGACGCCCTTCGCTGCCGTTACGGCGAAGACTCTTACGGTTGGAGGAGCGAACGAAAAAATCACGGAAGCCATTTTTTCGTGTTTGTGAGTTTGGAGATTGGAATTGGAAATGGTGTGATTTCAGTGGTGTAAGGCTTCTACATATTTAATACCATTGCTGTATCTTTTTTTTTTTTGCTCGAATACCATTACTGTAACTCTTGATCTTTTTTTTTGCTCGAATGCCATTGCAGTAATTGAAAACCCAGATCTAACGAAGCTTGTGATTTCTACACAAATCTGATCAAGCTTGCAATTTCTGCAGATCCGATAAAGTTTCGTTGTCACCGTTTTCAGCAATTGCAGAAAAAGCTTTACGTCGAAGAGGATGAGTTGGAGTTGAAGGTGATAGTGAGAGGAAGTCGAAGATTTGTGAAGAGGATAAGTTGGCGTCGGCGTCGCATCCTGGCCGTTGCCGTCGCGACCGTCTTCACCGTTGCTTCACCGCCGACCAATTGAGTAAGAGGTTAAATTGTCAATAAGTTCCAAAACTGAGGACATTTTTGACTGAAAATATGGCCTCTATAGAACCCATCTCATTTCCATGGGTATGGGTATGGAATTCAATTCAACCTATTTTGGTGGAATTTATTTCCACATGGAGGCCAATTCATGCAAACCAAACATATATTGAACATGGATTTTAATTCTATTTCTATTTCCATCCCTTCAATTCCAGCATACCAAATGGGGGCCTAACATTTTATACTTCCCTTTTAAGACTTTAGACGTCCCCATTTTAAAAAAGAAAATCTAACGTGTTTTTTTTTTTTTTAAAATCGTTTATATTTTTCATTGTCCAGCAATATAATTAAAACCTACAAAAACATGATTAAACAAGCATTCATAAACAAAAATATCCTTACAAATAGTAAAGGAACATCTAACACTAACTAATTAAAGTGTTGACTCCTTCTAATACAAATTACAATAATTACCACAAAGTGTCAACAAGTTGTCTACACAACTACTAATTAATGAAAACAAACTTACCAGTTATCATCAATTTGTCACACAATACTAGAAGGGAAACTTAAAATCCAAAAAAGATTAATATTGGTGAAGGATGATAAATCAAAATGTTAGCACCAACAAAATACATATATAATAATCCCAGTCCATAAAAAACAAAAATAGTTAACCATACCTTTTGGCGATGATGGGAGAGGGGGGAGGGAGGCCAACAGTGAGAGAGGGAGGGAGGAGAAACCAATGGCGTCAGAGATCAAGGAGGGACGATGGCGACGAGCTTCAACAATGGAGAGGGAGAGAGGAGGACCGTGGAGGATAGTGGTGGAGAGAGAGGAGGGCGACCTTGAAGAAAGAATAACAATAGTGAGAGTGACTGATAGATAATGGCGGTGGAAGAAAACACTTTAAGAGAGTGATAATGAAAAAATTAGCTTCAAGAGAGAATGAAAGTTTTGAATGAAAGAAGCTAACTTGAGGGGGTAGGCATGACTTTAGAAAAAGTAATGCCAGTCAAATTGATATGCATTTCGAATGACTTTAGACGTCCCTGTTTGAATTGGGGACGTCTAGAGTTAAAAAAAAAAAACTGTACTTTAGACGTCTCCAATTCAAATAACGATGTTTAAAGTTACTAAATATGTCCTTATTTAGATTGGGGATATTTAAAGTACAATTTTTTTTTTCGTTACTTTAGGAATTCCAAATTCAAATTGGGATATCTAAAGCCACATAGTTCTCACCTAAAATTATAAAAATGTCACCGTCTTTATTTTTTACTTTCATTTTTTAAAAAACAGATGTCTCTTGAATAGTAGAATTTATATTTTATAGCAGTGATGAGACATCCTCATCTAATTAACGCAGGAGATCGTGATCGTCGATCTCTTCCAAATACTGCGTGCATGCTTGGTGATCCTCCCTAAACTATATATGTCTGTCCCAGTGATTTATATTAAAATCCATCTCCGTTGTTTTAAGTGGTTACCCATCTGATTAATAAACAATCCACATAATAAATAATTTCTCCCAGAGATGAAATGCATGAACACAAATAGTCCAATCCATATTATTGACCTCTTGTAGGGCGCATTACATGTACAATACATTGCATCATTATATTCTGTAGGAAAAAGCTAATGTTATCTATTATTAGGGTTATATATAATATGAAAAGCGTGCACATGATCACAAGACTTCTTCATACATTAATCAAATGCATGCTGCGTGCGTAGCACTGTGGGGTTCTTCCCTTTTTTCCCCACCCGTAAAAATGCATACTTGATTGGCATATATATTTAAAAAAATCATCCATACTCCATGTTATTTACAATCCATTAAGAATAATAACAATAATAATTTTTTAGATCGAAGTCCTTCTATAATCCGAATCTACTAACTAAAATTTTTATTAATTACACAACAGATACAACTGGTTTAATCTGGGCTTGATCTCACGTGTCTAACTGAAACATCATTGTTTTATAAGGCTAACATATCAATTTTATTGCCAAAATATCACTGGTGTGGCTTATCAGACCATTAAGCACTCAACTTTCCCCACGAGAGAGGGAGGGAGGGGTTATAATTAAAAATTTGAGAAGAGGGCATTTTCCTGGTCTCAACAAATAATAGGAAACACGGACGAGCCATGTCAAAAGTCAAAACCTAGATTCTTGGTTATTGTCTATTTTTGGCGAGTCCTAGATTTTGGCTTTTAAATTTATACTACTAAGAGTAAGAACAGAGTAATATACTACCTTTTGTCTTAATTATAAAATAAAATTGATTTTTGAGAAATTAAGGAAGCTAAATAAGTTACTTAATCATATCATATGTCATATATACTTAGATTATATATTATTTTATTAGTCAAAATAATTAGTTTGAAGAAAAAAATAAAAATACTCTAAAGTAATTTAATTATCTTTTTTAATTATTAAAAAAAATCAACTTTATTTTATAATTAAGATCAAAAGGAGTATTTGGTTTTTCCTTGGGTCGATAGTCTGCTCAATCTTTAAATGGTATTACTGGGGCTGACCAAGATTTACATTTGGTCAATTTGATTAATAATAATAATTTTTAATTATTTTTATCCTTTTACTCGTTTTAAAATGGGATCACAGGGAATATGGACATCACTTGCATGAGAAAGAGAGATAATGAATTTCGGAAAATAAGATTTTCTCCGCCGTTGAATAAATAAGCCGTAAGCCACCGAGCGAGAGGCTCGGAAGCAGGTTCGGTGCTGCTTTTCTGTGGCAATATTTTTTTTTTTTTTCTGTGGCAATATTAGAAACGCAACTTTGAGAGGGAGAAAACTCAGAAAACACATAGAAGGTGAGGGAAAGGGTCACGATATTCGAACCCCCATTCTCTTTCTCCTCGCTTTCTTTATTTTTTTCCCTTTCTATTTGTTTCTGTAGCTTCACATCAATCCTCTTCTCACGTTCTTACTTCCCCTGCATTGACTTTCTTCTCTCCCTGAGAAACTAGCTGAGATTTTTCATTTCCAATCACCACCTCCGCTTCATTGTTCCCCGGTTTTCATGAATGAAGCTTTCCGGCTGACATAGAATTTATATCAGATTCTGAGTCTCCTGGTGGTTTGGATTCCTGATTATTTGGCGCACAATAATGGCGACAGAACAGGTATTGCCATTCTCAGTGTTTTCTGTTGTTGAAGATGTCCTCCAACAGCATGGGACCCGATTGAGTGATACCAACTCGCAGTCAAGGAAACTTGAAACATCTTGTGCGTAATCTCCTCATTTCCTCATTTATCTTTCATTTTTTTTATTACTCTGATTATGTCGGCTTTCTGTTTGTTAATCTTCATTTCTCTTTCTCTTTGATCTGACATTCAATTTTGGCACTTGACCTTAGATTGAAAATATCGTTTCATTAATTCAAATTTATTAGTTATATAAGATTTTTGAATACCTCCAATTATATACTTCATTAATACCACAAAATATACTGTTCTGTTTTGTCATTAACGTTGGTTTCAATTGAAATTGCAATTTCTCAAAACTTGCTTCCTAGAACTCCGCTTTGGATCGCATTCATAAGCACTCAACATTAAGCGTAGCGAAGAAACAAGCATGATCGTTCTTAGTTTGAATTCTGGGGCATGCAATAGTAAGATAGGACAATAGGTATATGGTTTCTAAAGTCATCATTGCTGACAAAAAACTACTAATCTGGAAAGGTCTTTTTGCTCTGATATAAGATGTCCCAGACAAGATAATAGAAGATGGTATTTGTTAATTTTGTAGGCTTAAGAAGGTATGAAGCAGCTGGGTGGCTACGGAAGGCAAATGGAGTAACTGGAGGAAAAGAGTTTCCAGCTGAGCCTTCTGAAGAAGAATTCAAGAATGGTTTGCGTAGTGGCATAATCCTTTGCAATGTTCTTAACAAAATTCAACCCGGAGTCGTGCCCAAGGTATAATTCAACCGAACTTCTTTCAGCGTCATATATCCTTTTATTTTCGGTGACATTTATTGCATATAAATGGTTAGGTAGTTGAAGGTCCCTGCGATTCCGATGATGGAGCCGCGGCACTATCTGCATTTCAGTACTTTGAAAATGTGAGGAACTGTCTCGTAGCTTTGCAAGAATTGGGGCTTCCTACCTTCCACGCTTCCGATTTGGAGCAGGTGGTTATTTGCTTAAGCTGAAGAGGTTGTTTTAACTGCTTTGAACGAAATCAATAACAGTTGTGATGTGGTTCCAGGGAGGGAAATCAACGAGGTTAGTGGATTGTGTTTTGGCAATCAAGGCCTACAGTGAATGGCTAGAGGGAGGAAAAATGGGGTCATGGAAACATGGTGGGAATATAAAGCCATTCGTTTCTGGAAGACCATTTTTGCGCAAAAACTCCGAACAATTCCTCTCCAGTTTAACAAGGACCACGAGTGAGAAAGATGGATTGATTAGTGATCAATCTACATGCAGTGATCTTGGGAATGATCGCATCGAAGGGGTTAGGGTCTTAGAGAGCTTTGTCCTTTATGATTTAATTATTTTGCCCGCAAGCGAACCATTAACCAATATCTGTATGACTTGGCTGGAATCGTAGGGTTCCCTTCATAACTTGAATGCACTACTTCGGGAATATTTGTCTGACAAGAGGCCTGAAGAAATTATCAACGTACGGGTCATTTTCTCTTATAAATCTGCACTTACATTATTATCACCATCTTCATCTACATTAAGTTCCTTTTTTCCCCTGATAAATGTCTACATTAGATTCTGATACAGCATAAGGATTCAGTCCATTTGTTACACAAGTACACTAAAAATTAGTACTATTTACGTAGCCCTGCGCTGGTTTCTTCCAGTCCTCATCTATTCATCCTTATTGAATTTATTGTTTATATCTTTCTAATTTTCCGTTTTTCCAGGTAGTGGAGTCACTGCTTCGTAAAGTGACAGAGGAGTTTGAACGGCGCCTGTTAACACAAGATGAAATGGTGGGCATCTGTTTCTCTTTAATTTTGTTCAGTTTTATAGCGATACTTTTGCAAAGAAATTTTGCATACTTCTCATTGTTGTTGATCCATAGAGATTTACTCCAACGCTTGGGGTCCATGAATCTGATTGAGTTTTCTGTCAAAATTTCAAAAATCTGGCAGTCGAAAACAAATTCAGAAGATAAGGCCGCAGAATCTGAAACACACAACTCAGTTTTAAAACTTGCTTCTGAGGATGAGGAGGTAAAGTTATTAGATTCAATATATAATCCTTCAAACGCATGTTTTGAATATTGTTCATTTGACGCATTGGCAAGATCTCAACAACGTCACCTTTTTGTCTAATATATTATGAAGATGGAAGAAAACGAAGATGTGCAGCCCAAGCAAGAGGAGTGTTATAATATCGATGAAGAATCTATACTCCAAGATTTGAATGAGCCCCAAAAGTTGGTTTCCGAACAACACAAAGAAATCCACATTAGCGATGAAGTACCAAGAATCCACGTTTCGAAGAACCAGCAAAAGTTGCTAGCTCAACAACACAGAGAGATCCAGGTAACTCGCACCTGTGTCATACTGAATTGGTGAAAACACTGTTTAAAACACAGTGCAGTAAAAGACTGTAAAATTCTGACGTCCACATTCTTTAGGGTTTGAAAATTATCACGCATCATACGAAATCAGGAATGCAATCCTTACAGAAGGCATACCAGGAGGACCTAATCATTTTGAGTGCGTATTGTTAAAGTCCTTCATAGATATTCAACAATTTTGGACTGAAATTTCAGTCTCTTATCTAATTACTAGCTACCCTTAATAGGTAAGCATCTGCATAGCCTAGCTTCTGCAGCTTCAGGATATCGAAGAGTTCTCGATGAAAATCGCAAGTTATACAACCAACTGCAGGACTTGAAAGGTGAAATTCAAGTAGTTCAGTCGTCCTCCTTATAATTGTTATCTTTGCTATTCAATTCTCAATGAGATTGTTTTATTTTATTTTTATCAGGAAATATCAGAGTATACTGCCGAGTTCGGCCCTTGTTTGGGCAACCAAATAGTGCTGGCTCTGTTGGTAGCATAGAGGAAGGAAGTATCTCAATGATAATACCTTCCAAGTATGGAAAAGAAGGGAGGAAAACATTTAATTTCAACAGGGTGTTTGGTCCTACGGCAACCCAAGGTTGGTCTTCGGCTAACTTGTCTTTACAAGCATTTGCTACTTGGTAAGCTTTCTTTAATTATCACTCTTCTTTTCCTCTGCAGCCGAGGTTTTTGCAGACATGCAGCCTCTTATTCGTTCTGTTCTGGATGGCTATAATGTCTGCATATTTGCTTATGGCCAAACTGGCTCAGGAAAAACTCATACTATGGTGAGACATTCTGACAATCCCGCTACAATTTAATTCCTATAGCTTGTGAGGACTATGTTAACTAGGTTAGTTCATGTATTGATTGATGCAGTCCGGACCAGATGATCTTTCTGACGAAACCGTGGGGGTCAACTATAGGGCACTAAGAGATCTTTTTCTGCTGTCACAGCAGAGGAAAGACACTATTGCCTATGACATCGGTGTTCAGGTGCTTGAGATCTACAATGACCAAGTCAGAGATCTTCTAGCGACAGATGGTGGCAACAAAAAATATCCTTCTCTATTTGAACTAATTTTTTTAATTGTTGAAGGAACTTTATGTGGGAGTCATTTTAAGATGATTGTCTTATTCCTCTACTGTTCGTCCTTAACAATTACATACGTTAGAAATTCGCAACAGTTCTCAAAACGGCATTAATGTACCAGATGCAACCCTCGTTCCCGTTTCATCGACTTCCGATGTCTTAAATTTGATGGACCTGGGACATAAGAATCGGGCAGTTAGTGCTACTGCTATGAATGATCGGAGCAGTCGTTCTCATAGGTACACTCTGAGTCCAACTGGGAAGTACAAAATAACATTTTTTCCAAGACACTAACTACAGATGGCGTATGATAATCGCAGTTGTCTGACAGTTCATGTTCAAGGAAGGGATCTGACAGCAGGAAGCCATCTTCGTGGCAGTATGCATCTAGTTGACCTGGCAGGAAGTGAGAGGGTCGATAAATCTGAAGTCACAGGTGATAGGCTTAAGGAGGCTCAACATATCAACAAGTCACTTGCTGCCTTAGGGGATGTCATTTCTTCGCTGGCTAATAAGCAAGCGCATGTTCCTTATAGGAATAGTAGACTTACTCAACTGCTTCAAGATTCTCTTGGTATGGTTTCTTTTATCAGCGAGCATTATTCTTTGTGGCTAATATGGTATTGTCTGTGACTATGATTAACGAGCTGAATTCTGTATATCTCAGGAGGGCAAGCCAAGACACTCATGTTTGTACATATTAGGCCAGAACCTCATTCTCTTGGAGAAAATCTCAGCACACTCAAGTTTGCAGAACGCGTCTCCACAATTGAACTTGGTGCTGCCCGAGCCAACAAAGAGACTTCAGAAGTGAAAGAGCTTAAAGAACAGGTTCTTACAATTTTTATGTCACAAAGCGCTAAGAAATGGATTCTATACTGTATCTGGATGAATAATCTACTCGTGCATTTGTAGTTCATAAGTGTTGCTACTGTCATATTTGCCAGATTGCTAATTTGAAGGCAGCTTTAGCAAGAAAGGAGGGAGAAGATGAACCACTTCAACATTCTGTAAATAGTACTCTAGATGCACCAAAATTGAAATATAACAGGTCTTCTCCTGCACAATCTGGGGGTCATAGGAAACCCCAAGATGATTCTAGTAGCGTGGAGGTACTATGGAATTGTAACTTTGAAGTCGAATTAGCCCCTTTCCTTTTCTTTAACTCTTAATTTGCATATCTAAAATTTGGAAATTAGCATCACTAGACACCTCAAAAATATGACATGTTAAAGAATGCGCTGACCGGACATGTCCAAATTATATTTTAATCATTCTTGAAAGTGAAGCTTACTTGTACTGTGGGATGTAGAACCAGAAGAGAGCCTCAGCGAAGCTGAAAAGACGAAGCTTAGATCTTCAAGACATGATTATGCATTCACCTCCCTGGCCACCTGCAAGCAACCAGAGGCTGAACAGCAAGGAAGAGGATAAAGAATCAGTTTCCGGGGACTGGGTTGATAAGATCATGGTGAACAGGAATGACAGCTTAACAAGTGATGATAGCCTAGTGGGTCAGTGGGAAGCAGAAAGCAAACAGTCTTCTCCTATGTTGAGTCCCAGCTATCTTTCAGACGCCTCGAAATCATACTTAGAACATTCCTTTAAAGTTACATCGAATAAAAAGGATAGCCAAGACTATGACATGGTCACCACGGATGAATCTGATGATCCGCTTGAGGTTGCAACTAGCGATTCCTCAGAAACAGACTTGCATTGGCAGTTACATATGCCAAAACCAACCAGCAAAATCAATGGAATAGTTTCTAAAGCTAAGAAACCCTCCACCCATAACAAACTAGTAAAGAACGCAGAAACCAGGTAATGAATCCCTCCTCAATCACTGTTCAAATCTGCTATATATTATAGTTCATGTTGTTTCTACATTTGTATAAAATAATAACTTTAGTTAACCCCTTCCTATAACTGTAATTGCAAACAGGAGCATGATTCCGTCTTTGATCCCTGCGCCATCAAGGAGACAGTTGGCGAATCAACCCAGAAAGCAGGCAAGTCCTATTGATGGAAAAAGAAGAACTGGGAGTGCAAAGTGAGGTAGATATTTGAACTTCCTCACGCGTAAGATTTCGTTATTTCTTGCTTTTTTGCCTTTCTAATGTTCATGTATTTATATCTTATGGATGTAAATTGAGTGTTTGAGTGCGTGAGAGAGAGGAAGAGAGGAGTTTTTCCTTTTACGTTGGAGGAGCAATAAACTAATTGCTCAGCTTCTCTGGTGGTGATCGGGAGGCTTTTACTCTATTCAAATCAATGTGTCTGCAGTGGCTGGATTTTTGTGGCCTTTCTTTGAACCGAAAAGAAGAAGAAAATAAAAGAGAAAAAAGCCGCCCCTTTTGCCTTTTTTACTAGGCTAGGCTTGGCAATACATCTTGTTACACTTTGAAGTAGGGGCATGGCCGCTTGCTTGGGAAAGAAGGGGGGGAAAGAAGATGAAGTTGTATTTAGCGTGCTTTTTATCATTTTCACGGTCCTTTTTGGGGCGCTGGATTCTGTAAATTGATACGATTTTATAGACAAAAGAGAACTCCCAAGTTTGTAGGGATTAATGTAATGTTTATAGACAAAAGAAGTTGAGTTCTTTATTGTGTTTACAGGATTTGAGTGACATGTGATGCGAAACTTCACACTGTTGTTCTTTCATGTTTCAAATATTTTTCAAAGCAGCGCACCCTTGGCTACAAATTTGATATCTGATGCTCTAGGTCGGTGTGAGATGTATGGTTGAAGAATGTGTAACAGAAGGCAGAGGAGATAAGAGGGGGATTACGTGTGCATTGATTGAATCTACATTCTGAATTTGATTAGGCTTAACTTATACCCATTATTTCTGCATCTACAAATTTGATAGTAGTGGTGGGACAGCTGATTTTGCTTTGTTACAAAAGAGAGTATGTTAAGAAGGTAAACAAATATTTGTCCAAAAAAAAAAAAAAAAAAAAAAAGGAAGGTAAACAAATAGAAGGGTAAAAAAGTGAAGCAAAGTTGTAAGAGTTGAGGAAAGGGGGGGAAGGCCCCAGCTCAGGATGATGAAGAAGATGGGCTTTCCAGCTGTTTCCTGACTGTAATTGTAACGTATGTATGGCGAATTCTTCGGAGCCATCCATGGTGGTCACGTCCTCAGTTTGTTGTTCTACATTATCATTATTCTTTAGAAATATTTACATATTGTAGGAGTTTATCTCATCTATATTTTGATTAATTAAAATATAATAATTAATTTTATTTTAATTCTGTATAGTAGATGAATCATCTAGAAAAATTTCAATTTTATGATTTTTCAAAAACAATAATTTATAGGAGGGAGTTACGTTAGAGTTTTTCTAAATTATGAAGTTTGTGATTTTTGAAATCTTAAAATTTAAATTTTTCCATACAACTCAATTGTCATTTAGATTGAAATAAAATAAATTATTATATTTTAATTAATCAAAACATAAAAAAAAGTGGCGTTCTTTAGAGAATGCAAGTATTTTGCCATTATTCTCATCTTTCCAATATTGTTGAGTGGAACGCTGTGCGGTGTGACGATAGATGATGATACGTGACCTTTGACTTTTGGTCCCTCCACCTCTTCCCCTTCCCCTTCTTTTTGTAATACAGAAAACCAAAGTACAGCCTCTTCTAATAAAGCCTCAGGTATTCTTTTTTCTTTTTTTAGAAAGACTCCGCGGCTAATAAAAAACTAATATATATTTATATATATACATGAATACATGAAGTTTTGTCCTTTCTTAGGGCACGTGAGAAAAAAAGACAGGTGCCGGGTATTCCCACCACCACGCCTACGGCATCCAACGAAAGATTTTTTGTTCCCACAAATCACGCGCTTTGCCTCCCTCCCTCTTTCAATTACTCCCCGTATGCCATCCTCCAACACCTCAAATCTCTGCTATAATATATTTTTCACTTTTGTTCCCAATTCATTTCCCCAAACTGGAACCACCAATACTCATTTTATCAACAAAGTTGTGTTGCTAATGCCTAATGGCGCTTCACCCGACTCTTCTGAAACCTTTGGGCACTGACTATCCGATAAACCCAATTTAAACTCCATATATCTTTTCCCCCCAGATATTTCAACAATTCTGTTTCAAAATATTATCTTTGTATGTATAATATGAAGTTATGAACCAGTAATTTAAAGTCCTACAATCAATCTCCCGTATTTAAAGCAGTTATGCCAAGAGCCTTGACTCAAATACAATTCACGTCCCTTTAAAACAGAGATTGCGAGATCAAACCCCTAAATAATACTACTATAAAGGAAATGGGTGTGTGGTTGTTCATTCTTCTCCATAAAAACTGGATTAGAACGGGGTTCAAAAAAACATATCGATGGCTGTGTTTGGGGGGAGTGTTTGACCCCCAAAAGCTCAATTGCCCCCAAAATACCAATTGACAATTGAGTTTAAAAAAAATAAGTGTTTGGTGAACAAAGTGAGTAATTGAGCTTAATCTCACTTGAATAGCTTTTGCCACAAGCTCTATTTCCTAGCTTTTGGGGAGAGTGAGAATGGTTAAAATATTTTTTCAGTTGTGTCCAGTGTGATATCAGGCTTATTATAATTTTACTCTTAATATACTTTTTTGACTACAAAAATTAATTTCAACTATTATTTGGTGCTTTTAACCCTTAAAATATTTTTTTAACTGCACCCAGTGTGTTATCAGACTGATTGTAATTTTATCTTTAATGTACTTTTTCAGTTCCAAAAATTATTTTAAACTATTTTTTGGTGTTTTTAACCCTTTAAAATATTTTTTCACCCACTCTCTCTTATTATTATCACAAAAGTCATTTGTGCCTAAGTCAATCCAAACAAGTTTTACTTTTACAAAATTCATTTATACAATCACTGTTCTAAACATAAATCACATCATATAATCAGATTTTTATCAAAAATAAAATTACCAAAAACTAAATTAAGAAACTCCATTTTTCCTATCGCTATTCCAAACACACACTTGTTGTTCTTTGTAAATCAACAGTTGATTGCGTTGGCGCGGGGATGGAAAATAATAAATATAACTCGTCTACTGCGTATCATCAAAATTCAAATACAAATGAAATAAAAAAAAAATGATGGTTAGGTCTCAGACAAGAAAAAAAAAATGAATTTTTAAAATTTCAAAATAAAAAAATGATATCAAGAATTTGTCAATGACACTCCTAATATTATCAATAATCTGCACCTGAAATTATCAATGAAACCATTTTTCTATTTTGAGATTTTAAATGAAAATGTTTTCTTTTTTTTTTTTACGTGGGATCTGATTGTAAATTTTTCAAGAAAATATCACGGTACGAGGGTATTTATGTAATTTAAAGCAAGGGTATTGTGCTTCCGTCTATGACAACGAAGACCGGGACAAAAATGTCATTATCAGAATCCTTTACCCGAAGGGCCGCTTTTCCGCGTTTCCGCTTGCCCCTCCTCTCTCTCTGTGGATTTCTCTACCAATCAAATCACAGGCAAGCTCTTTTGCCCTCTTCTCTCTATTTTGTGCTGCTAGGGTTTATGAGCATTTGATCTCAGCTTGGCTTCTGGAAATGATTCTAGAATTGGAGGGTTAACATGTATGGTATGGCCAATCCGCAATGTTGAATCGTCCACCTCGATCTACTACATTTTTCACTTGTGAGTTCAGTCTTTTCCTTTTTCCTTACCAGTATCGTTTTCATTCTGAACTTTTATAGCTAGTGATTTTTGTCTTATGGACATTATAAAATACAGCTCAATTTCGACCAATCTTCTAGGACTCTTCGATGGATTTACCATCCTTTTTCCCTTTTAAAATGCAGTTTCGTTGATATGCGTGTCGTAAGATGAAATATTATCGGAGCATTCTGAGATGGTGTTGAAATTTTGATTTTTTTTTTTTTTTGTGGATTAAAAGTTGGATGCGAGCTTGTGATATTTGTCAAGGCTTTGGTTTGAAATTAACTGTTATCGCTGAATTGTCCGATCATGATTTTCTCCAATATTTTACTTTGCCCCTGCAAAAGTGACTTAAACAATGAAATTTTGGTTGATTTTGTTTTGGGGAGTATGGT
Organism: Inga laurina; assembly: GCA_963855925.1. Lineage (NCBI taxonomy): Eukaryota > Viridiplantae > Streptophyta > Magnoliopsida > Fabales > Fabaceae > Inga > Inga laurina. The sequence continues at coordinate 1,776,318 of OY979703.1, read as the reverse complement.
TTTGGCTTTTTTTTGTAATGTACACCACAAGAGCTCTGTGGTTACAGATTTATTTCCCGAATATGGCATTCAGCTATACAGGCAGCTGAAATTAATGGATCTTATTTTTGAAGGTAAATCATGTGTGGTGGAATAGTTAGGTTGTCTTATAAGTTGGATTTCGTTACTTTCTTTCCTGTGGGAAGTACTAGTAGTGTATGCCCTTTCAAATAAACGAAGCCCTGGATCATTTAGATCTACCAGCTGAGATGTCCCTGTTAATTGTTTATTTTATGATCTTGCTTCTTGATTATTAGGGTTTCTTCAGTGGGTTTCCAGAAATGTTGAATTTTAGACCAAGATGAGTAAGACCGAAGTACCAAGGACGAAGGCGCCACTTGTTCCTTTGGCAACTTTGATTGGCCGTGAGCTTCGAAATGAAAAAGTTGAAAAACCTTTTGTGAGGTATGGACAGGCTGGCTTGGCAAAGAAAGGGGAAGATTATTTTTTAATCAAGACAGACTGCCAGAGGATTCCCGGGGATTCTTCAACACTGTTTTCTGCTTTTGCGGTATTATTCGATCTTGGTGTACTTGTATTATAATAGACGTCGACTGGCATCACTATATCATTTCTTATCTGTGATCAGCTGGAAGATCACTTTCTCCCATAACTTGTTAGTGATACTTACTATTAGCCCTTATTTGACAGATCTTTGATGGGCATAATGGTATATCAGCTGCTATTTTTGCTAAGGAAAATATACTTAATAATGTTATGAGTGCAATACCGCAAGATATCAGCAGAGATGAGTGGCTTCAGGCTCTTCCTCGGGCTCTAGTTGTTGGTTTTGTGAAAACTGACATAGAATTTCAGCAAAAAGGTACAAGGGAGTGCCCTTTAATTATATTTCATTGTGCACATCCTCAGACTATTAGTGTATGCTCATCTTGACAATCTAATTTTGTTTATAGGTGAAACTTCTGGGACTACGGCAACATTTGTTCTGGTTGATGGTTGGACTGTCACTGTTGCATCTGTTGGGGATTCCAGATGTATATTAGATACCCAGGGTGGTGTAGTATCTCTTTTGACAGTTGATCACAGACTGGAAGAGAATGTTGAAGAGAGGGAACGTGTTACTGCTAGTGGTGGTGAAGTGGGAAGACTCAATGTATTTGGAGGCAATGAGGTATGGCATAATCTACTTCAGCCTTTCTAACCAGGGCTTCCTTGGATCTCATTTGCTTTAATTCCTAAATATGTATACAGGTAGGACCCCTTCGCTGCTGGCCTGGTGGATTGTGTCTTTCTAGATCAATTGGTGACACAGATGTGGGAGAATTTATTGTGCCAATTCCACATGTTAAGCAAGTGAAGGTGAGGTAGTTTTATTCTTAGAGCATATTCTTTTGACCTTTTGTGTGTAAAAGTACTGAGCTCTACTTTCAAACATTTTGTGGGTTACTCAGCTTTCAAATGCTGGTGGAAGGCTTATCATAGCTTCTGATGGCATTTGGGATGCTTTATCTTCTGATATGGCTGCCAAATCTTGTCGGGGTCTACCTGCAGAGCTTGCTGCAAAGTTGGTAGTTAAGGTGATGTAGACTAGGAGCAGTCTTTCTATCGTTTTCGGAGGTGTCCAATCATGTTCTTGTATTAATGCTTTGCTGTTCTTTCTTTCACCAGGAGGCTTTAAGGTCAAGGGGACTGAAGGATGATACAACCTGCCTTGTTGTAGACATTATTCCTTCAGACCATCCTGTATTACCACCAATTCCAAAAAAGAAACATAATATGATAACTTCACTTCTTTTCGGAAAGAAATCTCAGAACTCCACTAACAAAGCTAGTAGCAAGCCTTCTGCTGTGGGAGCTGTAGAGGAGTTATTTGAAGAGGGTTCTGCAATGCTTGCAGAAAGGTATGTTCACCAGTAACAGATGTTTTGTCCAGCCCATAGCTGCTGCATTTAAATCTGCATACGACATTTAGTTGTGTAATGCCTGCTTCTGTGTGTTTTCTCTGACAAGTGGTAGGGCGAAAATGGTTTTTGTCTTTCTGCATACCATTTGGATGGGATTGAATTTTAAATCCTGATTCTGCAAGTTTCTTGTTTGAAATGCAGGCTTGGTAAGGATTTTCCTTTGAATGCGAGCTCTGGGATTTTCCGTTGTGCAGTGTGCCAGGTGGGTCAACCTTCTGGCGATGGTTTGTCGGTGAACTCTGGCCCTTTTTTCTCACCAGCATCTAAGCCATGGGAAGGTCCATTCCTCTGTGCCAACTGTCGAAGGAAGAAAGATGCCATGGAAGGAAAAAGGCCCAGCAGACCCACAGTGACAGCATAGTAATTATCTAATATTTTAGTTAAATAGTAAATATTAGTATAATTTTTCCCTGGCAGTGTGAGCATGTTTGGTTTTTCTTTGTTGTTGGTGGTTGAATGTCAAATGTGAGGTGTAAGAAGTGAGGTTGAGATGGTTTGGTAGGTGTGTTGGTGGTTGTTGTAAGTTTTGATTCTGGCTTGTGCTCAGCTGTTGGACCGACTGACAACAAACGTGGTCTAGTAGATAAGTTCTAATGGTGTGTTTGCTAACGGCTTGAACCTGTAAGTAAATCCAAATTGGAGACAACATGGCGATGTGTTCCTCAATAGTACATGCATGGGTCGTCTCCATTTGGAGAGATTATATAAATTACACCCTCAGTTACCATTTCTGCGACTGTTCTATCGTTAGTTCGTTACGCTTGCATGGTTGTGTTTGGCATTCCACGATCCATGTCATGAGATGCTTTGTAGCCCACTTGCATCCAAAGATGTAGAATTAAAACTTATTGCTCATACTCAGCACAACTTAACCAGAATACAATGACACAGTAAATATTGGGGTTGAGAGTTTAAAGTTATTCAATTATGATGCATGATGTTGCAAATCCTTAAAAGCCTCACCCAAAAATGAAGTTCAAATGTAGTTATTTGAACCGAGAACAATAAGATTAATTGTACTGTATTGATTATATAAATGAGTAATAAATTTCGAATGAAAGGCATTTGATTACTTTTAATAGATTAATAGTGTTGGAATTAATAGGTTATCAAGGTTGATCATGTAATTAACTGAGCTGAGTTGTATTGCCACGTCAAATTGTTAGGAGATATTATCGAGGCCATTAGGCGGACTTTACAATATTCCCGTGCATGTATAATAAGCAGGACCTGACTCGCTTCATTTGGAATCCGATATATATATAGTATAATCAAGGGGGGGGGGGGGGGGGGGGAAAAACGTAGTATATTTTTGTTTTAAATACAGCCATTAGTGGGCCCATCTTCAAGTCTCCAAAAACCTGGCCCACCTCCTAGTGTCAAAGGTTTCGTAGGTGAAATAATTCACCAATTTATGATGCTTACGCTACTGTTTCAAGATGCTAACAGTAGGGGTGTTCATCGTATTTCCGTCCTGATTCCAAGCAAATTGGGATGAAAAAATCTCATCCTTAAAATTCTAGGATCGGGAATGTGATTTCGGGATCGGGAATGGAACTTCTTGATCTAGAATATAAATATATACATGTACATTTTTTTAAAATATTTAAGAAAATAAGACCAAATATAAAAGAAAATGTGAAAATCCTTAACACCCTTAAGGTAATATCTATTCTTTTAGTTTATTTAGTTAATTTTGTTTATTATTTATTAAATAATTCTAATTTTTTGTTCTTATTTTTGTTCTTTTTGCAACTGAATCGACAACTTTAAGCATGTATTAGACTAATATATTTGTATTAAACTTATTTGGTATAATATGATATTAGACATTATATATTTATATTAGATTAAAGGAAACATAATAAAAAATTCAATAGAGATTTTTTTTTAAAAAAAAGAAAATCCTTCTCGGGATCGGGAATGAAAATTATTCCTGAACCTTTCTCGGGATCAGGATCGAGAATGACATTTTTCGATCCCGTCCCGATCCCGAACACCCCTAGCTAACAGGGAGAAAAACAAAAAAAATACCATCAAAAGATAACAGATAAATAAGTATGTTGAATTCTAATAATTTCAAAAGGACAGATATGAAATTTTAAAATGTTGCAAAATTTGAGAAATTATCTAAGTACTTGTATTTTTTAAAATAAAAAATCCCCAACCCCTTGCCAGCTGCTAGAGCTCCTTAACGACGACCAGTGACCGGAGCTCCGGTGGCTTAATATTTTTTTTTTAATTTATCAAACAAAAGTTGTCAATATAAATACTTAAATTGTTAATAATAATATTAAAGTTGTAAATGACAACTTAATATATTTGTTTTTTTAATTTCTTAGGCAAAAGTTCTATATTAACAACTTTAGCCTGCTAAATTAAAAATAAAATATTAGCCACCAAAGCTCCGATGAAAGTTGTTAGGAAATATTTAACAAATACCCCATTTACAATTTTAGTATCACTATTAAAAACTCAAGTATCAACATTAACAACTTTTGCTTGAAAATTTTTAAAAAATATATATTAGGTTTCTGTTTATAATTTTAGTATGACTATTAACAACTCAAGCATTTATACTGACAATTTTTGCTTGAGAAATTCAAAAAAAAAAAAATATTAGGCCACCGGAGCATTGGTGCCGACTACCGATAAGGGGGTTGAGGATTTTTTATTTAAAAAAAACTAAGGATAGTTAAGTAATTTCCAAAATTTTGCAATATTTCAAAATTTCAAATTAGACTTTTTAAAATTATTGAAATTCAACATATTTATTTATCTTTTACTAATTTTAATGGAATTTTTCTATCTTTTTTTCATCCTAATTAATTTATCTTTTTTTTTTTTTTTTGCCAACAGAAAATTCCAATTTATCCCAGAGGAGGAAATACACCAGATAAATAAAGATGAAATAAACAAGGAAAATCTACTTATTTTAGGGGGTAAAATGTAAATTACCTGGGCAGTTTCAAAGAATGCACCTCCCAATAAATCCCACGAAGTAAGGAAATATTCACTCCCACGTCTCCACCATTCTTAACTCCATTATTCAAGTTTATATAATCTGCTTCAAATTCCACCAAGCTCAACACAGAACGATGGAAGAAAACCCAAACGCATGTAAGAATCCTCTTGCTGTAACCAACATTCCATCAAATTCTTCTTCGTCTCACTTCATTAGCATCGCCCAGCTCGATCACTCAGAGTTAAGCAAAATGATTCCCAAGTTGATGGCCAAAACAATGCACAGAAGAAGCCGAAGGATTAAACGAGGATATCAATTTCCGAAGAAAGTTGTCTCAGTATTCTTCTCCAGAGTGTTTGGAAAGAAGAGAACACTTGGTAAAAAAGACGAAGATCATAGTGACTCAGAGAGTTTATTAGGAAGGAGCGACTCCCATGATGGAAAAAAGCAGCACATCACTACAGAAGGAAACGATTTAGTGCGTGGGAATGAGCGAATTAGAGGTCCGTTATTTCGGCTTATTAAACATGAGCTTGACAATGCTGTGAAGCCTCATGATGCAGAGGAAGGAAAGCACAAGAGTTATAATGGTGAAGCTGCAAGAGAGAGTACAGATGTTGTTAGCGGTTGGGAAGTGTGGAGGATCAAGGTAAGATCGTGGCGCTTGGTTAGGGTTGTGTCGAGAATAGTGAGCATTACAAGTTGGCTGAGAAAGAAAGTGAGGAAGGAGGTTGAAGATGAAGGGGAGGATGAAGAAGCATGTCTGTGCAAGAAGAGGATCCTCATGGGAGGGAGATGCAAGCCGCTGTATTCTTCAGGCGCCCTTCAGTACGATTCAGATGGCATTTTAATTCCAGATATACTTCTGTAACCAACTCTTTTCTTCTCCCTCATTTGCAATCATCTTTCCGAAATACTGTATTTCATATTTACATTAATTCTTGGGCACTGGCTGCTGCTTCAAGTGTATTCCTCGCTTTACACGGACTAGTAATTAGTTTAGGATCCGCGCAATGCGCGGGCACACAAGTATGAGATTAAAAGATATAGTATGTTAATAATTTAGTATTTTGTATACAAAATAACAAACTCAAACACAACATCTATTTATATAATTTAGGGTAAAAGGTTGTAAAAAACCTCCTTACGTTTGACTTGCCAATTTTTCTTATACATTTAAAATAAGAATTTTCAACCACTCTTTTCATCTCACACATGAGACTGCAATATATAATTGGCTATGTGTGAAGACTGGATGTGGTAAATATAATCTAACATTAAGCAAGCTCTGACCTTGGCTCTTATTAATTGTCATGGCAAATGCAAGCATAACTGGAAATTATCGCCTACACAAGGTGAATGGTAAAGTTGAATCTGAAGGTGTGATGGTGATTCGTGGGATGAGCAATTGGTTGAGGGACTATCTCTAGATATAATGTTAGCTTCAATGACATGTTTTTCTAATTTTGTGACAATCAATTGAGTTCCATTGCATAGTCCAATGGATTTATCAATGTTCCTCATTAATATAGTGGGGGCACCCACCTTTAGTCGGAGCTCATGGTTTGGAAGACTTGACATAGAGATTGAATTTAATAACTCAACTAAGTACATATCTGCAATAGAGCTAAGGGCACCATCCTGTTTAGATACGCTATCAGCACTTAAATAAATCTTTTCTTCACCAGGAAGCATATGAAGCACTGCATTATTAACTTCATCTACTACAAATAATGTAGATGTTAAAATGGCTCTATCACAGAAGTACGACTTATCATGTAAGTGAAGTAGTAAATCTGGATAAGTTGAATGTATAATGCACTCCAATGCATTTGTGGCAGGTTGCAACAAAAATTCACTCAGGATAGTGATTAAATCATCAGTATCATATTCTGTTGGCACACTACCATCACCAACCGCAAGAATCCACTTTGCAATTTCAGCAAGCTCTGTAGTAGTACTCATAGATTCAACTGCCAACAAACGCATGTTCTGGGTTAATGTAAAGACTTTGCAATATTTCCACAAATATGAGGCATTAATAGTTGCGAACACAATATCTTCACGTGTACCCCTCGGAACAACTAGTAGCATTTGTCTAAAATCTTCGCCAAGAACTACAACTTTACCACCAAACGGCTTATCTCTTACACCATTCACATATCGACTAGTTATATCTCGCAATGTCTTGTCAATTGCTTCAAAGCAATACTTATTAGCCATTGGTGCCTCATCCCATGTAATCAAAGAGGTATGTAGTAGTAGTGCTGCTAGATGTGTCCCCTGCTTAATATTGCAAACAGAACTTTCGTTAATAGAAAGAGGAATAGCAAATTGAGAGCGAGCTGTTTTACTCTTTGGTAAGAGAAGGGGTGTTATACCACTGCTGGCAACATTAAGTACAATTTTACCCTCAACCCTTAATGAAGTTAATGGTGTTTTCCATAGATGTGTTTTCCCACTACCACCGTATCCATAAATGAAGAAAAAAACCTCCTACAAAATCATTAACAACCGTAGTTATGTTGTCAAAAATGGCCTTTTGCTTCGGTGTGAGGTTACATAGTAATTCATGTAACTCTTCCAATGGAGCATTCTTGTCAAAATTCATTTCCTCTATTATAAATCTATTCCCAATCAAAGTAGAAACTGAAGCACAAAAAAGAAAAGGCATTGTTGGATAGTCACACAAACTTCTCCCTTTTTTTTTCATAACATATTCTAGCTCAATTAAAGCAAGATTGTGTAATTCAGACGCAAGCAGATTAAAACCTGAGGAAACATGATTGACATAAGTAATGAGATATTGTGTAAGCATGATAAGAAAATTAAGACAAACGGTTCATTGCGCATGTAAGCAAACACTTGTGGTTAATGGAAACTATTTTCAGCCCTACTTTTAAGAATAATAAGATACGATAATAAAGTTCCACAATATGAAGACTAACATTTTTTGAATAGATTGATCATATCTTAATTTAATTTATATTCTTAAATGAGGAAATCGGTTAGATCTTCGGTTAACCAATACAAATTAAAATTTGAAAATTTTAATCTAAATTCTCAATTAAATTAAATTTATATTATCAAAGGAGGAAATCAGTGAGATCTCAAGTTAACCAATAAAAATTAAAACTTGAAAATTTAAATTTAAATTTGTAATTAAATTTAAATTAAAAAATAACCTTTAGCGATTAACCAATAAAAATAGTGGGAGGTTTTTAGGAGGCAATACTGAATCGTGGGTATTAGTTTCACGGTAGTTATTCTCTGGAGGAATTTCTAAAATTTGTAATTAAACTAAAATTCAAAAATATGCTTTAGCGATTAACCAATAAAAATAGTGGGAGGCAATATTGAAACGTGGGCATTGGTTCTACGATAGTTATTATCTGAAATAATTTTTTAAAATTTTAAATTTATACAATTGAATTAGAGAGAATTGCAGGGCTGATGTAACACACTATGGTACCTGCTTTCTTCCTTACTTTTAAGAATAAGATAGATACCTCAATTAATTAGAATTTAATCTCATCACTCGTACAGCTTGCCTGATAAAGAAAAAGTAACTCGTTAGAATTTCCGGCAAAATACCATACTTGGCACAATTATTTTAATTTATATTTTTTGAGAAAAAAGATACCTAATAATTTTATCACATTGCCCTAGTTAAATTAATTTACTCATATCCATCAAGTGTAGTTTTTCAGTCACACTTCGGCTTTTGCTAACAACACATAACGATACATATATATAGGCACTTGTAAATTCACTTGAACACTCGTACATATTTGCATTTTTTTTATTGGTTAAGGATTTCTCCCTCGAGAGGGCATGGCACAAGATTCTTACCTTTCCCAACAAATATACTTTACAGAATTCAAATATCAAGCTCCTTACTTCACTCTACGCCTCAATCTTGTTGGTTATACATATTTATTTTAGTTTTACTGTAAATTAGAATTTGTAATTTTCATATATGTACTTGTTCTTTTACTATTGTTAGGTTTTAAAATGTTTACATACCATTATAAATTTACAAATGAAATAAAAACCCCTTTTATTTCGCTATATTTAGTTGTTAAAATAAGTATATGCCTATGTAAATTCACCTATAAATTATATGAATATAAACAATTTGACTCAAGTGTTGTCCTTTTAAGCCTTATCATGGACATCTCCAGCATCTTATACCTTCACGAGATGGCAAATGAACTAGAGCAGCAATAATGTGGGAAGCCAGTAGCCTGACACAAAACTCAGCAACAGCCACTTCTAATAGGATCCATGCTAGCTTAAGATGCAATCTGAAAGCTGGAACATTGGTTTTTTTGCGCATACAACACAAACAAAATAAGAAATGGAGGGGGAGAGATCAGGGTCTGAGGGGTTTCAAGCCCAGAGCAGCTCGTAGCTTGTTGGCTTCCGCAATCTCAGGATCAGGGTGATCAGTCCCATCGTCCTTCTTCTCCTTCTTCCTCTTGGGCTCTTCACGACTTCCACTGTCATCCTCATGCCTTCTACTACTCGGACTCATGCTGCTCCGTGCATGTCTCTTCCTATCCCTCCGGTCTCTGCTCCTTGAGTGGCTCCTACGTCTCCCTCTCTCCCGATCCCTATCTCTGTCTCTCCTCTCTCGCTCCCTTCCCTCTCTTTCTCTTCCATACTCTTTTTCTTCCCTCACACGATACCGGTCCCTGTCCCTGTCCCTCTCCCTATCCCTGCCTCTGTCATGGCCTCTCCCTCTCTCTCTATCGTAATCTCGGTCCCTGGCAACCAGACCCAAAAATGCAAATTTTAATTCAAAAAACACCAACAACGGTCACAACATTGTTAGCGATTCATTTAACATCTGTTGCTCACCACCATGAAGAGCTTTCCTAACAAGAAACATGCAGTTCCCTAACAGATCAATTCATTAATTCACAAGTTGATGTGGTCACATGGAACCATATTTAAACAGTAATAATAATGTCTGATCCATCATACTTCTCGCTGCACACTGCCAGTGCAGAGAAACCTGGCAGGATCATACAGTTTTACTCTAGGAAGCAGTTGGGCACCACAAATGGCTATGAATGCCACAATGGAAATTGAAATATGACTTTAAACAAGATGTTGTGTAACTTCAGAAACAGCTTCCGGTACATTTTAGCCATCTTTAAAATTAAAAAAAAATGCTCGTGATTATCCCAGTCCCAGCGATCATGTGATAAAAAGCAAATTAAGCTTGCATTTGGCCTTCAAACCCAAACGCTAGAAATGTAGTTTATAGATAACCCAAGAGCCAACAAAAAGAATTATACTCCATTCAGTCTCCTTAATAAAACTAACGTGTCAAGCCATGCAGATACTTGCAAGGAGTAAAACATACCTGTGCCTATGGCTGTCACGTCTTCTATCTCTATCTCTTTCCCTCGTGGGACTTCGTCCACGATAATAATCCTGTTAAACATTCAATAATCAGACCAAAAATTAAAACTGCCTATACTTGACTCAACATGGAAAAAAAAAGGAGGAAAAAGAAAAAGAAAAATGATAGCTTCTTATCAAAAGGGGAACACACCTTCTCATAGGCCCCATCTTCTAGTCCATCATCAACAGGCTGTTCATTTTCCTCTTTCTCTTCTTCCTCCTCAAAATCTTCTTCAAGAGCACTACGCCGAGGTTCTAGGGCACCATTAGATTCAAGAGTCCACCTATGAAACAACAGATGACAAGATGGAAAAAGATAAATAACAACAATAACCATAACTGAAAAAGCTTCTCCCATAGGTACAAAGAAGTTTCCATTTAACACTCCTATATCACAACTCAAATTAAATAACCATCTCTTGAAATAAATAACGCTTAAAATATCATTGCCCAAAACTATTCTAGTTGCCTGGAAAATTTTTCAAAGGTTTACCATACATGTTTTTCAAATTCAGCAATAGATAATCACACAGAAAAGCAAGTTTCACAAGGACCGGTTACTTTACCAGCTACTTCAAAAAACTACTAAAAAAGGGAGGCCTCCACCATAAAAATGCAACACAAAAAGCATCAATAGAACATAACAAATTGCCACAAGTTCTAGGAGGAAAGTTATGCATGAGCAGTGAAAAAAAGAAACCTTTTCTTAATTCGAGGCAAAGCAATATCACAGGAGTAATCTTTTGTCAAGAGCTCATCAATAACCTCATCGACATGTGTCAAACTAAACTCTGCAACATCAGGAACGATAAATTCGCTCAAATTGTGAATCACAATAAGCATATGAACTAACAAGGATTTTTTTTTTGGGGGGGGGGGGGGGTGGCGGCATAGAATTGATAAGGGAGAAGCTTTCATATGAAGTTTAAAATCTTACGGCCATCAGGTAATTTTTGCCTCAGTTTTCGGTAGTCATTGTATAGGGGCTCCAGATAACGGTACACATCAATATCAGATCCAGTAAGACGCAGGTAAAAGGCACCAAGTACTCTCACGTATCTGCAGCCATATTTTAGAAACCAACAACAAAATCAGAAACTGCTAAAAGAAGCATGCATCGATAGGCAGAAGGTAGGGAGGAAAACAAGCAATATATATGATTTATTTTCGAAGACAAAGACATCAATGATTCAGTGCCATTGTAAATTTCACTCTCTCCCTTTTGTCTTAGAAGGAAAGTTGAACATAGTCCAAGAAGAGCATTGCAGTTTTGAAATAGTAAAATTATTCTCGCGCCTAAGAAAACAATGTAGAGGTCTTCCAATGGCAACACAAGCATCAAAATAAGTGTTTCAAAACAGTTTTTCAAAACTATCGTTGTTTCCCGGGTTCCATTAGAATATCTAAGCTAAGATTTCAGAGTTATCTAATTTTCCTCTGCCAATTCAAGGTAGGGACACCCTACATCTAAATGAGCTCAAATTCATTCTCCAAGTCAATTTAGAACGATTTGCCCAGTAGATAATCACGAATAGATACAACACTTTCTTCTCCAACAATAAGCGTTTGGGGGGGGGGGGGTGGCAAAGTCATGCAAAGGAAAATGAAAAGGTAGAAGTACTTGTAATCCTCATTCTTGATAAACTCGATGACAATTTCCTTCTCAGGTTGAATCTGCAACATCTTCATGACAAGGCACATGAAGGGTGTGGGTTTGCGGCTACCACCAAAAGTCCCACCAAGATATTCGAGCTCCATGGCTTTGTCCACCAAGGTTTCCGCTGTCAAACCAAAACATTGTTCCTTCCAATAAGTGTTCTGGTAGATCTTTGATCGGAGAATCTTCTCCACCAAATTCTGAGGATTTGTGCCTCTAATGCTTTTCGCTGCTGGATCCGTGCGATTCGCCATTGATGAAGTTCTTCACAAATGATTAAATAAACCCTGATCCATAAAATTAACCAAATACAGAACAATGATTAATGCCAAGGAGGTTGCGTGCCGTAAAACTATTTGACTTAGAGAAACTGATTGAAAATTAGTATCTACCCAGAACGCCTAAACTTCAAAAAAAGAAAACTGGTCACGAGCTATTGGACAAAAATCCAATACAACAGAGATAACCGTGAAGAAGCATATAGTAGTATACAAAAATAACCAAACTCAAGACGTAAATTCGCAATTGCTTAGAATGTTAATTTTTAAAAAATAAAGAAATCAAGAACAGAATTGATTGAGAAAAGCCTGTTTAAGTGGGAACAAAAAGTAGTAAAGGGGAGGGTACAAAGAAGTATCAAATGGCATACCGTGATTGGAAAGCCAAAACAGAAGCGTGTAATCTCAAGCCGTGACAGCAAGGTGCGATTTGGGTTCAGGTGGCCCGGGAGCTCAAATTGATTCTCTGACGATGAGGCAATGTATGAGAAACCTGCACACGCAGATAAAGGAGGGAAGAGATAAAAAGAGGAAGAAATGTCCGAGAACAGAAAAGAGTGTGAAACAGAAGAAATGTAAAACCCTAATACTGAGAACTAGGGGTAACGAAAGATGTCTGAGAAGCTAAAAACAAACTGAGAGACTCATTATAATCGAATCTGCAACATACAAATCAAAGGTGAAGAGAACGAACTCAGAGACGACGAGAAGGATGAGAACGAACGAGCATATGGCGGCGGCGAGTGGGGGAGGACTGCAGCAGACGCGAGAACACGGGCGGCCGAAGAGAATGAGAGGGGGAAATGGTTTTCACTTTTCAGTTAGGAGGGGTAACTATAATATTGAAAATATGTGAATCCCCTTCCCCTAAACACCAGTTAAAGACATTGGCAAAAAAAAAAAAAAACACCAGTTAAAGACGGAAGCGTGAAAAGAAGGCCAGATTGTCGCAACGTCACAGACCGACTTGGATTTTATTTCTTGTAAAGAAAATTAATAAGAAAATGTGCTTGAATGATATGGAATGCTTTTTTTTTTTTTAATTTGATTAAAGATTTTTCTTTAAGATTTAGGGATTAAAAGGTTTTCACCTCTCTAACTAAATATGTTCTTTGGGATTTAAACTTGTTATCTTTTTCTTACAAAGATCAGACCTTTTACTATATCAACTAACAGTTTGTTGGTAATGATATGGAACATTAATCAATTCAAGTGTTTGTAATCGATAATATTTTAAATTAAGAATTTTATACTTATTTTGCCTCATAATAATAGCTTACATGATATTCATACAACAAAAAACAAAATTCATTGAACAAATACGCATCAATAATTTCTCACATACACCATCAGTTATTTAATAATGGAATCCTACAATTCCATCGCTACTGATCCATTATTTTTTTAGTATAAAAATATCAAAAATCCCCAAGCACTGCTCTTTTTCCCCCTCAGTCACCAAGCACAACTTTATGATGATCACACTGTGGTAATTTGAAAGAGACAAGAATCCTAATGAAGTCATTCAAACTGAGTCAACAAAAAATTTGGCTCTAACCTCTTGTCGAGAATAAACAAACAAAACCGAACAAGAATGAAGAAGACAAAATATAAAACATATTACTCTCTACTGTCCTTAATTCCTTAAGATAAGATATATTTATTTAATTAGCTTAGATTAAGAAATTTTTTTTTTTTGCCATGGAGATTAAAAAAGTTAATCGAATTAGTTAATATGACATGTATTTTTTACAACACCTTAGTGATATTCCTTAATTCCCTTATTTGCTCATATCCTTAATCATTATTGAGGGAGGGTCAATAGAGGGTTTGATTTGATTTGGTTCAGTTCAATGTGATCAGTTTATTTTATTTTTGAGTTTTGGACATCCTTACTGAACCTTGAACGAGGAATGGGAAAATCAAATTATATGAAAATTACATTTAAGGATATGAGAATTTAGATTAAATTAAACAACCTTAACAATCACAATCATTTTCAAAGCTATTGTTACATACCTACATATTAATTTTCACGAGATTTATTAAACAAGTTATTTGAAGGAATATGCCATTGTGAATAATTCTCTTCAAATTTAGCAATATTTTTCAGAAAGTCTCGTAAAATTAAATTTATTTTCAAGTAACTCTAGTCTTTCAAAATGATAATTAGTCCTTAAGCGTGATTTATCCCTCAAATTAATGAACAAATCAAGGCACAAGACAAGGAAAAAAAGTATAATTATTAGTTTAGTTTGTCATGATAGTACATGCAAGTAATTAAGATTTTCTTCGGTCACAATAAAAAGTATGCAATACACATTTTCTAGAATTGTGTTATCTATAAGTTGGATTGCGCGTGAGAAATCAGAAATCTCGATGGATTATTATCCTATTTATGATAAAGGAGAGGAGCAGATATGCACGGTCATAACATAGAAGGCAAACGTTTTTACTCCACAGGGTTTTTGCTTATTCAACATGATTTTGTTGGAATACTTTAAAATAAAGATACGGGGTTTGGTAAGGTCACATATCTTTATAAATTAAGAAATTTATGCAAAGGTTTATGTGGGGAATTATAACATTAAAAGTCACTAATATCATATCTCTTTAATTCTTAAACACAAGTGTAAACGATTTTAATTAAAGGTGTAATGAGCACATGATTGTGTTTTTTTTTAATAAAACCCCACATAACTCTTTATTAAAAAGTTATTTTATTTATATTTATTATTCATAAATCTAATATATATGGTTATAGATTTTAATAGAAGAAGTGTTATTTCAAGAGATATCATCTCACAATTTATAAATAGCTATGACCATCACTTAGCTTCATACACCCAACACACCTCATCACAACAATATATCTTCAAAGAACCAGTCCTACAAACAGATCTTCATGGATTTGAATTGGCATTGCATTATTATTTTTCTTCTTGTGAATCTGTCCCTTGTCGCTGCTGGCGACGCTAACAACGATGTTGCTGTCCAAGATGAGAATGTCCCGTTCTGGCAGAATTATGGTCTTCCATGGGGGACAAGCCATGTCCAAGTACTCGACCACACGACACACAAGTTCAACTCAGTCTGGACAAGTACACAGGTTTACACACACACACACACACATATCCTCCTTCCTCACTCGTGCTCTAATTGATAGATTAAATGGCTATTTCCATGCATATGCACGTAATTATATATATAATGAACTCTCTCGGGGGTTGATGTTCGCATATAGGTTCTGCAGGGTTTAAGTTGTTGCAAATCTTTGGATCCGGATGGTTTAGCATGAGGATTAAGATGCCCCAAAAAGATTCCACCGGAGTTATCACCTCCTTTTACGTACGTGTAGTACACTAGATTTAGTTGTTTCAATATTCATGGCTGGCTTTTGATATTAATTGTTCATGCATGGGAGAGTGACTTGTCTCTTTGTGTGTGTGTGTAGTAGTAGTAGTTGCGTTCTTCAGACGAGGGAAGGTGGGATGAAGTAGACTTCGAGCTTCTGGGAGGAAATGGAAAAGAACGACCCTACGTCATTCACACAAATCTCTTCACCAACGGTAAAGGTGGAAGAGAGCAACAGTTCCATCTCTAGTTCGACTCAACTTCTGATTTTCATAATTACAATTTTCTATGGAACTTCCATCAATTAGTGTCCGTATTCATTAATCTCAATAAAAAAGCAACCCTCTTAGGATTAACCAAATCCTTTATTGAAGAATAACTAACAATCCAAAACAATTGGAATCTGTGAGGGAGACCCAAGTTATCGTCCTCTTTTGATGAGTATTCCACACCCCACACACAACACACACACATATATATCACATTAGGCCCTTTTAATAGAGCCTATTTCAACTAGGTAATGACACTTTTACTCTTTCTAATTTAACACAACATGAACTTTATATATATATATATATTGATGTTTGTGTGTAATTGATTATGTGGTTGGTGGACAGCAAGCCAGTGAGGGTGTTCAAGAATAACAAGGGATGAAGTTTCCCAAAGCAAGCAATGAGTGTTATAGGGACGTTATGGAATGGGACGTGGGCATCAAATGGGGTTGCAGCGAATTGGAATGAGGGACCCTTTGTGGCTAATTACAGAGGATCTGGTGTAACAGCAAGTCCAACACAGATCACCAACGATCCACGTACAGTGCAACGACGATTCTTCAAAGAATTGGTGGAATGCAGCCAAGTATTGGAGTCTCGACTCTCTTCAAAAGAAGGATTACCGTGAAGTGAGAAGCAAGTATATGATCTATGATTATTGTTCTAAAAATCTCAAAATCCCTGAGTGCCATGTCGACCCTTGGTTTAATTTTCTATTCTACTTGTTTGTATATAAATAAATAATAAGAGGAGACTCACTCCCAATATATATATATACTGACTCTGTGTGGTTAATTGATCTCTTTGCTTTGATTCCCTCGTCAATCTCTGACTTTCCACGTCCCAATGATCGTCCGCACAGTTATTGAGTCATTCATCGCTCGGATCCATTGCACGTTCCATGAACTTGCTGGCCATTAATTTGGAATCGTGAACTACTCGTATGTTCTTCAAGTGCACTTTATGATCAAATATCCTTCATACTTTATATACAATTGTTCGTATGATAAAAGGATAAGTGGTTCAAAATAGCGAACAAGGATGAATTAAAAGCCCATACAAAACACAATTGTTATTGGTTATTGTACTTGCTTCATCTACAAGTTTGTGCTATATGTATAAGCATCGTAATTAAAAGAGATTGACTATCCTTCTCTGTTCTTACAGCTCTCTTTCTATCTTTTTTTCTTTTATTATTTATCTCAACCTTTAAATTAAAATTTGAGTGATTGAGATTTAATGTTTTATAAAATTATTAATTATTAATAAAATATCAAATTATTAAAAATTAATTAATTAAAAATTGCTAAATTTTAGTTATAATAATTTTAGTATACACTTTCTAGTATTGTGTTATCCTTATAAGTTGAATTGCGCGTGAGAAATCAGAAATCTCGGTGGAATATAATGCTATTTATGATTAAGGAAAGGAGCAGATTTGGACGGCCATGACATATACGGAAATTATTATTTTTGGATAAAGCTATAGCCCAACCGATTGGTCAGTGACACAGCGATACGATGGATGTCGTCCTCTATATATTTGACCACCAACACCTGCATGAAACCTCATTCCCACAGCATACACACACCAAACGTTGTTTCTCCAAATCGCGCTTTAATTTTGCTTATTCCTTAATGATCTTTTCATGGACTGGAATTCGCGTTTCATTATTATTTTTCTTGTTGTGAACTTGTACCTTAACGTTGCTGCCGCCCAAGAAGATGAGAATGTCTCCTTCTGGCAGAATTATGGTCTTCCATGGGGGACAGTCCATGTCCAAGTACTCGACCAAAACACCCAAGTTCAACTCACTCTGGACCAGTACACAGGTTTATATATATATATATTCTCCTTCCTCACACGCGAGCTCTTATTGATAGATTAAATAGTTATTTCCATGCATGCGCGTAATAATAAATTATCTTTGGGTGATGCACATACAGGTGCTGCAGGGTTTAAGTCGTTGCAAACGTTTGGATCTGGATGGTTTAGCATGAAGATTAAGATGCCCCAGAAAGATTCCACCGGAGTTATCACCACCTTTTATGTACACTTCAATTTTTCCCTCATATATTTATATACCCCACACACAATAACACACATCACCAGACAAAATCTATATATAGAGAGAGAGAGATTTAATTGTTTCATTCCTGGCTTTTGATATTGTGCGTGCTTGTGTGTGTGAGTGTGTAGTTGCGTTCAGAGGAAAAGTGGGATGAAGTAGACTTCGAGCTGCTGGGAGGAAATGGAAAAGAACGACCGTACGTGGTTCACACAAACCTTATCACCAACGGTGAAACTGGAAGAGAGCAACAGTTCCATCTCTGGTTCGACCCAACTGCTGATTTTCACAACTACACTATCCTCTGGAACTCCCACCAATTAGTGTACGTAAATAACCACCATCATAACCGTCTCTTTAATTTTCTCCTTGAATTAACATGAACTTTGTGTGTGTTTGATCAGGTGGTTCGTGGACAACAAGCCAGTGAGGGTTTTCAAGAATAATGGAGGGAGTTTTCCAAGGCAGGCAGTGAGTGTTATTGGGACGATATGGAATGGGACGTGGGCATCAAATGGGGCCCCAGTGAATTGGAATGAGGGTCCCTTTGCTGCTTACTACACAGGATTTGAGGTCAACGCGTGCCCAACACAGAGCATCAACGGTCCACAGTGCAGCGATGGTTCTTCAAACTATTGGTGGGACGCGCCCAAGTATTGGAGTCTTAATCCTCATCAGAAGAAACTCTACCGTCATGTCAGAAGCAAGTACATGGTCTATGATTATTGTTCTAAAAATCCCACTATCCCTGAGTGCCATGTTGACCCTTAATTACTTTTCTTCGTCACTTGCATCGCATGTGGAGATAAATCCTAGCTATTATTATTATTTGTGTATAAAAAAATACAATAAGATGAGACTCATCGCTCCCAATATATATATAATGATTATTGTATATGGTTATTGATCTCTTTTCTTTAATTCCCTCTTCAATGTCTGAGTTTCCGTGTCATAATGATCGTCTGTACAATTATTGAACCATCTATCTTGCATATTCCATGAAGATAATTTTGTCTATGTATTGCTGGAGTTCTCAGCAAACCATAATACGTATACATATACACATACATTTGTCATTGATTTCTTTTCCTGATAAAAGACACAATGATATTATAATGAGAAGATAATGCCATAAGAAAGCTAACAAGTATGAGAATTGGAAAGCCTATAATTACTTCATCCACAAAGTTTCTAACTTTCTGCTATCAGAACATGCATCGTGATCGGAACACAGCCGGATTTGGAAACTATGATGACGTCAAAACTCAGTCATCTTTTGTTTCTGGAAAAAACTGTTTTAACTATCTTGAACTGACAAAAATAACTTCGACTTGTTCTGTAGCCCTTTGGGGGTTTAGATTTTGTCATACCCTCTATATATAGCAACACGCGTAGTTTAGATGTGACGGAAAATGAATCAAAGCAGGTGTTGTCTCTGATACAATTTTTTTTATTTGTTTTTGGCGATTAGGAAAAAAAAATCAAAAACAAGCTTCAAGGCTTAAATTCACAAGTATAGACAAAATGTGATTTGTGGATAGACTTCATCTAAAATTTTCATTTGGACGAACCTTGTTCGAAAAGTTTTTGTTTTCAGAAAAAAATATTTATTAGTTGTAATATACTCCTAAGATCTCAAATATAGGACTTAGTTTATAATACAACTTTAGGTAGGAGGCTGCTATTTGTGTGCCAAGAGGTAACAGCAGCATGAACAAGGGCTTAGGCAAGTAATACCACTCATCATCATTCTTTTCTAATTTCTATTTGTTATCATTCACAACGTCATTTAATAATTTTTTTTTGTATTTTCTTTTTATCAATTTCATATCAAAGTTGAGAATCATTAATTGTTCTTTCGTCAACCTATCTTACTCAATTTTATTCATGTTTTTTCGTGTGCCAATTGAATTTTTAATTAACTTAAATGATGATTCATTGTAAAACATTCGAAAAAAATATCTTCTTAAATATTACTCCCTCCGATCATAAATATAAGATCCAGTTGATTTTTTTGAAAAAATTAAAGAAACTAAATAAATTATTTTAAAGTAATTATATTTATCTTTTTTCTTCTAAACTAGTTAATCTGACTTACAAACTAATATATAATCTAATGATACCCAATATATACTGTGATTAAATAATATATTTTTCTTTCTTAACCTCTCTAAAAAAGGCCAACTGGATCATATATCCAGGATCCGAATCGAATAATTGATCATTTCCAAATAATATCCAAGAATAGTAATGTGATATATTACAAGGGGAAAAAACGAGGGCAAAAGACCCTCCAATTCAGATTTTTGTTTTCTTCGCCACTTTCCTTAAATTTTTTATTTACTTGTTTATAATTATAACTCGTTAAATTTTAAAATTAGTAAGGAAATATTTAAACCATGAGTGAGGGAATAATTCTTTCCGGCATTCCAAAGCAGCGGAGTATAACGGTTCTATCACCCACTTCAGTAACCAATAGATTTCATTATAATATATCAATATGAGAACAGAATTGACATATTCACATTACAAATAACGAACGCAATTACAAGTTGACTACAATACAATACAATACACTATAGTTTAAGTACATGGCCTGAACATTTACCAATTGATGTCCAAGCTGTGATGTTGACAAGAGACAATAAATGGGGTAATCAAAATCTAACAATATGCTACACTGATATACTTACGCTTGAAGAGAACCAATAGAGACAAGAATAATACAACGAATCTTATCTTTGTGCCTGATCAGGAGTGTGTATATTTGAAGCAGATGATTGCCCTTGCCTACCGTTTAGCACTCCATTATCTACGGGTGGGGTAGATCCCCATTTACCCTCTGATTCAGAGGGCTCTATTACTTTCACGGATCCATCCGTCAGTCCAATGGCGAATTGGTTGGGCTCTTGTGGATGAGCTGCAACCACAAGAGGGTACACAGCTTGGCTTCTGCAAAAAATTAAGCATGACTTAATCGTCTGACCACAACGAACAATTTTTCATATTCACATTAACAACCACACCCTACTAGGGCCTCCAGGGTACAAAGTTGGAGACTTGATGGTTGATTGCATCACTACGAAACTATCTCAAGTGATAAGGGTGGGATGAAGTAATTGTTTGATACATAAAATTACAGAGTGGATTCAATCCATTATTCCTGACACTTACCCACTTAAAGCCGCCTGTGATAAGTACACTGATGGAGCAATACGACATCTTAGCCTCAAGCTATCAGCATCAAAGACCCCAATGTTACCATCAACAAAAGAAGCATATATTAACAGACTGTTGCTTGAATAAGTTGCATATGATATGGGAGCAGGCAGAATATCTTGTGGAAGCCACTGCAGCAAAAACCCAGATAAGCATATTACAATTTGGAATGTCAGTCAGCCACAACCAAATATATTAATGCTCAAGGTAACCTCGTACCTGTCGAATGCGATCCATCTTGGAAGCATCATATATTGCCAAATGAGTCTCATGAGCTACCAATAAGCGGAGTTGGTCAGAATGGAACTGGACTCTGGTATCACCCACGGGAGCCTTTCCCGCAGGTAGTTGTATTGTCATTGATTTTCTTTTCTCCCACGTATCAATGCTCCACACGCAAAGCTGAACAAAATCATAAGAAACTTCAAGAAAATGAAAGGTAAAAGCATTGCATGCAGAGGTGATTTGAAATATAATACTATGACCTTCTGTAATCGGATAGAGCAATGATGCATAAACAAATTCGCACACATTTCCACAACTTACACAAGAAAGCATCCACTCATCATGAACAAGGTCTTGCACAACTGATTAAAGATAACCATAGGATTAGATGCTCAAATTGACATAGTTTACAAAGGTATCAAGCAGGGACAAGAAAGTAAGGGTGGCTAAATTAGAAGCCATGTATATTATTAACAAAACCATCATAGTAATCCGCCATAAGCATTAGCATTTCACTGTAGAAAAATTCCATGCGGATATCTCATCTTAATTTCCCAATAGCTCAGAGCCTATAAACTGCAGCTCCGGGCAATGCAGAAGGTTATTAAGGCATACATATATTACTGATTAGTAAATTCAGACACTGCTATGCTATCCTGAATGCTCAGAAAATTTAACAAAATTCAACAAACGGAATATATTAGAATTAGAAATAATGCAAGACAATTGAAAATAAAAAAATAAAAAAAAACGCTCTGCAAAACAAAGTACTACACTGAAGGGTATTCTGAATTCCATGTCCTTTTAAATCTTAAATGTCAACAAAACTGTTAATAGACATACTTGGGCATCAGCGCCAGATGAGACCAGTATGTTAAGATTGGTTGAAAAGGCTAAACCAGTAATACGCTTCAGGTGACCCTTCAATTTTGATTTGACCTAGCAATACATCCAAAAGAAAAAGGAAATTTCTATGATTATAGTAAATAAATAGTATAACTCGGTTGGAGAAAGTAAGCAGCAGAAGACAGTAATCACCTCATCCACTCTAACATTATAAATGTGAATCGTTGAATCCTCCATCCCAATGGCTATGATGTTGTTATCCTGTGGGTGGAAAGACAGGAAAGTAGAGGCAGGAGGAGGTGGCATGAACGTCGTCATTACCTGAGTGAAAATAAACGGTGTTTACAAATTAGCACCAGTAAAATTTGAAATAAAGATCAGAAATGTACATCTAGATACAGACCTTGAATGTCATCATGTTAAATAATGAAACCTTTGCACCGCAGGCGGACATAACATAAGAGTCATTCTTTGAGAGTGCAATGCAAGGAACTGCTTCTTCAAGGTTGACACCAGAAATATCATTGGTCATAAGAAGACCACTGTTGGGTTGCCAATGTTGGGGAACAACACTGGCAGTGGCCTGAAATCATATAAGCATCATAAATCTGTTCACTGCTGAGATGGAAGAAGAAATAATACACAGAAGAAGACTGGCAAGGAAATGAGTGAAGCGATTATCTGATAGACAGTACCTTCCCAGTAGGATTCTGTTCATTACGAGTCCACTTCCACAGTTTCTGAATACCATTTGACCCAAGTGCCAAAACCCCGGCGCCAGAATTTGTATATAAAAGTCGAACAACCTATACATAGATACATAAGCTACGGGCAGGACATACAAATTTGTATAAAAAATGTGATCTAATAAGTTCAACAGACCTTGCTGGAAGCATCTGCACTCTCAGGCATTGTAACTAACCGACATTGGATGGCATCCGAGATTTCAGATAGCTGCCATGGTTTAGTTCGATCTATCACATCTTCCATGGTTCTAGGTTTCTCCAAACTTAGACCCATAGGGTCAACTCCGTTCTAAATTGATAAAGTCAAAATAAGTTAAGATTTTACTAACCAGCATTACGATGAAGCCCCTCAATCATACAAATATAAATATTACTGAATTAGGGAATAAAAAAGATGGTACTGCTTGATAGGGAAATGCTCAGAAGGCTATTAAGATTTTTATGACTTAAGGAGAAAAAGATCATGCCAATTCCACGTTGTTGTACTGTAAAACTATAAAAATGAAATATCAAATCCGAGTAGTTATACATTTGCTGACTTTTATTGTTAGAATAGGACATCATCATAATCACTGTGCCAACATCATAATCAATTCATGCAAATTTAAGAAGGCCAATTTCATACAAGGATTGGAGATGGCCTGACAGGCGAGCTCCTCTCCACTTTACAGTTGACAGGACTGACATTTACAGCAGGGGGGCCAGAAACCTAGAGAACGGAAACAAAGAGGGAAATACATATAAATAATTGGACCAAAATATAAATTTTCAAAACGAAGCAAACGGGGGGAAAACATTAGCACACCTTATTTGCAGCTGATTCTATGGGAGATCTCAATGCTTCAAATGCAGGTGTTTCCATTGCTCTTAAGGATCTCAGACCAATAGCATTTGTGAGCACCTTGAATCCATTGTCCGCAGTAGTAACAGCAAGAAGATTCCCTTCTTTATTAAATCTCAAACGTGGAAGGCTCTGAATAGATAAGTACAAAGAAACAAGGGGCATCTTCAGAAAGTGTAGTTCTACTTGGGAAAGATTGAAACAGTTAAAAGCTAGACATTGACCTGTAGTCCACCCTCTGCATCAGTGCTTGTTATGAGATTAACATTGTCCATATCCCAGAACTTTACTTGGCCGTCTTCACCTGCAGCCAAAAAGCGATTTTGGGTTGTGTCAAACTGCACAACACCATTTGATTTCTTTCTGAACCCATTATACGTCCTCTTAATCGCTCCTTCACTTTCATTCCATTCAACTAGGAAAGATTCTCCATTTTTACTTGTTCCACAAGAAAACAATCTGGAGAAAAGCAGGAAAATTGAAAAACGTGTTAATTAATATAATTTCATGGAATAAAATACCAATAACCACGGGATGCAAAACTTATGGAAACACCTATCCCTGTCTGCTTCCAACTTACCTACTTCCATCAGCACTGTAAAGCATTGTGGTACAGCAGTGACCTGGAGCGTCATAGTCAACTCTGGAACCCATGTTATCATACAACCAAGCCTTTATTTTTCCATCAACGGCAGTTGAAAATATAAACTGCAAAGTTAAAACGGTTAACTTTAATGCCAAGCAAACCACAGTTAACTTGAGTAATACAAAGGCTGGCGGTGCTGATTCCACACATAGCACGTGTAAAAACCAGAATCATTCTTGGGATATTATTCTCCAAAAAAATAAAAAAGAGACTAAATAATTGAAATTAAGACAACACAGCTGGGCTAAGGTCATGACAAGTGGTACTTGAAGAGAAATTCCACAGTAGGAATACCATGGTCATATTCCACCCACTAAAATACAGAGTAATATTCCAATGCAGGTTAAAAATGAGGGGATTCAAAATTTCATTACTGACTAGTGTGTTCAAATTAGGGACTAGCAGATAATATAAGACAGATGTTCAATCACAATATGCATACATGTAGTGGGACGCAACAACAGTGATCTGGTGGCATTGTGTAGTTTGCTGCCTATGAAATGACAGTAGTTAAAAAAGAAAGCATCAAATAAGTTTGCTCTTTATGACATAGCAAGAGAAACTTTTATTAACTGAACACGGTAACATGGAACAAATGTTGTCCTGAAACTGAGTTATATAGTTAAGGCCATGCAGATCAGAGCCTCAAATCTAACATGACGTAGACAAACATGCAATTTAATGCCTGTGATACGTTATTCAACTAAGCCAGTTAAGAGTTAGAAGTGCCTGAAAATAACAGGTTTCATACTCATACAATATGACTTATTCTTTATACCTGAATGTTCTCTTTGTGATGAGGACAGATGGAATAGACAGGTGCTTCATGCCCCTCAAAGTTGAATAGTTTTCGTCCATTCAACTCCCACACCTATCAAAAGTTTCTTCTTTAGAGAAAGTAGATAGATATTTGCAGCACTAAAAACGGCAATGAGTATTTGTTAGCACCTTTATCATCTTATCATCACCACAGGTCAGAATGCATAGTTGTTTATTTGGGTGAGCAAATGCCAAGTCATTCACGCCACCAGTATGGGCATCAATCTGCATTGAAAACCAAGTGTAACTTAAGCTGCACTAATAAATTTTGATGGTTTTGGATTTTGAATAGCAAACCTCACCTCCAATCGTTGGCTCAGCTCATTTGACCCGGTATAGGCATACAAGTGAACCAAATGTTTGCTAAATGCAACACCTGAAGTAAGAAATCAATTAGATATTCACTCTGGCTCAAAAATGGCTTTAGAAGGGTCAATTCACATACCAACAAAATTTCCATCCGGGCTCCACATAACACGGCTGACAGAAATTGGTGCATCTTTGGCAACAGCTGCCTGCAAAAAACTATGACTTTTAATTTTCAAGCACTAAAACAACTAGCATAATTTGAAATATTGGCCATGTTAGCTTAAGCTAGAGACCTTTTTTGCTGTTGAGTTTTAATTTTTAAGCACTAAAACAACTAGCATAATTTGAAATATTGGCCATGTTAGCTTTAAGCTAGAGACCTTTTTTGTTGTTCCTATTGCATACATTTATTTAGACTGTCAAACTAGGAGTCCCGTAAAAGTAAGGACCATTGCATGGAATGGAGAAAAACATTACATCATTTGAGAAATGAAACAACCTGAAATGGCAATGAGCATGCTGATAGATCCCATATCTTGAATGGCTTTGAAACCAACCTCTCCCGTAACCCAAGTTCCCATAGGGCAATTTCACCATTAGTAGAACCAACTGCATAATGGATAATATTTATAAACAGAAGAAACTATGTTAAAATTTTGTAAATATTTAAGTAATGAAAAATTATTCATAAGAACCATCGTAGACAATACCAAGAAGTAACGTATGGTGTGAAGGATGAAAGTCCATGCTGTTAACAGAGGATCCTTGATGCAATGTCATGGCCACTGTTCTTGGCAGGTCATCCAGTGACCAAGAAGCTTGTCGAGTTGTAGGATAGGAAACCTGAACAATAGAAGTGAATCATCATAACATGAATTATCAAGAATTACACAAGTCAGGAAGCCCTGTGCAGCTTAGTATCAGAAAGATGTTTAGCATCATGGCATTATCCTACGTACAACAAATTAAAAAGAAAGTCATTAAAATTACCTCCTCTACAGAATGAACAGGCCGAAGCCTTTTCATTAACTGCTCATGATCAGAATTCTGATAATCAACCAAGCCAGGGGGTGCCGGAGGTGTTCTTGGACGTTTCAAGATGGGCACTGTTCCAAGAAAGAGTGGGGAAGGGTTGAAGTCAAGATACCCTCAAGTAGAGTGAAATTATAAAATAAAAGGATATATTTTAAAAGTTAGAACATATTGACCTTCCACTTAGCAAAGCAAATGCCACAACATAAATTAAATCTTTTTTTTTTGTTGGGGGTTGGGGGGGGGGGGCATGCAAAAGCGAGATTTAGCATGTATGTGCTAATCGGATCTGGTAATATCAAGTTTTCTCTCCAATTTTCTCTCAGCTGTCAAGTTCATCTGTGGTAGTCTAGGAATTTGGAATTGCATAACTGAAACCAACCCTTTCACAATGATTTGTACCGTTTTAAATGAAACGGTGCGTTTCAATTTAGAAGAATGACATTTTTAATCATGAACCACTAGATGAATTTTGACAGCTGAAATGAAAGCTGGAGAGAAAACTGGATAACAAGGTTCCTAATCGCCTAAATATATTCGCATTTATTCTGTGTGTCCTCTTAATATCATACAAACAGTCTTTTCAAAATATCTCGTGCACAAAAAGCCTTTAATCTCAACCATAGACACTTGTCCTCACCTCTTCTACACTTTCTCTCGGGAAACATGATACATCAGATGATAGAAGTGGAAATAGCTGCTTACAGTACCTAATATTGATTAATTAATTAATAGTAATGACCTTTATGCATAATCCCAGAATGTAATATTGAAAGTTATGGACATTCTTTGTTTTCCTATCAGTTACAAAATAAAGATGAATTTTAGAAAGAAAAGAATAACATTAAAACCTTAAGCTCCTGTTATATGATAAAATAGGTAAATTTTGATCCTTCATGAGTGTTACAGGCCTGGACTGGACAGGTTGGTGTAGTCAATGAACCAATTATTGGCCGGTCTGATGCCATTATCAGACCTGAAAATCCTTTTTAAATACAAAAACTTAAATTTTCAACTCTTTCACTATTACATAGGGACACTTTTACCCATACACCCACATGTTTGCCCGCCCTTGCTAAAAATAGTAGAATGATACATCTGACACTTGAATCTTTGTCAATGCGGGACTATAAAATATAGCAGCATGCCACATTGATTTGCACTCAACCTAATTAATAGCCAATTGGTCTATGAATACAAAGAGGAAGAAACTAACATAAAGTTATTTTCCTATTCACATATTGTTTTGGAAACAAAAATATCAAAAGCATATTGTTAACTAAATTGTATTACTCTTTTATTGAAAAACAAGACCGACTTAATTAAAGACCCGACCATTAAACTAGTGATGTGATAGCTTCATCAATTCAACAACTGGTCCAATTCCGGTTAACCATTTTTCAAAACCTCTCGGAACACTTAATTGAAAAAATTTAGGTGGCATTGATTCTTTTAAAAACATTTAGAGTTCACAGTGGTTGCCATAAAGCTTATTCTAGCCTAAATGCCATGAGGGCCCCAATCCAGAATGTGTACAACAGGGGGACTTGGCCTTGTAGATTTCACACAAGGCCCACTTGACAAAGCAATCAGTTGCAGGGGAAAATGCAAGAGCAGAACAGAATTGACCAGACACAACTTGTCTTCTATGTTTTGCCCACAGAATTTCTGTGCATGGTGCCAAGTTGGAGAATAGTTTCTTATCAAATACCAACATTAAGGATGAATTAACACTGAGATTTACCTATTTTCGCCCAACCAAAGAGAGTAACATGCCACAAAAGTAATAAATAAGTAGCACAGGGTTAATGTCATTTGGGGTCAAATTGTCACTATCCCCGATCATAATGCTTCTAGTAATACCAATATAGTTCCTTTGATTTTTTATCTTTAACCTTGATTCTGAGCGAGAGGCATGGATGATGCTGTGACAACTGCTGCTTGGACAGATGATGAAGCAGAAGCATTGGCCATCCAACCAGCTATAGAATTAGCAGAAGCTGCAGCAGGTGGGAAGGGCTGCAGCAAATAAACAAGGACCAAATATTGATTAGGCATATGGCAGATTACTATTAAACACATGGAAATATAATATAATGTTCAAGATTCATGAGATCATACACCATGAGCACCAAGTGATGCATAAACAGCAGGCTTAGCAACTGCAGCAACTGGAAGATTGACAGGTGTTGGTGTTAAAGGACCATTAGGAGGTGAACATGTGTGATCTGTAAATAAAGTCTTAATATCTGGGTTGGGCCTTGGATTTTTGCAAAGCTGATGCTGCCAGTTCAAACTGCATTCATTGATAAGGGGGGGGAAAGGGGTTGAGAAAAGAAATTGAATGCCATAAATAGCTAAACTACCAAATCAATATACAAGAATACAAGAACTACAAAACTGTTTGATCTGTGTTGGCAACGATTGAATCATAATAGGAGTCTAAAACTTAAGCAAAATGCCAAAATACTGTAGTTCTATATGTCAATAAAAATACTTATTCTAGTTGTGATACAGAGGGAGTAATAAAGACAGAAATTTCATTGGGGAGGTAGAAAGCTCTGATTCTCCTGTTAATCCGACAACCAATGCATCACTACCTTTGATTGATTAGCGTCCTCAATCTCGATGATTTAAGAGTAGGGAAGAGAAGCTTATCACGAAATAGAGGGTTTGCTTCTATCAATTTTTTTAGCTCTATCAACATAATGCTTCGAGCTGTTTTAGTGTCACCGTACTTGGCCAGCTGATCATTCTCCCTGGTATTTTAAAACAACAGGAAAAGTAAGAAGTTAAGAGAATGTATGCTTAAGTAATTGAGTAGATCCATCTTAAAACAACTCTCCGCCCTTTCATTCTTAAATCTCCGTATTGGAATTCTCTATTTCTCATAAATGGAAGATGGATGAGTACGATTAGGAATAAAGGTTCTAAATTGAAATGATTACCAGTGCTACAGAAGAAAAGCCACATTCCCATTTGATCTTAAACCTCTATATTACATTGTACCATTTCACAAAAAAGAAAGAAAGATGACAATGACTGAAACTAAAGGTGCTACTTGAAATGATTATAAATGCTCCGGAACAACAGCCCCCTGATCTTGGACATCTTAGAATACGAACCAATTTGGAGGCAAAACAAAATCACACGGGAAGGTCAAGAGAGCAATTTTACAACTTAATAAGATGCCACACAATTCAAAACATAACCCAAAAGCAGGTCACCCTGTTCAATTTCAGTATTCGTTTGAGATAGCTTATTTTTATTTATAAATGCTTATAAATCGTGATTTACGGTATATGAGGTAAGTATGTGATAGGGGTTTTATCTCGACTTACGTAATAAAAACTTATTACCCAAAAATAAGTGATATCAAACACACGCTCAATTTGTAAGTAGCAAATCACGTACTAGACAACACGGCAAAATCCTTGCAACTTTTGAAGTGCCAGTAGCTATAAGCATGACCCATTTTCTACCAGACTAAAGTCTGGCGCAAAAGAAGATAGTAATGATGGTCTGTGCACGGGGCCTCACATTATGAAAATTTACAACAGTCAATTTTGCTGTTAAATCAAACCCCATTCATGCAATGAACACTTGATTCTTTCGAATAATTAATTTAGAGAGAATCAAAAAGTTGAATAATTAACTTATGATATGCTCCCTAGATCTTTATGAAACTCGAATTATTACTTTGTCTGTTACATTACTTAAGTTCAATGAGCAAGTTACTCTATTGGGTAGAGCTATTGTCAAGACTTCATATTAACATAATAATCAAGTTTTTTTTTGGCATAATCTCATTGATGAAACAACATATTCGAGCGTAGCACAATAAAAAAGTACATAATTCAAGATATTACCTGAAATTACTAAGAGTTAACAGCTGGGTGATTTCTTTATATAGATCCTCATTGAAAGTGGAGAATACTTTCAAATCATTCACTAATATCTCAACAGCCTTTGCCTTTTCTTGCCTGAAATTTTGAACACACAGCAGACAACAGAACGCGTGAAATTTTACAATATGGATAGATAAATTACCAAAACTCAACAAACACACAATAACTATACCTATCAAGCGCTTCCAGATATTTTTGTTTTCTGATTTCAAAGAAAATCTTCATGGAGTATCGATTATCATCAACTTTAGTAAATCCTGATAAGTACTTCTCAACTTCTTCCCATTCTCCAGCCTGCACTTTTTCCTCAAAGTACTTCATGTTGAAGAAAAACCCAGACTCCTTCTCAAGCCTGCAACAATTGAAAACAATTGAGGAAAATGACCAATCCTTTGGATACCAAAGAAAAATTTATAAACAAAAACACCAGAGCACAAAAAGCAGAAGGTTCGACGCAGAGAGAGAATCTTTAATTTATTTATATAATTTTATTAATCTTCTCAAATCTCTCACACAAATTGCTCACAGAGAGGCAAAGGGAAACAAAAGGAAGGGGCTTACTTGTGCACAGACTCTTTAAACTTCTCCTCCTCCAGAAATTGGAGAATGAGAAACACCAATTCTCTGCTCAAAGAAGACATAGCGACTGCTCAAATCTTAAAACGCAACAATAATTTCGATATTCAATCACAAGAACACGACCAGTCCAGCCAAAAGAGCACAGGCTTCCAGCTCCATTAAGCAGAGACAAGGCAAAGCTTGTATATCCAGACTCCCCACGACTCAACTCTGAATCCAAACTCACACGTAGTCCTCAACCTGAAGATCCCCGAGAATTAAGCTTGTTCAGATTAGACAAGCTCGAAATTTGAGAATTTCTAGGGTTTGAAAGACTGCGGATAAGAAGAAGAGAGAAACACGGCCTCGCTATCTTCGATGCGTTGTACAGTGATGGTCCTTTTTCTACTGACCTATCAGACATAAGCCGAATGACTTATCTAATATGCCGTTCAAATTATCACAGTAAGCTATCATTGCGTGTTCGATAAGAGGAGTAGAAAGTGAGCTGCGGAATCAAAACCACAAATTCAAATCTAGTGAATATTCGCTACACGCGTCCAGTGGCCCTTCCTTTTGTACCGTCGCTTTCCCTTTTGAATCCACATTCATCGACTCGCCGCCTATATTCTCGCGATAATATCGTGGTATGGTGTTTCGGATGGGGTGAGCGGTGAAGCTACGCGCGGCCAGAATTTCCTTGCTGGGCCTACATCTCTTTATGGGTTTCTTCCCCCTATCCTTGCCTCACCCCTATCTTTGTCAGGACAAGGTGCTACTATAAGATTGTTCTGTGTCCGGACCAATCAATTATTTTAGTCAAAATAATATAATACTTAACTTTAATAATGGCAAAATTTAAATTGGGAGAATAGTCTATAAATATTTTTTAACAAATTTATTTATCAAATAAAACATGGAAACATTTAAGAAAAGATCTTCTGCAGAGAAAGATTATTCAAATATAAAAAAAATTAAATAAGAAAGATATATTAAATACAAGAAAAATTGTTTGAATACAAAAAAAAAATCTTTTACACGCAGATGAGATAGTTTGTACCCAAAGGTCCCACTTGATAAATAAGTTTCCAATGAAATATTTATGGATAATTCTTTCAATTAAATTTTACATAAAAAATAACAGATAAATTATACATATGCTTTTCTTTTGACAATAAATAACATGAAATTATGAAAAAATTGTTTTTATCTATACCTAAATAAATTTTCTAAAATTTAATAGTTACACAATTCAAAAGTTTTAAAAAATAATTTACATATCTTATATAAAGTAAGCCGATAAAAAGAAAAATTTTGAGTCAAAAATGTGAGATGTATGAGGATTAGTATTAAATAATAGATAAGTGAACTATCAAATATTTGATTCAAATGATTATAAATTATACCAACTTAATTAAAAATCTGGAATTCAAATTTTGAAAACACTACTATTAGTTTGAATCCCCCCATAAATCTTTTAAAACAAAAAGAGATAGGTGCAAGACATCATATCATATGCTACACAAAAAAATAACAGTTGAGTGAGGGAGATGACCCAGGCAGGGAGGGGCCCACAGACATCGTTACCGAATGGACTGTCCGTTGCTTTCAGAGAGCGCCAAAATGAGTTCACGCGCCTGTGATGCGGGAAAGGTGAGCGTGATGGTACGCACAATATTCATCATTCTGACAACGAGAGATCAAAAGGCAGTTTGCGTTATTTGTTTATCCCGATTTACAAGTATCGAGATTATAGCGAATTTTCAAGTATCGAGTAATTTATCGATCGTAAGTGTTTGTCGCCACGTGCGCATTTTGTGTGCTCACTTTCCACCGAATTATTATTTTATTATTACAATAATACAAATGCCTTTAGATTGCTAAAGGCAATAAATTTCATATCAGTATGTAAAATTTTTGCATGAACTGATGAACAATGCCTTTTGATTCTTAATTATTCGCCAACTTTGTATATGAAATTTTGTAATGCATGCTTAAAAACACATTTAATAAAAACAGGTCAAATAATAACATTATTAAATTAATCCACACATAATTACATCAATTCTCATTCAATCAATAATCGTTAGAGTAATTTCCTTTTTTAAAAAAACTATTACAAATTATTTCCAATTTCCCTTTATTCCATATAGTTTGTTCTCTTTAATAATAACTACGCACTAAAATCATACATTTCATTTTTAAGTTATTTGAATTTATTAGGATATTATTCCCATTTAATTCTCAATTTTTATTATTAGGTTTTGAAGATAAAATAATAAAGTAAATTGAATTTGATAATATGGACATTAAATCATGAATTTAACTTCAGTGAATTTGAAAATAGTTATTTAAATCATGAATTAAAAATCATAATTACCTAATAGACATTTATAAGCTATAAAAACAATTATGCGTTGGGTGTAAATATTTTTCCCTTCATATCAAAAACCAATTTCAAACATTTTTATATAATGATAGTCAAACTAATTATATTTAACTTTTAATGTCAATGTCATATATTAATTATTTTATCAACATATTTTGATAATCATACTACGTAACATTATGTTTCAGCTTATACTACTATCACAATTAATACTATCAGGTATAATACTCCCTCATGCAACGCATTGATAGATGTAGCTGGTTAACTTTTATAGTCTGTAATTGCTGTCATGTTGATGGCAAAAAAAATTGATGCTGTTTAGCTGGCCGACTTTGTTCAAATATGTATGTTGGGACATTTGGGTTGCTCGATGTTCGAAAGTTTTTTAAAATAAACAAGAGATTGGATACCAGAATGTCCATTCTAGTTTGTTTAGAGCTAGTTGAGATATGGATGTAATCAATCACTGTCGTTTCTACAATCGTCCTATCACTGAAGAAGAATTGGTATGAGGGGAGGGCCTGGATTTACCACACTGGAGACAGATGGTTCAGTTCTGGAGTTAGGCAAGACAAGGTGCGCAGGAGTCGTTAAAGCCGCAGATGGTGGCTAGATATGTGGTTACATAAGTAAGCTTAATCAGGTGCCTCATGTGGTAGCGAAGATTATAGCAATTATTTAGGGTCTTTAGATTTGCTGGAACAGGAATTTAAAGAATATTATTGTTTTTACAGTCCGTCTGAAGGCCGTCAATTTACTCACAAGAGGTTATGATAGGGACCGCCCGTTTTGGGACGTTACTAAAGATGTTAGACTTTTGATGTCAAAAAACTGGCAGGTCCTTCTCATGTATGTCTTTAGAGAGTAGAATACTCTGACTGATTATATAGTTAGATCAGCACATAGTATGACTAAGAACTTTATTATCCTTGATTACCCTCAATCTTCTTTTCCAGAGGCAATTGTTGATCATGATCGATCGTTGTTTTGTGTTCCTGATGAAACGACTTCTATTTTAGCCTTTGTATAGGTTATTATACTCCAATTTTCATTAAAAAAAAATTGTAGTTATATCTCTTTTTATTTCATATGTTATTTTAATAGTTAGCGAATGCGTTGATTAAGTCGGTCACGCCAATCTTGACTAATTTATGCGACTGATAAGAAGGAAATATAATAATAATTGATTGACTTTATAAATCGACCATCGTGATGAATTTGAGGTTTTTTTCCGTCAGTTTTATGCCGTATGTAACTATTAGACATTTGAATTTTTCCCCACCATGTGAAAACGCATTCACATAAAAGACTGCTAACTGCAACTACGATCGTATCAATGTTATTAATTCGTGGCATGCACAAACTCTCAAGTTTAGGAAGAGGATCCTCTCATAATTATTTTTTTTTTTTTTCAGAATTTTATCCCCACTTTTAAATCAAAAACTGGATAGCTAAAATTTAATATTTTTTAAAACTATAATTATAGTGTTTTATATTATTTTTTTAATTAACTTTGTTTGTATTGTAATTATGAATTGTATAGATCATATCTTAACAGTCTAAATTTACTTATTTATGTTTAAAACAATAGTTTTATAAAATATAAAATATGGATCATCTATTTTTTTAAATATGAGGGTAGAGATGAGATTCTAAGTAAAAAGGAGAAAAAAAAATTCCAAAAGAACCCAAACTCTCAAGATTACGAAACGTGCGATGTCGCTAATTTTTTAAGTGATTAATTAACACAACTAATTCCATTTAAGTCAATCAAGCAGGGCATTGCAGGTTTTTTTTCACAACTAAAAACTCACAGACCCATCATACCATCTATAGAAGGGTTTTTCTTTTTCGAACTCAACTTCGCACTTGATAAATTTTTTACTTTAAGGGCTTCTTTGGTTTAAGGGGAGTGGAAGGAAAGTGGGTGGAGAGAAAAAAATTTTTAGTTGAATTTAAAAAAATTAGAGAAGTGGGGTTAGAAGTTTTTAATTAATTTTTCTTACTCTTTTATCTTACGTATTCTCTTTATTAAAATTTTATTACCCCACTTCTTTAATCTTTTAAAATTTAACTCATAAAAATTTGTCCTCCCTTCCCCTTCAAATTCCTCACACCAAACAGATCCTAAGGGTGTGTTTGGTTTGAGGGGAGGGAAAGGGGGTATATGTTACCTTATTTGACTTGTTAAAGGGGTGGAGAAGGGATCTTTTATAACACCCCAAATTTTATATTCATCAAAAATATATTGTAATTATTTGAGTAATTCAATAAAATGGTGAATATTGGATCTTGTGAATTTTGAAATATTCATATTCATAAGGAAATGGGCAAATTAATTCAAGAAATGAATTAAATTATAAAGGTGATAGCAAAATCATGATTTTGCCAATATAGCCCAAGATTAATTATTTTCCAATTGGTTAGAGTTAATTTCAATTAATCAAGGAAAACAAAGAAAAATGTATAATGAGATTATTCTTGATAAAATAAATCAAGAATTATGAAATTAGGGGAATTATACATAATTCAATTACGTGAATTATGGAATCAATGAAATGCAATTTTTCTTCTCCTCTCTTCTCTAATTTTGTCCAACCATGAAAATGAGGGGAAGAGTTTGATTTCATGATCACATGCCATGAATGAAGTTATAATGACTAGGCTACAAGGGCATGGTACTTATGGCCAATGATGATA
Source organism: Inga laurina (assembly GCA_963855925.1). NCBI lineage: Eukaryota > Viridiplantae > Streptophyta > Magnoliopsida > Fabales > Fabaceae > Inga > Inga laurina. The sequence continues at coordinate 1,740,106 of OY979703.1, read as the reverse complement.
ATGGTTGAGTGATTTGCTAGATTAATTGTTTAGTGCATGATGAGAGGATTAGCTTGAGTGAAGGAAGGAAAGATCTTGAGTGCATGGAAGAGTGTAAACTTGGATTTAATTGAAAGAATGGGTTAATTGGAGCAAATGGGGGAGGAAGGTTTTGGAGGAGCCGAACAAGGGAAGACATTGGTTCAGACTCAATTAGAAGCTAATGGAGTAATCGTAAGGGAAGAGAGGATTGTGACAAATGTCACATTATAATCCCTTGATGAGATCAAGGGCTAGGAAGGGAGAAGACCAAATTACTAAACACTTTCTCCTTCTTCTTTCAAGTACATTTCGGCCAAGGCAAGAGCAAAACTAAAAAGAGAGAGAGCGAGCGAGCTTGTGAGTCCTTTGGAGATTTAAAGAGCAAGAGGAAGCAAGTTCTAAGGTAAGAACTTGTTTTTCAAGTGATTAAGCTTCCTACCTTATGTAGTTCATCCTCTAACCTCTTCTTCTTCATGAAAATCTCGGTTTAACGAGCTAATCTTCAAGGTTGAGGAGAGGGAGGGAGGACGTCATAGAGAGAAACACCAAGAATCAAGAGGTAATTTTTAAAACCTCAACTTCTTAGTATATTGATGTTGTTGTTGTTGTGATTCTTGAGTTGTTTGGTGGTTTGTTGTTAGTTTTACAAATTTGAAAAGCTACAACCTTAAGGGGTTATTCTGCCTAAATTTACATAAATCATGATTAAGAAGTATTCAAATGAGTTAACCAAGTATTAGAAGTGGAAAAGTACAAGTTTTGGAAGATAAAACACAAAACTGCATTTTTCCTTCAACTTTCGGCCAGAACCAGAATTGGTGTTAGGAGTTGGATTTTCATGAAATAAGTGGTTTCATTGGGTTCAGTGGGCAAAAATAGGTGGGGTTACAGTTGGGCACTTTTGTGGTAGAGGTCAAAAAGCATAATTACAAAAACATCACTGAAATCCCTAAATAGGGGCTGTTAAGGGTATTTTCATAATTTGATAGTGAATTTGGTGATTTCGAGCCTGGAAATGGATTCCTTGGGCGAAAATACGTCATAACAGTCTTAGTCAAAATTTTAGGAAAATGTGTCATCAGGCCGGGTATGGCAGGGCCGGGCAGGGGTCCAGGGGCATTTTGGTAAATTTTTACCATAGACTAATATAACCACTAGAAACACTATGGAAGAGTCTACAATGATACTTGGATAAGTTATGACCTATTTCTTATACATTTAATATTTTAGGATCGAGTCGGAGGCTGGAGACGACACATATTTTGAGACATATCTAAATAGGGGTTTATAAAGCTTCGAGATAGGGACATCATCCTTCATATATTATGCCATAGTTATATAATTGTGTAGATGTCATTGTTTGTAAATGCACTTTATTAATCAATATGATTTGCCTAGAAAGGGGCAGTTAGTGTCAGAGGTGCACTTACACTGGGAGTTGGCAGAAGTCTAACCGGTGTAGATTGTGGGGCTGGGCTCTACTCATGTACACATCATGATGATGCATTTATATTATTCATTAATTAGTGCATACCTTGGCGTATGTCATATTTACCTCTCGCATTCTCTATGAATGATAACATGTTTCTACTGGGATTCTACAGAATCTCACCATATTTTTAAACAAACATCTTAGCGGGTGTCAGTAGTACGAAAGGCAATGGTGTATACACCGGGAAATAATTGGCACGTGTCTCGAGGCGAGGACAAGATAGTGGTTATAATTAGTTTATGTTTAGATATTTTGGAAAATTCTGTAAATATTAAGTTTCCGCTGTATTTTTTGGGGTTCGTCTACGAAAGACGTTGGGATTGTGAACGAATATTTTTATTAGTATAATTGTACTTTTCTGCATGCCCATTGAATTCCGTCTTTATTATTCTTCGATTATCGAAATGGTAACGGGTGTTGACATCTTTTGTAATGAGAATAAAAAATAAAAGGAGAAAAGGGAATGAGAGTCAAAATTTTGGCTTCTCTCCTACTCAAAAATTCAAACCAAATAAGAGAACGAGGGCCTTTCCCCTCAAACCAAACACATAGTAAAGATGTTTTGTAACATTTAGACTTCAAGACCCCTACTATTATAAATTTTAATTTATCACTTAACAACTACAAGGGGCATGGTGCAATTCTAGATAATAATATCTCCGATCCTAAATATAAGATATAGTTGATTTTTTTGAAGAAATTAATAAAGTTGAATAAGTTACTTAATCATATCATATATTATTTATAATCAAACTATATACCAGTTTATTAGTAAAAAACATTAATCTGGAGAAAAACGATAAATAGAAATATTTTAAAATAATTTAATTTCCTTAATATTTCAAAAAAAAAAAAAATCAACAGGATCTTGTATTTAGGACCAGAGATGGTATTTAACTACTACATTCAATCTGGTCCTTAACGGAAGAGCCAATTGACTTTTTTTTGAAGAGACTAATGAAACTAAATAAACTACGTAATCGTAGCATAAATGGTGTATCATTATATTATTAATTATATATCAGTTTATAATTCAGATAACTTAGTTTAGAAAAATAATAAATACAAATATTTTAGTGTAACTTATTTAATTTTCTTAATCTTTCAAAGAAAAGTGGATTGGTTGTTGGTCATAAATACAAGATATAATGTTTACATTTTTCAATATTTTTCTAATTTATCCTATTAATATTCCTCCAACAATAATTAAGGAGGAGATGGAATGAGAGAATCAAGGAAGATAATTAGGATGTTTTAAAAAATACACGTTATATTAACTAACTTTTTAGTCTAATCAGATTAGATAAATACGTCTTATATTAGAGATGAAATAGATAGTATGTAACATGTATGGGAAGCATGGTGGCTATTACATCTGAAAAAATAGGCCGAACCTGTCATACCAGCCCATTTAGACACTAAATTTACAAACGGGCATGCTGATTTCCAATTCCAACTTCTACAGCGTTTAAATTATATATCCAAAGAAAGAGGCTACATGTGGCTTTTCAGTAACCCCATTGTACGATGCATGTAAAGAAAAATGGTGGGCCATTAGAGCTAGTTAAGGACCCCATGTGCTAATTGCTATCGTAGGCTTGGCTTCCCCACCATCTTTATCGACATCCTTTTAGTTTTTATTTGCCTCAGTTTTTATTTGGCATAATTTAAAAAGCACTTATATAAGTATTTTTTATATAAATTGAGATAAAATTCCTCTCATATATTTATTTCGTATATTATAAATTATGATTAAAAAATATTTATAAACTAAAATTAAGTTATTCTAAATAAACAATCACCACAAGCACTTCTTATGTTCTTCCCCGCCTTGGCTTCCATTTGGAGAAACCTCAAATAAATATAGATTTTCCTTTCTAGTCTTACATTGAATTTTAAAATTAGTCGATGGCGACAATCAATGACAGAGATGTTGTAATCCATTCCTACATACATAAGAGTCGAGTTATATACTCCCTTCTATTGTGGTTTTTTTAATATTACTATTCGATATTTGTTTTGGGTTAATTTGAGAAGAAAATTATATATTTAAAAGAAAAATGAATTAAAATTTTGTATTTATGATCAAAATAAACCCCTATTCATGGTAATTCTGACTACCATAAAACATGTAATATAGTAAGGATGATACTCTCATTGTTATAATTCTCATTATCTTTTCATAATCTCATTTTCACCCGTAGATCATAAAATAGATAGTTTAAATTTAATATTTTATAAAATCATTATTACAATATTTTATAAATTAAAATTTATTTATTTATTTTGGATTGTAATTATGAATGACATAGATCATATTTTAAGAATTTAAATTTACTTCATTATATTTATAGAAATAAATTTATAAAAGATTAAATATAAATCATTTATTATCCTAATCTGGGGGATATAAGAGCATAGGAGAAAGAAGATAATAAGAGAACACAACCCATGACATAGATAATGTCTTTAATATACGAAACGCGCCACCTTGGCAATCAAGCTAAATGATTGGATCTTGATATGGGCCAAGATACGGTCACTATATATAAATAATGTAGGCTATGATAGAATATTGACGCGGTTGCCTGCTAATACGAGGAAGACTTGTTATGTTCCTTGTGACAGTTCGGAAGTTTGCGACTGGGTGGCTCTTTTCAGCCCGTCATTACTGTGAGTTCTTTTGTTTTTGTTTTTTAATTTCAAAACATATAAAAAATATACTACCTCTGGTACTAATATAAGAGTTGCTCGTTTTTTTTTAGAAAATAAGGAAGCAAAATAAATCATATTAAAATATTTATATTTATCTTTTTTCTTTAAGTTTAGTTGTCTGATTTATTAGCTTATATATAACCTAATGTTACAAACATATATTATGACTAAATAACTTATTTAATTTACTTAATCTTTTAAAAAAAAGTTAACGGACTCTTATATTAAAGATCGAAGAAAACATGTCCAAAAATCTAATTGTATTTTGTAGAAAGCAATATAACTATACATGCACACAAAGAAATATTACGATCTCATATCGCTCAAAAAATCATTATGATTTCATAAGGGGGCATGCCATTTTAGGCCTCTCACTCCCTTCTCCTTGTCCCTTCCCTTTCCTTCCATTTCTCCTTATTCTTCCTTAACTACCCGTGAATTAAAATTTTAATAATTCAAATTCCATCATTTATAAAATTATTATATTATTATATAACATTATAATAATAGTTTTATAAAATATTAAATATGAATTATTAAAATTTTAATCTAATAATAGGATGGAAAAGAAGGGATGGGAAAAGAGAGATGGATCTCCCGTCAGTGCCTCCATCCGCTGTCCAATTTTTTTAGGGAAAATCACTCTCAGGTCCCAAGGAAGAGACATATTATCAAAAAAGTCCCAGAGAAAAGTCAAATATCAGAAAAGTTCCTAGAAACTTTTCTGTGATTATTTTCTAAAGTAAAATGACAAGCATGCCTTCATTCTAATTTAATCTCTCCTTCGTTTAAATTTCCAAATCGCGTGTTCACCTTCGTTCAAAAGCATTTGAAAACCTTGCTCTACTTCTGGCCGTCCGTCGCCAGTGGTCCGCTCCCAATGCCGTCCATTGCTGCTCCACTCCCAAGCGCTGTCTATCGCTCCGCTATTGCAGAAGGCTCTTTCATCCTCCGCAGCCACAGCGTCGCTCCTCCTAAGGCAAAGGTATGTTCATTTTATGCGCCCACTTGTTCTACCTTCCCGGCGTTGCTCCTCGAGATTTTCATACTATATGCTCCCCAATCCCTTTACTCTTATTTTCCTAATTTATACCAGTTGATTACGGCTGTACTACCTGTTTCTCTCTGAATGTTGAATTTCTTTGAATCCCATACTTTCTTTAATTTTGCATTTGATAGTTGTTGGATCTAGGATTTTAAGCCTGATCTATGTCCTTTCCTTCGTGTTCGTTCAGGAGGAATGGATTATTTAGAAGCCTGTTCTGCAACTTTTATTTTTGTAATTAAAATAATAAATGATAAATGATGCCAACACAAGAAAATAATGGGCATATCTAGATTCAAACATGCTTTAAGACTTATTGGAAAGAAAGGAATATATTATTTTTTATATGCATAAAATGCATAATTACATGACAAAGTTACAGGAGGAAAACTATAATTAACATTAGATCATATTGGCATAAAAGCAATATACACAATATACCTAGCCAGTGTTAACAGCAAGCACATGGGGTGTGAAATTGGCACCAACTGAGTATGCAATCCCATCACCTACGATATCAATATGTGGTAAGTGACTTGACAGGAAAAAAGTCAGTGAAATCGAACCAAAAAAAAATTAGGCAAGTGCAGGATAAACTCTAATTGCAATTATCAGGTTCATCAAAATTTATGTGTGAAGTCTAAAAAGATGGCATTAACTTTGTTTTGTTAGATATGAAATATTTAGTCCTCTTATAGGAATCACATTTACATAGGAATTTCTCAAGTACTACCAGAAAACAAAAACGTTTTAACACTACAGCCTGAAACAGAAGTGCAAGTTATATTGAGACAAATCTCAATTCAATGTCATTCATCACTTTAGTACATGTAGGCGGTGGGGTAGGACCTACTGGCAACCACCTTAAGGGCTCCCAACCTTGGACTACCATGCATAAGTGTTGTCAAATATTATGGGCATAAGTGTTGCAACTTAAGAGGAATGGATTATTTACACTTTCATAATAAATAGTGCCAAGCCAATTCAACATGGCATTTGATGCTTGGTATGGTCTTGTGAGTTTGTCGCAAGGATATTGTAATTAACCTTGACATTGTAGTTTTTCTTCTTCTTGTTTTTTCGATTAAGGTTGTCCTGTCAGTTTTCCACGTTATACGTTTATTTATATTCATTCATTCATCTTCTTATTTGATAAATTGTTTTGTATTGTACCTTGTCGTGTGACTTTGGATGTTGAGCCTGCAACGAATTTTCAAGAAAAAATTAATGATGAATATGGAGCCAACATGTAAGTAATTAAAGTATATTTTCTAGTGCTGTGCTATTGCTATATAGTATAAGTCCTTTTATGCTTTCTTAAAACTTTCTTTTTTGCTGCCTTCTTGTCTTTTGTTGTGTATATCCTTGCTGACACAACTTACTCGTGAAACTTGCTACTTTTATGCACTTACTTTGATCAATAAAGCCTTGAAATGAACATGTAGGATTTTGGATAATCTTCCAATTGCTGTTCTTAGATAGAGAAGGGATGGAGCGCGATCAACAACATATGAACATGGGTTTCGTGTTGGGTTCAAATGAAACTATCAAGGGGTATAAACTCATAAAAAAACTTTTGTTGTGGGTCCTTTGAGAACTTGATGTCCTTGTGTGGGAAAGTCTTGTTGTAGGAAAGACAATCACGTATTCCTTTTTGTTCACTGTCGTGTGTATGTGACAAGTTCATATTTACAACTTCTTTAGGCATTTTTACAACTGCATATGCCTTGTTGTACAAGTGGTTATGTTTCTATTGAAGCAACTTCATTTTGTTCTTCAAAATACTTCGCATTTAGCTGGTAAACAACCCGTGTTCAAAAAGTTAGTCACTGCAAAATGGTCTGTTAATAACTCGTGAAGCATGTATTAACAACAAGTTGAGTGCATTTTACAGCTTCCTCCCTGAATAAATATCTCCTCATGTGAACAATGCAAAATGGTCTATTTACAACACGTGAGTCATGTATTAACAACGGGTTGAGTGTATTTTACAACTTACTCCCCGTTTAAGCCTAAAACAATGGTTCCTCTCGTTCAGTATTCCAAATAGTTTGTTTACAACTTGCCAAGCGTGTATTAACAATACTTTGAGTGCGTTTTACAACTTCATCTCCTTTTCTACCAGAAACAATGCTTTCTCACGTCAACACTATGAAATGGTCTGTTTACAACTCGTCAAACATGGATTAACAAGACTTTTAGTGTGTTTTACAACTTCTTCCACGTTTATGGCTAAAACAATGTTTTCTCACATTAAGTTTGCCAAATGGTCTGCTTACAACTCGTCAAACGTATATTAACAACACTTTTAGTGTGTTTTACAACTTATTTTCTCACTTAATTATGACCAATTGTGGTTGTTACAACTCTCAAAGTGTGTATGTTTACAACTCTTAAAGCGTGTATCCACAACCTATTGAGTGTGTTTTACAACTTCTCACACGTTTTAGCTTGAAACGATGTTTGCTCACGTTAAGTATGACAAATGGTATGTTTACAACTCTTAAAGCATGTATTAACAACCCGGTGAGTGTTTTACAACCTCCCACACGTTTCAGCTTGAACAATGTTTTCTCACGTTAAGTATGACAAATGGTATTTTTACAACTCTTAAAGCATGTATTCACAACCTGGTGAGTGTGTTTTACAACCTTCCACATGTTTCAGCTTAAAACGATGTTTTTTCACATTAAGTATGACAAATAGTATGTTTACAACTCTTAAAGCTTGTATTCACAACCTCTTGAGTGTTTTTTTTTACAACCTCCCACATGTTTTAGCTCGAAACGATGTTTTCTCATGTTAAGTATGACAAATGGCATTTTTACAACTCTTAAAGCGTGTATTCATAACCTGTTGAATGTTTTTTACAACCTCCCACATGTTTCGCTCTGACACGATATTTTCTCACATTAAGGATGACGAATGGTATGCTTACGACTCTTAAAGCTTGTATTCACAACTTGTTGAGTGTGTTTCACAACCTCCCACACGTTTTAGCCTGAAACGATGTTTTCTCACATTAAGTATGACAAAAATGGTATGTTTACAACTCTTAAAGCGTGTATTCACAACCTGTTGAGTGTGTTTCACAACCTCCCACACTTTTCAGCTTGACACAATGTTTTCTCACTTTAAGGATGACGAATGGTATATTTATGACTCTTAAAGCGTGTATTCACAACCTGTTGAGTGTGTTTCACAACCTCCCACGCATTTCTCTCTGATACGATGTTTTCTCACGTTAAGAATGACGAATGGTATGTTTACGATTCTTAAAGTGTGTATTCACAACCTGTTGAGTGTGTTTCACAACCTCCCATGCGTTCCTCTCTGACACGATGTTTTCTCACGTTAAGGATGACGAATGGTATGTTTACGACTCTTAAAGTGTGTATTCACAACCTGTTGAGTGTGTTTCACAACCTCGTACATGTTTTTTCTCTGATACAATGTTTTCTCACGTTAAGGATGACGAATGTATGTTTACGACTCTTAAAGTATGTATTCACAACCTGTTGAGTGTGTTTCACAATCTCCTACGTGTTTCTCTCTGACACGATGTTTTCTCACGTTAAGTTTGACGAATGGTATGTTTACAACTCTTGAAGCGTGTATTCACAACCTCCCATGCGTTTCTCTCTGACATGATGTTTTCTCACGTTAAGTTTGACAAATAGTATGTTTACAACTTTTAAAACGTGTATTCACGACCTGTTAAGTGTGTTTCACAACTTTTCACACGTTTCTCTCTTACACGATGTTTTCTCACGTTAAGTATGAAGAATGGTATGTTTACAACTCTAAAAACGTGTATTCACATTCTGTTGAGTGTGTTTATTTTTTTCCAACCTCATTTTCCGTATTAACAACAACAATTGTTATACTAACAACTACTATTGCACGAATTAATAACAATTTGTTTTTTTTTTCATATCAACATTTTTATAGCACCCCACCACTTCAAACACACAACTTCATCTGTTTCCTTTCCCAAAAACAGAGCACCATGACACCCAACCTCATTTTCCGTATTAACAACTATAACTGTTATATTAACAACCACTACTACACGAATTAACAACAATTTATTTTTTTCCCATATCATCATTTTCATAGTACCCCACCACTTTAAACACACCACTTCCTCTGTTTCCTTTCCTAAAAACAGAGCACCATGACACCTAACCTCATTTTCCGTATTAACAACTACTACTGCGCGAATTAACAACAATTCAATTTTTTTTCACAACATCCACCACTATGAGATGGGGTTTCAATGATGTTGGAAAAGGGGGATGGTTTAGATTATTCATCATTATTATTAACTTCATCCCTTCCTTCTTTAAACATGGCGGAAGCTCGAGCATTAAAAAAATCCCACCACCTTCTTTCCATCTTCTTCTTCCTTCTATCTTACATCCCATCCCACAAATCTTTCATCATCTCAAAGCTTCGCCCTTCACCTTCGCAAAAAATGAAACTGCAAAGAGAGAGAGCACAGATTTGCGAGCTGAAAACGTGAGAGAGAGAAATAATAAAAGAGGGGCATGTGTGTCATTTGACTTTGAGAAATAATATCAAAAAAGTCCTTAGATCCTTTTCAGATGTTTCAGTTTTTTCAGGGACTTTAATGATAATATGTTGTTTCCTTGAGATCTAGGAGGGATTATGTGATATTTGCTGTCCAACGTACGGTATGCACATATTATGATATCATCTGGTCCATTTCATTTTAATAATTTCGGCTATCCCTCTGTGTTTTTTAAAATAAAGCAATGGACGTGCAAGTCTAGCAGGATTGGGCCAAACAGATCATGCGAGCCCACCTCTAAGTAGCCGTAGTTGTTGTGGCCACCACGTCGGGAGTCATTATTCCAAATAAAATCAATAATTATTTTGAAACCTACAAAGCTACACTATTATGTTACTCATAAATCATAATGGACGAGTGGTAACTGGTAAACCATGGATGGATGGGGCATGGAACTGTGGACAGTGGACTCTCCCCATCCCATTATGATTTGGCCATAATATATCCCTATATCACTCATCTTCTAATAATTCCCCTCCTCACCATAATTATTCAACAACATTCATCTCAAGAGTAGTATTGTTCAAGAAACATACCCCCTCCTCTTCTCTTCATAATAATATATACTCCTTTCGGTCCTTATTATAAGACACTAACTACTAATTCTCATAAACCAATAAAGATAGTTAAAAACATTAAAGTTGACCTAAAATTCAAGTAGTTTCCAATATTATCCTTACCAACTACACCACACTCAAATATCCATTAATTATTACTCTCTCTCACTACCTTTATTAAATATGGGTATACATGAAAAAATTAATTAAATGCTTCTTGAAAACTTACAAGTGCCTTATAAAAAGGACCAAAGACACTTGTTAGTTGGTGCCTTATAATAAGGACCAGAGGGAGTATGATATATTTAAAGAGTTGATTTTGGATTCTTGATATTAAATATATTTTTCTAATATTTATCAGTCTTTTTTTAATTTACCCTGTTGATGCTCTCCTAATAATAATCAAGGAGAAGAGTCAATGAGTGAATTAAATAATATGATTATGATATTTTAAAAAATATATGTTATATAAGCTAACTTAATTAAATCCCTTAATTTAATCAAAATAGGTAAATATAACTTATATTAAACACACACCAAAGGGAGTATTAATTATTTCATGAATTTTGTTGTTAAGTGATTAGGTTAAGGAGACAGAATAATGGAGAAGGTTACATGAAGCAACAAGCACTAATTAAGATTGGACAGCGAATGTTATTTGAGGAGGAGGAGGAGGAGGATGAAAGAATATACAGATTGCAGAAATGTCATCCATGGCAAAGCCCCGTCGCTTGCGCTTCCAAGCCGCTACCGCGCACTCCACCAGTCTTCTCGCCGACTTCCCTCTGTCCTCTGTTGAAGCCACTATTCGCACCGCTTCTTCGTTAGATATCACATCCCACACCTATCAAACATTTGCAGCAGTTTTAGACCAAAATAATAAAAAAAAAAAAAAACAGCAAAACCATGTTTGTTTGAGTTTAAGGTGATCAAAATGACATACCCCGTCTGTTGCCAGCACAACGAACTGGTCTCTGCTCGTGATAGTCCTGTGTGTTACCTCAGGAACTGAGATCAGACCGTACTCCTTCACGCAGTAGTCTCCGAAGGCTCTGGACATGGCCAATCCCGGCGACTCTCCGTCCGGGAGCCACACTCTGTGAACTCCTGGTTCGTCCTCTAAGCAGAACACTCGTCCCTGACACTGTATTATACGCTCTGCCTCCTCTGCACAAACATCATTTGTTTCCAATTACATACACTGAGATGCAACCTTGTGAGAGACGGCAAGAATCACAGAATACTAACCAGGCAGATTGGGCTTAAAATCAACAGTCAACTGTACTGGCACTAAGTTATGATCCTCTGATGTTGTGGCTAATACAGCCCGAGAGTCACCAACATTTGCCCCAACCATTAGTTCACCCTGGACATTACATTGCAGCATTTAAGGCCTGAGCTTTAACAAAAACACTTGAAATGAGAAATGAGCAGTTAATTACCTGTCGAACAATGGAGAGAGCAGTGGTTCCGCTGTAGAAGGAATCGATTTTGCGGGAGCGACCTAGCTCGTGATCAATAGCGGCACAAGTCTTCAAGTAAGAGTGCTTCCATATATTGAAAGGGTGTTGCTTTTTCTCATCCTCTAAGTCCAAATCAGGGTCAAGCGAGGTCTGGGCAAGTGTCTCCTGCCAGTTACACAAAAGAGATGGAGCCATTGCCTCTCTTACTCTCTTAGCCACAAAGTGACCCCATGGTCCGTGGCCATCAAATATCCCACAGAACATCATGTCCTCTTGACATCCAAATTCCTGCAACCAGCACCAACGATAATACATTCCATTATATTACAGCTTTGGATATTAGCATTCTAATGTATATTCTTTTGTTTCTGAATACCTCCCAAACAATGCAGCAATCCTGGTTGACTCCTTTCTGGCCTTTCTTGGAAAAAACTGAGGCGAAGTTGTTGGAGCCCTGGACATGAACGGTGCCAGAGGTGCGGAGAATCTGGTCATTTTTCTTGGCTTCCTTGGCCATTGCTTCTGCGGCTTCTCTTCCATCACATTTCCCAGAACTCTTCACTTTCTTTATTGACAACGACCTTGCCAACCCACTGAACATGGACGATAAATGCCCCATCGATCACCTTCTCCAATTCTGATACTCTATAAGAACCTCTTCGATCTGAAACAAACGGTTAAATTTATAACGGTTACATGAGGAACAGGAGAGTACAGGTCATGAGGTCACGAAAAGAATGAGTTGCAGGTAAAGAAATTGGGAAACAGTCCATAGAAAGGAGGTTTGTTTTCCCCGTCCTTTATCGATTATAATATTTGCATACCACACTTGTCTCTGAAACCAAAAAAGGGAAAAGCAAGTTGGGTATAGGGGTATCGTGACCAAACAATTTCTGAGTCAGAAAGCTCAGAATCACCGAATTTAATATCAGAAAAAAGCCAAAACCTGAAACAGGTAGCCAAGGATATTCACTCCCCCACACAATTCCAGCATTGCACCTGAAATTCTTTATTTCTATTACAGGAACCTCGGCATGGCCATTCCTGTACTCTACCGTTTTTGGTTCAGGCTAAAGGCAAAGAAACTATACTATATCCACCTTATTTCCCACCTCTTGACCTTAGCAAACAGGGGGACCCATACTTTCTTCTTCAAGAAAACAACCGAAAAGATACAAATAAGCAGGCTAAAATTTTGGAATCTGGAAAAGCTGGGATCCACGAAGCCACAACATTTGTAATATCTAGTCAGCTAAAAACCAGGAATCCCTCTCTGCGTCGCTCTTTTCCGTTGGTTTTTTTATGGAAACTGAATTGTTCTGCTCAATGAATGGAAAATAGTAAGATTTTCTGCACTCCGGAACATAACAGCAAGAAGAGTGAATCGCGGCCTCTCTAACACCAAAAAAAAAAAGGAAAAGACCAAAAGTTGAGGAGTCAACTTGTTTACCACCAAAATTGGTTGAAGCCAGCACAAACCCTTAACAAACACATGAGAAAGATAAAAAGAAAAAAGAAAACAGTGCGTGAAGTGGAGTTGCTGATCCGAATTGAGAACCAACTACGTAGGAGTCGCAATCAATTAACAGCAGAATCGGAAGGAAACAAAACAAAAGGAGAGGAAGAGACCTTGGATTTGGGGGAAGCGGTGGCTAGAGAGGCAGAATTAGCGGAGAGAGTGGCCGGAAAAGGACAGGAAAATGAAGGGGAAAGCTGAGAGTTCGAGAAGGGAAAGGAAGAGAGGAATGGGATTCCATGAGGTGTTACTTGTTTGGTAGCGATGCGTGGTTCCCTTCAGTCTCTATTTAAACATGAGACTATGAGAGCCAGAGAGAGATGATCACAATGACGACACTGCCTCATTTCTGTACGTCCTCAATACAAACTCGCTCACAGTTAATTTGTCACGCTCACTTTGTTGTAACTAAAATCTCATCTTCTCATTAAAATATTTGATAAAGCATCTTTTTAATCTCAGCTCTCACACCAATCAATTTAATTCCACGAGATATGAAAAACAAACCTCTTTTATCTTCCCGATTACATTTGTCTATTTTTTTTTAAAAAAACTCTTTTATAGGGCCTACATCGCCGCGTTCTCAACTAAAAATTATTTTGATGGCACAACTTTGTGCTCTTAAATTAAATTAATTTGACGCATTGGTCAAAGAAAACAGTAAATATTTGGGGCGTCATCATTATCAGATTGACGACGGAATAATTCGTTTTGTTATGTTGGAGAGAAGCAACATGATCAGCCAAACATTTGGAATCTGTATTATTATGGTTGCTGCAAACAAAACTTGACCAATTTATATTTATCACATCACACTGTCCACATTGGGGGAACTATTATTGTGTCTCTTAAATAATACATGTTCAGAATATGATGGAGTTGACAATATAAAATATGTAGTTTTGCAAACAAATTATTAATACTCTTTTTCTAATATATTAATTATTCATGGTCAACTTCTAAATAACTTCCACGAGTTTAAGTAGTAAAAAAAATTTCTTAACATTTTTTAAAATGCTCTTATAAAATTATTAAGTGGTTTTTTTTAAAAAAAAAAAAAGAGTGTTATGTTGCATTAAGAATTTACGTACTAGTTGCATTAAAACTAATTATTATTGCCTTTTTTGGTGAGACCAGAACAGCTACATACAAAGTACCTACAGCTTGAAGAGAAGAGGTACTAGAAAGGGATATAATTCTCAGTACTTACAAATGAAACGAAATTGAAGGGGGCTTAACTTTTCATTTAATGAAAGCAAAATTAATCTTCTTATTCCTATAATTTTGATTTGGTTGTAACTCATTCTATTTGGTACAACCTAGCCTTTATAGTATTAACTTGTTATAATTCAATTGCTAAACTCTATTCATTGTAAATTAATACTCATAGTTTTAATCATTTTATAATATAATCCTTATGTTGTATAAAATAAAATCATATATATAATAAATGTGAGAGACTATTGCCAAAAAAAAATGTGAGAGACTAAATTATAAGGTTGCAGTTAAATAAAGTATAAAAATTGAGTTATAAATGGATTAAAACTTTATGGAGTCAAAATATATAGACTGGGTTATAATCAAATCAAAATTATGGAGACCAAAACATTAATCTTCCCCCTTGACATAAATTAGCTTGGGGGGTTGCCAAAATAATAACAGTTTACGATTCATTCTTAATTTTAAAAATTCCAGTTCGCACACCTGTCGACTTATCATGGAATGGTTCCTTTATTTTATTGATTGAAATTTATTAATACCTATGTTTAATAAACCTGACAAATATTATTTTAGCATCACCATCGTTCGATTAATATATAAACTCCCCTTATAAAAAGTATAAAAAACGGGGTTGGTGATTAGGACGAGATTTATATTCATGTTTGTTTTATATATTGCGATTAAAATCAAAGGACGCAAACCCGGCTTAAATATTTGTTTGAAACACATTTTCTCCGGAGAAGTTGGCCTCATATTATTCGAACTTTATAAACAATTAGCAGTTTTATATATTAAATAAAACTGGCCATTTTGACCTATCCAATAAAAACCCATAATGTACAAGCTTAAATGGATAGATATGTGTACTCAACGGGACGAGCCTCTAACCAAAATATATAAAACTAGCATGATCAGGCGTTATTCTTCTAATAAACGGCTACGTACCAATCGGATAATCATAGCAGCCACGTACACTTTCAACGAACTTTAGGGGCCCGTTTGGTACACTGGAATTGATTTTGATGGAAATGGAAATGGAAATGAAAATGGATATGGACATGGAAATGGATATGGAAATGGGGTTTAAAAGTGTGTTTGGTATGGCTTGGAAATGAGATCTGATTTTTATCTAAAAATACTAAAATACCCCAATAAAAAAATCCATCTACTGCCAGAAAAAAAAAAGAAGCTACCATTGCCCCCGTTCTCCAGACGAAGGACCTGTCTTCAGCTTCGAGCAGATCTCACTTCTCTCCAGACCAAGGACCATCTTTGAGCAACCACCTTCAGCTTCGAGCAGATCTCACCTCTCTCCAGACCAAGGACCATCTTCGAGCAACCTTCAATGTCGCACAAGAAGAAGGTCGATGGAGGAGGCCCCCGTCGCAGCTGTCATCATCGTGCACCTCGTCATCGGAGAAGATGAGTGTTGTCGGAGATGACGACCGAACGAAGAGAGGCCAAATCTCACCAGATCAGAAGAAGAGGAGGGAGGAGAGTTGCCGTCGCTGGTGTTGTTGTCGTTTCG
Source organism: Inga laurina (assembly GCA_963855925.1). NCBI lineage: Eukaryota > Viridiplantae > Streptophyta > Magnoliopsida > Fabales > Fabaceae > Inga > Inga laurina. Next base: position 1,723,954 of record OY979703.1, on the reverse strand, counting down.
TCTGATCTAGCAAGGGAGAGTAATCGTTGTCGTTGCCGGTACTAAAGGATGCCGTCGCCGGTGAAGGGGGAAAGCTGCCGTCGTCGGTGGAAGGGAGAAGAAGTCACCGGTGAGTAAGGACGATGAAGTACAAAGGAGGGTAACGATGGAATTGTGGGATTGGAATTACAAAACTTGGCTTTTCTGGTGGAAGCCATTTTGGTGGATTTGGTTGATTTGGGCTCCATATGGAATTGGAATTGAGCCCCAATTCCATTGTACCAAACAACCATCTTCATGGAATTGAGTCTCAATTCCATTTCCATCACTCTCAATTCAATCGTACCAAACGGGCCCTAGGTCTCTCTACATTTTAAATAGTAAACGTCAAGATTATCACGCCGACAAATTAAATTATTATTATTTAATTTTCTCGAATATAGACGTGGACTAAATCAAAACTCAATTATACTCTTTTGGTGACTTGCGTTGCAGTTCGAATTGAACTATTAGTGTGTTTGTTTAGGATTGTGAGCGTGTTTGAGTCAGAATTTAAAAAATATGTTCACGTAAGTTGAGATAAAATTTTTCTCAATTATTTATTTTATGTATCGTAAATCACATCAGAAAAGCAGCTTTTATTGCTAATCCAAATAGACATTACGACTGTGACCTCCAAAATTGCTTATTCACGTAAATCGTGACAAAATTTTTCTTATATACTTATCTTATATACCGTAAATCATGATGAAAAAATTATTTTTAAATACTCTGGTCATCATTCCAAACAAACACAAACGTATATGATTGTAATAAAGGAGAGACAAAGTACTAAAATGAATGAGGAACAAATTCATACATAGCATTGTTACTTGAACATTCTACTTGGACATAAGAAATGTGCACATGACTGACTATAAAGAACAGGGGGGGGGGGGGGGGAAGGAGTGTGATTGCCTCCTCCAAAATTTGACTATTTGTTTAGTATATGTTGCCTGCCTAAGGTGGAATTACGTGGTTGTCTTTCTCTAAACCTCGCATTCGGTCTTAGGACACAAGAAAACAATCACTACAATGGGGAAAAAATTGCCACATTATTTAATAGTAGGGGCAACTAACCTTCTGGGTTTATGCATCTTTTTTTGTGCCGTTTTTTGTTCTTTTAACCCAGAGAATTAAAACTGCAACTTGCAGTTAAGAATGGATATCGCAGTAGGTAATTAGCAAATAATTGTATTGTTGCCGACCAATGGGATCAGGATATCAGGGGACCCACCCACCACTACGGACAGCTTTCGGTAAAATGATTCTAATTGCTTATTAAGCTGCCCAATAATCCAATGTCCTTGTACTGTTCCCATGTCTGTGTGATGTGTGAACTCTGCTTTACCATAAAGTTATGTTTCAATTCATTCTCTGTATCTGTACCCTGTTCAGGCCCCTTCATTCTTCACGCGTCTCGTGAATCATACCATCTCATCCACTGTTCTGAAAAACCGATCTAACCTTTTAAAAATTAAAAAATAAAATTAATTTGTTTTTATTTTATTTTATTTATATTTTTATATAAATAATCCTGAAATCTTCACTCCCTTACTGGTCTAACCCCGGGTTAGCTCTGACTTAACTCTGATCTGACCTAATGACCCTTCATCCAGTATCCCAATTGATTCAGTGATCTGTCCGGAATTCAAAACCTTGATATCATCACTGTTTTTTTCTGGGGCGCGCCTAACTCGTGTAAAAATTTAAAATTATAAAAAACAGGGTAAATTAAAAAGGGGAGGAGGGGATTTTGTGTGGACCTTACAAGCTTTGAAGGAGAAATAATAGGCATAGGACCCTCACTTTATGAGTGGGTGTGGACTAATGGTGTCCACACACCGAATTCCAAATCTAAAGTGAATCTAGGGCTAAATCTTTGGGTAGCTTGTTGTGCTCTGGCAATCATTAAATCATATATCACTCCATCATTTTATTACTAATAAGCCCCACCCTTCATCACTAGAAAGTGGTGGAAAATGAGTTCTTCTTTTCCACGCTTAGCTTTCAAATCATTGCTACACTTTTAATTACTATTCCCTTAGCGTTTATGCTCCACTTAGTTTTAATCTGTCCCACATTGCTTGACGTCAACTTTACGCTTCCTCCTGAAATTTAATGGATCAGCACCTACCTAGTTCTATATATTTTCCTGATACATGGATTAATAATCTTTACATGCTCTGTTTTTGGGGCTGATATGATTCCCACTTGGCTCATCAGTGTGGCCGTCGCTAGGTTTGTCGTATAGCTCACATGCAGAAGCACTGCTCAGAAACACACCCAACTCATACCCATTCGCTATCCTCATGTCCTATTGGCCGACCTTTCAAAGAAAAAGAAAAAAGTACAAGACTTGATAAAAATAACGTATCACTGTGAGATATACATACGGATGAGTTTCAGTAATACAACAGAACGTCAGCAATACCACAGGAACAACCATAGACCAAGGAATTGCATACTTCTTGATGCTTGTGGCTCTCATCCTCACTTAACCTCATTCACCCACTTGACGCCTCTTCCTTCCTCTTTTGATTTCTTTGTATCTCCTACTTTCTTAATTAATTCTAACATTTTTACTATTTTCTTTATGTGCTAGGAATTATTTTTTTGTGGTTTTAATTTTCATGGTAGTTTGTATTTTTTTAATTATTATTTATATGATAATTAGCTAGTGGGACTTCTGTGTGCTGTGGCTAATTTTTTTGTTTACATAAGATGGTTCAAATCCTTAATCATTTCTCACACTCCACCCATAATTGTTCCATTGAATTTTATTATCAAAATTAATGGCACTGAAGAGGTAATATAATGAAGGTATTTAATTTTTATCGTTTTTATTTTAATTCACCTAATTAACTATTATAGAATAAACTATTAACATACTCGAGTTGGTGTGAGTGGTAGGGATTTTCATCACTTAAACAAGTGGTTGAGATTCACATCTCAAACTTTCTATACATAACAATCTAGTTAAGGGAAATCCATCATTTATATCAAGTACGTGATTTTCTTTCAGTCAATTTTATCTTATATTTAAAACGGAGGATTATATTTATACATACAAATGAGTTTCAGTAATGCTACAGAACGTAGAATATCACGTCCTTATCTAAAAAGTGCCTGATGCTGATGCTCACATTTAATTAAGAATCTCTGATTAGCGATGACCACATAATGCTCTGTAGGGTCGGTTGCAGAAGCCACCGTCCTGCTTTTGGATGTATGTTGTCAGGTTTAGGCGATAAGATAAGTCAGACACGGACATCACCAGGATCATATCAATCCCATTCATTAACGGCACCTGCCCTGAAAATTCCCAAACAAGGAACAACAAAAAATCTAGCCATATTACCTTTGATAAACATCTTCACTTTAAATTTGCGTCGCATCCAAATGTCTCTAGTAAGTGGATTAAAGTGTTTATGAAGCAAAGCAGGTGTCAGGTATCGTAGCAGTTTTTGAGAAAGATGTTGACGAGATTAACATCAGTTTTTGTCGGTTTGAATGAGCTGGCCAATGAAGAAGGAGTCATCATCAGAAGCAACTTAATTGAAACTGGGTGAGGTCCCTCTGCCGGTGGGCATTCACTTTCAGGAGAGATACTTTGTTCGAGTCGTATACTTGACCATCATCATTCACAACTGTTTTGTATTCTACATTATGTTAATTAACAGTTCTCCATAAAAATCCAACGGCCCAGATATTTTCTCTGGCTCCATACTTTTCCCCAGTCCCCCGCCCATATTACGTCCAAAGTGTGTGTGTGTGTGTGTGTGTGTGTTTCTAATGTAGTTACTTGTAGGCAGTTTGGTTAACAAATTAGGATAGGAGTGAAAGATCTCACAACTCTATTTTCACTTGTAAACCTCATGGCCAGCTGAAGCTTGGCTGTGAAATTTTTCTTAAGAATATTTATATTTATATACAATTAAGTACTTTAAAATCCATAATAGTTTTATTATCTACTATTAGTTATGCATAATTGTATCTTTTTCACAACATGTGCAAATGACAAGTTCACAATCAAGATTGTTTTAAAATTTTTATTATTGTTGACATAAAATATAAAAATTTTAATAAGTTATTTTATTTATAAATTATATGTGATATCACTTACTTTTAAATCATATATGAGTACCAATGTTTCTGCTCATAATTTTTTCTCGTTAAATGGATTTTTATCAGAAATACAAAATGGAATGCGTCTAATTTTAAAATTTGTAATTCGTTTGGGTTAACTATAAGTTAAAATTTATTATTATGAAACATTCAAGCTTATTGAGAGAGAAAACTCAAAAATAGTAAAGATTACAACTCAGAACTAGATCAACGTACTCATAACAATGATAGCCAAATTCTCACATTCAAATGGACTTGGCTAGCGTCCGCTGGCCCCGGCGTCCGCTGCCATCCTTTTCCTCAAAACTACACCGTTTTGGTGTAGTTTTGAGATAAAATGTTGGGGCTGATCTTTTTTTTTTTTTTTAAAAAATAGTATCTAGTATTTTTCTGGACGTATCTAGTATCTTAAAATATTTTTTAAGTAACGTCCAGTATCCTAAAATAATTTTTAGTACTTTTAATCCCTTAAAATATTTTTAGTTATACCCATTTTGTTAGCAGACTGATTGTAATTTTACCTTTAATGTACTTTTTCAACTCCAAAAATTATTTTAAAATTATTTTTCAATCCCAACAACTTTAAAATCCACTCTAAAATATTTTAAAATAATTTTTGGAGTTGAAAAAGTACATTAAAGGTAAAATTACAATCAGTCTGTTATAGACTGGGTATAACTAAAAAAATATTTTAAAGGATTAAAAGCACTAAAAATTATTTTAGGATACTGAACGTTACTTAAAAAATATTTTAAGATACTAGATACGTCCAGAAAAATACTAGATACTATTTTAAAAAAAAAAAAAAAAAAAGATCAGCCCCAACATTTTATCTCAAAACTACACCAAAACGGTGTAGTTTTGAGGAAAAGGATGGCAGCGGACGTTGGGGGCAGCGGACGCTAGCCAAGTCCCATTCAAATAGTGCTTTATTAATTTCCAGGAAGCAAAAAGGCCTATATGGGCCAACGTGAAAAGAATGTGTACACAATTCTTTGCAATCAAATCAATGAATTAGTGTCTGGTTGGATTTTGTGCCTCATTGTCCGCTTTGGTACGGGTTTAATTCCTGGAAATGATATAAAGTGTCTCCACCGTGGTATTTGGGGAGGCATCCTAGCTCCTGGTTGTTTAGGTAAACGCTTGAGGATAATTGACGGCTCGCCCTGCCCAACATTGGTATGATCTAGGAGAAAGGGAGATTTCGCCCTGCCCTTGAATTGTGAGTAAGCTCAACCCCTTTTCTAAAAATTTAATATCAAAAAAAAAAAATCAATGAATTAGTGCTGTACAGTGTGGCCTCAAAGTTCTAAGCTGCCACGGGTTTTCCCTAGACCCACAGTCAGTGTTTCCCTTCACTTTCGCCCTTTTCCTTCTTATGTTCCAGCTTATCTCCACCGCTAGCTTATAAATATTGCCCAATCCAGTCATGAATGATGCCTATTCCTCTCTTTTATATACAAAAGATCTGATTGACTTCTCCTTGGCTTGACAACTTGCATACTTAATGATACACATGAGGAGATACATAAAACTCAGTCTCATTGAAAACTGGTCTTAAATCTTCTCCACGCATGAATTCCAAAGGAAAACAGACAAGATGCCCCTTTATGCACTTCAGTCTCTCTGCGGGCTCTGTTTGATATGGGCCTATTCCCAAGTCTATAGTAGTATGACCGAGTTTCTCCTTCAAGTGAGCCACGTTTTGCCTAAGTGCAGCTCTGCAATTTATTTCAATAACAGATTAGAGAGATCTAAAGCTGAAAGGAAAATTCCAAGAAGGGTGGGGTATAAAATATAAAACCATACCTGGAGTATATGTGATCATTGGGTATGCAGGAAAAGACCTCATGGTATGTCCTAGTATTTTCCTGTCTCGCATAGGTTAGGAACTAGCAGTTAACATACCACAATAGGAGCATAACGACAAAAAAAGCTATTCAACATGCCAGTAAAATCATAATGACCGAATCTGTGGAATATGAATAAAATTTAAAATTTGAACAGGTCTCACCTTTGCAGTTGCTGACCATAAGTCCTTGTAAGTTGTATCTGCTACTGGATCACTGATTTTATTTATCTCTCCAGTATTTAGACCAAGATGCTCAGACCATAGGGAGCAACGGAGGCTATAAGCAAGTTTCCCAGCCGTCCATGGTTTTCCATTCATACATGACTTGACATACTCCTTGTCTTCGATTACCACTCCAATCTGATTAAAATATATATATATATATATATGTATGAACAAGACTCAAAGTAATTTGCTTTTCAGCAGGCTAAGATATTACGAAGAACTTTAAAATTACGTCTCGTTGCAACTTTCTTACATGACCTCTAAAAATAGAAAGTTTAGTGATGTCTCGAAAACGAACTTTACCTCAGAGTCTCTTGAACCTAGCAAACTCCTATCATTTATATTTGAAGACCCAATTATCGCAGCACGGTCATCTACGATCATCAATTTGCTGTGTACATAGACCTGCATAGATAATGTAATTTCATATCAATTGAAGGAAACCAATTTCAACAATCATTCATTTTACGATGAAGACAAATTCATAATTTTACAGGTAAAACATTGTTTATCATTATGAGTTCTAGGAAGGCAAACTCTGGAGGGAAATGGCAATAGATAAGCAGGAAGCGGCATAGAATGGTAATACGTAATGAAGTACCTGACTTGTAACCATAGGGCCATCAGCAGAGAGTCTACCATGAGAACGCAGACCGTAGAAGGAAATGTAATCTTCAGTCTTAGGGCCAAGCACAGCTCTAAGGTTCGCTAATATGGAGTGTTTTTCTCTAGAGATTGTTCGATACTGCCAATGTGTTATGGCTCTCACAGTTGCTGCACCACCATCATCTAGACCACCCTGGTAATGGCAATTTACAATAGAAGTTATTTCTAGCCTGTAGCATAAAGGAGTGAATATTGCGCAAAGCAGGCCTGTAAAATTTACCTGGAAGCCTGGCAATAGAGGCATCACAATTATAACTCTAAAAGGCTTTTGCTCTTTGTGAGCCAGTAAAATACGCCTATATAATGCTTCCAACACACGGTTCTGTATAGTATCATCTGTTGCCAGGCCTGATATGAAAAACTGGTTCTGAAAGGAAAACAAATAAAAAAGGCAAACCGAATAAGTTTTTCCTTTTCTAAATATAAAATATAAAATATGAAAGAAGCAGATATAATAAGTCAAGCTAAGGTATGAAACTCCCGATTGTTTTCCAGTGTTTTGCTTACCGACGTGACAATTTAAGCAGTATCTCATTCCAATGAACTACAATTTCAAACTGAACGTAGCTCAGGATCACTTGTATCCGGTACTTAATATGAAAATTTACGGAATGACTTTACTTGTTGATCTTGTATATCAGATTGTCAACCAACCCATTTCTTATGCCTGAACTTCATTTATTTATTTTAATATCAATATATATAACTATATATTCTATGTAAACTTTCTTTCATGTGGTCGCAATGCTGTACGCAGGAGCAAATCATCAACAAGAAACGAAAAGAAAATCGCAAAACTCAATTACCTCAATGTAGATAAAATGTTTGGCTTTTTCAATGAGAGAACAATAAGCAGTGTGAATGCTTTCTTCAGTCTGACTTGTTCCAGCAGACCAATGGCTAACGCTCCTGATTACCTGCGGATAGCGTATCCATCCAAGAGGGCATCAGACAAAAACTAATGTAAAATAATATTAAAATAAATAAACAGTCCATGCACCAACGCAGTGCTCAATTGGTTACGAACTTGAATAGAATGCTCTAAGGCTCATTGTAAGAATCAGTCAAAGACTTCAAATCTTACTGTGATATAAGCAGAAAATGTAAAATTCCTATGAATCTTACGATTTTATGATTTTATATATTGATACCAGATCCAGGAGGCATTACTAACCTGACAACGACATTTAGTACGAGGACCAACTTCTCCATATTCCGTAGCTGTGGCATCGCAGTAGCCTTCTTCAGATGTTTCCCAGCAATCATCTGAAGCATCCATGGGATATTGTCTCTCCAAGTCAAAAGGATCAAATTCAATTGGAAAACCTTCCACCTGAGCATCTGAAGTTTCGTCACTTGGATTTCGGCTTTCGTAAAAACTTGTCTGATCCACGAGATTAATATTCATATTATTCCCATTTAACTTAAGATCTTCTCCACCAGCTTCTTGAGGTAGAAGCAATGGTATATCTCGCAGGGGCGATTGTGATGAAGACGAACTCTGACTTTCAACTTGTTCCTTGTCATCTTTGCATCCATCTATATCAATCTCTTTGCTTCTTCCCATGTAATGAGGGATGACCATGTGGTGGTGCGGCATAAGCAGAGGAATGGTATGTTCATTTGGAGCTATAGTTCTCTGCGAAATGACTCAACATGTTGTAAGCAAAGAAAATAAGGAGAGCGCGGGAAAAGTTAAACAATGGGAAAAAGATATACCTTGGCATGGTTCCAACGTTGAACAAAGTGACGAGCAATGTCACGACAGGGAGGTCCCCAAATAGCACAGTGGACGTCGTGCCACGGCATGCGGGGATACTTTTCACGATCCAGCTCATCTCTCATGGTGTCTTCCCATGAATTAGGTTCAGATTCTCTGTCCAGATTATATTCCACAAGCGATATATTATTAAAAGATTCAACACCAACATTTAATCTATGAATCATGAGTTCATTGATTACATTATTTTTTTAAAGTAAAATTCATTTATTTTCTTTTCTAAAACTTGGGGGGGGGGCATACCTTGGGTTGTAATAGTCCTTGCCAGGCCATATTTCGGAGGGGAAATCAGCCACTTTATGTTCAGTTGTGTCATAACGGCCAAAGCATAAATCTAGTCCTCCCAAATAGCAAATCTTGTAATCAACGATTACAAGTTTTTCATGGTGAGACCTGAATGAAACCAAGCGGTATTAATCTTACATTGGCATTCCCTTTTAGTTTTTATGAATGAAGGCGATGTTCACACTTCATTGTATAGTTCTTACCATAAATAGACACCAGCCGATAGATGGTTGGGATGCCGCAATACTCTTACATTTTCATGAATGTTGAGGAGTCTTCTCTTACTGTACAAGCTGTTGATTTTTAAGGCTAAAGACACCTCCTTGTAAAGAAGCACATAGATCTGTAATGGACAAAATAATAAGGAGGAGGCAAGAAGCGCACAGATCTTCAAAAGTAACAAGCCAATCTTTTATGTATCAGACACTTCTAAATAAGGAAGTCAATTACAGAACCGATTGTGTGTGTGTGTGTGTGTGAGAGAGAGAGAGAGAGAATAAGAAAAATGTGTACCTTAACTCCTTGTTTGGCCTTTTCTTCTAGTAATGCGTCCAGCCTAAAGGAAGAATGAGAGTGAAAAGGACGTTTCAGATAGAGCTCTGGGCAAAGCCACCATCCAGTGATAAGGATCTGCACCCAGTTTCCATCATGGGTCAGCAATAAATGTCCAGTTGTCCACTAAAACAAGCTATATACTCTAGTTGCCAATGACTAAACGGCATGTACCTCTGACTTTGCTTCCTGAATTGAGGAAGCAATTGCTTCAAATGCTGCCTTCCCATCTATAAACCACTGGGCTTGGCTTCCATCTTCAGTCAAACCTCTGATGGGAGCAAATGAACCAAAGCGATGAGGACGACACCAACCCTCTTGAGGTCTAAGAGCAGCTTCGTTAATTTTAGTAACCCAATCTTTAACTTTGGCACTGCTGCTAGTTCTCAAACTTATGCTCCGATTTCCGCTGGTTACACTTACAAATTCAATTGTTATTATTTTTTTTATAAACTTCAATCATTAGTTGTTTGAGAATAAAACAGAATTATTACAGGGCAGACTCTTCTGTATGAAGTGATAATCAATCAGAACATGTCTTAGTTTCAAAATACGCTACCACTGGAGAGTAACTCACCTTAAATGTGTATCTTAAGGGATTGCGTTCCTTGACATGATCAGCCAAATATATTGGGGCACCCTTATCTTCACTCGATGAAGGGAGGATATCAAAAACAAGTATATCTACCGGTTTGTTGCTGAAAGGATCATCCAGCAAGGCCAGAAAGCCAGGTTTCAGGACAGCCCACACCTATGTGCAGACAATGTACTCTTAGGAATAAGTGCAAGAATAAAATGTAGGCAAATTTAATTTGTATGAGATTATTACGAAGAAAATATGGTGTAAGCTCAAACCTTGGACCAGTTGTTATTACACAAACCAAGCCATTCGCACGGAAAACATGTTACATCTGAATCCCTTGAGATATTTGATAAGTTCCTCACCATTACATGGCCCTCTTTCATTTTTGATCCATAATCCTGTAAAAAGGATAATCTAGAGACCTCCAAGAACTTGCAGACCTGTAATCCACAACCATATGCCAGAAAGGATTATTTTAGCACCAGAGAAGTTGCAGCAATTATGGAAAATTAGTATTTTGCGGCCAAAAATTACATCAACATAACTGTTGTATGAAGGCCATAGGGGTGAGCATAAAGGGGATTTCTATTCTCAATTTCTCATATCAACCCACTTATGTTCTAAGTGAAGATAAATTAATTTGTTTGTATCCGGGAACAACTTCTCCATAGACACAGGTACTAAAATGTCATTTAAACCTTTGTAGAAGGAACATCGTGCAATCGGCAACAAATCATCTAAGCAAAGAAATTCGTCATGAGTATTACTACTTGCCTCTCGAGAATTGACAATATCCAAGTTTCCAAGGAAATGATTCAAGTAACCCTGCATTGCAACTTTTGCTTTATCCGCAACTGACTGCTGCCCTCCAAGTGATGGACGAATGATTGGTAGAGCTGCCGCGGATGGTACACATCTGATCAAGTTACAACAATGATAGATAAGTTTAGTATCTTTCCTTAAGCCCACTCGGGGAAAAAAAAAAGAATTTTAAGATATATTGAGAGGTTTAAAAATGCATCATATTATGGCCTTATAAATTGAGATACCTGTTCCTAATACTGTCTTCATGATGTAAAGGCACAGCACCATCGTCAGGTTCTTCAGCATCTTGCACCATCGTTGTTTGATCAAATATTCCTAAGCTTTGTAGCCATTCTTTTACCTTACGGAGAAATTTGAAGATAAGAAATCAGACAGAATATCAGAGAACTAAAGCTATTGGAAGCATAAGCATATAGTTTTGCTTGATGAAGGATCTAGATTTAAAACTCATGCGGATGCATGAGATTGGGAAACCAATAAAAGATTAAAAGAAAAAAAAGGGCCATAAAAAATGAAAATATGGGCAAACCTGCTCCTGCTTGTCATAAAATTCTTCAATTAATGCACGTTTCTTCAAAGCGAAATGTAAGTAGAGAACTTGTGAGGCTTTCTTCATTAAGCGCCATTTGAACTGTGTCAAACAATTTCAAGATCAATAAATTAGCTGAACATGAGTGCCTAAGAGGTAGCCAGAAGTAGAAGAAATCGTTTTTCCTTTCAAATGACAGAAGCCTCTGTTGGCACGAGACATGAAAATTTACAAAAATGTTCGTAGAATTTTTAAAAACAGAAAAATGTGTCTTACGAAGTGAAATTGGCTACATGCATGATGCTGTTAGACTCTACCAATAAATGTATCATTTTGCTTGTGAAATGTTACTGAAACAAATTTATTAATGTGCCACGAAGGTTCTTAAATGCACCATATATAACCACATGTGCATGCTTTAATCCGATTCGACCTGTCACTAGTACAGGAAGTATATATGTAAGGGGGAAATGTATTGAGCGAACTGCAAAAATACCCGAATAAGCAAAACAGTCCATAAAGTCTCAGTACAGTTAGTCATTTAGCCGCGAAACGTAATTTCAACTTATCAGCTCGTCCTCACCGATAAATTCAAATACAATAATCAAATTCTGCTAAAAATTATTTGCGTAGCGAAATTGAGCACTAGAAGAATAATCACAATCACAAGCAATATTTTTGCCAATGACTTAGTGCACAAGTTTAAGTGAACAACAGTTGAAATAGTCTATGCTTAGCTATCCCACCCTTTCTTCGCTTTAACTTGACGTAATGAAGAATTAGGAAACCAAAATTAGATTTTTTTTTTTTTTTTTTTTAAATCCTCACCCCGTGAATTCTCCGATCAGCCAAACAAGAGAAAACCCAGGAAGCGCAAATTTGATTTATAGAAAAATAGAAAGGAAGAACAGAAACATAGATATGGAGGGAGAGAAGGAGAGTGAGAGTGCCTGTTTGTAATCCAACTCAATGGTGTAAGACAGAAGGATTGGACTAATATCTCCGGTGTCTGGTCTGGAAACGGAGACAATGGTGGCCTTGGGCAATTCTTCAAATATCCAATCAGGTTCGCCGCATTGCCTGAGCGACTGAGAAGTCAATAATGCTTCTGACATTGCACCGGAAGCTTCAATCAGCCGCTCCGTTGACATAGCGATCCCTCAAACTAGCACGCACGGGAATCAATCAATATCAGAGTGTATATGAGTTTTGGTGGACTGAATATGATGGAGGAAGCATCAGAGAAGGAAAAGGGAGGGAGGGAGGACTGCGCGCGTGAACAATATTTGAGGAGATCGAAATTGTAACAAACAGAGGGTGGCGACTTTTATAGTTTTTCAGGCATACAACAGCCAGAACGGAGGGAGAGAGGGCTAGGATGACACCGGCTGCACGCAAACTCACTCAAAAGTGACCCACCCAACTATTGTTCCACGTACTATTTTTCTTTTTAATCTCCATATGATACTTGAAACTTGAAAGTAATCCTAATCATAGTTATTGTGTGTTTGACAACATCTCAAATTATGATTTTAAATTATAGTTTGCGTAATTTGAGATAAAATTCCTCTTATATACTTATCTCGTAAGTAATAAAAGTTATTAAAAAAAACTAATCCAAACACACATTTACTATTTATATACCTGAATTGTTGATTTTAAAAGAAATTTAATATATAAAATAGGAGGAAATACATTTGAATTATGTTTTAAAAGTTTAAAATCTGCACGAGTCTCGTGAGGGAAGGTGGGGTAAAGTTAAAACGAGGGACAGGCGCGTGGAGAAAAGGTGGAGGCATATGCGTTGAAGGAATCCGGGGGTTGAGAATATCCAAAATTAAATATGCTGGTCACACATAGAATATGCTTATATTCCCAATCATTGGCTTTATTGGTAACCCACAATATTGAAGCTTAAAGCAGTTTGGCGCCGCATCTTGTCCGCATTCACTGCTTTGGCCGTTCATATCCCTTATTAATTAATAATCCACATGTATTGCTCACGCTCAGCTTCCCCAACTTGTCCTGTTCGCATTGCCGCAACAATTGAAAAGTATACTTTGAAATCTTTATTGCATTCATTTTTTCCTTCAAACACCAACACGCCTTTATCCGGATCCACCAAATTGATCTGCATCTTAAGGTTTTCATTACGTTTTCTGCGTGTCCTAGAATTAAAAGGCTGCTGTGTTGATTGGAGAGATCCTCTAAGCAACTTGAAATCTAACTCTACTTATATCCAAAACAAATAAAATTATTGCTCTTTTAAATCTTTTTTATTTCGCGGCTGAGAACAAAAAGGCAATAAAAAGGATCTCCCATTCCCGACACGCAAGTCAGTGCCTTGTGATGGCAAGTCAGTCAATGATGATTCATGAGGGTAAGGGTGTTCAAAATATTACCAGACATTTTAATTGTGGGGATTTTTTGTTTGGACGTGGTTTTTTTTTAAAATTTTTTTATCTTATAAATTAAATTATTTTTTATTTTTTTTACCTCATAAATTAAATTATTATTTGATAAAATGTGTATCACATCTTTAATTAGAATTAAACCGTATATATCATGATACTAATGTTAACTATATAATATATAAAGATAATAACGAAAATGATAAAGGTGGTCATAATAATAATAATAAAATATTATTCTTCAATTCTAGATCAATTTGTGTAATTATTATAGCTTTATTAGGTGTTAAATGTAGGGGTGTTTAGGATCGGGAAATCTCATTCCCGATCCCAAGAAGGATTCGGGAATGATTTTCATTCCCAATTCCGATCCAGAAAATTTCCCATCCCGACAGGACAGGAAATATTCAGGATCTCCTGATCCTAGATTTGTTTTTTTTAAAAAAATCCCTATATTAAATTTTTTGTTGTGTTTTCTTTAGTTTAGTATAAATATATAATTTGTCTAATATCATATTGTACCAAATTAATCCAATATATACTTAAAGTTGCCGATTTAGTTACAAAAATCACAAAGACAAGAAAAAAAAATTAGAATTATTTAATAAATAATAAATGAAATTAACTAAATAAACTAAAAAAATAGATATTACCTTGAGGATGTTAAGAATTTTCACATTTTATTTTACATCTGATCTTGTTTTCCTAAATATTTTAAAAAACTGTACATAATATATATATATATATATATTCGGGATCGGGAAAAAGTCAGGATCAGGAAGTCCCATTCTCGATCCCAATCCAAAAAAAAATTTCCCGATCCTGAATTTTTCCCCTCCTGAAATTTTTGGGATGAGAAATCCTGTCCTGATTTGCTCAGGATGGGGATGGAAAGACTGGGGCGAAAAAAAGTTACACACCTTTAGTTAAATGATTACTTTAAACATTAGATTATATAAATTTTAACTAATATAATAATATATTATAAATTTAATTTTTTTAAAAAAATCAGGATTTTAAAATTTGATCCTGATCCCGGGATTATTGGGACTGGGAACATAATGCAATTTCCATCCCGCCCAAAAATTGGCTAGGGTGTTCAAATCCCGGGACGGGACCGGGAATACCCATTCCCGGTTCCCGTCCCGGGATTTCCCGGGACTGGGATCTCATTCCCGGTCCCGGTCCCGGGAAATTCCCGGGACAACCGGGACCGGGAATTCCCGGTCTTAATAATATAATTATATTAGTTAAATTTTTTTATAATCTAATGTTTAAAGTAATTATTTAACACCTAATAAGGCTATAAAAATAACATAAATTGAGTTAGAATTGAAAAATAACATATTATTATCACATTCATCATTTTTTTTATTATCTTTATACATTATATAGTTAGGATTTGTATCACGATATATACAATTTAACTCTAACTAAATATGTGATATACATTTTATCAAATGATAACTTAATTTATGGGGTAAAAAATACAAAAATAAAATAATAACATATTTTTTAAGGAAAAAAGAAAAAAAAAACCGGGACTGGGAATTCCCGGGATCACAAGGTGTGATCCCGGTCCCGGTCCCGGTCCCGGCCGGGACAGAAAATTCCCGGGATAAAAAATCCGGGACCGGACCGGAACAACCGGGACCGGAATACTTTGAACACCCCTGAAAATTGGGAAGGGGACCGGGATCGGGGTTTTGAACACCCCTACATGAGGGCCCGCAACCAGGCTGCAAAAGGAAACCGCACAAGGATATACATTTTTTCGTTTCGTTTTTCGTTGGCCACTAATAGGGAATGATCATTCAAGCCTGGTTATTTCGACCTAAAAAAAAATTCAAGCCTGGTTACATCGTCGCTTTCCCAGTTGAGTTCTGTACGCTAGCCCCTTCAAATTTCAAACCATAATGTCAGCGAATTACATGTTACCAATTACCAAATATTATTTATCCTCTACACTCTGCTTATCTTCATTCAGGCCCCACCTTCAAGACCCAAGGAAGATGAATCTGAGCGTGTTCTAGTCTTCTTCGATTCGGCATTGTGCTCCTCAATTTTCCATTTGAGACCAGACTATCCTATATACCAATGTACGTACTTCACTGTGCCTTGTAGGAACATTCTTGACAAATACTTTTTATTGGGAGAACCAATTTCGACAAAGACAGTGAACCTTGGCGAGAGAAGCCATATAATCGTCCAATCTGCAGTGAAGCATCAAAACGTCATGTTTATGGGTTGCACTGTCTTATGGACCTAAGAGACGTGTAGAATGTATTATGTTCAAAACCAAACCTCTGTCCATAGGGTGACTGGCAAGCAGCAACTATATGAAGCTTAGCCCCCTCCGAGTTTTTCTACAAAAAAATTGATGTTTATTTTGAAATTCACAAGTCACTGTGGGCATATATCAGAAGTTAAAAAGTAAATCTGGTAAGCAAGAAGCATTCTCACATCAGAAAAAGAGCCATGCTAACTCAGAGAACTGAAACGTAGATCCGTGTTTTGCATAAATATAGAAGACATATTGTTCGTGACTAGAGAAAAAGACATGTTGAATTCATGCAAAGTGAACGCACTTTCTAGTTGATTCGAGCAATATGCATCTGACAGCCCTTATCTCAAGCAGAAAACATACTGCTTTTCTGAATTGTCGTTCCAGGAACAATGTTATAATTAGCGTAGTCGGTGTTAAAAAACGCCTTGTCAACGAGGGAAAAGGCAGCACGAAGATTGAGAGATGATGTGAAGTTGCATCATCAATATGATAAATCTCACATGATGTTACTATAAACCAAATATTGCAAATTGAGACACTTGCCAAAAAAGAGGAAAATTTTATCAAATACAGAGACAGGCTATATACAGAACACATATAGGCTCGAGAAATATAATTTAAACATCTGCACAATAAAAGACATGAAAATTGAACAGAGAGAAAGATTGGAATAAATCCTCTGAGTACTACGGAAACAGCATAGTTTTTTTTAATTTTAATTTTTTTTTGGAAAAATGAACCCAATAATAAAACCAATTATCTATCTTTGCATGAACCATAAAATCAGCACCAAGTCATAAAAAATATCTCTATATTGGCATAGGGTCATAGGTCAACATGACGGCAACTTGACACCATGATCTCCCTCAGGCATGCCCTCTGAAATCAACAGCTGTCCCGTGTAGATGGTCATGCTTCTTTAGTTTGTTTGTTCTTTTAATTCATTGTTCAGACACATATCAGTATTGTGGGGATCAAAATACAGGGAAAATTAAAAAGTTGCCAGAATACCTGAGATTCATAATAAAGCCCCGCGTACAATGAAGCATAAAAATACTCATTTTCTCTGCCTTGGGAAAATGCAGCCACAAGCTAGGCAAAATTATCAATTGCTTGTGTCAGATATTGCTCAAGGATTTCAAATAGGTATCTAAACAAGAACAAAATTGTAAATAAAGTATCCTTACCCTAAGATGAGACAATTTTCAATTGAATTATGAATAAACATGCAAAACTAGTAAATATATATATATATATATATAAAAACAAGGATCACCGGGTAACCGGGTTATATGAGGTCTAGATTAATTGCATTATGAGTCAAGAAACATCACAAGCAGAGCACACCTTCTCGGGATCCCCACCATCTTTAAACATATTATATGCTTCCCTCATGAAAGGCCGTGGGTCTCTACCAACCTGAGTTCATTTAGTTAGTGGAGTATGTTCTTTGAACATCTATATGCCCGATTTCATGTCAAACCCCTAGTAATGGAACTTATGACTTGCCTCAAGAAATCGCTTCCTTGCTTCGTCCACTCCATATAGTTGAGCTTCACACAGAAAGCACCATATGGACTCCTCCGTATCGTTTGGATTTTGTGCGACATCTAACCGAAACTGCTCCGCTCCTTCTTCAAATCTATCGTGGGATGAATTCAAAGTCTTAATTCAGTCCGTAGTTTATATTTCGTAGAACGACATTGATGATAACAAGTTTCTCCTAAGAGAAAAGGTGACTGGAGGAAATGAGATATAAATGATAAGAGCTAGAATTGGGATTTAGGAAAGTCGAAGATATAGTATTAGTACCTATCGAGATAGTATAATGATAGTCCCCTTTGCCAAAGATCTGGTACCAACCAAAATAACCATAACTAATTCCATGTAAATTGGCTCAGATATCAACATTCCAAATTCATATTAGTGTTCCCAGAATTTATGAACCTACATGCCTTTTGACGAGGGTCCAACTCAGTTGCCTTGTCGAACTCCGCTAGAGACCCCGAAACATCACCCTTAACAGACAAAAAGCACCAGAAGAGTGACAGATGCAGGATTTGCAGAAATTCTAGCAGCGGAAGAATGAGAAAGAAGCTGCTCTTTGGCAAAAGAAAATGAAGAGTACCTCCCTAAAGAGAAGCATTCCCCGTCGAATTGAAAGCACGGCTTCACGGGCATTGTTGGAGCCTCCGGTTATAGCGTCCCAGATGCCGGAGACTGCGGGAAGGAGAAGCCTTCGGGTGAGGATGGGAGGAGGGTGTAGGTGTTGGGAAATTGTTGAAGGGAAGGGGCTTAAGAAGGCTGATTTGGAAGTGTCTTTGAAGGAGGTTGCAGAAGGGAAACACAGTGAAGGAAGATTCGAAGAGGGGAAGATCAAAGATGCAGGTCTAAGGTTGAGTGTAATCGCCATGGATGGATGGGTGAATACGATTACTTGAATGCCACGGGGAGATAGGCATCACTTGGATGGATGGAAGTTTTAGCGTTTGAGCCGAAGCGGTTCAATTCTTTGGAAGGGAAGGAGAAATATGGCGCCGAAGCCCCAAATCCAGCAATTTTACATATGGACTTTTCACTCCTTGGGCTGGCCCGGTAAATTTGGCCCATTATAGTCCTAATGAATAGAACCACCTCCAATAATAGGATGTTTATACTTAACAAAAAAAATTACAAGAAATTTATATTTACAGTGAGAAAAGATTTTGTTTCGTAACGGTTAAAGGTATAAAATTGTTTTTTAAGAGGCATTGATATTGTCATTAATTAGTTGGGAAGGACCTACATAAAAGATAATAGGTTAGTGTGTTTATTGTGAGATAGTTGAATTCCCATATAGTGGAGAAGGTTAACTTGGGTCTCTCTCTTTAATCACAAAAAATCCGGGGTTGTGTAATCACCATTTAGGAGAGTAGATTAGTTCTTTATAATATTAATTTATGGATTAATAATATTCCTTCATATTGTTGACAGAAGTTAAAATTGCTAAGACTACACATATTTTTTGGTTTAATGTTCATATTTATCTTATAAGTTTTCACAAATGAGTCGTAGCTATTTAGAAAGATTTCCTTTCAAAAAATTAATGTTGCCCCTGAAATGTTACATCAGAAGTAATGTCATCCTACCTTGCGTTAGTCAGACAAATGTCGACCTCATGAAACCTTACTTGACATAAGGTTTCAAGTGGGCATACTATGCTTTATTTTTTAAGCCTGTCTTGTCCTACAAGTTTTCATGAAAGAGCAACATCGCCCTGAAAACTTTAATGGTTAAAAATCTATGCAACATCAAAAAATTGAATTGTCATTTTTCTAAAAGTATTCGTTGTTACTATATTACCTTATCTGCTATTTCCTATAAAAGCCAAAAAATTTAATCTATCTAGATCATTTTAATAAGAGATCAACAAGAGCTATCTAAACATTTAATAATTTTTTTCATTGTCATATCATTAATTATATATATTGTATTAATTAAAAGATCAGTAATGTTTATATCTATTTTATCTCTCTCTTATCTATCTTTTATAAATAAGGGCATACTTAGGGGGATTTATTTCAGACATGTTTATTATTTTTAATTAACTTTTACTGCTTTTTCAAATCACATAATTCGTTTATCACGCTTTTATAAATAGAAATGGAGAGAATAGTTCACCAAAGTAGTAGAATTTCACAGTTATTCTGCCACGCTTGCTTGGAATGGCAAAAACATCACATCCCTCCGATCCTTAATATATAATATAATTCGAAATTTAATATTATTTTTAAATATAAGACGTATTTTTTATAGTTGTCAATTTTTTTTCCAATTTATTGTTATTGATGCTCCATTGACAATAATAAGAGATGGGAAAGAGAAAATAAAAAAGATGATCAAGATGGTTTAGAAAACACGTGTCATATTAATTAATTTAATTAAATTAATTAATCTAATTAAATTAGATAAATATATCGTTACGTTCATACACCCTCCCTTGTCATATATGTCCAAAGTGGAATATAATATTATATTATGTAATGTTACAAATCTTAACAGGTAATTAGGCGGGGAGCATTTTACATTTATAATGCTAGTCAAGAATTACTAGACACCACGCTGGCGGACGCCAAATAAATTCGTATGGCCTTATCAGTGTCAAACGCATGATAGTGCGTTTTGAATGGAAGTGATCTCAAATCGCGTGCCCATATATGCGACTGACCATTCCTCTATGTTTGGATAAACACAGGTTTAATACCCCTGCGTACAAACACGAAGCGAGATCACGAATAGTTCATTTTCATAATATTCTACATGTTTCTTTTTTCCAGCGACATAATTCTACACAAACTTTGATTTTTTTTTTTTTTTTGAAAAATGAACTGAGTTTGAATATTGTATAATGTTCAGGGAATCAGGGGCTATAATTATTGGACTGAGTTATTTTTTATTTTTTCCCCGGGATATAGTGGATTGAGTTAGCAGGGTCTGCATTTCTTCTAAGCTATGTTGAGCGGGGTTGGACATCCACCTGAGGCCCAACCTAACAGGTCAACGATTTCAACGTTTCTGGCTCAAGGCTTGGTTTGACTTTAGGTAACTCCGCACGAAAATCCAGACCGAGTTCAGTCAGCTAGTAACACGGCAACGACGTTTGGATTTGACCACGTCTTAGAAACAGAATCTTGATCCGGTTTTTCAGCCCAACAAAATTCTCCGTTACTCCGATCTTAATTATAAGATAAAGTTGATTTTTTTTGGGAAATCAAGAAGCCAATTAAATTACTTTTGAGTGTTTATATTTTTAGTATCCTTAGATTATACATTAGTTTATTAGTCAAATTAACTAGTTTAGAGAAAAAAATAAAAATATAACTACTCTAAAATAATTTAATTGACTTCCTTAATTTTTCTAAAAAAATCAACTTCATCTTATAATTAGAACCGAAAAGAATAATAAACAAATAACCTTGCTGGTCGAAAAGGGTTGAGCCTGTAGCCGAGGCATAAAATATGAGCCTAAACCTAAATATTGACTTCCTTTTTCATATTCATGCCCCAACATTCAAAATCTGTCAAGGCCTAAAGCTTTTATAAAAACCTATATGCAGATTTTTAAAAAGGTCTTGATTGGGCTTTAAACCTACATTCATAAACATTTTGATAGGCTTCAACGCCTACACATATACAAATTACAGACTTTAAATAACTTAAAACCTTTTTAAAGCCGATATTAAATTAAAATAATATTTGATTTAATTGCATATTATTATATATATATAATATTAAATAGGGCTGCAGATTTGTGGACAAGGCCTTTTAAATAAAAAGATTGACCTATTTACATAACCGGCCTTTGAATAGACTAGATGTTTGGCCTCTTTATTAGTCAAACTGAGTGTGTGTTCTGATTAGCTTTTGAAGAATAACTTTTATAGTTTATGAGGTAAGTATGTGAGAGGAGTTTTATCTCGATTTATGAAAAAACGCTTTTGAAATGATGATTTTAAGGATATAAGAACACACACTAAACCTTACCTAAGGCTTTAATGGGGCGCAGATGGGGTTACTATATATCCTTGTCCACTATAAGTGCTTCCAACGAAAGTAGGAAGCTTCGCTCTATTGATAGAAAGTAACTAGGATAATATATGCTTCCTCTAGTCTTAAATATAAATAGAATTAATTTTTTTTGAGAAATTAAGGAAGTTAAATAAATAATTTAATCAAATCATAAGTTATGTGTCATTAAATTATATATTAGTTAATAAGCCAGATAAATTAGTTTGAAAAAAAAATAAAAAATGTAAACACTTTAAGTTAATTAAATTAACTTATTTAATATTTTTTTTTAAAAAAATCAATTCTATCTTATATTTAAGATCTAAACAGATAAAATGCCACACATATCACGAGGCTGAGAATTTGCGCGTAGTGCATGTAAATTATGCACTGTTGAATTCTTTGAAAAGAGGTTTCCCAACAACTTTTCATTTTTTGACCCGAAAAAAATAATCATATTTTCCTTGCCGGGTAAATGGGTTTGTTCGATTAGATTGGATAAACGCGTAGGGTTTGAAATTGGACCAGCCCCAGGAATGGTACTTGCGGTTTTTTGGTCAGTCTACTAACGTTCAAAAAATCAACTCCACAGTGGTTAATGAGGAAAGATAAACGAAAGAGTTGAGAAATATATGTCACGTTAATTAATTTTTAAATTTAATTAAATTAGATAAATATATCTTATATTAAAGATCGAAAATATATTTTTATATATACATGAGTCATTAGGATTTTTATTGACAAAAAAAAAAAAAAAGAGTCATTAAGATTTGAGTTATATACATGGAAGCTCCATAAACTTTACACCCACGCATGATGATGCGTTTAAAGTTTAAGGAGGTTATTAAAAGTTAAAACACAACCCAGATAATCATGCATAACTTCTTGGAAGCTTACCAAATATGTGATGCTTTTGTTAATTTTAAAACAGTAGTTCTTCGCACATAGTGTGCTTAGCGCAAATCCTTCAGAGCCCGTTTGGTTAAAATCTATTGCATGCGTGTAATGGTAATTATGATTGCATTATCAAAAGAAGAGTGTTTAATTGTTTATTAACATAGTAATAGGGTTTACTATGGTAATAATGATTACCAAAAAATTGGTAATCCATATTCATACCCCTCTCGTATGAATCCTCATTACCATCCTATTATATGATTGAAAAAATCCAATTTACCTTTTAGTTTTATGTGTCTTTATTCCAATTATCTCATTTCACTTGTTACAACCGCCACGGCCACTACCTCCTCCACCGTCACGGCCACCACCTCCTCCTCCTCCTCCACCCCAGCCATCACCTCCACCCACTGCACCGCCGCCACCCCTACCGTTACTGCCGCCACTACCTGTTCCTACTCCACCGCCATGACCTCCTCCTCCTCCGCCAAACCTTGTCACTGCCGCTGCCACCCTGCCACTAGTACCTCTTTCTCCACTATCGTTGCAGCCACCACCTCCTCCTCCACTGTTGTCACTAGTGCCACTTGCCATCGCCACAACCATAACACTGTTACCATCCTCCACCACCACAGCCATCACCATCGGACGATCATCAACGAGATAGCATCAAAGTATGATGAGGTAATGGGATGACTCTTAACTATTTTTTCTACAAAGATTATATTTAGGGTAAAATAGATTTTGTATGATATATTAATTTTAAATATTTATTAAAATAATAGCTCATTACACCTTATTTAAAAATCAAATAAACATTAATTATATAATTAATATTACATTACATTACTATTACATCGCATTGCAGTAAGTAATAAGACCGAACCAATATGAGCCTTAGATGTTAATTATAACAGACCCGCCTTGAATTCTGGCCCTCCGAAGGTAGGGGAGACAGAAACTTACACTAGCTACTGTCAGCAGCGAAAATAGAATGACGTCATAAGGACGAGGCCCCTGGGGAATTGCTATAAATGGGAGCCCCTGTCGCCCTTCGGCGCCATACGCTCCATTCCCATTCGTTTATTCTAACCTTCAATTATCAGCCAATAACTCAATATCCTTCTCTCCCAGACTCTGCTTCTCATCATGTCGTCTAACATCCATACCTTGCCGGAGGACTGCGTCTCCGCCATTCTCTCCTTCACTTCTCCGGCGGACGCCTCCATGTTCTGCTCTGTCTCCTCCTCCCTCCGTTCCCCTGCCCTCTCCGATCTCCTCTGGCTATCGTTCTTGCCCTCCGACTACCCCGACCTCCTTTCCCGGGCAGTCACCCCTCTCGTCTTCTCCTCCAAAAGAGACCTCTTTTCCGCTCTTTCTTCCCGTCCACTTCTCATTGACGGCGGCTCCAAGGTAACCAACCCTGTTTACTTCTTAATTGTTCCCACTCCTCCTGTCTTTTAATTTCGAAATGTTGTGTGTTGCAGAGCTTCCAATTAGACAAGTCTTCTGGTAAAAAAAGTTACATCTTTTCAGCTACGGAGCTGTCTTTGATGCAGGAAAACGACCCCGTGTCCTGGAACTGGACACCCGTGCCCGAATCAAGGTCTATGTTTGTAAAATTCCTCCATATAACGTCAGCTATACTAGGTCGAACTGGTAAGCATGAATAGTACAAGCTAAATGAATGATTTATTTGCAGGTTCTCAGTGGTGGCTCATCTCAGAACAGCGAGCAGGTTGGAAATTAAATGCGAAATAAGAACTGGGATTCTGACACCCAACACTTTGTACGGAGCGTATCTGATAATGAAGGTGTGTGACGGAGCGTACGGTCTGGACAGTGCGGCTTCGGAAGTAACGGTGGAAGCGGGAGACATGGTGAAGAAGGGGAAGGCATATCTGAGCGAGAGGGACGAGAGGAAGAAGAAGATGGAGAAACTGTTTTATGGGAACCGGAGAGAGATGTTGACGGGATCGTCGGCGAAGGAAGAAGATGAGAAATACGCGTCGAGAAGAGAAGATGGGTGGTTGGAGATTGAGTTAGGGGAGTTCTACAGCGGAGAAGAAGACCAGGACGTGAAGATGGGTGTGAGGGAAGTGGGATATCAACTCAAAGCAGGGCTTATCGTCCAAGGCATTCACGTCAGACCAAAATCATAACGCCTTGACCACAATACCAGATCCCACGTATGAATTGATAAAGACCACCGGGTCATCAATCACTATTCACTAGTAAAGAAAGCGACATGGCCCACACACCTAGTCAGCGAATGTTCTGTAAGATAAATAGATCAATAAAATAGAGAAGTTTCAATGTACCTTGACTACCATTGGGACGAGTATTGGAGGCTCTGGCGTTGACCTTGAACTCCAAGAAAGTAATTCTACTCCTCCAACACGGTTCAGCTCGTTCTCTGGCTGAGTTATCTCGCCGATTCAGCCTAGCTAGTAATTAAACTCATCAAGAACTTGCACAGATTAGCCGTCAAGAGATTTTTACATTCAGCTGTAGCCACACAAGTAAATTGAGAAAACATTTCTCAGTACTTCTCCCCACTCCACATCCTAAAGTTTTTTTTTTTTAAATATCATTAAGATCCTAACAAAAAAAATCAGAAAAATCCAATTAATAAATAAAAGAACTGCTATTAATAAGTTATTAGACTAATTCTGTTATTATTTTTTTTCCCATTCTTATGTGATTTGACTCCATTCTCTGCCGGTCAAAACAAAACACCTACTTTTATTCGGAGAATAGTCAAAACACTTATTGAACAGCAAAAATTACGATGGGTTTTTTTTTTTAATGAAAAAATTTTAAAAAAGAGGTTATACTCACCCGACACCCACTATCTAAAAACAGTACTTCAAGTGGGGATAAATATCTGACCCATTCGCCTGCTGAATCTAAAGACAAGGGGTATAATGGGGTGATTTTAAAATCATTAAGTGGTACAATCCAGCCAAATGCAGGCCCGTTGGACTGAGGCTTGAGGGGTGATTGTGAGTTAGGGGGCGCTAACAGAAACCCAAACAATAAATGAAAGTGGGGCTTCTGCTTTCTGGGTAAGGTACGTTAAAGTCAGATCAAAGAAGCCCCATTGGTTTTGAGTAAACTTGTGTTTGGTATCATTTATTTTAAGATAATAAGTTTTTATTATATAAGTTGAGATAAAATTTTTCTTATATACTTACCTCATATATCGTAAATTATGATTTATAAATACTTATAAATAAAAAATAAACTATCACAAACAAACACTAAAACGATGATCACAATCCTTTCTTCACTTATCTTTTATCTTACTTGCTCACCACTTACTAATCACACCGTTGGATCGTTGAAATTTAATATTTTATAATAATATATTATAATTTTAAATAATAAAAAATAAAAATGAATTTAAGCTATTGAAATTTAACCTAAAAAGTTCAAAGGTGAAGCAGATAAAAAGTAAAAAAAAAATATAAAATATATTATTAAAATTCTATACATTTGAATTATGCAGACATATTTTTAACAGATTCAGACCGTTTATATATATATATAATATTATAATAATATTTTTATAAGATATTAAATTACCATTTAAAGTAGATCCAATAGCACCGAAGATCTTGTGGTCCAGTGGTAGTATGGATACTCCCCTGTTAGTAGGAGGTTGTAGGTTCAATGCATGTTGTGTAATTCAGTGTGTTAGTGCATGTCTTTATAATTAGAAAAAAGTAAATCCAATATTGAATATAGTAAATGAAGAGGAGGTGGTCAAAAAAGTAAATGACAGACCCATGTTAGAAGCGATGACACTTATTAAGGGTTTCTTCCAAAAGTCACGTTTGGCGAAGAAGTTCAGTAGAGCTCATCGACAACCCAAACGGCCTTCGTTTATCGCCACTGTGCTTTTAGGTATCGGCCACATGTTTTGGATGTGCAAACGTAAACCCAAACTAACTCTAAACCAAGTCTCAACTCGCCCAGCGAGTACACATAATAATTCATCAATATTCTTGTACAATCGATGATATATGCTCAAGCCCTAGGGTTGATACTCCTCTAAACTACTATTTACGGTCTTAATTAGAAGATAAAGTTATCTTTTTTTTGAGTGATTAAGGAAGTTAAATAAGTTATTTCATCATATCATATGTTATATATCCTTAGATTATATATTAGATTATTAGTCAAATTAATTAATTTAGAGAAAAAAATAAAAATAAAAATATTTTAAATTAATTTAATTATTTTCTTTAATTTTTTTAAAAAATTAATTTTATCTTATATTTAAAACAAGAAAGATAAATTCCTTTCCATATTTTTTTTGGGGTAAATGAGTGCATAGTATGGTTTTCTGGCCAGTAGTTAATTAAATCTATTTGAAAAATAAAAAGTGGTGTTAGTGCCTAATATAATACATCAATCAAATGATGTGATTGATGCATACGGCAGCATGACGCTTGGGGCCACGGCCAGTCGGTCAATATTAGAAATAATTGTTAAGACGGATTCTTTAAATGGTTAAGTTGTAAATAGGGGTGTTCGGATTGGGAAATGTCATCCTGATTCTGAGAAGGGTTCGGAAATGATTTTCATTCCTGATCCAGATTCAGAAAATTTCTCGATTCTGAAAATCAGGAAATTTTAGGATCGGGATCGGGAATTTCCCGATCCCAGACTTGCTTTTTTTTTTTTTTAAAAAAATATCTATATTAAATTCTTTTTGTGTGTTTGCTTTAGTCTAATATAAATATATAATTTGTCTAATATTATATCGTATTAAATAAGTCTAATATAAATATATAATTAGTTCAATACATTTTTAAAGTTGTCGGTTCAACTATAGAAAGAATAAAGACAAGAACAAAAAATTAGAATTATTTAATAAATAATAAATGAAATTAACTAAATAAATTAAAAGAATAGATATTACCTTAAGGGTGTTAGGGATTTTCACATTTTATTTTACATTTAAACTTATTTTCTTAAATATTTTAAAAAAATATACATGTGTATATATATATTTTCGAGATCGGGAAAAAGAGGGGATCGGGAAGTCCCATTCCCGATCCCGAAATTTTCGGGAAGGGATTTTTCCGTCTCGATTTACTCGGGATCGGGACGGGAAGGTCGAGACCGGAAATTGATGAACACCCCCTAGTTGTAAATTTACCAACGAAATTTTGTCTGAGGAGTGTCTGGCACAAATATCTTTTAAGAGGGGTAAAAATACCAATGAATAATTAAAAAGGAGCATCCACCACAAAAACCATTAATCCGTACTAACGGCATTAAATTACAAGAGAAAAAACCCTTAACGGCCTTAGTATGGATTTAACGGTTTTTGTGGTGTATATCCCTTTTTAATTGTTCATTGGTATTTTTGTCCCTTCTTAATTGTTCATTGGTATTTTTTCCCCTTCTAAAAGATATTTGTGCCAGACGCTCCTCGAACAAATTTTCATTGGTAAATTTGCACCTTAACCTTAACCCTTCTTTAAAAGGCATATTTAAACTTGTCTAAAATAGTTTATTTTTGGGATAAAAGTATTTTTTATATAAATCGAGATAAAATTATTTTCATATACTTACTCTGTATACTGTAAATCGTGATTTAAAAGTATTTATAAGTAAAAAATAAACTATCTCAAACAAGCATTTAGTGTTTGTTTAAAATAATAATTAGAGCCTTCAAAAATAGTTTTTTGATCGTGATTTACAGTATACGAGGTAAATATAAAACAAGAGTTTTATCTTGATTTACGTGAATAAACACTTTTAGGGTTATAAAAGTGATCCTAAACAAACACTTAATCTACTAAAATATTTTGTAAGGCATCCAATATTTTAAAATATTTTTTATCACTTTTAAAAATTGATTGTATGATTTTATATTTAATAATTTAATTAATATTAAATGTTGAATACATCTGACAAATACGTGAAAGTGTTGAATGCCCTGACCCAAAAATAACGACAAAATGAGGGGCGGCGGGGAAATAATAAGCTATATTTGCTTGCAGGCCCATACCCCCTGCGATTTCTCTCCCATTTTGTTCTTTTATTTTAATTTTATTTGTTTCCATTAGGATTTAGGGGGCGCTCAAATCCTAAAATCCAAGTTATGTGGGAATGATATTTTGATAATTCCTTCCCCAAACATCTCTCTTTCTTGCTCCATCTTCCTATTGCCTCCTCATCACTCATCAACGCTGCCTCTCATGTCTAACATCGATTCCTTGCCGGAGGATTGCGTCGCCGCCATTCTGTCCTTCACTTCTCCGGCGGACGTCTCCAGATTCTGCTCCGTCTCCTCCTCCCTCCGTCCCCCTGCCCTCTCCGATCTCCTCTGGCTCTCCTTCTTACCCTCCGACTACCCCGACCTCCTTTCCCGGTCAGTCACACCTCTCGTCTTCTCCTCCAAAAGAGACCTCTTTTTCGCTCTTTCCCGTCCATTCCTCATTGATTCTGGCTCCAAGGTGATCCCTTTTAACTTCTTTTAATTCGTCATGTCTCTCTCTGTTCTCTAACTCTGCAATTTTGTGTTTTAGAGCTTCCAATTAGACAGGTATTCCGGTAAAAAATCTTACATCCTCTCTGCCAGGGTGTTATCTGTGACGTGGGGCAACGACCCCATGTTATGGAGCTGGATACCCATGTCCGAATCAAGGTCTCGCTCGTTATATTCTTCCATGCTTCCCTCACCTTATAAGTCTGAGAGAGTACTAATTAAAATAAATGATATATTTGCAGGTTCTCGGAGGTGGCTCATCTCAGGACAGTGAGCTGGTTAGAAATTAAATGCGAAATCAGGACTGGCATTCTGACACCCAACACTTGGTATGGGGCTTATCTGATAATGAACTTGTCTCACAGAGCTTACGGTCTGTACAGTGCAGCTTCGGAGGTAACAGTTGAAGTGGGAAACGTGGTGAAGACGGGGAAGGCGTATCTGTGCACTAAAGAAGAGAGAGAGCAGGAGATGGGGACTCTGTTTTGTGGGAATGGAAGAGAGATGTTGAGGGAGTCGCCGGAGACGGAGGAAGATGAGAAATATCCGTCGATGAGAGAAGATGGGTGGATGGAGATTGAGTTGGGGGAGTTTTACAATGGGGAAGAGGACCAAGATGTGAAGATGAGTGTGAGAGAGGTAGGGTATCGGTTGAAGGGAGGGCTCATCGTCGAAGGCATTCAGATCAGACCAAAACATGTTTGACCAACAACGACAAAACCCATCATCAGGGGATCGAGAATAACTCTGCAGTGTGCCCTGTATAGTTTTTTTTTTTTTTTTTTTACTTTTTCCCCCAATCAGCTTTTGTTTGGTAAAGCAATAACTTGTTAAGCTCGCATTTGTTGATATTGTGCTTGTTTAGATTAGTGATTGAAATGTTTAAAAACAATTTTTCAATCATAATTTATAATATACGAGATAAGGATATAAAAGGAGTTGTGTTTCGATATACGTAAAAAGTAACTTATAAATAATCAGATCGTTAAAATAAACATGCCTATTGTACCCGCAAGTCGCAACTTTTGCACTTGGGATTATCATTGTGCTCCCCCGAGACTCTAATTCATTATTTAGTTGCATTAAATGAGAATCATGCCACGTCTCTTTCTTTCTTAAATTTCTCTCTTCTTTTATCTCTTCCTCTCTTATCCAGATATCTTTTATCTTATAAAAGTTTCTGTAATATAGTATTTGCTCCGTTAATGGATTGAGGAGCGGGAGCCCTTGTCATCATGCTACCTTCGTCCTCTGTAAATTAGAAGATGAAGGTTGTGCATGTGAAAGTGGTGGGTCCGAGTAACACTTTTTTTAGACTTTTAATGTTTTTTTTTTTTTAAATAGTATTGGCAAGCTTCAAGCTTGAGTATTACAGACTACATATTATCATCCCTCCTCATCCAGAGGCTATGGCTTATTGCTCCTGTTTAATCCTATTTGTTGCATACAAAATATGGAGGATTCTCCAAAATCATGTTGTCCTGGCTAATGTCATAAGCCTTCCTAGCTATCATATCAGCACAAGTTATGCTTTCTTTATATGCATGATTTATCTCTAAATCCCAATCTAGGAATATCATGGATCTTACATTCTGAATAACTTCACCTAATGGGTGAGATGGGCCACCATCCATTAGCAGTGATTGCATGGCATTCAATGAATCTGTGTAAAGCTTGATTATGGTTATTCCCATACGATTGCATACCAGCAAACCCTTATAGACAGCCTACAACCAGTTTCTACCAAAGACGTATGTCCTAGTTTACATTGGAATCCTCTTACCTAGTTCCCATGCTCATCTTTTATTATTCCACCACATGTTGCTTGCCCTGCCATGTTCTATGACCCATCTACATCTACCTGGACAAATCCCTCCGGAGGTGTTTGCCATTGTGAATTTATTTGATTTGGCACTTGGAATATTTGATGTCTGAATCTTGTTCCACCCCCTCCATGAGATGATGTAGGCACCTATAAACCATGCTCTTCGGTTGATCACTTTGACCTTCAAAGACTTTGAAGCATCGGTTTTTCCAGAGCAACCAACAATAATCCCAAATGTACGATGCCAAGTGTAACATCGTTAAATTTTTAGGGCTTATAATTGTAGCTTAAGTTTTATTTAGTTAAATAGTTAGAATAAATTAATTAATACTTTAAAAAAGTAGAATAAAGTTGCAAAAAAAAAAAAGATTATTTCTTTATAAATATATATGTGTGTGTGTGTGTGTGTAAATAAATGAAATAGTTTCTTAAAATAATTATTTTAACATATAAGTATTTGTGTAAACTTATGTTATTATTTGAAAAAATGATATAGAAAAAAAAAAGTTTGCTATGTGAAAAAAAAGTACTATTATTCTATTCTAATAATAAAAAAGGGGATGAATTCTAACCCTATTCCTATAAAAACTCTTTTTTTCCCCCTCTCTCCCTGTGAACATCCGACGCCGCATCACCACAAGATGTGTTGTCTTGCTCTCTTCTTCTTTTTCATAGCTTTTGGTCATGTCAAGTCAAGCTTTCTACCACTCTCTCTCTCATTTATTTGTTACTGTTATGTGTCTTTTCAACTGTAGACGTATACAGGTATGTGTGTATGACACTGCTTTACTTACCCCCTTCCTTCTTCACAATTCAGAGTTGGTAAGGGTGTGTGTGTGTGTTTCCTTCTGATTCATAACCTCACATTGTTTATCTCGCCATAATGCTTGTGTTTGTAAGGCTTCAAAGACCTATGAACCCTCATTGATTGTTCCTTACCGTTTTAATTTTTTGTAAAAAACCCTCCCTCTTAGTCTTTTCACCCATTATGAGTGTCAGATTTATTCACAAAACCATTAGCTATTTTCCTTTCAACCCCCCCCCCACACACATTTCCTCTTTATCACCACGTGTTGCTCACTCCATTTCTTTTTCTTTTTTTTTTCCTGGCGGCCCTATAATTATCAATTCTGTCAAAATCCTACCAACCACAAAACCCCTTTTCTTGTTACTGATGGTGTGCGTGAGTTTGTGTATACACATCTATTCTTTTTTCTTTTCTTTTCTCCAGAACCCCTTCTCTTATCTTTTTCTAAGTGTGTATATGTATATGTGTGTGTCTATATCTACTCTTATATATTAAACCTATTATTTTACACATTCCTACATTTAATGAGTATATCCTCCATGCTCTTTTGAACCCATGCACCACGTCTTTGTTGTTGTGCTTTACACACAATAATTCATTTATTTATATTATCTTCCTCTCCTTTTAATGTGTTGTGAGTGGGTACATTTTTAATTTATCCTATTGCTTTATGGCCCCACATTGATTACTTTGCTACTATGCTTGTCTTTTAAGGCTTTTAAAGACTAATAAATCTATATATACACGTACATATATTCCTTCTTTTCTTCACACCGGTTTTGTCCTTTTTTTTTTTAGACTTGTCCTTCTCTTCATTATATTAGGTCCTACCTTTTCAGCATCTTTCCACACATAAAACTTTTCTAAGCTCTTGTACTTGTTCTATTCATTAGCTACTGTTCTCAAAATTCCTTCTTATATCTTCATGGCAAACGCCTTTCACTAGCAATAAATAAATAATTAAATGTATTGTGTTCTCATATTCAAATACTTTTATTTATACAAGATAATTTCTGTTTTTAGTGAGACATAAATTTTAATAGGAAATATCTTAATCTGGATAACTAAGTCAGATTTTTAGAAGGTAACTTTAAAACTATACTCAAGTTTTAGAGAAATTTTATAATAATTTTAATTAGCATATTAATAGATATTTATGTGTGTGATTTGTAAACTCTTGTTAAAAGCTTTAGAATAGCTCTTGTGTGCTTACCTGTGAGCTAGGTAGTAGAGGTAACTCTGACTATTCTTCCATATACTTATGAATCATGTATGATTGTTAATGACTATCTTTTTTTAAAAAATGGACTGAATTATTTATATATGTGTATGTATTGTAAATTTCAAATAAGTAATGTTACAAGTAAATTTCTTTATAACTCACTTTATTCACATGGTTAATAATTTAATTATAATTACTGTGTTGCTGGATTATTATTTTCTTTTTATCATGTTTGAATATGTGATGATATTTGATATGAATGGAAGTATAATTTATAGTATCTTGTCTTTTAATGATATTATATATTGGTGATTAAATATAATTGTCATGGCAGTAGCATTTTTTATGGGTTGGAGTAAGGGGGAATTTGTATGTTGAAATATTTTACCATATGGAATGTCATCACTTGGTGCACAGTGGATGGCACTTGTCAGGGCCCCTTCTTCCATGTTTTCCTTTGGCCGGGATTGCATTGGAGTTATGGGACATGTGACACTTTCTTATTTGTGTTCTTTTAAGGAGGGGAGTCATAGTCCAGACTTAAGTTATACACCTTTGGCCGGGTGTATCTTAAGAATTGGTGAGCTTGGAACAGTCCAGTTAAATGGATGGGTTTCTGTTGGACTATGTGTTAGCCTATGGCTCCAGTTAGCAGAATAAGAATGAACGGTGATATAAGGAATATTGCATCTTACATATTGCATATTGCATAATTGTATATTACATGCTGTGATGAAAATACAGAATGACATAATGATGATTAAACTTTTTTTTGTCTTGTATTAGGATTATAATATATACAAATATATATGTAATTAGTTCCTTCTTTTTGTCATATGTGATTTGCTTGTATACGGTAGAAACTTTCAGTAGTTATTGAGACGTGAAATCTCATCCCCATATATTAACATTTTCAAGTGATTGTTCTAGTAGAAAGCAAGGGAAGACACATATGAAGTGAGCCTTGAAGGCCCTTTTGTGCTCCTAGAACTCATGTTATGTTATTTTTATTACCATGATCCTAAAACTTCCACATTGTATTTTGTTTTGTTGAAATGTTTTGAGGATTTGATTTAACATTGTGACATGGGCTTTATTTGAAATGATCTCTATTTTGATGGTTTGGACGTTGAACATCCTTATGAACGATATTTGAAACATTATAGTTAAGTATTTGGTTGTTTCGATTTGAGGTGTTACACTAAGGCCATCACATAAATTTTCTTTGTCCTGGTTCATTTGAGAAGTTCCAACATAACCAGTCCTACAAATCAGCACAAAAGAAAGCGTGATAATATGAAGGGTTAATAACTAGGAACCACATTCTTCTCGCCATTTCACAATTTCTCAATATATGGACAATAGATTCTTCACTACCACACTCAAATGGACACTCAGTGTTTACAATGTTCAAGTGTTTCGCTTTAAGTGAGTTAGTTAGCAATTTCTCATAAAACACTTGCCGCATTAAAAATCTAGCTCTTTATGGGATAGCTCATTGCCATAGGCGTTTCCAGATAGGTTCACGAGGTCTTCCATACTGATCATGCACCAGCTTGTATGCTGATTTAACATTGAAGGTACCCTTAGGTGCATTTCTCCAATATAAAACATCCTCTCCCCTTCTTTTTGGCGGTGCCCAACCATTGATTTTCTCGACCACCCATTCAGGTAAACATGATCTCCATTTGTTTAAATTCCATGTGCCATTCAGATTGACAAACTGATCAACAGTCTCACCATGGTCTATTTGTTGTTGGTTTTTCTCCACATAATGGATTAATGGTTTATCCAACGCCATCCACAGCTCCCACCATGCATTAGTTGTAGAACCACTTTTTAGTTTACCGCCAACCCCTTTTCTGAAAGCATCCCAAACAGTAACAATGCCTTTCCAAGTCTTAGATTGTTTCCTTTTTTTGCTTACCTGGGGATATTTAGATTCTCCACATTGATACTTACTCCTTAAAACCCTTACCCATGGTGCCTCCGGTTTGGTGAGCATTCCCCAACATAGCTTTAGAATGAAGGCTACATTTTGACAATGTAAGTCCTTTATCCCTAGCCCTCCTTCCATTCGCTCACTTTTGATCTTTTTCCACGAAATAAAGTGCATCTTCCTATTTTCCTCATTTTAGTTCTAGAAAAAATCCCTGTTTAATTTTTCAATGTCAGCTAGCACTATTTTAGGAAGCAGGATTGTTTGCATATCATAGTATAGTAGTGCTGATAATACAAACTTGATGAGAACTGTTTTCCCTGGTAGACCTGGGAATTTTCCTTTCTAACCCGCACGTTTAGAGCTTACTCGCTGGATTAAAGGAGCACTTTTAATCTTTCACCCACAACTATTTCAAATGCAGATTTGGTTGACTGTGAATTTTTTAGAATGCCAGGAAAGACTCTCAGTATAGCCTTGCCAATGCCACGCAAAATGATATTCTGACTTTACATTGCTCTCAAAGTCAAAGACAGAGAATTTGAATCTTAATCAAAGGTATATGTAAACAATAAGGTGATGTGAACGATATCAGTGAAATATACAGTACCTCAATTAGAAAGCCATAACCCTTGCTGGCATGCCTTTAATTGTTATTTAGAATATTTCTTTTCAAGTTTTTCTAATATATAGAGTATCCTTGAAATAAAATAACGTTTCCCCAAGTGTTTACCACAACTTTTGACCCTATAACCTCTAAAAGATGCCTCTAGATAGGAAAAGACTTGATCTTTATTACGACTTTTTGTATATCATAATAACCTCACCAATTAAAAAAAAAAAACTTATCCTTGGTAAAAACGCCTTAATTAAAAGGATATGAATTTTGAAAATACGTTTTTTTTTTATTTTGAAAATATCCCAACATCAGAAAAATATCTGAAAACTCTCTTGACGTGTCTTCAGTCGGCATGCCGTGCGAATTCATTCAGTCCTATTTTAGCCACACACCCACGTGTGTTTAGAAATTGATATTTAGAATTGACCGCCTGATAAAAAAACATGTCAAATGTACATTTATGAAGAAATATAAAGGAAATATTTACAATTTGGCAATAAAATCATTGCAAGCTTTCTCATTGAAATAATCAAACAAGTGAATATTCAAATTTGTATTGATTTTAGTTATTCGCCAATGTAAACAGGGACAGCAATATCAAACGAAGGCTAGAAATTTGATATATAAAACAGAAGGCGTTATAATATCTGAAAGAGATGACCAGGGGTTCAAATTCTCGAAAGGGGGCTGTTCAATTAAGTAGTTCAAATAAAAAGGACCAGCATGGATAACTAAATAAAATAAAACAGATAATTCCCAAACGAAATTGATGATAGTCTCTGGTTGCATAATATTCAAGTTTTCAGTCCAAAAAAATGTTCTAGTTGCGCAATAATATCTTCATTAGCAAAACTTCCGTGTGCAACAACTTAACCTATCCTCCCAGAATTTTCAATTTTTGATTATTTATATTAGATTCCCACACACCAATAATGCAGGGACATTATTTTATCTCTGTGTGTGTGTGTTTTTTTTTAAAAAATATCAGCTGAAAATTCAATTCCTGGACAATTAATCATCGTGACGAGTGATTTGCAAATGTGACAAATTTAGGATTAATAAAATGACCCCTTCTTCCGCAATGATCATTATTGATAAGTTTAAAGTATACTTTTGATTTTTTATATTTACATGAGGTTTAATTTTAGTTTTTTAAATTTATAAAGTGTATTTTTGATCTTAAAACTTAACACCGTTAATGTTATTGACGAAAAATGTTGACTAAGCAAAATTAAGCGGTGATTGTACTAAGTAAGCTTTATTTTTTTATTTTTTTTATTTTTTTTAAAATCAATTTTTAATTAAAATAATAACAATAGAAAAACTCACTTTTTAAACCCTTATCTTGCCGCCAAAATCCTTCTTCCTCCATAAATCTCAGTGGCTCAACACCAATCAAGAAATTAATTATGTTTATAACGGCATTGATCAGTTCATGAGAAGATACCATGTCAAATTATCCCAAATGTGATCATATTGATGTCTCCCAGAAGCAAAAGGGTATCGTCAGTTTAATCTTTTCCACCTTTTTTCATTGCGATTGAATCTAAAATGGTTTTTCTTTCCTCTGTACGTAATGTTCTCTTCCATTGTTTGGGAAGTGATTTTCTTCATGTATTTTTTGTGAAGGTTTTGTGAGCTGATCATGACGAAGGCCGACCAATTCCTGAGGAAGGCATTGATATTATAAAACTAAATAACAATTAATTTCTTGTTTGGTGTTGAGCAGCTGAAATTTATGGAGGAAGAAGGATTTTGGCGGTAAGACAAGCTAATGCCCCGTTTGTTACGGTGGAAGAGTTTTTATGAAAGTGGAAGTGAAAATAGAAATTGAACTAGAAGTGGAAGTGGATTTGAAAGTGGAGATAAAAAGTTTGTTTGGTATCACCATGGAAGTATGACATAATTTTTAATTAATCTAATAATTTTAAAATTGAAATGACTAATATGCCCTCCTTATAGAAACTCCACCCACCGTAAAACAACCACCTCCCTCTACTGACAGCCACCACAAGAAGCCCCGGCATCCATGGAGGAAGAGGATAGCAAGAAATCAAACCCCCACAACAAGCAAGAAATTAAACTAGAAATCAAACCACAAATGAATCTAAAAACAAGACCCAAAAATCAAGGTAGAAGAATGAGAATCTAAACCAGAAACAAGATCAGAAACAGAATGTGTTTTAGCCGCTGGAAATGCAACTGGCCAAACGTCTTTTAGCCAACAAACTAGAAATAGATCAGAAACAAAAATCACACCCAAATCAATGTTTAAAATCAAAATCTAAACCAAGATCCCAAAGGTTGGAGGGAGATTGAAATCTGAAAAATGAGATGACATAGTTGCGTTCATTGCTGTAGGGACACGGCGGCATAGTCGAGTTCGTTGCGGGAGGGAGACTACGACAGATTCTTGTTCGTTGCCAGAGGGAGATGATGGCAGATTCGTGTTCGTTGCTAGAGGGAGACAATGTCTTCGCCGTCGTTGTCAAAAACAGCATCGTCGCTGTCTTCACCATGGTCACAGTCCGTCATCGTCCTTGTCGTGCCTCATCGTCCCTGCCATCCTTCGTTGTCCTCATCATGAGCAGCAGTGCCGGTGGTTCAGGGGCATAGGCTGTGTGGGGGCAAAATGGTCTGAACTCTACTTCTCCGAGAAGTGGAAGTGACTTCTTTGGGGTTGGGATGGAAGTGACTTCCACGAGGAAGTGGTTTTAAGTCCACCAAACACACACACATATCAATTCCACTTCCTCTTCCACTTCTTTTTCTTCAATTCCATATTACCAAACGGGCCCTAATGCCCCGTTTGGTATCATGGAAGAGTTTTTGATGGAAGTGGAAACGGATGTACAATTGGAATTGGAAGTGGAAGTAGAATTGGAATTGAATTTTTAAACATGTTTGGTACGATGGTGGAAGTGAGATATAGTTTGTAATTAAAATATATATTTTAAATATGAAAATACCAAAACACCCTCAATTTCAAAAAAAAAAGTCCCTTCCACCTTCAGCCATGTTACTGCCGCCCCCAACCTCCACCTGACCACTACCGTGCAGAACAAATAAGGACCAGATCGGGGCAATGAAATCGCATATTAGAAATCACCAAGAAGAAGAAGAAGAATAACAATCCATAAACCAAGAATTGAATCAGAAAATAGAAAACAAGAATCGAGAAGAGAGGACACGGTGATTGCAGGGGTCGTATATTGAAGGGGCAGAATGAGTTACAGATCGAAGATCAGAAAGTTGAGAAGTAACAAGAATCGGGAAGAGCAACAAGCTCGTCATAGTTCAACATCAGATCGAGAAGGCACTGAAGGAACCAGAACATGTCTTCCTGCGGAGAAGGAAGAGACAACAAAAAATGAAGATGTCGAGGCTGAAGAACAGAACCAGAAACACGAAGCTTTGTCGTCCTCCTCTCCGTTCGCCTTCACCGTCGCAGTCACAAATCTGAGGAGCGAGATGGAGAAGACAACGAATGTGCTCCATCGCAAATCTGAAGTCACGCCGTCCTTGCACCATCCTCCTTCATGCTCAGGTGTCCTTGGTTTCTTCAGAGAGGAAGGATGATGGGCAAAATTGTCAAGACGATGAGTTCTATGGAACGGGAACCAATTCTTTAGGTGGGGCTATGGAACTGACTTCCATCATTTTTTATGGAAGTGGGTTCCATGAAGAAGTGAGTTCTTTGTTACCAAACAAACAAATATCTTGATTCCACTTTCACTTTCACTTCCTCCATCCTGATTCCATGATATCAAACGTAGCATAAGGGTTTCTCATGACCCACGGGGAAGGAAGAGGACCAAGGAGCAAAAGAATAAGAATGATTTTAAAACTGTTTTTTCCTATTATTGTTATTATTTTAATAAAAAACTAATTTTTTTAAAGGAAAAAAAAAAGCTTGCTTCGTCAGCAATGATCACTATTTAACTATGTTTATTTATCATTTTTTATTAGTAATATTAACGGTGTTAGGTTTTAAATACTTAAAATGTATTTTATAAACATAAGGGACTAAAATTAAACATGGGAAAATCGCTGGAAAATACCAAATAAGCAAATTAATTGCTCTTTGCCACCAACACAAGTGGGGTACCTAACTCTCATTAACATTCAACTTGAAAAGACACAAAAGCCCCTAATTTAGTTTGGAAAGATCTCACGAGACAGAAGCAAACAACTAAAGGTTATGACAGTGTGTTGGTCAGTTATCGTGTTTGCCGGAGTGCGGTGATGCGAGTCTTCTGTTGTTGCCGTCGATCACTGTGGCGTCCGTCGGAGGTCCATCACTGTGGAGTTGATAGATCACTTTGAAGCCCTTCTTCATATTTCAGTTTTTGATGGAGGTGATGATTTCTATATTGCTAGTGGAACTTAGTATTGTGCATTGCTGTGTGTGTGAGTAAGGAAATAGTAAATATAATTGGGGGTTGCTTAGATATTATGAGTTTGGCCATTGTTGTGAAGTTTTTGATATTAGTTGATGGGAGTTTGTATATTGTGTATTGTGTATCGTGTATTGCGTGTAATCGGTTTTGTTACCTGAATGTTGCTGGAATAATGATTCTGCAATGGAGATTCACATGTTATAGCCATTATGTGCAACTGATCTCCCGTTTTGTGGAATGGATCTTTTCCATACGTGTCCAATGGCCATGCACAATATGTGCAAAGGATGATCCATTATATGCCAATGATCTTCCATTATGTGCAATTATCTTCCATATTGGGTATTGTTACCTGATTGTTGCTGGAAGCAATAATTCTTTTCTTTGTTGGGAGAATTGCCGAAAAATACCTTTGAGGCAAATTAATTGTTGATTGCTATCAAGTGTGCAAGCGATCTTCCATTTTGTGCAAACCATGTTCCATTTGTGCAAAAATCTTCCATATAAATGTGCAAACAATCTTCCGTTGTGTGCAAAATATCGTCCGTTATGTGCAACAGATCTTTCATGGTAGCATTCAGCAATTAATTTGCCAAAAAATTTATTTATTAGTTTGGGTTATATTGCTTGCTGGTTTTGATGAAATTGAGTTCAAAGGCATTGTGCAGTATTGTCTTTGCAATGTTGAATGTTTTAGTAAAAAATCTTCATTGACTGTGCATGTTTGTGTGCATATTAGTTTATTATAGGTGAAAGTATAATTATATATTGACTAGTTTATTATAGGTCAAACATATTGCAAAATTCAGATTAGTTGACATTAAAGCTCTATTGTTGCAGGTCTAGAGTTAATGTGATGAATAGAGTACAAAAGGAAATTTATTGCTTTTTCCACATAGGTGGGAAGATTGTCATTGATCAAGGGAGGACTCAATATGTGGGTGGGAGAGCAAATGGAAGAATGGTAAGAGAAGGAATGTCGCTCAATGACAATAAATTTTGATGTAGGTTAGAGACCATAGAAGGATCATATGGGTTATGTATTGTTGGGTCGTCATCAAGTAGGGTATCAGAAGATCTTCCATACGTAATTCAAAGTGCACCTACACCTATCCCTGAGCATGGTGCTGAGAAGTGGAAGGAATTGCTTTCAGGTCCTCCCAAGAGGTTTACAAATTGACCTCGCGTTCTTCAAGTATACCAATGACTTTGCATCAGTAATGAGTGAATTAGACTTTAAATGACTAAATGTTTATAGCATTATCAGGCCCCTCAAGTATTTTTGTGTTGTCATTGTAAATATTAATCTTGTATATATATAGTAGCACTATAGCTTGTGCTCACTTTTTGTATGACATACT
The DNA here is from genome assembly GCA_963855925.1 of Inga laurina. Taxonomy (NCBI): domain Eukaryota; kingdom Viridiplantae; phylum Streptophyta; class Magnoliopsida; order Fabales; family Fabaceae; genus Inga; species Inga laurina. The sequence continues at coordinate 1,682,687 of OY979703.1, read as the reverse complement.
ATGAATGTCTTCATATTTCAACCATATGTTGTAAACATCAGTTGCATTACTATGCTAACTTGCATTATATGATCATTTGGCACGTATGGCAAAAATTCCTTCCACAAAATGGGAGATGAATTGCACATCATGGAAGAGTAATTGCACATAATGGAAGATCATTGGCACAATAGATCATCCTTTACACATGAATCAGATCCATTGCATAAAACGGAAGATCAATTGCATATTATGGAAGAGTAATTGCACAAAATGGAAGATCAATTGCACAAAACGGAAGATCATTGGCACAATGGATCATCCTTTGCACATGGGAGACTAATTGCACAAAACAGAAGCTCAATTGCATATCATGGAAGATCAGTTGCACATCATGGAAGAGTAATTGCATCTAATGGAAGATCATTGGCACAATGGATCATCCTTTACACATGAATCAGATCCATTGCACAAACGGAAGATCAAATGCACTTCATGGAAGATTAGTTGCACAAAATGAAAGATCAATTGCACAAAACGTCTGATCATTGGCACATCATGAAAGAGTATATGACAATGCAAGATCATTGTTACAATGGATCATACTTTGCACATCATGGGAGAGTAATTGCACAAAACGGAAACTCAATTGCACATCATGGAAGAGTAATTGCACAACATGGAATATCATTGCACAAGGAACATGTTTTGCACGTATGTCAAACTTTATCGACATTTGGATGATCTAATGTTTAAGAAAGTCATATATATACAGACAGTTTGGTTTGTTGCAAAACGAAATACAAACGTCCCTAGTTAAAGTAGTTAAAGCATTAATGACGCTTTGCCTTCTTATATCTCCAAACTTCAATGCTACGCATTATCCATTCCTGCTTTGCTTTGTTCTTCGCGTGGGTCATTCAATTAATCAAACAGCAAATACCCAAAATTAAGAAATGATATTAGATTGCAATATACCGACCTTCACTTGTGCAAATGCGTAATGTTAAAATATATTAAGTAACGAAAGTCTACTAATTTAGCATAACCCATCTGAAATAAAAAGCCGAAACCGAGTTCAGAGTTAATTATATTGAACTAAATGAACAGAATATGTTAATCTTCACTACCAACCCCATTGACATGCGAGGAAATCTGCTTAAAATCGACACGGGGAATAGCAAAATCTGCCTAAAATCTGCTTAATCATTCTCACCAGATTTTGGGAGTAGCAAAATCCCTAGGATTCTCGACAAATCTTCTTCAATGCTTGCTCGAGAACAATGCTCGACAGCGGACAGTGCTGGACGGCGCACAATGCTCGACGGCGGACAGTGCTGGACGGCGCACAATGCTCGACGGCGGACAGTGCTCGACGGAAGGCTTGTTTGAAGAATATTGGAAACTAAGGGCTCCTTCCTCCCTCCCGCCTAAAATCGTGTTGTAAAACTAGGGGCTTTTGTGTCTTTTCAAGTTGAATGTTAATGAGAGTTAGGTACCCCACTTGTGTTGGTGGCAAAGAGCAATTAATTTGCTTATTTGGTATTTTCCAGCGATTTTCCCATTAAACATTATGTAAACATAAAGTACAAAAATTATACTTTAACATTTTTCATAATTTGAAGATTCCCTCAGCTTGATGACTAGTGTGTGAGAATGACGTTAACCCTGAAACGAATGACCTGCAAGTGTTCTCAACTTCTCATAGATGTGCTCATATGAATGTCTCATGTCGACATATTAGCGATATGTTTGGATCAGATCCCACAGACACACCATCAAATAGTAAGTAGAACTTTTCATTTTCACCTGTTTTCTACATCAAAACCTTGTCTGATCTGCATCCGATGGAAGTTCTGCCCGATGATTGTTTTGCCCACATTTTGTCCATGACGTCTCCTCGAGACGTCGCTAAATCCTCTGTTATTTCGTCCATAGTGCGCTCAATGGCGAATTCAGACAGTATCTGGGAGAAGTTTTTGCCACCCAACTATCATGAAGTTCTCTCCAGGCTGGTAGCTCCCTTGATCTATTCCTCTAAGAAAGACCTGTTTCTTAGTTTAAGCAAGCCACTTCTAATTGATCAGGGCAACAAGGTAAATAACAAGCAATTCTGCTAACCGAATTAAACTCGAGTTAAATAGCAAATTCAGAGTTTTAATCAATGGAATACTGAAAACTTGTTGATGAAACAGATGTTCTCTATAGAGAAATCAACGGGTAAAATATGCTACATGCTGAGTGCGAGAGAGCTGGCAATTGCGTGGGGAAGCAGCCCTCTGTATTGGTCCTGGAAACCATTGCAATCCTCAAGGTTTGTGTGCATCGTCATAATTTATCAGATCTCATTATCTCAACTCAATCTCAATCCCAAAAAAATGGATGCAGCAGATTTTCGGAAGTAGCTGAACTGAGAACCATATGGTGGCTAGAAATCAGGGGGAGCATGGACGCGCGAATGCTATCGCCGAGAACGATGTACGGAGCGTATCTGATCGTGAAAGTGGCGGATCGTGCGTATGGATTGGACTCGCTGCCGTCGGAGGTGTCGGTGGGGGTCGGCAATTTCAAGTCAAAAGGGATTGCTTATGTGCGATCGCCTCTGAAGGAGAAGGAGGGAAGAGCAAGAGCCTCAAGCTCAAGGCGAGATGTGAAATGGCCTTGTAAGCGAGAAGACGATTGGTTGGAGATAGAGTTGGGGAGTTTCTTCAACGAAGGCGGAGATAACGAGGTCAAAATGTGCTTGGCAGAGGTCAAAGGCGTCCATTTGAAAGGTGGGCTTATTGTTGAGGGTATTGAAATTAGGCCCATTCGTTTGGACCAGGCCTTCACCTGATTATTTATCGGCCTTCCTCTCGTTTCTCCCTCAAGTCCGAACCCTAGCGCTTCTCTATAAATAATACCCGTGTCACTCCCCTTTTAACTTGCTTCTTCTTCTACGGTCTGCGTCTCCTTATCTTTTTCCCCTTTTACCTATATCGCCCAGCTTTATTTTTGTTTAAAATGTTTTTTGTTGGTTATATAGGTTAGATGTTGTAATTTTAATGCAAGATGTGATAGTTGTTTGAGATTTGAGTTGCTTGCGTTTTTGTGAATTGGCCACCTGCGATGAGGATATGTGTGTTTCCCAGCTCACTACGAGGCCTTTCTCAAGGTCTGGGAGTATAACTTCTCACATCTATCTGAGCTTTCCTCGACTAATTTTCCTTTTCCTATCTTTAATTTGATCCATTTTTACTTCCTATATCAAGTGTGTCACGAGTTGGTTACTATTAGACCCCACGTTGATATGACTGGTAGATAAACTACAATCCCGCTTTTGCTATACCCTTTTTGGGTATTTTCGTTGATAGTATCTTTTGAAGTTTGAACAGTAACCTTTTTAACATAAAAACGTTGCATGTACATAGACAATCGGGTTTTGTCCCATACACGGGCGATGATGATCAAATTTGACGTAAATGGAACCCAAGAGCGTGGTCAATAAATTCCGCTATCTTCCCCACTCCTGTCACATGCTTCAGTCCATAGATCAGTGAAAATTGCTTTTATTTAAATTTTTGTCTCTTATGTTCTAGCTGCTTCTCAGTAGAAACAGTCCTCTGGTTTAATTTCAATGTCAAATCTAATTATAAGCAAGAGAAATAGGGCCAGAAAAACATTGCAGAGAGGGAAATTACGATCCAAGGGTCTTAAGATTTAAGAAGCGTCTGTCGCTACACATATTAACAGGGGGAAAAAGACCTTCCGTTGAAGACAGATCTTTTTATTGATTCTTTCGAATTGAGGACATGATGGGAGCCCTATATCTGATTGATTAACAATAAGAAGGCTTTGAATTAAACGAAAGCCTCCTATGCTTCTTGACAAACATGAGTCAACAGGTTGAGAGCTACACTTACAAAACGAACAGATTTTAGGGAACATTTTCTTGAGCTTAAAAAGATTCTTATTAAGTATAAAATGAATTTATTGAAAAAAATATAAACTAAACATGATGATTGTTGGCAGCAGTTATATTCTCATTTCATACTAACAGGTTAAGCAATGTCACTTACTAGTTACTACTCCATGAAGATAAAATAAACATATTTTCCAGCAATTTATCATGTTTATTATGGGATTGTTTAGATTCATGTTCTTTTAGGGCTTGTTTAGTCTGAGGGGAGGGAAAGTGGGCGGATGGAAATTGTTTTTGAGTTGAATTTAAAAAAATTAGAGAAGTTGGATTAAAAATTTTCAATTATTTTTTCTTACTCTTTTATCTTATATATTCTCTTTATTAAAATTTTATTATCCCACCTTTTCAATCTTTTAAAATTCAACTCATAAAAATCTTCACTCCCCTCCCTCCCTCTCCAAATCCCTCACACCAAACAGACCCTCATAGTATTAGATTCATATTAGTAACAGTGACATTTATCTTGGATGGTTTTTTTCCCCAAACTAAAGTTGGACTAAAAGGAGGGCAACATTGCGTGAGGTTGATTCAAGTGATTCAATACGTGGACTTGAATTTAGTTTCTAATATAAGAGTTAGAAACGGAATCAAGTTCAAATTTTATCATGTGACTTATACGAAAATTTTGTTAATAGATGATCTATAAATATTTTTTTAAACTGTTTAGTTTAAATATACATGATTATAGATTGACTTTTAATAAAATGAACATATATTTATTATAAATAACTAACATATTTAACTTTTGTATTAGAAAGTTGGATAATATTATTTTGGACTTCTAAGTTGAAGTTATATGAATGAAGAGTTGAGGCCATTGTGTGCCGTCTCATGCTTCACAACCGCAGAATAGCACTCGGCCTCTTCACTATCTCGACGCCGGTGGCATTTTCTTCCGTGACGTTTTCTTCCTCTTCTTCTCGCCGATCTTCCTTTCCGTATATTCCCACTCCTTTATAATATCCTCCTCACTTCAGCACGCCACGTGTCATTCACTCCCTCTTCGTTGTCAACCCTACCCCATTACTGTGTACTTATGAGTTATAATCCCAGTATTATATAAAGCAGGAGGAGCATATATTTTCACACAGACACATCAAGTGGGGGCCCATCTCTCCACCCAATCACGCCACTCCATCTCCACTTTCTTCTGTTCCTTTCATGTGTGTCCTCATTCCTCATTTCCGGGCCGCCGTTGAATTCACCTTCCCTGTACAGAAAGCTGTGGATGCAAGTCACATGGGTCTCCACTTTTCTCTCCTCGACAATGACCTTTTGATAACTAAATTGCTCATCCATTGGTTTGATTGCCGTTGAAAAATCAGTAGATTAATTCCTAGTATACTAGTAGAAAGTATTAGTATAATAATAATATAATACTCTCTCCGGTCCTAATTATAAGATAAAATTGATTTTTTTGGAGAAATTAAGAAAGTCAATTAAATCACTTTAGAATATTTATATTTATATTTTTTTTCTTTAAACTAATTAATTTGACTAATAAAATTATATATAATCTAAAGATATTAAAAATATAAATACTCTAAAGTGATTTAATTGGCTTCCTTAATTTCTCTAAAAAAATCAACTTTACCTTATAATTAAGACCGGAATAATAATTTTAAGTTACGAGCCCAGCAAATCAAACAAGTGGGCCCTAATTCATTTGATAGCTGTCCTTATTTTAACTCTGGCGGCTACAAACTAGATAAGGAATTTAATCAAAATAAACTGAGCAGTTGATCAACTTCATTATTACTATTATTATTATTATTTTAAAGGAAGAGGGGCGCTTGCATACAGGCCACGGATTGCATAATCAGATGTTAAATGGGAAGTTTTTTCACGTGCAAGTCAAATGTTTTCTTGTCAACGGTGAGCGTTAAAGTGATGATTAAACATTAAGCGCACTGAATGGAATGATCCAGTCTAATCTACGATCAGCATCCCGACACATCCACCATCCTCCTCAATCAAAAACCCGTGTTTGATTCCTGCCACCTTAAACTCATTCTCCGTTTTATTCTCTTTGTTCCCGACCATTCAACGACATCTTTTAACCGATCTTCTCAAATCCCACACTCTCAAATCAATCAATGTTTTCCCCTTCCCTTCTCTCTACTCTACTCGTGGATCATTACAGCGCACATCGCTGATCCCTTTTCTTTAGGTCCCTTTTTAGTCTCCCTACCGCAATGTCGGAATGCGAACTTTCGGCGAGAAGCCTGAGCGAGATCTCTGATATCGCCGCGATACGGTTCGGTGTGGATCTCGTATCGGCCGCCAGACGAAATATCGGCTTCTTGAGAACTGTGGCCGACTCTCACTTCCTTCATCACACTTCCACTCTCGTTGAAGCCATCAGAAGGTGGTCGACTCTTTCCGCTCTTCTCTTCTCATCTCATCATCTCATGGTGGCTCTTGACGGATTTTCATTTTCTCAGGTATCATAAGTTGTGGATGCCCTTGATTTCTGATCTCACGGCTCCTGGTTCTTCCCCTCCCATGATTCTTCCCCCCCTCGATGTCCACTGGGTTTGGTTCTGTCACACATTAAACCCGGTAAGTTTTTTTTCCCTCCCTAAATAAAGGAAAATTTGTTCGTTGCCTTGTATGCCCGCAATTTCATTCTTCTCTTGTGAATTCAGTGCATAGTTGCTTACTTCGCCTTCCTGATATGGGAGGAGATCAAAATGTAATAAGATTCATATTGCTTTTACTATTAATTGCTTTCCCAGCAATTGAACTGAATGTACTGAAGTCCGATTTTGGAAATGATTCAGGTGGGTTACAGGGAATACTGTGAGATGAAATTCTTGAAGCTTATAGGAAGACCGGCAATTTTCGACGAGGAGAATGAAGAGTACGCGCTGATGAGATGCCGTGAAATTTGGAATCGTAAATACCCGTCAGAGTCATCTGAGAATGAAGCAAATTCAGATTCTCTGGTTGTTAAGTATGAAGATGATTTGTTTAAGGAAGTGGCAAAGCATAGGGTGTTGCACTCTAAGTTTGCAGAGTCTTACAGGTCGGAGGTAGTGTACTTAATAGCTGCAAGACAGAGATACAAGGCATTTTTGCATATGGTTCAGAGGTTCGCAGATGGGTCTTGCCGTTTGGTACCTACTTCGGACATCATGTTAATGTGGCTGACCCACCAGGTGTGTTAATTACTCCCATTTGTTGCTTTCCTTGTAGTTGTTGGAATATCAACTTGAGCATCTTCTATATATAATACTTGCCTTCTTTATGTTATCTTCTGACCCTCCAGGTCATGGTCCACATTTTTGTTTACGATTTCATTATCTTTTCCCACCCCCAAAGGTTTTATAGAGTCAGGGGACAACTCACGCTAAGAATATTTAATGAAAGATAAACCGTAAACGAAAGGCGCAAATACAAGAAAAAGAGCAGAGGAAAGTAATTTTGACTTTTGCGTCAGATGTCTTTTCTTGGTTATACTTTTACACAAAGATTGATCGGTTGTGATCACTCACAGATACAGACAGTATATTACTACTGTTAATTAATTAGGTAGATACTCTCGTAACGTAGATGGATTTTTTGTTTCTTTGATCAACCTTCTTCTTTTACCTAAGAGGCGGACGTTGATGAAGAACAAGTTTGATGTAATGTTTCAGTTGAGATAGTGATTGTATTATTTATTCAAAAGAAAAAACTGGAGTCTTCAAGAGGAGCTTAATATTTTTGGGTCCGAAAAACTAAGTAAACTTCAACAGTGATAACACCACCCCCCCAAAAAAAAAAAAAGATATCAGACATTAGGAACTGTTAGTTATATCTTAATTTCTATAGAGTCACGTCCATTTTCTGTCTGTTCAATAGCGTTATTTTCTAACATAGTAGTTTAGAGAAGTGACACGAGTTGACATTAAATTTATGTGAACAGTATCAGATAACTAATTTAATGCGGCATCCTAGGTTGAAAATTGGACTGGGGCTACTAGTTTGCCATAGTAGTTCCTTCCCCCACCCAGGGCCCCTATTTCCCGCTCCATCGCCAAAAAAAATTAAATAAAGTTTATAGGCTTTACTAAATTTTCACCAGCTATCCAGTCATATAATGATAATTCTCATCAATACTTATTGAAGGTATCACCTCAGCCTTAACTCCTGCCCTTTGGTTAAGTAGTTCTCCTTGACCATGCAGAATCGGTAATGGGAAATTGAACACCAATTGTTTGAGGAGACTCCTGAATGTTAGTTTATAACTAATCTGATTTTTGGTACATTTTGCAAAATAATTACATGCGTCTACTAATTTTACCTTTCTGATTGATTAGAGTTACCCAACTGTGTATATGGAAGATTTAAAAGCGTTGGGCTTAGAGGGTGATATGTGGAAGGTGACACCTATAGGGGAAACCCCAGAGGAAGAAAACATTGAAGCGACCAAGAAGTTATGGGACAGGGCATTTAACCAACCTTATGAGAAAGCTGGTGGAGGGGTGTCTTTTGCATTGGATAAAGTTGCCACAGTGTACTCTCCAGTCTATTGGGAGGAATCAGACACAGATGTCAATACAAAATACAAGTCCATGCTTCCAAGAAGTTTACTTGAGGTCAATTTTTTGTTCTCCTCCTCGGAACTGTTGTGATCCCTTTTATGCTTTCTGCTCTCTTGTGGCATTTAAAGTGAAATACTTCAGGAAAATACATGAGCACAATGTAACGATAAAGTGCATCTTGACTTTACAATGCAGATTTGTGTGTTTTTGAGGCTTAATTCAAGGACAAAGGCATTGCAAAAGGATATAAACCGTGATTTTCTACGCCTACGAGTGGTAAGGTGTCATAGTGAGCTAAAGCTGGATAAGGCCTTCTCCAGTCTCAGATTTGATTCATGGGAAAAGGCCTGGCAAATTTACTGTGAGTTTGGGACCAAGGGAGTCATACTTGAATGTCGTCGCCGTGGTGGTAGCTGTCTAAAAGGAAGTAGCCTCCAAAACACTGTGACTTTCCGCTGGAATGATTTGTTGAGAGCAAATTCTGTGACTTTGGAAAAGGAACTTAATGGGCAAGTGACTGTCGTTACTTCAATAACCCCACCGGTTCAGGCTCCCTACCTTTTGAAATGTGTGCCTGATCGAGTCACAGATGATTCAGGGGCAATGATTTCAGAAGTGATTCTAAAGATGAACAATTATCGCCCACAAGAAGGACGGTGGTTGTCTCGCACAGTCCTTGATCATGCAGGGAGGGAGTGTTTTGTCATCAGAATTAGGTGAGCTTTTATAACTCTACCTTAGTACTCAAAAATAATTGGTAATTCATTTTATTACTCAACTTGATACCCTCCTATTACTTCAATAACATTTTTTGTGCATACTTTATTTAATTGAAGGGAAATGTTTGGGGTGCAGGGTAGGAGGAGGCTTTTGGAGAAGAGGAGGTGAAACTCCTTCAAATGTGAAATGGGAACATAGGATCATAGAGATACGAGAAGGATCTTGGTCTTATGTGGCTGCTGGTTCTATCGGGCGGGCTCCCGGTATGTTTTGTCCATGTTACATATATTTTAGTCTTTGATAAAGTCGTTTCATATCTTTTCCTTAATCATCTTGGTGGAATCAAATAGGCCGTACTATACATCTTCTGAAATCAGATAGGTTCTGAAGTAATTCTCATTTACTTGTCTCTGTCTAGTACAGAGAAGGTGGTAGCCACAGCAACACCAAAAGAACTGGGAGAGCAATGGAAAGCTGCATGGCGTTTTTCAACTGGAGATGAACTAATTATTCAGTGGGAATCATCACTGTCAATGTCGGGTCTCAGCTTTAGTTTGACAAATCAAACATCTTCAGAGTCATGGGTACATTAGAGACCTTTCTCAATTCAGTTACCATTTCAGGTTCTTGAAGTTGGACTAAATTATAGTCCTCTGTTGCAGGTAAAATTATTGAAAGGTAGGCGAATGCAATACCAAGTGAAGAAAACAAGATCAAAAGGCAAAGGCGAAGAAACCCAGATCGAGGAGGAGGAAGAGGAAGATGTGGAAGGATTTGTAACACTTGTCCGTTTCACAGAAGACAGCCCAAATGGAAAAGCAACGGCTCTTCTGAATTGGAGGCTATTGGTAGTTGAATTGTTGCCGGAAGAAGATGCAGCATTGGCACTTCTGATCTGCATTTCAATACTGAAAAGTGTATCAGAGATGAAAAAAGAAGACGTGGGGGCTTTATTAATGAGGAGAAGAATAAAGGAACAGAAGCTTGGAACTAGAGATTGGGGTTCCGTTATGCTTCATCCATCTTCATGGTCTTCGACTACTGATTCAGCTTATCTTCAACCTTGGTATTGGAATGCTGATACAGTCATGGCTTCAAATGTAGCAGATCGTCTCACAAGGCAGCCACCATTAAATCAATCACCAGTGGAAGGCAGTGACAAGTTATACGAGCATGGACTTCTAAGTTAAAAGGACGATTGCTACACAGGAGTAACAGATTTTTGCCAGAAATGAAGAGAAGATTTGTGCCCCACTATTTATTTTACCTTTGGTCCTGCCATTCGGAACAAGCTTTCTTCTAAAGAAATATATGGCCCAAGAGCTGGGGGTGGTTTTAACTCATTTTTTCCCACAAAACAGATGGATTCCTTGTGAATATTGAATTTAAATGTAAATAACGGAATTTTGACTGAAACTGAAATGAAAAGATGTTCGGAATCAAAGAACCGATCACTGGGTGGAATCAATTAATACAATTAGAGATTTCTTTCTTTCTTTTTTTCCAAAAAAAAAAAACAATTACAGCTTTCAAACTCGGCTTTTCAATGGTGTTCTGCGATCTAGGTGGATGGGCTAGAGACGTTTTATCTCGGTATGTCCAGATGTGCTTACCTCCAAACAAGCACATAGATGTTCTTTTTTTCTTGGCAAAAAAGATGTCGTTATTGGCATGCAGGGGTGTTAAAAGTATTCTGGTCCCGGTTGTCCCGGCCCGGTCCCGAACATTTTATCCTGGGAATTTCTCGTTCCGGCCGGGACCAGGACCGGGATCACATCTTGTGATCCCGGGAATTCCCGGTCCCGTTTTTTTTTTTCCTTAAAAAATAAGTTATTCTTTTATATTTGTATTTTTTACCCCATAATTTAAGTTATCATTTGATAAAATGTATATTACATATTTAGTTAGAGTTAAATCGTATATATCTTGATACTAATCCTAACTATATAATATATAAAGATAATAACAAAAATGATGAATGTGATAATAATAATAATATATTATTCTTCAATTCTAACTCAATTTGTGTGATTGTTATGACCTTATTAAGTGTTAAATAATCACTTCAAACACTATATTATAAAAAATTTAACTAAAATAATCATAATAATGAAATCGGGAATTCCCGCTCCCGGTCATACCGGGAATGAATTCCCAGTTCCGGCTACACCCGGGACGGGAACCGGGAATGGGTGATCCCGGTCCCGTCCCGGGTTTTGAACACCCCTATTGGCATGTTATAGTGTTGAGATTGCTTATAAGTTATTTTTTAGGGCATGTTTGTTTTAGCAAGCCGGTTGTTTATAAGTTGCTTTTCACATAAATCGAGACACAACTTCTCTTACATACTTACCCTTATACCGTAAATCACGATTGAAAAACTGCTTTTAAGCATTCCAATCGCTAATCCAAACGAACACTACATAAATTGAAACAAAAATTTTCTCACATAGTATCTCATATATTGTAAATCATGATTCAAAAATTGGTATGCGGGGATCTATTGTAAAAAAAGAGAGAGAGAGAAATGGCAATTTTATCAAAACACTACAGACAGTAAACAAAATTTACCAAAATGATATAGGGTGGAAAGTATTTATTAAAATGTTACACCATAAATCATTCTTCTGAAGAATGATTTTAGATTTTTAAAGAAGTCATTCACCTAAAGAATGAGTTCAAAATTTGACAGTATTTTTTTAAATAAAAAATTGAAATCGTTCAGAAGAAGAATGATTTTAGTGCTGCACAACTTTTCTTCAGTGAAATTACTAGTAAATGTCCAACCATTAATTTATCCGGCTTTTTTCAGTTTTTTACTAGTTTTAGATAATATTACAATTGGAAACCCATCCCTTAAAATATTTTCTCTCTCCAATTTTTCTTTTTTATTTCCTACAAAATATCAAAAAATATGAATAGATTTTATAGAAAGATTACTACTCTTTGTCATGGTTATTAAATTTAAAGGAGATACATAAAATAAATTAAATAAACATAATATTTATAGATATGATTTAATGCATCCAAAATCTAAACTTATTTAATCATAAAATATGCAATTATCAATTCTTATCTTCACAACATGCAATATTATATTTAAGAATCAAAGTAAGCTCCCCATTTAGCTTTATATCTAAGACCCTAGATAGTATATCATTTTCTTTTAATATGTTATGTTTTGACGTTGGAAATTTAATGTGAGGTTAGGTGATTTATAAGGTTATTGTTGTTAGATATTTGAAGCATTATGTATATTCCACGTTTCAAGTTAAAAGCATATTTTTTGTTTTTTCAGGAGATTTACAACTTCTGACTAATGTTACGAGCCACTAATTCACTAGCCATACCAATATGAATAAAAATTCACATGAATTTTGGTTATGCAAATAATCAATAAATTCTTGTTCCTTCTAAGTTTTAGAGCAAATTACAAATGGCACCCATCCCTTCAATAAAATGTTTTTCAATTTTTCTTTTTATTTCATACAAATTATTAAAAAATGAGTACATTTTATAGAAAGATTATTACTCTTTATTATGGTAATTAAATTTAAAGCAAAAACATAAAATAAATATAATATTTATAGATATTGTCTAATATATTCAAAATCTAAACTTATTTAATGATAAAATATGCAATTGTCAATTTCCAACGTCAAAACATAACACATTAAAAGAAAACGATATACTACCCAGGGTCTTAAATACAGAGTTAGATGCGGAGCTTGCTTTGATTCTTAAGTATAATATTGCATGTTGTGAAGATAAGAATTGATAATTGTATATCTTATGATTAAATAAACTTAGATTTTGGATGCATTAAATTATATCTATAAATATTATGTTTGTTTAATTTATTTTATTTATTTCCTTTAAATTTAATAACCATGACAAAGAATAGTAATCTTTCTATAAAATCTGTTCATATTTTTTTTTATATTTTGTAGGAAATAAAAAGAAAAATTGAAAAAAAAAATATTTTAAGGGATGAGTTACCAATTGTAATTTTCTCTAAAACTAGTAAGAAAGGAGGAAAAAGCTGGAGAAATTAATGATTGGGTATTTACTGATAATTTTCACAGAAGAAAAATTGTGTAGCACTAATATCGTTATTCTTATGAACGATTTCAATTTTTTATTTTAAAAATATACTGTTAGACTCTGAACTCATTCTTCAAGTGAATGACTTTTTTAAAAATCTAAAATTATTCTTTAAAAGAACTATTTTTGGTGTAATGTTTTGATAAATATTTCTCTCTCCCGTAGCATTTTGATAAATTTTTTTATTGTTGGTAGTGTTTTGATAAAATTGCATAGAGAAAATAGGTGGAAGTGGCAGGTGAGACCTCATGGTGGAGCCCACTTCTAATAATGCATGATCGGTTGATATATGGAGCACTGCCGTTGGATTGGGGCTCCGTATTACAGTATCATTTCCAAATTTTTGAAATCCAGCAGCTCATATGTACTTAAATGTATGTCAACATGTCTTAGATAATTAGTGGATATATAGGTACGGTCGTTGCAGTCTGCGTCTTCCTACAATCCTAGGGTGGGGGCGGCCCACATATGTTATCGTATATTGTCGTGTCAACGTATGCCTACGACTCATCGCTTCCCTTACTCGCCACGTGCATGCATCACCATGTCCGTCACATCCTCCTACGGTCAGATGTTTCCCCTCTCCGTCAAGTCTTTTTTTAAGTGATTGTTTGGGAAATAATTAAACTGTGGTTTTAAAAATTATTTTTTATAAGTCAATATAAAATTCTTATTATATATTTATTTTTTAAATCATAAAAATTATCCTTAAAAATTAATTCAAACACACTTTTAGGCTACACAAAAATGTTTTGTCCTTTTCCTGTGTAATCCCGCACTCCATATTTCAATCCCACGATGATGCAACACTGCGGGGAGAATCCTATGGGCGAAAACCATGAAGGCCAAACGGTATGACATGAGTACAGTATTTGTGTGAACAGTAGGCAGAGTTATCCTGGCAGAACAAAATTCAACATTCAACATTCAACTTATAAGGGGTATTTTACTATTTTGTTGGCTAATCAAAAAAGGAAAATATAAATGGTCTCTTTATTTTTTTTTTGCCAAGAAATATAAATAAATGGTCTCTTGTTTGGCCGAATGAGTCATTTGGAGTCACCCTAAAAGCACAGAGGCATTTATGGGAAAGGAATGCAATGAATTCGCGCGAATGGGCATTTGCCACGCTACAAAAAGTGGGAAGGAAGAGTTTGGGAATAGAAAGGACCAGAGGAGTACAAATCTGGACATGCCCGTACATGAATGAAAGGCACTCACCACCTCTCTGTTCTCCGTTCGCTTTCGCCACAGTTTACAGTTTTTGTCCCCTGAGATTATTTTGTTCATCTTCCCGTACAGTTGAAAATACAGATCGCCGGTACAATGAACCTACCCCCTGAGGAAGCTCATCGCCGATTACTCTGCGCCCTCTCCAAATCCATTCATCACCCGCTTCTCCATCTCCGCCTCTTGTTTCTGTTCGTTCCTACCTAAGCTCAAAACCTCGATGAGTCCATTTTTCTTGAATTCGACGCCTGCCATCAGCCTTCTTTTTCGTTTTTTCTTTTAAAACAGTACGGAACCAAGAATTTCAATCCCCACGGCTGAGATTCGGAATTTTTTTTTTTTTTTTTTTTTCATTTACTGATGTTTTCTGAATTGGTGCTTCGTCTCTTAACCGAAGACCTGCTTGTACGAGTTCTTGAAAAGCTCGGCTCCGACGCGGATCGGAAATCATGGCGGCTTGTTTGCAAGGAGTTCCTTCGAATTGAATCGCTGACCAGGCGAAAAGTGCGGGTCCTCCGTATTGAGTTCTTGCTTGGCTTGCTTCGAAAGTACTGCAACATTGAGACCCTGGACCTCTCCGTATGCCCGCGGATCGACGATGGAGCCGTATCGGTGTTGCTGAGTCATGGCTCACTAAATTGGACCAAAGGACTGAGGAGGCTGGTGCTCTGTCGGGCAACTGGGTTGGGGTATAGAGGGTTGGAGCAGTTGATTCGGGCATGTCCTTTGCTAGAGGCCGTTGATGTTTCCCATTGTTGGGTATTCGGGGACAGAGAAGCAGCTGCTCTTTCGTACGCAACGAGGTTGAGGGAGCTGAAGATGGACAAGTGCTTGGGGTTGACCGATGTTGGTTTGGCAAGGATAGCTGTTGGCTGTAGCAATTTGACGAACCTAAGTTTGAAGTGGTGCTTTGAGATTTCTAATCTGGGCATTGATCTTCTTTGTAAAAAATGCCTGGATTTGGAAATTCTCGATATTTCGTATTTGAAGGTTAGTTTCACTTCTGAGCCAGAGAGAGATCACCATGTTTTATAATGACAATATGGGAATTCAATATGAAGGAATCCGAGAGATGTAGCTATATCGCTGTGCAACACGAACTGTTTTACTTAATCTTGTACATTTGGTTTGAATGTGAAAATTTTCTTCAAACCGTAACTTTCGATAATTTTGAGATCTCACCTTGTTGTAGTTGACGAGTGAATCCTTGAAATCAATTGCTTCTCTGTCAAAGCTGGAGCTTTTGGTCATGGTGGGCTGTTCTTTTGTTGATGATGTTGGACTGCGGTTTCTTGAAAAAGGATGTCCACATCTTAAGGTGATGTATTTATGCTGCCAGGTTTTGAATTTTTGCTGAAAATGGGTTCAAAGTTGATGAAATTTTGTCCGAGTATGCTGTATGGGGAAGAGCACACAATTTTCTTTAATCTTGACTGTGTATTTTCCACGAGAGTGCAGGCAATTGATGTATCCCGGTGTGATTTTGTAAGCTCGTCTGCTTTGACATCCTTAGTTAGTGGACATGGCGGTCTTATGCAGATAGATGCAGGATACTGCTTCTTGGTCAGTTTATTTATGTATTTTTCGCTGTGTCTGATATTTGTTGAAATATTTCATTGCATTAAATTTTGCGCACACAGTTAAACCTCAGGCATTTTGGACAGGAGCTTTCATTTCCCCTTGTTGAATGCTTGAAGAATTTACAGAACCTAACTGTGATTAGAATTGATGCTGTTCAAGTTTCTGACCTTGCCCTCCGGATCATTGGCACCAGCTGCAAGTCTCTATTGGAAATTGGTTTAAGCAAATGTACTGGAGTCACCAACATGGGAATCATGCAGCTAGTGTCTGGCTGTGGTAAATTGAAAATTCTCAATTTAACATGTTGTCGATTCATCACTGATGTTGCTATCGCTGCTATAGCAGACTCTTGCCCCCACCTCATCTGTCTGATGTTAGAGTCATGCGATATGGTGACTGAGAAAAGTTTTTATGATCTTGGATCCCGTTGCTTGCTACTAGAGGAGCTTGATCTCACTGAATGCTCTGGGATCAATGATAGAGGTAAATTTATGGAGGTGTCTATCTGAGAATACTACATCTGTTTTGGGTAATATAGATTCTGTTTTCCCCCCTAAATATTGTTAGGCGTCATTTAAAATTGCAATTAATTCTGATACAAATTTGCTCCCACTCATTATTGTCTCACTTGAATCTGATATACTTCTTCCAATCAGCACTCAAATATCTGTCAAGATGTTCAGGACTCTTGACATTGAAGTTAGGATTATGCACCAACATATCAGACGTAGGATTGGCATATATTGGGTGTAACTTCCCAAAGCTGGCTGAACTTGATCTCTACCGGTAATTGAACTTTATTATCAATGGGATTAATTTGTTTTTCTTCTATCTTTTTGTACCCAAATGTTGGGAGCTGTGAGGCTTGTCTCGAGTTCATTCTGTTTTGATGTTGCAGCTGTGAATTTATAGGAGATGATGGGCTAGCAGCACTCGCTAGTGGTTGCAAGGAACTGATAAAGCTCAACGTGTCATACTGCAATAGAATTACAGATAGAGGAATGGAATACATTAGTTATCTGGGTGAACTGTCTGAACTGGAGATGCGCGGGCTGGTGAACATTACTTGTATGGGTATATGCAAAGTTGCAGCCAACTGCAAAAGACTAGCGGATCTGGATTTGAAACATTGCGAAAAAATTGGTGATCCAGGTTGCTGGGCGATTGCTTTTTACGCACACAACTTGCGCCAGGTATCATAATTGCTTCTAGTATCGTTAAAGTTTTGTCCTGCTTGGTAGAAATCTTTAGTGCCAAATAAAAGCTAGAAATGTATGTCGAATTAACTTAGGTAAGTGATAATCCTCTGGGCTTCTTACACTCAAATCTACTACTAACTGATAAAATGCTAGCTCCAATGAATTATAGAGTGGCAGGCATTCTAATTCAAATTGGTGATGGCAGATAAATCTGAGCTACTGTGCTGTTTCGGACGTGGTTTTGTGCCTTCTCATGGGGAACCTGAAACGGCTGCAGGAAGTGAAATTGGTGAATGTTTCTGAAGCTACCGTGAGAGGGTTGGAACTTGGCCTCAGAGCCAGTTGTGGTCGGATAAAAAAGGTGAAACTACAGGCATCTCTCAGGTTCTTGCTTTCGTCAGAAATACTGGATATGCTGCATTTACGAGGGTGCAAGATTAGATGGGATTAGAATTTCTTTTCTTGGCAATGGCGACTTAACAAGTCTTTCTGTCTATCTTTACTTTTCCCCGGAACTGACGTTGATCAATGATTACTTTAAGACTACTCCGGAATGTGAGACACGTCTTTTAAAATTTAAACATTGCTCATTGAAGCAGGATCAAGAACAGTTTATGTTCGTCAGGGGAAAAAGGTTATATTATATATAATAGGAATATATAATATTTTATTGATATATTGACGATGAGAAGGAGGAATGACAAAAGCGACTAGTTATATATAATACTCCCTCCGGTTCTAATTATAAGATAAAGTTGATTTTTTTAGAGAAATTAATGAAGCCAATTAAATTATTTTAGAGTGTTTATATTTTTAGTATCTTTAGATTATATATTAGTTTATTAGTCAAATTAATTAGTTTGGAGAAAAAAATAAAGAAATAAACACTCTAAAGTAATTTAATTGGCTTTCTTAATTTCTCCAAAAAAATTAACTTTGTCTTATAATTAAGACCAAATCGAATGGAGTATTAAAATGTAAAGTGGAATGGATGATGTGCGCAAGGGAGAGGATATGAGTTCGAAATAAATTGGGTTAAAGGGGCAATTCTATCCTGAAAGAACGCTGGCTTGACTTCAAACATCAATTTTACGAGATTTGTTTAAAAAAACCAAAAAAATTGTGGGATTGGGACAGAGAAAGAACATTGTGCTGTTCGTGATGAAGTCAC
This sequence comes from Inga laurina, assembly GCA_963855925.1. Taxonomy (NCBI): domain Eukaryota; kingdom Viridiplantae; phylum Streptophyta; class Magnoliopsida; order Fabales; family Fabaceae; genus Inga; species Inga laurina. The sequence goes on along the minus strand of OY979703.1, from coordinate 1,664,213 downwards.
GTAACATTTATATACTGTCTTGCGACTTCTTACTGGATTAGAGGGAGCAAAGTGGAGAAAATCTCACGCACCGAAAATGCAGCAACCACACTTATCTGAAGAGAAACACAAAAGTTGGCGGCTGTCTTGCCGATCGATGAATCTGTATTTTAGGTGAAAATGCTCAATCTTATCAGTCTTCACATGAACTAAAGATTGTTATATGCTCATTCCTCGTACAAGGAAAGAGGGGAAGAAAAATGTAAATTGAAACACTAAAGATACAATTTTAAGAATCCATGAGAACCTGAAACTTATTGTGGAGGAGCAGGAACTATCATGCAAGGAAGGGTTTTAGGGCCAGAGGCTCATTGGCGTGAAACAAGGCGTCCCCTTGGCATCCCCAGACAAAACAAAATGTGTGTGGTTTCCGTGTTTGTATATTTTAACATGTATGCAAGACAAAGAAACAAGACAGTCTGTTTACATCTAGATTACCTTTTGACTTTTCCTTTTCCTCCAAGCCTCACATTTTTGGAACTAACCTAACAAACTTTTGGGTAACATATAAGTATCATTTCCATGGCCATAAAACGCAGGCTTTGGAGGGATTTCACAGGGGTTCCTACCGCCTCGCCTGGCTGTTTTTTATTCCCTCGGCGGCGGCTCCATTATATTTTTTCTCGTATGAAATTCTCCTGCATGCCTGCATATATGTTTATTTTAATGAATTATCCTGATCTGTTTAATTAATTGATAATTTCTTAAAATGATGATATGAAGGTGTTGGGGGAGCTGCTGCTGCTTGATTCAAAATGGTAAATCGAGAAGCTGCACAGAGAAGGAGGAGACTAGCCATCATCGGCGTGTCCAGTTTCTTGCTGGTGGCCATGGCGGTGGCCGTCACGCTAGGTGTCAGCATGAACCAAAACGATTCTGAATCAAGCCAACCAAAAGACAACAACAAGACCCATGTCTCAGATTCAATGAAAGCCGTAACAGACCTCTGTCGCCCCACCGATTACAAAAAGGAGTGCGAGGACAGTATCAAATCGGAGGCCGGCAACACCACCGACCCTAAAGAACTCATCAAGATCGCCTTCAACATCACCATTCGCTCCGTCGGCGAGTCTCTCCAGAAAACCCGTCTCATCCATGAGATCGAGAAAGAACCCAGATCCAAGATGGCACTCGACTCCTGCATGCACCTCATGGCCCTCTCCATCGGCGAGTTCAGAAAATCCGTCCAAAACATGGGCTCTTTTGATCTCACCGACGTCGACGACATGCTCATGAACCTCAAGGTTTGGATCAGCGGCGCCATCACCTACCAGCAAACATGTTTGGACGGATTTCAAAACACCACCAGCCCGGCCGGTAAACAGATGCAAGATGTTTTGAAACTCACCATGAAACACAGCAGCAACATTCTCGCCATCATCAATGACTTTGCTAACAGTCTCGCTCAGTTGAACATCTCAAGCTCAACTGCCTCACGTCGTCTCCTTCAGGATGTTTTCGACATTCCCGTCTGGGCTCAATCTGGTATGAGAAAACTTCTCGCCACCGGCAAGCTAAGGCCCAATGTGGTTGTAGCCAAGGATGGGACTGGAAAGGTCAGGACCGTTAACCAAGCCTTGAAAATGGTCCCCATAAATAACGTGAAGCCTTTCGTCATCTACATTAAGGAAGGAGTCTACCACGAGTACGTTCACGTCATGACCAACATGACCCGCGTCGTCATGATCGGCGACGGAGCTCACAAGACCCGAATCACCGGCAACAGAAACTTTGTCGATGGCATTGGCACCTTCAGGACCGCCACCGTTGGTACTTCTACTAACACTAAGATACTACTAATAACTCTGACAACAGCGTTGGCGGGAAAGTTTTTTTCAGTTTAAAGTTAATTTGAAGAATTAATGTTGTCCCTTGACACTTGACAGGGACAATAATGCTATATTTTAAAATTTTCAGGTTAATATTGAACGTTTAAAAATTTTCAACTCCTCGATGAAAATTTTCGGAATGAATTTTCACCTTAACCAACAGTAATTTTGCACTCCTTTTATTAATTTAATTATAATGGAGAAATTATTAACAGAAGTTATTGCGAAACGCGTGCATGCAGCGGTTGACGGAGATTTCTTTGTTGCGATGAAGATTGGGTTTGAGAACTCCGCTGGACCCAAGAAGCATCAAGCTGTAGCGCTGAGAGTGCAGGGTGACATGGCAGTGTTGTACAAATGCGCCATGGATGGGTACCAGGACACACTCTACGCACACGCGATGCGTCAATTCTATAGGGACTGTACCATTTCCGGTACGGTGGACTTCATCTTCGGGGACGCCGTGTCGGTGTTCCAGAACTGCACATTTGTGGTGAGGAAGGCATTGGAGGAACAACAATGCATCGTGACTGCGCAGGGCAGGAAGGACAGGCACCAGCCGACGGGAATAGTGATCCAGGGAGGGTCCATCGTAGCAGATTCCAAGTTCTACGCAGATAGGTTCAAGAACAAGGTTTACTTGGCACGGCCATGGAAGATATATTCGAGAACCATATTCATGGAGACGTTCATGGATGAGTTGATCGACGCTGATGGGTTTTTGCCGTGGGAAGGCACACTGGGGCTGGACACGTGCTATTATGCAGAGTTCAATAACAGCGGCCCTGGTTCTGATAAATCCAAACGTGTTAATTGGGGCGGCATCAAGAACATCACTCCCCAACAGGCAAACACTTGGACGCCTCTCAGCTTCTTCAAGGGGGACAAGTGGATTAAGATTACTCGCATTCCTTACACCCCTTCCTCTTGGACCTCCTAAAAACACTAATTAAGTTCCATTAATTGTTGTCGATATTAATATTTAATACCATTATTATTAGGGAAAATTGTGAAAAAAGACCTCACCAACAACTTATTTGTCAAATGGGACCTTCGCGTGCAGATCATCTTCCACATGTGCAGAATATCTTCCCTGGTGTGCAGACAATCTTCCCTGTGTGCAAACTTCTTCCCTATACGTGTGCAGAGATCTTCCCTGCGTGTGCAGATATCTTCCCTCCGTGTGCAGATAATCTTTCCAGGTCCCATTTGACAAATAAGTTGATGGTGAAGTCTTTTATAGCAATTCTCCCTTATTATTATCGTTGCCAACTATCAAGCCTGCTTCTTTTGAATTGGTTGTTCTTGTAATTATAACAGGGATTTGTATATGGGAGATGGGTGCCTCCATTGATTTCCCTCTCTATTTACTTTCTATTGAGACTATCTATCATTAGATCAACTTTCAATGGTTAAAATTTGATAATATGTAAATAATATCGTTATAATAAAAATCTACCATAATAATCAACTATTGAAAGTTGATCTAATGATAGATATCCTCAATAAAAAATAAATAAAGAAGAAAATTAATGGAGACATCTCTCACCCACTTATACATCCACAAACATCTCATTATTGAAATCCCCTTGTTGGAGATTTCTCTTTTCATTGTGGAGTAATATACTCGGCCTCTTATTAACTCCTTTTTTTCCTTTCTTTGCATCTTTATATTTGGGAACAGTTATAATTGTTTTCCCCCCCTACTTAGTTTTCATTTGTAATTTAAACATTATAATTTTTTTGAGAAAAAATATCCCTAAGATTTTTTAACATTCCAAAATTTGTCCTTGCATTCTGGTTCCCGACTCCCTGTTGAGACGGTCATGTCACAGAATTATTTGAGAAATAATTTTCAAACAATTATATACGCTATCCAATAAATAATTTTTACGAAATAAGCCGTGCCATTCTGTAAGAATAAAGTCTTTAAAAAAAAAAAAAAAAAACTACACCACTTTTATCGTGTATTTGTGCGGCGCATAATTAAAAAATAAATATATTTTTGCCTGATTAAAAAACAAGTCTTTAAAATCTATCACGGACTCAGAGAGACAACCAGACGAAAGAAAAACATGGAGAACGTAGAAGCAGAAAGAAACCATATACTCACAGTGACACAGTTTAAAAAGAAAGCCAGAATCCCAGTAATCAGCTGAGTAATTTTACTAATCTATAACCACAAGTTCAAACTTCAAAGAGAACAACGGGCGAAAAAAAAGTACGAAGAGAACAAAGAGCTTCGATGGATTTAGCTCACAATTGTCGTGACGAGTTCGCCCAAGAATCATCATCACATGAGACCGCGAGTGTGCTAAGGGAATATAGATTATTCTCACTCCTATGTTATTCATTTTAATCAGAGGATATCATTTTAGTCAGGTCATTTTTTTCCCCAACTACTGCCGAAGATCATGACCTGCTCTGTGATATATTGTTGACTCTCAGGAGACTGGTCATAACCTACCATTTTGCAAGTTTAAATATCGTTGTTAGAACCAGAACTTTATCAGTGGTGGATTTGTAAATACGAGAATATTTGTAAACATTTTTTTAAATCTGAGGCATATATGTCTTGATTTTTGTGAGTCCTAAGTTCTCAACTCACATATTTTTCCCAATAAAAAAAGATCATAACCCCTTTTTTGGGAGTTCAATAAATGGGAGGTCTATATTTATAATTAAATACTCCTTCAATCTTTGAAGTAGAACTTAATCAGAAAATTAATAATGATCCTAAATAAAATACTTATTTTTAATTTTTATCAATTTTTTATACATTAGTCATATTGACATTCTCCCAATAATAATTAAATAAGAGGAAAAATTGAAAAACATGATTAGAATAATTAACCTAACTAATTATACTTCAAGAGCACCTATCAAGTTTTTTTTTGCTAAAACTATTTAAAAATTAAAGGCCGGTGATTGTCATTTTATCAATTTTATATATACTAGCCGTATTAATATTATCTGAATAATAATAAGGGGAGATTGAGAAAAGTGATTATGATGTTTTAAACAAATCATATCATATTAATTAAATGATTAACTTTCTTAATTTAATAAAACTAATTAATTTATAGGAGTACTTGCCAAGTTTTTTTTGTCAAAACTATTTAACAAGGTGAGTAACAGTCATTCTATTCTTACCCATATAATTCAAAATAAAAAAGATTCAAATAAATACTGAAAGAGGAAGTACGAAGCAACTTGTTAACGTTTGACCTAAATTGTTTTGCTTTTGCCCCACAGCAAGCAACCCGGCCCGTGCGAGTCCCTCAATCTTGCCAAACCCTCTCCTCTCAATCTATCCCTAATGGCCGCCTCGTCGTCGTCCTTGTCTTCTCCCTCTTCTTCCGCCTCCAGCGATTCCTCTTCTCACCGTCGTAGACGTCGTCAACGCAGTCGCCGGGACCGAGATAAAGAAGCCCTAAAGGTCCGAAAGAAGAGTAAATCCCACTCCAAGCGACGTCGCAGACACCACCGCTCATCTGATTCATATTCCTCATCTTCCGTGTCCGACTACTCCAGGTTAGGGTCTTAATTTTGGCTACTTCGCTGTTCCCGCCCTTCCCAATTGATCTTTGTAAAAGTTTAGCTTGAAGTCTATAGCTGATTGATTTCCCTTTTCTAGCGATGAGCTTATTGATAAATAAGATGTGTGGCTGATATTATGGTTGCCATCTCAAGTTCCATTGTATAAGTATGGCCAGTTGCGGGGACACCGTGAAACGTTCGATTTACTTCAAGATTTCACAATGTTGGCTTTAGTAAAATTGTTTGGATTTTGGCCCAAAAAACTGCTTGGATTTATATGTTTGGAAATAACTACAGAGTGGAACTTATCCCTGTTTTTGAGTAGTGAAATACATGATCATTGATCAACGAAGTTCAGCTTTCTTTACGAAACACGAGTTGAAGGATTGATTTATTGGAGTACCAATCTTAGGAGTAGCTGGTTCTGATTTTGATTTAATTTATAATGTTTTAACTATATTTAATTCTCTGTTTCTCAAAACTAGTACCGCAGAGAATTTATGGGATGGGACTAAGTTATCGGAAATAATGTTTCTTGAAAATGTATAACCTGCAACGTTGCTAGATAGGGTGGTGGCTTGGTGGCATTCTGAGGCACGTATATTATCATTTGGGCGTTTTCATTGGCTCTGGTCATCTGGTCACTGATAACCTTCACATGGAGTTTTTACTGAGTGTTAGGGCAAGAATGAACTGTTGCCATGTGCCTTAAACTGTTATCTCTCCCTAATGTCCTATTAAAAGAGTTTCTGACTATAATTTATAATTTTCATATTAAAAGAGAGACTTCATTAATTTGGTTTGTGCTACTTTTTGCCTTATTTTAATTTTCTATAGAAGTGAGAGTTCGTCTGACAGCGAGTATGATTCATCTCATCATTCAAAAAGGCACAAGAGGAATGAAAAACCAAAGAAGGTGATTGTTGTTAACTCGTTTTACACAACTTTTCCCTGTCTAAAGTTTTGTTATTGTTTAATCTCATTGTTTTTCCCTTGTAGAATAAGGAAAAAGATCGAAGTAATAGGCATAAACGGAAGAAGCATAAAGTGAAAGAGGTAGGTGACATTTTACACATTGTTTTATTTTCATCTTTAGGCTTGTTTACTACATAGTATGGTCTCTTTCATTTTCATCCTTAGACCTGTTCACTGCCTTTTCTTTCAGTCAAGTTGACAAGATACTATGTTGGCGGCTTCACTTATTTTACATCTAGTCTTTTCGCTCACAAACTGTCCTACCTTATTACTTGTGCTATTCTGACCCCATTTTCTTAGCATCTACTCCATCTGCAATAGATTAGTTCAGAGCCATTACTTTTTAAATTAGAAATAGCAGAATGTAGAGTATTCATTGTGCCGCAAACTTCGTGTCCTAATAACATCAATTCATGAAATGCATATATTGTTGGTCAAAACGAAAAATTAAATGCGTGCATTGTGAGTAAATGTCTGTCTGAGATGCTAATGATACTTTCTGCCTTTTTCTGGATTGGCTCTTTTGAAATTGGAGCTGGGCTCTGTGACATGTTGGGTGCTTAATTGACCTGATTGGATGTTGTTTCTTGGTCGGGTCTGTCATGGCATGGGAGCCTTATATAGAAGCAGCAAGATGAGAGATGCAGCAGTCCTGTGCAGCTTTCCAAGGTTCTAATTTCAATCTGATTCAGGAGTTCAATACTCTTGCAAGCTTGCCATTGATAGGTTGACCAACTCTTCTTATGTTATACAGTTTTTGGGGCGTGATAAAGATGATGGGGTCCGGCGCAGTGCTGTATCTGGCAAGAAGGTTAAAGCTGTTAGCCTGTTATAATTTTCTTCAATGGCCTTGTTTAGTTTCTGTGTCTTTCGGATGCATTCATTTATCTGGAATCGTTTTTTCTTTCTTTTACAGATTCTTCTGAAACTTGACAAAACAAAGGAAGATAAGTTGGCGGAAAGCAAGAGAAATGAACTGCTCAATTTCTTAAATGCTAGTTTTGATTAGCATCGAGAGCTGAGGATTTGGTTTGGGGATTGGATGAAGCCAGTGAGGAACCAAGTTAACTCGGGTGTGTGGATTCTTATAGATTTCAATTATAAAACCAAACAAATTACCTTGGTATGACATTGTAATTTTTCGTTCGTTTTTTTGACTTCGATGGCTGGTCTGAGTGACCTGGGGCAAAGGAAAAATGGAAAATGGCAAGTTTGGTTCCTGTGTTATATTAAGTTGTTTTGATTGCAAGACTGATTTCCAATTTGTTGAGCATGTGTGGTTCATCAAATTGTCTATAAGTTTCTATTTTGACTGGGATGTTCCCCTCGAGTTGTCTTCAGATCTGCCTATTCATTCGTAGTGAATAGCCAGACGGAGATTTTTTTTTTGTTTTTTAAATGGGGATCGGATGGCAACCCGAGCTTTTACACGAGTAAACTAAAATGTTACCAAAAGACAGTAAGGGCTTGTTTGGTACGATTTGGACGGGAGGGGAGGCGAGAAAAAAAATTGGGAGAATTGTTAATAAAGATTTCATTAGAAACATATTCGTGGGATCTGATGAGAGATTTTTTTCACATAAGAAAAGATTGTTGGAATATAAGGGAAGGTCATTAAGGAAGATATATTGTATATACAGGTAAGATTATTTGAATACAAGAGAAAATTTTTTACATATGGGGAAGATTATTTGCATCCAAAGGTTCCATTTGACAAATAAGTTTCCAACGAGGTATTTTTAGACACTTTCCAAAAAAATTTTGTAGGTCGAATTTAGAAAATTAAATTAGAAAAATGAGGGTAAATTTTTTAAACTAATTTTTCATATTCTTTTATTTTACATTTTTTTTAAAAAAAAATTTTAACTCCGCTTCTTCAATTTTTTTTTTTTAAATTCAACTTATAAAAATTTTACTTTCCCTTCTAATCCCTCCCCTCCGCTCTCACACCAAACAGCCCCTAAAAACCCGTAGACTGCCCCGAAAAACCCGTAGATGACTTAACTGCACCATCATGTGCTGTAGGTCTTTGTTTATATTTTTGGACCTCAGATGTGCAGTAGATTGGGAATGTAACTTTAGAGAATATTCTTGGGGTTCATGATTTCATTACATATTTACGTGTTGGAATTGTCAAATGTAAGTAATTAATATTCGCATCCTATTGCAATGTTTGTATTTGAATTTAGAACCATTCTTCCCATTTCGGGAATTCTATTTCAATTTTCAAGACAGGCATCAAACTCAAGTTTTATTTTTAAATCATTTTTTATTCAGGACTTCTAAGTAGACGTTAGTTTCCTGAATGATTTTTTGTCAAATTATTCTTTTCTATAGTAAGATGTATCCATGTAAAATTAGAAAAAAGATAAGAAAATATCATTTGAACTTTAAAATCCTAAATCAGTGATTTCCTAATAAAATTGGTTGTCAGTTGTTATACTACTGTAGTTAATACTTATACTTGTGTAGGCAACAAGATTGATTTAGGATTTTGAAATTCAAGTGTTTTTTTTTTGTTTTGTCTTTTTCCCTATAAAAAATTTTCTGTGCACAAGTAATCTTTTTATACGGTATTCTGCTGAAAATTTTAGTAGATAAAAAAATTTAAATCAGTGACTAATGCTAAATTTGCATGTTATAGGAGTACAAAATTTTGAGTATTGATACTTTATGTATATAAAAATTTATCAGGTTGTTTTTACCGAATCAGTTGACCGCCCTCTTAGCCGTGAGTTTCCCGTATTGTGCTTTAGCAATCATTTCATTTCTGATGCTTCATGTTTAAATTTAAGTGATTTTAAATGGATTATTTTTTGTAATTTAACTTTTTAATAATAATTAGAAAAACTGAAATCCGAACCGTTAAACAGTCCCACAGAAGGGTGGGGAAGAGAGAATGCTCCCTGAATAAAGTGCAATGAAAGTCTCACTCTTCATCTGGCCTATAAATAGTTATTTTAGAAATTGGAATTACAATCATGGTTAGCTTGTACATATTATAATTGATTATTTATATAATTTATTCATTCTGGTTTTTGACTTTTTGTCATTAGTTATCAATGTTGAAAAGGAATAAAGGGCGGTGGTGGGTGAGCAAGTCCGAAGATTTCAACTTCTTCTTAGAATTATAAATATTATATATTTTTTCTCTAAAATTTATGCAAGTATTTTATTATATATGCCTTTTTTTATACAAGTTATTATAATCAAATTTTGGTTTTGACCTTATTATAGTTTTTTAATTTTTTCATAAAACATCTATTGAACTCTAGACTCCCCATAATTCGTTAAATATTAATATTAATACACAGTGGACCTATCGATTCACTTCTACAATCTTCCTAATAAAATCTTCTCTATTCTTACTTTTATGTTAAGTACATGTGTATTTCTACTGGAGTCAATCATGTTTAAAGTAGTGTCAAGAATTAAATATAAATATATTTTCTAACAGAGATTCGAATCTTAATTTATCATGCTGTGAGGGAAATATTCTCTTTTTGTAGTTTTTATATTAAAAAAACTCTCTTTAATACATCAGAGGTCATGGCCCAGGCCCAAGGCCCATAAAATACGTTAGGGGCGGTATTGTCATTTAGAAATGAAGTTGTCCAATATAAACGGAATTTGCAGATAGGGTTATTACTTCTCAGTATCAAGGCGGCTCATGGAGTTTGGGGACGACGTTGGCCTTTGCTCTTCATTTTCGCTCCCGATCGATGCTCAATAGTCCTCTTCTTTGTCTGAATTGACTCTTCGTGCTTTCAAAATTGAAGATCGCACATAGTTCTTCTTGGGAAGCTTATTTTAGACGAATGATTCCCAGGATTTTATCTGTGCGTAAATTAAGTGAAGATCCATTCTGCTTGAGCCTTCTTCTTCCTCTATGGAGATGTGCTCCAATGTTATTGGCTTACACTCGATTCTGATCCCGATTTATTTTTACTGTAATACATCTCAATTTTTTTTTTTATTTTCCCACTAATATTGTATTTGCGGAAACTGGTTCCGGCGGCTGGGGAGATTTTTTTTTTTATAAATTTGGTTTTTTTTTTTTTTTTTTTTTATAAAAAGGGTTATAGACTGAAAAATAACCAGATTAGTTAATCAAGACAACTAGTATTCAGGATTATCACCGCATCTTCATTTAGTTGATGATCTTCTCTGGCAAGATAACAGCACACTTGATAGCTTCTAGTGGTGCCTATCTTTGTTTTTTTTTTTTTTGCCCATATCTAGTGGTGCATATCTAGTTTTATAGTCCAACTTAATCTCTGAATTGTAACCTCCACTATCAGCATAAGCAAGCGCATTACATCTAATCGAATAGAACGTAACGCGTTGGAGGTGGCTCCCATCTATTCGCATCTTCTGCGTCCTCTGCGTTAAAGCTGAGGATCTAGTGCTTGAAATTTCCATGATCAGTGGACTGCATCAGCTTGAAATCGGATGCCAATCGTAGCAAATATTCTTCAGCAGAAGCCAACAGATGAGGCTAAATGCTTTAAACCATGGCCACCTGCTGAATCTAATGTTGCCCAAATTCTGTCTCATTTTCTGTCTTGGCTGCAAATCAGGACTGAAGAGACTAAACGATTTGGTTTAACAATATTAACCCATACATTCCTCGCTATCTCAGAGTCAATGAGAAGTGTTTCCCTCGACAATCCAAGTAATACACCTCACTGTATATTAATCTTCTTTTTCTTGAGTGAATTTATGAGTAGTCTCTCCTAGAAGACTCGTCACGCAAAATAATTTGAAATCTACGTGGTCGATATAGCCCATGTGTAAAACTGGTGATTTTTCTACACCAGCAATCCCTAATTTAGTTATTTAGACCATGCCCAAAAACAAAGTGATCATTTAATTCCCGATCACGGGTCATCCATTCACTGTGAAGGTTGCTGTTTATCTTAACCAAGGATTCTCATTGCATCGACACTTGTAGGTTTCAGTTTCGTGTGGAGCATCTAGTTTCCTAAACTTGTCCTCACAAAACCCTATTATCAGGTTTCTTGGACTTACCTTTCTTTAACTGAAGAATCTACGCAGGTCCAAACTAATCACGAAAAGTGGCCAAGCTCTACACTTTCATTATAAGCATTGCAATTGACTCGGCTCCAACAAACTTCAACAATGGCGCATCTACGGCAGCTCTAACTGTGGGAAGATAAACTCCAATCTTGGAAGCCTCCTTGTTCAGCCACTGAGAGGATCCAGTACGGTTATTTTAGTGGTATAAAACGGTAGATAGTTAATGAAAGCCAGAATTCAGCACAGCAAAAGCTATTTATTCATATTAGGCGTGTATAACTGACTTACGAGGCTAAACGCCTGACTAAAAAGAATTTTTCTAACACGAGCATTTTTTAATACGAACACTATACAATTAATCTCGATTTTTTAAATTTGATCAACTCTAGCCGTTCCCTTGGTTTAAGGGTGGATGTGAAATTTATGTTTGTTGTCAGGAATGTTTTTGTGCAAACAATTACTAATTAAACCTAAACATTTGTATTCTAAGATATATTTATTAACAGATCAAACTTAAAAGGAAGTGTTGATGAAAGAGGGTAGCTTGGACTTCTGTTGTAAGTCTCTGTTATTGAGATAGTGACATCCAGTTATATTCCAAAAAAAAAAAAAACACTTAAAAGGAAGGGGCGAGTCAAGAAAGTGCGAAGTGAGCACAGCGAAAACTTGTATTCATTTTGGGTGCGGACAAAAGATTGGCGAGATTAGCACCCCCCTTGGGTCAGATCCACTCGGGCAATCCATCATCACATATTCAAAAGGAGAATTTGTTGTTTTATTTGGTGGGTCACCCCAACGCGTGCGGAGGCGGCTTCTCTCCTCGTCTTTTTCCATAAAACTGCACCGTTTCGGAGTAAAACACTGGAGCTGGTTATATTCAACATTTTGATATATTTTTTCAGTAACAGTCAATTTTTTAAAATATTTTTTTAAGATCATAAAATAATTTTTTAGTATTATCCATTATTCTGAAGTATTTTGAAAAATACTATTTCACATCCTGAAATATTTTTTTAGTACTAGTTTCCTAAAATATTTTTGAAGATCCTAAAATAATTTTTTAGTATTATCCAGTATTCTGAAGTATTTTTTATTGCCATTCAGTGCTCTGAAATATTTTTGGTGCAATATTTAGGATGTTGGATGCACTAAAAATTAGTTCAGGTGCATCAAAAATATTTCAGGGTACTAACTGGCACTAAAAAACTACTTCAGGATATTAGATAATACTGAAAAAATTATTTTAGGGAACTGACTAATACTAAAAAAATACTTTATGATTTTGAATAGTATTTTTCAAAATACATCATGATACTGGACAATACTGAAAAACTATTTTAGGATATTGAAAAAATATTTTAGGAAACTAATTGATACTGAGAAAATATATCATGATGTTGAATACTATTTTTTTTTAAAAAAAAAAAACTGCTACAATATTTTTATGGAATAGGACAACAAAGGAGAGAAGCTGCTTCCAACGCATTATGCATTATTTTCCCAATAAAGGAAAGAAGTTAACATAATTGTTACATTATTATTCAACGCGTGGATGGATCGAGACTGGGCAATGGAAATGTTACATTGTACTCGAAATGTTAACACAGTTACAGACATAATGACAAAGGAAGCTTGGAAGATGGCGATGGATCTCCATATCACTTATTCGCCTCTTGAAATTATTACGAGTTTATTACTTATTGATGAAAATAGGTTGAGACCATATGTTGACTCAGAAGGATAGCTTACGAGGAGTTTGTAGTCTTTCATGTACTAATAAAAAAAGGAAAGAAGTTAGATGTTGATCACGTCACACTACGTTGATGAATCTGGAAGCCAACATAAAAGTGTAGAAACTCATCCCCATATATGGACTTGGCTTTACTCGGCTACTATCATTCTCCCTCCCATTTCCAATTAGGGGTGAGCAGAGCACCTGCAACCCGTCTGTCCTCCCGTAACCCGACTATTTTTCCCAGTTTGGGCCCGTAACGGGTACTGGTAACCCGTACCTGTTTATGGAAAAACGGGTGGGTAACGGGTGCACCCATGGATCACCCGTTACCCGTTTAAACCCCATACGTTTTAGGGCACTTTTTCCTTCTTTGAATCTCTATTCCCAAATCTCAAATCTTAAGTTCTCAACTCATGCCTCGCGCCCTCACTCACTGTCTCACACACACTCACACTCTCACTTCACTACTCAGATCGCTTTCGTCGGCCAGTCCCCCCAAACCTCGATCGCTGTCCTCGGCCAATCATTATTGGCGGACAGCTGCTCAATTCGTCAATCTCGACGACGACAGTGATCAGTTGACCTGAGTAGGGTCTCACCATCATCTCTTGTCAAGGCTTGCTACCGACCAAAGTGAGGAGAGGAGTGCCATCCCGATCCTATTTCTCTCCGATCACACATTGCTCTCCCTCTCTGCTACCAACGGAGGAGTCCCGACAGTGGAAGTCGCGACTCGCCCATTTCTCTCCCTCTTTGAATTCCTCAGCAGCCTTCAATATTCAGGTCTTGAGTCATGAGTCACCCATTTTGATCTTCTTCTTTGGTAGGATTTATACTTCTCTCTCTCTGATTTTTGATTTTTATCTGTTGTGTTTCGATCTTCTTTGGTAGCATTGTGTTTTAGATTTGCTTCTTCAGTAGATCTTGTATTGTAAATCTGTTAATCTCTCCTTTCCTGTAGCTCTTAGACCTGGGTTAAACTTAGAGAGTTAGAGTAATATAGGCTATAGCTAATGCATGTCTTATGTCCTGTTGTGTGTTTCGATCTTCAGTTTGTTTTTTAGGAAAAGACATTGTTTTAACTTCTTATGTTTCGGTTGAATCAATATCGTGTGCGTTAGACATGTTATGTTGATGTTAGATGATGGACTCTAGGCTGAATCCTATGATATATTCTGATAGTTCATTTAGATTGATTATTTAACCTTTAATAACTCTCATGTTTCAGTTGATAAATACTTGTAATTGAGTTGATGAGTATATGACAAATAATGTTCTTATTTCCATTGTAGATCATTAAAAGCATATCTAGTTTTCAATTTTCAGTTTGCCACACTAGGACTATTATTTTTCAAAGTCATTCAAGTTGGGTAGTTTTCAGTTTTCACGATTTCAATTTTCTGTTTGCTGAAATTTTCAGTTTTCAGTTTTTATCTTCAATTTCTTGATTTGTTTAAGAAGGTCAAATAGCATGGCATAACCACCAATTGCACTTGAAAATGTGGATGATGAACCTACAACTAGACTAACAATAGTAGGAACAATACGAGATACCACTAATGGTGAGAGTGAAGCCAACGATGAGGGGAAAGCAGAAGAAACATGACCTAGGAAAAAAAGGAAGGAATCATCTGACATATGAATCCATTTTACAAGGCTACCACTAGTAGAAACTAAACGAAAACATAGGTCCAAGTGTAACTATTGTGGATTAACTTATGCAAGTCATCCTTCGAATGATGGCACTAAACAATTATGGAGACATTTTGAAAAGTGTCCAAGGAATCCTAACAAAGCAAGCAAGGGTCAGAGCTTGTTCGCGGCTACGACAAATCAAACATTGACTCATCACTTGTTTAGTTAAGAACGAGGTAGAAAGGCTGTTAATAAGTACATCATAAAGGAAGATGTACCTTTCCGAACTGTGGAAAAGGAGGGTTTTACAAAACTGTTGCAAGAGTTTCAACCCAACTTTCAAATGCCATCAAGATGGACAGTCGCTAGAGATTGCTACACATATATCGAGAACAAGCAAATATCTTGAAAAAATATTTCAAGACTTCGAAAGTCCATGTGTCCTTCACTACTGATTGTTGGACATCTGTACAACAAAACAACTATATGTGTTTGACTGCACATTGCGTTGATAAGGATTAGACTTTAAAGAAATGCATTCTTAATTTTTGTGAAATTACATATAACAGAAGGGAGTCAATTGCCAAACAAATTAGGGATTGCTTATTTTAGTGGGCATTGACAAAGTGTTTACAATCACAGTTGACAATACTTCTGCCAATGTTTTTGTAATTGCAATCTTGAAAAGGCATTTCAGGAGTTAGGATGGTTTGGTTTGTGATGGAGAGTTTTTGCAAATGCGGTGTGCTGCTCACATATTAAATTTGGTTTTTTCTGAATGTCTCAAAGAAATGAACATGTCCATTGAGCTCATCCAACATGCGGTAAAATTTGTTAAATCTTCTCCATCAAGGAAGTGTAAATTCATAATAATGGCTGAAAGGGAGCGAGTCGAATCAAAAAGTCTACTTACCTTAGATTGTCCCACGTGGTAATTTATTTATAATTAGTTTCAACGAGCTTTGATATGAATCCATTATTATGTATTGATAATTGATGTGCAATTGTTT
Organism: Inga laurina; assembly: GCA_963855925.1. Lineage (NCBI taxonomy): Eukaryota > Viridiplantae > Streptophyta > Magnoliopsida > Fabales > Fabaceae > Inga > Inga laurina. Next base: position 1,648,410 of record OY979703.1, on the reverse strand, counting down.
TTCATTTCTATATTGTGATTAGGTGGAATTCAACATACCTTATGTTTGAGAGTGTTGTTAAGTTTGTCAAAGTTTTTACTCGGATGGAAGAGGAGGATGAAGATTACAAATAATACTTCAAGAAAAAGGTTAAGGTAGGGTCCAGTTGACTTATACCTTGATTGATTATCTTGAAAGTGTTGACGATGTATCTTATGATGCAATTAGAAGAAGGACAATATAACCTACAGTTTTGCCTCATAATACATATGATTGGAGCATTGCGAATGAGTTTCTTGGCTTCTTAAAATTGTTCTACAACATGACATTGAAGTTTTCTGAATCAGACTATGTTACAAGTAACACTTGTTTTCAGCACATAGTTGCAATTCAAACAAGCCTCAATGGAAGTACAAGTAGTTCCTACTCTCTCTTGAATGACATGTCAATAAGAATGCTTTCTAAGTTTAACAAATACTGGAGAGCAGCTAAGAAAATGAATCCATTATTGGTTGTACCCTTGATATTAGACCTCAGATATAAATTGATATATGTCAAAGTTACTTTTGCTGGCCTTTTTCAAGAACCAACAAAGTGTGAAGCTATGATGAGGAAGATTATGGGTCTGATGTATGGTTTATATTATCATTATTCAACTAGTGTTCATCTTGGTAAAACTTCTGGATCTCAACCATCAATGGAACAAGGAGATAATAGTGGTGGTGGTGGGAATAATGTTCTATTACCAAAGTTAGAAGTTGATGTGGTATTGTCATCTGCTGATGCTACATATCAAAAGTTTTTAGCTAAGGTAGATGCAGAGAGTAATGTAGAGAAGCTTTCAGAAGTGGATGAACACCTTCGAGCTGAATTTGTTGGTTATCGCGATTCAAAATTTGACATCTTATCATAGTGGAAAGGGAATGCTTATAAGTATAAAGTATTAAGCTTGATGGCACAAGATTTGTTAACTGTCCCAGTTTCTACAATTTCTTCAGAAGTTGCTTTTAGTACAGGTGGTAGAGTATTAAATGCTTTCAGGAGCTCTTTATACTCAAGGGCGGCTGAGGCACTCATATGCGCATAAAATTGGCTATTAGTGAAACCATCCAACTTGAATGAATTTGATGTTGATAATTTTGATGAGACTGCAACTATCGTTATCGATATCTTAATTTTTCATTCTCTATTTTCAATATTTAATGTTTCATTTCATCTTCTTATAGTCAATATTAATACACATTGATCAATACGTATACGATTTATCTTTGTTCGTTTTGTAAAGGAAGATGCAAAAGCAGATGGAGGAGGTGAATTTGAACTGACAAAAAATGAAGAATTTCAAACTTATAGTTGTAGAGTTGCAGTTGAATGCTTGAACATTATCTTCCAAGGTCCTCACGATAGCATTAGCAAGTTATATTGTTATTGTTTTGTAACTTGTGAATTTGTGATCACTGAAGTTTGAACTTCAAAGATTAGTATTCAATGCTTTAGAAATTAGAATATTAATATGGTCATATAGACATTGTTAAAGACTTGAGATTATTACTTATTTAGTTATTAGTTATTTCTCATCAATCATTTAAAAAAAAAGGTATGTTTATGTAATGTTTTTGACATTTCAATAGGTCTAAAGGGCAATAGTGCCATTTTGGAGGTAAAAAAAATGGACATTTACGTTCCAATACATTCTGCTATTCTACCGGGCCAAAAAAAACAGAACTGGGCTGTTAAACGGCTCCCTATTCTGGAGGCAAAAAAAAAAGTTGTTAGTTAAATAGGGTCCCTGGACCCGTTTAACCCGTACCCGTTTAGGTATAGGTTATACGGGTTTAGGCACGGGTATGGGGCAACCCGTACTCTTATAACTTTAACGAGCAGGTAGCAGGTGGACCCCTAGGTTAGACCCGCCCGCCCGTTGCTCACCCCTATTTCCAATGTTAGGTTCATTTTTAAAATGAAATCAATTTAAGCGATTGATATTTAATATTTTATAATTTTTTTAAATATATTTATTACATTTTAAATTAGAGTTAAGGTGCAACCAACATCCTAAAATATTATTTTATGTGTATCCATCACCGTAAAACACTTTTTTGTGTAATTTTGCAGCTCAAAATATTAGATGTATCTTAATATTTTAAATTATTAGAACTAAAATTTAGTATTTTAAGTTTATTTATTTAATTTTTAATAATCTGGCATTTTGTTAATAATTTTATAAAATAATAAATTTAGACGGCTCAAACTTCAATCTAAGGAAGGAATCCAAGGAAGGAGATGAGTGGTGGAGAAGAAGAAGTTCGGTGGGAAGCCAAGCCTCTGTAGATAAGCATACGTGGAAAGATGCACTCAGTGAGCGTCCATATATATATCGACCTCTCACTTGGGACTAGACAAGAAACAAATCAATCCGATCATCGAGATGGAAAGATTTGTGCACAGAACAGTGGAAGTGAACGGCATCAACATGCACGTGGTTGAGAAAGGAGAAGGCCCGGTGGTGCTCTTCCTCCACGGCTTCCCTGAGCTCTGGTACTCATGGCGCCACCAGATCGAGTATCTCAGCAACTGCGGCTACCGTGCGGTGGCTCCAGATCTCCGCGGCTACGGCGACACCGATGCCCCTTCGGATATCAACAGCTACACATACTTCCAACTCGTGGGTGACATCGTGGCCCTCATCGACTCTCTGGGCGCCGACAAAATCTTCCTCGTCGGTCACGACTGGGGAGCCCCCCTTGGTTGGTACCTCTGCCAATTTCGCCCTGAAAGAATCAAAGCCTATGTGTGCCTCAGTGTCCCCTTCGGATAAAGGTGGGAATGCGGGCTGGCCCGCGGGTTGGGAATTTAAACGGGGCGGGCTAAAGTAGCCCGCCCCCTTCGCGGGCTGGCCCGTTTAGGCGGGCTGGCGGGCGAGCCCGCCAATTTTTTTTTTTTTAATTTCACTTTTTTTTTAAAAAAAATCTACCCTCTTTCTTTTTCACCCGCTCATATCACACTTCTTTTTTTTATACATTTATATTATAAAGTCAATTTCATTCTTACTTTTTTTTTTTTTTTTCATCTATTCACATCACAAAACTATATAAACACATATTTTTTAAATTTGATAATAGTAGAATAAATAAACATAATATGAAAATAAGTGTCAAATAAAAAATATGGGGAATTAATTAAACACATCATCAAAGAAAAGAAGAAAATGTATACTAAGAGGGCATTTGAGGAGAAGAAAATAAAAAAAAAATCAAAAAAAAAAAAATTGCGGGCTGGCGGGCCCGAACCCGACTGTTTTTCGCGGGCTGCCAGCCCGCCCCGTTTTACCGCCTCTACCTTCGGACTTCTTAGCAAGAGGGACCCCACCGTGAAACTCGTAGAAAACTTTCGTCAATTGTTCGGCGATGACTACTACATCTGTAGATTCCAGGTTTCAATTGCGTGCCTTGCTTGTTTTGTTTAATTAGATGGAGATTGTGATTGTGTGATATGGACAGGAATATCCAGAGATGGAGATAGAACTGGCTGAAGCATGGACTCCATATGTGATGAAGAATGTGCTGACCACTCGAGACCCGGGTCCCATAATCTTTCCAAAAGGAAAGTACCCCCCTGGTTACAATCGCCATATGCCAAAGGACTTGCCTCCCTGGCTCACTCAACCTGATCTGGACATGTATATTTCCAAATTTGAGAAGACCCGCTTCACCGGTGCCTTGAACTACTACAGAAATCTCGACACGTACGTATTTAACAATTAATGTTTTGTTTAATTTGGCGAGACAGAGTTATTATTCATGGGTTTGTGACTTTTCAGGAACTGGGAGCTGACAGCACCGTGGACTGGAACAGGAATCAGCAAAGATATTCCGGTGAGATTTATAACCGGCGAATTAGACTTTGTTTACACAACCCCTGGGATCAAAGAGTATGTTCATGGTGGTTCATTCAAGAAAGACGTGCCCGGTTTGGAGGATAAAATTTGGGTGCAACCAGGTGTGGCTCATTATAACAATCAGGAAGCAGCAGCCGACACCAACCATCTCATTCACCAATTCATTTCCAAGTTCAAATGAGTCTGATATGTTCATCCTCCAGCTTGATTCAATAATTTGATTTCGTCTTTGTAATCATAATTGCGCTCTCTTTATTTTCCCCGACACGCCACCATGTGCTGATAAAGATTGTATCGCTCTGTGATTTGATTTCGCTCATTTGTTCACACGACCCAGCCCTGCAGGGATCAAAGAGTATGTTCATGACTGTTCGCATTTAACGATCAGTAGGCAGAAGACACCAGCTTTCGCATTTAACAATTCATTTCCAAGTTCAAATAAGCCAACATCCATTGCTTTGCCTTTTCTTTGACCGACATATAAGACGAGCTTGCTTTGGGAATTAATATGTTGTGTGGGAAAAATAAATGACCCCGTTGAAAGACCACGTTTATAAGCAAGTTATTTTCTTAAGAATTATTAGTTTATTAAATTTAGGTTAAAGTGTAGAAAACCCCATAAATTTTAGGTCAGTTGTATATAACCCTTGACATTTTAAAATATAAATTTAATCCTCATGATCTTTTAATTTTTAATTATCAATCCCCTGACATTTTAAAGTTGTGTTGCTGTTGCACTGCACCTGTGAAATAAAATATTCTATATTTATTTTTTCTGTTTTTTAATATAAAACATATTTATCTAATTTAGTTAGAATAAAAAAAATTCGTTGAGTTAATTTATATGTCATATATTTTCTAAAACACCATAATCATTTATAAATATATATTTTATAATTAAATAGGTATAGATTTTAGGACATAATTGATTAAATTTATTAATATTTTATATCTATTTAATTATTCTTTATATATTTTCTATCTTTTAATTAAGTTCAAGATAAAAAGAAATTTTGACATAAAATATATTCATATCTTATTTTATTATGTAGGAGATATTACATGATAAAAGAGATGAGAAAATATTAAATAAAAAAATGAAAATTGCAAATAAATGAGGTCAAACAATTACATTATATCTAAATGATAAGATATTATACATACTACAAGGCGTGAGATATAAAAAACAACGTAAGGTGTTGTTTTGATTAAATTAGATGCGGGGCCCATGACAATTGAAGGAGAGGTGGTAGCTGGCAGCGAGCAATTATATATTGTATATTATATATCTAAATAAAAGGGATATTATATATCCATGCGTGAGCTATCAAATGATATATGGATATTATTATGAATGGATAAAGACGTGGGGTCCATGAATTGAAAAAAAAGAAGAAGAAGATAAAAACAATAGTTGCCCAGATAATATCTACATATGGAGGTGGCAAAAGATATAGTGTCTCCATATAAATGAAAAAAAGATATCAGATTTGGATAAAAAAATAAAAATCGCACCTACCCGTCCAAAGTCCAAAGATATATAAAAAGGGGGAGAGGATAGCGAACAAAGCACACATAACAGCAGAACAAGAAAATCAGTGGTGGAGATCGAGCGAAAAGAGAAATGAAGAATTAGAAGAGGTGACAGTGAAATTTAATAGATTTGATTTTTCATTTCTTATTTTTTATTTTTTGAATTGAATTTCTTTGTTTCATTATGGATTTTATTTTAGTCATAAGTGGCTAATTTTTTTTAGACCTAGAGAAACTATAAACTCACTAGTGAATTATATTTTATTTTTTTGATTTATTAGTTATGATTTATGTTAATTTTGGTTACTTAATCTTGTTTTGTTATATCCGTTTAATGATTGGCCACCATTAAGTGTGAATTTGGGCATTACGATTTACCTTGACGAAGGAATTTTTAATTAGACTATGAGATTAAGTAATATGGGATTAAATCATATTTAATTTACAATTAGAATAGACATATACCTAATAGCCCCATATAATTGTTGAAAAGTGTGTTTGAGTTATTTTGCCTCTTGAGTAATGAGGTTAGACATAACAGTTATACTTAAGAGAGGGTTGTGAGTGGACCAATAGACATTTATAACTATTTATACTTGATATTACAAAATTAATATTTTAGACTAACTAATTAAATGGATTTAAGATTTGGGGCGCTAGCAAGGGATTAATAACTCTAGGTTGCTTGACATTGATAGTTAAGAGATTGAAGGTCTCCCATTTGGTAAATAAATTTTTAATGAGGTATTTTTGGACAATTTTACTGTCGAATCTAAAAAAAAATTTTAAAGAAGTGAGGTTAAATTTTTTTAACTAATTTTTCATATTCTTTTATTTTACATTTTTTAAAAAAAAATTAATAACTCAATCTCTTTAATTTTTCTTAAAATTTAATTTATAAAAATTTTATTTCCCTCCTCTTCCCTCTTACCAGACAGCCCCTAAAAACCCATAAATGACTTGACTGCACCATCATGCGCTGTAGATCAGTGTTTGTTTTCTTGGACCTCAGATGTGCAGTTGATTGAGAATGTAACTTTAGAGAATATTCTTTGGGTGCATGATTTCATTACATGTTTGCATGTAGGAATTGCAAAATGTCAGTAATTAATATTCGCATCCTGTTGCAATGTTTGTTTTTGAATTTACAACCATTCTTTCCATTTCCGGAATTCTATTTCAATTTTCAAGACAGGCATCAAACTCAATGTTTATTTTTAAATCATTTTTTATTTAGGACTTCTAAGTAGACAGTAGTTTCCCGAATGATTTTTTGTCAAATTATTCTTTTCTATAGTAAGATGTATCCATGTAAAATTGGAAAAAAGATACGAAAATATCATTTAAATTTTAAAATCCCAAATCAGTTATTTTTTTAATAAAATTGGTTGTCAATTGCTATACTTCTGTAATTAATACTTATACTTGTGTAAGCAATAAGATTGATTAAGGATTTTGAAGTTTAAGTGGTTTTTTTTTTTTTTATCTTTTTCCCTGTAAAAAATTTGTTGTGCACAAATAATCTTTTTATACGGTATTCTGCTGAAATTTTTATTAGTTAAAAGGATTTAAATCAGAGTTCTAATGCTAAATTTGCATGTTATAGGTATTATATGAGTACAAAATTTTGAGCGTTGATACTTTATGTATATAAAAATTTATCAGGTTGTTTTTACCGAATAAAAACTGCCCATTAATTCGTTAAATATTAATATTAATACACCATGGGCCTCTCGGTTCATTTTTGCAATCTCGCCGATAAAATCTTCTATATTTTTATTTTTATAATAAGTATAGATATTTTTTTATTGAAATCAATTTTATTTAAAGTAATAAGAGTTAATTATATTTAAAACACTGTCAAACACTAAATATTGACATATTTTCTAACAGAGATTTAAACTTTAATTTATTATGTTGTGAGGGAAATCTTTTCTATTTGTAGTTTTTATATTAAAAAAGTTCTCCTAAATACATCAGAGGTCATGGCCCAGGATCAAGGCCCATAAAATACGTTTGGGGCGGTATTGTCATTTAGAAATGAAGTTGTCCAATATAAACGGAATTTGCAGATAGGGTTATCACTTATCAGTATCAAGGCGGCTCATGGAGTTTGGGGACGACGTTGGCCTTTGCTCTTCATTTTCGCCCCCGATCGATACTCAATAGTCCTCTTCTTTGTCTGAATTGACTCTTTGTGCTTTCAAAATCGAAGATCGCACACAGTTCTTCTTGGGAAGCTTATTTTAGACGAATGATTCCCAGGATTTTAGCTGTGCGTAAATTAAGTGAAGATCCATTCTGCTTGAGCCTTCTTCTTCCTCAATGGAGATGTGCTCCAATGTTATTGGCTTACACTCGATTATGATTCCGATTTTTTGTACTGTAATACATCTCTATTCCCCCCCCCCCCAAAATATCGCATTTGCTGAAACTCTTCCGGCCGCAGGGGTGATAACAGCACACTTGATAGCTTCTAGTGGTGCGTATCTAGTTTTATAGTCTAACTTAATCTCTGAATTGTAACCTCCACTATCAGCATAAGCAAGCGCATTACATCTAATCGAATAGAACATAAAGCGTTGGAGGTGGCTCCCATCTATTCGCATCCTCTGCATTAAAGCTGAAGATCTTGTGCTTGAAATTTCCCTGATCAGTGGACTACATCAGCTTAAAATCGGATGCCAATCGTAGCATATATTCTTCCGCAGAAGCCAACAGATGAGGCTAAATACTTTAAACCATGGCCACCTGCTGGATCTAAAGTTGCCCGAATTCCGTTCCGTTGATGAAAGCCACGGAGAGGATCCAGTTCCGTTATTTTAGTGGTATAAAACGGTAGATGGTTAATGAAAGCCAGAATTCAGCACAGCAAAAGCTATTTATTCATATTAGGCGTGTATAAATGACTTACGAGGCTAAACGCCTGACTAATAAGAATTTCTCTATCACCACCACCGAACATTATTTAATACGAACACTATACAATTAATCTCGATTTTTTAAATTTGATCAACTCTAGCCGTTCCCTTGGTTTAAGGGTGGATGTGAAATTTATATGTTTGTTATCAGGAATTTTTTTTGCAAACAATTACTAATTAAACCTAAAAATTTGTATTCTAAAAGATATATTTAGTAACAGGTCAAACTTAAAAGAAGTGTTGATGAAAGAGGGTAGCTTGGACTTTTGCTGTAATTCTCTGTCCTTGAGATATTGACATCCAGAGTTGACCAGGAAAAATGTATTGGGAAGACTTGAAAATATTCCTTCATCCTCAAATAATGCTCACAGAGGGGTATGGAAAGAAGTCTGGAATCTGAAAGTTCCGCCTAAGGTAAAAAATTTTATTTGGAGATTAATGTCTAATGTCTTACCTACATTTGAAAACTTGTTGAAGAGGAAATGTTGTACCACTTATATTTGCTTGATATGTCACAATAAACCTGAAACAACAGAACATTTATTTTTCCTCTGTGATTGGGCAAAGCTAACATGGTATGGGAGCAACCTATCATTTAGAACGGAAGAGGTGGAGTATATGAATATCAAACAATGGGTGTCGTCCATTCCAAGTGAGGCTGCAATTTCTCAATGGCAAAAAGCTCAGTTTGCAATGATTTTGTGGCAATAGTGAAAAGCCCGAAATGCCTTTCTATATGCAAATGAGAATATTGATCCCATCTTTGTGTTTTCCCAGGCTTGTAAACGACTGCAGGAGTTCTGGGATTCTAGGGGATGGATGGACTGGGAGAAATTAGATGCTGGGAAGAGGAAAGCAGCGCAAAAAGGGCTAAAAGTATGGCAAAAACGGAAGGTAATTGGCTAAAAATCAACACAGATTGCTCTTTTAACTCTTCAAAAAATCAAGCAGCATCAGTATTTGTTCTAAGGGATACAAATGGCTGGATTCTAGATGGAGCAGCGAGAAATTATTACAGCAGAATCAGTCCTAGAGGCTGAGGGAGTTGCTTTGCTAGATGCTATTAATTATGCTCATGAAAATCAGCTAGAGGATGTCTATTTTGAATCTAATAATCAAGTTTTGATTAATTGTATTAGGAATGATTCTCCTCCAAATGATTGGAGGTGTATTAATCTCCTTGAAAATATCCAAGTTTCAAGAAACCTGATTAGAAACCATTTTTGCAATTTGGATTTCCAAGGAAACAAATCTAGTAGCTGACTGGATTGTTAGGACTTCACTAGGTGAGTCATGCTCTCAAGACTAGGTTGAAAGACCACCTCACCATCTAAAGGAACTGCTGGAGAGGGACATGAGATCTGTGCAGAGAAACCCGGACTGAAGGTTTTTTGATGAAGGTGTCAATGTTATCTTGTCTGTATTATGTTTGTTTTACTTCGTTTTAGTATTGTCATTCTTATTATGGACTATTGTATCTTTTAGCTATTAATAGAAATGCACCTGTTTTCTGGCAAAAAAAAAACAGAGAGAGAGAGAGAGATATTGACATCCAGTTATATTCCTAAAAAAAAAACAAACTTAAAAGGACGGGGCAAGTCAAGAAAGTGTGAAGTCAGCACAGCGAAAACTTGTGCTCCATTTAGGTGCGGACAAAAGGCTGGCGAGATTAGCACCTCCCTTGGATAAGGTCCTCTTGGAAAGGAGAATTTGTTGTTTTATTTGGTGGGTCACCCCAACGCGTGCGGAGGCGGCTTCTCCCCTCTTCTTTTACTGCTATCACGGTCCGCTGCCCGTGTTTTTCTATAAAACTGCGCCGTTTTGGATCAAAACATTGGAGCTGCTTTTTGATCTTTTTAAAACAGTATTCAACATTTAATATTTTGATGTATTTTTTCATTAACAATCAGTTTTCTAAAATATTTTTTTAAAGATCTTAAAATAATTTTTCAGTATTAGTGTGTGTCTGTGATAGCGGTAGAAAAAATGACTTATTATTATTATAATTTATTAAAAATGACTTAATAGAAAAGTCAGTTTTTGTAATGTGATTTATGTTTGGATGAGCGATTTATTTTTAGACAATAAGTGCTTATAAATCGTGATTTATGGTATATGAGGTAAGTATGTGAGAGGAGTTTTATCTCAACTTACGTAATAAATGACTTAATAAGTGCCAAAAAACGTGCTTATTTCTGCCAAATAAGTTGAACTAAACACACCCTTATCCAACATTTTGAAATAATTTGAAAAACACTATTCAACATTCTGAAATAATTTTTTAGTATCAGTCAGTTCCCTAAAATATTTGTCAAAATCCTAAAATAATTTTTTTTAGTATTATCTCATATCCTAAAGTATTTTTTATTGACAGTGAGTACTCTGAAATATTTTTAATGCAATATTTTAGAATGTTGGATGTTCTAAAAATTAGTTTAGGTGCACCAAAAATATTTCAAAGTATTGACTGGCACTAAAAAATACTTCAGGATATTGGATAATACTAAAAAATTATTTTAGGGAACCGACTAGTACTGAAAAAATATTTTGGGATTTTGAATAGTGTTTTTCAAAACACAACAGAATACTAAATAATACTGAAAAACTGGTTTAGAATTTTGAAAAAATATTTTAGGAAACTAACTGATACTGAAAAAAATATATTATGATGTTGAATACTGTTTTCCAAAAAAAAAAAAAACCCTACTGCAGCTGTGGAGACAATCTGCTTCCAACGCGTTATGCATTAATTTCCCAATAACGGAAAGAAGTTAACATAGTTGTTACATTATTATTCAACGCGTTCATGGATCGAGATTAGGAAGTAAAAATATTATATTGTACTTCAAATATTAATACAGTTGTAGACGTAATGACCAAGAAAGTTTGAAAGATGGTGATGGATCTCCATATCACTTATTTACCTCCTAAAATTATAATGATCTTATTACTTATTGATAAAAATAGATTGAGACTGCTTGTTAACTCAAAAGGATAACTTATTATAAGTTTGTTGGTTTATGTACCATCTAGGGGGAAGAAGTTAGATGCTGATCCCGTGACGCTACGTTGCTGAATCTGGAAGCCACCACAGAAGTGTAGACACTCATCCACATATATGGACTTAGGTTTACTCGGCTGCTGTCATCCTCCTGCTCATTTCCAATGTTAGGGTGATTCTTAAATTGAAATCAATTTAAGCGTTCATATTTAATATTCTATAATTTACTTTAAATATGTTTATTGCATTTTAAATTAGAGCTAAGGTATAACTAACATCCTAAAATAACTTTTTATGTGTGTCCATTATCGTGAAATACCTTTTTGTGCAATCTTATCCCTTCGGATATTAGATGCACCTTAACATTTTAAATTATTAGGATTAAAGTTTAGCAATTTAATTTTATTTATTTAATTTTTAATAATCTTGTATTTTGTTAATAATTTTATAAAATAATAAATTTGGGCGGCTCAAACTTCAATCCAAGGAAGGAATCCAAGGAAGGAGATGAGCGGTGGAGGAGAAGAGAATGGCGAGGGTTGAAGTGGGCAGCCAAGTCTCTGTATATAACCATACGTGGCATTATTTAAATGAGTGAAAAGATGGCGCAGCAGTTATAAAGGTGCACTCAGGGTGCGTCCATGTATCCACCGCTCACTTGGGACTAGACGAGAAACAAATCAATCCGATCATCGAGATGGAAAGATTTGTGCACAGAACAGTGGAAGTGAACGGCATCAACATGCACGTGGTTGAGAAAGGAGAAGGCCCGGTGGTGCTCTTCCTCCACGGCTTCCCTGAGCTCTGGTACTCATGGCGCCACCAGATCGAGTATCTCAGCAACTGCGGCTACCGTGCGGTGGCTCCAGATCTCCGCGGCTACGGCGACACCGATGCCCCGTCGGATATCAACAGCTACACATGCTTCCAACTCGTGGGTGACATCGTGGCCCTCATCGACTCTCTGGGCGCCGACAAAGTGTTCCTTGTCGGTCACGACTGGGGAGCCGCACTTGGTTGGTACCTCTGCCAATTTCGCCCTGAAAGAATCAAAGCCTATGTGTGCCTCAGTGTCCCCTTCGGACTTGTTAACAAGAGGGACCCCACAGTGAAACCCGTAGAAAACTTTCGTCACTTGTTCGGCGATGACTACTACATCTGTAGATTCCAGGTTTCAATTGCGTGCCTTGCTTGTTTTGTTTAATTAGATGGAGATTGTGATTGTGTGATATGGACAGGAATATCCAGAGATGGAGATAGAACTGGCTGTAGCAGGGACTCCATATGTGATGAAGAATGCGCTGACCAATCGAGACCCAGGTCCCATAATCTTTCCAAAAGGAAAGTATCCCCCGGGTTTCAATAGCCATATGCCAAAGGACTTGCCTCCCTGGCTCACTCATCCTGATCTGGACATGTATATTTCCAAATTTGAAAAGAGCCGCTTCACCGGTGGCTTGAACTACTACAGAAATCTCGACCTGTACGTATTTAACAATTAATGTTTTGTTTAATTTGGCGAGACAGAGTTATTATTCATGGGTTTGCGACTTTGCAGGAACTGGGAGCTGACAGCACCGTGGACTGGAACAGGAATCAGCAAAGATATTCCGGTGAGGTTTATAACCGGCGAATTAGACACTGTTTACACAACCCCGGGGATCAAAGAGTATGTTCATGGTGGTTCATTCAAGAAAGACGTGCCCGGTTTGGAGGATAAAATTTGGGTGCAACCAGGTGTGGCTCATTTTAACAATCAGGAAGCAGCAGCCGACACCAACCATCTCATTCACCAATTCATTTCCAAGTTCAAATGAGTCTGATATGTTCATCCTCCAGCTTGATTCAATAATTTGATTTCGTCTTTGTAATCATAATGGCGTTCGCTTTGTTTTCCCCGACACGCCACGTTAATATGGTGTGTGTGAAAAATAAATGACACCGTTAATAGGCCACGTTTATAAGCAAGTTATTTTCTTAAGAATTATTAGTTTATTAAATTTATACTAGATATTTAAGTTTTAATTTAGTCATGGATGCAATAAAAAAGGTATTATTTATGTGCTTGAAATAATACGGATTTCAGTGGGATAAAAAAAGGTTGCACATCATTAACGAAAGCCGAAAGTGTCAACACCCGTTTCCATTTCGATAATCAAAGAGTAATAACGACGGAATTCAATGGGCATACAGAAAAGTACAATTATACTGATAAAAATATTTGTTTACAATCCCAACGTCGTTCGTCAACGAAAAACAGAAAATACAGCGGAAACTTAATATTTACAAATTATCCAAAATATCACAAAATAGACTAAAGCATAACCACGTTCTTGACCCCGCCTCGAGACACGCGCTGCTCACTTTCTGACGTCAATGTCTTTGCCCTTTGGCCCACTGGTACCCGCTGAGGTATTTGTTTAAAAATAGGGTGAGATTCCGAAGAATCCCCGTAGAGACATAATATCGTTCATAGAAAATGCGAAAAGTAAATATGTCATGCGCCAAGGTATGCACAAATTAATGAACAATATAAACACATCATCATCATCATGTATACATGAATAGGGCCCAGCCCCATAATCTACACCGGTTGGTCTTCTGCCAACTCCCAGTGTAAGTGCACCTCTGGCACTAACAGCCTCTCTCTAGGCAAATCATGTTATTAATAAAGTGCATTTACAAAACAATGGCATCCACACAATCACATAACTTATGGCATAGTGTATGAAGGATAAAGTCCCTACCTCAAAGCTGTGATATTCCCTATTTAGTAGTGTCTCGAAAAGCGTGCTGTCCCGGCGTCCGACTCGGTCCTAAAATATTAAATGTACCAGAAATAGGTCATAACCTATCCAAGTATCATTTTAGACTATTCCATAGTGTTTATTGTGGTTATATTAGTCTATGGTGAAAATTTACAAAAATGCCCCCGGGAACCCGGCCCGGCCCCGCCGTACCGGCCCGATGGCACGTTTTCCCAAAATTTTGACTAGGGCTATTCTGACTTATTTTCGCCCAAGGAATCCATTTCCGGCCTCGAAATCACCAAATTCATGGTCAAATTACGAAAATACCCTGACAGCCCCTATTTAGGGATTTCAGTGGCGTTTTCGTAAATATGCTTTTTCGGCCTCTACCGAAAAAGTGCCCAACTGTAACCCCACCTATTTTTTCCCACTGAGTCCAATGGAACCATTTATTTGATGAAAATCCAACTCCTACTATCAGATCTGGTTCTGGCCGAAATATTAGGGGAAAATATGGAAAAATGAAGTTTTGTGTTCTAGTTTCCAAAACTTGTACTTTTTCACTTCTAACCCTTGATTAACTCATTTAAACACTTCTTAACCATGATTCAAAGAAATTTGGGCAGCATAACCCCTTAGGATTAGGACTTTCCAAATTTACAAACTTAACAATACAACCAAATCCAACCATAATCATCAACAACAACCACATCTAACATAATCTTAGGATTTGTGAAGTTACCTTCTTGAGTTCTTTTTCTTCCTCTAGAAGTTCTCCACTCTCTTTCTCTTTGGCTCAAGATTTGCTTGCTAATCCATGGAATTTATGGAAAGGAAGGGATTAGAGAAGAGATTTATGGAAGATTAGAAGAAGAAACCTTAAGGAAATCTTAGCTTACCTTGGATCTTACTTCTTTTTGCTCTCTAAATCTCCAAGAGCTCCCAAACTCACTCTCTCTTTCTTTTCCCTAGTCTTTGTGCGTGAATGGCAAGAAAGGAGGAAGAGAAATTTTATGTACCACTTGTCTTCTCTCATCTTTAATCTCAACCCTTGATCTAGCCAATGGTCAAGATTTTTCCACCTCTCATGTACACTTTAATTGCCCTCATGACACCTTGCATTATGTCATACTTTGTGATCATGAGTGTATTTGGGTCTTATCTCTTCATGTTCATGACACTTGGCATTTTAATTTCATTATTCAATTTCTAACACTTTTCATTTTCAATTTTCGGAATAATGCAATTTCTGGCAGATTTTCTGCCTTAACTTTGAAAAATCATAACTAATTTTGTAGACATCGTTTTGAGTCGATTCCAAAGCCTATGGAACCCTCATTGAGTCTAGTTTCAAGGAAAAATATGGAATTTTACTGAAAATGATCATATTATTCCCAGATTTTCAATATTTGATCTCTGCTCCAGAAACTTTCCAGATTTTCTGGATTAACTTCAAAAATTCATATATTTTTGTACATAGCTTCAATTGAGTCATATGACCTATCAAATTAAAGTTTAGGATGTCTACTTTCACCCTGTAAAATTTCATAATTTTTGGTCATCATTTGGTCTTCCAAAACTATATGACAATCTCACTGCCTCGCAGGCGATTTCACTGAAAACACTATTCAACCTTCAATTTTCAATATTTAATTCTTTTGGCCTTAAATATTCACCATTTCATTGAATATATATAATAATTATAATATATTCTTGGTGAATAAAATTTGGGATGTTACAATTCTCCCCCACTTAATTAAATTTCGTCCCCGAAATTTGCTACGCTTACATAGCTATAAACTCCGAGTAACGCTTCTTCGTACTTTCTTTTGTTTCCCACGTAGCCTCTCTGGGTGATAACCCTCTCCAGACGACCTTGACAAACAGAATGCTCTTATTTCTGGGCTGCTTTTCCTGCCGATCGATGATTCGGTCAGGTATGACTTCATAAGTCAAGTATTCGCACAATTTCCATATCTTCGTACTCTATTACGTGTTCTGGATCAGGTTGTTACTTTTTCATTTGGGAACCATGAAAACGTCGTGTAGCCTACTTAAACTCGGTGGCAAAGCGATACGGTACACACTTTGAGGTTTTACTCCTCCTTTGTGCATCAACAATGTCAGGCTGATTAAATAGGAGTCCCACAGGAATCTCCATAATATCTAACTGCACCCAAAATCTATGTTTCTCTATGCCAGGCTTAGCCCGATTCCACTTGAATCATTCAGGGCTATCGTAACTCTTATCAAAACCCCTTTAATATGGAACTTATTACAACACACCATCATTGAGAGCCAACGCTCTTGTAGCTCTAATCTACAATTCAATGTCACGGTGACTACACTCTAGGGTTCATCGTCACGGTGGCTACACTCGCGGGTTAGTCATCACAGTGGCTGCACTCTAGGGTTTGTCGTCACGGTAGCTGCACTCGTGGGTTAGTCGTCACGGTGGCTCCACTCTAGGGTTTGTCATCATGGTGGCTCCACTCTAGGGTTCTATCGTCACGGTGGCTCCACTCTAGGATTCTGTACTCGGTGCTTTACACAGGCGCCCATACACCTGGTCAGCCCCCCTCCGGTCAGAACTTTCCTTAGGTAGCCCTCTCCGTTCAGATTTTACCGTAGGTAGCCCTTTCCGATCAGATTTCACCGTAGGTAGCCCTCTCCGTTCAGATTTCACCGTAGGTAGCCCTCTCCGATCAGATTTCACCGTAGGTAGCCCTCTCCGATCAGATTTCACCGTAGGTAGCCCTCTCCGTTCAGAACTTTCACTCTTTGTGGTTGCAGTACAACTCCACAACTACGCCATAAAGGCAACGTTTTCTTATTCAAAGCAATCATTATTACCATCTGCTCAAGATTATGGATGGGATAGTTCGATTCCTGAAGCTTCAGCTGACATGATGCATACGCCCTCACTCGGCTTGCATCAATTCTCATCTCAATCAATGCCTGCTTGCATCCGGGGCTCAATTCCCTTCCCAATCCATGCCATCTAGCATTAGTGAAGACAACAAAGGCTCACTATGGATCTGGGATTATCAACGTTGGTACTTTAATAAATTTTCATCGTCAGCTCTCTGAAGCTCCTCTCACAATCATCATCTCATGCATAATGTTGAGTTATGGGAAATTTCGATATAAACATCTCATCCTTTTTATTGTCACACCCCGCACTTCCCCCGCACTTCCCCATTCCCAGGGACTACGAGCAGACTACGAGCGTGGACTCATCAGGAATTTGTGGCCCCTCCAACTCAACCACATTTCTTTTTCCTCCTGCAGCCTCGAACACACGACCCTGAGGGCATAAGATCGCAGTCCTAACTAAGGCTACTACCATTGAACTACTCATAATAATCAACAGGACTCATAACACTGTGTATCACAATCACAGTTTCCAGCCTTATCAGTTCAGTACTGCTTCCACTTTACCAAGGTCCACCAGGATCCCTTGCCACGAGACTACTTGGCCCAAAAGTCTATCTTTTAAAAGCCAAATCCCACATTTGCTTACCCCATTAGTTGGATCCCATATGACCTTCGTAGTAACACTCCACCGTTCATAGAACATGCGATAATGTATATGCCTTGCACTATATAATGCAATATTATACTAATACATAACTCAGTTCAGTCGGAAATGTGTTCAGAGCCAACCATTGTTGCAACCCCTACACATTTCGTACCTCAGTCCTCGACTAGGCATATCAGTATACCCAAAGGCACTTCCCGTAGGCATTATACATCAGTGTACCCGAAGGCACTGCCCGTAGGCATTATTCATCAGTGTACCTGAAGGCACTGCTCGAAGGCATTATTCATCAGTGTACCCGAAGGCACTGTATATCATACATATTGCAAAAGATGGCGTATACAAAGCATATAAACATTCACAGTGTTTGGAGGATAGAGTTACTACATTGACCCTTCTTGGATAATATTGAATTTTTAATCTTCCCCTGGTCTAGGTTCTACTGCATCTCTTGCAACTCATACCACTTATTATCGATAATGCACAGTTTAATGTACCCGTAGGTACTCAATTCAGTTCAGTGTACTCATAAGTACTATATTTGAGGTACCCATGGGAACTATGCATCAATTTCGGTAAGTCCACCCCCTGTCAGTAAGCCCAATCCAGGCCCAAGGGACATGGTTTCTCACTATGTGGCTGGCAACAATGCCAACACGTCTCATTTCTAGAGGATCTCTGCTCGCTACCGCTATCATCCTGATACAGCTCTTTATCATTGTCCCCCAGAGGGAACTTCCTGATTCTTACATTCCTGGGTAGAATCCCCACTACCAAACACAACTTTGTAGTTGTCACTTTTGTCAAGATGCAAGCTCAATAAGTCATTCTTACTACTGTACATCACGATGTTGATTCTGATACTATTATCAGAATTGTTACTACTGGTACTCTGATAACATTATTACGTGTATCGATTCTTTTATCCAGCACACTAGTCCCCCTGATACAGTTGACTAGGCACTGGTACCTCCTTAGCTTGTGCTGATTCTATTGTCCTCTGATACCATTAACACTATTCTGATACCACTGACACCATTCTGATACTGCTATCACAAGTACGTCTATCATTTCCATATGTACAGGAACCACCAATACCATCAACTGGGTACTGGCACTACCTCTGCATGCATTGATAATACTGATACCCTCCTGATACCACTGATACCATCCAGATACTATCGATACCACACTGGTATTATCTCCAAGTGCACCAGTACCACCGATACTACAATCTGGGTACTGATATCACCTCTGAGTACCCTGATACCCCATTCCGTGATATCGCCGTTATCGTCTCGATACTGCTCAGTCACAAACCTTCTCCCTTGGTATCCTCGTCTCTACACCGTCAATGAATGCTAAGTACCGGTCTCCCGGGGTATCGTGCTCCTGCAGTGCCCTGTGACACTTGGCCTTGAAAAAGTATGACAACTCTATGTTCGGGTGAAGGTTATACGACACCTGTACCGGCTATATCTGAGACTCGCGGTCACTCGCCTCATCCGATGGAATCTCCTCTGGTTCGTAGTCGGAATCCCACTCTGGGTACTCCTCTGGCGCATCTTTGGTCTCACCAAACTCTGTCACTCCTGGGGATGTCAGCCTTGGCTCTGGACTGTACACGAGCAATCTCGGCACGTTCTTCCGTGCTATGTATCGATACGCATACCGCCGTATTCGAAGTGGTCGATCATTAGCCCTCTGTCTGGAACACGCTGGTTCACCATCGTTTCACTGTCACTATCCACGATCACGATCATCGACTCACTCGGACCATCTACGAATAGTCCGGTCGTAACGCAAACAAAACCTTATCAGTATACAATTCTGATAATGCCAGAACCGCTTATTAGCTCTGATACCAAAAATGTCAACACCCGTTTCCATTTCGATAATCAAAGAGTAATAACGACGGAATTCAATGGGCATACAGAAAAGTACAATTATACTGATAAAAATATTTGTTTACAATCCCAACGTCGTTCGTCAACGAAAAACAGAAAATACAGCGGAAACTTAATATTTACAAATTATCCAAAATATCACAAAATAGACTAAAGCATAACCACGTTCTTGACCCCGCCTCGAGACACGCGCTGCTCACTTTCCGACGTCAATGTCTTTGCCCTTTGGCCCACTGGTACCCGCTGAGGTATTTGTTTAAAAATAGGGTGAGATTCCGAAGAATCCCCGTAGAGACATAATATCGTTCATAGAAAATGCGAAAAGTAAATATGTCATGCGCCAAGGTATGCACAAATTAATGAACAATATAAACACATCATCATCATCATGTATACATGAATAGGGCCCAGCCCCATAATCTACACCGGTTGGTCTTCTGCCAACTCCCAGTGTAAGTGCACCTCTGGCACTAACAGCCTCTCTCTAGGCAAATCATGTTATTAATAAAGTGCATTTACAAAACAATGGCATCCACACAATCACATAACTTATGGCATAGTGTATGAAGGATAAAGTCCCTACCTCAAAGCTGTGATATTCCCTATTTAGTAGTGTCTCGAAAAGCGTGCTGTCCCGGCGTCCGACTCGGTCCTAAAATATTAAATGTACCAGAAATAGGTCATAACCTATCCAAGTATCATTTTAGACTATTCCATAGTGTTTATTGTGGTTATATTAGTCTATGGTGAAAATTTACAAAAATGCCCCCGGGAACCCGGCCCGGCCCCGCCGTACCGGCCCGATGGCACGTTTTCCCAAAATTTTGACTAGGGCTATTCTGACTTATTTTCGCCCAAGGAATCCATTTCCGGCCTCGAAATCACCAAATTCATGGTCAAATTACGAAAATACCCTGACAGCCCCTATTTAGGGATTTCAGTGGCGTTTTCGTAAATATGCTTTTTCGGCCTCTACCGAAAAAGTGCCCAACTGTAACCCCACCTATTTTTTCCCACTGAGTCCAATGGAACCATTTATTTGATGAAAATCCAAATCCTACTACCAGATCTGGTTCTGGCCGAAATATTAGGGGAAAATATGGAAAAATGAAGTTTTGTGTTCTAGTTTCCAAAACTTGTACTTTTTCACTTCTAACCCTTGATTAACTCATTTAAACACTTCTTAACCATGATTCAAAGAAATTTGGGCAGCATAACCCCTTAGGATTAGGACTTTCCAAATTTACAAACTTAACAATACAACCAAATCCAACCATAATCATCAACAACAACCACATCTAACATAATCTTAGGATTTGTGAAGTTACCTTCTTGAGTTCTTTTTCTTCCTCTAGAAGTTCTCCACTCTCTTTCTCTTTGGCTCAAGATTTGCTTGCTAATCCATGGAATTTATGGAAAGGAAGGGATTAGAGAAGAGATTTATGGAAGATTAGAAGAAGAAACCTTAAGGAAATCTTAGCTTACCTTGGATCTTACTTCTTTTTGCTCTCTAAATCTCCAAGAGCTCCCAAACTCACTCTCTCTTTCTTTTCCCTAGTCTTTGTGCGTGAATGGCAAGAAAGGAGGAAGAGAAATTTTATGTACCACTTGTCTTCTCTCATCTTTAATCTCAACCCTTGATCTAGCCAATGGTCAAGATTTTTCCACCTCTCATGTACACTTTAATTGCCCTCATGACACCTTGCATTATGTCATACTTTGTGATCATGAGTGTATTTGGGTCTTATCTCTTCATGTTCATGACACTTGGCATTTTAATTTCATTATTCAATTTCTAACACTTTTCATTTTCAATTTTCGGAATAATGCAATTTCTGGCAGATTTTCTGCCTTAACTTTGAAAAATCATAACTAATTTTGTAGACATCGTTTTGAGTCGATTCCAAAGCCTATGGAACCCTCATTGAGTCTAGTTTCAAGGAAAAATATGGAATTTTACTGAAAATGATCATATTATTCCCAGATTTTCAATCTTTGATCTCTGCTCCAGAAACTTTCCAGATTTTCTGGATTAACTTCAAAAATTCATATATTTTTGTACATAGCTTCAATTGAGTCATATGACCTATCAAATTAAAGTTTAGGATGTCTACTTTCACCCTGTAAAATTTCATAATTTTTGGTCATCATTTGGTCTTCCAAAACTATATGACAATCTCACTGCCTCGCAGGCGATTTCACTGAAAACACTATTCAACCTTCAATTTTCAATATTTAATTCTTTTGGCCTTAAATATTCACCATTTCATTGAATATATATAATAATTATAATATATTCTTGGTGAATAAAATTTGGGATGTTACAATTCTCCCCCACTTAATTAAATTTCGTCCCCGAAATTTGCTACGCTTACATAGCTATAAACTCCGAGTAACGCTTCTTCGTACTTTCTTTTGTTTCCCACGTAGCCTCTCTGGGTGATAACCCTCTCCAGACGACCTTGACAAACAGAATGCTCTTATTTCTGGGCTGCTTTTCCTGCCGATCGATGATTCGGTCAGGTATGACTTCATAAGTCAAGTATTCGCACAATTTCCATATCTTCGTACTCTATTACGTGTTCTGGATCAGGTTGTTACTTTTTCATTTGGGAACCATGAAAACGTCGTGTAGCCTACTTAAACTCGGTGGCAAAGCGATACGGTACACACTTTGAGGTTTTACTCCTCCTTTGTGCATCAACAATGTCAGGCTGATTAAATAGGAGTCCCACAGGAATCTCCATAATATCTAACTGCACCCAAAATCTATGTTTCTCTATGCCAGGCTTAGCCCGATTCCACTTGAATCATTCAGGGCTATCGTAACTCTTATCAAAACCCCTTTAATATGGAACTTATTACAACACACCATCATTGAGAGCCAACGCTCTTGTAGCTCTAATCTACAATTCAATGTCACGGTGACTACACTCTAGGGTTCATCGTCACGGTGGCTACACTCGCGGGTTAGTCATCACAGTGGCTGCACTCTAGGGTTTGTCGTCACGGTAGCTGCACTCGTGGGTTAGTCGTCACGGTGGCTCCACTCTAGGGTTTGTCATCATGGTGGCTCCACTCTAGGGTTCTATCGTCACGGTGGCTCCACTCTAGGATTCTGTACTCGGTGCTTTACACAGGCGCCCATACACCTGGTCAGCCCCCCTCCGGTCAGAACTTTCCTTAGGTAGCCCTCTCCGTTCAGATTTTACCGTAGGTAGCCCTTTCCGATCAGATTTCACCGTAGGTAGCCCTCTCCGTTCAGATTTCACCGTAGGTAGCCCTCTCCGATCAGATTTCACCGTAGGTAGCCCTCTCCGATCAGATTTCACCGTAGGTAGCCCTCTCCGTTCAGAACTTTCACTCTTTGTGGTTGCAGTACAACTCCACAACTACGCCATAAAGGCAACGTTTTCTTATTCAAAGCAATCATTATTACCATCTGCTCAAGATTATGGATGGGATAGTTCGATTCCTGAAGCTTCAGCTGACATGATGCATACGCCCTCACTCGGCTTGCATCAATTCTCATCTCAATCAATGCCTGCTTGCATCCGGGGCTCAATTCCCTTCCCAATCCATGCCATCTAGCATTAGTGAAGACAACAAAGGCTCACTATGGATCTGGGATTATCAACGTTGGTACTTTAATAAATTTTCATCGTCAGCTCTCTGAAGCTCCTCTCACAATCATCATCTCATGCATAATGTTGAGTTATGGGAAATTTCGATATAAACATCTCATCCTTTTTATTGTCACACCCCGCACTTCCCCCGCACTTCCCCATTCCCAGGGACTACGAGCAGACTACGAGCGTGGACTCATCAGGAATTTGTGGCCCCTCCAACTCAACCACATTTCTTTTTCCTCCTGCAGCCTCGAACACACGACCCTGAGGGCATAAGATCGCAGTCCTAACTAAGGCTACTACCATTGAACTACTCATAATAATCAACAGGACTCATAACACTGTGTATCACAATCACAGTTTCCAGCCTTATCAGTTCAGTACTGCTTCCACTTTACCAAGGTCCACCAG
The DNA here is from genome assembly GCA_963855925.1 of Inga laurina. NCBI lineage: Eukaryota > Viridiplantae > Streptophyta > Magnoliopsida > Fabales > Fabaceae > Inga > Inga laurina. Next base: position 1,624,840 of record OY979703.1, on the reverse strand, counting down.
GATCCCTTGCCACGAGACTACTTGGCCCAAAAGTCTATCTTTTAAAAGCCAAATCCCACATTTGCTTACCCCATTAGTTGGATCCCATATGACCTTCGTAGTAACACTCCACCGTTCATAGAACATGCGATAATGTATATGCCTTGCACTATATAATGCAATATTATACTAATACATAACTCAGTTCAGTCGGAAATGTGTTCAGAGCCAACCATTGTTGCAACCCCTACACATTTCGTACCTCAGTCCTCGACTAGGCATATCAGTATACCCAAAGGCACTTCCCGTAGGCATTATACATCAGTGTACCCGAAGGCACTGCCCGTAGGCATTATTCATCAGTGTACCTGAAGGCACTGCTCGAAGGCATTATTCATCAGTGTACCCGAAGGCACTGTATATCATACATATTGCAAAAGATGGCGTATACAAAGCATATAAACATTCACAGTGTTTGGAGGATAGAGTTACTACATTGACCCTTCTTGGATAATATTGAATTTTTAATCTTCCCCTGGTCTAGGTTCTACTGCATCTCTTGCAACTCATACCACTTATTATCGATAATGCACAGTTTAATGTACCCGTAGGTACTCAATTCAGTTCAGTGTACTCATAAGTACTATATTTGAGGTACCCATGGGAACTATGCATCAATTTCGGTAAGTCCACCCCCTGTCAGTAAGCCCAATCCAGGCCCAAGGGACATGGTTTCTCACTATGTGGCTGGCAACAATGCCAACACGTCTCATTTCTAGAGGATCTCTGCTCGCTACCGCTATCATCCTGATACAGCTCTTTATCATTGTCCCCCAGAGGGAACTTCCTGATTCTTACATTCCTGGGTAGAATCCCCACTACCAAACACAACTTTGTAGTTGTCACTTTTGTCAAGATGCAAGCTCAATAAGTCATTCTTACTACTGTACATCACGATGTTGATTCTGATACTATTATCAGAATTGTTACTACTGGTACTCTGATAACATTATTACGTGTATCGATTCTTTTATCCAGCACACTAGTCCCCCTGATACAGTTGACTAGGCACTGGTACCTCCTTAGCTTGTGCTGATTCTATTGTCCTCTGATACCATTAACACTATTCTGATACCACTGACACCATTCTGATACTGCTATCACAAGTACGTCTATCATTTCCATATGTACAGGAACCACCAATACCATCAACTGGGTACTGGCACTACCTCTGCATGCATTGATAATACTGATACCCTCCTGATACCACTGATACCATCCAGATACTATCGATACCACACTGGTATTATCTCCAAGTGCACCAGTACCACCGATACTACAATCTGGGTACTGATATCACCTCTGAGTACCCTGATACCCCATTCCGTGATATCGCCGTTATCGTCTCGATACTGCTCAGTCACAAACCTTCTCCCTTGGTATCCTCGTCTCTACACCGTCAATGAATGCTAAGTACCGGTCTCCCGGGGTATCGTGCTCCTGCAGTGCCCTGTGACACTTGGCCTTGAAAAAGTATGACAACTCTATGTTCGGGTGAAGGTTATACGACACCTGTACCGGCTATATCTGAGACTCGCGGTCACTCGCCTCATCCGATGGAATCTCCTCTGGTTCGTAGTCGGAATCCCACTCTGGGTACTCCTCTGGCGCATCTTTGGTCTCACCAAACTCTGTCACTCCTGGGGATGTCAGCCTTGGCTCTGGACTGTACACGAGCAATCTCGGCACGTTCTTCCGTGCTATGTATCGATACGCATACCGCCGTATTCGAAGTGGTCGATCATTAGCCCTCTGTCTGGAACACGCTGGTTCACCATCGTTTCACTGTCACTATCCACGATCACGATCATCGACTCACTCGGACCATCTACGAATAGTCCGGTCGTAACGCAAACAAAACCTTATCAGTATACAATTCTGATAATGCCAGAACCGCTTATTAGCTCTGATACCAAAAATGTCAACACCCGTTTCCATTTCGATAATCAAAGAGTAATAACGACGGAATTCAATGGGCATACAGAAAAGTACAATTATACTGATAAAAATATTTGTTTACAATCCCAACGTCGTTCGTCAACGAAAAACAGAAAATACAGCGGAAACTTAATATTTACAAATTATCCAAAATATCACAAAATAGACTAAAGCATAACCACGTTCTTGACCCCGCCTCGAGACACGCGCTGCTCACTTTCCGACGTCAATGTCTTTGCCCTTTGGCCCACTGGTACCCGCTGAGGTATTTGTTTAAAAATAGGGTGAGATTCCGAAGAATCCCCGTAGAGACATAATATCGTTCATAGAAAATGCGAAAAGTAAATATGTCATGCGCCAAGGTATGCACAAATTAATGAACAATATAAACACATCATCATCATCATGTATACATGAATAGGGCCCAGCCCCATAATCTACACCGGTTGGTCTTCTGCCAACTCCCAGTGTAAGTGCACCTCTGGCACTAACAGCCTCTCTCTAGGCAAATCATGTTATTAATAAAGTGCATTTACAAAACAATGGCATCCACACAATCACATAACTTATGGCATAGTGTATGAAGGATAAAGTCCCTACCTCAAAGCTGTGATATTCCCTATTTAGTAGTGTCTCGAAAAGCGTGCTGTCCCGGCGTCCGACTCGGTCCTAAAATATTAAATGTACCAGAAATAGGTCATAACCTATCCAAGTATCATTTTAGACTATTCCATAGTGTTTATTGTGGTTATATTAGTCTATGGTGAAAATTTACAAAAATGCCCCCGGGAACCCGGCCCGGCCCCGCCGTACCGGCCCGATGGCACGTTTTCCCAAAATTTTGACTAGGGCTATTCTGACTTATTTTCGCCCAAGGAATCCATTTCCGGCCTCGAAATCACCAAATTCATGGTCAAATTACGAAAATACCCTGACAGCCCCTATTTAGGGATTTCAGTGGCGTTTTCGTAAATATGCTTTTTCGGCCTCTACCGAAAAAGTGCCCAACTGTAACCCCACCTATTTTTTCCCACTGAGTCCAATGGAACCATTTATTTGATGAAAATCCAACTCCTACTATCAGATCTGGTTCTGGCCGAAATATTAGGGGAAAATATGGAAAAATGAAGTTTTGTGTTCTAGTTTCCAAAACTTGTACTTTTTCACTTCTAACCCTTGATTAACTCATTTAAACACTTCTTAACCATGATTCAAAGAAATTTGGGCAGCATAACCCCTTAGGATTAGGACTTTCCAAATTTACAAACTTAACAATACAACCAAATCCAACCATAATCATCAACAACAACCACATCTAACATAATCTTAGGATTTGTGAAGTTACCTTCTTGAGTTCTTTTTCTTCCTCTAGAAGTTCTCCACTCTCTTTCTCTTTGGCTCAAGATTTGCTTGCTAATCCATGGAATTTATGGAAAGGAAGGGATTAGAGAAGAGATTTATGGAAGATTAGAAGAAGAAACCTTAAGGAAATCTTAGCTTACCTTGGATCTTACTTCTTTTTGCTCTCTAAATCTCCAAGAGCTCCCAAACTCACTCTCTCTTTCTTTTCCCTAGTCTTTGTGCGTGAATGGCAAGAAAGGAGGAAGAGAAATTTTATGTACCACTTGTCTTCTCTCATCTTTAATCTCAACCCTTGATCTAGCCAATGGTCAAGATTTTTCCACCTCTCATGTACACTTTAATTGCCCTCATGACACCTTGCATTATGTCATACTTTGTGATCATGAGTGTATTTGGGTCTTATCTCTTCATGTTCATGACACTTGGCATTTTAATTTCATTATTCAATTTCTAACACTTTTCATTTTCAATTTTCGGAATAATGCAATTTCTGGCAGATTTTCTGCCTTAACTTTGAAAAATCATAACTAATTTTGTAGACATCGTTTTGAGTCGATTCCAAAGCCTATGGAACCCTCATTGAGTCTAGTTTCAAGGAAAAATATGGAATTTTACTGAAAATGATCATATTATTCCCAGATTTTCAATCTTTGATCTCTGCTCCAGAAACTTTCCAGATTTTCTGGATTAACTTCAAAAATTCATATATTTTTGTACATAGCTTCAATTGAGTCATATGACCTATCAAATTAAAGTTTAGGATGTCTACTTTCACCCTGTAAAATTTCATAATTTTTGGTCATCATTTGGTCTTCCAAAACTATATGACAATCTCACTGCCTCGCAGGCGATTTCACTGAAAACACTATTCAACCTTCAATTTTCAATATTTAATTCTTTTGGCCTTAAATATTCACCATTTCATTGAATATATATAATAATTATAATATATTCTTGGTGAATAAAATTTGGGATGTTACAGAAAGCTAGCATAGCACAGCAAAATTAGGTGGGAATAAATTGCTGGAAAAGAAGAATAAAATATAAATTTTCCTTGATCTGAAATGTCAAATGATACTCACGGACCCGTTTAGATGCTCCGATAATTCATGGGAAAATTCTAAAAAGATATAATTAAAAATACAAAAAAGGTAAACTAGTGCTGTCAATTTATAAAATCTCAAGTTAAAACTGAATTAGAAATCTAGAATTTTCAATTTTGACCAAATGACTAAAATACCCTTAGTTCAATTTACAAGTTTCAAGGGTTAATAATAACATATGTATCTATATTAATAATATCAGATTTTACATCTACGACTTTACTTTCATGTTTTACAACTTCATATCTCAAAAATCAAGGATAATTTTGAGGGCACAAGTTTCAAGGGTCAATAACAACATCTGTATCTATATTAACAACATTATATTTTACATTAACGACTTGATTTTCATGTTTCACAACTTCATATCCAAAAAATCAGGGATAATTTTGAGAGCATAAGTTTCAGGGTCAATAACAACATATATATATATATATATATATATATTATCAGATTTTATATTAACGACTTCACTTTTATATTTCACAACTGAACTAAGGGCAATTTGGTTATTTGTTCAGAATTAAAAATCCTATATTCCTACTTCAATTCTGACATGGATTTTATAAATTCGTAATACCAATTTATTTTTTCCCATTTTTAATGGCATTTTTTGGAATTTTCCCGTAATTTATTTTAATTTTATCATGTCGGTAGAGATGGTAAAAAGTATTGGCCCGGCCCTACAAGACTGGCCCTTTATGGGCGAGGACCAAAAAGAGGCGGCCCTTTTAGGCCAATCTAAGGAAAAGTAGTGATTTTTTTAGGCCACGCCCTTGAGTGTAAGGCCCTACAAGGCCAAAGTTATTTTAACAATTTTTTACAGCTTTTTTAAAGAAATAAAATTATAATAATGAAAGTTCTAATTTAACACATAAATGTGATAAAATTAAGGTGTAAACGGTAATCGTCATGTAACAAACAAACATACTTACTAAGTCATAATCAAAGGTAAAATATTGTCCACATACCAAAATTTCAAATAATTAATGAGAAGACTTAACAAAATCAAAAATATTTCTTATAAATATGTCTTCAAAAGTGTAAGTAGTTAACAAAATAAATAATACAAGATATAAACAAAATAATCACTAGAAAACAAGTTAAAAAACTACAAAATTAGTAAGAATACTTAAGAAATAAGAAATATCTTTTATAAGTTTTAAATTTTTAGGATTTTTAAGATCAGATGTTCTTATAAAATTTAATTATAAAAAATATAATAACAACTAAATATTTATAATATTATTAACAAAGTATGAAAAATCAATAATATTATTATCATATAAATAATTTTTTAAAAAAAATTATACAAGCCTAAAAGGACCAACCCTTTTAGACCTTTAACTCTACAGGGTTGGCATTGCTTTCATTTTTGAGGCAACAATCTTAAATTCGGCCTTTGCAAATTTAGGGCTTAAATGGGTCAGATCGACGAGCTCAGCCCATTTTCTCAGCTCTACATGTCAGGCATTATTGTAAAAAAAGAATATAAGCATTTCCTCAATAGAATAATTTAATGTGAATTATTTTGGGCGGCCAAAAGATTTTTGGACCCCGTTTCCTTGTTAAGCTTTTAGCTTACTAGGGAGAGTTCATTAAATCTATGTCATCAGATCTAATTTTTGATGGTTTAGATCAAAGTTCTTTTAAAATGATGATATTTTAAATATTGAAAGAATAATAATTAAGAGATTATATTTATTTTAAATTATATATCCATTAAAATAATTTTGTAAAAAGTCATATCTAAATCATCCAAATCAAATTTAACGATCCAGACCTGATGAACTCTCCCTACTAAATATTTTGCTTAGCGGGAAAACCAATTCTAGATTTTTATATTCTCGAGCTCTCGGCCCCATCTCCCAAAATTCAATATTGTGTTATCGTTGCACTGCACCTATGAGATAAAATATTGGAAAATTTACATTCAAGTTTCAAGGAAGAGAAAAAATAAAAAAAATGGTCACTTCAAATTTCAAAATGAAAAATATTGTCTCATTGACAACTCTAAGTGTGACTCATTTACAACTCGAGGAGTGCCATTAACAAGTTCTTGAAACCATTTTTTTATTTTGAAATTTGAAGGGACCATTTTTTCACTTTTTTTCCCTTGCCTGAAACCTGAATGTAATTTTTCCTAAAATATTCCACATTTATTCTTTCTATTTTTTAATATAAGACGTAATTATCTAATTTAATTAGAATAAAAAAGGTTAGTTAAGTTAGTTTATATGTTATATATTTTCTAAAACACCCTAATCACCATCTTTCATATTTTCTCTCCTTATTGATTATTATTGTAAGAACATCAATAAAAGTAAATTAAAAAAAGATTGATAAATATAAAAAATATATTTTATATTCAAAACCAAAATCAACCCTCTAAATATATCTTATACTATTAATCACGTGAGGGAGTATCATCCATCATCAGGTTTCTTGGACCTACCTTTCTTTAACTGAAGAATCTATGCAGGTCCAAATTAACCCCGAAAAGTGCCCAATCTCTACACTTACACTGTTGCCCTGTTTGGTATGGTGGAATTGAAGGCATGGAATTGGAATTGGAATTCAATTCCATGAGTTGTGCATGTTTGGTATAAAGAAATGCTCATGGAATTTAATTCCATATGGGAGCCAAATGGGGTTAATTCCATCAAACTCGATTCCACCCAAATAGCTAAGATTTGCAATTCCATGTCTTCAATTCCAACCTTGCCCTTTCTGTGATGAGACCCAGGTTCAGGAACCCGGACCGGACCGACCGGTCCGACCTGAAAACCGGTGAACCGATCCGATTCCAGGTCCAGGTTCCAATTTTTTTTATAAAATTTTTTTATATTTTTCCTTTAGAATTTCATACTATAAGCCTAAAATTTTCAATTTCTTACAAAGGAGAGGGATTTTTTATTTTTTAATTATAAAGGCATTTTGGTCTTTTCATATATAAATTAGGACTCATTTCCATGACATACCAAATATACTTTTAAACCTCATTTCCATGTCCATATCCATTTCCATTTCTATCAAAATTAATTCCATTGTACCAAACGGGCCTATTACTACTACAAAAAGGGGTTTTAACGTTCCTATTTTGGCACTTTTAACGTCCAAAAACTTGGGGGACGTCTATGTAAGGGGCGTAATATGTTTTAAGAAAAGACGTCCGAAAAAAATGGGACATCTAAAGTCATTTGAATTTCAAATTTCCTGTGGATGTTGAGGTCATCAATTACGAAAGCAAACACAAGTTCCAAACGAGAATCCTCTGTAATAGTTTTGTTGAACATAAATGCTAGCTTTCTCCATTCTCTTTTTGGCTCCGGAATTTCCTTTTTTAGCATCACCACACTTCCACCACTTTGCTAGCTTTGTTCAAACTTCTTTTAGTCAAATTTTAAAATTCAAAAAATCCATTTTTTACCCAGATGCACTGTACCATATCTGATTGTGAAAAAAGAGAGGAACTTATATAATAATAATAATAAATATACAAGCATGTAAGATTTGAGAAGTGATAAAGAGAGAGTTACCGTCACAAATAGAGGCATCAAAGGGCATGATGAGAGGGGGGACGATGGCGAAAACACCGAAGGAAAAAGCTATGCACAGAAGGGCATGATGAGAGGGGGGGACGATGGCGAAAATGCCGAAGGAAAAAGCTATTTGAATCTATAGAATGTGGGTCTTTCTCTGCAACTCTTATCAAAGAAATTGAAAACTGTTGTGGGAGCGAGAGAGAGAGGGGGGGGAAGGAAAGCTTCCCTTTATTTAATATAAGGCACGAGCGTCCTTTATATTCAATACAGGTCGCGGGAAAATTTTTGAATTACTTTAGACGTCCCAAATTCCATTTGGGACATCTAAAGTGTAAAAAACAAATATTTAAATTTTTTTTTTTTTTTACATTTTAGACGTCCCAAATTCAATTTGGGACGTCTAAAGTTAAAAGAATTTGGGACATCTAAAGTGTAATTTTTTTTTTTTATTTTAGACATCACTTTAGATGTCCCAAATTCTAAAGTGTAAATTTTTTTTTTTTTACTTTAGACGTCCCAAATTCAATTTGGGACGTGGGACATCTAAAGTTTAAATTTTTTTTTTATTATTTTAGACATCACTTTAGATGTCCCAAATTGAATTTGGGACGTCTAAAGTAAAAAAAAAATATTAAATTTTTTTCTTAACTTTAGACGTCCCAAATTGACGTCTAAAGCTACCAAGTTCCCACACATAATTACAAAAATGTCACCGCCTATGTTTTAGATGTCCCTATTTTAAAAAGGGACGTCTTTTAGGGTAGCAGTATCTATATTCTGTAGTAGTGTATAAGCATTGCAATTGATTCAGCTCCAACAAACTTCAACAATGGCGCATCTATGGCAGCTCTAAGTGTGGGAAGATAAACTCCAATCTTGGAAACCTTCTTGTTCAGCCACTGAGAGGATCCAGTTCCGTTATTTTAGTGGTATAAAACGGTAGATAGTTAATGAAAGCCACAATTCAGCACAGCAAAAACTTTTAATTCATATTAGGCGTCTGTAATGACTTATGAGGCTAAGCGCCTGACTAATAAGAATTTCTCTATCATCACCTAACATTATTTAATATGCACACTATACAATTAATCTCGACTTTTTAAATTGGACCAACTCTAGCCGTTCCCTTGATTTAAGGGTGGATGTGAAATTTATATGTTTGTTATCAGGTAAGTTTTCTGCAAACAATTACTAATTAAACCTAAACATTTGTATTATAAGATATATTTAGTAACAGATCAAACTTAGAGGGGGGTAAGTCAAGAAAGTGTAAAGTCAGCACAGCAAAAACTTGTATTCATGTTGGGTGCGAACAAAATATTGGCGAGATTAGCGCCCCCCTTGGCTAAGATCCACTTGGGCAATCCATGATGACATGGAGAATTTGTTGTTTTATTTGGCGGGTCACCCCAACGCATTAGGCATTATTTTCTCAATAAATTGAAATTTGGACGGTGGATATTTAATGTTTTATAATTTTTTAAAAATATTTTTATTGTATTTTAAATTAGGGTTCAGATGCAACCAACACTTTTAAATATTTTCTAATGTGTGTTCATTGTGAAATACTTTTTTGTGTAATTTTACAACAAAATGTGCTAAATGCACCTTAATTTTTTAAATTATCATGACTAAAATTTAGAAGTTTAAGTTTATTTATTTAATTTTTAATAATCTAATACTTTATTAATAATTTTATAAAATAATAAATTTGGACCACTCAAACTTCAATCTAAATTGGAAAAAAGAGCAGTGGAGTAAAAGAGAACGGTAAGGGTCCGTTTGGTACACTGGAATTGATTTTGATGGAGATGGATATGGAAATGGAAATGGAGATGAGATTTAAAAGTGTGTTTGGTATATCATGGAAATGAGACATAATTTTTTAATTAAAATATGTATTGTTTGTGTTAAAAGTCTTCAATACCCTTTCATAATTTTTTTAATTCTAATACCCATATTTTCCATCTATTCGTCCATCCACAATACCGATCTATTCAACAAAAAAAAAAAAACCCATCTTTGCCACCACTATTGATGAAGCTCCAAGGGCCTCTACCGTCAAAGCTCTTTACTCACTCTTCAAAATCAATAAGCCGCCACACGCTACCAGAATCACCATCGTCGACACCATTCCTCCGCTGTTGTGGCCGATCAAAGCTTGTGACGTCCTCGCCGTTGTCAGATCTCACTATCATCGACGTGTCCTCCCCAAATCCTTGTTGGCGTCACATAAGAAGGAAGTTGATGGCAGTCGCCGTCATCGGAGACGAGGAGGGTAGTCAAAGATGAGGATGAGGAGAAGCCAGATCTCACTACCTCCCCACTATCATTATTGTCTCATCCCTCGGTCCCTGTCGTCGTCGTACAAGTAGGAACTTGTTGGAGGAGGCCACCATTGCTGTCGTTCCCGACGGAAGGGAAGGTCGCCGGCAGGGGCGTGGGCAATAGCCAGCGGTGAGGTGAAAGGAGGAGGTACATGGTGAGATGAACATCGAGGGGCAGAGGTAAGGGTAAAAATGGGTGTGGGGATATGAAATTACAAATATGAGGTTTAGAGGTGGAAATCATTTTGGTGGAATTCACCTATGTGGATTCCACATGGAATTGGAATTGAGATCCAATTCCATCATACCAAACAAACCTCTTCATGGAATTGAGATCCAATTCCATTTCCATGCCCCTCAATTCCATCATACCAAATAGTAAGAGTTCATAAAGAAGCAAAGTGTCTATGTATATAGCCATACTTAGCATTATTTAAATGAGTGGAAAGTTGGCGGAGCAGTTATAATTTATAAAGGTGCACTGGGTGTGCGTCCATATATCCACCGCTCACTTGGGACTAGACAAGAAACAAATCAATCAAATCATCAAGATGGAACGATTTGTGCACAGAACAGTGGAAGTGAACGGCATCAACATGCACGTGGTTGAGAAAGGAGAAGGCACGGTGGTGCTTTTCCACCACGGCTTCCTTGAGCTCTGGTAGTCATGGCCCCACCAGATCGAGTATCTCAGCAACTGCAGCTACCGTGCGGTGGCTCCAAATCCCTGCGGCTACGGCAACACCAATGGCCCGTTGGATATCAACAGCTACACATACCTCCAACTTGTAGCTAAACTTGGTAATTTTGTATCTAAACTTGTGAATGATCTGAGAGCACAAGTGAATCTTTTACTTAAACAAAAGTTGTGAATTCATTATCTCAAGTTGTCAATTTCTTATCTGAAGTTGGGAATTATTCATCTAAACTTGTGAATGGCCTGAGAGCGAAAGTAAATTTTTGGTTGAAACAAAAGTTGCGAAATCATTATCTCAATTTGTTAATTCCTAATATGAACTCGGGAATTCCTTATCTAAACTGGTAATGACCTGAGAGAGTAGATGGAATTTCTGCTTAAAAAACGAAAGTTGTAAAATCCTCATATGAACTTGTTAATTTCTTTTATCAATTTGCCAATTCCTTATTTGAGCTTGTTGGTTGGCTTAGTTAAAAATCAAATGTTACTTTTTGTGCATGAAAGTGGTGGGGGTTTGAACCCCCACCCCCACCACTTTGGGAATTATTCCCAAAACCTCCCTGGTCGGAGCCCCCGACTGCCGGCGCTGGGGACTAGCCGACGCAGGGCGGCCGGCGGGGTATTTATTATTTTTTAAAAAAAAAGTAAGGGTAAATTGGTCATTTCCTCTGAATTTATAAATCCCTGACAAGTCACCAAGCACCTCTGTAGGATTTCAAAAATCCATATGATCTGTCCTATCTTTTCATGATTTCCAAATCCTTTTTTAAAGATTTTCCCTAAATTATAACACCTTGTAATAGCTCAGTGGGTTATGCATATAGGCCCATGATTGCAAACAAATAATTCTGATTTTAATACAGTGGCTTTTCTTTCTCCTCACACTCACATTCTATGAATACTTATTCTCGTCCTTTTTATAAATAATTTTTATTTTTATTGCGTAAAATAAACTGACGGTTAATATTAGTTAAAAATAATAAATGTGTAAAAAATGTCATGTTTCTTTCAAATATACCCATGAAAAGAGCATAGGAGGGAAAATGAGTAACAACTATGAGAGAGTATGAATATAAAATATGAGAGAGAATGTGTAATAAATGAGTAAATAAAAAAGAATTAGTGGTGAGTGAGGATCATTAATATACATACGTGTATTTGATAGGGGTAGAAAAGTAGTTTAAATTTTAAAATACTTGGAGAAAGTTGGTTATAAAACGGAACAAAAAAAAATTGTTTATAAAAAAAATCAGAGGGAGGAGTTCGTCAACTTAATTGTCCTCCCCCACGACGCCTTATCTACCAACTGAGCATGATCTCTATTCTGGGTATGTATGTTTCCAAATTTGAAAAGACTGGCTTCACTAGGGGCTTAAACTGCTCCTCCAGTTCTTAGTGCGTGATCTAAATGAAAAGTTGATATCAGTCATAAATATAAAATTTATTTTTTACACTTATCATTCTTTTCTTAATTTATCTCTACGGATATTAATTCATCAACCATAATTAAATAAGAAAAAGGGGAAGAGAATTAAGGAAAAGACTTATATCGTAAATAATAAAAACTATTTGGAAACCATCAAAACCGTGGTTTGAAAAGTTTTTTTTCGTAAGTCGAGATAAAACTTTTCTCACATGCTTACTGCGTAAATCACAAAAACTATTCTTTAAAAATTAATCCAAATACACTGTTAGAGTGTGGAAAACAAAATTCATTTGTGGCATTCAAGTCACGCTCGCTTTGTTTTGTTTGGTTGAGGCTAGAGATTAAAGTATGCTAATATATTTAAAGCAAAAATAGTCCTGTCTGTGAAAGTAATAAATCCTGTTGAAAGTGAAAAATTCTAGTTAGAGCCATGGGAAAAAAATACCAAATATGCACCGTTAATAGACCATGTCTACCAGCAAGTTATTTTCTTAAAAAAATATTAGTATATTAAATATATTTTGGATATTTAAGTTTAAATTTAGTCAAGAATAAAATAAAAAAGGCATGATTTATGTGCTTGAAATACTACGAATCACTTTAGCGGGATGAAAAGGGTTGTAGACAATTAATGAACTCGCAAAGACCCCGTTTAGATGCTCCGAGATTTTTATTTTTATTTTGATCGGTGATCAACCTATGATGTCGGGCATTGCTGTCCAAAATGAACATAAATCACTTTGCCCATAGAATAGTTTAATGCGAATTCTCAAAATTTTTGTGCCGCCAACAACTCACAAATTTCCACCTTATGCTGCTTCTGCGCCTGCAGCACGCGAAAAATAAAATATTCATATTTATCATACATATTTGTCATCAGTATATACCTTCATATCTTCCCCTTACCCTTTCCGCTTGGATTTTAATTGGATCCTCTCCTCTTTATTTTTTATTCACTATCTTCTTTTTCTCTTAAAATATACTTCCTTCACTTCTTATTATAAAACATCAACTAGCAGCAATATTTTATCCTTTATTATAAGGCACTAACTGCCTCTAACTAACCCATTTATTATGTGTTTTCTATTATGCCCTCATTTTTAATAAGACTTCATTTTTTTGAATAATTTCTTAAACGTCGTAGATTCTTATTTGCTATACCGTAAACATTTCATATTCTTTTGCAGAAACTGGGAACTGACCTCACCCAGGACTGGAGTAGGAATCAGCGATAAGGTTCCGGTGAGATTCATAACGGGCGATTTAGACCTGGTGTATACTTCGGCTGGGATGAAAGATTATATTCATGGTGGTGGATTCAAAAAAGACGTGCCCGGTTTGGAGGAGGTGTTTGTGCAAAAGGTAGTGGCTCACTTTAACAATCAAGAAGCGGCACAAGACACCAGCAATCTCATTTATGACTTCTTTTCCAAGTTCTGATGCTTCGTCTCACATGTTAACACGCCTCCTCCCCCTCCCTGCTTCATCCAATAATTTACTTGATCGCCTGTATTTGGCATTTGCAATGTGTTTATTGTAATAAGTGTTTAATGGCATTTTCGCAAGCACCTTTGATCCCTTTCCATGCTTGGAATCTTCAATCAGTGGTATGATGATATATGTCTTTCACTTTGCTGCTTCTTGTTTTTTTTTTTTGGGGTGTTAATTCACTTTGCTTCTTTGCTTCAGAAATTAATGTTTTTTTTTTTGGACTGAAGAAATTAATGTTTTTAATCATTCATTGATTTGTATTTCGATTAATACACATGCCTGGCTAAAAATATCGATATATATATATATATACCCCACAGAAACTAAAACACGTCCTTCATTTGTATGTGAATTCAATAATCGAGATGCCCACATGGCCACACATCCCCACGTATACCCTAGCTTTTAATAATACTACTGGTACCTTCATGATTCGTAAACACAAAATCTCTGACCTGCAGATTCTTCTTTCCGCCACCATGCAAAGCAAGCCAGAGATTCCTTCCTTCCTTCCCGAAACCCCCAAGCCTCTCACCACACCGGCATGTAAGCCAAATGAATTGTACACTGAGTTATTATTGGTAGCTACTCTATTTTGGTACTCCCTCTTGTTTTAAATATTAGTATAAGATATAATTAAATTTTTTTAATGAAATTAAGAAAGTTAAATAAATTATCTAATTACGTTATAGGGAAAATCCCTTATAAAGCTGCCTAAAATAGAAAAATTATAAATCAAGTTGCTAAATTAAATAAATCCTTAATTAAGTTATCGACGCAATTTAGGATTTCAAGATATGGATTAAATGACTTTACTGTCCTCTCCACCTTCTTCTCTCCTATTAAAAGAGTTTCATTGCTTTGTAAATTATTGTTTTCAACAAGTATGTACATACACATATATAAACATTAACATGTAATAAAATAAAATATGACTTGCTTGAATCAAAGAAATTTCTTGTGTTCTAGAAGGATTATCAAAAATAATTCAAGTGAAAAAAAAAGGAAGACTCAACCCCAATATCATTTAAACTATTTTTAGTGTAATATTAAGAATAAGAAATTTATTTTTGAATTGAGTTTTTACAAGAAGAAAATCAAACTATGGTAATCGCAAGTCAAAAATATGACATGTGTGATTTATCAAACTATATATTAAAGAGTTCATTAACTACATATAATAAAAAAGAGTTTCATTAACAACATAAAAAAAGTGATTCATCATTGTTGAAAAAAGCAACACATATATCACACAAGTTAAAATTGAGTGATTAATGTAGTTTCATTTTCTTTTTCGTAGGGAAAAAAATAATTCAAGTTCTTCCAAAAATAAAATTTACTATTCACAATATTTAACTAATTAAATATTTGGGCTTATGCTTTTCTTTTTTACCTTTTAGCTTTAATGATTCTTCTAAAACACCAAAAAAAAAAAATCCTTTAATTTAAGTGAATTATTTTTTTTATTATTATGTATTGCTGTTGATATATATATATATATATATATTGAAAAACTAAGTTACAGAGCAATAAAATTCTTTTAAGAGGATAGAAGAGACTAGGAGAGGACAATAAAGTTATTTTATCCATATTTTGAAATTCTAAACTGGGTCAATAACTTAATTAGGGATTTGTGAAGTTTAACAACTTGATTTTGAATTTTCCTATTTCAAGCAACTTTATATGAGATTTTCCCTATGTTATATGTTGTGTATTATTATATTATATATTAGTTTATAGGTTAGGCAACATAGTTTAGAGAAAGAATAATAAATATAAGTATTTTCAAGTAATTTAATTAGCTTTCTTAATATTTCTGAAAATATTAACTTTATCTTATATTTAGTATTAAAGGAAGTAGTTATTACTGGAAGCTACTTTTTTTTTTTGGCTAGAAAAGTCACTCCCGTTCATTTTTACATCTTAAAGTGTCCAAGAGTAGGACTACATGATAAAATGAAGGGTTAAGGTGTAAAATCACCCATGAACTTTTTTCAAAAGTGTATCCAACACCATAAACTTTTTTTAGGTGCAAAAATACCCATGAACTTTTCAAAATGGGGCAAAAATGTCAAACTGTTAATTGGTACAAACGTCCGTTTTGTGAGACCCACAATATTATTTTTTGAGGCACAAAAATACCCATAAACTTTTTTAAAAAGTGCACCCAACACCATAAAATTTTTTCTAGGTGCAAAAATGCCCATGAACTTTTCAAAAGTTTATGGTGTTGGGTGCACTTTTTAGAAAAGTTTATGGGTATTTTTGCACCTCAAAAAATAATATTATGGGTCCCATAAAACGGACGTTTGTACCAATTAACGATTTGACATTTTTACCCCATTTTGAGAAGTTCATGGGTATTTTTGCACCTAAAAAAAGTTTATGGTGTTGGATGAACTTTTGAAAAAAGTTCATGGGTATTTTTGCACCTTAACCCTAAAATGAATAACAAATCAAAGAGAATTTGATGACTTATAAGATCATGATACCGGATTCAGGATTTTAAAAGTAAAAGGAAAATACTATAGGTAAGATGCTATAAAATTAATAAATAATAATCATAAGAATAAAAGAGAAAAAACTAAAAAATGTTCATAATGGTTAAATTTTGAGTTTTTTGGGGGATGGAATCATCATGACATTGAGGGTCTATTTGGTGTGAGGGATTTGGAGGGGAAGAAAGGGGAGGGAAAATTTTTATGAGTTGAATTTTAAAAAATTGAAGAAGTGGGGTAATAAAATTTTAATAAAGAGAATATATAAGATAAAAGAGTAAGAAAAATTAATTAAAAATTTTTAACCCCGCTTCTTTAATTTTTTTAAATTCAATTCAAAAATTTTTTCCCTCTGCCCACTTTCTCCCCCCTTCCCTCAAACCAAACAAACCTTGAAAGAAGAAACCCCTTGAAAGCAGCTTTACTGAACTGAGAAGTTGCATCACTGATAGCATAGATTGTGTTGCTAAACAGACTAGTGTTGCCTTGGGCCATGCTAGTAAAAAGTCCAACAGGGCTCTGGTAAATGAGTAAATGACTTAAATAATCAGTATATTAATTAAGTGTAACACCTTATTTTCATAATTGATTTGATGAGTTTCACGTAGCGAATTTGAACCACTAAACGATATTCTTTTGTGAAGTTCTTTCAATTCTCAACCTCAAGATAGGATTCAAACCTGCAATTAAGTGAATTTTTCGAATAAATTAAAACTTTTTAAAAAGCATCATAAAACTTCTTCGTGACTCATTGTTTCTTGATTCCCTATATAATTACTAGAGTATTTCTCTGCTTATTAAATCGCTCTGCTTACTTAACTAATGGGCTCGTATCGTGCGACTACCTATTTCTAGTTCAATTGAGCTTAAGAAGTCAATTCATTCGTCATGCAGGTTATACATTTAACCACTTCAAACGTTAATATTTACATAACTGATTAGCGTGTATAAATCCTCAATTCTTCACTGCAAAGCAAACCGTTTGTCATATCAAGTTAGCCAGGCCTAAATTCTATTCTTGGTGTTCTTTGTAATAAGTCTTGTTATGTATGCTTGGTGAATATAATCTTTGATATTTTAAGCTTATGTTCATTTTAGTCTTAGTTTCTCAAGTTTTAACTATTGGTTTTGGTCCCTATATGAGTAAAATAGTCCAAAGTTTTATTGAATTATAGGGATCAGTGTTTTAAATGAAATAAATTTAAGAGAAAAAAACATATAGTTTGAAACTTAAGTGACTACAATAAAAATGAGAACAAACCTAAAGGCCTCTAAATTACTTTTTTGGTAAAATACTAGAGTATCCCCCTGCTCGAATAGTGGGAGACTAATCTCCTAGGATTTGTAGAGGCCCGGGTATGGGCACTACTCTCCCAAGCACGCTAGCTCGATTCCCATCCTCCAACGGAATCGAACTCGGGAGAGATGGTTAAGGGACATAGACCCTCATCCAAATGTGCCAACGTGCCTTGGTATGGGCACTACCCTCCCAAGCACGCTAGCTCAATTCCCATCCTCCAACGGAATCGAACCCAGGAGAGATGGTTAAGGGACATAGACCCTCGTCCAAATGTGCCAACATGCCTTGGTAAGGCCTATAAATTATATTAACACCTTATACTAGCTCAGTGGGTTAGATATATAGGCCCATGATTGTAAACTAATAATTCTGGTTTTAATAAAGTGGCTTCTCTTTCTCCTCACACTCACATTTTATGAAGGGTTAAGAAGTAAATTTATCAATAAAATTTGTCTGAGGAGCGTTTGGCACAAATATATTTTAGAAGGGGCATAAATACCAATGAACAATTAAAAATGGGCATCCAGCACAAAAACCGTTAAATCCGTAATAATTCCGTTAGGATTTTCTTCTCTTATAATTTAACGCCATTAGTACGGATTTAACGGTTTTTGTACTGGATGCCCCTTTTTAATTGTTCATTGGTATATTTACCCTTTCTAAAACATATTTGTACCAGACGCTCCTCAGACAAAACTTAATTGACAAATTTGCTCCTTAACCCTTCCATGAATACTCCTTTTGATCATTTTTATAAATAACTTTTATCCTTATTGCGTAAAATGAATTGACGGTTAAGATTGGTTAAAAATAATAGATGTGTAAAAAATATCATGTTTTTTCTAAATATACCCCAATTTATGAAAAAAAAAAACATAGGAGAGATAATGAGTAACAAATATGAAAGAGTATAAGTATAAAATATAAAACAGAATGTGTAACAAATGAGTAAATAAAAGAGAATTAGTGGTGAGTGAGGATAATTAATATAAATATGTGTATTTAATAAGGATAGAAAAGTAATTTAAATTTTGATACATAAAAAAAAACTTATAAAAAGGATAAACCCAAAAAAACAGAAAATTATTTATAAAAGAACAGAGGTGGGGAGTTCGTTAATTTAATTGTCCTCCCCCACAACGCCTTATTTACCAATCGAACATGATCTCGATTCTGGGTATGTACGTTTCCAAATTTGAAAAGACTGGCTTCAATGGGGGCTTTGTTTGGATTAGCTTTTTTTAATAGCTTTTATGACTTATGAGGTAAGTGTGGGAGAAGAATTTTGTCTCAAGTTACGCAAATCATGATTTCAAATCATAATTTGGAGGTTTGCCAAACACACACTTAAACTACTATTCCAATCTTTTAGTGGGTGATTAAAATGGAAAGTTGAAATTAGTCATAAATATAAAATTCTTTTTTTTTTTATATATATTTTTGATATTTTTTAATCTATCCTTACGGATGTTAGTTTATCAAGAATAATTAGAACTTAAAAGAGAGGTTAGGGGAATTTATCCTTTAGTGTGTTTGGTTTGAGGGGAGGGGATGAGAGGAGATAAGAGAGGATGGGAGGAGACCTATTTCCTTTATTTGGTTTAAAATTTTAGGTAGGAGGGAAGTCAAAATTTTGGCTCTAATTCCCTTCCTCCCTTTATTTTGGGTTACCTCAAATTGGGGGTTTTTGACTTTTTGGAGAGAAGTTAAAGTTGTTTACAATTTTACCTTGATGAATATTTTGAAATTTCAATAATATCCCTACTAAAAATATAAAAGAAAAAATTTTTTAATTTAGTATTTTAAAAATATTTATTATAATAGCTATTGATAAAAATATTATTTTTATACACATATTAAAATATCAATGTAATAATTTAATTTAAAACCAAATGTAAATTAATTTAAACAATCTATAATTATAAAAGTATAAAGTAACATGAAGGGTAAAATGATCAATTAGTTATTACCTCCCCTCCTCTCCTCTCTTAAACTAAACAAAGGATCTTCTCCCTTCTAATAAATCAAACAAGGTAACATATCTTTCTCTTCCCTCAAACCAAACACATCGGTGTTTGTGGAAAACAAAATTGAAAAAATTACATTCAAGTTCTAAATAAAAGAGAGAATTAAACAATGGTTTCTTCATATTTCAAAAATTGTCAAAAAGTCCCAGTGTGCATTATTGACAAATCTAAGAATGTCATTGATAATTTCATGGGATTTTTTTTATAACTTTAAAATCTAAAGTTTTTTTTTTCTTTAGAACTTGAATATAATTTTCCCAACAAAATTCATTTGCGCCATACAAGTCACGCTCGCTTTGTTTTGTTTGGTAGAGTCTAGAGCTTAAAGTATGCTAATATATTTAAAGCAAAAATAATGTTGTGTGTGAAAGTAATAAATATTAGGCATGTTTATAAGTTGCTTTTTGCATAAATTGAGACACAACTTCTCTCACATACTTACCTCATATATCATAAATCACGATTGAAAGACTGCTTTTAAATATTCAAATTGCTAATCCAAACAAACACATTGTTGAAAGTGAAAAATTCTAGCTAGAGTCATGGGTTAAAATACCAAATATGCACTGTTAATAGACCTGTCTATCAGCAAGTTATTTTCTAAAAAAAATATCAGTGTATTAAATATATATTGGATATTTAAGTGTAAATTTAGTCAACAATAAAATAAAAAAGGCCTGATTTATGTGCTTGAAATACTACGAATTATTCTAGTGGGATGAAAAAGGTCGTAGAATTAATGAAAGCCGAAATCAAGCACAGCAAAATTTTCGTAATGACCCCACGTTTAGATGCTCCGAGATTTTTTTTTTTTTAATTTTTTGATCGGTGATTAACCTATTATGTCGGGCATTGCTGTCCACAACGAAAATAAATCACTTTGCCCATAAAATAGTTTAATTCGAATTCTCAAAATTTTTGTGTCGCCCGTAACTCCCAAATTTCCACGTTATGCTGCTGCTGCAGCTGCAGCTACATTTATCACACACATTTGTCAGTAGTTACCTTCATATCATCCCCTTCGCTTTAGGGCCTCTTTCTTTTAAACGGAGTGGATGGAATGGGAGGGGAGGATGAATGATTATTTTATTTTGTTTGGTTGAAGGGGGGAGAAAAGAAAATGTTTTTTAATGATCATTTATTTGGTTTAAAAGGGGAGGAGATAGGAGATAATATTTAATTTACCATTTTATCCTTAAACATTAATTTATATATTTTTCTTTATATAAATGATTTAAATTAATTTACATCTCAATATAAATTATATAATTTATAATATTAGATAGAAAAGCAAAAGAAAAGATTGTAAGATACACTGTTGGAAACCTATTAATTTAGTGTCAGTCAAATACCTTCTGAGGAGGGTCATTATCAGGTCCAACAACATCAGTATTATCCAATTCAATATCAGATTCTATAATTTCATCTTTATCTTCTCTTGATAAAGGATTCGACTTGCATCCATCAATAAATTTCTTGAGCTCTGCTACTTTGGCATCATCCATCGATTGATGATTTTTCTGTCTCTATCCAAGACTGAACCACCGAAGCACTTAGAAATTCTGGGTTTGTATTGGTATAGGTTTTTACAGTATTGTCTCTGATCAACCTTAATGAATAACGTGAGGAGGACGCGGGATCTAACGGGAAAAACTGATATTGAAGAACGAAGTATAATGTTTTCATTTTTAACTTAGGGTATAATTGGGAATATGAAAAGATCATGGGGGTAAATTAGTCCTAAATTTTTGGTTTCCTCCAAAACCCCTAATTTAAAAGGAACCAATTTGAGGGGATGAAAGGGAAGTTGATCCCTTTATTTTGGGCCCCTCCCCTTCAATTTTGCATACCAAATAAGGGAAGTGGTTCATTTTTCATTCCCTCAATTCCCTCCCCTCCAACCAAACGGGCCTGTTTGGTTTAAAGGGAGGGGATGGATGGGAGGGTATGAAAGGGGAGGATGAAGGATCATCTTGTTTGGTTTGATTAGAGGGGGAGGAAGGAAATTTTTTTTTTTAATGATCCTTTGTTTGATTTAAAAGGGGAGGGGAGGGGAGATAATATCTAATTTACCATTTTACCCTTAAACATTAGTTTATATATTTTTCCTTATATAAATGATTTAAATTAATTTACACTTCAATATAAATTATATAATTTATAAATAAAAAAAAGATGAAGATATAAAATAAAAATAGTTTTCGATTCCCCCCAATTTAATTTCTCTTTATATGAATTTTCCAGCAATTATCATGCTAAATTAAATAGAAAATTCTTTCTATTGAAAATAAAATGTCGAGGACTTGAAAAAAAATGGTAGAAAAAATTAAAAAAATTATTTCTAAGTGACAATATTTAATTAGGTGCAAAATGACAGCAAAAATTTTTTACTATCTTTTATTAGAAACAATTTTTTAAGTTTAATTGGAAAAAAATTCAAAAACAGATGAAAAAAATAGTCCTGTTTTTTTTTTTTTTTGCCCACGAAAAAAGTAGTCCTATTAATACATAAAGATGGGATAAAATTAACAAATCCATAAAGTTAAACGAGACATGAAGCATGACGAAGTGATATTTTTATTTTGGATTTAGAGTATAATTGGGAATATGAAAAGATCGTGAGGGTAAAATAGTCTCAAATTTTTTACTCTCTCAAAAACACCCTAATTTAGAGGGAATCAATTTGAGGGAGTGGGAGGGATTTGGGGCCTCTTTTTTGACCCCTCTCCTCCTACTTTTCATAACAAACAAGGGGACCCCTCCCATGCCCTCCAACCAAACAGGCCTTACGTTATCAACCAAAATACCAGGGTGGATATTGCCGTTGTATAAACCGCTAATCGGCTCACTTGTGTCTGCAGAAGCAAGTCGAGATAATAAAGATAGAGATGGAAGGAATTGTGCATAGAACGGTGGAGGTGAACGGCATCAATATGCACGTGGCCGAGAAAGGAGAAGGCCCCGTGGTGCTCTTACTCCACGGCTTCCTTGAGCTCTGGTACTCCTGGCGCCACCAGATCCTGTCCCTCAGTTCCTGAGGCTTCCGTGCGGTGGCTCCCGATCTCCGCGACTATGGCGACACCGACGCCCCGCCGTCCATCGGCAGCTACACCTGCTTCCACCTGGTGGGTGACATTGTGGCCCTCATCGACTCTCTGGGTGTGGATCAAGTCTTCCTCGTCGCTCATGATTGGGGAGCTGACAACATACACGAGTTGGCCCAGGGAAAAGATCTTATTATTTAGCATAAAAATGGAAAAGCCTCCATTAATGTATCCCTGGACACATATTTATACAACTATCAAGGTTGGGCTTAATCAGTAACATTAAGGCCCAATAATACCTAACATTTATTCCTAACGTATCAACAAAGTCCAGACTCTATTACAAACAACATATGTACAAACTATACAGACTTCTATTTATTTAATACTCCCCCTCAAGTTTGGGGCTGCAACACATTGACAGCTCCTAACTTGTGAAGAAGTCGAACTTGAGTATCTTTACCCACAGCCTTTGTAAGAATATCTGCTTCCTGATTCTGTGACTGGACATGTATTAACTCAATCAGTCCAGACTGCAATTTCTCGCGGACGAAGTGGCAGTCTATTTCAATGTGCTTCGTCCGCTCGTGAAATACTGGATTGGATGCTATATGTATCGCCGCACGGCTATCACAGTGAACACTTACAGGCTCTCCATGAGATACGCCAAGGTCTTTCAACAAACCTTCAACCCATACTATCTCTGAAACTGATGACCCTAAGGCTCTATATTCAGCCTCAGCCGATGAACGAGACACGGTCTCTTATTTCTTTGTCTTCCATTTAATAAGTGAGTCACCAAGCTTCAACAGATAACTAGTGACTGATCTACGTGTAGTACCGCAAGAAGCCCAATCAGAATCGCAAAAACAGGACAGAACCAGATCATCTTCTGCACTGAGCATAATGCCAAGTCTTGCACTTTGCTTCAAGTATCTCACGACATCTAATGCAGCCGCCATATGAGCTTTAGTTGGTTGCTGCATAAATTGGCTGAGAACCTGCACGGGAAACGAGATGTCAGGCCTAGTAACAGTCAAGTAAATAAGGCGTCCGACAAGCCTCCTATATCTTTCTGGATCCCTTAATAAGTCCTCTTTCTTATCCCGTCCTTCCTCATATGACAGCAACCGAAGATTCTGTTTCATTGGAAGTGTCAACGGACGACACCCACTCATTCCAGTGTCAGCCAAAAGGTCTAGAACGTATTTTCTTTGGGAGAGTATGATCCCTTTGTCAGATCTTGCAACTTCAATCCCCAAGAAGTACCGCATCTCTCCCAAGTCCTTGATTTTAAACTGTGCATGCAAGAGTTCCTTCACCTCCTTTATCCTTTCTTCGGAGCTTCCTGTTATAAGTAGATCATCTACATAAACAAGGATATAAACACAAGCATCATCAAATTCCTTAGTAAATAGTGAGTAATCATATTTGCTTTGTTTAAAACCACCATTTACCAAGGCCATAGTTAGCTTATTATTCCATTGTTGTGACGCTTGTTTTAAACCATATAATGATTTCTTAAGTTTACATGCCATGTGCTCCCCCTTGTTCTCAAGTCCTTGAGGGATGGTCATATAGACCTCCTCATCCAAATCACCTTGTAAAAATGCATTATGAACGTCCATTTGAAATAAATTCCAATCAAACACAGCTGCCATTTTCATAATAATACGCACAGTGATCATTTTAATTACTGGAGAGAAGGTTTCGTGGTAGTCGATCCCTTCTCTTTGAGTGTACCCTTTCGCAACAAGTCTAGCCTTATACTTATCAATAGAACCATCAGAATTGTATTTCACCTTATATACCCATTTACATCCTATTGCCTTCTTACCCTTTGGTAAAGGCACAATGTCCCAAGTATCATTATTTTGTAACGCATTCATCTCTAGTTGCATTGCTTTTACCCATTTATCATCCTTTATTACCTCACTATAAGTTCTAGGTTCAATAACCGAATCAATGGAACATAAATAGCAGAGATAGGAAGGCGAAAATGACTCATATGAAATATAGTTCTCGAGAGGGTACTTACAACCTGCTGTCCTTGGCACTGTACCTGCAGCTATACAATTGTTAGTTTTGATCAGATTACATACATAATCCTGTGACCATATAGGTGGTCGCTTGTGTCTTATGGGTCTAGGTTCAATGTGCTGCATTGGTTCTCTAGACACAAAATTCTCATCCTCTATTTCTCCTTCTGATGGACTTTGATCAATAGTCCCTGTTTTGTTTTGAGAAGGATCCTCAGGTTCTTTTGTAGATTCACTCCCTAGTTCTGGATCAAACATAAACATTTCTCTAACTAATCTGTCCACTCCCCCTTGCTGAACATGTTCTTGTTCTTTAAAGGGAAATTGTTTCTCAAGAAACCTGACATGCCTACTAACAAATATGTCTTTACTCTTGACATTGTACAGCACATACCCCTTTTGATTACTTGGATAGCCTAGAAAAACACAAGGTACTGACCTAGGTTGAAACTTATCCCTAACATTCAAATTAGTTGCATATGCAAGACATCCAAAAACCTTTAAGTGATCATAATCTGCTAGGTGACCATACACCACCTCATAAGGAGTTTTAAAATTCAATACCCTGGATGGCACCCTATTTATTATGTAAGTGGCTGTTTTGACACATTCTCCCCAAAATCTAATAGGCACATTTGATTGTATCATTAAACTCCTAGACACTTGCATTAATGTCCTATGTTTCCGCTCAGCTATACCATTTTGTTCCGGGGTGTAAGGACAACTTGTTTCATGCACTATGCCTCTTTTACCAAACTAGTCTCTTAAGTTCTTATTAACAAATTCAGTTCCATTATCACTCCGAACCTTCTTAACCACAGCAGAAAATTGAGTCACAATATATGCAATAAAATTTTCAATATGAGAAGCAGTTTCAGTTTTGTGCTGCATGAGAAATGTCCACGTTGCACGAGAAAAGTCATCCATTATAGTTAAGAAATATTGGTGTCCTGAATGTGTGGGGGTCCGATAAGGTCCCCACACATCCATATGCAACAGTTCAAATATTCTTTTCGTCTTAATACAACTATGGGGAAAGGGAAGCTTAGTCTGCTTTGATTGAAAACAAACAGTGCAATCTTTATTCAATGTAACTTCCTTGTTGATTAAAATATTCAAATGTCTCAGAACAGTAATAGGGGCATGCCCCAATCTACTATGCAGTAGTGAAGCATCTATAGACTCATTCTTGCTAACTACTTCACTAACAACATTCACAACGTTTCTTTTAGGGAATTCCAGTACATATAAACCATCAAGCAATTTACCAGTCACCTTCAATTTTCCATCCTGAAGATCCTGCATTAAACAAGTGTTAGGAAAGAAAGCAACCACATATTCCTCTTCCCTGGTTAGTTTGGATATGGATATAAGGTTAAACTTTAAGGAGGGTGCATACAGTACATCACGCAAGGTAATACCATTTGGGAAACACACAGTGCCTGTATGAGTTATGTTTACTCTATCTCCATTAGGTATTCTTATTGTTCTAACTGGTCCATAATATTGCTTATAATCATCTAAAAGTGACAAATCACTCACTAAATGTGTTGTTGCTCCTGAGTCCAAAACCCAAGTTGTTCTACAACAATTATATAAAGAGGGGTTAAGCAAACCTGAACCAGTTAGCGCATGTAGATTCTCTTCAGCATCCTTTTTCAACAGTTCCAGCAATCTTTCATACTGATCTGGAGTGAGGGAAGTTGAGATGTGGTTAGCCGAATGCGTGCTCTTATCATTACTGTTAGGATTATCCATCCCTCGCTGAGATGCGTCTGCAGTGGTTCCTTGCTTAGCCTTGGATCCCCGAAAATCCGGTGGGTATCCAATTAACTGGTAACAGTTATCTTTAGTGTGCCCTCTTTTCCCACAATGAGTGCACTCAAGATTAGATGTTCTGCCTCTGCCACGTCCGCGACCCCTGCCTCTGACCGCCATTGCAATTCCTTCAGTTGCAGAATATTTGCCAGAACCAACAATCATTCTGTGAGCCTCATCTTCGGCAACCATGGCATATGCTTGATTGACCGAAGGAAGTGGAGACATGAGAAGAATTTGGGATCTGGCCACTCCAAAGGATTCGTTCAGGCCCATCAAAAACTGAAGAAGTTTCTGTTGCTGTGCAAGATCAATTTGCGTCTGAGCTGCCCCACACGTGCAGCATCGACACTTGCGTCCAGTATTGAGAAGAGAAGATTGCTCCTCCCACAACTCTTTAAGCCGTGAATAATATGCAGAAACAGGGAGATCACCTTGTGACAGAGAGCTAATTTCACGATGAAGAGAAAAAATCCTCGATCCAGTAACCTTGTCAAATCTTTCCTTAAGATCGACCCAAACCGAATGTGAATCTTGATAGTATACAACACCGTTCGCCAATTCCTTCGACAGAGAATTCAGAATCCAAGACAAGACGACGGCATTACATCTCTCCCACTGATCATGGAGAGTCTTGTCTTGCGATTCCTTAGAGCAACTACCGTCGATAAAGCCTAACTTGTGCTTACCGCGAAGAGCGATCATCATCGCTTTGCTCCAGACATTATAATTCTCGCTACCGAGAAGGATTTGCGGAATGATTGTAGCTCCCTGGGTGTCCGACGGGTGCAGGTACAAGGGATGGGTGAAGCTGAGGCTCAGCGCCGACGAGTCTGCATTCTTACTCGGTTCGCCCATCGTGCGTCGAATGGGATTCCGGTGCCCTAACCAGAGGCTTCTTGAACACCCGCGCGACCCAGATGGAGTTCTTGAAAAACCGAGATCCTAATCGGATCTCATATCTTGGGGATCCGTCGTCCCAGCAACCCGGTTTCTTGAATCACAAACCGGATCCGATTGAACCTGGGGCTCTTGATACCATAACAACATACACGAGTTGGCCCAAGGAAAAGATCTTATTATTTAGCATAAAAATGGAAAAGCCTCCATTAATGTATCCCTGGACACATATTTATACAACTATCAAGGTTGGGCTTAATCAGTAACATTAAGGCCCAATAATACCTAACATTTATTCCTAACGTATCAACAAAGTCCAGACTCTATTACAAACAACATATGTACAAACTATACAGACTTCTATTTATTTAATAGGAGCCATCCTGGGTTGGTACCTCTGCCTCTTTCGGCCTGAAAGAGTCAAAGCCTATGTCTGCCTCAGTGTCCCCTTCCGACTTTTTCTTGGCAGAAACCCCAAAGTCAGAACCGTAGATTTCTTTCATTCCTTATATGGGAATGACTACTACATCTGCAGATTTCAGGTTTTAATTTCCTTCTACTTTTTCTACCTCGTCTAATTAATTGTTGGCTGTTGCTTTTTCGTTCTTTTGTTTTCTTTAATGCAGATTGTGATTGTGTGATGTTGACAGGAACCAGGGAAGACGGAAGCAGAGCTGGCTAAAGTTGGGACTTCGTATGTGATGAAGAATATCCTCACCACTCGAAACACGGGTCCCCCAATCTTTCCAAAAGGAGAGTATGGGACTGGCTTCAATTCCAACCCTCAAGAGGACTTGCCCTCATGGCTCACCCAAGAAGATCTTGCTTATTATGTTTCCAAATTCCACAAAACTGGCTTCACTGGTGGCTTGAACTACTACAGAAATCTCAACCTGTATGTTGCTTTTATTAACATGATTGCGAAGTTTCACACGAGTGCGTCAAAATTAATCATGGCTTGTTTGGGTGAAATTACAGGAACTGGGAGCTGACCTCACCCTGGACTGGAGTAGGAATCAGCGATAAAGTTCCAGTAAGATTCATAGCTGGGGATTTAGACCTGGTGTATGTTGGGATGAAAGATTATATTCATGGTGATGGATTCAAAAAGGATGTGCCGGGTTTGGAGGAGGTCTGTGTCCAAAAGGGAGTGGCTCACTTTAACAATCAAGAAGCGGCAAAAGACACCAGCAATCTCATTTACGACTTCTTTTCCAAGTTCTGATGCATCATATCTCATATCTTAATCCACTTCCGCCTCTCCCTGCAACTTCATCCATTTAATGTATCTGATGCCTGTGTTTTGCATTTGCGTTGTGTTTGTTTAATAAACTGTTTCTCTTCCAACACCGGGCTAGCAGGGCTTTGCTCTTGTACTAAACACCTTGGTCATGTCCTCCAAGACTTTTATTTTGTGCTGTGCAAGACTTTGTAACTTCACTCCCGTTTGCTATCCATAATTTCCATAACCAAAATGGTATACTTTTGGCCGAAAACATTTTAACAACTGAGAATTGAAACGCTTCATCGCAACCAATACCCCAGCCTTTTAACGCCATTTAGTTGAAGATAAGAATATATTCGTGGGGTAGAGTTTTCAGCCACTCCATTAATCATCACTATTAAAACTTGTCTCAAACACTTCGTTGTGACTTGTGACCGAGCAATCAGGCTTTTTTTTTCTAAATAAAAAAGAAATCAATATCAAATGGGAAACTATTGTCTAATATAGGGAGAGTAATAATGTCTCCATTGATCTTTCTTTACTTATTATCTTCACCATTATATTAAGTTTTAATGCATGGTTGAGATTTATTTTATTTATCATAATAGATTTTTATTATATTAATGTTAAAATAATAATTTTATATGACATTAAAGCTCATGATGGATACATCAAATGGAGAGGAAGTGGAAAGAGAGAGATTGATGGAGACATTTTTCTATCCTTTAAGATATGCCCGTATAATGAAAATTATAGGAATTTATAATTATGTATGCAATACTCCTTGGATGCTGAATGCATGACCTTATTGGATAAATAGGTAGGTATTACGTTAAAAGCAAACGTGTTGGTGGCAATAGACCATGTGTGGCTATTAATTAGCTTTATATCAATGGTAAGGAAATTACGTGTGTGTTAGGAACAACCATGGTAAAAGTGATTTTATTCAATATAATATTTTGTAATCTTATTTTTAGGTAAAAGTAAGATTGTGTAATATGATTTATGTTTGGATTGACAGTTGTATAAGTGACTTTTACAAAAGTAGAACTTATTTGGACTGTCTTTAATAAAATGACTTTTGTGATAATGGTAAGATATAAATTAAATTAAAAATTATAAAACTAAAAAAGCCAAGTTGGGAAATTTGACAATTAAAAAATACATAATTTGATAAAATAATATTACATAACTAATTGGATCACATGTCCTATACAATATGGTGGAAAATTAATGTCAGAGTCGGTATGTTTAGACTATATGTCAGTTTATAAGTTAGGCAAAATAATTTTTAAAAAAATGATAAATATAAATATTTTAAAGTAATTTAATTATCTTAGTATCTCTAAAAATCAATTTTATCTTATATTTAAGACTGAAAGAAGTATAAATTAGTGATATATATAAATATTTTTCCTATCTCTCACTTTCTCACGTCACCCTGCCTCTTTCTCTATTTTCCAAATACCACGTGGCCCTTTTTATCTCTTTTTCTCTCTTTCACAAAAAGCAATATGTTGAAGCTGAAAGCTCCAAAATGGAGCTTATGCCTTTCGTGCGATTCACCATTGCAGTTTCCAAAAGGCCAATTCTACAATCGCTTAACCAAACCCTCCAAATTTCAAAGTAGGTAGACAATCGCACAGATAGGGCAACAATCGCTCGAATGGGCCTGAAAAACGCGGAGCCTAACACACAATATATTGTGGAGATCGTAAATTAAGCTGTCTGTGATATGGGCCAAGTTTGTTAGGCCCAAATTCTATTCTTAGTGCTTTTCGTAAAAAGTGTTGTTACTTATGGTCCCACAATGGGTTATATATACAGGCCCATAGTTGCAAACTAATGATTCTGATTTTAATAAAGTGGTTTTTCTTTCTCCTCACACTCATATTTCATGAATTATTTGTTCGCTTAATTATTTAAAAGGGAGAAATTTGAATTGAGCCCTGATAAATTGTCCAATTAAACTGGGATAGGCCTTTTCCCCTGGTACACTGGGTCCTCATACTTCTCAATGCGGAGGGAGAAACACAAGGAAGACAAGAGGATCAGCCGAAGTGTTGGAGGATAAGATAAGAACAAAACAAAGGATCAGGCACCGCATCTATTACTCTATATGAAATCTATCCTTCCGCTGTTCGCAAAACACCATATCAAGCGCCGGGAAGCATCTTGGAATATTCACAGTAAAACTGTTCATAATCTCGCAAGTTTATCCAACCATTCCTTTTACTTTGCGACCATGAATTGACTACTATGCATAAGAATTCTCCAAACCGCATAGTAATCTCACATTCACTTATTACTATGTTGATTTTTTTAAAGTTTAAAAAAACTTCATTTTTGATTAGTTTGAAACATTATGATTATTCAAATCTTTCGAACGTTCCACTATTATTTTAAAAAAATAGTTTAAGTGAATCGTCAGGGTCTTGATGTGAAAATAAATATTATCATAAAAAAGTCAAATTATATATAAAATTCATTTTTCATTGTACTACTTATATATTAAATTCATTTTAAAAACTTGATTTGAAAAATAATTACGTAGATTTTGAAAGGAAAGCTATATATATATATATATATGTAGGTTGCAAAAATATGCAGGCCCTGCTGAGTAATTTGCAGATACCGAAATTATCCACTCAATAGGGTGGATTCCAATTACGAGGCAGAAGCGATCCCCACAATGATGACCTTGGAATAGAGTGGATTGCTTCATCCTTGAGATCAGATGCTTCCGTGCTAAGCTACCACCTGGCCCGGCAATCTTTGTTCCTGTTGTCAGTATTTTCTTGGACTGAGACTTCATTGGCATCACACAACTGTTTGAAACACTGTACTATTTCCAACCCTCTGTCCTTGTTTGTCACTTTGCTTCATTCTATGTATAAACAAGGCATCACACAACGGAGAGGATCACATATCAGATAATCATTCAAACTTGAGGGAGATGGAGGGAATACAGCACCGAACAGTGCAAGTGAATGGCATCAGCATGCACGTGGCCGAGAAAGGAGAAGGTCCCGTGGTGCTGTTCCTACATGGCTTCCCCGAGCTTTGGTACTCGTGGCGCCACCAGATCCTGTCCCTCAGCTCCCGAGGGTATCGCGCCGTCGCCCCTGACCTCCGTGGCTACGGGGACACCGACGCCCCTGCTTCAATCTCCAGCTACACCGTGTTTCACGTGGTGGGTGACCTTATTGCCCTTCTCGACTCTATGGCTGTGGAGAATGTGTTTCTTGTGGGCCATGACTGGGGAGCTGTCATCGGCTGGTATCTCTGTATGTTTTGTCCTGACAGAGTGAAGGCTTATGTCTGCCTCAGCGTCCCCCTCTTCCCCAGACACCCTCAAGTGAAGACCCTTGATGGCTTGCGTGCCTTACATGGTGACGACTACTACATTTGTCGATTCCAGGTTCTTCCTTCCTTCGATATTTCTAGCTGTGGATACTGTGGGTGGTGGTGAATACAGTGTGCTCATCCAATATTTGATGTTTGACAGGAACCGGGTAAAACGGAGGCAGAGATGGCCAAAGTTGGGACTGAATATGTCATGAAGACCATTTTGACCACTCGCCAAACGGGACCCCGGATCTTCCCAAAGGGGGAGTATAAAGTTAATGCTGAAGCTCCACAAAACTTGCCTTCCTGGCTCTCTGAGCAAGATCTTGCTTATTATGTTTCTAAATTCGAAAAGACAGGCTTCACCGGAGGCTTGAACTACTACAGAAGTATCAACTTGTATGTTTCTCATTTCTACTTTTATTTCCCCACTTCTAAGGCATTGTTTGGTTCAAGATTTTTCGGGGAGAAGGATGGAGGTGGGGGCTAGCGTGTTTCAATTGGGAGAAATGGGAGACAGGAAGGAAGAAATTTTATCTTTTAGTACTCCCCTCCCCCTCCTTCCTTCCGTCCATCTCCAAATTTGAGATTTTTTGAAGGAATAAGAAATATTATATCTTATCCTGATTAAAATATTTATGTTAATTTTTTATTATTTTAAATTTATCCATCTGATTATAAAACCTATCTTATTGTTACTAGAATTAACCAAATAAATCAGAATATCTATCTATAAAAATATATATAAAAAAATCTTATCTTACTAAAATACCAAAAATTAAATTTATCTAATCAAACCTTATCTGAATTTGAATATAAAAAAAAAAAAATTGAGATGGCGACTCTCATTATTAGTTCTAATGTCTTTGAGTTGACACCTCGAAAATCATCACCACATTGGGTTAAAAATTCTAGAGCGACCAAGGTATGTTGTGTTTGCTATTTCTTGACTATTATTATTCACAGACTTTTGTACAGGAAATTTTGTGAGGCCAATAATATCTTTTATTAGCATCTTTTGTGGTGCTTTTCCAGCATCATTTGGACGTTTTACCAGCAGTCGGCTGCTGTTTTCTATTGTTCCTTGACGCTCTGCTATCAATCTTACTTGATCCCTTCATCCTCGTCTTCATGCTTTTTCTGTTGTTGCCTCTTTGCTCCATAAATCTTTCTGGTCCTCTTTCTTTGTGATTTATGATTTAGATTTAAAAAATATAATAAATTTGACGAGTTAACATATTAAAATTAATAAAACCATCATTTTAACAATATATAAGGTTTTTTTATCATATATAAGTGACGTAACAGGTTTTTTGCTATTTACAACATAGGAAATAATATCTTTAATATCTAAATAAAGTATTAAGGGTATATTTGTCAACATCTAATTAGCTCACTTCCCTTCCCCTTAACCAGTAAATAAGAAATTTATCTTCCCCTCCCCTCCCATCCAACTAAACAAACACAAAGCTTGTAGCCTCCCTCTATGCCCTCCCACCTCCCCTCATTTGACTTCCCTTCCCCTCCCTTCAATTCAACCAAACAAGACCTTGGCCGTATCAGAATCAAATTTTTCCATATGGAATCAAAAGAATGATGGCTTGTTATTTTGGTGTGCATGGCAGGAATTGGGAGCTGACAGCGCCATGGGGCAACGCGCGAGTGAAAGTACCAGTCAAGTTCATAACGGGTGAGTTAGACATGGTGTATACTTCTATGGGGCTTCAGGATTATATTCATGGAGGTGGCTTCAAGGAACTGGTGCCAAATTTGGAGCAAGTGATTGTGCAGAAAGATGTTGGTCACTTCAACAACCAAGAAGCTGCAGACGAAATTAGCAGCCACGTTTATGACTTCATCAACAAGTTCTGATCTTATTCGCCACGCACTTTAATTTGTTCAGCTGCTCTCTCCATATACAATAAGTTTGCTTCCATGATAGATCGTCGTTTATGTAGGTCCCAGTTCGTTAGTACTGCGACTCCGTCTCATTAGTCATGGCTCAAATTTTCGTTTCAGTGGCCTTTTTTCTGTTTAACCTTGAATTGAATAATAATGATTTGAATGACGTGAAGCTATACGAAATTCTCCAGACGTTCCTTTAATTTTACTTCTACACACTATATGGGCATGTTAACGTACATGAATACGGCCCTTAATGTTGGATATAAAACCATTTAAACAAATTTATTAAGATTAGGAAAATTTAGTTCTTACTTTTTCCTTTTATTTTTTGAAAAAATTGAAATTTCTAATTATAATAAATCCTAAACAACCAAACATAAATGTATGAAGAGCCAAGATTAGCCCTATCTTATACATCATGAAAATTAGCGCACTAGGCATAATCTGTACTGTATTTGTTCTATTATTGTCGCGGATATTGTAACTGAACATGGATCTCGATTTGGAAAAACTAACAAATAGTACTATCTAGAGCACTCTAAAGTCTAAATATAAGGTTGCAAGAATGTGAAATCATGATAAATAGGGCTTTAATTTACTAATAGCAAAATTATCACGTCAATATGTCTTTACCTCACTCTAACGAGGTTGAGGAGATTACACAATGATGACCTCGGTAGGGTGTAGTCCTTGGCATATACATTTTTTATCTTATTATAAGTCATTTTAAGCATATTTCACATTGATTAAAATTTTTTTTAAACTTTATCCTAATTATTATATAGTTTGGAATACACGAAAAGTATAATTGTACTCACAAAAGAAAAATGAAAAGAAAAGTGTGTTTCTGTGTTGTGAAAAAAATAGTTAGGATATAATAATAAAATAATGTCGAAAAATATGAACATTTTGTTTTTTAGTAGAAGAGAGGATTAGTTGCTTTTAAAATTTTGAAAAGTGAGATGTCATATCATAATTATGTGAAAAACAGGTCTCGGAGTTGGAAAAATAATAACTGGGTTAGGAAGCGTGAAAGGAATAAAGTGTGTGTGGGTTTGGAGTAGTTACGTGAATACTTAAAAATAGTTTTTCAATCATGATTTAAAGTATATGAGATAAATATGTGAGAAAATTTTTATCTCGATTTAAATGAAAAACAACTTATAAACTATCGTTATGTCAATCCAAACATGCACTGAAATGATATCTCAAACTAACTGTTTTATTTATTCTTTTTCCACTTCGTGCAGGATTAATTTGACGTTGAAAAAAAAAATACGTTTATATAAATTAAGATAAAATATTTCTCACATATTTATCTCATATGTTATAAATCATGTTGAAAAAATAACTTCTACTGTTAATCTAAACAAGCATGGCTTCAACATCCAAAGTTCAGCTGTTCATTTTTCAAAAATGCTTCCACTGACGGAGCATCATTTTCTTTTCGCTAGTGAGTTTTTTTGTTGTGGTTTATTGTTATTAAAAGGAAAAAAAAAATAGAGGATCTATTGCCTTTTGTATTCTATCTTCTTCTTCTCATCTATTTTCATATAATAAAGAGTTGTCCTGCATGATATTGGGAAGCAATTCGGTTTTCTAAAACCGGCTCCACCCCTCGAATCACAAAGCACATCTTCTTTTATACAAACAACTATTAGGTACATTGCATATGCATTTATTTAATATTATCCCGTGTATGACAGGTGGCGGCCTCTTCCCCTTGATGGAATATTCTTTTGCACAATCAATGCGAGTTGACAATCAGGAGGATTCAGTTCCAGATCACAAAATTAATTTGAAATTGCTACTCTATAAATATTAATTGTATTTATTTTATATTCAAAAAAAATATTTATTTTGAAGGACTAAGAGGCAAAAGTGTCACGGAATTTTTGAAGGTGTGAAGATGTCTGAAAGTTTTTGAAGGTGTGATTTCATTCGAAAGTTTAAAAAATGGGATAATTTTACCCCTATCATTTAAAAAGTTAACTAATTGATCTACATGGCACTCCATATATGCCACATCATCATCCTATGTCCACCTCACCATTCCTTTCATCTTTCCCTCTCTTCTGAAACCCCGCCGTCGCTCTCCTCTCTACCAGACTACCTCCCTTTGGCTTCTTCGAGCGAAGATTCTAGTTCCTCATCTCCAGCCATTACCCTTGGTTCCATCTTTTCTGGCATCTTCGTTGTACCCATCATCTCCGGCCTCTACTCTCTCTCTCTCTCTCTCTCTCACACGTTGACCCAAATGCATCGCCGCGAAGAAAATGCCCAGAAGCTAATCCAAATCACCAGCACCTTCAACCACTCCACTGTTCCGAACTGAAGATGTCTTATCGACCATCGATCTCATCGCCATCGGCCTCACTCCCATCGGCCTCGCTGCTTATCCTCGGATGTGCCGCCGCCGTGCTCCCTCGTTGCATCTCTCCAAATCTGTTCTCTATTTTCCTGGCTGCCATTGCTGCTTTGATCTCCCCAGATCTCTGTTCATGTTCTCCAATTCCTCTATTTATTTTCCCTGTCGATTATGTGTTGTTTATATTGGTTTGCGGAGTTCGGTCTGGATCTAAGCTCATTTATAACTCATTTGTAGTTGTTGTGGTTTCTATTGATTATCTCTAGTGATTAGTGCTTTTATTGGTTCTCAATTTCAGTTTCTTCCTTCTGCCTTCAATAAACGTTGATGCCTTTTTATTTCTGTTGATTGTTGATGATGATGAATTGGGCGAGGGTGTTTTTTTCCCTTCAGATTGATTTTTTCTAGATTGTTAATTTTTGGGATCGCTCATGGATGCTGTAATTTATGATGATGATGGTGAAGGGGAGGGTTTTTTTTTTTTTGAAATACCTTCTATTCTTTGATTTTTTTGAATCAATGGAGGCTCCTTCACAACCCT
This sequence comes from Inga laurina, assembly GCA_963855925.1. NCBI lineage: Eukaryota > Viridiplantae > Streptophyta > Magnoliopsida > Fabales > Fabaceae > Inga > Inga laurina. The sequence continues at coordinate 1,587,899 of OY979703.1, read as the reverse complement.
TCCAAACTTGGATTGGTTAAAGGGTTCGAGCTTGGGAATAATAAGCTGGCTCCCAGACAAACAAGAGAGAGAGTGGGGGAAGCAAATCTCACAAAAGAAGAAGGCGTTGGATCAAGAAGCAAGTGAGATGAACACGATGGAAGCAAGGCCAACTTAATCATGGCGTCCAACGAAAAACAACCCAATTTTAGAAACTCTGGAGCATAATGAGGATTACATTCTTTGATTTTTGTTGATATGCCCAGTTATTGGTATAATCTGCAATTTATTTGCAGTGGAGGGTTGAAATGAGGAGGATGAGAAGAGCATGAGGAGCTCTTTTGGCCGGAAGAGGAAAAAAAGTTTGGGTGAAGCAGGATGTTGATGACGTGGTATAATTGTGGAATAATACGTGCCAAAACATGCCATATGGTATAGCCAGCTAACACACGTTGATTATTTGAATTTGTTAACGAAGGGGCAACAATGCCCCTTTTTTAAGCTCTGGAGCGAAAATTATCCTATTGAAAATTTTAAGACACCTAATATCCTAGACGAAAACTTTCAAAGCATTTTTACCTTTTAATCCTATTTTAAATTAATCACTTTTCTCTTATTAATTATTCTAACATTTTTCACCCAATAGCCGGGAATTTTTCAACTTACATTTCGAGAATCTTTTATTTTCAGCATGCTAAGAGAGTTCTAACTCTTTAGTTTTGACCTCTATTTACGTCTAACATTTGTTTAATCACTTGACCTTTATTTGTATCTAATTTTTCAAGATTAAAGAATAAATAAAATAGTATTTGATTATATTCGCTTTTAACCTTGACTTTTAGGATTTTTTAAAAGTATCCACAAATTTCCCCAAAGTATTTTAAGGATTTTCACTTTGCATATCAATAGAGTTTTTTTTATTAATTTTCTTTTTTAAATGTTAATTAAAAGTTTTATTTTATTTTTTTCCGGTCCACAAAAATATCATATTTTCTAAATTAGAATCGTACTTATCTTCCCGTAGAAACAAAGCTGGGACTGGGAACAAGGCCTCCTTCAGCATTGGCCCATCGAAATCGTACGTTCAGCTCAAAATCCCTCTCTTGGGATTGCAGAAACAAATCAGATCATCAAGATGGAAGGAATTGTGCACAGAACAGTGGAAGTGAATGGCATCAAAATGCATGTTGCAGAGAAAGGAGAAGGCCCAGTGGTGTTGTTCCTCCATGGCTTCCCCGACCTCTGGTATTCCTGGCGCCACCAAATTCTGGCTTTCAGCTCCCTTGGCTACCGAGCCGTTGCTCCAGATCTCCGCGGCTACGGCGACACCGAAGCCCCAACCTCAATCAGCAGCTACACCTGCCTTCATATCGTCGGCGACATCGTCGCCCTCATCGACTCTCTGGATGTGGATCAAGTGTTCCTCGTGGCTCACGATTGGGGAGCCATAATAGGGTGGTACCTCTGCACGTTTCGTCCTGACAGAGTCAAGGCCTATGTCTGCCTCAGCGTGCCACTCATGCCCAGAAACCCCCGAGTCAAACCACTTGATGGTTTCCGAGCCGTCTATGGGGAGGATTACTACATCTGCAGATTCCAGGTTCGTCTATTCTTCATCAGTTATACAAACGCTTCACTAATTATATTTTAGTGTGCGTTTGGATTATTTCCGAAGAATAACTTTTATAATTTATGAGTCAAACATTCGTTTTGCGAAAAGGACTTTTTGCCCTTACCTAAACACCTACTTACTTTACCTGCTACGACGTATCAACAACCAAATCTATGTTTTGTTTTCTTGGTGATAGTACTTCTTCCGTCCTCTGCTTTTTTGGGATTCTTATGAAGTCTGAATTGGGGAATTTTAGAAAGATAAACGAAAAGTCCTAAGGAAAGGTGATAGAAAGAAATCGTTCCAACTGGGTCAGCATTGATGGAATTGAAGCTAGCCTCTTCAGGGGCCGGTTTCATTCTGTCATGTAACTTGGTTTGAGATGCAGTAAAAGATCGCATGCAGATGATCCTGTTTAACACTGCTTCCACACACCACCGGACATTTTTGAGGGGTTTGGTAAGGTCAGAAGAAACTGAAGAACTAAGATTATTAGTTTTAGTGCTAAATGAGAGACCTTCTTGGGCCTGTGACTGAATCATCCGTAAAGATTGTAAATGAAGTGTTCCCCTTATCAATCACATCACAGGAATAAACATCATAGAAAATGTTGATGTCTCTGCTTTGGCACCTATAATCTATCAATTTTCATAGATTACCTAGACTTTCCTCTTGTTTCAATCACATGATGATGTAATTGATAAAGATCAGATAATGAGTCATAGACATTGAAATGGAATGGTAGATTGCAGATGACATTTACCATACCGTGGTTTAATTGTGACAGGAGCCAGGGAAGGCAGAAGCTGAGATGGCCAGACTTGGTTGCCAACAAGTACTGAAGCATATCCTCACAACACGATATGTTGGTCCCCCAATCATTCCAAAAGAAGGGTTTGGGCATAATGCAAATACCACACAGGCCTTGCCCTCCTGGCTCTCGGAAGAAGACCTGCGCTTTTATGCTTCCAAGTTTGACAAATCTGGTTTCACTGGAGGGTTGAACTACTATAGAAATCTCGATCTGTATGTTCCTATTATTTATTTCTCATCCCTAGCCTCCGTGCTGAATTCATGTTTTAACAACGCCCTACAGAAACTTTTTCGTTAGGAACTAAATTATGGAAACATCATTTCCTGATCATAGTTGGCAATATTTTGAGAGGTTGTTACATGAATGTACTGCAGAAATTGGGAGCTCACAGCAGCATGGACTGGGGTGCAAGTGAAAGTTCCAGCGAAGTTCATAACAGGTGAATTAGACACGATATACACTTCACCAGCAATACGTGAGTACATACAGAGTGGTCGTTTCAAGAAACACGTGCCAAATTTGGAGGAAGTGGTAGTGCAGGAAGGAGTAGGTCACTTCAACAACCAAGAAGCAGCTGAGGACATTAGCACCCACATTTTCGACTTCATCAAGAAGTTCTGATACAATCCACATGCTCTCTCTGAATTTAGTTGAACAATTTGGCTTCCATATATGTCGGGTTGTTAATTGTAGCCACCTTTCTTTGTTCTTCATTTGCGGTGAAGTGACCACAAGTTACTACTTGCAGCAGCTGACTAACAAAAATCGCCTGACTGAATCTAATAAATCCTCTGAGAGGATGTGGAATAGAACACTTTTATGTTTCTGGGGCATCTTTCTCCGGTAATAGCAGAAACTTGATTAGAAAAAAAGGTAGGAAAGGAGGTAGAAAGAGGGAACGAAGGGGAAAGGGCGTGGGGAAATCCTCTAGAATCATAATCTAATCCCAGAAGTGGGAGAATTTTCGTAGATGTGAGTAGTACTTCATTTTTCTCCTTTTTTCACATAACATGATATTTATAGTCCGACATAGAAATTGAAAATCACTACCATGCCCTAGATACATGAAATTGATAATAATATATGGTAATTAACACAGGACACTTGTGATCCTAGATTCAGTTATGATATTAAAACGCTCTAATCCAATACTCCGTTTTCATCTCTGCCATGCACTTCCTAGAATAAACTACGTAGTAAAGAATGTGGGTTCCTATGAGGTCAGCTGGGTGTTAGGCTTATTAAGCCTCCATGGGGAAGCAACAAAAGTGGACGCAGCATGCCAAGTAAAAATCGCACTCAAGAACAGCATGTCTACTTGGATAGGTTCGATTCTATCTAGGAGGCCAAATTGAGTCGGGCACTGGCTAAATGACAAAGACACAAATCAAATGTGCCATGTTTAGTAGGGGCTAAACATAGAAGACACGAGGGGGAAAATGAGTGGAAGGAAACAAACCCCAGCAACCTAATCAAATTCAGCTTTCAACAGAATTTGGTATATATAGTGACATATATTATCATAGGTTATGAATAATGGGGATTTTTTTTAGATTTATGTTACACGAATTGCATAGGGATAAATGATAATCAATGATATAAAATTAAATATCATTATTAGTAAATTTTATTAATATCCAAATTAAATGTTTTTATTTAGTATTCATCTATAACCATTAATTCAAAATAGATAACTACTAAATGTATAACCCTTATTGACTATGTAGAAGAATATGTAATATATTTTATCGAAAAATGTATACAAACACGTAAGAAATTTAAATATATAAATATGAAACATAAATGGCCTCTACCATGATTTTCATTGACCCGTGTAACGTGATGTTTAGATCTAATACTCGTACTTAGTAATAATACCATGAAGAAAAAATATCCTAAATATAACATCACCTACGATTCAAGAAGCCGCCAAAAAAAGCCTTTCTACCTAACCATATATAACTTTCCCCCAGTTTTTTACTAATAGTTGACTAACTTAAACACCAATTTATAAATTTTCCCGTTGAACATCCGGTTCGGTCCTAAGCAAATTTAGAATCATTCAAGAGCAAGGCTTAACTTGAGATGATTGGGTGCTGGCTTCTCTCCTTTGCCAAAGCCATCCGCTGTTGGTCCACTGCCATAAAAACGACGCATTTTAAGACGGAGAGAGAGTGCGTATGAGCAAATTGATGGGACCTGAGCAATGTAGCTTTATAGTCTCAAGATCCAGTCACGATAATATTGTCATTGCCTAGGAAGCTATTCACCTGATGCGTACCTCCACAAAAAGGAAGAAAAATATGGTAATAAAAATTGATATGGAAAAAGTATATAACAGATTTGATTGAAATTTTTCGGAGGAAACATTAAAATGTGCGGGGTTGGATGATCATCTGATTCATGTTATCATGTCTTGTGTTAATTCTGTAAAGATGAAAGTTTTATGGAATGAGGAAGAAGGCCAGTCATTTTCACCAACCAAAGGAGTGAGACAAAGAGACCCTCTTAGCCCGTACTTATTTGTACTATGTATGGAAAGATTGGCTCACTTAATCAAGGCGGAATGTGATCACAGACGGTGGAAACTGTTGAGTTTTTTGAATGAAAGTCCTCATCTTTCTCACATTTTCTTTGCTGATGATCTTTTGCTATTTGCTGAAGCTTCTCTACATCAAATCCAGGTGATCAAGCAAGTAATGTGGAGATTTTGTGACATGTCAGGTCATAAAATTAATCTCCAAAAGTCTAAATCCTTTTTCTCCAAGTAGGTCCCTTTCAATCTGGCGCTTTAGTTGAGTCAAAGTTGAGGTATTGGTATAACACCAGATTTAGGAAAATATTTGGGGGTTCCGCTTCATCATTCGAGAGTAACTAAGGAAATTTTAGGAGATATTATTAAAAAGGTAAAGTCTCGATTGTCAAGTTGGAAGGGGAAATTCTTGAGGATGGCAAGACGGTCGGTGCTTATTAAGGTGTTGCTTTTTGCTTTACCATCTTATCAAATGCAATCTACCCTTTTGCTTAAAGGGGCTATTCAAGAGATTGAGAAGGTAAGTCAGAATTTTTTTATGGTGTCAGGATAAGAATACAAATTGATTGCATATGATTGCTTGGCATAATATTATGGGGATAAAAAATTTAGAAAAGCAAAATAAAGCATCATAATAAAGCTCTGTTGGGTCTGTGGGTATAGTCTTTGAGGACTAGATACCAATGTGGAACAAAACTTTCTCAGATATAAATAGACCCGAATGTTCCTCTCAAACATGGAAAGCAATAACAAGTGTATGGGATGAATTTATTCAAGGCGTGGGAAGGAAAAAAAATAATGGTAGATCAACAAGCTTTTGGCAAGACATGTGGACACCTTTGGATCGACCACTTATTGATTATGTATGCTCGCATATGCATGGTATTAATCTCACTAATCCAATAGTGCACTTTGTGAGACCAAATGGTATATGGAATGTGAATGTGTGGAGGCAATATTTGTCAGAATGGGTTATTAATGTGGTTAGGAGGATTAAACCACTGAGTAATGATAGGGAAGATGTTTTGTACTGGCATTATGCAAGTGATGGCAACTTTTCAATTAAATCTGCCTATAAATTTCTATCTCAGTTCTCTGTTTCCAATGTCAATCTGATTTGGTAAAAGATTTGGCGTTGGCAAGTGCCAGAAAAAGTTAAATTTTTTACGTGACAAATTAACCACGAGAGATTACTCACAAATTCTTTTAGAGCAAGGAGGGGCTTCTCCCATTTTGGTTTATGCCCGTTGGGTTGTCTAAGTGAAGAGAGTATTATATACACCTTGTGAGATTGTGAGAAAGCAAGAGAAGTATGGAGGGCAATTATTAATCCTAATAGTTATTTTGTTTTGTTTTCTTTTCTTCTGATTTGCAGGAATGGTTAAAGTGGAACTCAAACTATAGTCTAAGTCGTATTAAATTCAATAGATGGCCTTAGACTAGAGTTTTTGCACAGGCATGTTGCTTAATTTGAAAAGCCAGGTGTACGCAAATTTTTGAAGGCAAATCATTATCATTATCATTATCGGAGGTGCTTCATCAATATCTATTTCACATCATGGAGGAAACTGTCCTTCAGGGCTATCGTCATAAAGTCTTCTAAAATAGGACTATGCAAGCGGAGAGCAATTGGTGCTACTTCCAAAATAGGACTATGGGCACATGCTAGGAGGGAGGTTTTGCAATGTGCAGATATGCTTGTGAGGGATGCACATGGACGTGGAGAGCAATTGGTGCTACTTTCAGAGATTCAGCTACAGTGCCAGGAGACAGTCCTTATGGATCAACAGGAAGTAGGGGTTTTTGACTTCCGTTGTATAATTTATAACTTTTCAAGCGCAAGCTTGCTGCTTTGTATGGGAAAAAAATTAGTGTGCGTGGGTCAGTGAAACTGCATTGAAAAGGTGGAATAAGTTTTGATACTCTGAGTAAATGACTTGTGCTTCACTAGGTCACCTAACAAATTTTAAAAAAAAAAAAAAAACTTAACCCTCCCTAGTTTTTAGGTCAACTTTTTTTAATAAAAATTAAGGATGAAATGATGAAGTATACACAATAAATTTTTTTATAAATGTTAATTTATAATACATGTTAATAACAAATTAAAAATAATTACTGCTTATAGGGGTTGTTTGGTACAAGGGATTTGGAAGGGAGTGGGGAATTTTTATAATTTAAATTTTAAAAAATTAGAGAAGTATACTTAAATGTTTTTAATTAATTTTTCTTATTATTTTATTTTACATCTTATTTTTATTAAAATTTTATAATCCTACTTCTCTAATTTTTTAAATCCAACTAATAAAAACTTTTCCTCTCCTCCCTTCCCCTCCTGCCAAACAGACTCATAATCCTACAAACAAGGCATAGTTGACTTCTTTAGAAGAGTAATTTAATTTATAAAATAAAATGCACTTAGTGGCCATTTGGATTAGTGGTAAACAACTAATATAAACTGAAATAAAACCTATAATTTAAAATTTGAGAGACTAACATCAAAATGAAGGCAAACTAAAAAACTAAAAATTATATTCACCCGTTTTTTATTTATCTATCATGGGTATTAGCAGAATAAACACTAATTATTTCTAACTTTTCATTAAAATAAAGGGTTAATATAACTTTTAGTCCCTGAAGTTTGATCCAATTTTGGTTTTAGTTCCTCAAGTTTGAAATTGATGATTTTAATCTTTGAAGTTTCACCCAATTTTGGTTTGAACCCCTAAAGTTCGAAATCGATGGTTTTAGTTCTTGAAGTTTTACTTGATTTTGATTTTGATCCCTCAAGTTTAAAAAGGGCTTGGTGAACTGATTAGGAAACCCGATTCGACCCAGGAAAAAAAAACGAAGTCCTTTTGAAATTTAAGAGACCAAAACAAAAATCGAATAAAACTTTAAGGACCAAAACCACCGATTTCAAACTTGATAGATCAAAACCAAAATTGGATCAAACTTTAGGGACTAAAAGTTATATTGACCATAAAATGTATTATAAATTAAAACACAAATATTTATAAAAAAATCTATAGTGTATACTCCATCAGTTTATCCTTAATTTTTATTGAAAAAAGTCGACGTAAAAAATAGGGAGGGTTAATTTTTTAAAAAAAAAAATTGCTAGGTGACCCAGCGAAGCACCAGCCATTCACCCATGGAATATCAAAACTCATTCCACCTTTTCAATTTTCAGTTTCACCGACCCACGCACTCTCTCTCCATCTTAAGGCGAAACAGCGTCGTTTTACGACAGCGGATCAGCAGCGGATGGCTTTGACAAAGGAGAGAAGCCAGCTCCAGATGATTGAACCGTGCTGCATTTGAAGACTACAAGTCCAGCACAGGATTTATATAGCCTACTACTGTAAGTTGACCTTCGTTCCACCCTTTATCAAGGAATCCAAAATTGAGCTCATTACCAAATAATCTAACAAAATTCCATCAAAAGTACTAGAAACAAAATTTAAAATACAGACTGAACAGGAAATCTAGGAGACCAAAGCATAAAAGTTCATACGTCATCCATAAATGAATAACATCAAATTTGTCTTCAGCTCGTATGATATTGCAAAGGTTTGAACTTTTGGAGTCACGGATCACGTTATCCAGAATAAACAACCAAGATAAACTCAAACCCTAAAGCCTTTGCTGTTCCTCCTTCCTCTAGCCCTCTCGAACTTCCTTCCCTTAGAACGCACATAAGGCTTGGTGTGGCTGTGTGGCACGCCAGGAGCAGGACCAAAATGCTTCACAGCTTCACGAGCATTCTTTGGACCCCTAAGAAGGACCTGCTCCCAAGATTTACAGATGAAATTTACAGTCCAAAAACAGACAAATCTCAAAATTTCCAAACATTTTCAATCAATTAAACTACAATACAAATACACAAACATCTCGAGAGATGGGGCAATGGGGATGGGAGACAAACTGGCTAAAAAAAGAGGATTGAATATTTTGAAACAAATGAGGAAATTATCATCGAAATACAGGATTTTGTGCATATACAATCAATACTATTCCCTTGGTCAGTTAATTATTAGGAGATATATAATGAGATATCCACTCAATCGGCACTTCCAACAAAATCTAAGAAGCTTTCTATATAACATAAAGGACTCGACGAACAAAAAATAAGTGCTGCGGATATTCCAATTTGACATCCCGCACAGGTCTACCAAATTCTAGACATAGAAAAGACATAAATAGATACACATTCATTATGATATATAGAGACATGATTACTGAAACACTCGACAAAAACACAATGGATGTTAGAAAAAGCAAAAAACTCAGAAAAATAGTAACATTGCCACGTACCGTGTTCTGTCCCAGTGGGGCCCTAAGAGCAAGCTGATCAAATGTCAAGCACTCACCACCTGCCTTTTCTATCCTGGCTCGTGCTGTTTCCGTGAACCTGAGTGCTGTAACTTTCAGTGCGGGCACTTCATAAACCCTTATATCATCGGTCACAGTACCGACAATCACAGCAATCTTATCTTCCTGCAGAAAGGAATTACAGCACAAAATTAATGGAAACTACAACGAATTAATTAATTTATAAAGGGTACTAAGACATAGATATCTAACCTTTCCCTTCGTAAATTTTATCAACCTTGACAGAGAAAGTGGAGGCTTGTTAACCTTGCTCATGAACAACCGCTTAAGTATCACAGCATTGAAATTGCTACCAGTTCTCCGGACAAGGAAGCGATAAAGCTGATCAAATAAATAACATATTCAGTATAATTCAATGTATAAACAAACAGGAAACATGCAAAATTGCATTAAAATAAAGATTAAAATAAAGATATTCATAATACATGGAAAATGACAGATCTGAAACCATTAAACAGTAACTATGAACAGCTTAAACCCACCAATTCATTGAAGGTAGAAACAAATTAAGAGTAATGGTTCCCTCAGGATAAATGATCAGCATAAATCATCTTATTTCAGTATTAGCATGGTTTAAAAAGGCATCATCGGGAACGTTTCATCTTAGACGAAAAAAAAACTTGCCACCAAAACAAGAATTGAACTGAAAATGTTAGAAAAAATAACACCATGGCGATGATAACATAAAACAATGAAATGCCAATTAATATTGACAAGAGAGTCCCTTTGGTTTGGAAAAATGCGTACCAAAAAGAACGTGTGTATTTATATCAGTGGAATAATATTCAATGTCCTAAACTCTCCTAATGTATTCTAAACGAAATGAAAACCTGGCCGCCACAAGAGGTCGCCAAATTGCAATCAGCTTTTAATTCAAGAGAACATGAATCAATGCTATTCTCCACTATTGAGAGACAAAAAAATGAAATAAAATGCGGGTTATTCCAGGCTCAGATAAATGTGGATAAATCTATTCCCAGACCTTCGCATGATGAAGGCCTCATAATGAGCTGGGATCACACTTATCATCATCGCAAAAATTCACCCATCAGATCATCACCATATACTCTTACAACTACCCGCTTGATCGACAGTAACAGATTTTTCAGAGAGAAGAGATGGTCGATAAATTTCTGTGAAGATTAAGAATATAGTATACATAAATTCCACCAGAAAAGAGTAGGGATCGATTATAGACCTTAACCAAGAGCTTGAGGTAGATATCATTGGACTTGGGAGCAGTTCTTTTGGTCTTCTTGCTCTTACCACCAGCCTTAAGATCGATACCCTGTATAAAGAAAAACAGCGCAAATGAGGGGAAGACGCGAAAGAAGGAAGAACGCAAAAAGAAACACTGCTGAGTAAGAGAATGAACCATTGCGGCTCGGGTGATGACAAGCTCCCTCCCTGCTCAGCCTGAACGACGCTACGACGGCTGAAATATTAATTGGGCAGAGGATCGATTGAGGTAGGGTTTTGTCGAGGTGCCTCCCTCGGCTTCGCTGATCTTTAACTGATCTGGGCCGGCCCATATATTTTTTAGGCTGGCCCAGTTTGAGTGAACCCAGATATACCTATATATCTGAATTCTGAAAGCAGCTATCATTATGTGATTATGTGGCATGATCTAAAATATAACAAGAATATTGTACCAAGAAGAATAATAATATTTTCACATGTTTGATTAAATAAAATCAAAATACAAAAAGAGCTAAATTACCATGAAATGACCAAGTTGTCCCTCCATAGATCAATATGCAGAGCTTTTTTGTTGGAGCACATTACTTCAGGGACACATATGAGTCATGGCGGACACAAAAATTGTGCATTTGCTACGTACAAGGCAGGGGGAATGGAGGCGAATCAAGGGGGCTTCGGCAACAAGGTTGGCTGGCTTGTTTGGGATAAGGGGAGAGAAAGTGACAGGGAGAAAATTTTTTTGAATTATATTGAAAAGAATGAGAGAAGTGAAATTAAAAATTTTTAATTAATTTTTTTTATTCATTTATCTTATAAATTCTTTTTATAAAATTTTATAACTCCATTTTTCCAATTTTTTTAAATCCTATCCATACCAATTTTTCCTCTCCTCCACCTCTTTCCAAGTTCTTCGTACCAAACAGATAAGAGAGAGTGAACACCTGGCGGGCTTTGGTTGCCGCGGTATATTGACAACTATCATCAGCGGACCCAACGTGTTGCAATCCAAGATAAAATTTTTGTTGCCTGTGAAATATGAAATGGAGAAATATTTAAGGAACGTCATTTTATTTATATTTTAATTAATTAAAATATAAAACTCATTTTATTTTAATTCTACGTGATATATGGGTTATTTGGAGAAATTCAAATTTTATACTTTTAAAAGTATAAAGTTCATAATTTAGAAAAACAAAAGACACAATTTTCTCCTATTAATTGTTTTTTCAAAAAAATCATAAAATTTGAATTTTTGTATATAACTTATCTGCCATATAAGATTAAAATAAAATGAGTTGTTATATTTTAATTAGTAAGAGTACATATGAGGTTGTACTTCTGGAGTATCTGAGTATTTCTTTATAAAATCCATTACATATGTCAACATTTCTGCTTCCATGTCGTATGATTTAATTTATCATTTAATGTGTGTTTGAATTAGCGGTGACAGAAGTGGTTTTTTTTTTGGGTTAAGGTGCAAATTTACCAACGAAGTTTTGTCCAAGGAATGTCTGACACAAATATCTTTTAGAAGGGGCAAAAATACCAATGAAAAATTAAAAAGGGGCATCCACCACAAAAACCGTTAATCCGTACTAACGGCATAAAATTATAAGAGAAGAAACCCCCTAACGGCGTTAGTACGGATTTAACGGTTTTTGTTGTGGATGCCCCTTTTTAATTGTTCATTGGTATTTTTGCCCCTTATTAATTGTTCATTGGTATTTTTGCCCCTTTTAAAAGATATTTGTGCCAGAAGCTCCTTGGACTAAACTTTATTGGTAAATTTGCACCTTAACCCTTTTTTTTTACTTTAACTTTTGCAAATGTAAAATATGCAAAACTTAGATTGTGTGATGTGATTTATATTTGCATTGAATTTTAAAAAAGTCAATTTGATAAACTAAAACTTATTTGGATAATTAATGTAAAAGTAAATTTAGATGTAAAATAACTTAAAAGAATATGAATTTATTAAAAACAAAAATAGTTAATATGTCATTGAAAAAAATTTGAAAATATTAAATTATTTAAACTTTAGAAAAAATTAGAGAAAAATCCCCCTTAAAAATTAGAGTGCTATATCTCGGCGGGCGGCAGTAACATGCATGACATCTTCGGCCACATTATTTCTTTTTGCCCCTTTTCAAAAGAAAGGGGTCTTAATTTGGAGGAGACAATAACACCAAATTCACCTCTTGTGATTTGCAGATACCCCTTCCACTCTTCTAGCTTAAAATCATTCTAATGTAAATTGATCAGTTAATTCTGCATTTTTCGAAAATTTACAATTATTTTATTAAAACATATATATTTTTTTTTTAGTTGAAGACAAAATATTATAGAAGTAGGACTTCAAAGTATTACTGAGCAACTTCCCTAGCTGTGAAAATGTGTATATTTGGTCGGAAGCCCCATCACTCACCCAAAAAAAAAAAAGAAACAAAAAAGAACCCGATGGCCTCAATTAAACAAAGTACAAAGTTGTAAAATTTAATAGGAAACCACCATAGCTTTTTGTCTCTGACAAGGCACATAAAAAGCATATTCAGCAAAGCTACATGAACCAACACCAGCATCTGGTGCAGAGATCCGTGCAAAGGACCCCGTTATGTTTTTTTTAAAATACTTTTTACATGGTATAAGAAAATGAATCATCAAACGTGCGCGTGATTCGTAGCCCAGGATCAATCTCCAAACACATGCTGCCTTGTTTAAACACGGAGCATTAAATCACATTGTTACACAGTTCGCATCCCCATAGCCATTATAACACCCTCAATCAAGCCGCTCCATCTACAACAAAGTTTAGAGAGTCGGAAGAGAAGATATTATCAAGCACAACAAGAACAGATGGAGGGCGAATAAGAAACCCAGATTTGTAAGTTCAGACCAAAATAAATGACCAAGTATTTATCGCTACATCAAAGAATCTAAATATAACATTAAAATATGTCACCAAAATATAACATTAAAATAATTAAAATTAAAGTATGCAATCAGAAGATACCTTCCAAAGACCATCGTTGAGATAATGCAGATTGTCGACCCCAATTCCCTTGTTAATTGATTTTCTGAAAATTAATTGAACTTCTTCAGAATAAGAATCAGCCAGAAAAATGAAATACTGCTTTTTATTTCTGCATTTGAATCTTGAAAGTCAAAATTCTATACGCACAACCAAATGCGGGTGCTGAGCAACATACATGCAATATTGTTTTTAATTGACAGTAAAGATCACATTACATTGTTTTTAATTGACAATAAAGATCACATTTCTTATTTCCTATTTCATTATTTTGACCTCAGGAAAAAGCAAATTCCAACTTCAAGCTTTAGCTTCATACCAAGATCAAATCCACCCTGGCACCACTACGGCACTCACAAATTACAGGAGGGTTGTGTAATATTCTGACAGTGATCATAGTCATAATCTTCAATGATATAAAATAATTAACCCCATACTTCACAGACAGGCACACTGTTTTCTAATTTGATAAGAAGCCAACAAATTACATTTTTTGGTTGAAAGACACAACAAATATACATAAATTCTTCTCTTAAATGACCACCAATGTCAACATCAGTTGAAGAGCTAACAAAAAAAAAATCTAGTAGACTGTGGTTGTGAAGAAGAAACGCTGCTTATTTATATCATCCAACATTTGTGTGGGCAAGAAGGTAAAGTAGGGTAACGTTTCTTACATGTCCTTTGCAGACATTTTTGTAAATCCAATAGCAAGAGCATGCTGCTTTCCTTCAGCCATGATTGCCTAAGATCCAACAAGTAATGTGCTAAAAGTCAAAAAATATCCAATAGAAAATGTCCATACACAATATAAAACAAACTAGAGCGTCATTGAGACAAGTACCACAGGGGTTTCCGCTTCCACCTCCTCATCCAGAAGACCCCCAGGAGATGTGAGACCGGGACACATAATATTGGCACCCGCCAAGACAAATTTTATTGCACCTCGGTCAACTTGTAATTTCTTCATTATATTAGGATCTGTAAATCAATAAAAAAATAGTAATGATACACATCCATGAGCATATATAGCCTCACTCATCACTCTGTAAATGCATTTAGTTGAAGCATTAAAATCAAGTGATTCCTGAAGACTTACTAATCATCGCTTGTATTTGAGTATGGGGATGGATAAGCTATTGTAAGGAGAGTGAGAAGACCCTGGTTTTGTTCCCCATCCCCCCCCCCCCAAAAAAAAATTTTTTTTAAAAAAAGGATACTATTCCCTAAGCCCATTCTTTATCTAGACCCTGTCTCAGAGCCCTAAACACTATAATGACCTTAGAAATAATCACAGGACTAAAGGGCACACAAATTACAAACAGTAGGAAATACTTAAAAAGAGAACAGAGGAACCTAAGAAACAAACATTTGAATCTGAATGGCCATTGAACCATGTGAACTTCGCAGAGTTCACTTCTGTCTTGATCAGGATGACTGACTAAACTAGCAGATGTAAATCAGGGTTAACCTGGCAAAGTCCCACATCCTGCAAGAACAGAAGGCCCTAACCCACCACATGTCAATCTGCCTTCTGACCTTCCAACCCAGATCATTCACACATAAGTCATGGTGGTCATCAGTTCGAAGCAGCTTCATTTCGCAGCCAATAGTTCGCAACTAATAGTTGGAGAAACTAACCAATTACCATTTTTATATAAGCTTGGTCAACATACCAGTTTCAGCAAGAGATGTGAATTCTAGAATGGTTCAAACACGTCTCTATTAAAGTGCAGCATCACGTACCAAAAGAAATAGCGTTGTTACAGGCTTAAAATATAGTAAACAAAAAAGTAAGACATTACATTGATGGAGAAGTCGTAATGTGGGCATGTATGGTCCATCACGGATGCTGAAAAACAAAGGCACATTGTTCACTAGAACAAGATTCAGATGGTTCTGACTACAAAATAAGGGGGGGAAAACAATTAGTTAACAACCATAAGAGCAGTGATGAGTGGAAAAGTAAACTGAGGAAAATACAGAAAGAAAGTAATATCATCACAAACCATTTAGCAACTATAAGAGGGGACTTCTTTGGAAGAATGTCATCTAACACAGGTTCAAGTCCTGGGTACTGCAAAAGAGCGATACTGAATATTAGATTAAATGAAAAAATAATAATGATAATAATAACACCAGAGATAAAAGCAACTGTGGACAAATTTCTGCAGCCTGGGTTAAAAATGAGTGCAGCCAACAGTAACACCACCTCTTCTGCAATACTTTGTCGTATTTTTCTTTGAACAGACGCCTTCACTTGGTTTTGTGCAGACACCTCTTCTGATGAGAATCTGAATGGTTATAAATGTAAATATTTAGATTCAGAGTAGTTCGTGGAAGAATTGTTCAACTAGAGCATCAGACGGGAAATCTTTTAAAGACAAATTAGAGCACTATGAATTGGGGTATAGCATATCCATTAGCGGTTGGGGGTGAGAACAGGATATCAGTCTCTTCAAACACCTTCGAAGTTCTGGTGAGCATTGGGATCTCATGGACAATGCTACACAGTTTGTAACCCAATCCCTAAGGCAAACTAACTCCCTCCCTGATAAATTCCTCGTTTATGATACCATATTATCCTCCCAAAACAGGAATTGTAAGCCGGCACTAACTATTCATAGTCCGATTGTCTTAAAACAAAATAAACGCGTTGCTACACGCTCTCTGCGACAACTAAATAGACTTGAAAACAATAAAAATACATAGTGGGTGAGACTGAGTACCTCAGGGTATTACTAGAGGAACAACTGGAAAAAAAAAAACAAAAAAAAAACTAGACTTTGGGCAGATGTGCAGAGAGAGGAGGAAGAGAGCATACTTTTTGAACATCTTGGACAGGAAGCAGAGACTGAGGTCTCAGACGTTTTCGAAACGAAACAGGAAACGTTCTATATATGAAATCGGGGGTTCTAAGCACGAATGATCAAATTTGTGTGAGCTTGAGAGAGAATGAAGATGGTGGCTACTGAACAGAGATGCATCTGCAACTCTCGCCCCCGGCGCACCAAAGGCGCGTTGTCATTAAGCCTCATTTCCGCCAGCTTATTCGGCCTCCGAAAACAAGTACAGGCCCATCAGGACCATCCGGCTCTGCCTTCTGGATCTGGGCCCAACTTATGAATGGCCATGGACGCGATGCCAATATTGCCCTTTAATTATTAATGGATTGATTAATCAGTTACACAAGTACTGGTAATTCGGGCCGGGCTGACGGGCCAGCCCGCCTTTTTTAAACGAATTCGGGCCGCCAAAATGGCGGCCCGATTAAAAACGGGCTAAACGGGCGGGTTGATGCGGGCTGGCCCGCTTAAATTTTTATTTTTATTTTTTTTCTCACATATCCTTGGTCCCTTATCTCATTTTTCTTTGATGATGTGTTTAATTAATTCCTCATACTTTTTATTTGACATTTATTTTCATATTATATTTATTTATTATACTATTATTAAATTAAAAAGAGATGTATTTATATAGTTTTGTGATGTAAATAGATGAAAAAAAAGGAAAGTAAGAATGAAATTGATTTCTTAACACAAATGTATAAAAGAAAAGAAGTGTGATATGAGCGGGTGAAAGAGAAAAGATTAAAAATTAAAAAAAAAAAATTGGCGGGCTGGCGGGCCAACCCACCAGCCCCCCTAGACGGGCTCGGGCTGGCAAAAGCCAGCCCGCGAAGGGGGCGGCCTGGTGCAGCCCGCCCCACTTCAGCCCGCAACCCACGGGCCAGCCCGTTTTCCCACTTGTTCGCCCTCCGAAAACAAGTACAGGCCCATCAAGACCATCCGGCTCTGCCTTCTGGATCTGAGCCCAACTTATGAATGGCCATGGACGCGATGCCAATATTGCCCTTTAATTATTAATGGATTGATTAATCAGTTACACAAATCCACCAACATAGTCGAAACCACTGTTAGATCTTTTTGAGTCTTAAGTTCAAATCTCAGATGAAACAGTTATTTTAGGAGAAGCAGTTACAAACCCTAAATTGAATAACGGATAATACTATATATATATATATAAAAGCCATGCAAATCCTAATTTCGTCGGCATGGAATTTGACATAATTATATACTATTTTGGTCTTATTTATAAGTCCATTTTAACTAAATCTCAAATACCAATGAGAGGTAGTTAACTCAATGATTATAAGGTAAATTTTCAACTATACCCTCATTTATGAATATGTACTTCAACTATTTTTTTTCTATCTATATTTAAATTATTTCTTCATTGGTACAATAAATAAGGGCAAAATTGTCACAATCTCATTTACTGCATTGAAACTAGACTTATAAATATAACCTAATTTTTTAATCAAAAAGAACTTTTAAATAAGATCAGAGTGGTAACTATTATCATCCTTTTTCTACTTTCTCTCTTGTTCTCTCAGGGTGTGTTTGCTTTGAGGGGAGGGTAGGGGGGGAGGGTGGAGAAATTATAAATTTGGATAAAAAAAACCCAAAATTTACCCTCTCGTTTTTTTAAATTTTGGGTTCCCACCCAAAATTTACTTTCTCATTCTTTTTAAATTTTGGTTTCCCGCCTAAAATTTAACTTTTTTCAATCCAAAAAAGTAATTTACCCACCCTCTCATTCCCTCCGACCCCTCCCCTCCCCTCCCCTCAAACCAAACACACCCTCAGTGGGCTCATACTCATATTCGCACAAATTCCTCTCCCAGAGTTGGCGACCTCCTCCTCCGTAACATTATGATCAAAAGGCTGGTTTGTCATAATCATAAATAATCATGTTAGGCTGGTCAAAAAAAAAAAAATCATGCTTGAAATTTCAGAAAACATCGCTAATGCTTAGAACTCAAGAAATGAATAATGCTTGGAAATGCGGTTTCGTGTCTCATTGCTATAGGGCGATGTGTTGAATGTCTCAACCTTCATTTCATCAGTCATCTTTTAAAACTTGGTATATTTTCGGGAGGGGTGGGTGATGTGCCTTTAGTGATGTCCCGTCAATATGGAGGTTTTTCCAAGTGTTTTTTTTTTTTTTTGTATTTCTTTTTACCATTAGATTCTACATAAAATAAGTGAGATTTTGATACATTATGGGCAAAAAAATAGAGTTGTTTTCAATTTTTCATGATTTTTCAAAGATTCAGTGCTTAAAGTGGGAAAAAAAAGTTACCATTTTTTCTGAAATATCTTTAAAAAATCATAAAAAATTAAAAACAGCTCTATTTTTTGCCCATAATATATCAAAATATCAATTATTTTATATCGAATCTAATAGTAAAAAAACCACTTAGGAAAGCCCCCATATTGACGGGGCAACAGGGGACAGCACCAAAAGCACATCACCCACCCCCTCCTGTGTATTTCTCTGCTAGTAAGATCTTTGGAGAAAGGGATTACAGACGTTATGGCTCAATTATATGGATCATGTGGGTAACGGGATCTCAAAACGTTTCCTGGGTACAAAATCTAACAAATAAGTCGTACTCCCCAAGGCTAGCAAATAAGTAGCGTGGCTTGTGATAGATTTTATTATATATACATCAGATGAGCCCCTCTCTTCTTATGAGGATGTTAAGTTTAGTTCTTATGATAATCCTGGTTTAGTCCTCTTTATGTATGCTCTGCAAAATACATGTTATAGGTGGTGGGGGATGGATGAGTTTTTTGAGGAGCGAAGGTTAATCACTATTTTTTCTGCTCCAAACTATGTTGGGGAGTTCAACAATGCTGGCGCATTGTCGAGTGTTGATGAGTCTCTTAGATGTTCCTTCGACATCATTAAACCAGCTGGTAGAGGAACTGGTTCGTCAAAGATAAAACTTAAGGAGCTAGGTGTGTGTGATCAATATGCTGCTGCAGTTCTTATATGTGATTTTGAATGTTCATGTGCACGACGGGACATCTCACTCATCTTTTTCCACAGCTTTCCAAACCTGGGATAAGAAGTTATACACAATCGAACATGTTCAAAGTTGCGGGCTTGAGTTTGGCAAGGGAGAGCCTGGATTGAAGAACAGAAATGATCTAATGGCTCCAAAACTATTATACAAACTAAAATCTCATTTCTGGCATTCTTCATGTGGTCATAGGCCACTTAGTCCCTTGTTTGGCAACTTAACATGTACTTTGTGCTAGCAAACAAAGTTTCATAGTAGATATGATCTTCGATATGTGATATAAGATCTTTAAAGTGGATCATATATCAAGGATGAGATATCATATACTGTGCGTTCAGAAGGCTCTAAGTTTTAACATTCCCTTGGTTTTCAAACACTCGGCAATTTTTCAAACTCTCAAGAAAAAACGTCATTTATTTAACATTTTGTACTATCTACTGCGTTAGTCTGAATCATACAAATCTTTTTGCTCTTTTTCATTTTCTTTTTTTGTATTGGTCGATTCAAATCCGGTGGTACCACGTTTGTAATTCTCACCGCCTGTTATTAATTGAAAGTATAATGTTTGAATCATTGAATAACCAATGTATAGAAAATTGATCACCTCAACATATATTCATTTTACTTTTTTTTCCAAACAATTAAAATGGGAGAAAAGTTCCATTGAAAATTTAATTGGTGAGAGTGATCCAAAAAAATTTTATACACACATAGTACTAGTATTCTATGAATTTTGTACATACAGTGTACTAATGTTCTGATTTAGATCATTCTCACCAATTAATTTTCTAATAGGAGACTTCTCCCCATTTTTTTCCCTTCACGTTAGTTTTTCATAGATACGATCCTACGTAAATGAGTTCTGGCAAAAAAAAAAAGAAAAGATCTTACGTAAATGAGGTTAGCCATAAAACAAACCGGAAGAATAAAAAAACGAGATAAAATAAAGTGTACGTATTTTCTCTTAATTATTATAATAAAAAGTCAAAAACAAGCTCAAGATTCACCTACAAAATAACACAATTACGATATTAAACATACAAATGAACATTCATCTTACCAATCGTTTCCTATTTTCTTGAGGACTAGAACTAGAAGGCCGTTGCTCCGTCATCCTGCCTTCCAGTTTTCTTGCAGTTCGCCTTATAGCTGCTAGCTTTTGGCGTTGGCTATGGCTCTGCCTTTTGCTGCATGGATCAGCGTGAGGATGTGAGTAGAAAATAGATAACATTCCAAGAATAAAAGCAATCTTAATGAATGGACAATACAGACAAAAGTAAGAAACAACTATAAAAATCCAGATGCTGTCGTGTAAACAGGGAAGCAAACAGTATTCTGACCTCATAAACACCAATCCTGATGTTAGAACCATCCCTCCAATAGCCCAAGAAATTCTTTCACTGAAAGGCATTTGCCTCACCCATTGAGGGAAATCTTCAAACACCCTCACTCTGTCACCTCTCTGAGTCCCCCCAAACTGTGAAGTCTTCCATGAATCAGCGACTGAATCCAGACTGGTTATATCACCATAACAAGATGTCTCTTGGGTGCTAATATATGCACTATCAAATGGTTTCACTCGAAAACCTGCAGCAAGACAAAGATCTGTACCATTGGAGACCCATTCAGCAGCCCTACCACATACAAAGTCATTTACTCCACAAGGTGCAACAATCTGGGAGGTAAAATCCAAAAAATGGATTTTGTCAAGCTTATATAAGGAGATATTTAAAATTTCAGATTCTGGTACTAGAAAAACAAACACACAAACACACTGAACCCTCAAGTTACTAGATGAACGAGATTTAGATTAAACAACATGCCATTATAAATTAAAGAATTCAAATTCATGAGAAAATTAATCAGAGGGATGACAAGATAGTTCCCCGCATACCTGTGTTTTCACATCCATAGAGAAGTAAGCATTTGAGCATGCCTCATAAATTCTGTCACAGAATGATGCACATATAAGGGGAGGTCCAGGTTGAACACCAACACGTGGATCACATATGGAGCACTCCAGCAATTCCCATAAGCCCAAGCACTCCTGGTTGGCTTCCCCAGTAGATGCAAGCTTCCTTATAGCCAGGAGAGCGGGATAAGTCTGGGTTATGTCACAGCAAGTTCTTTTGCGAAAAATCCGGCAAAAGGTCAAATCTTTGGGTCCTTTTTTGGGAGGCTTCCCCTCTGATGTGAAGGGTGGAAAACGACCACCTTGAGAAACACATACTCCATTTGGTTTAGCTGCGTTTCAAGAATAAAAAGGGTTGTAAAACCATTTTGCGTATACAAATGCTGTTCCATCAGGAACTTATCAAAGAATTAGAAAGAAGTTATTCAAGACCTGGAACATCATTTCATAAATTTTACAATCACTACATCATAATCTATATGCACGCTCTAGCCAAAAGCATTTTGTCCTTGAAGCTAGAAGAATGCAAAATGTCAAGCAGAGCAGCACAGACAAAGGTAACCAGTATTTGTCCATGTCTGACTTTATGTGCAATGGAACAAACAGAGATGGCTATATAGGTGAAGGTGAGTACATACATGCAGCATAAGTGACAGTCCAGGCAACATTTGTTCATCCTAACAGGTTATGGCTTTGTCATTAAATCAAACAAGATTATGGCAACTAGCATTTAGTATTTACAAACCATCTCCATGCTTTATCAAAAGCTATAGCAAACAATCGGTTCCAATAAGAAAATCTTTTTATCAGTCTACACAGAGAAACAAGGAGTTGATAAGGGGAGGAGTAGTAGAACACTTGATCTTTCAAAAGATAGACCATCTAGTGGCTGCAATATTCTAACCATCACATGGGCAAGGATAATAGCTTTGAGGTTCCAATGGTGTCAAAGAAAAACTAGGTTTCTGAATAGATACGGTTGCAAGGAACTTCGCCAGACACATAAAAGTTTTGTCTGATGGTAGATCATATTTCGGTGTTTTGCAATATAAAAGAATCACAACTGATTCTTGTAGAGCAGTTAATGTGATGCTGGGCGAGTATGCCTTTTTAATAGACCCACAACGCCCTAAAAATATCTACACAAATCAGGGTCAATGACATAAAAAGAAATTCTAATAGCTACGGGAGACGGTCCCGCACACATAAAAGAGATGGGGAAAAACTGAAAATCAAACTTAAAAGGCTTGCCCAGATGCTTAACAACCCAACCACTGCGACAACAAAATTTATAGTTCAAATATCTTTCTCTATCTCGGTTTTCACGACACCATATAAGAAACAAATAGCATTGATTGAGAAATCTTGCAAATCTGTAGAAGATAAAAACTCTTCAGATGGAGAATCTCACCGAAGGAGTGGAGAAGAAAATGATGAAAAAAGAAGAGGAAAATCAGAATCCCATGATTCATATTGTTCGCTGCGTCCACGGGTTTTCAGGTGCGATTGCCACCATGCTGGGAAATTATGGGATAGCCTCCATTTTAACGGGCTGAACACGGGGGAAGAAATAAACCAGGCTAAAGGGATCGCAGATAAAATTAGACACTTGGGTTTGGCCCGGTTAGCTACTTTTTTTTTTTTTGGGTGAAATTAGCTACTTTTTTTTTATATATTATTATTAGAGACCGTCATTAAGCACTACTATTACCACAAAATTTCAAAATGGCAATAAGGACTAGGTGTCTTAGGGTGAGTTTGGGAAGCCGTAAAATCGTGATTTCAAAAGCCCTTTTTTATAAGTTGAGATAATTTTTTTCATATATTTACTTCGTAAATTGTAAAAATTATTCTCTAAAAACTAATCCAAACGCATGTTTGAAAAGACATAATTGTCTCCTATTCATTTATTTTATTTTTAAAATATGGTGTTAGACGATTACTCCACTACTAATGAAAATAGTATTTTCATTATCTTCGAATGATTAAAACAATTAGTCTAGTCAAAAAATTAGTCGCTGATAAAAAAATACACTATATTTAAATGAAGAGAAAATTACAGAAGCAAAAAAGTTAGGGGAGAAAGCTTTCAAAAATAATAGTATATTTAGTCAGTGGGTCGTTTTCTATTGTCATCGTCAACTATTCATGGCTGAACTTACTACTCTATTACGGTGGAGGTCTCAAAAAACACACCCAAAAAAAAACAAGAAATAAAAAAACACTGTCACGGTGATGGGGCTACTTGTACAAGAAGAAATGGACTTCAATTTGATTAAATAGTTTATTTTTTGAATCGAAAACTGTTACGTCATTAGTTTAAGACTTGAAGAGAAAAAAAACCAAAACGTTCTGTCATCCCATGAGAATCTTTAAATTTGAAAATCATCTGAATCAACTTAGGGTGAATTTTGTATCAAAAAAACTTGGGGTGATTTTTCTAATAGTTTTATTTTACACCAGTGATAAACAATTCGTATAACCTTTTACGAAAATAACTCGGTTGAGTTCTCAAACAGGTTTATCAGGAAATCAGGGGAGGAAACTCCTGTACTTTTTGTTGCCAGTGTACTAAGGGTTATTAAATCCGGATCGGACCAACCTATTTGAATCGAAATTGACGAATTAGCCATCTAACCGATTCAATTTGATCCCAACCCAAGTCAGTGTTTTTTTATTTTCTTCAGTGTTTCGTATTAATAGTCATGAAATCTTTACTTCCTTTTTTGTCTAGCCCTATATTAATTTTGATTTAATTCCAATCTAACCCACTGACCTTTGACCCATATTGCCTCAATCAGTTTAAAGGCCAGTCCAGATTCACTAACCTTAAATAATAGGGTAAAATGATTTCTCCAATACCATTTGATATTAAAAGATCTTTATTGATTAAATATTAACAAGTCAGGTTTTTACATTTTCATATTTATAAGTCAAGTCGTTTATCAATCAAGCTTCTAGATATTCAATATCTTGGCTTCTACATTTTTGTTTTGAACCTCGGAATATGGTGAAAATCACTGTCAGGTTCTAAGGAAGTAAAATATTGTCACAAAAGTCCTTAGAAAAACTGAAATATCTGAAAAGTCTATTAAGGACTTTTCTGATATTATTTTCTAAAATCAAATGACGCACATGCCCTTCTTCTATTATCTCTCTCTCTCACGTTTTCAGCTTGCAAATCTGTGCTCTCTCTTTGCAGTTTCAGTTTCTGCAATGGTGAAAGGCGAAGCTTTAAGGTGGTTAAAGATTTATGGGAAGGAATGTAAGATAGAAGAAAGAAGAATATGGAAGGAAGGTGGTGGGATTTTTTTGATACTCAAGCTTCCGCCATTTTTAAAAAAGGAATGGATGAATGTAATGATGATGAATAGCCCAGCTCATCCCTCTTTTTCAACCTCATTGAAACCCAATCTCATAGTGGTAGGTGATGTGAAAAAAATTAAATTTTTGTTAATTCGTATAGTGGTAGTTGTTAATATAATATTAGAAGTTGTTAATACATAAAATGAGGTTAGGTGTCATGGTGCTCTATTTTGGGAGAGGAAATAAAGGAAGTGGTGTGTTTGAAGTGATGCCGGTGTTATGAAAAAGATGATATGGAAAAAAAAATTAAATTGTTGTTAATTCATGCAGTAGTAGTTGTTAATATAACAACAGTAGTTGTTAATATAGAAAACGATGTTAGGTGTTATGGTGCTCTGTTTTTGGGAGAGGAAACAGAGGAAGTAGTGTGTTTGAAGTGGTGGGGTGCTGTGAAAATGTTGATATGGAAAAAAAATAAATTTTTCGTATTAACAACTACTACTGTTATATTAACAACTACCACTGCACGAATTAACAATAATTTTTTTCCCATATCATCATTTTCATAGCATCCCACCACTTCAAAAACACAACTTCCTTTATTTCCTCTCCAAAAAATAGAGCACCATAACACCCAACCTCATTTTTCGTATTAACAAATACTACTGTTATATTAACAACTACCACTACACGAATTAACAACAATTTATTTATTTTTTTCATAGCACCCACCACTATGAGATTGGGTTTCATTGAGGTTGGAAAAGGGGGATGAGTTGGACTATTCATCATCATCATTACATTTATCCCTTCCTTCTTTAAAAATGGCGGAAGCTTGAGCATCAAAAAAATCTCACCACCTTCCTTCCATCTTCTTCTTTCTTCTATCTTACATCACATCCCATAAATCTTTAACCACATCAAAACTTTACCCTTCACCATTACAAAAAATGAAACTACAGAGAGAGAGAGAGAGTACAGACCTACAAGCTGAAAATGTGAGAGAGAGAGATAATAGAAGAGGGACATGTGTGTCATTTGACTTTGAAAAATAATATCATAAAAGTTCCCAGAGACTTTTCAGATATTTCAGTTGTTTCAGGGACTTTCTAGATAATATTTTGCTTCCTTAAGATCTAACAGTGATTTTCCCTAAAATATATCCATGTCAACCTTTACTTTCTCCTAAATCTTGGCCCATACTTTTGACCGAAGAATGGCCTACACGTGGCAGACACTGACGCCTTTTTTTTTTTTTGCTAGGCCCACTCTTTTACCGTTTCAAGAGCCAGCCTTCGTTTAATTTAAGGGTATTTCCGCGTATTCATGAATTTCCTTCACCCGAGTGTTAATTTCATATTTTCACATCAACCCCTAGTTCGATTGGGAAGAAAACTAGAAAAGTAAAAGCTCGATATATTATTTTCCCTCCTCATTTTTATCCATCCAATTACAACCTTGGTGAGTGGGCCTAATAATAATTCGACTCAGTTAAGGCTTAGGATCTATATCTCTCAAACGAATTACTACAACCATTCGTCGAATCTTCCAACTGTCCGCCATGTGCAAGTTAAATATTTTACGAGTGGGGCGGGGCCAGCCAGCGGCTCCACCACCAAAACGACAACATGAACTCGAGAGTGATCGAGAAACCACCCAGCAGAATCTCATCTATTAGGCCAAAGAGCTTACGGGCAGAAGAAAAATCTACAACAGCACCAACCTATGAAAAGGCAGCATAAATATACACATAGATTATACACTAGTTTAATAGAAATACTATTTCTCCGTGCACCTACATCTGCATATATAGCTCACAACTATAGCTCAAAACACCTCTGCTCCACAGTCCACACTCCACAAACCACCGCACAACATCTCGCGGGCACACATCTCACACAAAAACGAATACATCCACGGCCACCATAACACAGCATCTTCGCGCTTCACTTCTCAGACATCGAAAGGAGAAGAAGGGCTTGATCTGTTCTGGCCTCTCTTCTCGTACGCATCCGATGCCGACCTTCTCCGAAACCGGAAGGGCTCTCTACCCCCTGAAAGCATGCCAGCGATTCTCCTTTAAATGAACACACACACACACACATATCCACACACAATATCAATGAAGAAATTAAACATTTCGAGTCAGTTAACTAAACTAATGATGGATGAAGCTGCTTTTAAGTGCCATTCATTAGGATATATATGGTCCCCGATTTTGAGTTTCTAATTTTTATTCCTGGCCACCACCGCATAACGATTTGAGATTGCGATTGACAAATTATAGACTACACAAAATTGTTATGTATTTAAATGTAATACGGAAAGCACACAATTCTCACGAAAGAAAATTAAATGCTAATTAACTCAACTGTGAGGCACTTCGATTTCAAACTATATGGCCAGCCATCAATACTACATAGTACTCCATAATTATAACCATGCACCGTGAAAGGGAATGAAATGACCCAAATTAACACCTAGCGACTGGAGAATATAAAATAATTTATAAAGCGCTATAATTGAGGCTATACATGGATATGACTCATCAAGCATGTCATTCTCAATAGGAAATATTAAAAAGAAACAAAAAATGACCATTCTCACTAGATGTACCCAACTCTCCTTAGTCATCACCCTAACCATCCAAGGTTCCAAACCCAACAAAAGACAACCCCCGCACCGGCTACCCAATGAAAAAATTACCCCCACAATTAGAACATCGTTCACGTTAACAAGCAACCAAGGAAAAGCCACCGAGTTTCAAGTTTCAACGCAAGCTAATTGCATTTCAGGATCCCGTTATCCAATCTATTAGTGATGATAGAGAGAAGATAATAACGACCTTACCCGAGAACGGAGAGACCGGCGGAGTAGATCCAGCTGGCGAAACCGGAGGCGATCCGCTCTGGTACCCCGGCGGCTTCACGATCATGATGCTGCGTGTTACTCTCGTCGCCTCCTCCGAGGACTCATCACCGTACGATCTCACGCTCCCGGCGGCTGATTCTGACAGAAAAAACACCCCATATATTAGCATGTACCGCCAAACCAAAACGCGCACACAAACGCTACAGCCTTAAGGGTTTCCAAAGCTATTATCTCCGGAAAATAATATCTACATAGATTCTAATTGTTTCACTGTCCCCAATCATCTGATAAAAGCCGCAATTGATAAACAATAGATCATTTGGACTGGAGATATTTAAAACTGTTAAAATACAGGAATTGATCTGCAGTTGAAGTCAACAAATTAAGAGCCGTTAAATTAATCAATCGCGGTTCAAGTTCTATTTGCGACCCTCTTGATTTTGATCTGATAAATATGGGTAGGAAGAATCTACAGCTAATTTCCGGTTTTTCGTACCCTTGCCGGAACTCTCTCGATAACTGAAGGTGTTGTGCTTTCGGAGCTTGCCGAGGCCGTTATCCGGCCGTGGCCCGGCAACGGTGTCATCCCACAACTGGTCGAGGAGACCCATGGTAAGCAGGATCAGGAGAATAACAGCAGATCCAGCGTATTATCTGCTACCTCAGTGACCAGGCTCCGGAATAGAGCTGCTGGGCGGAAGATGGAGGTGATATTTAATGAAGGGGAGGCGTTAAAGATCGAACAAGTCTTGGAGTGAAGAGCGATCTGATCCGCTGAATATAATGGCAGTGGGCCTGCATGACGTGGCAATTGGATCGGGAGGCACGTACAGATAAGGGTAGGCCTGACTGGGTCCCGATAAGTGCGAGGAATTGAAGACGAAGGGTGACACGCGACATTTTTACAGAGGCGGTAAGCTCACGTGCCCAGTCATTTTCGCAGTGAGACAGTCTCGTGGTCCCTTTTTTTTTTTTTTTCAGGATCACAAAAGCTGGCCTTATAAGATAATTGAATCATTGATCGTATAAGCGTATCACCACCCTTGTTGCTTTTTTATTTCGAAAGAGGATATGATATTTATCAGAAAAAAAAGAGGATACGATCAAATTCCATTCCACTAAATGATAAGAGGAGGGTAAACTTTAATGTCAAATTTGACGATGGTATCAATTATTGTCCCAAAGAACCGAGACAAACCCAACCCCCCCACATTATATGCAATATTTGATAAATAAACATCGTGGCCCATATAAATCAAACTCTTCTTCGAGGATATCAAAGTTTGGATCCTCCCTAGTTTTTGTTTAATGACGACGATCGTGATGGCGGTCCTGTTTTAGCTTCAAGATTCGGATACCCGTCCCCGGGTTTTGGGCTAAAATGGGATTGAATTTACACCCTATTCAAACAAACATGAGGAGGACTGTTTATTTGTCATAGAAATTGATTTTGACTCACCAAAATTAAATTTGTGTCTCTTTTATTTTTATTCTTGACAAACACTATTTTTAAATAGCTTCATATCACATTACATAAAAATGTAACAGAGGCTATTGACGGAAAAACTGGTTAAACGTACGATGCATCAAAGTATGAGAGATTTTTTTTTTTTTTTTAGCAATAAATCTGAGAGATTACTTCATGGGAAAAAAAAGTATGAGAAATTACTTTTACTAGAGTTATTTTTCCTTTTCAGATCATGCCTGTGTGGGGTCGAGGAAAGTAATACTATATGGTTCGGTTCAAAAAAAAAAAAAAACGGTAATTCTTGTCCTCGTGGTTTGAGGCTGAAAACTAATCAAGAGGTTGTCAGTTCGATTGCTAATATATCTTGATATAGGGAAATCCAACGAAAAGAAAAAGAATACTACATTACTACATGCATGGTGGGACGCATGAAGCAAGCCCTTTTGTTTAAGTCGTGACTTATGAGTCATGGCATCAGTATATATAGAGGTTGAAAAACGGCGAAAATATTTTCCAAGAACATTCCATTCGAATTCGGCTTTTAGTCCATTAAATATATGTTTGAATTAGCTTTTAAGTATAGTTCTTATGATTTGCAAAATAAGTATGTGAGAAGAGCTTTGTCTCGACTTGAGAGAAATAGCTTATGAAACCATGATTTGAAAGTTCTTTAAACACTCACTGAATCATACAGGTGAAAAAAATCCATTAAAGTCGTAGCTTGCATTGCCCATTGGCGGCCTCACATTGCCGATAGCTTCTTTACAGGATCTGTTGCTTCAGAGTTGCAAATTCCTTTTTTTTTTTTTTGCCCACAACAGAGTTGCATATTCCACTGTAGTAAACGCTTGTTTTATTAATTTTATCCAGATTGCATATTACGTGCTTGTTTGGGATAGTTTATTTTTTGGTAATAAATATTTATAATTCGTGATTCACGGTATACGAGGTAAATATGTGAGAGAAGTTTTTTCTCGACTTATATAATAAAGACTTATTTTCTAAATATAAGCTCTCCCAAACAAGCATGTAATTGCTTAGAAATATATATTCTGTTAATCTAACGTTTAAGCTGACAAAACGTGAATGCCGAGGTAAAGTGGTAGTTGGGCCTCATCACTTTTCTTCTTTTGGTAGTGGTTCGCCATCTTTACGGGAATGTCGCGATAAACCCAATAAATAACATTTAAAATAATAAAATATTGAAAACGTAAAAAAACAAAAAGGGGTCACGTAACTCACCCACTATTACATGAGCAGAACCATTACTTTACTATAAGGGGGCCCCACTCTCTCTGAAATAGATTAAAGTAGATGGCGTTCAACAGAGGCAACGATTGGGTCGCTTTCTCCTCTTGATGAATTTTCTATAAACGTTGAAACGGGTAAGGTCATGGAGCTATTTTGAACAAGTCAGAATTTTTTTAAGGTCAGGATTTAATGTTGGAATCTTTAGCGTAGAAAGTTTTTGGATCCGATCCCGATTGAAAAAGGCAAAGGCTCAGAACTCGGATTAGCTGGTAAGTTTGTTTGTTTTTTTTTTTACCACCAGGCTTTATTTTATTTTTTTCCAATTTCTTCGTTCCATGCAAAGCTGTGTTTGTGAAGTTGCAAGCGGAAATAGAGACTCTGAGCGTTGCTGAAGATGCTATGTTGCCCACGTCACTTGACGCGAGAGCGATTAAGCCAATTTAATTTATTTGCTTTGGCAGGTTTTCATTTTTGTTTGATGCCCAATTATGAAAATTTCAGCTAATTAGGACGTAGGATCGCAACCTTTGATAATGATGAGTTGGGGGAATGGGGAAACCGAGACAAATCCATCCTTTGATCCTTTATTTTGTCAGATGTAAGCTTTGCCGTGGACACATCTGGAGTCCTGAATAATTCATTTTTGTCTTTTTCCCCACCTCGCCTGTCGTGCTAGTTTTACTAGGCTTTTTTTTTTGTCTAAAAAAAGAAGTGTGGGTGAGTTAGTCCACGCGGTTCATTAAGATTAAGACACACCTGGCTTCAAGTTTAAAGAATACTTTCTACTATCATATTTATAAATAATTTTTTTTATAGCATAAAATGAATTGATAATTAAAAATAATAAATATGTTAAAAATATCATATTGTTTTTTTATATATATCCATATTTATGAAAAGAGTATAAGAGAGAGAATAAGTAAAAAATATGAGAGAGAATGAGTATAAGATATGAGATAGAATGGGTATTTAATAAGGGTAAATTAGGAAAAAGAAACTTATATTTTCAGACAAAAAGTAAAAATTGCTTATAAAAAGGATTAACTTTATGAAAAAGAAAGTTGTTTATAAAAAAGACTAAAGGAAATATTTATAGAAGTATTTATTTATAAAAGTACTTAGAGATATCGTCTGTCAATAAAATTCTTATATTGATATGATTTAAACTCATAACCTTATAATTATGGACAAAATATTTTGTTAACTGGACCAACTTTATGGTTGGTTTTACTGGTTTGTAACCCCACCACGGCACAAATAGGTCGGGGAAAATCCGAAAATGAGATGAGGAGAGGGACGTCGACCAATAGCGGAAGAGCCCAGCGGTAATGTACCAGTTTCTTTTCAGAGCGCCCATTACTCTGACAAGAAATGTCTCCACTCTCCACCACTCGTCGTCTTTATCTTTATCTGTTTATCCTTCCCCACCCTCTTCCTGGATCCACATCAGCGGTCCCTCTCTGCACTGATTAATGGCCTTTTCATTAACTGGGCTTACAGGTTCTGGATCCCTGCTCATCCACTAATCTAATCGGGCTTCGTTTTAACCCAACACCGCTTTACAATGGGCTTCACGCACCCATTCCTGAGGATGGATACGTGCCCCTGGCCTTAATCAACCATAATTAACCATAACTATAGTTAAGGACGGGACAGACTTTGAGCAACCTAATCTTTCCTCTTCACCGAAGATACAAGGGTGGGTTAACGTTATTTATGGATAATGAACGCCAAGCTCTTGCAGGCAGGCATTACGAGCAAGACATTGTCATGTTCTGGAAGCTGCAGTGCAGATGACCCGTATACTCTTGCATTCCCGGATGCTTTTGTCACATCAACTAGAGGGTTCTGCGCATATAACATAGGGAAAATTACTGTCAGGTCCTAAGCAAGCAAAATATTCACAGAAAAGTCCCTACGCAAATTGAAATATCAGAAAAGTCCCTTCACAGAAAAGTCCCTACGCAAATTAAAATATCAGAAAAGTCTCTAAGGACTTTTCTGATATTATTTTCTAAAGTCAGATGATACATATGCCCCTCTTCTATCTCTCTCTCTCTCTCTCACGTTTTCAGCTCACTCTCTCTAACGTTTTCAGATCGCAAATCTGTTCTCAATATCTACAGATTCAGTTTTTTCGATGGTGAAGGGTGAAGCTTTGAGGTGGTGAAAGATTTGTGGGATGAGAAGTAAGATAGAAGGAAGAAGAAGATAAAAGGAAGGTGGTGAGATTTTTTTTATCTCAAGCTTCCGCCATTTTTAAAGAAGGAAGGGATGAAGGTGATGATGATGATGAATAGTCCAACTTCATTGTGCTGTGAAAACGCTGAAATGGGAAAAAGTTAAGTTGTTGTTAATTTCCGCAGTAGTAGTTGTTAATATAACTCTAGTAGTTGTTAATACGAAAAATGAGGTTTCGGAGCCATTTTGCCCTGTTTTTGGGAAAGAAAACAGAGGAAGTGGTGTGTTTTAAGTGGTGGGGTGCTATGAAAATGCTGATATGGAAAAAATATAAGTTGTTGTTAATTCCCGCAGTGGTAGTTGTTAATATAACTCTAGTAGTTGTTAATACGGAAAATGAGGTTTGGGCGCCATTTTGCTTTATTTACAACACGTCAAGCGTCCATTTACAAAATGTTGAGTCTTTTTAACAACTTCTACCTCACATTGGACAGAAATAAGGTTTTCTCATGTTACTTAAGCAAAGTGCTTTGTTTACAATCCGTCAAGCGTCCATTTACAACACGTTGAGTCTATTTAACAACTTCTACCTCACATTGGACAGAAAACCTTATTTCTGTCCAATGTGAGGTAGAAGTTGTTAAAAAGACTCAACGTGTTGTAAATGGACGCTTGACGGATTGTAAACAAAGCGCTTCGCTTAAGTACCGTGAGAAACCTTATTTCTGTCCAATGTGAGGTAGAAGTTGTTAAAAAGACTCAACGTGTTATAAATGGACGCTTGACGTGTTGTAAATAAAGCAAAATGGCGCCCAAACCTCATTTTTCGTATTAACAACTACTAGAGTTATATTAACAACAACCACTGCATGAATTAACAAACAACTTATATTTTTTCCATATCAGCATTTTCATAGCACCCCACCACTTAAAACACACCACTTCCTCTGTTTTCTTTCCCAAAAACAGAGCAAAATGGCGCCCAAACCTCATTTTCTGTATTAACAACTACTAGAGTTATATTAACAACAACTACTGCGGGAATTAACAACAACTTATATTTTTTCCATATCAACATTTTCATAGCACCCCACCACTTAAAACACACCACTTCCTCTGTTTTCTTTCCCAAAAACATAGCAAAATGGCGCTCAAACCTCATTTTTCGTATTAACAACTATTAGAGTTATATTAACAACTACTACTGCGGAAATTAACAACAACTTAATTTTTTCCCATTTCAACGTTTTCATAGCACAATGAGGTTGGACTATTCATCATCATCATCACCTTCATCCCTTCCTTCTTTAAAAATGGCGGAAGCTTGAGATCAAAAAAATCCCACCACCTTCCTTTCATCTTCTTCTTCCTTCTATCTTACTTCTCATCCCACAAATCTTTCACCACCTCAAAGCTTCACCCTCCACCATCACAAAAACTGAATCTGCAGATATCGAGAACAGATTTGCGATCTGAAAACGTTAGAGAGAGTGAGCTGAAAACATGAGAGAGAGAGAAAAAAATAGAAGAGGGTCATGTGTGTTATTTGACTTTAGAAAATAATATCAGAAAAGTCACTAGGAACTTTTCTGATATTTCAATTTGCGTACGGAATTTTCTGTAAATATTTTGCTTGCTTGGGACCTGTCAGTGATTTTCCCTATAACATACTTCATCCAGCTCATAATATAGAACATATTTAGTTAAATTAGTTAATGTGATATGTATTTTTTAAAACATTTCAATCATATTCTTTAACTCCCTGTTCTCTCTCCTTTGATAGGAATAAATTTGGAGAAAGCCGACAAATATATCATATATATTAAGGACAAGGGAGGGAGTATAGAGATTCCTTATATCATCAACCTACCAACTTTCGCAAGTAAACCAAACTAAACACTCCGTCGTAATTTATCTAACTCTTACTAGAATCCCGTTATCGTGTCAGGATATGCAATGCAAAGATTTATGATGAAGCTGGAGTTAAAAAAGGCAGTGATGTAGTGCTATGGCACTTGGGTTGGGATTAAAATCTTGAGTGCCAAACGAGACAGTGTGAATCTTAGAGTGTGTTTGGAAGAGCTTATATCTGAGAAATAAGTCCTTATTACACAAGCCGAGATAAAACTACTCTCACATACTTACCTCGTATACCGTGAATCACAAATCATAAGCACTTATTGCCCAAAAATAAGCTATTCCAAACGAACACATGTCCTTCTCGGAACTCCCTCTGTTAGTGTCCCCACTTCCAGACCAACCAGACCCTAACACGCAACCCCAATCCTCAATCTGCTTAATCGGATGACTCTATCAAACCGTCACCCACTCTGCTTTTACCATTCGACCCTTTGTCCTTGCCCCTGACTTGTACGTGTGTTGTTATTACCTCAGTAATTAGAGGTTAAATTGTGAGCGCGGGAAGGAGCTGGGTCGCCCATTTCGGCGGCACAAAGTGACCAACAAATCTGACCATTACATACGTAACGAAATGTGTGTGGATCCTGATTCCACCCCGCAGTGGAATAGCCTGAAGAATAAGATTCACTGGACTGGATTGTGTCAATTTCAGAGTCCAATCTATCAGTTTCCCAAGGGCAACTCCCACTCTCTACCCCAAGAACGTGCATTACACTGTCCTCTCATACAATGTTTCTACAGACAGCGGATTCTTTTCTGTCAAGCGTTTCTTAATTATAACGTAACATACGAAGATTTTTTCTTAGTTTATGATTATTCAATAAGTTTTTCATAAACATGTTTCATATTATAGTTATATTTTATTATTAGATAACTTGGAAGCGCACAAAGCGTGAGCAACTTTAGGTAATTAATATGATGAGATGGCAGTGCATGTTTCACGCATTTATGGATTATTGGGGGGGGAAGAACCACAGTGCATGCTCTTCTAAAATGGGGTTTCAGAATAAATGGGGGTGGCCCCTTTATAACTCCAAACTCTCAGTGATATATTATGCACAGTGCTGAGTAGTTCAAGGTTGCTTCTTTGGCTCCGATGAGTATTAAAAGAATGTCCACTTCCAGACTCAACGTTTTAAATTTTCTTTCACTCACAGTCACTTCTTCTCTCTCATCCCCCCCCCCCAACAAAAAACCTGCGCATATAACAGAGCTCGAGCTCCTCTGGCTCAATATCAAACACTCTCAAGGCTGTGTGGCTCAACGGGTGGGAAGGTCCTGTTGGAGAAGCAGGGCACGTGCAGCATATCTGTCAAAGCCAGCTCTAAGCTGGTGTTCATGAGAAGATGCACGTGCTCCCCTTCTCCAACACGATTTCCCTGCCTTGTTCTTGTTGTTTATCTCTGTTCTTTGCTGCGTGATTACATAAGCAAGGTTTGCTGTTTCATTTTCTCTGTTTCATCTCCCTAGTTCTGTCCTCATTCCTGTGCAGTTTGTTTTTTTGTTTCCTCCCTGTTTTTGGTTTTAGAAAGCAAAGCGAAGGGTTTGCACAGGAACAGACACGATGGACAAGGTGGAATGTTGCCTTGCATGCATAATGCGTATGTGTGAGAGAGAGACACAGAGAGACGTGTCATGAGGAGTAGTTAACAGAAACTAATTTTGTAGTCTGGTTTGGAATGAGGAAGAGGAAGAGGCTGAGTGAAGTGAGCGGATCTGAACTTAACTGTAGAAGCAGAGCAGGGTTATTTGAGCCGTTTGTGCACCACTGAGTGGTAAATTTGAAGTTGGCATTCCGATAGGCACAGTCATCTTGTGTGAGACACCGTTACAAACGACCACAAAGTCAATGTAGTAGTTTTATTATTTTTTACTTATTAGTTTAAGAACCTCGTGGGACCACGTAACGCACTCACAGAGTCGCAGCACACGGCACACAGGTGAAAAATAAGTACGGACAAAATTTTTGCTCAATAGAGTCGCAGCGGTTGATCCTTTATAGACAAGTTAAAGGAGCATTATGCTCAAAATTAACATATCAGTGTGTGTAAAGAGTAAGGACGAAGTTATTGTTAAATTACCCCGAGATGAGGAAGTTTTCACCTTGAATGAGAATTATTTCATTGCTTGTACCTCTCTGGCTTTTTCCTGGTGCTCAACTTCAACTATAAAATTGACAGCCATGACGCGAGCATTCTGAGCGTCCTATATTTATCTGGCTGTATAGATGTATCCATAATGGAACTGAATCTCACTTTTCTGACGCCAGCAATATAATATTACAATATTGCTGCTTCCAGAAAGGAGACAGCCCTTCAATTGAGCATTCCTTACAAGCAAAGGAGCCATGTTAAAAAGCTAGAACCCTTCCTTTCATGGAAAGTTTTGACAATCCCTCTCTCCATCTTTTTTATACACTCCATTCTCAAGGAACTCCCCCTCCCCCCACTTTTTTTTTTGCACCTAAGGTTTGGCACATTGATTAGGCATAAAACCTACTATACTTTATGTACATGTGCTTCTTTGTTAGAGACTTCAAAAATTGTTCTGCATTTTATCTTGATTCTAATGTGGTTGAAAACACAATGAAAACATGCCGATCAAAAGCCTGTTTGAATTAACGATAAAGAAGCATGTTTATACAAGTCAAGACAAAACTCCTATCACATATTTAACCCATATACTATAAATTATATAAAAAAATGACTTCTACTGTCAATCCAAACAGACACTAAGCTCATGAGTAATTGATGTCATGCATTCATTTGTTGCATAAATGAGAGAAATATAGTTGGATAGCTTTTGGCTTTCTTGGCGACAATAATACGAAATGATTTAGGGAGGATGAGGAGTTTTGACTAAAAGCGGTTGAAGTGCTTGACTAACTATAATCTGACAGCAGGGTGATGTAATGAAACAGCACTTGGCCTTAAATTTGTCTCTGGGAGGGACTGAGAGTTATGAAGGCAAATAGAGAAGATAGAAGCAGAGGCGGGTGTCAGAAGATGGCGTGAGGATGATGGAGTTAGCCTAAGGAAGTGGGGGACTCTGCAATGTCTCTGATAGTGGCGTTGCAAACAAGGAAAGCTCATTTGTGGGAAGAGGGAAGTTGCAGTGTTGGGAATTGAAGTGAGAGGTGTAGGAGACAGGAATGGAAGGACCTTGCTGCAAAACTACCTATATGATCTTAAAATGCAAGCGATGGCAACCCACTTTTACAAACACACTTCACATTATGGAACCAATATTCTCCCCCCAACACGCAATACACAAATATCAACGTTTTCTTTCATTTCTTCTACTTTTTTCGTTTTCCAAGGCAGTGCCTCTATAGTTCTGTTACGGCATCACAACGTTGGGTCATGGGGTAAAAGGAAAATAAAAGAGGGGACATGGGAGGGGAAAATGAAATCAACGGATCTCCATTCTTTCACGTCACGGAGGGCAGACATCAATACTACTTATTATTAGTTTATCCTAACTAAACCTTTATTTACATACTACATTATGCACCGTATTTTATGCTCGGCCAAAATCTATACTTCCTTTAATCCTAAATATAAGACTTTGCTAATAGATTTGTCTTGACCCTCAATCTTCATCATGTGAATTTATTTGAACAGTCATTTTTATATATTATATCATCTGATTTTATTTCGCATAAGAAACATGTATGGCTTGTTTGAATTGGCGTTTAAAAAGCATGTACACAAAAATCAAGATAAAACTCCTCTCAAATATTGACCTCGTATACTGTAAATCACGTTGAAAAAACAGTTTCCACCACTAATCTAAACTGACACTAAGCTAGTTGGGAAATTGGGGGGTTGTAGGAAACAAACGCGGAGACTGAATTACTGAATTCCCGAAATGGATTAAATATACGTATTGAGCACCTAGTGTCAGTGAAGTGACGGTGACTTGGAGAATGGAAACAAGAAAATTCAGAGACTGGGCTCCATAATCCGTTTGGGACAAAACATAAAAATACTCCGAATAAATATCCGATTAGATCTCCTGGAAAGATCAAAACATCGATCCTGAATAAAAATAGAGACAAATGCGCTAAAACAGAGCAAGGGTTAGAGACAAGCTTGAATCTAGTCCAACATCCTTGTAGTAGAAGTAATTTTCATCTCAACTTTACTTCGAAGGTAAAAGACAACTAGTATGATGCAATTCATATTTGATACGCTTCTATAAAAAAAAAGTCAAATTTACAAAAAATTGTTCGGGAATAACGTATGCTCAGATGGAGTCATCTTGTGACAAACTTAAATTCCCTCCCCCTATTTTCCAGACAAACATGAAAATCATCAAGATATAATCGATTGATATTACCTTTTCAAGGCTACTTTTGTTTAAACCTTAAGGCAACTCCCATGAGCAGCATATTAAAGAACTGCCACAAGGTAACAAGACAGGGTCATTTAATGCGATAATGCCCGTGTCAATTGCTATGAATAATAAAACTCCAGTGTGCTGCAAAACTGCAAGGATATATTGATATCCATGGAAACCAGAACAATACAGTCTATCTGTGTTAAATATGGAAGCTCGACAAAAATGTAACAGATCCCTTTCCAATCCAATATTAAAGGCAAAATACAAAACTCTAAAAAGCTATAATCGTCACACTGCTCCTGATGTGAAGAAACATATTTTAAGCAATATAAAATGAAAGCTAAAGGATCCTTACGTCAATAAGCTGATCAATTTTATTAATCTTCATCTTCTCCCTCGTTCTCAGCAATGTTGAAGTATCTTAGTTCATAAACACTTCTATCTTTGTTGGCAGCAATCACTCTGAGCCAGTCCCTCACATTGTGCTTCTTTAAATATTTCTTTGTCAAATACTTCAAGTACCTGAAATCACATAACATATAAAAAGAGAAACATTAAAGAAAGTGCAGAACGGATTTCATACAAATCATCTTGTGTTTTTGTAAATAAAAACTCAAATACCACCGTTCCCAAATGTTGAGTTTGGACTGGTGCAAATATGTAAATGGGCGCAATATATCTATTCCATTCGGACACCAATTTTTTTCCAATTTAAAGCATTGAAAACAATCAATGGAGTAAGCAGAAACGTAAAATCAGATTAACAAAAGAATGTAAAGAATGAAGATTCGGCTTCAACTCTAGCATATAGAGTCCATCTTCCATTTCCAAGAGGATACAATTCATAACACAAAAACCCAGTGCAGACCGAACTTTTAATGGCAAAACATTGAATTACAGATCTAAGAAGCTTGCTAAGCTACACAACTGGATGCATCATCTGTTTCAGCATGCATACCTTGATACTCCAGAATACAAATGAACAATAAAATTTCATGCTGATTCATTATTCACACCAAACAACCAATAGAAAGTTCTCAAATGAAGGAGTCATAACATTACAAGAAGCGGATCCTGCCCAAGGGCTAACATAAGAGCGTGCATATCATATTCTGATAGTATAATGTCTGTTTTGAAATTCATTGATCGAATGAACGCAGGTCCACTTCTAATTAGGCAACAAAAATAGTTATCAACACGATTACTCATATAAGCTAAAGGTTAATAGAATAGATATCATCTCAACGGAAACTACACAATCAGCTTCGAATTTTAAGAATTTAAAAATAGGTGTTATTAAGTTAGGTTAGGTTGGGGTAGGGTTGGAGATTAAAAGTAGGTGTTAG
Organism: Inga laurina; assembly: GCA_963855925.1. Lineage (NCBI taxonomy): Eukaryota > Viridiplantae > Streptophyta > Magnoliopsida > Fabales > Fabaceae > Inga > Inga laurina. The sequence continues at coordinate 1,547,870 of OY979703.1, read as the reverse complement.
GTTGGAAGGAGGTTAGGTTAGGTGTGGGATGTTTTTTTGTCTTCTAGTGGTCACCTAACCTAAATTATGAACCCTCCAAAATTGAAGTTTTTTCTAAGGGTGAGAACATTTGTGTTCAATTGTGACTAAATGGCCCAGACAATTTTCCAATATTCCACCATTGCCTTCACGTGTTAAAAGTCATTTTCCCTCTGCATTCAGTTCTTTCATCTGCTGTTCGTTCCTCTCCCCCATTCCATCCCCTTCTCTCTCCTCCAGCAACCTCCCATGTTCTCATCAGACTGTGCGGTCTTCTTCTACGTCTCCTTCGCCTTCAGGGCCTTCAGTTTCGAATGGTTATAATAAGCAACTCCCAAAAAGGCAAGTCCATACCCAAACAAATTGAGGGACATTACAGTGTCCTTAATAACCAACCACGAGAAAGCAATCAAAAGCCAGTCCTTCACCACACCGGCTACATTCTTTGTCAAAGATGAGGTCTACAAACAAGGATATTTTTTTAAAAGTAATTATATATTTTTATTTATATATTTATTGTTTGTAATTAATTTAAATCTATTTTTTTTTTATTATAACTCATCTTCTTATGTATTATAAAAAGAGAAGAATATGTGAAAGAAGTATATATAATTGTTAGAATAATTATTTTATAAATAATAATTTTACAAATAATTATTATTAATAAATACATTATAAAGAAAGAAAGAAAATATGTAGAAGGGCATTTTTGTCCACTTATAATTAATTCACCTAACCTAACCTACTGAACTAAACAGGATACCAAAGTTCACCTACTCTCTTCTTGAACCAAACAATATTATAACCTACCCTAATCTAACTTAAATAAACCTCACTTAACCTAACTTCCGTTGAACCAAACAAAGCCTAATAGTATAAATATGATTGGAATGAATTAAATTACCGCTTTGAAAAGTTACTGTCAGAGGTAACAGCAATCTTATTCTTCTCACGGGCAACTTTGACAGTGTCACCAAGAGCACCAGCCTTGCCACCAACTTTAATCCTCTCTTGAAGAAATTTTTCGAGAGATGCAATGTCCATGATCTTGTCCTCCACTGGCTTGGAACAATCAATGGTGAAAGTAACCCCTTTCTTTTTCCCCTTGGGAGCAGCTGCACCACCTCGACTCATTTTTCTTCTGAACTTCTGCAATTAAAGACATTTTTTTCAATTTACTGCATGGAAAAAATACCAAATACCATAGCGTAACAATTTCTGCATTTATATGGCACACTCTTTGAACTCAGGGGACACGGTCATCTTATTTAATGATTTTTGCTTCAAGATCAATAGCAGTGCTACCACGTTCTTTTTCTTTTTCTTCATTAGACTATTTTACTTATCTACGCAAGCCATAGTGCAAAATACATTGTTTGAAAAATCAAATAACGAGTGCTTTTTTTTGTGTCTGGCGTCCAGCTGGAGGTACAACAGGTTGAAGCAAGGATCTTCAAACTTGCGTGACAATGCCTCCCAGTTTGAAAGAAAAATAACATCAAACTACGTGGCGGACTAGCGGTGCCACTGAATTAAGAAAGAACGGCATGTAAGTGCAAAGAGGATCAGAAGACAGGAGCCATATTTAGTTCTTAAAAATAACTGTCATATTAAATTGGACGAAGGCAAGGGAGAAAACGCTTCGTCCATCTGATTCATTATCTGGATCCAATTTCGAATTGGACAGAAGATTTGTTAGGCATACAGGTTCACATCGCAAATCAGGTAATTAAATCCAGAAAACTAAGATCTTGTGATGAGATTCTCACCGCTTATAAATCAAAGCAAGCGTGAAGGGCAAATGAAATAAAAAAGTTGCATTTTTCAGTTGTTATCAGCAAAATCGAGCAAGAAAATGCAGAAAGAGTGTTCCCGACTTACCGCTCGCCAAAACAGAATCGAGCAGCCGAGGGCCGGGGCGGGAGATTGACGGCTTGGAAGACTCAAGCGAGAAGGCAGAAAAGTTTCGGGCTTAGAATTAAGTGATCTTATATTGGGTTAGGATACCGAAATAAAATTCGTGCAGCAGGCCGGACCCATTTAGACCATTTTATTTTTATTTTTTAAAATTATTCACATGATATTAAACTTTTTATTTTATTAATTATGTTGTAAATATTTAGTTATTATTATTTTTTAAAATTGAATTTTATAAAATGGTTTCATTTATTTGGTATTTTATTTAAATTTTTATGAGTTTTAATAGCAATGTATCTCAAATTAAAGCAAAATAATAACTAGATTGTAAAATTTGAAAGTGAATTTTTTTAATTAAAATAGATATTACAATTTGTAAAGCTTATATGAGCAAATAGTATAAATACAAGTCGAAGGCAAAAAAAAAGTATAAATACAAGTCGTAAAACTTTAATCTTTTTGATAGAATGTCGCAGTATAAATCCTAAAGAAACAAATGCTTCCTTCAGCCATTTATATTACTTGGTGTTTTAAAACGCATTGCTTTATTTTTAAAGATTTTTTCAATCTTATTGTTTTAGAACATATATCAAACATCTTGATCCCCTTCACCAAAAAGGGTTAAATCTTACTCAAATTATTGCATTGCAGCTTCACTCATCACCTAACATAAATTCTTGCACGCAGATGTCAATAAGCATTGTTTTTTGTTAAAAAAAAAAAAACAGATAATTCTTAGGATATAAATTCAAGAGGTAAAATGAATTAACCATCCAGAAAAGAGAGATAAAAGAGATAAAATGAATTCACATCCACTATTTAAAATAAACACAAACCCTGCCATCGGAGAGGGGGAAAGGAAATATCTAGTTGTTGTATGCTACCAACAAGTGCAGTGGAGTTTGCACTTAAATTTAATCCGTTCCAACGAGGGATAATCCTCTCAATTCCAACAAAAACACTTTCTACCTGCTCCCCTTAGTGCCAGCACATCAATTCATTACATTATCATTCTGAATGGATAGTTTCCTTTTTTATTTAAAAAAAGCGTCAAATTACTATTTATGCTATCAAATACACATATGTAAAGATCAATTTGTATAAAGAATCCGCAAAAATACAACCCGGAAAATTGTGATGGCTTGGCTGGCTTCGGCTACAATCAGATTTATTACTTATAGTTCATTCGAAAGCCTACGTGCTATACTGATGTCAGACAACAAATTAATCAATCCTTATGCGAGTTGAAGTTGTCCACCGGGAGGAATTTTGCATATCTATCGGCCTTTGCCCCTGTTTTATGGTCGTAGTACTCTGCCACTGCAGCTCCGGCCAACGCTGCAAGTGTAAGAGCCTGTGCATGCAACCTGAAAATAGATAATGCAAGTTAGAAAACTAGCAAACATGAATTGGATAATATGACCTTAAATTCATCCTGCCAAAAAAAATTTAAAACACGAACGGGAAACTATGCAGGGTCTGGGGACAAAAATTGCACAGTGGAAAGAGCACCACATTCTCATAAACCTCTTCCAAAAAGGAAAGGACAAAACACAGAGGGCCTAACAAAGCCCATTTCATCCAACCGCTGGTCGCTTATTCAAGGCATAAAAAGGGTAAGCGGCTGGTTCAGGGTCTAAAGCCTTTAAGGACTTGCCAACTTGGAAAGAAAAAGAGAAAAGAGAAATGGCAGGGCAAGAGAGGGTGAAAAAGGCAGAGTATAACCAACTTGGCGGAGGGGAACAGGGTCAGGTTGAAGGGAGAGGGGGGCAAATTGATAGAGTGAAGAGCTCTACAATTCAAAATGCTAGAGATTCCCCCACGTCATTTCATGCATTAAGAGCTCAGTGATTCCCCCAGGTTATTCCTTCCATATCAGTCAGACTGAATAGAGAAGCTTAATCCAGCTTTTGTTTGATAAATAACACTGCATTACCATTGATCTCCTGCATATTTGGAATTGGAAAGAGTAGAAGGTATGGCATATATGAGGAAGGAAGGAAGGGTTGAGACGCTAGAGAAGGGATCGGGGTCCTTGAATGGAGGTGACAATGATTAGGCAGTACATGGGGGAAATGAATGAAAAGCACCATAGACTCCAGAATAGCAACAGCACCAACAGTAGAGATAATTAAGCTACAGGTACCAGCTCGTCAAAACTAGTATAGGTTTCTGTAGAAGAGAAATCTGCGGCAACAGAAAAGGATGCCAAGAAGGAAGTTGAGCAAAGAAAGGAGCTCCTACCAAAAAGTGGCGCTATTTAAGTTTGACAGAGAAGACCCAATTGGATAGCTATTTCGGGTAGAAAGATGCAATGAGTGAGTTAAGGGATGATGAGAAAATAGAGACTGGATGTGAGCTTGGAAAGACTTTGTTCAATTACTGTTGAGCTACAAGAAAAACCAAAATGAAATAATGATCATCAGGCAATAAAACACTGTTTTTAAACTCCGAAAATCTCAAAGGCCTATTTATACTAACCTGCGTTAGCAATATTCGTCCACATGAAATCTGCGTTTTGGAATCAGGGGATGGTTATAAACTTATAAATGTCAGTGCCAGGAAGCAGGTGGATTAGATGGAACTTTATATCCAAGATTGGGTATTTTAAATGTTTTTGCATCCTTTTACAGTGGAATTCGCTTGACTTTTTTGAGAAAGGGAAGGGGATATAGATTGGAAGCCCAAATCCCAGGGATTTATTTTTTCCGATTATTTGCCTATTTGAACTTTGTGACCTCTCAGACAAGAGAGCAGCACCCTCACCAGCTGGCCACAAGTGAACAAGGCAATCTCAGGGATATTTAATGTGTCGTAAATCTACTTCTACACTTGAATGAAAGAGAAAAGTGTATAGCTTGGATACGCTTGATCATTATTAGCCAAAATGCTGGGCAGGGCATAGAAAAGAGTACAGCATGGGTACAAAACTAATTTGAAACAAAACTTTTGTCGATTCCAACATGGCTCAAATTTACCAAGCCTGGTTGTAAAAGCTTCACTCATCACCTAAACCTTCCTTCACTCAAAAATTTTGAAAAGGCATGAAAGAGAGATTCTTGAAGACATGGGATTAGACATATTGCCTTGGTCGCATCATTAAGACGCAAATTATCAGCAAAAGAACACATTTTCCACTACGTTTGGAGCTGAGAGGCCTTGATAAATGAGACCCAGAGGTCGTGGAACAGACTACTAGTTACCTATTAATCCAGTCATGTGATGAAAATATCATGTATTCATTAGAAGGCCTGATAATTCAAAGCCAATAAAATGATCAGTTCTCTAATGCTCAAATCATATTGCTATCGAGAAATGGATAGCAGAAATTGGACTATTTGGTACGTCGTTCAAACGAGACAATGAGATTTGTCAGCAATTTCTTTTCCAGTAGAAAGGCTTTAAAAGCAAATCAAACTCAGATTCGTCTATGGATGAAGAAAAAGGAGAGAGCACCAAGACACCAGCAAACGTAACTTACCTAGCATGAATGATCTTAACACTGGTTTTCATGTTGGGTCGAGACCAGTTGTATGCAATTGAACCCGCAACACCGCTCAACCAAAGAGACCCTTGTGGCAATATTCAGAAGATGGTGAGAAACGTGATAGAGTAATAATGCAGCAAAATACCGTATCAGAAGCCTTGAGAATCAAAACGGAAATACTAGATAATCAGAGTAAATTATCTAAAAATCTCTCGATTACTTGGTTGCCACAAGGGATGAAAAAAAGAAAATTAGCCACAACGCGAGGATTAAAATATTTACCCACGGTACGAAGCTTGTGCTCGACGACCCATTCCCTCAGAGATTCGAATTTGGTCTTGGAATCCGCCATTGTCAGCAGTGAATGAATGAAAATCTGGAGGGAGGGAGGATCGGGACTCGGAGAATTTGAGAGGTGAGAGAATGAGAAGCGAAATCGAAATTTTAAACCTACGAGATGCGTGAGCTAATGGATTGTGTAGCGGCGAACCCACGAATATAGCGGACGCGCCATCGTTTATTAGTCGTCGCCCATTGTTTCTTCCGAAAACCGCTCCTTGGAGTTCCGGGACACTTTTTTTAATTTTTTTTCAATCCTCTACGTTTAAAATAAGTAAGTGGCAGCTCAAAATGTCAAAAATACCGCTTATTTTTTTAAAACATCCTTATTTATTATGGATCCGCCTTCCATTATCTTTATTTTTGTTCGCTTCCTATCTTTTTCTCAATCTAGATTATTGGATTAGATCTCAACAGTCCAGATTAAATATATTATGGATCCTACTTTCATCCTTTTCCTTTCCGCCCACTTCCTGTCCTTTTCTCAATCTTGGTCATTGGATTAAAATCTCAATAGTCCAGATTTAATATATTATTATATACGAAATAAATATGTGAGAGGATTTTTATCTAAATTTATGTGAACGTGTTTCTCAAACACCAACTCAAACAGACCCTTAGGCCTTGTTTGGTATGCGGCATTGGGGGGTAGGGATTGGAATTGGGTCAGGGATTGAGCTAAGTTGTATTGTTTGGTATGAGGGATTAAAGATAACTAGGGATTAGGAGTACCATGAAAGTGGGATTGCTGCAAAACCACCTCCCCCCTGGTATTGCGTTTTCCATCCCAAGATTGTAAATGTTAGAGACAAAAATATCCCCGTTTATAATATTTTTAGGACAAAAATGCCCACTATCAATTTTAATAATAAGGATATTTTAGTCTATTCATAACTTATGAAGGATTATAGAATAAAATCAATCCAAGTATTCCATCTAAATATTACCGCATACCAAACGTAATTTTAAACTTTCAGCCCCAGTCCTAATACTGTCTCTATCCCAATAGCAACCCCAATCCATCAAAATCAGTGCCTCATACCAAACAGGGCCTTAGGGTGGGTTTGGTTTGAGGGGAGGGGAAGTGATAAATTACAATTTTGTCCAACTGAAACTCAAAATTTACCCTCTCATTTTTTTAAATTTTGGATTCCCGCCTAAAATTTATCCTCTCATTCCTTTTAAATTTTGGATTCTCGTCCAAAACTTAAATATCTTCAACCCAAAAAAATATTTTAACCCCGCTCCCCTCCCCTCCCCTCAAACCAAACACACCTTTAGGGTGTGCTTGGTTTGAGGGGCAAGAGGGGAGAAGGGTAAATTACAATTTTGAATAAGAGAAATATAAAATTCACCCTCTTATTCTTTTAAATTTTGGGTTCCTGTCCAAAATTTACCTTCTTATTCCTTTTAAATTTTGGGCTCCTGCCTAAAATTTAAATACCTTTAAATTTAAATTAGACAAAAAGGACGGTGGTCTGGGTGTCAAAGACCTTTCCAGCCAAAACAAAGCTCTCATTATGAAGCTATGCTGGAATCTCATTACTAGATCTGACGCCCTCTGGGTGAAAGTTCTCAAAGCAAAATATGGCTGCGGGGATAATGAAATTCCAAGAGTTGAAAAGAAAAAGAACCACTCTGCAGTCTGGAACGCAATTTCATCCGTTTGGGATTCATTCAGAAAAGCAGTTGGAAAAAAGCTCAGAAGCGGACAGTCAACAAATGCTTGGTGGGATATATGGACAAGTCTTGATCAGCCACTTATTTCTTATGTGGATAAGAATCATGAGCTATTAAATCCTGAGGAAGTGGTGAAGCAATTTGTTAGTCCGGACGGGAGATGGAACCTCCAGAAATGGAGCATGTTCTTGCCGAGTTGGGTGATCGAAAGGATTAAAAAAGTCCCTCCTCCTTCTCTGACTGGTAACGATTCATTCTGGTGGAGGGAATCTTCTGATGGGAATTTCAGCGTCAAATCAGCTTATTCTATGATCTATTCGTCGCTCTCGGAGCCAGCTGATCCGTTCTGGCAAAGTATCTGGAGATGGCCTATTCCGGAGAAAGTAAAATTCTTTATGTGGCAATTGTTCCAAGAGAGAATTCCCACGAATGCCATTCGTGCAAAGAGAGATGGGAGGTCAAACCCTGAGTGCCCTTTTGAGTGTGCTTGTGAGGAAACAGCGATACACATACTGAGAGATTGTGAGCTTGCTAGTTCTGTGTGGTTTTCTTGTACTAACCCCATTTATCACTCTGTATTTTTCTCTGGTAATTTATAGGTTTGGATCAAATGGAATATGCAACACTCTCCGGGTGCTCGCAAGTATTCACAGTGGCCCTGAATGAGAGTTTTTTGTTCAATATGCTGGCAAATTTGGAAGAACAGATGCAGCAAAGTTTTCGAAGGAACCTCCATACGTCCACACCAACTACTGCATAGAGGACTTCATTTCCTACATGAAGGCATAAAGGATGGCCGCTTCAAACACAAGATATTTTCAGTCCCAGAGAGATACTTGGAAGGTTGGAGTGCCCCACCAGAAGGATATATTCGAATCAACGTGGACGCTGCGGTAGATGAGCACAGGAATTCAGCAGTCGGGGGAGTGGTACGGGACAGCTCTGGTAATTGGATTTGCGGATTTCAGTAGAATACGGGGTTCACTCTGGGCTTAACGGCATCGGAAATTCAAGCTATACGTATTGGCCTACAGACTTGCAAGCTCAGAAACTTCAGAAAGATCAAACTGTTCACGGACTCTTTGCAAGTTGTTCAACTGTTGTTCCATATTCATGGTCAGTTTCATCCGCTTCAAGATGAATTGGAAGAAGTCAGGAATGAAATCTACAGGGATTGGGATCTAGAGATTCATCACTGCCACAGAGAAGGCATTAAATGTGCCGATGTTTTGGCAAAACGGGCTCTGGACTCGAATAACGACTTGTCTTTTTTGCATCATCCACCAGATTTCTGCTTACCCCACTTGTTAGCAGATATCTGCTAAGATTTCGGATTTGAAAAAACTTTTCTAGGTTGTATTATGTTTCCTTTTTCCTTTTTCGGCCCGCGTGGCCTCAAGAGTCTTTTAGATTCTTGTCATTGTAATTCAAAAAAAAATACCTTCAACCTAGAAAGGTAATTAACCCCCCTCCCCCTATTCTCCCCTCAAACCAAACACACCTTAGTGAGAGAGAAAATTAATGAAAAAAAATGAAAGTGGTATATAATTAATTTGAGAAAGAGATTATATAAATGTATAGACATTTTCAAAATAAAACTTATAAAAATAACTAAATCTATCAAAAAATTGAAACTTGTGAATAGAACCAGGGGGCTAGCAAAAATTTATTGGATTGTGATGCTAATTTTTATAAGCCCGCGTCAATTTTTTGGGGCGTGCAGTGACATTTTCATGAGGAAGAACGAGGATGGCAGAAACAGATATTTTTATAAGACAGGGTCACATATGTCATCCTATGAGCTTTTATTAAAAAATAGAAGAATATTAAAAGAAGTCATGGACCGTGGTATTTGAATCCTTGAAATTTTTTTAGGAAAAATAATAAAAAAAGAACTTTAAAATTATAAAATTTTAAATAAGATATGTCCTAAAACATGAGTTATGAATTACATATCAAGTTTCGTCATTACCTTATCAATTTTTGATAATAAAACTAATTTGGGATTTTGTAATTTCAAAAAAATATTCTGGTCATTTCCCCATTTTTTTAATATATAGTACTCTCTCCGGTCTTTAATGTATGATGTATATGAGAAGTTAATATTAGTTATACATATAAGATATAGTTTTTATATTTATAAATCTTTTTCAAATTTACTCTTCTTGATGTTCTCTCAACAATAATCAAAAAAAATAGAAAATGAAAGAATTAAATAAAATGCTTGGGATATTTTAAAAACTACTTATCATATTAATTAATTTAACTAATTTTTTTAATCTAACCAAATTAAATAAATACTAATATGTCTTCTATTGACCACGGGAGAAGTGGAGGGACATATAGACATGGGTGAGCTGGCCACTGAAATAGTTAATATGCTATATAAAATAAAATGAATAAATAATTCATTATTTCAGTGTTTATTTGCTTTATATTAGTATATGATTATTGTGAAATTGGCTTTTCTCCATTCCCATCCTTTTTCCCCTTTCCTCCTCATCCCTTCTCAACCACTCGATCAAAATTTAATGGTACGATTTAAGCTCTTATGAAAATATTATTATAATATTACTTAAAAATGGATAAATAAATATAAATTGCTAAAATTTTATCTAAAGAGCTCTATATTACCACATGGTAGAATTAATTCTCTTTTTTCACTTGTCAACTGTTCAAATCAGATTTTAGGAGTTTAAATTTATTTATATAATTTTTAAATAAAATTGTAATGATATTTTTATAATACGTTAAATCTAGACTATTGAAATTTTAATCAAATACTAATGGAGAAGAGAATAAAGAATGGGAAAAGGATGAAGTGGCAATGGCTAAGGGAGAGAAGTTGTAACATTCTTATTTTTATTTCTATGATATAATTATAATTAAAAAATAATTAATAAAAGATGGATTTAGTAGGTAATCATTGAATTAAAAAAAGGTTTGGAAAAAAAGGAAAAAATGAAATAATAAAATAATACAATTTTTAAAAAATAATAACATAAAAAAAAAAACTAAAGGGCAAGGTGGTGGTGGGTTAATAAATACCCACCACCCACCACTTATAATTCACTTTATTCATTTCATTTGGCAGTCACAAGATGCGAATTGTCTCTGACTCGTAGTTGCTATTTCAGCTAAGGTTCAAATTTTTTAAATGATTTTAGCACTTGAAATCTATTTTTTTCATTAACTCTTTTTCATAAAAGTTGTTTTACATATTTTTATCGTTTTATTAGTAGCAATATTATACTGATTAATGAAAATCTTAGAGTTAGGATTTTAGGAGAGTTGTTGTTGTTGTTCTTTTAAGAAAATTAAAGTGAGCCAATTATGAGGGTTATTACTTACTATTAGTTAGCAATTATTATTAATTTTATTAACATGTAATTATATATTTATTGTAAAGTGAACTTAAATTTGGTTTGTTGAATTTGAATTTTCTCAAATTTAGTTGTGTCAGGAACTTGAGATAACCACTTTCCAATTTACCTTGTATGCTTGTTGGGGTGATTATAAGTATATATTCGTATTCAAATGATATAAGTGTATGCCATAGCATTTTACGTATGAAAAATATATGTGTGTGTGTGAAATGTATTTGTGAGTAAAATTTTTAGTTAAGTGGGCTTAAACTGTTTATCTTGAGATTCTAATGTTGATGATGCAAAGCATTGTATATTGAATATATGAGCATAAATTATGGATATTGAAGTTTGTAATGTTGAATGTGGTGAGTTGTGATTGGGGAAAATTTGTTTCTTTGATACCACGTGGTATAGCCGTTACTAGTGCACAGTGGACGTCTTTGACATTTCCAGGGCCCGTGGTATCACCATTTCCTTTTGCCGAGTTAAGGATTAGCTCGAAGGACATATGACACCTCTCCATATTCAACGAAAAATAAACCCATGGTCTGATATGAGATCTGTAGCCTTTGGTAGGGCTACACCTCATTATCAGAGAGCTTGGTGCGGTCTTGTCAAAGAGACTAATCCAATTATGTGTTATAGCTCATGGGTTCTGTCAGTGGTTATGAGGAGGTTATTAGCATGGTTCAGAGAGTTCTATACATTTTGAATAATTCACTTGAACTACTAATATTTTTTGGAAAACTATATAGACTTTGTTATATGAACATATATCTTACTCGCTTAATTATCTTGTAATTATTCATTGCATACTTGTTAAAATAGAATGTGGTTATTGGGTCCATGTGACTCACAATGTCATTTATTATTTTTCAGGTGAGAGTTCAGGTGGTGTTATCAAGGGGAAGATGTACGAGACTTGAATTGATATTAATTTTGTATGCCTCGATTAGATACATGAGCATAGCTTAATGTATATTGCCGAACTAAAGGGCCTTTTGGTATACACTGCATATTTTGAATATCGTTGCATACTGGGATTTATACTGTGGGCAGAGCCTTTGATATGTTGTTTATTGTATAGGCTACTATTATTAAAAACTGGATCTAAATATTTATGAAACGAATTTAAACATGCAGATATAGATATATCTTTATTATGATTGGCTGTGGTGATAATGATTACATTGAAAGCTTTATATGCCCAAGCTTATTTATAAATCGTGCTTATATTATGTCAATAATATGATTAATTATACAGTATTTATAGGGGGTTGTTACATAAGCCAAACCCGATTATTGTTGATATTAATTTTTTTAAACAGTGACATTTTAGGAGAAGAAATAATAAGAGAAGATTAATCTTCTAGTCCATGCAGCTTTGACTGGGTTGCAACTCAGTCTCTACACTTTTACTTGATGCAACTCAGTTCCTGTGGTTTTAACTCAATTGTAACTCAGTCCCTAAACTTTGACTCACTACAACTCAATCCTTATACTCTTAACCATTTTATAATTTAGTCATTGTGTTCTATAATAAAGGTGGGAATTATAAAGTTAAACTTCAGGAACTGAGTTACAACCGAGTTAGAATTATAGGGTTTGAATTGCACCGAGTCAAAATATAGGGATTGCGTTGCAACCCAATCAAAAATTACAGAGATAAAAAAATTAATTTTCCCAAAATAAAAAACAAATCCATACAGGCAGACATAGAGTTAGGAATTTAGGCCAGCCCGCGGGTTGCGGGCTGGCCCTTGAAGGGCTGCTAGCTCTACGCCAACCAGCCTTTCGCGGGCTGGCATGAGCACGCCTATATATGTTTTTCTTATTTTAATTTTTTCACTCTTCTTTTTTAAATTCTCACTCCCTTTTTTTTAACCCACCCATATCACACTTATTTTCTTTTATATATTTATATTAGGAAGTCAATTTTATTCTTACTTTCCTTTTTTTCATCTACTCACATAACAAATGGGCCACCGAAACCCGATTATTTTGGTTGTACTGGCAAGCCAACCCTCCAGGCCGGCCCAAATCACCGCCTCTAGGTAGGCAAGAGTTTAGGCTAGTTTTCATGACCTAATCGATTTCATCATGAAAGTTTATAAATTCCATTAAAACATGCTTGGGTTACTAAAAAGGCATTCAACTCTTAATATTGAGGATATGATTGGTGCTCTCCCGACTTATTACTGGTGAAGCTCCCACTTCTTATAACGCCATGCCAAGACCAATCAAATTTAATTATCACCAAAATGATTTGAATATATATTCTCACATTATAATCATATAATATGGTAGAAAAACCATTATAATCATATAATGACAAATACATTGGAACATTTTAAAACAAAGAGATATGTTTTTTGTAAAGTGTTTATTAAATCAAAGGACTTATGTGAAGGATCGTGAACAAAGTTTTAACACTAAAGGTTATTAGGGCTTTATCCTTTTAGTTTATAAAAACATATATGAAAAAATGTGGTAACTACTATTTGGTGTAAGGTTATGTTGGCTCTTTAAAAAAACCCTACATGCTATAAAGATGTAACCCTTCATGGAAGAGTTATTTTAAATAATCATTGGTTATTGAAGTTATGTTAGTTCATAATGGTTCATAAGTCCAACATGTGGTTATGACTTTTAATTGAAGATGTGTTGCTTCAATAGGCACCCCTTGTAATATATTGAAATTTAATGACCAGTATTGCTCTCTGTGTGTAATTAGTCGGATAAAATATACCGTGCATATGTGTATGAGGATACTTGGTGTCTCCTTAAGAGACACACACAAGGCGCCAACTTTATGGCCCATAAGCATACATGACGCCATCTAATGCCATCTATACGGGCATCCGGCATTTCCTAAGACGCATTGGCAACACCTAGCAATTCCCTGAAGCGTGTGGCACCATCTCATGCCACTTACACGGACACATGGCGCATTCCTGAGGCACAAGCACACATGTGGTGCCGTCTGAGATCTACACCGATAAAGTGGCTTTATTAAAATAACTTTATTAAAGTGTCTTTTTGCCTAACTCTGCTTTTGCATTGGAGCCGTGAGATGTCGCTACCTAAGCCCGGTAGCTTTTTGCTTTTAGGTTGGTTCAATGGTGTGGTGCCACCCAGTCCCTACCAGGACAACTCATTAATCTCTGGTCGAGACTCAAGTTCGTCCTCCCCTGATGCTACATATAAAAGCCGGGGAAAATCATTGGACTTCCTTTCCCCTGACCATTAAGTCGTTTAAGCCTGAGAGAGAGGGAGGAGGTCGGATATCAAGAAAGAGCACCTGGCACCCTAGGAAATTGACACTTAAACACATGTAATTATATAATTTCCAACACCTTCCAAACCCCTTAAAGTCATCCAAGAAGAGAAAATAAGAGGGAAAATTTGTAAGAAAAAGAAAGAATAGAGATGGTATTGGAACTAAGTGTTATTGAGCAATCTCAACCCTGAATTTGTGTTTCTAGCCCGTAGAACATTCATGAATCTTATTCCTCTAGTCAAGAGCAACATTTCTACAGTTTTAGATTCATGAATAGAAGAGTTTTGTGCTACCTCTAAGGTATAGGTGCTGCCAAAATCAAGAACAGGTTATAGCATCAAATAGAGGCAAGTATAAGCTCTGATTTAAGTATAGTATCTTGAGATGTGACTAAGTTTTCATGAAGTTATCGTGTCACCCTAATTTTCGGCCACTAGGTAGATTTAAGGTTTGATGATTTTATTATCATGAACATGATGATTAATGAGGTTTAAGTATGGTAGATATGAAATTTGACAAGTCTTGTAGTTAAATTTGCAAAATCACTTTGTGGTAACCCTAAGGTGATTTTCGACCAAGACCAGAACATTAAAGAGGGATGTAATTTTTGATGATTTTGAGGTTTTTAATGGGTTTATAATGAAAATTTGTGTGGGATAAATGTGAAAAAATGATTACAGGAGCATCGAAATAGAAAACATAATTTTGCCCTGGAAACTAAGTTTTGGCCCTAACATGTTCATAGGGAAGGAACTAGATTTTGACAAATTTGAGGTTTGAAATAGATTCTACATGCAAGATTATGTAGGAATAACTTGTGGTTATAATTTTGGATGAATTAGATTGAAAACCCTAAATTTGGATTTAAATGTTGGTTAGGGTAAGTGCTGCCAGATTCTTTTTCAAGGAAGTCAGGTTGCTTGTGGGTTGATTTTGATTGACCAAATCTTATCCAATAATTGTGATATTTAACACGTCAATAGTAGACATCTCAAGATTTAAAATGAGGTATAAAATGCATCATTTGGGTTAGTAGCTTGTAAGTTATGATTTGTTAAAGTTTAGATATCAAATTTAGAATGAATCCTGAGGTAGTTCTGTTGGTTAAGGATTCCTGGAACATTGTACCAATAATTGGCAGTGGGTAATATTTTTCCTTTATATAGAACTTAAAGATCTTCATATAGGAACTTGAACCACCTTATTTGGAGTTTTCTAGATTAAGTTATGAATTTTTAAAGTTGCTTGATAAAATTTGACAGATTAGAGTTGATCTTCGAATTTTCAGCATTTAAAGGAAATTTTGATTAGTAAGGTCATAAGGATTAGACGTATATTTGAGAGGCTAATGTGACTACCTTAAATACCCACTCCTCAAAGAAGGAAGACATATAATATGTCTTAAGTTAGATACTCGTCAAAAAATGTTAAGAGTAAGGGGTCTACACCACTTCAAGGCATTATTTTATGGTATATAATTACTATGTACCATCACCTCATTTGTGACAGACAATATATCAATAGATAATCAAAATCAGAAATTACACAACAAGAGATTAAACTCATTTGCCTTTATCCCTAAGTATACACAAAGATAAAGTCAGATGGTTACTGACAAATCCCTATTTTTATTATATATTTTTATATTTTAATTAGGGATTTTGTCATAGTTATTAAGCCTAAAATGCATTTCTTGAGATAAATTGAAATTAAGAGTAAATTGATTAAATTAGGATTAAAAAGGACAAAATTGTCAATAAAATTATAATTACTCTTAATCATTGATTTTTCTCAAAATATTTGATGTTTGTCAAATTGTTTTCAATTGAAAATACTTGAAAATTTGGATTGAATCTGAAAATGGAATTTGAGGTTTGAATATCAGGAATGACATTTTGGTTCAGTAAATCTGGAACATGACAGATTAGTCCCAATTAAACACTGCGTTTTGACTTTCGATCCACATGCACTAGGTCAGATTGGGAATGAGCTGAGAGCTTACACGACAGTGTATAACAGAACAGCCGCAAGTCGAGAAGGAGAACCGGAGTGCATCACGAGCTTCGTCCATCCATCACCTACCTTCTTCTTCCTTTCTCGCCGACGGCGTCTTCACCACCATAAGCCGCCGGCGAGCTTCTTTCTTCAACACCACAAGCAGCTGCCAGAACAGAGTTGAGAGGATCGGAGGGAGCTGTGAGAGAAGGGAGGAGACCGAACTGAGTTTGGAGAGAACTGGGAGGAGGGAGCTTAGATCGAGAGAGAGCCGAGGGAGAGACCAGGAGCTTTTCCTCTTCACCATAGCCACCGCTGGTAGCTCCTCGCCACCACCATCAATTTTATAAGAACCAGACCAGCTTTGCCTTCTTTCTCTATACCACTCCACCGGCGTCTTCACCACCGTCTTTCCACCCACCACACCACCATCGACGTTCCTTTACCATCTCTCATTTCCGGCGGTGTTGTTCCAACATTTCAGCCCTGTTCCGTGGCTTACTCTGTTTCTGAATTTTTCCAGACCGTGGCTCTCTCCAATCTGATTTATCTGGGTTTAATTTCAGCCACTGAACTCCTTTGATTTAGTGTTATTTGGTTGCTCTAATCAGTGTTGTTCATGGCTGAAATCTTGACATAGTTGGGAAATGCTGTGATGACTAATTGTAGAGGCTAATTCCCTAAATTCTTTGTAGCAAAGCCGCGATCGCATGAATTTGGAGTTTCAATAAGGGAGTTTTTGTTTTTCTATATATCTAATTCTATATTGTAATTAGGGCTGTGTAAGAAACCCAGAATCCATGAGCCCGCCCATAATCTAGTCTAATTTGGTCAATTTGAACTCGTCCAAAATGAACCCATTAAAGATTTAAATGGGCGGGCTGCGGGCACACCTTCGGACTGCTTGTACCCGCCCATTTAAATTTATTCTTTTATTAGCCTTACGTGTCCCTCCCTACACCACTTACGGACACAAAACACAAGCACTCATTAGTCATTATCCATTCCCTAACTTTTTGACCAAAAAAAAAAATTACTCCTTTGAAGCGTGCTTCTGTTACTAAAGCAATCAATTAAACTAGGTCCTAAATTATTATGTAGTTTATGGTTAACCTAAGTCATTCTCCCAAGGAGCAAGTTATGGGTTTTCTTTAGGATTGATTTTTAAGTGACAAGAGATGCAATAGAATGGACCTAAACTAAAATGCAAGACTCTACTACCTAAATGCAAATGACTCTAAAATCTATATGAGAATGAAACTAACCTAAATGAATTGGAATGTAATCTTTGGGGTTTTTTATGAAAAAGGAATTAAGATGCTAAGCAAAGAAAATAATCAAAAATAAGACAATCAATAAGGGTTTAGTTCAGTTATGATGATGAAGGGGACAACTCATGATTCACATGGAATTAGCTTTCTTAGCCATTTAATTTATTAGACCAAAGGGATTGATGAAATATTGGAATTAATAAATTTAATCACCTAATTGAAACATGGGAAACCCTCAAGCTCAATAACATCTAATCCACTAGAAAACTCATAATGGAAAAAATGGTGGTTATTAAATCCATTAAAAACCAATCACAATTGTTTAAGATAATTTTGAAAATTATGTTCACAATTGCCTAATTAAACAATTCGACAATTAATCACCTTAATTAAACAATCAAGAGATTAAACCCAAATCGACAATTAAATTAATAATGAAAACTCGATTAATAATTTAATTGACAATCAAAGGTTTGCAAACAAAAATCCCAATAATCATTTAAGAACAAAGCAAATCAAAATTATCAATTCAATCCAAATAAAAAAATAAGTCTATAATCTAGAACTAGATTGTTTTCAATTAATACAATCCAAAATCATTTAAAACTAAATAATCCCAAGTCTTGAATCAAAAAGATAAAAGAAAGATACTCCTTTATGATCTTCAAATATAAATTCCTAGGTTCTAGCTTCCTCCATACTCCTCCCAAACTACCTCCCAAAATAACTTAAGCTTCCATGATATTCCTCTCTCCTTCACGCCCCAAGCAGCACGTCACAGCCATGAAAATTGCTTTGTCAAATATTAATTGATGTTGATTGGTGCCGTGGGACCCGCGTGGACAATCTGGATTGTGTGCGTGAATTGAATAATAGATGGAGAAGGTGTTATGCGTGAGAGAGGGAATGGCTGGATAGGGTGTGATGAGAAAGGACGAAACAGTGACTCCGTGGTTCTTCTTGATTCAGCGTCTGTGAGTATGTGATTTCCAGCGGCTGTGTCTCCGCGTCCTCCCGTCAGTCCGTGTCAGTGCTCGTCAGTCCGTGAGTCTCCACTTCTGTGACGGTTAGGATAATTAAAAAGGAGGAGAAGAGAGTTTTTTGGGTATCAAGTTGAGCCTATTAAAATTTAAGAAGCCCAATAATATTCAATCATCAGATTCTATTTTAGCTTCCCAAAAAAATTCTGCTCCGTAGGATCTTCTAATATGCTTTTCCTTATCCTGCAAGAATCTAATAAAATCGTGATTTATCATATAATTGGAATTATTTTCCCATCATAATATAACAATTAAAATATTATCAATTTAAGCCCAAAAATATCATAATCCATTCAAATTTATATTATTTCCTATAATTGGCTAATAATCCAAATATTATCTAATAAATCCAAATTAGCCTAAAATAATCTCCAAAATAAATGAATAAGGTGGGATAAAATATATTAAAATTGTGATTTATCACCTTGTCTCATACTCATTACTTATTCCCCAACTTTTTGATTAAAAAAAAATTGCTCATTTTCTCAATCTCATACTCGGTCATTCCTTCCCAGCCCTGGAGTCCCCAAATCAGTCTCACTCAGATACTCTCACCGTTACAACTCTCTGTCATCAGTAGTCACCCGGCTTAGTCTCAGTGTCTCACCATCACAGCGTCACCGACCAGTACCACGCCGAGCAGTGGCACACTTAACCCCGTCGATATGAGATTGAGCAACTTTGATCTTGAAGGTCGCAACTATGATCTCAATTTCCAGAGCAAAGAAGAAACTAGATGAACAACAACTAACAAGACTATGCACATCAAAGGCGGTTGTTGTGTCAGATCAAACGACAACAAGCTAGGCTGCTAACTGGGTAAACCTCTGACATCGAACAAAGCTCAGGACGTTGCAGAAGGCAACATGCAAATTCCAAAGAAATTTTTCCTTTAATGAAGAAGCTATTTTGAATTCTTTCCCTTTGAACCTTTCAGATTCATAGACATATTCTTTACCTTTGGGTTATTTTTTTGTGTGAACTGTGATTATTGCCGGACATATTCTTTCAGATTCATGGATTTGGATTTATAGATTGATGCTTATGTATTTTTTTAAAAAAATTAAATAGGTTTAATGTAAATGGGTTATGGGTAACCCGGTCAACCCGCCCATTTATATGCTAGGCCGTTTACGTGGGTTTATATGGGTTGAGGTACGGGTATGGGCTAGCCCGTACCTGTATAAAATAAAATGGGCGGGCTATAGGTTTAGGCACGGGCTGCCCAACCCGCCCATTACTCTACCTTGATTGTAATTGTGATTCTTAGATTTTAAGACAAATTTTATAATGTTGAATTGATTTATTTAGATATATTTGGAGAATTAGATGTGGCTTGGACCTTTGTTAGATATTTGACATCATGCTTAATTAGCTTAATTATCATTTCTTTACGCTGGTTAGTTATTGAATTGATGATTTTGTGAATATTTTGTATTAATTTCAAGGTGATCTGGTTAGTGGATCAATGGTGTCTTGTGTTTATATTGGTTAATTGAGTGTGAATTTATTAATTATATTTAACATAGGGTTTTAAGATCATTAATCTTGATTTTTTATATGGATGGCCATTGTTAAATTAAGATTAATGAGAAAATCAAGTGATAATGCGAGGTGACTCGGTTATTGGATCAAAAGCTAAATATAATTGTTAAGTTCATTTAATTGCTAGAGTGTTTAATCAACCTGATTTAAAGAGATTAATATGCAAGGTGGCTTGGTGTTAATCAATCTAAGTTAGGCCTAGTTTAAGGGGTGGCCCTTAGGGCTTGTTTGGTTCGAGGGGAGGGGAGGGGAGGGAAAGTGGGCAGAGGAAAAATTTTGTTGAGTTAAATTTAAAAAAAAAATTAGAGAAGTGGGGTTAAAAATTTTTAATTAATTTTTTACTCTTTTATCTTATATATTTTATTTATTAAAATTTTATTACCTTACTTCTGCAATTTTGTAAAATTCAACTCAAAAAAATTTTCCCTTCTCTCCCTTCCCCTCCAAATCCCTCACACCAAACAGACCTTTAGAGTCAATTTGGAACTAGTATGATAAATCTCCTATAATCATTTGAAGTAAGGATTGCTTGTGCTATTGCTATGAGGGATTGCTCATTCCATTGTTGATTTTCTTATTTCTTCCATTTCATTAATTTCATCATCATTCCTTTTCACTTTTATTCCAAAAATATTAGTTTTCAAGCATTTTAGTTTAATTGCAATTTAGTTGTTATATATAAAGCTCAAAATCAGTTTAACTCATTTAATGTCAATCATCACATTTAATTTTTAGGTAATTAATAAAAGGTTATTCGAGAGACGATCCGTGATTGTACCCTATATTACAATCCTTTGTTTAATTTTTGAAGAGGTTGCCAAGGCACAAAGCCGACAACGCCTATTCTTCAGTTACTTTGTAAAAGTTATTGCTATCTTGCCTGAGTAGTGGAAGTGCAATTCATACTCAAGATCTTCGTTGTATGTTGTAGGAAATTCATTTGTTAATCTAACTCGCACCATATAAGATAGATAAAGGTGGGGAATAAATTAAGCCTAAAAAAGGGTGCTACCAATGTTTTGAAGACATTGTGCACTACTTTATTCTTTATCTCTTATTCTTATACTTCTCAGAGATCTGGCCTATCCAACAATATAGTCATCTTAAATATTGGGAATGCATAAAGTTTAGGGTAACCTATTTTTCACATCCTATACTATACGTGAATGCATTGATTTTTTTTGCCAGCGTGAATGTATTGATTTACATCTACTCTACTCTGTTAATGGGGGACAGGAAAACCAAAAGTCCAAAACATGAAGTGGAAAGACATGCCTCAACAGTGAAAATACGCTTTTGGGGAGTAAGTTATGGTTTCGTCTTGGAAATTTTTAGGCACAAGTTGTGGGTATTCAATATTCATGAGTTTTTTTTAAGATTAATATTGTCCCATAAGTCTTAAAAATTAGCCACATGATGACGTCATCATTAAAAAGTTATAGCCCATTTGGTTTTATTTTATGGGAGATGATTACATATAATCTTGATGCAACAGATTGATTACAGTGTTTGATTGAGCTTATGTAATATAAAAAGAATTATATTTTGTAATCCTGATTATATCATTTGATGTAATCAGAATTACACTGTTAGAACCGAAGAATAGGGATGCAGATATCATGTAATCAAATAAGAAAGATAATATTACCATTTTAATTTTTTAAATTGACCAAAGTGCCCACTCGTACACGTTATTAAATATTAAATAATTACCATCATTAGATATTAAAAAAATAATTAACAATATAGAAATTTAAAAAATATTCCTCATTAAAAAATAAAAAAAAATTATACTCCATTGTTTAAAAATATTAAAATATCACATTAAATAATATTCAAACCATTAAATATTAAAACATTTCCATGGACCCAACCTGTAACATAGCATAATATTTCTACCATTAAATATTAAAAAATTACTATAAACCTAACATGTACATACACAGAATGAAAAAATTACCTTGAACTCAACGTTTACATTATATATATATATATATGTAGAAAGGGGTAATCTTGTCTCCTGCTATATTATTTTCATATATTCGCATGTTCCATGTAATCCAACCAGACATTTTTATATATATGCATAATCTTTCTTTAATGATGAATTAAACAAATTCATGTAATCATCATTATATTACATTTTATTACATTCACTTTGACTTTGTGAACCAAACGGGTCATTAGTGATCAGTGTATTCATTAATTAATGAAGTTTAAATTTTTTTTATCTGTGTGAAACTTACTAGAAGTCTGGAAAGTGTCTTGTATATAGGACCAAAGGAGTAAAACCTCAATTCTCCTTATTTTTCAAATCTATAATTTTTTAAAGCATTTCTATTATTTATCTCGATTAAAAAGGTACTGTAATAATTTCTATACTCACGTGAAGTTTAGAGTTTTTCTTAATTTGTATGAAATATATCAGAAGTGTCTTATATATAAGACTAAAGGAGTAGAACCTCATTTCTCTTTATTTTCCAACTTTATAATTTTTTAAAGTATTCCTATTATTTATTTCCATTAAAAAGTACTGTAATTTCAATGCTCATAATTAAATAAAGTATTTTAGAAAAACAAATAAGACTTGTGAGGGTTAATTAATTTAGGAAAAATCTCATTTAAATACCATTTGAATTCTCAAAACCCCATAAGGTTTATTAAGAAATTGTCAAAACTAGTTGAGTTTGTGAAACTACTGATGAATTTGTTAATCCTATTATCCTTTTTGTCAAAACTATTAACGAATTTGTTAAAACCATTACAGAATTTGCCATTTGCATTATCCTTTGTGTCAACCAATTATGACTTTATGAATACTATTGACGACTTTATCATTCCTATTGCTGAATATGTTAGAGCCCCCCTCTTGCCCAACAATTGCGCACGTTTAGTCAGGACGATTTTCATTTTTGGTCATTCCCATTATCCTTTTTGTGAAAACCATCAATGAATTCGTCGTTCCCATTAATGATTTTGTCAGAGGCCCCCCTATAACACTACACTACAATTGGCTAAAATATAAGGGGGCCTTTGACTAAATCACTAATGGGAACGATAAATTCATTGATGGTTTTCACAAAAAGGATAATGAGAATGACAAAAAATGTAAAACGTTATGACTAAATGTGCGCAATTATTTGGCAAGATGTGGGCTCTAACATATTCAGTAATGTGAATGATAAAGTTGTTAGTGGTATTCACAAAGTTATAATTGGTTTTGACACAAAGGATAATGGAATTGACAAATTCTGTAGTGGTTTTAACAAATTCGTCAATGGTTTCGATAAAAAGGATAATGAGATTAACAAATTCATCAGTGGTTTCACAAACTCAATTGGTTTTGACAAAAAGGATAATATGATTGACAATTTCAGTAATGATTTTAACAAAGTCGTTAATGATTTTGACAAGAAGGATAATGAGATTGATAAATTCATCAGTGGTTTTCACAAACTTATAATATGTTTTGACAAAAAGGATAATGAGATTGACAAATTCTGTAATGATTTTGACAAAAAGAATGATGAGATTGACAAATTTTGTAATGGTTTTGACAAAAAGAAAAACGAGATTGACAAATTCTATAATGATTTTAATAAAAAGATAATGAGATTGACAAATTCATATGGTTTTCACAAACTCATTATTGGCTTTGATAAAAAGGATAATAGGATTGACAAAGTCATCAATAGTGTTCACAGAGTCATAATTGGTTTTGACAAAAAGGCCAATGAGAATGATAAATAATGCACAACGTCCTCAATTAGTTGTTGACCAAGGGGGGAATTGACAAATGTTATAATGATATTGATAAATTCAGTAATGATTTTAACAAATTTGATAATGTGAATGCCAAAAGACATCATCACAAATGTATCAAAGTGTAAACTCAAAGGGGGTGAGTGCTGACAATTTTGGGCCCACACTCTGACATATTTGATAACAATTTTGAGGTGTCAACTTCATAGGAAGAGGAGGAAATGAAGAGAGGGAGAGGAGAGAGAAAGAGGATGAGGTGTTTTAGTAAAATCAATTAAACTTTCAAATCTCATATTCCTCTCAATCACCACCATCATGTCATTTCAATTTCTCGAGAATTCAGTTGTATTTAAATGGGATTTTTCTATTAATTTAACTAATTTTTTTAATATCAATCCCATTATAAAAACTGGACGGCCTAGATTTGATCGGCCCGTGAACTCAGTTAAATCAAAGAATGGACGACCGTGCACGTGTAATCGCCGACGCATCGCCGTGAATTTCTAAAACTCTTGGTTCCTCGCCCTCGGCCGTAGCCCGAAACAAGAACCCTCTCCTCGTCTCTGGGAAAACGCCAGCTCGCAGAAACGCAGAAGCATCCAAGTCCGGAGGCTACAGATCTCAGCTGCGCATACTCTTCTGTCAGTTTCTTCTCAGAAACTGAAATAAATGAGTCGCCGGTCCAGTCGCACCATCTATGTTGGCAATCTTCCTGGTGATATTCGCTTGAGAGAAGTAGAGGATCTTTTTTACAAGGTATTTCATGTACTTTAAATGTACTGAAAAATATTGTGTCGCTTTTTTATGTTTATTTATTTACGTATCTCTTGCTTTGAAATGTTTCCTTGCAATATACCGTGTTAGAATTTTTTTCTTCTTTCTAAGAAGTTTTGAAATTTAATTTCAAAAAACTTACACACATTCTTTTTTTTTTTTTGCCGGAAACTTACACATATTCTTGCTGAAGCTTTTTCAAGCTTAGCATAATGAATGGGACATGTCATGTTAAATTAGTAATATTCCTTAGTACCAATTTTCTTTCACCATTCTTTCCCAGTATTTAGTGGGATTAATGTTGTATCTAATCTCTTATCATTGTCTTGAATTTCTGATTGTAGTATGGTCCCATTGTTGACATTGATTTAAAAATCCCCCCAAGACCACCTGGTTATGCTTTTGTCCAGGTATGTCTGGCTGGAATTCAAGATATAAGGAGATGGCAAGGTATTTTGCAAATTTTTCCCATCCCTATTCTTACATATGTTGAATGTGTTTTGTTGCAGTTTGAAGATCCTCGTGATGCTGAAGATGCAATTCATTATCGAGATGGATACAATTTTGATGGTTTTCGTTTGCGGGTTAGTGACACATGCCTTTTCCTATATTTTGCAACTGCATATGCAATAATGCAACGCTCCAAGACATTTTCAAACTTCTGGTGTGTCTGTCACTGTAGGTCGAACTTGCACATGGTGGGCGGGGATCCTTATCCGACCGCTACAGTATCTACAGTTCTAGAGGTGGTAGTAATGGAGTTTCCAGGCGCTCTGACTCTCGCGGTACTTGTTATCTGAGATAGCATTTTTTTTTTTAATTTTTGTATGTTTGTTCAAGCTAACTTTAGTTGTACTTCTTCTTTATATCATAGAAGAAAAAGACGCTTCTCATGGTCTGTTTCTTTTCTTATTGAAGTTATGGTCACTGGATTACCTCCTTCGGCTTCTTGGCAAGACTTGAAGGTCTGATTGGTTCTTTCTTCTCATGATTGATTGTCGGCTGTCATATGTTCTGTATGACATATGATTTATGCCTTTGGCATGACTCCCTAATGTTATTGATTATGAGTGTCCAATGATTTAGGATCACATGCGTAGAGCTGGTGATGTGTGTTTCTCTCAAGTCTTCCGTGAACGTGGTGGTAAGTTAAATATACTGTATTTCTCATGCAGCTTTATTTGTTATACGACTGCTCAGTCCTGAAAAGCTATTTTCTGCCTAATATACAAATGTCCGGTCATAGTCTGGCTTTACTTGAGAAGACCTTTCTCCGTGGTTTTTGGGTTGTATCAGAAGTCGTTGAGAATAATGTAAGGTTGAAATGTGGTAATTGTTAAGAATTGATAAATCTTTGCAGTGATTTTTAGGGGAGAACGTGGGCATGTTTGTTTAAGATTAAAAAAGTGATTTTTAGATTGTCTAGAAAAGTTTTTTAATTGTCTAGAGATTGTTATGAAAAGCAGTAGTTATTTTGCATTTGGTCATCATCATAATAAACACTTTTTACTTCACAGTTCTTTTCAAAATAATCAGAAGCTACCCATAGCAGCTTCTCAAAATAATAAAAAATATTATATGGTCCTTTTGGATTCTGATTATTGTTAAAAGCCTGAAGAGACATCTCAACATTCTTAAAAGCGTTATTTTGGGGGAAAAGGTGATTTTCCCCCCTTAAAAAAGCTTAGACAAATGGGCCCTACATTTTCTTGTAATGTCAGTTCTGATTGATGTAAGTAGATGACTTCGTTTACTACAACTCATAATCTTGCTGGACCCGAGCTGGAAAAAGTTAGGTCCCAAAGAGTAGGCTGAAATAATAACCATTACTGTGCATTGCAACTCTGTCTCATCATGTCGGAGGCAATTTTTTTGTTGATTTGTTTTTTTCCAGACTACATTTCTTAGACTTTGTTGAAGCTTTGTGCAGGCATGGCTGGGATAGTGGATTATACAAACTATGAAGATATGAAATATGCTGTAAGTGGTCTGAATTTTAATCTTATCGTATTTATAAGATTTTATATCTGAGCTATGAGTTTTTGACTGGGTCTTTATCATTGATGCTGTAAACTTCAGTAATATTTGCTTATTTTTAACAGATTAGGAAGCTTGATGACTCAGAATTCCGCAATGCCTTCTCTCGTGCATATATACAGGTATGTGATGGTGATTTTATCGCGTGTTTTCTAAGTGGCTTGTTAGTTTACTGGCATGTTTTAGACCACCACTCAGCAATGGCAAAGCAAAGAATGATTATATTTTCAAGTAGAAATTTCTAATGTTTATATATATTTATTTTCATTCACTTCTCTATGTTGTTATTTTAGGTGAGGGAATATGATCGGCGCAGTTATTCTCGGAGTCCTAGCCGCGATTCAAGGAGAAGCTATTCTAGAAGTCGTAGCCACAGTCCTTACATCAGTCGAAGTCCTAGCTACAGTGACAGGAGCCGAAGGTTCATTAATTTCATTGAAGACTTGAAGTATGATTTAGGCTGTGTCTGGTAATCATGAGTTTGACCTGGCATTCTTGCTTTGCAGCTTGTCTCCAAAGGTAAAGCGTTCACGGCGATCATTATCAAGGTCAGTTTAGAACTAGCTTTGACAAGTGTGCAGTTTTATGCTTGCTGATCTGAAGTAATGATTTACTATTTTGATTGGACCCCTTTTTTCAGAAAGTAAAGGAGGAATGGGGGATTCTTAAACGATAATCATAGTCATTAAATTACCTGTTTATAAACTTTAAGCTGCCAACAAGTTTTAGTTACTTTTTACCTGATTGACTAGTTCAGCCCCCACTCATATAGGCTGAATTTTCTTAATCAATCAAAGATGGGATGCAGTATGGCAGGCAGCTGCATCATCTATTGTTATCTTGAAGCATTTTTCCTAATCGTTTTTACTTATTTACCTCCTTTGATCTATAGACAATTGAACCTTTTTTTTCTCCTTTTTTTGTGGGCATATAGCTGAGCCATGTTGTAGCTCTATCAAATGAACGGACTTGCGTGAACCTTTTTTTGCCAGCTAGGAATGTTTGGTCACCCTATCATCGTTTACCTTTTTGGCATTGTTCCATGTCTATCTTTTTGATAGAAGATTGGCATCTGAAGTGCTGTAATTGGAACTTTTCGATTAGGTGTCCCCTTTCCCATTAAGGAGAGAAATAGAAAATTCTTTCATGGCTTTATTGCCTAGTCAAGGGTTTCGCTTGTGCTATTGTTATTGTCATTATTTTGTTATTTGAGTGGCGGAGCGTTGTCAGGGTCTTATGCTAGTGATAGCATGTGTGCGGTCTCCCTGTATTCTTTCTTTAACTCGAAGTTGAGGGGATATTTCATTTCCTTGTAATTGTCTGAAAGTGAATACTATCATTCCATCCATTCTATCTCATAAAACCTAGTATTGTGCCATGGGCATGTTTGCACAATTCTTCCTCTGTGCAAAGGTAATAGGGGGATTGTAGTGGGTCATCAGGTTGAGCGCTAGCTATACAATGTTCAATAGGGTTGACTTGTTTGTTTTCTAGATGTGGAATTTTGCAGCGACCTGGGGACTGCATGATAGGATCTTGATGGCATGTGGTGCTCAAATGCCTGCAACCTTTTTGGTGGAGGTAATACTGTTTTATTGATGAGCACCTCTGGAACGCCCTAATGCTGTGACAATTGACACCGGTAATGGTATATTGATGTTAGGCACGGTGTGCCACTGTTGTAGACTGGATGACTGTAGACGGATGAATTGCAATCTAAAAGCTGGATCACTGTGAACTGAGTGCTAGTGGTACCGACCTCAGTAACTCTTTCAATCCAAAAACTGCTTCAACATAACCCGTGCTATTGATCTTATCCTTTCTTTAGGATTTCTTTTATTGTGGGCTGTGCCTATATATCTGCTCCTTACCAAGGAATCATGCACTGCTGGGAATGAATTGTGTAGCTATTGTTCATACTATAAAATATGAGATACCGTGCTCAAATACTTTTTCACTTGGTTGCTGTGTAAGACCTGGGTAGATCAATTTATTCCCTTGGTCATGGAAACTCTGATTTGAAACTGGTAGTGGGCTTGAGGAACAAACGTTTTGGTGGGTTATTCTGGATATTAAGTAGGTTTGTTTGTTCAAATTTTGCAGATCTCAGTCAAGATCCAGATCACCAAATTCATCTGTAAGTGTTCCTTTTTTGGCTTATAATATGTTATTGTTCTTAAAAAGAGTGAGTGAATGTTTATGACTCTATTAGATTTGATTGACATTTGCATTAACTTGTATTCCTTCTGCAAGCAATAACCTGGGAGTAAAAGGGGAGAGAATGACAAACACTATAATGGGTGTGACTGTAACATATATTTACGTTGACACGAACTCATTCTGTTCTACCGTGCAGTCTCCACGTCACAAGAGTCGCAGTCCAAGCCGAACTCCTAGAGGCTCATCAAAATCACGTTCACCTTCAGTATGTTTATTGCCCTTGAGCCACTAGAATAGTCTAGTTTATCAGAATTCCTTGTGTTGAGGCCTCCTGACGTTGTACATGTATTTGACAGGTGAGATCTGAGGGTAGCAGATCTGTCGAATCTGGAGATCGTTGACTCATTAGTAAAGCATTCTATCTGTAATGCTTCTGTTATTGATAAGTGGGACACTAGGATACCTGAGATTCATTTGTAGAATCCATTGTACAACTTAATAGTCTAGCTTTTGTTGTGCGATGCTTAGCATTAGTTATTTTGGATTTTGGTATTGTTTATGGGATTCAATGCAAACTGTGAAGATCTGTGTAAAGTTACGCCATACGATGATATACAAGGCCGATGACCTGGCTTTGTCGCTTTTGATTAAAGAGCCAGTGAGTTGATGTGTTTGTTTGGAACGACGATTTGAGTTTTTAGAAGTAACTTTTGAATCTGATTTAATGTGTGTGAGGTAAATATATAAGCGGAGTTTTATCTCGATTGACATAAGTGTTTTTGAGGTGCTCAATTGGGATCTCAAACAAGCACAACAATAATTTTGGTTGTTTCAGATGGCTTAAGTTTAATGAAGATGTTAAATTCTATAAATAGTTATTCAGTTTTTACAGATTACTTCAGAATGACACAGCACTATACCGATGCTTTAAGTGTTCACTTGGTGTAGATAAAGCGTGTGTAAACACATGCATTCATTAGCCTTAATCAGACTCATGCAAAGCTTTGATTCACTGTAGATAAAGCATTCGTTGCGTCTCCAGAAAAAATCACACATTCATTGACCTTAATTAGAATCATGCAAATGATATCAGAACCCTGCGAGATTTATACTCATCGTTGACCAGTTCAGCATGCATGTGCCAAGGAATAGGTGGAAAAAATGTATTTACTTGTATCATCAATACAAAGTGTTGGCATGAGCGTCAATATCAAACATAAATATGAGACCCACAAATTCAACCGCAGCTACTCAGCTTAGTTTCTTGAGATGGCTACGCCCTAGTTCGATTTTTTTAGCCCACAATAAACCATCTTAATCTTATTTTATACCCTTAAAGGCAAGGGAACTAGGGGAAGTCACAGTCCGTCATGCCACCATGTGACTGCCCAGAAAATTCCAGAGCCAGCCAGAGTGCTGTCTGCCATTACAACAGACCCGGAGGCCAAATCAATATGAACATTCCTCAATCATACACAAATTTCACTGTTTCCATAGCGGTAGTATGCTTCACAGGAAAAAGGACCTTAAAAGCGCATCACCGACTTTGTGAAGGCAACCTCTCTGATCCATTCCTTAATCGAAAGCTGCTGGACCTTGTACCAGGGTCTGACCCGCTGGCAGCCTGGTGATATGCGCCCCAACCAGAATCTCTGTCAACATGGTTCATTGACAATGAGGGCAAGCGATCTCCTTCCCAAGCATGGAAGCGACTTGGTATATGGTTTTCTTCATCTTGAAAATTGCGTCCTGATGAACCAGATGGAATGAAAAAGAAGCCAATTTGGTCTGATGACGAGGTCACTTGTCCTAATTGAGCTGATCCTCTATGACTGTTTGATCTTCGGGTTCCAGAAACAATAGGTGCCCGCATGGTAGGTGAATTAGTTGGCTGATGCTGTTGATAATAGGCCTGGAGGGCCTGAACTCTATCACGGGCCCTGGCATTGCTTCCTGGATAAGGAGGGATCATTGATGAAGCAAGAGAGCTGCCAGGTCTAGCAGCAGAGCTGCATAATACAAGAATGCAAATGTCAATTTTTGACCTGACTAAATTTACCCTAGCAAGAAAGAGATACATAGTTCCTTTATTATAACCTTAATTGATTGTCAATTTGTAGTTAAATGACTGACCATACAATATAATCTGGCTCAGATGAAGTTACATTCGATTGGTTAGTATAATTGATATCTAAAATACATTGTTTTTATTTTGATTAAAGATGTGCCTACCTGTGGCCAACAAGGAAGGGATGCATAAAAGATCCTGATCTTGATACATCTGAAACACCCCTGCCAGGCCTTTGATTAACTGTTGATAATGACGGCTGATCACCAGTGCCTGCACGGCTGCTGGCTGTAGGAAAAGGAGAGGTATGGTGTTCCCAACTATGATAATGAAGATCCATGGCAGGAAATGCATAGGAAGGTGGCATTTCACTAGGTAAAGATGGGCCATTCCAGTGATTGGTGTAGCTAGACGCTTCTGAAATGGTTCCACCAGAGTTTGATGAGGCGGGATGTACAGGTCCAAAGTAAGCAATATACGGGCATGAATGGCTAGCGGATGATACAGCTGTATGTTCGGCAAACATAGCATGCTGTCCCAGAATATCATGATCTGCGTCTCATAATTCCAGTAAAGATAAACATATTCAGTCAAATGCAAACGTAAACTACAACTAATTAAACTGCATCTAAAAGGAAATTATTGCGGCTATGAAAAGGATCTTACATGCAGTAGACGAAAATTCTCCTTCCCTGAAAACAGCAGGAAAGTAAATAAATAAATTGGCAACCTTTTCAATTTTGGAGCATTCAAAATGTATAACTGAAAACCCCCATCGGAGAAGGATGGGGCGAATTAAAAACAAAGGGTCATCTAGCTTTTCAAAGTAACTTCCAAATTTAAATGTTGCAAAGCTAGACTCTAGAATATAACAGCAACACAACCAGAAACCACAATCAGCGTAACTTTGTACATCCCCAACCCAAAAAAAAAAAAATCCAATCCAATTAACAAGTGTAACACTAATCCTTTTATTTTAACAAGTGAAATGG
The DNA here is from genome assembly GCA_963855925.1 of Inga laurina. NCBI lineage: Eukaryota > Viridiplantae > Streptophyta > Magnoliopsida > Fabales > Fabaceae > Inga > Inga laurina. Next base: position 1,516,137 of record OY979703.1, on the reverse strand, counting down.
AGATTATAACTTGTACATATATAATAGCTACACTTGTGATCGCTTTTCAACTTCAGCATGCATCCACAAGTGTCCATATATATTTTTAATTGTTTATTTCTATATTATTCAGAGGAGAAAGAATTATTCAAGAGTTATAAAACTTGAAATAAGCGTACCCTAAGCACAATTCCAGCTTTCAGGTTAACATTTTTTTTTTAAACTGAGTTGAAATACACACACACACAAGTACACGTGATGGCAAGGGAAATAAATCCATCTATCATAGCTGCTTCCAGGTTCAATTTTGGTGCAAATCAAAATTCTTCATGCTACAATTTTAATATTCTTAATGCTTTTCTACCGATCATAGGCGCTTTTCTCAAACCAATGCTAGTTTTTGGGATCCATAGATGCCTTCAATTTCTTCCATGCCACAGTTTTTCAAATTCTGAATGTTTTTCTCGAATGAAAAGATCCATTAATCTGTATTTCATTTCCCAAAAATCCATATGAAAATTTTTCTCATAAAAACTAAAGAAAACCCATTGAATCAAACAGGAAGCCTAACAGTTATTAGAGCGAATATATAAATACCACTATCAACAGAGCTAAAGGCTACAAGTGTAAACAGATGTTAAAAAGAAAGCATTATCCACTAGCATGCATTTGATAAAATAATTAGGCTTACTCAAAAGATGAAGGAAGTTGTGCTAAGCTACCAAATGGGCACCAGTGTACTCCAAAAGACTGCAAAAACCATTTAGAAAACAAACTGTTATCAAATAGAAAAGAAATAGACCGCTCAAATTAGAGGAGGCGGTGATTCACAAAAGTAACACCCTCTCAAACTACCCATGCATCAAAAAGTCAATTTCTCCAGGATGCACTTAACATAAGTAATAAAGCATATAAAGAATGAAACAGTAGGGATTAAGGTTCACTATAAGTTGCATAAATTTCAGCTAATCAGGGTCACTGCCAGAACAGGGTCGACTGTGAATGCAGATTGACAGAAAAGTTAAATTCACGGTTTTACTTCTACTAGATCTTTTTTTTTTTGGCACCCAGAGCATACCTTGCACATTATTAAGTAGCACCTATAAAATTTTGGCTAATGAAAAAGAAGTTTCAGCTGTATACACCAACTAAATAATAAATGTGATTGACTTGCAGAGAATTAAAAAACAGATTCTGGTTATGTAATGGGTTTCTAGCAATTTTTCTTCTCCTAAAAGAGTATGGTCCCCTCTCTTTTCCCCAAGCACAGGAGGAAAAGAAACTAGTCAAGGGTTAAATGTTTGCAAAGTCTTTGTGACACACATGCACAAAGGTATACCAGAATGTTGTATCCGGGTTTTTTACAAAAAATTTGCTAACAACTTCACAAGTCGAAATCAGGAAAGACGTGATTTTTTCTGGAGAGGGTATGAAGGAAGCAGTAAGTTTTAGGCAGAATAAAGGGATTCAATTTAAGTAGTTTAAATGGAGGGGAAGAGGTGCAAACAATTAGAGAGGGGATGTCTTTCAGCTTATGAAAGTGAAATGATCTGCAGTAAAAGGGGCAAAAAGAGTAACTTACTCTCTTGCCCTAAAAAATGCCCAACGATGGTCTCTCATCTGTTTTCAAAATATATACACCTCTCCTTATAATAAAAGATGTGCTAGCTACCTTCCCTATAGTAAACAATGAACTACAATTGCATTTATTTTCACTATAACACCTTACAAATATTCCTTACACAATATAACAAGTGTTAAGACATTTTAGCCAATATCGAATTGCCAATTTTATAAATTTAAAAAATCATAAAATCATTTGATAAAGAACAAACAAAGAAATATTCAAAAAATATATTTAAAAACTTAATTACTTCATAGATAATAATTTAATTTCAAGAACAAAAATTGAATTAAATATATATTGACGTACATAAGTATTGTCATAGATTCAATAAAATTTTACAGTCAACTAAATTTATGGTTGAGAACCACCAAAAAAATAAAATGAACGAGTTTTAGGGCATTTTTAAATAACATGGTCATATATTGGTTTCAGGGTGTAAGTGTGTATTTTCGAAATATATGGGAGGACTCGAGTTTGAACATTGCTCGTCTCTCAAGGCAGGAGAGGTGATTTACTCAAAAAGGAAAATATTGCATCATCCAAAATACAAATAGCCTTAGAAGAATAGGAATTTACGTCAGGATGTTTGGCTAACAAGAGAAAGCTGAAGCATGCTTTTTTAGCACAATAAAGGAACAAAAATGACAAAAATGATGATATGGCCACAGAAATTTTCTCTTGTAAGCAAAAAAAACAACACAAACAGAACCAATACCATTTCAGAGTAGCTAAGATCATAAAGGTCCTCATCATGCGCCCAATCATCCATGCTAAATTCTGGATATGACCGACAACCATTAGCATATAGCCACTGACCTTTCTCAGAATTCCGACAGTTAGGACATTGCATAGCCCCTTTTATGTTAAATGCTGAACCAATGCAATCTGAATTATTTAAAGAAAGTAATCGTCATCATAAGAATAAGACATTGCATACAGTTTGTTAAAAGTTAATTATAGTAGAACATGAAGGCAATATTGCCTTCACAATATCATTCATCATCATTACTCAAAGCACCACTATAGGGCTGCAATATTTCCAAATTTGTTCCGAGTATCCCAAAATCTCACTTAATTCACCAACAATGATTTATCAATATATTTAAAGTTTTCTTTGTCAGATAATTGCTTTAGAAAAGGGAATATAAAATTAAACATAGATATCATTAAATTGACAATAATTAAGTGAAGTAATTTTTGGGAGCAATTGAGTAAAGCAATGGTGTCTATAAAAAGATGATAATTCCGCATGTTTAACAAGAATGACAACAGAGGGCCTATTATCTGTAAGCTGTAGCATGCGGAGCCTGTACATGCAGAATTTTGTAAAATTGGCATATATTCTCCTTAACATGTACACTCTGCATTACATCACTGAATATAAAAATCCATAAATAGTGTTTTACTCCTTTATATCATGCTTGTGCCTTTTCATTCACCCATGGTGAAATCCAAGGAAAAAAATGTAGACTACTCATACAAGAAAAAGTACAAAAGATTGTCATCTCCCTTCTCCCCTCACCCTCCAAAGATCAACTTAAAAATAGAATATCCCAAGTTCATGGCTGATCTAAGATGTCGCGTAGTTAAAGAATCCTACACTTAATCATATACAAAACACGTTCATTCAACTTTGACCAAACTTCAAACACCAAGCATATCCTGATAGTAACGGGAAAAAAAAACTACTTTCAGCTAAAAGCTTTCACGCTACAATAACTTTCCTAAAACACAACCACCAGCAAAGAAAGTTGTGCCATACCACTGTTGCTGATTCAGCAGCACCATCAAATTCCTTAATTCCTTAATATGTTCCTATGCCTATAAAAAGCTCCTCTGGGATACAGCACATACTTTTACAACCAATTTAAAGATTAAGTCAACAACAACTTAATCATGAAGGTCATGGTGCAATTTCGAATATAAGCAGGACCTTATTCAAGAAAACTTGTCTCATATGCTCCATTATCACAGAAAAGCTTGTTTCATATACTTTGAAAATCAGATATTGGGGTTTATTATTCTCATCAAATTCACTATTAAATTAAACTAGTGCATAAATTAGATACTTAATAAAACTTTTCTTTATCATGCATGCACAGAGCAAAGTCATCATTTGCCAATGACGACAAGAAGTGGAAATCATCTGTCTGCTGCTCAACCCATAATCCATATCTGTTATGATTATTATAAGCTTTCTTGTCATTCCTTTGGTGACTTTCTAGAGCTCCAAATAAATCCTTCACGAGTTATGTATTGAAGTACAATATACTCTTCACTCGGTCTTCTCAATTTATATCAGCAGCAGCAAGTATTTACAGCTACAGATAGGGCAAGTGAAAATATTTCTCAAATGTTCCACCAAATTTTCAGTGAGGTAGGAGAAATGTCTCAATTTAAGCACCATGTATTTAACAAAGCTCAGATGAGTCCCAAACTTCACTCGCACATAATCACAATTTTTGCAATCATTTATCAATGGTATATCTTGAAAACCAATCTGGATACATACAATTGGATCACAGAGCTCACTTCACTTTACAGAGACAATCTATCAAAGCATCCGATATATACAACAAATCAAACTTGTAAATATAAATTTAATTGTTCTCAGAACTCAGAAGATATATATTCGCATTCCATCAAAAACTTCTTGATTATAACTCCACATTCTTGGCATGCACAAAATCACAAAAAGCACCCCATTGAGTAAAAATTGCCCGAATGGAGATATGCTGACTTGATCGCAGGTGTGCGGTATTTAACATGTGTTTTAATTCATGTTTGGTGAGTTACAACCTATAATTGTGTATTTAATAGGATGTTATTATGTCATTGTGAGTCTTCAACGTCTTGTATGACAACTTTCTCCCATGAATACAAAGGCTCGCGTAAGTTAGAACTAATTCACTACATTTACTCAAGGGTTTCTCTCCTTCTGTCTCTGTCTTTCATACATACAATAGGGATTCTATAACGTGGATCTCGCTCGCGGTTTAATACTCAATAAGGAAGAATGCTGATGAGCATATAAGCACAAGAGAAGTTTATAACAAGCTGGTTTTAATTCCTTCTCATCCTTCCAATCCTCATCTGAAGAAAGTCAAATCAAACCACAATTGTTCCACTCCAAACCAAGTTAGGCTGCGCTTGGCATGCGGAACTGATCATTACATTCACACCTGATGTAGTTAATTAAACAATTCTTGAAGACACAGGTCCGAATTCCATAATATTACCATTCCAAGCTCAAATTGCACGGAGTCAGAAAGGGTGAAATAATGATATCTACTAATTCAGCCACAAATTTACTTACCGAGATGAAATTGATGGCCGCATTGAAGCTTGGCCCACGATCTATCCCCATTATCAGCAACGACCTCGAGGCAAATAGAGCAATGAACTGAGCCAAATGACTTGGCAGCACCGCCGGTATCGGCACCGCCTTCATCGCTGTCATCAACTACGACGTCGTCATCATTTCCAAGGCTCATTACAAAGACGAGGCTTCAAAACCCTAACTTCGGATATGGTGATAACACTGTAGAAATGCGTCTTAGTAATCAGATGTGCACCAAATTCCGACACAAAAGCTATGAAGACGAGAATATCGACGTGTGTACCTCAGATCTAAAATCTTTTTAGCAGGGAAATGAGAAGGTTGAATTTTTTTGGGGAATAAAAATCTCCTCCCCTCCTATCCGAGCCTAAACGGTTGATCTGAGGGTTGGACTGCTGCTGCGACTACCAATAACGGCGGTCCAAACAAAACACATCGACGGCTCAGATTAATTGCTTGTAGATTTTGGGTGACTCTGCTGTTCGGTTCGGTCTCTTTTTTATTTTTTATTTTCTGCTAATTCCTAAAATTTTGTTGACAGCGTCATTGCCGGTCGTCGGTCGGTGCTCGATTAAAAGGAGGAAGGTTATTCAGTCCAAAATTATTAAACTGTTTTGAACAAATAAATTAAAATTCAGTTTAAAAAGAAAAATTGAGTTGGTTTTATTTTTTCCTCGTCCACTCTGTCTCTATGCTTTCTTTTGGTTTATAAAAAATTCTTACTATTTAAATCTAGGATAAAACAACATACTTTTCCAAATCAAAACGAATAGATTACTTGACATTAAAAAATGATAATTCATTATTAATGATTTTTTGTGTGGTATCAACATAAAACTATGTGATTAACAAACTATTATTGGAGTGGTAAACAACCTCAGTCTAAAAAAGAAAATATTAGCACGAATTTTGGAAAGGTTGTTTGTTGGGACATATAAAACCCTTTAAACCTTAAGTCTTTAAAGAAAAATCATTGATTTCTATAAAAAAAAATAAATAAATAAAACCATGTTGATGACAAAAAATAAATAGATGCACACTCGACCCTGAAACGAGTTTGGTGTTTTGTTATGAATATAGGGTGTTGGACCAAAATATGGGAAATATGAGATGCATTGGCTTTTAAGGAAGGAATACTTTGCTTGGGCTAAGGCTAAGCGTGCATGAACTTGGGCGGGTCTCCCGTTGTTCCCTGTTTTCCTAGGCGACCTTTTCTGACCAATTCCCAGTTTTCTTGGCCGATACGTCCCACTAAATTCTGTATTCCCACCTTCCTGTTCCTAACATTTTTATATGCATACGACTAACCCTCACATGAGATATAGAGGTTTGAAACTTTGAATGATCCAAGAGTTTATTTAATCTAATAAGTAAAAAAGAAAACTATTTTGTAAGTATCTATAATTTCCTTCGATTTTTAATATGGCACATATGTATTCTTTTTTTTTTTTTTAATTAAGTACTTTGAGTTTGTTCTTTTAGTGTCGTTTACCCTTATATTGGGGCTAACGACAGAACAAAGTTACTTAAGCCAGTCATGTTAAGAGAGCAAAATTAAAATATTTTATTAAGAAAAAAACACATAGGTACCAAGTTAAAAATCAAGGGAAAGTATGTATAAAGACCTGAAAAATGATTTTCCGTAAAATACCATAATTTGTTTGGAGGACACATATTGTGGCGCTTTTGGATAGAAAACGAATATTGTTGCAAAATTATAATAAAAAATAATTAGTGGTATTCATCCGTTTTTGTTTTGTAACGGAGAGTTAGTTTCTTATAATGCCATATAATTGAATTAAAAAATGAAAAAAGAATGTTAAAATGTGGGGAGCAGTATGGTTGATTAAGTCGGCCGATTTGGTTGGTTATGAAGAATACAAGGGGCGTTGAAGATGACAGACTGGATTGCATACTTGGCAATCTGCTCAGCCATTTTAATGCTTCGTTCATTTTGCATTCTGTAATCTGTATCATTGCATATTTGCATTTATGAAAATATGTGAAGAAATGATTTTTTATTAAAATAATAAAAATCCCAACTAAATAATAGTAAAACATAATTACAACATATAATAAAAAAAGAATGAACCAACTTTAGATGTTGACATATGGCATGTTTGTTTTAGCCATCAGACTGCTTGTAAGCTGCTTTTCACGTAAGTCGAGACACAACTCCTCTCACATACTTACCTCGTATACCGTAAATCATGATTGAAAAGCTGTTTTTAAGTATTCCAATAGTGTGTGTTTGATATTGCCTGTGTTTGGTATCACTTATTTTTGGACAATAAGTCCTTATTGCGCAAGCCGAGATAAAACTCCTCGCACATACTTACCTCGTATACCGTGAATCACGATTTATAAGCACTTATTGCTCAAAAATAAGTTATTCCAAACAATCACAATTTGTTTATTGGGGGTCAATAAGCACTTATTACGCAAGTCGAAATAAAACTTCTCTCACATACTTACCTTGTTTATCATAAATCATGATTTATAAGTACTTATTGCCTAAAAATAAACTATCCCAAACTAACATATAATTGATAATTTGAGGTAAAAAAAAGAATCCAATCGATAATAAACTGATTCAGGCTGAATGGAGGAGTACCAAGAATTGCAGGAGAGGTTAAAGTGACTGGGGTGAGGAGTGAAATTGGGTGGTGGTGGTCCCAAGGCGTAACACCTTTAATTCTTTATTCCCATCATCCCACATGGCTCCTTACCAGGTTCAATCCACAAATCATCATTTTAATTAAAGAGAATATGTCTCAGTCTCACGCCTTATAAGTATATTCCAACCCAACTGCAACAACAAACTATGCATATTTTAGTGGCAAGAGGCAGTACTTTTCATTCAAGTTGGTGATACCCAAATTAGAGGCAGAGAAATAATTAGAATTAAGAGTTGTTTAATAGGAAGCACATTGTGGGAGGCAACCAAAGCTTGGTGGCCTCCAACTGTATGGTTTCTCAGTGTCTTCCATGTTATCTGATCTTTATTATTATTGGCGTATTTACTGATAATTCATTTATCTTCTTTTTTAGTTTCCGAAGCGGCAGTTTTTTTCCTTAAATAAAAGTGTGCGAGAAAACGTGTGGGCACTAGCGGACTAAAGGAAGCCTGCAGCTAAATCTTTAAGGGCTTGTTTGGTCTGAAGGGAGGAGAGGGAAAATGGACAGAGGGAAAAATTTTTTGAGTTAAATTTAAAAAAATTAGAGATGTAGGGTTAAAAATTTTTAATTAATTTTTCTTACTCTTTTATCTTATATATTCTCTTTATTAAAATTTTATTACCCCACTTCTTCAATCTTTTAAAATTCAACTTATAAAAATTTTCACTTCCCTCCCTTCCCCTCCAAATCCCTCACACCAAACAAACCCTAAGAGAGTGGCTTTATTGAATGCAGGTGAATATTTATGATAATAGCTTCAACATTCATTTGATGACCTTAGTGAGTTAGAGAGCTGATATATCGATTGACTTTTCTTGACATGAAATTAAAAGTGAGTTAGAGGCAGATGGAAGGCAACATCCATCTGCCTTAACTATGGATTCAAGGAAGTCAAGTGTTAGGCTCGTTCTGGTTATAAAAAAAAAAAAAAGAAGGGTGTTAGGCTTGTGCCTAGAGGCTTTCAAATACTTTTTTGATCTTTAATATAATATATAATTAGTTTTTTTAAATATTAAGAAAAATAAATAAATAACTTTAAAATTTCGATGTTTGTTTTTTTATACCAAATTATCTTGTCTAACTTATGAATTGATATATAATCAAATGATATATGAAATATATTATGATTAATTAATTTATTTAACTTCTTTAGTCTCTCTAAAAAAAATTAATTACGTTTTATATTAAAAGCAAGAAGAATAGCAAACTGTTTAGTTAAAACATTCAATACATTATTTCGGGCAAAAAAATTACCTACAATACATGATGACCGCATTATTTTGTTATTTTCCTTTTGGTGGGCCTCTCTTAGGACTTGTTTGGTCTGAGGGGAGGGGAGGGAAAGTGGACAGATGAATAATTTTTTTGAGTTGAATTTAAAAAAATTAGAAAAGTAGAGTTAAAAATTTTTAATTAATTTTTTTTACTCTTTTATCTTAAATATTCTCTTTATTAAAATTTTATCACCCCACTTTTTCAATCTTTTAAAATTCAACTCTTAAAAATTTTCCCTCCCCTCCCCTCCCCTCCAAATCCCTCACACCCAACAGACCCTTAGAATTCAAGATATTTTGTTGGTCAATTTTCAGTTCCCGTTTTAGATTCCGAACATGGTAGAGGAGAGTGTATTGCATGTGTTGAGAGATTGCACAAGAACAAAAAACTTACGGAAGGAATTTATTTCAGCTAACACATACACTGCTTTCTTTTCTTGTTCTTTACAGGATTGGCTGCGATGGAATACTAACCATAGTCCAGAAAAACGAAGGTTTTAACGTTGGCCATGGCTAAAGATCTTTGCACATGTATGCTGGACAATATGAAAGTCTAGATGTACAACGATCTTTGAAGCTAGAGAGGCCTCCACACATGAACTTCTAAAAGATCCTTTGTTTCATATCATGGGGGAAGTAAGAGCAGGAACATTTAAACACTGTTTTCAGGGGCAACATAATGAGGACGGACATTGGCGACCACAACATAAGCAGGAGCATTTAAACACTGCCATTGCCTGGCATGGACCGAGATACAATGTACCACGACATATTTGGAGATAAATAAAATTACAGCGCAGAATATCCATCATTAATTATTTTTACTCACAACCGTTGAAATGCCTCAAAAACTACCCCTAAATCTTAATCCACATTCGGTTTATCTGAAAGGAAATAATGTTGGACGGCCAAAAGGGATAGTAATATAGGGTACAAGTAATGATATGTGCGAACTGAAACTTCTCTTCCAGAATCCAGCTTAAGCATAGTAATTCAAGCTTGCTTTCTTCTTTGCTTGAACTTGAATGATACCTTCATTAAAGTCTTCGTGATTGACCTGCAATTGTACAAATTATAGATTAATGACTACCCCAACAACAACTAACCGATTCTGATTTCACTGAGCTTTCCAGTTATGTTCCTCCCAACAAAGAGTGAACACAATTGGCAAAGATTGCTCTGCTTCAAGTAGAACTCTCTGATTGTGTTTGTGTTTATAATGTTAAATAAGCTGCACATCTCAAAGAGAACAAACCTCAGTTGCATCGCGTCGAAGGGCTAACATGCCTGCCTCAACACAGACAGCTTTTAATTGTGCTCCATTGAAATCATCTGTGGACCGAGCTAGTTCTTCAAAGTTGACATCCGGGTGAACATTCATCTTTCGGGAGTGGATCTAAAATATCCATGTGATAGCAGTCATCAACTGTTCAGAAACTTAAGTTAGAAATAAAGACGGCAGAAAGCAAACCTGCAGAATTCGAGCCCTCGCTTCTTCAGTCGGATGTGGAAACTCAATTTTACGATCTAGCCTACCAGAACGCACAAGGGCAGGGTCAAGAATATCTGCACGGTTTGTTGCTGCTATCACCTGCAAATCACAACCATGATGAAAACAACAATTCAGTTTCCAGAATTCTAACTAGAAATAAAAATGGATCGATTGGTTGTATGCATAACCCAACAACAGCATATTTCATGCAGTTCTCTCCGATTACACAAGCAACTAACAGGTTCATGGAGAAAAAGAAGTGACAACAAACCTTAATCCTTTCATCACTGCTAAAACCATCAAGCTGATTGAGCAATTCTAACATTGTTCGCTGTACCTCCCTATCTCCACTTACTTCACTGCAGTCAAGCATCAGCAACAAGTCATGTCATAAGAATGCTGAATGGCCAAGACCAATCATGAATGGTACTAATAGGACTCAATGGAAAATTTAAACATAAGTAGATGTAAAATCTTGCCTGCTCATAAGTATTTACCATACCTGTCAAACCGCTTTGTGCCAATTGCATCTATTTCATCTATGAATATAATACAGGGAGACTTCTCTTTTGCCAATTGAAAAGCATCACGGACAAGCTTTGCTCCATCTCCTATGAACATCTGTCCGAAAATTTGAGGTAAGAGCACTCAAAACCCAGTACAAATGACATGAATACAGAGTTTACAAATAAATCAAGACAGACAATCAAGTTGTGCAGGAGATAGAAAGTTAATAGTTACTAATTGCCAAAGCATATTTTTAAAAGGAATGTGGAAGGTTAAGAAAATAATCTTCATACAATCAACACCTCTCCAACACCCACAAGCATATACAATACATCACCAGCAACTTAGTAGGCAGAAAAAAGGAAAATATTATATGATCTAGTGCCCAGTGTATTATTAAAGATTGATAAAAGTCAAAATATCAGCTCTACTTAAATTTACAAGAAAGAAAATTAAAAACCAAAAACTGGACAACAAACCACAAAAAAAATCATCAGCCATGCTAATACTTAAAACTGAAAAAACAGGACAGAACTTGGTTACAAATAATGCACCTGGACCAGTTGGGGGCCAGCCAATTTCAAAAAAGTGGCATTTGTTTGTGCTGCACAAGCACGAGCCATTAATGTTTTCCCTGTCCCTGGAGGTCCGTATAAGAGCACCCCCTTTGGTGGACGGATTCCTAACTTCTGAAACCTTTCCTTGTGGGTCATTGGCAAAACAATGGCTTCAACTAATTCTTGAATCTGTTGACAAAGACAATGTTAGAGAACCATGTTTACTTGCCAAAAGTAGTGTGCTACAATAGGTTCAGCCAATAATTATGCCTCACCTGCTTCTCTAATCCACCAATGTCATTATAGTCTTCAGTTGGCTTTTCATCAACTTCCATGGCTTTTACTCGGGAATCATACTCAGAAGGCAGGGTATCCAAAATTAAATAACTATCTTTGTTAACACCAACCAGATCACCAGGTTTTAACTTATCAGGGTCAACAAGCCCAACAACAGGAAGGAAGACTGTCTGGAGTAGAAAGAAAACACAACTTAAGATTTTATGGTTGCAATAACAAAGACAAAGGGCTCTAATCACCAGCTAATTCCATAAACATTGATGCAGACAATGTATGTAGGGCGCAATATAACAAACCTTCAAATGCTAAAATCAAATACTCCCTCCGGTCCTAAATATAGGACAAAGTTTGTAGTGCAATAATAACAACCTCAACTTCTTTATGATAAGGAAATCAGAACTTTAATTATGAATGCTATATTTCCTTGATGACAAAACAAAGTAACATCATCTATGTCACCTGTCGGGTAGATGTCTTTAGTACAACACATTTTCCCTTCCTTTGTGAGTCAAGATCAATATTGGCACCATCTTCTTCAGCTTCATCCTCTGGGTTCATTTCCAATATCTGAAAAAAAATATAAGAATTTAAGGAGAATGTGGGACACAAGTAGAATTGAATAAGCTAATAGATCACCACCAAGGGGAAGTGAGAGAAGTTTACTCTAAATACTTATATAGAAAATGCAGATTGATGTTCAAAAGATATTCAATTGGCCTCTAATTCGCTACTCAGTACAAATCCAAAACACCACTATACATATGCAACCTATGCCTTTAAATGTACCAGAGTATATGGCCCATTGGCATTTTCTTTAACAGACGGCCATATGGCTCAATTGTCAGGCGGTTAAGATAAATGAAGATAACCAAAAAAAATATATGAGAAATACAAGAGAGGGCTTTAATTATGTAAGCAGAACGATTAGTAGGTATTGGATCTCATCGTTTCACCAAATAAACATATCTTCGCCATCATATGGACAAGTGCTTTAACATGCCATGACAGTAAAAAGAAATATCAATCACTCATTTATGGATAACAAAATGCCAAAAAAAAAATAATAATAATAACGGAACGATAGCCTCCAAGGTTGCTAACGAAAATAAGACTGATGCGCAGCAACAATGAGAGTAAGAGCAGTGAACTACCTCCACAATATCACCACCAAGAGCAGTATCCAAAATTAATTTCTTTAATCTAATCAAATTAATTAAATAGGCCTTATATTAACTATAGGAAGGAGTATTAAAAGTATAAATAATATTCATATAGTGCATCTTGCATTTTCGGGAGTGGATCTTAATCCCTACCGAAAATGTGACAAAAAAAACAGCTACTAGGCCAAATCTTGCATTTTACTTCCCGATAATATCTTGAAAGAATTTTTGAAGGCAGTGAAAGAGAAAAAGAAGCGGGACTACAATAAAAGTGAGATTAAAACATAAGTTTGATATTGTACCAAAAAATGAGATTAAGAGCAGTGACCTACCTCCACAATATTTCCTACAAGGTAGGGCAATTGCTTATTGAGCTTGATTTTCTCCTGATTCTCTTTTATCTTCTCCTTGTATGATTCTAACTCCAGATTAGTCCTCTGCAACTCTTCCTTCATCCCAAAACGATACAAGTTAAAATCAGAAACTTAATATCAATTATACCAGTTCTCTATTTACCAGGATATAGAAAGTGAACATTTTGACACAATAGCAAGATGAGAAGTATACGAATGGGGAAAAAAATCATTTTTCCGCAATGAATGTCTACGAACATGAAGAATTCACCGCGAGATTTCCAAAAATTAAGAAAAAAAACTGATTTTTCCGAGATTAACATATTTGAAACAGGCGAGAGCAATCAACAAGCCTAACAGCTACGTAAACAGCAACCAGAAGCAATTGGTAAGAATAGTATATACAAATGAAAAGAGATTACTAGAGAGAGATCAAACCTTCAGAATTCGAATCTCATTGTCGAGTAAACGAGAAGCCCGGACGACGTCGTCGGTGGTCATTGACGCCAACTGGTCATCTTCGAAGCCGCTATCCTCTGCCATGGCTGTTGCCATCGATTAACAGTGGGGCGGAAAAATTGAGAGGCGATGAAGCAAAGGGATTATCGAGAATGATCAGAGACTCCGAGTGTGAGACAACGAATTGGTGAGATGTCCAAGGGAGGTATATTTGATTTTCTACTTCTGAGAACTTTTTGACCTGAATCTGGTAGTTCTGAGAACTGGGATTATACTAAGAGAGAGAGAGAGGGGAAAACTTGTCCCCTACAAATCCAGAAAAGGATAAAGGTAGAGGTTTTTTTTTTTTTTCCCCCAACAAAGGGTAGAGGTTTATCCTTATGCGTAAGTCAGTCAGTTAATTTTTTTTTTGGAAGTTAAAAAATAAAATACATCAAAATTATATAGTATATGGGAAGTTATTTGGTTTATTTAAATATTTTATATTTTTAAATTTGCTGCATATATGAGGAAGTTATCAGAATTATCGAAGATTTAGTATTTAAGTTATCAAGTATATGAAAACATAATTTTTTATTTAATATTTTACATAATCATGTGTGTGTGTGTATTATATACACACACATATATGAATATTTAGTATTTAAGTTTTTTTAAAGATTAAATATTTTAATTTACTGTGCAGGGGTTCGTATTTTTGGTTTTATATTTTAAAAATGGGTAAAAATGTTATAATGACGTCATTAGCCGCATATCTAGAGAAATTATAGACTATATTTGAAAGTTTAATATTTATGTAGTAGTAAGTAGTAATAATGATAGATTAATGCTATAAAATAATACTAATAAATTAAATAGTTTAGTTTATATGGCCAAGGATGCTGCCACATGCGCCATGGCATGCAAATACCACACAACCAATTGTTTAGCGCTTGGTTGTTAAAAATTAAGACTAAAAAATGTTTTTGACCCCTTAAGTTTAAACAAAATTTAATATTAATTCTTTAACTTTTAAAAATGTGTTTTTATTCATTTTGAGTTAATACAATTAACTTTACTAGTGGTGAATGCCGAGTGAATGAATTTAAAATTACAAATGTGTTATTTTATCACTAAAATCAATAATTTTTTTTTGCTAACAATAATTTTTCACATCTTAATGAAAAGTCGTGTTTTTTTTTTAACAAAAAAGTGGTACCCTCTCTATCCTTAATATAGGATCTAATTGTAAAATGATATTATTCTTAAAATAAAACATATTTCTTATATTTATCAATCTTTTTTAATTTACCCACTCTTTTAATAACAATAAAGAAAGAGAGAGATTAAGGAAATTAAGTAATATGATGGGAGTGTTTTAAAATAAACATATCTAACTTAATTAATTTTTTTAATCTAATCAAATTAATTAAATAGGTCTTATATTAACTATAGAAAGGAGTATTAAAAGTATAAATAATATTCATACAGTGAATCTTGCCTTTTCGGGAGTGGATCTTAAACCCTACCGAAAATGTGACCATAAAAACAGCTACTGGGCCAAATCTTGCCCGATAATATCTTGAAAGAATTTTTTTTTTTCTTTTTGTTACAAGAGAAGGCAGTGAAAGAATTTTTGAAGGCGGTGAAAGAGAAAAAGGAAGCGGGACTACAATAAAAGTGAGATTTAAACATATGTTTGATATTGTACCAGGAAAAAAAGAACATGTTTAATATGTAAATGGACAGTGGGACACCTTGTTGTATTAATTTATTTTGATAACTCTGTTTACCCACGAGTCACAACTGCCCATTATCATGGCCACCCTGTATTAGTAAGTGCCTGTTTGTTTTAGTATTTTAGAAATGTTTTTATGGTGTTTGAGGTTTATCAGCACAAGACGGGTGGCCAATGAGAGAGGAATGGTATTAAACATGGGAGGGACATGACGGTCTTTTAATTCACAGTTCCATTGAAGTTTAACGGATTTCCCCATCCATACGATGGAAACTAGTCATTTTGTTAGAAGTGAAGTTCCATCCCACTTTCCCCTCTCACTTCTTCCATTTCATGATGCCAAATGCAGTAGGGTGCAAGAACACAAACCAACGGAGGGTCACGAGAAACAGACCTGCACGGTGCCGTTTCTAGCCCACGGTTCGTGAGGAACTTATTACCGGCGAAAACAATGCAGAGATAATATTCTTTAATGTTGTTGTTAACAACTGAGATCAAATTGCTACTGCATGGAATCCACTGCACACAATAGAGGCACTTGTGATGACGAAGACAAGGTAAAGATACAGCTATTGTTGGAGAACATAATACTATCTCCCATTCTGAATGTAGGCCTCGTAAAAATAAAATGAAATGCTGCCTTCTGCATCCATTCACAAACAAACATTTTGAATGAAATTAGAATGGTAATTAACATAAATCAATAAATCAATGCATAACTCTAAACATATTTTTGCTGGCATCTGTGGTGGAAGAAGTCAAAGCAGACTAGCTGAGTCAGTTCCGTCAACATAAACAAAGGCAGAATTATGAAAAACTTCATAGCTTCATTTCAAATAAGCTCAACACTGCCTTATGCCTCACGAAGGAATCGGGTTTCGACCATTTTGAAATAATAAGATTTCCTTTGGAAACTCGATTCCATTACACCAAAACCAAGACAATACATAAATTCCACTTCCACCTTCACATCTACAATTCTGTTGTACCAAATGGGCATAAATCTAATGCAGGTTCTACTACTTCGTAGATTCATTCTCCTGCAAAGATGAAGATAGCAAGGGCAGAGCATGCAACAAGGTTCCATAAGAAAAAATATTTTCTAAAATCCTCTGCTCTTAACCCTTAAAATCATTAATCATAGAAAGGAAGGAAGGAAGGTCCCGCGCAAACGCACAGTTGGCACATACATGTCGTCAGGCTAAATAAAATGTTGTGTTTTCACAAAAAGGTTACCAATTACCAGCCATTTCAACTATGAATGGCAAAACAGAAAATATGTGCAAGAAGCATTGATTTCGCCTTTAAAAGGTACTCCCCCACCAACCCAGCTTCCTCTGGTCAGTAAGCAACCAATCTCTTCGTTTATCATCAGAAAACTGCGCTTCAACACATGGCGCATCAACTAATGCTTGCACCATCCACGTGCCTTATAGCACGAGAGCGGTGCGAGCTTTAAAAGACAGTGCCTTATGGAGCACAGGAAAGTCTGATTTGGCTAAGCTGCATCATTCCAGAGACAGGGAGGAAAGGAAGGAGTAACAAACATAATATATTTGCAATTTGCAAGCTGAAAGAAGATTACAGAGAATGCCGACCAGAAGCAAAATACGGGCGGAGGGTTATGTAATGCACCTCCACAAATTTTTTACTGATCGATATGAAAATCATTTCTAATTATTATGCAAAATGGAGGAGTAGTCAAAATAAAGATAGGTCAATCGGAAGGCATGCTACTGGAGTTCGTCAAATCGCACCCTGCGGGATAAAACCCTAGCCGTCAATTTAAAAACGAGGGCAAGCAGAAGACAACTGGAGGTTAATGCTTAATTAAGCTAGCTAATAAATAACTTGACCCATTTGCAAGCATCCGTTGTCGTCCAGCGGTTAGGATATCTGGCTTTCACCCAGGAGACCCGGGTTCGATTCCCGGCAACGGAATTTTTTCCTCTTCAATTGTTATTTACCCTTTTTTAGACTCTAACGGCTTTTTCTATGCATATATGACATACCACAAATGATTGTTTTGCAATTTTTTCCTTCAATATATGCCACAACAATTATTCTTCATATATGTTCATAATAAATCATGTTATTTCTTATATAACCACACAGCCACCTTTTCTATACATATGCGAAACACCACCACAAATGATTTTTTACAATTCTTTCCTTCAATTTATGGACACCAATTATTCTTCATATATGTTCATAATAAATCAAGTCAATTCTTATAAAACCACAGCCATTTCAACATTATCGCCACTGATATTTTAACTTAAAAGCCATGCCATGTACATAAATTTGCAAAATCGTTAAAATATATCGTCAAAATTTAAGCTGCAAACAAGAAAAAAGCTTCCTAGATAACCACTTGTCGCTACGAAATACAACACGAATATACACGCAAAGAGATGATGGAAAGTCAAATATGTCATATTAATGATATGTATATGCGTTTCATTGAATTGCTAACTATCCCCTCTCTTTTTTTTCCTCTTTTTTTTTTGGCCATGGTGCTAACTATCCCCTCTGTCTCATAAAGGTTTACATATAGAGAGAGAGTGAATCAGAGATAATTTAAAGCGATCATTTCTTCTCTCCCAAAGGGTGCGAACGCGTGGTCTAGGGAGATTCCAAACCAAATTCTTGTGTGTCTGCTTTCTATGACAACAAAGCCGCTTCATGCAGTCCGTGAATTGACAATGACAAAAGAATTCCTCGAGACCGTAAATTTTTACTGCTATACAGAATTGTATTTAAAAGAATTACAGTACAATGCCTCTATCCAAGGCAGAGTCTCAAAGACAGAGGAGGATGATTCACGCAGCAAATGAATGAAAACAGAAAATCAACACCCATTTTGCTCCTGTCACACAGTGAATACAAATGGTACTTGTGCACACAACTGACTTCGAGAAAACACCAGTCTCTGTTTTTTTTTTTTTGGTGCATGATCACTTTCCAATGCCAAGTTCGTTTGTGATGTCTCTTGTCAAGCTGAACTGCAGAGTGTTGTGCCAAGGAAATAGTGTACGAGTGACTGGAAGCTTCCTCCTAAGATCCTGCAATTGTCATTCCCGAACGGGCAAAGCAACAGATTTATACACAAGCAAAGCAGGAAATATGCCTTGCCACTTTTTAAACCACATCAATTCCTTCTATACAAGACTAAAGCATGTAATAAACTAGTCCAATAAATTATCCAAGTGAAAAAAATGAAACCATATTGTTAGATTAAGCAATGAGAAGTATATACGCCCCTGCTTGGCAATTTCAGGGGTGAACGTGGTTGCATGGAATATAAGAACCATCAATGTAAATGTTGCAATTGACAAACATAAAGGGGGCAAGGGCAAATTCACCCATGCGATCCAGTAAGAACTGAGAAGGCGGGTTGAAATACTCTGCATCAATGTGCTATTCCTAAGTTCAGTTCAAATTTCACAAATGACCAGAGAGCATAAACAGGGGAAAAATCATCATTGTGCGGCTGACATTAACAGAGATGCATGACAAGAATGAGATTACTTTAACAGGAGCCAAATTATCATAAAACAATTCCATAAACACTACATCTAAAACTCGGAGGGAAGTTTTTTTTTTTTTTTTTAACAAAACGATCCTTTATAACATAAAGAGTACCTTAAAAGTGGAATCAGACAAGTTTAAATATGATGCCTGTAAAGCAACAACAGCAAACTATTAGTATATCATATATAATTAATCAAAAAACCAAGCCACAAGATGACAAATCCAGAACCTCAAGAGAGGCCAGGTACTCTGTTTCGTGGTGACAAATAATGCTTGATATGGAAAGAGCACAATCTTCAGGGGCCTGAACATAGAAACAAACATCAAGCACAGAAGAGGCGAATCAAATGATAATGTATGGAAAAATAAAAAAAACAACGCAGGAATATGGCTCATCCATGAAAAGTAAATCCCGGTTGAAGTATCTGAGACGTCAACAATTAGCCAAGGAAAGTAATAAAAGCATCTTCTCGCCATAGTAACAGGGACAATTAAGTTAAATGCCAGTGGAAAACAAGTTGCCAGGATTACTTAACAACCATCATCATGTCATTTGTGACACAACTTTCCGTAAATAACTAAATATCTCAATCTCATTTTTTCTATGTATATATTATGTTTAATGAATAAATCTCTACCTGCCCCTCCTTTCTCTTTTCCCACTTTTCTTCTTCCCCCTCTTGCTTTTTTCCCCCTTCCCTTTTTCCTACATCAACTAATTTATCCCTTTATATCTACACCCGAGAGAATATAAAAGGCGAAAAATATGCTGATTTGTAATAACCTGGAAAAGAGTTGAATCTTTGCACTCATGTTTTGTATCTAACTGCACATTTCCTTCTTCAAAGTAATGGGCACCCACCTGAAAACACGTCAATATAATTATATTGTCTGCATCACCTATTCAATTCAGATTTATTAATCAAAAGTCATCTTATATTACCTGCATTTTCCCCTGTACTTCAACTATCTGCAGATCATCTTTGAACAGAATATTCCACACTGAACGCCAACTACCATTGCTAAAAAAGGCCAAAAAGGAGAGGAAATAATAAAAATAAACTTGATATCTGCAGATGCATCGAAATCTGATTGTTCAAATACTAAGGTTGAAATGGACGGAAAGCAAAGAAGGAATTTCATATGACTGATTTCACACACCAGAAATTCTGTGGACTATGCTTGGCGGCAGAAATCACCACAACAAGCTCAAAATCAGAACCTAGGCCTTCTACGTCTTTTCCATTCGCACAGTAGACAGAGCAGACACCTTTTGGATAAGCTTCACCCACATATTTAAGTATTTCTGCATCCAAAGCACATCTGCAATAAAGATGCACTTTGTCATGTAAAGAGCTGCATATAAAATTTCATTGGTCTTTGCAATGTGCTGGACAATATTTCACACTCTCGTGCCGGAATAAAACAGAACAAATATTTACTGAAATAACACAAAATAACAAGCCTGTTCAAAAATATATAAATCAGTCAGAATATACGGTCCTGTGATATTGCATCAAATCCTTTAAAGCTTGCCTTAGTTGTGGAAATTATAAGAGCAGTCAAAATTTCAAGCCAAATATTAAAAAATGCAGAGCATACCGGAATTCTTCAATAAATGGAGACGGAAGCTCTTCATCAGTTGCAGGCCTCACCTCTGTACAAACCTGAACCATTTAGCACATTATAATAACACAACAGGTGACAGTGTTGCACAAATGAGAACATACAGATGAGAAAGAAAATGGACCAAAGTAGAAACTGCAAATGTACTCCTGTGTGTGTGGAATAGAATTGATGGAGCAATGAATAACCTAGCTGCAGTAACAATTTTTCATAATTTGGATCATTCCCCTAGCTTCAGTAGAACCATATCATATTCCAATCTTTCATCAAACTATAATATGTTTGCTGAACTCAATATTAACAAATTCAATGCCTCTTACTTTCCCCTTTTTTTTTGTTTTGTTGGGAGGGGGCAAGGCTTACTTGTTTAACATGGTCAACTATGGCAACTTGAGTAGTCCTCGGATCAAGATAGGCATTCTCTTCAAGCTCGCCAAACGAAGTAACCAGCACCTGCATGCACATGATAAATTAGGGAGCCAGAAAAAATATTAAAAAAAATGCAGCAGGAAATACATATTTCAGTAAAGTTGGGGTATTTGTCCTATTCAACCTTTCCATATATCACAACGATTTTCAGAAAATAATCCTTAAGATATAAACAAAACGATTCGGCAACATAATCGGTTAATCTCACATACAAACTTATGATTACCATTCTTCATGTGAAGTAATGATATGATCCCTTTTCATTCAAAAATCGGTTAATGGAGGGTGAAAAAGAAAAGAAAAATTACAGTACCCTACCGATCTAACAATTAGCATATCCAAAATCCAAATTCGATCTAGTGATTTTTTTCCTAAAAAGAGATTATGACATTTGAATAAAAACATGTAAATGCATTTATGCTGGGAACATATAAAACCCTAAGAAAATGACGAGACTTGTGTTTGGAGAGATTTCCATCGGTACATACGTCTCCGCTCCGATCCGGCATTTCAAGGGAAATCATGTGAGATTTATTGTACAAGGAAAATGCCTCCAATGCCGCCTCATGGTACACATCGTCGTCGTTCAGAATCGATTTCACATCTGCAGGAACAAGTTTCAAATCCATATAAATTTAAAGCAGAAGTAAATGCGAATTATAAATTCTAGATATCGAACTACATGAGAGATAAACAGGATGCATGTAAAGCTAATAGAAGAAAACCACCTTTGGCCACGTATTGGATTTCTCCAGGAGGAGAGTTGAGGAGGAACCATTTGGCAATTTCGATCTTCTGCTTGTCGCTAAGCTCTGCCTCTTCTTCTTCTGCCATATCTCTGCGACTTCGTCGACAAGATTCCGATATGCAAGTTCAGTGTGGAGAAGAGCGAAGGAAATGAACAACCACCAAGGCCTCGCTGTGATCGGGATGCTTGTTTGTAAATCAGGACCGTACACAGGGAAGGGTCCTGTATCGGAACGGACAAGATCCGCACAGTTTCTCAGGTGGAGCCTAGTGGATAATAATATTCTGCCTCGTCGTGTAGTGTGATTTGTAAGATCGCTTTTGGTACTTGGAGTTCATTTGCAGTTTTTCACGAAAAGAAAAGAAAATATTTCAATATCTAAAATACCCATATAATTTTTTTGTTAATTATCGATGAAAAAGAGAATCCGTTTGGGAAACAAAAAGATAATTTTTAAATAAGAAATGACGATGAAATTTTGTTGTAATTGTCTAGTCTATCAAAATAAATAATAATATCACAGTAAAGTAGAAATTCAACTCATAACCTATAAGATTATGAATTCAGATATTGTCATTGGTTGGTGGAAAAACATTGTTGAAGAGAAATATTCAGCTTTCATGTGGTAGCTTCTTGGATTGGCATCTCCTTTCATCATGCATTCTTCTCTCCATTTTCCAAATATCAGAAAAAGGATGAAATCATATACCAAAAACTCTTAGGGCTTGTTTGGTATGAGTGTTTTGGAGAGGAGAACTTGTTTTTATGAATTATATTTAAGAAAATTGGAGAAGTGGAATTATAAAATTTTAATAAAAATAACATATAAAATAAAAGAATAAGAAAATTTGATTAAAAATTTTTAATCCCATTTTTCTTATAATTTTAAATCACACTCAAAGAAATTTTCTCCCTGCTCACTTTCCATCCCTCCCTCTTACCAAACAAGACTTTACAAACCATTTCACTGAAAGGAGGATGAGAGCTTTAAAATTTATATGGTGGGGGAAACGTGAAATGGAAGTGAAAAAGTAATAGGTTTGAGAGTAGTCAAGTGGCGAGCAAAGAAGAGACTGAGGATATATAGTTAATTAAGTTAAATATCATATTATATATTGTATATCATTAATTTATATATCAGTTTATAAGTTAGTCAAAATATTTTTAAGAAAAATAATAAATAAAAATCATTTAAAATAATTTAATTAACTTTCTAAATATCTCAAAAAAAAAAAGTCAATTGATTATCATATTTAATAAAATAGAGTGGAGTGAGTGGGCTGGTTTTAATTCAAAACCCAGCACAAGCAGCAAATCGTTGATTGCTTCTTCTTCTACTCCGAACAAAGATCATCATCCACAGGAAGAAAAGAAAATAAGAAAGGCATATGGGTTGTTACCTTGTTGGCGTTGTGACATTTCTTACATTCTAGGGTAAAGGTGCATCCAGCACCCTAAACTATTTTTGGAGGTGCAATCAGCACCCTAAAGTATTTAAGGGTGCAATCAGCACCCTACACTATTTTTTGGGGTGCAATCAGCACCCTAGAGTATTTAAAGGTGCAATCAGCACCCTAAACTATTTTTGGAGGTGCAATCAGTATCCTAATGTATCAAAATGGAACAATTACACTCTTTCACTAACAAAATACAAACTCCGTTTGCTAAAGTTCAAATTTTTGGAGGTGCAATTGCTCTATTTTTACTACATTAGAGGCAAAATTGCAGCCTTAAATACTGAAAGAAAATAGTATATTAGCAAACAGAGTTAGCATTCTGTTAGTGAAAGGGTATAATTGTTCCATTTATAATATATTAGGGTACTGATTGCATCTCCAAAAATAGTTTAGGGTGCTGATTGCACCATTAAATACTCTAGGGTGCTGATTGCACCTCAAAAAATAGTTTAGGGTGCTGATTGCACCCCAAAAATAGTTTAGGGTGCTGATTGCACCCTTAAATACTTTAGGGTGCTGATTGCACCTCCAAAAATAATTTGGGGTGCTGGATGCACCTTTACCCTACATTCTATTACCCTCAGTACTAAATATAAAATAAAGTTGATTTTTTTTAGAGAGATTAAGGAAACTAAATAAGTTACTTAATAATTACATATGTCATGTATCCTTATATTATATATTAGTTTATTAGTCAAACTAACTAATTTTGAGAAAAAAATAAAAATATAAATACTTTAAAGTAATTTAATTAATTTCTTTAATTTCTCTAAAAAAAATAACTTTATCTTATAATTAAAACCAGAGTTACAAAATTTTCTCACGGAATCTCACCATTTCCCTTACATCAGCAGATTTTCCAATCTAAAGGGCCCAAAATGCTCCCGCATCGGTACCTTGTGGAACTTCATAATTTTCGTCGACAATCACAGTGACTTTTGTCCGTTAGATTCACCGCTAATATGCTTTGATTGGTAGGAATCTGAAGGCGAATATAAGCCCAGCCAATTGATTAAGTTCTTTTTTCCGCCACATATATTTACTGTATATGTTTTCAAAAGTAGATCGTGGATTAGAAATTTAGAATATAATGCATAATTCATGGATTCTCCGTAATTTGTTTTCCTGTATTGTTATTGTCACTTATGTACTTTCTGTAGTTTTTAATATAAGATATATTTTAATAAAAAAATTAAAGATATATTAAAACACATATATAGTATTAAACAAAATTTAAAACTATATTTTAACATTTATGACTAAATAGATTATTGTTCATAGCTATCTATATCATTAAAATCACAGCTACAATCGGAGTCCAAGTGCATTTTTATGGTTGCAACATTTGCTGCACCGAATGTACTTCTTTTTTTTGGAGTGGAAAGGAATTTCATTAATCAAAACTGTACAAGTACAAAACAGTGGAACTGTCCAGATACAATGACAGTAAACAAAAAATTACAATCGAGGAGGAAACATCAGTACAGAGGCAAAGTAATCACTCTTTAGTTCTGAATAGAGCAAAGCTCTTTAGTATATGATGAACAACAGATCGAACCTGAACTAGTATTCCTTCAGCAGTGAAAGCCCCATTTGCGAATAACCTGCGGTTTCTTACTTCCCACAATTTCCAACATTTAACCAAGAAGACAATCTTCCATGGCATATGCAGATGCGAACATGATTAATGTTTTCTATGCCTCCATGACATAATGAGCATCGTTTATCAGTTGTCATTTCTCTTCTACATCTCTCATTGTTGGTGAGCAACTTGCCTTGAAGTAACAGCCATGCAAAAGTTCGAACACGTTGAGCCACCGGCAATTTCCCTAACTTAATCCACTTAGCTTCAACATCTTTCCAATTCATCGATTCTACCACCGGATAAGCAGATCGAGTGGTAAATAATTCACCGATTCGATGCCCCGAATGTACTTTTAGAAAACCCAAACGTCCTTAGTTGGTCAAACAGTCCGTACATAGAAAAAGACCGTTTTGCCAAAAAACATGCTAGTACCAAAGTGCTTTTGCATTTGTAAGAAGTTCGTTGAGTGCATATGAGGCAGTTAAAATTCCCAAGTTCCCATATCACCCCCTCTTCGGCAGTTCTAGTGTGATGCTTATTTGGACTTGGAGCTACTCATCATAAGCACATTTGCGCAAGCCCTGAACAGGTCATCTTTTTACTTCCCCATCGTTGTGTAGCCAGGCTTCTGCTGCAAATCCACCTCTCATTCACTGTGTTTTTATTCAAAACAAAATGAAACTAAGGTTTTAGGCTTTTGTTTGGTTGGAGGTTTTTAGAGTTTAGGTGAGGATAGGAGAGGGTTGAAGATAAAAAATGTGTGTATAGTTGGAAGGAGGGAAGGTGAGGGGTGTGAAAAATTTTTGTCATGTAGTGCTCATCTCCCCTCCTTGCTCAACGCTTCATATTTGTGGTTTTTTCTAAGGGAGAGAAAATTTGTATCTTATTGTGATTAAACTGGCCATGACAATTATTTGGTTTTCGAAGACTACCCTGAACACTAAAAACCCTTTTCACATTCATTCGTCCAATTCTTCCAGAGTTCCAGTGGATTGCGTCTCGTCACTCAGCTTCGTCTCCTTCACTCGTCTCCTCCTTCGGAAACTCACTGATTTGCACATTTTCTGTCGATTGGAAGTCACTTTGCTGTCATTGGCAGCAAGTCTGAGCTATGAGCTGATCGCTTATTGAACTCGTTATTAACCATGCTATTTGCTAAATTACAAATCTACTGGAAACTTGAAATTGTTATGCTGAACTGATGTGGAATTCAGATTCTTGTTGTTATACTTGATTTTCACTTGAGTTCTACTAGGCATAAAGGCTCCATTCACAATCTGTGCATGCTTCCTTATTGTTCCGAATTGGATGAGTTCTTGGCATAATTTACTGTCATTAGTGGTCATTACTAGCCTCTGGAATCGGAACTTTCATGTGTAATTGCTGTGATTCTCATAATTGCATTTGGCTCACTGTTATTGGTAGCTTTAAGAAATCGATTTTTTAAATCAGATTTGCTATGTGACTTTTGAGCCCTTACAGCCTGTGCTTTTGCTAATTTCTGACAGAAAATTCCACTTGAACTATTCCACTTGTTGCTAGATTTGATTGTGGGTATTAATTGTTAATATGATCACTCGAGTTGTCTATAATTACTTAACTCGGGTATTAATTGTTCCTTTTATCTGATCTGATTCTACTTTGGAGTTTCTGATCTATGTTGGTGATTGTTTGCTAGAATTCTGCACTATAATTTCGGCTTTGATGGTTGCTTGACTGGTATGGAATTTGATTGAACCAGGAACACATCCTTTTTGAGTAGTGTTAAGGCTTGTTGAAGTGTGAATTGCTTGTTAAATCAATGAATTTTGGAATTTTGCATCAAGGCCGAATAATCTAAAGCATTAAGTTCAATTCACTTGCAATTTGGTCTTGGTGAGTGAATGAGGGTGAGTAATCCAGTTGGAAGGAATTTGGGCCTGAATTTTTCCTAACAATATGTGATACCATCTAGCTTAGTAACTTTAAATCACCCTTTAGCCCTTCGTTATTCTTTCATTTTCCATCCATGATTAATGAATGTTGAATGTGCTAAGTTGATTGAATAAATAACGAATTCATGTTTATTGAAACTAGTTGATGTATGCAATCTGGGTGACAGCAACTAAGTGAGGCTGAAATTTTCGACAGAATGCACTTACTTTTGTCATTTAGTTATTGTTACAATACTAGAAAAAAAGGAATTGAAAAAAAGAGCAAAAAGCAAAGGAAAAAAGAATAGAAAAAAAGAAACAAAAAAATGCAGAAAGAGGCAATGAAAAGTTATATGAAAAAACAGAAGAATGAACAGCAAAAAGAAGAGAGAAAAGCCTGAGGAAAAGAAGAAAAAGAAAAAGAAAATAAAACAGAAAGTAAAGAAGAGGAATAAGAGCTAGCTAAGTGGCTGAGGTAAAAAGAAAAGAAGATTCACTCATAGTTGCTGTCTCGTGCACTCTTTGGGATGAATGATTCTGACTCTATGTTCCAAGACCACAGGCAAAAATATCTACAGATCTTCAATTATATTTACATCAATAGCAGAAAATGAACCCACAAATTTTATAAACTATAGACCAAACCCTTGTTGTAAGAAAGAATTTGATCGAATGCAAATACAATTATTTTCTGTTATCCAATATCTCAATGCAAAAAATTGGAGCAATAAATTTTCTTCCATAAAAAATGGAACCAATAAATTTGGTCATGACCATGATTCTCAATTCAAATAGGTTTATTAAATTTATTCTACTTTTGTTTTTCATGATAGCTAACTTAGAATTCTATCAATAATTTAACAAATAATAATTATTAATAAATAAATTATAAAAGAAGAAGAAAAATATATAGATAAAAAGAAAAGGATATGTTTATCCATTTATAATTAACTTTCCTCGTTAACGCTTCTTAACTAAATAAGAAACCAAACTTCCCCTCTTAAACCAAACAAAACTTATAACTTCTCCTAACATAACTTTAAGGGCTTGTTTGGTTTGAAGGGAGGTAAAGTGGACGAAGGGAAAAAATTTTCGAGTTGAATTTAAAAAAAATTAGAGAAATGAGGTTAAAAATTTTTAATTAATTTTTCTTACTTTTTTATCTTATATATTCTCTTTACTTAAATTTTATTACCCCACTTTTTCAATCTTTTAAAATTCAACTCATAAAAATTTCCTCTCCCCTCCCTTCCCCTCCAGATCCCTCACACCAAACAGACCCTAAGGGTTAAGGAGCAAATTTACCAACAAAGTTTTGTCCGATAAGCGTATAGCACAAATATGTTTTAGAATGGGCAAAAATACCAATAAACAATTAAAAAGGGACTTCCAACACAAAAACTGTTAAATCCATACTAACACCGTTAGAGGTTTTCTTCTCTTATAATTTAACACTGTTATTACGGATTTAACGGTTTTTGTGCTAGATGTCCCTTTTTAATTGTTCATTGTATTTTTACCCTTTCTAAAACATATTTGTGCCAGACACTCCTCAAACAAAACTTCGTTGGTAAATTTGCTCTTTGACCCTCACTTTAATAAACCTCAACTAATCTCACATCCGTTGAACCAAACACACCATAAATAAATACCCAGTTTATAAATTACATGTAACTAGAACGTCAAAAGAATAACTAAAACACCTAAGAAAAACCTTTATTTAGGTGGTGAGCGGTCTCAGCCTTGAGAACAAAAGCGAACAGAAATTGAAGCCCTTGGGAACATACTTTATGGAAGGGACAAAAGCTCTTCATGTTCTAAACCTTAAAAGAGATTAGTTTCAAATCTAAAAGAACTTAAAATATGCTTTGATCAAATTAAAAAACTTGTGAAAACAAGACACCCCCGTAGAGTCGGATAAGCCTATAATAATTATTAGTCGAGATATGCACACATTTATCTGACAAACGATAACTAGGAGCAATTTATACCATTCACTCCGTTCTTACGTTAATTATCAGAGCTCTCGTTTAAATAAGGTCGGAGGGAGCAGCAAATTTTCAAACGTCCGATAACTGCTGCTGCTCAGCACTACCACAATTCAAGACTAAACTGATCTGTTATATATATATAACTAATTGATCAAACAGGATGTCTTCAATCCCAATTCCAAACCCCGATAGGTCGCAGGTGCCTTCCATTTCATTAGACTGACTACAGGGGCAGTAGGAAACGACCCACCTTAACCCGTGAAATGAAAGAGAGCGAGCACAAAGATGGTTATTTAGATTAGACATCATTTTTAATTACACTGCGTTTACCCTATACCTACTCAATTTTTTTTTATTAATTTAATCAACAAACCCACATTCAGGCACAGACTATCTCTAGCAGTAATTCCAATGTCGCAAGACGTTAGCTTCCAAAAACTGTTTCCATGCCCTTAATGGGGTTATACCCGTACAGCTGGCAGAACTTCTGGTTCCACGACTGGCAAACACGCCCCTCGCAGCAAAAGACATCAGCTCCATCCGATCCATATAATCACGCACCCTATATGAGATACCCGTTCTCAGATTCTGCTTATCAAGAGAGTGCTGAGGTTTGGTAACATTTTCATTCGGGAAAGCGAGAGTTTCTTGTCTCTGTTTGGAATCCTCATGTACTGACATCGAGCCTCCCATTCCAAATAATTCCCAATCAACCTGCTGTAAAATCTCAGATGCTCGCTCCATGATATGGGTAGAGCTAGTTTTCAACAGCATCTCTTGCTCAATAGCTAGATTTGTAACTTGGACTTTCAATTCATGTAACCGGTTGCCAATTCTTGTTGCTACTGCATCATATAGTGTTCTTCTTGGCACATTCTCAACTTGTTCTGCACTTAACAGATCATCGAAATTGATCGGATCACCTATGAGTACTGTAACCTAGAAAACATCAAGTCAAGACAATCAAATTAAGATATAACTAACGATTTATCCAATACAAACAACACCACATTGCAGTTATGACAGGAAGCTCTTCCATTTCCCAAAGAATCTAGTTTCCGTAATTACAGATAACTTGATCCTCATGGAACAATCAGACCAGAAGACAAAAGACACCCCATGCACCAGCCATAACAACGCAACTTATGAATTCCCTCATTTTGTGGTTAAAAAAATGACCGTCATTTCGAGTATAACCTAACTGTTCAGTTAATTTGGACTGTTCAAATCTGTTCAGATTTTTTTTTTTTTTAAATTTTTTATGAAAAGAAACTAGACTGTCTAGATTGATTGGACGAAAATGAGTAGTTTGCCAAGGAAAAAATTCCAAATCCCAACAACTTGCGCCAACTACCCAATCTGAACAAAGAAAAGTTCACAAAACTATCAAAACAGGATCTCTGTTGGTGGTTCATCACATGTAAGGAGGGCCAAGGACGATACCGTCTTGCCAACTCTGGGAAAGTTGGCACCTATTGGCATGATATCTTGCATCCCTGTATGTACAAATGGGACCACAGCGGGCACACTATCTGAATCCAGGACCAACCTGAGGAGCAAATACACATATCAGGAAGCACATTTTGCACTGAAAAAGCATTTAATAATAGAAATATCAAAAGACCGCTTTGGTCCTAAAAATATACTTAATTTTTATGCATGTCAAAAAAGTATTTTGTTTCAAATATATACAAAGTTTTGAGAACATTCCAAACAAATTTCAGAATTTGAAGCCAATTAATACAAAACAATTAACTGTTACATGGAATACTAAGGCTGGGCGTGGTACATGGAAAGGGATTTGGGAAAAGTAAAAGGTGAAAAAAAGTACTTTTAGTTGTGCTCGGTAAATGTCCAAGTGGCTTTCTCATTCTCAATTTGTATCAAAGGGCACTAACTTGCATTTTTTTTTTTTGCCGAAAAGGGATAGAATATATTAAAATAAACCGAAATTACAATACTTAGAAGTCTGAAAGACCAACCTATAACCTAAGAAAGCAAGATAAAATTAGAACCATACAACATTGAAACTAAAAACATAACCCAGAAAAGGTTCTCCAAAGTATCAATAACATAATCCTTCAACAAACTAGTCATCCACAATGCCAAACGCCCAGAAGGCCCACAATCATAGCGGAGGTCGAGGTACCCAACACACAGGGCAAGACCGTCCAACGAAGCTTTGGCAATCCACATAGTCACCAAATCCGCTTCTATGAGAATCCCTCTATACCAAAGGTTCCTGACAATTTTCCTTGAGGCAAGATAATACTCAAGGAGTTCATCAATAAAAACAACAGCAACCAGCGTACAATCAGTATGGCCATAAATGAAAGAAATATAATTCCAGTCCAATGATGAACAGTGTCTCCCTACCCACTGAACAGGCACACATTGAAACCAAATATGAACAGTGTTGCGAAGAGCACTAAACAGGCAAATGTCTACCCACAGAAGAACAGTGTGTACAAGTCCACTGACCAAGCAAAACTTGATAAATTTATCATCTAAAAACCATATATAGCCATTTAGAGCAGTACTTCTGGCCATTCTACCATGCTCACCTCCCATACCCAGATTACCAGTAACATAACATGTGTACTTTAACCAAGCATAACTGCTGCTAGAAAAATGAGCAAATCCATACATCACCCCCTAGCCCCTTACCAATACCATTGATAAATCATAACCAGATTTTGAATCAAACTTCCAATCCCTGAACTTTGAGTTTGAATCTGACAGTTTATCTCTTTCCCCCCCAAAACCCTTCCATACCATTATTAATAGAACTGATGCATCATGAATGCTGGAGTTTAACTTATAATCCTCACTGCATTGAGATGAACTATAACAAAGCCCACGAATATATAAATCAAGCTCAGTTGCATCCAAATCCATCAGAATTCCAGACCAGCAGACCAAATTTAGTGTAGAAAATTCAATCATAATCAAAACGGTCCTATCAGAAGCTAAGCTTAAACTTGACCAGGCGATGTTGGGGAAAAATGAAACCTTGAACAAATCCCTTACCTCAATGTCTACAGATCGACCAATTGATACCTTTAAGACCATCTGTGAGCTTGCTTTCGGTGTCCTCAGGGTGGTCGCAAATTCCCAACCGCTAGCTTCCATCATGCTCCTCATTTCGCGTGGGTGGAAGAAGATTCGCTGCATCAACCTCTTCATCCCCGTCGGGACCCACAATGGAACCCACCGGAGATCCGCATCGCAGATCTTCGCTGAGGATTGGGGCCTTAGAATCTTCTCGCTTCCCTCCTCGCTTCTTCCCCACACACGGCCGTCACCAGTTCCACTCACGACGGTTGCCTCCTCCGACCACCACATAGCGGCTTCACAATAGCTCTCCCAAGAGGGAGAGACAACCTTACGAAGCTAGACGAGATCAACCCCTTGTCAGGGACGGGCCGCCGCCACCGTAGATCGTCGTCCGTTCGAAGGAAATCGCACAGTGGCGAAACCCTAGTAGAGGGAAAAAAACTCGCACAGCAGCGAATTGTCAAAAAAATGGCACTAACTCGCATTTACAGTGCCACATTTGCATAACATGGCATCCACACACAAGAAGTCAAATTGCCTTTTGGTACAAGTGTATGGATTATTCCAATTGTATGCAGCAGGTTCATAAACTTGAGTCGCAAACATTTCCTATGCCTTCCTTGATGGAAGATTTGTGTGTGTGCAGAGAAGAGAGGGAAAATGGCTCAGAATAGAGAGGATAGATAGAAAAAAGATAAGACAACAGTTGGGATTGGATTGACCACATCAACATGACATGTAAAAGTCAACCCTTAGGACCTAATTGGAGCATATTTACACATACGTATTCATTTGAAACAGAAAATGCTTTTAGGAACAATCTGAAAAGTTGTGCATAACGTTAGAACTAACATATGGTTTTAACCTGAAAGGAAGAAAGAAAGTAAAGTAAAAGAGACGATATTAAAGTTCAATACTGTACATTCTTTAGTGTAAAAAACTGTCTATCAAGGCCACTAAGAAACAGTTTCAATACTTTGTATGGCATAAAATGTACTCCATAAAAGGTACTTTGATGAAAACATATCTCAAAAAGCTGAATATGATTTTAATGAGAAAATCCCCAAAGCACCTGCTAGTTATACAATAGTACATTCCATGTCACAGTAAAAGAAGAAAAGTGACTTTGATGATGTGCGGGAAGCAAACTTTTCAGCTATTATTTGAATGAACTCCAAAATATCACAGAACGTTGTTACCTTCCAACACCTCTCTTAGAAGAACCCATGGTTTTACCACCGTCACGGGAACGACTTCCTTCTGGAAATATGTGAACCCACCCACCATTGTTCAATTTTGAAATGGCCATGTCCATTCCCTACCAGCAGCACAAACAAGATAAAATTCCAATCATTCATCTCAAAGAGATTCCAGAACACAGATTATACAAGGCAGCTGCTTATAACAAATATTGAGACAAAACCAACAACGGTAGGTTTTATGTCAGAAGAGTAACTCACTCAAGAAAATATATCAATTCAATATACACATTTTGTTTGCTTTCACTCCGAATAAAATAAGCATTAATACACAAGACAAGACTCAAGTGCGACTTCAAAGACAAGGAATTAATAATTAATAAATCGACAACACCAAATCCATTTTCAGAATAGAACAAGTTGCCAAAGTAAATAATTTAATCTGTGGAGGTAAAAGCGATAAAATGAAAAAGAGCATAAACCAAGAGTTTCACCAGACACCGGCAGGCAGCATAGACACCAAAGCCTCCAATATAGTAAAGCATTACAGTACCATTAAATTCATACCTTCTGATAAATCCCATCACCACGAGAAACTGGCAAGACTTTTACAGATCGAAAGAATGCAGAAGTTACAGGGTTTTTAAAACACCGGTCAGTTGCACACAGTGTCCATCTCAGGTTCCGAGCATCCAGGAGAACATGAGGGGGAAGCAGTGAAGCAATAACAAGAGGATCATCCATGGAAGCCACATGATTGCTGACCTGAACAAGGATTATGAAAGAGCAAGCCAGCATCAATATGCTATTGTGCTATGGAGTATGCAACACAGCTGGAACCACAAATGAATTAATTGTAGAGATGATTTTCTCAAAGATAGCAAGACTAAACTAATCAAACTGTACTCTTTACAAGATACACTCCTAGGCCTTAGAACATACCGTAAGAAGAGGCTTGTCTTTGGGCCTATGAAGCAACGGTTCGTGCAATTTTTCTAAACCATACACCTGTTGTAACACATAGCAGCCAGATCAAGTACCATACGACGAAAGTAGAAAGCTAAAAGGAACGAAAGAAGTGAGCGACCAAACTCAGGACCAAAGAAATTCACATACCTGGACACGGTTTAACCCGTTCATAAACACATGGCACACATTTCCAAGCACAGGAACAGCCACAGCTTGCAGCATGCGTAGTAGAGCCGACTCTTCAGAACTTAAGTCCTTGCTCACTGGAAATAGAATTCACAAAATGATAATCCAAACGATACATCTTATGAACCATCACAAGTTGCAATACATTTGAGGATTTGAACGGAACATACGCACAAAAGCAGGGGGAGAAACGGACATCTAATCATCCAAAAATATTTGATGTCAGAGTCATATAAACAAAATTGAAGGCCAAACAACGCTAGCTAGCTGGGAGCTCAAAAATTATGCGGATAACGCATATAAAGGAGATTGATAAGTCGAGCATACAATACACACAGTGGAAAATGCATGAATTGGACATATCAAAGGCTTAATCGATCGACCAAAGAAGTTAAGCCCAGCAAATGTGACGTAAAATCAGTTACGAGAAACGAGGAAGTAAGAATGAGAACCTTTTTTGCGATAGAAAGAGGAAGAAGGCAAGGATTCCTGACGAAAATCACGAAAACGGCGAAGCCAGCGCTCCATAGTAGAGGAGAAATAACCTTCAGGGAAAAGCGTCGGCTGGCGCCGCCAATGGAGATCGACGGTAACTCTTAAACGGTTCCGGAGCTTCAGCTGCAGAGAGCGAGCCTTGTTCTTCCAAAGATCTCCACGATCAAAACGCGGCATTGATGCAGAATCGATGGAAGGGAGAGGGAATTCTGAAGATTCAAAATGTTAATGAGGTACGAGAGGGCCTTGGAGTGAGATTGTGAGGAGTGTCGATGGCAAATTGAGAGGAAATGTTTTACAATGCCCGCAAGGAAGTCGGTATAAGTTGCAATACCTCAACCTCTGCGCATTATGCGCGTTTCTCAGGAATTGGGACCTAGGTTTATGTTTCAGACTCTCAGTTTCAACTTTCAACCCGTATTTTTAGACCAGGACCGGACTGTCCTGATAGGGTCGGAAACCGATCAATTGCTAGTAAATCGGTTTGATCTGATTTTTTTTATTTATTTATTTTTCAAAAAACTGATTTTTTAAATTTTTTTTATCATTTTATATTAATGATTCTAAAAAGATATATAAATACTGTCTGAACTTCTAAAATCCATAAAAATCTATTAACACTTGTAAATGACTTAAATGTCCTTTGATAGGAATCCGAAATATAAAAATTTGAGTGAAAAGATAAAAGTGGCCTTCTTTTTCTTTTTCCTATTTCTCACTTTCTTCTCTCTCCTCTTCCTCTTTGTCCTTCTCTCCTTTCTTCCTCCTTCTTCATTGTCGGCTCCTACTCTCCACCACCACCACCACTGCGGCATCTTCGAAACTGAACGCCAGCGGTAGCGGCCCCTTTGGACAACAGAAGTTGGCAATTCAGTTCCCTTTCCTAGCACTAGACCTCAACTTGATTCTTCCCAACTACAACATCATCGGTTAGGGATGATCATGGACCAAACCAGACCGGGTTAAAGGCTAGCCCGAGGTCTGGTCTGGGTAAGACCTCGGGCTGAAAAAGACAGTCCGAGGTCTGGTCTGGTCTGATGATAACCCGAACTCGGGTCAGACCGGACTTGGTCTATCGGATTGATGGACTGGTCTGGGTAATCCAACATATCTAATTTTTTTGTTCTGAAAAAAAAAAACTATAGGAATGAAAAAGGGAAGGTGATGTAGGCTCAGTCACTAATTGTAGGTCTGTGACTCTGTGTGCAGTGTGCAGTATGCTGTGTGCATATGTCAAATCAATTAAAAGGTAAGTGATGGTGTTAGGTTCACGTGAGAGTGTGCGTGTGCGGTTCCCGTGAGAGTGTGTGTGTCAAATCAATTATAATGATGGTGGAGTTTTATTGTGCAAAATCATTAATTTTTTTTATAAAAAAATAAATGATTCGGGTCAGACCAGACTAGACCATGTGGATTGAGAACCTGGTCTTGAACTCGGTCCAACCTGAGTAGTTGGTCTGGTCCGGTCCAGTCCTTTTTGTTATAAGGCTGTTTTTCACCGGACCAGACAGGACCGAGTCACCTCAGATCAAACCGGGTTACCTGAACCACCGGGTTTTTTAATCATCCCTATCATCGCTGCTGTCGACGGAGGTTCGGTTCTCTCGGTGGAACAATGCCAATGCCTAGAGATTTAACATTCATCGCCAGACACAACAGCAAATCAAAGATGATATTCGCCGTGAGCGTCGCTTCGACTTTGCTGACAAGATTGCCAATATAGATGACGATTCTTCTACCTTTTTCTCCTATGTAGAAACATTCAGGCCCATCAGTACTCCTATGTCGATTGATAAAAAAATCTAGGCTTTTAAATTCAAGAAGCAAAAGGATTCATTATTCTTCCCCTCTCTACTGGTTTTGGTATTTGGTTTTTTGGAATTTCTGTCGGTGGTTTTGGTAATTGATTCTCTAGAAACAAAAAAAAAAATATCCTTTTGGTATTTGGTTTTGAAATTGAATTGCTTCTTATAGGATTAACTAAAAGAGTAATGATTTTGACAAAATCTGTAATAATTTTGACAAAATCAATAAGTACTAACAATATGTGTAAAAAGATTGGTAGCGTTTTGGACTGTGACCAATTGACTAATGAAATTCATTAAAAGAGTAATGATTCGGACAAAATTAGTAAGTATGGGATTGACGAAATGAACAGTGGTGTTGACAAAATCTGTAATGGTTCTAACAAAATCAATAAGTACTAACAAAATATATAAAAATATTAACAAAGAGTTTTAAGTTATGACCAATTAAATAATGAGATTGACTAAAAGAGTAATGATTTTGACAAAATTCGTAATGACTTTGACAAAATTTGTAAGTATTGATAATGTGTATAGAAGGATTGATAGAATTTTGGGTTGTGACCAATTGAGTAATGAGATTGATGAAATGAATAGTGGTATTGATGAAATATGTAATGATTTTAAAAAAATCAATACTTTTAGATCGTGACGAATTGAGTAATGAGATTGACTAAAAGAGTAATAGTTTTGACAAAATTCGCAATGATTTTAACAAAATCAGTAAATACTGACAATATGGGTAAAATGATTGAGTAATGAGGGCTTTTCGGTCTTTTCCCTCAAACATTAAAAACCCAATTTTTCATCACACTCCCTCCGTCATTTGCAGGTGTTAAGGGACTCTTCTAGATTTTAGAAGTTGAGGTGGTATTTATTGTCTTTTTCCCAATGCAATATAAAATCTAGAGTTAAACAGTAATAAAATAATAAAAATTGATTCAAAAGAAACTAAGAGATTGTGAATTAAATAAAATAAGGGAAAAAGATGTATAAATGCTATTTCAATTGCTAAAACCCTAAAAGATATGTTAATACTTGTAAATGACATATAGGTGACAAGAGATCAAATTAGGATTTTAGAGTATTGGTGATTTTACCATTTTAGCGTAAGGTCCCTTGAATTTTTAAATAAAATAGAAAAGAAAAGGGCATCTCGCCATAACACCACCGCTTGTCAGCCGTTGGAGGTCTAGCACCAATCCCACAACGTTGACCTACTTGTTGTCGCAGCTCTGGCACTGGTGGCCGGAGCTCCAATAACAACTTCAATAATGCAATTAACTATTTTGGTATAGAAATTGATAACTTAAGCTCCATAAGTTGTCATTGTATATACCCAAATTATTAATTATTATTCTTAAGTTATCATTTTCTATACTCAATTTTAGTTGTTGACAACTTCAAGATAAATAATAACAACTTGAATAAGGAAATTAGCAACTACCCTATTAAGTGTCATTGACTACTAAAATATAGATAATTAACAATTTCGGCATAAAATTTGACAACTTCCTCAAATTATCAATTTATAGATCCAATTAACAACATAACGGAGTTAAAATAGAGATATCTAAATAATAAAATACTAAAAAAAACCATATGAAACTTGAAACAACACTAAATATGCCGATCCAATGCAAATTCTAGGAAGTAATCAATCAAATAAAAAATATGACTTCTTTTCAATGAAGAGGGAGAGCCGAATTACAAAGATACGAATCTCAAAGGAAGAGAAGCGCGCAAGTCATAGTGGTGTTGTGGGTTTGGTTTCAAGAACATCGATTTTTGGTTTTTGCAAATCTGGAATGAAGAAGAAGGGGGTTCTGGATCCGATTCAGAAAGCTGTGAACTTCATCGCCGTACGTCCATTTAGTTCTTTCGATGTGGTCGAACCTCGCTCTCACAGTCGAGAATCAAGGACCTTCATCTGGGAAGTCAATTTGCGAACGGAAAACAAGGAGGAGAGAGAAACCATTGACTTCACCAAACAACCTTTATCGTCGATGCTCCCTCCATCAAATCAGCACCTTCGTCTTTGCCCGCTACCTCTCTGACGGCTTTAACTTCACCACTAAGCTGAGGGATTGGAAGGAACAGAGGAGGTGAACGAAGACAGGGGGAAGAGGAGAAGAGACCGCAGCCACCATCATCAATGGATTCCATAGCTTTAGTTTTGAAGATCTGGTGGAGATTTTTGAGAAGAGAAGGAAATTCCGGATAGGGAGGGCAAAAGAGAAGAAAATTACCATACTTTAAAAAAAAAATTTGAGGGATATTTTGATAAAAACACATAAATTTTAAAATTTTATATTTCTATTATATCATTTTTCTGCCATTTTCATTTTTTTACGGGTGTTTCGGAGTTTTTTAAATTTAAATGGTATTTATCCGGAGCTTTCCCATTAAATAATTCTTCCCACATGTACATCTAAATTCCCAAAACGTAGCTCGAGCGGAAAAAATTCCCAAGATGTAGCTACACTAACTGGACCCAAGAATTTCTACTGGGGAGGTGTATGGGCCTATAAAAAAATTAAGGGTAGAACCTTTTTTCTGTTTTACTGGTTAACTAGACCTATATCGACAACAAGTATTGCTGGCTCATCTTAAATCCAGCATTATTTGTTCTTGCCTATTGCATTCCTATGAGTGGCTTGTTTTTACTTTATTGACTTTTGCTCAGAAAGGAAGTGATTCAAATGAATGAAGTTCATGATGGGCCCAAAAAACAAGAAAGAAAAACATCCCACGACCTTTTCTTTTTTTTGGCACATGACCTTTTCAATTAACTGGTCCTTTGATTTCATTCATTCTCTGCAAGCCTTTTTCCTCTCTTCTCTCTTCCCCGTGCCATTTTCCCTCTTCTTTCTTTTCTGAGTCTCTCTTCTCCATGATCTTAAGGCTTTAATGTGCTGTATTTATGATCTTAATGAGCTTGGCCAATCATTGCTATTTGTTTCTCTTTTTCAGTATTTTTTCTTTTTTCTTTTTAATTAATTCCTTCCTAGTTCCTACTGTACCTTGGATATGAGACTTGCTCACTTAATTATAGCTGCGAGTTTTTGGACCTCAACTCGTACACACAGCTGGTTCAAAACGACTCAATCCTACCCAACCCATCCAAATGCCTACACCATCAAACGACTTGCTTAATACGACTTTCCAATCCTGTAATGCGGATCCGAAATCCTAGTTGCTCATTTTTTAGGATCTGAATGCCCGTATAATTCTCTTCAGATGGATGATCAACCGGCACAAATTCTCCTTCATTTTTCTCTATTAAGAACATGAGCCAAACAATTTTGACTTACAAATTAGTATATCACACGACTTTCAACAAGTCATTGTTCATTGCGGACCAAAATCAAACCGGTTAATCAAAGTAATTATGTAATGATCTCACGGCTTGCGAAGGCAAGGATTACGTGAAATCAATGGCGATAACTAGTAGAATCCAAGAGGATGCCAGTAGCACCAGTCAAGTCAAGAAATTTGTATCCCAAGCGCAAAAATGTTGCAACTTGAACATGTCTATTAATTTACGAATCAAATAAAAAAAATATAATTATTCATGTATCTGGATCGGGAAATTAGCCGAATCACGATCTCAACAAAGCACAAGCTTGTTTCCTTTGCATTGTCCATCCCTGTAGCTTATGTTTCATCTACTTTGCACATAACTTGGTCTAAATCATCCCAGAAAGCACTCTTGCAGCAAGTTCAGTTCATTTTTCAGGCAAGGATCATAACCATATCACCATTTATGTCTGCAAAAGAAACATTATCAACCACCCAAAAAGAAAGCAAGCAGAACAAGGAAATAAAGCGCAGCGCCAGCTTTCATGAGCATTAAGTTACTAGGGTATCCATTATGCAAGGGAGAGAAGGGCGCAAAAGTTTCAGCATATATAATAGCCTAACTGGCTTACCATAAGATATATTCTTTCAAGGTGAAAAAATCAATTTGCCATTTTCTTTTCCTTTTTCTTTTTCTTTTTTTTTTTTTGGGCGGGGGGTATCAAAATGCCTGTTTCACAAAGCCAAACCGGCATATATGGCAAACATCCATGCGCTGCCTCCATAAACACACCCAAAAAAAAGAAAAGAAAAAGCAGTCACAACATTGTGAACAAGCATCAACTTACACTGAACAAAAACAAGAAACAAGTGTCAAGATTTGAAAGGATGAGTTCACTTACAGCAAACAGATACCCAATCGAGAGGAACTAAAAATCATCTACAACATTGATACCAGCACGCTTGTCCCATTCCTCAGGAGGAACAACATCAGCCATCAAATTTTCCTGACCTCGCCAAAAAATCTGGAAAAATAGCATTCCGTCATTAGTTTGGTAAACCCGTGCATGTTTGGGAATGAAGAAAGAAGAGGACATGATGCTACCATTAAATAGCACTTACTTTGTCAATGACGCCAAATTTCTTTGCCTTTACGGCATCCATATAATACTGTCTCCTCATCACGGTAGCTACTCTCTCCTCCGGCTAATAATACGAAAAGCACGTCAAACAAGAAACCATGAGATTCTGCTTGTCTTTCACAAATAAATATGAAATCCACGGACACCCTAAAAATCATACTCACATTTCCAGTGTGTTTTGCTAGGAGTTTGACAAAAGTATCCCTATTTGTTATCACCTGCAAAATATTCCAAAAAAAACGAAGGTTTAAAAGATGGTCTTTGGATGTTTGAAAAACATTACTTGGCAACAATCAGAACAGCACTGATATGGGAAATCATAACACCAACTAAGATCATCATGCACCACGATGTTAAATGCTGTACAGAAAATAACAAATTTGACCAACCTCCTTTGCACGAATAACAACATCACTGACAGGCATCAAACCAGATGATGGAATACGAGGCTGCTGAATCATGGCTGAAATAGATATCAATAGAACAGTTTAACATCTCTGTAGGATTCAATTCCTGAAGTAGCAAATTTAAGTCAGCCACATGGTCCAAACCATACCTTTGGAATGCGGCATCATATATCGTTTACCCTTTGTCCCAGCCGCTAGTAGCAGACAGGCATGACCTATAGCTGCTCCAAGTCCCAATGTACGAATCTGCATAGGTAGAAAAATCTGATATGGGAACTGATGTGTTAAAAGCATTAGGGAACAGTAAAAGGTAACACCATTCAAGGGAGAAATGTTGCAAATTATCTCCATTCAGCCTTGTTTCAAGATGACTTCCTCAGATTAAGCCATTGCCAGAAATACCAGGTCGTTAATACATAAAAACTAATGCTACATCAAATAAATGAATGCAAGCTTGACTTGTAAGCACCAGAAACAGCCACTAAGCTACGAATAACACAAATCATGAACACAACACAGCATCAAGATTCGATGGCATCATTAACACAGATAGTTGCATCATCCTCCTTCACAATTTTAGATTTCAATAGCAGCTCACTTCAATTTCTCATCATATTATTTCCGAAAAACACTCAAAAACAAAAAAGATATACAATATATATACATATGTGCAGCATTTATATTGAATGGAAAGAAACAAACCTCATTTCTTAACAGCATCATCGCATCATAAATGGCAAAACCTTCTGTCTCCAACGCTACCTGAATGCAAACATCCAAAAACAGCAGAGACATGTCAATAGAACGTAAGGAGAGGGAGGCAGCTCAATAGATTGTCTTAAATTATAGATACAAAAACAGTAGAGACATGTCAATAGAACATGAACATTTCATGTCGTTTAGAAGTTGGAAATGAGTGCAATGCTCACTGTTTCACCATCATCACGAGTAGTTCCAGACGAATTAATATAAATATATATTGGTTCCTTGGGATCCATCCACTGTAGGTACATCAACTCCGCAATAACGAGTTCTGTGACAGCTGGCACCAACTGAGAAGTGCAGAGTTATAATGAATCAGAAAAACTATAGTAAAATGCTGCTATCATAAACAATTAGCACTGGAATGGCAGACATAGACAATATGGCTGAGAAGTAACATGCGCAAAACAACAGATGGAAATGTCCGAGCGAAGAATAATTATATGGATATCTACTTTGTTAATGTTTGCTGTTAGAAATCAAGCAATATTGTGATCCCGTAATTATATCAAATCCCCTGATTCTAGTCTAGCCAGTTTAGGAAAGATTATGATTTCATTTGTGATTGAGTGTAATCTCTTCATCAGGGCTCATTATGTCTCACCGTGATTTGCTCTGTTTCTGCCCTATATATATTGTAATCAACATTGTGGTGATATACGAGAAAGTATTATGAACTTTTTGAGTTAATATGGTATCAGAGAGTTCCTAGAAATGTTCCGCTGCCAGAGAGACTGTCGGCGGTCCTGAGAGACGATAAGGAGTGAGAGAAACACGAGAGAGAGAGAGAGAGAGAGAGAGATAACAGGGGGAGGGACGGTGTGCTCGAATCTCAACACCACCGGCGTGTTAGAGCACACCGCCCCACCCAAAAGGCATCGCACGACGCCATTCAGTGCATCCCAGAGGAGCAGTGACTCCCACGTGCTGCCACTATCCTAGCATGTGACCACCACACGCCGACACCCACGGTGGTTTCCGGCAAATTTTTTCCAGGAACATGACTCCCTCTGATTTTCCTCCTCTTTTTGGCTCTATTCCTGGAAATTCAACCAAAACCGAGGCCACTCCAACGGCACTCATATCCGGTACAAATATTGAGACTCAACACTCATCTTCCTCCTTAAATTCCTCCACTACCAGCAGCACAACAATGGCACCAGAATTCTTAGATAGTCAGATTATGGCCATGAACCATAAGTTCAATGGAAGAAACTATCTCCAATGGTCCCAAACCATGCTGGGGTATATTCATGGCAAGCAAAAGGAGAAATAAATCAATGGGGCCGCACCTCAACCTGCCCCAAATAACCCAAATTTTGACACCTGGTTTGCTGAAAACAATCAAGTCATGACTTGGTTGTGCAATTCTATGACTGTTGACATCAGTGAAGGTTATCTCCTGGTCAATACTGCAAAAGAAATATGGGATGTAACACAACAAACCTACTCTTCTCTGGACAACACCGCTGCCTTAATCCACTTGGAACGACAACTTTAAGACTTGAGGCAAGGAAGCTTGACAATGACAGACTATAATAATGCCTTACTTAAACTCAGGTAACAACACGATCTATTTGAAGTCCATCCATAGAAGAATGTCGAGGATGCTCAGTTATACAGAAAGATAGTGGAAGAAGGAAGAGTATATGATTTTCTCCTTGAACTCAATGATTCTTTTGAGGAGATAAGAGGCCGAATCACAGGAATAAAACGCTTAACCCACCTCTTTGATGTCGTCAACCATGTACAATTCGAAGAAAGCAGGAAACTCTAAATCGAAGCAGCCCAAGTCCAATCGAGAGTTCAGCTCTTGCAGTAAAAGGACCACACGAAGAACGAAGAAATAACAAATGATGCAATTATTGCAAGAAAAAAGGTCACATCAAAGAGGAATGCTGGAAACTACATGGCAAGCCATCAGCCAACAAACAACACCAGCCTCTTAGTGTCAACCTTACTACAGCTGAGCAAAAAGTTGTAGATGCTAATTCCCTAAGCCAGGAGAACCTACAGATGCTCCGCAAGATACTAGCAAAACAGCACCAGTCCACCTCTATGCCTAATGTCAACCTAGTACAATAAGGTAACTCTATTATCGCTCTTAATGCTGTACAGACTAGTGGCGATACATGGATTGTTGATTTAGGAGCTACAGATCACATGATTAGTAATCGACCTTTATTTACAACGCTAAAATTATGTCCTAGGAAACTAAGTGTCAAAGTTGCAAATGGCGTGTTCACCAAGGTTGAAGGAAATGGCACAGTCATGCTC
The DNA here is from genome assembly GCA_963855925.1 of Inga laurina. Lineage (NCBI taxonomy): Eukaryota > Viridiplantae > Streptophyta > Magnoliopsida > Fabales > Fabaceae > Inga > Inga laurina. The sequence goes on along the minus strand of OY979703.1, from coordinate 1,471,814 downwards.
TCTAATTCCCTGACGATCCACAATATTCTATTTGTGCCAACTCTTACTTGCAATCTAATCTCTGTGAGTAAATTAACCAAGGGTTGTGTATGCCGAGTGATATTTGATAATGATTGTTGTCTCTTTCAAAATTTAAACTCGGGCAAGACGATTGGGACTTCTAGAGAGTGGGACGGACTTTACTACCTGGAGACATCAGAGTTGACGAATAAAGACACTTGGAATGCATGTAAGGCATTGGTTAGCTTAAGTTCTCAAGTAAATGATGTACTTTTATGGCACTGTCGCTAAGGTCATCCTAGTTTTGATTATATGAAACACGTGTTTCCAAGTCTATTCAATAAAACTTCTGTTCCTTTCCAATGTGAGACTTGTCAATATGCTAAACAAACCCGATCCTCCTATTCAAAACAACCATACAAACCCTCTGCTCCTTTTCAGCTCATACACAGTGACATCTAGGGTCCAGCACGAACAAAAACCCTAACCAATGAAAAATGGTTTTTCACCTTCATTGATGATCATACTAGAATCACGTGGGTGTACTTACTAAAGGAAAAATCTAAGGTAGTCCAAGTCTTCCAACGTTTCTATACCTTTGTCCAAAACCAATTTCACATGTCCATCAAAGTCCTCAGAAGCGATAATGCTAGGGAATATCTAAGTGGCACTGTTAAAGACTTTCTTGATCAGCAAGGTATTCATCACCAAACCTCCTATCCTTACACACATCAACATAATGGGGTTGCTGAAAGAAAGAATCGACATTTATTGGAGGTAACTAGAACGTTGCTAATGGAACGAAATGTGCCTATGATATTCTCGGGTGATGCAGTCCTAACTGCTGCCTATCTCATCAACCGAATGCCCTCAAAAGTCCTCAACTATGCCACACCCATCCAAACACTCTTCAACACTTTTCCTAATTGTCCCCTCATCAATTCATTACCCCAACGAGTGTTCGGATGCGTTGTATTTGTTCACAAACACGATGGAAGCAAATTTGATGCCCGTGCCTAGAAGTGTATATTCCTTGGCTACTCCTCTACTCAAAAAGGATACACGTGCTATTGTCCTATCTCAAAGAAACTGTTTGTTTCCAAAGATACCGAATTCTATGAGGAAGATGTCTATTATCCCCAGAGAACAAAAAACTGGACCGGACCGGCCGATTCGACCGGTTTCATTTTTTTTAATTTTCTAAATTTTTATTTTGTGCTTTTTGAGGGGAAAATGGAAGGTTGAAAACTAAAATGAAGAGAAAAATATGTAAAGAAAGAACAAATCTAAAAAAAATGAAGAAGATAATGAAAAAAATTATTTAAAAAGATATAATAATTATAGGAAATGAGATATAATTGCATAAGTATAGACATTATAACTAATACTAATAGATTTTAAGCTTTTTTTTTTCTAAAAATCTTTATTTTTATCTATAAAAGTTTAAAAATATATTAATGTATATTATTACTAATAAATTATAATATTTTAATATAACCGGTTCAACTACCGGTTGACCCATTAATCCTTGAACCTGTGCTGTGACTGGTTCATTGCCCAGTCCGGTTTTTCGTTCCTTGATTATCCCAAATTACCCATTCAGGGGGAGCACTCATATATGGAATGGCTAATTTCACATGAACTCACACCCAATACTCCCAACAACTTACTAGTTCTTGATACATTATTAGCATCCCCACCTGATCAACCTTCTCGTCCTACTCCTAACATCTTCCCAGTCCCTGATCCATTATCATCTTCCCCACATGATCATCCAACCAACTGACCTGAACCTACACCTAATGAATTGGAAACACAGGTTGAAATCAATTCTGGGGTGGATAGAGGAGGCAAGTCAGACAGAGCATCCAGACAAGAAGAAGACAACGGTAGAAATGTCCCTTCCACTCAAAAGAATGACCATGACTCTGACCCGGGATTAGATCCTGAAGAAATGGGATGACCTATTACACTACGAAAAGGGGTAAGATCATGTACTCAACATCCAATTCAACAGTTTGTCTCATATGGTACCTGTCTGCAAAGATGCAGAATTTTGTTGTAAATAGTGCACAGCTCACGAGCCCAACTACCTTCCAACAAGCTATGATTGATCCCAGTTGGAAGTAAGCTCCAGAAGAAGAGTTAAAGGCACTTGAGGAAAGTAAAACGTGGGAAATCATAACTTGTCCCACAGGAATGAAACCAGTAGGATGCAAGTGGACCTTCACCCCAAAGTTCAATCCTAATGGAAGTATCAACAAATAAAAAGTCAGACTAGTTGCGAAAGGGTATACTCCAACTTATGAGATAGATTTTCAGGAGACATTTACTCCGGTAGCAAAATTCAACACAATCCAAGCATTATTATCGATTGCAGCCAACTTAGACTGGTCACTATACCAGCTAGATGTCAAGAATGCTTTCTTGAATGGTGACTTGGAGGAAGAGGTCTACATAGAGGTTCTTGATGGAGTCCTAGCTCCAAGTGGCTCTGTATGTAAACTCAACAAATCTTTGTATGGGCTAAAACAATCTCCTAGGGCATGGTTTGGACAATTCTCCAAAGCAGTAAAGAAACTCAGGTATATACAGGGGCAAGCAGATGGCACACTGTTTATCAAGAGAGATAATGGAAAAATCACTATCCTGATTGTGTACGTAGATGACATTGTCATTACAGGGAATGATGAAGATTCCATTGCCCAACTTAAGAGGTCCTGTCACATGAGTTCCAAGTGAAAGATCCCGGCCAAATAAGATACTTCTTGGGTATGGAAGTGGCAAGAACCAAGAATGGCATCAACGTGTCCCAGTGGAAATATACCCTAGACCTACTACATGAGACAGGTATGTTAGGAGCACAACCTGAAGGAACACCTACGGAAGAAGATTGTCACCTGGAGATCAAATCTAAAGGTGTCCCAATTAACTCAGAACGATGTAGAAGACTTGTCGGAAACTCATATACTTAACCCACACACGCCCAGACATTAGCTACGCAGTCGAAATAATAAGTTAGTTCATGCACCAACCACAGGAAGAGCACATGGCGGCTGTGTACAGAATCTTGAGCTATTTGAAACTTAATCCTGGAAGAGAAATCTTGTTTAAGAAAGACACTATCAGAAATATTGAAATCTACACTAATGCATACCATGCAAGAGATAGGGAAACCAGTAAGTCAACCTCAGGATACTGCACATATGCGTGGGAAAATCTGGTTACATGAAGAAGCAAGAAACAAACTACGGTGTCAAGAAGCAGTGCAGAAGCAGAGCTCAGAGCAGTTAATGAAGGAGTGTGTGAGGGACTATGGGTTATCAGGCTATTGACAAAGTTGGGAATTCCACATGAGGGACCCATGCAACTATGGTGTGACAACAAGGCCAGCATCAAAATGACGAAGAACCCGGCTTATCATGATCGAACGAAATATGTTGAGATCGACAGACACTTTATTAAAGAGAAGGTTGAAGCAGGCATCATGAACCTATCCTATATACGATCTGCACATTAGATTGCGAATGTACTGACAAAACCACTAGGGAGGGCAAAATTTAAAGGATTTCGGTACAAGCTGGGAATGATTAACATATACTCTTTAGCTTGAGGGGAAGTGTTAGAAATCAAGCAATATTGTGATTCCGTAGTTATAGCGATATCAAATCCCCTGATTCTAGTCTAGCTAGTTTAGGAAAGATTACGATTTCATTTGTGATTGAGTGTAATCTCTTCATTAGGGCTCATTATGTCTCACCGTGATTTGCTCTATTTCTGCCCTATATATACTGTAATCAACATTGTGGTGATATATGAGAAAGTATGATGAACTTTCTGAGTTAATATTCACAAAATCCCCAACATGTCAGACATTCTCTTCACTATCTCCTTCAATCAATCTGAGGCTCACAGCATTCCAAAGTATTACATTTAATTCACAAATAACATTTTAGTACATCAGTAATTTGGAAACCCTTCAATGACTAAAAGCCCAAGCTTTTCACTCAGATTTTCAATTTACGTACTCTGAGTTAATATTTCATAATATAGAGTGACATAGGTAATAGCAAATGATAAAACGGAAAGAATAAATGCATAGGGAATCGGAAGCATGATCTGGTACTCACAGGCATGCCAATATAAACAATTCTGCCATGAAGAAGCAGCGAAGGCAAATCAGGTGGAGGCCTTCTAGGACGGTGTTCACCATAAGAAGCAGATCTCTCCACCTATTTCAAGTAGATAATAGCGTTACTCGAACAGATAAGCATAACCAATAGGTATACAAAAAGAATGTCGTCACAAACAGACAAGACGAACTCAGAATTGATCAAGACTGCTCCCAAAAAGGATGCCATCGGTGTTACGTAATCATCCTACTCCCTAACCAAATTCTGTCGGCACTACATCTTCTTCTAGGGTGTGATACTGTGGGATTTATATGTCAGCAGATAGTAGCATCCCTTTAAGAGAAAATTATGAACAGGACCATTTACCATAACCCCGAATTGACCACAAATTTTACACTTGCGACTATAAAGTAAGAGAAGGAGATATTACTTGGGCGGGAGTAGCCATGACCTTGGAGGAATCAAATATTTCCAAATAAGGAGGGATTTCAGAATTCACCGGACGGTTAAGCAGCGTTTCCGGAGAAGTGGCAGCTACAGAAGCAAGCTTCGAAAGAAATGGGTCTTTAGGGTTGAGAGGGGGCATAGGAATTCTAGCTTGGTTTCTTGCATTCACGAAGCAGCAAGTTCTAAAATTTCTCCTTACGGGCAATTGAGATGAGGAAGACGAAATCGGCATGGAAGTGGCCATTGGCGCCCACACAGACACAGACATGGACATGCTTTCTGATTATAATTGTGTCCACTAATTCTGGGGTTCCTCTTGGATGAACCGGGTTGAAGCCGAACTGGGGATGGGAGGCTCTAGAAGGACAAGGCTACAAGCGACCCTGTTTATGTTTTTGAGTTTTTTTCCCCATATATATTTCGACAAATATCTTTTTCTCTGCTATAGTTCGCTTTTCGGGTCGGGTTGGTTTGGCCCAATCGGATTTTAATGAATTAATGTTTTCATATAATGGAAAAACAAAAAAACAAAAGCTTGCTCAAATCAAGGTCAAAGAAGCAATATCAAACGAAAATATGAATAATAGTGAAATAATATTGTTTTTTTGGACAATAAATAATGTTGTTTAATATCTCATTTGGTATATTTTAAATTAGGTAGGACTTTCCCCCTTTTTAGGAAAAAAGACTGAAAAAAATTGTTAAAATATATAAAAGATAAATAAGGATGTTGAATTTCAATAATTTTAAATGGACTAATTTGGGATTTTGAAATACTGACAAATTTGGGAAATTACATAATTACCCTTAATTTTTTATTTTTTTAAAAAATGCTCAAGACCCCTTACAAGTGGCCTGGCCTTGAAGCTCTAGTGACTTTGCCAGCGATCGATCACCAGAGCTCCAATGGTCTAATATATCTTTAAAAAATTTCTCAGACAAAAGTAGTCAATATAGATACTTGAGTAATTAATAGCTATATTAAAGTAGTAAACGTAGTATTTGTTACATTTCTGAACAACTACTTTTGTTTCTCTACTAACTACTCAAGTTTTCATATTGATTATTTTGCCTGGCTAAAGACAAAGTTCTTAATATATTTTTTGAATTTCCGAGATAAGAGTAGTTGATACCAACACTAGAGTAGTCCATACTAAATAGGTCCCTCTTGCTAAGTACTCATTTAGTCATAAATATAAGATATATTTACTTAATTTAATTAGATTAAGGTTGTTGATTGAGTTAGTTAATCTAACATGTATTTTTTAAAACACCCTAGTCATATTCCTTTTCCTCTTTGATTATGGTTGAGGGAGCATCAATAGGGGTAAATTAAGAAAATATTGACAAATATGAAAAATATATCTTATATTTAAGGCTAAGATTAACTCCTCAAATATGTCTTATATTAAGGACCGGATGAGTAATTTCTAATAACTAATTTTCTTTTGGCATTAAGTACCCTCGTTTCAATATTAACTACTCTTATTTTGGAATTTAAAAAATATATTAAAAAAATTTTCGGTAACCAAACAAAATAGTCAATATAGAAAATAAAATTCCATTTAGTTTATTTTTAATGAGGCTTGTCCCTTTTGACGGGTGGAGAATTTTAATGACATCCTATGGAGCGAACATGCTGTTGAAGCCAAGTTCATATTGATATTTCCATCGATCAAATTGAAAGCTTTAGTGCTCGTTTGGATGAGTAATTGGAATGCTTAAAAACAACTTTTCAATCATAATTTACAGTATACGAGGTAAGTATGTGAGAGGAGTTATGTCTCGATTTACATGAAAAACAGCTTATAAGCAATCTGATCGGTAAAACAAACATGCAATAATTGCAATAGTCGAGTACGTATATTGTTATCTTACCAGTCGCATACTCGTCCATCTTATTAGATCACCAAATTTCCTTTATTACCATTAGCAAGTACAAAATCTAAGTTTTGTGATCCCTGCAGATTGCACGTACAATGATGTTGCTATTTGGGGGACATGAAAGCCAGAAGAGCACACTCCATCTTAATGTCTTCAAAAGCGAGCCATCCCCCAAATTTAATCCCAATAGGGGCCATGGGTTAGCCATTTCATTCCCTTCGGAGCTTGAACAACTAGTCTAATTGACAAGTTTCTATTGCTAGAGCGTTGACAGCCATGCAAGGGCCTCACTCGCTCCAATGACCGAGGTTATAACATACGGAGGCAAACACATACTACATCTCGAGTTTATAGCCAAGGCAGTATCATTGGATTTCAATCGATGGAACCGGATATTAATTTGAGATTTCTATTTATACTCCAATCTAAAAAAATCACAACGCGGGATAAGAGATTGGCCATTTCATGAAAAGTGTTCTACTAGATGAACTCAACCATCACGGATTTAAGCAGCACCAGTCACCACTTAGTCAGCTAAACACTCTTTACAACAGAACCGGCAAACAGACAGACAGCAAAGAAAGAAACCACGAAAAAGTAAAAACACAAACGACTAAAGCATGCACAACCCCTTACATTTTATTGGGACAACAACCACCAGAAATATCACGCTTTGTTTTCGACGAAAATCCTTGAAATCTTCTCAGTAGGCACCAGTGGCAGGAAGGCCGAAAATCTATAACCCTTCTGAGCGGTGTGAACAACAGCCTGGTTATACTTCTCCGTACAGAAGGCTGCCGGTGGAAGAACAACATTAGCAACTTGCGGGAATAACGGTAGCTTGTTCAGCTTCTTCCATGCGGACACTGCGAACTGCTCAGCCCTAGGCTCGTATTTTGCATACAGCTCCTTGGCTTTAGGCTCGCACTTGGAGTAAACCGCATTAGCTATACTCGACGCAGTATTTACCACACCTTCTCGCTTAACTTCATCAACCACGCCTTCAGACACAAGCTCAGCCACTTCAGCCAACTCCTTGGCTCGGATCGATGCCCTCTTGATGCTATAAGGAACGTGGCTGTCCAGCTTAGTCAAGGATTCCCCCACCTGCGGAAAAATCACGCGCAGCATAAATCTCAAAAGCTTCAATCAGCAGGCAAACGTAACAACAGATTCATCTTTCGCCTTTTGATTTTCAATTAAGCCGTAATATCGAATCAAGTCTGAGTAAAAACTCTATTGTAATTTTGATTTTTTTTTAAAACTTGCGCAAAAACAATAGCAGGCAGACAAGCAGGACAAAATCTTTGCAAATTTGTCCATTCGATCCAAACCTGGCAATCAACGTATTTGAGGACTTGGACAGGGACGTCGTGAAATTTATCGTACACAGGTCGAACCACACTTTTAACGGTTCCCTCTACGCTCTCGACGCCAGGCTTGAGGGGGCCAGAATGTTCCTTGGCAAAGGCATAGAGGGCGGAGAAGCGCATAAGGGCGTGAATAGCAGCCACTTGCACGAATCCCAGGTAGTTGAGCCCTGGTTCATTTCCCCTGGTAGCCTATCACCAAATTCAAGAATCGGTATAAATTGAATATGTCGTGAATCAAGATCATATCATATAAAATAAATTGAAAACCCTAATTGGCTTGCCACTAAATTGAAAACTCGCACGACGGAGCATTAGGTTATTCACAGAAGTTAATCCAATAAAAAGATTGTCCACAATCAGTATGGCGATCGATAAAAAAATCAGAAAAATAAACGATTGAATCAAAACCCCACACTAGAAGGCAAGGGTTGCGTATGATTCATTGCATATGAGGAATTATAGAGGGAAATTCGACGAGTTTATAGCGGATCATATCATATAAAATAAGGTGAAAACCCTAATTGGCATGCGACTTGAGAGGAAATTCAGAATGAAAGAAAATAGTTGAAAACTCGTGCGACGGAGCCTACAGATTCACAGAAGTTGATCAAATAAAAAGATTGTGAACAATTAGTACGGCGATCGATAAAGAAAAATCAGAAAAATAAACGGCTGAGTCAAAACCCCGAACTGGAAAATAAATGATTCATTGCATATGAGAAATTAAAGAGGGAGATTCAACGAGTTTATAGCGGAGCTTACTAGATGTTGCTGGGATTGGGTATTTTCTTCGGCCATAATCGCAGAAGAATTTTGGTCCGAGGAGCTGAGGAAGGAGACGAAGAGGAATAAAAGATGTTCTACTTGTTTCTTGTGTGAGGCTGATATTCGGAGTGTCGAGAGGCGGGGGTTGAGAAAATAGATTGCTTATATAGTAAGGGAGAGAATAGAGGCAGAACGAAAGAAGCTTCCAGAAGTAGGTGGAAAACCGCGGAGGCCGGAGAGAAAAGTGGGAACGGCTATGGTGTGAATGCGGGAAGTTGTTTGTGGTGGACCATACCGGAACCGTATAACTGAATGGGCTTTTCCCGCGGTAAACCTTGACTGCTCATGTGATTTTATCTCCTTCCTTCGCCTATGCTTCGAGCTTAAGTAATTAATTGTGTGTTGTTTTATCCCAAAATTATGGTTTCAAAAGCATTTTTTTCGTAAATCGAGATAAAACTCCCCTTATATACTTATCTCGTAAACTGTAAAAGTTATTCTCCAAAAACTAATTAACACACACTAAGTGTGTGTTTGGTTGAGTTTATTTTTAGACAATAAGTTCTTATTACGCAAGTCGAGATAAAACTTCTTTCATATACTTACTTCGTATATCATAAATCACAATCTATAAGCACCCGTTGCTCAAAAATAAACTATTTCAAAGGAATACTAAATACCTTGAAATATTTGGGGAAGAAAACAAAAAACAAAATTGAAAATCCAAGCCTCACGCCCCCACCCAGTACAACAAAGCTGGCCTCTTTAAAATCAAGAGGCCCGGCAAACACGTGTGACATGTAGTGGGCTCAAGAATGTTCTACGAGCTGGACTTTTTTATTTCGGTACCTAGCCCATTAGACATTCAGAGAGCATTATTTTCGCCTCTGCTTGACGAACAGAAATTTTTGACTTATTATTTCCCTAGCCCATTAGTTATAATGAGTTAATTATTTATCAAATTAAATTGTGTAGAGGGTTAATCTAGGAAAACAAATATTAAATGCTTTATATACTTCTAGTATTAAATTGGATCCATAATTTGGATCAGGCTAAACCAAGAAAAAAAGGAATCATGTTTAGCACCCGAGGAGTGTTCTTGTTAATATATGCTACGCAAATACACACACACACACACTGTCAAAACATTCTTATTTGATCTTGATGATCAAATAAGAATGTTTAGTTCTGAGGGATGGATGGGAGCGGGTTTTATTTATATCCAGCAAAATTTTCTTAAATGTGTGTTTGGTTCAACAGAAATGAGATTAAGTGAGATTCACTAAAGTTAAATTAGGGGAGGTATGAGGTTTGTTTGGTTCAAGAAGAGGGGAGATGGGGTTTGGTTTCTTTTGGTTCAAGAGGGTAGGTGAGGGAAGCTATTTATAAATAGACAAATATACCCTTTTCTTTTTATCTATATATTTTCTTCCTTCTTTTATAATTTATTTATTAATAATCATTGTTTATTAAATTATTAATAGAATTCTTATTCAGCCATCATGAAAAATAGAAGTAGCATAAACAGGGTTATAAAATCCTTTCCTGGTGAAGAACATTAATTTTTCGTAATGCAGCTCATTTCCAATTGTTACCAGATTTAACTTCATTGTGAGACAATAAAATCATGATCATTATATCATGTTATGTTTCACTTATTCTCTTGAATTCTTATGAGAGCATCCATCTTTTACATAATAATTAAAGTTGTTTAAAAGATACTATTGGAAGTGATCATTAAGACTGAAGGAAAGCCAGTAAATTGAACTAAAACTTACCCAATTACGAAGTAATGGCTCCAAAAAGAAGGAAGAAACGTTGCCACAAATATATGATATTATTTCCTAAAAAAGCAATACATAATCATGTTCCTCATAGCATTACACAAGTAACCAAAAAAAAAATATGGAAACTAGTAAACAATTAAACTAAATCGGAATAATGAAGGTAGAAAGTGGAAACTAGTAAACAAAAAACGATCCACCCAGATCAAATAACCAACTAAGGGAAGAACAGGAACTCAGCAAGCATAGTAAGAACCTTCAAACTAAAAACATCAGTTCCCCTATCACTTACTCAATTAACAAACAACGAAATACAGAAATCCAGCTTCATCTGAAAGGAACCAATACCAAAACCAAAGAAATCTAGGGGCAGTTTTGAAAGTTTTTCTAGTTTCAATTCTCTTTTGTAGTTCTGATTCCTTTCGCAAATGTACATATATAGCATTTTTGAATGAATTAATTCCCATTTCACTAAAAAAATGAAAACAGAATAACAGAAGGCCAAAAGAACGTGAAGAACAGTGAGTACCTCTAAGAAAAAAAGGGTTTTATATTTTAGGGATAGATGTGGGATAACAAAAAATTATCATGGGTAATTCGGTCAAGATGAGTCATAAAATTTCTCTCACTCAGAAAAACCTCCAAATTTGGAGGTTTGAGAAAGGAGGGTAGGGAGCACTACAAGACAAAAACTTTTCACCTCCTCTCACCTCACCTCTTTCCAATCAAGCAAGGTTTTTTAGTCTTCAAACCTCACCTAACGTAAGAAAATCCCCACCCCAACACAATCTTAGGCATTTTTAACTGGTTGTGACGAGTGTTTTGAAACCTAGATCGAACCAGCCAGGGAACCGGCGAATTGGGCATAGAATAGGTCCGATTAAGTAATTTTTTATTTTTTAAAAATTTGATTTTTTTTTTAATTTTTCCTTTAGAATTTCATATTAATAAGCCTAAAATATTCAATTTCTCACTGATTTGGCCCTGGATTAACTCCGGTTTGATTCTGGTTTGATTCACTGACCCTTAACATAATACCCCAACCAATTCTGTAACCGATCTGAATCTCATAACCTTGGTTTTAACTTTTGAATGCCAAATTCCGCATTGAAATAGGTTTATAAGCCAACTCATATATAATGATAGCTATCTCTGTTTTTTTCAAACAAAAAAAGGTACAGGCCATGCTATATGCAATTTCCAATGTATGCAAAAATGAAAACCTAGTAGCTAAAGTTCTCCGAGAGTAAGAGTGTCTGCTGGGGTTTCATCCCTATTGCTTTTCACTAGAGTAGTGTAATTGGCCAACGTGCTGTAGGGTTCAACGGTGACGGATTAACGGGAGAAAGGACACAAACAGAACTGAGAAATGAACAGAGGTCACCGAGACGTTCAGTTGTAATGGAAAAAGGCATCAAACAAAAAAGAAACAGAATGTGAACTAATGGGAAAAGTTATATCTACAACAAGAATGGGTTTTGGAACAGTAAGAGATACGGTAAGAGCGGTATGGAAGGTATCTAGAGATGTAGAAGCGAAGATTATTGGTTTCAACCTTTTCAAGTTTACATTTAAAGATCAGAAAGAAGCAAACAAAATTTTGAGAGAAAGTCCTTGGGTGGTAAGAAACAACATCCTGAGCTTACAAAAAAGGAAACCTTTTTTAAGTGATAATGAAGTAACAATTAATGCATGTGAATTTTGGGTGCAATTCCATAATCTCCCATTGGAAGGAAGAATGATAGAAAATATAAGGTTGATGGATGAGTAAGTGGGAAGAGTTGTGGATATTGAGAACCTAGAGGAAGCAAAATTCGCAAATCGTAACTTTAGACGAGCCAGAGTTGAAATAAATGTTGAAAGACCATTGATTCCAGGCTTCCATGCTCCTCGTCCGAATGGGTTAGACGACGTGTGGATTCAAGTGAAGTATGAGAAACTAGTAAGATATTGATTTGACTGTGAGAAGTTAGGCCACGAAAGTCGCTTGTGTGAAGAAGAATTAGTGGAGTTTATGGTTCAGGGGGTGGTAAGAGGATATAATGCAACCCTATGCGCTCAAGCACTCCTGGAACAAGGAAAATTCTCTGATGGCAGGAAAAAAGAGGGAAGTATAGGGAGAAGGAGAACATTAATTGTGAATACGGAGGTATTTGTGAGGAATGAGTTTCTTGGGAGAAAGCAGGAAAATTCAGAATCTAGGAGGTTGGTGAGGGAAGCATGCCAAGGGAGTTGTCACTTTATTAAAAAATGACAGCGCATGGGACATGTGGGGTGGGCCAAGAGAGAGAGAGAGATAGAAAGAGCAATTTAAATAAAGAGCTCAACATGTGGGAAACTTTTATCAGATGGGCTCAACCTGGGGGGCCCATTTCCATAAGGGAGAGACCAACAAAAGTGAACTAGACGAATTACTAAAAAAAAGTAGATGGGTCCTTAAGTGTCCTCCGTGCCAGAAAAGAAAAACTTATGAAAGCCCAAAATAAATATTGGGTGGAGCTTGTGGACGAGGATGATGAAGGCAGCAAAGATTATGGAGCAATTATTCCATATCAAAGTGGTGCGATTAGAGAGTTAGCTCAAAGGTTGAGAGATGTTTCGCTCAAAAGGAAAGCCGATGAGCTACATGAATCTCCACTGAATAAGAGGTATAAAGACCATGAAAAGGAATCCCCAAAAGGTACTGGAGATAGAGAAAGCATAGAAACAGAGTTGAGACGCTGGCAAGAAGAGGAAGGGTCCAATCCGTTTACTTACAGGTATGAGGGTTGTCTACAATTTAATCTGGGCAGTAATAATATGAAATTAGCGGTGGGTCGTAAGAGGATAAGAAAAGCTTTATTCCCTTAAAACCAAAATAATCTCCAGTTAGTACTGAAAAATGCAGAATTTTATGGGGACGAATTTATGGATGAAAGGGAGGGAAATGAAACCGTCGGAGCATCTGATAGATGTGGTGGCTGGCTTGTCACTACCCTGATAGTTCACAATCTAAAGTTCCAATGCGGGAAGCTGAAGCCAAAGATTGTTTTTTTATCTGAAAAAAATGAGAAGAACCAAAATATAAAAGATACAAAGGAAAATGAAATATGATTTTGGGGAATATTATGAGCTTATTGAAAGATCGGGGGGGCTAGCAGTTTGGTGGAAGGAAGGGGTATAGCTGAGGATTGGGTTTCTAAGCAAATATATTATACATCTTGTGGATGTGGAAATGAATGGCATTAATATGGGAAATATGAGTATGGTTTATGGGCCTATTGATCCTGGGATTAAGGAAAGATGGTAGGCAGAATTGTAGAAACTCAACCCGGGGCAAGATATATCGTGGATTGTGTTAGGAGACTTTAATGATTTGCTATACTCCTCCGACAAAGAAGGTGGAAGAGAATGTTCACAACGAGACATTGACCAATTCAGAAAATTCATGACAATTTGTGAGTTAATGGAGGTGGGATTTTCAGGATGAGGGTTTACATGGATAAATAATAGAGAAGGGGCTGAATTTATTAGAGAAATGTTAGATAGGGCTGTAATTAATCAGAAATGGAGAACCCAATTCCAAAGAGGATGAGGCCAAGTCTTGGAAAATATAGGCTCAGATCATCGCCCCCTTTTCATTGAGTATGAGCATATTGAAACAAAACCCCCACTTTGTTCAGATTTGATGCAAGATGGATAAGCCTAATTTGTTTGCCTTAATCAAGGAAAATTGGAAAATGGAAGAAGAAGGAATGGAGTTGAAAGATTTTGTTAGAAACTTGGATAGATTGAAGAACTGCCTCAGTATATAGAGTAAAAAAGAGTTCAAAATGGGCTAAAAAAAATTTTATCTCCTGGTGAAAAAGATATAAGATTACTTGGATTCTAAATGGAATGATGGAATAGCTAGGGAAGTGGCTGACCTTAAGAAGAAAATTGAAGAGTTTTAGGAGCAAGAAGAGATTTATTGGGCTTAGAAATCCATAATGGAATGGCTAAAATATGATGACAAAAATTCCAAATTTTTTCATATCACAACCATTCGTAAAAGAAGTTGAAACAAGATAACAAGAGTTAAGGGTAATAACAATGAGTGGGTGGAGACAGAAAAGGAGGTGGGAGATCAGTTTTCTCAATTCTATACAACACTCTTCCTATCGGCAGGATCAAGAGACTTTTCCTCAGTACTAGATTGTGTTGAACAAGTAATATCCAGTGAAAACAATAGAGCGTTGATGGCTAAAGACACATATGAGGAAATGAAGAGAGCCGTATTCTAGTTGGGGGGACAGAAGGCACCGGGTCCTGATGGGTTCACTGGCCTATTCTATCAAAAAGCTTGGGACATCATTGGAAAGCAAGTATGTGAGTCAGTGAAAGACTTTTTTCAAAATGGTTTTCCATTAAATTCCATAAATATGACTGATCTTGTTTTAATTCCAAAAAAGGAGCGTCCAGAGTCAGTCAATGATTATAAACCCATCAGTTTGTGTAATTTTTCATATAAAATCTTTTCAAAAGTGTTAGCCAATAGACTAAAACCACTGCTGGATAATGTAATTTATGAGAGTCTGAGAGCTTTTGTGCGAGGGAGACTAATCCAACATAATATAGTAGTAGTGCATGAAGCCTTCCATCATATGAAAAACAAGAGACAAGGCCGATGTGAAATGGCATTAAAACTAGATATGAATAAGGCCTACGATAGAGTGGAGCGGGATTTTTTATGTGCCATACTTTTGAAAATGGGATTTGATAGAGGTTGGGTAGATAGGATCCTATGGTGTCTAACTCTGTTAGTTTCTCTATAATGATGTCTGGAAGGAGGGTAGCAAATATGATTCCCCATAGAGGATTGAGACAGGGAGATCCCCTATCACCTTATCTGTTCATCTTGATTAACAATGTCTTATCTAGTTGTATTGAAAGGGATAAGAAAAGAGGGTTGTTAAAGGGGGTTTCAGTTGCAAGAGGGTGCCAAGAGGTTACTCACAGTTTTTTTGCAGATGATTCAGTTTTCTTTATACAGGCTAAGAATGACTACTGCAGGAACCTGAAAAATACTATTGATGATTATTGTAAGGCTTCTGGCCAAGCAATCAATGTGGGGAAATCCTGTCTGTTCTTTTCCAGGAATACTCTTGACATACTGAAGGAGGAAATTGGACAAATCTTTCAGATTCATGCAGTAAACATTCCTGACAATTATCTGGGGTTACCAATTACCTGGGGCAGATCCAAGATGCAAGCCTTGAATTTTGTACTAGATAGAATGGAAAGAAGGGTTCAGGGGTGGAGGAGAAATATGCTATTAGAGGTAGGAAGAGAGGTTCTGATTAAATCAGTAGCTAATTCCATTCCAGTATATTCAATGTCCTATTTTGTATACCCAAAGAGTATACTAAAAAGGTTAGATGGTATTGTGTCTAGATTTTGGTGGAATATTGATGATGGGAAAAGGAAAATTAGTTGGGTCTCAATGGACAAAATGAAGAGAAACAAGAGTGAAAGGGGGTTGGGATTCAAGGATTTTGAGACTTTCAATATTATACTTTTGGCTAAGCTAGGTTGGAGAATTCTTCAATATCCAAATCAGATATGGGCTAAGATTCTCAAAGCTAGATACTTCTCGAAATGCACATTCTTAAAAGCTAAAAAAAGGTAGAACCCCATTGTGGTTATGGTCTAGTATTTTAGAGGATAGGAGAGTACTGGAGAATCAGGTTTTACTGAGTCCAATCAACCGTACTCTGGCTAGAGTTTGGGGGGATCCTTAGCTAGGGGACTTGCCTGGGAAAAAATTGTTATCTCCATGCCCACATGAAACATTTAAGGAGTTAAGAGTGGCTGAGTTAAGGAGGGAAGGGAGGTGGAACTTGCTGCCTATTGAAGGATGGATTTCTGAGGCTGAGAAGGAGGCTATTAGAAATACGTTAGTGTCTCCAAATAATAGAGAGGATAAATGGGTATGGATGGGGGGTAAAAGAAGTGTATATTTGATGAAAGAGGGGTATGAGAGCGCCAAAAGAAATGTCCTATAAAGAGCAGAAAACATCCCATCCACTTCAATAATTCTCATAGGCAAGCCTAGAAGGAAATCTGGAACTTAAAAATACCCCCAAAAGGTAAAGAACTTCATGTGGAGACTGATGTCCAATGCCTTACCCACATTAAAAAATTTATCAAAACGGAACTTTTGGGCCATAGATCTTTGCTTAATTTGCCAACAATCATCTGAATCCATGGAACATCTGTTCTTTTTGTGTGAGTGGGCTAAATTAACCTAGTTTGAAAGTAACCTTTCTTTTAAAGTGGAGGATATTGAAAATTTTGATTGGCTACAGTCAATTGGAAATTGCCTTAGCAGACAAACCTTTTCTCAATGGCAAAAAGCACTATGGTCTATGATGTTGTGACAAATCTAGAAGGGTCGTAATGCATTTCTGTTTGAAAACATCACCCCTGACCAGATATTTACTTTTTCCCAGGTTAGTAGATTATTAAAAGAATTTTGGGATGTTAAGGGGTGGTCCAGCTTGGAGACTCAACCAGATATGCAGAGAAAGGCGATTTGTAGAAAGCAACAAGCATGGGAACCTCTAATAGGTAATGCTATCAAAATTAATACTGATTGTGCTTTTTCAGAGCTGGAAAACAAAGCAGCAATGTTGTGTGTAGTTAGAGATTCTAATGGATGGTTGCTAGATGGAACATCACGTATTGTGAAGGCTAGTTCAGCCTTAATGGCTGAAGGTTTGCCTCTTCTGGATGCCTTACAATATGCTCATAAAAATCAGTTAGAGGAGATACAATTTGAGTTTGATTGCAAATTGTTAATTAATTGCATTTGTAATGACTCCCCTCTAAATGATTGGAAATGTATAAATATCCTTGAAAGTATTCAATATTCAAGGAAACTAATAGGAAACCATTCTTGCAATTGGATTTATAGGGAAGAGAACTTATTAGCTGATTGGGTTGTTAAAGTTACACTAAGAGGGTCTTATCCACTGGATTGGAATGTGCGACCTCCGGAGCTATTAAGGAATCTGTTGGATAGAGATGCAGGAGCTAGACCGAGAGCCCCTGACTAGGAAGCAGTTTTTGATGTAATATAATACTACCAGTAGCTTATCTGTGTTTTCTAGCTGTTGTAATGGTACTGATGTAATCTTATTTGCTTTATGTTAATGAAATATCCCTTTCACTTGGCAAAAAAAGAAAACCTAGTAGCTGAACTATACCAGTTACATGTTTCCGAATGTGTAACTCATTCTATAGTGTGTGTTTGGTTGGACTTATTTTTGGACAATAAGTCCTTATTACGCAAATCGAGATAAAACTCCTCTCAAATACTGACCTCGTATACCGTGAATCATGATTTATAAGTACTTATTATTTAAAAATAAGTTATTCTAAACAAACACATATGATGATCAAAGCGGCAAGGACAATGAACAATCTGGAGGCCTCGCGCCCTCGCCCCGTCCATCCCACCTTCATGATCCACAGAATCTCAACTACTTGACGATGACTGGTTAGAAAGCGAATGAAAACCTACTACGTGCTTCAGAGAAATAGGAGTATATGAAGTTGGTTAGTGGGGCCTTTTCGCTCTAACTTCTTGTTTGGTAATGGGACCACTCTTAGCTTTAATCTGGCCACAAAACCCATCACTAAACAACCTACCAACTAAAATAACTTAGGAAAGGTGCATGATTAATAGCTCTAACCACTCTTCTAGACTTATTGCCGGCATCTTGCCGTTTCATTTTCCATTAATAAATTCACTATCATGTTTCACGACCAAAAGCCTCCCCATTATTTTACTAGTATCCTTATCTCACATCGAGAAGAATGAATGAACGAACCAACGATGAATAGATCACTTTACTCCGGTGAAAGATTTATTACCTCAATGATTCCATCACTTATTCCTTAAACTTTTCCTTCATTCCGTCAAACAAAGTTCTCTCTCCCTTTAATTCTTATGGTCGAAATCTTTTCCCTCCTTATGCAGATCAAAAATGAGAAAGTTATAGACAAATGATGCCTTAGGCTGGCATGTAAAGCAACCCCGCTAAAAAAATTTGCCCAGAGCACAACGAATTTAAAGGAAACGGTTATAGACATTATAGAATGAAACCAAAATTGCAACGGAGAAACAAGAGAGGTTGATGCTATAATTCAAAGATCAGAAAGAGTTTGCCCACCTCCACCAAAAAAAAAGGAAAAGGAAAAGAAATCAGATGATGCGCGGTGTTACTGTTGCCCCAAATTCAAAAAATTGCCCAAACGGGAATCTATAATGGGTCACTGTTCCCAAACACCAATAGAAGGACACTGCCTGTGCCCTCCGCGCCTCAGAAACGGACAGTCTGGCAGAGGGTGAGAGAAGAGCAGTGAGAAAAAGGAAAAGCCGTTCAAATTTCAAAGAAGGAAATATCATTCTTTATTCTCTCTTCCTTTTTACCGAAACGTCCAAAACGTAGAAATACCAGTATAACAGATTAACAGTATAAATATCAATCAACACACTGTGACCGACAAGTCCATCAACTCGAAATTGCACAGTCTCGGTCTGGGGGGTATAATATAAGAACTGCTAGTATATAACACAATCAAATCCAATTTAAAATTAAACAGTACATAAATACAGAAGGAGAATTTTATAGCAGCAAGATTCTAGCTCCTGCACCTTGTAATGGCGCTGCAGCCACGACTGTAAGGGTTAGCCTGAGCACCAGGTCGGCAATTGTAGTAGGAGGCGCCGCGGCGAGAGCAAGGCACGGTGTTCCTCTGCAACGCTCCGTAGCTGATGTACTGCGAAGTGGCTAAGATGCGGCGATTGATCTCAGAGTCCAGGTCAAACTCTTCTCCATTCAAGCAGTCTGCGATTGAACCCTCGCAGCTCGACTTGGTGCGAACCAGCCCTAGCCCCAAGTGGTGATGGTGGTCGCCTCCGGCGTTGACGACGGCCGATGAACTGATCATTAGCAGGATGGAACAAATCACAAGGACAACTACGGAACGAGGGTTTTCCATCTTTCAGACGAGGATGCTCTGTTTCTGGATTGGATAATCGAAGGAGCTAATTTGAGCTTTCGTGCGGTCTTTATTCTGAATCTGGCTTTCTGCGTGTGGCTTTTGGGTCTTCAGAACAGAGCAATGTTGAGCGCAAGCGGCCACTTGGAGCTATAAAAGACCCCAGTCTCAACAACGACACTCAGATCCTATTTATTTACATATATGCCATTCTCCTTTATGATTTTTCTCGTCTTTTTTTTTTTTTTGAAAAAAAGGCAACAAAATGAACTGACAGCTCGTCGCACTTCCTTTTTAATTTTTAAATTGATTTTACCCGCTTAATATGTGTTAGATATGAAGTATTAATATTTTTAAAATATCTAGATATAATAATTGGAAAATTAAATTGAGCAAGCAAATATAATAATATAGGTTTCATAATTTTTTGAACAATTTCATGAAAAGAGTAGATCGTGTGTAGCATCAAGACATTGATTTGTCTTTGTCTGTGTTTGATATCATTTAATTTTAGACAATAAGTTACTTATTATGTAAGCCGAGATAAAACTCCTCTCACATACTTATCTTGTATACCGTGAATCACGATTTATAAACACTTATTGTCTAAAAATAAGCTATTCCAAACCAGCACTTTATTGATTTGATTATCCACCATGGATGGATGTGGCAATTTGACATTTGTGTTGACCACTTCCATTCTTTGGTTAAGCATAAGATTTAAAGCCTATGGTTTAAGCTACCCTCTTCTTTTTTTAACCCATCAACTTGTGTACACAATGGAAAGAAACGGCTCTCCTTGATAGCGATGAAATGGGTCAATGCTCAGTTACTGGATAACAACGAGGTTTCACATTCATAAACAATAAAGAAATTAACTAAACTCATTTGTACAGGTGACATTATGGCCTAATAATGAATTAAAAGGACGTACATTAAAAAAAACAGAACAAAGTCAACTAAAATTTTTAAATTTGTTTTTTTTGGTAGGTGAATCTCATTTGATTGTTTCTAGAGGCGTGGACAAGGCAGGGAAAACTTAAGCTCATTGAATCTATAGTGATGATTTGTTAAACCTAAACTTTGATTTTGTTTGGCAATAACCTAAACCTCAATTGTTATTATTAGATGAAGCACAAAATACCATAACTTTTAACACCAGTTACTCACTTTTGAGTACATGTTCAGGTGTTATGAAAGGTTTTGTAGAATTTGTGTAGGATTTAAATTAATTTTTGTATAGCAGATTCAGCGCTACTGGAATAAAAATCTCTTCTAATACCAACCTTAAATAAATAATAATAATAATTGAAAACGACAGGATGACACGTTAGAATTAAATAAGTCCTATTTTTTATTTTAATAATAAAGACAATCAAATACTATGGTTTTTTTCCCCCAAATAAATACTATGGTTTAAAAATACTTGTATATCCTGCAAAGTTTAAGTTTATTAATGAAAAAATGAATGTTAATTAATGTGTAAAATTTAATAAAATTTTAGAATAGATTAGCTCTTAAAAAAATAAATGCAGTTTCGGAAAATAAGAGGAAAGAATTTCAAGACAGGAATTAGAACGGGCCTAAAACAAGTAATGGCGCCACAGTATTTGATTGGTATTACTAATTAATCGCAGTTGTTTGAAATATATGTAAAAGATGAGAGACGGCGTTCAGGAACATTTTCCCCCATTTGGGCGTGGGTGCAATGTTATGGTTCGAGATTCCTCTGACGACTATAACACGTTTTCTTCTTCTTATTTGCTTCCCCCATCAGCCTTCATTATTTTGCAGAACTTGTTTGGAGTGCCTAATCAATATATTCCATCTTCCCTCACCTAATGTCTTCGTTGACCCCTTTTTTTTTCATTTTTAAATAAAACGCATGCTACATTATTGTTTGAATACTTAAGTTATTTGTTCAATATAAATGTTTGGCTGGAAAGGTTTTGGTTTGACTATGAGTAAGATAAAAATATATTCATCACAATTTACAATTTTGACAAGAGAACTTTTCTTAAGAAGAGCAGGGAATATTGAGTAAATTAATTTGTCTACTCAAAGCATGCTTGACCATAAATGTAAATCATTCTGACTTATCCATTTGATTTCGAAATGATCATCACTGTGGTAAAATTATATTTTCAGAAATTTATTCATTCCGATTAAAAAATGTTCTTCTACCAAAAAAGTTGAAAATTTTCTATTTTATAGGATATGTTTATGTTTTTTTTATTATAAAAATAATCAATATGAAAACAAAATTCTAGAAAGACGGCACATCTTAAAATAAAATAACAACTCCAACGCAATCATCTTGAAAAAGTAGATATGTGCGGTCTAACCCCCACATGACAACGCTATCATCCATCTGACCCTCTGCAGCTCTCCCTCAACGGTATTCGCTGATCCATTTGAACGGACACGATAACCAATGTCCAATAAAGAAGACGCACAAGCACAAGAAAATGCCTTCTTTCAGAAATTAATGGAGCTCACTCCCCTGCTTAGGTTAGCAAGCAACTGTCTAGAAAGAGTCCAGTTGATTTAAATTTCTCACAAACATTAAGTGCTCGTTTGGATTGGTGATTAAAATGCTTAAAAGTAGCTTTTCAATCATAATTTACAGTGTACGAGGTATGCATGTGAGAGGAGTTGTGTCTCGATTTACGTGAAAAGCAACTTATAAGCAATCAGATCGCTAAAACAAAAATGCCCAAGTTGACGAGTAAATTCACGTTTAATTTCTGCTGATTGATTTCTTGATCCAATCTAAATCCAAATTGAATCATGTTGGATTTCTTGCAACTATATCAGCTGCAATGACACAAATGGTTTAAATCAATAATCCTAGCACCCAGAAACTTTTTTTTTTTTCCCTAAGAAGAGGAATATATCTATATTATAAAAGGCATGCAAGATTTCACTACATGGCCATGGCCTCCCCAGTGTATAACCCCCCAATGGCCTCCCCGTCCTATCTAGAACTTAGACAGGGCCAATGTTGTAGAACGCTTGACATCTCAAGAGGATGAACTTTTAATTTTTTTCATAGTTAAATTTGTCGAGATTTCCGCAAAATAGTGTTGTATTACTAGAAACACATATCTGGAGGTAATAGTAGTAAAATTTCCATGACAGCCACTACTCATGTGCCAAAGCGCACCAAGATCAAATGGAGCTAACAGGGGGAAGCTGGATCTTTTAACATCCAACATTTCGTCAAATCCTCACACACCAAGATGCTAAGAAGGCAGAAAAAAAAAAAAACAGAATAATAATAATAATATAGTCATTTTGAATAGCAGATGCTGGGTTACTGTCTCGTATAGAAAAGCTTGGAGACAGAGCATGTCAAAAGATTTGAGACAATTACTCGCTACTTACCTGGGAAAAAGACAGCGATTAAGTCAGATCAAGTGCACTCCATGTTACTGTGTTATAGCGGGGATTGAATGTGCTATTCACTCCTAACCCTTCGTCATCGTGACATCATCCTCTCTCTAGCATCTGTTCTGTTCTGATCTCCTTTGATTTGATGGCCCTTAGCCATTATCTCGCAGCATGTATGCACACAATAGTTACTGCACGTAGAACAGCAGTTAAAAATAAGCTCATCCACCAGCTAAGTTAAATACCTCAAGGCTCTTGTGCAAATGCTTTTTTATCAGCTGATTTTCTGCATATGCGTATGTTAACAAAGGCATAAATAAAATGTTGATCAGATATTTACTCATCATGCTTGGACAAACTTCTGATAACTATTCTCATCAACAATTACATTACAAGTTTCAAACTTAACCCAGAGAGGGTGAGAAGGGCACACTTTCCAATTGCTTTCAATGAATGGATTCAGACAGGAGACTTTTACTTATGATCTCAAAATAAAGTCTGCCTAAGGCATCCTTTAATATGCTTGACAGAGATGCAAGGAGGAGATGAAACATGGTTGGGATGAAATAGAATCTAACAAAAAGAGGTAATTTGATGTGTTCTAATGAGATCTAGGCAATGCGGTTAGGAAGCAGGAGTAGTTAACACAAGATACAATCCACGTTATTAGACTTTTAGCTAAGGACTAAAAAATGTGAGAAGAAGCAGGTTCCAGTACTCGACTCGTGAATTAAATGAAAACACAAACTTGACTTCTACTAACTCTCAAAATTATGCCTTAATTCCGTAACCATACACAAATGTCCTGCAATAGTCCTTACAACGAGCATACGTTTTCCAAACATTGAGACCACAAAAAATACGCACTCACTTGAGCACATCGCCAATGCCATGAGATTATTAATTCCTCCCCCCCAAATATCAAGTTCAATAGTCTTTTCACGAATTTCACTTGCAGCTTCGGAGGGAGTTTTGTTGTGATGACGAAGCTCTCTTGATGAGATAACTAAATTTAGCCAGTAACCTATAGTGATCTTGAGCCCTCAGAAAAGTTTCAAGGAAATTGTTTCCTCTCAAGGGATCTGCAGGTCAGCTTTACTTAGCAAGTAATCCAACCGGTTTTCCTCATACCTGGAGTTTGAAATCGCGAGCAATCGTTAATACTCAGTGGAGTCAATTATATATATATATGTATGTATGTATGTATGTATGTATGTATTATAAGAATGAAAATTGAAAATTGCTCGATTAATTGGAGCTACATTTGATCATTAGTCTTGATAATAAGCTGATCATTAAAAAAATGTGTGTGGAACACATACTGCATGCATTTAAAGTTACAGGTGAATTAATTAAGCTAAACATAATCGTAATAATTAGCAAACTACAATAGACAAAGAAGGTCATGCCATAAGAAACAATGCAGTTTCAATTCCCTTACCTGCTCGAACTTGATCCTCAGGAAGTAGTAGTTGATAGTAGAACTATTTATTGCCTCTCAAGTCTCAACTATCAAATCAAACCATAGAGTTGTGGAAACAGAATATATAGAATGTAACCGATTAATATAATAAGTCACAACTACACAGAATATTTATTCCTGCCTTCTCAGACCCAACCAACCCAAAATTTTAATAGAAATTGAAGGTAAAAGGGGCCATCCTTTTATAGCCTAAGTTAGCAAGCCCCTATAATTGATGGTGGAAGAGGCCTTTCTTTTATAGCCTAAGATCTCCTCTCATCTTGCAAAAAGTCCCAATGTGGGACTTCTCACATTTCAACATATAATGCGTGGATAAACACTTGTCGACGGTAACACCTCAAAATTGTCTGTGCTTTAGGATCGGACAAGCTCAGAGTCAATAGATGGATATTTGTAATAGGCGTCCTGAGAACAGAACAAACAGTTCAGTATATGCGATGTATTGAACTCAAGTGAAATGGGAGATCATCTCACACGTTTAGACGCACGCTATATATTACGAGTCCTATAAAGTGCGAGGATATTATTTCGAGTAGAGAAGTTGCCCTGTCACTAAATCTGCGTTATTATCCCAACAATTTGACAAAAATACGATGGAAACGATACATTGCGGCCACCAGAACCAACAGCATTTTAAGATGAGATGGCGAGTATTTTGATAAACTTAAGCGATCAACAGACACGAAGAGAATTGAAGCGAAGATTGCTGTCAACAATATGAAGCGGGGGGGAAAAGAGTGGATCAGAAAGTTGGAATGCATGGTACCTGAGAAGAAGATGCTTGAATCGCGCGTTCATTTTCGCCCAGTTCAACAAAAGTTATGCGTCGTGAGAAGTCATTCGTAGAAATTTCAGTTCCTGGCGACTCCCCCCTCCGATTTCTCTCTGTTGCCCGCCGATAGAAACGCATCAGTACATGGATCAGCACCCTAATGGACCGGGACAAGTATGGTTAATTGGGCCGTGAATATGCCAGTGAATTGTGAATGCAATGGATATGTTCTTTTATGACGAAAAAAATAGAGATTGTTTTTTGTGAAGTAACATTACGCAGTGATATAGTAGATCATTTTTATTATTAAATTGAAAAATCATTCAAAACGAGTGGACTAATAAAGGAAAACTAATTACAGCTGGACTCATGCTTCATGTCATTATTGTTAAGTATAACTGGCATGGAAACTTGGAAAGATAGGTGACAAGAATTAGCATATAACAATGTATTGAGAAGAAATAAATTAGATTTCTAAGTTATAATGTAATATCCTAAATTTTGGGATTAAAAACTTGAGAATAAGCCTGAATTAAGTGGACTGTCGAACCCCGATTTAGCAAGTGTCCCAGAAAGACGTGAGAAACATATTTGTTTTGGCGTGTTCTAAATGGTCAAACCTAGTCCAAACCTTATGAAATTTTATAAGATGAAAGTAGACATTCTAGACTTTAATTTGATATATAATATAAGCCATTTAGACCAATGGATTGCATGATATGATTTTGGTGTTTTTGATCTTATATGTAACAACCTCTCTTAATTACCATATAATTAATCTCCAAACCAAGTAAAACATTAAGTATTACATAATACAACGCATTATGAGACTCTACCCACAATATAAATCTCAGCATTTAGCCAAGTATTCAACATATGCAACGTATACCACAAAGGCCCTTATGTTTGGCAATATACATTATACTCATGTAACTAAACTAGACATACTATTGGTATCAAATCATGTCTCATCTGCCTTTCCCTTAATAGCACCGCCTGAACTCTCGCCTGAAAAATTATAAATATCGACGAGATGAGTCACATGGACTCAATAACCACAATTCCATTTTAACAAGTATGTAGGGAATGATTATAAGATAGTTAAGCGGGCAAAATAATATATATTCATATCACATAAAGTCTAATCTTCCCAAAACATTAGTATTTCAAAATAATTCAGTATGCATAAAACTCCTTTGATCTTCCTTATAACCTCCTTAACCGCTGACAGAACCCATGAGTTATAACATAAAATAGGATTAGTTTATTTGACAAGACTGCACCAAGCTCTCTAATAATGAGGTGTAACCCGGCCAAAGGCTACAGAACTCATATCAGATCATGAATTCCCTTTCCGTTGAAAATGGAAAGGTGTCACCTGCCCTTGAGTTGACCCTTAACCTGACCAAAGGAAAGGGTAATACTAAGAACCCTGAGAATGCCAAAGTCATTCACGCGCATGGCGGCGGCTATACCACGTGGTATAAAAGAATCAAACCCCTCCTTAATCACAACTCACCACATTCAATATCTCAACATCACAATCTTCAATATCAATAATTTATTCATATATTTCATATTTAATGCTATGTACCATCAATCATTCAAATAAACCATTCATGCCCACTTAATTAGAAAGTTTACTAAAAACATGATTAATACTGTCATTGTGCAATTTTCATATATAAATTACTATAACATATTTATAGCAATTAAAAATACCAACATACGCCTATAATCATTTCTACAAGCATACAAGATAAAATGGAAAGTGGTTACCTCAAATTCTTGACTCAACTAAACTTGAGAGCATTTAACTCCAACAAGCCAGATTCAAATTCACTCTATAATAAATATATATATTTACATGTTAATATAATTTATAATAATTGTTAACTAATACAAAATAGTAAATAATAATCCCCATAATTGGCTCAATTTTCTTAAAAATAACAACAATTTATCTATTCCTCAAATTCCTTTTAAATCAAAATTTCTAAAATTTCTTAACTCTATTTCACTCAATAAAATTTTTAATAACTATAATTCTCTAGTCATAATATTAAATCATAATTTATAATTTCACATAACTCAAAATCTGTAAAACTAAACCGATTAAAATTTCAATAATACTTCTAATAACTCAAATAAATTGTTTAATCCAAATTTAATCGGTCAAAAACATTCATAAAGTATAATTTATGATTTATTTAAGAAGAAATTAATTATAAAATCATAAAACAACTAGATGATAAATCTAAACAGATTAAAATCAACTATTATTTATTCTCTACATATCTATAATCATTTTTTTTGTAAAAACTCACAATTCTCTGAAAATCCTAACCCCAAAATTCTCGCTAGTCAGTATAATATTACCACCAATAGAAAGATAAAAATACGCAGAACAACTTTTATGAAGGTAGTTTGATAAAAAAAAGTGATTTTAAATACCAAAAGTATCATAAATTTAGAACCTTACAGGTTGAAACTGCGTTCACTCCGTCCGCTCGCTTGCTCGTGAAACTTGAATGAAAGGAGTGAAGGGAAAGGGTATTAATAATACCATCCTGACACTTTTTTTCAAGCGGGACCCACACATTTTTTTAAATAGTTGCCGACAGTTTTTTTTAAATATTACATTATAAATAGATTCTACACATGATTTTGAGTAGGAATAGGTTGTGAGTATAATTTTAGAAAGGTTAAATTGAAAACCTAAAGATTGAAGTTCAGGTAGCAGTGCTACCAGATTTCATTTTTTGGAGGTAGTCTGATTGTGATAAGTTTTTGAGTGACCAACCACTATTCAATGGCCATGAAACTTTCCAGTATTGTGGACTTTTCAAGCTTTAATTTGATAGATAATATGTGTCATTTGAATTAGTATATTAATATATATGAATTTTTGAAGTTAGTGGATACCATATTATGTTTTTGGAAGTCAGATTGTTAGTGGCGAAATTTTGGAAAACTAAACCTTGACCAAAATTTATGAAATTTTTCATATTTAGAGTATACATCATAAAATTTATTTTGACATATAATATGTGTCACTTGAGTTTGTAGATTGTGAGATATTATTTGTTAAAGTTGGGCATTGAATATGGAAATTGGTCCTGTGGTAATTAAGAGTTTGGCGTGTTTTTAAATGATTAAACTCTATTCAATGGCCATGATATTTTTCAGAATTAAAATACATATATTGAGCTTTAATTTGATGGGTAATTTGTGACAATTGGATAAGTACACAAAAAGTTATGATTTGATAAAGTTAAGCATTAATTATGGAAAGACATTTGTGGCAGTGAAGATTAATTGGAATGTCTACATTTTTGTGCGTGAAACTAGTAGAGGTGGATATTTTTTCCTTAAAGTAGATTTAATAAGGGTTACATAGGGCTTTGAACCACCCAATTTGGATTTTTCTAAAATTAGTTATAATTTTTTTCAAAGATTAGTAAGCAAAACTAACATATTGGGTCAAACCTACAAAATTATGGCAATTAAAGTAATTTGGGCTAGTATGGGCCCAAATAAGAGACATGTCCTAAAGGCTTATGTAGCCACATTGGACATTCCTTTATTATGACTCTAATGTATGGTTATATACCTAAGGCCATGAAATGACGAGGAAGAAGAATGGAAGAATTTACAAACAACTTCAATGGTTGGAAGAAAATGTATAAAAGGGGACTCAGAGACAAAAGGTAGTGAACTTACTTACTTGCATGTATGTGATGTTTAGGTTTGTTTGATTATGTGAAACATGTATGAATGAATGAAATTCTGTTTCTATTTTTGCTGTGGTTATAAGTATGTTGTACGAAACATTAAACATGCAGAATATCATTATGTGAACATGAGCCTATGTAAGGCAAGTATATCATGCACTAATATTTATCTTACATGTATTATCTGTAAAGTTTGCTACTGAGATTCCCTCGAATCTCACCCCCACCAACCACATAGGTACCGAAATACAAAAAAAAAAAAATGTTGAAGATGAACAAGAAGAAAATAAGATGAAGAATCGAGAAAGAAATAACGTGTATTAATTTAATGTATATAAATCATCTGTATGACAAGAATGTATATATGAAGATTATGAATGTGCGTAATCGAATTAAGTCGTAATCGGGATTGCTAAACTCACTGCAACTATGAATAAGAATAAGAAGTGGAACAAACTTCAATATCTAGTAAGAATAACTGTTCAACAGTCGGAATTTAGAAATAAACCCCTAATGAATTGAATAAAAACATTTTCGTATACATAATAAAGGAACAAAAATATAAGGTGTTGCGTATAACATTTGATTTAATCGTTTAATCCGACGCTAAACGTTTGTAAGCGTGAGGTTGTAAGTTTATTCCTTTATAAACATGTTGGGCGTGTGAGTTATGATGAGAAAAATATTTGGTTTTATTGAAAAAAAGACAGTAGGTTTAATTTTATTATTGCTTGTAACAGCCAGGAAATATGAGATGGATGAAAAATAAGTATCAAAAAGGCATATTTTAAAAAAGTAAAGGTAAATGACAATATTACCAAAAAATAGTAGAGGATAATAATTATCATAAAAAATAGAAGATGATTAGAATTTTCAAAGTCAGTATTAATTCTTAAGAGTCAAATAAAAAATTAATTAGGATTATCCTTTCAGAACAATCTCTACTGATTAGCTTATTACTAATTAGTTCATGGCCCAAAAAAAAATGTTTATGATTGAACCAACCCACGTTCAACCTTTTGGTCACTTAAATATAGTCATATAGTCATATGTGAAAAAAATGTTTTTAGATATGATTTATTTTAGTTTTTTATAAATACTTTTATGATTTGTGAAATAAGTATGTGAGAGGGCTGCTAAAATTACGATTTGATTATTTCCCAAATAGACACTTAACCTTTCTTATGGTCCCACAGCCTCAAGTGCTTCGGTTATTTATGTTGCACCCAAATGGTTGCTCTAGATGCAGTTCTAATATTATATGGAAGTGGGCAGTATGATCGCAACAATCATAAAAGGAGGGGTTCGTTTTGTTGTTTATAACCCACGGCATCGTCTCGCTAATTCATAACAGATTCTCATGGTTCCCATAATCATCTACTGTACTAATTAATTAACAGATCATTGATATTTTTCTACGTGCAATTATAGACAAATTGAGCGCACACCGTACGGATTCCGATTCTAAGGCTCTCAAACCGCATCTGCTAATTAAGCATGTATTGTGTCTTCGTCAAGGGTGTTCATTCTTCCACAAATTAAAATTGAAACCCATTTCACTTTCAACGGTGGCAAATGATAAGCTTGGAAAGAGCCCACGTCGTCGTTTTTCTTTTTTTAACCCAAAAGACGAAGGGCTGACAATTAGCAAGTGAATTGTCAAAAGAATGAATTGGATGAGAATGTGGATTGGGTTGAAGGAACCAGATTCCTTATCAGAATATGCACAGAAAGGGGCTCTGATTGATTGATTTAGTGTAAGAAAGCTAGCTACCATCCAGTATATGTGTCATAAATGCTTGCATGCAATGGCAGAACCAAGAAACTGTAGTTTTTAGGATCCCTGTCCGCTGAGGTGAAATGTTTTTGATCCTTATAACACTACTATAACAAGGAAACGCCCAACAATCTCCTTAAATTATTCGCCAACCTGGTCTCCTCACGGAAGAATAAGAATATATATATATATATATATATTTGTGAAAGTTACGTAGGACTCAAAAGTAACCAGGGAATGTCACGTTTGATTGGCCTTCCCAGCAGAACCAAAGCCACAAAGAGCTTTCCAGAGATTTAAAGACAGCTGTGTGCATATATAAAAATAATACTGATAAAGCCGGGGCAGGGGCTGCCTCGTTTGACTCTATGATTGTGATTCTTGTATACAAAATTGCCCTTACAATAAAATGACGTGCTAGCTCTTCATATTTAACTACGAATTTAATATTCTCTTCTTTACCCTAACACAGACAATCATCTGGTTTATTTTTCCCGACAAAGTAATTAATAAATTTACACACATGATTTCGCTAAGATTAGGGTGAGCCTTTAAGCAACAAATAAAGTTACTGCAATATAACCTAGATTCAATAACTCGAAGTAATTTCACCATTTTCTCAACATTAAAGT
Organism: Inga laurina; assembly: GCA_963855925.1. Classification (NCBI taxonomy): domain Eukaryota; kingdom Viridiplantae; phylum Streptophyta; class Magnoliopsida; order Fabales; family Fabaceae; genus Inga; species Inga laurina. Next base: position 1,440,610 of record OY979703.1, on the reverse strand, counting down.
CTTGAAACAAGATAATAGAATCAGCACGTATAAGATATGATGATGAAATTAATATGCCAAAAAGAAGCTCCGTTAAAAAAAGAAAAGAAAAGGAGTTTTCTTCACAAGCCAACTGATCATTACTTTTTAAAATAAAGCTTATTTAACCCTACAATTTGTTGTACACAAGAAGCAAGAAAATGACAAAATCAAAAAGAGGAAAGAAAAGAGAAAAGCCGAGGCGGAAACTGCTAATTCTTTTGGAAAAGCAAACCTTTCAGTGGATCATCAAGGCGAACGCTAATTAAGTAATTGTGTTTATTTTTGTTAATGAAAATTGGAAGTGGCTGGAGACAAATCGACACATAGTTCGATGAAAGTAGCCTCGTCAGCAATAATTTGCGACATTCTTCAGACAAGTAAAACCCACTTCCCGGTCAACATGTATAGTGTAACTGGTTTAAACTTCAGGAAGCTAAGTCAATGTTTGTGAGGTTGATGTAAGAGGCCCCGAATTCCACACAACGAAGAATTCGGGAGCAAGATCCAGCAAATGCCGGATCCTACAAAGCTTCCAACCCACGACACGTTTCAAGATTTATTTACATGTGAAATGGCCGAATTTATTTGTTCCATGTATTTTTTCGAATCGCCTGTGCTGAGACATTACACTACCTTAATGTCTTGTCTCTGCACCTATTTGCCTTTGTCCCACCTTTAAGCATATATACCCAACAGCCTTCTTCTCGCCTAATTAAGCACATGATGGTAACAGCGACAAAACAAAAGCAAAGTGAGATAGAGAATACTACGAAACAATATGTAAAGCGAAGGATATATAATTTATTTCGACATATCAGAATTATATATATTACGGTAATCGATTAGAGCCCCACCGGACAAAAAATGGACACCCAGATCCCCATTTATTTTACCCATTTTACTTTTTTTCGTTTTTTAAGTCCTCTTCATGTTGGAAACAGGCGTGTGGAAAAAAACCGTTCTCTATCTTAAAAAGTACAGTGCGATTTTTAAGATTAAAAGTTTAAAACCCCTCTATGATATCTACATCTACATCCAATACAGGAATACTCCCACAGATAGCCCATACGATACGAGGTGTACGCAGCCAAGAGCTTTTGTGAAAAGTCCAGATTGGCCCTCCTGTGTAATTAATCATTACGCGCAATGCATGTCTCTCACATGACTGAGCACGCGTTTGGATTTTCGTCGCTGAAGAACTCGAATGAAGAATTGGACGGCTGTGATGTGTACGCTTCCGAATCGTACGGTGGAGGCTCCATTTCTCTCCCCATTCCTGGATAATGCACCTGGGCGTATGAATGCGGCTGTGGGGCCGTATAATACGCTGGTCTGTAGCTGCTGCTGGGATATGCTGTGTGATGGCTCACGGTGTACACCGGGGCTGAATAGTAATGTGGAGGATGTTGGGGATACGTGGGATGATGTGGAGGGCTGTCATTTCCTGGATTCTGAAATGGAGCCGGAATTGGTTCGTGGCCTTGACCCGGGCCCTGAGGTGGGTTAACCGATCCAGTGCCTGCAGGTGCATCGCCCCCAGAGTGTTCGCCAGCGTTATTCCCTTTATGGCCCTTCTTTTTCTTCTTTTTACCTCCTCCGCTGCTAGCTCCGCTTTTTTCATTCCCTGGAGCAGCTGGAGGTGCTTCATTTTCATTGCCAACTTGGACAGCGATGCTAACTTTTTTCTCGGCCACCGGCGACGGGTTACTAGCCGGAGATATGACGGTTTGCTTCAAGTCCGGCTTCGATTCTTGGAACTGGACACCGGGTTTACCGGTGGGTGGTCCTTCATTGCTGTCTTTACTGGGGTTGGCGTCTTGGACAACCACTTTGACAGTTTCTTTTTCGGTATCAGCGCCTTGGTTGCTTTCTTCACTGCTTTCTGGGTCGGCCTGTTTCTCTATGTTCTCTGGTTTTGGCTGCTTTTTCTTTTTTGGTTTAGCCTTTTCTGGCCACAACTCCGCGTGCTTCCCTGTTTTTACCAACTTCTTAATCAAAGTCTCGCTGTCTACGTTCCCCGTTACCACCACTTTATGTTGCCTCAAATCAATGTCTATGTTATAAACACCTGAGTTCCGCATACAACGAAGATCATACTAAGGCCAAGCTTCAAATTTGAAATAAGACAATACTCACTGATCATCACAAAGACCCAAAATAGCAAAAAACAACGCATGATAAACAGAGAACGTTTCGAAACATAAGATCAGTCTTGCAAGAAAGGAACGGAAAACTCAGCAGCAGCTCCGAACTGATGAATAATATTGTTATAGGAACATGAGCCGAAAATCATATGCAGAGACATGTAAAACTCAAGAACTAGATGTCTGCTGAAATTGAACAGATATTAAACAACTATCCAGTGAATATTTAAAAAGTGAACTGCATGAAGGGGCAGTGAGTGCAGGATTTGAACCAAAAAAACTGAAAAGAACCGTTTTGTTACCGAGACAAAATGAGAAAAATCAAGAAGAAAACATATGAAATCAAACAGGAAAACAGCTTTTGGAGATGATTTGTGGGTCACCAACTCACCATCAATACTCTGGAGAACTTTCTTGACTTTCCTTTTGCACCCTTCGCAGTGAATGGAGACTTTCAACACACAAGTCTGAGAAACAGAGCCACCAGAGACATCAGAAACCTTTAGACTCAGGAATTTAAATATAATTAGAAGAAAAGGATTTCACAAATGGTAGCACAATGAACGATTTACCCTGCACATGAGGGGTTCTACTTGATGTTCTTCAACTTCTCTGACTTCGGCTTTTGATTCCGTTCCAGCCATTCCGACTAGGAAGATTGGAAGATGGGTGCTGAACTTTGTTTTTGAGAGAGAGAAGAGTTGGAAGGGTAATCTAAAATTGCTGGGACAACTTAAAAAGCAAATTCAAAGAAGGCCTCAAAAGCTTTGGTCCGTAAGAATATAAATAAATAAAGTGGGGGCTTTTTATCAGGGAGAGGGACGCTGTGAATGGAATGGTGGGAGTGTGGGACCAGAGGTGTGTAGGGGATAGACTTTCCTGAATATGTCATTGTTTATTTAATGCACTTGAAATTTGTATAGTGGAGACCTATCAATTTGGCATTTGATACCTCTTTGCCTTTTCTTCCCTTTTCCAATCGGTGTTCGATGCTTTCTTTTTCTTCTTCCATACATAATTGTTCTATTTCACAAAGAAACTTCATTGCAACTTCTTTTTACTGTAAAAAATTAAAAAAACAACCCACGGTTTGCCAGCTTATCCTTGCCCTGACCGTTAGCTGAATACGAGGATAAGTGAATTTAGTCTCGTCCGTCTCATAGATTAAACAACCTCAGTTAAACAATTCAATAAAGAAAAAAGAGGCCGGGTTTTCTTTCTTTCTCCTTTGTCTCTGCTTTTTATATGTGAGGGGTTGCTATTAGCACAGCTTTCTTTCTTTCCATACAGATTGGACCATGCTTTTTATTTGATAGCAAAAAATGGCTTTGGTGTTGGAAAGAAAACTTCACACGTCACACTCTTCCCTCCTAAGTTATTCAGCAACTGTATTGATTTTATATGTACTTGTCAATTGTGATATATATTTTTTTTTTTGGAGAAGGCATAAAAAGAATTTTGAAATTGTAAAATCCTAAATCAGATTTATTACTAAGAGTTGATAAGAGAATGAATAAATTTAATAAGGGATTAACAGCTCATTTTTTAGGAAATACTTGATTTAAAATTTTGCAATTTTAAAATTCTTTTTCTCTAAGTTTTTTTTCTTTTGCATGTTCATGGTGCACCAAATTAATGCCTCATTTGATACAATAAAAGAGTTTTTACGGAATTGGAAGTGGAAATAGAAGTGGAAGTAGAATTAAAAGTGAACCTGGAAATGAGTTTAAAAATGTATTTAATATGGCAATGGAATTGAGATAATATTTTTAAATAATTCATTTATTTTAAAAATAAAATGACCAATATACCATTATCCTAAATACTTAACCTCCACCCCAGTCACAATAACCAACAACCTCGACAAAAACCACCGTCAGCCACCATGTAAACCACCAGTGGCTATGGAGGAAGATGATTGCAAGAAATCAAACCCCTTAAGCAAAAAAATAAAACTAGAATCGAACCAAATCAAGCAAGAAATCAAATAACAAATAAAATCAGAAACAAGAACTATATCAAATGAAATGTGCCGGAAGAAGGAATCATAATCAAAATCAAAGGAGAAGATAGAGAATGAAAATGATAGGACCGGAGAACATAAGCTGATCTGAAGTCGAACTGTTAAAGTGTTGTCGTCGTCTTCACTTTGTCTTTACTATGACAAAGAAGGTTGTCGTCCTTCATCTGCATTTTTTGTGGCAGATCTGAAAAGGGAGGAGAAGACAAAGACGGTCGCCATCCTCCATCCACTTTCACCGTCGCAAATATGTAGAGGGAGAATGAGAGGACAAAAAAGGTCGTCGACCCCCGTCCTTCTTCGCCATTGCAAATCTGAAGAGGGAGAAAGAGCGTCTCAACCACCATCGAAGGTAGATGTCGAAGGGAGAGGCATGGGGTCATAGGGATGAATATGGGTTAGGTCATAGTCCTCCGTTCTTCTTCACTGTCGCAGGTCTGGAGAGGGAAGAGGACGATCTCAACCGCCGCCGGAAGAAGCATGGCGTCAGAGGGATAAAAGGCAAAGTTATGGATTGATAAAATAATAGAGGGTATAATTGGAAGAAAATTTCACTTCCATGGAAGTCAGGCCAATTCCATGGGGTAGGCTTTGGAATCCACTTCCATCAATTTTACTTCCACATGGAACCTACTTCCATCAAATTTATGGAAGTGGATTCTATATAGAAGTTAAATCTATTGTATCAAACATCTTATTTTTGAATTCCACTTCCACTTCCAATTCTATAGCCTTACTTCCAGTGTATCAAATGTGGCATAACGATTGTTGTTTAATTCAGGGAGTGAACGATATTAGTCTTTTCCTCCATTGATTTTTTTTGCACTCTTGGCTCATAAATATTTTGTAAGCATAGATTCCAAGAAAAAAGGCCTTGTTTTGTTCAAGACTCATTGAAAAGTAAGTTCTCCATTGTTTATTCGGCAAAGTAGAGGCCCAGCTCACTTCTTTGACGACTCATGTCCGCTTTGAGGTTTTAGACCCTTCCCTGCTGGCTGCCATTCGACGACTACGTAGTGCATGCTGTATGAATGCTGAGGGGAGGGGGTAGCTGGTTAGGACATTTAGATGGAGCAATATTGTATCACCTGCTTATAAAGGAACAAATTATTATTAGTTTATTTGAACTCACAATTTCGAGCGGGCATAGCGAGTTATCCATGGTATATTGGCATAAAGGTATTCTAGCACAAACATCATCTAGCTTCCTCAGGGAATCTATTATTCCACAGGGAGAATTAGAGTTGATCATTAGATAGGAGGGACCCTGAATCCTATCCTAGCCAAGATCTTGTCATTGACCATAGTGATAAGCATGCAATACACCTTTTCCATAGGAACTTGATTTAAACCCGGTTCTTTTGCCATTTAACCTTTGTGCCAAATTTTTAGTTGTTAGATAACTTGCTTGTCCTTTATTAAAGGAAATAGAAGGAAGAGTCAAAAAGTATTTCCGAATGCATGCTATGTAGATGATTACATGTGCTTTCTAACCTTGATATGGGTGATGGACATTGAGAAAAAGAATTTCACCTCCTCAAGAGATCCAATACCCCATAAGGAGGATGAAATGCCCATTAAACTACGAACGGCCCAAGCTATTATGTGGTTAAGGGTTTTGTTAAATGTCTATTATGTCTAAGGCCCATATCAAATGAAGCTAAATGCCAATAGATGATACAAGGATACCTCATGAGACATGAAAGAGTGATGACTTATACTCCAAATTTTGATATAGGTGATAGACATTAAGAAAAAGAACTTCACCTCCTCAAGAGATCCAATACTCCATAGGGAGAATAAAGTGTCTATTAACCTGCGAACGACTGAAGCTATTACGCGGCTGGGGGTTTTGCTAAATGTTTATTATGTCCAAGGCCCATATCAAATGAAGCTAAATGCCAATGGATGATGCAAAGATACCTCATGAGACATGAAAGAGTGATGACTTATATTTCAAATTTTGATATGGGTGATGGACATTAAGAAAAAGAACTTCACCTCCTCAAGAGATATATTACCTCATAGGGAGGATGAAGTGCCCATTAACCTGCGAACGGCCCAAGCCATTACGCGGCTAAAGGTTTTGTAAAATGATTATTATGTCTAAGGCCCATATCAAAATAAAACTAAAATGCCTATGAATGATGTAATGAGTCTTAAAAGATCATATCTCATTGAGATGTTTTCTAACATGATTGATGTGATGAGATCATGATCTTTTAGGGTCATAAACCCTTATTCCAAGGTTGGCTATCTAATACATACACCATCCTTGTGATGTATCTTTATGTGGAATGATGCTAGATACATACTTAGGTGAAGCGACAGTTAGTTACTTGATCCTAAGGATTCTATTGATTATGCATGGATGAAAATAAAGATTATCAACAATAAATAAATATATGCCTTCCAGTGTCCTATTTTAGGAATGACCCTAGGTTAGTAGTATCTATCATAAGAAAGGCAGGTACTAATTAATTGAGTAAGTCGATAATTTCTACTAATAGGTGCAATGGTTTCAAGGTGGTTCTAATTCTCACAGATAAAGGCCTCCTAACTGCCTCCATCGTAAAGATGAAGACTCCATTTAACGAAATTGACCTTCAGGGGGTTCTAGAAGCCCCACAGGGATCAACCTCACCAAATGAGTGACAGCTAAGATGAAGTCTTCACAGTAACCTTAGGGGGTTCTGAAAACCCCACAGGGAGACCGCTAGAAACTTCCACTCACCTAAGGAGTTACACAGACCCGGGTATAGGGCCCAAAATGTGTGTGAGGAGAATAATGCATGTGTTCAGTGTGTGTGGAGAGCATACCAACCTATGGACCTAAATTCTACCCAACCCTTATCTGCTAACCAGATCACAAGATAGATAGAGAAAAAGAAAAAAAAACAAACAAATAGATGAATAAGGAATTTAATAAATAAAAAAAACTATTCACAAAAAAAGGGTAATTAAAATAAAATTAAGGCCATATTATTTTTAAACACTTAACTTAAATGGGCTTGATTCTCAAACGGTCCCCAGCGCAGTCGCCAAGCTGTAACGCCCAGAATTTGGAAAAACATGGAGCCGCCACCAAAAATGTAGAAAAAGGATAATTTTGGAAAACCTTTTTTTGACAGTGAAACTGGTCTACAAAAACCATTTAGGGTTCGGGAGTCGATTGTGTATGGGGAAGGTGTTAGGCACCCCACAACACTCATTCATAGGAATAGTTACCCTAAGTTAATTATTTAAAAATATTATGACCTTTAATTTTATTATAATTATCCAAAAACAGAACATTTACAAAAATAAATGAAATGAAAAATAAGGAAGAAAAATGAACATTTGTTTCCAAAAAGAAAATAAGGAAAAATATATTTATTTACAAAATTGGACTTGACATAGGATGAAAATCTATGGCTTACTACCCTTTAAAGGGATCAAAGCCCACGTAGTTTGGGGTAGAAATGCGTGTCACTTTATTTGTATTTTTTATAAAAAAAATGTTTATTTAATTTATTTGAGAAAAATAATTTTTTTATTTGGTTTGTATTTTTTATTTTCTTGTAAAAGATAGTTTTTCCATTTTATTTTCATTTATCAAAATATTTTTTTTTTTGAAAGAGGACCTAAAAGAAAGGGATTAAAAAAGAAAAGAAAAGTAACACAAGTTAAACAAAAAGGAAGTCAAAGGTGAGGAGATTTATGCGTACCTTTTATCCTTTGAACCCGCTACAACAAGAGATAGGGTGATGAAACAACATAATAAACAGGAGGCAAGTACAATCACATTATCTATATTTATTAAGCATAACACCTAGTATCATAAGAAAACAAGACAGCACATACCTCTTGCCTTATCTCCTTGCTCTCCCAAAATTCTTGTGTGTCTTACTTCAACTCTTGCACTCCCATTTATAGTCTTAAGGTAGGGTTTTCTTCATAAATACTCCTTTTTTTTAAATCTTCCTTTTTAATTTTTTTTATTATTTTATGTTAAGAACTACCTAACTTGACCCAATTATCATCATTGGAGATTTTTTTTAATTTTATTTTTTTTATTTTTCTATTTTTCTATTAATAAAACTTCTTAGCTTGACCTAATCACCATTAGTGAAGATTTTTTTTTAAAAAAAATTTTGTTCTTTATTTTTTCTTTATTATTCTCCCCACAAGTAACTTCCTAATTTAAACCTACTAACATAAATGAAATTTTTTTTTATTTTTTTATTTATTATTTTCCCTTAATGAATGACAATGCCAATCATCATCAATGAGGGGATTTATTTTAATTTTCGTTTTCTTTTCCTTTCAATGATGATTGTCAATTTGGACACCGATTATCAATAGGAAGATTTTCTTATTTTTCTTATTTTCGTTTTTTTTTCTTTCAATGATAATTTTGATACCAATCATCATCAATTATTTTTATATTTTTGAGTGGGGCTCAAACAAAATAGGATGTTTATAGATAATAAATACACCATGAAGATCCAAATTAAAAAGGATTAGTTCACACTAGAGCTCTTTAATTCTTCATTGATCTGATTCTATGGACACCTACAACATCAGAATATATATATATATATATATATCATGTTGTTACTCGACAATAGATAAAATTTAATTGTAAAATACATGTACATATATCTATGCATCAGTTGTTGCAACTTCTCGTATCTAACTAAAAGAAAAGCACCAGCTTGATGCGACTATATATAATACAGTTTAAAAAGAATTATTGATCTGTCAAAATTAAAAGAAATCTAAAAATTCTCTTTATGAAAATCAAACTTAGTGCTGGTTTTCCTGGAGAAGTCCTGAGAGTGCCTCCTCAGTTCACCAACCAACGCCGGAGCCCCACAGTAAAAAACACCTGAAAAGGAACAGGAACATGATCAAAATGAGCCACATATATTGATGAGTAGAAACAAGGAACACTGAAGGAAAGGAAATTAATATATATACGTACCGACTCTCTTGTCAGTGTGTTTAAGGGCCACACGTTTAAAGACATTGCGCCAATTGGGTCTAGCAAAATGGGTCTTGACCCTTGTGTCTGAAACAATATCGACGCCACTCTTAGCATGGTGAATAGATTGAAGCATAGTGATCAAAGCTGAACGAGCATCTCCTTCTTCATAAACACTTGTGCAGTAATTATGAAGCTCAATGAGTCCTTCCTTGTCGTTCTCTGCAACCTCGTTCATAACACCCTTGAACCATTCGAAGGAACCTTGCTCCCTGGTAACCCAGTAGAAATAGGCTCTCTTGGTGGCGAAAGGCTTCCTCTTGTTGTTCTTAACTCCACTCTCTATCTCTCCTGCTTCTACGTCTTGCTGTTGCTTCATGTTGTTCAGCACGTCTTTGAGTATGCTTATCAATGGGGTCGCTCCAATTCCAAGTCCCACCAGAAGAAGAACTTCGTAGTTTTTATAGTCTTGTGCTGGTGCTCCGTATGGCCCATCAATCAACAGCTTTGGCATCCTGCATTAATCATTTTCAGATTCATTATATATAAAATGCTTTAATAATTAATATATTTGAATCAGGGTATGTGTCAGTGTGTGTGTGTGTAATAGGTATTTCTTGTCAGCCTTAATTGATTACCTTGGTATATTGTTGCCCGCTGAGACGTCTGCTCGTAGAAGACCACTTTGGCCCTCACTTGCTGGCTGGCATGCCTGAATCAATTAATGTCACGAGGACGATGAGAGAGCATATTTAAAACTAGGAAGGATTTTCATATAACATAACATGAATGAATTCACCATATATATAAAGTTTAGAACGTGTGTAGTGGAAATTAGGATTATTGACCTTGGCGAAAACGGCTTTGAGCTGTGAAGTCCAGTCTCCCAGAGTCCGAATGTGAACACTTACATAGTCGTCTCCTGGAGCTGATGTGATAGAGAAGGGATGCCTGCAAATGCCATACACAAATTAATCCAATTTAGCCATCACCTTCAGATCAGTGGTAAAATGAATAGAAATTATATATGAACTAATAAACGAGGCACATACCATTGAAATGGGGAGACATCTGAACAATTAACGAATAAATACTGGCCACTCATGTACTTGAATCCTTGCGGTTTAGACATATACAAAGCCAAAACATTTCCTGGGTATACTGCAACCTGCATTTTTGAGAGACAAGGTTATTAATTGACATCACTAATGAATTAAGTAAAAGCAGAGGATAGAAATATATAAGAGATCAAATTCAAGAAGAATGCCGGTACCTTCAAGATTTTGACAGACTTGTAGCCGGACCTAAGAGCGCGAATGAGGCGTTCGCATGCATATAATACCATTGGAACGGCTAGATACATCCAAGTCTGCCACAAAAACCAAGTTTAGCAACAAGAAGATCAACGGTGTGTCGGTTACAGAGTATGGAGGGAAGACGAAGCATATATACCGTTTTCTTGTACCAGTGCTTGGAGAGGTATAGGTAGTATCCGTGAACAATGAAGAGGGCATAGACGATGACAAAGAGGTGGTGAGAGTACCAAAAGGCATTGAACCCAGTAAGCTTCTTTAGAGGCTTTGGGAGGCTTAGCCTGTTGCGACGGAACCAAGGCTGAGCCAATATGAAGGCTATGGCCATAAGCACCACCATGACGATGCCGGTCCAGCCCTCCGTCCCCTTCACGAACCACCAGTAATTGTTGGGCCTCTTTTCTCCAAAATACTTCTTCATCGGCTCATACTGTTCGTCCGTCGCATGCAATAACCTCGGGAAGTCGCAGGTTAAATGTGACAACGCATGAGTCCCAACACCAAGCGCAATGCCAAAAGCTATGACCTTGTGAAAGTTAATGTTGTCGTCAAACGGAACGATGGCTCCTAGTTTGGTCCTGCTTCGAAGCCAAGTGATGGTGTTTCTGCAGACAGGGAATAAAATGAGGGCCATGTTGAATTTAAGAGTCTCGGCGGCGCCTTTAGCGGAAGTCACACAATAACCCATGATGTCGAAGACAGCCCTGTTCTTGTACTGAATGAACTTCCACGTGAAGAGGCCCGCGCAAATGCCAATCCATAGGGCTATGACCCAAATCCTCTTCCAGTTGTCCTCCACGAAGTAGGCCATCCCACTCATCCACCGCTTTACCGGGTTGTGTTCTTTGGTGGGGACCAGCTTCTGACTCAGCATCTGACTCAGCACCCTGCTGTCCGTGTTTATGTGCGCTGACTGTGCCGGCTCTTGCAGAAGCAGCGTTTCCAGGTTGTACAACTGCATCCACCACACAAACATTATTAACATTTACGTGGCACTCGCATCCCACTTGCACTTGGGCAATTATTGGGCTTCATAAGGGCTTTAGAATTATTGAATGATATTAATTCTTTTTTTTTTTGGGCAACGAATGATATTAATTCACTGGTCCAGCGTTTGCCACTACCGGCTATTTTGACTATACATAGTAGTTGACGCCTTTTTGATTACTGACTATGGGCTGTTGCTAGGGCCGCTTTATTGGTGATATTCAAAATCAAAACCATTGTTCATCGTTAATAAATACTCCTTCTAATCTTAATTATATTAAATATAAGATAAAGTTTATTGTTTTTTTGAAGAGATTAAAAAAAAATTAAATTACTTTAGAGTAGTTATATTTTTATTTTTTTCTCTAAACTAATTAGTTCGACTAATAAACTGATATATATTCTAAGAATACACAAAATATGATATGATTAAATAATTTATTTAATTTCCTTAATTTCTTCAAAAAAAATTAACTTTATCTTGTATTTAAGACCGGAAGAAGTATGCAATAGAGTTTTCTTGTGCATATGAATTAGTGTGATGAGGAATACGAACCTCAATGTATCCCAGGTTGTCGGGGTCCAGCTCCTCCATGATAAGGGCCGCATATTCTTCCGCACGTTCTTTTATTTTTGACAATTTATTGGCGGAGGCACTTAAGGCAATAATCTGTAATATAAAATAATGAAAAAGAAGAATGATTATTGGAACTGCTTCTAGAACTCATTTCTTGTAAACCTAGCAACTTAAGTATGGCAATTCTGTAGCCGTATGTCAATATTTTATGAATCTGAGTTCTCACCTCTTTCACTTCTTCTTCTGCAATCCGCCCGTCCGCGTCCTTGTCAACCCTGCCATTGGTCAAATATATTGAGTGAGGATATATAAGTGCATGCAGACCTAATCACCAATATTCTACCACTTGGGCGTTTAATCGTTTTTTATGGCTTTCTATTACTTCTACTTTTGACTTCTCATCAAATGCCACATCGTTAATCTCCATCCCAAAGCTAAAACAGATTGTTATTCCGATCGGTGCGCGGATATATTTAGTGGTGTCCCCATTGTGTCGAGAAAAACGAATAAAAGATATCTCTGTTCATACTGTCCCATTATTGCTTACCTAACCTGTCTCTCAAATTATTGCTTACATATAGAATAAAACTTGATGAAAACCAAAACCTCTTATTTAAAGTTTGATAGACTAAAATTGGACAAACTCTTAACATCAAAGGTTGTATTAACCCATGTTATTTTTACAACTAAGGTCAACTTATTTCGCCGGTTGTCTTTAGTTCTTTACCCTCCGTTTTTGGCTAAATGGTTGTTGAAGGCGAAGAGTTGAAAAGGATACTGTGAAAAGAATAAAGGCAGATAAAGCAGGATAAAATGAGAGGAAAATTAAACTCACATATCAAAAAAGGTTTGCAATCGTGAATCAAAGCTCTGATCTGTGATTTGTTCCCAGAATTCACGAAGCTCGTCCTTGGTTACGGAAGCCGATACTATGCCTCTTCGACGAGCCAAGGCGTCGAATAGCTCACCAGCAAACTCGCTCGACTCGTTCATTCCTGATCGTCATCATCATCAGTGAGCATCAAATTAAGTTAGTTTCGTCAATAATACATACACTCGATCATGAACCTGTGTCTGTGAATTTTCATTGACAGATTTAGTAAGGAATATACGTGTGTACCTATGCATTGGGCAAAACGAGTTTTGGGAAGTTTTCCATCGACGGCCAAGTCGTCAAAGCGTTTCTCGACCTGAGACCAACCGGCGCTTCCGACATTCTTGGTCATGAACTTGAGACCTCGGAGAGCACGAGCAGCTCCCGACTTGGTCCTGTCCACTCTGTCAAACTTCTTCACAGAAGTCATGCGCTTCAGCTCCTGCGACACCTGTCTCAGCCGGAACGACAGATGGGACCCAAGCGACGTCGACGACGGCCTCTTCTCCAGGCGGCTAGCCAGCAACGCCGTCTCGGAGTCACCCCCTCGGATGTTCTGCACAGACACGGAGTCATCCCTGACGTCCAACGTTATTTCAACGTACTCATCGTCCTCGTCCTTAAACCTGGCGCTCTTCTTGCTGCTGTTCCTCTTGTTGGCCACTAACGGCCCACTGAATCCCACGCGCGTGCTCCTGCTTCCCGTACTCCCACTCTCCGACCACGACTCTATTTGGTTCTCTTGAATCTCCATTTCTAACTGCGTTCCTTCGTATCTCTTCGCAAGAATGAATGTGTGTGGGGGAAGATAGCCCCAAAAAATGAGAAAGAATGTATTTTATGAGTCAGAGGACTACAGAGAGATGGGGAGTTGAGAGGATTTTATATTTATAAAGAGGGAAGAGTAGTGGGGTGGTCTTATATATGTAATATAGGTGCGTTGAATGGGGAAGGTCAAAAATGGAGGATACAAATGGTGAAGATTCAAGGCTCGCATGTGAACTTGTTGGGTTCTGTAGAGCGCGTTAGTTGCCGAAAGAGGGCTGTTGGAGTTCAATTGGAGGTTTTTGTTTTTGGAAAAATTATATTCAAGTAAAAAAATAAATAAAATAAAAAACAGTCCTTTAAAAATAAAAAGATAAAAAAATAATTTCATAAAGTTCTCAATGCCCCACTCATGGATTATCAATGGAACTACTTTTTTATTTTTTAATTTTAAAAAACCGTTTTTTTATTTTCTTAAAACTTAAGTGTAACTTTCCCCTTTATTTTTTTTTTGTTCGAACTAATTTCAGAGCTCAGGAAATGCCAGAACCGTCCCTCATGAAAACATTGGGAAGGTTCGCGCCGCGTGCATTTTAGCTAGTGATAGGCCCCGCTACTTTTTTGTTTTTTGGTTTGTGCAAAACGGAAACTATAATCAAATTAAAATAAAAATTCAAGTTCCCACCTGGACCTAGAAAAGATGAGGAGCTCATTCTCATCATTTTGATGACTAAAAATGTATTTATCACTTATATTTATCGTTAGATTGATTTTGAATGGTATAGATTTAATATAACTTAATTTTTATATTTTAAATAAATTTTTATTTTACTATATGTAAAATTAAAAATAAAGATAATTTTATAACTATTACATCTCATAAAAATATATTTATCATTAAAAAAATTATAAATTAAAAATTTTAAATTTAAATCATTTAAATCAAAATTAGAACGAATGAGGTCACATAACTATGATGAGAAATCAGTTGCTCGTAATTGTGGTGAGTATGAAACGTGGACCCGAAAAGTTGCGGTTGGTCTGGCCATGAAGAGATTGACCTGATTGCAGCGTTTTGACTGAGCCGCAGAGGAGAGGTAGGTCGAAACGCTACTTTTGACCTTTTATACCAAATCAGATATTATTAAACTGTGATGATCGGCAAAAAAAAAAAAAAAAAATTAAACTGTGAAAAATAAGTCATAAAGTTGGCAAGGAAGTATTAATTTTAGTTAACTGTGAAGTAATAATCGATACTTTACTTCTTTGAATGTAGTATTTTTTTTAAAAAAAATTAACAACAATTATTTTAAATAATAAAATACTCAAGTTCGTTATTCAGCTGTGGTTTCAATTTTTAATATAGCAACTCCCTGCTGTTCGAAATCAAATAAACGATCGAATGCGAGAATACACGTACGTGTACGTAAGATTCTGGAAAAGTTACAATTGAGCTTCAGCATTATTTGTAAATCACCCATGAATCGTTATAAAAAAGCTAACATCTTATTTCTTGCCTTAATTTTTCAATTTTATATGAATCGTTATAAATCACCCATGGGGGTGCTTCCAACCGTGACCGAGTAAGGATATTTATGTTGATCCATATACAGTTACTAATGGCTTGGATTTTATGGGAGAGAATTATATATAATTATGGTGTAACTAATGGATTAGGTCACACTTATGTAATGTAAAGAGGATTATATTTGATAATTTTGATTATATAATTTAATATGATTAGAATTGCACTACTATAACTGATGAATGAGAATATAAATATCTTATAATCAAGTAAAAAAGACATTATTATCATTATAATTATTTTAAAATTGGCCAAATTGTCTACGCATATATAAGATTAGATATTAAGTAATTACTTCCATTAAATAGTAAAAAAAATACTTAATAATATATAAATTCTAAAAAATCCACCCATTAAAAATAAAAATAAATAAATTCCACTTCTAAAGAATAATAAAATATCTCATTAAATAATATTCCTATCATTAAATATTAAAAAATTATCATGAACGTAACTTATGCACTGCATAATATTTTTATCATTAAATATTTTTAAAAAAATCTATCAACCAAACGTGTATGAGGAAAAAAATAAATGAAAAAATTATTGTGAACACAACATGTAAATTTTTTTTGGCCAACCACAACATGTAAATTATACATATATGTATAAATAAGGGTTGTTTTCTTTCTTACTATATTATTCTCATATATACTATGCAATCCAATCAAATATTTTTGTGCCTATGTATCTTCTTTTCTTAATGTCAAACCAACAAATTTATATAATTATTATTACATTATATTTTATTACATTGTATTATATTATATTACCTCAGATTCAGTGAATCAAATTGACCATAAGTGTATCTTCAAGGGTTAAAGTGTCTGACATGAATAAGTTTTGTAAAGAAAAAAATATACTACTAAAGATTTTAAAAGAATACAAACTCATCAAAACAAATAGATTTGACTAAATGATAATTAAATTATAAAAGAAGAAAAATCAGATGGTGTTCAGTGAAATTTAATGATTTTTGTGAGTTTGCATCCTTTTAATTTTTTATTAGTTTTTTTACTTCTTTCAAATTTTATTTGCATCATGTGCCTTTTGAAAAAGAATTTTATTAGTAAAATTGCAGCTCAACTTTTTTTTTTTTTGAAAAAGATAAGTGATACTCCCTCTTGTCCTAATTATAAGATAAAGTTGACTTTTTTTGAGAAATTAAGGAAGCTAGTTAAATTACTTTAAAGTATTTAAAAACAAAAAAGATAAGTGATACTCCCTCTTGTCCTAATTATAAGATAAAGTTTGCTTTTTTGGAGAAATTAAGGAAGTTAGTTAAATTACTTTAAAGTATTTATATTTTTATTTTTTTCTTCAAATTAATTAATTTGACTAATAAAATAATATATAATCTAAGGATACTAAAAATATAAACACTCTAAAATAATTTAATTGGATTCCTTAATTTCTTTAAAAAAATCAACTTTATCTTATAATTAGGATAAGAGGATTAATCATTTTTAAAATTCGAGCTCTTTCTCTGTCATGATCCCCGGAAGATGTCCTCATCTGCTATTTCTATTTCTCACTGTTAAAATACTGTATGCGTGTTTTTGGCGTTTTGATTGACGTCATCAGATTCCGTGATTGTGAGCAGTGTCTGGCCAAAAAGGCAAAAACTTGAGTGACGATTTAAAAGTCGTGGAGAGAGAGGTTGTTGACAGTTGCCCATGGTTTTGTGTGGGGCGGGGAGCGCTACCTGTCGTATTATTCAGAAAGAGAAGGTGTCAAACTGTCAACTTGAGCTAATACTGTCTGTCACGCATAATAAAAATCGAACAAAGGATGAAGGATGCGTGGCGTGCTAACTTCGCATTTCGCAAAGCGGTTTGCTCACCCCAAAGCTAATATTCCAAATCAACCAGTAATTTTATGCCACGCATACAGAATGTCCGCCGACGTAAGGGATACTAATTCAGTCCCTTTTGTTAATTAAGAGATGGCTACATATTGGAAAACACTGGAAACAAATCACCTACTTGATTTATTTTAAGATAAATAATTTGTTTGAATTTTAATAAAATATTAATGCTGATTATTTTTGTACTTTGATAATTATTTATGATTCAAAAATTTAATTGTAATTAACAATTTAAAACCACCTTCAATAATAGATTCGTGGTGTTGGGGCTTAACTTAGTTAGAACAGATTTTTAAGACTTTTTTATGCTTGATGTTTTTATCGTCTAAAAAATATAATACTCTCTTCAGTCTTGAATGCGAGGCTTGATTAATTAATTCAAAAGTATTAAGAAAACTTGTTGAGCTAAGTTATTTGTTATTGTTGGGTAAAAATTGTGTAACATCCTTCATAATAAAAATTTGAGAGACAAATACTGAAAAAAAATGAAAAAAATGTATTATATAATTAAGACAAAATAGATCAATATCTTATATATAGAATCCTCATACGGATAAAATAAAATAAATTAGTAAAATTCTGGACTATCTTAAATTTATTATTCTACTCACAGAATAAAATCCAGCAAAACCTTGAGTTATGACTTTTTTAGAGTAGGAATCCTTTTTAATTAATTTTTCTGGAACCAGACATTTTTCTATGTAAGTTTGGATTATTTCGTAGCTAATGATAAAATATAATAATATAATACGTCAACAGCTATAACTGAAAAAATTTGTAACACGCCGTTTCCCAATCATTATTATTGACGGGGGCGCCCGGCCGGGAGGGAGGAGAACAACTTAATGAAAATTTATTCATCGTGCAATGACGAAGGCAATACTATAATTTCCATTCAATGAATTTAGACAATATATTACTGTCAATATTTTGATGTAGATGTGCAATATATATTTTTTCCAATTAACAAACTGCCAAGTGCCAATAGACACAACCGTATGCAAACTCTTATATCACACATGTATCCAAAAATACCTGATATACATGTGTGTGTATGTGTGAAACATGAATTGAAAATAACTAATTAATTAATAGTAATTTATCAAATCAT
The DNA here is from genome assembly GCA_963855925.1 of Inga laurina. Lineage (NCBI taxonomy): Eukaryota > Viridiplantae > Streptophyta > Magnoliopsida > Fabales > Fabaceae > Inga > Inga laurina. The sequence continues at coordinate 1,422,380 of OY979703.1, read as the reverse complement.
GTGCACTGTCGCATTGTCGGTTGACATATTGGTGGAGTATTCAGGAAATAAAGAGCTATGAATATAATTAACAACTAATAAGGGAATTTTTATAATTAAATAAGTGTGTCCTTTTAATCTCCAACCGAATACTCCGACTAACAACCCTGACTGAGATGCTGATAATAATAATAATAATAATAATAATAATAATAATAATAATAATAATAATATATATATATATATATATATATATATATAATAAAACAGTGAGAACCAAATATTAAATGGAATATAAATAATTAGAAAAATAGTACTTAATTTAATGCACGGCTAATCCCCTTTGGTCACGCAATGGCCTAATTAGGACTTAAATTGAAAGCAGAGGGAGGTTATTAAACACCTGCTCCGTGGACTGAAGGCACATCATTAGGTGTCGTGTTCTATATTCCTTATAACGACAACATATTTTCAAAGATCCGAATGTCTTATTCTCCAAGTGCGGCCTCCCAAGATAATATCAATCATATCATCAATTAGACACGTACAAAGCATTACAACCGGTTTGACATTGTCATCTCTGGTCCACACAACGCGTTCATCGTACAAAACTAAAATTCAAACTATATTAGGTTGTGTATTTTACCCTCTTCCACATATTAGGATTGTTCATGGCCTTGTATGAGCTAGTGCCATGCCACGCTGGGATTTCGTTGAGTTTGGCCCCATGCCACAAAGTTATAAATTTTTCTTTTTCAGTACCAAAAATAATTTAGTGTTAATATAACTTTTGGTCCCTGAAGTTTGATTCAATTTAGGTTTTGGTCCCTTAAGTTTGAAATTGGTGATTTAGGTCCCTGAAGTTTAACCCAATTTTGGTTTTAGTCCTTCAAGTTTGAAAAGGACTTGGTGACCCGTTTTTGAAACCCGACTCTACCCGGAAAAAAAATCAAGTTCTTTTCAAACTTGAGGAACCAAAACCAAAATCGGGTGAAACTTCATGGACCAAAACCACCGATTTCAAACTTGAGGGACCAAAACCAAAATTGGATCAAACTTCAGGGACCAAAAGTTATATTAACCCAAATAATTTTCTTTAAATTGTACATTTTAATTTTACTTGTTAAGGGAGTTTTCAACAAAAGCCAATAATATCAATTCAAGATATATGTGTTTTAGAAAAATCAACATGCATTTTATGCCAATAAGACTCTTGGGCTTACTGCCTTCACGATATTACAACCCAAGATTACGCAACTTATAAGAATTCAGGGGGACGCACGCATCCTAAGATTTCCAGCACTTATTCACACACACTTGTAGCGCATATATATAAACAAACAGAAGATGCTTGGAATCACAATATACGAGAAACTAAGGGAATATGAGATTGATGGTTGAACTTAGTGGTGGAAAAAGCAAGGAAAACCAAAGCCTTTGATCCACGTTCAAGAGAAAACTTACCACTCGCCTTCATGGGTAAGCTAGGCATGCGATGTTGCTTCTTACCAGACAAAAAACTCACCGTCTATCCCTTGGCCTTGCTTGGAGACTTCCTATAAAAGAGCACGAGTCTTGAGAGAACACCTCAAAGACTAGTTAGCCCTTTGGTCAAGACTTTCTCTACATACAATGGCTCTTTCCGATTGGTTAACTGTTAATGAAAAATAATGTTATAATGAGCAAACACAAGCCTTTAAGAGAATCACATTTCAAAAATTAATTGTTTAATTTGGTGAACCCTATGTGCCTTTCCTCATTCAGGGCAGCCTCCCATTGTGGGACGACTTATCATGCCCTCACACACCATTCCAAATCCAAATAACACTTTGGGATGGGAGTGATGTTATGGTATTTGTTTTCCCCCACTCACATTGGTTTCTCACCCACCCAACTTTTGAAAACAGAGTAACGTGATGGTTCGTGCATGTCTCCTCACTTTTCACCGTCATTTTTTTTATTGGACTTGATAACATTTAATATAAATAAATTTAATTTAGTGATTATACACGAAGTACACATAACTTAAAAAAAATTAAAAATAGGTATCTATTAAATTTGATGTATAGTCAAAATATTATTCCATATAACTAACAGCGTGTGCTTGAGTCAATGGAAGATGCGCTGTTTTAACTTCTGTAAAAGCTAGGTCAATAGCGTGAATATTGTGTATAAAAAAAATAAAGGATATGCCAGCAAAACTATATTAGATTGTGTCCAATAATATTTAATGATATGAAGTATCAAAATACGGTATTTGTAAAAAAAAAAAAAATGTTACGGGATATGTTGCTTATAACATATGCACGCTTTTGAGAGTGGAATTTCCCGGAATAAGAGGATAGGTCTCTTTTCTCATTGTCGTTTTCTTCTTATAATCCTATCTTTACCTTTAAATTATGAAATTGATTATTTAATTTTAATATTTTGTAAAATTATTATTACAATAGAGTTATAGGTCGGGGCTAGTCTGATTACTTTATCGGAAGGATATTTTATATATGCTCATCATTTTTATGAGGATATAGTATGTTCATGATTTGTCTAAACTATCTAAATTTAATATATTTGAAATTTATGATAAAAAAAACCTAATAATGATCACTTATCATAAAAATGAATTTATTATAAAAATTTTAAGTTTAAACCATTGGGTCTAGATTCGAACAGTTTGAACCAGGGTTATGTAAACTAGTCCGGTCCGGATTACTATTTAAAAAAAAATTAAAAATTTTCTTTTAGAATTTCATATTATAAGTCTAAAATTTTCAATTTTTCATCGGTTTTGGTCTCAGTTTAGCTTCGATTTGACCCCGATCTGATTCACTGACCCTTAACCCAATACCTCTACCGGTTCAATACCCGATCCAAATTTTAATACCTTAAACTATATATGGTGCTTATCGCTGTCATGAGGACTAAATAAGAACCTTTTTCCCTCCACCTTACACTGTAGACTTTTAATATTATAAAATGGTGAGCGCGAGTTGGTGAAAGCCGGAAACTTACGATTTGTATTTGTGCGCATCCTCCCGTTAATTATCCTCACATCCAATATGTTCTTCTTCCCCCACTATTCCAATTTCCACCTTTGTCCCTCTATATTTTTCAGTCGTCCTCCATTTCTAAAAAGCGCCAATGTTTCACCCATACTTTGACATTTTTTTTTTTCACATTTTAAAAACGTGCAAGTCAAACGGTGGCCATTTCTTTTCAAACTCATGAAAAAAGAGCACACGCCAGCTGATGTCATGCATGCGTTGGCATCTTGGAAGTTTATTCAGCCCCTTGATTATTTCCTTTCCTTTATTGATTAAACTAGACATGATCTACGCTGGATCTAAGTATGTGCCATTCATTATATATCAATAAGTCGAAAGGATGATTGATATCAGTGTCCCCACACGCGAAAAAGAAAGTCAAAGCGATCTCCAACTTTTCTCAATTTTGGTCAGCCACAAATGTTGGTGGCACCATTAATTCTACTGATCTCACGCAAAAACAAAATAAATTAAGTTATTCAAATGAAACAATAATCACGTAAGGAAAGTTGATATTCTACGGTTAATTAAAAAGGAAGCGATGACCCGTGACACAGTCCTGTAGAAGTGTGAACATTGAGCTTACCCTTCTATGTTTTGTACTCCCTCCTCCGATCCTAATTATAAGATAAAATTGATTTTTTTTGAGAAATTAAGGAAGCCAATTAAATCACTTTAGAGTATTTATATTTTTAGTATCTTTAGATTATATATCAGTTTATTAGTTAAATTAATTAGTTTGAAGAAAAAAATAAAAATATAAATATTCTAAAGTGATTTAATTGGCTTCCTTAATTTCTCCAAAAAAGTCAACTTTGTCTTATAATTAGGACCGGAGGGAGTAGCATATTAATCTGATCTTCTTATTTTCAAGGAGAACTAAATAAAAGTAAAATTAAAAAACAGTTATTAATAACCCGCCTTTCTTTTTTACCATGTTAATAACCCACCATGGTATTGAAATATTTTTGGTAAATACTGATGCCAGCAAGGCTATTAAACCGGACCCAGCACCTCATAATAAAATTCTCTGCAACAAGGAGAATGGATCCCCCTCGTACTTGGTCGCATTTCCTTTTTCTGACGAATGGTAACAACATTAATAGTCTACACATTCTTCAAATAAATTTTTTATATTTCACCACATGCTGCGGTTGAAGATTGACTTGTTCTTCCTTAAAAAAAGGTGATTATGTTATAAATTCATGACAGATTATTATACCACAATACTCTCTCCAGTCCAGGCAAAAAAATAAAGTTTTAAAATTTTATCTCAGTTCAAAATACAAGTCTGTGTTTTCGCAGCAGAGAGTGATGAAAAGGAATGCAATTTTTCCTTACAATGTTAGTTATATATATTCAACTTTTTTTACTTATTTATTTTATATGTTAACAGTGCGTATGTATTTGTTGCATGTGCATTGATTAAATTTAAATGTATGTTCTTCCAATATAAGTGTATCCATATGTTTGTTTTTGTTATTATTTTTTTTGGTTGGGACCTTAATAATATTTTCTCTATTTCAATAATACTCACTGTTTTGTTTGTCGTGTATGTTAAATGTATATACACAATAGAGCACCATGCAAGCTTTAACCCTTATTAGCCTGGATTGGAAGAAAATTATGGAGGAAATAATAATAGGAGTGAAAATTTTTTAAAATAGTAAATTTTGAAAGTTTTTCATTCCAGTACGACCTTTATTTTTGGAATATTTCGTAGTGTTGTGTTTTCACAAATTGATAAATAGGCGTACGAGCATATTGTGTCGGGTCTTTTGCGGGTACATTTAATTGCAAATGTTTAGCATGAAAAAGATACATTTGAAAATAACTCTTTCACTATCCCTGCCTTTTCCTGTAAACATTACTCAATTTGATCCTTCTTAGAAAACATTTTTCCCAAAGGACCAGTTTATCATTACAAAAAAAAAAAAAAAAAAAAAAACACCAAGAGGGATATTAAAAATCTCATCAGGCCGAATTTGAAGTAAAAGAAATAAGGTATTCCAACCCATCCTTTTTATAAGTAACTAATTTTTTTTCTTTTAGGCCCAGTCCTTTTTATAAACAATTATTCTTGTATCTCAAAATTTAATTTACTTTTTTCTTTTTTATTCCTATTAGATACACATTATTTTAATTATCCCCTGCTCATCACTAATTCTCTTTCATTTACTCATTTATTATGCATTCTCTCTCATATTTTATATCTATACTCTCTCACATTTATTACTTATTCTCTTTCCCGTGCTTTTTTCATAAATAGGGACATATTTAATTTTGAAGAAAAATGAAACCTTTCAACCATTTATTATTTTTAACTAATCTTAACCATAGGTTTATTTTGAGCAATAAGAATAAAATTTGCTTATAAAAACTATCAGAAGGAGTATAAGATAGAGTTGATTTTTTTTTAAAGATTAAGAAAGTTAAATAAATTACTTAATCATATAATATGTTATGTATTCTTATATTATATATCATTTTATTAGTCAAATTAATTAGTTTGGAGGAAAAAAATGAAAATAAAAATACTATAAATTAATTTCCTTAATCCCCAAAAAAATAATCAATCTTGTCGTGTATGACCGGGGCAGCTAGCAGAGGAAAAGAGGGCAGGGCATTGATTATAGCAAGCTGCATACCACTAGCTAGCGTGTGAACCAAGTGTCGTTTGGACTGAGCCCGCCCTCTTCTAGAATAATGCTTTCCGCAGTTGCACTGTTCCCTTAATTACCTCTTTTCATTTTCGTCTTTGCTCCTTTATTACAATTCCTAACCGTTCGCACTGACTTCCTAATTACTTTAATCAGAATCTATACTCTCCTCTTTGACCCTAAAAAAATATTCAGACACTTTTAAATTCTGAAGTTTGATTGTGCATGTGGTTTTTTCATAATGAAACACAATAGTTTAGGACTGTTTATTCATGAATCAAAGTCAATCTTAACTTATCCTCCATTTTTTGAAGGGCAGGGTGTTCTTCTGCTTTTCTTTTCTCTTTAAATAATAAATGTAAATGAACAATTTAATTGGTCTCAATGTATAGATTATTATTTTACTGAGTAAACTATTGAATATCAACAAAACAACAACAAATCATATAGATTTCTCCATCAAGCTCCATCTCTTGACGCGTGATATAATCATCACCTGCTAGTTTCTATGCAACCACAACGTAATGTCACCGATAATATCATTAAAGGAACGATTCACATACCCACCATCCCCTTAAAACTAAATTAACAGCCTTCATATAATTGTAATAAATATTCCCTCCGATCCTAATTATAAGATAAATTTGATTTTTTTGGAGAAATTAAGGAAGCCAATTAAATTACTTTAGAGTGTTTATATGTTTAGTATCTTTAGATTATATATTAGTTTATTAGTCAAATTAATTAGTTTGGAGAAAAAAATAAAAATATAAACACTCTGAAGTAATTTAATTGGCTTCCTTAATTTCTCCAAAAAAATCAACTCTGTCTTATAATTAGGACCGGAGGGAGTAACAATGTCCCTAATACATCCCAGAATGAAGCAGGGCAGCAATACACATATAGATAATTGTTCAAACATCATGAAAAATCTGGCAAGTATATATTATTGCATTGTATTTTTACTGTCTCTCATTTGCAGATATATACATATTCGTGTGACCACGATTATCCCGCAACCTACCCACCCAAACGGCTCACCCACATAATCCTCTTTTCTCTCCATATAATATCCTATTATATTTACAATATCTATTACCTAACCGATAATATCAAATCTATGATCTCTAGCATATGATGATATCAGTCATCACTGATGTCAAATAATTATCTAAAAAATTAAACTTTTTAAGATGATATCAATCTTGCGTTGACTTGTAAATAATATATACTTAAATTATAATTTGAAAAAATTGGAATCGTAGTCCCTAATTTATTATTCACACTATCGACTATGACAGATAAAACTAGGACGGGGCTCATATGCGTCTTTATTTGCATTGGTAAACGGTAACCAGTTCGCTTCCATTGAATAAATCACACCTTTGAAATATACACTTGCTTGATGGCAAAACAAAATTTGCTTATTTAATTTTCGACATGTTTTCCGGGTTGATGAATTTTCAAGGGTCTACGGCAGATTTTCCTAGGTCTTGACAAAATAAGGTGTAAAATCGGGGAAAAAAAGAAAGAAAGAAAAAACAGAGAGAAGGCAAAAATTAAAAACTCAAAAAAGAAGGAAAGAAAGAAATGGGCCGATTTCACTGAGGATTGAGGCCAATTAGGCCCATTTGTGTAATGTTGGGCAATCTGAAGCCCAGGAAAAAGAATCCCAAAGCCTCATCATTGCACCAAAAATCAAGAACTTTCGGGATTTTACCCGCATAGTCGTTTCAATGATGTGTCAAAATTCCATTGGGTATTTAACGTGTTCTGCCAGGGAGGGTCCGCATCAGATCGCACCGTAACATTGACGTGGCTTATCTTCATTGGAGAGAACACTCTAGCAAGAGTGAATAACAGACACCTATATATGTCTGTTGCGCGCGAACTTGAACAGCCAACCTCAGCAATAGAGCGAAAACAGAGCAAGCGTTTGGGAGGAAGAAGGTGAAAAGTATTGAACCAATCAGCATGATCATGGCGAAGAACAAAGCATTGTCGATTCTGCTTCTTTTTTGTTTAGGTAAGGTTCTGCTCATTAGTTTCTCTTTTATTCTGACACGCTCGCGCAGTGACGGAGTTAAAAGAGAAGCTCTCTTCGTTTTTGTTCCTTGGTTTTCGAGTTATTTTAATGTTTAATTTTTGAGCAGAATTTATGTTTGGATTGGCCTTGGCTGCTGAAGAATCTCCAAAACTTGGAACTGTGATCGGTATTGACCTGGGCACTACCTACTCTTGCGTGGGTGTTTACAAGAATGGTCACGTAGAGATCATAGCGAACGATCAAGGGAACAGAATCACTCCTTCGTGGGTCGCATTTACTGACACAGAGCGTTTGATCGGAGAGGCGGCGAAGAATCAAGCGCCTCTCAACGCTGAACGCACAATTTTCGATGTTAAGCGTCTAATCGGAAGGAAGTGAGTGATTTTTTTCCGTTTAAATTGTTAGAATAAACAATTCTTGGCTTCTGTTTATAGGATGGCCTACTGAACTGAGTCTGATTTGCTTCTGATTGTTAGGTATAATGATCCAGAGGTCCAAAGGGATATAAAGTTCTTACCCTATAAGGTCGTAAACAAGGATGGAAAACCTTATATACAAGTGAAAGTTAAGGGAGAAAACAGAGTGTTCAGTCCCGAGGAGATCAGTGCCATGGTTTTGACTAAAATGAAGGAAACGGCCGAAGCCTATTTGGGTAAGAAGATCAAAGATGCCGTTATCACTGTTCCAGGTACCATTCTTTCTTTTTATATTTGATTGTTATGTCACTTTTTTATTCTGCGCATTTCATCTTTACATGCATATGCGGTCTAATTCGCTTCTTGTTCCTGGTGATTGTAGCGTATTTTAACGATGCGCAAAGGCAGGCGACTAAGGATGCTGGCACCATTGCCGGACTCAACGTGGCTCGGATAATCAATGAGCCCACGGCTGCCGCAATAGCCTATGGACTGGACAAGAAAGGCGGAGAAAAGAACATAATGGTTTATGATCTTGGTGGTGGTACCTTCGATGTCAGCATCTTGACCATCGATAATGGTGTGTTTGAGGTGCTTTCTACTAGCGGAGACACCCACTTGGGTGGAGAGGATTTTGACCACCGACTTATGGACTATTTCATCAAATTGATTAAAAAGAAGTACAACAAAGACATTAGCAAGGACAATAGGGCTTTGGGGAAGCTGAGGAGGGAATGTGAGAGAGCCAAGAGAGCATTGAGTAGCCAGCACCAAGTGAGGGTTGAAGTCGAGTCACTCTTTGATGGAATTGACTTGTCCGAATCACTGACGAGAGCAAGATTTGAGGAGCTGAACATGGATTTGTTCAAGAAAACAATGGGTCCGGTGAAAAGAGCTCTGGAAGATGCAGGGCTGAAAAAGACTGATATAAGCGAGATTGTGTTAGTCGGAGGAAGTACTCGAATTCCCAAGGTGCAACAGCTCTTGATTGACTTTTTTGATGGAAAAGAACTCAACAAAGGGATTAATCCCGACGAGGCTGTTGCTTATGGCGCTTCTATCCAAGGTGGAATACTCGGTGGTGAAGGCGGTGAAGAGACCAAAGGTAATTAACACAACAAATCAATCTCTTCCTTTCTCGCTAACGCTTCTTTGGTTATTTGGTGTTGGAGCTTGAACTTGCTTTAATTTTTGGCAGATATTCTTCTCCTCGATGTTACTCCTTTAAGTCTAGGGATTGAGACAGTCGGTGGTGTGATGACCAAATTGATACCAAGGAACACCGTTATTCCAACCAAAAAGTCTCAGGTCTTCACCACTTACCAAGATAAGCAAACCACGGTGTCCATCAAAGTAAGATAATTAACATCATTTTTAATAACAAATGTAACTGCCACTGTATTTATATGCATGCCTAATCCTTGTGTGGGAAATTTTTAGGTTTATGAAGGTGAAAGAACCTTGACTAAGGATTGTCGTGAGCTTGGGAGGTTTGACCTGTCGGGCATCCCACCGGCACCCAGGTAATGTTGAGAAAATAACCAAGACACAACCTTCATATTGTAAAGTTTGTCATCTTGATAATGTGGTTTCTTATCGTTTGATTAATAATACTTGCAGGGGTGTGCCTCAAATTGAGGTTACTTTTGAGGTTGATGCGAATGGAATCCTACAAGTGAAAGCGGAGGACAAGGCGGCGAAGAAATCAGAATCAATCACAATTACGAACGATAAAGGGCGTCTGAGCCAAGAAGAGATTGAAAGGATGGTGAAGGAGGCTGAGGAATTGGCGGAAGAGGACAGAAAAATTAGGGAACAGATCGATGCGAGGAATAAATTGGAAACATACATATATAACATGAGGAGCACTATAGATGACAAGGATAAGCTGGCAGACAAGATCGATTCAGAGGATAAGGAAAAGATAGAAAATGTGCTGAAAGAGGCTCTTGAGTGGCTTGATGACAACCAAAACGCCGAGAAAGACGAGTTCGACGAGAAATTGAAGGAGGTCGAGGCAACATGTAATCCAGTCATCAAGCAGGTTTATGAGAGGAGTGGTGGAAGCTCTTCTGGTTCCGATGATGGAGAGCCAAACGATGAACTGTAGAGTTGGCCGCTTTTTTCTTTTTTCTTCTTTTCTTCTTGTTCATGAAGCGAGAATCCCGAGTTTATCTCTTTATGACACTATATGTTCTATATTCAATTTTACACGTTCAAAGCCATATTTTATGAATGGTATAGTAAATCATTGAAAATGCGACCTTGCTATTAAGAAATTTAAAAAGATGCTTGGCTTCGCATATATTGGCCTTCGCCCGTTGAAACCATTGGCGCTTCCAAATTCCAACGTATAAGGACTAAGGAAATTGGGAGAGCTTGTAGTGTGATGTGAGATGAAACAAGTTCTCAGTTACACTAATAACTTGAATTCAGAGTCCACGCATGCTGCCGTCTCTATTCTCTTTTCTATCGTAAGATTGGACCAATAACTATTAACTATGGCCTATCTTTTGTTCTTGTCACGTTAATTCATATGATTGAACTCTTGACTGTAGCAACTACGAGAGTATAATTTAACAGCGAGCCCTCTGCCCTTATCCTTATGGATGTGAGCTGGAGAGACCTGAATAAAATTCACATTCCTGAAGCAAAAGTACGGTAGTATCACACACACACACACACACACACAGTGTTTCCCCCCGTTTTGTTTTAAAAGGAAGAACGTGTATACAATATTATTTGGATTAGTGGTTACGATGGAAGTATAGCAGAGGAGTTTTATTTTGATTTGATGTGTGAACGTGCTTTCGTACATATGCCAGAATTGGCAGTCAAAAAGGAGGGAGTCAGGAAATGATGAAGTGAGGAAGAAGCAATGGGGTGTCCCCAAATGAAAGCAAAGTATCGGTGCACAGGCACAGCATAATTGAAATGCGAGTTGATTCAAAACTTGGAGAGATAGGCTACAAAAACAGATATGCCCAATAATGAAGTTTGGGAACATCATTTTCGCCATAATAGGGTTGTCAAGCTCGTTGTGGGTGTGCGCGCCAATTGTGAGGAGATGGCAGAAGAAAAAGATGGTGGCAGAGAAGCTAAGAATAATAAGCGAGGCGCTGGAGGTGGCAGAAGAAAGAGTGGCGAGATACCAAGAGAGACACGACCGAATACTGAGTCAGATAAGCGCCTATTACTTGACCAATACTGAGCTATTGGAGGCATTGCAAGGAGCAAGAGCCAGCATGAATCAAGCGGTCGAGTTTGCAGTGTACTTGCGCAGAATCCAACTGAACATCATTCGCTCTTTCCCTGACGCTCTCGACCTTCACCTTTCCCCTCCCTTCAACCATAACTCCTCCCCAAGAAATTAATTCCCACATTCATTAATGCCATCTCCCACTTTCTATTTCTTTCTCTCTTTAGATATCTCATCAGTATTTTCATTGTTCTGTTATGTCACAGCATCTCATGATCCAGAATTGAAGTTTAAAAATAATGATGGATCGCCAGCGTGTAGGCATTTTCAGCCGTCAAATTAATTTATAAACAAATAAAATAAAATGGTGATTTCGGGTCATTCGTGGTCTCCGAACATTTCGCGCTTTCACGATAATGCGTGCGTTTGCTGCTGGAGACCAAACCCATGGATCACTGATGAGGCACACACGGATACCGTCGGATGCTATGGATCGAAGGAGCAGTTAGCGTTGAGCAGTATTAATACGGGCGGCGTCCTCATTTCAGGCATTACACTGAAAAACGAGGCTGTTCATCAGGAGAGAGTCGGCAATGGAGTCCGCAAAGGAAGTCAAGGGCACGGCCGGAAGAATAGGGGCGAACAGGAAGAAGTCCGTATCCAAGTCCGTGAAAGCGGGTCTTCAGTTTCCGGTGGCTCGTGTGGCCAGGTTCATGAGGAGAGGTCGCTATTCTAAGCGTTTGGGAACCGGAGCACCGATCTACCTCGCGGCAGTCCTTGAATATCTCGCCGCCGAGGTATCTTGTTGATTTGAGCGATTTTCTTAGATTTTCTCTTTTTTGTTTTTGTTTTTTGGTTTTTCTGTAATGTTGAGTGGCTTTTGTGCAACGGCGGGGATGGGAGCGTAGGTGCTAGAACTAGCAGGGAACGCGGCGCTTGATAACAATAAGCAGAGGATCAATCCAAGGCACGTGATGCTTGCAGTGATGAACGATGATGAACTGAAAAAGCTTCTGCAAGGAGTAACCATAGCCAGCGGAGGAGTGCTGCCAAATATCAACCCTGTCTTGCTTCCCAAGAAGCCATCTCCTTCTTCTGCCGCTGATGGCGATGACAAGCCCAAACAATAGATTTTTCCATCTGTACTATTCCTTTATTAGGTTTAACTTCAACTCTGCTGGGGAAGTGATACATTTTTCGTTGTAGGCGTTTAACTTTATGAAATTATGAAATTTTAGGGAGTTTGGGGTAGCTTATTTTTAGATAATAAGTGTTTATTATATAAATCAAGATAAACCTCTTTTCATATATTTATTTTATATATCATAAATTATGATTTATAAATATTTATAAATAAAAAATAAATTATCACAAACAACTACTAACTTTATTTTGCCTTGCCGTGTTCTTTCTACTTGTCGTCCAATCATCCCATTCGCATTTTTGTGCAAAGATCCTCTCGATGTGGGGCATATGGAACTCCCACGTCCTTCGGCCCCGATTAACATTTAACTTCCTCATAACTACACCTCAACTTTACTTAACCGCTTTATCACCCCCAAAAAATAAAAATTAGGGGATGTTTGGGTTACCAATGACAGAAGTGGTTTTTTTTTCAATATGACTTTTACAAACTTAAGATATGATAAAAGTCATATTGTAAATGTGATTTATATTTAGATTGACAGTGATAGAAGTAACTTTTTTAAAACTAAATCTTGTTTGGATGATTATTTTAAAAGCAAGTTTATATGAAAAATGAATGAAAATTGCATGAATCTTATTAAATAATACATATAATATTTTTTCCCTAATTAATGCATTGTGTTTTCCCTATTATTTCTCAAACAAATCGCCAACTTTAGATTTTGTAATGTAATTTATACTTTTCATATTTTAATTAAAAATGTTAGCATTAATAACTTTGATTTTGATCAATCAAATATAAAAATTAAATTGAAAATAAAATGTTACTACAGTTATTGTAGGTGATAAAAATCATAGTGACTTGCTGACTTCCTCCTGCCTCTATGAATGAATAATCACTTACTGACTACCTCTTGCCTCTATGAATGAATAATCACTGCCTTCATTTTTTTATCAAAAAAATAAAAATCAATGCCTTCATTTTTTGTGCAAAAGATGCTGACTTGTGAGGGAGAAGATGGGCATATTTGAATATTTAATGTATCGTATAAATGAAAAAAGCAATAAAAAGTTGCTTATCACCTACCCTAACTTCTCAAATAAAATACAGTTGATATATCGTTAACCCAAACACTCTTTATATACCAAAAGCAGCTTTTCAAGCGGAGAAGAGGAAATTTTTCCTTTTCACCATGATCCCAAACAGTATGTGAGTCCTATTGCCAATAACCATCACTTAACCAACAAGTCCGATTGGTAAGTATTCTTTTTTGTCAGTTAAATTGGCCTAATCCTATTGAGCTCAAAAGTCCAACTCTCACTTATGATTATAGAAGGTATATTTTAGAATTTTAATGAAACATTAATTATTATGTTTTATTTTTATAGTATTTTTTCATTCAACGCGTCTGTGAAGTCAATGATAGTTAAAGTTTCAGTGCACATATACGTTTCAGTAAAATACCATTAATATGAATTGAACGCCGGCTGAAAAGTGAACACAAAGCCCAGAAAATGTCCAAAATATAAATAGACGAAAATATGATCCATATGTACGGCAACGAGCTTGCATTAAAACCACTCATGTGTACAACCGCTGTGACATAAGGCATAGAAGGGGTTCTCCGCCGGAAAAGTTCAAAACTATTTAGGGAACATCACACTAGGGTCCACTCAAAGAAAATAATATCTGAAAAGACTCCCAACTCTTCGATAGGCATTGTCAAAGTTATAAAACTTTTCGTATATTATTTTTCCCTTGGTTGGACCTTGGTGTGATTTTAGCATCTATTTACAGCAAGAGCCACGGAGAGTGAAGAAAAACATTGAAATCTAGAAAGTTTCTTCTGGCTTAAGGAAATTACAAAATTCAAGTTGCGTCATCTCTCCACCGGTTATGGGGTCAAACTGGCATCGATAGAAGCTGCATCAACATTGCAAAAGACACGCCATCAATAATATTTAATTCACAAGAGACGGAAATGCCACAGACAAAGCACTAGCAAATACAATGTCAATAAAATTCCCATCATAAAAGTTACTCATTTGCGACTGGGTTACTTGAGAATCCAAACCAAAAGGGGAAAAAAAAAGGGCCGTAGAAGTTTTCCCCTTCCAATATATGCTGTTCAAACTCCAACAGTATTAGTAGTAATATCATAGATCAAAACCACAGCAGCACTCATTGTGATAAGAATTTCAATTTCAAACCATGTTTAAGAGTACATATTATAGTTGTCAATCTTAAAGGGTCATATGTAACATTTTCAAGATACTGAAGCGCCAACAATCCCCTTATAAGAACCCAAATGTCATTCTCCCTCCTTTTTTTTCTCCCAAATGTCATATTCAGCACATGACCCACTATCTAATTATAACTGAAATATGGTATATTTTATTGGGAACGAATTCTTAGGCAATACATAAGCTCAAAGACCATTCCTCCTTGCCATCCTCATCAGAGAAGAAAGAAAAAGAAACTTTGGGGAAGCAAAAAAAAGAAAGGTAATTAAACTTAGTTTTCATATTCCGGACATGATCCTGAGTGTGCTGACATCTACAAGCAACGCATGGAAGAAGTGAACAAGAACAATACACAAAGCAGCAAAAAAATATGATCCACAAGAGATACCTTCCATCCATGCCAAGTATTACAATCGTGTTCTTTTGGTGGCCAAAGGCAACGTTGTATTGCAAACCTTCATTCAAGCGAAACTGGGCCACTGACCACTCTGAGTTAAAATACCTAGGCAGAATACCTGTAAAACAACCAGCATTTAGATGACCATGAGCCATAACTTGCTATAGACAAAGTTTCAACTTCAAGTCCGTAACAGAGCACATAATGTTACAGCACCAGATGCCTGATGAAACCAAGTTGAAGCCAATCAAACAGAATAAAGCCAATGGGCAAACCCCCTAACCTTTAATAAATGAAAGAGATGAAACTGACGAGGGGCTAGAAGGGTTAGATTCTGATGTACTTTGTGATACGCAATGCCCCAATAGTCCTGAATCAACCTTTAGACTGAAGACATGAACAGTTCCCTTGTCACTTGAGACGGCTAGCCATGGTGCAGTGGCTGAGAAAGCAAGGCTGTGTATCTCTGCTCGATCAGCACCTCTTCGTACCTGAAAGTGTCATCCAACTAATTTACACCACACCAAACTTTCAAGAGTTGCATGAAATTAACATTAGCCTCTCCTAGACAACATCAATATGACATTTTGAGGCCTAAACAATAGTAATTACAGCATGACCTTTAGTCTCTAGCAGGAAATGCATATCACACTTGAGAAACAGTTTGATCCTCCCAAGAATATAAATAGAAAAGCTGATTTTGAGATTATAGCACAAATTCAAGTAGCCGGCATAGACAAATGCAGAGTAAAATTCCAGACAGATGACATTCAATTTTATCACGTAAACACAAGAAGCCCATGGAGGTTATTGTACGTGAAGAAATTGAGCATCTCTGCAGGACTTTCCTGTTAACACTTGTAATCAATATACAATATATAATTTATCTTTGTCCGATGCTGCATTATTCAATCTTACCTCATACTCCATGCAAGGAGTGGGGTCCACAGTCTAATTTCCTTATAAACAGTAGATCAATATAAACGACATAAAATCTGTGGCATATCACACTATTGACAAGCTCTGAATAGTGTGACTTACTTTTTAGGCTCCATGCAAAATATGGGGCCTACTTCTAGTTAAAAGTCAGACCACATCTAGTTTACTAGACATTTTTCAACGTTGGAAGTGCGCTTGTATATGCTGGTTCAATGGGGTAATATACACGACTGAAGTTTAATGCAATTGTTGCCAGTGAGTGCAGTTTAATGTTAGGTTCAACTAGTAAATAAATTTGGCCAGCTACTTGGAGCTCTAGAAGAGGAGACATACCAAATCAAAGTATTGTCTTTCAATTGATTGCATTTACTCTAAGGGTGTCTGACTCCACAAAAATAAATTTCCTCTGACGCAGTTTATGGGACTTGGAGACACTAAGTGTGTTTGGGATGGTGTTCAACCATCCAAAAAGCACTTCTATAAATTAAGACAAAACTCCTCTCTACTTTGCACACATAAATTATGATTGAAAAGCTGTTTTTTTAAGGGCTACTATCGTTATTCCAAACAAAGCACACTATAGATTGACATTTCCGAAGGCCGATAGTTTTCGCAGAATGAAAAAAAGTACTAACGTATGCTGAAATACCATTTTTAGTAGTGGTTCATATATTGATAACAAGAACAAAGACCAAAGGGGGAAAAAAGTATTTATAGCTACCTCTTGGAGCAATGAACCATCCATAGTATTGAAAATCCTAACCAGAGTGCCCTTGCTGCTTGCGGTGGCAAGCAAGTGCCCGTCTCGCGTCAGTGCGAAACAAGCAATTCGCGAGTTGTGCGCCATTATAAACTTGGTCCGCCTTGACGCGTAGAGTTCGACTCTTACCTGACCCTTCTGTAATCCAGGACAAACCAGAACCATTGGCCCTGCGACACGGGAGATTTCACAGAGTCCATTGGGATTCGCAATTGTCTCAATTTGATGACATACTTTAAGATTATCGAAATTGTACACTAATATCTTATGCAACAGAACCACCACGACTCTGTCCCTTCTAAGACGAACCCCTTTTACCTCAGAACTGAATGATAACTCGCCGATGCAGCGGGAGTGATCGTTGTCCCAAATGATCACTTTGTTCACTGCGTATGCAGGGTCAGCCCCACCGCCAACTAAGGCAATTATATTGGACCGAAAGAACATCGCAACCAATCCGATTCCACCAGCAGCGCCAAAATCTTGGCGAACGATCTCGCGTAATGGGTCACAACTGAATACGCGGAACCCATAATTGGTGCCGGCGGCAAAGCAACTGGAATCTTGATTGAATGAAAGATGAAGGAGGGTCGCAATTTCAGCAGCATCCGAATTCGAGGTCCGCATAGGAGAAGTAGGTTTTGAAATCGAATGAGTTTCTTGGGCTCGAGAGACGGCGGAGTGGGAATCTTCTCTTTGCGGATGAGGAGGATGTGGCAGTGACATGGGTGAGAATAACTGGCAAGAGAACGATGCCTTCAAGCTGAACAGGAAACCGCGGAAGCGTCTGAACAAGGTATGTGATGGAACAAGAGGAAGAAAGAAGATAATCTGTTACTCGCAGGAGCAAGGAACCACCGCCGAATCTCCCTAACCGAAGCGGTTTTGATTTGGCGTCTCATTTTTAACTTAGTTTATTTCTGCAATTATTTTTAAAATTATTTAGTCTATTTTATGCAGCTCACTGTGGGAGTTAAGGCATATATTAAAGAGAAAATTCTATTTAAAAATCGTTTAAACTTAGAAAACCTCAAAAAATTTATTAACATAGAGAAAAGATATGTAGGTCTTTAGGAAGGAATCTAAGATATTGAAATATTATGTTTTTATCAAAATGTCTCTCACCTTTTTTTTTTTTTGGAAGAAAAGGCAAGTTCCTCTCACCCATCAGAGCTCCACTGAGAAACCTCACCTTGCCTCTGCCAGCGGCCGGAACTCCAATGACAACTTGAGTAATGCGATTAGCTACTTAAGTATGGAGATTGACAATTTTATCTCCCTAAGCCTTATCGCTCGTTGTTGACAAGTTGAATAAAGGAAATGATAATTTGAGTTATTCAGGTTAGTCCTCTATACCATAGTTGCTAATTACTATACATAAGTTGTCTTTTTATTTTATTCAACTTGTCAACCACACCTGGTAGGGATCAGGGGCCTAAAGTTGTTAATCACTGTATTTCAGTAATTAATTGCATTACTTAACTTGTCACCAGAGCTCTTCCCATCGGCTGCTGGAGCGGTCTTAATGGCGGTAGCAGGCGGAGCTCTGGTCGGTAAGGGGACCTTGTCTTTTTTCAAAAAAAAAAAGTGATAGATATTTTGATAAAAGTATAACATTTTAAAATCCTAAATTCCTCTTTGTGACCTATATGTCCTTTACATATGTTAACAGATTTTTTAGAATTTTGTAAATTCAAATAATATTTATCTAGAATTTTCCCAACTGTTCGCGAGAATAATTTGGTTTAATCACCCAAAAAAATTAATTTGTCTCCATCATTAAAAAAAAAAAACACATTCGGATCTGGGTTAGCTGACTTTTCCATTGAGATTCGAAATTTTTCATACAGTCTTCAAATTTTAAAAAAACACCCTTATTTATTAGGGAAATTTCTAAATAAATATCATTAAATTTGAAAAGCTCCAAAAAATCTATTAATAAATGAAAAAGATAAATAGGTCTCAAGAGATTGATCTGAAATTTTGAAATGTTGTGCTTTTACTAAAATTACCCCTCAACTTTTTTTAAAAAAAGAAAGAACTCTTGCCAGCGTCAAAGCTCTGCCGTCGCCAAAGTTCCGCCGGCCTACACCACCCCACTAGCAGGCCTTCGGTGGTCTGTTACCGGAGCTCTAGCACCGGCGGTCTAAGCTTTAGTGACAACTTGAGTAATGAGATTGAATGCTTGAGTATATAGATTGACTATTTGAGCTCCATAAGTCCTATCGGTGTCGTTGACAAGTTTAATAAAAGCAATGACAATTTGCACTCCTGAGATTGTTAATAGTCACACTCAAGTTGTCATTGTATTTATTCAACTTGTTAATGATGCTTGATAGAGCTTAGGGAGTTTATGTAGTCAATCTCATTACTCACATTGTCATCAGAGGTCCATCAGAGGGTGCTGCTGACCAGTGGAACTCGGGCAACGACGAGAATTCTTTCTTTTTTTTAAAAAAAAAACTTGAAGGGTATTTTGGTAAAAGCACAACATTTTAAAATCCCATAATACTCCCTTGAAACCTATTTGCCATTTCCATATGTTAACAAACATTTTGGGATTTTTCTAATTTAAATGGTATTTATATGCCTTTTTTTCCTATTTATTAGTAAATATTATATAAATATATTATTTATTAAGTATATCGTATTCAAAAATAGGTTATAATTATTTTTTACACTTTAATTATTAAATGTTAGAATATATAATTCAAAAATAGGTTATGATTATTAAATATATATAATCAACATTTTATAATATCTTTCGTTTTTTATTAACATCTTACAAAATCTTTAAAATATAATTATTTTTTTACAGGTTATAATCACTTTTGCAAATAGGTTATAATTATTTAAAAGAATAAAAAAATTATATCTAAAGTTGATATGAGAATCTCTAACTAAGTGTTTCGAAACTAAAGTCTTATAAAATCTTTTGTTTTTTAAAATTTAATTCTTGAACTTTTTTCTTGAAATAAATATGAAGAATTATTATTCAATAGATATTTATTTTCGAATTTTTTTTGTTCTGAATTATGTTTTGAAATTGACCCCGTGATGTCTTTTTGTATTGTTCCTGCCTTCCTGGCCCATCTCCTCCTTTTCCATTTTCATGATAGCGGCCGTCATATGGCCGAGCGCAAAGGAGAGAAGATACAGAGAACATGACAAGCCAGAGGCAAAGCAGAAGTAGTTAATGGCAGAGCGCAGGAAAGGTGATACTTGTTTTTATAAAGAATATAGCAGCAGCAGCAGTAAGAAGTACTTGATTTTCATATGTTAGCTCAACTCCTAAATATAATATCTATTTTATTTTTTTTATAAACTAATAAAGTTAAATAAGTTATTTAATAATATAATATATTGTGTATGATTAAATTATATATTAATTTAAAAGTTAGATAAACTGATTTAAAAAAATAATAAATATAAATATTTTAAAATAATTCAATTAACTTTTTTAATTATCCATCAGCAGGCACCGGAACAGCAAGCATTTCTGCTCTCAATGCTGGATCTGATTTCACTCCTTCACCTGCCAATCTTATCACTACCCCTTCCACTGCTTGCATTGCCATTTCTCAAGTCGTACGCTTCATCCATATATTATAGTACAGGGTTAAGGGCTAATTTAATCCAGAAAGTTTTCACTGAGGGGCAATTATCTTGAAAGTTTTTTGAACGGCAATTTTATCCTGAAAGTTTTAAAAATTGAGCAATTTTACCTTGGCTGTTTTCCAGTTAGTTCTAACCGTTAGTTGACCAAATACGCTAGACTGGCAGTCCACATGTCATCTACATCATTTTTATTAAGGTGTAAATTTACTTCAAAAGTTCATATGTCATCTATTTCATTTTTTCTAAAAGTTAGATTTAAAACTTTCAAGACAATTTTGCACCTTAACAAAAATGATATGGATGACATATGGATTGTCAGCTCAGCATATTTGGTCAAATAAAGATTAAAATTAATTGGGATAACGGTCATGAAAAAACTGTCCATTTTTTAAATTTCCGAGCAAAATTACCTCAATAAAATTTTCGGAACAAAATTACGGTGAAAACTTCTAAACAAAAATGCCCTTAACTCTATAGTATATTATGATATATACTACTGACTACTAAGGGATACAAATCACTTCGCTGTTTAGATATTTGCATGGAGAGCACCCTTCTTCTACACGTAGATTTTCTCTTTTCTCCCACATCCTTCGGTGCCTTAACTGTTTTATTAGATCAGCCATAAAACCCAACGTATGCTTGTTTGAAATAGCTTATTTTTGGATAATAAGTGCTTATAAATCGTGATTCATGGTATACGAGGTAAGTATATGAGAGGAGTTTTATCTCGGCTTGCGTAATAAGGACTTATTTACCCCAAAACGTGTTTTCAAACACAGCCAGAAACTACCCCATGCCTTTTGATGTTCGGATGACATTTAGTCATCTTAATGTTTGTTTGGAATAGTTTATTTTTAGACAATAAGTGTTTATTGTAACGACCCCTCTTAATTACCATATAATTAATACCAAAACCAAGTAAAACATTAAATATCATAATACAACATATTATGGCTCCATCCACAACACAAACCCCAGTATGCAGCGTAGTATTCAACATAAAACCAAAAAGACCCTTAAGTTTGGCAATATACATTATGCTCATGTAACCAAACGAAACATACGATTGATATCAAATCAAGTCTCGTTTGCCTTCCCCTTGGTAACACCACCTGAACTCTCGCCTGAAAATTTAAAATATTGATAGGGTGAGTCATACGGACTCCGTAACCACAATTCCACTTTAACAAATATGCAGGGAATGATTATAATATAATTAAGCGGGCAAAATATATGTTCATATAACATAAAATTCAATCTTCCCAAAACATTATTATTTCAAGAAAACCATTCAATATGCATAAAACTCCCTCAACCATCCTTATAACCTCCTTAACCGCTGACAAAATCCATGAGCTATAACATATAATAGGATTGGTCTTTTTGACAAGACTGCACCAAGCTCTCCAATAATGAGGTGTAACCCGGCCAAAGGCTACAGAACTCATATCAGATCATGGATTTCCTTTCCGTCGAAAATGGAAAGGTGTCACCTACCCTTGAGCTGACCCTTAACCCGGCCAAAGGAAAAGGGTGATACCAAGGGTCCTGAATGCCAAAACCATCCACTGTGCACACGGTGGTGGCTATACCACGTGGTATAAAAGAATCAAACCTCTCCTCAATCACAACACCACATCCAACATCTCAACATCTCAACATCACAATCTTCAATATCAATAATTTATCCATATATTTCATATTTAATGCTATGCATCATCAATCATTCAAATAAATTATTCATGCCCACTTAACTAAAAATTACTAAAAACATGATTAATACTATCATTGTACATTTTTCACATATAAATTACTATAACATATTTATAGCAGTTAAAAAAATACCAACATACGTATATAATCATTTCAACAAGCATATATGATAAATTGGAAAGTGGTTACCTCAAGTTCTTGACACCTAAACTTGAGAATTTAACTCCAACAAGCCAAAATCAAATTCACTCTACAATAAATATATATATTTACATGTTAATATAATTTATAATAATTGTTAACTATTACAAAATAGCAAATAATAATCCCCATAATTGACTCAATTTTCTTATAAATAACAACAATTTATCTATTCCTCAAATTCCTTTTTAAATCAAAATTTCTTAACTCTATTTCACAATAAAATATTTAATAACCATAATTCTCTAACTATAATATCAAATTATAATTTATAATTTCACATAACTCAAAATCTACAAAACTAAACCGATTAAAATTTCAATAATACTTTCAATAACTCAAATAAATTTTTTAATCCAAATTTAATCGGTTAAAAACGTTCCTAAAACATAATTTCTTATTTATTTAAGAAGAAATTAATTATAAAATCATACAATAACCAAATGGTAAATCTAAACCGATTAAAATCAACTATGAATTATTCTCTACATATCTATAACCATCTTTTGTAAAAACTCAAATTCTCTCAAAATCCTAACCCCAAATTTCTCGTTAATCAATATAATATTACTAACAATACGAAGATCAAAATACGTAGAACAACTTTTATGAAGGAAGTTTGTTAAGAAAACGTGATCTTAAGTACCAAAATTATCTGCTAAAATTCAAAACCTTACCTGTTAAACTGCGTTCGCTCCGCTGATCGCCTCTCGTGAAACTTGAATGAGAAACTGAAGCAAAGGTATTAATAATACCTTCCGTGCGTTTTCATTTTCCACAGCGGGTCCCATATATTTTGTTTTTATTATTTATTTATTTTTTTATCAAGCGGGTCCCACATGTTTTTAAGAAAAAATCTGCCGACAGTTTTTTTTTTTTTTTTTATAATATTACATTTATAAATCGTGATTTACGGTATACGAGATAAGTATGTGAGAGGAATTTTATCTCGACTTACATAATAAGGATTTATTGTCTAAAAATAAGTGTTTCCAAACACAGCCTTATTTACATACCTCATACACGGTATTCCAAACTGATCGCTTTGAAATTTAACAAACAGTATTTGACAACAAAGTCATATTAAATATCCTTATTTCCAATGCCACACCTAATTATTTTTATTCATAAAAAATATTATTACTCCACCAAAAAATTAATATTTTATTAAAGTTTTCAAGCAACATTTTTAAAAAATATATAAGAACTTTAAAATGGCAATCTTTTGAAACGGGGGGATTAACATGAAACAAAATTCACCACCCGTTGGGCAAAGGTGGAATTTCCGATGAGAAAGATCGTAAAAACAAAAGAATATCTTTACTTTCATTCAATAATGGATTGACTTTGAATACAATCATAGGCAAAAATGGAGGGAAAATAAAATGTGTACTATACTGGACTAGCAGCAATATGAAGCTACACGACTAAGTTACAGCACATGTATCACTACGAATTCCCTCAATGGGGTTTCCTTTTGGCCAAAACAAAAGCTGAAACTTATTTCCATCACTAAAAAAAGAACTCAATTCCAAAAGAAGGAAAAAAAAGTATTGGAAAGACAATTAACTCCAAGAAACCGAATGTAGAATCGCTGCTCAGTTAGGGCGAATGGTTGAGATTTGATCCATCATATGCTTTCTGGCTTGGGGGCGTACCAGCAAGCCAACTCCACACACCACCTGAACTCTGCCTCTGTTTTGCACTTAAGGCGGCCTGCTCAGATGCTGCTTTCTGTCGCTGGAGGAGTTCAAGTTCCTTCTGTAATGTTCCAATTGTTTGGAGCTTCTGTCCTAATTCAGCAACCTCCACCTGCAACCTCAAACTTTTAGTTAAAATTCTAAAACTTCTTTTATCTAGAGCTGCGCTGATGATAAAATGCCGAGAACAAAGAAAGTAAAATTATCTGCCTAGGTCTTCAATGAAAGACGAGATCCTAGGGGCATCATGCATACACCCAAACCAATCATCAAGTTGAACATTACGTTGTCCATGTAAAATAAGCACTCGAGACCCATTTGGCAAAGAACATAAAATATTGAAACTCAAATTCTTGATGACATGGCACCCAAAGTGAAAACATTTTACAAACTGAGCTACGTAACACCAGATACATTCCTCAAAGTGGACAAAATAACCTAAACTTAATGTTATTCAGTGCTAGTTTATATATCTGCCAACTCATCCAAGTAAGTATTAATCGCCACCAAGAAGCTCATTTCTCTCCACAAAGCTATTAATATCCTCACTTCCCAAAAGGGAGAAAGGATTCCATCAAAACCCTGGCTCTATATATACATCAACATTCAAAAATGTTTTTCACAATAGAAAGAGCATAATATGTAAGGGGCGAAAAGCCAGACTCAGGCAAGAAATGAAAAATGATTTTAAAAAATTGCTGAAGCAATATCAAGTTCTATCAGTTTTATTGTTCTTACAAATTATATCTCAAAACCTAGTTAAAAAAGCCCCAGGAAAAGATACACAGAAGCATTCATGCATACCTCAAGTTTGAAACACCTTGACTGCTCAACAGCGAGCTGACTGCGTACTGATTGGAGCTCCTACATTATCAGGGCAAAGTGTGAGGACTTTTGATTGCATTATAGAACAAACAACGCAGTCCAAATCTCAACCAACATACGTAACTTTATTAGCTTATAGTACTACAAATACATTGTATGTTCCCTCCAAAATCCTTGGGAAAATCAGTATGCACAAAGTATACGACCTATTATATTTCTCAGTAATAAATCAAACAAGCCAGATGGAACCGCATGGTAATTTTCTCTAACTTTACCAGCATCACCTACGCAATCAGTCCAATATATACTCAAACCTTGGTATTCTACTTCAACAGATTCCAGCATGAAAAAGTATTTCAACTCTGCAATAATTTACCTTGTAAAGTTCAGAGTTACGAGCCTCTGCTTCTTCTAATTCTTCCTTTAGCTGAATAGTTTGTATTTTCTCCTTGCTGAGTGATGACTCCAATTCTTCTTTCTCAGCCTTCAGGGTGGACATAAAATCCCCTTTGGAATTCTATAAGGCAGCCAAAATACAAAAAAAGCTGTCACTGGCAGAATGTGATAGTTACTTATAATTTAATTGTTCGGGATCTACAGTGTAATTTTTCAAGAAGTGACCTAGATACAAGCATGCCTAAGTGAAGCTGAGGCTTCGGAGTTCAATATCTGCTTCCCAATGGTATTCTATCATTAATTTTTTCACAGTTCTTCAGCCCACACAATTTGGACAAGAATTTTTTTGGGGGTAATAGAAGAGGGCCAAAGCCCAGTGTCACACTAATAATTCACTGAGTAGGGGATAATATCCCAATTATCATCTGGGAAAAAAAAGGCGATGGCTGATTTGTGTGGATCCAAGGTGAGCTAATGCATCTGCCGGCCTGTTCCCAGAGGGGTGAACACAACTTCCAAAATTTTTAACTACTACTGAACCAGTAATTCATAGCCCAGACATCAAAATATGGTTAAATAACAATCAACAAAAAGAATCAAAGTCTGTCACAAAAAAAATAAAAAAAAAATCAAAGTCTAAAAAGCAACTTCTGATCAATATCAACCAAAATAACCCTGAAGCATACATCATTTATATATGTCAATGCTTTTATTCTAGGAAGAAATATATGCTAATGCTTTTGAATATGTGCCATATATGCAAGAGTAAACTTCTTAAAACTGGGCAGAAACGATGATCATGCTGAGTAGTAAAACTTACTGTTGTCCTTGGATCAGCATTGTCCATGACAATTTCCCGAACTTTCCCATCATAACCAGCTTCAACTTCAGACTCCACATCACGGGTAGCATTGTGCACGGCAGCAACACTGTCCGGAACAGGACTTTCAACTGTTTTCGATTGCAGGGTTGATTTATGGCTAGGTTTAAGTACATAGACCTAAAGGGGGAAATTATATCGGAGGAAGGATGACAAAAATAAATCAATAGAGAAATAGAAACAACACAAATAACATAAGAAGCCAGACATATGAAGTAGTCTTTTACATCATTGTTGTAACGTCCGTTGTATCCACCAAAAGATACAAGTACATCCTCACCATTGTAGGAGCTTACAACCAAACTCAAGCCCTGCAATAAGAATTAGAGAATTGAGTGTGAAGGATCGGCACACAAGTTCACAATACAAAAACAGGACCTTACAAAACTGATAATACCTCACTAGCAACAGGGACACGCCCTTGAACAGTAGTAACAACTGACCATGTCAACGTAGACATATTCAGCACAACAGTCTCAGAGACTCCTGCAAGGATAACATGGAATATAACTTGTCATCAGGGATTTATGACAAATAACAAGAGAGGTCATCACCATCAAAAATTTAAAGCGGTCCCAATAAGCACTATAGATATATGATAACTACACCAAGAGTTATGCTTCAAAGTGATCAGAAGCAAACAGGTTTAAGACCTTTTGTGTGTTAATCACATAGCTCTTGCAAAAAAAAAAAAGACATGCCAACCCAAAACTGATAAGAAACCCAAGAAATGGAGGAGACAACCAGAAATAAGTCATCTCATTTAACTACCCCTTTTTTGTGGCTTCAGTAACAATATCTCCGGCCCTGCAGTCGTTTATTCTATTTTATTCAACAAAACACCAGGCCCTGCCTCATGGGTTCATACAGGTTTTATGTCCTTTTCATGGTCTACCCAACGGAGTTTAGAAAAGATAGATTTCATCCATTTGTAAGTCAAGTCACATTATACACATTCAAAATTCAATAGGTTTTGAAGAATTTTAGGCATCAAAGAAGCTCATTGCCTGAGTGAAGGTACCTTGGCCGGTCAGTGGAATGTCATCCACCTTCTCAAATCTACTTGGGATCGTATCATTAATAATGAAGTTTATTGTTCTACTATCATGGAAACTGGGCCCACGGGTGAGTTCATAATTCAGTTATGTTCATCATGTTGTTCTACCATTAATATTTAAACTGAAAACAAGGAAAACTGATTATCTATTTAACACTAGAAAACTGGCAGTTCTTGCGTAATGTGGCCCACATGTCCCACAAGTTTTTCTTTTTTTAACAAGGTTAAGAAATATTCCTAATACAAAAACTCATCTTAAAAAAATCTTACATCTAAGGGACAAAGGCTAAAAGAAATACCACTCTTATTGTCGCCGCCACCAACAATGAACCAGTTCTCCCCTACTGTCACACCAGCATGTCCAGAACGTGGTGTTGGTATCTCACCTAGTTGCGCTGGCCGAGACCATTCCATCTACAGAAATCACAAATGATTAGAAGTGGTCGATTTTTTAGCCCACAGCTAACAGAAGAGGCAACAGCCTTACAGCTTGCAAATCTAGAACATGTAAATCATTGTAGCAAGTTGCATGTGAACCCCCACCAAAGATGAGTAAGTATCGCTCCGCATGTACAGCAGCAGCATGATCAGACCTTGGTGAAGGAGGCACGCCACTGAAATTTTTAAGATTTTGTCAGCAGTAAGCACAAACATAACCTTTTTTAAAAGAAAAAATCTCAAAAAATCAAGAGTCAAAAATAAAGAACACAACCCGCAGGATTGAATTGCAGTTACAACTGAAGAAATTGAACAGATAATTATACAACCAGATTTTGGAACAACGGAACAAGAAAGCCCATAAAGGTGGTCCAATTTTGATTCAATTAATCAAAAGTTTTTTTTCAACTCAGAAATTTCAAACATTTCATGCAATACAAAGAAATCATCATCACCCCATGCCTGCCATGGAGCAGAAAATAAAATAAGAAAGAAGGGAGATAGAGAGGATTGCTTCAGAAAGTTTCTTACACAGCATCAATTTCATCCCATGTCAAGGTTTCCAAGTCAAGAATATGCAGATCATTCAAGAGGGTTCTCTTTGCATCTTGTCCACCAAAAATCACTAAGTTTGTCCCGACAAGGGTCACTGATTGACCTCCTCTCGATACCTACAAAATATTACTGTTATACATTCACAAACCATAAAATTAACATCTCTATACAAAAATGAGAAAATGCACGTAGCACTCTAATTTGGTATTTGAAAAGCTTAGAGATTTTCTGATTGATAAAAATAAAGATAGAATAACAGATACTTACTGGAGCTTTCCCATAAGTCTTCAGGGTTGACCATATTGCCGATTGCGGATCAAACACTTCCACTGTCATAAAGTAATAGTTTACTACTTAATAGAATGCTACTCAGTCATAATTAACATTGGTTGAATCAATCCACCAAAGAAATGTCACAAGTTTTAGTGTACATAAAAAAAAAACTGAGCGAAACATGCATGTATTTGTTTCAACTAGAAGTGGACCCCTACAGAAGACAAGCGGTCTTTCTGCTAAGTGTTGTTGTGTTTACTAGGAGTTAGTCCTAGTCTTTGCTTTTCAAGCCTAGGCTTGCCTTTGTAACTCCAAAGGAAAAAAAACAAGTGGACTCCTACATTAATATAGGAAAAATTCAAAATTGACATGACATGCAGACTAAGGAGCCACACTGTTCTTAGTTTGTAAATAGTGCAGATGTCTATAGCTTATATATATTGATAAAAAATTGGGGAGAATTTTACCATTCCCAACAGTCTATATAGCTCTTTCTTTAAGATGAACAAAGCAACACTATCATGCTTTTATTCTTAATCATAGATAAGAGTAAACAATCGAGTTAGTAAAGTCTTATCTTCATTCTTATTAAAATGCTCTTCCAACATATTTTCTATTTCTAAATGTTTAAAATTTTTCGGAGAAAGAATGACGAAAATGATAATTTCTGGACAATAATAGATGATAACATTGTACCTTGGATACCTTCAGAAGGATCTTTGGTATGTCCAGCAATTGATAAAAGTTTATTCTCCCATGGAATCTACCATGAAAAAATATTCTAGAATTAGCTCGAGCAAGAAATAAGTTGGAAGCAGTAGATACTAGATAATATTATCATTATATTTTAAGAAAAACAATCTATTCTCAAACAAACCAAGGAATGGCCAGCACAAGGAGTTAATTTCACTGGGGGTGTAGACTCAGTTAAGTCAGCTCCGGCCTTAGCCTCAATCTTTGACCAAGTCCAGCTTCTCAAATCTAAAACCTGCATCAGTATCCATGTGATTCAAAGTAAATGCCAAAGAACTTAGGCAACAAGGTGGGAGGGGGTGGGTTAAGAATACAGTGGCAGTCAAACCACAAATTGTAGATTAATATAAGAACAAAGAGATGAAGAAGAACACCACATACAATAACCAGAAAAGCCTATGAGATATATCAGAATATCAAAGAAAGGAATAACATGAAAGATCATTAAGGTAAGAACCACTGTATTCTTACATGGATACAACATGACTTAGCCAAAATGTATAATCTCATACAACAGATATATTGAACACATATGCTTACATGAAGATCATTAAGGTAACGACCATTGTGGTTTCCACCATATATGTAGAATTTGTCTTGAATGACTGCAGCGCCATGCTGAACACATAAACTCACTTGGTTTAAAAAAATAAAGAATGAATTCATAGAGAGGCAAAAAATGGTTAAGAATAGATCTAATATATTTATATTTGCACAGGTCAAATACCTCATAACGGGGTTTCGGACGTTGACCAGATACAGGAGGGGCAATCCATTGATCATAGACTCCCACTGAACCAAAGCCCTCGACCACAACATCTTTGTCCTCCGTTTCAACTTGACTTCCATTTTCACTGGATATAGTCTTTGTTTCTGGATAAGAATTCCCATTCTCCATTACCGGCTCAGCTTTGGAATTATGCTGTAAGACCAATGTCATGGAAATGAAGAATACCACCAAATAAAAAATAGATTTCAATGCAAACGGTAACATGGAAGAGAAAGTTGAATAACATGATGAAGACGTTTTTGTGGTACTTCTGTTGATCTAAATGCAAATCTAGTTCAAAAGATCAAATCCTGAATTCATTCCCTGATAATTGCACGTGTATTGCAATTAGCTAGTCAAGCTTGGGTGGGAGAAAAATTGCACTCACGCATACTGGAGTAAAGACTGTTGAAACTCAAAGTGACATTTTATGTACAAGGCCACAGATGTTGATTTGCAAACTTTCTCATTTGATTATGAGCAGAGACCAAATTCAATCAGTACTTCTATTCTGAATAACATATGAATAAAACAATTAAAGCTCATTGCAATCAATTGAGGTATATAGAAATACAAATATCTGACTAACACCTGCAACACAAGAATCAACAGTATCCTAACATTCAAAATACTCACATTCATTGGCACATCTATTATAGGCTCCACAAAAGAGTTAGATACCCTTGAATACCAGCCAGGATCTTCTTCCTAAATTAAAGAAGAAAAAGATGAAGGAAAATAATCAGTTAACAGTCTGCATTACAGAAATAAAAAACAGGGAAGGGAAATTGTATGTATTACCTCCAATATTTTCACAAAAAGACGCATGGCTTCTGCAGAAGACATGTTTCCAAGCTGGTTCCAACTGCATTGATAATACCTTTCAGAAGTATTCTCAACAAATTGAAAACAGCTTTGACCCCGGAGAGAGAGACAGAGGTAGCAATATAATAATGCATATTGCAGGTATGATATTTGAAGAGAACTATTGTACTAGTACTTATGACAAACAACTGAAATAAAATAAAATTATCTATGCATGGACAATCATGGTTTACACTTCAACCACAGAAGCAAACACAGATCTATTGAAGGAATCAAAAAATATGTACAGAAATAGATCAGATTATTGGAGGTGTATGTATAAAATGCACTCTCTTATTCATCACAATGCATATTACAGAGTATATATAGGCAGAGAAACAAAGTACATTGCGGTGAGCAATAATGATGAGTTACAAATAAAACCACAATCGTTCCTAAACTAGCTAGACTAGAATCAGGGATATGATAGAGAGATGTGCTGAAATCATGGGATCTCAATCTCTTGGGCTGATTTCCAACACTCCCCCTCAAGCTAGAGAATATATGTCAAACATTCCCAGCTTGCATCGAAACTCTTCAAATTTAGATCTACCCAGTGGTTTGGTCATTACATCTGCAATCTGTTCTTCAGATCGTATATATGACAATGTCATAATGCATGCTTCAACTTTCTCTTTAATAAAGTGCCTGTCTACCTCAACATGCTTTGTTCGGTCATGATAAACAAGGTTTCTTGTCATCTCTATGCTGGATTGGTTATAGCACCACACTTGCATGGGACCCTCATACGAAATTCCTAATTCCTTTAGTAACAAGATAACCTAGAGTCCTTCACATGTTCCGTCATTCACAGCTCTCAATTCTGCTTCTGTACTGCTCTTTGACACAACAATTTGCCTCTTGCTTCTCCACGTTACTAGATTTCCCCACACATATGTACAGTATCCCCCCGTTGACCTTCTAGTTTCTTTGTCTTTTGCATGGTCTTGATCAGTGTAGATCTCTAGGTTTCTGGCCATGCACTTCTTGAAGATTCCTCTTCCTGGATTGAATTTCAGATAACCCAAGATTTTGTAGACAGCTGCCAAGTGTTCTTCCTGTGGTTGATGCATGAACTGACTTAATATTCCGACAGCACAGCTGATATCTGGGCGTGTGTGGGTCAGGTATATCAGCTTCCCTACAAGTCTTCTATATTGTTCAGAGTCAACCGGGTCATCCTTCTCTTTGATTTCTAGACGACAACCTTTTTCCATCGGTGTTCCCTCGGGGTTGTGCCCTTAACATTCCTGTCTCATAGAACAAGTCTAGGGTATACTTCCGCTGGGATACGTTGATGCCCCTTTGTTCTTGCCACTTCCATACCCAAGAAGTATCTCATTTGGCCGAGATTCTTAACCTGGAATTCAGTGGACAAATCCCTCTTCAGTTGAGCAATAAAGCTTTCATCATTCCTAGTAATGACTATATCATCCATGTAGACGATCAGGATAGTGATTCTTCCCTCGTCATGCTTGATAAATAATGTGTCGTCTGCTTGCCCCTGGGTATACCCAAGTTTCTTTATTGATTTGTTGAAGCGGCCAAACCATGCCCTTAGGGATTGTTTTAGTCCATACAGTGACTTGTTAAGTTTGCAGATTGACCCGTTTGGAGCAAGGACTCGGTCTGGAACCTCCATATAGACCTCTTCCTCCAAGTCACCATTCGAAAATGCGCTATTTACGTCTAGCTGATGTAGTGACCAATCCAAGTTAGCTGCTATTGACAACAATACTTGGATTGTGTTGAATTTGGCTACTGGGGCAAAGATTTCCTGGTAATCTATTCCATAGGTCTGTGTATATCCTTTCGCAACTAGTCTTGCTTTGTACTTGTTGATATTGCCATCAAGATTGAATTTCGGGGTAAAGATCCACTTACACCCGACAGGTTTCTTTTTAGGAGGGCAGGATAAGATATCCCACGTCTTACTTTCCTCAAGTGCTTTTAACTCCTCTTCCGCAGCCTGTTTCCACTTTGGGTCAGCTATAGCTTGCTGGAAGGTGTTAGGGATTTCAATCTGTACACTGTTGACAACAAAACTCTGCATCTTGACAGACAGGTTACCATACAAAACAAATCGTTGAATTGGATGCTGAGTACAAGACCTTACACCTTTTCTTAGTGCAATAGGCCAACCCAACTCTTCAAGATCTACTCTCGAGTCAGATTCATGGTTGTTCCTTAGAGTGGGATTGACGCTTCTCTCTGCCTCCTGAGATTGTTGTCTGGCATCTCCCTTTGATCCATCCTCTGCATCCATCATAGTCATGAGTGTTTCCGGGTCATTAGGATTGGTGTTAGGAGGTGTAGAAGGTAAGGTTTCAGGGTTTTGCAGCAAGGTATCCTTGGTATCAAGAAAGTTAGGTAAGGTATCAGGGATTTCTGGGGTAACAGGTAGAGCGTCAGTGGCTTTGGAAGTTGATTCATGTGAAATTAGTCATTCAATATCTGAGTACTCCCCTTGAATGGGTAATTTGGGATAGTAAGCGTCCTCCTCGTAGAACACGGTGTCTTTGGAGACATGCAACTTCTTGGAAGTCGGACAATAACACTTGTACCCTTTTTGGGTGGAGGAGTAGCCAAGGAAGATGCATTTCTGGGACCAAGCATCAAACTTACTTCCATCAAGGGCATGGACAAATACAACACACCCAAACACTTTGGGAGGTAAGGAGTTGATGAGAGGGCAATTGGGAAAGGTGCTAAGAGATTTTTGGATAGGGATGGCATAATGGAGGACTTTGGAGGGCATTCTGTTGATAAGGTAGGCCACAGTTAGGACTGCATCTCCCCAAAAGATCGTAGGTACATTTCTTTCCATCAGCAATGTTTGGGTGACCTCCAACAGATGACGGTTCTTTCGTTTAGCAACCCCATTTTGCTGAGGGGTGCATGTGCAGGAGGTTTGATGGTGAATTCCTTGCTGATCAAGGAATTCTTTAAAGGTATGACTGAGGTATTCTCGACCATTATCACTGCGAAGCACTTTGATAGAGGATTGAAATTGGGTCTGGACAAATTTTTGAAAGTTTTGGAAAACTTGAGCCACCTCGGACTTTTCTTTCAGCAAGTAAACCCATGTGAGTCTAGTGTGATCATCAATGAACGTGACAAACCATTTTTCATTTTTCTTGGTGGTTGTTCTGGCTGGGCCCCAAATGTTACTATGGATAAGTTGGAAAGGAGCGATGGGTTGGTAGGGTTGTTTTAGATAAGTAGTGTCCTCAGCCTTCTATTCAGTGGAGGTAAGATGACCCTGCCGTTTGCTAGTGCATGGTTTGCTGTGCAATTTCCAGCATTCCTCCTTGAAGTGACCCTTCTTCTTGCAATAATTGCACCATTTGTTTTTCCGTTCCTCCTATGGCCCTCGTACTGCAAGTGCTGAACTCTCAACAAGACTTGGGTTGTTGCGGTTCAAGAGTTTTCGACTTTCTTCGAACTGCACATGACTAACGACATCAAAGAGGTGTGGTAGGGGTTTGATTCCCATTATTCTGCCCCGTATGTCCTCAAACGAATCATTGAGTCCGAGAAGAAAATCATAAACTCTCCCCTCTTCTACAATTTTCTTGTATAACTGAACATCCTCCACATTTTTCCAAGGGTCCACTTCAAACAAGTCCTATAGTTGCCAGTTTTATCAATGCATTATAGTAATCAGTAACTATCATGGTGCCTTGTCTTAAATCTCGAAGTTGGCGCTTCAAATGAATCAAGGCGACAGTGTTATCAGGAGACGAATAAGTTCTTTTGGCTGCATCCCAAATCTCTTTTGCAGTGTTTGCCAGGAGGTAGCCTTTGCTGATGTCAGCATTCATAGTCACATAGCCAAGTCATAACTTGGTTATTTTCAGCAAACCAAGTATCAAAGGTTGGGTCATCCAGAGCCGGTTGTGGTGCTGCCCTATTGATATATTTCTCCTTTCGCTTTTCACGGATATACCTTAGCACACTTTGGGACCATTGAAGATAATTTTTTCCATTAAACCTATGGTTAATGACCATACTCTGGGGTACTGGAAATTCTGATCCCATGAGGGTGCTGTTGATAGTGGAAGATGAGTGACTGGAAGAAGAAGAGGTGGTGGAGCTGATATCGGACATGAGTGCAGCAGGATGAAGACCGTTTTTAGATAAGTTTCCAGGGACGGAGTCGAAAAGAGGAGGGAATTCGGACGGGTTCATGATTTTGGAAAATCCTCACCGGAAAGCTTCTGGACGGCGGCGCGTGGGGGTCACGCGCCGGCACTGTGGTGGCGTGTGGTGGTCACGCGCCGCTCCGGCCGCCGCCACCGCTTTGGGATCTGCCGGTCGGCGCCATGCGGTGCTGCCTGTGGTGGCGGTGTAACGTCGCACGCCTTCCTGCTTTAGATCTGAGAACACTGATCTGTTACTCTCTCTCCCTTTCTCCGCTGTGTCTCGCTCACGGCCGGTGGTGATTTGCCTCACAGTCGCTCAACCTCACTCTCACTCTCACTCTCGGTTTCGCTATGCTCTGATACCATATTGGAGGTGTATGTATAAAATGCACTCTCTTATTCATCACAATGCATATTCCAAAGTATATATAGGCAGAGAAACAGAGTACATTGCGGTGAGCAATAATGAAAGACATAATGAGTAATAATGATGAGTTACAAATAAAATCACAATCTTTCCTAAACTAGCTAGACTAGAATCAGGGATATGATAGAGAGATGTGCTGAAATCATGGAATGCTGAAATCATGAGATCTCGATCTCTTGGGCTGATTTCCAACACAGATAGTAAAAAGCAACATGAATGTTTAAAGTGTACAAACCTGGCCCATTTACTATGATCTACAATCTTCCATGAACTGGGTTCTGGGATGTTACAGGGTCCTACACTAGCCTGCCATGAAAATTAAACGAAGCAACGAAATTGCATTCAAACCTCTTGAATAGATTAAAGATGGATCCCCTGCCTAAAATCCACACAAATGTCCATAAAATTGAGAAATTGAGAACTGATGAATATGAAGATCAGTGTAACTGGATACTAGAACGATAGGGATCACTAATAAATCAATCTATTATAATATTGCTCAACTTATCGATCTTTTAGCACCCCCTCCACACATGATCCTACGCATTCCATCTGAACCTGGGATTATCTAATTGTAAGTGGTTTAACAATAAAATAATTCATTACTAATAAGACAAATTTCTTAATTGGCCATGAGGTTCGTAAATCAGCAAATATGTTCTTGTTTACTATTGCGTAAATGACCATTGAAGTTTCAACCATAAAATGAATGAAGAGATCAATACTCTTGGTCTGCCAATCGGAAATCTAGATCTACCCAAATTTATACACAGAAACGATCTAGACACAAATTGACTAGGACGTCATCACCATAAAAGATTATAAAACAAGCTTATTAAACATAAACTACAAAATTCTCAATTCATATGCTAATATACGTTGGGATTAGTATTAAACAGCCAAGGGAACGTTTGGTAAAGCTGATCAGATAATGCTCGCAAAAACAGAAAAAGAAACATGCCGTCGCCACAGAATTTCACCTAAAACCGCATAAATGAGGCAAGAGATCATGTCGCCAAATTAGAGAGGAGATCAGAAAATCACAAATCCACATACAATGGATCAGATCATCACAAGGAAGGCGCAACGAAGAAATGCATGGAATGAAAACAAAAATATGAGAACGAATGGGAGATGAAGAAGATTGGGCACCTGCTGATACAAGCTATAGAGAAGGAGGGCAGTGGAGTTGGAGAACTTGGAAGTGAGGGATTTGGTGGGAGATTTGGATCCGTCGAATCCAACGTAGGAGGCCGCCGCGTAGAAGCGCTCTGGATATTGCAGACCAGAGCTCACCCTCGCCATCGCCATCTCCATCTCCCTCAGAACCTCCTCAGATCGATGATTGACGTTCTGAAACAGTAGAGAACATAGGAAGGGTGCAAGCAATGCGTGTCCAGAAAGGATTTTCAGAAATAATGGGATTTAGATTTAGATTTGCATAAAAAGATAAAACCAAAAGCGAAATCAGTTGACAAGCCGAGCGGTAATATTGTCTGACTTTGGACTCTTCCTCACAGGTATTTGCGAATATTTAGCATTATTCCCTGGGCTTTTCTTAATTACAGTGTCCCCACTCCCGAGTCCCCCATAATTTGTTTAGGCCCTTAGGGCTAAAAACTTAAATTTAAGATTTCAAGGGTAGTTTACTTGACTTTTAACTTTTGTTGATTAAAAATGGGAGATGGCTCCTTTTTGTTTCCGCACGTTTTTTTTTAACATCGAGTGACTTAGGCTTTGTTTGGTTGGAGGTTAGGTTAGGTTGGGGTGGGGTTAGTTTTATTTGGTTAGAGGTTAGGTTAGGTTGGAGTAGGTTAGGGGTAAAAAAGTGGTGTTTGGTTGGAAGGAGGTTAGGTTAGGTGTTAGATGTTTTTTTGTCTTCTAGTGGTAATCTAAACTAGGTTCTGAAACCTCCAAAATTGGGGTTTTTCCTAGGTGAGAGAATATTTGTCTTCAATTATGACTAAATTGCCCATGACAATTTTTTAAAATTCCAACACTGCCCTAACTTGACCTCCTGATTCAACGAACTTTTCAAATAATAATAATTTTATATAAATAATTATTATTAATAAATATATTATAAAAGAAGAAGGAAAATATGTAGAAGAACATTTTAACCTCCTCTAACCTAACTTAACTTAAATAAACCTCACTTAATCTAACCTTCGTTGAACCAAACAACATTATAATCTCTTCTAACCTAACTCAAGTAAACCTCACTTAACTTAACCTTCGTTGGACCAAATAAAGCCTTAGGGTGTGTTTGGTTTGAGGGGAGAGTAGGGGAGGGAGGGGAGGGAATGAGATGTAAATTACTTTTTTGGGTTAAAAGTATTTAAATTTTGAACTAGAATTCAAAATTTGAAAAAAATAAGAGGGTAAATTTTAAACAGGAATCCAAAATTTTAAAAAATGATAGAATAAATTTTGAGCGTCTTTTATCCAGAATTATAATTTACCTAGCCTCCCCCCTCCCCCTACTCTCCCCTCAAACCAAAAACTCAAAGACAATTAGACCACAAAATAAAAATCAAGATAAATCGAGAGAAATTATTTGTGGTTACAATTTTGGGCCAATCTTTTGGGCTGTGGGCCCACTATGCACATGTTTCTTTTGTTTATTTTTTAACGCGATCCAGGTTTCTCATCCCCAATTCCTTGTTTTTTTGTTTTTGGGGGTTAATGCCGTTAAATCATATTTTAGAAAAATCGTTAATTCCTTATATTCGTAGGATTTAGGATAGTGTATATGCGTATCAGTAAGATTTTCCAAAAAATAACGTTTTTTTTTTTGCCCAAATAAGAGAAACTAAATGATAGAAAATATTATATATTTCATATTAAACTATATAATATACGCGCCACGCTGACAATAGAAGATATGCAATAATCACCAGAAAAAAATATCTGTATTGGCATGTTGGGCTGAATTGACTGTAGGGAATAGCCATTGCTCTTTTACAAAATCGGGAGCCCAGTGATCTCATATCGTGGCCATCCTTGAGATTAGTAGAGATTCTAACCTCTGTTTTGCTAAATGAACCTGGCGGACGGAGTTCTATATTATTGTTATTAAGTTGAAAATTATGTATACATCCCAGGTAAGTAAATTAATTAATAGTAGATCCCATAAATTAAACTTATTACTCATAGGTCCTCTGATTTCCCCAGTCGACGAAATTCAGCTGAGAATTTGTCATGCCGACCATGGTATCTGTCATTGCAAAGTTTGCTTACGGTCATGTGATGATTCAACAAAGTTGCCTTGACTTTTCAGTTGTGCCATTTGGTCTTTAAATTTTGCATGTGCAATTCACTAATTATTCCAGTTGATTAAATACGCCTGTTTTTTTCGGAGATTCTAGTTCAGGTGCACCATATAACCTGTTTTAGATAAGTCACAGTATCTCCGGTCGCTGCTCTTGGCGGTGCTTCCAGGTAAAGCAGATATATATATATATATATATAAAGTTAAGGTGTAAATCCGCTTGGAAGTATTCTCTGAGTCTTATTCTTACTCTAAAAGTTTTGTTGTTTCAGTGTGTAATGCTCTTTGCTAGATCTTCACTTCTTCGACCGTGTTCATCACCTTGGTGACTGAGCTTTTCCATCTAACCAGAAGGGTTTTGATTCTCTACGTCTGATGAACTTGATATTCTTGGGGCAGGGAAGAAGACAAGGATAAAAATCTGACTTGGAAACTTAGACTTTAAAAAAGTGAGGTGGACACATGGGCAAGCCATATCAGCAAATGATGGTAAACCAATGTTTGACCGTTGGACAGTTAATTTAAGGGAAACATTATTATATTTTTAAACTTTTAAAACGATATTGAAACAAAACAAAAATTTACAAGACAATGTTGAGACTTCACAAATATTTTTATGACAGATTTGCACTTTAACCTTATCTTTTTTTTTTTTTTTTTTGCCAGTGCACCTTAACCCTATCATGTATATAAGCTGAACTACTTCAAAAGGAGTTGCATGGTAAGATGCATTCTGTGTGATGCTGGATTCTGCCTGCCCCTGTTAGTATTCAACAGTGTTAATATAAAAACCAAAATTCTGTAAACTGCTTGATTTATAAGTTGCAGCCATTTTTACGACTATACGATGTTGCCTTTGCCTTATGGATTCACATCCATGGAGGTACCGAATGTCACATACAGTTGAACAACACCAGCTTTTTTTTTTTTTTTTTTTGTGATAATTACTCGGGGAAACA
This sequence comes from Inga laurina, assembly GCA_963855925.1. Taxonomy (NCBI): domain Eukaryota; kingdom Viridiplantae; phylum Streptophyta; class Magnoliopsida; order Fabales; family Fabaceae; genus Inga; species Inga laurina. The sequence goes on along the minus strand of OY979703.1, from coordinate 1,382,705 downwards.
TGTAATCACGTGTAATGTAATCTGCATAATTATTAAGTTCATGTGTGAGATGATTAGAGGTAACAAACTAAACTGTATTTTGGAATTCGGGAATGTAAGCAGTAGTTCAACACAAATTTGCTTCTGGCTTGGGTGCGAAAAGGTCCGGCCCACAGCTTCACTCACTTTCATGGGCCTCCGTTGTCCGAATAACTTATTCCTAGCCCACAAGTTTTCAGACCAGAAAACTTTTTTGCCAATATTTTAAGACCAGGAATGAATAAAAACAACAACAAACTTTATACAGGCGGAAAGTATATTTTTTTGTTCAAGAGAGAATGAAAATTTAAGACCTTATAAAAAAATATCAAATCAAGATCTCATTACAACTTAAATTTTCAAATTTCAATACTAATTTTTGTCTTAGTTTAGTACAGAATTTTTTTTGAAAAAATATTCCACCTTAATATTAACTTTGTTAATTTGTCAATAGTTGTCATTTTCCCATTTTTCATGAGCCAAAGAAAAAGTGAGAGTAGGAGTATCAGGTATGATTTCACGTAAAGGACTAGCGACAAATTTACTAACTAAACCTGATTCACGTCGTAGTTGTCTAATTAAGGCCATAGCATTCCAGGGCTTAGAAAAAAACATACTACTAGCAAGAATACTATATATATTCATACGTATCCTCTACAATGGTAACTCTATCACACTGCAGCATCATAGGAGATTCTGGAAGCTTACCCAGATTCTCCTCCAGGATCAGATTCCTGCCACTGTCTCGTGTCCACTGAGTTGGAGATGCACTGCTGAATTGGTCTGAGGCCAGGGAAAAAAGCATAGTGTTTGGCAATACACACAGTTTGCTCTGACCAAATGCTAGCTTCAGTTTTGACCGCCCAAAAAGTCCTCATCAAGGCCAAGATAGGAACTAAAAGATATATGTATATATATATAAAAAGCGGGTGCATTGCGGAACTGACAAAATCCCCAAGATAGGCAAGATGCGAAATCAGTCAGTAGTTTGGAGTCCTATAGTAAGGGTTTGAGATGAACTTAGGAATGGACTGGGAAGTAACCTCAGAAGTGGAGGTAATAATAATGCCTAGTGGGAGTCATGGTCTCCACTTGAACAAACCCTGATCCTGTATGTAGATAAGAACCATGAGTGGGTCAGTCATGACGAAACCGTGAGGGCATTTTGTAACACCAAGTGGTTGGGATCTTGCGAAATGGAGACTGTTCTTACTATAACGGGTGATTGATAGAATTAAGATGGTTAACCCCCAGTCATGGTAGGTGATGACATTTTTCACTGGAGGGTTTCTAATGATGGGAATTTCAGCATTAGATCAGCATATAAGATGCTAGAAAGAAGCAGTGATCTTGTTAGGAACCTCTCTGGTACCACATTTGGCGTTGGTCAATATCAGAGAGAGCCAAGTTCTTCATGTGACAAGTTTTTCATTGAAGATTACCTATCAACTCTATGAGAGACGTGAGGCTTGAGTGAGCATGATGAGCGTCCTTTTGAATATTTTGGTGAGGAGATAATCTTTACATACACAGAGAGATTGTAAGGCAGCATACAGTGTGTAGTTAGATTTGATTAACCCTATATACTATACCACTTCTTTTAGTGGTAATTTGCAGGAATGGATATCGTGGAACAGAAAACGTGAACCCAGTAGTAAAAGAGTGAAAAATCAGCCCTGGTTGCGGATGCTGTGATTAGCTTGTTGGCTAGTCTAGAAGAATGAATGCAAGAAGGTCTTTGAAGGAGTGCATATTCACCCTCGAAGCATCGTTCACATCTACATTCATCCCTGAATCTAAGGTGTGGAGTAAGGAAGGTTCAACCACCAAATTTTTTAGGTTCTTGACAAAGTAGATGTTAAGTAGAGAGTCCCACCGTCTGGCAACATTGTGGTCGATGTAGATGGCTTGGTTTACAACCATGGAGTTGTAGCATGTAGTGTTGTTGTCCAAGATAGCACTTATGCTTGGATTGCAGGTTTTCAGCAGAAATATTGGCTTCTGCCCAACTACTGCAACAGAATTAGAAGCTGTTAGAGCAAGAATGCAGTATTGTAGGTAGCTTGGTTTCACAAGGATTAATCTGCCATTAAATTCCACAGAGGCTATTCACCTATTACTATCAAATTATGGGCCATATCACCTATTAGCCCTAGAGATTTCTGAGATCAGATCTTTGATTTTCTCTAATTGTGATATTGAAATAATTTATTCGACCAGAGAAGCAATGAAATGTGCAGATGTTTTGAGCAAGATGGCTCAGGAGGTGAACACCGAGCTAGATTTAATATAATTTCCACCAGCTTATTGTTCAGATTTAAATGTTAACCAACTTAAGCTAAGATTGGTTGATGATGTTTCACTCCTATTTTTACATTTTATAATGTCAATATGACACAACCTAAGAGGTAACTCTTATCTTATTTATTAAAATAAATAAATAAATAAAGCGGATGCAAAAACTACTCATAACATCAGCTGTGCTTAATTTTCCTCTCATTATCTCATAGGTCACAAGTAAACCGGGAATTTCACCAGAGTTAGTCATCAATCAAGTTGCTCCTCGCTGGAGACCAGACTAACGGACTCTGTATCATCTCTCTCCGGTGAACATTATTTGGAATGAAAAAGAAGAGAAGTAAAATTGAAGGCATGAAGCTGGCTTGCTTTAAGACATGTCACGTATCGTGTTGGGGGCAAACTGGCAAAGTTGTACGCGATATATATCCTCCTTTTGTCCCTACATTGCGAGCTCATTCTGTAGCCAATTGAGCCTTTTAGCCGTGGGGACATTAATCGTGAGTCGTGTTACATGCCATGTGTTGGGGATAATGAATATATGGGAGGGCTTATATATATATATATATATATATATATTGTGTGTGTGCGCGCGCGCGCATGTGACTCTGCTTTTGCCTTTCCGACACTATATACATTGCACTAATATATAACATACAAAAAGGGGGAAGCATTATTGAAACGTTATGAAGTCGAATATATATAGTGTCCGCATTGAAAAAGCACTAGACCATGAATTCAGCACAAATATTGAACACTAATATTTTATGGCAGATTCTACCCTAGGGCATCTCATGGCAAAATGAACCAGTATGACTTGCTCTTTCGCAGGCCACTCTGGGTTTTGTCCCATGATTTATACACTATGACTATGGGTGAGAAGAGAAATTTAAGAAAAAAGAGGCTAGAATAATTAAGAAAATGAAATGAGCAATTAAACTAAGAGCTGATACATATTACGCCCCAAAAAGGAGTTATTGTTCAGCATTAATTAACCCTAATGGCCTTGTTGATCATCAGTTGATGCTGCTTGCTGCCGAGAATGATTCAAATCCTGCATTCTTGATAGACCAATTTCTCCAGATGTCATCTCCTCTAATGGCACCTTTTTCTCCCTGTTGGTGTTGGTTTCCGTAGAAACTTGCATGTGAACCTCCTCCTCCTCCTCCTCCAATTCCCATAAAGTCCAGAGTCAGCACATCCCCACTTCCCTTAGTTGCACCAATGTTCATAGCCCCACCGCTTGCCCCACCATGCAAAACTCCATTATTATTACCTCGATTATTCTCCTCTATCATCTTCGAGAAAGCCTTGCTTTGGTCCAAGATAGCGTTAAACATATCCACACCGTTCATTTCCATGCTCCCGTTCGCATTTAAATACTGCCCACCACCGGAGATGTGATCCTCTTGCCCGTTCTGCATGTAGTGGTTCATGAAGGAAAGCCCGTTTGGACCATATGACGGCGGCGCCATGGACGACGAGTTGCTCACGGTTGCACCCATTTGTGCGGCTTTCTGCAGCAGCGCCGTCGCAGACATGAGCTGTGAGGAAGCTGCGGCAGCCGCAGGTAACGGTAGTTGATGCCCATTTTCTTCGAAAACGTTGGGAGAGTTCGAAGTTAGTTGAAGAGGAGGTGCTGAGGAATTAGAAGAGAGACTTCTCGTGAATAGATTTCCTGCATTATTCATATTATGGTTATAGGGTTTATTTGCAGGCATTGGCAGGAGCTCCTGAAGCAGCGACGACATTGGATGCTTGTTATCGTTGTTATCCATATTCCCAACCTGTGGGTTCGGGACGATATTATTGGTATTATTGACTGGTAATGAAGAAACCAGGTTCTGAATTTGATGCCCCGGCCTAAAGCCCGGGCTCATTCCTTGCATTGTTTGTCTTTCATTGGCTTTGTTGTTCTCCTCAGCCAGTGCGTCGCAGAAAGCTCTATGCGTGATAAAGCTATCTCTCCTGCTCATAAATGAAGTTACGTTAGCCCTCAGATAAATGATAATTATGAGGTGGAAATAAAAAAAAAAACGCGAAAAAGGAAGTGTATGAATTTGTGTTAATTATATTTATGAACCTGGAAAAGACGGTGCCACAGTCACATTTGTATTCCCTGGTTCCACAGATCTTAGAGTGGGCTTTCCAGTCAGACTGAACGGCGTATTTCTTGGAGCATTTGTCACACTTCCACTTCTTCTCGCCGTGCTTTCTGCAGAAGTGTTTCTTAATGCCAGTGAGATCACCAAGTGCTCGGGCTGGGTTGTGGTGGACGCACGATGGTTCAGGACAAACGTAGACCCTCTTTCGAACTTCTGTGGTGCTTCTTTGCTTGAGCTTCCATGGCAGGTTATGGCCGCGACGGTGCAATTGCAGGTTTTGATCCCTCTGAAACCCTTTGTTGCAAATCTCACAGATGAATCGGTTTGTGGCCATTAGGGTGTTTGGTGATAGAGCTATCACCTCAGCGCTTGGATCTGCCATAATATTATATATACGAATTATACATGACAGATTTATTAGTTAAATTGATACGGTATTTTTACATACATATTTGCATTGCACAGAAGGCAAATACTTTTGAAAGGGTTTCAACCAGATATTATTATGAGCTGAGCAAACTGACAAGAAAAAACCATCGCGTTACGTTACAGATACGGGTGTCGTCATTGTAAAACCGAAAATGACCGAAATTTGAAAAAGTGAGAACCCAGTTCCGTGTCCTTTGTGAAGATAAGACTGTGTTATTGTGCATATCTGAAAACAAAGCAAATTGTGATATCTGATTCTTTTGTTGGCTTCATTCATGGAAAAACCGAATATACTAAATATAATAAGACCCAGAAAATCCCCCCCGGGTGGGGTTTTGGGGAGGTGTCTCTGTGTGTGTGAGAGAGAGAGAGAGAGAGGAGGTGTGAAGAGGCATTTCATAAAAGGTACAGTAGCACGTGAAACCAAAAAGAAAGTAACAGAGAAGAGGTGAGTCAAGGAAAGTCAACAGGGACCAGCGACGATTGTTAATTGGTAGCTTCAGTCAATAATTGGGCTTCTTCTACGACTTCAAATTACGTACCGACCACTCGCCACTACACAAATTCACCGACTACTGCCATACACCCATTTTCCCCACTCAATTACTTCAATTTTGCATTTGCAGGCCTGTAAGAAAAACCTTTTGAAACTCGCTAGTTTATTAATTAAGAAGCGTTATTTAACTAGAAAAAATAACGCTCAATATTGACGGGGCCGGAAAAAAAACAAGACAAACAAATAATGAATATTCATCGAGGGAAGAAAAGTTGAGGTCAAGATGGGTGTGAAAATAAAATACCTGGATTTCCTGGTAGGTTTCTCTTCTTCTTAGGAGGAGGAGGTGGAGGTGGAGGTGTGTTGGAACCATTGCTGTTAGTTGTCGTCGTCGAAGTGAGAGAATTTGGACTGTGAAACTGACCAAGTACCTCCGACGGCCGTTTGGCCCCACCTTCTCCGGCGTTCTCTGTCGAGAAGCTTCCACTGTCGCCGCTTGTGTTGTTCGACATTGATTTGAAGTCGGGCGAAGCTAAGGGACGACGAATCTATCTATTATCAGGGAATTGAAATTGTTTCTCTCTCTCCTCTTCTTTCCAAGTAAACACTAATTCTTTTTCACTCTAGAGGAAGATTTTCATCAGAAAATCTCTGGGGAAGAAGGTGATGAGGTTGAAACAGAAAGGATGGGATATGAGTAAACTAGAGGAAGACAAAAACCAGGAAACTCTCCTCCATTTATGGTGTGGGGAGACCAGAGTTGTTACTGGCAGAAGAATACAAGATACTAGCCTCTGGATTTAATATATATTCTATTTCTCGAAGGCACTGTTGCTTGTGCCTATATTTATGCCCCTGGCGTTCTGAGATAATTAAAGGCTTGTCCATTAATTACCCTCCTCTCTATTGGCCACTTTATTGCTCACTCCATTGTAGCATTAAATCCTTCTCAAAATGCCAATTTATGATTCTTAAATATTTCTACAGAATGTTCATAATAAAGGTCGAAACAATGGGGTGATCAGTGATCACTTAGATATCTTACTTCCCGTAATATTCCTCCGTATTTAATTATAAATTTTAAATAAATGATTTAGATTTATAAAAAATAGTTAAAATTAATTAAAAATAATGAATACGGATATTTTTTCTTACTACACCATTATTTATAAAAAGAATAAATGTGAATGACAATAAATATAACAAATATAATCAGGGATAAAGTTAAAAACAATAAAATCTTTTACAAATCTAAAATAAAACTTATATTTTAAGACACACCCATTTATAAATTTAAAATTTATTTTTAAAAACATAGGGGAGAAGTGTATAGCATATAGAGTATCTAAAGAACTCTCTTTTATTTTCAATCGTATAATCCTCTCGTTTAAAGTTGTAAAATAGTTTTTTAAGAACTTATCAAAAAATATTTATAGAAAAAATAAGTTTTATAAAGCATTTTTATTTTCAAATATATTAACAAGAATTTTTTAAAATAACCCTAGACTATTAAAATTTAAAACACGAGTCATCCTCATATTTCTCATTCAAGACACCGTAATGAGATAAACATAAAAAATGTGCACTTTTAAGCAGTCTTGGTTGATTTATTAGTCATGGTAAAAGAAATTTATTTGTCTTATAACTTTGATATCGAATATCTAAAAATCGAACTCAGAAAGGGCAGTATGGGCATTTCAATGGATCCGTTTTTGAGAGTTTAATTTATTTGGGACTTAGCTAGAAGGCGAGAGCTTCAGATTGGAGGTTTTGACAGTATCTGATGATATTTTAGAGGGAATAATCTCGTTCCACATTTGCCACCGCTTGTTTTCGAAATCACGATACTGCCACTTCGAGTCGGCCGCCTTGATCATGTATTTACTGAACTAGCCTCATTTATGGTAGGTGAGTCACTGAGTGTGAGCTCTGTCCCAAATCCTTCTCGAAAATGGTTCAACAATAACGAGTGGGTTCCCCGATAGGGAATACAAAAACTCTTCTATTCACGTGCTGCGACTCCGCTGAGGGGCAATTTTGATATAACATATTCAAAGCAGGGCTCCTTCGTCATTTTAGGGTAACTGCAAATATAATGAGCAATTAGCAATCGCAATGGCGTGTCGTAAGCGGTCTCCTCTAACGTAGTATAGTATACTGGTATTCACCCCATTTAAAATTGGTTATGCACGAGATTAAAATAAAAATTAAGATAATATTGTCATTATTGAGAGCGATAGGCCTAAACCATGAGTAGAATAAATGAGCTGATTAGCTTGCCGTTTCAGGCGGCCTTATTTTATTTCCGAAGATTGTAGGCCATGGATTCGATCGATCGGATTTCTCACGGAGCTAGGGGCAGTATTATATAACTAGCCTTAGAATAATTAAAATAAAAATAGTATTATTTATAATTTGCGACTGGTACGAGTGGGTTTTTTTATGCATTTATATTGATATTGATTTGACGATTATATGTGGGTCATGCATGTCAATTCATATGCATTATTCAACATGCAATAATAATAGACTAATAAGTACTTCAATTATGACGGTAATTACACATTATTTTAATAATAATATATTTCATATCAGTTTAGTTAATTATGAAATAGAAGCTGCGCACTTGACGACTGAAATATTGCTCATCGTTTCAAACGGTGTGCTACAATTATTAAGTGACAAATCCCAGAGGAGTAAAAGAATTACTCCCTTCGGTCCTAAATATAGAACATAATTTATAGTATAAATTGTACTATAAATTATGTCCTATATTTAGAACCGGAAGGAGTAGTAATTTTTATTAATTTGTTTGCATTGTTCAACTACAAATTCGGAGTACCAATTAACAAATTTTCTCATGTTTTTTTGGTTAAAAAATTTTCTCATGTTTAATATCTCATTGAACTTTCTTTATTTCTCAACTATAAAATTATCATTCGTTATGTCAATGATTGTTTTAATCTTAATTTCCTTTTGCACGGTATCAATAATCGGTTTTTTGCTTCCATAATTAAGGACCGATTCGACAGAGAAAATGACATTAAAAGATTATAGATGAACTCCGTTTCCTAAACGTAGTTATTATGCGATAGAGAAATTGTACTCCAGTGAGCTTTTTAGCACGCACGTAACCTCGAAGGAAGATGTTTGCCTTAAATATATTATTTCATTCTCAGTTATTTAAAAGACCATCGATCTGCTTCACAAGCCAACAGCAAAACAACACTTCATTTTTTTCGGGCAGAAAACAAAAACAACACTTTATTCGTTCTTACAACTTAACCAAAATGTAATGGTAAATATTGCATTGACTACTACTACTGGCCTAGATATGATCTTTATTTAACTAATCCAAAGTGTTCAAGTTATCATTATTAGCGTGATCAAATCTTACGTGAAACTAGACAAAATTATAAGTTCTTTTTTTTTAAAAAAAAAAATTTCTTTTTGAACTGAATGGATTTTGCGTTTAGTAAAGTTTGGTTCATTACTAAATATCTTCACATTATTTGATCGAAGATGATCTAAGATCATGATTTATATTTTATTGAAACTGATAATAGCATTGTCAATGGTTAATTATTTGTATTATAATAATTAAACTTAAATATCCCCAAATAACACCCAGTTATTAGTATTATTTATTGATTGATAATTATTAACTAAATTGAAAAGATATACACACAGATAAGAATATCACCCATGATGACCGATAAATAGGATACTTGGACACAACTCTCTGAAAAGGAAAAAAAAAAAACAGATTTTGCATCAGATACACGGACATACTGTTATCGATGCAAAGAAATCTAACACTCTAACAAGTGCATATTAAATTATTGACAATTTATCTATAAACCACATTAGAAGTTTATAAGCTGGGTTGCCATGATGATCAACATTTAAGATATTACGTTAATGCGAATATTGAAAATATCATACAAGAAAAAAAAAAAAAAAGGGAAAGAAGCAGGACTGTTTTATTCAACGTACTCCCCTCGTGCTCGTTACGTTCCTTTTTTGTATTTTGCGTGTCCGCAGTGACAACTAACGAACTACTCAACGCGCACATAAGCAAGGGACGCTGAAAAAATAAGACCCGTATTTTAAAATAAATATTAAATGGTCATAGTTATAATATAAGAAATGCCATATAACTTATTTTTGCATGTTATTAATAATAGAGTTTTATTATTATCTTCATTTTAACCCAACACGTCGGGGCAGTCCAGTGTTTTAACGATTCAAACTGAAAGATAAGCTTCAATAATGCATGGGTCCAGTACTGGATAGAAAAATGAATCTACAGACTGTACCTGATGTTGATTGACTCGGGTATGTGTGACTTTCGAGCATATTATTCTACTTTAATTTATACGATAACTGGTTTATATTTACACACGCGCCCCTATATATTAATTTAATTGCAACTAGTATATTAAATTGTTATTTATATGCCTGCCACGGCCCACGCCAAGCTACTAGGCGATAATAATTAGGAAAGCAAATACTCTACTCTTGTAATCTTAGATTTTGAATTTTGACTACTGCAACTGCATGAGGATTGATACAAGTGCTGCAGATATGCTTTAATTTTTTTTAAAAAATGCTGTATAAGTGAATAAGGCACTAATTAATCAACATTGGTTTCTTAACTTTAAAGCATGGTCTTAACAACCATGATTACACCTTTTTAGTTCATACACAACTATCAAATGATGATGAATATGTTCCCATGCCCGTTGAAGCTTGCATTTCGACGGTTCATCTTCCTCCACGCACCTGCAGGAAGATCCAACGGTTTCCATCCAATGATGTCCTCACTTTTTGCCATATTTAACAATTTTAAATACTTTATTGTTGTTGTTAACATCATTATCAGGATAATTTTAGTAAATGGGTTAAGGTGAATAATCGAAACGTAAGAATTTTGCTTCTTGTTGTTAGAAATATTAGTGGTTAATGTGAGATTTTTATTAGTTGGGGTGAATTTGCTCTTTTCTAGCAATTATGGAATGAAACTGTTCCTTAAAAAATTTGCAGACACCCAATGCTTCCACATGGCTGCTTCTGTGATAAATTTGTGCCTTGAGACTTAGTAAATCTGGATCTATGATTTAACACGGACATGGACGGTGGATGATGTCAAACATTATTCATATCAATCAATGAAAAGGCGAGATGGATATTGTTTTCCACCAAGTCATTGATTAATTGAGACGATCTAGTTGACAAAACATAGTTTACTCGATCGGCCCCTATTCATTTCACCTAAATTAAACTTTTTCCTCCTTCCTCTTCCGTTGATAGTATCGACAGCTTGTGTTAGAGGTGGTCCCCACACTTTCTTGGGCTTCGACGCCCACATAAATGTTTTTTTTTAAAATGCAATGTCGTCCATTTAATCTTCTCCTCAGCCTGTAGCCGATGTTATTGTCGTTTCCATACCATATATACACTTCATATGATTTTCAAAATAAACAATTAGTATATTTTGCCACATTTACCATATCTGCTACATGACAATCTATATGTGTTTTTGGTTGGGCTTATATTTGGATAATAAGTCCTTATTACGCAAGTCAAGATAAAACTCCTCTCACATACTTACCTCGTATACTGTGAATAACGATTTATAAGCACTTATTATCTAAAAATAAGCTATTCCAAACTAACGTTATAACCAGTGAGTTAAAGCAACAGAAATACAGAGGTTAATTGGGAAGGAGACAATATAAGGAATGATGAGAAGTGGCTAAGCCCTAGCTAAAACCTAAAAGTACTCTCTCTCTCTCCCTATATATATATCCACACACATGCACAGAGAGAGAGAGGAGCAGCGGCATATTTGTAGTGTGGTTGCGAGCATGTTTTGTCATTATTTTGGAATGATGACTTTGTTCTCATCGATGATAGATTATTGACGTATGGTGGGAGAAGCGGACATGAAGTCCAACTTCGAACAAATGATACATATTTGAAAAATGACCACAAGGAAACTTCTTATCCACTGAGTTCAGGGAATGATACAAAAAAGGGCACCCCCATTTGTACTCATACATACACACCCCAATCCACTACATTGCTAGTTTTGTTTCTTCTACTCTCTCTCCTGCCGTTGCAGGAGCTTGCGTCTTTCTTAATTAAGGTCCGCTACTTACATGCCATGTCTTCTCTCTCCTGTTAGGTAATAAAATTTTAACTAGCAAAATGTTATATCCGATCCTTATTGTAAAATATATTTATCTAATTTGATTAGATTAAAAAAGTTAGTTAAGTTAGCTAACATGACAGGTCTGGTTATCTCAGAATCCTATTTCTCCTTTTCTTCTCAGAATCTCATATTCATCATCAGATTAAAAAAAATGGATGGTATAGATTTAATATTTTATAAAACTGGTATTTTAAACATAAATAAATAAATTTAAACTGTTAAACATGATCTACTCAATTCATCGCTGTAATAAAAACACAAATAATGATAAAATTAATTTATAAAACACCATAATCATAGTTTTAGAAAACATTAAATCTGAACCATTCATTTTTTGATTTAAAGGTGGAGATGAGATTCTAAGAAGAAAAGGAGAAAAAAAATTCTAAGAGTATCATTTTCCTAATATAACATGTTTTTCTAAACTACCAAAATTATCTTCTTTAATTCTTTCAATCGCCCTCTTACTTTATTATTGTTAGAATAGCATCAATAAGGTTAAATTAAAAAATTATTGACAAATATAATAAATACTCCCTCCGGTCCTAATTATAAGACAAAGTTGACTTTTTTGGAGAAATTAAGGAAACCAATTAAATCACTTTAGAATATTTTTATTTTTGTTTTTTTCTTCAAACTAATTAATTTGACTAATAAACTGATATATAATCTAAGGATACTAAAAATATAAGTACTCTAAAGTGATTTAATTGACTTCCTTAATTTCTTCAAAAAAATCAACTTTGTCTTATAATTAGGACCGGAGGAAGTAAATCTAACATTAAGGAGTAAGATCAACTTCCTAATTGACTCTTACATTAAGGATCAAGCAACTTATGTTGTTTGCTAGTTTTAAAAATGTTGCCCTCTTATCCACTTGAACTATACTCATTTCCTTTGTCTCTTTAAAAGGTCCCTTACATATATAGCATGTGTTTCTCTCTCTTGTTAGGTAATAAAATTTTGATTAGCGAAAAACTCTATCCTATCTGATTCTTAATGTAAAACCTATTTACTTAACATTTTTAAATTAACGTTTTCTAAAACATCCTAAATATCTTCCCTAATTCCCTAAATTTCACTCTTACTTGATTATTATTAAAAGAATATTAGTAGGGATAAATTTAAGAAATATTGATAAATACAATAAACAAGTCTTACATTTAAGAGTAAGATCAGTTAAGTCTTATATTAAGGATTAAATGAGTTGTTTGCTAATTTTAACAATGTTGCCCTCTTGTCCACCTGAACCGTACTCATTTCCCTTTTGATAATTGTGCTTTATATATATATATATATAGCTACATGACTGGATCAAATTTAATTATTGTTGGGTCAAAATGGGCTAGCTCTCCCAAATAACGTTTTTATAATAACATTTGCATGAGTCTATGCGGTGAAAACTGCTGTTTACCATAACCAATGCTTTTCGGTGTTAACTACTCCAGTTATGGTACCAGTCGGAGTTCAGTTGTTGGTAACTTAAAAACCGTGCAAAGACAATATTAGGTCAAACTAAACAGTTTATAATTACATGTTCATATATAATGATGCGAAACCATTATCAAGAACAAGTTTCTTTTGAGTTTTCTAAAAGTGCCCAATATATAAATAATTATGTAATGACTATAATAAACAAGGAAACTCGTGGGAGACATGGTTAATTAGGGGCGAAAGATCATGTATGAATCATTTTAAGAAAAAGGTGAGAGCGAGTGATGGGGATATAAATCGAGGAAGTAGGAAGTTGCATAAGTGGGACCTTACCATTGTGTGTGGTGGACATAGTGGCAAACTGGCTATTTCTTTTAAGCATGCAAGGCTACTTTATTCATGTGTAAAGCCACCACCACCCCTGTCCTATATATTCATCTCCCTCTCTCCCCCTCTCTCCCCCTCTTTCGATATGGGGTCTGTTTGGTGTGAGGGATTTGGAGGGGAAGGGAGGGAAGGGAAAAATTTTATGAGTTGAATTTTAAAAGATTGAAAAAGTGGGGTAATAAAATTTTAATAAAGAGAATATATAAGATAAAAAAGTAAGAAAAATTAATTAAAAATTTTTAACCCCACTTCTCTAATTTTTTTAAATTCAACTCAAAAAATTTTTCCCTCCCTTCCCTCAGACCAAACAAGCCCTTGGTGAATATCCAATTGTCATTGTATTCTATATTCTTTAAAGGTAAACAAATTTTTAGGAATTCCGCATAAGCTTTTATATATATGCATGAGGTAGGCGATCAATTATATTGTACTTCTCCCATGATTTTTCCCTTTAATTAATTAATTAACGAAAACAAACAAATTTTTTTTTTTTTACTCATTGGAGAAAATCAGATACAAAAAGAACATGTTACTCAAAAGAACAACTAGTATCATGCAACTTAAGAAAGGAAAAAGCAATATGGCATCATTCGCCAGAGAATGGCTTACAGCCTTTTCTTCATTATTTCCCCCTTTCCCTTTTCATATATGCATCAAACACTTTATACATATGCCACTTATTATTAGTCTTTTTATAAACGTGTGTTGGAGTAGCGATGATATAAATTACATGAGAGTAGAAAAGGTGTGTTTATTTTAAGGTTATTTTCCAGGTCTCATCGGTTTTCTATTTTCTTAAATGATTTATAAATATAAAATATATAAGACTTATTTTTAGTGTGAGTATTAAAGCACAGTGTTAATGAATTAATTTGATTTCGACGGATTGATAATGAACCAACGTAACGTGGTTGGAAGTTGATAAGAACCAGCTGCCTCACGACACTTTAGCACTCGATCCCTCATCATCACTTGAAAATGGCCATCGCTTTACATCGAAGCTTTTCCACCCAACTTTTTTAATTTTAATTTTTTTACATAATTTCGTCATTATTCCTTTTTTCGGTGTATATCATATGTTCTGGGCTTTTCGGAACTAAAATGACAGGGTTAGATCCTCATAGGGATTCTGGGTTTCTTTTTTTGTTGGGGTTTGGTAAATAATGATAAAAAGAATCTCCCAAAATGCCCATGGACCAGTAATCATAATAATCATGGTTAAAGCTTAAGCCTCCTGCCCTCTTTTTGTTCCTTCTCTGAGCCATTTCAAATAAAGCACTTAATTCCTGTGTCGTCCTTGCTTGATACTCTAATTATTAACTGAAAAAGAATGAATAAATAAGTAAAGGAGATATACTTTTTAGTCTTTAGACACGTCCCCTAGATCCTCTTGTCTCCTCTCCCTTATAGAATGAATAATTTGGGACCATGCATCCATCACTGACTTCAAAAGTTACATCCTCTTTATATCATTCATAATTTATACTCACAATTATTGCTCACTTTGCACATTCACTTCCTTCAATTCCCCTTTCTACACAACCATCCCGTTTTATTTCCTTGTACTGTTTCGTAAAATAAATCAATCAAAAAGCTCTCACACACATTTAATGGGTGGTATCTTAAGCTGTAACTTAAAATTACGAAACTCCTAAACGTGGTGAGCTTTTTTTCCCCACTTGTTTAAATATGATTATAAAAAGTCACTTCTTCTTGTTTATAATAGGGGGTCTGCCAAGTAAAAATGGCAGGTTAAAAGAGCAAGTGTTGTTATTACGCAGGGCTATCCTTTTGTAAACTCGGTCCTCTGTGATTTGAAAAACTGCATAAAAAATGGTTATCAATAGTGGGATAGGTTTTGGCCCAAAAAAAAAGACAGGGGTTGTATTTAATAATATCAATTTTAATTTATTTTATTTTAAGTAATTTTGCATTATATAGTACAAATATATGAGTAAAATTTTATTTCATAAAATGTAAAAGTGTTTCTTTTAAGAGAAGATTAAAAAAATATTATTTGAATTTCAAAATTTTAAATCAGTGATTTTCAATTAAAATGAGTTGTTAGTTGTAGACAACAAGACTAATTTAAGATTTTAAAATTTAAATAGTATTTTCTTGTTGTTCCCTTTTTTTTTTAAGCTAAATAAAACATTTAAAATGAAAAATTTAAAACTTGATGTATTGAGACTTAAATTAAAAATGAAAATTTGAATCTTATCAAGAAATGGGGGAGAGGAGAGAGCCGAAAGAGACATTGAAATTGGACCCGTGATGGTCAGTCAGTGCAGGACATGGGGCCGGGACGAAATTGCCTGGTGGAGCCCACCTTGCAAAAGAGCAAAAGAGCGGGAAGATGAGATAACGCTTTTTGCCTCAGCTCAAATTTTCCTCACCCTTCCAATTTTGTTGTATTAAGCGATAATTGGCCAAGTGCCCAGAATTATTCCCCCAAAAACAAAATTAAGTTCCCAGAAATTTAAAAAAATGATAAAATTTTTAAAATATAATGATCAGGTCTATGATTTTGTGTATTGGGCAGCAAATTCAAATTTCTTATTATGACGATTTTAAAACAATTTCCCCGTACGAGTTCACTTCTTTATTTGACTCCCTTTCACTTTCTCCTGTTATCCACCTCACACTAACTTTCAGTCATGCTGATTTAAGTCCCGTTCATACCAAACTAATTGGTTTTCTCACAAACAGAAAGGTGACTTTCCAAAATAATAACACAACACGTTATTAAATTAAAAAAGGTTAATTATAATAATTACAAAAGCTAGTAACACCAGAGGAAGGCAGGGGAAGGATGGTGTTAGGCCCAAATAAAAATGGGGTTGAAAGGATGGCCCATATTCTCTCAAGAACAAAATGTCCAGGAGTTTGTTGGTCGAGTTCATGAATTCAAAACGCGAAGTACCTCAACCTACGAAACTAACTTGAAGAATTGGACCCAAAAACTATCAAGGAGTCAGCCCATTATAGTAAAGCCTTTGGACCTATAAAATGAACTTCAGGTAGGACAATATTAAGCAGTTCATCAGGGCGACATGTTATAACGGTGTGAGAACACAAAAAATTACTATCAACAAACTGATGTCTTGTCAGAATTCTCCTGAGTAGGCAAAATTCTATACAATATGTAAAAACTAAAGTGATCACAGGTAATAGTATTGAATGGATCATTCTAATGCAGAGCCCTATCAGTATTCCGGTTGACATCACTATTCCCATTCAAGTCTTTCTCTTGCATTGAACCTGCAGAAGAACCAGCACTTGAACTATGAAGATGCATTTTTATTTTGACTCTGATACGTGCCCTCTGGCACGGATTGAACAGGGCTTTTGGTGTCTGCACTTTTTTCTTTTTTTGTGTCCTCTGCACATACATTAACTCATTCTCCATAGATTCCAAGGCTCTAACTGTCAACGGCCGGTTTCTTGTGCTTTGCCTCCTGGGATTTACATCAGTCTTCTGCTCCACAGAACCACCATCTCCAGAGATACCCACTGGCTTTGGAACCTGCTTGTGTGCATCAGATGTACAACTTGCATCATTTGGCTTCAGGCACTTCTCATCTTCCCCCATCATTTCACCACTTTCAGAATTAGGTGGCAGCTGGTGTAAGTTCATGTTGAGAGGCGGCTGTGGTTCACATTTTTCAACTTTACTGCAAGGCATGCCTGTGCCAAGGCAATCTTTGTTAACAGTACTTGCTTTGTTGTCCTCTTCCATAACTTCAACAGAAGAGGCAATTAAGCATGCAGTTTTTTGACTGTCTTTTGGAAGGCTCGATGGCTGACTAAGTCCCAGTATTTTAGATCTCGAGTCTTCGGAGGAAATCTCAAGGACACGGCTTGTTTCGGCCTTAGCACAAGCAGTCAATCTTCTACGTTTGATGGGAGGAGCCACATGAGTTGAATGGCTAGATCTTGCTCCTTGACTGAGCTGCTTTACGGTCTTCTTAAGTTGCCTATCATCAGACACACCGGTCTTCTGACTTTGACGCCTTTCCACAAGTTTGTGTGCATTATTATTTATACTGTTATACGCCCCTTTTCTGTTGATAGATTCACCATCAGAGCTGTCCCTAAGGCAATTAACACCACTGCTATTCTTTTTGTCATCTAATGACGTAATAGTCTCCTTTTCACCAGGAGAATAATTAGACAAGCTCCCATCAACTTCTCTTGAAAGAGCAGTCCTCTTCTTGGAAACAACTTTCATTTCAGTCGGTACGCATCTCAGTTCTCTAGATAACTTGCCACAGTGAACCAAACTGGTATCAACTACTGTGAACTTCGTCAACTTTTGGCTTATGCTATCAAACGTACCATTGCTGCAGTTTGCTTCATTGGAATGTCTGTCCCCCTTATCCGCCTTACCACTAGCTTTTACCACAATTCCACCCCCTGCATTGCCATATGAGTCACTTTCTTTTCCTCTCACTTGATTGGTTTGCTGGGAGGTTATTTTGAATCCAGGAGGTAAAGATCTTAGTTCCCTCAAATCAGATGACTTTCCTCCATGCTTCAAGCTGGTATCAACAACTGTGAACGTCATATGATCCGTTTTGAGAGAAGGAACTCGGGGTTTGAGGTAAGAATGGCGATGACAATCAGATTGATCATCTTTATCTGATGCCCTTTCTGAAATCCATCCATCTTCTTCATTGCAGCTTCTGACTTTACCTTCTTCAAATTCAAGTTCAAGAAGATTTGGTTCAGATACTACTTTGTTCAATACATCACCGACAGAATCAAAGTAATGATCGCCTTTCACAAGTTTTCTCCTTGAGAATTTTTTAACGCCAGGGATAAGAAAAACCAGATAATCTCTGGAGCTTACAAAGCCTGGATTGTTGTTGGGTTGCTCAGAGTGCCAACCTCTGGCCAATAAGCGGGGCCAAACAGCTTCCCAGAAGAGATCATTACTTTTGGCTTTGCTTAGTCGAAATCCTCCAGTCAAATATTTTATTATATCATTGGGTTCAAGGGAAGACCAGGCTTTGCCAGTCGGTGCACAGGGATGAATTGAAAACAACGGATTGCTCTTAGGAGGTTCTGCAGCAAATCTTGTAAGGTCTGCTTTATCCTTACCAATACCTACTGCTTCCACAAGAGTGTTGAGTCCAACAGTAGACTTCAAAGAAAAGATGTATTCTTGAAGTGAAGCTCTTCCCTCGGCATATGACTTAGAAACCTGATAAGAGAAGCAAAATGAGAATTGAAGAGGGGGGAAAAAGGAATATGATGTAAAAGAAAGGAGCTTTAGTCATAAAGATCCAAATAATTATTCTTCCACACTAAAATTATCTTATTCTGTATTGCCTAATAATCATTACTGCTGAGGTACAAAGTATGCAAACTAGAAAACAGATATTGGGGGTTTAAAATTCACTGAGCCTCTTAATCAAGTTGTGGAGCTGTGCCATGCAGAAGTTTCTCTGAAGCCCATTCAATAAATAAAGAAGTATATACATAATAACATAATTCTGATATGTAAATTGATAGGCTTAAAATCCATCAATTTCCAGATCATCTTCACGATTAAACAAACAACATCAGACCAAAACAAAATTAGCGCTGAAACCTCAAAGGTGAGGGCATATGTTCTCAAACTTGCTCAAATATCCATAAAATAAGTTAATGTGTTCCCTAATTTCTGGCATAAGCGTATGATCACTACTTCAACCCAACAATCCATTATCACTTGTTTTGGGAGAGTCAGTGATTCACGGGGAAGTTTCAGCTCCTTTAATTTAAATGTTTATAATGACAACTCAATTCAAGAAAATTAAAATTGATAGTCCCAATACTATTTCACCCTTTACTTATCATTGATGCATCACAACTAGAATTATACTTTTGGCTTGTAAAGGTAGCGATTGATAAACAATGTAGAAATAATCTTTCCAAGTTTTAATCCCCGGGTCAAGCAACAACATAAAATTTAAGCATCACTTGAAATTCATGAACAGAATAAACCAGGTCTTTCCATATGACAATTCACAGGTGTATCTCAGAAGGGATTAGGTTGCCCTCAAATGATATTTGACCCCTTATTTCTGATGTCTCGTATTCTAATACATAGTCAACAGACATCATGGTACACACAGACCAGATTGGTGCTAACTAAATTATTATTTAATCATCAAAATTATATGAAAGACCCATACTGCCACTGAAAAAAAAAAAAAAACAAATGAAAGAAGCCCAACCCCCAAGGTCAGCTAAAAGGTTGAAGACTTCCTGACAAAGGAGAATAAAAGAAATTACAACATCATAGAATGCAGAGATCAGACTTAGTTAATGATCAAGTAACAGAAATATACATATGGCAGGACATTAGAGATGATGGATTTAATGATAGCACAGCTGAATACCTGTAGCAATGTATCTTGAACTTGCTCTGGAACCTTTGAATTTAGACGAGACAATAGTTCATGTTGCCTCCATCCAGTAAAAAGCTTCTGGCCGGTCATACATTTTCTCCCTTTTATTTTTCTGCAATCTGACCATCTAACATGTTCATCAGACTTATAAAACTTTCCATAATAAAACGACAGTATTTCTCCCATTCCTTTGTCCACTAATAACCTCTTTATCTGAGTGAAATTCTTCCCAAATATAAATAAACCAAGTAGAAAGCTTTTTATGTCAGCATCACTCCAGGAATTACTGCCAGGAGCTGATCCATAAGCTTTGCCTTGACCTTGTTGACATGACGTTCTTTCTTCTATCATCACTGGTTTAAAAGTGATCGGCCTCAATTCCTTTTCATTGTCTGCTGTAACATTTGGTTTCACATCACTTGTTTCTGCCGGTTCAAGTACACTGACAGCACCATTATTGTTTCTAAAATGTTCCTGCCCTTCATTTCTACCCTCCCCCACTTCATTATCAATCCATATGCAGGGGACAGGCAAACCCAACGCAAAGAAAAGAGACTTGTCATTCACAACTTCCAAATCAGCAGGATTTATAACAAGTTTAAGTCGTTTTGATTCAGTTGTCATGGAAGGAACTTCCACTTGATATTGATCACCAAGTCGAGGATTCAGCTGTGGGGCTCCAACTATGTCATTTATATCAGGAGAACTAGGAGGATTTGACTCTATATTGCATTCCAACTCCATGCAATTATTATCACAATCTAACTCCATCTGCCAAGCAACACTAACAAATATGAACAACAGGCCATAAAAGCAATCAATGCCTAAAAGGACAACAATACGAAGTTAATTTCATCAAGGACATAATTCAAACATAATCTCCATCCATATATGCAAGTAATGCAGAGGGAGCTCCACTAGTCACTCAGCAGCTATTTTACTCAGCAACACGTATGCAAAAACATCATCATAATAGGAAATGTTCAGCTTTTCTAACCATTGGCACTCTAATTTCACGATTTTGAGCTTTACATTTTTAATATGATCGATCAACTCTATATATGCATATTAGGCATATAAAAAGTATTAGATCTCTCTCATTGTTTTTACCACCAATGCATTACTTTAATAATCAGACACTCTTAACAAACTGCATGAACAGCTTGTTTAGCTTTGAAGAAAATTACAAATCTTGAACATTATGCCAGTGGATTTAAAAGATAGTAACAGAGAAGAGGTTGTTTGCCCTTTGCACAAGCAGTACATACTAGTCAGCTGCAACTGGTATTTATTTAGTGTAAATTATTTCAAAAAACAAGACTTTCCATGGTTATTATTGTGGAGATATCCTATTAGAATTTTCAGCTTCCCTCAAAGTCCAAATGCTTTACATGAGATTTCTTGGAAAATAGCTGACTACATAATGGTTGAAAGGAGGATTAATGACATTGATGTAATTAATCCTTTTTTTTTTTATATCTTTTTTAAAGGGTGGGAGCACACAAAGATTGTGTATCTTATTCATATACCAAATAATTTTAATTCTTACAAAGCCAGAACCTAAGATGTTGAAGAATATCAGATCAGCTTCAAGCAACAGAAACACACTATTAGTTGGGAAAGGAATCCTTCAGTAATCAGAAAAATCACAAAGAAAAATAGAAAACGAAAGTCTTTTGTGTGTTAAGGCTAATTAGATCCCAGCTTAAACTAGAACCAGTGCTAAACTGCTAATACCACAAAGCATCAGAATTATGAACAATGGCTGGGTACCTAAAGTACTTACATAAAACCCTATGAATTTACTTTGCCAGAGAAAGCAAAGTCAGCCTATCTACTCTCTACTCCTCCTTGAAGACAACATTCTTCTCTGCTTAAAGTAGCTTCAGGACAAGCATACCATATAAAGACCATTATATATGCGATCCTAGTAGAAAATACCCTCTATGTGGAAATAGCATGACGAGGGGAAATTGCCAACTAACTCCAAGATTATAAAACCCCAGATCCATTTATACTCAACTTCGTAATCAAAGTTAACGATGTTGTGTACAAATCGATACAGAACGATCAGACTTAGACGTACAGCCGAGGAAAACATAAAAGCAGGAATGGAGACCAGAAAACAACAAGCACATTGGCATGAAGATTGAGTAAGCCACGAAATTACAACCATACAGCAAACAATTAATCGATATACTATGGACCCAAAATATTGAAAGATCTTTCCCTGTGTTCTTTGATATTATACACCCACAAACTATATAATCCAGAGAAGCGGCACGAGGACATGTATTTGACAATATAAAGAGCATAAACAAGATTGATAAAAAAGGGGAGACAGATATCAACTAACAACCATGGAAGAGTTAACATCAAAGGGTAACGCAGAAGGAGAGACGTGAGAAAAATGGGTGTTTTGTATTTCGAGATGATTTGCATATCTCATCAGACTTGGGCATCAAACACATTAAAGCAAGCGTGAAAAACTATGGTACAGGACGCAAACTGGATGAGCAGAGTGAAGAGAAAGAGAACCTGGTGAAAAAGAGCTGACTTTAATGGCTGAACATAAGGGGGAATTCGCGGGGCATTACATACATGGGGGGAGTGAACAAGAAAATACTTGTCTCTGCGTTTTTAAACACCCGAGTTGCTTTAAACAACCGAATCGGCCGAGTTCTTGAGGTCGAGTAGAGTTGACGACTTGACGTGATTACTAGTCATCTGATTAATTCTGAATAATAATAATAATAATAATAATAATAATAATAATAATAATAATAATAATAATAATAATAATAATAATAATAATAATAATAATGCATCCCCATGAGCAACAAGAAAATTTGCTTGGGGCTGGACAGTTCATGGTTATGAAAAAGTATCTTGTCTTTAGAATGTACAAAATCATAAAATGTGGCGTTGTATATTACTGTTTATAATAAAAATTAAATTAATGGTTTAATTAAAAGATGCTTGAATGATTTAAGTTCGAATTCTACAACAAAAATTATTACTATTGAATTAAAATTAAAATCTAAAATGTACGTAAAAAGGTGCATTTAAAAGGATTTATTCATTTTTTTTTTAAATACCGTGGTCGCGATGGGGAAAAATACTGAAATCAAATGCACCTTTAATCAGCTCAATGATTAGCTTAATAGGGTAACATCTAGTTGCAGTAATTTTTAACGTCAGATTTATCTACCCGTTACTCAATTCTTAGTCTATAGTGAGTCGATAATTATATTTGAGGAACCAGCTGCTTATTAGTGGGTTTTATCGTGTATTGAAGAGGTTTGATCTCGTTATACATCATACGAACAACGTGATGCAAACCGATCTAGTGATAATAATATTAAAACCAATAAATTTTTGTCCCAGCGGAAGCTTTGGTATGGCATATATATGTCACATTATAATAGAATAAAATGCAAACCGGTGACTATTATATATATATATTATCACGTGCAGTATGTAGATGATATTTAACAACATGAAATGGAATAAATCTGATCTAATCAAATATTAATTGGCAGACTATACTATTGAGCGAGCAATAAGAATACTTTTGTGCGTAAAAAAGAAGAAGATGGGCATTAAGAAGTGCTGGTTAATTTTTAAGAATATTGAATTCCACAGCCAGGATGAATAGTTTATTTTTTTCCAGCACAGGATGAATATTTTACGAGTTTATTTGTAAAATTTTTTATTATACCAAACCCAATCTTCGTCGGATTGTTTAATTATATTTTAAGCGGCGGATTGGAACCAGCACAGGCTTGCTCAGTTACATACTTGGGCCTTAAAGATGGTCTCAATTTAAAGAGCATCGTTGGAGCCAGAACAGGATTGCTCAGTGACATATGTGGGCCTTAAAGATGCTCTCAATTTAAAGAGCGTCGTACAAGATGATTCCAAGCCCAGAGTTGGAATAGAGGCTTTTTTCTTTTGGTACAAAGAACATAGTTCTTCAAGTAAGCTCGGAATGCTGAATTGCATGTTGCAAAGCTTAGTCCAAAACAAGGGGAAAAAAATACTGTGTAGTCCAATGGGCCTTGTGGATCAAGTTGACAGAATTGAACTAGCTCATGAAGCAATTATGATTCCTCATCACAAAAAAATAAAAATAAAAATCGTACATGATTCAACGGCGAATGTTAGAGCGGGAAGGACTAATAGATTCAACACAACCAAAATAATTATACACGATTGGTTCAGAGTGTAGTAATTAGCGGGGAACGAATAATGGAATAACTTAGCGATTGGTTCTTTATTTACTCCAACATCCAAAAGCTGATGCTTCCCTATAATTCTTCAATTAAAGGGACTTTAATTTGCATATTCTTTTCTCTCTCCCACTCTCTTATGTATTATATTCTCTCCCTCTTGCTCTAATAGCTCGTATCAACAAGGTGTGTGTGTGTGTATTTTGGTTTATCAGATCACTCGAGGGAACATCTGACTAATTCGGATTCATTTATAAACGGAAAGAAATGATATATATTCCCACTATATAGAGTAGTGTGAGGACTTTTTTTTGGGAACAATTAGGTGGGGTTTGTACGCCCCAGAACTTGACAACGCATAAATGTGGTAACTCCACTAATGTGATTAGTACGAATATCAGGTTAATTATTATACTGCCTTCACTTAAATATAAAATATGGATATCATCAGTGGAATGGCGATGGATGGGGACCATACCAAAGCTGGTAAGTGGTAACTATAGTAAAGTGTTTGATTCCAAACCGAAAATTTTCGAAGTTATCTCTTGTCCTTCATCTTACCTTTTCAGCTTTATGACAACCCAAAATAGAAAACCAGAAGACTTCCATAAAAGTTGACCCATCTTCAAATATCATGGAAACTCATACACATACTACATATATCTATGTAGGCAAACACTATATATATACACTACTGTCATTTTATCCAGCTACCAAAATTAGCCACATTCTTGTTTCATCTTGACATCTCGTTGGCAATTCATTATTCTTGTGTCTAATAATGCTTCTTGAATCCTATCAGTTTTTTTAACGCTTTTTCACGGTTGTAATTAGTGACTGTTATGTTATCGAAACAAATAACAGCTCACAGTAGGGAAAAAAAAATCAGATAAAAAAGGCACAACCTCTTTGAGATTCAATCACGGCCCAATTTGAATTTAGTAATTATAAATCAATTAATATCTTCCGACGATGAAAATATTGATGTCTTAACATGCAACATTCATATCGTATTTCACGAACTATTGCTTTCTCATTAAACATACAGACTTTTAAATAATTAAGTGGCTAGGCGGCACCAATAACAGTTGCTTCTATATATACATACACTCACATGAGCTGTACTAAAGCAAGTTCATTGATTGATTGAAAGTGTAATAATTAACAATTTTGTTGAATTTGTTTGAATTTAGGAATGGAGGACGAGAGGCTGCTGCCGATTGCAAACGTGGGAAGGATAATGAGGCAAACACTTCCCGCGAGTGCGAAGATCTCAAAAGAAGGGAAGCAGATAATGCAAGAATGTGCGACTGAGTTCATAAGCTTTGTGACAGAAGAAGCTTCTGACAAGTGTCACAAAGAGAATCGCAAGACGCTCAATGGGGATGACATCTGTTGGGCCCTAAGCGCTTTAGGGTTTGATAATTATGCTGAGGCCATTGCAGGGTACTTGCATAAATACAGGCAAGCTGAGAGACACAAAATGATCAATCTCCACAAGACTAACAACAAAGCTCATGATCACCAAACGCATCACCACTTGCTTCAGAATTCTCCGGCCGCCACCGTTGTCCAAAGCGACAAGCAACAGACTGACATTTGTGCTGCGACATCAGAGAATAGGGTTTCTGATGATGAACAGAAGGCTCCTGCAACTAATTAATATCCCTGAAATTAATTACTTGATATCATCGTCTAATTCATTTCTTGTTGGGTATTTCAAAGGTAATAATATATCTTCTGAAACTGTTTCTTGATCTCTGTTCATCCAGTTCTTTTTCTTTACCTTTAAATATCTACAGTAGTATGTATCATCATTACATCCGTTTTGTTCAAAGAGACATAACAATTGTATATCTGGGTGTTATAAATTAAAAGCTTGCTCGGTGCTGGCTAGTAGAGCTTGTAATACTTGTTATGAATGTAGATCTGACTACGTGCGAGTACAATCTAGAAGATCAAGGCTAGGTAAAGGTAGAGAAGATAGTTTTTGCAGAAGGTATCTTTAATTTTCTTCGTAGAATTTTACTTTTATTTTGCCTCTTTCAAAATTGCTATTAGCTCAGTGACGATTTGAAGCAGCAGGAGCCTTCCTAATAGTGACTGAAGATCAATCCTCTAAATTCAGCGATGATCCATCAAGTATTGCCATTCTTTCAAGTGTATAAACACGCTATCTTTTGATCATTTCCGTTTTCATTTCTTTCTTTCTTTCTTTCTTTCTTTTTTCGTTTGATCTAATGAACTGGGAATTGGAAACCACTCTCTCAGCTTTCTCCTTAAAAAGTATATTTTTCTGTATGTGTTTTGAAGTTTCAAAACTAAAGTGTATATGGCTGTATTAATAATTGTTCGATCTATACGTTGGACCAATCAGAGAATTTCTATATATACATATAATCAAGATGATCGATCCTATATAGCGGTTCCCAGTTTTTTAAATGTAGAGCAAATAAACATCTGTCTGTGTGTGAACTAAAACAACAAGTTCTCTATAAAAATTGCAGAACAACCCATCTTTCTTTATGGAGCTAGCATATGGCATTGTTGTAATGTCACGAAAGTAATACTTAGTACTGTAATAAAATGGCGCAGCTGCAATTGAAATTCCTTATATATGTATATGAAATGTTGAGTTATTATAATAGAATGAATTGTCCTTCCAGTGCGGGGATTTAGCCACAGATAAGTTTATCAGGTGGTTTCGGGGAACAAATTAATTAAAAGTAATTAATGGTGAACAAATATATGTACGTCAGGGACTCAGGGTATGGAAAACTGGCCAATACATGTACTAGGTTTTGGTTTCCTAACCCTAGAACTAGGGACCACATGGCTTCGATGCTTTACATGTGCTTAATAAATCGTGAAAATCAAATCATATCTCAGGCATGCTTCGCTTTAACTGTATTCGAACCCATTATTTAGGCCAATCAATCAATCTTCCACCATCAACTAGGGTTCTTTATAGCAATAGAAACACTAGCGCCAGAATTTAGGGTTTCAGCATCCATTTCCAGGAATAAACCCATACCTTGCCCTCTTTGGGACCACTTCTCAACTATACCTCTGTAGCTCCCTCTCTGACGCCTGCAAATTAAATACACATATAAAAATTCACACACACACACATGATCTCTCTGATCATCAGATCTGAATATAATATCTAAAACCTCATCTTGTGAGATTTCAATCCTAAGAAACAAAGGATTAACACTAGTCATAAGGTTATATGAAGCATCAAACTTTATGACCAGCGAGATGGAGCCGGCAAACCAATGCATAATCGTGTTGATCGTAACGTACACTTTCAAAAGCTGAAAATACTTGTTAGCAGCACTAAGTCAGTTAATTATCGAAAAACAGGTGGGTTTAATTTCTGGAATTCTAAGAGTTTGTTGGTGACTATGACGAATAACGTCAGGATGATTTCCACAAATAACCAGTTTGGCATGAACAGTGTTCCCATTGGGTCCGACCATGCATGAATTTAATTTGCGGCATCGAGATGCATAAATTGCTTCTTCATCTTCATTATTTCTTTTTAATTAATCTCTCTTTGGTTAGTTGTGACAAACCGGCATTCAACCGCCCCATGTGTTAAATATGAATCTTTGACACAGTTACTGGTGTAGTTGCAGAGGATGCCGAATGCACTTATTAAGCAACTGCTTAGTTTGATAAATTTTTCAATTATTTTACTTGTTTATAATGAATGGAAATTTTGTTTTCAACTACTTTTATCTTCATACCATATTTAAATATGTAAGGTCGAGCTTTAGAAGTTGCTACCATATGATCTGGAAATTACATGTTTAAATCTTGAAAATATAGCCTCTTCGTCTGAGATAAGACTACGTATATCTATCATTTCCAGATTTTACTTGCAAGAGTTTTGTATATTTGGCCACTCTTTATATAATTCAAATCCATATATAACTCCATTTACAGCTGTAGCTAAGAAATAGATATTTATCAAGCTCTAAAACTTGATGCCAATAACAATAGCAGATCTGTATATGGCTCACTGTCATTGATTAACATAATTTGAAGAAGTCATGGTACTGGGTGTGGATGTAACTCATTGTCAGGAATATATATATAAAACAATCTAAATGAGCTCAACTATTTTTCTTTGGGTAGATATAATTGATTACTTTTCACCCATATATTTTATTTCATTTAGATTCTGTAGTTGGTGCAGTTTCCTTCTGAGGAAAATAAGGAAACTTGAGCAGTCTTCCTTTTGCAGGCACAAGAAAACAATCAGAGTTAACAGTAAACTAAAAATAAACTTCACTAACATACATATAATGAGGTTCAACATTCAATGAAAACGCAAAGAGAGAACTTCATATCCATTCTTTAGTTCGTTTGGTCCACGCCTCTTCGCTTACGACTAATAAAGTTGAAGGACGGTAAACAAAACAAGTGATTACCTTTTCGTTTAACCCTTCCTACAAATCACAACCCCTGGAGTGAAATTTGAAGTCGTAATATTTCACCTGCTCATTTTTCACATACTAAGCACTCTTTCATTTGTAGACAAGGTAAAATTAGTGGACGAAGACCACTCGTTTCATTTGATTAGTTTGAACCGTCAAATTTTGCGTCCATCAACCTCTTGTTTCAACTTATGTAATTTCACTGATGTCTTCTATAAGGGGCCGCGTCGAAAGAGATAAACCAATCCAATAATGTCTTCTATAACGAAGCGACAAGAATAGAAGGGCTATTTTATTTTTATCAAAGAGGCATTTATCGAGAAGGGAAAGAAAACGGGAGAGAGCAGGCTAATAATAAAGCAAATTCAAACATTTGGATGATAAAAGAAAATGCATAACACCGGTTTTGTTGCATTAGTTACAATTTGGTTCAGCTTGTGTTCAAGAAAAAACCTTGGTCGTTACAATCATAGCCAATGTGCTGATGATTTCGGGAGAAAATGCCCTGAATGAGGTTTATATTTCAGGCAGATCTGAGATAAGAATTACCAGACTTCTAGAACTGAAATTCCAACAAAGCTAGTTATGTGGGATTTGGAGGGGAGAGGTGGTAAATTGTTTTTGAGTTGAATTTTTAAAATTAGGGTGGTAGAGTTAAATTTTTTCAATTAATTTTTTATACTCTTTCATTTTATATATTCTCTTTATTAAAATTTCATAATCCATCTCTTCAATTTTTTCTAAATTCAACTCATAAATATCCCCCAAACGGGGAGCAGAAATGAAGTTCGGATTGAGTAGATGACAGTGACCTATATTTAAGAAGGTTCAAGCTCAGAACCCAGAAGCAAATTGGTTCGATTGTCGGAGACAAGGCAAAGTTCTTTGGTTTTCGGTTTTTTTTTTTTTGGTCCCGCGGAGACAAAGCAAGGCTTGCTCCCTCGTTTAGTTGCAACAGAGTGTGTAATTGAGGATGTGATCAACCAGGCGTCTTCCGAATTCAGAAACGGGCATGTACCAAAAAAAAAAAAAAAAGAATTCAGAAACGGGCACGAACGTCTTTAAGTTCATGCTCATATGGGACAATTGATAATTTTCTACTAATGAGAGTTGGTCCAAGTGGTAAGCAGTTTGGTTCTGCTTAAGTAAGGTCTCGGGTTTGAACTTTGTGTATGCAGAAAATTCCCATTGAGAGACTCTCCCATCATAGCCAAATGCGCGACGCGGATCGGATCCGGATGTAGTTGGGGTAAAACTCCGGTGAACCGGTGGGCAACAAAAAAAAATCATTTTTCAGATAACCCATTTTTTTTAATGTTATAAATGCTCTTCCAGTGTTACTTTTCACTTTTCACATTTCACATGATACCCCTTCTATAGTCTATATCGTTCACTAAATAAAATGGTAAGTGGCACTTGCATCTTTTATTTGAAGCAAGCAAAATTGAGCTCTTTGTCGATACAAAACAAAATCAGGTAACTTGATTAATAATAGCTTCCACAAATCCCCACCCGTCATCAATATCAGGTCCTACCCAATATCCCGATATCACTATATTAGTGCAATAATGAGCAACCAAATTAAGAGGCTGAGTTCCCGATATAATAAAACTTGATGGTGCCACTGAGTGATGATGACAACTTCGATTCACAGACAATACGCCTTTATCTGAACTGATGAAGGGGCCAAGAACCTTTTGAGCTGCAAAATACACGAATGTTGCTTAAAAAGACAATTACCTACAAGGCGTCAATTACCAAATGCAAGTCTATTCCAAAAATATTGCCTACCAGCTGATTCCTTTAAGTTGAATATGGCACAAAAATATAAGACACACGCATACAATAATCACGCAGGATTTTTGGTTGGTATGCAACACAGGTAACATAAATAATAGATCATTTAGCTTTTATGTTGCTGATGCCAATTCCTTGTCTTTGCTTCATAGTTCCCCATATTCATCAAAACATCTCAGTCACTACACATGTTTCCGCTTCACATAAAACCTCATGGGGATTTATAAGGGTAACATTAACTCCAGAACTCCACTCTACTGGTTTAAATGTCCAGCCATGTGAGCCAAGACCCGAACAGGTTTACCATAATTATCATAATTTAGAGAATCTGACTAAGGCTAAACATCATGCGTTATGTGTATCATCAGATTTGAAGCCCAATAAACTACCCCTGCCCTTGATCTTTATACGAGGCATTGGTGATCTGAGCCATATTTTACCCAAGGCCGAACTCTTTCCCTTTAAGATCATTTTGTTTCATTTAGCCTTCTTGAAGATTGGAAAATTCTCTTTGTTTAATGGAAATCTTATACACGTATAAATAATTATATGCGTCATACATTATAAGGTATTCGCCAAATAAAGATTTAGATGATCTCTAATTAAATAATAAAAGAAATATACAAAATGGTTTATAAACTCCAATCTAATAGGGGATTATTGAAATTCAAGAGGGGAAAGCAGACTCCAAAAACAATCATATCAACTAAGTTTAAAATCTGATACCTGCAAAATAGAAGTACAAAATTTCCATGATCCTGCCTATGTGTTTTTATTTTAATGGAATAAGCAACCAGGAAAATAAGTATGAGTAGCTAGTTGGAGGTAAATACTTGTTGTCTTAAATTAAGGCCAAAAAGAAACACTCAGATCTATTAAAGACTTCTTTTTTGTTTTACTTTTGATCGATAGAGTTTGGTTTAGTTGGCAAGGGCTTAGCATATATTCTATAAAAGCCTTCTGCTATAAATAATTCATAGGCACTCTGAGTCGTGAGCCCATTACGTTCAACTCATCTAAATTTTTATGTAAAAAAAAAAAAAAAAAACAGAAGAAGAAAAAGGTTTTTCTAGTACTGAAAATAATAAAAATATGGTTCTTGAACAATAGATGTGAAAGAAAAATACCTGTGTGACAACTTGTTACTATACTAGTAAGTCTACCCAAAGCGGACTCTAATTGATGCCTTCCCTGCAAGTTAGTCACAAAAAAATAAGCGTGCATCATTGCAATGTAAACATACACAAAGTAGAAACAGCTTTTCTGCATTTTAATTCTATGGATTCCTTTATTTTACTTCATTGAAAATGAACTCCTTGAGTTTTCAAGAACACATGAAGGTCATGGCTTAATTTTTGTGTGTTCTGATATAAAATAGGCCATTACCATATTTCGCCCGCGAAACAAAGTTTGCTTATACAAAGAGAACTTATCCACAATACGAACATTCACTTCGAGTAATTCCTTGGAAAACAGTCACCCGCAAGCAATACGAGGCCAATAGATGTGAAAATTTTAAAAATGAAGTTCTAAGCTTCAATAAATGGATGAAAAAAAAAAACTTATTCGAGCTGAAGCTTCCATCAGAAACGAAAATTGAGGCTTCGAAAGGAACTCGAAGAAGAGGTTTAGGATTAACAGCAGAGATAATACAAAAACAAGTACCTGGGCTAGAGATAGTGAAGCTGGCAGAGGACCGACGAAGCAGAAGGGAACTGGTCTTGCCATTTTGAAGGCTCCGCAGCCTCCAGCTTTGCCACTTCGAAAGCGGGCAGGGCAAGTTATACTCTCCCCTCCCCTGGGTTTTTCCCCTGACAACGGTATAGCGCAACCGAGTGCGACTTTTGTTATTTTTAAAAAATTGAAAACTTTTGAAATAAATAACTAAAAATTAAAAAAAAAAAAAAAGGCATAAGTAACTTGTGTGTGACTTGAGAGTGAAAACTGAAAAGTAAGAAAAATAAATATTAAGAAAATTAAGATATCCCTAAAATTTAACCAAAAAAATAGGGCAAAATATTATATTCCTTGTGTTTCTCCTTAATTACATGGGTGTATTAAGTAGAGTATTTAAAACCGGGCTAGACCAGCCGGTTCAGCCCGTGAACTGACGGTCCAACCGGTCCAGTCCGGAGTGAATCTTAAGGACTGATTCACCCATTTTTTTTTTTTAGTTTTTTAAAAAATGGTTTTTATTATTAATTTTACATAGAATTTCATATAAATAAGTTTGAAATATTTACTTTCTCACCGGTCTAGCCCCGGTTTGACTCATATATGACTTATTGACCCTTAAATAGTGCCCCGATCAGTTCAGTATCCGGTCCGATTTTCAGCACTTTGGAGTTAAGTTGCTTGTTTCTAACCTGGCATGTAGATTTTTATATTTTATTTATTGTACAACAAGCTCCTCTTATAAAATTATTGCCAATTTAAAGCTTACTTGTTATGATTTAATTAAATAAAAGGGTTAGCTACATCTTTATCCTGAAAATTGTTAAAAAAATCTTAATTTTTTCTGAGAATATTTTTTTAGAGTAATCTCGTTTTGAAAGTGTGAAAAAATAAAATGGGACAATGTTGCCGTATATGGTTAATTCTAACTGTTAAATCTTATATTTGACCATCTATGCATGTGTGACAGGCACCTGCACCAGTGTATTAATCGAATCTAGGCAAAGAGGAGATTCCTCAAAAACTTTCCGGCCTTTACTGGTATGGTCAGAAAACGGAGGCACGCACAGCTATGTTTACTTCTCATACATTCTCGGCCAATTATAAGCAGATCGTTTTGCTTTTGGAGTCTCTTGTGGTAGGTAGCTTACTGGGATTTCAGTTTTATGAGTTTGTAGTTCCTCTTACTGGGTGTTATTTGTTTGGTTGAATTTCAATATGTTTGTTTGAGCGTTATGATTGCTTATAAGTTGTTTTTTACGTAAATCGAGACACAACTCCTCTCACATACTTACTTTGTATACCGTAAATCACTATTGAAAAGCTACTTATAAGCAATCGAATCGCTAAAACAAATATGCCCAAAATCTCCTGTGGTCTTGTTTTGCGTTTCTCGTTTTTTACCGGTGAAATAGTGCTTCCGAAATTAATAAGTGGAGCTATTTGGTTTGTTGCATCTATACCAGTGCATTAATCGAATCGAGTCTCTCTTCTGTGACCTTTTTCCAAAGTAATTTTTGTCAGGAATGGTGATTTTACATTATATCATGTAATTAGATTGGGACATGTTGCCAGTTGATCAAAGATGGCGGGGGTTTTAAGCTCAATTGGTTTCATCATTGTCGTTGTTTTTAATTCCTATAGGAAAGGAAGAGAAGAAATTCTATTTTTCAATCCCGAGGTTTGATATGCCTTCTGAATGACAATATTGATTATGTTCTGGAGGACTTCGAAAAAATTCATCTTGTTTCGCCGGCAAAAATTCAATGTAAGGATGGGGCTGGTGGAGGAGCGGCTGTACCAATAAAAATAATAAAAAGCATTAAATTAAATTAAATATAAAATTAATGTGACTTAAAATAATTTTAGTTCAGCCGGGAAATTCAGTCCAATTTCCTCGGCTCTTGTCCATATTGAGAATTACATCACAAAATTGAAGTTCTTAACGTGATGTGCAGGGAATTGTGTTTCCAGACGATAACTGACTGTTGGACCTGAATCAGATGAAGAGAAACACCGTAGCATCCCCGAGAAAGCAGTCCAGTATCTTCCCTTGGAACACCAATAGGCATATCATAAAAGCTTAGGCGAGAGAACTAAGGCACATTGTGTGGTTCATTGGAGCCTTTTTTGGACTTGTGCTTTGATTTCTTCTCTCGTTTTTTACCCCTGCAAAGCCACTCAGCATAACACATCAATATAGCAAGAATAAATTTAGAATAACTCCCAAAAACACAGAAAAATGGGGATATAGAGGCACAGAATATACTCGTCACTTGAGCTGAGACCCCAACAAGATTTCAATTTCCGGTTGATGTGCTTCAATTCCTTCTCTGAAGGAAATTTGTATTTCTTTACCTGCAAACACAGTCAACATTACTTCTTCAACGCAAATGATAGACAAGTACATATCCAACTAATACAAAATCGCAAAATGCCAATTTTGAATTGCGCATCCGCCATTCAATTTAACAACAAAAGCTAGAATGTGAAAGCATTACCAACGAGTCAATTGCATTCAGCGATCCAATAAGCTCAGAAACAGTATGTTGAGAATTCTGGTGGGAAATGATGCTTCTTAAATAGCTGCAATCATGTGCCAGTACAAAAGTGAAACTCTAAGCAGATAACCATCAGTTTTGGTCAAAAGAGCAGTACACAACAAGATGACTCCCCAGCCCAGAAACTGTATTTTCCAATAAAAAAAAATAGGGATAAGTAATAAGTACCCGTCAAAGTCAAGAACTTTATGAAGTGCATTCGAATTTCGCAAAGCAGACAATGCCAACTGCAACGCAAGACAAATGAAATTATGAAATATTAAAATGAGATTCAGAAGCAACAGAATAGATTGAACGAAATTGAACTATATCTTGAAGTAGAAAATCTACTGATGCAAATTCATGATGTAGAATATACAGCCTAAGGAATAAGATGGATTCTTTAAGTTGATAAAATGGAGTTCATAAATTAGAGGCAGTCGGAATGATGAGCCAACAAAAAGCACCTTTTTGGCTTCTTGTCATGAAAAATTAGTAAGAATATTATAGGAAGCATCAAATTTTTTTTTTTAGTTACAAAGGCGCACTAACATCCAGTTATAGGTGGGATTGAACACACGACCTCCCTCTTATATGGGAAGCATCCATACCACCACGCTACAAGGTCTTTGGTAAAAGCATCAATATTAACAGAATACAGTTATACTCATGTTACCTGCCCAGGAGTAAACAAAAGTGGAGTATCTGTAAGCATCATTTTATCAACTTCCAATCTTGCAGTGTCTTGCAAGGCCTACATAGTATCAGACCATCAAAAAAAGGAAACACTATTATTAGGAGACAGAACAATTTCATCTCCTTATGATGATGTGATGCGTGTGCTTATAACCAAAATGATTTCTAAACAGAAAATTCTATGAATTGAAGAAGATCATGTAGGCACCCCAAACAATAATCTGCTTCGGCAGCAATAACAAATACCTTCAACATTGGAAGCATTTCATCACCAGCTTTGCAAAACTCCTGCCAATGCCAATGGTTAGTGTCCAGCATGAAATAGCAAAAGCAGTTGAGCTAAAATTAGGACAAGAGAAAATTATGATAGGAACCAGCGCCCTCTTCTGGTTTATTCTAAGATGCAAAATCTAATTAACAAGTAGAAAGGTCCATTGATAGATCAATCACACAAACCTCCATATTGTTTACAAAGCCTTCAACCGAGCGGTATGGAGCATACACAATAAGGTCAAATTCCAAGCTCTGCAAAACAAGGGATCAAGTCATGGACATTTAAAACAACAACAAGACACAGAAAAAAAAAATGATATGTGAGGCATATCCATGCCTGATAAACAATCATCTCATTATTGAGAATCAATTGGTGATCCTGTGAGATTCCCTTACCAAGCTCCTCAGCAGATACATGATTTTCTTCTATCTTACAAGCAGCATATATGCAGGTCAGCCTGAGCCAAAATAACAGATTACAACGAAGCGTAAATTTCTAATCAGAAGGCCACACAATCTATCAAATGATAACATTTAAAATATGATATTATGTTAAGTGCCAATAAGAAATACAAGATGAAAAACAATTAAAAGATCAAAAGAGTTGACTAACAATAATCAACCCATCCTGAAAGCTATCCATGAGCTGATTAATATCCCAACCAATTTCCAACGTTTTCAAATAAACTACTTATGATTTTATGAATTACAATTTCCACTTGAAATATCATAGCAAACAATGAGCGTGGTTCATTCTCAGTGCTAAGAACATCTCATTCTGATTTAAGCCAATCTTACATTATATTCTTTGGATGATGTTCCATCACTGACCACTGCAGATAGAACCTTTTAAAATAAATTAGCGCTGTAGCCTGCATATCAACAAATCATTACAAAAGGTTCATTATGGAACAGATATTCTCACAGCTAACTTGTTAGCACAGTCTTTCCTTCAAGTTACAATTAAAATAATGTATACCTGGATTTTATGAGGAAAGTGAAAATTGTTGCATACTTCTTGTAATTTGTTCTCATAAAATACTCTGATACATTGTTCCTCTTCAATAATGAGGGGTTTAGGGCGAGAATGCTTTTCAGCTGACATGAAAAAGAGCAACCTTGTCAACAGATACGAATTCACACAAGTACCAGGAGGAACAAGAATCTAATGAAGTACTTCTGAAGCAAGACATATTAAATGCTATCAATGTGGGAGGAAGTACGAATATATGAGTGAATTTTCCTGAAATTACCATTATCTTTCTGAAGTGAAGGATATGATAAAGACCCATCAACATCTACTTCCATAAGAGTTGCTCCATACTTCAAAAAATTCAGTAGTGATCAGTGACCAAATAATAAAGTTCCAAATGATACCAAGGCATATTCTTCTGTAAGGAGTTACGTTGTAGTATACTTGATAAAAAAGAGAGGGAGAGAAGTTCTAGTGTTAATACAGATGACATGTAAGTTCCACTTATTGTAATATACTAAATATAATATCATGATTTAAATAATTGGAATGAGATGAACAAAAAGAAACCATTGAAGATGTCTGTAAAAAAGGTACATTTTTTCTTCTAATCCCTCCTTAACATCCGTGTTTATACTTATTTGATTATATCTACAAAATTCTAGGTTATTACCAGAACCAAAAAGAGCATAAAGTATGCAAGAGACTATCGTTAGTAACTTCTCTTTCTTTTGCTTAGTATAGCATCACTACTGTTGATGCATTTCTTTCCTTTTTTTGGGGGGAAAGGGGGTGGGGTGGGGGGATGGTCGATCATCAGAAGAAAATACCCATACCTTCTCTAAAACTTGTATTGCTCTCTGATTAGCAGCATTATATTTTTCAGCCTAAAACGAAAAAGCATACGCCTCAGCAATAATATCCATATAATGTATAACAGAGACCCTTGAACTTTTGCACAAAAAGAAATCGTGTTGAGCTTTCGCAAATATTAATTTTTAAGTTCCAGCTTCAAATTACTAGTTTTCCGCTTCTAAAGCAACCAAATTGTCTATAGCACAAAAAAAAAAAAAAAAAAAAAGCTGTTGTTGGTACAGGGGGAAAGTAAACGATAGAGTTTTCTTGGAACGGCATTCTTTATGTGAAGTAGCAACTAAAGATCAAGACATAAACTAAAGCGAGCACAGAAAAGCACCAGTTGTGGAGGAGTGAAGATCCACTTGGCACGATGGGTGGAAGTCTGAAAATCGGCCATGGCCAGCCAGAGCCTGCCCCAGGCGCTTTTGCTATATTATTTACCCGATAAACGAAAGCTGGAACACACTCATGAGCTCCGTGATCTAAACCAAGAGGAAATCAGAGGGCGAAATGCTGTCACTTGTTTAGGAGTTTCAGGGCATTTGGAGCTGTTCTCATGGGCTTCTTCTCATGTATTATTTACTCTTTTTGGGTTTAACCCCTTCAATAACCTTCACCAAATTCTCCGTCACAAACCCCGTGTCGTCGTCCCCTTCACGAATCACCAAATTTTTGTATGAAAACCTAGCGGTGTCTTCAGAAATCTTCAACGGCGGAAAAAACAAATTATTTACGTGTGTATTTAGATTAGTTTTTGAAGATAATTTTTAAGATTTATCATATAAATATGTGATAAGAGTTTTGTCTCGATTTATAAAAAATAATTTCTGAAATTATGGTTTATGTGTTTTCCAAACAATCACTTAAATAGATATATTTTAGAGAAAATACCAGTTAGATCCCAAGCTACAGAATTAATCTAAAAAAAGTCCCTTTGCAAATTCCAATGTCAGAAAAGAAGCACAGCATTTCCCTTTGAGCAATTACTAAAATAGCCCCCACTCAAATAAGAAAAGAAAACGCACAGAGGAGAGAGGAGTGAAGCACGTATTTGTGATCAAGGCATTAAGGAAAAACAGAAAAACGCACACGGACGAAGGGCGTAGGAAGTGCAACACTGAAGGGATACAAAGTGGCGTTAATGTTCTTGGGAATCTCGTCTTATTCATCGTCCAGGTACGTACAGCAACGTAGAGAAACGAACTCTAGAAAATTTTGTTTCTTTCTGTGTGAAAGTTGGTTAGATTGAGAGTGAGGGTTTGGTGAAAGGTTGGATCTTGAGCTAAAAAATGGAGTAAGTGATAGGTGGTAGACAAAAAAGCTAAGAATTTGGTAGACAAATGAGCTTGATCATTGAAGTTGGGATTTCACCTTAGGTGGGTTGGGTTTATGTTAGAGTGCTATGTTTTTGTGGCATGGTAACAGAGGAGCTGTTGTGTTTAAAGTGAGAATGATGAATGTAATTGGTATTCTTTGCTGGAAAAACGATGAAATGAACAAAAAAAATTGTTGTAAATTTGTGCATATGAAGTTGTAAATATTGCTGTGGAAATTGTTAATATGTACCGTAGGTGTGCTCTATTTTTTGTGAAGCAAACAGAGGTTTGACCCTGTTTTTAGTGTGTTTGGTGTTGTTTGAAAAAGCACATGTGTAGGAAAAAAAGTGTAGTTAACGTGTTGTTAATGTGTGCATATGAAGTTGTAAATATTACTGTGGAAGTTGTAAATACGTACCATAGCTGTGCTCTGTTTTTTGGGAAGAGAACAGGGGTTTTGCCTTATTTTTAGTGTGTTTTGTGTTATTAGAAAAAGCATATGTGTAGGAATAAAACGTGTAGTTAACTTGTTGTTAATATGTGCATATGAAGTTGTAAATATTGCTATGGAAATTGTTAATACGTAACGTAGCTGTGCTCTGTTTTTTGGGAAGAGAACAGGGGTTTTGCCTTATTTTTAGTGTGTTTGGTGTTATTAGAAAAAGCATATGTGAGGAATAAAACGTGTAGTTAACTTGTTGTTAATATGTGCATATGAAGTTGTAAATATTGCTGTGGAGGTTGTTAATACGTACCATAGCTGTGCTCTATTTTTGGGAAAGAAAACAGAGGTTTGACCTTGTGTTTAGTGTGTTTGTTGTTATTAAAAAAAAGCATATGTGCATGAATTAAACATGTAGTTAACGTGTTGTTAATATGTGCGTATAAAGTTGTAAATATTGCTTTGGAAGTTGATAATACGAAGTTTGTGTTGCAGATTAACATGAAAGATGGGAAGTTGTTCGGGGAAGAATTTATTTTGTTTCTTTCATGTGGGGGGAAGTTTTTAAATGGTGGAGAAGATGAAATGCAATATGTTGGTGATTTAGTAAGAACAAGATGCGTAAAGGAAGGCATAACATATGAGGAGTTGCGAAGAATCATATCATCCATAACGGGAAAAGAAAGGAATGAAATGCAAATGAAGTTCAAAGTTGCCCTTGATACGTCAACATTTGTGGATCTTGTAAATGACGAAGGGGTGTATCATCTAATCAAATATAATGAACAATATGGTCATGTGTATATTGAAGAGGATGGTGATAATGACAGTATAGAACCCGCAATGAACGGTCAAATGGAAGAGCAAGAAGTGTAAGTTTATTTGTCATAAGAAAAGTAATTTTTTTCAATGTGAATATGTACAAGAGCACTAAAACTTGTAATTTCTTGCAGGATTGTTCATTTGTTTGGAGGTGAAGGAGGAATGTGTACATCCCCATATGGTTTATTAAATGAAGGTCAAGTGATCCCATCATTGACTTGTGCTACGCAAATGGTGCCAACCTCTATACTAGAAATGAATCATGGAAAATGGAGGGATTTGATTATTGGAGCAGGACAGACTTTTCCGAATGCTGTGAGCCTTAGTCAAACTTTATACAAATATAGTATTGCTCATAAGTTTGCATACCAATTTGTCAAGAACAATCAACACAAGATAATTGTGAAGTGCAAGGTTGAAGGTTGTCCTTGGTACATTGGTGCATATTCATCAGGAGAACATCAAGATACAGAGTTTTTAACCATTAGAACACTCAAAAGTGAACACGTTCACCAAGCACAAGATAGCCTAATAGTTTTGCATCCACACAGGTCGAGCTTGACATCATCAATCGTAATGGATGGTTTGAGGTGCAATATTGATAAGATTGCTAACGTCATTCGATCAGACATGTACAGAGAGTATGGAATGCGGCTGAACTACCGTCAAGCATATAGGGCAAAAGAAAGAGCGGTAAGGGAATTACATGGTCGAGTAGAAGACTCTTACATGGTAATTCCTTGGATATGTGACAGACTAATCGAGAGTGACCCGGACACAGTTGCAAAATGGGCAGCCTCATCTAACAATAGATTTCATAGGGTATTTATTGCTTACGGTTGTTCTATTAAAGGGTTTTTAAGAGGTTGTCGGCCCATACTTTATGTAGATGGTTGTCATCTAAGTGGCCCTTATAAAGGAACAATGTTGTCAGCTGGTGCATACGATGCAGACAACCAGATGTTTCCCCTAGCATATGCCATTGTGAGTGGTGAGATGTATGATGAATGGTCTTGGTTTGTGAGTGGTGAGATGTATGATGAATGGTCTTGGTTTCTATCGAACGTGAAAGACATTACATGCTCAATGTTGGTAACAATTGTCTCAGATCGCAATAATGCGATTATTGGTGCTGTAAAAGAAATATTTGGCAGTGAGAGACATGCTTTTTGCTACCGGCATGTGAAGGAAAATTATAGTGCTGAGTTCCTACGAATTAATAGAGGTCGGACACGAACATCGGCGAATAGCAAGGAGAATGCACTCCTTCTTCTTGATGCAATTGCATATGCAAGGTTGGATGAAGACTTCACTAGTGTAATAGGTACATTAAGATTGTTCAATCCACATTTGGCAAATTGGGTGGAGAATCATGGGGATGTTGAGAAATGGGCTCTAAGCAAGTTTCCTTTCAAAAGGTGGGATAACATAACAAGTAATCTTGCAGAGTCGTTTAATGCATGGATGTTAACAGAAAGGAAGTACATCGTGTCAGCTTTAATTCATGAACATCGGGAGAAATTGGCTCGAAAATTGATTGCAAGCAAGATGGCCATGGGTAGTTGGAAAAAAGCAGTGGGACCAAGAATTGAAGAAAAATTGCTGCAACAAGTTAAACATGCTGAAAATATGGAAGTATCATATTATGGAGACAATCAGTTCTCGGTTCGAAGTAGATGTGGAGATGCCATCATTTTTGTGAATGTAGATCTTGGTGAAAGAAAATGCACGTGTCTAGCATGACAGATGAGTGGAGTACCTTGCGCCCATGCATGTGCAGCTATTAAGGTACTTAGTGGTAATGTCTACACATTTGTAAATGACTGGTTCAAACTGGAAGCACAGCGAAAAATATATGAAAGTTCCATGAGGCCGGTCGCAACTCATGATTGTCCACAGGTTGAGTCTCCGACTGTGACACATATGCTAACACAGACATTCTTAGACCCTCCAATCACTTCAAGGCCACCAGGGAGACCGAAAAGAAAAAGAAAGGAATCTCAGTTTCAAAACAAAAAGATATATCATTGTGGGAGATGCAATGAGGCTGGGCACACAGTTAAAACTTGTAGAAATCCAAATTCATCCTAAAAACAAGTACATAAATGTAGATTCTTTTGATAGTAACTTTCTGGTGATGTATATATTGACCATGAAGTAGTTGCATTCCCTCACCCCTTTTGCTTGTTGAATGCATCCCCAACTTGATGTATCTATGTAATTAGTATATCATATTAAGTGCAATGAGTAAGTGAACAAAAGGTACTTACTTATAGTACTTAATATTTTATTGTCTTAGTATATATGGAAATGATGAGCTATTCTGTTGTGACAGTACATATATTATTTTGTTTAAGTTAATGCTATATTGTTGTGACATGAGCCACATGAAATTGTACAACCATAAGAGGGTTGGGCAATGACCTTGTGAAAACAACTTTTTTTTGTTGTGAAAACATACGTACATAATGGCTTGTGCACAAGGCTACATGATGTTGCTAGTGTTAGCTCAAGAATATTATGCAGATCGCTACATCACTGGGTTCAGCTGATGGTAAGACACTGTGAGAGTGTCAAAAATTATACTATACAGAGGAAGTTGTTATTATAACTTAAGATGTTGTAAATATAGCAGAACATATTGTAAAAGATGATAGAAGAAAGTGGTGTCCCTGGGGGGAGTGGTTGTAAACGTAGCTTAAACACTTGTAAAATGAGCTTAAGGTGTTGTAAACGTAGCAACAAGTGTTGTAACATAAACCATTTAGACTTTCTTTCTCCGAAGTTGTAAATGCCGCTTATGAAGTTGTTAATATAACTGAAGATGTTGTAAATATAGCAGACCATATTGTAAACGATGGTAGAAGAAAGTGGTGCCTAAGTTGTGGCTTGTTGTACAAGCTACTGCCCTGGTGTCCCTGGGGGGAGTGGTTGTAAACGTAGCTTAAACACTTGTAAAACGAGCTTAAGGTGTTGTAAACGTAGCAACAAGTGTTATAACATAAACCATTTAGACTTTCTTTTTCCCAAGTTGTAAACGCCACTTATGACGTTGTTAATATAACTGAAGATGTTGTAAATATAGCAGACCATATTGTAAACGATGATAGAAGAAAGTGTAGGCTGAGTTGTGGCTTGTTGCACAAGCTACTGCCCTGGTGTCCCTGGGGGGAGTGGTTGTAAACGTAGCTTAAACACTTGTAAAACGAGCTTAAGGTGTTGTAAACGTAGCAACATGTGTTGTAAACATATCTTTAAGACTTTATTTCTCCCAAGTTGTAAACGTCGCTTATTAAG
The DNA here is from genome assembly GCA_963855925.1 of Inga laurina. NCBI lineage: Eukaryota > Viridiplantae > Streptophyta > Magnoliopsida > Fabales > Fabaceae > Inga > Inga laurina. The sequence goes on along the minus strand of OY979703.1, from coordinate 1,339,558 downwards.
TTGTTAATATAACTGAAGATGTTGTAAATATTGCAGAACATATTGTAAACGATGGCAAAAGAAAGTGGTGCCTAAGTTGTGGCTTGTTGTACAAGCTACTGCCCTGGTGTCCCTGGTGGGAGTGGTTGTAAACGTAGCTTAAAAACTTGTAAAAAGAGCTAAAGGTGTTGTAAACGTAGTAACATGTGTTGTAAACGTAGCAACATGTGTTGTAAACATAAAAACAGCAAACACTTGTTCAAATGACATGTCCAACAACCTGAGCAAAATAACTGATATGTACATGTTGATATAAGTTGAGCAAAATAACCTGAGCAAAATAAGCTGTTTGGGGACCTAGTCAAGCATTTGATATGTACATGTTGTAAAGTTAATTCATTATGTCACCAAAATAACTGTTGATGGTGTAAACTAACTATACGTTAGTGCCTTTTGCAGCAAGTTGGCATTCATACAAAATATCAACTACAGAACACTATAAGTAGCCATTTTCACAGAACAATACGTCAAATGATACACGACTTTCTTCCTCTTCATTTGTTGACTTCCGTTGAGAAGGGACAACACCTTTTGAGCGTGTTTGTTCTGTTCATGTGCGACTAGCCACCATAAATAATCCACCTTCACTTGCCGAATCTGATGATCACCAAGCTTAGGCATAGTATACCTCGCCTTGTCATGTGTAGAGCCATCCCAACTATGTAACTATGACAAAACATGAACACCACACGAATCGCTGTAAAACAAAAAGCCACATACACAGTTCCAATGTTATAACAACCGAATGGGTAGAAAAAGCAATAGTTCAAAGAGTTAGAGGAACAAAAACAGCACTAACGTATCAGCTTGGACATGCACTTTTGCCCAAGTAACTTCCTTTGGTATTTCCTGCCCTTTGTCATATACTTCGGGTTTTACTCGATGAAGTATGTTAACAATGCAATCTCTCTGGAAGTTGTACGAAAAAGAAGTTATGTCAGAAAACAACAATGACGAATGCACACAAACCATTTGAGAAAGAAGCACTTACACACTGTTGTGCAAGCCGTTCTTTGGCTCGAAAATCTTCTTTTTGGCTTTTGCTCATTCTCTTCGGTTTTGTTGCATCTTCTTCTACCTTTTGTGCCCTTGCATATGTTAATTGGTCAACTAATGAGTCCAGCACATAAAACCGCATTGTCTTCGTCTCCAAGACATAACAAAACCAATGATCCAGGTGCAGGGTAGGAGCAAAAATCAAGTCACAATCGCCAATGTTGTAACCAATATGTTCAGGCAAGATCTCCGCATCATGTGATTCCAATGACCACTTGTTAGGAGCCGCTGCCATTTTTTGCATCAATTCTGTGAAAAATATGTGTCTGGTCACCCGGCTGCTATTGTGTACTTGATCCCCCACTAACGTCCTCGCAACCATAGTCATAAACTATGCACCATTAAAAAAAGAGTCAGCAATTCGTAGAATTTAATGAACATAGTATGAGTTTATTGTTCAATTAACTTACCCTGTTACTAATCCAACCCCTTGGACGAAGGCAATATAGTTCACCGCGGGTTAAGAAATAGTCATACATATCCACAAACTCCCTAATACACAAACAAGCGCACAAAGTCAGTTTTTGTGATTCATCTAAGTTGAGATTGAAGAAGTGTGATTACTTACTCCTCCTCATCCTCTGCTGATTTATATCGTGTAGTGCACATTTGATATAAAACTTCCTTATCCTTCTCATCTTGACTTCGCTTCTTAGCCATTGTTGTCACCCAAGGAGACCTAATAGTAGGTTTCTTAACCCTTGTAGATTTCCTCAATTGTGCCTGTTCCTTTCTTTTCGATTCCACTTCCTCCTTATCTCCCATAGCATGTACACCTTCTACTTCTTCCTTTGACCCTTCATCTGCACTTATAGACTGCACTTCATCGTCTTCTCTTTTTCTTATGTCACCCCCTCAGCATGTTCATCTTCTTCACTTTCAGACGAAGATTTAACGTCTTGCACCTTTTCATCCCCTTCATCCAAGTTTCCCCCGCCTAACAGCCTTGCCTGAAGGGAAACAAGTTCCTCTTGCACTATTGACACCACCCTTGACATAATTCGATCATATGTTCTCTTGATTTCCTGCAAATTAGACATCACAAAAACTTAAGTCAATACTTTCAACTGAATGTGCGGCTGACATCAGATTTCACATCTTACCGTGTGTGTTAGAATGGTTTGTTCATGCAATTCAGAAGAGGCAGATCCAACTACATTACTGACTAAATGTAGCAACCCTTGGTTGCTTTCCTTCTCTATCTGCACTCTACTCTTGACATTGTTGTCATTCCAAAAGCAAGCGCATTTTCACTTGTAGAGGCATGTAATTGGCCTAGGGGAAAATGTTGCAAGCAAAACACCTGTACAGAAATTAAATTACACCTGAACAACAGCAGAATTCAACATTTAATGCAGCAATTTACAACTAATTAAAAAAGGCAATAAACGTTACATAGATCAAACATGCACTTACCATTAGAAAATATATACATCCCCCGACATTGATCCTCCCTGCATCTTTCCCTTTCACTAATTTCTTCTTGTATTGTGCAAGAGAATTTGATAGTTCAATCAACACAAAACTTGACCAATCGTACTTCCCAAGACCTCCTTTTGTTGCCGCCATCACTTTCAACACTCTATCAGTCACTTTTATACCTGACCCGGGACACAAGAGAGTTCCCAACGCATACATGACAAAGAGGAATTCAAATTCCGGATCCTCGTTCTCTCAATTAGCCATTTTCCAATGGTCTTGTAAGGCATTGTCCCGTATAATGTCTTCAATTGTTCAAAACCTTCTTCTTTGTTGACTTTTTCCTCAATGTCCCCCTCACACGGTAACCCCATCAATTGTTGAACATCTTCCCGGCGGATGTTCAATGACCTCCCTTGAATCAAAACATTGTTAGTTGGAGGGTCAAATGCAGACATCAACTGACCACATAGATCTTGGGGGATTTGTGAGCAGCTTACGTGAACTAACTTGTCAAATCTGATTTTCTTTAGCCTATCCATCTTATCTTCTCTATTTTTCACACTGTAGCACACTTTCATAAATTGATTAGGAGCACATCGGGTCAAGAATGGAACCACGTATTTTGTCCCTTTTGCCTCATTCCTTAAATTCTTTGCCCTCACCTTATATGCCTCCTTCTCCTCATCTTTCAATGCGTCCCAAGCTTCTTTCTTAGACTGTGTCTCCTCTTTTAAACGCTTGCACTCCTCCTTCTTGTTTTTCTTGTTCTTAAAATAATCTTATGTAAACAATATATACCCTGATACTTTTTTCACCCTCTCTCCCTCTCCATCTTTCCTTTCTTTCTTCTTTGCCATTTTTTACTTAACCTTGAGCGTAATTACTACTTTATTCACACACCACAAAAAACATAAGACATTAACCAATCATTTGTATATAACGAACAACTAATTTATGAAGTTAATTGCAATTCCACATCAGCAATGTACAGAACACAGTCATCTAGACAATATATATATATATATATCAATCACTAAGTCATATAAATCAACAATGAAGCATAAGGTCATGAACAAAACTTTCTTCTGCAACTCATCACACACAACAAACAATTTTTCATATCAATGGTTGCTAACTATTCTATACTGACAAGTACCAATTCGTACAATGGTGTATGTTGTACCTAGAGCCAACTTTACTTCCTATACTGCCCATTCTTCTGTTGGAACCACTCAAAAACAATAATAAGCAACACAAACTGAAGCATTAATAGGACATCAATTTTTAACAGTAACTAACTTCCAAATGCACCAATTATAGAGAAGCACATTATTAGCCTCATGCCCATTGATTCTGACCTCAAACCCAATGCTAGAGCAGCACATTATCAGCAAACCACATTATAAAACATTCCCTAGCCTTCAACGTTACTCATAAACAAACATCTATACCCCCAAAACAACAACACTGATTCAGCCATCACATAGCAGCGCCACACAGAAAAAGAAAAAATTTAAACCCGACAACCACCTTCCTTAACCAATGTATTTTCTCAACTAAATTTCAAGAATCAATACTTTCCCACAATCCTAAACTAGTGGCAACCCAATAGATTAATGGTGCCATTTCACAAAAAAAAAACCACACAACAAAGGGGCGGACGACTGTCCGTCGGAGGAGCACTCGAGGGACGCTGGGTGTTAGAAGGAGCGATGCAGCTAACGTTGTTGGACGGGCACCGGATTCTTTGCTGCTGCAACACCGGCCGACGCTGGCGCAACCCATGAACACCAGCTGCTTCGCGGCGGACTGCGCTGCACGCTTGGGGAACGGCGCACTCACCCACGCCAACTCGCACGGCAGCGACGCGGTGTCGAAGGCCACCGACGCTTGACGGAGAACCACGGCACGACGGAGGAACGAGAAGCAGAGCCTGCGTCCAGCGATTTCGAACCCTCTGTTTCTTCTTTTCAAAATGAACCTCTTCTTTTCAAAATGAACCTCATTTTTTTAAATTTGAGTGGGGGCTATTTTAGTAATTGCTCAAAGGGAATTGCTGTCAGAAAAGTCCCTAGGGACTTTTCTAACCTTGAAATTTGTAAAGGGACTTTTTTGGGATTAATTCTGTAGCTTGGGACCTAACTGGTATTTTCCCTATATTTTATACGTGTAATTTATTTATAAAAATAAAATAAAAACAATATTACAGTCCCAAAACATCAATATTTTTTATAGTTTTAAGCACCTATCACCTTAAATTAAAATATTTAATAATATAATTTTGATTTGATATATTTAAAATGGTGCAATTGCCACTTCAACTAAACAGAAACTTAACTCCGCTAAAATTATTTTGCTGTTTTTCATCATCCTCATCTGACCAAATAGTCTCACTAAACTAACCTTAAGCCACTGTTCTCCTCCACTTTCACTGAGCCAGAGGCGTGCATATATGATATAGGGTCTGTTTGATGTGAGGAATTTGGAAGAAAAGATAGGGGGAGGAAAATTTTTATGAGTTGAATTTTAAAAGATTGAAAAAATAGGATAATAAAATTTTAATAAAAAGAATATATAAGATAAAAAAATGAAAAAAAAAATAATTAAAAATTTTTAATTCCATTTTTCTAATTTTTTTAAATTCAACTCAAAAAAAATTACCTTCCCTCCCCTCCACTCTCCACAGACCAAATAAGCCCAAAATCTCAGCAACGGCGCACAAGTAAATGGACCCTGCCTCATCCACCTGGTAATATATTAGCCCGCCCACATGGCTCATCAACCCTGCGTCATCAGGGGATAGATTCATTGAAGACTGTGAATAATGTTATAAATCCAAAATTTGTCGGTTGCATTGGGTTGCAACTTCCTCTCATTGTTCGACTTCCATACTTGAGTCCCATACCTCAAGCTTCCTATATGCTAACCAATCTCAGGGCTATAAGATTGTGAAGAAAGCCGTTTTATGTTCTCTTTGTTTGTATGTTTTATACTTCAAAAAAACGTGTTTTCCTAGTGCGTGGAGGACATTTGTATGATTTGATTTCTCTTTTCCTTTTCAATTAGAGGCAGGATCCTGATGCCTTCTTTACTTTTGAGATTATTTGTCTGCCTTTGGCTTAATGAAAGAGGAGAACAGCGGCTCAAGGTTAAGGATCGATGAGACATTTTGGGTCAGAGGAGGAAGATGATGATGAACAACAACAGCAAAATAACATTAACGGAGTTAAGTTTCTATGTTAGGTTGGGGTGGAAATTACACCATTTTAAATACGTGGTGGTTAAAATTGTATCACTGAATACTTTAGGGTATTAAATGTACCTTTAAAGGTGTGTTCGGATTAACTTTTGAAGAATAACTTCTGGTGAAAAAGTGCAGAATAGTTTTTTGAGAATAAATTCTGAGCAGAATAGATTATGAGAAAAAAGTGATTTTGATAAAATTAGAGTGTTCGGGTATTATGGTCAGAATAGTTTTTTTTTTCATGGTGAAGAGCTCACATAATGAGAAAGGACCAATGAGAGAGAGTGGAGCCCACATTAGGAAAAAGGACCAATAAGAGAGAGAGGAGTGGGACCCACACGAGAAAAAGTAAAAAAAAATAGGTTTTTCCCAAAACCTAGGTTTTGAGATAGAAAAATTTTGAGTGTTCATCAATTAAACCTAAGCAAGGTATTAAAACTCGGACCGGGTATTGAACCGGTCGGGATACTGGGTTAAGGGTCAGTGGATCAAACCGAGGCCAAACCAGTGAGAAATTGAAAATGTTATACTTATTAGTATGCAATTATAAAGAAAAAATTAAAAAAATTGATTTTTAAAAAATAAAAATAAAAAACCCAAATCGGACCAAGTCACCAGACCGAACCAATCTGTTGCCCGATTCGGCGGTTCCCGAACCGGCCGGCCGGTCCGGCCCGGGTCGGGTCTGGGAACACTAAACCTAAGTTTTGAAAAGATGCATCACTAGGCAAAGCATCTCATGGGCCCTGATTTGACTCACTATTTTGATAAATAGGTGACCTTGAGTTGGATGCCAACTACTGATTATCAATAGAACCCAGTACCTTGCCCAGATTTCATGAAAGCGTCTTCACCATCCTTTGTTGATGAAAAGGCATCCAATTATCTCATAGAAAAAAGGCCTCCAATTAGAGCACAAGTAAAGAGAGTCCATGATTCAGGCGCTCAGAACTCGTAGTATTTAAAACAATAAAATGCAACAATATCAAGCAGTAGAAGAGCCGTTGCATTACTGAAGTGTGTAGGGATCAGAAAACCAAAATTATTTGAAAGTTCATAATGTATGAGTTATATTTATAATATTATAATAAATGCAAATGCTTTATCTCAAAAAAAACAGAAAGAAAGAAAAACTGCAACTGCGGTGGGCGCAGGTAATCTACGGACACTATCGTATGGTATACCCATGGTTCAGAAAAATATTCGTATACTCTTTTTTTTGCCATCGATTTATCATACTTATCTGAATATTATACTACCTATATACTTCGTAGCCAATAACTGATGAATTCCGGTTTGATCTGGCTTATTATGACACAATTTTTATGAGCCGAGGTGCCCCCAATCAGGGGCGTATCAGTATATCAGCATACTAGGTCAAAAAAAAAAAAAAAAAAAATCAGCATACAATATCAAATTAAAATCACATCATTCATAAACAGTGAATAAGCCCTGTACCAAAAACCAAATATGGCAAACCCAACTCATTTCTTAGATTGCATACAATATACAAGAAAATATATGTCCAAGGTTGGGAAAAAATTAAGAAACAATCACCAGGGCAGAAGACTCTGGTTCCAAACTAGATGTGTGTTTGTATTAGCTTTTTTTAATAGCTTTTACGACTTACGAAGTAAGTGTGTGAGAGGAGTTTTGTCTCAGGTTGCGCAAACCATGGTTTGGGATGTTGCCAAACACATATTAGAAATTCTCTTCAGGCGGAACACGCTTATCAGCTGCCTGCTGTCTATACCTAGTTTTTTTTTTCCTAACCCCATAAATCATGAGTAGACCCTTTTCTTTTCACTGGCTGAGCAAGATAGCGGATTCTCTTTTATTTCTCCTCTTTTGCGGAAACAAGGAGGGGAAATATGGATTGTGAATAAGGGAAAAAAAGGAAACCAAATATGGCAAAACCCTAACACGCAAATCTAATCCTAAGAGAAATATATCTACACACACAAATATATACACACACGCATGTGTATTTTATATATCTCCAAGGCTGAACGTAACAATTATTGCTCAGTACCACTCGACCATGCATTTTGGATAGAAGCCTTCACCAGCAGCAACATGGTTCATAGCTAGTAGTTCCTTCTGAACTTTTCGTCTCTCATAAAACACCGAGCATGAAATTGATGTGCACTTTACATCACTTTCCAGAAGCCTGTCTCCACCTCCACAATGATCACATATCTACAAGAGCATACCAACACGGCTACCATCAAAGCAAATACATGACACGTGCACGGGCTAAGTCATAAATCGGTTGGGATTCATGGAAAGGCAAGAGAAGCAAATAATTGACAGAGATGGTCACAGCATGTAAAGTCAACACTACACAGGGCTTTCAAGTTTGCTCTCCTCTTCATGCACGAACGAAGTGGGGGACAAAAGAATGTGGGGTGTACAAATATCTCTAGATTCCTTTAAACAAAAATGATAAAAGAAAATAAACAATTACTTACAGCAACAAGATGCTGCATCTCTTGTTCCAACTTTGATGTTTCACTAATCACAGCCGTTGCAGCAGCCACTCCATTTCCAGAACACTGAATGCATATATGCGCAGATGCTTGAACCAATCCACCACACAGTATACAATGCTTTGAAAGATAATACGAGTCAATTCTCATTCGATGTGAATTTGGTGCAATGAGATGCTTTACATGGGCTTCCTTTAAAGGACGGGGCATCTCTAAGAACCATTGGTTCAGTTCAGCACCAACAAGCCCGAACACCCGCTGCAAAGCAGGTATTATTTGTTTATTAATGTAATACAAGTCATTTATTCTGAATGGGGAATCAAGTGCCAAGACCTCCAACGGATCCACAACCATGTCAACCAGGCGGGCTCCAGGCTCTCCATGGATTACAACATAAGGTACTCTCTCAGCATAACGTGGTTCTGCCCTAGGGTCAAACCTCATTGCCTTGGTGGCAACAATTGCAGCTGGAGGTAAAGATGATGTCGTCCTGGCACTATAGCTACCTAGGCGAACCTCCTTAGCAAAGACAAAATCTTTAATGGAGACTTTGCCTGAAAGAATTCTCTTCCACTGACGTTGTAAATAACTTTTCATCTGCATTCAGAGGAAAACAAGGTGAACAAGGGAAATCCAGGTAAACTAATATCGTAACCTTTTCAAAACAATGACTTGAAATCTTCTTGGAAGGTGTAGGCATTTAGAAATTTTTGCTGGGATCATTTCCATCAAGAAAAACTAGCAGACTCTGTCTATGTGAATACTGTATCGAAATGATAGTTTCTGCCAAAGTATAGAAAAATAAAAATGAAACAATTCACATGTTCCATTAAAATATAACTATAAAATCAGCAAGCATCTCTACCTCTGACAAATCCTGATTTTCAAAAAAGAGCCTCAAAGACTGTTCCATTATCTTTGCAACTGCACCACATGTGTCTCTACGAACTGTCTCAATACCTTTAGCATCAAAAACTGGCTCAACTTGATCAGGGCTTTCATAACTATAACCAACATACCGCTTCTTAGTAAGGAGGAAACAAGGCTGATAAACTTTCTCCAACTTCAGGGTGACAGGACTTGGGTTCATAGCAGTGACAGCAGAAGCAATCTCACTCCCAATTTGGAAACATTCTTTAATGGTGCGTCCTTTGAGGAGAACAAACATGCTGCATGAGAATAGCCACTTTACTAGATTATTTCTTGAAAAAGTAACGACAGCCATGAAAGAGATAACAGTGACGTCAAGATTTAATATCACTGAAGAATAAATACTGATCATTTGACTAGATTTGGACCTTTTCCTCCTTATGTACATGTAATGTGATCTTGTAGTTGCAAAACAAACAAATCTATCTCTGCATTGTGAAGTCACCAAGATTTAAGATAGGATATTTGATATTTTCAGGAGCAACAGGTGCATCCAGAAAATCTGAGGCTTTTTTGACTAATAACCTTATCAATCAGCTTCCTTAAAAGCAAATTGAACAATCTGCATTGTCTGAATTGATTTGGATAGTCAGACTTTAAGTTCTTTTTTCATGTCAGCATTTTTTTATGTTTTGAAGGAAATAGAACACAACAAAAATAATTTTTGAATTACCAACTTCAAAAAATCATAATTAAATTAAAACAAATAGAAAACAAAAACTCTAAACCATTCAAATCGTATCTGAACTTTTCACTAGCTTTGATTGGAAGGAGTATAAAGCTCTTTGGCAGTTTGCCATTTTGGCTTCATAGGAGTGTTGTTGGTTAGAAAGGAATTTGAGTGATTCCCTTGTGGATTTTTACAAAGGGATTGGAAGGCTCTTTAGAGCTAGAGTTCCCTTTTATTTCTTCTTAATTGTTTATTTTGGATGCCTTCTCGTCCTCATTTCTTTGTACTGCTTCTTATTTTCAACAAAATTATTATTTTTATAATATATATATATATGTATGTATGTTTGTATGCCTGTATGGGAAATTTACACATGTACAACACAAAAACCACGAGTTAGAAATACTGCAGCAATACCTATCGGTATCTCCATAAATGACTCTTGCATTCCACTTATCGTGTTGATTTACAAATGATATTGCCCTTTCCAGCGTGCAACGGCCACATTGAACAATACTGTCTGCAAGCTCTGCGCAAGGCATACGACCACTAAATCCAGCAGCAGCATAGCCATATGTCACATTTGATATAAGCTTCAAAGCAAGCTGTCTTGCGTTAAATATCTGAAACAGAGATTGCAGTACTTGCAAATTACATTCCATATGGTGCACATACAAGAACCACTTACAAACTGTAAGGAACCAGTGAAGCTCCCTAACTAGTGCTTACAGTGATGTAAACAAAAAACTCAACACCAAATGTAGAATACTAAGGGCAGCGAAGCTGGCCTTAAAGAGGCCAGTACTATCCTAACACCACTTTCTCAAGCAAAGGTCTTAATACGCCCTCTCTGGAATGAGGGTTCTTAACCAAAAAGTTACCTCCAACTACTCCAAAATGCTACCCATACCCGTATCACACCTATCCCTCTACTTGTTGCCCTCCAATTTTCCTCTTCAGCCATAAGCTTTTCATATTTCTTAACCCTCACATGGTCGGTGAATCAAATCTACAAAATATATAGCTGATAAATACTGGCTGAAAGTGCTCAAAGTTAAAGATCATATTTAAAGCTTCAGCATTCAGCAATAAAATTCTTCAAACTGAGGAAAAATGACATTGTCAAAAGATCATAATTTTTAGGGGCGGGGCATGTTTCATCTAAGCCCAGGGCCTGGCTCAAGAACACCTTAGATTGCAAAAATCAACCTGTGACCATGCCTGAACATGGATGACTTGATGCCCACCTCAAATGACAAGGCCTCCAGCCAGAGGAACAAATTAAAATCAAATTCACATCCATACCCGCTGAAGGACTTGCTGTGAAGGAGCCAACTTTTTCATTGCTTGTTTCACCATTATCCTGGTTGATAAAATTTCTTCCAACAAGCGTGGTAGTATACCTCGATGAACCTGTATGAAACAGTCAAACAATAGGATTGCTGTCAGAAGTTTAAAGGACACAAAAAAAAGACACTGATCATTTTACAATAAAAGTTCACATGGCAGTTGAAAACAGGATTGACAAAGAAATGATTGCATGACTTGAGGAGAACGATCAGCTGAATGGAAACTAGCCAGATATTTCTAGGGGAAAAAGGCACAATTCGGTCAAACCTATGGTATTATTTCAGGTTAAAGTATGCAACAAAATATAATTCAGATGGAAGATAGCAATTCAAGACTACTTAATAGTCAGTAGAGTGCAAAAGATTTGACAAAATCACCTTGGAAGGAACAAACATAACACCATTTGGAGTAAGCAAGATCTGATCTTTTAAATCCTGCAGAACATGCTGCTCCGGTGAAAATGAACTAACCCCAAGCGTGTTTGCTTTTGATGCCACAACTTTGCCAAGGCACGTACAAAAGCAAAGGTTGTATGCAATTATCATGGATGGATATAATGACTGAAAGTCAAATACAACAACCGGGTCTGAATAAAATCCTGACTCTGGTTCCATCACAAGGGGTAGGCACTCCATGGCAGGTTGAGAAGCAACCTTAAATGAGACAATGATGAGTGAAGTGAAAAAAGCAAACATTGCATGATAATTAAACAAATCTTTGTCTCTTGATAAAATGATTGTGTAAAAAATAATTTCTTATATTAAGTTCATCCAAGGACCAATCATTTCATTGTGCTTGCAGCCATGTTTAGTTACTGAGGGTTTCTTGTAACACAAATACATGGACTATCACATAACTAGACAAGATGAAAACTGCAACGGTTGAATTCACAAATTACATAATGTTAGGGAGGGTTAAGAACTGGACCAGCATATAACAGTGTAGGATGAAGTCAACATTTTTCAATGATAGAGTACCATGTGAAACTCACTACCGGAAGAAGTGGAGAAAGTTGGGAGACTTCTGACTTGGCCATTCAAAGGGCACTGATTGATTAAGCTACCCATTTTACCTTCAATCCAAGATTGCGGGGGGTAGTATACTAAGGGCCATATAGGCAGTAATTTGTCTTAGGCATAGGGATGTCTCAGTTATGCTTTGTAGTTATTTTTTATTCCTCTTTGCATTGTAAATAGGTGTATGATGTACTGCAAGAGTCAGCTCATGGTTGAATTCCTATTATAATTCAGAGATCCTCCTTGGCTTTATTATGTGAGTTTAAGATTCTTACTTATTCTAATAAAGATTTACCCTTAGCACATCCTGCTCGTTATTCAGTTATGTGAAAAGAGCTCCAACCTTTTTTGAAAGAAAAAATGTAATATAATGTGGTCCATGATGGGAACATGCTGACAATGTCACATCAAAGCACCGATGTGTGTTCACAGATAGAAAAGTTGTGAAGGGAAAACATTGTGCAAACCTGTTGATTCCCAGGAGAGATGGCAAGATAGTTTTGCGTATGTGCCAACCTCAGAAACATTGATTCAACACGATATTGGGAACCTCTGGAGAGAACAGAAAAAAAATCTATACCAAAAATGCGAGCAAGTTCTGATGTTCGATTTACCTACAAATGAAAAAAAGAAAAGAAAAGAACACAACCCACAAGGAAATGAAGATGATTAGGAATCACAAACATCAAAATCAAAAGCATAAAAAAGAATAAAACAAATATTAAAATGAACAAAAAGGAAATTTTAACTTATTGTAGCCCAATAAGTTAGTTTCGATGAAGCTAATTAAGGAATCCAATGAGCCATAAATTAGCTTGTATAACTAGCGAGAGAAATGTGCTATTATAAAGTGTAAACACATTTGATATTCCAATGCAACAAGACAAACATTAAAAAAATACTCTTGTAAGAGAGCATGATATAGTTGCTGGTTTTACTCAGACATATAAAAGGAAAGTCGGGGGGGGGGGGGGGGGGGCACTGGGTCAGAGAAATGTTGTTGTAGAGAGGCTACAGACTCAGGCTAGACACATGGGCCACCTTTCAGTTTTTGTTGCTACTAATATTTTGTATCTGGTTTTTGGGAGCACTCAGACTATGTTTTGAGAGTCAGATAGAAGTGAGGAGAGTGCTGGTATCTCGAACACCAGTGAGGGACCTTGTTTGTTTTGTTGTGTTCAGTTCATTGTGTTTTTCATTTTGTATTAGGGAATAGGGTTTTGGCCAGAATCTGTGAAGCTCCCCTTCGTAACATTAATTCAGTTCTAAAGATTTTAGAAGCAAAACCTCAGTATTTCCTCTTGCATTTATATTTAGAGCAGAGCACTATCAGAGTATCGCAAAGAAGACTATTAAAACTATGTGCGCTAAAGACTTGTAAAAGAAAATTCAGGTTAGAGTCATATGCTATCATACCATATCAAGTTGGCTTAATATCTCAAGATTCAGCTTTGCTCTCTTTGTAACATATTCAACACACCGATATCTTGCTCGTCCAGGACCACCGGAAAACCATTTGGTCAGAACCTTGTTGTGAATTGAAGGAACTTTCCTCCTCAATACAGCTTCAGCTACAGCTTCGACTGAGTATAAATTGAGCTTAACTTCTCCACGGATAAGTCGCCACACATTAAGAACAATTCTGCCACCAACATGAACTCCACTGGCATGTGTACGTCCCCATTCATCCTCAATTATTGAACATTCTTGTACATCATCTGCACTAGATATATCAGGAATGGCAGTTTCTGACATATCTTTTTCAGAAGTTTCAGCATCATCAGAAGTAATCCAAATGTCAGATGGAGTACGAGATAAACTATTAAGTAATCCTAATCCAAGATGCGAAGCCCTTTCCGCTAAAAATCCAAGAGAACCTCCTTGAATATCCCAGCCCATCAGAATATCTGGATCAGATGAAGACACAATCTTAATAAATTTTTTTAGCAAGTACTTTTCCTCCGTGAAGACCAACACCTTGCAGCCTGATAGACCCCCAAAATTTCTGCAAACAAATTTAAGAATAAGCATGGATATCAATTTCATAGATACATTCTAAGCTTGGAACTTGGAAGATATATATAATTTCTAATTGAGGCAAATGGAAAGTCATGCCACTTTCACCATACCGTTGACAAGGTTCTAGTTTACAATGCAAAAGGACAAAAACATCGACAATAGTGTCACTATCATTTTGAAAACCAAGAGCTACAACGTTGATGGCATCAAACCGGGGATCTGGTAAAAGTTCTCCTCTTGATTCTGCAAGAACCTGCCAGTGTTGCAACCAAGTCAGACCTACGGATAACAAAGCTGAGAGGCTCACTGAAAGCTAACCAAATAGAAAATATAGTACCAAAAGATAGTTACAAGACCAAAAAGAATCCACACTTTTTTAGGGATGAAAAATAAGAATCCACACTAGAGCAAAAGATTCTGATCTTTTCCTACAAGTGTAAATCTGATCGAGTAAGAAACGCATAGTTTTTTAATAAATATCATTCAAAAGCATAGAACAAGATATTGAAAAAAGTACTGTTACAGTAGAGATGTGATAAACTAAAAAATTATAACCACATAATCACCGCAAGAAAGAAACAGATAATATGGTTGATCATTGAGTTATCACTATCATCACATAGCCGCAATCAGTGATGGAAGTGGCCGTTTGATGCACTAGTGGGAATTTTTGTATCTGTCGCTGCCAAAGAATAAATAGAACATATTCTGTGAATATTTGTAATTGATGTGATTGGCATCAGTTTTGATTCTTTTGATTCCGCTGAAATTAGGGACAGGTTATAGGCATAATTCCTCTTGATGATTTTCTCATGTAAATATAAATATAAGTATGAATATTCCCGTAAAAAATGTAAGAGCATTATCTCTTTTATGCTCTCTCTTCCTTCCTTGATAATCACCAAAAACTTGACTTCAAACCCAAGTTCAACATGAAAATTCAAAAGACATCTAACAACTACAAAAAATATGAAATTACAATAAAATTAAGAAAACTTGATCCTTAATACCTCTATACTGAGTAACGTCAATTGCTGTCCATGGCCAGTACTTGCAGGATCACGAAATCCAATTTGACTTAGAGGAGTAGACCTTGATTTCACATCAGGGCCTGATATTTGAGATGTATCTTGTGAGCCATCCATGCATGTTTGGATTAGATTCATTTGTCCACCACTTATGCATGGGGTCTTCTTTTCAGAATCAACATCATGGACATGTTTAGACATAAGACAAGGTCTTGTATTCCATTCAGGCAAATGTGTCTCCTTTGCATCAGTTTCTTGAAACATTTTATCTGGAAACCAAATTCAGCTAAATCTTTTGCATCAAACATGAAGGCCAGCAAGATAACTTTTTATACTTCAATGTATCTCCAAACAAGGTCTAGTTCCTTTTACTTGACATGAATACATGACTTAACAAATACCTCTCTCATCACAAAGTAGCCATCTCTGAACACTACCCGCAGAAGGAGGCAAAATTTTGGGTTTCAACACACGTAGATGAGAGCCATCATTTTGGTAATAAGTTGCAACACTAAAGACCTTTTTCCCTTCAGGACCAGGGGCATTATTGGCAACATGCCTGTTCCAAGTTTTCATCTCATTCCGGGAACCACCACCAGAAGCAGGAATAACATCGTCCAGAGCTTTCACTTCAGCAAACAGATTAGTGTAATAGTAAGTTTCATCAGCCAGGCAGCAAAATCAGGATGGAGAACACAAAAGCAAAATAAACAAACTAAAAAAAGGCATATCCGCTTTAAAAAGCCTAGGTTTAGGAAACCAAAATAATTTTACAGACTTACAGTTAGTCACTTCCAGGTTCAGGAGGTTTTTTTTTTTTTGGGTTTGTGCTGTTTTTGTTGTTTGTGGGGGGGGGGGGGCGGCTGAGATTCAGTTGGTTCATCAACACTTTATGGACAATAACAGCAGACACTTGAAAACATAAGTCTCCAGAACCAAGAGTAGACCATGAGCACAGAAGATAGAAGCTGCAAACTTTTGCTACCCTATGAGTTTCTATCAAATATTAGCAATGATAATCCTATTTCCACATAAAGGTGGATGATTCCACATAGCCCTTTCAATGTTTCTTATTGATAAATCCCACTACTTACATACATTTTATATACTAACTTGGGGATAATTAACATATATTCGAGCTATTATTGCACATTTTATGATAATTTGAGATAAAGAGTGATTTCATGGAAATAGGGTTAAAAGGGGGCAAAAATGTCATATACTTTATGATTTACCTTGATTGATTTTTGGAATATAAGGTATTGCATTTTGGGTTTACTTATGCAGGTGCTAAATAACAAGCACCCTCAGAATAGTAGGCTCTATGCCCCACAGACGTATAAAGAAGAGCAAATGAATTAGCATAATGAAATTGGATTCCAACTTTGACAGAAAAGACACTCCACAGATATCACCGGCAAAAGGGACCAAACATTGTTGGCAAGAACAGATTACTTCAAGGATTCCTACCTGCCAAGGCATCTGTCCTGCCAGAGGTTACTCTCATGTGATTACCCATCATGTCATTGACAAAAGGTTCCATGCCAATAGTCTCACAAAAACCCAAATTCTCTCTAGGTTTTTCCTCATCACTTTTTACACATTGCAATACTTGAATGCCAGCTGTAGTATTCACACCTACACCATTCTCACATGACTCTGTCTGAACATGTTGCTCATAAGATTTGCTTCCATGAGAACATTTATACATGCAATTATCTCTTCCAGACCCTAGATTCTCAATAGAAGAGCTTTGTACACTACCTAAGGCTCCAATATCAATTTGTTGACACTCGTCAGTTTGTACACATGTTGAGTCAACCTTGAACTTTTTACCACTGGAAACCGCTGAGTGATCAAAAGAACTAGTAGAGTGAAACTTCTTCAGCTCAGAGAAAGTCGGTCCAGTACAACTGCCAACTACGAGGGTTGATTTCCTACACATAAAATCATGATTGCTCATTTTCAGAACACAGCTCTTCTGGACTTCTGTTTCTCCTTCATCAGTTTTCAGCTTCTCGTCCCCATCAAAAAGTAGTTTTTTAGTTATTTCAGATTCATGGTCAGTTTGCTCAACTCGATAACATCTCTTTCTTCTCATCAAGTCCCGCACAGAGCAATTATCCAGCGTATGTGCTTCCTTTAAGTCTGAAGCACCTTGATCCCCATTATTTACGCCATTATTCTCTGTCTCATTTCTGGCCAAATAAACTGAGTCAGCAGATTCTCCAGTTTCCCTTTCAGATGTATGAGCAACATGTAAGCTAGCATGTTCAAAACTGTCATGGGACATTGAAAGTGGCAAAGAGCCCCATACTTTGTTCCTGTTACCTTTGCTATGAGTATTTGTTCTGGTATTTTGCGGTATATGGTATTTGGAAGACCTTTTGGATTCACCTTTTTCGTCCAGTGAAAATGAAATTCCAGCTGAATTGGCACTTGGACTTGAAAACTCATCATCAGCAGAACCATCAACTTGAGGAATCAAATTGTTTGAAGACCCAACAGGATGATCAAAATTTGAGGAAACAGGTGGCATTCTCTTTGATGACTCCAACTGACATTGATCATCAATGGAATCAAGAATATCTTGACACTCCTTTTGGGACTCACTCTCGTAATCTATATTAGCTTTCTCCAGCACCTTATCAATTGTTGTAGCAGGTAATAAGGGACTCAAAATGGTTTCACGAATAAGTTCATCATCTGAGTTGATATCCTCTGCAGCTTGAGAAGTTGCAAGCCACTTTAGGAGATTCAATGCTTCCTTATCTGCCGCCTAAAAGAAAGGTAATACATATATACATGAGGTACTTTCAGAAACAGTTCACTTCTGAATAAACCCCATTTATACATCTATATATAAAATAAAAACCATAACAAGACATATTTCCATGAGCTATGCATGTAGCTCATTTTTCAAACATTGTGCAATGCAAGAGACCCATACTAGTTTGTGATAAAAGGATAATCAAATATCGAATAGTGCAATAATAAATCCGATAGCCCTTTAGCTTCATTGGGTTCTATTTCTATAATTCATTAATTTGAGGGAACATAGGAAATTTAAAGAATGAACATACTTTTCTAATTTCTTAGAAGGTTCTCATAAGATGTTGATTACTCATTATAAGAAATAAGTAAATATTTGGAAGAAAATAATAACAACTAAAGCTGCACACAAAACATTACTTTTCATAGTGCTTGTCCAAGGATGTTTCCATCATTAAACAGATTATTGAAGTAACTTTCATCAAATTCGATTTAGGAATGTCAAACATATTATTCAATCATCTATTCACATGTTCACATTTATTTATGGGCAGCACATGCTTAGATCTAGACCAAATGTGCACTTTTGTGATTAAAATCGTTGCAATTAGCACATTTAGATTTAGTACCAGATTAAAGAGATTCAAAAGTAAGAATCTTCATGAAATCTCATGAAAAATTGGCATTCATTAAAAAAATGGAAAGATAATAATGCCTTTATGCCTAGTGTTCCAATAATCTCAGATGGTTGCGTTTCATCAACAGTCAACGATCTGAGATTTGCCTCTGTCCCTTCTTCATGCAATTTGGCATCTTTGCATATTGAAGCCGGTGGTGATGCCGAACCTATTATGTCTGTTTCTCTGCAATTATTTAATATTTGTCCCCCAGTGTTGTTAGTCAAAATATGTAAGAGAACTATATACCCTTAAGGTAAAAATGGCTTCTTACAAACCTCAGATCCTCAAAGGAAGTAAAGGATGCACAGGTTTCAGCTTCACAGCACAGTTCAACAAACTTTTTCTCAAAGTCGAGACCAGCAGAAAGACTTCTCATAACAACTTCTGGCAGTGGCTTCCCAGGATCAGGAGGTATAATATCCTCATAAATCCCAGTCCTTTCTTGCTGCTCCTGAAACAACAGAGCAATTAAATGAGTTCATTCTCAGACAGTATAATTTGTAGAGTGAAGTTATACAGAAAGTTGGATCATGGATATGTTACCTTCCAGATTGGTACAAGAGACTGAACCATTTGCACATCTGATCGAGTTTGTGAGAGGGATGAATACATTTTGAACTGCTGATTAAGAATCTCTGTCAAACCAAATTATTTCAATGACTTCATCAAAAAAGCCACTCATAAGATAAACTTATTATTTAACTAAATATGTGTGGGTTAGTATGAGAAAACCATCTACAGAAGCATCGCCCTCCAGTTCACATGTGCTTTGACGTTTAGGGCAATAAGCCTCATGATTTGATGAAGCATCCAATTCACAAGGAAGTTGCCACATCCAATCAGGCGAGATCATTGATGATGTCCACACTGCTGACCCTAAACACGCATCACCATCTGTATCAACCTAAAAATATCATGGAAAAGAATTATAAATATCCATGAGAGACATAATTAGAAATAAATTTAGTAGGTTAAACAGAAAAAGTAGAGTATGAAAGTTTGAGACTTACTCACCCCTGTCTGTTGAACATTGACAACCGATTTTTTGCGAGAAGAATCTGGCATAGGATGGCGGAACTTCATCTTTAACAAGTGCAGATGACCCATGCCATACAAGTTATAATCAACCTAACAAAGAAAGAAAGCTTATATCTTCACAATTCCCCTCTTAATCTTATTTTTATCAAGTAAAGGGAGACAGATAGTAGTTTTTCAATTTACTTTACAAGTTTACATATCAGAGATCCATAAGACCAAACCCATGCATGAGGATATCTGAAACAAGATCCAAGCACATTGCTCACAAGATAGTTGTACATTACAGACTCACCCCAGATATTCCCATCATATGAATAGGGAAAAGCAAACATAATATTGGATCAACTGAATTCAGCAGATATCTAGGACCAGATGCTTATGTCTATGTAAGTCAGCAAATAGAAATAACTAAATTAGAAAATCACTCCATATTGTTCACTTATCTCACTGCAAAATAATGCAGTTTGAATAGTTCATATGGAGATACATACCAGAAACTGAAGAATGAAGGGAATATGTGATTCATGGGGCTGTAAGCTTTTGCCAAGAACAGCACCGGCCTGAAAAAGGTGTGTCATTAGGAAAGCTTAATCTTCACTGCATCATATCAAACTAAAGATCACCTTTCTCAAGAAAGAATTTACTCTCAAACTGTACCAATAGTAGATTAGCAGCACGGGAGACATCTTGCGGATAATATCTTGAAAATTTGTGAAGGCTTCCGATAATTGAAGCATGTTATTAGTTTAGCTTTAACACACCATCAGCATATTCGTACATGTGTTGCCACACATGTGATGACTTATTACACAAGAACAAAAGACAGAAAAATATAAAATATTGGGATACAGGTATATCTTCACAAATAACTCCTCTGATGAATGATAGCCATAAAATCTCTTTGCTCTTACAAGGCTGCAGCCATGTACATGTTGTCTCATCAAACCACTGCTGCCTTTTAGCTGTGCAAGTTGAAGAAAATTTTATATCCACATAATAAAATATTAATAGAGAGATCAAACTCATCAAATGTGATCAAAGATACCTCCAATGCCTTCTCAAGAGATGCAGATACCTTATATGTGTACACATCTGCCATGCAATATCAAGGAAAACCCATTTAAGTTATTATGCTTCGAAAGAAAATATAAAATACTTCTGAGGCATGAATACTGATGAGAATTTAACAAATCAAAAACATCATTAGGAATATTTTAAATTGTTCAGCACTCCCAACCTAATGGACGTTTATCAGAACAAACTCTCGTTTATCAGAAATTCAGCAGGATGAAATACAGTAAGTTTAAAATTAAGATGCCAACAAGTGATTGAGAACAAATGTCCTGCATAGCTTAAGAAATAAACTTAAAAAATAATTAAAAAAACTAATTCTAAACTTTCTCTTACCTTCTTTATCTGACTTAAGGGGTATATCAGCACATGGCACATACATGTAGGGCAAAGCCTACAGAGCATAATATGGTTATTTCAGCCATAATCTTAAACTAAAAACAAAGTAAATTTAACGATATTGAATGATTGAATAGTTAAAAAAAGAGCGCCAAACTAATATAGTTCTAATAATAATGTATTTATGATAATAACAATGTTTGCTACCACTTGTACTTATTGTTAATCGCTGAATTTTACAACCTCAGATAGTGATCTCTTACCCGATGTATATGCAAACAAGTTTTCTGACCTGCTGGAGTAGAACCATATATTCTTACAACTGGAACCTCATTCACCTTCCCACCTAAATGTATTAAAAAAACGGTAGATGAAGTGTGAATAAGAAAACATGATCTCAAAACATAAGGTTTCTCGCCTCTGAACTAACTGAAACTATGAAATACAGTAACTTCTTCATGACATGAAATTATAGAATAACAGGAAAAAAAAAACATGTAGCTTTCAGTTGCAGCAATAAATCCAAAAGGAGAATGTTCTTCAACTGTTCGTGACTGATATTTCTTATTGCCGGGACTACGACATTCATTTCGCTTAAGCTTAGTGCGTGGGATTCGGTTACAAATGAGTTGCAGTCACTTGAATTAACAAAAACAGCTCTGTTATGTGTAAATGATTTGAATCTTATACCATGGAAACTGCTGTAACAGATATCCAGGCCTGGAATCGGCGGTGCCATGTAGTAGTCGATGGACACAATCCGAACACTGAACATTTTCGAATCACCCTTCGAGTCTGCCATCGATTTTTCTGCACCTTTTCCAAATCACCCGCCCGAAGTGGTGAAAATTAAATTATATACGTAGCAAGGGGCCCCGGGAACAAAGTTAGCTTTGAAGCGTTCGGTCGGTTCGGATACTCAGCCCGGCCATGAATCCCATCCGTCCAACTAATCGTAAAGTTCACAATACGCCACGTCATCAGGCTATTAAAAAAGCACCTGCACCGTCCGGTCAAACTCAATCACGGCCATCCGTTTTTCAGAGCAATATTAAGTCGGCAATTGGGTAGCTATATCGTTTTAAAACTCAGTCGGCCTTCCTATATCAAAGAATCAACTATTCAACAGATGGTGTCATTCAACCCTCAGATGTTACGGTACAAAAATTAAACTCCACGAGACAACGAGAAATTAAAAGCACACCAGTGATTGGAGGATATTAAGACATATCGAAGAATGATGAAGTGATGGATGAAAGGGGGACAAAGAACATGGAGGACGATGACTTATATAACTCTACGACCAGAACATGGAGATTCCCTCTCCCACGACGACGCACGACGGTGAAGATTACGAGCTCCGCGTCTGGTCACCGAATTCGTCCGAACGCGGTGAGGCGCCAGGGGCATAGACGGTCACTGGTTATGAATTTGGCGGGAGACTGATGTTTTATTGACGGTCAGGGGTTATGAATTTGGCGGGAGGCTGATTTTTTTCCCAGCTGCAGTCAGATGTTCTCTTACCAACCGCAGGAAAAAAAAAAATAATCAGTTTAAAAATTCCGTTACATAAAAGCTGGGAAAAACTTGGCTTGAAACTTGAAAGCGTGAGGGAGAAGCTACTCCCGCCATTCGTCCACATCTTTTTTTTTTTTTTTTTTGCCCGTCCCCATCATAAAGTAAACCGTTAGATTAATTAATGAAAACAATCAATTTTAGTTAGTCAGTCAGTCAATCAATTTTGGCCTCCCAGATCGCTAGACTATTAAATTAAATTTAATCAATCAACAAGTACCAATCTAATCACTAAAATTTTCCATCATCAAGCCATTTGTTATTTATATTTTATCTTAATTTTTAATTTTATATATGTGTATTTTCTACTTTTCTACTCTGTTGGTGCAATCAAGTTATGTATGGACCCATATCAGTAGGATAAATTTACAGAGGTTAACAATTTTAACCGAGCAAAATTAAAAGATTTAATTAAGAAAAAAATATATGAGCACCAAATTAAAAATTATGAGAGAGTATAAGTACCTACGAAATAATATAACATGCTTGGAGAATTGATCTTGATTTTATGTATAAGATTTATTTTTCATATTTATTAATCTTTTTTTAATTTAATCTCATTAACGCTATTTCAACAATAATCATTGAGGAGAGGGGGTAGAGAAATAAAGAAGAGGATCATGATGCTTTAAAAAATATATGTCATATTAATTAATTTAACTATCTTTTTAAATTTAATCAAATTATGTAAATATGTCTTATAATAAAGATAGGAGGAGTATTAATTCATAATTAATATATAAAATATATGTAATACTTTTTCAAAAAGTAACAGTCATTTAATTATTAAAAGTCAAGATGCATTAAAAGTGTCCCAACAAATAATGTTATGAGAAAAATTAATGTGAAAGGGAATGGAATGTAACCTTATACCTATGATTAAAAAAATCTTAAATAAATCTCATATTTAATACCAGAAAGAGTTTTCAAATAATTAAAGGTAATTAAGCAATTGTAGTCAATCAATTAACTTAATAATCAATTGTGTTCTCTTTTCCATCTACGTTGATTAATCATTGTTTTACAAAATATGATAAAAGTGAAAAGGTTGATCATTTTTTTCAGTCTTCAAAATGTTTTTAAGGTGACCAAAATTTCAGCATCACATTATCAACAAGCTTCCTCACTCTCAAACGCTCAATCTCACTTATAAAGTAACTTCCAACTTTTTTATTCGCAATGAATTAAATGCTACAAACATAACAAAAAATATAGCTGCGCATCCCTAGAACTGAGGTATTATTGTACTCTGGCATCATTTCTGGACATAAGGATGACTAAGAACACGTCTTTTAAATCGATACACTATTTGGAATTCCCCTGGCAGTTAGTCCACTTTCACTAGTAGCATAAAGTAAAGTGTATGGAAACTTAACTGGCCCAACTCTGTTTCCAAGTCTCCCATCTTCATTCATTCTCATGATTCTCTTCTCAATCTCCACCAGCTTCCTTCCAAACTTGTCAAAGGCCTCCAATGGTTCTGCATCAGATGTCCAGTTAGCAGTATCTCTCTGTCCAAGGTAAACCTCATCAGAAGAATGCCTGGACAAGATTTCTATGAGTGAAATGCCAAGAAGAGTTTGAAACTGTGCAGTAATTGTTCTCAAGTAAGTCTTATCAGGGTCTGTGACAAGCTCATCATACTCTGAAGTTCCCTTTTCAGGCATGAACCGCCGGCTCAAAGACGGGCGATTCGGGTTGTAGCCTGCATAATGGTACTGTCCAAAGTTGACTGCAGCATGGAGAGCTGAAGCAATCCATATTATTATAGTGCAACTCTCAATCAGGTCTTCAAGAGTCTGCATTAGAGGCCACCAAGGGGCATCTTTCTTGTCACCATGACCAACCTCTTTTATTTCCTTCCACCAAGATTGGAGTTCTGAGTCACTACTAACTGTGTCGTCTGTCTTGTAGTAAAAGGAACAATAGTCTCTTACCCATGTCTTGATAGCAAACCAAATCTCCAGTCCATCAACAGCAAAAGGGTAATCCTCGATTAATAGCCGAAGACCATGCGGGGAACTTGGATCTTCAACTGCCATCCCTCTGAAACAAGCAAATAAATCAGTTTGTTACCGTCTAACACCAAAAGGCTTTTATTAGTTTGGTTACAAGCAAATAATTCAGTTGAATTAGTTTCACCTCTTAAGAAGATCTGTAGGAAATGCTTGATCAGGGAAAGTCCAGTTCTTATAAAGTACGGATGACATCTCCATAGCATACTTGGATGGGAAAACCGTCGTCTCAAGAATACCACCTCCATTAATGAGGATCTGTCGTGCAAATGCATTTATATTCATGGTATCACGGAAATGAGGAAGCAGTAATTTATGAATCGGGTGGAGCACGCTAAGCTGCCTATTTGTGGCTATAACAAATGGCTCAATTGTTGCGTGAGTCCTCAACCTGTCTCATTGTTAAAAGGAAGCCATTAGTTAACTTCAGAACTAGACTAGATAGATATACTACATTTTTTCATATATTTATACTTTGTTTGAGTGAGTTATACCAGTGACTAATAAGTTGATGATAGCCTGAATCATTTACCCCCACATAAGCTTTAGCTAATTGCCAGATAGAATGTTCAACGCTGCCTTCTTCTGCAGGCATGTAAACTTTACTAATGGCACCAAACTGATCTCCATCAGGATGTGGCTTGCTTAATTCTATGGCCAGTGGCTTTAAAGTTCCTATGTCTTGCAAGAAAAGAATTGTCCGGCTGGCATAGGTTTTTGTAGAAGTAGAGTTTATCCTCCTTAAATATGGATACAATGCATCATGATAGTCTAATATGAACAACTTCTTTCTTCTGATCGCCTATTGAACAGAACACAAATCAATAGATTGGTTCAAAACGTCAGAGACTTGGCTACCACAAGATGTTACAAAATCCTTCACGTTAAGGATTATTGTTAAACATAGCCTTGTTGAATCTAGACACCTTACCTCGTCTACAGTGAGCCCATCCAGGTTAATCTCTAACTGTTCTTTGGTTATTGTGCTACTTTGTTCCCCGTAGACTTCAGGATCTAGCTTGCTCGTTGGTGGGAACTCCTGCCAATGATTTAGAATAATTATGAGAAGGGGAAAAATGCTCAATCAGACCAAGCCTGTCCAATTTAGGAAAAAGCGAATTCAATAAAGATCCTACTTTCCGGCAGAAACTATCAAATTCAGTATTGTAGCTTGGGCTTACTTGGAGATGTTGAATCGTGATAGGGTTTATACCAGCTAACGTCTCTCTTGCAAATTCTTCATCAGTCCTCCATGCAAACTTATCCTCTATTCAAAATTGAAAGCAAAACTATTAAATCGGAATGGTTTATAAAATGCACGAGTTTCTCATGTTCTTGAATGCAAAACAACACATTGAGTTACAATGTCAATGTAAATTGTCTATGGGTCAAGAATAAACCTTTTATGACTAGAGGTGTGGGAAATTTGAGTAATGGTTCACCATCAGTTCTGAGAATTTCCTTGAGCAACTCTGCGGGGATGTTATCCCTTATATCTTTGAGTATGCCTTCTGAAACCTTAATCCCACCCTCATAGAGTTTAATCACATCTTTAAAACTGTCAAATTCATTCGGGGTACTGTCAAATAGTGATTCCAGCTCAGGTTTGAGAACTTGAACTACAGATTTCAGTGCATATGCAAGAAAGTCTGACAGTTTCAAGTGACCAAATCTTTCATCCCTCGGAACATAAATGTTTAAACTCATGGCAAGGTTCAACCTACTTTCAGTATTGGGATCTGCAAAGATTACAAGATAAATTAACAGAACCCTATCAGATTTCTTTAACTGATGAATTGTGATATTTGTTGAAGTCAAATAGAGACAATTGAAGCCCATGACAAATTGAATGCATAGCGAAACAGCAAGCTCACAAAACATCCTAACCTGACTTTGAGGGAGGTCTACCAGTTCTTCCTCTTCGAGGGTAAGGATATTCACTGGACCCTCCAAGAACTGGACGAGCATAGTCAGGACCCTTATCTGGGTCACCCAAATCATTGTAGTACGCATAATCATAGACTCTGTCCCATTCTTGAAGCTTCCCTCTCCCATCACCTCTTAAATTCTCCAGTTCTTCTTCTCTGTACTTGAGTAAAGCCTCTGGTGTCTCACTTGGAAGGTATGCCTGCAATGTACAGGTAATTATGTCCCTTTGAGTTCAGTTTTGATAACAAGTGAACTAATGTGTGGTAAATGCCATTGCCAAGTCTTGTTCGAGTACTTTGCTGTTGGGGTAGTGTATTACCTTGTTGCTGAAGAAAACACGATCATTCTTATATTTATGTGCAGGGTACACCCAAGAGTTGCAAACAAAGTGGATATCACCTTGTCCTGGAACATCTTCAAGCATGAGAGTTCTAAGGTAGAACTCACTGTGGTGATTATTCTTTATTAGAAATGCTCCTGGGATTCCTATGTCCTCGTCCCACTCAAACGTGACCTGGAACGTTGATTCACCAGCAGTCACGAGTGTGCCTGTGGTGATCCATTTTTCTAGATATGCAGGCTCCCCAACTTTCCCTTTCAAGCCATTTCCTGCTCCTGCAAATACTAACATACAAAATTGGCCCCCACAGCAACATTTTCAAACTATTGTTTTATCGTTCCACCATAGAGTAGAAGAATCTTGTGAGAATGGACGAGATACGTGTTACTCTCTTCAGTCCTAATTATAAGATAAAGTTGATTTTTTTGGAAAAATTAAGGAAGTCAATTAAATTACTTTAGGGTATTTATATTTTTATTTTTTTCTCCAAACTAATTAATTTGACTAATAAACTAATATATAATCTAAAGATACTAAAATTATAAACACTCTAAAGTAATTTAATTGGCTTCCTTTATTTCTCTAAAAAAGTCAATTTTGTCTTATAATTAGGACCGGAGAGAGTATTATTTATATTAGCGCAAGTGTCATGCCAAGCTTGAGCAAAACGTGCTCAATTTTTTTGTTTTAAAGATTTTACCCATAGAAATGATATTTTATATGAAAACTCTTTAAATTTCAGATGTATTATTCTTGTTCTTTAATTAATTTGTCAGAAAATTATTTTATTTTATATTTAAAATTTAAAATAAGAATATTGAAATTACAAGGGATATAAATAAAATCTAATCTAACCCATACGCATGTATCTTTTGATTAGAGATAACTCAGTCAAAACACTAGATAAAATCTAATAATCTAACTTATCTTGACATGAATGGACTAGCATCTGAGATGAAGGAAAACTTTTGTATTCTAGATCATCCTCCACCCGATATGATTGTGGAGTTTGACGAGGGAGATTAGTAGTTGATGTTCTGGCTTGATGTTGCGTAGGAACTAATAAATTCAGTTTTCATTCGGAAAAAGAAAAACGGACGAGCATCTGCACTGTTGATTTATCATTTATACCAAGTAAATATGATGAGTCCATTACCGAACGCCCCAACGTCCAGTCTTGGTCAATATTTAGGTTTGGACCCCATAACATGTGCATACCTGCCTCCTTGAGACAGTGCTGGCTCCGTTTTTTTGTTTTTTGTTCCTCATGTGGTA
Organism: Inga laurina; assembly: GCA_963855925.1. Classification (NCBI taxonomy): domain Eukaryota; kingdom Viridiplantae; phylum Streptophyta; class Magnoliopsida; order Fabales; family Fabaceae; genus Inga; species Inga laurina. The sequence goes on along the minus strand of OY979703.1, from coordinate 1,311,261 downwards.
TGAGATCAAATATACTAACCTAACTTTTGACCCATGAGTTGGATAGAGCGAAACGGATTAATATTTCACAGGATGATAAATCAATATTTGAATTTCTATTGAAAGAAGTGGGTGCCCGACAGTACCCAAAATAGCATTGCTTCTTAGTGTGTATTTGGATTAGTTTTTTTTAATAGCTTTTACGACTTACGAGGTAAGTATGTGAGAGGAGTTTTGTCTCGGGTTGCGCAAACCATGGTTTTGGAAGTTCCCAAACACATACTTAGAAGGATACCTATGCCTATTTAATATATATATATATATATATATATATATATATATATATATATATATTACCCCAGTCTTTAATATAAAGCTCAGTTGGCTAATTTAGAGAATTAAAAAATCTAAATAAATTACTTAATTATAACATATGTTATATGATCCCTTTGAAATACTTATGTGTATTATTAGTGATTGATTATATATCAATTTGTAAGTCAGACAAATTAATCTAGAGAGACAGGTAACTTTAAAATAATTTATTTAGCTTTATTAATTTTCTCAAACCAACGAACTAGATGTGATTTCAAGGAAAGAGCCTGGGGCGGCTCAAAAATTTTAGAGGAACCGTTTGACCAGTAGTTGAGGTTGAAGCTTCTCAGGAACCAACAAAAGAAAAGACTAAGAAAGAAGAATTAACCGAAACACTACATCCTTGCATGCTCATCATGGCCCAAAAAACAGAAGAAATTAACAGAGGAAGAGTTTGTTAGATCAGTTTTGAGATCACCGCTGTGTGGTTATTTTAGCGGGGTTTAAGGGGAGGAAGATAAAGATTAATTAAGTGGAAGAGATCGATGAAGAGGGAACTGACCAGGTTGGAGGTGAAGAGCACTGATTAAGCGAAGAGAGACTTGTTTACCCAGGAACTCGTGAAGATCATCGAGGAAAGAGGCAGTGAAGTCGTTCAAATCCAACACATTCTTCTTCATCAGCACCACTCTTCCTCTTATAATGCGCTTATTCCTGCGCTTAGCGCAGATACCTGTGAGCACCTTCCCGATCCACTCCAACATATCTTCTCACTCTCCTTGATCAATATAACCTTCCACAAACTACTGACCAAAAGCAACGATATATATAGATACCCGTACGTAATAATTAATTAACACTGTCACTGGTGCCCTGTTGATATATATACATACATACATACACTATGCATGATCCTGAAGCGGAAGACCAGCAATAAGGCAATAGCAAAGAGCTAATGTACGTAATCCACAAACACCGTTCCGTCCACGCCAATATGATGAAGCCTCCACTTGTTCTCTGTATATATAACCCACACTCCCAACGTAACGCGCGTGCATAAATTCATCAATTCTTGACGTATTCCCTTCTTCTTCCCATGGATTAAATAATATCCAGCGTGGAAATTTGGTGACCTGCATTAATGTCCATGGACCATGTGGCCACCTTCTCTTTTAATTCCTTCCCCGTGCCACCGTTTTATCTATCTCTCCTGCCTTAGCTCCCAACCCGTCTAGTAGCCTCAACAGAACAGGACAAAATGTCCAATAGGATGGCGGCGAAAGAAACTCTCACATGAATATTTACAAAATCAGATGGGCGCTAACCACATATTGATATTCCCGGAGTGTAATATTAGTCATATGTTCTAATAGAGAGAGGGGGCTGAATATGAAGAAATATAATAGAACGTGTATATATATATATGTGCGCGTGTTAATAATCTAATAAATTTTCAACGATGAGTGTGCTGTTACTACTTTGATCGGGGGGAATGAGTGCTGAAGAAGGGAAATGCATGAAAAAATTGCGGAGAAAGCCACGGACTTGGCTATTAAGGAGGAGGGTTGGAGTATACAACTTTTTTTTTTTAACCTGACTAGACTTTTCAAATTGTCAGGGTCAATATCATTAACTTCAATAGTAAAATCATGATAGACATAGACCTGGCCCGTCTGACTGAGATTCAACAATCAGAGTTACCAGAAGCAGCAAGCAAACATCTATTGCACGTTCATACATGGTTTGACTTGTTCGCAGGCAGTCATTTTTTTATTTTCCTGTTCTTAGAAAAACTTACACAAAGCAGTTTAGAAATGGTATATACCCAGCCTGGACACAACCACTCAAACCAGTTGCCGCCAATATGTTAGTTTATCTCGTGAAACAGGGCATCCCTCGCGGCCTGGCTCATGAGCCAACGACCTTCTTCAACGTACCCTCTCTATACTCTCCATGGATAATGTATTGTTCAAATAATTTCACTGATTTAGTAGTATATTAAACACCCCGTTAAAAAAAAAAAAGCCTCTTTCAATAACAACGCGAACTTCAACTTTAAGATGGGCATTACAGAAGCCTCATATAATTAAGAGCTGCAACAGCGAAAGCCAACCGCCCGCTGCATATCCCGGTGACAGTGTTGCCAGAGAAAAACAAAATGAGAAAAGCGTTCCAATAAGTCAAAAACGCAACTAGATGCGACCGTGACTACGTTAACCCATCGTCCCATAAGTACGTCACGTGTGCCATCTGCCATCTGCCATCTGCCATCTGCCATCTGCTGCTTTAAAACGCTTCGTTTTTTGTGCAAAATAAACATGGAAGCTTTAACTTGGGTGAGAGACACGGTGGGGAGAAATGCTGTAATGTCATGCCAAAGTAAAGGGATAAAGTTGTGGAGAACTAAATTTTCACTTCAAGTTATTTTAAGTAATCTTTATGAGAAAATAATTTTTTTGGTTAAAAAACAGAAAATAATTTAAGTAATTCAGAGAGATTTCAAGAAACTGTTAAATAAATATTTTTTTAGTCAGATAAAAGCTGAGATAACATTTAAAAAATTATATATATATATATATACACACACATGTAAGTAAGTAAATGAGATAGAATAATAATAAGAAAAAAGATGAAAGAAAATGTATGAGAAAATGATGAGAGAAAATGTATAAGAAAAATGATGAAAGAAAATGTATGAAAAAAATTAATTAGAGATAAAATTAGTAAAAATGCATTTAATACATACATTTAATTTTTTTTTTTAAATACTATCTCAGCTTTTTTATGACTAAAAAAGGATTTATTTAACAGTTTCTTACTTTCTTGGAATCTTTTTAAAGTCTTTAGATCAAGAAAAATTATTTTCTCATAAAGATTACGTAAAAAAACTTAAAGTTCAACCCCAACTTTATCCCTCTCCTTCACATGTGGCCTGATATTACATCATCTCTCTCACCCAAGTTAAAGGTGTTTTAAAGCAACGGATCACTGCGAATAATTAAGCTTGTTTGGGATCATGTTTGAAATTCTAAAAATGTTTATTCATAAAAATCGAGATTAAACTCCTCTCAGTCTCATATAGTTATCTAACATATCGTAAATTATAATTAAAAAAGTTTCTTTAAAAGCTACAATATTCCAAACACGCACAATTATTTGGCAAAGGAGAGAAGTTGATCCCTTCCACTCGATACTTTCTTCCTCCGGCTGATGATCCCCCACGCAGCCGTACTACTCCCCCACCTATACGTACTGGAAATTGTTTTCGTGCATCTATCCCTGAGCTTGTCCAGATTTGGACGGTCTTGATTATATTTTTTGAAAATGGATGATTTTTGAATAAAAAAATTATTGTTTGAAAAAATACTAATTAAGAGATTATTTTTATTTTAGATTTTATACTTATTAAAATAATTGTTTTAAAAAAAAGTAAAAAAAAATTAGATAATCTAAATCCCATCAAACAGTAGTACCCATTCAAAACATAGGCACCGACACTCATTCCATACGTACTAATCTACCTTACCTAGCGAAGTTGTTAGGTCCTCACTACTCACAACTCACAATTTTGCTATTAACCGAAACACTACAACCTTGCACGCTCATCATGAAGAAATTAACAGAGGAAGAGTTTGTTAGATCAGTTTTGAGATCACCGCTGTGTGGTTATTTTAACGGGGTTTAAGGGGAGGAAGACAAAGAGCATGAATTAATTAAGTGGAAGAGATCGATGAAGAGGGAACTGACCAGGTTGGAGGTGAAGAGCACTGATTAAGTGAAGAGAGACTTGTTTGCCCAGGAACTCGTGAAGATCATCGAGGAAAGAGGCAGCGAAGTCGTTCAAATCCAACACATTCTTCTTCATCAGCACCACTCTTCCTCTTATAATGCGCTTATTCCTGCGCTTAGCGCAGATACCTGTGAGCACCTTCCCGATCCACTCCAACATATCTTCTCACTCTCTTTGATCAATTAACCTCCACAAACTACTGCCCAAAAGCAACGTAGTATATATATATATATACCAGTACGTACTAATTAATTAACACTGTCACTGGTGCTTAACACTGTCGCTGGGTGTGGTTTGACTATGCATGATCCTGAAGTGGACGACCAGCAATAAGGCAATATAGCAAAGAGCTAATGGACGCACGCCACAAACACCTTCCCGTCCACGTACGCCAATATGAAGCCTCCACTTGTTTTTTATATATATATATATATAACCCACACCCAGCGTGCATAAATTAAATTCATCAATTGATCTTGACGTATTCCTCCTTCTTCCCATGGATTTAATGATATTCTTGGTGGAAATTTGGCGACCAGCAATAATGTCAATGGACCATGCCTTCTCTTTTAATTCCTTCCCCGTTCCCCCGTTTTATCTATCTCCTGCCTAATCTCCCAACCCACGTGGCCAGGTCTAGTCGGCTCAATAGAACAAGCCAAAATGTCCAATAGGATGGCGGCGAAAGAAACTCTCACATGAATATTTACAAAATCAGATGCGAGCTATAATAACCACATATATTGATATCCCTGGAGTGTAATATTAGTCACATGTTCTAATAGAGAGAGGGGGTTAAATTTGAAGAAATATAATATAACGTGCATTGGAAAATATATATGCGCGCGTGTTAATAATCTAATAAATTTTCAACGATGTGTGTGCTGTTACTTCTTTGATCGGGGGAACGAGTGCTGAACATGGGAAATGCATGAAAAACTTGCGGAGAAAGCCACCGACTTGGCTATTAAGGAGGATCGTTGGAGTGTACAACTTTTTTTTGTTAACTTGACTAGACTTTTCAAATTGTCAAGGTCAATATCATTTTTCAATAATTTTAAAATCCAGACAGACATAGACCAGGTCCGTCTAATTGAGATTTAACCATCAGAGTTAGAAGAAGCAGCAAGCCAGCATCGATTTCACGTACATGCATGGTTTGACTTGTTCGCCAGCAGTCATTTTTTAATTTTCCTGTTCTTAGAAAACCTTACACAAAGCCGTTTAGAAATGGTGTATATATACCCAGCCAGGACACAACCACTCAAAGGTAAGGGGCCTTTCCATTTTTATTACCTTTCATTTTTTTATTTATATCGTTAGATCTATTTTAATAATTAAGATTTAATTTCACATGAAAAGTAAAAAAGAATGTATAAAATGCTTTTAATAAAAGTATATATAAAGGAGTGAAGTATTGAGATTAAATTTTGATGATTTAAATTTATTTATTACTATTTTTTGTTATTCAATATTATAATAATATTTTTATAGAATATTAAATCTCAACTATTAGAATTGATCTAACGGTAGAAATAAAGAAGTGAAAGGAAGTAAACGGGTAGAGACCCCTTACTCACCACTCAAACCCATTGTGTTGGAGTCCACTTCACCATTCGTCAATATGTTAGTTTTTCTCATGAAACAAGGCATCCCTCGCGAACCCGGCTTCGATCATTTTTCTCGAAGGAAAAGGACTGAAGCTGGACTCATCTCTCTCAGCTTGGCTCATGAGCCAACGACCTTCTTCAACGGACACTCTCTAAACTCTCCATGGATAATGTATTCTTCAAATAATTTCACTGATTTAGTGTCTATTTGTATCAGCAATCGAAACTATTTTTCCAACATGAATTACGGTATATGAGATAAATATGTGAGAAAAATTTTATCTCAACTTACGTGAACGTATTTTTTAAACGTCAACTCAAACATATCCTTATTAATATATTAAACACCTGCTCACAAAAAAAAAACAAAAGAAAAAAGCCTCTTTCAATAACGACGCCAACTTCAACCTCAAGATGGGCATTACATACAGAGAGGCCTCGTTAAATTAAGAGCTGCAACAGCAAAAGCCAACCGCCCGCAGCATATCACGGTGACTGTTGCCAGAGAAAAAAAAAACGTGAGAAAAGAGTTCCAAGAAGTCAAAAACGCAAATAGATGCGACACTTGATAACGTTAACCCATCGTCCAATATGTACGCCACGCGTGTTCCGCTCGATGCTTTCTTCTTCCGTCTCCATTGAAACCGATGCCCCACTCATCCGTACTACACGTCCTAATCTGCCCTACCTAGCGAAATTGTTAGGTCGTCACAACTTACAATGATCAATATGTTTGGATTAGTATATTTTTTAAAAATAAATATTTATTATGTAAGTTAAAATAAAACTCCTCTCACTCACGTACTTATTTCGTATATCGTAAATCATTATTTATAAATATTTATTGATAAAAATTAAACTATTCTAAACAAACACTTATATTTATATATTACCGTAAGGACTACGACTTGTCAATTGCGATAGGTTTTGGACCGCGCAAAGACGCTTGCAAACAAAAAAAGGACGACGCCAAGACATTTGAAGAATATGTAATAATATAAATTTTATAAAAAAAAATTATATTCACCCATAAATTATAAAAAGCATCATCTAAAAATAATTCGACTCACTTCTATTGACAATGTAATTATTTATGGCAAAAAAAAAAAAAGACAATGTAATTATTTATATCACTTATATGAATATTCAACAAATATTTCATTTACAACTTTATTATCATTATTAATAATTTATATACTTATATTGACAACTTTTATCTATAAAATTCAAAAAAAAAATATTAGGCCGCCTCATTTACAACTTTAATATAGTTATTAATAACTCAAATATCTATATTGACAATCCTGCGGCTGAACACAAGCACGGTCTTTCGAGCTCTAGTGCAGGAGGCCGGCGGCTGGTAAAGGAGTTGAGGATTTTTCGTTTTGAAAAAAAAAATAAGAATAGTTAGATAATTTCTCAAATTTTGCAATATTTCAAAATTTCAAATCAATCCTTTAGAATTAGTGAAATTTAAAATACTTATTTATTTTTTATCAATTTTGATAGTATTTTTCTGTTTTTTCACTTTCAAGAATTACCAATACAGTTTAGGCCTTACATGTTTTTTTTAATACAATTAATGAAAATTAGAAATAAACTAAGAACGCATGGGGGAATTTAACCGCAGTCGATCGTTTTGCACCAGGGTTCGCAGATCCGACGGACACTCATCGAGGAGCATGGATTGATTTAATCCCTCCTTAGCTAGTCTGTCTGTTCCTTTGTTTATTTCTCTTGGATATGCTGAATAAGAACCTCCCAATTAAGCTCAAGCCATTTCCTTATCTGCAAAATCATCAGTGTGGCTGTGCTATTTCCATCTCTGTTGAGCACTGATTCTATAACGTTTTTTGAAACCTGCTTCCCACGCAATATTTAACCCTCTATATATGGCCCATCCCTCAGCTTCTTGCGCATTACACTGACCGATTTGATGAGTGAATCCCAGCTGCCAACAGCCATTATGATCTCTAAGAATCCCTCCACAACCTGCCTTCAGATTCGAAGCAGAAACTGCTCCATCCGCATCAAGTTTTGTCCATTCATGTGGGGGGCGCCTGCCACCTGAGCTCAGATCTTTGACGGTGGATCAAAATTCCTTGTTCAGTTTCAACAGCCTGTGTGTAGCTCTTCCAGGTGTGTGTCTTTACATGTTATAATATACATGTGCGTGCGTGCAGAGGCTTATGGGCAAGCTTTACATAAATACGGGTCTAACTCAAAGTCAAAATGTTACTACAAAACAACTCACCCAAATTTTCATCGAAACAACGAATATATATATATATATATATATATGTATGTATGCATGCATGCATGCATGCTCGCTCTTCTCAATGATCGGAGAGAGATACGTAGAAGAACAAAGCTATTAAAGCAAGCACGTATGTGCCCATTCCAATACATTAATTTATTTAATCACACATTCCACAATATGCCAAACTAGGAGAATTTCAATTTATATTCCGAGGGACCTACAGGAAAGTCCTGCTTGCCTCTCCCACTGTAGGTCCGCAGAAAACTCAGAAAGTGCAGCACGAGGATCACCATTTGAAATAGTCAAGTAATATTGAGCAGTTTCACCGTCAACTTGCATGCTTCTCCTCAAGGAATCAATCACCCTTCTCCTGCCTCCCACCATGGACATCCTGTTGCCTTCGTCAAAGGACATTTTATCAGATAGATATCTACAACCATCGTCTGGTACATCCTCTGGGTATATTACCGCTACTTCTCTTTTTGAATAGTCATCCATCTCAATGTAGCATGTTCTGTTAACAAGAATATCAGGGTTGATTATAGGAATTAACAGCCTCTTCCTCGAGTATATCCCATGATCACTCATCATGTTGTTCAGACGTTTTATGTCCATAACCTATCAAAATATGAAAATTAGCCTTACCAAAAAAGAAACTTCAATGCAGTTCAACAATTTAAACAAGATTGCTCGTCAAACAACAAAGCACATACCCAGGAAGAGAAAGTTCCCGACAAAATAGTAAGAAAATTACAATATGGAAAATATGAGTACACTAAGCCATAACAGAAAATGGCCTTGTGTTAATCAAAAAGTGAACAGGAAAGACAGCATCAATTGCATTCGATGGATTTTGGTATGATTTGACCCTCACTTCCTCTTGGATATAAACTACATACCTAACAACCGCTGCCTTTCCTAGTCTAGAATTGGATTACTCATGCAATTTAAAAGATGCATCATAATTATCTGTTTTTTGGAGGCCCAACAAAAGAAAGCTAGCATTCACGGAGCTTTGTGTCTTTATCATGCAAAAATCTTTCAGTATGTAGAATAATAATAGTGCGTAATATAGCTATTTGTCAAATTCGCAGTACAACAGCGGTAAATAACCAGATATACGGTAGAGCCTGTCACTGTTACGAGCTATTTTGGAACTTCTTTGACAATTCTATAGCGACAAATAAGCCAACTAATACAGTGAGATCCTTGATTGTCATTTCAGTTCCTTGAAATCAAAATTTGAATGAATCGCTAAACCCATCGAGGGCTGATGTTTCGCATGATTAACCATTGATATTTTCTGCGCTTGAAAACTGATAAAAGCACCGATCGGAACTCAATAAATTTGCCGTCTGTTTATTAAGTTCTCAACAATAAATAGAAGAAAACATTATGGGCCGGGATATGTTCGAGGAGAGAGCATAATACCACTTTATGCAGATTTCATTAGGCACCACAATACATTTCTTCAGTTGCATCCATAGATATGATGTAGTAGCTATTTCAGCTAAACGCCGCAAATCGCGATTCAGACATACCTGAACAGAGTATCTGACAGCAAGACTGGTAACGGTATCCCCACGCACAATCCGATGAGACATCGCAAACTTTCCCAAACCATTGTCTCTCCAAAAGCTTCCGGATAGAGGTTTTCCGACCACACCCTTCAATTTCCAAGGTGATGTAAAAGCTCTGATTACAATATCCCTTTCGGAGGCCACCGAGTTCCAGACTCGGCAGACGCATCTCGCCCGGAAGAGAGCTGAAATTGGAAGTTTCCCGAATATAATTCGGAGGATGTCCCTGCACGCAAGCGCCGGAAAAACAGAATCCATCAGTGAAATTATGGTAGGACAGCCAGGGGAGGGGGGAAGATCAACTTAGGCTCTCTTCGAAGGACGATGACGAGCTCGACTACAAATGAAAATGCATCAAAGGTTTGCGAACGTCGTCGTTGCCTTCATTACCACTTCCACAGCTCCCCATTTGTGAGGTGTGAGGGACCGGAAGAGATAGACAACAATGGGCCTGACGTGGAGCACTTGGGTTCCGCAAGTATTTTTTTTTTTTTTTTTTGTATAGAAATTTTAGAAAATGGGTCAAGTTCATCCACAATTCAAGGACACGACTCTAAGTTGGGATGTTTCTACCAGTACCTCAACTGGACCACAACTAAGTGGACTTCCCCATGATCAAACTCTCTCCCATTAGTGAGAATATCCGACCCCTTTGCCAGCTGAACCCAAAGACCAGGGGTGGGTTCTGCAAGTATTTATTTCTAGTATATTTTCTAATCAATATGCAGAAAATATTGTTCATTTATAAAGTTATTTTTATTACATTATGTGTATCATATATTACAGATAAAATGTTACATTTTGTTAAAAAAATTTAAAGACAATTTGAATAACTTTCTAACAATTTTTAGTAAAAGATAAATGACCTTCGGCCACCTTTTTAATTATATTATACTCCCTCTGGTCCTAATTATAAGATAGAGTTGACTTTTTTGGAGAAATTAAGGAAGCCAATTAAATTACTTTAGAGTATTTTTATTTTTATTTTTTTCTTCAAACTAATTAATTTGACTAATAAACTAATATATAATCTAAGGATACTAAAAATATAAACACTCAAAAGTAATTTAATTGGCTTCCTTAATTTCTCTAAAAAAGTCAACTTTATCTTATAATTAGGACCGGGGGAGTATATGGCATAAAAATATGAGAAGTTTACATGCTTACCTTCACTTAGAATTTAGCTTTTCAGTTTTTATAGTTTTTATATCATAATTCGCATGTTACTTAAATATTAATTATGATTTTAAAATCAAATACACATTGAGGCTATAGACAGCTTAAAAAGGAAAGTGGCAATCTAATAAGGGTTAAGATGCAAAAGCACACAAATAATTATTTCCAAAGTGTGTCCAGTAACAAATATTTTTTTGATGTACAAAAGTAATCACGAGCTTCCAAAATAGGGGCAAAAGTCACAGTTGCTATGAACTTTGCCAGTTGGAATCCATGTGTGATGCATTCATCCTTTGACTATAGATGACGTGGCACTTGAGGAGAGTGGAATACCCCATTAATACCTATGCATGCTCTGCTCTCCACTATGTCTGATCTAAAGCAACCTCCTCCTTCGCTCTCATCGCCATCGCGGACAGAAAATTCTTGTCCAACAACTACGATCTCACCTGAGCCAAAGCTCAAGTTCAGTCCTTTGAAGATCACATGGTCCTCATGGACTCCTTGCTCCAATCGGTGATCACGAATCTAATTTCACTCCCAATGCCTACAATCTACACCGTTTCCAAACACGCCTCCGTCGCTAGCTTTTTGCTTGCCTTGAGCCATGATTACGTCTTAATGAGGAGTGATAAGGGGTTTCTCTACATGAGTGAGTTCAACATCAAGCTTGTTGTTCCGCCTTGGTTCCTTGCCATTCTCAAGGCCAAGATTGGGTCACCATCGGCTCACCGTAAATTGGTCATGAAAGCTGCTAAGGTCACAACTAAGCGAGTGGTGGAGTTCGGCATCATCGATTTCGCCCACGATACCGCCCAGGATTAAACATTATAAAGATTTGGCATTGTTGACATTGTCGTCGTTGTCACCATCAACTCTGATAGATTATTCATCCACAATGGCGTCAATGGCACCGTTGGCTTTGAAATTCTTAGTAGCCTCAAAAAGCATGAACCGAGATACATCCATTTGGTTCATGTCCATAAAAAACTATAGCCTTGCACTGATAAGTTTGGAGGTTGACGTCTTTCGGAATGCTAGTTTAGGAATTAACATGAGAACATCGGGTAAACAAAGATGAAATAAGAATCAAGATAGGAATGAGAAATCAAAATAAGAATAAGTTTAAGAATTTAGAGCAAGGTCTAATAGCAGGTGTCAGTTTTAATGGGGTCTTTCACTCCCCAAATGCCACGTCATCTATAGTCAGAGGATGAAGAAATCACACATATATTCTAGCTGGCAAAGTTAATGGCAATTGTGACTTTTGTTCATGTTTTAAAAACTCATAATTACTTTTACACTTTAAAAAAATATTTATTGTTAGACGCATTTTAAAAATAATCATATGTATATTTTTCAGGGTTCAGGGACCCGGACCGGACCGGCCGATCCGGCCCGGAACGACCGGTCCGGTCCGGGTCCCAGTTTTTTTAAAAAAAAAAAATTTTTACCTTTTTCCTTTAGAATTTCATACTATAAGTCTAAAATTTTCAATTACTCACCGGTTTGGTCCCGGTTTAGCTCCGGTTTGACCCACTGACCCTTAACCCAATACCCCGACTAATTCAATACCTGGTCCGAATTTTAATACCTTGGTATTTTTACAACTCAAGCCATCTAATAAAATACCGTGCCCATGCTCATGAACAAGAATAACCTCTCCTCTTTATCCGTAAATGAGATCATTGATTATCACCAACCTTTTTTTGGAAAAAAAAATAAAGTGAAATTGTCCACCCAATCAAGAATTAGATATGGGACTGGAAAGAGCAAATTTAAGCATAATAAAAATAAATGAACGGAGAAAGTGAGCCAAAAGGCAAATGCTGACACTGAACCGGTTGAGTGGAAGGGCTGCTTCATCCATGGCTTAGGAAGAGGGAAGCAGAAAGCAGAAATCGAAATAGATGGCTTGTTCGAGTCCAAGCTGCAACTTGTTCTTCAACCGTCTCTCATCGCCAATTCCAACTTCAGCCACTGGCTGTTCTCTGTCATTCTCAAACTCTATCTTTTGCGGATACCATGCGATTTCCCGTCATTGTGCCAGCTCTGCCTCAAGAACTCGTGCCAAGTTTGAGAAGTTCCAAGGCGAACCTCCTCAAGACAGTTTCCGAGAGGCCGAACCTTCATCTGCACTAGAAAATTTTGAGGATGATGAGGAAGATGACAGGTATCGGTTCCTTCATCGCAGGCTTGCTGTTTCGTAAACGCTTTTTTGTTGTTGTGCTTTCTAGGGTATCTTACATAAACCGAATAATCATTTCATCGAGGTTACGTGATTTGAAATCCACCAATTATTCTGATTCATTTATATGTTTTACATGTTGCGCCGAACTCCACGACTGATGACAATAAACGAACTCTAATTGTTACGTTTGGGCAACAAGATTATCGTGATGTGACATTACACTAGCTGATATAAGTGCACCTTTAAGAAAAATTACAGCGACTCAATCTAGTGTAGCTGTATAACAAGTATTGATGCAATGGTTCTTTTACTCTCTGTCTTTCTTGAAGCTTGAGCTAAATTCCAATAGGTATCTAAAAGCTGCTGTCTATTTTGTTCTCCTTCAGTTGCTTGCCTCCGGACTTGGAGGGTGCAGTGCGGCAATCAAGTCAGGCCACTGCCCTTTTTGTGTCTTCAGGAGGAATGAGAGCCATAGTATGCGTTCAAGTTGATAATCTAGTTCCCAATATATATATATATATGCATTATCTTTGCGTCAGGCCTATTTTCAAAATTTCAACACATAAAATATATCCATGAAATTTAAAATTTGGACTATATGCGAAACAATTCATAGTCTGCGGTGCATTTTAGGTAAAAGTTATCATTGCTGTCATTGATGGGTATCTTCGATGAATTCAGGCAGGGTGAGTTGAATCCATTATGTAAATAACATGCAATGGCATTCTTCAATATTTTCTGGAGAGTCTAACCGTTTTAGCCAAGTTAAGATCAAATATTCCTCTGCTTAGATCTGTCTATCAGATGACTGAAAGTAAGACATTGCAACCAAATGATTATTCACGCGTCTTCGTCCACCCATGATGAATTTAGGTAGTGTGACTTGATACTATTATGTGGAGGACATACTATGCAATCCCTGCATGTGTGTGAGGGACCGCGTGAGTGAATGAGTATCTGTCCATCTGTCTTATATCAACCATTTTGCAGGTTGAGCTTTTAATCCCACAACTGCAATTTTTAGACGATGAAGGGGCACAGGTGGAACTCTGGGAATTGTCAAGAATTTTCTTGGACACACTTATCAAAGAAACAGAATGTCAGGTTTGTCAGATGGGTTACTATGAGTTGTAATATTTCAACATATAGAGGATTGTCAGGACTCTGGCTTTCGCTATTTCGTATGACAGACCTATAAAAACAACGAAGAAAAAGAAAATTGATTAGCCTTATAAAATTCTGAAGGATCAAAAGAAGACATGCTCGTTATATAATTATGACTTCCCTGTTGCTGCACTTTTCCTTTATGGGCTTTCAAAATAAAATCTAGAGGTTGCTTCACTATTGGTGTTAATGCTTATGTTTTTTTTTTTTTTTGGTTACACATTTATGCTTATGTTTTAACTTGCTCGCTAAATTCCAATAGTTTGATTGTCAGAGTGTTAAAGCCATATTTCCAGATGCCGGTGCAGCTGCTCTTCTAAAATATCGGTGGAAGGATGCTGCATTTAAATTTGCAAGGTAACTGCTACCGCATTATTATTACTCAATATATAATTGCTTCCTTTGCAAGGTAACTGCCACCGTATTAATGGCCATGATGTCGCAATTTGGTTCATGAGTCTGCATATTAATGGCCACCTACTGTTAATTCATGTACAATTTTCTTTTATGTTAATCCAGCTTAAGTGATCGAAGGCCTGTAGAAAGTGAAGATGAGATCGTTGTCATGGTCGTTCCTGATTATCAAATGCTAGAATATGTTGAGAGAATTGCATCTAATCTATCAAATGATCCTGTACTTTTCTGGCCTCTGATTCTTCCATTTTCTATGCACTCATTGTTTAACGGAAACTATCATGATATCTGAACTTTAAGCATCCTCCAACTGATCGCTGTGATACATTTTAACGTTTAATGGGGAGCAAAACGTGATATTTTCTTGAACGTTCGTTTGACTTATCTTTGCAGCCAAGGCCCCTCATCATGTGGAATCCTCGCTTGATCAGTGAGGATGTTGGGGTTGGAGTTAACGTTCGGAAGTTAAGACGCTACTTTTTAAGGTTTGATTTACTTTTTTATAAAAAAAGGGCTGATATTTTAATCATTTCACATCTCATTTACACTTGTTTCTTTGCTCTCTATTTCAACTGGCAGTTGGAAATAGTGATGTCATCTGTTCTGGGAGTTATGAAAGTTTGTTCTGATCCATGTAATTCAGATGGAAAAAACCCCTTGATTTATCTGACTTAATTTTCCCCCCTTTAGCATATGAGATATAGGTTCTGTATGGTGACTGGCTATGGTAATTTTTCGAACCTTTACACTTTACAGGCCTTGTTTTTGCTTTGTTTGCAGCTTAAGTCTATGGCTACACTTCTAGTCTATCCTTGTCTTCAATATATTGTAAATATAAAAGTTTGACATGTGAATGTAGCAGTTTGACTTGTAAACAATACTAAGAAAAAATTATTATTTTTTATTTGAGACTGTTTTAACTTTTTCATAAATTATTCCTCACTCCACTCCACTGAAAAATCCCTAAATATACACAAGGTGCACAGAAGTTAAATAATGACCAAAATATCACAAGATTAATATTGATTTATTTTATTAAAAATTACCTACTGTAATTTTTAAATTTTATTTTTTTATTTTGGGAACCACAGGTTTAATGTGTTCTAAATTTAAGAAGTTATTCTGATCATATCAGACTGCTAAACACTTTTGTTGTACAGCACTTTCACGACTGTTTATTCCATGCGACCTCTAGCATCTGGTGCAGTCTTCAGGTGCTATCCAGGGTAAGGGTCTTCTGTTCCCCTCCCACAAGGTCCTCGGATAACGTCTAGATTTTGAGAGTTCCAACATGATTTACTGGTTGTTAGAGAATTCACCGTTTTCCCTGGAAAATTGAGATGAGAAATTCACGCCTGTGGTCAAATACTAATTTTGGCTTGGGAAATAATCTTCGCTCGTGTGTTTCAAGGTCAAATTCAATCCATTTATAGTCTGCTTTTTTATTATTTTGTTGATCACGCTTAGATTGTGGAAAGTGTTCTACGATGACAAGGATAGGCCCAACAGATATTTACTAGCAAAGGAGTTCATTAGCCGTCCTGATGCTGAAGAACTTGAGGTTAGTAGCTTCAGTTATAGATTACCTTGCCGGATTATGTATAGAAAATCATTTGGCATGCCCTGCTGTTTTTGATTGAGGTAGTTATCGATTTGTCATTCAACAACTTATACTGAAAACTAGGATTGAAATAATCATGGCGAAATGGCCCGGAACCCGCCTCAGCCTCAAGGAAAAAAATAGAGTCACATTCCTTATATCGCTTCATGTCCCTAAAAATGCTACTCGTATGATTGATTGAATTGTTTTCTGATGGGTGATTTGATCTTCACGTGGCAGATGTTATTTGGTGGTGCAGAAGAGGAGCCAGGGCAAGGGCAAAGTTTGCTTGACAAAGCGGCAGGCTTCATCTCCTCAATAAATCGATTTATGAAAGCTATTTCATGAGCACATTTCCTCCTCTCTCTTTTGTTGTAAAATATTTCCTCCTTTTATTGATTGATCCATGTGTTATGCACATTTACGCGTAATTATACAAAAATTTTAAGGGCCCGTTTGGTTCCACCCATTGCATACCTGCAATGATAATTATGATTGCATTACCAAGAGAAGAGTGTTTGATTGCTCTTTAACATGGTAATAGGGTTTACCATGGTAATGATAATTACCAAAAAATTGGTAATCCACATTCATACCTCCCCCTATGAATCCTCATTACCATCTCATTGCATAGTTAAAAAAGTCCAATTTACCCTTTAGTTTCACGTGTATATTTCACTTATCTCATTTTATTTACCAAAACCCCCCGCCTCCCCCTCCTCCATCACCCCCCGTCACCGCCACCTCCTCCTCCTCCTCATCCACTCGCCGCTGCGGCCACTGCCACCATCACCTCTTCCTCTGCCACCCCCCGCAACTGACTCAGCCACCACCTCTTCCTCCACCACCCCTCGCCACCGCCAAGACCTCCTCCTCCTCCTCTATACACCCCTGCCGCCGCCACTCTACCTCCTCCACCACCCACCACCACCACCACCACTGTTGCCTCCACCACTACGTCCTCCTTCACCCACCACCGCCACCATGACCTCCTCCTCTGCCACGCCCCACCGACACCACAACCTCCTCCTCCTCTGTCACCCCTTGCCGCCGCCACAATCTCCTCCTCCTCTACCACGCCTAGTCGCCGTCGCCCCTACTGTTGCCTCCGTCACTACATCCTCCACTACCCCCGCCGTCGACACCTACCGTCACTGCTACTACCTCCACCACCCCCACCCCCACCGTTAAGTTACTAACATTGCCACCGCCACCACCACTAACTCTTCCGCCGCCGCTGCAACCGCCGCCGCCGCCCACCTACCGTTGCCGCCATTGCCTCTTTCTCTGTTGCCGCCACTACTACCTCTTCCTCCTCCATCTTTACCGTTGTTGACTCTTAACTATTTTTCCTACAAAGATTATATTAAGGGTAAAATAGACTTATGCAATATATTGATTTTAAATAATTGTTAAAATATTAACTCATTGCACCTTGCTTAAAAATCAAATCAAACACTACCTCTGTAATTAATATTGCATTGCATTACCATTGCATCGCACTGCATTGTATTACAGGGTGTAATGGAATCGAAGCAAACGGGCCATAAAGCTTTGCTACGATGGAGTGTATCAATTTTTGGGATAATATTACCTCCAGTCCTAAATATAAGACAAAGTTAACTTTTTTTGGAGAGATTAAAGAAGCTAAATAAATTATTTAATCATATCATATGTTATGTATCCTTAGATTATATATTAGTTTATTAATCAAACTAATTAGTTTGGAAAAAAAATAAAAATATAAATACTCTAAAGTAATTTAATTAACTTCCTTAAATTCTTCAAAAAAATCAACTTTATCTTATAATTAGGACTGAAGGGAGTATAACTTTTCATTTCCTAAATATTTTTCTCAATTTTTTTGGTACGTATATTTTCCTCAATTATGAAGTTGGCCTCTAAACCAAGTTATTGAATTGTAACAATTTTCGGACAAAAAAAAACTGTAAGAGCTGAATTGTATCAAGTCAGATTCAGGAACTAAATCGATAATTAAACAAAATCATGAATCAAAAGTTATATTTGTTCCTTTTCTCAGGAAAAAAATTATAAAATAAAAATAGTTGTCCTATGCAAATTTGAGCACAACAATTTGGTTCTAACACCTTATTTAAATTTTATTGACATACAGTTGATGCTGACACAACTCACAACGTGGCATGTAACATGCCTATACAGCTTCATGGATGGTATGTCCATGGTAATTCCAACCATTCAGAGTGACTCGAGGAGAGGCGCCGGGAGGGACCTCAAAAGAGATGGTAATAGGCATGGACTCCCCTGGCACCAGTGAAAAGTAGTTATCTGAGTAATGAACTGGGAGAATTCTAGTGTCTTCCCCTTCTCTATGTTCCCTCTTGGAAGCATGAACTGAAAAATGAAGGAAGAAAGCAACTCCTGCATCATGCCCATTCACTTCAGTGACCCTTAATCCATCATCACTTTTCCCAGCAAGACATCCGTATATAGTCTTAAATAAACCGACTGCCTGTTCTTTTACAATTTCCTGCGACTCACTGAGGAAGCCAACATCTCCTTGACTAGATGTTGAACCATGCCTTAAGGACAGAAGTCTAGAGTCCTGTGTTTTGGATGTGTTATGCACATGCATTTGGATCTCATAAGTAGAACCTTGAATCAAAACCTTCGATGTTATCTTGAGAGGTATTCTCCTCTTCTTATATGGTTCTAGTAGCTCGTAATCTCCACCTTGGACATGCAACCAATAAAAATTTCGAGATAAAATTCTATAATCTGACTTCTTGTAGAGTTTAAGGAGAAGAAAATAGACTGGCTTCGGATTTTTGCTCTTCGGATACTTCATCTCAGCAATGGGTACAACTTTTTTTGGTGGCACAGGGGCAGTTTCATGAACTTTGTAGTATGGACATGTCCCTTCGAGATCCCATACTGAGGCTTCAATGGACACATTAGACAGTTCTTCTGATGTAGTATTAACAACCTATTTAGGGCAGGAAGATGAAATGTCAATAACTTGATCCCATCATAAATGTCAATTTAATTCTCTCACTTGTTGAATTTACCTTCGTATCCTGATATTTACCTTCAGTCAAGGTATATATTTATTACACTGTTAGTCCTTACTCATAAAAAGTAAAACGTAAACAGACAAAGCATACCTCTATAACATAAGTATCCAGGTTGAGCTGTACATGAATTGGCTCTGCAGCACGTTGACAGCCATAGAAACCTGCAGTTTGGTCAAGTAGATGATCATAAAACTGACCTCTAAGCCCAGTCCATGGATTTTGTGTCTTCCAAATCAATACCCCTGTATATTTGCTCCACATGCGAGAGGTCCATCCCTCTAGAAGAGCTCTATATTGAATGTAGTTGACAAGTTGAGCCTGAGATATTATGGCATAAAAGTGAAAACAAGAACATCAAATTCACCAGAAAATTTAAAAAAAAGGAGGATGAAAAATGAATCAAGCCTGGATTTAACAACTTTTCACCTTCATGCAAAAATCATCGAGATCTTTTGGGGTGCCATAAAGTAGAATCTGATCATGAACCTTGGATGGTTTTGAATAAGGAATGTATTTATGGTATTCCCAGATGGGATTTGGAACTTCTTCTACATAACCATCAGGAAGTTTCCTAAAGACTGGTATCTGCCATCCTTCCGGAGGCATTGTAGCTCGAATAGTAGCAGCAACTGGCATTCCTACATTACCAACCTCTGGATTAAATCCATAACGGTAAAAATCATTTTTGAAGAAGTCCTCAGGATTTTGAATTTCATAAGGGCCATCAGAGAAGCTTCCATTTCCCTCTGCAAACCCATCCCATAATGACCCTGGGATGTAAATACGTGTGCCATCAAGATACTGGCTAGGATCTCTCAACATCAGGGACGAGTTTTCCACAGGTTTGCCATTTTCATTTACACTCCCAAAATAAGGATGAAGCCTCAGGTCATTTTTCAGTGCAGTATTTATATCTTTTGGTGGTATTTGTTCATTTCCTCCTACCCAGAGGGCAAGACTAGGATGATTTCTTAAGAGCTTGACTGTGTCTCTTGCACAGAACAGGAAAAGGTCATGGTCCAGTGGGCCGTTTGGATTTGACACGGGAACACCTCGTCCATCAACGTCCCCAGTAATCCAGAACTCTTGCCAGACCTACAAGATTTAGATCTCAGCAGTGCAATCAAATTTAAGAAAACCTCAATGTCACTAATATAAGAGCACAGTGATTGAACCAAGGCTATAAGAGCACCCCAGAAAGTGTAAACAGAGCCTAAATGTACATTCCTATATTATAATAATTTGTCGTAATAAACAAGAACGATGAACTTTTTCAGGTCAGTAAATCTACACAAATTATGAACTAAATTTTTTTTCAGGTCAGTAAATCTACACAAATTATGAACTAAATTTTTTTCAGTAAAAATGGAAGAAATATCAACCTCCCCAGTACTGAACCAACTATGCAAATGAAAAGAGAACAAAAAGAAAAAAGAGACTTCCATCAAAGCAAAAATATCTAAACATGCTTACTGTGATAAGGGAGTCATTGAAATTGAGATAATATCAAGCTCACAGTCACAGCAGAACAAGATCAATGAATAAGTCCATTTTGAAAATATAACAAAGCAAAAGGCATAAGGAGCAGTTGAAAAAGAATAGAGATGAAGTACACCATACCAGAATGCCATATGAGTCACAATAATAATAAAATTCTGGCCGTTCAGCCAGTCCACCAGCCCAGCAACGAATCATGTTGAAATTCATGTCAGCATGAAACTTGATATCCGTGTGATACCGCTTCTTTGAAAGCCTTAGCAGCCCATCTGATAATATCCAGTTACCACCTCTGATGAAAATTGGTTCTCCATTGACTTTGAACAACCTGTCAGACATGTGCATCACAGCATATGAGGCAACCACCATACCTTTCACTAATAGCAGCATCAGAGAACATGGGAAACCACCATACCTGCCGCCAGTAGCAGCATCAATATAACTCTCAATTTTGCGGAATCCAAAGTGATGTTTCCATGAATCAGATTCTCCATATCCTTTAACATCAATGTCAATAGAAACCATGTACAAAGATTGCTTCCCCATTCCATTGGGCCACCATAAATTGGGCTTGTAGAAGAAAAGCTGCCAATTCACAGTTTCAGATAATGATAACTTCAATAGAAGCTTTGATCCTTCCACCTTAATACATGCAGCAGAACAGAATGGCGAAAGGATGCTTGGAAAGATTATCCAATCCAACAACAGGCACATTCAAGTTGATCTTTTTTTTAATAGAAGCTATGGGACAATCACTCGAGAACTTGAGATATATATTTTTGTTTTGGTGTGCCGTGTTGCTTAACTTCAAGGTCTTCTGAATAATTGATGGCAACTGACGCACCAAAAGCCATTGGCTCACAATACATGTGCTCATAAAAATTTTGACAGCGAATTCTACCAATCAAATGCAGTCACGGGCAAGAATCAAATGACACGTCATGCAGAACAGTAGAAATAAAAACTAACACGATATTAATGGACAGTAGTATTCTAGATTGAAAAATTCAGAGTACCCAATTTGTTGGTCAAGGTTCCCAGAATTATAGTTTGAGGTGCTAGTAGAAAAGATGGTATGACCAACCTGAGGAAACGTATATTGTAACTTTGATTTAGCAGGAACTGAGACATGCTGAGTTTGAAGATGCTCTACTAAGCAAGTGCTCTCCTCAACATCAGCCGTAACTTGGATATTAAGAGAACACTCAGCAACCCATGCACACTTGTTTTCCAACTCAACTGTGGCATGCAGATATACTCTCTTATAATTGTCAAAAAATGATGACACCAAGTGTGGATCAATTATTTTTACCGGCTGCAAAAAGGACAGAGATACTGAAATGACCAAATGGCTGAAAGAACAAATAAACAATCAATGATGAAGATATCAACTCAAAAATTTGATGATTTAACATTTAGACTGACTGATCAAAACAAACCAATAGAGCATTTCTGATTTTTAACTCAGGTCTCTGCAACAAGCTGGTTTTGTTTTTCATTCAACTAAAATGATTACCAGGAAAGCATGTTTTATAAAAAAGCATATGAAACTGTTGAAGGGTGTAGAAGAGCAAAGAAAGGCCTTAATATTGCTGTCAACAGCAAATCCTTAAGTATATCAGAGAGGGGAAAAAATGAAGAAATCAAAATACTTGGGTAGGTTGGCAGGGATTAAGGCATTTCACACTTAACTCACCCCAGTAACTGAAATGGACACTTCATCCCATATTCCAGTATTCCTATCCCTGCGATCAAAATAGATACTGGCATCAGAAATAGCCTCTGTGTGTTTATTTATCTATCTTGGACAAAGGATCCCATCCAATTAGATCGACTGTATTTTTACACAAATGACTTCTGCCTAATGGCTAGTGCTCAATGAAATACCATTGTGTTTAATCGATCACCAAAGAGGAGAAGAAATTAACGGATTGAGTCTTTCTAAATATAAATATGATTAGAAGATTGTTGCCACAATGGTAGATTTACAAGTCCAACATCAACCAGTCAAAAGAGAAAAGAACGATAAGACTTTTAAATCAGCAATGCTTCAATAAAAGGAAGTACATCCAGAACAGAGAACAAACCACAAAATATTTATCCTAATATGAATAACAATGTCACCTTATTGGAGCCATCCAGTCCCAACCTTCAACATACTGCGTAGCCACATCTTTTCCTATCTGAAAAGAGGGGGGCAAAAAAAAAAGCAAAACTTGAATATACAGAAAGCACGGGTTTCCTGAAAGATAATTTTTCCAAAGTGATTTGAAAAGTTATCAAATAAGGGAACTGATAAGTGAATAGTATTTCATCATAACCTCGTGATCGCCACCTTGCCCACCTCCAGGGGGTATTTTTCCAGGATGATCCGGAGGGTGAACAAGAACAGCAAGCAGGTTGCTACCATCAGGATGCAGAATATCAGTGACATCAAGAGAATGCCTACGAAACATTCCTTTTGGGAGAACCATTTGGTGGCCGTTTATAAATACATCAGCAGAGTAGTTGATTCCACGGAAGTTCAGATCACAGTGCTGATCGGCTGACTGCGAAGGATTAACAAATTGGTTACGTCCATCAAACCTTGATTAAACTATTTTCAAATCAGAAACCACCTTTTGCACGAAAGATAAAGATGGTGTATTAGATGTCTTTCTGCCTAAAACAATTCCATGGACTTCTTAGTATCATATTCTCTTGTGGCTTTAAAAAAAAAGGTATAGTTCAAGAAGAAGAAGAAGAATATAAGCCATAAATGAAAAAACGAAAAAAAATGGAATTGTGACACTTATATGCCTATAACTGTACAATGTCGGCAAGCAAAACTCCTACCAGCTTACACTGAAACTTTGTAAAGAACCAGAATGTGTAATGCTCTCGTCCAGCATCGGCAATATCTATGATTGCTTCATTTTCAAGTCCATAGAAAGGATCGGGCACAATTTTGTTCTTCACCAAGGTCGAGAGAACGCTGTCAATTGAGGTCATTTAATCAGCAAAATTACAGTTAAAGGAGAAAAAAACACCAGCAACAAACATTTATCTAAACTCTTATCGCATAACGTGTCCATAATAACGGAACCAAATCGAGTATGTAACTTTTGAAATATTTAAGCCTCAGAGCATCAAATAAGAGATTAAGGATTGAAAAATAAGAAGTAAAATGAGCCGACCAGATCTACTTGGACCACTAAAGAGGGAAATAGAGATTACGTTCCAGGCACGACGGCTTCCATCCATGGTGAAGTGGGTCCAGTTGGAGGGTGAGTGGTGGTGAGCTGAGTGCCAGTGAATTGGACCTCCGTGGACCTAGCGGCGAGCCAGCCCGAATCGAGGGTGGTCTTCCCAATCTCCGCTGTAAGTGGCACCATGTTTGCGTTTGGAAAGAAACCCTAGATCTCGGAGAGAAAAGAGACTGAGCGGTCCCGCGAAAATTCCAAGAGGTCCTGCCCAGTTTTCCTTGTGCTGCTGAGCTGCTCCATGACCGTGAGTGTCTGTCTCGTGTACTCAATCTTAAACCGAACAGGGAGACACCGACAGGAGAGAGAAACCGCGAAAAGCATCAGACTGTTATTTATTTATTTATTTTATAAAATACTGTTATCGTTAATAATATTCTATTTTATAAGAAACTGTTATTTATTTATTTTATTAGAGCTGTTATCGTTAATAATAGTTTACATATAAGAAATATATTTTTAGGTCAGTTTTAAAATTTATTGGATTTTATTTTTTGTCAATAATAAATATATATACATTTACTTAAAGTGAAATTTATAAATGTATGAATAGTTCGTGATATATACATAGATACTAATATAACCTTTAATCTTTGAAGTTTGACCCAATTTTGATTTTGGTCTCTCAAGTTTAATATTGGTGGTTGTAGTCCCTCAAGTTTAGTCCGTTTATAGCCGTTAGTCCCTCAAGCTTGAAAAGGAGTTGGTCTTGCCTTTAATGGCGTTAATTCATCCGATATAGCGCTAACGCTGTTAAAATAGTTTAGGTTTAATACAGCTTTTGGTCCCTAAAGTTTGGTTCAATTTTAGTTTTGGTCTCTCAAGTTTAGTCCGTTCATAACCATTGGTCCCTCAAGTTTAAAAAAGATTTGGTCTTGCTTTTTACGACGTTGATTTATCCGACGTGGCGCTAACGCCGTTAAAATAGCTTATGTGTCATGCCTATTAGAACAACTGATATGGGAAATATACTATAATATAATATATCATACTTAAAAATAAAGAAAAAAGGGCATAAAAAAGAAACGCACGAATCAGAACTTCTGAAACACAAATTTCTTCAAAGTTTGAACACGTCCTTTTCTTTAACAAACTAAACTATTTTACCATTTCATAATAATTATCCTTAAATACTTTAATTAATAGGTTAAAAACCAATTTTGTTCAGGAAGTTGACATAGGCGAGCAATTTTGCCTTGAAAGTATTAAATCTTGGATAATTTTGCCTAAAAAATGTTAAATATTGCAATTTGTGTTTAAGAAGTTCTAGCTCATGCGTTTTGTTTTGATGCTATTTTTCTTTTTCTTTTTTCAGCACAATATATTATATTATAGTATATTTATCATATTAGATGTCTTAATAGATATGACACATAAGCTATTTTAACAGTGTTAGTATCACGTCGAACAAATTAACATCATCAAAGGTAGGACCAATTCCTTTTTAAAATTTGAAGGATTAACGGTTATAAACATACCAAACTTAAGAAACTAGCTAAAACCATCAATTTTAAATTTAAAGGACCAAAACTAAAATTGAACTAAACTTCAATGACCAAAAGTTATATTAACCATGTATATAAACTTGTGAACAGCTCATATAATTTTATAATTTATAGTAAGTTACTTATATATATATATATATATTTTTAGTGAAGAGTTGTATTCTTAATGAATGAGTAAATAATGCCTCTTGCTGACCTGGATCTCGTATGATGCCCCTCGTGGTTGTTAGATAATTACTCCTTCCGATCTTAATTATAAAATAAAGTTGATTTTTTTAGATAAATTAAGAAAGTTAATTAAACTATTTTAGAATATTTTTATTTTTATTTTTTTCTTTAAACTAATTAGTTTAATTAAATGTATAATCTAATAATATATAACATATGATATGATTAATTAATTTATTTAGCTTCTTTAATTTCTCAAAAAAAAATAAACTTTATCTTATAATTATAACCAAAAGTAATACTCCCTCCGGTCCTAATTATAAGACAAAGTTAACTTTTTTAGAGAAATTAAGGAAGCCAATTAAATTACTTTAGAGTATTTTTATTTTTATTTTTTTCTTCAAACTAATTAATTTGACTAATAAACTAATATATAATCTAAGGATACTAAAAATATAAATACTCTAAAGTAATTTAATTGGCTTCCTTAATTTATCCAAAAAAATCAACCTTATCTTATAATTAGGACCGAAGAGAGTATTAATCATAGAAAACTT
Source organism: Inga laurina (assembly GCA_963855925.1). Classification (NCBI taxonomy): domain Eukaryota; kingdom Viridiplantae; phylum Streptophyta; class Magnoliopsida; order Fabales; family Fabaceae; genus Inga; species Inga laurina. Next base: position 1,285,160 of record OY979703.1, on the reverse strand, counting down.
CACGTTAACTTCGTTATAAAAAAAAAAAAAAGAGGGACGAGATGGCGGGAGAAAACCGTTGGATCCATCAGCTCCTTCTTAAGACCGGCTATTGGAGATGCACGTGGACCCTTGTACCGGGTCCCATTATTAGAAGATTAATTATGAAAAATCAATCAATCAATTAAATTTATAACCAAAAATTTACCCATTCATTCTTGATTTTATGATAGTGTTATAATTGCAAAATTACTATAAGACATAAAAATGGATTGCCATGCCTCTAATCCCAACTTGCCAATTGCTCTTTTTGGTCATCTCTACAAGTCATTTTAATTTTTTGGAAGAAAAAAAAGTGATGGCCTTTTGATAAGTTATCTTACATAACAAGATGTTCATGTACTATTAATTAATTAATAATCAGTTTCTTCCAACTGCAGTCTCTTGCAATTTTCAATCAATAAGATAAGAGTTTGGAGATATAAAAGAGCCGAGCTTTTCTAAATATATGGTGCATTTAATGTGTAATTTCATTCTTTTAGACAATGTCAATTACTTGGTTATTTATCGAGTTTTGGTAGGATTGTTGAAAGTGATTTATATAAAGTATTGCAAATTTGTTTTCGTCAGCATCTATAGCATGGCATGATTTTGAGATGGAACTTGATCAGATAAATGCTTGTGATTGATATATATATTAAAAACAAAGGGTGGAGTTTTTGAATGGAACAAATAGCTTAACCAATGGGGAACTGGAGAGCGCCTCATCCTACAAAATGCTTCTTTCTTGGATCCCTAATCTTAATCCTCCAATGACCACCGGCCAAACTAGCATTTCTGGCTCTACTCCTCCACGTCATCAACCTCTGGTCCAGCTTCTTGGTGAGGCCACAGTAAGATTGCAACGCCTTGGGCATCTTTTCATAAACCTGCCACCACTTCCTGTGAGCCAAGTCACTAGCAAATTTCTGATGATCCTTCGAGTCCCAGTTACAATCATAATCCCTATAACACAGCCACGGCTTCAAACCCAGATAATGTATAGCATAAACACCCTCCAGCTCTGTGTCCTTCTCCGCATAACGTTCATGAAACTTCAAATAGTTCAGCTTCGAAGGCAACCTATGCCACCACGGAAATATCTCGTTCAGAAAGCCTTGGTCGCCTCCGTTGTACGATGTCACACTGAATCTTTTCTCCATCATATCATTGAACATGCACTCGGACGGTTCGATCACCATCAACCCAGAATTGAACAGTGCGAAATCATTTGGTGCGGCTGAGAGCTGAGGGTAAAAGGAGAAGTCGTGGATGTTCCTCAAGACTAAGAGATCGGAATCAATGAATATGACTTTGTCATATTTTGTGAGCTTCCATAGTTGCAGTTTACTGTAATTCCATCGGTTATATGAGTTCTTTCTGGCGAAGGGGCTAAGGATGCGTTTGATGCGCTTGATCTTCCAGCCTGCAGCTTCAAGGCCTCTTGTGGATTTGGGACCGATTGAGTTATCAGCGAGCAGGATTAAGTCTGTGTGGGACTTAAGGGGGTGGTTTTTAAGGGTTTGAAGGATGCTTTGTGCTAAAGCTATTGCACCACAAACATACGCTTCTGACGAGTGAAGCACTGTGGCATAGGCTACCCTTGGGGCTTGTACGGTGGTCGCATTTTTATTATGGTTTTTCATGTAGGCCCTCCACATCTCTTTACCTGCAACATATATATAACCATGCACTCGTGATCAACAAATTAAGACCTCACAATTTAATCTATCTTTGATCCACCGAAGAGAAGGAGAAGAAGAAAGAAAGAAAGAAACCAACTACTTTGTTTTTTTTTAAAAAAAAGAACTCATACTATAATAAGAAAATGACACAAACATTGAATGGGGTCGTATTAGAAAATTGTAATACATATACTTCCTTATGAGTATGATATAAACGAAAAGCACAGACATCACGGAGATGCCTTATAAAAAAGGAACGGGTATGATATAAGTCAATTATTATGATGTATGCCCATGATGATAATTTTTTTAATTAGTTGCTTGACAAAATCATTACTTAATTTTTTGAATATGGAGAGGCCTTTTAGACCAGCTAAGCAGTAAGCATCGCATGCACAATAAGCGACAGACGGTGACAAGAAGCGTGTGAAGTGGAAATAGTTATAGTGCGGGAATTATATGTTGGCCGTACGCCCTTCTCAGTCACCAATATATTTGCTTTTAATGTTTAATAAATAGAGTATTCTTGACCAAAATAAGTAACCAGAAAATGACCGCCGGCTGAAAATAGTATCAAGTGAAGTTGTCAAATCTGTGAGTTTAAGTAAACTCATGATAATAACATAAATTCGTGTCGTGAACTCTAATCGTAAATTTGTTAGAGTTTACCTTTACAAATAAATATGTATTAATAATATATAATTAAAATATAAAAAATGACATCAACTTGATTTAAAAATCACATTTAACAAAGAAATTTCTATAAAATTTATATATAAAACCATTGAGCATGATTAAATCGAAGAAGTTAACACAGTCCTGTAAACTAACAACATAAAACGGTAAACTTGGTATATCAATTCGTGAGTTTAATCAAGTTTACAACGGTCATGAGTTTACTAATGACTTAATTTGATTTTGTAAGTTAGAAACATAAAAATGGTAAACTTAGAGGGTCAACTCACGAATTTAACAATAATATCCCTAGTTTCATTGCCAAAGCCATGATTATTGCATTCAATGTTTTAATTTATACTCCCTAGCTACTTTTATATAAGAGTTTGACAACTAATTTAAAAAATAAGTTAAAATTAGTTTAAAGTAATATATATGTTAAAAATAATTTTTTTTCAACTATGCCTTTAATTATAGGGGTAGGCAAGAGAAAGAAATAAATTAAAATAGTAAGGAAAGAAAATGTAGTATGAGAAAAAAACGAGAAAAAAAAAAAGATAGGAAAAGATTTATTGGAGACATAAATGATAAAATTATATTAAATGCTTGGACAAATGAAAACGAGATCCTATAAAAAAGATAAGACAATTTAAAACTGACACTCTAGTGAAAAGTACACGATGGAGTAACTTTTTTTATGGCAATTTACTTGATTTAATGTTATTGATAGTACAAACTAAAATATTCCTTTAGGCTTTAGGGGGCAACACCATCTGGATACGTCATTAGTGAGGGAGATAAGATTTTAAATCTCACATTATTCCAAAGGCAAAGACAAAAGGGACAAAACTAGAAAAGCGTGAATTATAATTAAGGAGAACCAAATACATACCTGTTTCTGCAAAATTGGGAGCAATCTGGCATGAACCAGGAGGCATAAGCGTTAGCTGCTTCAGCCTCCATAGCTGGGGCTTATACACCCAATACTCGCCTTCATGCGTTACAAGATCATCGCACCTGAAAATCTCAATCATGGGGCTACATCGTCCAATGAACACAACAAACACCGTTCGATGAGAATCATTTTTCAACCAACCACTCTCCACCGCCAGATTAGCCGCCACCAAGTTTACTTGTAACCGAAACACGTCTCTGACTCCTTCCTTAAGCGTCCCCCCACACGGAACTCTGGCCAACACCACATTCAGATCCCGGCGAGGCTCCGGTATCGGCATCGGCATTCTCGGGCACCTCGGTGGGCCCCGTTTCTGTTCTTCATCAATCCACTCAGGGAAAAAGTCTTTCCATTTCATATTGTCATCAACACGGTCAAAATTGACAGGAACTGTCTCTACTCGTGGAGGAAGATGTTGTAACAGGCTCGCGTCAAGCTTTTGGTCGATGTTAACGAGGCCTACCTTAACCCTGTCGGTCTTAAGATGCTTTGCTATGGCATCGAACCAAGCTGGAGGTTCTGTGATTTCTTGTTCATGGTGAAGAAGTGGGCGATGGGTGAATTGAGGACGGGGATATTTATGGGGCTTGACTGTGAGGACAGAGAAAAGGATGAGTAGGAAGATGAGAAGAACCCAGATAAGAAAAGGTATTTGCATAGAAGAAGGACGAGCAGGTAATAAGGAGGAAGACTTGGAGGAAGCCATACAAGAGTTGATGAACTAATTTCAACTGCAGCTGCATGTGATGAGTGAGGGGTTGATGATAATTATATGAAAAGAGGGTCTCTTTTTAGATTTCAAGACCGAGGACGAATATTGAAAAGTTGGCTCTGATGATTTATACAAATAGTTAGTTAATGAGTTTCCAAAAAGACATTTTGCATGGGTGGCGCGTGAAGATTCGAGGGTGGATCCGCGAGTGATTAGAGAGATGGCTCTTTTATAGTTTCTTGCCGAGGAAGAGATCACAGGAGAGAAAATGGAAGGAAGTGATAAGCATGCATAAACCCAATAAATAAAAGTCAAATATCATATATACCCATCTATGCATTAATTCGGGCAGAAAAATGTCTATATTGGAAAAAAAGATTAATTTGAAATAGTCTTAATAAAAGGCTGAGATTTTTGAAGTGATGATTCAGTCCAAGATAAAATGTTAAACTAAGGGGACCAAATTGATCACATGTTGACAACAGAGGATGAATTATTGGTGGAGGGTTGGATGAATACAATTGCCGAACGCTCACCTAATATGCGCTTTTATAGATTTATAGTCCACCTCAGTGTCTTAATTACGTGAAAACATTACCTTGGGCAGGTGTGGGTCTGCGATTTGTCTGCCAATTCAAACCGGGACGATCTAATAATGTTATTCAATTAGGTAGTTACAACTTACATATATAATTATACATACATATAAACACTACAAAAAAAAAAAAAAAGAAGAAGAAGAAGGTATTTTATAGCGGTAGAATTATAACAATTTTAAATAACCGCTACATATTTTAATATTTGTAGCGGTTTAACCAAAACCACTATAAATTGCTACGCGCCAAGTGGCGCCTCACCAACCTCTTCACTTTTAGGAATTATAAGTTATCTTGTGGCTGGTCTTGTTTTCTTTGATAAAAGCTCATCTTTATAGCTTCACTTATGGGGTCAGTTTTGAGTTTTAGACCGTATGATTATGACTTGGCATTATGTATTGGAGAATATATTCTTACTTGTTGGCATATATATATAAAAAAAAGAACATATTGAAATATCTAGTTTGCTTTCCTATGATTCACAATATCATGAAACAACACATAAAACAAACTAATTTTTGTGTTCCATTTTACAGAGGTAGCAAAATAATTTTTTGTATTATCTTATTAAATTATAATATTCAAGACAAATTAAAATAAATATTTAATTATGTGTGTGTGTCTAGTTCCCTCTTTATATGTATGTATGTATGTATATACATTCATATTTATGACTGACCCAAGAATAATTTGCAATCTGGCTAGTCAAAAATATTTTTTTTTATTTTTAACATTGAATTGAAAATAATTTAATTGATATTGGGGTTATGCTTTTCTTTTTGTTTTATTTTATTTTCTTTTTGTTTTTTTTTTTGCTTGAATCATATTTTTTGATTTAAGTTAATTATATTTTATTTTATTATATATTGATGTTTTGTACACATTATTATTATTAAAAAAAATGTACAGCCACTAATTTTTCATTGATTTTTTTTTTCAAATTTGTGTTTGTAGTTCTAACTCATCAGTCTATTGAAATTTCTATTTACTGTAAGTTTTATAAATGGGTAAAGGTGTAAAAATGCCTATGATCTTTCCCAAAAAGAGCTACCAGCACCATATAAAAATTTTTGGTTCAAAAATACCTATCAAAACTCTAAAAGGGTCCAAAAATGCAACTTTCGTCAAAGTGGCTAAACGGATGTTTATTAAAGAATATGACCATAGATAAAAAAAAGGACTTGTGGGTCAATTGTGGGTCAAACGACTGTCTTGAGGTGTTAGCCGAAGGTTGCTACGGTTGTCGTGGGTTGCTGAGATCTGCTTCGTCGGTAGTGTCGTGCTCTCAGATCTCAAATCCGCTGCCACTCGCTGTGGTTGCCGTGGGTCGCCGGGATCTGCTTTATCGGTAATATTCTGCAGAAGTCAAAGAGAGTTTTCAGGATCAACCTACGATAGTGAGATCTCAATTCCGGCGCTGCTCACTGTGGTTGCTGTGGGTCACCATTTCTGTTTCTTCAGTGTTCTTTATCCTCAGCTATTTTTCTCTTCTTCGATGGATCTATTTGTGGTTGCTTGGATTTTATGTGGGTCACCATTTTTGTTTCTTCAGTGTTCTTTATCCTCAGCTATTTTTCTCTTCTTCGATGGATCTATTTGTGGTTGCTTGGATTTTACCTATTGCAAAGTACTTTGCTTGAGGTAGAAGGTCGATGCTCTTGTTGTTCAGATCAAGCACATGTAGTCGCTGGTTTATTGTGTAGTCGTCGCTGGTTTTTCAATCTTTGGGTTATTTAATTGAACTTGCTTCAACAGCTGCAGAGGTGAAATAGAGAAGAAGAAGGTTTGGTGTGTTGTAGGAGGAAGAAGCGAAGAAGACAAAAGCTGTTTTTGCATCACTGAAGATGAAGGTTGGTTGTCGATGCTGCCATTGGTGCACCGCTCGACATTGCTGGAGGTAGCACGAAAGAAAAATTCTAAAGGGTTGAAGTTGGGTAAAAAAGGAAAAGCCTACCATGTTCTACAGTAAAAATAACAAGGTGGAAGAGAGATGGATCAATCGTGGGACCCATAGCTTATCATATAACATCCGTTTAGCTACTTTTGACGGAAGTTGTATTTTTGGACCATTTTAGAGTTTTGATAGGTATTTTTGAACCAAAAATTTTTATATGGTGCTGGTAGCTCTTTTTGAGAAAGATCATAGGCATTTTTGCACCTTTACCCTTTATAAATTTTGAGCTTAAAAATATGATTTTCTTAGAAGTTAATAATAGTTTAATTTGATAAATTTCTTTTATATTTAATTTATTATGAAATATGAAAAAATTAATCTCATTTTTATATGCTAAAAAATGAATGAGATAAAATTAAATATTATTTTGTATAGGTTGTATGTGAAGATATGTAGTTAGTTATAATTTGTAGGTGTTCTAATTACATAAGTAAAATAATTATTTATATATTCTTAACACTTGTATTTTATTTTTTGACTTATAATGTTTTCTAATTTACTTATAATATGTGTTGGAAAATATGATTTCTTTTGTTATGAGTTGTGAAAAATTATTATGATGCCGTGAGATTAATTAATGGATTATTTGTCAATTAAAATAAAGGGTTTAAGACTTATAAAGCTTCAATTTTTAAGATTTCATGTTGCCAATTTTATTTTAAAATTGGTAAGAGAATATAAAAGTAATTAGCAAATGCAATAGTCATACAACTAACTACGAAGCACTTTTTTAAAAATAGATTGATTGTAAATAGATGTCATCTAATCAGTGATCAAGGGAATATATAGATGGAATGAAAGAATTTATTACATTTGCAATTGAGCATACAAAGGATCGCTGTTATTACTATTTCTCGTTCAATTTTTTTGTTTTTCATGACACTGTTTATTTTATACCAGACATTTGTACCATGATATCTTAATGAATACAGACAAGGTCCAATTCTCATTTGTCAACCTTATCTTGTTGGCTAGCATGGGGGCAAAGTAGATATACATGCACAATCTAATGATCTGAAAGATTGTTTTAGAAAGAAAGCAACACTAGCTACGCTATTTCTAGTGTCAGACAATGCAGGGTAAATTATTAGTGATACAATTTTTGTGTATGTTGTTTTATTGTCTAACTTTTATCATAACATAACTGTTGAAACAAATTTTTTAAAATATTTTAGGCAACATTGGATATTGATTGTTATCAATCCAGCGGAACCTTCATGCCCTCACATTTACTATGTGGATCTTCTAATTGGAGGTCTTCCAGAAGACCGTCATGATATATTGCGATTGTTCAATAGGTAAGCGTACGTGCGTATGTGTAAATATTTGCATATGTGATTGAATAACTAAAAGTAATTAGTTTCTATTTGTTTTGTTAGCGCATTGATTGCATATCAGGCCTCTGTCTCCTTAAGCTATTCTAAAGCTACTGACACTCATCTTACCCATGCTTGGAAGAAGATACAGGTACTGATATATGAATTTATTCAAACTTTGCAACTAAACAATTTTTATTTATAAACAGAGTTAAATATTTCATTATATTTTTGCAGTACCCTTTCTAACCCAATGATAATGATTGTGGATATTACATCATAAAATTTATGAATGATGTAATTACCATGATCATTTAGTTAAGTCATTTAGTTGCAATTCATATTGTGTTTTAAATTTAATTAGTGCCTGATAATTAAGTGTTAGTGATCTTAATTCATTTTAATTTGTCCATGATTGTATATACATGTAGTATTATGAAGATCAACATTGTGACAATTTGACTAACCATCAAGTAAATGAAGTGATTGAGAAATGATGTGAATGTGTTTAGGCAAATCTCCAGGTAGCTACTATTTAATTAACTAGCTAGCTTTTATGTTGTTTCTTGCCAATTGTTGTGTGGTTTATTTAAGTTGAATTTGTTGTATTTTATTCTCAATATATTGTGTAAATATTTTAAGTACTACTTTAGCTAACTCTTTAAAACTTGTCCCTTCCTTAATGATTCCAGATCTAATCGTTTCCCCAACATATGTTATATCACCATTTCCACTGACTTCAAATATTTCCCCTATATGAAGGAAACATAGTAAAATCTTGCCAGACCTGCTAGCCATCACCACTGTTCACTTGCATAAAACAGTTGTTATTAACAATTTCAGCAGTCTTATTAACAACTGTTGTTGCCCTTATTAGCAACACATTTTTATTACATAACCAGGACTTTCAGTCATACAACTTTCACACTATGTTCATTAAATCCCACTTCTAATGACTAAAAATAGCACAAAATACCAAAAACATAGCAAACTTTTCAAACCCTTGTCAAACATCATTACACCACAAGTAAAACATTTAAATATGATATATAGTTGTCATTAACAAGTTCAACAGTATCTTCTGACAACTAGCAGTGCCCCTATTAACAACTTTTTTTCCTACGCATATCATGTTATGTAACCACAAACTTTTCACCCTCGTCTTCACTCCTTAGCTCTTCTATTGCAGAAACATAGCACAATGAACCAGAAAACAAAGCATAATGACAGCAAAAACATAGCATATTGAAATCACAGCCAAAGAAAATCCATTTCATTTACTAGGTTTGCCTTTTTAGTCTACAAGCATATAGAGGACAATAAATGGAAAAAGCATACATCTTTTTCCTTTTTTAGGACCAAAACGAAGATGAATCAAGCTAAAATATATTTAGCTACTCAACAAAAAACATGAATCAAATGGGATAATAAAGACAAGAGAGTTGTTAGCATCAATTCCATACCTTGCTCTTCAACCTTAGCTGATGACCTTCGTTTTGTTTTTCATGCCATTTCCAGATCTGGTCCTTTCTGGATTTTACACCAATTTCCATCCTCTCTCTATTTATCTAATAGGGGTATCTTGGACTTTTGGCATTTCCAATTTATTGCAAAATAGTCTCATGGGACTTCACAGTAATTTCGTGATTTTCTGGGACCATTTCTTCGTATCTTCCCTTTTATGGGACTATAGTATAATTATCCAAAAACAAAAAACAGCCACCTTCTTATGGCGCTTCCTCAAGGAAGCCATAGGAGAGGGCTTTTTTTTTTAAGAAAAAAATTATTATGCTACAGTTTCTTTTAATAGCGTCCTGATATGTGGCCCTTCTTAAGCGCCACAACTAGTTCAAATATAAGCGTCACAACTTTATTTTTTTATAGCAGTGAAAGCTCCTCTAAACTTCCTCTATTCACTGTTATTCAACTCATGTATGCATTAAAGGTTTCTTAATTCACCATGAACTATATCAGTGTCTTCATTTATAGCCTCTGCCCCATACTCTCCTCTTCTAAGCTTGTATTTTTCATCATATAATCAATCAACATCATCTAATAGATCCTTAATCACAATATTTTCACTCCCCCAAAATCAACATCATGCCAAGAGAAATAGCCACACCTTCAGTCCAGTGAGAATTCAAAACCAGATTTCAAACTTACAAATTAAACACAAAATGCAGATTTTGTGAACATAAAGCTCCTTTAAACCTTCAAATTAAGAATAAACCCACACACGAACACCCTTTTAAATCTTAACATATGCTTACTCACAACACTCACTCCCTTAAATTTGTCTCTTTATTTGGTTATAGTATGGGCAACTATAGAATCTTTGTAATATCCTGATTTTTATTTTTAGGATTTAATTATAATTAAGGAATATTTATGATAAATGAATTATCATGTAATTCTTGAAATAAAAACTTTTCATTAAAAATAGAAAAATAAGTTAGTGGAATATAAATGTAATAATAAAAAATTTATTTTATTATTATTGTAATTGTTAATATTATAATTATAAAAATTTAATTATAAATAAAAATAATATAAAACAAAAATAAAATAAAGTGAAAAATAAAAATAATAAAGTATAGAAATAAAAGTGAGGTCAACTGAAAAAAAATATAATAATGAAATGAAAATAATAATAACAATTAAAACTTATTGAATCAAATGGGCCTACAACGCATTTAATTCAATGAACCCACGCCCTCGCGGGTATTAAACGAGGGAGCGCTGGGGTATTAAAAATATACCTCTAACATTAATGGGAGTTGGTCCAAGTGATAAGCAGTTTGGTTCCGTTTAAGTAAGGTCTTGGGTTCAAGCCTTGTGTATGTAGAAAATTTTCATTGGGAGACTCTCTCACCATAGCCAGGTGCACGATGTGGGTCAGATCCGAATCTAGTCGGGACAAAGCTCCGGTGAATCGAGTGGGCAACCAAAAAAAAAATTTATATATATATACCCCTAACTTGTGGCGTTTCTCCGACCACTAGGGATATTCAGGATTAGGAAATCTCATTTTTTATCTTGATCTTGAGAAGGGTTCAGGAATAATTTTTATTCTTGATCCCGATCTTGATCCCCATAATTTCCCTTCTTGATGGGGTGGGAGGTTTTCTGAATCGGGATCAGGAATTTTTGGATTCCAAACTTCTTCTTCTTTTTTAAAAAAATCTCTATATTAATTTTTTTGTTATATTTCCCTTACTATAGTACAAATATATAATTTGTATAATATCATAGAGCATCAAATTAATCCAATATATACTTAAAGTTGTCGATTCAGCTACAAAAAGGCACAAAGATAAGAACAAAAAATTATAATTATTTAATAAATAATAAATAAAATTAAATAAATAAACTAAAATAACAGATATTACCTTAAAGATGTTAGGAATTTTTAAATTTGATCTTACTTTCTTAAATATTTTTAAAAAATGCACATAATATATATACATATTTGGAATCGAGAAGTCCCATTCTCGATCTTGATCCAGAAAAATTTTTCCCGATCCTGAATTTTCCTGTCCCGATTTGCTCGGGATTGGGATGGAAAGACTGGAACAGGAAAAGGTTACGCACCTGCTGGCCACGGTCACTGTTTCGTCTTCTTGTTTTTTTCGTGCAAACTGTTTCGTCTTTTTGTATGTTGCCATGTTGGTGCATTTAAAAGAAAATGACAGAAAAAAAATGTTGAAATTATTTTCTAAAAAACTGATTTTTTGATAAGAATGTTTGGATCAAGGTAATTAAATCTGGATCGATCAGTGAACCGGTTGAGGTATTTGATCAAGGGTCAGTGGGTTAGATTGGAGCTAAATTTGAACCAAACCGGTGAGAAATGGAAGATTTTAGGCTTATCAGTATGAAATTCTAAAGAAAAAATAAAAAATAATTTTTTTTTTAAAAAAATTAAAACTTGACCCTCACCAGGTCATTGGATAGGACCGGTTGGTTGGTTTCCAGTCAGGTTTGGCCAGTTCGGTCCGGACATATAACCATGGTTTGGAAAGTTTCAAATTAAAATTTTCACCTGTGTGGTTACTTTACTATTTTTTTCTAAATATAGGTATCATCCTATTAGAGAATATCCTATTCGAGGCACTAAATATGACGCCTCTCTTAACAAAAATTTGAACATTGGTTTGTCATGTTATGAAAGATTAACCCCTTCTACTAAATTCAGTCATATTTATTTGTTTGGATAGTTTCCTCTCTTTTTTTGGTACAAAATTTTTAAGAAAGGGGTTGGGTTCACTCACAATCCAAGAGCAGGGCGAAACCTCCCTTCCTCCTAGGTCATACCAATGCTGGACAGGGCGAGCCGTCAATTACCCTCAGGCGTTTATCTAGACACCCAGAAACTATGATACCTTCCCAAACACCACGGTGGAGACACTTTGAATAGTTTCCTGTTAAAACCATGGCTTGGGTCAAAATCATGATTTGAAAAGTGAAACATGACGCTTTGTCCAACTATCCTGAAGCAGAGTCAAATTAGTTCCCCCCTTAACCCCTCTTTTTCTTTTGAGAATTCTCCTTTCACATCCATTGGACTTCTTATTTCGTTTATTACATCTTACAGGGCCCAGGGTTGCAAAATGGGATCAATAGACCATTTCATAGATCGGCCCATTAAAGTCTTTTGCCCCTCATCCACTTTCCGAAAGTGAAAAATGGCACAGTAGCTTCGGCGTCCAGATAAAAGGATAACAAGACAAATGACACAGCCGTCGTTAAAAAACAAGCGGAGAATAAAACAAACGCGGGTGATTGACGGAAGAGAGATCCGGGGGAGCAGAGGGAAGAGGAGGAACGGGACGAAGCAAGATTTGTAAAGATGATGTCCGGAAACTATACGGCCATCGATAATGAAAAGGCTTCTGGATCTGTACCTGTGAGTATATCCTCCAATTCCTCTTGATCCTTTTTGATTCTCCATGACTGTTTGGGTTTCAGATCTCACTCTGAAATCCGGGTTTTATACCGCAGGCGGTTCCAGATCAAGGGCATGTCGCCGTCAAGTTCGCAGGTACAACTGCTGTTCTCTCGAATTTCATTTCCAATTTTCACCTATTCGCTTTCGTTGCTGGGGAGGGGTATATACTAGTTTACATTGTCGGAACTACTGGAAACTCCTGATCTTTGAATGGTGATGCCAAACTGTTACCTACATTTCGGCAGTAATGTTATAGTCATCATATCATACCCTTTTGGCAATACCTTATCTAAAACCTCTAGTTAGTTTAGCTTGCAAGACTAGCTCCTGTTGGGTTTGTTTCAATATCGTGTTACTTGATTGGTATGGTCGTCGCTGGCCTGAATATTATAATCCTTTAGGTTTGATTTTATCACGTCTGACAAAAATTTATTACTTCAGATTCTGATCTTCAGACATTTCCTCCGTCTGAAGCTCAAGGAAAGATAAGTGGCGCGTCCAGGCCGCCTCGAGATGCTGATGGTATGTGCTTGTTTTAATCTTTCTGATTCTTTTGTTTCTGTTTAATTATTTGCAAGATCATTTGTTTATTTGAAGGAGTCCATGAAAAGCCTGTTATTATCATTATCAATACCTAGTGGTTCCTCCATTTTTATTGAACAAAATATAAGCTGGTTAGTCGCTCGGTTTCGCTGTTGCATCCTCTTCCAGTCTTCCTTCCTCTTACCGTGTTACGTTGGCTTCCCCACTTGATGCCTTTAACTACCCTCTAATGTAGAACCTTATACTGAGATTTGAGCTCTAGCAGGGGGGACCGTGTCAAGATTGGCATTTTTTGTGTAACGTTTTTTTGTTCACTTTATGCAGATACATTTTCAAAACCTGTATCTGGTTCTGAGGAAGCACAGCAGAGCGGTTGGTTTCGAACTTTCACTATTGCTGCTTACAAACCATACTTTGATGTTGACACTGTGGATGTTCTAGAGAGGATTAAAGACTCACTCTTTCCATTCAGAGGAACTTTCACTGAAAAAACTGCTAGCAGCCCTGACTTGTATGTGGATTGTTTTTCGTCTTATTTAACTGATTGATAAAAAATACTGGCGCTAATAATTTTGTCCCTCTTTATTGATTACTTTTCTAGACATTTATATGTTATTTAAGTCTCTGTTTTTTGCTGCGAACATATATGTGATAATATATCATGGAATCAAAAGTCACATAATAGAAATGGATGGAGACCTATCATATACACATGCCATGATTCAATTTTCTTTTTCCAGCTTTGTCTTTTTAGGCCTTCTCTTTGTGTAGCATATTGGAGATTTGCTTTTGATGTATATTTCTGAAACAAGTATTTTTAATATGTGATGTGTTGTATCACGAATAAAGACATTTGAGTTTCCTTTAATGGCTGTGTCTGTTGCAATTTGTGGGATTGTTCTTGTGTTCTTCAACATTGTTATCCGGTCATTAGTTGAATAGATGGCTTTGTGAACTGTAGACTTATCCTGTTTACTACAGCCAGTCACATTTACTTTATTCCTTAAATGAGGCAATGCTTTATTTAAGATGTGTAGCCTTAACATGATTGAAGCAATCATCTGTGGCCTGATTCCTTAGGCTCTGTTTGGTTTGCCCGGTTCCTATTCCCTCACTTTGTTATAATATTATTATGCCTTATAATTAATACTCAAACAGTTTTTTTTTTTTTTTAAATACTTTTTCTAAGGGGCGCTAGGGCTATTTTTCATCTTCACAGCTACTCCTCCCTCCTTTTCTTTCCACTTCTTGTTTGTTTATCAAACGAGCCATAGCGTGATGTTTCAATTAGGGGAACTTTTAGATGCCAATGCCTTGGTCATTGCTGGGCTATATGCATGTGATCAAAGTTTCATTGGAGGACAAATGCTATTATCATTTTATCTTCTGAGTGGCAGCTTTCAACTTTTTTTTTTTTTTTGCTTTAAATATACACAGGTATGGACCATTTTGGATATGCACCACATTAATATTTGTAGCAGCCTCAATTGGCACATTTGTCACGTATGTGACACACAAGCTGAAGAAGGAGCAATGGAATTATGACATCAATCTGGTGACTTGGTCCGCTGGTCTGTTTTATGGCTATGTCATCATTGTTCCCCTCTGTTTGTATGCAATCCTCAAATACTTCTCTGCACCAGCGGGACTTGTCCAACTCTTTTGTCTCTATGGATACTCCCTGTTTGTCTTCATTCCGGCCCTTGTGAGTTACTGCTCCTCCAATTTTCACCCTTTTTTGAGAACATACAAGCCGTGCCATTTTCATCCATAGCCCCTGAACTTTTGTTTTGTGCAGTGTATGTCAGTTGTGCCATTGGACATATTCAGATGGGTGATTGCAGGGGTGGCTGGGTTCATGTCAGCAACATTTGTGGCACTCAACCTTCGTGCCCATATCATGTCTGCAGGTGAAAGGTGGTTCTTTATTGTAGCTGGCATCTTTGTATTGCAGCTTGCTCTTGCCGTTGTCCTAAAGTTTTACCTCTTCACAGTATCAGTTTGAGAGGAACTATTATCACGAACTGGTGCGGTTTAAAGTAAACAAAAGAGAGAAGTGTTTTGCCGTTTAGATCCTCATTGATACTATGTAGCTGAAATATAATTCACAGATTAAACCTCATGTATTCTTTCATTTATGGCAAGATAAGGTATATATGTGTTTGGATAATTCTTGTTACGTCTTTTACTTGGAGCGACCATTATAGCAAATTAGTGTTTGTTTTGAGTTCCTTATTTTATACATCATAAATTATAACTGAAAAGCTGTCTTTGTCTTTGATGGTGTTAATTGTCATTCCAAACAAGCCCTTATTAGGTGGATGGACGATTGTAGATGTCCGTTATTAAGTATCAAAATTAAATGTTCGAGTTTCTTTTTCCTGCTCTCATAAAATGCCTTCATGAGATTTTGCTAGTGCTGCCTTTTATTTGTATTGAGAAAGAAGTAAATCAGTTACTTAAACAACCACCCCCCCCAAAGGTAAAAGGAAAATCAAAAGAGGTACTGAATAATTCTTGTTGAGACAAGTTTAGCATGAAATACTACTTCCTACTTAGTTGTGGTGCACTTAAAATCCGATTTTAAATATAAGATTTAATTTGTAGTGTATTTAAAATCGAAGCAATATATTTTAAAATCCATTTGTAAGGTGGGAATCAACATTGCTAGACAAGTGACAAATTGTGTAGCTTGACCATTGAGGAAATTACATTTGTCTGATTCAAAAAAATTGCAATTCAAATTTTATTCCATGGTCAAGATGGTGTGTCTAATTTATGTTGTGTTCATCTAACTCGGTGTAAAATTCATGATTGAATCTCTTCCCTTCATCTATCAGCCAATTCCCTGTTGTTTTCAATCACTAATTTTTATAGGCAACAATTAAGCGAATATTTTATAAATAAATGGCGCCAATTGGATTTCAGTGTTTTACAGGCCACAGACGACTCTTGTTACAAAACTCAAGACCAAAACCCACTTCTTTGCCGCAGTAAATAAATTAAATGAAGCTCGCGATCACCAGTCACAAGGTCAGTTTTTTTAAATAACATAGATCTGACGCGATTGCTTGAGCTAAGGTAGAGAGAGGTTCAGCAAATCCCAACACTGTGACATTACAGAATGAAAAATCCGCCATAGGTTAGTCCGAAGGAAGAAACAAACTCCCCATTACAGAGGCATTACTAGAAACCTATGCCCAACAAAACATAACTTAAAATATGCCCTTTTTTGTTGTTTCTCCCGTAGGCAAATAGCCTTGTTTTGCGAGACATTTATATTTTATTATACGAATATCAAAATAATAATAATAAATCAAGTACTACTAATCTTAGAAAAACGTATTGGCAGCGTACCAATGACCTTAGTGACTTAAATCAAAATTATTTAGCTTTCCAAAAACTGCCTTCTAAAATGATGCGTTCATCAACCATATTTCACAAGTGAAAAAGAACAATTTGGTTGGTCCAACTGCATCTGTGAAAGATAATGTTTTTACATCAAATCGGAAAATTAGTTTTCCCGTCATAAAAGCGTACAAAATTAGTTCCATTGGACCTACGAAAACGGCACCGACAGAATATAGAGACGTCGCCATCTTAGATTTACGAGGTAAAATGCCCCCAAGGTAAAACACACGTGAAGGAAGAGTCGAGTCTTGATCATGAAATTGGGTGGGTATAATGGACAGGATTAGGTTGAGCTTGGACTTATCAAGTCGTTTGTTTGACTAATGCAGAGTCATTGCACAATAAATAAAGCTAAGACCGGTTATATTCCACATTTCATCATCATCAATACGCAAACTCAAGTTCTGAACCGTCCCTTAATATTGGTGGATTAATCTCATTAGTTCAACTATGTCAGCTGATGCTTTTAGAAATGGTCAAACATGAACCCGTGTTTTTTTGGAATATTGTCGGCTAATCTTTGACACTTCAGCTGTTAGTTCGGGAAAGTTACCAGGTGTAATATAATAATGGAATCAAGTAATTCACAAAATTCAATCTTCCATGCAGCTACACTAACCAAAAAAAAAACAAACGAAAAATTAAAGATGAAATACTTCCTTGAAGAGAGGGATTCACGCTACGCTATAGTTATGCCCGTGTGCTTTTATATGAACATGAGGTCTGTTTCCACGAGAACACTTTTGATTTTACTATTAACTGAGATACTAATACTTGCTTGGCTACTCAACATAATGAACAAAGGCACGGGCTTAGAAATGAGGGTGTATGAGAGGAGGGGACAACTCAAAACCCCACATATTAAATATGACTCAATCTGCCAATCTAACAAACATTTCCCACTTTGAAATACTTCTCTAGTGAAGACGTCATCGCTCTTCTCTAGTCTCTCTCTCTCTCTGCTCCTTTCTCTTCCTCTCTCTCTCTCTCTCTTTTATGGTGTGTGTGTCATAAAACTCTGAGATTTCTGCTTTCCATTTCTGGGTTAAATAACGTCAAAGAAGGAGGAAGGCTTATGTTTAAGGTTACGGGGAAGCTCAAATGGAGTGTTTTCGTATTGATATTATTTACTCTTTCAGGTTTAAATCAAAAGGTCTTAGAAGCTCGACATGTAAGAGAGGAATTGGAATATAGACTAAAATTTCAAGTATGGAAGAGAAGCTTTAGCAGTGGAAAAAATGGAAGCTCTTTTGCCACAGTTGAAAGAGAAGTGCCCTCTTCTCCTGATCCCTTACACAACAGGTAGTTCTTCCACCTTGAGGTACAAAGCATATATATTGTCTAAAACAAACACTTACAGAAGCACGATATGGATATTAGTTTTCAGATCTTTCAGGAATTCCAATTAAAATTAGGGTTGCTACTAGCGACCTCCTTGGCGAGGATGACCCTTTCTGTACTTAATATTTCTCTACTTGTTCGGTTTTTGTCATAAAAAAGTGACCAGCTTGGAAAATGTTGGCAGCTTATGCCCCCCCCCTTTTTTTTTGCCATCAGCTTATGCCCTTGGTCCTATAGTAAAACTATTTTATCATTACCATACTTCAATTTTTATAGTGATTATTATCTGATTTTATTTGGCATGCCTCGCTAACAAATTAATTTTTCACATTTAAATTAAACAAATCTAGGATTGAAAAAGTAAAAGAGAAATACTCTTCAAAAGATGTCAGCAAACTATGGAAGACGGTGATTCAGGGGAGGGAAGAGAGATAGGCATAATTGTGACTATAATTTGTCTACTGAATACGTGTGTTTTTTTTTTTTCATATTTAATTATATTAGAGAGCTAGTGAATCTTGTTTAAAGCACTGTCCGAAATTTGATTCGCTACGCGGTAAGAGGTTAGATCCAACACCTGAGTTAAAATATAGAAATATGTTCGGAGGAGGGATTTTATAATTTTCTTAAGGAGTCAACAGAACCAAGCATTACAATCCACTGAAGTCATATGTGTTTGGGCCTCTGGTGGATAAGCCTAATAGTTAGATAAGCCCAATGGGCATATGTATTGGGTGATCAAAAGAGGTGTCCTTCAGTACTCTCTTCGGTTTACCCGAGGCTTCTCAATATCAATGTAGTGGAGCCAGTTTTAAGTGTATACGGGTTACGCTAGATATGGTTAGAATTTACCTAAATAAGTGTGTGTTTAGATTAGCTTTTTTTAATAGCTTCTGGAGAATAGCTTTTGGAGAATAGATTATAAGAAGAATAGATTATGAGAAAAAAGTGATTTTGATAAAATGAGAGTGTTTGGATGTTTTGATCAGAATAGCTTTTTTCATGGTCAAATTACTAAAAAGGACATTAACTTTTGTGATAATTACATATAAAGAATAAGATTATATTTTATGTATTATTTAAGGATTAATGTCAAATTTAACAGCCAAGTTTTTCCTGAAGAACGTCTGGTACAAATAAATTTTGAAAGATGAAAAATAACAATGAACAATTAACAAGGATGTAAATTTAACAAAACCGTTAAATTTGACCTAACGGAGTTAAATTATAAGAGAAGAAAACATCTAACAGTATTAAAAATGATACATCTTAACCCATTATTTAACATTAAATTTCATAATTAATACCAAAAATGAAATAATTTTGTCTATATGTAATGTTAATTAATTTAACTAATTTTTTTTAATATAATTAAATTAGATAAATAAATCTTAAATAGGATAAGAGGGAGTATTAAAATTTTAAAATTCTTAAAAAAAAAAAAGAGAAAAAACGTTGAAATTCAAAAAAATAAAAAAGATGAGAGAGAGAGTGTGATGTGGGGCCCACAAACATAAAAAGAACCAATGAGAATGAGAGGGTGGGACCCACAAAGTTGAAAAAGCTCAAAAAAATGGATTCTTCCCAAACCAAGGTTTGGGCCTCCCAAACCATGGTTTCACATGCAAAATAGATTCTACAAAAATAGTGAGTGTTTGGATAAATTTTTACCAAACCATGGTTTGGCCTCAAAAGCAATTAAAAAAATTGCATCCAAACACCCTCGTCTGGATAGCAAAAGACATTCAAATCCAGAGCCTATATGTAAGCTTTTCTTTTATGTTTGAATCTAGACTTTCAAAAGGCCTGAAATCTATTTAAAGATCTACTTGATAGCCTTTAAAGTTTGTATTTTTAAATTCATATATAATCCTTTACGTTTATTTACAATATATAAATTCATTTACAATATTACATTATTTTTTAAAAGACAAATATCCATTCTCATCATAGTATTTAAGGCTTAGTAAGGGAAAAAAACAAGAGTGCCTATTGACAATAATTGTCCAATCAAATGGAAATAAGAAAAATTTGTCTGCTGTTGACTAATGAAATATATTTTCTAAAATTGATTAAGTATAACAAATAGCATGTAAAATTAGATTTTACCTCTTACTCTTTCCACGTAAATTAGAACAAACACCTACTAAAATTATAACATTTCATTTAGTACCATAATAAACTCATATCAATTATTATTTTTTAGTGGGCAACGCATATTAGGGGAAAGGGAGTGAGTTAGAGTTGCCATGTCGAGCTAGTTAAAAAAAAAAGAGGTCAGGGTAAATGAATGATGCAAAAGCAAAGATTGAGTGTAATAACAATTGAATGTGAAATTTAGAATTAAGGTTAAGTTGATAAAATTATAAATAATTTATAAAATTATTTTGATGATATTATATATACTTATGTAATAGTATGAATTTAACAAAAATTAAATAGGTCAAGATTGTAAGCTTGCAGGCTAGGCCTTATAAAAATAGATATGACCTATTTATTTAAATAGACTTGAAATTTGGCTAAAGTCTAACCCTGATATATTTACTAAATAGGCTAAGTCGGAGGTCTCTACCTATTTCCATTCCTACTTAAACGGGATAGATAATGTGCGTGTTTGGCAGTGTGATTACAAGGCCCATTCGCGCGATCTGTAACCTTTCATGCGCTTGGCTATTTGATTTTAAATTTGGAGTGTTTGGTTTCATTTTGGAGAATTGGACTTTTAGAAAATAATGACGATTAAACGTATGAAATATTTAAGCCTCATTTTGGAGTTTTTTGCTATTGGTTTGTGCGATATGCATTAAAATATTTTTCTAGTTGTATTTAGTATATTATCATATTGATTCCAATTTTATCCTTAATGGATTTTTTCAATTCCAAAAATTATCTTAAAATATTTTTCAGTTGTACACAGTGTGCTATCAGACTGATTGTATTTTTACCCTTAATATACTATTTCAGCTCCAAAAATTACTTTAAAATATTTTTTAGTGCTTTTAACTCCTTAAAATATCTTTCTAGTTATATCCAGTATGTTATCATAATGATTACAATTTTACCCTTAATGTACCTTTTTAACTCCAAAAATTACTTTAAAATATTTTTTGTGCTTTTAACCTTTACCCAGTCTTAGAAGACTGACTACAATTTTATCTTTAATATATTTTTTTTAATAGTAAAGAGCATCCAAAACTTATGATACTGGTTTATTAATTTCCACACACTCTAAATTATTTTTCCAATAGTACCTAATATTTTTAAGTAATTTTTAAATATTTACTTGATTTTTTAAATAGTTTTCAACCCACTCTCTCTTACTATTATCACAAAAGTCATTTACGCTTAAGCCAATTCAAACAAGTTTTACTTTTGTAAAATTCATATATACAACCGTCAATCCAAACATAAATCACATTATATAATCTGATTTTTACTTAAAGTAAGATTGCAAGAAAGTGAAATTAAAAAAATCCATTTTTATAATTGTTGTTCCAAACACAAACAATGTCTATTTAAACAAACGCAAAGCATGAGATTTAGTGCTCATTTGAGATAGCTTATTTTTTATTTATAAATGCTAATAAATCATGATTTACGGTATATGAAGTAAATATGTGAGAGCAGTTTTTTCCCGACTTACATAATAAGGACTTATTATCCAAAAATAAGTGATGCCAAACACAGACTTAAATTAACTAATAAGTGCATAATAAATAGTACTCAGTTGGGGGGGGGTCCAATTTCAATCAATTATTTAAGTACATACTAAGTGTGTGTTTGGGGGTGGGGGCGATTGGACCCCCAAACGCTCAATTGCGCAGAGAACGCCAATTGGCAATTTAAAAAAAAAAAAAAGTGAGTGTTTGGTTTCCAAAATGATCAATTGAGCTTTATCCCATCTTAATAGCTTTTATGATAAACTTCATTTCTCAGCTTTTACTGATTGAGTGTTTGGAGAGAGTGTGAATGATTAAAATATTTTTTCAGTTGTGTTCAGAATGCTATCAGACTGATTGCAATTTTACCCTTAATGTACTCTTTTTGCTATAAAAATTAATTTAAACTATTTTTTTTTTGTGTTTTTAACCCTTAAAATATTTTTTCAACTGTACACAGTTTGTTATCAGACTTATTGCAATTTTATCCTTAATGTAGTTTTTCAGTTCTAAAAATTATTTTAAAATATTTTTTGATGTTTTTAACCCTTTAAATTATTTTCCCACCCACTCTCTCTTACTATCATCAAAAAAGTCACTTGTGCTTAAGCCAATCTAAACAAATTTTACTTTTACAAAAGTCATTTATACAATCACTGTTCCAAACATAAATCACATTACACAATCGGACTTTTACCAAAACTAAAATTGTCAAAAGCTAAATTAAGAAACTCCATTTTTTCAATCGTTATTCCAAACACACACTAAATGTGTGTTTAAATTAGTTTTTGAAAATAGCTTTTACGATTTATGAAGTAAGTATGTGAGAGGGTTTTGTCTCGACTTACGAAAAATATCTTTTAAAACTACGTTTTAGGTGTACTCACTAAATAGTACTCAATGGGGGGGTTGTCCTTGATCCTTGATAAAAGAAGCTGTAGCCCCTAAATAACAACATTAATTACAGATAAATCTTTCAAATTTTAAAGAAATTCTGGCATGAAATTGATTTTCATATCATTTATAATTTAACCAATTAAAATACCACTCATGAGTTGATTTTACACCTTCTAAATATTAACCAAAACATTGATAAAATTAAAAGAATTTACTATATTTATTTTTTTATTATTTGTGAATTCTTAATTAAGGAATTCATTTTTTTAAGAAGAATAAAAATATGAAATACATGAACCACCAGCTAAGATTAATGGGAGCTGAATTATTATATTTTAATTGGTCAGGTCACAAAATGACGTGGCAAATCAAGTTCACATAAGAATTTCAACAAATTTTATTCAATATTTTTAAGTCTAAAAAGATTTAACATATAAATTACGTATTTAACTTGTGAAAATCAAAATATTAAGCTTAACTTATAATTGGCGCCACACAACTTATAAACATTAATTTTTTTTAAAAAAAATTATTGGCATTAAATAACGTTCAACGACAAACTCGGACGGTATTGTAAAGGGACGAAAAATAAATGCAAGCTGCAGCTGCAAGCAAGGGCGGTTTGCAACTTTGCATGCATAAAATAAAAGAGATTGCAAGAATTAGATAAAGTTGAAAGATTAATATGCCATCATAAACGAGGTTATCTCCAAAAACCTCATCTTACATAAGACCAACAGCAGCCACGGAACACAAAACATATTTATAGTATGCACAATATCTCGTTACCAAAAATCACATATTGGTTGCTTCAGACAAAAACGACGCCCAATTGCCACTACATGCACCTCTTCGATCAGCGTCTTGATTTTCAAAAGGCCCAACAGCCACAGCAGCTTCCTCAACTCTGCAATCCATTCATGAAACAACTTCATCATTGATTATTCCAAATATTCATACAATGATCAGACCCAAACCTACCCAAACTTTGCATATTTAAGTCAAAAACAATGAAAAAATTACTAACATTTGAGTTATCTCAGTCTCATTAACTCCAAACCAAAAATGATAAGAAACTTAATTGAAGCAGCAACCAACAAACATACCATCAAGTTCAGTGTTAACAATTCCATTTGGAATTCATCATGAACAGAAGCTATTATGAAAAACAATGTCAATTAACAGAAATATCTAGAACAACCAACTTAAAAAAAATATCTAGAAATATATGCGTAGAAGCACTGAAATCTACCTACCGCTGAAATTAGATCCACAATTGTAGGCGATAGTCGTGCTTATTTTTTCCTTAATTGTACAGTAGTATGTCAGGACATATCCTATCTTACATGTATATATATGTAATCTACCATGCAAGTAATATGTAATTCAGTCATTTGATTCTCTTCAAGGTATAAGAGATTTAGAGCAGAAAATAATCGAGACTGAATCTACAACCCTCACTTTTGTGTTCTGCAATATCAGAACCAAAATCAGTGACTCAGTCTCTAACGTTGTCGGTGCGTGTCCTAGCGCCCCCCGTCTCTCGTCTGTCTCTGGCGTTGTCGGCATGTCCTAGCGTCCCCATCTCCTGCCAAACTCTTAATCGCTCACTAGTCGGACTCATAATAGAAGCTGCTACCTCCAGTGCCACCTCCGGTGCCAACACCAGCACCACCATTGCTGTGCTTCTATAACCTTCAGCCTCTTCTGGTTGTAAAAGCTCAGAACTCAGGCATAAGAAGAACGGATTTTTAGGCTCGATCTGCAGTGACCTTCACTCTCTCCGGCGAGCCACCACCACACTGTCACCTTCGTTCTCCATTCTCGGCGAACTTCATTGGCCTCGTGATCGTCACTCCACCGACAACCTCCTTGAAGTCCAATTTAGCAACCACCGTCGACCTCCAGCCATACTGATCATCGTCGTATTCTCTTCTCTGTTGGAACCAGAAGCAGAGCCCGATCATCACCTCGAACCTTGCTTTCTCTGGTTGTGTTCTTCATGATCTCCGGCTCTTAAGACGACAATCTCAGGCTTACGCAGAAACGAAGATAGGTTGAAAAGGAAGATAGAAGAAGAAAAGAAATTGAGTGCTAAGCTTGACCGATTCCAACTCCTCAATTATTTAATTATGGAGGACTAAATTGTCATTTTTGCAAATTCGGAGGATCAAACTGTCATTGTCATATTCAGAGGACCATGTCATTTTGAAAATTCTAAGGACTAAACTAGTATTTCTGATATTTGAAGAACCACCTTTTTCAATTTTTTCAGTCATTATGTCTACCATTTCATATGCCTCTTCCTCTGTGCCTCGTTCTGGTTCTCATAACATCTCTATTGTTCGATTCACCGAACAAAGAGGTTCTAAAGGCCGTTCATTCTATTATCATTATAAGAAACAAGGCCACACAAAAGGCACTTGTTGGGACTTTTATGGTAAACCTGTTAACTGGAAGCCGAAAAAACGAAAAGGAAGAGGTTACGTGGCTAAAACTTCCAAGGAATCATTTCAAAGTGACCAGCTACAAAAAATCATGGAAATGTTAGCTACACTACAAACTACAACAAAGCCTAATGCCATAGTAGTCAGGAGAGGTAATTTCTTTCACTTTGACTGTAATAAAAGAACTATGTACAGGAAATTTTTAGATTATTGACTCAGGAGCCTCGGATCAAATGACTGACAATAAGGCTATCGTTTCATCCGATACTCCTATCACCAAGGGAGTGTCCGTGCGGATTGCTGATGACTCTGAGTCTGTTGTAACTGGAATTGGTTCTATCAAAATCTCAGCTACACTTACCCTTCACTCCGTATTACTATTCCGAAGTTGAAGTGTAACTTACTATCTGTAAGCAAATTAGCTAATGATGAACGGTGTCAAGTTAGCTTCTTTGCTACTTACTGTATTTTTCAAGATCTGCTAACGGGAACAACGATAAGGAGTGCGAAAGAGCTTGATGGTCTCTATTAATTTGATGAAAGTGATTGCCATCAAATTAAATCTTGCAATAAAGTCTCTCCCTATCACTGGTGAATTGGAGTTATGGCACAAACATTTAGGTCCTCCAAATTGACATTACATGTCTCAAATGTTTCCATCCCTTGTTCCTCATAAAATCACCTGTTGAGTTTTATTATGATTCATGTGAAAAGGCTAAGCATCATCATGCTTCCTTCCCCAAAACCTCATATCAAGCATCACAACCTTTTTCCATAATTCACAGTGACTTATGGGGATCATCCCGCACACCAAACCGATCAAAAACAAGATGGTTCATCACATTCATCGATGACCATACACATGTCAATTGGGTCTACTTGTTGAAGGATAAAACAGAGGTGTATCAAATATTTCTCAACTTCCACAATATGATCCAAACTCAAATCCAGATCTTGCACACTGATAACGGGACTGAATACTTCAATCAGGCCTTGCCTACCTTCTAAACCGAAAAAAGCATTGTTCACAGAAGTACTTGTCCCAATACACCTCAGCAGAATGTAATTGCTAAACGAAAGAATCGCTATATTCTTGAAACTGCCAGAACCATAATGTTTAGCAGTAATGTTTCTAAATATCATTAGGAAGATGTTGTCCTTACTATGACATTTCTCATTAATCGAATGTCAAGCCGACCACTGTCTTACAAAACCACTTCAACTCCTCCACAAATACTATAACCTTCCATGCCTCGAAAATATTCTACCACTTCGGGTGTTTGGCTGCACATCATATGTTCACCTCCATCACACCAACAAACTTGAACCTAAAGCTCTCTGGTGTCTAAACGTTTATTTGTCACATATGATGTCACTTTCTTGAAAATACATCCTATCATGCCTTGTCTGCAATTCAGGGGGAGAGAGATGGTGAATTTCAGACAAAAAATGATGACCAAACAATCACAATTTATACACCTATCCACATAGAACCTACTCCTGATAACAACCTTGATAACTCTAAAAATGTGCAGAATCCAGGGGGAGACACAAATATGTGGGGTAATACCTAGAGCTGGTAATATGGGTTGAGACCGTAGGCTAAACCCATATGGTCCCAACCAGTGACTGGTTGGGTTCTGAAAATCTGGGACCATTTGAGAGAGGTTCTTTTAGGCCCGAACTCATATGGTCCCAACCCGTGACAGGTTGGACCACCGGGTTGGCGGGCCTACCCATATATTTTTTTTATATAAACTAAGAGCAAGAGCCTAGAGCCAAGAGGTAATATATATAGAAATGGAAGTTTTGGATTATTTGAAGATTAACTTTGCTCATTGTCCTTGTCTTTTAAAAATGGCGTCTGATGTTTTAAACATTCCAATAACTACAATGACTAGTAAATGAACTTTCAGTATTGGTTCATGAGTTCTTACAAAGAATAGAAGTTCTCTTCTTCCTGATAATGTTCAAGCCCTTAGCTGTACGCATAATTGGATGCTTGGTTTCCCAACGGAAGATGTTATTGATGATGGTAATATAATTATATTTACTCATTTATTTTATTTTCATTTACTCATTTATTTAAAATTAGCATAATATTATCTTTTACCTTGTTTTATTATTTGTAGCGGTGATGGATTTACTTGTGTAAAAGCAAAGTGATCGAGCTTAAGATACGGCTTCACATCATGATTCAAATTTAAACAGCTTTAATATTAACTAATTATTGATTATTATTGAGTTATACTAATGTCTTGTAGATTTATATTTATTTTATTATGTGTGAAATTGTGATGAATGTTTAATTTGTAATATATTTTTAATTTTCTTACAGTTTAAGTGTGCAGAAAAAAATTCTTAGTATATTGTTAAACAAAATTGGAAAAAAAAATATTGGTTGGCCTGCCCAACCCGCCAACCCAGTGGTTATGAGTTAGCCAACACATATTGATGCGGTACTATTGAGCCCGAACCCATATGGTCCCAACCCGTGACGGGTCAGCCTAAACCCACCGGGCCAGACCATATTACCACCTCTACTAATACGTACATACGACGACATAAAAGAGGTAATGAGCCACAGGCTATTAGCACTCACCAGGAGTCGGTACCAGAGGCAGATCTAAGAACAGAAGGTTATGATCTTCAAGCTATTATTACTCACTAGGAGTCGGTACTAGAGGCAGGTCCAGGAGCAACAGAAGGTTCTAATCTTAATCTTCCCATTGCAGTACGAAAACAACCTAGACAACCCAGATCATACACTAGATATCCCATTGAGAAATTTGTCTCCTATAAGGCCCTTTCATCTAAATACAATGCATTTGTATCTCATCTTGATAGAATCAGGATACCAGACACCATTGATGAGACTATGACTATACCTGAGTGGAGGCAAGCTGTCGTGGAAGAAATGAAAGCTCTTAAGCGTAATAAGATATGGGATGTAGTAGATCTACCACGACGGAAGAAGTCTGTTGGGTGCAAATGGGCATTCACTCCTAAGTATAAAGCAGATGAAACTCTTGAGAAATACAAGGCTAGGCTGGTTGCAAAAGGCTTCACGCAGGTATATGTGGAAGATTACACTGAAACATTTGCTCCAGTAGCCAAGTTAAATACCATCAAAATTCTCTCATCTATTACAGTAAATTTAGATTGGAATCTACACCAACTCGATGTAAAGAATGCTTTCCTCAATGGAGAATTCAAGGAAGAGGTGTATATGAAGTTACCGCTAGGGTTCCTAGGAAAAAAAGGTAACCAAGTCTGTAAGCTAAAGAGATCGTTATACGGGTTAAAACAATCTTCGCGTGCTTGGTTTGATAGATTCACTCGGGTCCTCAAGAGACACGGATACACTTAAGGGCAAAGTGATCATACTTTATTTATAAAACATCATAAGGGTAAGATGATTGTTCTGACTGTATATGTTGATGATATAATCCTTACAGGAGATGACGAAGTAGAAATCAATCAAATCAAAACAACCCTGACACGAGAATTCCAAATCAAAAATCTTAGAGAAATGGAATACTTTCTTAGGATGAAAGTTGTTCGATCCAATAAAGGCATTTATATCTCCCAAAGGAAGTATGTACTAGAACTTCTAAAGGAAATAAGGATGAAAGGTTGCAGACCCAGTGACAAACCTATACAAGATGATAAAATAGATGAAAATGCAGATCTCGGTAAGGCTATGGACTTAGGGAACTATCAACGGATGGTGGGCAACTAATATACTTGTCTCATACAAAACCAGACATTGCATTTGCAATAAGTGTGGTCAGCCAGCATTCTCATTATCCTAAACAAAAACATTTTAATGAAGTCTACAAAATCCTTCGTTATTTGAAGAAATCTCCAGGACATGGCTTGCTGTTTAAGAAAACTGACAAACAGATCATAGAGTTATTCACAGATGCTTATTGGGCAAGTGATTGAGATGACAAGCAATCCACATCTGGATGTTGTACATATGTGTGGGGTAATTTGGTCACATGGAGAAGTAAAAAACAAAGTGTAGTTGCTAGAAGCAGTACTGAAGCTAAATATAGGGTTGTATCACTAAGAATCTGTGAAGGAATATGGATAAAGTGTGTTTTTAAAAATTTGAGAAAGTCCATAAATATACCAATCAAGGTCTATTGTGGTAATATGGCTGCAATCAACATTGCTCATAATCCAGTTCAACATAATAGAACTAAACATGTCGAGATAGACAGACATTCTATAAGAGAAAAAGTTGATAAGGGTATTGTTGTTCTAAGGTATATACCCTCTAAAGAATAGACCGCAAACATTCTCACTAAAGGACTGTCTAAGGACAGACTTGACTATTTGATTGACAAGTTGAACTTGATCAATATTTACAGTCCAACTTGAAGTGGAGTGTAGAAGAACCGAAAGTAGAAGCACCAAAATCTACCTACTGCTGAAATCAGATCCACAATTGTAGGCGTTAGCCTGCTTATTTTTTCCTTAATTATACAATAGTATGTCAGGACATATCCTATCCTATATATCCATATATATATATATATGTAATCTGCCATGCAAGTAATATGTAACTCAGGCATTCGATTCTCTTCAATATATGTATGAATGATCGATCTCACCATCGCATCGGCGGTGACAACCCAGGATGGTGGAGGCCAGAAAAGTCCGGAATAGCCGAAGACTCCAGAGAGCATCTTGGCAGAACAA
This sequence comes from Inga laurina, assembly GCA_963855925.1. Lineage (NCBI taxonomy): Eukaryota > Viridiplantae > Streptophyta > Magnoliopsida > Fabales > Fabaceae > Inga > Inga laurina. The sequence continues at coordinate 1,255,293 of OY979703.1, read as the reverse complement.
TCATCCATGTCAAACAACCCAGCATCACGGCCTGGATGATCCTCAATGAGATCATCACACAGTAAGCACCTTTCCTTGTAGTAAATGCAATTCTTCTTGCATCCACGAAATTCTCTAGCCGACACACAGAAAGAGCAGTCATCACCAACAAACATAGCTCTATTTCCCAGGCTCTTAACCGGGACCCATTTGCGTTTATCCTCATTCAACTTATAAACATGAATATAAGCAGAGAGAACGCCATCCTCGTCTGAATCAGAATTCGCACCGGCAACAGACCCACGCTGATCAGGATCCAAGTCCCTAACTAGGAGGAATAAATCGCCAAGAGAACTCAGCAAGCGCTTTATTTGACCACCATTACTACTATTAGGAAGCACTGCTTGGGAAACCAGAGAAATTTTCAATGACAGATCTACTGAAATAGTCATACCGGTGTGATCCACAGCATAAAATTTCCCACTGTGGCAAACAACATCACTATAACAAGCGCTGTCTCGGCCATCGTTTATACAAGTCCATTTCTTATCACCCTCTCTCCAAATACTCAATCGGCAATCAGTGTGAAGGGCCATCACAGCAAAAGCAGCACCCTCAGAACACAAAGCAACTTTCTTGGGGTGGAGAGAAAAAATTTCAAGAACAAATAATTCAGGTATTTCGCTATTATCCACAAATTGAAGATCATAAACCCTAGTTATCTCAGAAACCCTATAATCAAGTAGATTCAGAGTTTTGGGAAGAGGCGGAGACAGGTTCTTAGAATCAAAACGAGAGAGAGGATCCGTGAGGCGAACCTTGCCAGTCTCCTTAGTCTCCTGAATCTTGATGAACCAGCACTTGGGAGTCTTCCAAGTGTCTGAAATTTTCTTTAGGGGTTGGAGGCAGTAGACTGTGGACAGAACGAGGTTGAAGTAACCACGACGCCTGGGATTCAGAAAAAAGCTGGAACCCATTGGGAAGGGAAGTATTAACACCGGGTGGCCCAAGAAAACATATCTCATTCATATCATAAAGATGGATAGGATCCATTTACAATATGTCCCTGGGCACTTATTTATACAAGTATCTAGTCCTAATCTTAATGGGCTTTAAACAGACTTAAGGCCCACTATCAATGTCCAGAATACAAGTAGAATATAGAATACAATCAGATAGACTATTACAAATAATATTCATAATATCTTCAATACTCCCCCTCACGTTTGGGCTGACAAACGTGGACAGCACCCAACTTGTCCAGCAGTCGCACCTGTGTATCCTTGCCCACTGCCTTGGTGAGAATATCTGCCTCCTGATCCCTAGACTTAACATGTATCAGTTCTATCAAACCAGATTGCAATTTCTCCCGGACGAAGTGGCAATCAATTTCGATGTGCTTCGTCCGTTCATGGAATACGGGATTAGAAGCTATATGTATAGCTGCACGGCTGTCACAATGTACACTTACAGGCTCACCATGTGAAATGCCAAGGTCTCTCAACAAGCCTTCAGCCCATACTACTTCTGAAACCGATGATCCCAAGGCTCTATACTCAGCCTCGGCTGAAGAACGTGCCACAGTCTCTTGCTTCTTGGTTTTCCATTTAATAAGTGAGTCACCAAGCTTCAGTAAGTATCCGGTAACTGACCTCCTTGTAGTCCCACAAGCAGCCCAATCAGAGTCACAATAACAGGATAAAACCAAGTCATCCTTTGAACTAAGCATTATTCCAAATCCTGCACTTTGCTTTAGATATCTGATAACATCTCTTGCTGCTGCCATGTGCGTTTTAGTTGGCATTTGCATAAATTGGCTGAGGACCTGCACAGGAAACGAAATGTCAGGTCTAGTATTAGTTAAGTAAATGAGTCTTCCCACAAGTCCTCTGTATTTTTCTGGATCCTGCAACAAATCCTCTTTCTTATCCCTTCCTTCTTCATATGCCAATAAACGAAGATTCTGCCTCATTGGCAGATTTAATGGTCGGCAGCCACTCATTCCAGTCGCAGCAAGCAGATCCAGCACATACTTTCTTTGTGAAAGTATGATTCCTTTCTCAGACCTTGCTATCTCAATCCCCAAAAAGTACTTCATTTGTCCTAGATCCTTGATCTTGAACTGTTCATGCAAGAATCCTTTTACTTCCTTTATCCTTTCATCTGAGCTACCTGTCACTAGAAGATCATCCACATATACTAGAACATATACGCATGCATCATCAAATTCTTTAATAAACAAAGAGTAATCATATTTACTTTGTTTAAAACCTCCATTTACTAAAGCCATAGTCAATTTATTATTCCATTGTCGTGATGCTTGTTTTAAACCATATAAAGATTTTTTGAGTTTGCATGCCATTTGTTCCCCTTGAATTTTAAAACCTTGAGGTATAGTCATATAGACTTCCTCATCTAAATCACCCTGTAAGAAAGCATTGTGAACGTCCATTTGAAATATATTCCAACCAAAAACAGCAGCCATTTTCATAATAATGCGCACAGTTATCATTTTAACTACTGGGGAGAAGGTTTCATGATAATCAATTCCTTCTTGTTGGGTATATCCCTTGGCCACTAACCTGGCCTTATATTTATCAATAGAGCCATCTGAATTATACTTTATTTTGTATACCCACTTACATCCTATTGCCCTTTTTCCTTTTGGCAAAGACACAATATCCCAAGTATCATTATCCTGTAATGCTTCTATCTCAAGTTGCATTGCCTTTAACCATTTATCATCCTTTACTGCCTCATTATATGATCTAGGTTCAGTAACAGAATCAATTGAGCATAAATAGCATAGATAAGAGGGAGAAAAGGAGTCATATGAAATATAATTTTCCAGAGGATATTTGCAGCTTTGTTTCTTTGATATTTTACCTGGAACAGTGCCTTCATTTACTCTAATCATGTTGCACACATAGTCTTGTGACCATATAGGTGGTCGTTTATTTCTTGTAGGTCTTAATTCTATTGCCTCTAACTTCTCAGTTGAATCTGTACTGTGATTCTGATCTCTATTTTCCCCTAAAGTTTTACTGGAAGTCCCTACTTCTTCCTGAACAGGAAGTCGTGGCTCTCCCTCTAGTTCAGAATCAAATAGGAACATCTCCCTAACTGATCTACTTACTCCCCCTTGCTGAGCACTCTCTTGTTCTCTAAAAGGAAACTGGTCCTCAACAAACCGGACATGCCTACTCACAAACAAACGTTTAGTTTTGACATTGTAAAGCACATACCCTTTTTGATTACTTGGGTATCCCATAAAGACACATGCAATAGATCTAGGTTGAAACTTATCGGTGGTGGTTAGGTCACTTGCATATGCTAGACAGCCAAAGACCCTTAAATTGCTATAATCTGCAGGTTGACCATAGATTATCTCATAAGGAGTTGCAAAGTTCAGAATTCTAGAGGGTACTCTATTAATTATATAAGTTGCTGTTTTAACACACTCACCCCAATATCTAATAGGTATACTGGATTGTAACATTAAGCTCCTAGATACTTGCATTAGTGTCCTATGTTTTCGCTCTGCTATACCATTTTGTTCTGGAGTATGTGGACAGCTAGTTTCATGCAATATTCCTTTTTGGTTAAAATATTCTTTCATTGTATTATTAACAAACTCAGTTCCATTGTCACTTCTAACTTTCTTAACCACAACAGAAAATTGAGTCAAAACATATGCAATGAAATTTTTAATGTGAGAAGCAGTCTCAGTTTTATGTCTCATAAGGAATGTCCATGTAGCACGGGAGAAATCATCCACTATAGTCAAGAAATATTGACAACCAGTATGAGTTGGAGTCCTATAAGGTCCCCATATATCCATATGCAAGAGTTCAAATATGCCCTTTGTTTTAATACAACTATGAGAGAATGGAAGTTTTGTTTGTTTAGACCGGAAGCAAACATCACAATCTTTATTCAAAACAAGTCCTTTATCATGTACAATGCTCAAGTGTCTCAAAACAGTAAGGGGGGCATGTCCCAGTCTACTATGCAATAATGAAGCATTTACATGTTCAGTCTTCCTAGTTGTTTCACTAACAGCATTTACAGCATTTGAATCAGAATATTCCAGAACATAAAGGCCATCAACCAATTTACCAGTCACCTTCGACTTGCCATCCCGAAGGTCCTGCATCAAACAAGTGTTAGGAAAGAAAGCAACCACATATCCCTCTTCCCTGGTTAACTTGGATATAGATATAAGATTGAATTTTAATGAAGGTGCATATAACACATCACGCAGAGAGATCCCACTAGAGAGACATACCATTCCTATATGGGTTATCTGAACCCTATCACCATTAGGTATTCTAATTGTTTTTACTGGTCCACTATATGCCTTATAAGTGTCTAAGAGTGATAAATCACTCACTAAATGTGTTGTGGCACCTGAGTCCAGAACCCAAACTGTTTGAGGGCAATTATGAGAATAAAAATTAGTAAAACATGTACCAGTCAACGCGTGTGCATTATCCTCGGCATCCCTTTTCAGCATCTCAAGCAGCCGTTCATACTGATCTGGAGTTAGTGAGGTTGAGATGTGGTTTGCCGAGTGTGATCCTTTCTCATTAGACTTCATGTCAGTTAACTTCATAGTTTCAGAACCACGTTGGACTGGATCCGAACTGGTGCCCTGTTTCCCTTTGGGTGCACGAAAATCAGCCGGGTATCCTATCAATTGGTAGCAGGTATCCTTAATGTGCCCCTTTTTGCCACAGTGGGAACATTCAAGATTAGAAGCTCTCCCTCTCCCACGTCCGCGGCCTCTTCCTCGAACCGTCATGGCAATCCCTTCGGTAGGAGAGTTGCGAACAGATCCGTGAATCATTCTCTGAGCTTCATCCTCAGCGACCATTGCATACGCTTGGTTAATTGATGGAAGTGGTGACATGAGTAGAATCTGGCTTCTTGCCACACTAAAGCAATCATTCAACCCGATCAAGAATTGCAGAAGTTTTTGTTGCTGAATGATGTTGGATTGGGCTTGCATCGCCCCACAGGTACAACATCGACACGTACGTCCAGTGTGTAGGAGAGCCGATTGCTCTTCCCATAATTCTTTGAGACGTGAGTAGTACGCAGAGACCGAAAGCTCGCCTTGGATCAGGGAATTAATTTCACGGTGGAGAGAGTAAATTCGCGAACCTGTAACTTTGTCGAATCTCTCTTTGAGGTCGACCCACACCGAATGAGCATCCTGGTAATAGACGATGCCGTTAGCCAATTCCTTCGACAAGGAATTCAAGATCCAAGACAAGACCACAGCGTTGCAGCGCTCCCATTGATCTTGGAGACTCTTGTCCTGAGATTCTTTGGAGCAGCTTCCGTCGATAAAGCCAAGCTTGTGCTTTCCTCGAAGGGCGATCATCATCGCCTTGCTCCAGACGCTGTAATTCTCAGGACCGATCAAGATCTGCGGAATGATTGTCGCACCCTGGGTGTCCGACGGATGCAAGTATAAGGGATGAGAAAATCCGATCGACACCCCCAACGACGACTCCTCGCTCTTCGACGCATCACCCATCTCGCGTTTTGGAATTTGGGAATGGATGCCCTAGCGCTGTCGCAAGAACTCGCAAATCGGACTATCGTGTAACCCAATCTTGGAACGACGACCGGATCTTGAATAAGCACCGGATCCTATCCGACCCTGGCTCTGATGCCATATTAACACCGGGTGGCCCAAGAAAACATATCTCATTCATATCATAAAGATGGATAGGATCCATTTACAATATGTCCCTGGGCACTTATTTATACAAGTATCTAGTCCTAATCTTAATGGGCTTTAAACAGACTTAAGGCCCACTATCAATGTCCAGAATACAAGTAGAATATAGAATACAATCAGATAGACTATTACAAATAATATTCATAATATCTTCAATAGGAAGCTTGAGAGGCGGACAGGGAGTAGCAGACCTCCGGTACGGCGGAGGGAGAACGGAGCGCCAGGAATAGCAAACGGCACGGAAGCAAAGACGATCTATACGAGAATCAAGGCGATTTGCAATGTTAAAGAGCAAATCACTGCGCAGAGCAGCCCATGAAGGAGAGTGGGGACACATAGAAGATGAGAGAGAGAGCCGGGTTGAAACGGACTTGAGCTGAAGCAAAGGCAGAAAGGTGGGAATGCCCTCCAATGGATCACTTGATATTGATTTATATCAGGAAAAGGAAGGAGGGGGCGAACTTGCACACGTTTCACGAAAATGGACAAGTAAACTAAAATATCTATGATTTTTTATTATTAGTATTTTTAAGGAATTAAAATCCGAACTTTTTTCTTGTCAGTTGTCAGAGTTAAATCCAGCTTTATAAACCCTGTATACTGTGTATAACTTTGCTGATGGTACGGAATTTTGCACCCTTTTCTTTCAAAAAATTTAATATGATTCCATAACCTTCTGGTTTTTCGTCTTTACATTTTTTGTGGGTATCTAGGAAATAAAAGTGAATTTTATTTATGTTGCCATTTCTTGTGCTAGTAACTGTTGAAGATATCGTTGGCCAAAAAAAAAAAAAAAACCTGTTGAAGATATCGAAGTTAGAAAGAGGGGATAGTCATTTTAAGGTTTTGCAGTTTTGTTTAATAAATACTGAATTTAATTGCTAATAAAGCACTAGACATTACAATTGACAAGTACGAGGCTTCCAATCTCTGCAAGTAAATGGCAAGCCGAGCATCATCAATAATATTGAGTGCATGTTTGGGAACACTTATTATTTTAATATAAGTATTTATTACATAAACCGAAATAAAAATTTTTTCACATATTTATCTCGTATATCATGAATCACGATTTATAAGCACTTATTATCTAAAAATAAACTATTCCAAACGAACACTGAGATTATTTGGGTTAGCGTTGTAGAAGTATGTTTATATAAGTAGAGACAAAACTCTTCTCACATATTTTAACTCTTTTCACGTATTTACTTCGTACATCATAAATTACGTCAGAAAAACAATTTATACTGTTCAACTCAATGACAACGTTGTTTTTGGCTGAAAGATTAATAGATGGCATCCCTTTCAGTAGCCGAGAATAGCCGGCAACGAAGGGGGAAGCATGCCTTGGAAACAAAACGAGATCTCTGCGTGAGATGGCAAGTTTCTACTCATCCACCTGAATTCATCCCCTTGCAGCCTTGCTCCCCTATGTAGAGCTTAATTATTAGGGTTTTATTAATTATTCATAGCCTTCTTGTTCTCCTCTCATGCCTTCTTTATTACCAATTGTCGATTATGAAAGAGAAAATGCTTCATTTTTTATCACTCTTTTCGTTTTACCTGAGCCTCTCAATATCACTCTAGTGTCGCCACTCCTCTCTCCCAACCGCATCATATCTCATCCAATAAAGGCGCATATAATAGTGTTTCTTTAAGCAACGTACAAAACATGATATCTATAATAATTAATGGTGTTTTTTTCACTTCAACTGTATATATAATGAATTAAAAAAATTGAGAAAAAGCCTCCCATTAAATTTTTATTGGTAAGAAAGATGTAATAAATTTAATATATAGAAACTACTAGGATACTTAATCAAAATCCTTCTCACTTATTTTCTGCAGTTTTCTAAAGAAAACAAACCTTGGCTTAGGTTTAAAACTGTTGTCACATGACTAGTCAAAGCTTAAAGACAACCTCTCCAATCGTAGAAGTAAAATTGTGTTCATCTATCTTTTCAAAATCCCAGTTTCCACTCGATATTCTCAAAGGAAAAAAACCATAAAACTTGATCGTGATTCTCGGAAAACTGACCTATAGCCGAAGCTAAGAAAATACGTATATATAATGTAATGGATTGCATGGAAGAACTCTTAATTTTAAAAAATATCAGGATAGTAATAGCTAACTTCCATAATTTTTTTAGCCGAAGAACTTCAAATGTTGTGATAGATTATTGTTGACCAATACAATAATAATAGATAGATAAAAAATTTTACTACATCGGAAATATATGTGGATTAATTAAAATTCTTGATTTGAGCAGAAGTGCTTTCATTCTTCTATTGTCGAAAATAAAAACATATAGGTCCTCCAAAAAACACCATCTAACATAATAACATGAGCCCCCCCGTAGCACATTCATAGCATGCACAATAAAACATGATCACAAATCTATCTTCACTGATTTTTTTATCAAAGACAAAAAAAAAAAAAAAGGTAAAAGGAAAAAAACGTGAATAAACAAAAAGATAAAACGGATTCGTTCGCTCATTCAAACTAAAACGGACTCGTCTGCCACTACATGCACGTCTTCAGTGTCTTCCAAAATGCGAAACAATCGCAACATATTGCTCAGCTCTGCAATCCATTCAAGAAACAAATTAATCATTTCAGATTTTATGGAAATGGCAACATGTAAATACATCAGATCAAGGTATTAAAACCCGGACCGGGTATTGAACCGGTCGGGGTATTAGGTTAAAAGTTAGTGGGTCAGACCGGGGCTAAACCGGGACCAAACAGGTGAAAAATTGAAAATTTTAGGCTTGTAGTATAAAATTCTAAAGGAAAAATCAAAAATTCTTTTTTTAAAAAAAAAAATTAGTAACCTGGACCTGTCTACCGACCGGTTCACCAGTTTCTGGGTCAGACCGGCCGGTCTGGGTTAATGAACACTGCATCAGACACACACCCGCACAGTACAGACTTGTACAATTGTAAGGATAAGGACCAAAACAACACAAACGTGGAGGTGAAGATATTTGAGCTATCTCAGATTCATATTAAACCCAAACCGTAAATCATACATAACTTACTTGAAGTACAGGAATAATTAGCAACAAGCTCAGGCTAGTATGAATAGCGATACCAATTAACAAAAATAACAACAATAACATCGTTCAAAAGAAAATACCAAGAAAAAAGTATGAATGATGGATCTCACCCTGGCATCACGGGTCATAACCCAGGATGGCGGAGGCCAGAAAAGACCAGAATAGCAGAAGACTTTAGAAAGAAACTTGGCAGAACAATCCTCCATGTCATACACTGCAGCACCACGGCCTGGATAATCATCACCAGGCAATAAGCAACCTCCGTTAAAGTAAATACAATTCTTGAGGCATCCACGAAATTCTTGAGCTGAAACAGAGAAAGAGCAATGAGCACCGACAAATATAGCTGTGTTTCCCAAGCTTGTCACCGGAGCCCATTTGGGACTATCCTCATTCATCTTATAAACGTGAAAATAAGTGCCGAGAACATCCTTGTCCGAGAGAAACATTTCCGCAAAATCAAAGTCCCATTCCAGGAGGAATAAATCGCCAAGAGAACTCAGCAAGCGTTTTGGCCCATCAAAAGGACCACAATCTGCAGGAGGCTTTACTGGGGTAACTATTGCAATTGTCAATGACAAATCTACAGAAATAGTTAAACTGCGTTCATCCACAGCATAAAATTTCCCGTTGTGGTAAACAACGTCGTTATAAGGAGCGTCGTCTGGCGCATCGCTTATGCCAATCCATTTCTCATCGCCCGTTCTCCAAATACTCAATTTGCCATCAGTGTGAACGGCCATAACGGCAAAAGCAGCACCCTCAGAAGAACACACAGCTACTCTCCTGGCTTGGACAGATGAAAATTCAGGAGAATCAAGTTCAGGCATCTCACAATTGCCCACAAATTGAAGATCATAGGCCTTAGTTATCTCAGAAACCCTAAAATCAAGTAGATTCAATGTTGTAGGAAGACGCGTAGACAGATTTATGTGATGAAAACGAGAGAGAGGATCTGTGAGGCGAACCTTGCCAGTCTCCTCGATTTCGTCGATCATGATGAGCCAGCACTTGGGAGTCTTCCAAGTGTCTGAAATTTTCTTGAGGGGTTGAAGGCAGTAGACGGTGTACCGAACGAGGTTGAAGTAGCCATGACGTTCGGGATTCAGATGCGGGCTGGGACCCATTGGGAAGGGAAGCCTGAGAGGTGGGGAGGGAGAAGCAGACCTCCATGTCGACGGTGGAAGAAAGGAGCGCCAGGAATGGCAAACGGCACGCAAGCAAAGACGATCGATATCAGAATCAAGGAGATTTGCAATGTTGAGGAGAAAATCACTACGAAGATCAGACCATAAAGGTGAGTCGGGATCCATGAAAAATACGAGCGACAAGGGATCTGAGACCCAAAGGTCACGCGGGGCGACTAGAGCGTCGTCTTGTTGATGAAACGTAGTAGTACTGGATAAAAGCTGGAGCTGAAGCAAAAACAGAAAGGCGGGAGCGCATCACTTGATCAGATGCTTTAATAATATAATTGATAAATGGATTGAAATCTGAAAGAAAGTGGTGAGTGGCGAGCCGGTGGAATGGGGACCGCACACGTTTTAGGAAAATGGAGAAGTATAAATTATAATATTTAACATTTTTTTTTTGGTGGTTGTGTGAGGAAATTTTCACTTTTTCTTTCAAAAATTTTGGGATTTTAGCATTTACATGTTTGTATAAGTTAATCTTAGTGCTCGTTTGGAATAACTTATTTTTTGACAATAAGTGTAATCGTGATTGGTATACGAAGTAAGTATGTGAGAGAAGTTTTATCTCGGTTTGTATGATAAGGATTTATTTTTTTAAGAAAACGCTAAACCAAACAAGATTTTAATTTAATTGCAGTGGCCATATTTGTGGTATTTTGGGATGAAGATATGAATGAGGTTCAAAATAGGGTGAAATGAAAGTGAAGTGAAGGCACTGCTGTTTCAATTACAGCTCTGTTTTTTCCTGAACGAGGAAAAATGACCGTGCCTTTGCTGTAAAGGCCGTGATGGGAGACACCTATGATAGTAGTTTAGACAATGGCTAATGTGTGTTTGGTTGGTTTGGTTTTATGTTTCAGTATATTCCATCAATTTTTAATTACAAGGTATATTTAATTTTTTTAAAGAGATGGAGGAGATTAAATATATTATTTAATCATATCATATATTTTATGTCCTTATATTATATATCAATTTATAAGTTAAATAAAATAGTTTGAAGAAAAAATGATAAATATAAATATTCTTAAATAGTTTAATTATTTTTTAAATATCTTTAAAAAATCAATTTTATCTTATATTTAGAATTAAAAAAAATAGTGTGGCAAAAAAAAATAATGGGCCGATTCAACACTTCCATTCACATTGATTCACCTCTTTTTCTCTACCCTCATCGTCTGTCCATTCTTCCGTACGTACAAACTAAAAAATTTCTTAACTTAGTCCTCAAGCCAAAACAACCAACCTCTACACTCTTTTTCCAAAGCTTGCTATCAACTCGGTATCAAAAGCCAACCTCATAGGTCAATCACAGTAGGGGTGAGTATGGTGCCCAGTGACCCAGTGCGTTCATCCTAACCCTGTAAAAAATCATCCAGCCCAGTCCTAAAAAAGTAGCCAAAAAAAATTTGGGCAGCTTTGGGCGAGCTAATAACAGGGCAGGGTTGGAATCGGGCAAGGGGTGCTGCCATGCCCATTTGACCCTGCCCGAAAAATTATTTTCATTTATTTAAAATATAAAATTTCATATCAATTAAATATTATTTCATATATATTTTTTAATTTAAAATATATATTGTCTATTGTATAATGCTCTTCTGATCCTCTCTTTTTTGCCCTAGCCACTAAACACTATTTACAAGTAGATTTCTTCTTTTCTTCTTTGCCTTGTGATGTATTAAATTATAGTTGCTTTTTATTTTATTTTTTCCATATGCTTCATCATTTGATCAACTTTTGGGACATTGAATTGATACAAACCACTTTGACTTCACGACTTTAATTATAATCATTTTATTTCCTTATTTATAATGGATTATGGATATTGTTTCCTGAAGACATATGGTAGTTTTTAAATTTCAAGACTCAAGTTGTAGACTTATTTTGAAATATCCCAAAATGTGGAATCATCGAATGTATTTAAAGTTTATATTTCTTAGGGCGAAGTTAAAATATATGGTATTATTAACCATAGGAATGTTCATGAAATTTACACGGAATTATTTTTTTCATATGTGGATAAGACAAGGCGTTATCACTTGGGCAGGGAAGCCCACCCTGCCCAACCCACTCTTACCCAGCCCAAAATGGTTAGGGCTTTAGCGGGCAGGGCCAGGTATCAGGCTGCAAAATACAGCCCGTTCATCTTTCGAGCTGGGTATCGGACAAGGGTCTCACCCTGCTCAACTCTGCCCATACCCACCCCTAAATCACAATACTATTATTAGGAAACACGGTAAATCCGCGTCTAGCAAAATGCCCCCTCTAAGAGATCTTGAAGCATATTCATGATCTAAGACCAATTTTCTCCCGCTTCATCCTGTCCACTTTTTTTTTTTTTAACTAAATTACTTCTAATTTAGGAAAATGGTTAAAATTAGATAAAAATAATAAATATATCTAAAATAAATTTTTTTAATCAAACATATCCCTATTTATGAGGGGCAAATAAAAGAAAGAAATAAAGTGGGGGGTAAATATCACCAACTATTAATTAATGTAATATATAGAATTAATAAAGAGAAAAAAATGAAAAATTCCGATTAAATATTCAAAAATCTCTTATAGACTTTTATAATAAGGATCCAGACAAATTTTGGGGTATAATAAAAAGAATCGGAGGGAGCATTTCTTAATTCTTAATAATGCTTAGATGTTATTTTTCATTTTAGTTAGGCAAATATAGGATATTCAACATGTGAATCGTTGACACCTGGACATTAATTTTTCATGCTTAAATTTGTAGACTCGCTTTTTACCAGCTCCAGAGATCAACGGCTTGATTTTTTTCCCCGATGATAGAATAAGTGGTAGTGCTCGTTTGGAATAGTTTATTTTTTAGAAATAAGTATTTATAATTCGTGATTCACGGTATACGAGGTAAGTATGTAAGAGGAGTTTTATCTCGGCTTGCGTAATAAGGACTTATTTTTTAAGAAATCGTGATTCCAAACATGCCTATAAGCTCTTCCAAACGCACACTTAATCAGTTTGGGGGAAATAGAAATATTAAGCATATTTCGATGAGCTTATAAGTGCTTTTTAGATAAAAATTACTCTCACATACTTATTTTGTACTCCCTTTAATCCTACTTATATGCAACTTTCTCTTTAATAGGGTTGATCTCTTTTATAAGCAATTTTCACTTTTTGTTTGAAAATGTAATCTTCTTTTTCCTATTTTACCTTTATTAAATACTCATTCTTTCTAATATATTATACTTATTATCTCTCATATTTTTTATCTATTCTCTCTCCTATACTCTTTTCATAAATAGGGGTATATATGAAAAAAAATATGATATTTTTGACACACTTATTACTTTTAACTATCAATTTATTTTACACAATAAAAAAAAATACTTATAGATAGAATCAAAAAGAATATATTATAAATCATAATTTAAAAATTACTTTTAAAAATTCTAATCACTATTTCAAACACACATTATAATTCTCGCATGTACTGGAAACCGTGCCTCCTCGCTGGAAAAAAAGGGGGGAAGTGTGCCTCCTCTTGTGCGGGAATGGAAAACGCACGTCTCCCGAAGCGAGTGGAGTTGAGAGGGAGAGTCACCTAGAACCCCAAAAAGTAGTCAGGAAAAGCATATGGCGTCTCTACAAAGATAGGATTGAGGACATGAAGATGAGGAGTGAGCACGGTCTGAAGCGCACAAGAATGGAAGCTGTGACTGCTGCAAATAAGAATGTCGACGTGGGGGAGTGTGCTCTTAGAGGGGTTCTGACCGTGAATCCCGCATGCGTCCTCGTTGACATGTTTAATTTGCCAAACACGCGTTAATTCAGTACAGGAGGGAGTGGGTCTTCATTACTCTTCCCATAAACTTCTCAACGTCACGGTATCTTTTTTTTCCTTCCAACCTCACCGTATCAGACTTCAGACTCAGTCTTTTTGTGCCACTAGCTGGTGAAAATATGAGTGAAATGTGAAGTTTTCGCAGTTTTCTTTAATAAATACTGAATTTCATTGCTAATCAGGCACTAAACACTATTACAATTTATATCAGGTAACCCCTCATCCATATATCCCTTGTGCATGACTGGGGGAAATTAATCCTGGGGAAAAAATAATCATTAATACTTATAAAATATGAGGCAATAAAACCAACCAATATCTCCGAAAATTACAAGACTGGGATCGTCAACTGTTGGATGTGGGAAATTAGTCCCACATCGCTCAATTGTCAAGGAGGGAGGGAGGTTTTGTGATATAAATAGGGAGCCTGCCCCTCCTCCTCAACTCACCCCTCAACTTGCCTATTTCCTTCTATAAGGCATTTTGTATTTCCTCTTCTCTTATAGAATTTCACTTGTAAATTATTTAGAGTGAAATTAGATTCTGGTATTTCCCTTATTGGGTCCTATTTATTATTTATTAGCTGTTATTTGATATAGTAGTTGTGATTTATTATATTATTAAATTACGTCTAGAGACTTTGTTTCTAGTTTGTGATTTTCTAGTATAATTGGTTACGCTCTATATATCTCGCTTCCGCAACAATTGGTATCAGAGACAAGGTTCTGTCTGAGTATGCTCTGTGGTTGCAGTGTAATCTGAACTTCCACATCAGAAAAGAATTACTTTGAGCTTTTGTATAGACAGCTATTAAATAGTATCTGGAGCAGAAATGGCGGACAAGAAGATTGAAGAATCCACATCAAATGTCGACAACTCGTCGTTGACATCTTCACTTATGGCAAGAATTGTGTCAAATGCGAAGTTTGCAGTTGAAATATTTGACGGTTCTGGACATTTTGGGATGTGGCAGAGCGAAGTTTTAGATGTCCTTTTGCAACAATCACTAGACTTTGCTATTGAAGAGAGAAAACCAGATAGCATGGGGGAGGAAGATTGGAGGAGGATCAATCGTGTTGCTTGTAGTACCATTCGATCGTTCCTTTCAAGAGAACAGAAGTATCCATACACAAAGGAAACTTCTGGATATAAACTGTGGAAGGCACTGGAGGACAAATTTTTGAAGAAAAGCACTCAGAATAAACTTCATATGAAGAAAAGACTGTTTCGCTTCACCTATGTACCTGGTACCACAATGAATGATCATATTACCAGCTTCAATAAGTTGGTAACAGATTTGCAGAATCTGGACGTGACCTTTGAAGATGAAGATCTGGCCTTGATGTTGTTGGGATCACTTCCTGATGAGTACGAGCACCTGGAGACTACTCTACTTCATGGCAAAGAGGAGGTATCTCTTAGAGACGTTTGTTCTGCGCTATACAGCTATGAACAAAGAAAGAAAGAGAAACAAAGAAGCGGAGAAGCAGAGGCACTAGTCACAAGAGGACGTACTGAAAATCAGTCGAGATCAAGGAAAGGGAGATCCAAATCGAGGTCCAAACCCGGTAAAGATGAATGTGCCTTTTGTCGAGAAAAAGGCCACTGGAAGAAGGATTGTCCGAAATTGAAGAACAAATCCAAACACAACAATGAGAAGGCTGCTATGGATTCAAATGTAGCTGACTGTGATGATGAAAATTCAGATTTTTCACTATCTACAACGACGTCGTCAAAATCATCAGGCGTATGGTTGTTAGACTCAGCTTGCAGCCATCATATGTGTCCTAACCGAGACTGGTTCACTGATTTCCAAGAAGGAGGATGTGGAGTTGTCCACACAGCAGACAACACTTCACTTACCGCATATGGGATTGGTTCAATTCGTTTGAGGAACCATGATGGACTGATCAGAACATTGACTGATGTTCGATATGTACCGGATTTGAAGAAAAATCTCATTTCTGTGGGAACTCTGGATTCAAAGGGATTCAAAATCACCATAGAAAGTGGAGTAATGAAGATACTTTCCAGTGCACTGGTGGTAATGAAGGGTATACGGAAGAACAATAACACGTACCACTATCAAGGTAGTACGGTTATTGGAACAGCAGCAGTGACATCCAGTGATGAGAAGGAAGTAGAAGCGACGAGGTTGTGGCATATGCGCTTGGGACATGCTGGAGGTAAATCCTTAAAAACTCTATCAGATCAAGGGTTGTTAAAAGGATTAAAGCATTGCAGTTTGGATTTTTGTGAGCACTGTGTAAAGGGGAAGCAGACAAGGGTTAAGTTCGGAACTGCTATTCATAATACAAAAGGTATTTTGGATTATGTTCACTCTGATGTTTGGGGTCCTTCCAAAACACCGTCATTGGGAGGAAAACATTATTTTGTAACCTTTGTTGATGATTTTTCCCGAAGAGTCTGGGTGTATACAATGAAGACCAAGGATGAAGTGTTGGGAATCTTTCTCAAATGGAAGGTGATGATAGAAACACAAACAGGCAGGAGGATCAAATGTCTTCGTACAGATAACGGAGGAGAATACAGAAATGATCCTTTCCAGAAGATTTGTGAGGAAGATGGCATCGTCAGACACTTCACAGTCAGGCATACACCACAACAGAATGGAGTGGCAGAACGCATGAACCGGACTTTGCTGGAGAAGGTTCGTTGTATGTTGTCCAATGCTGGCTTGGGCAAAGAATTTTGGGCTGAGGCAATTACATATGCGAGCCACCTCATTAATCGTCTACCATCTTCTGCTACTGGTGGTAAGACACCATTGGAACAATGGTATGAAAAACCTGCTACAGATTATGATTCTTTACATGTATTTGGCTCAACTGCATATTACCATGTGAAAGAATCAAAATTGGATCCGAGAGCAAAGAAAGCCATTTTTTTGGGAATCACTTCTGGAGTCAAGGGATATCGTTTATGGTGTCCAGAGACAAAGAAGATTGTATTCAGTAGGGATGTTACCTTTGATGAATCTGCCATGGTGAGAAAGGTAGCAGCTGAAGATACCAAGCAAGATGATGGTGTTTCAAAGCAGGTGGAGTTTGAAGGAAAGTTGATTTTCCCAGTACAAGGTGCAGACGGGAAAACAAAAGAAGACTTTCCTGTAGCAGATGAAGAGCCAGTTGAAAGGGAGGTTTCAACTCATGAACCTCAACAGCAACGTGAATCAATAGCAACCAGCAAGCCAAAACGAACAATAAGAAAGCCTACTCGTTTCGAAGACATGGTGGCTTGTGCAACCTCAATTGCAGCTGATGATATTCCTTCAACTTACAAGTGGGCTATCCAGAGCTCAGAGAAGGATAAGTGGAGGAATGCCATGAATGAAGAAATGCAGTCCCTTCATCAGAATGGTACGTGGAAATTGGCCAAACTCCCGAAGGGTAAGAAGGCAATTGGTTGTAAATGGGTATATGCAAAGAAAGAAGGATTTCCTAACCAAGGTGATGTACGCTACAAAGCAAGATTGGTAGCTAAAGGCTATGCTCAGAAGGAGGGAATTGATTACAATGAGGTATTTTCTCCAGTTGTGAAACATTCCTCCATTAGAATTTTGTTGGCTTTGGTAGCACAGTTGGATTTGGAACTAGTTCAGATGGATGTTAAAACTGCATTTCTAAATGGAGACTTGGAAGAGGAAATCTATATGACTCAGCCGGAAGGATTCAAAGTTGCTGGAAAGGAGAATATGGTGTGTAAACTTGAAAAATCGTTATACGGATTGAAACAGTCTTCAAGACAATGGTATAAACGATTTGACAAGTTTATGTTGCGGCATAAGTACAAAAGAAGCAGATACGATCATTGTGTTTATTTGCGAAAGCTTGAAGATGGATCCTTTATATATCTCCTCTTATATGTTGATGATATGTTGATAGCTTCAAAAAATCAGGCAGAAATTGAGAAGCTGAAGGTTCAACTAAAAGGGGAATTTGAGATGAAGGACTTAGGAGAGGCAAAGAAGATTCTCGGCATGGAGATAACAAGAGATAGACAATCAAAGAAACTCTTTTTATCTCAGAAGGAGTATTTGAAGAGAGTGCTAAATCGATTTGGTATGGATGAGAGAACGAAGCCGGTTAGCACTCCACTTGCCCCTCATTTTAAGCTTAGTGCTGATATGTCGCCGAAGGATGAAGATGAACGAGAATATATGTCAAGGGTACCATACGCAAATGCTGTTGGTAGCTTGATGTATGCAATGGTTTGTACGAGACCTGACATTTCACAAGCTGTTGGAGTTGTGAGTAGGTATATGCATGATCCAGGAAAGGAGCATTGGCAAGCTGTGAAATGGATTCTACGGTATATATGTAATACTGTGGATGTTGGTTTGGTTTTTGAGCAGGAAGATGACCGATCTTTAGTTGGGTATTGTGACTCAGATTTTGCAGGTGATTTGGACAAACGAAGATCAACTACTGGTTATGTGTTTACTCTTGCAAAAGCACCAGTTAGTTGGAAGTCGACTTTGCAGTCAACAGTTGCTTTGTCTACCACAGAGGCAGAGTACATGGCAATTACAGAGGCTGTGAAGGAGGCAATTTGGCTTCAAGGATTGCTAGGAGAACTTGGTATTGGTCAAGAAGACATTGTAGTATTTTGTGATAGTCAAAGTGCTATTCAATTAGCAAAGAACCAAGTTTACCATGCAAGGACGAAGCACATTGATGTTCGATATCACTTCGTACGAGAAATTTTAGAAGAAGGTGGAGTCATGATACAGAAGATACGGACGAGTGAGAATCCTGCTGATATGCTGACAAAGGTGGTGACCTCTGTCAAATTTCAACATTGTTTGGATTTAATCAACATTGTTGAACATTGATTGTTGAATTGTAAATAGAATTAGTATGTGGGAATTTTCCCAAGGTGGAGATTTGTTGGATGTGGGAAATTAGTCCCACATCGCTCAATTGTCAAGGAGGGAGGGAGGTTTTGTGATATAAATAGGGAGCCTGCCCCTCCTCCTCAACTCACCCCTCAACTTGCCTATTTCCTTCTATAAGGCATTTTGTATTTCCTCTTCTCTTATAGAATTTCACTTGTAAATTATTTAGAGTGAAATTAGATTCTGGTATTTCCCTTATTGGGTCCTATTTATTATTTATTAGCTGTTATTTGATATAGTAGTTGTGATTTATTATATTATTAAATTACGTCTAGAGACTTTGTTTCTAGTTTGTGATTTTCTAGTATAATTGGTTACGCTCTATATATCTCGCTTCCGCAACATCAACAACATCAGAAGCCAGGAACAGCCGGTGATGTAGGGGAACGCCGGCCTTGGAAGCAAAACATCTCTGCGTGCGATCCACTAGGTTCATCCACCTGCTCCTCTATATCTAGCTTCATTATTAGGGTTTTGTTATTATTTTTAGCCTTTTTATTCTGCTCTCGTGCCTCACTTTATTAACAATTGTTGATGACCGCGAGAAAGAATACTTCCTCTTTTCATTTTACGGCAAGCTTCTCAATGATCCTAGAACAGCATAGCCTATGACTTATGAGAGAGAATGTCTTTTATAAGAAAGATTAGAGGGAGTATAAAATATGATTTTTATAATAAGTAACGGTGTTTTCCCCTATAATTATATGTAGGGTAAAGGTGTTAAAATAACTATAAATTTTTGTAAAAAGAGTAACTGTAATTATGAACTAATTTTTGGAGCAAAAGTAATCATAAATTTTATAAAAGAGGACAAAAGTAACCACGATGTTAACGGACGTTAACGTCGGTTAATGTGAACTTTTTAAGGTGTTAAAATAGCCATTAACTAATGTCAAAAGTGCAAAAGTAACCATAAACTTTTTCTTGAATGCACAAGTAACTTCTTGAACATTAATTCGTAATTTTTTTTTTTTTGCTTTTGTGTTATGAGTGTTTTATCAATTTCAGGATTAAAATGACAAAAATTATTAATTAATATTTAAAAAGTCAACTTTTTTTTATTTTGGCTAGAATGACAAAACGAAAGAAAATCATCACCTAACTCCTAAAGATAAAATCCAAGGTAATTAAACCTGGACCTGTCAGTGAACTGACCGGGGTACTAGGTCAAGGGTCAGTGGGTCAGACTGGAGCTAAACCAATGAGAAATGAAAAATTTTAGGCTTATAGTATGAAATTCTAAAGAAAAAATTTAAAAAAAATGTTTTTTTAAACAAAAATTAAAAGCTTAACCAAAATTTACTGACCGATTAGCCGGTTTCCGATCTGATTCGAATCAGATAACCATGATAAAATCCTTAACATTCATTATAAAATAGGTGACTTTTTGAACATTAATTTATAAGTTTATTTTTTTTTTTACTTTTGCTTTTGTGTTACGAATGTTTTGTGTTCTAATGGTTATAAACTCTCTATCTTGATGTTCTCCTGATGAATATGCACCCATGTATCAAGGACAATCATCAACCTTGCACTTCACAATTATCTTGTATTGATTGTTCTTGACAAATTGGTATGAAAACTTATGAGCAACGTTATATTTGTATAACGTTTGACGAAGACTCACAACATTTGAAAAAATCTGTCCTGCTCCAATAATCAAATCCTTCCATTTTTCATAATTCATTTTTGGTATTGGGGTTGACACCATTTGGGTAGCACAAGTCAATGATGGGACCACTTCACTTTTATTTAACAAATCATATGGGATATACATATTTCTCCTTCACCTCCAAACAAATGATCAATCCTGTAAGAAATTATAAGTTTGAGTACTTTTGCACATATTAACGTTGGAAAAAATTATTTTTCTTATGACAAATAAACTTACACTTCTTGCTCTTTAATTTGACCGTTCATTGCTGGTTCTGTACTGTCATTATCACCATATTCTTCAATATACACATGACCATATTGTTCATTAAATTTGATTAAACGATCCAGCCCTTCATCACTTATAAGATCCACAAATGTTGATGTATCAAGGGCAATTTTGAACTTCATTTGCATTTCATTTCTTCTTTTTCCGTTATGGATTATATGATTCTTTACAACTTCTCATATGTTATGCTTTCCCTTACACATAATGTTCTTATTAAACTACCAACATATTGCATTTTATCTTCTCTACTATTTAAAAACTTCCCCCCACATGAAAGAAACAAAACTGATTCTTCCCAGAACAATTTCCCATCTTTCATGACAATCTGCAACACAAACTTTGTATTAATAAATTCCAGAGCAATATTTACAACTTCATATACACATATTAACAAAACGTTAGATGCACGTTTTTTCCTACACATGTGTTTTTTCTAATAACACAAAACACTAACATTCAACCATACCCATTTAAAACAAGACCAAACATATGTTTACTTCCCTAAAAACAGAGCACATGTTCGGTACGTATTAATAACTTCCAAAGCAATATTTACAACTTTATATACATATATTAACAATACGTTAACTACACGTTTTATTCCTACACATGTGCTTTTTCTAATAACACCAAACACACTAAAAACAAGGCTAAACCTCTATTTGCTTTCCCAAAAATAGAGCACATGTTCGGTACGTATTAATAACTTCCACAACAATATTTACAACTTCATATGTGCAAATTTACAACAATTTCTTGTGTTCATTTCAGCGTTTTTCCAGCAAAGAATATCAATTACATTCACCATTCTCACTTTAAACACAGCAGCTCCTTTGTAACCTGCCACAAAAACAAAGCACTCTAATATAAACACAACCCACCCAAAGTGAAACCCCAACTTCAATGATCAAGTTCATTTGTCTACCAAATTCTTAGCATTTCTTGTCTACCATCTACCACTTACTCCATTTTTTAACCCAAGATCCAACCTTTCACCAGCCCCTAAATCTCAATCTAACCAACTTTCACACAGAAAAAACAAAATTTTCCAGTTCGCTTCTGTACATTGCTACCTGCACCTGGACGATGATGAAGACGATGTTTTTAACCACATTAACACTACTTTGTATATCTTCAATGTTGCATCTCCTACGCCTTTCGTCCGTGCATTTTTCTCTTTGTCCTTAATAGTTTGATCACAAAAACGTGTTTCCCTCTTTCCCTATATGCGTTTTCTTTTGTTATTTGAATGGGGGTTATTTTTGTAATTGGACATGGTGAATTCATGTCAGAAAAGTTCCTAGGGACTTTTCTAACCTTTGATTTTTTAAAAGGAGTTTTTTGAAAATGTTTGTGTACCTTGAGATTTAACTGTCATTTTCTCAAATATAAATTATACCTAAATTTCTATTTTATTTTTACATTTTTGGAATTCAGTTCATAGTTCAAACTTTATAAACTTCACCTATAACTTTGGTGCTGGCGGGAGGGAATTTTCACTTTTTTATATAAATAATTGTGGTGGCCTTTTTTGTATTATTTTCTGTTGAAGATATAAATGAGGTTCGGAGGAGGGTGAAGTGTAGGCATTGCAGTTTCAATTACAGCGCTGTTTTTTACTGAAAGAACTGGGCCTTTGCTTGAAAGAAGCAGGTGATGGGACGTTTCGAATCGTCGATTCAAACTGATCCACCTGTTTCGATATCCCATCATCTGTCATTCTTCCGTACGCATAAACTTCGAAATTTTTAAGTTTCTTGAAAACAAACAACCTCTCCTGGCTGTATGATTCTTTTTCCAAAGCATGTTATGAACTCAAAATCAATAGCGAGGTTCAAAGCACCCTCATGGGTTAGGTATTAGGGTTTTAAAGCCTTGTTACTCTCCTTTTGTTTTCCTTTAATCCAACTGGTAAGCGACGAAATTCGCTTCGAGAAGCCCCCCCGGATGATGTGATAGAGATTGGTTCATACCCTATCTCCATGTATGGCCCCTGTGATATTTGTTATTCTATTTTGTCTTTCTAAGACTCATGTTTTAGGGTGTGTTTGGTTTAACTTATTAGATAGAAATAAATTTATTTTTAGGTAATAAACCTAAATAAAAACATGTTACGTTTTTATAATGTTTGGTTCAGTTTATTTTAATTGTATCATGGGTAGAATAAGATATTTATTAAATAAGCTATTCCTTACAATTTTTTTATTAAGTCACTTATTACGTAAGTCAAGATAAAACTCCTCTCACATACTTACCTCGTATACCGTAAATCATGATTTATAAGCACTTATTGTCCAAAAATAAATTACTCATTCAAACATAAATCACATTACTAAAACTGAATTTTTTATTAAGTCATTTTTAATAAATCAGAATCATAAAAAGTTATTTTTACTACTGCTGTTTCAAACACACGCTTAAATTTTTCCCGAGATCACCGGCCCGTTTATATTTCATAGAGAGACCAAGTAATCAGTGGATTAAATTTAAAACTGAAATATTCTCACGCAGGGTCAGTATTTTCTCTCTCTCTAGTGAGAAGCGAGGGAGAGCCACCTAGGGTAGAACCCAAAAGTGGTCAGAAAAAGGGTTAAGGCGTCCCTGCAAGTACGATTCGCGGCGCTGGAGGACACGGACACAGAGAAAGATAATGAGAAGTGAGGAGGGTCTGAAGAAGAGCACAGGAATGGAAGCTAAGGCAGCTGAAAAGAAGATAGCCGATGGGGAAGAGTGGGCTCTTTAGACAGGTTCTGGCGATGAATCCAGGTACGGTGGCCAATTTGAAAGTGAAAGGGTGTGAGTGTCAGCGAAGCCAATAATAGCCTCAACCTAAATACTCCTCCCATGCTTGCATAAAACATGTTTTTCTAATATTGATTAAGTACTATATATATATCACTTGACTAATTAAATAAATTAATTTAAAAAATTATGCATATGATATGTAAAATAAAACAAAATATATCTTATAGTTGACCAAAATTTACCCAAACAGAGTGGTAGACCTAGAACAACACTTTAGTAGGAGGATAATGATAGTCTACCTCAGGCCCTTATTTATAAACAATTTTTTCTTTAATTATGTCAAACGAGTTAGTGGTTAAAAATAATAAGTGTGTTAAAAATATCATATTTTTTTCATATATACTCCTATTTATAAAAAGAATATAGTAGAGAGAATAAATAAAAAATATAAAAGATAATAAATATAAGATATAAAAGAGAATGGATATTTAATAAGGATAAAAAAAACATATATTTTCAAATTAAAAGTGAAAATTACTTTTAAAAATTATCATTCCTATTGAAAACAAAAATTACTTATACATGAGAGGGAGTAGTCTGCAAGATAAAAGAAAAAGAAAAGGTATGATATAAGGAATGTTATCATTTACTCGTATCCGAAAAAAGGAAACATTATCGTTGACATATTGAGTTATTGGGCTGTGAATTTGAATGCCCATTAAAGGTTTGCATTAATTTGTCACCAGCGTGATAAACGGAAAATTATAGATTAATTCAGGACGGAATGGTGCGGAAACCCATTTTTGGAAGTTCATTGTCCTTCCCACCAATGGAATAACTTTCAATTATTAGGATTTAAAATTTTATAATAATATATTATAATTTTAAATAAAAAATATATAAATAAATTTAAACTATTAAAATTTAACCAACATGGTTCAAAAGTGCCAAGATAATAAGCAAAAAAAATTATAAAATAGCTTAATAAAAATCTTCAAAGTTTAATTACGTAGATGTACTTTTAATACTTTAAATTTATATCTGTATTTAATATTATAATAATATTCTTATAAAATATTAAATATCATCTATTAAAAGTTTATCACACGATGAATAAGGTTAATGCAAAGAGAATGAAGGGATTCGGCTATGGTCCTCTTTCTTTCCATCCACTTACGATCCTCTTCTCAATCTGGATTGTTGGATTAAGATCTCAACGATCCAGATTTTTTTTAATATAAAAATATTATTATTATATTTTTATAATATATTAAATCTGGACCGTTGAGATCTTAATCCAACGGTCTAGATTGAGAAAAAGACCGTAAGTGAATGGGAAGGAAGAAGACAGTAGCTAAATCCAGAATGAAGAGGAAGAATAGAAATATGGGTACCCTCTCCTTTCGATTGTCTTCTCATTTCCCTTAAACTTCTTGACATCATCATATAGGATTCAGTCATCTCTCTAGGATTAGATTTTAATGCAACTTGACTCCCCACTCAAATTATAAATGCTCAACTAATCTTCAATTTGACACTATACGTAACTAATTTGATTAAACTAAAAAAATCAGTTAAGTTAATTAGTATAATATTTTTCTTTGAAACATCCTATTATCTTCCTTTATTCCTTACACTCCTCACTTAATACTCCTCCGATCCTAAATATAAAATAAAATTAATTTTTTTTAGAAAGATTAAGGAAGCTAATTAAATTATTTTAAAATATTTAATTTATATTTTTTCTCAAAATTAAGTAGTTTGAATGATAACTAATATATAATTTAAAGATACCCAACATACGATATAATTAAGTAACTTATTTAACTTCTTTAATCTCTCAAAAAAAATCGACTCTGTCTTATATTTAGGATTGGAGGGAATATTAAATTTCTTTAAGCTAGAATAGAACCAATAAAATACATAAAACCTATTTATATATTCAATGCAGTAACAAAAATCTCCCTTTGTCTGGGTATTGTACAGTGGGGAAAAACAGCTAACTTTTCATATAGAACTTCAAAATGTTGATACATTGTGGGTGACTTGTCCAAAAGATAGATAGAGAAGCAAATAAAAGCCTCTCCTCTAAAGACGAAATACCAATGTTTTCGCAAGGAAAATCATTTTAGTGTGTTTATTATTCTCTTGACTACGTAGAGGGGTTTTCATTCTTCATCTGTCGAAAGTAAAAACAATGGACTACGCGTCGACAGTTATCTCCCTCATAAACACAACCACGCCACCTATACAAAGGCTTCTTAGATGAATATAGTTCTCTGTTAACCAAATATAAAAATCAGGCAAATATTGTTCTGCAGCCGAAGCTTGAAACAAAAGCAGACGCTAAAAATCAATGCAAGAGGTACCTTTGAAAGTTAAAACATGATAAAGTGCAACAAGATGCAAGCAAGACCGGTTTGCAGGCACAAAAAATATAGAGATTGGCAGAATTCGATGATATTGTAACTCTAATAAGCTAACATAGACCAAACACAACTGCACATCAAACAACCCAGGATGGCGGAGGCCAGAACAGCCCAGAATAGCCAAAGACTCGTGAAAGCATCTTAGCAGAACAATCCTCCATGTCAAACAAGGCAACATCACCGAATAGCTGATATTCAACGGCATCATCACGCGGTAAGAAACGTTCCATATAGTAAATGCAATTCTTCTTGCATCCACCACATTCTTGAGCTGAAACACAGAAAGTGCAGTCATCACCAACAAACATGGCTCTATTTCCCAAGCTTTTCACCGGAACCCATTTGCGTTCATCCTCATTCAGCTTATGAACGTGAAAATAAGTGGGTAGTACATCCTCGTCGGAATCAGAATTCTCGCCCGCAAGAGACCCGCGCTCAGGATCCAAGTCCCTGTCTAGGAGGAATAAATCGCCAAGATAACTCAGCAAGCGCTTTTCAAAAGATTTACAATCACTAGAACGAGGCATTGCTAATGCCGAGGTAACTAGCGCAATTTTCTTTGACCAGTCTACTGAAATAGTTGAACCGGAGACATCCAGGGCATAAAACTTGCCGTTGTGGCAAACGACATCATTATAACAAGCGCCATCTCGGCCATTGCTCAGACAAGTCCATTTCTTATCATCATTTTTCCAAATACTCAATTCACCAGCAGTGTGAATGGCCATAACCGCAAAATCAGGAGCCTGAGAACACACAGCAACTTTCACAGGGCGCACAGATAAAAGTTCAGGAAATTCTGCTTCAGGTATTTTGCTATTATTACTCACAAATTGAAGATCATAAACCTTAGTTATCTCAGAAACCCTATAATCAAGTAGATTCAATCCCTCAGGAAGACGTGGAGAGAGAGTCTCAGAATCTGCAGATCGAGAGAGGGGATCTCTGAGGCGAACCTCACCAGGCACCCTGGTCTCCTCAATCTTGATGATCCAGCACTTGGTAGTCTTCCAGGTGTCTGTAATTTTCTTGAGGGGTTGAAGGCAGTAGACCGTGGAGTGAACCAGCTTGAAGTAACCTCGACGTCTCTGATTCAAATGAGGGTTAGGACCCAATGGGAACGGAAGCTTGACAGATTGAGAGGGAGACGCGGACCTCCGGGGCGGCGGAGGGAGGACGGAGCGCCAGGAATAGCAAACGGCACGGAAGCAAAGGCGATCGATGCCAGAATCAAGGCGATTTGCAATCTTGAGGAGCAGATCACTGCGAAGACCAGACCATGAAGGCGGGTGGGGATCCATAGAAGATGCGAGAGAGAGAGAGAGAGAGAGAGAGAGAGGAGACCCAAAACGGAAAGGTAAAAGATGGCGACTACGGCCAGTGCGTGCTCTTGGTGACGAAAGTACGAGACGGACTGTGTGTGAGGTCGCGGGGTGAAGCGAAATCGGAGAGGCGGGAATGCGGATCCTTCGATCAAATGATTTAATATATCTAATGAATTGATTAGTGGCTTGACATCGGGGAGGGAGTGGGAATTGGAAACAGCGCACGTTTCTCGAAAATGGATGTGCTGGTTGGAAATAATTTATTTTTTTTTAAATAAGTGTTTATAAATTGTGATTCGTGGTATATAAAATAAGTATGTGAGAGAAATTTTATCTCGGCTTATATAATAAGTGACTTATTATCTAAAATTAAGTGATACCAAACACAAACTAAATAAATTACGTTAATAGTGATTAAGGAAATTTTCACTGTTTTATTTCAACGATTTTAATAATATGATATTACTATTTCATAACTTTCTGATTTAATTTTAGCCATTTACAGACACATACTATGTCAGGTTAATTTTAATTAGAGAGTGGCCATTTTAGTGTTACTCTGTTTTCTCTGCATTCGACCGGACGGTTCTTCTCATCCATCCTCCTGCTTCTCTACGTATATCCTAATATCCATATCATCTCCCCGTTAAGCCATCAATTCATTTTCTGTCCAGTCCCTTCACCTTTTGGTTTCATCCACAATTTTAATTTTTGCGAGTGATGATAATATTCCTTCAAAAATTACATTAGAAAAATGGGGTTTACATTCAGTACAAACTAAAAAATTTACAGAGAACCTGCGATTGCATAAAATACTAATGCCATTGGTTTCTTCCTTTCTGTTTTTAAGTTGAACTCCCAAACCGCCAAACCAGCTGCTCTATCTACTCCTTCACCCTCCACCATTCATAATGTTCTTGCATCATCAAAGCTAATTGTGAATTTCATAACAATTCTGCTAATTTCTTTCCTATAATCAATCCATGCTTCAATTATTCTCAACACTTCAAATGTTATGTCTTCCTTGATGATTTTTGTTACCACGCTACTCCCTACACGTCACACATCACCTTCTTCTTCATTTAAAAACAGTCCACCTACATGAATGGAGCATAATATATGCTTTCCACATGTGCTCACCTTCTTCAATGTCCTTCTGTAACACAAGCCTGTTATTGACAATTAAACAAGGCATATTAACAATCATCGAAGCTTATGTTGACTACATATTTTGAAATTACATAAAAAAAGTACATACCACAAAGAAAATTCAACCTTTTCATCCATTCATACCTAAGCATGCCAAAACATAGCACACTACCACCATAAACAAAGCAGCAATTCAAAATGCTACCTCACACAGAAAGAAATAACAACTTAAATCATAAAGATGACTTACAATGAACAAGCTTTGCATATAACGGAATCATAAATACCCAAACCCAATCACTGTTGAGACTAAAATATAAACTTTCCATATTATAGAGTGAAAAAGATATGAAAGTTGTGAACTTCAGAACATGCACATGCAATCAAGAGAAGAGGCCTAGTGGAGATGACGGATGATCGAGATGATGCTAGTGCCAGTAGGACCTTCACTCCTTCCCATGCATGCCTCTCTTTCTCCTGAAAGGCTGCAGATGCTCGAAACTGGTTCCTCTTCTATCTTCTAACTTCTTCATCCCCCCCTCCCCCTTTTTTTGATGAATGTGGGTAAAGTAATATTTTCTCAGTTCCATATAATCTAACTCAAGTTTCACGTGATTTCAATATAATCTAATGATTTCAAGTAACCTCGTTGTGATATTTTCTCATCCTTGAGACTTGTATGCAATTTCCCCTCAATTATCAGGGTTTTATAGCCATTTTATTCTCATCTCAAGTATCTTTATTAGGGGTGTTCAAATCCCGGGACGGGATCAGGATCACCCATTCCCGGTTCTTGTCCCGGGTGGTAGCCGGGACTAGGAATTCATTCCTAGTTCCAGGAAATTCCCGGTATAACCGGGACCGAGAATTTCCGATTTCAATAATATAATTATATTAGTTAAATTTTTTATAATTTAATGTTTGAAGTGATTATTTAACACCTAATAAGGTCATAAAAATCACAAAAATTGAGCTAGAATTGAAGAATAATATATTATTATTATCACATTCATCATTTTTGTTATTATCTTTATATATAATACAGTTAGGATTAATATCACAATATATACAATTTAACTCTAACTAAATAAGTGATTACATTTTATCAAATGATAACTTAATATGGGGTAAAAAATATAAATATAAAAGAATAACTTATTTTTTAAGGGAAAAAAAAATCGGGACCGGGAATTCCCGAGATCACAAGGTGTGATCCCGGTCCCGACCGGGACGAGAAATTCCCGGAATAAAATGTCCAGGATCGGGCTAGGATAACTAGGACCGAGACACTTTAAACACCCCTAATCTTTATGCAACATTGAACAAACGCATTAATTCTCCGATGGTCAATTGTGTAAATACTCACCCCTTCCACTCTTTTATTTGCTCAATTTTTTTGGATGCAATTTATTAGTTCAATCTTACACCTTAGTATATGCTAAAGTTTGCTCAATCTTAAGGACTTTTTTTTTTTATACATTCACATTAAAATTCTAACAATAAATTTCAGGAGAAACTTAAATACCCGAAAAAAGAGGAGGAATTAATACCTAATGTGAATATGTAGTTAACCTAAAAAGGAAAATCACAGGTTATTAACATGATAATTTTGTGGTTGTAACTTCTTGAGTCTCACTCCTTAACAAATATGTATTAGCATTGTCATCAAACATGCAAGTCAACTCTCTCAATTTATCGGTTTCACGTTTTTAACTTATATAATCGTGTCAATTCATACTTAAACTTTTGTTAATCATAGACTCGGTTTAACTCACGAGTTTACACACTAAGTCTACCATTTTACGTTTTTACCTCATAAGATTATGTCAACTCACTATTAAACTCGTGCTGGTTTATTCATTTTGATCATATTCAATGGCTTTATATATGAACTTTTTTGTATATGATAAATTATAAATATTTATGGATTTAATTTCAATTATTAATATTTAAAAATATATATATATATATATTTAAATCAAATTATTGTTATTTTTGTATTTATTATTTTATTATATAACCTTAACACCTATTTATCAATAAAACGAACTCTTTTGAATTTACGAGTTTATATTCTTATTACAAATTTATTTAAACTCACGAGTTTCACAACCTTACATATTAGTAAGTATATTAGTGGTGGACTTTATTTTTCATTATTAATTATATTCAATAAACGTTAATTAATAATAATGATTATTAATTATAAATGCAGCAGCATCCTTTCCCATTCCATTGATAGTTATTACTTGAATCATTAATATAATTAATTAATAATTAACTACTAAATAGTGTTAAACTTAACGGCACTGAAAGGTAGATTGATAACTAAGTGTGCTAAACGGTGTTAAAAGTAATCCATTTCCACATCATTTCTAATAATATAATAGGTAGGTAGACATATAGATACTGAATTTCATTGCTAATGGAGCACTAAGCATTACAATTTACCTCAGTTAACCCCTTATCAATATCCACCCAGTGGTGGAGATTAATCAAAGGTAAAAAATAATATTTCTTATTTGTAAATTATGAGGCAGTAAAACCTACAAATATCTGTAAATTACAGGTCCAGTAATCCTTTCAGAAGCCGGGAACAGCCGGTGATGGAAAAGCAAGACTTGGAAACAAAACAATTTATAGCTTTTTTATCCGCCTCTAAAATTCATCCACCTGCTTCTCCATAGATAGCTTCATTATAATGGTCTATTATTTATAGCTTTTTTATTCTCCTCTCACTCCTCCGGCCTCCCTCGCCTTTCCTAACAATTGTTGTTGATCGAAATAGATAATATCACTGATTCCTCTTTTCATTTTGCCTCAAGCTTCTCAATATCACTCTAGTGTAGCCACTCTTCTTTCCCAGCTGCATTTTTATCTCTTCCAATAAAGCCGCATATTGATATTGTTTCTCTAAGAAAAATACAAAATATGATATCTATAATAATTAACGGTATTATTTCACTTCACTTATATATTTACATATAATGAATTGTAAAAAAAACAGGATAAAATTGAATTTTAGTCTCCTATCAAAATAGGGACCGGTAGTGATTCAAATCATTTTCCCTTATAAAAATTTCGATAGGAGATTTTCTCCAATTTTCCGAAGAAAAAAAAACCATAAAACTTCCCTTGTGATTCTTGGAAATGGAAAACAGATCAATAGCCATAACTAAGAAAATATGCATAATGAACCGCATCCAGCAACTTTTAGAGCCCATTTGGATCACGGAAAATGACACGAAGGAGTAGGAAAATGGAGATTTTCCAATTGGCGGTGAGCGTTTGGATCAAACTTCCATCTGAAAACATTTTCCTACCTTTGCCAATTTTTAAGCAGGTGAATGAAGATAGATTTCCACAAAAAATGGTGGGAACCCATTTTATTACCCCTAAGGAAAATCGCTAAAGACCTAAATGCCCTTGATGTGATGGTGGATTTGATATAAAGTGGTGAAGGTGCTGAGGGCAATTCACACATTGGACCTAGAGAAAACGAAGGAAGCTGAAGAATAGAGAGGGCGAGCGGCTTTTTCCTGCGACGATCAAATATATCTCGAAGAACATGTGAGTTCCTTCTTCTTCGTCGATGTGATAGTTGTGTTCTTGTTTGCGTTGAATGTGATGCACCATGCTCCCCTGGTTGTTTGTGTTGAGCTAAGCGAAGAGGCCCTTGCTCGCCGGAAATGATTCGGAGCAAGTGGGGGTGGTTTGCACTCCATTGCTGGGAGAAATATTGATAGACTACAGCTTGACCATGCAATACCTATGTGGTAAATGTCAACACCCGTTTCTATTTCGATATTCACAGAGTAATAGAGACCAAGTTCCCCAAGTATACAGAAAAGTACATATATACTGATAAAAGTATTTGTTTACAGTCCAAAGTTAAGATACAAAAGGTGACAATATTTACAACATAAGCTATATATAACCACAGACTTTAACTTCGCCTCAAGACACGTGCCGATCACTTTCCTTTATCCACGTCCTTGCCTTTTGATCCGCTAGCACCCGGTGAGATGTCTAGTTTAGAAAAAGGGGTGAGATTCCAAGGAATCTCAGTAGAAATATACGATCAACACATAAAATGCGAAAATTAAATATGCAATGCACCGTATCAAGTAAAATGAAAACTCATATCATCCGTGTGTGTACACAAAATTCAAGGCCAACTAACCCGTTGAAACCCCTACATGTACCTCAGCTGAGTCATTGACTACAACTAGGTAAGACTAGTGTACCTCAGCTAGGTAATGTGCCTCCAGCACGTGTTCAAATCACAAAATACAATAACACGCATCATACAAATAGTCACATAGTATATGAGAGATAGTAGTTGCTACCTTAACCTCTTTCCTGTCTTAAAGGGTCCGCCTCATAAAACGTGTCAACATAGGCGTCCAACTCGGTCCTAAAACATCAAATGTACAAGAAATAGGTTATAACCTATCCAAGTATCATTTTTGACACTTCCATAGCGTTTCTTGTGGTTATATTAGCCTATGGTGAAAATTTACCAAAATGCCCCAGGGACCCAGGCCCGGCTTCGCCGTACCCGGCCCGATGACACGTTTTCCCAAAATTTTGACTAAGGCTATCCTAAGGTATTTTTGTCTAGGGAATCCATTTCCGGACTCAAAATTATCAAATTCAATTTTAAATTACAAAATTGCCCTTGGCAGCTCTACTTTTAGGGTTTTAGGGGCGTTTCCGTAATTATGCTTTCTCAGCCTTTTCTTAAAAAGTGCCCAATTGTAACCCAATATAATTTTCCCTCCTGAACCCAATGAAACCATCAAATCATTGAAAATCCAACTCTAAGGCCCTCATACATCCCTGGACAAAATAATGGTGTTCTCCAGGAAAAATCGGGGTTTTACGATTTCGGCTCCGTAAACACGTTCCTTTCTACTCCTAACCACTTTATTAACCATCTAATTGAGTTATAACAACCATTTGAACTAAAATTGGGCATCATAACCCTTAGGCACACACTTTTCCAAAATTTAAAACCAATGGCAATCCGGCAAAATTTCACCGATTAAATTAAATTGTCCACAGCAGCCAGAATAGTTAATATACGAAGGTTTGGAAGTTACCTCAAGCTCCCACTAGCTTTTCTTGCTCTTGGCTGAAAACCCTAACTTTTAAAACACCAAATTTGAGCTTTCTAAACCTTGAATAACATAGTAGAGTAGCTTAGGAACGGAATTATACGTATTAGGAACCGATTTACCGAAGAAATCACTTACCTTTGCAAGTTTTTCTTCTTTCTCTCTCTCTCTAGAATTTCACCCTTTCTCTCACTAGTTCAGATCTGGTTAGGCACGAAAATGAGCTGAGGAAGATGATGGTAAAGTGTTTTTATTATATTATATGATTTTTTTAATGATTTATGGAATTTCCAAAAATTCTAAAATCAATTTTATGTACATAAACCCTATGTATATGTAACTAAGCTCATTAAGCCTAACTAATATTTCCTTCCTCTTGCAATGTGTAGGAGGCACCTAGGGGTCCCTCCCTATGGTCTCAATTGGCTTCACAATTTGTTTCGGTTACGTATACACGTAAAGTCTCAATTTTGGTCAAAATTACACTTTTTGCTCAAATTTTCCATAAATTCATATTAAATTGAACGAAATATTCTAAATATATTTTTAACCTTTATTTTCCTTAATTAATTGAAATTAACTTCAATTAATTGAAAAATAATTTATTTTGTGCTATTTTGGCAAAATTACAATTTTGCCATTACCTTTCTAATCCAATTTCTTTTCTTATTTTTCTTTGGAAAATTTCCATCTATTTTTGGACCAAATATTTTCTCTAATATTCCTTCATTTTTGGACCTTAATATTGGGCTTTTTAAATTAACCAAATTAATTCCTTAATTATTTTTGTCCAATTTCCCTGAAATTGAACATTTATGAATTTCATAAATTCCAAATTCATGAATATTTACCATTTTATTGAATTTCCCAAATAATTACAATATATTTGGTGAATATAAAATTTGGGGTGTTATAGTAAATGTGGTTAAATCTATGATATTCCATATAAGGGAAGTGGTCTTGACCAGATGCGGTTGGTAGGTGCACAATGGTTGAGAGTGAAGTTAGATAACCATGAGCTACCCATCATATACAAGTGATTACATTTGTTCATTCATTTATGTATAACCACAAGCGACTGATGTGTACATCATGGTTATTGCTCTATTACTTTATCAGGAAACAGGGGCAAACAGAGTATTGATTTCTTATTAGCTCCGCTCATTAAAACTCAATACAAAGTTATTTGATCAAAAGTTCTAAATGGAAGTGAATAAAGTAAGTTCCAAATAGGCTATTTCATCAAATGTCCTCAACCTACTCCTTTTCCTAGCTCATACTTCATCTCAATATTCTTTACATATCCAAAGCTCTTATCCATAGAGTGAGACAATGGAAGCTCACTGTGCTCTATCTCATTTATTTTCACCTCCTTACCAAAGCATTGTCCATTTCTTACTAACTTTTAAATCTCTCCTTATGCCTGTGCCGGTGTTTATATTAGTATATATTTGAATTAAATTTAAAATACACACACATATATTTCTTCATAAAAAATAAGTTCAAACAAAAACAAATTATAATGTTGTCACAACATACATAGGTTTGTCGTGAGCATCGACGAAGATGCTGGGAAAAGGAAGCTTAGGAACAATGTACAAGACAATGTTCGATGATGGATGTACCGTCGTGGTTAAGAGACTCAAAGACGCAAACCCATGTGCCCAGAAAGAGTTCAAACGATACATAGATGTGATCGGAAAGCTTAAACGTCCCAATATTGTAAGACTCAATTTCTTTGAAGATGACGCTGCATCCTGAAGAGCAAAGTTGTTTTCATCACAAGTAATCATGAGCCACCCATCACACGCATGTGGTTAAAGTTGTTTTCATTCATTCATGTATGACCACAAGAGACTGGTGGGTATATCATGATTATTGCTCTATTACGTTATGAGAAGATAATATTTTTAATATAAGGGCAAAATGATCTTTTGGTTATTTTCCTATCTCATTTTTTTCCAACAAAACAAAAATTTTCTTATCAACCTTTTTTAACCAAATGTGTCGATGACAAAATATTTTCCCTTCCTTTCCATTCTTTTCCTTTATTCTTTTCCATTTCCAACTCTTCTTTGAACTAAAAAGGCCCTTAATGTTATGATTGGGAGGAGAGAAAAGTGGGTGGGGGGGATAAGGGGAATGAATACTAGGTTTAAAAACTTTCATAAATGGCAAAAATATTTTTACTATGTTTGGGAATTCTTTCCTGATATTTTCTTCCCCCAAATTTTCTCTTTATCTAAATATAGGGTTAAATTCTAAAACAAGTAGGATAGTATCACACAGTAACCAAAAATGGCTAACTTGCAAAAATTTGTTAGCAAGAGAAGAGAACTTCAAAATGTTGTGATAGATAATGGCTGACCAATAAAATAATAGTAGATAGATAGATACAAGGTTTTACCTAGTCAGAAATATATAATGTTGTCACAACATACATAGGTCATCGCCCAAGAGGACCCGCAGTACATACATAGCTTGCAAATTATCACATGATCAAAGACATTCAAGAAACAAATTAATCATTTCAAATATTTATGGAAAAGGCAACATATAAACACATCAAACACACAACCGCACAGACTGGTATAATTGTAAGTGTTAGGTCCAAGACATTACAAAAGCGGAGGCGAGAGTAATCTCAGTTTCATATTAAATTAAACTATAAATTAATCATAAATAACTTACTTGAAGTGCTAGAATAATTAGCAACAAGCATAGGCAGGCATGGAAAACAATAGTACTCTCAATTAAATTAACACAAATAGCCACAATAACTTACAAAATATATATATATATATATATATATATATATATATATATATATATATATATATATATATATCAAGAAACAAGTATGAATGATGGAACCCATTTGTGATCATCCTCATTCAAACCTATAAACGAGAAAATAAGCGGTCAAAACATCCTTGACTCCTTGTCCGCAAGAAATACTTCCGCAGGCTTCGTAGTACCATTCGAGGACGATTAAATCGCCAAGAGAACTCAGCAAGCGTTTTGCCACATTAAAACGTCTAAATTCAGCAGGACGCTTTGCTGGGTAACTTTTTTTTTTTTTTAATGCAAACCAAACACTTCTACAATAAAATATTTTCCATTCATTTCTTTTCCAGCCCTTTCTTTGAACCAAACAGGCTATAATGTTTTTGCAGTGAATATCATTTCCTTATGTGTAATAATCAAAATTCTTTACTAAGTAGAGGTGCTTTCATTATTTATCTGTCTAAAATAAAAAAAAAAATTGGACTACGCGTTGAATGTTATCTCCCTCATAAACGCAACCACGCCACCCATAAAAATGCTTCTTAGATGAATGAATATTAAATATATAAATATAGTTCTTCCTGTTACCCAAACACAAAAATCAGGCAAATGTTGTTTTGCAACCTAAGCGTGAAAAAAATTATTATTTTGATATTATTTCATAAATCCGTGGCTTTTACATTTTATATATAGGGGGTTAATTTTAATTGTTTTTTGGTGACAAGTTGGTTCTAAATGTAGTGACCATTTTTGTGTTATTCTCTGTTGAGGATGTGAATAAAGTCAAAAAGATGGTGAAGGCTTTCCAATTACAGCTCAGTTTTTTCCCGAGGGTATCGGGCCAGGGAAGGGAGTGATGAGAATAAAACTTTTATGATTTGAATTTTTTTTTAAAAAATTCAATAGACAAAGTTATAAAATTTTAATAAAAAGAAAATATAAAATAAAAGAGGAGAAAAAATTGAAAAGGGGCATAGTTAGAAAAACATATAAATTAAAAGCAAATTTATATGACTTAATTGATATTTCTTAAAATGTGACCTTAGTTAGAAATACCTTATAATAAATAGTAGAATAATATTTATATATTCTATCAAGTAGCATTTTTCTTGCAAAATATTTTATTAACTAACAAAACTCTAGAATTTGTCAAGGTGCAGTTGTCCCGAGAGGACAAATAGAAAATTCCATGGAAAACTTCAAAAAAAAAAAAAATTGTCGTGGTGCATCGGGGTTGACTTAGATAAAGGGTCAAGGGTTATTTTTGGTCGGACGTCTTTACTTTGACAGTTATTTTCATTAATGTGTAAATTTATGTAATATTCATATATCATTTATTTCATCTTTTTTAAAGTTATATTTAAAATTTTCGAAAAAACCCTATACTTTAACAAAAATAATATAAATGACACGTGGATTGTGAGCTTAGCATATTTTATCAACTAATTATTAAAATTAATTAGTATAATAGTTAGGACAAAATTATTCTTTTTTTTTTTTACCAAAAAAAATCATTTTTTAAATTTTCAGAAAAAAAATTGTCCCTTAATAAAAATTTCTAATGATGAAATTGCTCTTTAACCCATGGATAAATAAACTAATAAATAAAAGCTTTTCCTCTCAGAAGACGAAATATAATGTTTTGGTGTGGCATATCATTTCATTATCTGTATTAATTGAAATCCCTGAATTTGCAGAGCTGCTTTCATTTTTCATTTGTCGAAAATAAAATCACTGGACTAGTGGTCAGAAGTTGAATACAAAACAACAATATTGTCTTGCGATATCTCCTTCATAAACACGACCACGCCACCAATACAGAGGCTTTTTAGATGAATATATATATATATATATATATATATATATATATATATATATATATATATATATATATATATATATATATATCAGTTCTTTTTGTTAAGCGTTAACGACAAATACGAAAATCAGGCAAATATTGATTTGCAACCTAAGCCTGAATGAAAAGCAAACACTAAAAATCAATGCAGGAGGTATGCTTGCAAAGTTGAAACATGACAATACAAAGTTGAAACTTCAACATGCTAACAGAAGAGGAAGCACAATATGACATGAACACAAATCTTGGCTAATTCAAACAAGAACGGACGGGCCCGCCACTACAATCTACACGCACGTCTGATCACCTGCTCTGCAGTCCATTCAAGAAACAGAGTAATTATTAGTTGTTTCAAATCTTTATGAAAAAGACAAGGTAACATGAACACATTGATGAGACCCACGCACACCCACAAAGACTCAGGTCCCAAACGTTAGAAGAGGAGTAATCTCATTTTGATATTAAATCCGACAAATAGCTTAGTTGAAGCTCTGGGATATTAATCAGAGCGACAAACATACGTACCCAAGTCTCGAACCAAGAAATGGGGGGCCTGAAAAGGCCAGAATAGTTCAAGACATGTGAAAGCAGCTTAGCAGAAGAATCCTCCATGTCAAACAAGGCAGTATCACGGACAAACAGAGATGCAACGGCACCAACTGGCATGGTGATGGAATTTTGGATATAGTAAATGCAATTCTTCTTGCATCCAACACATTCTTGAGTTGAAACACAAAATCTGCAATCGTCGCCAACGAACATAGCCTTGTTTTCCAAGCTTCTCTCCGGAACCCATGTTCGTGCATCCTCATTCAACTTATAGACACGAAATTTAGTGAACAGATCGGAACAAGGAATATAAGCCGCAGGATCCGTGTTCCTAACTAGGAGGAATAAATCGCCAAGATAACTCAGCAAGCGTGTATGAACAAGACCAGGAATTGGTGGGGTAACTGGTGCAATTTTCAATGACAAATCTATTGAGAAAGTGCTACCGGTGATAGACTGGGCATAAAATTTCCCCTTGTGGCAAACAACATCAATATACAGGCCGTTGCCCAGGCAAGTCCAATTGTCATAGCCCTTTCTCCAAATACTCAATCGACCACCACTGTGAATTGCTATAACACCAAAAGCAGGACCAACAGAACACACAGCTATGCGGACAGGGACGAAAGATAACAATTCAAGAAATTCTGGTGCAGGTGCTAGAGTACCGACAAACTGAAGATAATAAACCTTAGTTATCTCATAAACCCTATAATCAAGTAGATTCAATTCTGTAGGAAGAGGACGAGGCAAATACTCACAATTAACAGACCGACAGAGAGGATGTTTGAGGCGAAACCTGCCAGGCTTTTCGGTCTCCTTAATCCTGATGAGCCAGCACTTGGCACTCTTCCAGGTTTCTGTACTTTTCTTGAGGTGTACGAGGCAGTAGACAGTGGAGTGAACCAGGTTGAAGGAGCCACAACGTGAGGGTTTCAGATGAGGGCTGGGACCCATTGGGAAGGGAAGACTGAGAGGTGGCGTCTGGCACGGCTGAGGGAGAAGGGAGCGCCACGAACGACAAACGGCACGTAAGCGAAGACGATCGATGTCATCAAGGCGATTTGCAATTTCGTAGTGAAGCATATCACGGCAAAGATCAGACCAAGGCGAGGGGGGTTCCATGGAAGATACGACAGGCAACATACCCGAAACGGAAAGGTAACACAGGGCCACTAGTGCAAGTTCTTGATGAAACGGACTCTATCTGTTTGAAGTAAAAGCAGAAAGGCGGGAATGTTGATGCGAGAGAGCTCAATAACTAATTTGGTCTTTAATACAAGAAACCGATAACTAATTCGGTCAACATCGAAGAGATTAGTTATTTTTAAAATACATGCATTTTTTTTTAAATGACAGAATTTTTTTTTTGAAATTATAAAATCTTAAATTAGGCTTGTTACTAAGAAATGATAAAAAAAATAATAAGATTTAATAAACAATTTATAACTTATTTTATAAAAAATAACTGATTTAGGATTTTATAATTTTAAAATTCTTTTTCTGTTATTCTTCCTCTTTTGTTTTTCCGCCAACATACATATTGGGCTCGTGCACAAAGACGCAGCCCAAACGAATCAAGACCTTGTACACGACCCAGGTTCACACAGCATCCATCGCCCAAGGTGCCTGGTCAAACAACCATCACCTAGCTGGCTCCTAGATCCATGAATATACAGCAACCGCTTCCCCTTCCCTGGTCAGTTAGGATCCTAAGATATTGGAACTAACCTGCTAGATAGTTATGAAGCCCTATCATAAATAGAGGGTCGAGCCGAAGCTAAAGGGGATCAT
Organism: Inga laurina; assembly: GCA_963855925.1. Taxonomy (NCBI): domain Eukaryota; kingdom Viridiplantae; phylum Streptophyta; class Magnoliopsida; order Fabales; family Fabaceae; genus Inga; species Inga laurina. The sequence goes on along the minus strand of OY979703.1, from coordinate 1,214,876 downwards.
TTAGTGTATTCTACTCTCTCCACTTACTTCTTTACACTTTATTCAATCGAGATTTACAATAAAAATATTTTTTCACTTCTTCTCTGTAAAAACTTCATTTGACTTGGGCCTGCTAACTCATCCAAGAGAAGGCCCAATAGATGCCCAAATAGAAGAATGGGAGGCTGCACAAATTGGAAGGTGAGACTTAACATATAATAAGGATAAATACCGTTATAAAGGGTGTGAATGATTTGTGTGTTGTCTTCTTTTTGATCCAATTCTTGGGAATTCTCTCCTTCTTTGTGGCTCTTCTTCTTTCCCCCTTTGGAATTATGCTACTCTTTTTCTTATGAGATTTTTTTTGTATTGCGGTTATGATTTGTGACTGACTATTAGAGTTTCAGATTATAGCTTTCATTCATTATATCTGAGTTATTTTATGACCATTACAATTGGTGCTTTTGTTGAGAGTCGAAACCCCTCCAACATGGCCAAAGATTTTGATGAAGCCGAATTGGAAAAGCTTGAAGCTGATATGAAGAAGGCGAATGAATTCATTGAAGATGCCAAGGGTCGCTTTCATCGAATCGATGAACGTTTTGATCAAATGGAGAGTTGGTTACTGGCGATAATCGAAGTAGTCGATAACTTGAATCGACAATTCAAACAATCTCAACCTTGGTCACAAGCTGGTTTTTTGTTCGGAATTCCTACTGTTCAACCTATTAACTATGCTAAGCCTTTAACTAAGATGGTGATGATGGATTCTTCGCTTGCTGGAACTGAGACGACCACTGTTGCAATGAAATATTTTTCTCATTTGGACCAAATGGAAGCAAAGATGAAATGTATGGGATTAATCGATAAGTCTCCACCTTCTCAGAGTCCAAGTTTTACAGTTCACCCATGGCCAACGGACGGATCCTCTTTATTGCTGGAAACTAAGTTACTGCAAAGTCATCCCTCCTAAGTCTTTGCAATTCACCTATTGCTAACAAGCACAAAATCCAATGCTGAATAGAGTGATGAGATAGAAGAACCTATTCTGGTAGACTCTTTGTTGCCACCATCATTAATCCCTTTATCAACAACCTCTACAGTGATGGAATCTGTCGATACTATCTGGTGTCACCGTTTGTAAAGAGTTCGACCTGTATATCTAAGAATGGGCCTCTAATGAATAGAGTTTATCTTTTTCAAATAGTAGATCAGCTACTGGACTGGGCCCAAGTACTTGGAGTTAAATTCAGGCCTCTTCAACCTACCTTCAACTACCTTAGCCACTCCATCTCCATTTTTAGTGACGGACACAAACTTGCCGATGACCACGATGGAGTTCTGTTTATGCATCCTTGCTCTGTCCTAGTTATGGCCACAATGTGTTACAACAACATATTGCTTTACTTATCTCATACATCTAAGTCGATTGAGGTTTTGAATTTTAATCAGTTCCTTGCTTCCATTATTTTCATCCTATTGGGTTACACGATCCTGCACTACATCAGAGCATTATATATAAATTGACATTTGATCCGGGTATTTCTTTTCCCCTTGCTCTGTTCATTGAGTGCAGTATATGCTTCTTTCAAGGGTTGTTTAATGAATATGAACAATTCGGTGGATATGGAATTAATTTTAATAAGGAGCTGCCATGGTTTTTTACTTGCTAGACCAGTCATTTAGAATTGGATGTGGGATCCACCATCACCATCTTTAACTATGTTTATTGTAGTTCATTTTTATTCACGATACTCCGCCAAATTATTATTGCTGCTTAGGTTTATGGGCACAGGACAGCTAATGGGAATTATAGTATATAATAATGCTTTTGTTGTTCCATCAATTTACTTGAGCATTTCCATGCTAGCAATGAACCTACTACCATTTGATCCTGGAATTACATCGAGAATTTGGTGCTCAAATGACGGCACATATGACTATTTGCCATCTTGGACTTGTTCTCTTATGTTGTTTATCATGGTGAATAGAGTTGCCCCTCCTTTGCGTCATGTTTGCAATGTAATTGATTTGTATTGGGAACATGATCATCATATCTTCAATGATAGCATTGTTTCAAAAGGGATTTTTTGAATTGAGTTATTAGTTACATGTCCTACAAAGGGTTCTATGCATTCTAAAAGTGCTTGTTGTGTCATAGGCTTCGCTATACTCTTTCATTGCATCAACAAATATACCTTGCACTCCTTTGATGAAAATAATAAATTTTGTTGGACTATATTCGGTGTGATTAAGTTTGAAGTTCTAGTTTCATGGGGAATATATGACTGTTGTGCATATATCATTTTTATGATTGACAAGGGTTTATCTATTACTGTTTTTGAATGGATCCAAGCTCTATTTTGCCCACATATTCCATCCCTTCTATTTGTTTATTTACAACTTTCTATCCTACTAGTGGTGTATTTCAAGTTTCAACCGCAAGGGATAGTTTATTATGATCGTATATTGAAGGAATTAACATCAAATTTATGCTCTTCAATCACAATGACCAAGCAACAGTGGGTGACATACTCTTTTGGGACTTTCACATGCTCACTCCTCCTTACTGTTATATTTAATTTGAGCAGTCCTAAACATTGGGATTCATTTTCAAGTCAAGCAGCTTTTCTAGTTGATGATGAGGGAGAACAATACTACAATTTTCTTGCAGCCTTTAATTCCAAAAACCTTTTAATTGTAATGGTCATAAAATAACTCACAAATTTAATGAATGAAAGCTATAATCTGACACTCTAATAGTCAATCACAAATTATAACCGTAGTACAAAAGGAATTTCACAAGAAAAAGAGTAGCATAATTCTAAAAAGGGGAAGAAGAAGAACCACAAAGAAGGAGAGAATTCCTGAGAATGGGATCAGAAAGAAGATCACACACAAATCATTTACATACACCCTTTATAACGGTATTTATCCTTATTATATGTTGAGTCTCGCCTTCCAATTTGTGCAGCTTCCCATTCTTCTATTGGGCCTTCTCTTAGATAAGTTATTAGGCCCAATTCATGTGAGGCTGTTACATTCTCATAGCATTCTTTAGCCACGTTGTTGTCGGTACTCAATTCAAAAACTCTTTTGCAAATTATTGCTTCTACAATTTGGAGTCGTTCAAAGGGACCGGCAATAGATTTATGTGAGATTCTTTCTATCTCTATCCACTCTGATTATTTGTCATGACGGACGTGTCGACCATAGGGATCATACCTGCTACAATGGTCGCACCTTCCACAGGAGACGCACCCACCAACCTACAGGAGCGTCTAGACGAGTTGGCTGTCCTATTGTAAGAACAGACTCAACAAATTTCTACTCAGGCATGCTATGCCTCACAATAACAGGAGCGACTCCAACACTTGGAAGAGGAAAATAACGCCTTACGAGAGTGACTTGCCACACACTCCCCTCAAGTCACTCCTAATCCTCACTGAGCAGGACGACTTCCGATCGATATCATCCTTCGCATGCCATTGTTAGAGACCCCCAACACTACAAAGGCATGCCTAAAACAGTAGGTGATGAAATCCTAGTTAGAAATACTACTAACTATCCTCGTGCCGAAGGTACTCCAACTACACCAACCAGGCCGAGTGGTGAGACGGAATTGCAGATGAGTCTACTTGCAACGAATGACCCACAAAGTTACCACTTTAGTCATATTTATAAATCTTTTTTGAGGAAAAGTTTTAGGCTTTATTATAAATATACTTTTAGAGTAATAAATGCAATTTTTACAATTTTTTCACTATTAATTGTAATATATAAAAAGAATTTATTTATGTTATCTCTTACAACCAGTCATAAATAAGGATAAAATGAAAAATTTAGCCTATAATTATTGAGTTAACTAACTCACGCGTGTGCATGTAAGAGTTAGTTAATTGAGATTTATAGATAGGATCATGGTGATATACCTCATTGCTCGTTTGGGAAGCACAAAAAGCGTTTTTTTAAGCACTTTTTTACAAGAGAAGACAAATATTCTCTCATTATACTTATCTCTAACACTGTAAAATCATTTCTAAAAAGATAAAACAAAGTGGCACTAAGTTTTTTCCTGAAAGAATGAAAATGAGGAGTCCTTATTCCTTTCCTCTACAAGCTGTTTACTGATCGGCGAGAAATTTAATAATTTAACGGTCATTTATTTAAACGTGAGAATTGGTTGGATCAACCCTGTACCAATAAAGATACGATGGAGTATTCATATATTCAATCGAGTAAGAAAAATGTCGATTTGTCAAGGCGCTATTGTACGGTGAGGACAAACAGCTATAGTTCTCAAACTTGGGCGTCAAACTGGTCCGGTCTGGTTAAGTATTTTATTTTTATTTTCTTAAAATCAATTTTTATTTAACTTTCTTTAAAATTTTATATTAATGATTCTAACATCTTTAATTTTTCATCAGTTTGACTCTGGATTAGTTCTGGTCTAACTTACTGACCTTTAACCTAATACCTCGATCGATTCAATGATTGGTTTGGATTTAATTACCTTCTAAATAGCAAACTTCATTTATAGAGGGGTTTTCATTCTTCATTTGTCGAAAATAAAAACATAGGACTATACGTCAGAAGTTGAATGCAAAACACACCAATATTGTCTAGTGATATCTCCTTTATAAACACAGCCACGCCACCTCTACAAAGGCTTTTAGACAAATATATATTTTTATATACACTACCTCATATTTTTAATATAAAACTAGTTGATTTTTATTTTGAGAGAGATTAAGAAAATTAAATAAGTTATTCAATCATAACACATATAATGAATTATTGGATTATATATCAGTTTATACGTCAAACAAATTAGTTTAGAGAAAAAAGATAAATATAAATATTTTAATAAACCTTATTTTTCTTCTTTAATTTCACCAAAATAGTTAACTAGCTTTTACATTAAGGAAGAAAGATAGTGTATATATAGTTATTTCTGTTAAGTGTTAACCAAATATGAAAATGAGCCAAATATTGATTTCCAACCAAAGCTTGAATGAAAAGCAAACGCTAAAAATCAATGCAGAAGGTATGCGTACAAAGTTGAAACTTGCTATAGAGATTAGGAGAAATATTAGATGCTATCTCTTGTCTTAATTATAAGATAAAGTTAACTTTTTTTTGGAGAAATTAAGGAAGTCAAATAAGTTACTTAATCATATCATATGTTATGTATCCTTATATTATATATTAATTTATTAGTCAAACTAATTAATTTGAAAATAAAAATATAAATATAAATACTCTAAAATAATTTAATTAACTTCCTTAATTTCTCCAAAAAAATCAACTTTAACTTATAATTCAGAGGGAGTAATATATATCACATGATCGAACTCAAGCACTCTTGGCTAATATTCAAACAAATTAAAAACGGACGCGCCTACTACAACAATCCACATGCACGCACGTCTTCAGCTTGCTCGTCATCGCTGCAGTCCATTCAAGAAATAAAGTAATTATTAACAGTTTCAACTATTTATGGAAAAGACAACGTAACATAAGCACATAATGACGAGACGACACACGGACACCCGGTCCACAGAGACTCGTGTCCAAAACATGACAAAAGTGGAGAAGATGATAACTCTGATGGAGTTCTCAATTGAATCACTGAAATATATATTAATTAGAGCGACAAGTTAAAGATGGATACGTACCAAGTGAGAATCCAGGATGGGCGAGGCCAGAAAAGGCCAGAGTAGCCAAAGACTCGTGAAAGCATCTTAGCAGAACGATCCTTCAATTCATGTCAAACAATGCAATATCACGGACTATCAGATTTCCGCGCTGCAAGACGAGACATTGGTTATAGTAATTAAATGCAATTCTTCTTGCATCCAACGCATTCTTGAGTTGAAACACAGAAAATGCAATCCTCACAAACAAACATAGCTCTGTCTCCCAAGCTTGTTTCCTGAACCCATGCGCGTTTATCCTCATTCAACTTATAGATATGAAAATAAGTGCGCAGATTGGAGTAAGAAATAAAGGCCGCTGGATAGATGTGGCTATGTAGGAGGAATAAATAGCCAAGGTCACTCAGCAAGCGCTTATCATAACTTGGAGGACCCGTTGGTGGGGTAACTAGTGCAATTTCCAATGATGACAAATCTACTGAAACAGTTGTACCGGTGACGTCCAGGGCATAAAACTTGCCCTTGTGGCAAACAACATTAGTATAACTCGCGCCATATGGGATATTGCCCAGGCAAGTCCATTCATCGCCCTTTCTCCAAATGCTCATTGGACCAAGAATGGGAATGGCAATAACAGCAAAAGCAGGACCCTCAGAACACACAGCTACTCTGGCAGGGAGGAAACAATAAGGTTCAGGATAAACTTTTTCTTTCCTCTTACTCACAAATAGAAGATCATAAACCTTTCTTACCTCAGAAACCCTATAATCAAGTAAATTTAGTCCTTTAGGAAGACCAGGAGACAGAGTGTGAGAATATGCAAGGCAAGAGATAGGATCTTCGAGGCGAACCTTGCCGCGCTCCTCGGTCTCCTCGATCCTGATGAGCCAGCACTTGGTAGTCATTATGCTTATCTCCAACACTATAAAATCACTTTTAAAAACATAACACAAAGAGACACTGAGTTGTTTCCTGAAAGATTAAAAATGAGTGGTCTTTGTATATTTCCTTTACGAGCTGTTTGGTGATCATCCAGAAATTTAATAATTTAACTGTCATTCATTTAAAAGTGCGAATTAGTTGGATCTACTATATACCTTGTAATAATGATATGATGGAGTATTTATATATTCAACTGAGTAAGAAAAATATCGATTTGTCAAGGCGCTATTGTACCGTGAGGGCAAATAGCAAACTTCGATGGAGAACTTCAAAAAAAGCTGTGATGCATGGTTGACTTACAGAAAAATATTTGGCAAAAAAAAAAAAAAAAAAAAAAGACTTACACAAAAATAGATTAGATAAATAAATGTAAGAAAAGTTTTTCATCTCATCGTAGATATAAGGTTATCGCACGGAATATCTTTCTTTATCTGTATTAATTAAAATCCTTGAATTTGTAAAGTTGCTTTCATTCCTGATTTGTCGAAAATAAAAACATAGACTATACGTCAGAAGTTGAGTGCAAAACACACCGATATTGTCTCGTGATATCTCCTGTATAAACACAGCCACGCCACATCTACAAAGGCTTTTAGATGAAGATATATTTTTATATACACTATCTTTTATGCTTGATATAAGAGTTAGTTAATTTTTTTTTTTTTTAAAAGATTAACAAAGCTAACAAGTTATCCAATCATGATACATGTCATAAATCATTAGATTATATATCGGTTTATAAGTAAGACAGACAAATAAATTTAAAGAAAAAGGATAAATACAAATATTTTAATAAAACTTATTTTACTTTCTTAATTTCTTTAAAAAAATCAACTAACTTTTATATTAAAAATAAAATTCGAAAGGTAGAATATATAGTTATTTCTGTTAAGTGTTAACCAAATATGAAAATGAGACAAATATTGATTTGCAACCCAAGCTTGAATGAAAAGTAAACACTAAAAATCATTGCAGAAGGTATATATGCGTACAAAGTTGAAACGTGATATGGAAATTAGGAGAAATATTAGACAATATAATGTTGAACTTTTAATGTGCTCACACAAGACGAAGACCAAGCACAACATACATCACAACTCACAAGATCTCAAATACTCTTGGCTAATATTCAAACAAAAACGGACGCTCCTGCCACTACAATCTACATGCACGTCTTCAGCTTGCTCATCATCGATCTGCAGTCCATTCAAGCAATAAAGTGATTATTAACTGTTTCAAATATTTACGGAAAAGACAACGTAATTAACATAAACACATAATGATGAGACGACACACGTACACCCACAAAGACTCAGGTCCAAAGCATTACAAAAGTGGAGAAGATATCAGTTTCATATTAAATCCGATAAATAACTTAGTTGAAGCACGAGAATATATATTAATTAGAGTGACAAAGATGGATACGTACACCAAGTGAGAATCCAGGATGGGGGAGGCCAGAAAAGGCCAGAATAGCCAACGACTTGTGAAAGCATCTTAGCAGAAAAATCCTGCAGGTCAAACAATGCAGGTTCACGAACTAACCTGTATCCACGCCGCAGGATGAGACTTTGGTTATAGTAAATGCAATTCATCTTGCATCCAACGCATTCTTGAGTTGAAACACAGAAAATGCGATCCTCACAGACAAATATAGCTCTGTCTCCCAAGCTTGTTTCCTGAACCCATGTGTGTTTATCCGCATTCAACTTATAGATATGAAAATAAGTGCGCAGATTGGAGTAAGAAATAAAGGCCGCAGGATAGATGTGGCAATGTAGGAGGAATAAATCGCCAAGGTCACTCAGCAAGCGCTTATCATAACTAGGAGGACCCGTTGGTGGAGTAACTAGTGCAATTTCCAATGATGACAAATCTACTGAAACAGTTGTACCCATGGGATCCAGGGCATAAAATTTGCCCTTGTGGCAAACAACATCAATATAACCAGCGCCATATGGGCTATTGCCCAGGCAAGTCCATTTCTCATCGCCCTTTCTCCAAATACTCGTTAGACCAAGAAAGCCAATGGCAATAACCGCAAAAACAGGACCCTCAGAACACACAGCTACTTTGGCAGGGCGGTGAGAATAAGGTTCAGGATAATCTCGTTTTCTCTTCTTACCCACAAATAGAAGATCATAAACCTTAGTTACCTCAGAAACCCTATAATCAAGTAGATTCAGCCTTTTAGGAAAAGCAGGAGACAGAGTCTGAGAATATGGGGGGCGAGAGAGAGGATCTTTGAGGCGAACCTTGCCAGGCTCCTCGGTCTCCTTGATCCTGATGAGCCAGCTCTTGGTAGTCATCATGGAGATGTGTGTAGGGTTCTTGAGGGGTTGAAGACAGTAGATTGTGGAGTGAACAAGCTTGTAGTAACCACTATTTTTGGGACCCAGAAAAATGATGTCACACAATGGGAAGGGAAGCCTGAGAGGTGGCCGGGACGGCGGAGGGAGAAGGGACCGCCACGAATGACAAACGGCACGGAGGCAAAGACGACCGATATCAGAATGAAGGCGTTTTGCGATTTCGTCTTCCAGCATGTCACGGCAAAGATCAGGCCAAGGCGATTGGCGATCCATGGAGGATACTGAACTGGAGAAAGAGCAGACCCGAAACGGAAAGCTAACACAGGGCGACTAGTGCAAGCTCTTTGTTGATGAAACGGACTCTATCTGTTGGAGTTGAAGTAAAAGCAGATAGGCGGGAATGCGCATCAGTGGATCAAGTGATGATTTTTAACGGTAGTTGATACAAGAGCTGCATAACTGATTAACTAACTAATTCGGTCTTTAATTTACCGCAAGAAATAGATAACTAATTTAGTTATATTAAAAATATTAGTTATGTTAGTTAATAATAATAAACATTTGTTAGTTTTCTAAAAATATCATCTTTTATTAGTACTATTCTTAGATAGAGACCTTTTAAAAATACTTTACATTTCACATAATAATAAAAAAAGTAAATTATAGGTAATTTTTAATTTTCTTTTCTTTATTAATTAAAATCGAACTCTACAAACGTTGAGCGGAAATGTTCACTTTTTTCAAGAATTCTAATATTTTGATATTATTTCATAAATTTGTGGGTTTTAGAGCATACATGTGGGTTAGTTTTCTTTGTTTTTCTTTTTGTGATGTGTTAATTTCGCCTTTAGTGGCCATTTTTGCGTTATTTCCTGTTAAAGATACGAATAAAGTCAAAAAGACGGTGAAGGTTTTTCAGTTACAGCTTGTTTTCCCCCCTCAAAGGTTTAAAAAGAGTGGCCCCTAATCCCTTCTTCTAGGCGCTGTTTGAGTGTTTGGTACGAGGGGAGTGAAAATATAATTTTTATAAGATGATTTTCTTTAAAACAAATTTTAAGAAAGAAGTTATAAAATTTTAATAAAAAGAATATATAACATAAAAAAATAGAAAAAATTAATAAAAAACTTTTAACCCCATTTAATTGCTCTATTTAAAAAAAAATTTAATAAAAAACTCAACTCACAAATTTTTTCCTTCTTGCCCTCCAAATCCCTTTAGAAACACAACCAAGTCACCTATACAAAGGCTTCTTAGATGAATATGTATACATATACATATATATATATAGAGAGAGAGAGAGAGAGAGAGATATTTCTGTTAACTGTTAACCAAATGCGAAAATAAGGCAAATATTGATTTGCAACCTAAGCTTGAACCAAAATCAAACAGTAAGAATCAATGCAAGGGGTATATAGGCTTAGAAGTTAAGACATGATAAAGTGCTCTCTTCAAGGGAATCACTATTTCTTTAACAGATCACCCTCCTTCTCTTTGATGTTAAGAAGATGGAGGATGACGAAGGGATCGATGTTAGGCATGTAGTGTGTCTTGTACACATGTATACTCCCATTTTGAGTATAGTAATGAATTACACTTTTCATTCCAAAAAAAATAAAAAAAATCCCGTGATATAGTGCAACAAGCTGCTAGCCAGGGCGATTTGCAAGCACAGTATCTAACTTTAATATGCAAACACAAGAGCAAGCACACAATATCACATACAAGAACACAAATGTTGGCTAATATTCAAACAAAAAGGGACGTGACTGCCACTATACACGTACATGCACGTTTGATCTTCATATACGCCAAGTCAAAACCCATGATGGGGGAGGCCAGAAAAGCCCAAAAGAGCCCAAGACACGTGAAAGAAACCTAGTAGAAGAATGCTCCATGTCAAACAACGCAGCATATTCGAATGGTTCAATTTTACCGCAATCATTACCAAGCGGGCGCACACGATCGATATAGTAAATGCAATTCATGTTGCACCCACCACCACCTTCTTCAGCTGAAACACCGAAACTGCAACCATCACCAACAAATATAGATCTATTTCCCAAGCTATTCACCTGAACCCATTCGCCTCCATCCTCATTCAACCTATGGACCTGAAAATCAGAAATCCTGCCCGCATAATCTTGGACCAGGAATAAATCGCCACGATGACTCAACAAGCTCTTTTCACCAGAAGGATGCATTTCAGGCCTAACTAGTGCAGTGCTTTCCGATGACAAATCTACTGAAATAGTTACACCGTAGGCACTCTGAGCATAAAATTTGCCATTGTGGTAAACAACATCCATATACGCGGGGAAACGTCGGTGATCGACTACGGACCTCCATTCAGGATCACCCTCTTTCCAAATACTCAATTGACCAGCACCGTGAGTGGCCATAACTGCAAAACGAGGACCCTCAGAACAAACAGCTACTTTCTCGGCGCGGGTAGATAAACGTTCATTATGATCCATTTCAGTTATTATGTTTCTATCACCCACAAATTGAAGATCATAAACCTTTGTTATCTCAGAAATCCTATAATCAAGTAGATTCAGAGTTTTAGGAAGACTTGGAGACAGAGTCTCAGAATATGCAGGATGAGTGATAGGATCTTTGAGGCGAACTTTGCCAAACTTCTCGGTTTCCTCGATCCTGATGAGCCAGCTCTTGGTAGCAATATTGGAGGTGTCTGTAGGGTTCTTGAGGGGTTGAAGGCAGCAGACAGTGGAGTGAACCAGCTTGAAGTAACCACTACGTTTGGGTTTCAGAATTGGGAAGGGAAGCTTCAGAGGTGGCCTCCGGCAAGACCGAGGGAGACCGGAGAGCCAGGAACGGCAAACGGCACGTATGCGAAGGCGATGGATACGAGAATCAAGGCGATCTGCAATTCTTTCGAGCAAATCTTCGGGAAGATCAGACCATGAACTCAAGTGGGGAGCCATGGAAGATACGGGAGATGGAAGACAAGAAAATTAGAAAAGGTAAGCTCTTGGTGATAAAACGGTCTATACAAGTTCGAGTACAAGCAGAAATACGGGAATGCATATCAGTCGATCAAAATGATGATTTTTAACGGTACTTAGAGCTAAATAACTAATTACAAGAGACAGGTAACCAATTTAGTTAGACTAAAATAAGATAATTATATTAGTTATTTGTATTAAACACATATTAACCTTTTTTAAAAAAAATAAATATCATATTTTTTTGTAACTATCTTGGAATAGAAACTCCTTCATGTATATCATTAATATAATCTTTTATTGTAAGTATCAATAAAGAGTTGGTCTAATAGAATAAAGTCCCCTTAAATAACTCTACCTAGCTTCCACTTAAATGGAGAAAAAATATTATACGTAATTTCTAACTTTATTTTATTTACTGGTAATTAAATTCAAACTCTACAAACGTGCCTAAGACTTTAATTTCACGATTGTCAGAGGAAATTTTCGCTTTTTATTTTTTTCCAAAAATGTTAATATTTTGATATTATTTCATAAATTTGTGGGTTTTACATTACGTATAGGCGGTTAATTTAATTTGTTTTTTGGTGATAAGTTAATTATAATTGTCGTGGCCATTTTTGTGTTATTTTCTGTTGAGGATGATAAAGTCAAAGACGGTGAAGGGTTTCCAGTTACTGCTTCTTCTTCTTTTTTAAGATTAAAAATGAGTTAAATTTAAAAAAAAAAAATTGAAGAGGTGGGGTTTATAAAATTATAATAAGGTGAAGATATAAAATAAAAGGTGTAAAAACTAATAAAAAACTTTTAACCCCACTACTTTAATTTTTTTAAATTCATCCTCATAATTTTTTTTTCTCTCCTTCCTTCCAAATCCCTCCTACCAAACAATCCTCTATAAATCGATGAACAGCCGTATATTTAATGCCCTAACCGTTATTCCTTAAAATGGGAGAATTAGTGAGAAGTAGTATTTTTGGCTTTAAATATAAAATCTAATTGATTTTTGATGATATTAAAGAAGTTAAATAAATTGTGTAATCATAGTATATGCTCTGTATCATTACATTATATATTAGTTTGTAAATCATGTGAATTAGCTTGAAGAAAAATTGGTAAATATAAATATTCTAAAATAATTTATTTAACTTCATTAATCTATCTAAAAGAGTCAATTGAGTCATATATTTAGGATCAACACTGTGGAATATTAGATGGAGTATTTATATATTCAATTGAGTGGATTTGTCAAGGTGTTATTGTACGCAGTGAGGACAAATAGCCAACTTCGATGGAGAACTTCCAAAAAAAAAAAATGTTGTGATGCATCGTGGTTGACCTACACAAAAATAGATCGGATAGATAAATATTAATACATAAAAGTTGGCTACACAAAATATGTTGTGATGCATCGTGGTTTACCCACACAAAATATAATGTTTTCGTACGGAGTATCATTTCATTATCTGTATGAATTAAAATCCTTGAATTTATAGAGGCGCTTCCACTTTTCATTTGTCGAAAATGAAAACATCGTACTTGAAGTCAGAAGTTCAATACAAAACAACAATATCGTCTTGAATGCGATATCTCCTTTATTGACACTATTGACACAACCACGCCACCCATATAAAGGTTTCTTAGACGAATGTATACATATATGGGTATAGTTCTTTCTGTTAACCAAATGCGAAAATCAGGCAAATTAATATTGGCTAATATTCAAACAAAAACGGACGCGCCTGTCACTGTACGTACATGCATGTCTGATCTTCATCAGCTTGTTCGATCACCTCTGCAATCCATTCAGGAAACAAAGTAATTATTAGTTAATTCAAATATTTATGGAAAAGACAAGATAACATCAACACAATGATAAGTGAGACACACCCACACAGACTTAAGTCCAATACATTACAAAAGTGGAGGAGAGCAAATACTTTGAGGAGTCATATCGCAGTTTCATATTAAATCCTGACCATAAATGATAAATAACTCAGTTGAAGCACTGGAATAATTAGAGAGACAAGCATACATACCAAGTGACAAGCTAGGATGGGGGAGGCCAGAAAAGGCCAGAATAGCCAACGACTTGTGAAAGAAACCTAGTAGAAGAATCCTTCATATCAAACAAGGCGGTACGAGAGCCAGGAGGACCTTCAATAGCAAGTGGGAAGAATTTTTCGATATAGTAAATGCAATTCTTTTTGCATCCACCACCCGATTGTTCAGCTGAAATACAGAAACTGCAATTTTGACCAAGAAATATAGCTTTGTTTCCCAAGCTTGTCTCCCGAAGGCACACGTACATGAGTTCATCCTCATCATCGAACTTATAGACAAGAAACTTAGTGGGCAGAAGATCGGAAACAGAACGCAGGGACGGAGGAGACCAACGCTCAGGAGCAAAGTCCCCATCCAGAAGGAATAAATCGCCAAGATAACTCAGCAAGCGCTTATCACCAAGATCATGACCCATTGGTGGGCTAATCTGTGCAATAATTTTCTTGGACAATATATCTACTAAAAAAGTTGCACCGGAGGAATCCCGAGCATAAAAGTTCCCCTTGTGGTAAACAACATCACTATATTTAGCGCCATATCCGGCATAGCCTAGGGGAGTCCATTCAGGATCACCCTCTTTCCAAATACTCAATCGACTACCACTGTGAATGGCAATAACCGCAAAAGCAGGACCCTCAGAACACACAGCTACTTTCTCAGCGGTGACAGAAAAACGTTCAGGATAATTCATTTCATTTATTTTTTCATCACCCACAAATTGAAGATCATAAACCTTTGTTATCTCAGAAACCCTATAATCAAGTAGATTCAGAGTTTTAGGAAGAGGTGGAGACAGGTTCTTAGAATCAGAGCAAGAGAGAGGATCTTTGAGGTGAACCTTGCCAGGCTCCTCGGTCTCAACGATCCTGATGAGCCAGCACTTGGAGGCGTGTGTAGGGTTGTTGAGGGGTCGAAGGCAGTAGATAGTGGAGTGAACCAGCTTGAGGAGACCACTACGTTCGGGATTCAGATGACGGCTGGGACCCATTGGGAAGGGAAGGCTGCGAGGTGGACTCCGGGACGGCTTAGGAAGAAGGGGCCGCCACGAACGACAAACGGCACGTAAGCAAAGAAGATCGATATGAGAATGAAGCCGACCTGCTATTTCGTAGTGAAGGATATCACCGCAAAGATGAGACCAAGGCGGGTAGCGATCCATGGAAGATACGAGAGATTAACAGACCCGAGATGGAAAACTAACACAGGGCCCTGGTGCAAGCTCTTGTTCATGAAACGGACTCGGACTCTATCAGTTGGAGTAAAAGAAGAAAGGCGGGAATGCATATTAGTCCATCAAATGATGATTCTTAATGGTAGTTAGAACCAGAGCTAAATAACTAATTTGACCTTAGTATAAGAGATAACTGATTCAGTTAGATTATAAAAAGTTAGTCATAGTAGTTATGTGTATCATATATGAATTAGTTTTTAAAAAATATCATTTTTTATTCTAACTACCTTTGGATACCATTAATATCATCTTTTATTGTAACTACCAACAAAAAGTTGGTAGGGGTAATGCCCTCTAAATGACTCCACCTTCCGCGCACATGAATGGAGAAGTAAATTATAGATAGTTTCTAATTTTCTTTTATTTATTAGTAATTAAATTCAAACTCTACAGTGTGAGGAAATTTTCGCTTGTTTTTCCCCCAAAAATTTTAATTTTTTGATATCATTTCATTGTTTTGTGGGTTTTAATTTATATATATAGTGGGTTAATTTTATTCGTTTTTTGGTGATAATTTAATTTTATTTGCAATGGCCGTTTTTGTGCTATGTGAACAAAGTCCAAAGACGGTGAAGGCTTTCCAGAGTTATAAAAACAAGAATCAAGGTGATCTGCAATATTGTGGAGCAAATCTTTGGGAGGATACGGGAGATGACAGACCCGAAACGGAAACTGTTGAGTAAAAGCAGAAAGGCGGGAATGCAAATTTGAAAAGTTGTTTTTTATTCTAAATATAAGATAAAATTTTTATATTTATCAATTTTTTTTTAATTTATCACTATGAATGCTCTATCAACAATAATCAAGGAGAAGAATGAAGGAGAAAATTAAGGAATATAACTAAGATATTTTAGAAAATACATATCACATTAACTAATTTAACCAACTTCCTTAATTTAATTAAATAAGATAAATATGTCTTATATTAAAAACTTAAGAGTAACTAATTTGGTCCTTAATACAAGAGATAGATAACTAATTTAGTTAAAGTAAAAAAATTAGTTATCATAGTTATATACTTATATGTATCAAACATGTGTTAATCTTTTAAAGATATTACTCCCTTTGGTCCTAAATATAAGATAAAGTTGAATTTTTTTGGAGAGATTAAGGAAGCTAAATAAGTTACTTAATTATATCATATGTTATGTATTTTTAGATTATATGTCAGTTTATTAGTCAAACTAATTAGCTTAAAGAAAAAAAATAAAAATAAAAATACTCTAAAGTAATTAAATTAATTTTCTTAATTTCTTCAAAAAAATCAATTTTATCTTATATTTAAGACCGAAAAGAATATCTTTTATTATAATTACCCTGGGTTAGAGACTCCTTCAAGGATATCATTAATATCATATTTTATTGTAACTATCAATAAAGAGTTAGTTTAATAATGGAAAGGCCTGCTAACTGGTTCTACCTTCCATATAATTAATGGAGAAGTAAAGTATAGGTAATTTCGAATTTTCTTTTATATATTTATTAGTGATTAAATTCAAACTCTACAAACGTTTCTTAAAACTTTCATGGTTGTGCGAGGAAAATTTTTATTGTTTTTTCCCCAAAAACGTTAATATTCTGATATTATTTTATAAATTTGTGGGTTTTACATTAATTATATATATATATATATATCGGGGTTAATGTTATTTGTTTTTTCGGTGATAAGTTAATTTTAATTGTAGAGGCCGTTTTTGTGTTATTTTCTGTTGAGGACGTGAACGAAGTCAAAAGATGGCGAAGGCTTTTAGAGTTATAAAATTTTAACGATAAGAATATATAAGATAAAATAGTAGGTGAAATTAATTAAAAACTTTTAACTTCATTTATCTAATTTTTTTAATATAAACTCTTAAAAAAAAATTTCTCTCTTCCCCCTATCAAATATTGAAGTTAGCACTTCCCTAATCCATAATATAATATAAGAGGTGGCTGGCATTTTTTTGGAGGTGTTTAAAAAGGAAAATAAATAACTTAATCATAGTATATGTTGTGAATCATTAAATTATATATCAATTAATATATCAAGCAAATTAATTAGTTTGAAGATGATTGATAAATATAAATATACTTTATTATGACTAAAGTGGTTTCATTAATCTCTAAAAAAAGTTAACGGATATTAAGGACAAATGATAACATTATATATATTTGCAATGCTATGGGACGGTTCTACTCATCCGTTCAAATTGACGAACACGTCCACGTGCTTCTCTCTATTTCCATGTCATCCTCGCTCTTCATTACTCCATTACATAACGACAGTATTTTTTTTGAAGTTGCACTAGTAGTAATTTTTTTTTTAAATTTTTTTAATTTTATTATATTTCTCAATAAAGCGTCGATATGTTATCTTTGCAATGGTTTTTTTTTTCCCACTCGTTTTTCATGCGAGGTACATGCAGACAGGAGGATTTTAAACGCGAATCGCTGACTGGAAACACCAACATTTCATATATTTGTGATTCTTTTTTCGGCAGCCCTTCATTTGTGATCTAGTTCTTGATTATTTTAGCATTATTTCCGTTTATATTTCACTAGAGCACGGAACAAGTAAGATCAGTTGGGTGATTATTTTTTTGTTTATAGTTCTTGATTATTTTTTTATTTTTTTATTTTTTTATATATGTATCGAAAAAAAAATATTCTAATTTACTTGTATCAGGAAAAAGGAAATATCCTCGTTGACATATTGATCACTCTTGACCAGTGATTTTTTTATTAAAACACAATTTTGTTAAAAGGATAAAACGAGTTACTTACAAAAAACCTAGATCTACTGAACTTCAAAGGACTAAGAATCCAAAAATTGTCAGATAGAACACAGGCTCAGTCCACAATATACAAGAGAAAGTGGAAAAAAAAAAACAATAATACAACAAACAACAACTAGCTTGAAGATGGAAGATGGAAGAAAGCGAGTAATGAATTCAAACTCCACACCAAGTTCAGCAACAAAAGGCTGAAGGATCAGTTGAATCATCGCTCCAACAGAACGAGACGAAAAAGCAATCATTTAAAAGGGGCTCTTGTAGTAAGAGTTGAAATATCAAATATCACATAAGGCGATGAAACATGAAAAGCATAGAAGTCCATGTCAAACGTTGACAAGGCTGCCTTAAAATAGCCAAACCAATAATAGAGAAGCCCATATCCATAGAGGGGAACTTGGCAAACATCCAAATCAAACTAGAATAAAACACCAACCTGATTCTTGATAGAAAACCAACTAACATATATAAGGCAAACGAAAGAGGAAGAACTTGCGAATAAAAGTATCAGGGTATTCACAAAAGCTATAGAAAGGCCAAGTTTAGATTCCAACTCGAAGAAGGAAGAAATAGACAAGAGCTCACAACAAAGGGCTTATAGTTGAGAGGAGGAGGTGAAGAAGAGGGCTTGTAGTTGTGGGCAGAATAATGTGGAGACGAGGGAAGTTTCTTGTTTTTTTTTTTTTTTTTTTGTAACTCTATAATATATCCTCTCTTTTCTCTCCATCGCCCACAATCGACCGATACCAACACTTGCCCCCAAAGTGCAAAAGAACGAAGAGGATAAAAGCAAACAAAGAATAAGGAAGAAGCTCGAGTTTTACGGGACTTTCTTATCATTTTTTCATATGCATACGTAGTATTATTTAATATTTATATATTTATTATATTCTATATAATATTTAATAATGCAGTATATATATTATTGTATATTATTTTAATATAGCAAATCTTATTATCTATTAAGTGCTTTATTTAATATTTGTGTTTATTACCCTAATGTTATTTTTCTTCTACCCTATTAATCTAGTAAACATCCTTTATCCTTATTATCCCATGATTCCTTTCCTCACCTCACTTCCATGCATTGCAGGTGGGACCATTGTGAATGGTTGAGTATTTACATATTCAATTGAGTAAGAAAAATCTCGATTTGTCAAGGTGCCATTGTACAGTGAGGACAAATAGCCAACTTCGATGGAGAACTCTAAAAAAAATGTTGTGATGCATCGTGGTTGACCTACACAAAAATAGATTGGATAGATAAATATAAATACATAAAAGCTTTTCCTACAAAATATAATGTTTTCATTATCCGTATGAATTAAAAGCCTTGAATTTGTAGAGGTGCTTCCACTCTTCATTTGTGGAAAATAAAAACATCGGACTTGACGTCAGAAGTTCACTACAAAACAAAAATATCGTCTTGTATGCCATATCTCGTTTACAAAGCCGCCTATACAAAGGCTTCTTAGGTGAATGTGTACATATATGGGTATAGTTCTTTCTGTTAACCAAATGCGAAAATCAGGCAAATGTTGATTTGAAACCAAAGCTTGAATCAAAATCAAACACTATAAGCTTGAATATTACTATGTCTTTGATCACCCTCCCTCTCTTTAGATGTTTATAAGATGGAGGATGACGAAGGGATCAATATTAGGCATGTAGCGTGTGTTGTACATAGGTATACTCCAATTTGAGTAATGAATTACAACTTTCATTCAAAAAAAGAAAAGACATGATATAGTGCAACAAGCTGCGAGCTAGCTAGGCTGGTTTGCAGGCACAATGTCGAACACGTCAGCATATCAATGTTGAAACTTTAATATGCCAACACAAGAGCAAGCACAATATCACGTACAAAGAACACAAATGTTGGCTAATATTCAAACAAAAACGGACGCGCCTGTCACTATATACGTACATGCACGTCTGATCTTCATCAGCTTGTTCGATCACCTCTGCAATCCATTCAAGAAACAAAGTAATTAATTATTAATTGTTCCAAATATTTACGGAAAAGACAAGGTAACACAAACACAATGATGAGACACACACCCACACAGACTTAAGTCCGAAACATTACAAAAGTGGAGGAGAGGATAGTTATCTCAGTTTCATAATAAATCCTGACCATAAATGATAAATAACTCAGTTGAAGCACTGGAATAATTAGAGAGACAAACATACATACCGAGTGACAAGCCAGGAGGGGGGAGGCCAGAAAAGGCCAGAATAGCCAACGACTTGTGAAAGAAACTTAGCAGAAGAATCCTGCATGTCAAACAAGAAAGTATAAAAGCCAGGAGGATCACCAAAACGAAGCGTGGTGAATTGTTGGGTGCTGTAAATGCAATTCTTTTTGCATCCACCGCCACATTCTTGAGCTGAAACACCGAAACTGCAATTATCTCCAACAAATACAGTATTTTCCAAGCTTGTCATCCAAACCCATATGCGTTCATCCTCATTCCACTTGTGGACAAAAAAACGAGTGGGCAGAAGATCGGAAGCAGAAATCCGGCCCGGAGGTTTCCAACGCTCAGGAACAAAGTCCCCATCTAGGAGGAATAAATCGCCAAGATAACTCAGCAAGCGCTTATCACCAAGATCACCCATTGCTGGGCTAATAACTCGTGTAATAATTTTCTTGGACGAGAAATCTACTGAAATAGTCACGCCGTAGGTATCCCGAGCATAAAATTTGCCATTGTGGTAAACAACATCACTATACATAGTGCCACGTTGGGGTCTACCTAGGGGAGTCCATTCCTTATCACCCTCTGTCCAAATACTCAATCGACCATCACTGTGAATGGCCATAACGGCAAAAGCAGGACCCTCAGAACACACGGCTACTTTCTTAGCCGTAACAGAAAAACGTTCAGGATAATTCATTTTATTTACTTTTTTATTACCCACAAATTGAAGATCATAAACCTTTGTTATCTCAGAAACCCTATAATCAAGTAGATTCAAACCATTAAGGAGACGTCGAGACAGACCTAGAGAGTCAGAATCTGCTGTACGCAGAGAGAGAGGATCTTTGAGGCGAATCTTGGGAGGTTCATTGGTCTCGTCAATCTTGATGAGCCAGCACTTGGTAGTGTTGGAGGTGTGTTTTGGTTTCTTTAGGGGTCGAAGGCAGTAGACAGTGGAGTGAACCAGGTAGAGGGAACCAGTACGTTGGCGATTCAGAAAAGGGCTGGGGCCCATTGGGAAGGGAAGCTTGCGAGGTGGACTCCGGCTCGGCGGAGGGAGAAGGAAGCGCCACGAATGACAAACGGCACGGAGGCAAAGACGATCGATATCAGAATGAAGGCGGTTTGCAATTTCGTAGAGGAGCATATCACGGCAAAGATGAGACCAAGGCGAGCGGGGTTCCATGGAAAGATACTATAGAGAGATAAAAGATCCGAAACGGAAAGCTAACACATACAGGGCCACTAGAGCGTGGTTTTATAGTGATGAAACGCACTAAACAAGTTGGAGTTGAAGCAAAAGCAAAAAGGCGGGAATGCGCAACGATCAAATGATTGGCTAGTTTCTTGATTGTTATCAGCCACAGGTAATCAGTTGGGTCAGTTACAAATATTCTCATTTACTTGTATTCAGGGGGGGAAAAGCTTAACTCATCTTGTGGGGAATTAAATTATTGCATTTGATTTTTTTTTGATTTTGCTACAATTTGCATCGCTTGTTTTTATTTTTCATTTTTATTCTATTATTAATCAACGCACTGTGCACATTTTTCTTCCATTTTCTACATTCCCTACTTATTGAAAAAATGCACTAAAAAATATATGCACCAAATCCATCTTTTCCTTGACATACAAGCTAGCATCATCTGGCTATTAACGGTTTTTTTTTTTTTTGGTTGCAGGCTATTTACTTTGAATACATTAAATCTTAATTATTAGTTGAATTTTAAAAGTCCTCCCTAAAAATATTTTGGCTCAATTAAATCTTATTTGAAAACCTTCCATGCTTATGAATATGACATTAAAAGTGGAATAGGTTTCGTACCCGAGTACTCTTGTCCTGCATGGTTCCGTGATCACTCTTTTACTTTCAAAATAATTCAAACCCTCCAATGTATGGATCCATTAAGGATGGAATCGATTTGATTTTTTTAAATTGGTTAATTTTTAATAAAAAAATATTAGTTAAAAGATTATTTTTATTTTAAACTTTACATTCATTAAAATAATTTTTTTAAAAAATAAAAAAAAAATTAAATCTAAACAACCCAAATAAAAGAAACTCTCTCCTGCTCATCCGGATGAGCAGGGAGGCTCGTTCCTCCAATGTATTTGTTTATCAAGAAAAGACGAATCCAATTCCAACCTCTCTCGACAACGAGGGAGTTCGGTGCAAAACGTGATCCACACTATTCCTCTGGGGACATGTTTCTTGTGCATGCAATCAAAGTGACACGTGGACACCTCCTTCTGCCACCCGTCACCACGTGACATTTTCAAATCCCTTTATTAAGTGGTTCGATCGGGGGTGCTTGCAGTGGCACTGCATGTACGTGTGTCCTTCATCAAGATCTCTAGCCCTCAGAGTTCTTCTCCTTCCTTTCTACAAAACCCACTTGAAAACTCTCTCTCCTCCAACATCTCCATCAACCCAGAAGATCCCCCTCTCCGTTCCCAAAAGCTTGTGAGTCAGAATGGCTTCCGGTGAACAGAAATTCCCGCCACAAAAGCAAGAAACCCAGCCTGGACAAGAACATGCCATGGACCCCGTGCCTCAGTTCACAAGCCCCGATGACAAGCCATCTAACAAGCTTGAAGTTTATATACACACACACACATGCATATTTTGTAAGAGTTTCTCCGGGAGTATGCAGCACTAATTTGCAGCTAGCGTTGGTTTGTAGGGGAAGCTAGCACTGGTTACGGGGGGTGACTCCGGCATAGGAAGAGCCGTGTGCAACTTGTTTGCCTTAGAAGGAGCCACCGTGGCCTTCACGTACGTGAAGGGACAAGAGGACAAAGACGCAAAGGACACTCTTGAAATGATCAACAAAGCCAAGGCTTCGGACGCCAAGGACCCAATGGCCATACCGGGAGACTTGTGTTACGATGAGAATTGCAAGTGTAATGAGTTCAAACAAGTTCTGTATTCACCTCTTTTCTGTAATGTACAACTACACACACATATATATACAAGCTATATGTTTCAGATTTCAAATATAACAGTTTACGTTTTTTACTTTCCGGATGGTGGGGGATTTTGTTTGACTATTATTGATTTACTTTGACACTCCGCTCAAGTTGGAGCATATATATTTATCATGTCTAACTTGTTATAAAGATACTTGACCCATGTCCCATGTAAGGCTTTCGTCAATGGATCTACCAGTTGATCATCCTATCGCATATGCCCTGTAGCTTTGTATTCTGCTTCTGTATTGGATTTTGATACAACCCCTTACTTCTTACTTCTCAGAGATATCAAATTTTCACCAACAAATACACAACAACCTGTGGTGGACCATCTTGTTGCGTTAGATCCTGCATAATCCGCATCACAGAAGCACTCAACTTTAGTATGCCCATAATTTGTATAAATAATGCCACAACCAGGGCAACCTTTCAAATAATGCAAAATATGCTCTAAGGCTTCCCATTGTGCCACGGTTGGAGATGCCATGAATTGACTGAGTACACTGACCGAGAAGATTATATCAGGACGAGTTACTGTTAGATAGTTCAGCTTCCCAATGAGTCTTCTATATCTCTCAGGAAATGCAAACAGCTTCAGTTTCTCTGGATCAAACTTCTTCTTCAAGTCATCAGGAAACTCATCAAACATACTAACATCAAGATATAGGAAGGGATTCAAAATCATGGGAATGCTGCTTGGTGCAGCTGCAAGCTTTCCAATCTCCTTTAAGAGATCGAGAATATACTTCATTTGAGTCAAAAAAATACTTTTCATGCTTCTCAAAACCTTAATACCAAGAAATTATTTTAATAATCCCAAATCTTTTGTTTGAAAGTGAGAGTTAAAGAAAACTTTAAGTTTTGAGATTCCAGAAATATTATTACCTGTTATCACTATATCATCAACATATACTACTAGAAGAATCATGCCTGCATCAGATTGCTAGTTGAACATAGAGTGATCACACTTGCTTTGACTTAACCTAAACTTCTTGACCATATCACAAAATCTATCAAACCAGGTACGAGGACTTTACTTTAGACCATACAACGACTTCTAGAGGTAGCACACTTTTCTATTCTCCCCTTGAGCAACGAACCCAGGTGGTTGCTCCATATAAACTTCTTCAAGGAGGTCACCATTCAAAAAAATATTCTTAACATCCAACTGATGCAAATCCAATGATATATAGCAGCCAAATAGATACGAAGACGAACGGAGGTGAGCTTAGCCACATGAGAGAAAGTCTTGGAATAATCAATACCATAAGTTTGTGCATACCCTTTTACAACAAGTCGAGCTTTTAAACGTTCTAAGGAGCCATTAGCGTTAGCTTTAACAACAAATACCCATTTACATCCAATTACCTTCTTGTCAAAAGGGAGATTAACAAGAGTCCAGGTACTAGCGTTTTCAAATGCCAAAGTTTCATCTTCCATTGCGGCATTCCAACCAGGGTGATTTAGGGCTTGGTGAAGGGTAGTAGGGATGGAGATGGAATCAAGGGTCCACAAGAGAAGAGGAAACAGGGGACAAAGACCTGTAGGATACAAAAGATGAGATAGAATAGGCACAATCAGCATATCTTTTTGGAGGATGACGAGGACGGGTCCCTTTTCGGAGGGCAATGAGCAGTTCATCAGAGGTATCAACAGGAGAATCTGGAATAGGTAGTTCAGTGACAGTAAATGGAGGATCTATGGAAGGAGGAGCAAGAACTATGGAGGCATCAACAGAATCAATTGGCAAAGCAGTAACTGGAAAAGGTAAAACATTGGCAACATCAACATCAGTGATGATAGCAGGTTCCAGAACAGCAACCTGTATTGGTGAGATATGGACATGATAAACCAAGACATCATCAGGCTCATCCATGACAGAGGAAAACTCAAAAGAGGTCAAATTCGTGAATAAAGAAGAAGACTCATGAAAAATCACATCAGTGGACACAAGGTAAAGATGAAAATCAGGAGAATAACATCGATAGCCTTTCTGAACATGAGAATAACCAAGAAAAACACATCTTAAGGACTTGGATCGAGTTTAATAACACTTGGACGGACATCCCGAACAAAACAGACACAACCAAAGATTTTAAGATCAATAGGAAATAGCTTAGAGATGGGAAATAGAATGGAATACAGAACATCCCCACCAAGGACAGCCGAAGGCATCCGATTGATGAGAAAACAGGCTGTAGACACGGCATCAACCCAAAAAATTTTAGGGACACAGAAATGAAACATGAGAGCTCGGGTAGTTTCTAAGAGATGACGGTTCTTTCTTTCAGCAACACCATTTTGGGCAGGGGTATCAACACAAGAGGATTGGTGAAGAATACCATGACTATGCATGTAATCAGAGAATGGGCCTAAAAAATATTCTTTTGCGTTATCACTTCGTAGGATTTTCACATGAGTGTGAAACTGAGTTTTAATTTCAGCACAAAAATTACGAAAATGAGTAAATAATTTAAAATGTTATCTCATTAAGTAAAGCCAAGTGATTTGGGAAAATCATCAACAAAAGTAACAAAAAAACCATAACCAGTCTGAGACAACACTGCACAAGGACCCCCAAATATCAGAATGTACTAACTCAAAGGGGGACGCATCCCATTTATTGAATCAAGGTGCCAAGTGAATATGATGGTGTTTGGCAAACTGACATGACTCATAATCTAAAAAAGACACAGAAAAGAACTGAGGATATAATATTCTGAGAGATGAAAGGGACATATGACCTAGATGATAATGAACTTCAAATGGAGACGACCCACCAAAACAAGCAACAGAACATGACATTTGATCATCAATGATGTAATGCCCACCAGATTCATAGCTTCTACCAATAATTTGCTTCGTCGAATAATCTTGAATTAAATAATAGTTAGGAAATAATGAGATAAAACAATTTAAATGACGAATCAGTTTACTTGGAGACAAGAGATTAAAGGTGAGATCGAGAACATTAAGAATAGAAGATAGTGAAAGGGGTGCAATTGGTGTAACAGTGCCTGAACCAAGAACACGGATGGGGGAACCATTGGCAATGAATATGGAAGACGGGTTGGCATAAGGAGCATATGTTAAAAACAAATGATGATTACCTGTTATGTGGTCAGTAGCACCAGAATTAATGACCCACTTTGTTGAAGTAGTAGTAAGATCAGAAGACAGAATACCTGTAGCTAGTGCCCCTATAGATGAAGATCCAGAATCAGGTGGACCAAGTGTTTGAACAATATGAGCAAAACCATGCTGTTGATCATGCTGCTGTTTATTTTGCAATTTTTGACAATTTTTCTTAATTTGACCAAGTTCCTTGCAATAATTGCAGATAATACTACTCAAATTCATTAGCAGAGAACTAGTGCTTGGTTTGTACCTATAATTCCCATTTTCAAAGGGGTCACGTCCAGCTAGAGCACTCGCATTTGATCAATAGAAGAATGAATCAAACTATCAGCGTGAAGAACCCGTGAGAAAACATCTTCAAGAGAAGGAAGCTCCTGATTTGACAGAATTTGAGAGCAAATACTCTCATAAGATGGGTTAAGAGCTTCAAGGAAGCTTATGATAGCCTAAAGTTCCAAATTCTTGATACGGTTGAAAGATCCGCTTATGGAGACACGAGTACTTTCATTTCCTCATACATCCTCTTGAAGTCTAAGAAGAAATCTTTCAATGGATGACCCTGCTATTGAGAGCAATAAAAACCTTTACAGACCTCATGAACCCGAGTAATATTTCCTTTGCTAGAAAACATAAATTCAAGATAATTCATAATTTCTTTTACGGTGTTATAATGGCTAACAAAAGATAGAATTCGTGGTTCAATAGAATTTCGAATTTGAAACAGAATTCCAGCATCTGCTCTTTGCTAAGCCAAAAGTTTTGTTTCATCACTAAAAGAAGGATCCTCAGTTAAATGTGTTTCCATCTCTATGCCCAAAATATACACTCGAACAGTTTTATTCCAATCACTATAGTTTGTCCAGTTTAACTACGAAGCAGTAATCTTAGCAGGCATAGGCAACATATCAAAGTTCTTAGAGTCAGCCATGTAGAATCAAATCAAACTGAAGTCACAAAATATCTTAAGGAAATAGGTACCAAATAGGAGCTAGCCACACAAAAAATGCCAAAGCCACAAAATACCAAAGGGAAGTAACAGATATTGCCAAAGCTACAAACTCCTCAAAAAACTGAATGCCAAATATCACACTATGACCAATATGGTAGAACCCCAACAAGAAGGAAGAAAAATAGCACTGTAAAAGCAAATATTTAGAAGTACCGTTCCCGACAATCAAAAATCAAAATTGGATCATACAGCTACCGGGGATAGAATGGGCTCGAAGAATCGATCAAGACGCACCTGGAACGTGACCGAAGATGTCGCCAGAAAGTGTCCCACACGTCGGCTCATGGTCGAGACAGCAACGGAGATGGAGGCGCATGAAGGTGCACGCGCCGTTGGATCTAAACGGCACCAACTGGGCTTTACCCATCAGTGGCCGAAGAACACGTTTGAGTGGCACGTGTGGTCAGCGGAGGTGCTGGCTAAGACATATCTGAAACTTGAATAGAAACGCATTGGCCGGAAAAAATGGAGTTCTCGCCAGAAAATAGAAACGATTTCTGAAGTTACACTGGCTCTGGTACCATGTAATGAGTTCAAACAAGTTCTATATTCACCTCTTTTCTGTAATGTACAACTACATATACATATATATATATATACAAGCTATACTTTTCAAATTTCAAATATAACAGTTTACGTTTTCTACTTTTCGGATGGTAAGGGATTTTGTTTGACTATTATTGATTTATTTTGACAACAAGAAAGTCGTGGATGAGGTTGTGAACAGGTATGGCCGAATCAACATCTTGATCAACAACATGGCGAAGCGGTACGAGGCCAAATCAATAGAGGTGATCAACGAGAAGAGGCTCGACAAGGTGTTCAGAACCAATATCTTCGCTTATTTCTTCATGGCCAAGTCATGTCATGTGAAATGTTATATACTGGTATTTGATTTATTTTTTTGAGAGAATTGAATTGAGAATTATTTGGGTGTAGGCACGCGTTGAAGCACATGAAGGAGGGAAGCTATATAATCAATGCAACATCAGTGACGGCGTACAAAGGGAATGCGAAGCTGCTGGATTATACGGCTACCAAAGGAGCGATAGTGGCATTTACAAGGGCATTGGCTCTTGAATTGGTGAGCAGGAAAATAAGAGTGAATGGGGTGGCAGCTGGACCAAGATGGACTCTATTGATTTCAACATCATTCAAGGGGGATGAAACGAATCAGTTTGGTGAGGGAGTGCCCATGAAGAGAGCTGGCCAGCCTACTGAGGTGGCTCCCTCTTATGTCTTTCTCGCTTCCAACCACTGCTCCTCTTACATCATTGGCCAAGTTCTCCACCCCAATGGTGGAACGACTAGAGCTCATCCCATCTGAGCCGTCTAGACGGGATCTAAACGATCCAGATTTTTTTTAAAAAAAAAAAAATATTTTAATGGGTATAAAATCTAAAATAAAAATAATCTTTTAACTGATGTTTTCCCAAAAGATGATTTTTTTATTAAAAAATAACCAGTTTAAAAAAAATAAATCTAAACCGTCCAAATCCCATCTAGACCGTCTAAATGGGATGAGTTTTTTGTGCCTATCACATGTTCCCAATGGTATTCTCCTTCTACCTTCTTCTAAGCATCCTCATCCTATGATTCCTTTTCTAACCTCACATCATGTGGATTGCAGGTGGGACCATTGTGAATGGTTGAAGTATATGTCTGATATTTGCGATCCCAAGCTTTTTTGTGGCTCTCTGCTTTACACACAGGATTTTCCTATGACATGGGAACATATTAATCAGCTAGGCTCCACTGTACTTGAGCCGAATTTCCTTTTGAATGCTGAAACGTCAAGGAAGTGGGCGTTAAGTTGTGTAAGGTCGTGGAAGCACGTGTGTACATGTTAAGAAGATCAGGATCGAGGGAAAAAAAAAACAAAATTTACGTTTTATGTGAAAAATATTATTTTTTAGTATAATAATTAATAATTATATCCTGAAATAAATAAACATATGCAACTTCCACCCGAGAAAACGAATGTAGTCTAGTTTGTCACCTCGTTTAGATCATATTTTGACATAATACGCACGGCATGGTCCTGGAAATTAAGAGTTTATTTCTATGAAGATTGCATTATGTTTGGCTTCTATATGGTTAAGTTTCAATTCATGGAGGAAGGGCATGGCGGGAACTACTGAGATTTTCCCGTTGTTTTGGGCAATATCCAGTGACAAGGATTTGAAGCTTAAATAATCCAGGAACCTGTGGGCGTGACGAAATTGGGAAAAATGAAACATCCACTATCTTCCAACGGCTTATAAAACAGTAACAAAAGCACTAGGTCGCAATGAAAATCTGCAGAGAACTAAGACAACAAAAAGAAATAATAAGGTATTGGCCAAAAAAAAATAATAATAATAATAAGGTACAAATTGAGGCACATGATGTTACAAAGAAGCACATATTTTCATGCTGTTTATTTGAAAGATCCATTGGTAATTGATGTCAAATCGCTACCTGAAAATTAAAAAGAATCAGGATGGAACCCCAAAGGAAATCTCAACACCTTTCCCGCCGATTCCGGCGGTGAAACATTGGAGCCCGCAAGACTCCAGTTCTGATATTACTTTCTCAACAACAGTTCCTGAAAGCACTATTCATGACTTGTCAAGGAAGAAGAAACGTAAGAAACATAGATTTCTGAATAGATTCCGTATCAAGACAATTCAACGCAATTAATTTACGCAGCAAGAAGAAATAAAAAACAGATGGGGATTGGGGAATATAAAATAACAAAGGCTCCTTGCTCGTTTATAATACATCTGCCAACCACAAAAACCTGGCTAAAAGTCTCTCTTAAGATGCAATCAAATAATTTTGCCACTCTTTCAGTGCGTTAATCATTGGAGAGTTTTCTCCCAGCCATAAAATTTTATGCATGTGCAACAAAGAAGTAAAAGGCCAAAAAGCAAGACAGGATTGTAAAATGCAGAAGTAAAAAGGAGAAATTGGATCCCTTAATCTTTCCCCCTTCCTGTCAATTTTGAGATGGTGGCGCCCAGGGGGGATCCCACAGCGAGGGTGTATAAGGCTCACTTAATAGGTCAAACCCACACACCTTTCAAGTTGATAGGAAAGTTGAAGGGAAAATTGAGAGGGAACTGATGATTTATGTCCCAAAAGTTCTTGAGGAGACCAGTGGGTGATCTTGTTAGTAATGTGAACGTATATGCTTGTGCGTGTGTGATACTTGTATCTATGCGCTTAGATATGACTATGCATACACGCCACAACATGCTTATGTTCACCAATGAGAAACCGAAATAGAGCAGAGAACCTCAGAAGCGCTAGACAAATTAACAAGAGAACAAGTGATAAGGATACAGGTAGGCAGCAGTGTCAGAACGCAGCCTCCACCACCAGCTCCTGTTAATTTGGAGGCCAGCTTGTATTTCAGTGTTGTCCGAAGAACAGTTTCTATTGCAGCGTGGCTAACCCCCATACATTGGAGCAAACCTTGATTCATTTCAATAAGCTCTTCTATCTTCCCTTCTTTCTCAGTGACAGAGAGGTCATCTGGTGTGGGTGACTGGATAATCTGAGCCAATTCTTTGCTGATAGCATCAACAGCACTGAACACAAAAGACATTGCATCCGGGTGCCTTAGTGTCCTCTCTGCAACACCAGCCACCAATGCCTTTGTGTTTCTCCCTACTTTGGTGTTAGTTATGAGCATTTTAAGTGGCATATTTGCCATAATATGCGACAAGTTACCAGACCTGAAGCTGATCACGTTGCCTGACAAGTGATAATACTAATTTTTTAGTCATTCGCAAATATCAATAGCAACAATTGACGAGTCTTGAAAAAACGATGACAACAATGTAGAGGCAGTATATCTGAACTCAATAAAAATAGATCGAGTTCCCCACCAAACACTATTTCAGTTTAATTCTTTTTCGTGCAACAATAGTAGAGACCTTCCCCACCAAACACTATATTTAATTCACATGTCAATATCCATATGGCTGTTTGACCTTGAAATCTCATTCTAATATTGATGATCTATGATAACTCCAACAAAGACTGTTGGGTCACCCACTAAAGCCCACAAATTATGTTCCAATTCATTCTAAATAAGCAAGTTTTTTTTCACCAATGACATATGAAAGGTTCGAGTAGTAGTCATTCAAAGACCAAAAAATGCAGAACACCAATGAACTATCAGAAGTAGTATCTTCTTACATTGCTAAGCCTTACCATAAGTGCTTACTGTGTTGTCAATTCCAGATGGCTTCCCGTGAATAATCTTCTCACCCTCAAAAGCCCATTTATTAACCAATTCAAGCTCCTTTTCTCCAAATGACAGCCATCCTTGGTCATTCATATCCAAACTAACCGAATCAGTGCAAGCAAGCAGGGCAGCTGCCAGGGCCACACAGAAAGCTGCTGATGAACCCAAGCCCGAACCTAGAGGAAGTTCAGAAGTGACTACCACAGTGGCAGGCTTAAATCTACATTTCAGGAGTACAAAATCAGAACAACAAAGGAAAGGGACATAAAGGAATTTAACAGTCCAAATTGAATTCACACCGTTGAATAGATGAATACAGCCAAAGAAAGGCTGAAACTCCAGAAGCAAGTCCAATTTCTGCCTCTGGAATATTTTGTTCTTCAACTAGCGCTGCAATTGATTTGGAAGACTCAACAGAGCATGAAATAGGCACTGAAGAGGATTGACTACCTGATTCTGGCAGTACTTCTGCAATTTTACTAATTGGCCAGGAAAACTCTAATCCCATGTCCTTGAGCTGGAGTTTCAACATATCGTCGTTGTCTAAAAGATGATATTCACAAAGTGAATGAGAATCGAGATTTGAATACAATGTACTTCAATTCAGAGAAACAGTTAGCCAACAGTTGTATTCATATCTAAAGAAATAATGTTAGCAGTTGAGTATCGGATATATAAACTCATTCCGATAAAAATATCATATTGAATGCTTGAGCAGCCTAGCATCTCTCCAAATTCATTTTGCTAAGACTCTACTTTTAATCATCTTATATCAACAACATCCTTCGAAAATAAAACACAAGTAAATTTTCCCAGTCATTTCCATCCACATTCAGCACCATTTGGTTAATGTTAATATGCTCGTTTGAAACAATAATTAGAATGCTTAAAAGCAGCTTTTTAATCGTAATTTACTGTATACAAGATAAGTGTGTAAGAGGAGTTTTATCTCGATTTACGTAAAAAGCAACTTATAAACAATCTCAACACCAAAACAAACATGCACATCATATCCTCTTGGTATCTATCAGCTCTTGTGTCGTTGCTGCCTTTGGCTTGAACATCAATAAGCATGGCACATAATCGTATTAATTCAATCGGTGAATGTCGAGAGTAAAACCCACCCAACTAAATAGCAAAAGAACCATTTGAACCCCAATGAACAGCGGCACTAAAATGCACATGATGTTTCCCCAAAGAAGATTTCGGTCAGATTGAATTAAATTCAAAGCTTTAGGGAAACGAGATCCCGCACCAAAATTTCAAACACACTAACACAAAAATACAAGGGGCGAATGGAGAGAGTACCAGAGGGAGTGGGGAAACGCATAGATACATAGGTGTACAAGTCAATGGAAGCGGCGACAGCAGTGGATCCATGCACCACAGCGTGTTCGCCGGAGAGGATAATCTTTCCGGGAGCTCTGGCCTTAGCCTCCATATCCTTCTTTCGCCTCTGATCAGCTCACACTCGCTGTTTCACTGAATCCTTCTCCCCACCAACTTAAGAAAGGGTGCCCGAGACGACAAACAAGACTTTCATTTTTGAAGAGGCAAGGGAAACAAAAACGAAAGGGGAAACAAAAACGAAATTTCAGATTTTGTCGAGGTTGAAACTTGAAAGGTTGAGAATCCCACGCGAATATCAGGGAGTGGAATGACCATTTAGGCAATGAATGTAAAATGCGAGGACGCTAATTGGAGGGTGTAGTGTAAGGCGGTGTTTGGCGGGTGGAGTTTGAGATTGAGAATTTGGGAGTTGATTCTTGAGTTGTGGTGGGCCAGCCTCTGGGTTATTTGGATTTGTATGGGTTAGTAGCCCATGCACCCTTGGGCAATTCCTGCCTAAGACCACACGCACGCGCCCCTCGTGTTTCACTTTATTCTTGCATCCCTCGCATTCCTTCCCACCAACTTATCTTTCATTATTCGGCGCGGGTGGAAATAGGTTAGGTTAGGTTAGGCTTTACTTAAATAGGTCTAGGCCTGTAATAAAGATTTAAAGCCTGAGCCTGTATATAGGCTATTTTTTAGGCCTGAGCCTGGGCCTTCAGAATGCCTGACAAGGCCTGAAGCCTGTTTAAAAGCCTACTTAAAATGTAGAACTTTAAATAGCCTTTAAAGCCTATGCCGCCAAATTCATATCTAACCATTCATGCGTAAAACTAGACTTTTACCTATTTTACTCTTTGCACGTAAATTGGGACAAAATCCCCTTGTTAAGATTATAATATTTCATTTGACACTAAAATAAACTCATAACAATTTTTATGCTTTAGTGGAGGGCACAAATTAGGGGAGAGAAAGTGAGTTAGTATTGTCATCTCGAGTAATCGAAGAGAAGAGATGTAGAGGTGAATGATTTATGCGAAAATAAGGGTTGAGTATAATAATAATAATAAAATATGAAACTTAGAATTAAGATTAAGTTGGTAAATTTATAAAATTATTTAGATGATATTATATATACTTATATATTAGTATATTTTTTTTAAAAAAAATTTAAATAGGCTAAGCCTGTAGATTTGTAGGCTAGGCTTTATAAAAATAGACCTAGCCTGTTTATCTAAATAGGCCTAGCAATATGCCTGAGCCTGAGCCTGGCCTATTTACTAAATAGGCGAAGTTAGGCTTTATGTAGGTTAGGTCGTAGGCCCCTGTTAGGGGCCTGGCCTATTTCCATCCCTATTGGGCGCAAATTAAATTTGATCTCCATTTACCAAAAAAAAAAACAAGACCTTGTGTATTTATTCAGCGACAACCACCCAAAATCAATCTGAATTGAGTTCGATTGTCATAACGATAGATCTTTCATATCTTGTACAATCTGTGTGTGCATGTATGATGGATATAATCGGCCATCTGGTAATTGTAGAAATGTAGTCCCAAGAGGGAAGAGAAGAAGACAAACATACAATTACATCCTATAATAACCAATGAATCATGTTTCAGAGTCGGAAGCAGTGGATGTCCAAGAATGGGGAGAAGAGGACTGAAAATTCCAAGCCCTCCGCCGCGTGATTGTGGTGGGAGACCCGAAGTCCAATTTCTTGACCATATTTCAGGTCTCTTCTCCTGACGATATGCCTGAAAGGTTCAACTGAATAAACAGAGGCTTCCCTGGCCTTCTTCGTCTCCCTCCCGCGCCGTTCACCCAAACATGGCATATTCTCAAACCAGAACGACTCTTTCTTCGCCATCTTTGCCTCGTAAGTTTCGCCAGTATCAACGTCATAGATCCATACCTTCACAGGGATCCACACCTCCAAAGCCTTACGGCTATCTTCATTAATTTGTCCTGAAATGAATTCTTCGAACTCCTTCGCACCTGAGATCTTGAGGCTGTCCCAACGCAAATTATCTGAGTTGAGTTTGATCCTAAACGGCCACGGCTCTCTGAATTTTATAGATTTTGTGTTGAAGCTATCTGCTACTTCCTCTGCACTCTCCCCGTCCAACATTTTCTTCACCTATTAAAACATATGGAGAACAGAGCCAACGCCACCACTCGCTCGCTCTGCTTTATCTTCATTTTCTAGGTTTAACATATGAGGCACGCATGCTTTCCTTAAACATATACACGTTTAATTTCTTACTTATTTGGATTTTCCTTTTTTATTTCTAGGCAGTTATGGTATAAACCAACCAAAAAGGTGGCCTATTCCCCTTATGCTCTTAGCTTTTAAAGCTGTGATTGCTAAACCTCATACTTAAACGCACGGCAAAACATGGAGCGATATCTGCAACATATTTTTTTATTTCAATGATCGATGAGACGTCTGGATTCTAGACAAACAGCATACCAGCCTCATACTTCGCTGGTTCAACTGATATGTCTGGCAAATCATTCATAGCGTGCTTCCACATTAGAATTTTGGGAAAATCTCGTTCTAATCCCAAAAACTAGAAAATAATCAAAAAGTCCCATCAAAGATTGATCTATTAAAATAGGCATAGTAATCTCAGTGATATAGATTTCAAATGCTAATTTTTTTTATTGACAAATGTATGTGATTATATTGACAAGTCAAAGAACGATTATTGACGAACTTATATATATTAACTAAAACAACTCTTATTGACAAGTATATGTATATTGATAAGTCTTAAAGTGGCTATTGACAAACTCATTTATGGTAAACAAACTAGCTCTCGTTGCAAGCATGTCACTATATTAACAAGTCATAAAGTGTTCATTAACATACTCATCTATGTTCTGATAAAAAAATATATACTCATCTATGTTAACTAAAACATCTTCCGTTAACAAGTATATGTGACTATATTGATAGGTCATCGAGTGATCATTGATAAATGAACCTATATTAATAAGTAATTAAGGACTTCTTTTGTAGAAAAATCTACCATAAAACTTTTTTTATATAGTTTTCCTCGTACTTGGGACTGAGTGAGATTTTCCTTTTGTTAAGTCTTTGGGTGTGTTTGGTTTGAGGGGTGGAGAGGGAATGAAAGGATGAATAAATTACCTTTTTGGGCTGAAAGTATTTAAATTTTAGGCGGAAATCCAAAATTTAAAAAGAATGAGAGAGTAAATTTTAGACTATAACCCAAAATTTTAAAAAATGATAGGGTAAATTTTTTATTTCTTTTATCCAAAATTATAATTTATCTATCCTCCCCTCCCCCGCTCCCTTTCCCTCTCCTCAAACCAAACAAACGTTGCCTTCCATTTATAGCCACATGATAGATAGGTAGGCATTAGTCTTTAAAATTGGGCCTTTTTAAAAAAGGAAAAATTCGTCCATCAAAATACTATTTAAACTATTCATATGAGTATGACACACGTAATCTCTTTTTTTTTCCAAATATGACACAGGTACTCTATGTTCTGTCTCCGAAAATATATAAATCTTTTCAGGAAGGCTCTAGAATGTTTGTAATGTATTTACTACCCTATGTTGATTAAATTTTATGCGTCCATGCTCTTGGATTGTTGTCAAGCTCGCAAGATCACTTTTGAATTTATCATTTTTTTATGTTTTTAACTTATAAAATCAAACAAATTCACTCTAAAACTCGTATTACTAGCTAGAAATTCAGAACTTTGAAGTTCATACATTGAATCTCTCTTTTTTTTTTCTTTTCATTTTACAACATTGTGTAAACATAACTTAAACTATTGTTAGCAGCCTGTTCAAAAAGGGAAAAAAAAACTATTGTTAGCAGTCGAGTCAACATCAATAGAATTTCATCCACTGATATGTCGTCTTCATCAGCGTCGCGTTCATCAATTACGATGGGTGACTGTGTGTTACGCGAAAGAAAAACGTCCCAAAAAGAGAAACCGACTTGCGGCCTCATGACATGGACAAGGCTTCCTTCGTGTTTAGTCCTGAGAATAAAAGAAAGCAATCGCATTTTATGGGTTAATCCAATGTGACCCAAATAAGGAAAAGCTTTGGAGGCTAAGTATAGGGGTGACTACCGGTTTTTCAGTAAAAACCGAAAAAATTGAACTACTGAAATAAAGAAAATTATGAAACCGAACCGAAACCGAATAATCGAAATAACCGAACCGAAATAATCAAAATTATTCGGTTCGGTTTCTGTTTTTGTAAGGAAAAAACGAAATTTTTTTAGCCTTCATTTTTTACTTCAAATATCTGAATTTTCAATTAGCAAAAATTAATACAAATTATAAAATTGAATAACCTCATCAAGATCCAAAGAAAGATGATATAAAACAAAGTATAAACAACATATTACATATATTATCAATGTAGTTTGAGTACCCAATATTCCAATAATGGAACCAAAAATAGGAAGGTTTTTAGAGATGCAAAATAATTATATTCAACATTACTTAATCAAAAGAAAACATAACAAAAATTCAAAAAAATGAATATCCAATGATATATCATTCTTTGTCTTACATCCGGTTTTCCGTTGGTGGTATACTCTTTTAATATTTTCAGTTTTTCGATTTAAACCGAAATTTTTTTGAAAAAACTGAACACCGAAAAAACCGAACCGAAAATATCAAAATTGATTCGATTCGATCTTCAATTTCGGTTCGGTTTTGCTCACCCCTAGCAGAGAAGACATGATTAATCGATTTTTTCAATGTGATCCGAACAAGTTCATTGAAGAGACTATTCCCTGTTTATTTAGTGCCAGCACACGCTTCCTTCTAGAGGACTGATAATGCACGTTCCGTTACTTCATTTTGGGCCTGTTTGAAAAATACATTCATGTAAGTCAAAATAAAACTTCTCTCACATACTTATCTTATATACCGTAAATCACGTCATAAAAATTGTTTCTACCGCTAACCCAAAATGGACATTTACTTGACAATATACCGGTATTTGGCATATGTTGGATATTAGTATGGGGCACCGTGACAATTGGATTTTGTTTGAATACAATTATGGGGGAATAAAGAGTGATCTCGTGTCATTCTTAATTTTCAAGAGTTTAATGAAAAAGGAAAGAAAAATGACAATAAACTCACTTATAAATTAATTAGTTCTAAAATATGAATACTTTCACCACCACCTGTTGAAAAATCTACACTTTGGTTCATATAAAATTTCCTGCTCTCACCCTCACGTTCATGTAATATTATGTCAATGTTGTATATGATATAAGACCATTTTACATTATTTTTGTGAAGATTTTTTAAAAAAATAAAATAAAATATTCATGGAGAAAATTTTAGACTTATTTTATTTTTGGATGGACTTAGATGCCAGCTACTTTACATGACAGCGTTGAAATCACATAACTGAAGACAATCGCTACAATCTAACCACCAAAATCCTGTGAATAGAAAAAATGCCCAACAACGAAGATATGGAGGAAAAATTCTACTGTACCGGTAATATACTGGAACAATCTGAGCACGGAAAAACAAAAAACAAACGAACAAAAAACACCAACCTGAGTTAAACCTAGGTAAGATAAGTATTCACTGGCATATTATCTACATAAACGAGATTTGTTTGCGTGTGTGTTTACAGCCATCAGCTTATTTTCTGATGGCCAAGGATCTCTCAGCAATCTTTCAATCTATCATTCTCAACGTCAGAAGAGTAGGCCTAACTAACCTGGCACATAAGAAACAACAACTTTATAATAATACGAGCAAGAAAGGCGAGGGAAATCATTAATGTTATGCTAATAACTGATAAACAACGATCGCGTACTTCTGTCATTAAATGCAAAATACTAAGATTCAATGCGAAGGTGGGAAAAACTTTATAACTGCAGAATCAAAGATCACTGTTCTGTAGTTACTATTCACCATGGAAATTAACCCACCGACCGTGGAAATGCATTTATAAAGAGAGAAGGAGAGATCAAAGTTCACCTTAATTTTAACGACACATTATAATGATGATAAGCAGCTAATGATCTGGAAATGGTTGTTGGTGCTCTTGTGGGTGTGGCCACATTTGTCGTGACATGTAGGGTTGCGGCTGTTGAGCATATATGTTCGGGTCCATTACAGGCCTACCCATGATGGCCCCGGTAGCACCAACTTGAGGAGCATACTGTGGTGGATTTGAAAGATACGTAAAAGGAAAATCATCATCAGGATCTGCAACTGGCATGGTTCCTCTGGGGATTGATGCATCTGAATCTGAATGAATGGTAGTTTAAATCGTCGTCGTCATCACAAACAAAATATACAATCCCAACGTACGTAATTAAGGCAAGATCACATTATTAGTATTGTCCTCATTCTATAGGAGATCAATGAGACATTTTTTATTCATTTTTTCCGCCTGGGCATTTCTGAATCTTAGAGGCCGGTCTCACGTCCACAGTATTCATTTTTTCTTTCATTCTTGTTTTTTTGTCCTTAACGGCTATGATATGATGCAGGTATATGTTAAGGTTGCTTTTATATCAAAATAGTTTAAGCTATTTGATATGAAAGTAAACAGTTGTGGAGGAAAGTAAAAACAAATCTTATAGAGGCCTACCCATGATGACCCCGGCGGTAGCGCCAACTTGAGAAGCATGCTGTGCTGAAATAAACCTAAAAGGAAAATCATCAACAGGACCTCCAACTGACATGGTTCCTCTAGGGATTGATGCAAGTAGTTCATCTTTCAAGTCCTCCTGGGGCTCATTATCAACCAAAAAATAAAATTCAGTCTCTGTGATTGCTGCTGCGATATCATCTTTTTGCAGCGTTTTCCTTTTCTTTTTCTCAGTGTGGTTCCAGGAACGCAAGGTCAAATCTGATATGAACATTTCACACGCCCTTGCAAATATAACAGGAACCTCATCTGATATTGCCTTAACATCTTTATCGGCTTTCATAAGCTTCCTGATCCCACCCTCCAGGTTCTTGAAATCAGTTACCCTGTCAATTTCTTGGTATTGATTTTCACCAAAGGTTTTGAGTTGCTGCTGCAACTGTTGCTGATTACCTCCCGCAGGCTGGCCAGTGGTTTGAATGGCCCCAGCAGATGTAACGACAGAACCAGATGCCCCAGATATTTGGCTTGGCTGGTAAGGATTAGAACCATAAGGCAACTGAGCTTCACTGCCACCAACCCCCATTGATGGGTTTGCGCTATAAGATATTTGGCTTGGCTGGTAAGGATTAGAACCATAAGGCAACTGAGCTTCACTGCCACCAACCCCCATAGATGGGTTTGCGCTATAAGATATTTGGCTTGGCTGGTATGGATTAGAAACATAAGGCAACTGAGCTTCACTGCCACCAACCCCCATTGATGGGTTTGCGCTATAAGATATTTGGCTTGGCTGGTAAGGATTAGAACCATGAGGCGAATGAGCTCCACTGCGACCAACACCCATAGATGGGTTTGCGCTATCAGATATTTGCCTTGGCTGGTAACGGTTAGAACCATAATGCAACTGAGCTCCACTGCCGCCAACCCCCATAGATGTGTTTACGCTATCAGATATTTGCCCTGGCTGGTAAGGGTTAGAACCATAATGCAGCTGAGCTCCAATGCCGCCAACACCCGTAGATGTGTTTGCGCTATCAGATATTTGCCTTGGTTGGTAAGGATTAGAACTATAAGGCAACTGAGCACCACTGCCACCAACCCCCATAGATGGGTTTGCGCTATACCCTCCTTGGTGATCCGTTCTGTCTCACTTGAAAACAACAAATTAAATTAATGCCTGTACTACATTATCAGCAATGACAGTCATAGCTTTCTATGAAAAATTGTATTTCAAACCAAGGAACAGTTTTTACAAGATTTTGGCATGCCAAGAATGCCTCGTGAAATTAATACACAGATGAACAGTCTATAGATCAAAATAACTCTCTCTCCCTGAAGACCAGAATGCCGTTCCAGACAAAAACAGAGAAACGATTCAGCTACATAGACAAGGCTTCATTCACTGAGAGAGATTCCACTGCTACATGTCCTCAATATTCTTGTTAATAAGACCTTAGTGAGGATCATGTAAATTTGAAGCGTGCGCTAAAGATGTAAAGATTACAAGGTATAGAGAGCACTGACCCTGTAGGCTAATAACGATAGTTCAAGCATATGTTTATTGATCCACCGAATGTGTGTTCCGCTAAACTCTGTATGGAAGAAGGACTTGGAGATTCAGCGTATTCCTAAAATTAACATGGAAAAATATACAATGAGAAAATTATACTATCATAAGATGGAAGAAAGTTCTTTGTCTATACAGCCTTTTCATCGTACATAGAACAAGCCACCAGAAAGTTTAGCAAAGAATGGACAGAAGAAGAGCAACAGCAGATGGGATAACGAATGTCCAGTAAAACTCCCATTAAAAAAATAAAATAGAGCGAGTAGGTTCTTGTGATGAGACAAGAATTGGTAACCTTAGAGCAAGTAAGTTCTCCTTTTAGTTGAGCAAGAATCGGCACCTTCTCTGACAGTAGATGCTCTGATATGCAATATCAGGACCTGGAAAAACAAAACGGAAAGAAATAGAAGAGGGGAGAAAAGAAATGTCAGAATTGTTTTTGT
This sequence comes from Inga laurina, assembly GCA_963855925.1. Classification (NCBI taxonomy): domain Eukaryota; kingdom Viridiplantae; phylum Streptophyta; class Magnoliopsida; order Fabales; family Fabaceae; genus Inga; species Inga laurina. Next base: position 1,173,427 of record OY979703.1, on the reverse strand, counting down.
TCCAAAGACCAATGCCATGAGAATTTAGTTGAGGGTTCAAGGCGCTGGAAGGAATGTTTTGCGCACTTTGAAAGATCCTAAATCTTACCGTGGATTAGGGTTTCAAGAAGAGGCATGAAAAGCAGAGGTTTCTAGCTCTAGACGGTTGATGACGTTTTCTTGGAGGGAACATAAAATGGGGACGTACGAAAAAAGCTGTGTGATTTTGATTAACTATTCATGGTGACATTTCATGCTCGCGATTTTTCTCTGAGAGTGAAATACCAGTAATTCTCAAGATTTGCCTAAAAAAATATCTTAGGGGTAAATTAATTGTTGGTTGCTATTAAATGTGTAAGTGATCTTCCGTGTGTGCAAGTGATCTTCTGTTTTGTGGAAACCATTTTCCGTATAAATGTGCAAGAGATCTTCTGTTTTGTGCAAACCATCTTCCATGATAGCATTCAGCAATTAATTTGTCAAAAAAATATTTATCAGTAATTCTCCCCTTTTTTTTTTGTTAATATCATTTTTTTTTAAATTTCACCCAATTTTGTTTTTGATCTCTTAAGTTTGAAACTGATAGTTTTGGTCCATCAAGTTTACTCTATCTATAATCTTTGATCCCTGAAGTTTGAAAATAATTTAGGGCAGCCTTTGATGATGTTAATTCATCATATGTGGCACTAACTCCATTAAATCAACTTATGTGGAATGCTTATTAGGAAACTGACATGGCCAATAATTTAATTTTGGTTAATTATGAGCTAGACATTTAATTTAAAAAGAAAATAAACAGGATCTGACCTAAAAGCAACCCACCAAGTTTGAAGAAAGGCAATGATATGATATAATGAGAAATCAAGTTCCAAGATTACAAGTGTAGATGGAAACTAAGCTCAATATATCTCGAAAATGAAAAAGAACTTCAAAGCAACAGATTTAACCAGAGCTGCCACTCCAAAATCACAATCTATTTCTTAACGCGATTCGATTCCTTGGTTTCTTTATGTGTATGTTTGAGAATACTTATTTTTTTGGATATAAGTGTTTATTACGTAAGTCGAAATAAAATCCCTCTCACATATTTATCTCGTATACCGTAAATCACAATTTATAAACACTTATTGCCTAAAAATAAATTATTCTAAATGAGCCATGTGTATGTAACCCTCTTGTTCCCTACCCCCTCTCTCCATCTCTCTTTCTATCCCTCGGTTAATAATGATATTTATGATTACAATGTTCGAGTGTGGTCGCCCCCAAACTCTGTAAATGTTTGTTTTGATTCGTGATTTGAGATTTGGATTTTTTTTTTTTTAATTTCATTGGGTCCCTTCTAACGTGTTATTTGGATGTCTGACGATGTTCTTTCCTCGTTACCATAGAATATAGAATTTACGTTCTTAAAGGATATCTTTTTTTAAAAAATGGAAGTAAAAAACAAAGCCGATAATATTTTTATAATCATAGGTGAGAACTAAATAGTTTTAAACATCCCTAATTTAAATAGGGACGTCTAAAGTGTGACTTTATAGACTTTAAACGTTCCTATTTGAATTGGGGACATCTAAAGTAAAATTTCACACTTTAGACATCTCTATATATATTGGGAAGTCTAAAGTTTTTTTTAAAAAAAATTTAAATCAAGGACACCCTAATAATATTAGAGACGTCATCTGGTAATATATCAGGGACACCATTTGGTGCGTCCCTAATATATATGAGGGACGCCAAAGGGTGTCTGTCATTAAAAAAAATGACTTTACACGTCCCCAGTACATATAGGGACATCTAAAGTGTGACTTTAGATGTCCCTATATGTATTGGGTCGTCTAAAGTAAAAAAAAAAAAAAAACTGAACAACTTTAGGCATCCTTAAATTAAGTGAGTGTTTGGGAATTTCCCAAACCTGGGTTTGCGCAACTTGAGACAAAACTCCTCTCACATACTTACCTCGTAAATCATAAAAGCTAGTCTCAAAAGTTAATCCAAACATACACTAAATCTGAGACGTAAAAAACAATTCAAATTTATACTGACAGTCTTTATTTATTGGTTTTATACTATTCTTACACCCATCTTTCTCTTCCCATTGCCGCAAACACAAGAAAAGTCACTATCACCACGCCTTTTAACTCTTGCTTCTTCTTCTTTATATAGATTTTACGTTCCTAAAGGATATCTCTTTTTAAAAAATGGAAGTAAAAAACAAAGCTGATAACATTTTTATAATCATAGGTGAGAACTAAATAGTTTTAGACATCTCTAATTTAAATAGGGACTTCTTTATATGATTTTTTTACTCTTGCTTTTTCCTTTCTCTCTCTCTTTTTTACTTCCAGATCTGTTATGTTTTCTTACCATTTTTTATTATTTTATCTTCTTTCTCTTTTTTCTTTGGTTTCCCTTTTATTTTATCTTCTAACTCATGTTGTTATGGCTTGTAGATCAAGACTCTGAAACATGCTTCATGGCCACATTCCCACCAAGAAAACGAGGTTCATCTCTCCCTATCGCTCTTCTCTATTCATTATTACGAGAAAATGAATTTCAATAATAGAAGAATATAGGTTTTTTGCAACTAATTCCTTTTAATGCTTTCATCTTCTGCCTATGAGATTATTGTGTAAATTTTGGATTTGGATTTCAGATACTAGATATGTAATTTTGTTGACAGTGATCTATAATTTCTGATTTCAATACTGTTTAGTCAATATCTGTAATATAAACAATTTTTTTTTTTTAAAAAAAAAAACACTTTAGAGGTTTCCATTTTAAATTGGGGAAGTCTAAATCTTCTAAAGTTCAGACCTTAGGCATCCTTTTATCTACAAGCATTATTGTCATTTTTTACTACGTCACTCACATAAACGTCTCTCCCTATTTTCAAACATTAAAAGACCTAAAAAATAAACGTTAAAAACATTTTTTATAATAGTGCCTATTCATTGTTCCCCTTATCCATTTAGGTTCTGTAAGATTTTCAAGGGGAATGAAGAGTCCTGAAAACTTATCACATGCTCTTTACAACCCCCCTAGTTCAATAACGATAGGTGCCCAGGGAAGTTGAATCCTGTACATGGCTTATTATTTTGACCATTTCGAGTCGATCCTGAAACTGGGGATGAAGGTTGTGTATTTCAAGTTTTCCTGGTGTTGTGTTATTGTTTTGGTTATTTGTGGCTGTGATTTTGGAGTGGTAGTTCTATTTAAATCTGTTGCTATGAAATTCGTTTTCATTTTTAAGATATATTGAGCTTAGATTCCATCTGTGCTTGTAGTCTTGGAACCTGATTTCTCATTATATCAGGTCACTCTGCCTTTCTTCAGAATTTGTGTGTTTCTTTTAGGCTGGATCCTGTTTATTTTCTTTTTGAATGTCCAACTCATAATTAACCAAAATAATATCATTTGCCATGTCAATTTCTTCACAAGCATGCCTAATAAGCTAGTTTAACAGAGTTAGTGCCACATAGGATGAATTAACATCATCAAAGGTCATATCAAGTCATTTTCAAACTCCAGAGACTAAAGGTTATAAACGGAGTAAACTTAAAGGATTAAAACCGTCAGTTTTAAACCTGAGGAATCACTACCAAAATTATGTGAAACTTAAATGTTCAAAAGTGATATTAACCCTATTTTTTTATTCATGAATTAAAATTAAAAAGAAACACAATTATCAATAGAAAAAACAAGCCCATCAAAAAGGATATTTTAGTTTTGAAAGGATTGGAATCGTATAACAACGATAAAGCCTTTATCTCACTAAACGAGTTCGGCTACATTGAGTTCAACCCTCTTCACTGGAGCACTCAATGGTATTTGTTGAACATAAACAAACCATATCAAACAACTTTTTACCATATTTTATTCGATAGAGGCTACTCTAACTTGTTTGCATATTTGTTATACTGCACATGAATATATTAAAACGTAACAACTGAATCAAAGTTTTTTTTAATATCAAGTAAAAAAAAATCACTAATTATTTAATAAAAAATAATTTTATGCTTGTGAATTGAAAAGAAGGGCTATAAGAGCAGACTTGAACCCCGTTTTGCTTGCGCGTCAAGGAAAGGATTATTATTCATTTGTCAAGCCTAACATGTTAATGAGTGTTTGGAATAATGATCGGAGTCTTCAAAAACAGTTTTTCTATGGTGATTTACGGTATATGAGGTAAATATATAAAAAGAGTTGTTATCTCAATTTACGTGAAAAACATTTATAAGCTCTTTAAAAATGATCTCAAACATGCTTTTAATCCATAAGACATGAACATAGTAGTGTGTGTTTGGTTGGGCTTATATCTGGACAATAAGTCCTTATTATGCAAGTCGAGATAAAACTCTTTTCACATACTTACCTCATATACTGTGAATCACGATTTATAAGCACTTAATGTCTAAAAATAAGCTATTCCAAGCGAGCACGTAGTTGGCGTCGGCCCAGGGTTCTTGTTATTTTTTTTAAACGGTTTTGGGTAAAAAAAAAATGAAAAAGGAAAGTAGAAACAAACAAGCCTGGTATTTACGTAGCATGGACCATGTAAAGAAATTAGGAAATAAAGGCAATTAAAAAATTAATAAATGGTCACAATTGCTTAATCAATCACATATGAGTAAACTTTCAAATAGAAAATCAGGAAATATTATAAAATAATTATTAATACCATGTATTTCTTAATTGGTAGATCTAGACCGACTCGTTTTTTAATGAATTGGGTGTTATAATTTTCAAGAATATAGTTAGTTGATTGATAGTTGATGATTGATGATTTATTGATTGATTGTCCCCTCAAATAAGGATTTCTTTTTGTTTTTTGTTTTCCCTAACAAAGGTTTTCTTTTGGTATAAACTCAATCTTTAATTTTTAAAATTATTATCAATAAAATCTATTTAGATAGTTATTTTAAAAAAAACTATCTTTGACACAGAGGAGGTGGCTGTCGCCAACGATGTTGATAATGGATAGGTAACAGCCTCAAAATTAAGAAAGATAAAAATAAAAATAAGAAAACATCAAGAAATGTTTTGATTTTTTAGTTTTAAAAACTAGTTTTGAAGGAAAAAAAAAGTTCAAATAGCTGTTTTAAAAATCTATTTTCGAAGTGAAGTGGCTTGACGGTATTGGCTGCCAGTACGTTAATAGTGGATAGGTAGCTACATCAAAAAAATTACAAATAAAAAAACATCTAAAGACTATTTTGAATTCTTAGTTTTTAAAAACAACTTATTAAAAACAGTTTTTCAAATAAGTTTTATAATTTTTTGTTTTTTGAAAAAATGGTTTTAAAATCAGAATCAAACAGACCATTTAATATCTCTGATAAATCATATTACATAATTTATGATTATTAGATACAGTGCCTCTTATGATTATATAATAGCATTCCATATTTGTACGAGGTGCCCAAAGGATGAACGGGTAATATTTTACAGTATGATGCTCAGCCCAGCCCAACCCGATAGAAGCCCTAATTATTTTGGGTAGGGTAAGGGTGGGCTGGACTGGGTGAGCTTCCTTACCCAAGTGATAATTTCCTAACTAATACCATATATACAAAAACTTCAATTATACCTAATAAATACTATTAAAAACTTCAAATACATTCCATGATTTCACACTTTGAGATATCTCAAAACAAATCTATAACTTCAGTCTTGAAATTAAAAATAAAATAAAACTACCATGTATCTTAATAATTACATGATAAATTATGAAATAATATATGTTTGCTTAGAAATATTGATTGATATGAATATGTGATATTGCGATAAAAACTTCAAAAAAATAATTTTTTATCTTTGATCTCAACTTTTTAATTCTTTATATCATCCATCCAAATTAAAAAATCACGTCCATCTAAAAAAAAAAGTTATACATAAATTATGGTGAATGGATATTAAATAATAATATAAAATGTTTCATAAAAATAAAATAAAAAATATATAAAATAATACATATAGAATATTATTTATTTTATATGAAATAATATATATTTTAAATAAATTATATATAATTTTATAGGTAAGGATACAATTTGCCTGGTTCAAAGATGCCTACATTTTTTTTAGATCACTTTTTTTGTGCTGGCCAAGCACTTTTTGATCGGGTTCTAATGGATATACTGATCACCCAGGTACCATGCTCACCTTTAAATTGTGATAGAAAAAATAGTAGACCATCTGCATAATATTGCAATATAAAGAATTTTGAAATCGAGAAATCATCTCAACTTCAAAATTCGCGTGTCTTTTGATTTTCATGAACAGATGGGAAGTACCTTCACAAACAACCAATCAAAACTTGACAACAATAAATTCATATATTTTAATTGCATTAAATATTTCTGAAAGCAATTTTGATAATCAAATTAATGTCATTTAAATTGTAGGGTAGATGACACATGTTTACATCAAATTTCTTATATTTATTATATTAAATTTTCTAATCATATTAGACCACGTGTCCTAAATTTTTTATATAGGTTTATAATTAAATCATAATAATTTAAAAAACAGGACACATAGTCAAATTAAAGAACTTGATGAAATAGATATAAGGAATTTGATCTAAATGTTTTCCTTTTGATAGTCATATAAATTTAGAAAACTCTCAAGGTATCTGTTCTCCCTAAATAAATTGAAAGGTTAAGTTGTAAATTTGTCCTAGAAGTTTTCATTGAGAAGTAGTATTGCCTTGAAAGTTTTTCAGATTCAATGTCATTCCGGAAGTTTCAAAACGTGGCAATGTTGCCCCATACCGTTAAAAAATTAACATTGACTGTTAAAAAATTAATACTTATTGTTAACTTTTTAACTGAAAAAGGCAATATTACTCCATGTTAACACTTCTAAGATAAAATTGAACCTAAAAAAACTTTCACAATAACATTACCTCTTTTTCATGTTTTGAAAATTGGACCGGACCTACCGGTTCAAGCCGGAAACTAGACGACCAGTGGTCTGATTGGTCTGGTAGTTAATCTCAGTTCAATCGGTTTAACCGTTTTTTTTATTATTCAAAATTTCATATAAATAACACTGAAATCTTCACTTCCTCATATGTTTAGCTCCGGTTTGACTCTAATATGACTCACCAACCCTTGACCCAATAACCCGATCGATCGATATTTCAGAACCTTCCTCCTTTGGGTGTGTTTGGTTTGAGGAGATGGGAGGGGAGGGAGGGGAAGGGGGTAAATTACAATTTTAGAAGGGCGAAATCCAAAATTTACCCTTTCATTCCTTTTAAATTTTGGATTCCTGCCTAAAATTTAAATACTTTTAACTCATTTACCCCCTTTCCCTATCTCCCCTCCCTTCAAAACTTGAGGGGAGGGAGGGGAAGGGGGTAAATTACAATTTTAGACGAGAGAAACTCAAAATTTACCTTATCATTTTTTTCAATTTAGGATTCTCACCCAAAATTTATTCTCTTATTAATTTTAATTTTTAAATTCCCCCAAAATTTAAATACCTTTAAACCAAACACACCCTTGGTAAAAACTTCTGAACAACTTAGTGAGTGTTTGGAATAACTTATTTTTAAAAAATACATATTTATTACATAAATCAAGACAAAATTCCTCTCACATATTTATTTTATATACCGTGAATTATAAATTTTAAGAATTTATTATAAAAAAAAAAAAGTAATGGCAAACACTTACACAAATTTTTTTTTTTTCGATCGGACAAGCACTTACACAAATTGAAAAACGTAAATGATAACCTCTCTAGTCTAGTCCGAAGTAGGGTTCCATTTGTCTCCGTCGATGAACTAGCATTCAACACTTGGTCGAGCTCGCCGTTGCACACCGTCCGCCGTTGTCATCCCTGCGTGGTATTGAAGAAGGTTCGAAGCCTTGGGATTGTCTAGTCCAAAAATCCGGTGAGATTGATTTGTTCAATCTGGCTCTGAAATTTGAATCTTGATTTGAATTTATTCCCCGCTTCATCTGTTCCCTGCTCGGTTCATAGCCCCGTCTCGGATGCCATCGCACCGTTTCTTGCTTGGTTTAAATTTTTCATTTTAATTTGGCCTTGAACCTGGTCGTATAAACGTTTGAATATTGACGATCTTGAATAAAGATCGTGTTTACTTTTCTTTTTCCTTTTTTTAAAAAAAGAAATTGATTGCTAGTTCTTTCTTCAATGGGGTGTAATCGGCTATTACACTTCTGCCCTCCTCATTTTGATTACTAGCGACTTATATGCTTTTGATTGTTTTGTTGTACAATGTTGGATTTGCTGTGCATTGGCATTCTTTTTATTAATCTCTTTATATTGTCATCTATTTAGAAAATTCTCATGGTATTTGTTATGCTTGTTCTAGTAAATGACTTGGGTCAAGTTGTATCCATCAATTTAGAAGCTTGAGTTTAAATTGTCGTTCGTCAGTGGCTTGGAGGAGTTGCCTGAATCAATTGGCTTGCTAAGCCATCTTCGTAAAAGTATCTGGAACAAAAATGAAAAGGATATTATATCAACTATTCATATTTCAAAGATTTCAGTGTTATATAGGTCCGCCTATGCTCCCCACTTCACTGATCACCTTCTGTTTTACTTAATGTTGTAGCAACCATGGCAGATGAAACACCTGATGATAAGAAGGAGGAGGTTCCTGAAGTTAGTATTCTTCATTCCCTCTTTAATTATTTATGATGTTACAACGTTGTTCTGCTTTGTGTTTCGTTTGATTAGCTATGCAAGGATTTTTTTTTTTTGTTATGGTTTATATAAGTTGTTATATTTCATGTTTCTACTCTCTGGCAACCCCATTCTTCTATTACCAGTCACTTGATACTTCAGTTCGTTTAAAAAGCACTCCCTTCTGAGGCCTTATTTGTTGAGTGACAGATTGCCCCATTTGATCCTACTAAGAAGAAGAAGAAGAAGAAAGTTGCAATTATAGATCCTGCTGATGATTCAGTTGACAACTTGGTTGAGAAGACGGCAAACTTGTCTGGTATCTAATTTAAATCAAAAGATATTTTTATTATTGTTGCCGATGTTATCATTTGAGGTATCTTTAACTGTGCATATGCATGATTCATTCTCATTTTTGCAGTTTCGGATGGGGCTGAAACTCCGTTTGCTGGTTTAAAAAAGAAGAAGAAGAAGCCAGTAAGTCATTCAGTATTTATATAGAATATTTTTGCACACAATCTCTGTCGAAGCCAATGGAATGTATAATTATATGGGGGCAATATGATGCTTGTTTTTTGATTGAAGGTTGAAACCAGTAACTTTACTAATGAGGGTGGAGATGCTGCTGAAGATTTAGATGGTAAGCAGTTGTATTATTTATTGATGTGCGATAAACTGAACTCAATGACTGTATGTGTGTTATACTCTTGATGTCAAGTGAAGTTAGCTGAGTAAGTGATGAGCATCTAATAATTTTTTTTGGCTTAGATCACTCTCGAGAGGATGAAGGAGAAGGTGATGCCTTGGCCTCTCGTTTTCCTTGGGAAGGTACCGACCGTGATTATCTATATGAGGAGGTATATTCTATTTTTGCCTGCCTTCTGCAATTATAAGTTTCTCCTTGTTTCTGTCTTGGATAAATGTTTTGTAATTACTTATCACTTAGTCCCATAAAATATAAGGTTCTGAGCTATCATACCTTTATGACTTCTATACTTTTTTGAGTGTGTTACTGTTAAGGGCCTTTGAATGGACTTATATTTTAGAGTTTATAACATCTGTTTTGCCTGGATTGGATGGGTTCTGAACGATTTTATCTTTTATTTCTGCTCATTCCATAACTTTTCCACAGTTAATATACTTTGGGTTGTAAGTTTTGTGCAGTTATCTTGAATTTATCCAAAGAGTTTTATTAGACACCAATTTAATCATAACATGAAAATGTTGATTTCATATCAGCTGTTAGAGGAATCTTGGCTTAGTTATCACTGGTGTTTGTTGTTATTATAATGACACACTTGGATTTTGATTTTCTTTTCATAATGTCTTTCTCTGCAGCTTATTGGCAAGGTGTTTGACATTCTACGTGAGAAGAATCCAGATCTGGCTGGGGATCGTCGGAGAACTGTCATCAGGCCTCCTCAAGTTCTTCGTGAGGGCACAAAGAAAACTGTTTTTGTGAATTTTATGGATTTATGCAAAACGTATGTTGATATTTTATCTGCCATCCTCTGCAATATATGATAAAAACACATCCTTTTGATATGAGATGAGAGTGTGAGCTAAAATTTCTCTTCTTGACTTATTAACTCCATTATATATCGAGCTTGTTTGATTTGTTCACTGTTTTCATTTTTAAAAATTATTTTATAAATTAAATTTCGAATTGTTGTTTCAAAATGAAACAAAAGAAATATCTGTATGATTATATTAATTTGAAAACAATTTTGGAGTTTGAAATGGTCATTTAAAACAATCTTTTTTCAAAACATGTCTTCTACTATCAATAAACCCCTGCCACTGATCATCATCAACTATTGCCACCTCCTACCACGCCACTGTCATTGCCACTGACAATCATTACTCCTTACCAACCGCCGCATTGGTAGATGGTGGTAGTCAGCAGTGATTGATGATGACCAGTAGTGACGAAAGTGGTTGGTGGCGACCAATGGTAGATCCACGATCATATCCATTATTTATCAATTTACCCATTATAGAACCTTTGTAGACCCCGACCATATCCCTTATGATGCTTTTGTTTTTACCAGACTGGACCTAAATTGCTGGTACCTACATTGCTGGTACCATTTCTGCGTGTTGAGCATTAGGAGTATTCAGTGGCCTACTGTTGTTCAAATGGAAAAGTCAAATGTACATGTGGCTAGCAAAGGGAAAGAGAAAGGAGAGGAAATAGAGGGAACAGGGAGGCGAGAAAGCCAGAGAGAGTAGAGAACAAAGAGTAGGAGAGAAACGGAAACTCAACTCATTATCCCTGCCTGATCCCAATTAGCAGGGCCATCTTTATATAGCCACTGTCATTAACATCCCTAATGTCACGAACACCCTTAATTAAGTCCTAAATCACGACCACCCTTAATTAAGTCCCTCTTCTTATTACAATTGCATAGCGTCGTCATTCACCATTATTTTCACTGGAAGGTTGAATGAAACATTGTTGGTTCTATTGAGTTTCTAACGATAATTATCTGTTGTATGCTTTTTATGCTTACTGAACACCTCTGCCTGTTAAGTGTATCTGCAGTTCCCTTCATATATATCGATTCTAAAATTTTGACATTGCTATGAAAACTGATGATATATGCCTTTATCTGGTAAGGATTTTATAGTAAATAACTGGTGAAAAGGTGAGTATTTCCTTAGAGCTAGATAGAAGAGAGAGTATTTCCTTAGAGTTAGATAGAAGAGTATGTTATTAGTGACATGGCTAGGAAAAGGGAATATACATTCTGTACCCATGGGATTTCCATTTCTGTCGAATTAATTACCTCCGTCTTCTCTCTGATATCACCTGATTTTTCTATTTCACTTGTTTTGTTGTTAGGATGCATCGGCAGCCTGACCATGTCATGGCATTTTTGCTTGCTGAACTGGGTACAAGTGGCTCACTAGATGGACAGCAGAGATTGGTTGTGAAGGGAAGATTTGCACCAAAGAACTTTGAAGGAATTTTGCGGCGATATATCAGTATGTGTTTATTTATAACGTTTGATATCTGATAGAGAATCTGCTGTATATAATAAATGTAAACTGCATACACTTCTGCAACCTTGTGCGATTGTTAGAATGTTGCGGAAATGAGCATAGAAATTCTCGTATGGGTTACGTTACAAAAGTTTTTTTTTTGGGGGGGGGGTGTTGTAAGCTGCAATTTTGTAAAAATAAGAATTTTGAACAAGTCTGAAGTTTGTGCTTGCATTTGTGTTTGATGTGCTTCTTTATGGAGATCTTGTTTATTGTTTTGATGTGCTTCTCTTGAGATTAAGGCTGATTAATATTTCTCTCGCAGATGAATACGTCATTTGTATCGGATGCAAGTGTTCAGAAACAATACTTACAAAGGAGAACCGTCTGTTCTTTCTTCGATGTGAGAAGGTAAATCTTCTTGCATGTGCCCTCCCCTTCTCGCCCCGTCATATTTTACTGTGAAAATTACTTGCTGTCCTGAATAATTTTCAAACATACACTTTCTTGTGCCCCCACCTTGGATGTTGCATCAAATCTAATACTTGTTGATTTGCTGCAGTGTGGATGTGGGAGATCAGTTGCTCCCATCAAAGCTGGTTTTGTTGCTCGTGTTGGACGTAGGAATGCAGGGGCATGATTCAGTCATGCGCTTGCAATTTTATGTAAAGACGGGTTGACGGAATGAAAGCTCGAGTTGAAAAATGAGTTACCTTTGTTTTTCTTTCTGAGTTTTGAGTATTATAATGTGGCAACCGAATCTTTCTTTTTCTCGTTTTGGTTTTGGTCGAACTGTGGGAACCGTATCTTCCAGCTCTGTTTCCACAAGTGCACATGGCCGTATTTTTCAATCATATGGAAGGGTTCAAACCTTGTAGTTCTAAATTCGTTAGGAGCAAATGGCCCTATTTTTTAATCATATGGAAGGGTTCAAACCTTGCAGTTCTAAATTCGTGAGGAGTAAACGGCCCTGTTTTTCAACCATATGGAAACTTGCTGAGGTGCTTTATGGAAGTTAATCTTAGAAATAACATCGGATTCGGCTAAATTCAACTGTCTGTAAAAGTTCATTCCTTAATCATTTAAGGCTTCACCTCCTATTGTGATTTCATTTTTAATCCGCCAGAAACGAGCCGCAATTTGAGATACAGCTTCTCTTACATTACTCACGTTACTTAACCAAGAACTAAGATCAACAGCTTTCTAAACGCATGCTAAAGATATAATAAGGCTCTTCCAGCTGAAAATAGTTTTTCAACAACCAAATAATTTGGACCAGAACTTCAAACTTTCCGGCTACAATCATGGAAACTTAATTCCTTTTGGCTTAACAGATACAAAGAAACAAATTTGTTCGGTCCAACTCAAGGCAAAATTATAAACAAAGGAGAATCTTTTACTTTTGAAGAACACGAAAGATTTGCAAATTTTCCCAAACGGGCATTTCTTATCCCTGATTCTAGTTTTCTAGGATGGGCTTCTATATCCCTCATAAAAAGGCTAAAAGTTGCCGCAAGAACACCGACAGCACTAAAAACGACCATCTCATCTATATTCCTTAGGCATCTGGTAGCCAGGAATGACTATTTTGTCCGCAAACATTTTGCCAGTCTTGGGCATGACATGCCAATGCAATGTCAAGTTAAATTCTTTGCCGCGAAAATTGCTTCCCTGGCCAAAAAGATGCGGGGAAGTTAATTACTGGGTACTGAAGTATATCATGCATTGAAGAATAACAGCCTTGAAGAATTTGTATACCTGATCAATAAGCCGGTACTTGTTTGAAGTGTGAATCGAAAACTTTGCATGCTCTTTAGAAGGAATAATACCATCCCACAGGGATATCTATACAATGGCGTATCAAGAGCTAAATCAACATATTTATGACATTATGGTAGAAAAAACTGAAATTAAAACAAGGATTTTTTTTTTTTTTGTTGGGGGGGGGGATTATAAATTGCAAAAGCATTGCTAAAATTAAAATACCAATATGTCAAAATAACAGATGCAGCCAAACTGCTCATAATTTCACCTGATTCAAGGAATTCTTTGGGGTTTCATATTCAGCAGCAAGAAATACAAATACCTGCAAGTGTATAAGAGCCAGAACTAAGTCCCTAGACAGATCTGAGCTTCTACTTTCCAATCATTAATTTGATAAAAATCAAAACCATTTGCATTATCTGCAAATATCCAATCAAATGAACCGATGCTTTTCCCATCATTAGTAACTTTGCCGAGAACAAAGTGCTACAAAATCATGATATGCAACGAGGGCGAAAGGAACATAACAGAAACTGAAAAGTAAAAACAGCAGCCCAGCAGCCTTAAACATAGACCCCAGCCCACTAAATGGAAATCAAATACCTTGGGCACAAGGAAGAGATAAAGAAGAGGAAATGAGGAAGAGCAGTACAATGTACACTTAAGACATGCATCACACCCCAATCCATTGTAAATTTTCACTCCTGTCCATCTATTCCTCCCGTTATCAGTAAGCAAACGAGAATAAAAATACAATAGAACCATTAGCAGTTACAACAATTAATACAAATTTACGTCAATAACCTGTTTTGTGTTCCATGTAAAAAGAGATTGTAAGTCCGCTGATATGTTCAGTGTCAGGCTGACCTGAAAAATTAAAAAAGCTTAATTAGTTCACGTTTAACTATGTAGTAAGATGACAATTGAATATAGGAATGCAAGGCATCACATTGAGGTGGTTTATGACACATTTATACATGATGTATACAATAAACAAGACGGAATCCAGCTAATATGCATTAAAAAAGTCTGGGATGTCTTTTCATCTTTAGTCACCTACAATAAGTTGACATAACTTATTCAGGTTACATTAGAAACCTTCAAGATATAGTGGGGGGAAATTTAATCAGGGACAACCATTGGTAAAACATGAAATTAACAATCTAACTTGATCAGACTAGGACCAGGTCCTACATCTATGCCTACGAAGTCCTTTAAACTCAAAATGATTTCTTTAGTAGCTGCGAGCTCTAACCTTACCTTTAATTATTTCCCAAGTAATCATACTCCATGTCTGATGCTGGAAAGCCCATGACAAACATATGTTCTTTCTCTTCAATCTTATATAAACTTTTCTTAGACTATACTCTATATTATAGATTATAGACGCTGCTGACTAGTAATCAGTTGTGCCCATCATGACATACTAGAGAATCTATAAAATCAATCTTTGGCTATTGGCATACAAAATTCACCATAAAAAAGTATAGATAATCAATCTACTCAAGCTCTCCCATGCCCAGGGAACATATACATGTACACTTTAACTTGCCCCTGTTTTAGCACTAAAGGCTAGATATAGATCTATCCAATCGTAGAGCGTAGAAAGGTAACTTCTTCCATAGTTCAATGCAACTAAGAAGGCTGCACATCGTTGATCAAATTGGCAGCTAAATGCATTATGCTTTAAGAAGTTTTGCCACTTCTGTTATACTCACTTATCATGAAAACTCTTCACGAATCATTTTACTTCAACGCTTTCAGCACATTGCCAATGCAACTAAATGCCAACATGATTCATGTTCATGACATGTAATGTTTTGCATTATCCTTATATCATCCATCAAATAGTAAACTAGTCATCAGTCTCCATGAAAGGAGACAATAAAAGTGGAAAAGCCAACCTTGGATGAACTCTTATACCTCAGGAGATATCAATTTCCATGATTATTGAACTATTAAAGTAGGTAGGTCGTATTAGCCCACATTTTATCATCCATCGCCAAACTTAACCAGGCATACATGTTCGTAGCAGGTCTAAACAATGACCGTCAGCAAGCAAACTCAAAATTTTCATAGTTGCTAGATACACACATAAGATGAAGCCGTACACATAATATCAGAATAAATATGCGGAGCTAGAATATTTACATTAAGTTTTTAAATTTGTACGTAAATATGGATTGTATTAGTCAAGGATGACATAAAATTAAAAATCATTTTGCGCTAATCACGTACATAAATAGAAAAATAAACAAGTGCATCCCATGTCCTTTAAAGGCTTAAACCAGCACAACACTAAAAACGAGAGCAAAACACGAATTAACAGTTAAAAACCAAAACGAGAAAATACCTCGTCGTTTCCGCTGGGCTGCTTCTGAAACCAATTGATGTTCAACACCTACATCCACAACGCGCACATACTAACATAGACTAATCAAACCATACAGGATTAAGCAATCGAAAGCAGATAAAGTATAGTGAAGTACAGATCCGTGAGGGGGAAATTAGTGGGAAAGAGGGAGAGTGACCTGGACTTGAGCAGATGGAGAGGGAGAATTAAGGCTGTCAGATAGAGAGGATATGACGCACATGAAGGCGAGAATAGTTACGGCAAAGGTTAGCAGAGCATTAGCTCTGTAACCAAAAGAATGCATTTTTTTTTTTTTTTGGAACTTTGGGGGTTTTCTCCGAATGCTCTTGCACTGGGACGATGAATGAAATGGCCGAGACAAGCGGTTAATGGTAGTAAACAAAGACTAAGAAGGCTACGCTCGTCATTTCGTGCAGTCGTTGGATCAACGTCATTGGTGGGCCAAAAAAAGAATCTTTTGTTGTTTTTTTTCCCTAAAGGCCGTAGCTGTTACCTGATAGGTAGCTGTTTAATTTATTTTTTAGGGAAAATCATTCTTAAATCTCAAAAATCAAAGATAATATTAGAAATGTTTTTTAGAAAAGTCAAATATCAAAAAGTTATTTCCCAAAATTAAATGATAAAGAAGCCCCTATAGAAATTCAAAATGAAATTTTTTTGTTTGTAACTCGTGAAGCGTCTATTCACAATATGTTGAATCATGTTAACAACTTTTATCTCATGTCTGTTTGAAACAATCTTTTCTCACATTAACTATACGAAATACTTTGTTAACAACTTGTGAAGCGTGTATTCACAACATGTTGAGTTATGTTAACAACTTTTACCTCATATCTTCCTAGAATAATATTTTCTCACATTAACTATGCAAAGTGCTTTGTTTACAACTCGTGAAACGTATATTCATAATATGTTGAGTCATGTTAACAACTTCTATCTCATGTTTGCCCGGAACAATCTTGTCTCACATTAACTATGCGAAATGCTTTGTTTACAACTCGTGAAGCATGTATTCACAACATGTTGAGTCATGTTAACAACTTCTAGACTCAACTTCTGTACCTTCCATTTTGCAATTTTGTATGAGGGCATCTTTGTCATTTGACTTTGAAAAATAATATCAGAAAAGTCTTTAGAGACTTTTTTGATATTTGACTTTTCTCAGGGACTTTTCTAATATTATCTTTTATCCTTTAGACCCTAGAGTGATTTTCTCTTTATTTTTTGGGGTGATTTTTCCGTTTTCTTTTCTTTTTTTACCGTCACATTTATATATTGGGAAAATCCAATCAAAATACAATAAAAAATGGAAACAAATAAATTGGCGTTGCAAATTGTTGAAATCCCAATTAAGAATGTTAGTAAGAATTTGAGATTTCCAATTGTGACAAGATGACGAAATTGCCTTGAGTTAAATTCAAAAAAAAAAATTGGATGCCCTAAATTGTGGAGTGCAGGCCAATAACAGCATTTATCTCTATATTAACAACATCATATTTGATATTAATGAGTTTACTTTCTTGCTTCACAACTTCGTATTAGGAAAACCAACACATGCCCAGGAAAAACTGTGAAATTAAAAAATTGCGGGGTTAATGACAACACATTTCTCTATTTTAACAACACCATATTTAAGATTAACAATTTCATTTTCTTGTTTCACAACTTCATATCTGTAAAACCAACACATGCCCAAGGAAAAGTGTGAAATTAACAAGCTGTGAGGACCAATAACAACACATATATCTATATTAGCAACATCATATTTGACATTAACTACTTTATTTTTTTGTCTCGCAACTTCATATATGAAAAACCAACACGTTCAGGGAAAAGTGTAAAATTAACAAGTTGCGGGGTCTAATAACAACATCAGTCTCTATATTAACAACATCATATTTGACATTACTGACTTCACTTCTTTATTTTACAACTTCGTTTTTGAAAAACTAACACATACCTAGGAAAAGGTGTTAAATTAACAAGTTACAGGGGCCAACAATAATACATGTATCTATATTAACAACACTATATTTGACATTAACAACTTCACTTTCTTGTTTCATGACTTTACATATGAAAAACCAACATATGCCCAGGGAAAAGTGTGAAATAAAAAAGTTGTGGGGGGCAAATAACAACACATGTCTCTCCATTAACAACACCATATTTGACATTAACGACTTCACTATCTTGTTTCATAACTTCGTATCTGAAAAACCAACACATGCCTAGGAAAAACGTGTGAAATTAACAAGTTGCGGGGGCCAATAACAATACCGGCTTTTATATTATCAATACCATATTTGAGAGGAGTTTTGTCTCGATTTGCGGAAAAGGGCTTTTGAAACCGCGGTTTGGGGCTTACCCAAACACACACTTAATGACTTCACTTTCTTATTTCACAACTTTTTATGGTTGAGAAGCTCTCTTGTTACTACCACTAAAATCATCCACCGCCATACCTAGAAGGCATCTTTGCCTTCGCTGATGGCACCACCGCTGCCGCCACGCCATTGGACATCTTGCACCCTTAACATCTTGTTCTAGACGTAGAAAATCCCTACAAAAATGAGAATTTAGTTCATCAAGTCATCGATGTTCTCAACTATGATTAATCCACTTGGGACCCTAAAATTCAAGAGTTTTAGGGTGTGAATTATTCTAACCACCACCACCATGAACAACAATAAACTCAACAATTTCATCAAATTGAGACCTAGAGCTACAATTCTTCTTCAACACTCGATCCTCCTCCTCTGTTCCCTTCTTCAAATATTATCGATCTCCTCCATTACAATCAAACCCTGAAGATTCATAATATCCTAAATTCCATGGGGTTTCTTGGCGAGATTCCAATAGGATTAGATAACACAAGCGCATGTTCTGTATTATATGATCCTTTGCTTCATTTGAATCTGCCTCCACAACCTCTGGCGCTGCCCCACTGAGAGGGCTATTTTAGTCTCTTCCTTATGGCTATAGCTTACCAACTAGTTCTAGAAATGGTTCTCTTTTTGGTAGTGAGGATGAGATAGAGGGGAATGGGATTATGTATTAAGATGGAGATAAAAGCCAACTTCACAATGGATATAGCCGGAAATATAGTCGGGCCAACCCTTCACGGGCTCGGGCTTCCTGTAAAACCCCTAATTTTTGAAGCCCACAGGCCTACAGGGTTGGCCTTTCACAGGTTTGGGCTTAAATTTATTTTAATTCAAATAAAATTCACTTTCAAATTTTGTAATTTATTTATTATTTTTCTTTATATTGATATACATTATTTTTAAAACTCATAAATTTATAGTTAAAATAATTATCTAATGTCCAAATCAGTTTTTTTTTTAAGTTTAAATGAATAAACCATTGTAGAAAACCAGATAAATCAAATCATTTAATAAGTGTTAACCTTTTACTAATACTCTATTAAGTACTTAGGTATCTCTTGTATTGATAATTTGATATAATGATATTACATATATTAATTTATTTTAAAAAAATATTAAACAGACCTAAAAGAGCTAGCCCTACAAGGCTGCAGGGCCAACCCTACAAGGCCGGCTCTTTTAGGCTTGACTCCTTCTGAAACCTCTAAATCATAAGCCCGGCCCTTGACGGGCTCGGACCTAAACGGGCTAGCTAGACGAACTCGGCCCGATTTTTCGGCTCTAAAAATGGAGTTCAGGAATTCGGCAGAGGCACCACTCACTACTATAAAAAACGCTTTTAACGTCCCTTTTTTGGGCCTTTTAACGTCTGAAAACAGAGGGACGTCTATCTGAGCGTCGTAGAAAAAACTGTCAATAACGTCCCTAAAATAGGGGACGTCTTTTGGTCAGACTTTAGACGTCCCCAGTCATTACTGGGGACGTCTAAAGTGTTTCTGAACCACTTTAGACGTCCCCAGTCAAACTGGGGACGTCTAAAGCGAGGTTTAGACGTCCCCAGTTTAAACTGGGGACGTCTAAAGTGATTCATAAACACTTTCGATGTCCCCAGTTTGCACTGGGGACATCTAAAATTTTTTTTATGGCCTTTTATATATACATCACTGTCCGGCAAATTTAAACTGCAGAAATTAGATAGAAGAAATATTGCATAAACCAGAATGGAAATAACAGCAGTTCAGTACTTTCTAATAAACATGTTATCCAACAATCTAATAGTATGTACAACAACACAACTCTAATTCGCACCTTGGAAATTCATCCCAAAGAACTATACACGCATTTGAGGCAAAACTCTGACATATTTTTGTAATTTAGTTGACTTTTGAATAATGTTAAACTAGACTAACCTAAGCCAAACCAAATTCATTCCTAAGTATCATTGTCATTTTTTTAACTCATGTCTATATATATACATCACCGTGTTGAAGTCTGCTGACGAAAAAAACAAGTATGCAATAATGACAGTCCATTTCCATATCAAGCAAATTAGAAGCAGATTAAAAGTATGCATATACAAGTTACTCTGTTTTTCCAGTTTCATAATCTGATTTAAATTAACGGTTACAAGCATTTGTTCAATCATTTGTATCCAAAGTTGTGGAAGTGAGAGACAAACCTATGGACGACGGAAATGGAGATGACTCACGGTGCCACCAGCTAGGAAGACGATAGTTGTGAAAGGGAGACGCAAATGATGGTGCTCTCGTCAAAGAAGAGAGAGGGAAAAATAGAAATATGATTATGAGAAAGAGGAAGGCAGATAGGGAAGGAAGCATGGGAAAGGGAGTTGCAGCAACGAACTGAGAAAGAGGAAAGAAGACGGGAAAAGAAGCAAGGGAAAGGGGAAAGAGGAAGACAGCTTGGAACGAAGCTCACAAGGGAAGACGGAATGAAGCTTGGGCAAGGAAAATAAAGCTGCTGGCTTGCTGCTGATGGGATGGGTGTCTGACAGGCTTTTCTGCGTCCCCAGTCAAACTGGGGACGTCTAAACCTCACTTTAGACGTCCCCAATCACACTGGGGACGTCTAAAGTGGTTCAAAATTTTTTTAAAAAAAATTCAACCAACGCCAATATTTCCCGCTAAATATTGAACTTTGGGCGTCCCTAATTTAAAAAGGAACGTCCTTTAGGGTCGTTAAATGTCTAGTTTGTAGTAGTGACTCGTGTAGGTAAACCCTCAAACCCATGCGACTTTATTGGGTTGTTCTCTCTCTTTTTTTCAAACAACTCAGTAGAGGTGGTAATACGGTTCGGTCCGCTAGGTTCGGGCTAACCGGCCAAGGGTTGGGATCACATGGGTTCAGGCCTAAAAGAATCGCATCAATATAAGTTGGCTAAACCCATACATTTTTTTTTCAATTTTTTTGATATGAGATCACAGATCGTCGGACCTAAGAGTACAGGTTGCCAGATCACAGGCCGAAATGGTAGCCAAAGCTGGGAGGCCAAACCGTCAACTTCACCCGGAAATCACCACCAACTTCACCTGAGCCCTTACCGAGCTGGAAGGAGAGACTAAGTACTAAGATATGAGTTTGAGCCGAGTGAGTGAGAGGTTAAGCACTGAGATTTGAGATTCACCGTCGGCTCTTCTCAGTGGTGTACTGAGATCTGAGATCTGAGTGTGAGTCGGGGATGGGGACAAGGGGATAGTAGGGAACTAGGGATCAGGGAATCTGAATTTTGAGAGCGTGAGAGACTGAGATTGAGGTAGTGAGTTGACGACTGAGGACTGAAGAGTGGACGGTGGAGTACTAGACTAAAGTAATGGTAGGGTCTTGGACTCTTTGGCCTTGGCTCTTGCCTCTTGGTTTACATAAAAGAAAAAAAAAGAAAATATGGGTCAACCCACCAACCCCGTGGTCCAACCTATCACGGGTTGGGAACATATGGGTTCAGAAATAGTCTCAGTTTTCCGGAACACAAACTACCCATTTTGTTTAGTTGGGTGAGCTTGGCCCACGGTCTCAACCCATATTACCAACTCTACAACTCAGGGGCAGAAACCGTCTTTTGGCCACATTTGCTAATTCTAGATTCCTTCTACTAGTCTGTCATGAGATTTATGAAATTGGGATGCCTGATTTGTTTTTTGCACATTTTATACGATTTTGTTTGGAATTTTCCCTAATATATTGGTATGCTTGGTATAGAAACGTTTAAATGAGTGTTTGGAATAGCTTATTTCTAGGAAATAAGTACTTATTACGTAAGTCAAGACAAAATTCCTTTTACTTACTTACCTCGTATACCGTAAATCATGAATTATAAGCACTTATAAATAAAAAATAAATTATCATAGACGAACACTAAAAAAAACAACTGATTTTCCATAATTGATCTAAATTTTGAGCGGTGAAGTGTAAAATGATGCAAAAATTTGGGAGAGGTTATGTATACAAATATACAAGTGTAAAAAGGTCATTTATCACATACCATAATTGCCCTTATTAAAAGTATATCTTGACTAATTCTCCCATGCTACAAAAAGACAATCAAGTCATTATACGTTAAATTGATAAATTTTGTTAAGTTTATCCTCATTAAAATTTTCTCTAGTTCTCTATATATATATTTAAAATTCATTCTCACCTTTCTTATTCTTTTTTCCTGCCAGAATTAAATAAAAATAAAATTGAAAAAGATTCATTAGTAGCTCTCCCCCAAGTGGACATATATTTAGGATTAAAAATATTTTCACAGTGAATTTATAATAATAACTAAAGCGGTAAAAGATTACACAGGTGGAGGAGAGTATTATCTAATTTCTCATATATTTATAAATGTTTGAATATTGAAGGCTGAAGCTCTGTCGATATACTTCACCTCATCTTCACTATCTTCTTTAACCCCACAAGGCTTGAGTTTCGGGTAGTGTGTGTGCAAATTCTCCAGGTTTTGCAATATTTTTTAATATATTAACACTTTTTTAAATTTAAAAAAACACAGTACATAGAGTGAAATATAGCGATTAATTAATAATAATCCACATTCCTCCGGGATAATGCAAACGAGATTGTGGACTCTGTTTCGGTTGGCTAGCTGGCAGAATGAAATGATAGTGATAAGAACACACTAATTGATTATACACACACTACGTAGGCACACAGTACAGATCAGGCTTATACATGTCGTTTTATTTTTTTAGTTGATTCCTACCACCCCTTAAACATTACAACTAACAAGTAGACGCTCATTGCTTATTGCTTAATCAGAAGCATGATTCAACACACATGTGCGGTGACTCTATGGAGAAGTGGTGAAGTTATAGCCGGAACATTTAGTGCCACGAGAAAGCAAGGAAGGGCTGAATCCGAGCATGGAGCGAGCTAAATCGAACACCACCAGGTACTCCTACAACTGACGTGCCCTTAAAGCAATCGCAGCCCTTGGCTTGTATCTTCCATTCACGAACCCTAGACACCTTACTCCTGGCCTTGCCGCCACCATTAAATTCTCTCCACTTATTCCCCACATCGCACTAGCCCCGCTTATCCCTAGCTCCACGTCCGGAACTTTGTTGATTTTCTTCCAGTCCATGCATAAGCCAAATGGTTCCACTGCCTTCAACTGCGCTTGTTTTAGAACTTGATTGGCATATACGTGAACAAGAGCTTCAAATATGGATCGACGCAAAACCGTATAAGGCGATGCGGTGGTAATCATGGTCCATTCGAGACTGGATCTTGTGGTCCTTGCGAGTTCTGATGCGAGAGATGGGTTTACGGGGACCACCACTTGGCTGTTAACTTTTATGGACTTGACTCGGACATGGTACTCTCCTTTTGGGGTAACCATGAGAGGGGTATAAGCCAGATCACGTGAAATGTTCAAGTGAGGACGTAATAGATTTGGTTGTTCCCTAAAGAATATAAACCCCTTCGAGTTGTAGTTGCCGGAGAGGCACATGGCGAATCTTTATTGAAAACCAAACTGGGAGGCGAGTTGACGTGGGAGAGAAATGGGCTCGTGGCCCAGTCTGGCTATGCCCTAAACGATAGTGGGCAGGCCGTTGTGAAGGAGGAAGGAGGGTGCGCAGGCAAAGAGGAAGCGAGGGATGGTGACCATGGACACGGTTTTAGAGGGAGAAAGTGAGGGCTAAACTTGAATGGCGAGGATTTCTTGGGCGAGCTCGGCGACGCCGGATTGGAGGATGACAGGGTTGACGGAGATGAGGCTGCAGGTGTTGTTGTGGCAGCTGAGGCGGGAAGCGGTGGAACAAGAGTAGCATAAGTGGGTGTTGGTTCGTGAGCAGAGGATGGAGTGGCAAAGTGGGGCGGTGTACATGGAAGATAAGTAGTGCTGGTCACAATTGACCCACAAGGACCTGTCTTTAAGGTCCATAAGAACCGGGACAGCAACGAGAGGGGTTCTATTGTGGATATAGGCCCAATGAAGGCCCGAAGAAGCATCTTTATGCACAGGCAAAACCAGAAGATTAGGCTTGGCAGGCTGGTGGGAGGTGGACTCTGAAAAGAAGAGAAGAGATACGAGAAGCAGGAAACGGGGGAATGAAGCAGAAGCCATCAGATGGAATTAATTAATTCTGTTGCTGAAGGGAGGGGGTGGTGCGTTTAATAGGAGTTGTCTTGTGTGGAGGACAATGAGATGAAAGAGATGGAAGGAGGCATGAGTTTGGAGGATAGAGATAGGGATGAAGGGGTGGAGGGAGGGAGACAAAGGGAGTGATACTTGGTGAGGAAGAAGATGGTTTGAGTTGTGATGCACAATTGCACGGCCTTCGTATTGATCAGCCGTGTGGTGCATGCATGCACTCTACTGTCTAACAGCTTTGGATTGTTGCCTGCCTCATCCTCGGGATCCCCCCTGTATTTTCATGAAACAGCACACCAATATTCCCTTATTGCTAAAATCTGTTCACAACGTTTTTTTTAATGTTGGGATAAGGTGTAAATCTGTCCCAAAAGTTTTTATTGAGAAGCAATGTTATTCTAGAAGTTTTTTCAGATTCAATGTCATCCTGAAAGTTTTAAAACATAGCAATATAATGTTGCCCAATACCGTTAAAAAATTGACACTGACCGTTAATTTTTTAATTGAAAAGGATATCATTACTTCATTTTAATACTTTTGAGGTAATATTAAAACTGAAAAAAATTTTAGAAAAACATTATTTCTTCGTTAAAACTTTCTAGGCAAATTTCTACCTTCACCCTTTAACGTTTATTTTCTATCCTTAAAGAATGGTGATATATGATTTTCAATGACAGAATGACTAGACAAATCTATGCTTAAACCTGGCCTCAACCCCGGTACGTTGGTTCATGATGCTTGAGCCCACTTATTATACTGACCCAAGAAAAAAAGGCCACATATGCTCCATTAGCGCCAGTGCTTTTATGGCGATTCAGAGACGCCATGCTGACGATGAGGCTAGTTTTTTACTTCTTTCTTATGATTCCCTTCACATGTTATTAACGAAGGAATGATTGAATAATATTTTCATTTGCCAAGCAGTTGTCCCATCTATTTGAATATGTAAATACTCGATTACATTCGGATATCATTCATTCAAATATGTAAAACAAAATTCAAAATACCCTCCCCCCATGAATATCGAAATTTGTTTTGACATTTTGATAAAATTTTCCTTTCTGAAAAAAAAAAAAAGAACTACGGTGGACCCCCCCTTCAATTATTTTTTCCTCTCTTATTTTGTCGTTATTTGGATCTTAATTTATTCTCGTGTGCGGGAAAATAGTATAGTGTTCAAAGTGAAAAGAAGAAAAACTAATGAGCAGTAACAGTGGACAGAAAGCCGAAGGGTCATGTTGCCATTGGATCACCTTTTGTGCATCGAGGGAAAGTGTAGAACCGATAACCACAATTCACAAGTGAAAGAAAAGCAACACAAGAATCAAGAAGTAAAAAAGATCCTAGACATCCCTCATCGTTGATCGCCTTTCAAGGGAAAGGAGGGGATGATCACTATTCAAATATAAAATTTTTGTCGTCACCTTTCCTCGCCAGAGAGTTGGGTCTAATTTAAAAAATACGGCTGTTTCGTCTATTATTTGGATCCCGGCCATAGCAGATGCTTTTTATAACCCATCATTATCAGAAACCCGTATGTTTCTGGATAATATACTGAACAAAGTTTGATCCACAATTATTGGTGCTCATCCAGGTATCAAACCTAGAGGCATTTAATATCTACAGAGGGAGAAAATGGCGCACCAGACATGAAACAATATTTTACTCATCAAGTGCTTAAAGTTTGAGAAACCAGTCAAGTTGAAAAGCCAGGATTAGCTTGAGGCCTCGCATGCACATAATTAAAAGCATGTTTGTTTCAACTTATAAAAACTTATAAGTTGCTTTTTACGTAAATCGAGACACAACTCCTCTCACATACTTACTTCGTATACCGTAAATCACTATTAAAAAGTAACTTATAAGCAATCGAATCGCTCAACCAAACATACCCTAAACCGTCCACTTGTCCAGGCTACAGGCCCTTAATAGATTCTCGGATGATTACATATAACTATAAAATATTATCTAAGTCTTTAATATAAGATTTAATTTATTATTCGTCAAAGATGGTATGTTTATTACTGAGAATCAGCGTCGAAGTATGAAAAACATTTACCTTTTCGTTTTCAGGAAACAATGGTCCCATCCAACTAAACGCCCTAGAATAGTTAAAAAGTTATTATGCAATGCAGTAAAGTATATGTATAAATAAAAAGCATGATCAATAATGGAGTGGCTGTACTGTGAGGGCCATTTTTTGGCCATCAGTGCTTCCAGCTAGCACATGTGATCGCCTGCCATTCCGTCTGTCGCCAAGGACACGTCCCAGAAATAAAAGCAACCATATCAATTTTATATATATGTCATCCTAAATTGTGCACATATCTAACACCACTAATGCATCAACACTCACTAGAACAAAATTTCATGAAACCCCCATATACTGAAAAAAGGGAAGACCAGGAACACAAATAGATATAAAAGTGAAGCAATGCAAGCTCGACCCCTAATTTACATGACAGTGCAGGCCTCAGTGTTTTCATCGTTAAAGGCGTGAGTAACAGGATCGGTGCTGGGATAAACTGGGACTGGCGGCGGAGGCGGCATGTAAGGCCGGCCGTACATCATAGCTGGTGGTGGTGGGTACATACTGTTCAGATGTGGTTGCTGCTGATAATTATGGCTCATCATGGGAGCCATGTAAGGCTGCTGCGGCTGATACTGTGGAGGAGCATGATGTTGCATCTGCATTCCAGGGTAGTACCCACCACCGTTCATGGCGGGTAGGCCTTGCATTTGCATATAATGCCTCATTTGATCCATTTGGGCCATTTGAATTGGGCCCATCTGGCCCACGTTTTCATTATTCGTGTTACCTTTACCCTTAATGTTTTTACCACCGTTGCCTCCTTTCCCTTTGCTTTTCCCTTGATGAGACTGATGATTATCAAATTCATCAAGATCGTCCTCGTCGTCATCAAAATCGTAGCCCTCATCCTCAATTTTGTCTCCTCCCTTCTTCTTCTTCTTCCCTCCTTTGCCCTTTTTGTTATTTCCAGTTCCGCCCCCACCTCCTCCTTCCTTCTTCTTATCTTTGCTTTTGTCACCTCCTTTTTGACCAAACCCTAGCAACCGACTTAGCAACCCCCCACTGGTTTTCTTGCTCTTTTTGTTTCCTCCACCTCCATGATTGTGTTTTTTGCCTCCGCCTTCATGGCCTTTCTTTCCTCCGCTGCCTGCATTTTTGGCCTTGATTTGTTCTGCCAGATCCATGACGTCAATCTTCTTCGCATTCTTACCACCACCACCACCACTGTTACCTTTATGCCCACCCATCATCATCTTGTTGGGCATAGCATGAGTATGGACATAGTCTTCTTCGTAGTCATCCTCTGAGTCTTCATAATCCTCGAAATTGTCATCACTTGGGTCAAATTCTTCGTCCGGCATGTTGAACGTGACAGATTTGTGATCTTTGGCGGGTAGCTTGAAATTATTAGGCCCTTTATTTTGGAATTGAAACAACTGGGGCTGACCACCGCCTTTCTGGTGGTCCTTTCCACCCTTGTGAGACTTGTTGTTGTCTTTTCCCCCTTTGCCATGAACATGATCAAGTTGCAGGTTCTTGAACTGGTTAGTGGGAAACATCATGCCTTTCGACCCCCATAGTTCAGCATGTTTGCCTGAACTTTTCAGCTTTTTTAACAGTTTGGCTGGATCCACATTCCCCGTGACCACCACTTTCCCTTGCTCTGCATCTATGTTCACTGAATACACCCCTGTTACCCAAATCACGTGATTAGCAACCACCAAAATTTGATGAAACAAACCTATAGTATACTGCTAACAAGCCCATGAAAAAAGATTAATTAACCAAGCATAATTGAAGCTGTGGAATATGAAAAAGAGACTTGTGGTGCATGTGCTAAGCAAAAGCAGTAATAATAACTTGGAGTTGGATCTGAAAAGAGGACAAATTAGACTTGGTAATAAAAGCTATATACCGTCAATTTTCTGAAGCAGTTTCTTTACTTTATGCTCGCAGCCATCACAGTGGATGTTCACCTTGAGAACACAAGTCTGCACAAATCAAATGGCATCAGCGAAGAAGAATTACCCGAGAAACAGAACCAGAGAAGAAGGAAGTAAATAAACAAATTTAGCTTAGTAAAATGGAGAAGAGACGGGAAATTACTCAAGAAAACTTGTACCTGAACTTTGAGCAAGTCTTGCTTATTCATCTTCTTCACTCTGGTTCACAGACAGAGAGAGGGAGAAAGAGGGAGGGTGTGGACCTATGGAATGTGGGAGGAGCAAAGGGAGTGTTGAGATATTTTTAGAGCGCGGAAAGGCGGTTGGAAAGCAGGGCCAACTTAGCTCTTTCGGCTTTGTCCCCTAACAGGACTTCCCGTACAGATGCCCCCACAATTACTCACACGCACACACACTCCTCACACTCACAAACGCAGAGGGAAAGATGGAGATTCTTAGGCCTGTAAGTCTGCAAACAGAGCAGAGGGACTATATGGCTATAGACAGCTAGGAATAGCTTGCCCTCGAAGTTGGCTATAGTGACTTTTATGCTTTTGCAGCATACAGGGAAGCTTCAGGCTAGGAAGGGGTTTTGACAGCTTAATTGTGCTATTCTTGGACTTAAATAATTAACCGCACTGCCCCAATTCCCCAATTCTTATATTTCTGTGCAACTATTTATATGGACTGTATGATTCAGCCCACATTCCATAGCCCTCCGTTTCCGTCCCCGATCCACGTGCAGGTTTTCCTTCACCGGCAGATCATTCTAAATCTGAACACAAGAAAAGTTCCTTTTTTTTCTCAACAATTTTTATCATATCGCCTTCTTCAAGTAATTGATAGGCGACGCCAGTGGAATTTAATATTTATTTTTGAGACAAGTATGTCTAAAAATTATATTCAAATAATAAATTTCCATAAAAAATTGTTAATTGTAAATCTATGAGTGATAGATTTAATATTTTATTGGTAATTAATTTTTGAATTTGATTTTTCAGTATAATTCTACCTTCCATTTTTTAAATCTTGAATGTATCTT
The DNA here is from genome assembly GCA_963855925.1 of Inga laurina. Taxonomy (NCBI): domain Eukaryota; kingdom Viridiplantae; phylum Streptophyta; class Magnoliopsida; order Fabales; family Fabaceae; genus Inga; species Inga laurina. Next base: position 1,144,142 of record OY979703.1, on the reverse strand, counting down.
GTATTAAATAAGGTAATTTTTTTTTTTGGATTTGGTTACTTACCCTATTTACCAAATCAAAAAAAAAAAAAAGGTAATTTTTATTTTGGATCTGATTAGCGAATTGTGACGATAGGGGAGAAGACTTAATAAGTAGGAATTGAATGTATCATGTTGTCCCAGCGTGCAAGAAGAAACTCCAGCTTTATTGGCCCCCACTTAGGAAGTGATTAGTTGATAGACAAAACCAGGGCGATGTTAGTGCGCAATTTGACCCCAGATGGTTCGATCCTATCCCTTTCGTTTCCAATGATACTACTTGCAAGTTGAAATCGAGTAAAATATTGATTTGTTAATTTATAAAATACAATATCTGTATGAAAAAGAGGGGGAAGAAATTGGAGCACCGCTCAAATCCCCAACTCTGGCACTGACACATACAGCCATTCATAAAGAGGTCAAAATAAAATAATAATGCACTCCGCTTCTTCAGAGATCCAACAGTGAGCAGCATCTTTTCGGAGTTTGGACTCCGCCTCTCCAACCAAAATAAGTGTCTGTCTTCTTTCTAAACCTAACCTTGATGCAAATTTTGCTGTCCCCCTTTTCATCTCTCTCTCCTTTGTCTTGAAGGAAAAGATTTTAAAAGGAGAAAGATAAGTGCAGGAAGAAGGTACCTTAATGGTGACCAAAGAGCTCCTACGGAAGGGAACACCCCTCCTAAAAACCCTCCGTGTCTATCAAATAAAACTTTCCTAGTAGTGACTACATGAAATGAGATTGCTGTGTCTCAAGTCGTGCGCTTTTTCATTTTTTCTTTTTTAATTTATTGTTTTTCCCTATCAGTGCCCCGATACTTTGATTATTTTGCTAGATCATGCTACATCATGCATTTGGTTCCTCACACTATCATATCCATCGTTTTCTTCTTGTGCCTCATCATCTAGTGGGCACCTCCGTTTCAAAACCTGATCGTTAGCAAATCATGGGTTAGGGAAGCTTCCACTAACATTGTCATCCTATTTTAGCGTCGATGATGTTTGAATCCTAGAGATTTTTGCAGCAGCAAATTGCCCTGGACAATGATAATAATTGAGCAGATATTTTAACTCCTGGGACTGATTTCTGAGAGGAGGTTAAACAGGGTCTGAGAATAACCCCAATCGTCGTCACATGAAAGACATGACTGACAGATTACCAGACAATGGGATGTCAACAAGATCATTCCGAAGATCTACAACTTTTTCTTCGGGGGTGGGCATGGAAAGTGGACAGGTGGTGAGGATGGGACAGCGTCAGAGGTTGAAGTATGGCAAATATATATATAAGTGCTTATTTTGAGAATAGTTTATTTTTGGGATATATGTGCTTTTCACATAAGTCAGACAAAACTCCTCTCGCATATTTATCTCGTATATCATAAATCACGATTTAAAAATATTTATAAATTAAAAATAAACAATTCTAAACAAACACATATACACATAGTAGAGAAGTTGAGAGAAAGAGAGGCAAGTGGGCTGGTTGATTAAAAAACAAAAAACAGAGAAAGAAGCAGAGGGAGATTTGATTTATTAGGCGAACAAATGGATACAAGGAGAAGTGGGTCATGAAGTGAGTGGGGAAGGAAAAGAGAAGAAAATGAAAGGAGGGGGGCTTGGAACAAATCATGCAAGTTAGGTACAAGGAAAAGGAGAGCTGGCCGGAATTAGAGGAGTTGAAGAAATTCAAGTAACTTGTTTACAAATCTAACGCTACTTGACTCTGCTCGTTATTTTCACAGGGGAAATTTGACATAGCAGTGCAGAAATAATTAATGCTTTATTAAAATAAAAAAAAATATTCTTAAAATAGAAGGGGTAATATCAATTGATTCGAATCGTTCAAAAAGAAAAAAGAAAAAAACAAAAATAAGTATAATAGATGAAAAAAATATGTCACGTCTGCTTCATACATAAAATATGTTGAGGCTAACGTGAAATACAAGTCGTCGGGGGAAGAAAAAGTGGGGAGATATTGGAGGGAATGAAAGGGAAAAGCCAAGTTTGCGGGAGGGACAGGTGGCTCCAATGGTGCAGCGTGAGGAGCCAAGAGTAGCCGTCCAAATAGGTGAGAGACATAGCCCTCACGCTCAATGGAAGGAGTTGCTGGGATAGGCTATGTGCTTAAGCGGAGCCATATTCACATCATACGCAATATTTCAGTCTTAATCATGCACATGAGCATATCAGCATATGGCCCATTCTTTAATCATCCCACCTTCCATTATTTATCTTCTCATTCCACCTTTTTATAATTCCACAGTGTAAGGATTTAATTCATGATTTGTCATCTCATAAGATATTAAGTATCAATCATTGTTGGTACTAAATGTGGGCACCTCTCTCCTACAGAGATTCGGATTTTAATTCATCATGTTGTGAGGAATTAACTCTTTCCACTAGATCCAAAAGATTCAAATTTTAGTCCACCACGTTGTGAGAGATTAACCCTTCCACTAGACCCATCATTTATTCATTAACACATTTCAACTTTTTTTTTTACCTGAATTCATATTTCATACATTTCATATAGAACATTAAAAAAAATCCTCAGCCCATTCAAATCAAATCTAGCCCATTCAAAAAAGCCCATGACTAAAGTTCCTTTGAGAAAAACGGCACTAATATAACTCCAAAAAATACCAAGGGGCCGGAGGATATGTATAGTAAAAGAACGACAGCTTTCAGTTCGCGTCGCGACGGAGGGGCGGAAATCTGTCGATAGATAAAAAGGCGACTTTCATGGATTCCGCACGAGGACGATTCAGAATGTGAATGGTCGAAGGAGACGGAATGAATCCTTGATTGCATTTTGGAGAAGAGATCAAATAGTCTAAATGGCAGATCGCGCGGGCGATGATAAGACAAGAAGGGTTGTTTTTGTAACTGTGGGGACGACTTCATTTGATGCTCTTGTGAAAGCGGTGGACTCTCCGACGGTCAAGCAGGAGTTATTTACAAAAGGGTACACCCACCTCCTGATTCAAATGGGTCGTGGATCTTATATTCCAACAAAGGTAGTCTTAAAAACACTTCACTGCAGTGCCTTTTATTCCGTACTCATCTGATGTATCCACAATGAAGTTAAGTTGAACTATCATTAGCTTCTCAGTTATATAAACTTGTGACTAGAGATGATTTGTGTTCAAATACAATAAATCTAGAGTTGAATGGTAATCTAGAAGTTATAATTCTGGAAATATTTTGAATACAAAGTTTGGAAATGCGTCCACTTGAGGCTCCTCAAATGTCTTTTTGACTACTTATTTTTTAGGGTCCGTTAGAAATTTGTGAAAAACTGGAAGATGTTAATGCATGATGCCTTTATCTCCCAGAAATTATGAATTAAGATTTTGAGAGGAAGTCACTCAATTACATCTAAATTTAAAACTTGAAATTATATTGTATTGGTATTGACATTAGCTTTATTACATGCTTCTCTCATTTACTGAATTTCTTAGAAGCTACTTCTTTGTAGTCTGAAGGAGGTAGTTCGTTGGCCGTAGACTACTTCACCTTTTCCTCAAGCATTGCCGACCATCTTAATTCAGCCTCTCTTGTCATCAGTCATGCAGGTAACATTTTCTTTTCGTCTGTTGTTTCTTTCTTTTTTCTTGGTTCTTTACTTTTTATGTAATTATGGCATTGTCAAGTTTGCATGAGTCATGGTGTTACTCTTTGATTTTAGTTGCTTCAATTTCATTGTTCCATCTATAAGGGAGAAGTATCTGTCACGCCAATGGTCATTGGTTATATTTGTTGCATTCTGCCTTCAGTTTTATCATTCCATCTATAAGGGAGAAGCAGCTTCAATTTTATTGTTCCATCAATTATATCTGGATTTGAAATCATTGGATAAGTGTTGACAGTACTAGGGAGTAGGGAGAAGAGAAGAAAATGAAAATAAGAAATGAGCGACAATTGTCACCATAGGCCGGTAAAATTAGATTAAATAACAGGAGGACATAATGAGCAAAGTCAAATACATATACTCGGCTCTGAATTAGACTTATTTGCATGAAATTGACTTGTGTACTTTAATGAATCTAGTTTAAATGTAAAATAATTTAGCATAGTTGATGTCCTTTATGCTTGTTTTAAGAATAAACAAAGGATCCGTCAATTCCCTCCCTTCCCGACTCTGGCTAAGCATAGGGGAACCAGTTGTTTTGTTGAAAAGCGAGGGGATATTTTCCCACTGTTTAATGCACTCATGAGTTTACTGCCCCGCATTGTTAAGGTTTCGACAAGTCTAGATTATGTTATATGTTTACAATTTGTTGGAACGTGGTACTTTGATTTCCTATTACATTCCTCAGTATCGTCGATTTCTTTAGTCCCAAGCCCCATAAAGTCGGCGACACCATTTCAGAATGAATGAATATGTTATTTCACAGTTCTGATTACTGAATCCGAATGCCTGCCTTGCATTTTGAAGAACGACAAAAGTTTTTCTGTTTTTGGAGAAATTTTCTATTTTTACAGGCATGTTTATGCGTCAATGTTACATTGACTGCAAATTTTCTGGGGACGGCTTGTAAACTGTTGACTCCATGCAGGGTCAGGTAGCATATTCGAGACGTTGAGGCTGGGCAAGCCTTTAATTGTGGTTGTGAATGAAGATTTGATGGACAATCATCAAAGTGAACTCGCAGAAGAACTGGCAGACCGAAAACATTTGTATTGTGCGTGTCCTCAAACTCTCCATCAAACTGTAGCTGATATGGATTTGAATTCTCTCATTCCTTACTCACCGGGTGATGCCACGCCTGTCGCAAAGGTCATCAATAGATTCCTCGGTTTTCCTGATGATTGACGAATTAAAATATGATTCATCCAACATTTTTTTTCTAATCAAAATACATGAGTAATGTAAATTTCAGTTAAACTGGGGAATGCCAATATTAAAGTGTCATGTTGATTTTGAGGGTGGGGGTCCTCCCACATGTCGCATGGTCGAATCAAGATTGAGTAGCGAAGATGTAAAATTGGAGGGGCATGATGATTGGTGTTATAAAGTTGAAGCACGTTGTATATGATTGATACGACACATAGAAGATCTGAACGGAAAGTGAAGGTCGAACTTGAATGCGTACATATATTGCAATATTGCATGGTGGGTTCGGTTGTAGTGGTCCTGCTCCATCTTAACTACAGCTTGCTACTCCATACCTGCTTTCTGATGGCCACATGACCTCTCTGATTTTGAGCTCGCCATATCCATGGCCTTTCTCATTATGCAGGAATCAAGCTCCATAAATTGTGAAATAAAATGCAAGCTCTTAATAACTTCAAGCAGGAACCATCAACTATGTCGAAGGCCAATGGTTGCCTCAAAATTACCTATTATACATGTGAAAGGGAAAGACCTTCTGCAGTCGACTAAATTGTACATTCTTAATTTGAGCACACCCTAACAGTTGGCTCCATAGATTTTCCAGCCGATAAATCATGCTCTGGTCTATGAGCATGAATGAATGTCTTTGTTGAAGATGGTAGAGATTGGGTGCCATGATATTTCTTTCGCCGACAAAAATAAGGATGCCCTTGAGAAAGGGAGGAAGGCCAAGTAGCAACTCGTCATGTCATTGTTGTATAAATAACAGTGTTCTGGAAACCGGGCCGGACCGGTAACCGGCGAACCGGCCGGTTGGCCGGTCCGGTTCCCTTTTTTTTAAATTTTTTTTTTTTACTATTTTCTTTAGAATTTCATACCAATAAGCCTAAAATTTTCAATTTCTCACCGGTTTGGTCTCGGTTTAGCTCCGGTTTGGCCCCGGTCTGACCCACTGACCCTTAACCCAGACCCCGACCGGTTCAGTACCCGGTCCGGGTTTTAATACCTTGATAAATAATTGGCAAGTCTGCTTTTCCTTTCTTCTTTTCACGAATTTCTCATCTGCCTAGGTGCACAACTTTTGCAAACAAGAAAGTAAAAAGGGTGACATGGTTCCTATTAGATAGGGTAGGAGAGATAGATGTACGCAACTTTATTCCATAATTTCGATCAAGTAAGTAATATCAAAGTATTTGTCTCTCTAATCTCATCACTACTCGGACAGACAACTTCAATTCAAAGGCGGCGCCATATAAGGGTTCAGATTGAGGCTAGTGTGTCGCGTGTGAGAGCCAAAATTTATTGTGATATATTAAAAACACTGGCACTACTGTTTCCGATCAAAAAAAAAAAAAACACTGGCACTACTGTGATGTATTAACACTCGCACAGTTATACATCAATAAAATTCATACCGTCCGTAGTAGATGTTTTTTAATAATTGGAGTTGACCAAAGTATTTTGTTTTATGGGGCCGAAAAAAAAAAACGGAAGACCAAAGGGCATGGCATGAGAGATCTTATTAATATTGCTCTTTGCAAATTAGCCTCCTGAGTGCAACCTCCATCCCATCAAACTTTACTTGCCCCTGCTTCTGATTGAAGCTTATGGGTATCTACCACTTGCATTAACCTTTATCGCCCTCCTCTTTTCTTTACCTTAGATTTGAAGTTATCGGCAGCCCGCAGTTGATTTAGCCACTGATTGACCTTTTCTTGAATGAAGAAGATGATTATCTAGGTAAATATTTAAATTAAGTTCTTTATATTTTTTTTAATTATATAGGACCATGTGTCTTATTAATAATAATAAAAAAAAACACATGATCATATGTTATTGAAAATTTTGACGTAATAAGTATAAGAAACTTAATATAAGTGTAATCCAATTATGAAATACAGAAATTTTATTTTATACATACAAATTTTCAATTATTGTTGGTTACAAAATGATAGGATGGAGATGTGTGGGTGACTAATGATGATTTAGAGAGGAAGAATGCAAATGCGCACATGCAGAGCTTAAAGTGGTTTAATCTATTGCCTCTTTGGGAGGGTATCGAAATTATTGGTGGCCACCACGAGAATGCCCACTTGTTTAGCTGGCACGCCTTCTCTCACCCATAACCACTACTATCCTTTCTTTGATTCCTTTTTTTTCCTTTGTTTTTTTTTTCTGGGTATCCATTTGGAATTCGAGATGAAAGAATAAGAAAATTATACTGTATGCCTTGGTTTTATTCTGGAATCTGGAGATTATGAATTAGAATTTTCTAAGCCAGAGCGGGTGGCAAAAGCTTCCAAGACTTTCTGATACAGAGAGAGAGAGAGAGAGAGAGAGAGAGAGAGAGAGAGACGATTCTATGCAAAAAGACAAAGCTAGGGACAAACCAAGTACACGCTACCACTTTCGATTAAATTATTCACGAGAAAACACAGAGAGAGAGAGAGAGAGAGAGAGAGAGAGAGAGAGAGACATATATGAATATATGATAAAACCCTTTACTTGGTCCCTCTTTAGAAGAAGGGAAGCTTGCACCTTCCATTTTGTCCTAACCATTAAATTCATCCATTGTCCTGTCTCCCTTTCTTGATTCCTGCTAGCTCTGTTCTCTGCAGTCATGGAAGTGAATACCAGTTTTGCTGTAGCCGCAGAATCACCCAGTGTTGCCTCCACACGGAACCACTCACATCTCGAAGAGCACAACAAGCATCATCACCATCATCCCCACTTCCCCTCCAAAACCATTCTCATAGTGGTCATAACCCTCACTTCCTTCATGCTTCTCCTCGCCATTTCTCTCATCATATTCCTCCTCCGTCGCCTCAAATCCTCCCCCAAGAACGCAACCGCTAAACTCGGCGGCGAAGAGTTTCACGACACCAGTAACAGATTCGTCGCATCATCAACAGCTTCCAACTTCACTTGTAGCCCAGGTAACGTTCTTCTGTACCCCAAGAAAATAACCTTTTTCCAGATAAAGATTAGTGTTATTAACATTGGGAGAGAGAAAATCGCAGATGTGAAGGGTGGCTGTATGTATGGAGGAAACATAAACAGAGCATCTACACCTAAATTCAGGGGAGTGCAAGTGTTCACGTACAGGGAGCTAGAAGTGGCGACGGAGGGATTCAGTGAAGCCAATATAATTAGCAATCATGGAGCATTATGTTCGGTGTACAAGGGAGTCTTAAGTGATGGAACTCTGGCGGCCATTAAGTTGTTGCAGAGACAGGGTAGGCAAGGCGAGCGTGCCTTCAGAACAGAGGTGAGCCCCTCCATTTATTATCTCATTCATTCGTTGTCTCTCTTCACAAGCTCTGTTTTACAACATTTATTTCTATAGCCATTTCAAGAGTCTGTTTTCCTACCCGCTGTTACTGGTCATTTTCCGTCTAAATTGTCAAGTAATGAGTGATACATACATTTACATGATTCATCAGGAGCAAAAATGCGTTTCACTTCATAGGTTTTGCGGGTACACAAAAGTAACGTCTCTTTATTCAGTTGTTACCTGCTCCCCTGCTTTTTCACCGCTTTTTTGTATCCTTTTCGTGCATGTAATCCTGTCAGTTCAGACTTCACGGAGATTGCATTTGTCTTTTCTATTTGGAAAGCTGCAGTTTCTGTGAGCATATCGAGATCCAAAAAGAAAAGTCAAAACTCAAAGCTAAGTTATCTTTAGATTTTTAATATTAATGCGAGAAGGCGCCTCACAGAAAGACAACCTTTGTACACGCTTTTAGGTTCATCTTTTCCATTATTCTGTCGTCTCTGAAGCGTCAAGGAAACAAATAATTGACATCCTGTTCACCATCCTCAAAGCAATAATTCTTGACTTTATACTTGGTACCCGCCAATAAATGTGCTGATTTTCTATACTTACACTGCAAAAACGGCTTATTTTTAATTTTTGGACCATTCCACTGATCCACTCCATCACGGCCACTTGACAGCTAAAATATTAAGAACTTTATTGTAATAATTTGCTGCACATGGGTGTGAAGAGTGGAATGAGAAAATTAAATTTCATTTTATCCTTAGCTTTGTTTTTAACTACAGGTGGATCTTCTAAGCCAATTGCACTCTCCTTATTTGGTGGAGCTAATTGGGTATTGCGCGGACCAGCACCACAGGCTCCTCGTCTTTGAATATGTGGCCAATGGGACGCTCCGGCAGCATCTTCACTCTGCTCACGATCGTGCTCAGCCGTTGGATTGGTGGACCCGCATGAGGGTGGCCCTTGACTGTGCCAGGGCCCTGGAGTTCCTGCACGAGCATGCCGCCACGCCTGTGATACACCGCGACTTCAAGTCCCAAAATGTCGTGCTGGATCGTAACTTCCGAGCCAAGGTTTCTGACTTTGGATTGGCCAAGATGGGCTCAGAAAAGATTAACGGTCAAGTTTCCACCAGGGTTTTGGGGACCACTGGATACCTGGCTCCAGAGTGAGTACGCTGTACCCTCGCCAAAAAGAAAAAGAAAAAAAAAATATCTTCTATCACTGTAAAGCTCCTTTCCTTATCTTCTGGACACAGTACGAAAATTGGTGTGTTTAAAAAGAAAGGAATCATTCGGAAGGGACACAGTCAGTAACTAGTCACTTTCATAAAGTGTCAATTTGCTCATCTAATACGGGAAGGTTTTTCTTAAGAAATTTTTTTATTAACTAATTTGAAATCCAAATTACATTGTAGGTATGCATCTACAGGGAAGCTCACCACAAAGTCAGATGTATACAGCTACGGTGTGGTTCTTCTAGAGTTGCTGACGGGGCGAGTGCCCGTTGATATTAAGCGTCCCCTTGGTGAACATGTCCTTGTCCCTTGGGTTAGTCATATGATTTTTAACTTGGAGTGACAACTCTTGGTACATACACAAACAAGCTAGCAATCTTAAATATCCTATGTAGTGAACAACAAGCAGAACGTTATGTTACTAGTGGATAGTTTGTGACATTTGATTTTTTATCAGGCTCTTCCGAGGTTAACAAACAGAGAAAAGGTGGTGGAAATGGTTGATCCAGCTATGCGAGGACAGTATTCTAAGAAGGATCTAGTGCAGGTCAGAACTTTCTTTATTATAGGCACTGTCAGTAGGAGTGATGATTTTATGCATTAACTCATTCTTGGTATTACTGGTTTGGTGTTTATAGGTGGCGGCCATAGCAGCAATGTGCATACAGCCAGAGGCAGAGTATAGGCCGCTAATGACAGATGTAGTGCAGTCACTAGTACCACTAGTTAGAAACCCATCTTCCGTTAGTTCATCCAGTTCATTAAGATTTCAGAAACATACATCAAGTCCAAGCCATTATTAATAAGCTGCTGCAAATTCACAGTTCAAGGCTCACCAACTGACTATTTTTTCAAGACTGAGGGTTGATGGGTTGTATCCGATAAATACGGTCGGACCCGCAGATGATGGTCCATTGGGAGACAACTCAAAATCTTCTCGAAGGACCAGTACAACAAAAAGAACCTTTTCATTTCCTCAGATTCTACACCTTTCTTTTTTATATATAGCACGGAAGGGGAACACTTGAGCAGTTAGCCTTTCGGTAGTTATAAAGTAGGGGAATACGATTTATTTGTTTTGTTTCTGTTTTTGAATGTGAATCATATATATTGCAAAATGACAAGACCTTTCTATTGATGGAAGAGTTTGATGTCATTTCAATGCCTCAGATGCCTGCGCTAATCACCTTAAATGACGTTCCAATGCACTCGAGGATGCCGAGTCAGTCTTGGCTAATGAAAAAGATGACCTAGAAAGCTAGAACAACATACCTTTTTTTTTTTTTTTTTTTTTTTTGATAACAAAGATGGGTATCCATAAGCAAACCAACTAGCCTGTATCAAGGCTATTATTACAATCGAATTCAATAATCCTGGCTAATTCTCCATATGGACTTGGCACGTGGTGCAAACCATGCATGGTCGAAAGCGCTTGATGAGCTAACAAATCTGCAGCCTTATTAGCATTCCTAGGAGTATGGCACACCTCCACTACCCAGTCTCGATTAATCATCTCCCTAGCTTCCGTGATGAGATTATTATCAGGGTGACTGCTGTCCCCTCCTCCCCTTACAAGGTGCAATACTTCAGTGGCATCGACTTCTAAGATTATTTTGCGAAAACCTCTGTCCCAAGCTAATTTCAACCCCAGAACCGATGCCCATAATTCTGCTGTTAACGCGTCACCATGAGGAACGTGAAACATGAACCCTCCAATGTATGCACCCACATCATTCCTGAAAACCCCTCCACACCCAACACGGCTACTCTCAGAGAATGTGCCATCAACATTAACCTTAACCCAGTCTGGAGGAGGTGGGTGCCAATGACTTGCACGATCAACTATCAATTGGCCATTTATGTTAACTCCATGCAGACATCGTCTTGCAGATTCAATACTAGAAAGAGTCGCAGATGCTTGGTGGTCCAGATGCGCATTCGTCACACTCCGATTCTCGAAAATTCTCGCATTCCGTCTCCTCCATAATAACCAGCACAGTGTCGCAAACTTCGCACTCCATCGTTCCTGGTCACTATCCTTTTGGCTTCGAATATTTACCTGAATCCAGTTCCTCAAATCCAAACTAAAAAAGGTTCTTTGTTTCGTCTTTGGCACAATCTCTAACCATAGCTTCTTAGTCTCTGGGCAATCTCGTAGAACATGTAACAAATTCTCTGACCCATTCAGACACCATGTACAAATACTCGACAAACACATCCCCCGTCTTGCCCTTTCCTCGTTGGTAAGTAAACGGTTTTGTATAGCAAGCCACAAAAATGTTCGACATCGTTGAATGGTATCTAGCTTCCAGATTCTTGGCCAAACCGGTTCACTCCTCTTCTGCTCTTTTACCACAGTACTATACGCCGACCGAATGGTGAACACACCACTCCTATCATGTCTCCAACGTACTTGCCTCGAAGGGTCAGTAATATCACAACCATCAAGAACATATTTCCAGGACTGTTTAATACCAGACCATATGTTAGATCCTGGCAGTTTAACGTTGATGCGTGGAAGGCGATCATCGCCACACTTATACTTTTTTCGGATCACCTGTACCCATAGGTCTTCTCTCTTATGCATGAGATTCCAACCAAGTTTCATCATGTAAGCTTGGTTTTGGCCTCGTAATCGTTTCAGACCCAACCCTCCATTTTTCTTTGAAGTACAGACTGTATCCCAGTCAACTAAATGTGCCTTGCGTTTGTCCTCAGTAGCACCCCAGAGGAACCGTTTGTTACTTTGGTCAATTTTATCACACACACCGATAGGTAGTGATGAAGTCTGCATAGTATATCCGGGAATTGTGGAGGTGACAGAGTTCACGAGAGTCGTTCTACCAGCCAAAGACAGTGCATTCACTTTCCAACTAGAACAACATACCTTTCACTTGCTAGTAAAACACGGAACACGTTAGAGGCACCTGGACTGCAACATTGAAAGCTTATTCATTTTTTGTGAAAAGAGAACAATCTATGATGACAGACCCAAAGAATAGAAAAACAGATGTACGGCCATGATGCCAAACGTTTGGGATTTTATAATTTGCAAACTATAATGCTATTAGCTTATCAATTTTTTGTTTTTGGTCTTCCTTTCCACTCTTGCTAATCATTCAATCAAAATACTTCACATACAAACCATTCAATCTTATTTTATCTATCAACAAATGTTCTACCAACCGCATCAAACAAGAGAACTCTTGCTGCGTATAGAGATAACATTGCACTTGGCAATTTGACAGCATTCACCATTCTGATCTGCAATTGGCGATTGCAATCGTCTAACGTTGTGCTAGGGCCCAATCTATATTCAGGTGGGGGGCAAGTGCCAGTTATTATAAACTAAGTGGAGACCAGACTGCTCCCAGACCAAAGAGAAGTTCTGGACTGGCTTTAGACCCACAATGATTGTAAATCAGTCATCTGAATATCGAGAGCCCAAGATGTCGCCTATATTAAATATTAATCAGCTGCAAAAAAAATCACAATCATTTTCTCTCATCAGCTTTTGATTCCATTATAACACTTGATTCTCCTCTCTCTTCCCCTTCTGATGCATTATTGCCTTTTCTTCCAACTCTGTCAGCATATTTGGCGAAAGCCGCAGATAAGGCCGACTTGACGGTCATTTCACTTTCTTTCTTCCTTCGTTTGCCAACTTGATCTTCTGCATCCTCATGCTTGTCTTCATTTAAGGAAGAAGGTTCGGCATCGTTCTGGGCTGAAATCTTGGGACTGGCTGCTTTATTCTGGGCAGAAGTCTCTGGAATGTTTTGCCAGCTAGATTCCACCCGCTTGAAGGGCTCATGGAATGTGTCAAACAAGCGCTTGACCTGATGGCAAAAATTGTTCATAATATTTAGAGCTTCTATATCGGAAAAATTGAAATTGCCATTGTTCTCTGATACCACTAGCAACTGCAAACTACGGCACCAAATAATCACAACCACATGAGGTTAAAAGAAAATCCCTATCGTTTCTCACTCCTAGCACTCGAAAAATACCTTGCGCTCTCCAATGCCAGGGCAGCGTGCCAGATCTTCCATGGATGCGCCCATGATGTGAGACAGAGACTAAAATAACAATTTCACTAAATTAATTAACTAATATATGTAAATCTACGTGGGTGCACAAGAAATAAATCAACATACCCCAAATGTAGTTCCAAGGGTAACTACATCAGTCTTGTTAACATGCCGAACAGTTGTCAGGGCATGCGTTAGCTACAGTTGAATGTAAGATAGCTTCAGTGCAATTCCGAAATAGATTTCTAACCAATTGGACAATCACTGACTGTTATAATTTCATAAATAGATTTATAGACCAAAAACCAGTAAAATATACCCGCGAGAGATAATCTGTATCCATTTGGCCTTGAATAATGTCTGCAGGCTTGTTTTCATAAACTTTTAAAGTTTCCAAGTAACGACCACATTCCTCCAGGCTGTTGCCACAGGAGATGGGAAATTTAATAGAATCAGACAGATCAGAGAAATTTTCCTACTTACTACCATAGGTGATAAAATTCAAATGGATGCCATCATTGTAAAATCAAGTAGACAGATCAATGATGCTTATGAATCCAGCTAGCTGCTATTGCTGCTGCTAAAATTCATAAGCATGCCACAATAATTCCAGACTTATAGGACGGGCAGATTCTACTTATAATACACATCTGTAACTGAGTAACTTAATGTTCTTCATCTTTAATTGGAATATGGTATTTCTAATCAGAGTTATCAAAGATACTCTTTAGATTGTAGTAAACTCTAGCAGCAATTTCAGAACTCAAATAGCTGAAATGACATTTTTAAACACTCGTGCTCCATATGCAGTTAGAACTTAGAAGCTAAGTCAGTATTACCTCCATCCACATAGAAGGGTACAGTCATGAAGCAAAGCTGTTTTAGTAACTTCAAGTAGAGGCTTCATCACATCCTCCTGGAACCAACAGGAATAATACGAAGAATCTATCATAGTCAGATAGGAAGTAAATCCACAATGTTTAAACACCTGAACATTGGTAGACAAAATTCTGAAGTAAAAAGCAAGGAACCAGACCACATCAACGTGGCAGAGGACAACACGGAGCTTGAAATTCTTCTGCAACTCCCTTATTCTGTAATACAAGTAGTCCGGATGCAGGAGATGATAACGAAGACTGCATTAAACCATCCACCAGAGTTAAGTAGATGCATTACAAAAAAAAGCTAAGAATCTTGAACAAATTTCACATAGGAACAAAACTTATCAGATGTTAAAATTGCAAAAGGTTCTATAAGAAAGATGCGATCCATCAACTGTAACTTCCCTAGAATAATTAGCATGAGGGAAGCATAGAGTAGAACCTGAGATAGAGAGCACACGAGCTTTGCCCAAGCAAATAGTCACAGGCAACATCTGCAAATGTCCACCTGACATTCCTAATATGTTTGAGCAATGGATTTCCCTTCTGGAACAGGAGGGAAAATAAGTTTTAGATTATGTATCAATGTTCATATCATAAGACCACGGCCAGAAAAAAAGCTTCAGCACGGCTAAAAATGGCATTAATAGCGGTGAAAGATGAAGAAACTGACTCCTATTTAATCTATATACAGGTTTAAAAGAAAGTTAACTTTGCTATATTCCATTGCAGGATAAGAACATATTACCTGCCTGTGGCTCACAAGGATTGCATTGCGACTTGGAGTAAGTTGGGAGGATGTTGATGTAGAAACAGCTGCAGAGGTAGATGTTGAAGATGGAGCGACAGATTGACCAGTTTGCCTAATCAGAATATTAATGGACTATGAAGCTTAACTTCAATCATGGAGAAACGGAGGACAAGAAAATTCCAAAGGTTATAACTTTTATTACACCATGGCAACACGATAAGGAGTGCAAATGAGTCGAAATTGCAATTTGCAAATATTCATAGCACTTGAATTAATTCCACGCAGTTCCTAGCTTTCTTGGGTTCTAACTTTTACGCATAGAGTAAGAACAAAAATGCTATCCTCTCATCCTTGTAGCGGAGATGGAAGCAATTTATTCGATCAAATACTTATCCAGATAGCTCGGAAAATCGCATATCTGCCGGAAGAACATGAAGAACGCAAGAAACAGTAGAAATTTATCACGCGAATCAACCGAACCCCATGTCTTAAAACAAAAGCGCTACAAAGCACACCCCATGCGAAGAAAAGTATAAAAGCGAAAGGAGGAATGAGTACCTGGGGACACTAAAGTCAGAAGACTGAGAAGGTGGGGAAGGCTTAGAAGAGGCGGAGGGAGGAGGGGAGTAGAACTCGGAGGACTTGAGGAACGAAAAGGCCTGGGCAAAGGATTGTGAGGGAACGAAAAGGGAGGGCGGAGTGGATCTTGCCTGCGAACTTTCAAGAACTTCTTGATACGATGGAATCGTTATCGTCACGGGGCTCTTCTCACTGCTTCCTTCTGCATTTGGACGCTCCCCTCCATTCTCCATCGCTTCCACCCCAACTTCCCGCCACCGTCTCCGCCCCCAACTGAATTCATAGACCAGAGGTATTGGGGCCTCACGAAAACGCCCTCTTAGGCCCAATAGTAGGGGTTTTCAATTTTCTTGCGAAATTTGACCAAGCCCGCATCCGCATTCCAATTGCTGGGTAGGAAGCCTGATCCTTGTAACTGGGTTCCCTTCCCATTTAACGAAAGCCCCCTTCTAGGCGCAAGGCATAAGAGTCAGGATTTGCAATTAATTTTGTAATGTTATAATAAATTGTATTACAATGGGTTAAAGGCCATCCATTTAACTCGAGAGTTAAAAGGAGCCAAGTTCATTTGATCGTACTAAAAATAATTCAAAAGAAGCTTGAATCTAACTCCCCAAATTAGCGAGCCAACATTTGACTCGGCTCATGTTGAGGGCTCGAAGGGGAATGGCAGCCCAGAGGACTTTTGGGGTCAAAGGATATATTCTGGAAGCTTCATGCTGAACTAATAATAAAAACGAAAAAAGAAATTAAAAAACAAGTAGGGGGTGTGGGACCAATGGCGAGAGGCAATAGAACGTGACAAAAAGAAAATCCAGTGGTAACCAATTGGAGAAGTCAAAGTAGGCGACTTTGAGAGTTTTAGCGTTACATACAGGCAAGCCAATCCCATTCCCCCACTCAATGCGACAAACGCCAGCCCCCCACATCAAATCTTGGAATCCCATTCCCCCACCTCCATATATCTTCCTACACTCACAACATTGTTTGTTATTTTTAAAAATAAAATTTAAAAAACTATGGCAAAGCTAAAACAAGAATGACAGCAAAAATCAGACTGCACTAGGTACAGCCATTATTCTTATATCCCACGGCTTCCCACTCCTCGCGAGTAATTATTTTATCTCTAACCCATTCAATTTAACAGTAACTGCCCAATTTTCACTCACCAATTCACATCAAGCATGCCAATTAGTAATTGTGTGCCTTTGTATCCTTCAATGCAAACCAACAATCGCTCAATCCCAAACTCAATGCATCTAGAACGGGTGAAATATCGGCAAAACCTAACTCCACCATCTGTCCCAAACCTAAAGACAGCATATTGCTCCCATCAAAAGTATTTTTATTTATATAAATTAAGACAAAATTTTTCTTACATATTTATTTCATACACCATAAATCATAATTAAAAAATCATTTTTAAAAACCCCCATTACGTTATGAATGCCATTCCAAACAAGCTTATAATATTGTTATGAATGCCATTCCAAACAAGCTTATAATATTGTCGTGTACACAATTAACAGTACTAATTAACTAACACGCCTTCCACAAGAGCAGAGCCTTCCAAGTTCAGACCCACCACGTCCCACCTCTCTCCCCTCTCCATTTTTAATCTGTGCCCCACAGACAACCTAAATCAGCTTCACACATTTCCATGCGGCAACACAACATTTCACTCGATTCGCTTCACATGATTTGCTTTTGGTATTCAATGACATTGTATAAATATTAAACGAGGTTATTTTGTTGCCGTTCTCTCACGATCATATTAATATATCAAAAAATATACTATATTATACACAATTGCATTTTGGAGCCAAAACAAATTGGTTGCGGATCATGAAAAAAGCGAAAAAAAATCAGGTGACTACAAGAGATATGGATAAAATGTCGAGAAAATTTACAATCAAAGGAACCGTTAAACCGGAGGCCGGGCCCCATCCGCTGCCTCCGGCACGACGATTTGAGCGGAGGTTCCTTCACGGACGCTCCCTCCCACTTTCGGCGACCTCATAGACGATGCCCTCACAAGGAACGGCGGCGCCATAGTGAAAACCCATCGGTCCGATTTAATACCACGATCCAGCCGCCTCGAGTGCCTCCCTCTGCTACTGTCATCCCCACTAACTCGATATCCCCGTCTTGAACTACCTTCTCCGGGCAAGACGACCAGGCTTGTCGCCCGATGCAACTGCCGGTTCAATATCTGATTCCTCACTTCCACGGGCAATCTCAGAGTGAAACGTTCCGTGTCTTCACCCGGCTGGACCAAGGAATGCCCGGTCGAGTGCGACCGGGGAAACCTCCGCGCGCGACCCGATCGAGACCCTCGCGTTGTGCGGTTCCGTTTCACCGTCTGATTGAGGCACATAAATTCGGACTCCGCCGTTTCTGGATCGGCCTCCACAGTGTGCTGCTGCTCGGGTTCAGGCTCCACGACCTCGTTCTGAGCTTCAAGGTCCACGGCGTCGGCGTTGACGATCGGAACTCCGCGGACTGACTGGTTAGGCTGAGGAACGAGGTCTGCTCGGCAGACGGGGCAGGTGGAGTGAGTAGCCAACCACTCGTCGATGCACTCGGGGTGGAAAACGTGATCACACTTGGGGATCAAACGCAGCGTTTCGGAGTCTTCGAACTCGGACAAGCAGACGGCGCACTCGAGGGAACTTTTGCCGATCTTGTGCGCCTTGACATCGGAATAGTGAAGAGTGGGGAAGCTCTGGATGACGAGAGGGTCGAGACCCCGAGGACGCCGGGAACGGCCGATGGAAGCACGGAGGCCGAAGGGGCGGACGCTGCCAGAGGGGGGGTCGGCGCAGTGGCGGACGTAGATGGAAAAGAAGCCCATGAGGAAAAGAGCGGCAATCAGGATGACGATGATGATGGCCATGGAAGGGGTGAGGCTATTGAGCGGTTGTTGTGTTGGGTCGTTTTTAGAATTGGAAGATGGTTGAGCAGCGACGAGGAGGGGGAAGAGGAGGGTGAAGCAGAGAAAGGCTCCATGATGGAAAGAGATGAGCTTGATCATGGCGAAGAATTGAGGGCTGAGCTTCACATGTGAGAGAGAGAGGGAGGGAGTAAGTGAGGGAAGGAGGTTATTAATGGAGGAGGAAAGAGGAAGGAAGGAGGGTGAAAGGAAAAGGAATCAAAATGAAGATGGAGAGAAGGGGGGCGAGACTTGGGTGCGGCTGCGTCTAATTATGCGTGTGTTATTCAAAGGGATGGGGTCATGAGTGACATCACTCCTTGGTCATACTGGGTGGGCTCCTGCATCTCTCACCCTTTACGGTCTCATCCCTGATCCGCTGATCCCCACCCATCTCCGCCGCATTTTGTTTTCACCTCTGAATTAATAAAATTTAGAGAGGAAAAAATCAGTCATAAATCATCTCATGTAAGACAACTTCAAAATTTAATAAATTTTATTAAAAATTGCATTTGTATTGTGTTGGGATAAATTAGGATGTTGCTTATTTCAGAAATGATTAGCATCTGCGTCTTATAATATTATATTTAAATTATGTTATTTAAATGGATGGGGGGTGTTGATAGGAGAGGGAGGGGTGGGGGATGAGCGTACACGTAAGCACCAAAATGTGTGGAGCAAAATGGTAGTAAGACATTTAAGAGAGTTAAGTTGTTGGGATATGCATGGCAAGGCTCATCACTGCGCCTGCAAACAACATCAGTTCTATCTTCCCCTCATTTTCTGGTTGTTTGAAATCACTTATTTTTATATAAAATTTTTTTATTATATAAAGTGAAGATAAAATTCTTTTCACATACGTCCCTCGTATACAGTAAATCATGATTTATAAATACTTATAAGTTATAAATAAACTATTCCAACAAGCACTTGATATTTGTTTGGGTTAACGATTGGATGCTTCAAAAATAACTTTTCAATCGTGATTTACGGTATGTAAGGTAAGTATATAAAACGAGTTTTATCTCGATTTACGTAAAAAAACACTTATAAACTGAAAATAAACTATCACAAACATGCACTTAAACTTTATGGTCACTTCTCTTCGTCTCTCCTGAATGGTTTCCCTGAATTTCCAATCACAAGCTCTTTAAATGTTCCATTTGCCACTACCTTTTCATTGAGAATTGATAAAGAGAATAATTATCCTTAAATCAGGATGCTCGACGATGATGTTGACTTGGATATAAACTATATCATCCCCTCACATTGTACGAGTCTATTTTGTTGTCCCACATGCACAATGAGTTTACTGTTTTCTGTTATTTAATCTGTCTTTCTGGTTTCTACGCGGTGTAGGGTGGTCAGTGATGATTGGCAACGTTTTTATAGGAAATAAAAAACATTTGCCCAAAATACGTTCGCGTTCGTATTTTCCGTTCCTGAGCTGATGGTCTTCTTGGAACTTGCCTTTTTTGTCAATTTGGTTAGATTCTATGAATATTAGTAAAAACGCGCCTAATCAATAAAAATAAAAAAAAAATAAAAAAAGTCAGACCAGGAAGCTTCGCTGAACTTGAAGGAGTTTAAAATTAGAGGATCCGAGTCGTCTTTGATCTCTAATCAGTAAAAGCAAGTTTGTAGTATTATCAATATCTGGTCAGGTTTGAACGCTGACTTCGTTCGGTTTTTAATAATAATAATCAACAAATTGTCTGAATGCCTCCCAAATGCCTTCCCATCCAAAAATTCCACTATTCACTCATCGCGAATTTAATTGTATTATAAATATGGGTTTCTTGCTTTCTTCTTTTATCTTCCTCTTTTAACAGGCGGCCGAAGAACTCAAACATGGGTTTCTTCTGAATGACTAAATCGGTAAATCCAGACTCCCTACATTTTAATTGAAATAGTTACTACTTTTCGAGGCAGGGAAATATATCTTCATCATTTAACATGAATGAAAAATAAGTTGAAAGCTAAACAACATCAATCAGCTAGGGAAAACCAATAATTCATACCGATCATATATAAGCCCTAAACACCAGCGAGTGAAAATTAAAATAAAGGATCATTAGCATTCTGGTTCTAGGAAATTATGAGGCCGACGGATGCTAACATGACGTGATCCTTTTTTTTTTTTTTTTGGGGCGGTGGTTGAAGTCGGCGAAGGAATTTGACTAACGGATCAGAGTCAATAAGCAAAATAATTCAGGATTTTGGGATGTCTATTTATTATCCTCACTCCACCCGGAGCAAGTGGTTCAAGAATTTTTAAAACAACTGATCCCCTTATCTCGACCTCCTAATATGATTAGGTGGTCTGTTAATAATTTAAGAATATATAATATACGGGATGATTATTGACTGCTTCAATTTATGTCTGGGCAATCTAGTCAGTCAGATGATGAGGTATGTAAATTAATTTGGGACTCATATTTACATCCTAGGATTGAATTGCTCTTATGGAAGGTTGTTAGATGTATTTTTAATTGCTCTTGTGGAATATTGTTAGATATATTTTGCCAACAAATCTATTATTGCATCAAAGACACTTCGCTTCTACTGAGGTATATTATTTTTGTGATAATAATGATGAATCTTTAAAGTATTTGTTCTTATATTGTTCCTTTTCCACAGCTTGTTGGTTTTGTTGTAATGTTGGTTTTAAGATTGACTTTGGACCAGGTAAAAGGTTACAATACTAGATATAGTTACATGGTTGATGAATCACAATGATCCTAGTAACTTTATGATCTATCTATCGTTTTAGATTTTAGATTCTCTGTGATTTAGGAACAAAATTTGTCATGCAAGTTTCAAAATTTCTCCATTACAGGTGATTAAGCTAAAGCACATGCCTTCATCAATCAGTTTCTACTCCAACGACAATAGAAAGAAGATAATTTTCAATAACAAGGAATACAAAGTAGAAACTGCTAATCTATCCTATGGAATTGCTCTAGCAAATGGGATGTCTACTTCAAATTTTTTAAGACTAACAACTATGACCGTGGCATTTCTGTTGCAAACTTGCATCTTTTTGAACCATCTTCACTTTTACCAATGATTGCTAGTTCCTCATATCAAACTTGGTGTCCTTTAAATGCATAGTCATATGTTATAAAAAATAAAAAAGTAGGGCTTGTGGAATAACCTGTATTGATAAATTGCACGCTGTTTTAACCGAGGAACGATCGATGTAAAAAACACATATCCAGTCGGACACAACAAAATATTCGACACGATGTCTCATCGTCTTCAAATTGATTTTGATTACTATTATTACTATGGATAGAGACCACAAAAATACTCTTCTTCCTTTTTGACAACATCACGGAAATACTCTTAAAAATCATATAAACTAGATCCACTTCATTTATTTTCCTAACTATGTTCTTATGGAATATTTGAAGCAGTATGTTGTTTAGTTTTACTTCAGCGTTTCGAACTCTAGACCTTTTCAAGGGCTTATTTGAGAAAACGGTTGAAAAGTACGTTTAAGCAAGTCAAAAAAAACTTATCTCACAAACTTACCTCATATACCATAAATCACATTAGAAAAATAGCTTTTACCGCTAATCTAAATAGATACTACCTCCGATCCTAAATATAGGACATAGTTTATAGTGTAATTTGCACTACAAACTATGTCCTATATTTAAGACCGGAGGGAATACTTAATTTGGTTTCAAAGTAGATTGGTCATAGTGCTTAAAAAATCTTTAAAACAAATTTGTGATCGCCTCCATATGTAGCAGGGCAGTAGCAAGCAACTAATAGGTAGTAGTGTTATGCGTGACGCCAGAAAAATAATAAAACAAATACTCCTTTTGGTCTTTAATATAAGACATATTTGGGAGATGACCTCGATTCTAACTATAAAATATAGTTTTTGTATTTACCAATTTTTTTCTAATTTACCTTTACTGATACTACTTTAACAACAATCAAGGAAGAGAGAGAATGAGAAAATTAATGAAGATGACTAGGATGTCTTAGAAAATACATACTATCATATTAACTAACTCAGCTAATTTTCTTAATCTGATTAAATTAAATAAATATGCCTTATATTAAAAATTAGAGTAACAATCAAAGTGAATAACCTTGTCTATTTTGATTTATCATTATGTGAGTCAGATGCCGCGTCGCTGCTAATCTATTCATACTTTTCATTTGGGGGGGGGGGGGACCTATTCATTCTTTTCAGACCTCCGGTCAATCAAATATTTCATAGAAATTTCTCATCACATTCGCATGTCGCCTTGATATATACTTAATCTAATCATTAAAGAAATTTTTTGATCTCGAATTCACAATATATCATTACACGCGTTCAGTATACTCCAAGTAATAAAATCAAACTATATAATATTTCTTCAGCAGTATTGGATTTACACAACACTATCATCATAATAAATAATAAAAATGTGAGTCCCATGCAATTCACAGCTGAGAGTTCGTATAGGTATTGGACAATCGGCTGGATGTCCACAAGAAGAAGATTCCATGCATTTGCTGAGAGATTGCAGAAATGCCAACAAACAATGGATTTCTTTGATCAGCCCTACCTTGCGGGAGAAGTTTTCCTCCCTACAATGAGAGGAGTGGGTCAAATAGTATCTAAAACACAAGGCCAGCAGGATGTTTACCATGAAACTAAAATGGTCAACTTTGTTTGGTTACACATATAGGGATATTCGGGTAGCAAGATGTAAACAGTTATTTGCAGATGAAGATCCAGACACTCAGTATCAGGTAATGGATACCTACTATCGAGCGTGTGTGGATCAGGAGTTGCTGGGAAATTACAGGTTCTATAAAAGGAAAAGGGTATAATATCAAGGAATACAGGAGCCGCAGGTGGACTCCATGTGACTAGAAAGTCGATGGTTCGGTGCTAAGAGATGGACGAAGTGGATGTGGAGGAGTTCTAAGGGATCAACAGTCAGGATGGGTTTTTGGATTTAGCAGCAAACTCAGGAGGGTTCTACCAACCATTACGGAACTGATAGTAGTTATTCATGTCCTTTATTTTTGTCGGGCGAGGGGATATAAAAAGACTTGTGTTTTCACTGGTTGTATTAATGTCATTAATTGTATTAATGTTATTAATCTGTTAACTAGAAGATGTGATCACAAACAACCCTTTAGGGATATAGTAGATGAAATCCAAACTCTTGTTTATAGAGATTGACAAGTTGGTATTCGTCATCTTTATAGGAATCATAACATTATTGCGGATAAATTAACTAGATTAACTCATCAGATGATAGAGAATTTTTATTTCGTTGATCAACAACCACCTACTTTAAAAGAGGAGATGGTTGATGAAAAAGGTTAGGCTTGTTTTGTTCGATATCTCTTTTGTGAGAGTATGTATTCAGTTTTGGCACTCAAAAAAATATAGTAAACAAATAACTCCATGGTCCATGCATTTTTTTTCCCAATGCTGATAATGAATGCGAGAGTCTTCATCAAACTTTATTATTTTTGTTATAAATCTGGATAAGTACGCTGCGTAATTTTTTATATGAAAAATCATCTGGACTGCATGACTCCTTATCTAACTCTAGGGTGTGTTTGGTTTGTGGGAAGGATTGGGGATAAAATTACCTTTTTAGATGAGAGAAACCTAAAATTTATCCTCTTATGTCTTTTAAATTTCAGGCTTCTGTTCAAAATTTACCCTCTCATTTTTCTTAAATATTGGATTCTCTCTCAATTTAGATACCTCCCGTCTAAAAAGATAATTTACCCATCCTCCCATTCTCTACCCCTTACCAACCCTTAAACCAAACACACCCTAAACAGAGCGCTTGTCAATTTGAAATATTCTGGCTCTACCTCGCTCCATGGTCATGAACAAATTCATGATTGTTGTCAAAAGAAGCCAATATTTTCTCATACAATAACTCATAACGTCGACTTTTGGCCTTTTACCCTTTAATGGCTTGGCTTTCTAGAAGCATTTTATGCTTAGACGCCTCTCTTATTTACACGATTTCATATTTCTAGCGTTCTCACTTTAAAATTTTAAAGTCAAAGAAAAATGAAGAAGCTTTTGGTTTTAAAAACACACAATCTCCTATTTATTGGCATGATTTTATATATATCTATATAAAAATTAATTGAATAATTGTTGTTCACTCTTTTAGATAAAGGTGGGGGTGAGTAAATTAAAACCGAAACCAAAAATCGAACCGAACCAAACTCAATTTGGTTTTTACTGTTCAGTTAATTCGGTCTTTGGTAAAATTTTAGTTTTTATTATTTGATTAAGTTGGTTTTTAGTTCGGTTATTAGAAAAATATCTCTGTTAAAACCAAAATATATATAATATATTTATATTTAATATATACTATTTGATAAATGTATGTTTTTATAATTAAATAGGTGTAAATTTTCAATAATATTAGATAAACTCTATACATATTTTAAATCTAGTTAATTTATTTTATATATTTTATCCCTAAATGTAATCTTAAGGATAAAAAATAATATTTTTTAAAATTTTAATTATATATATTTTATTTTATAGATAACAAATAAAAAAATCGATTAATTTAGTTATTAACCAAACCGAATCTAAATATTTTGATTTTTGAAATTAGTTTTATTCAGCTTTCAGTTATTTTGGTTTTTATAGAAAACCGAATGTTCACCTTTAGATAAAGACGATGAAAAGATTTTAAATTTCCTTTGTAAGTATGGGCCCAAAAAATCCAATGATTTGAGACTGGTTATCTCGCCATCAATTTTCCCTGAGAGAATGCCAATGGGCCATGCCCATTCCAAATTGGATAAGTGTCCAATTTGTTTTGGGGCCCATCATCTTGATTTCTAAATCTAGAGCCCACCAAGTGTAATGGGTTGATTCCAGTTCATCCAAAACACAATTTCTGTCGCCAACTTGCGATATATATATTTATATACATTTGGTTGGTGTTTGACTCGAAATCATAATTTAGTTCGACGAACTCTAACCTCACACATCAAAATATCAATATGACATGGATTATAGAGGAATTTGCATAGCATATAAGTTATGCACGTTGTATTTTTTCTAGGTTCCATGTATTTTTTTATTTTTTTAATTTTTATTCGCGTGTCTTATGGGGTTTTATGCAACTTTTTTTGTGATCCAAAATTTACTTGCACGTTTTCTTTAAATGCTGAAACATAATTTTCATTTTTTTTACAAAAAAAAAAACTAAATTATTTATTATCAAATAATGTTTTTTTTTTTGCCCGAAAAATTAGATCATTCGATGATGCAGAATAAAAAAATGATTCAGATATCGATAAAGCAAAATCTCCTGTTAGCCCCCTACAGAGTCGTCAAAATCAAACAACTGCGCATACTATCTAATGAAGGTTTTGTTCAAGCACCTTTTTTCGAAAGAGATTTAGGGACTTTAATCATAGAGGCTCAACAGAAGATGGATTTTCTTATTGCACGAGGATTGGTATTAAATCGAACATAAAGAAAATCCGAGAAGTCATTCCTCATACTTGCTACTTAAAATTAAATTAATAAATATGTTCTTACCAAAAAAGACGTGGTTGGATGTGAAAGAGGGGTGTGAACAGAAAGGGCGGGCAATGTCAGCTTGATTAATATAATGGGTCCCAAAAATATGTTTTTTATATTCTTATATATATGTTTTTTACTCCTCCTTCTCCATACCTTTCTTTTTTGCCAGCCTCCTTCTCCCTACTTGTAGAATTGTTCCAAGCACCAATTATGCTCATCGTAACCATGATGGAAATAAATGAATTTGAAAAGAAAAATTAAATGGAAGTGAAATCTAAAATAAAGATTTTTTAATTGTATTTTTCTAAAAAAAATGTAAATTTGTCATATGAAAAAACCATAGGTTAATTTATTACTCCCTAGGTTTATTTTTATAAGAAACAACTATTACCTATTGCTTGTTTCTATTTATAAGAGATATTCAGAGAATATTTCAAATTTATTGTGTTAAGTAATCAAATGAGAGCAAAACGGGAAACTATTTCATTTATTGCATTTACTCAGACTCTCTCCTCACCACACATTCTTTCTCTTGTTCCCTTTATCCTTATAAATAAAGGTATTTTTTTTATTAAAAACTGTTACAATTTTTATATATTTTCTTTCACCAACTGTTGAGCTACGTTATTTGGTTAAGTGTTTCTTATAAAACACAGAGGGAGTGAGTGAGGAGGCTGATGAATACCAAATGAGAATCATTGAACACTCAGGGACACGATGAAAGAAGTCCCCCTGTAATTCTACGGTTCTAAAAAGGGGCGGTTTCTAATTATACAGAGAAATTTCACAAAGCCAATGAATATCATGGAAAGTTTACGTGGGAATCTATATTGGGAATACAAGTGTCTGCAATTCTATGACTCGGCAAGTGGTTTACCAGGTCCTGTGTTTTCTTGGACTCCTCGTTATACACACACACACACACACATGCAGATCGCTTTCATTATTTTTTTTTTGTTTTTTCTTCTTTCGCCTCCCTTTCTATACATTTTTATTTTGTTTTTTTCATAATTACCACTTCATGTAAAATATCCCTGTCTCCCCCACACACACGGGATAAACTTATCAAGGATCGCAGATGATGGAAATAGAAGGATATGTGAACCACAAAGTCTAAGGAAAATTCCTAATTAAACTACCTTTAAGCCACCCAACCAATGCGATCAACGATGCGAGAGCAACATTTCAGGAACGAAAATGACGACAGGCAGAAAAATCAGACAGGTCTAGAGAGGGACTGGGTTGAAGTGGCAAAGCGACACGAATGGGTCCCAAGCATATCTCATTAAAAATCTTCTCATATCTTAATCTGTTTTAGATGAATAATTACTAATTTATCCTAAATATAAGCATGAGTTGTAGTATATATGGTAATTTGGGGAAACATAATATCTTATAATTGGGAGAGACACATGCCCCCACGTAAACACGTCAAGGTCACAGAGAGAGGTGAAGGTGAAGGAAGGGGGTTGTTTGTTTGGTGTGTTCCAGAAAAACGGAAACCACTTGTCATGAAAGAAGGTGGTTTTTGTGAGCAGCCGCTGTTTTTCATTCCTCCTACCTAAGCTACCAATCTAGTATTGGGTTCCTGCTGGACGAGGGAGACGTGGAGGATTTTGTGATGTAGAATGCAAGTTACCACGTGTACGGTCCACGATCGTGCATCTAGGTGCTTTTCCAAATGCATCATGACAGAAGTCCTTTACGTCCAATCCAAACCACAGTGCCACCCCCAATCTTTATCTCAAATCACTAAAAAGATCTCCTTGTTTGCCCTAACATACGGCCCCCACTTACATGCATGCATGCATATATATGAGCATTAGGGTTTTCATGAGTCTTTGATTACTTCACCTGCAGGGAAGGCTCATTGTCCTTCACCAACCATTCATAAGATGCCACGTCCCACATACCCCTTTGGATCCGGCTTGGAGTTTGTACTTTTTTACCCTTTGGAGATTAATTTCAGCATTCAAACAAATACGGCTTCTTAGTAACTTGACATGATTTTTAAGAATGCCGTGCCAGCTTGAGAGTGGAGTGTGAAAACCAACAAGATTGTACCAAACTAGTTTTTTGTTTCCAGCAATGCGTGGTCGCGGTGGAATATATATATATATATATATGCATCATGAAACGACAAGGCATTAACTATATTATGATTATGTTTTTAGAAAACTGGACGAAGTTTTGCCAGCACTTGCTGGAGATTCCAAAAGACTTCAGAAGAATTTGATAGGAGGCGAATGAGCTTTTAAATTTAGCCTAATACACACACACACACACACGCCCACATCATAATGTGAGTAAGCAGAAAGGTATTTGAGAATTTGGCTAAAAGAAGGTAGGTACGAGTTATATTGTGTGGGCGGTCATAAACCTTTTTGGCAGGAAAATGATTTTGCCTGTAGATTAGGATATACATTTTAGGGAGTAAAGTGTTTTGCTTTTACTTTTAAAACTTGCTTTTCCCCGATGACGAATTGGCTTCTCATAAAATGATAAAATTGATTGGCTCATGCATGTGGGTCTGGTTTTATTGGTAGAACACATGATTTTTCGAAAACTGTTGGTTGAGATGGAGTGAAATGAAGTCACTTTGCTATGTGTGATGCAGACCGCGATGGTTATCTCAATCTCTGTGAGGAATAATATCTCATCATCATCATCTACGGTTAGGATTAGAATTCCAAATCTAGATCACGCTAGATTCAAAATATTCTTAGTTAGAGATTTGATTCGATCTCATCATCTACGGACATGTCTATATATTCATATATACTCTTTGTTATTATTCGATATACATACTTTTGATAGTTTCATCAGATTTATCATGGTACAAAGCATAAGGTTTTTGAACATAAGTAAAGCACCTAGAGAGAGAGAATAAACACTGAGAGAGATGGCTTCAAGTCAGGATGTGAGTTGTCTTTTCTTTTTGCATGCCTCAGACAACCTAGAGCAAGTTTTCGTTGGCAAGTTGCTAAGCGAGACTAGCCATTTAGAATGAGTGGTGAACATGACAAACGTGCTCATGGTTAAAAACAAGTTTGGGTTCATTAATGGTTCGGTCAAGAAGCCTGCAGTCGATTCAACCGATCTTTCTAATTCGATTCAATGTGATGTCATTGTGAAAGGATGGCTCAAGAATGCAATAGACAAGGAGCTTCAGAAGACCGTCAAGTATGCTCAAACGGCGCAAAAAATATGGTTGGACCTTGGGGAACAATTTGGGAAGGGTAGTGCTCTTAGGGCGTACGAACTTCAACTTGATATATCATGTCTCTAGTAAAACAAACAATCTGTAGCATCCTACCACACTAACTTGAAGGTGCTTTCAAATGAGGCAGTATCTTTGACACCTCTACCAAGGTGTACTTGCGGGAGCTGCAAATGTGACATTGAGAATCAAATAATGGAAGCCAAGGACAAAGAACAATTGTATGAGTTTCTCATAGGATTATATAAGGAATTTATTACAATTAAAACTTATATCCTTAGCATAAAACCCCTGTGAGTGTAGGGGCAACGTATCACTTGGCCTTAAAAGACTAGAAGCGGAGACATATATTTATGTTATGTCGAACAAACCCTGAGACTATGGCCTTTTAGGTGCAAAACGTGAAGAATGACAAGGATGAGAGGAAAGAAAAACCTTGATGTGGGCATTGCCAGAAGCTTGGATATACTGAGGATAAGTGCTATAAAATCATAGGCTACCCTTCCAATTAGAGATAGCCAAATAGAGAGTGACGAGCTATGTTACCAAAGAAAGATTTTCAATGAGTCATAAGGCTTTCCTGGTGGCAGTAGATGGTATGACAAACCCTAAAACCTTAAAAAAGGTAGTGTGACATGAGTGTTGGAGAAAAACAATGGAAAGAGCAATCAAAGCCTTAGAACAGAATGGAACGCGGACACTAGAAGCACCTCCGCGAAACAAGAACATCGTCGACTCAAAGTGGGTCAATAAGACAAAGTATAAGTCAAATGAGGAGTAGAAAAAACACAAGGTAAGATTAGTTGTTAAAGGTATAGCCTAGAATAAGGGCAAGGCCGGCTCTTCGCGAGCTCGGGTCTAAACGGGCCTAAACTTATTTTAATTCAAATAAAATTCACTTTCAAGTTTTATAATTTATTTATTATTTTACTTTAAATTGGGATACATTACTTTTAAAACTCATAAATTTCTAGTTAAAATAAGTATCTAATGTCCAAATTAGCCCCTTTTTTAAGTTTAAATAAAGAAACTATTGTAGAAAACCCAATAAATCAAACTATTTAATAAGTGTGGCCTGTTACTAATATTCTATTAGGTACTTAGGTGTCTCTCATATTGATAATTTAATATAATGATATTACATATATTAATTTATTTAAAAAAATATTAAACGGGCCTAAAAGGGTAGCCCTACAGGGCCTACTCTTTTAGGCCTGACTCTTTTTGGAGCCTTTAAATGATAAGCCCGGCCCGACGAGCTTGGCTCAATTTTTTGGCTCTAGCTAGAGGTTTCACTAAAGAAGAAAGTATTGACTATCATGAAACCTTTGCCCTATTTGCCAAGTTGGTCAATGTGAGAGGCAGTGGCTGTTAAGAAAGGCTAGCTAGTTTGTACACCAACTTGATGTAAATAATGCATTCCTCCATGCAAACTTAGAGGAGAAAGTCTACATGAGAATACCAAAAGGTTTTGCATAGAAGAATGACAATAGAGTGTATAGATTGAGAAAACCTTTGTATAGGTTGATACAGGCCTCTAGGAACTGGTATGAGAACTTCACTGTTGTGCTAAAGGACATTGAGTTTGTTCAATCAAGGGTAAATCATACATTATTCATCTTTAAGAGAGGGTCAATGTTTATCACAACATTGATATATGTGGATGACGTAATTCTTGTAGGCACTAATATTGAGAAGATCAATGAAGTCAAACTTTACATTGACCATAGTTCACCATCAAAGACCTCGAACCTCTCAAGTACTTCTTTAGGATTGAAGTGGCCAGAAGTATGAAAGGGATAGCGATGAGCCAGCGAAAATGCACCCTCAATTTGTTATAAGAAGTTGGAATGGAAGGGTGCAAGCCGAGTAACACTCTAATGGAATAAAATTACGAGCTAGCAATAAGGAAAGAAAATCGGCCAAAATATAAAGATGAACAGGATGCTAAGAGTGAACAGAACACTTAGGAGAACAGGCCGGCAGATGAGAAAAAATTATTGCAAGCTCATTGAGAAACTAATATATCTAACGGCAACACAACATGATACCCTGTGAATGTCCTAAGTTAGTATTCTTCAGAACCGAAGTAGCTCCACGACAACACAATAGAAAGAATATAAGATACCTAAAGTCCACCCCTAGACAAGCTATATTATTAAGAAGTGATGGAAATTTAGAACTTGAGTGCTACTATGATGCAGATTGGGAAAGATGTTAACTAGATAGATAATCGTGTAAAGGATATATCATTAAATTAGGAGGATCTCCTATATTTTAGAGAACCAAGAAATAAAGTATGGTTTCACTGTCGTTGGTAGAATCCGAGTATGGGGCGATGGAAATACTGTGAGTGAGCTGATATGGCTAAAGTGGCTGGTTAAGGAGTTTGGAGCAGAACAAGGTATAGTGCAACTAATCTATATTGTGATAATCAGGTAGCTTTGCACATCACCAAGAATCTAGTCTTTCATGAACGAATGAAACATGTTGAAATGGATTCTTATTTTGTAAAAGAACAGGTCTAGTCAAACAAGATAGAACCAACAAATATTTGGATAAAGGAGTAACTCATAGATGTCTTCACCAAGGCGTTAGGGAAAGCTCAATTCGATTACTTTATAAGTCAGTTGGGCATTGTCAATCTATATGCACCAACTTAAGGGGGAGTGAAGAATAATACCTTATTATTATTGTATATTATCTACAGTTAGGATTTAGAATATTCCCAATTAAAAATTTGCCGTGATCTTATCATCTACACACATGCCTATATATTTCAGTTATATTTTTCATCATTATTCAATATACATACACTAGTGCAAAATACTAATTTAGCTACATGATTTTACATCAGTTACTTAAAGAACTGAAGTGATAATTCATGTGACATAATTTCGCTTCTGTTTTACGTGTAATTGACGCCGTAATGTACAATATGGCATCAGTTACTTGAAGAACAGAAGTGATAATTCATGTGACATACATTCGCTTCTGTTTTAAGTGTAACTGACGCCGTAATATACAATATGACATCAGTTGTATAGTCAACTGATGTCGTAATAAAGATGCTATGATAATAATTATTATGGGATTAGTTTATTGAGCACCATAAGCCATAATTAATATAAAGTTTTGGAATTTACTTGTGAAATAAATAAATTTAAAATATAACATGTCATAATTGTAATTAAATACTATAAATAATTTTTTCCAAAATATAATTATATTCACTAGTACAAAATACTAATTTAACTACACGATTTTGTATTAGTTACTTGAAGAATATAAGTGATAATTCATATAACATAATTTCGCTTCTGTTTTACATGTAACTGACGGACGCTATAAGGTACAATATGGCATCAATTACTTAAAGAACGAAAGTGATAATTCATATGACATAAGTTTGCTTCTGTTTGAAGTGTAACTGACGCAGTAATATACAATATAACATCGGTTGTATATTCAACTGATGTCGTAATTAAGATGCTATAACAATAATAATTATGGAATCAGTTTAGTAAGCACCAGAAGCCATAATTCATATAAAGTTTTGGAATTTAATTGAGAAATAGATAAATTTGAAATAGAACATGTCATAACCATAATTAAATATTGTAAATAAATTTTAAAAAATATTTTTTCCCAAAATATAATTATATTATAGTTATATTTTAAATAAATTTTTTTAAGTGGGTTATTTATAGCTCAGGACCATTTGATAGAGATTAGTGAACTTCTTTTGACTACTTAACTATACCTAGTTAATTATTAAAAAAATGGATGATCAATTTATGGGTGGAACTTGACCCATAATTTATAATTTATTTATCGAGTTTACTTATAGCATCGGATCCTATAGGAAACCAAGACCTTAATTATAACCCATATGGCTCTAAGGAAGTCTTAAAAATATATTAACTATTTTTTTCTAAAGAAAAGAAAATATTGTGTCGATTCCCACTCCACCTGATGCCCTAATGCCTTCAACAAAAACCTCTACTACTCTGCTAATAACTTCACGGCTTCTTTATGAATTTCGCTCTAGCTCTACTAACTTCACAACTTCCCTTCATCACTGTTGATGTAGCAGCTTCCAGATAGAGCACTACAAAAAAAAACACTCAATTTCTGACAGAATTTGCTACGGAATCTTTTCCATGGCAAATTCTGTGGAAAATCTGTCAGAAATTCCATTGGAAATTTTTTCGACGGAATTTTTCCGTAGTTAAATTTGTCACGGAATTAACCACAAAAAGTTCTATGACTAAATTAGCCACGGAATTACGTCGCAAATTTTGCGAAAACATTTTTTTCCACGGTGCCATGGAACTTTTCCGTGGCACATTCCGTCGCAAAATTTTAAAATTTATAAAATTTTATATTAAAAATAATATTATAAAATTAATTATTAAATAAATTTAATTAAAAATAAAATATTATTATTAATGAATATTTTATTATTATTTATTGATACTATATTTAAAATTGACTAAAATAATATTTTTAATATTATTATATTAGTTATTATTTAATTTTATTTAAAAATAAATTATTATTTATTAATATTATATTTATCATTTTATATTAAAAATAATATTTATAATATTAAATTATTTTTTATTAATTAATTTAAATTAAAAATATATTTAAATTTAGAAAATTGATTAAAATATAGTTATAAAAATATTTATTAAATATTTTAAATATATTTATTAAATATTTTAAATTTATTGAATTTGAAATTAATTAATCATAAATATATAAATATTTTTTTGGAATTTTTATTTATTTTAAATAATATTATATATATCATTAATTTTAGATTATGATAATATTATATATATAACATTATGTAATAAAATAACACAGGTTCATCTTGGCGCAACTGGCAAAGGCTCGAGCGTGAAGGCACCAGGAGCATGAGGTTGCGGGTTCGAACAGGAAGGGAGGCATTTTCAAGATTTAAGAGGCACAGACACGTGGCAGCTCTCGGAGGTGACACTTGGCGCATTGTGAGGAGGGTGGACACATGGTAGTGTAAGGAGGAGACACGTGGCTGAACCAACGATGAGGTGGTCTCCTACGGACGTGACATGTGGTATTTGAAAATTTTAAAATAAAAATATATCCATTAGATTTGAAAATTCATTTGTCACACATCTATTATGACGTCGGTTTAGTTACAATGCGAAGCCGTAATATATTCATTTACCGCGACATATCTTAAGCAAGTGACGCCATAATATATATTTTTCGCTACGGCTAATTCCGCTACACCCTAAATACTGTAACGAAAATGTAATTTTAACAGATGTCAAATTAACTTTTTGCACTAGTGATACTTTTAAGAGTTTCATCGTATTTATCTCTCTATCTATTTTTTTGGGGTTTAATTTGGAGTTGGATTGAGGGAATAAAGCATTGATTATATATATGAGGACCCACCACAGGTTGTGCTTTCACATGATGAAAAAGTGACGTGTTTTTGTACCTCTCAACTCTATCAAATATACTTTTTTCTCTCACGGTTCCAGTGAAGTGAAAATAAAGCAAGGGATTTTCTCCTTGTTCTCTTGAGGGTGTGGTGAAACTAAAGCCCTTCGAGTGATATGAGAATTATTCTGACGAGATCTGAATCTGAGCAAAAGAAGCACTTAGTTTAGTTTCCTTAGTTTTCATAGTTAAACTTGTTGGTGCCTGTCTGATGAGATCCAGCTAATTAGAGAAAACAAGCAGTTAAAAATGCTCGTAACATACATACTCTCATACATTTATAGCCAGACGAAAGATTAATGTCTTTTAGAATAAATGCAGAATATGTGTGCGTGTCTGTGTCTATATATATACGCATATAAAATAACAAGTTGGCCACTCGAAGACAATAATATATACTACAAGATCCTGAAATTTTGGAGCACTATCAGTTGGGTTCAAGTAATTCATATAAACTAAGTCAAAACGCGTAGGCATCTTGATTAAACTTTTGGGCCGTTTGTTTAGTTTCAGGCTGATGAACCCTATATTATGGAAATAGTTAAATTTTTAGGCCTTTATTCATAGTCCAAAATAAAAGGAATATGTTTGTTACAGTAGTAGTTGTTCGAAACCTTAATTATGATGATTTGTTCACTAGGCAGGGGTAGTGAGCTGTGAGACATTATTAAGATAGGATAGAAAGGTGATCAACTTAAGTAAGAATTAATTAATTGAGGTGGCGATGTAATTATAGTGAAAGATTCCCATAAGGGACAAGGCCAAATGTAGACCCCTGGGGACGGTGTTTGTTTCGTCCTTCTTCGGCAACAACAAATCAAAATCTGAATCCCTTGAAAATAAAAGCCAGTCGTTTCAGTCCACACATTTTAAGCTCTTATGTACAGACAAAATTTCCGGTATCTTTAGCAAGATACGAATGAACCAAACCTTTTCTTGTTCCAGTCTTTCAATTAATAATAATAATAATAATAATAATAATAATAATAATAATAATAATAATAATAATATAATATATTATCATCATCATCATCTTTATTTCCTCCAGTCCTATAGGATAAAGTTGACTTTCTTTGGGGAGATTAGGGAAGCTAAATAAGTTAATTAATCATATCATTTATTGTGTATCTTTAGATTATATATCAGTTTATTAGTCAAGCTAATTAGTTTGGAGAAAAAAATATAAATATAAATACTCTAAGTTAATTTAATTATCTTCCTTAATTTCTACAATAAAAATCAACTTTATCTTATATTTAATATTGGAGTTAGTAATATTAATTCTCATACCTACCGTCTCGCAGGAGACGCGGCATGCATAGGTCCATTTGAATACCAAATCCACCTCAAACCCTAACAAAACAAAATCAAGAGTTTGTTCAGCAATAACTTGATTAGACGTGGATATGTGTGTGTGTGTGTGTAAAGTCGTAAGCCAAAGCGGCTGCTCCAATGAAATTGCACTCTGACTTCCAGAAAAGTAATAAATAAATGCTTATTACAAAGAAGAAAATGAATGTCCGATAATAACAAGATTACTTGTACGGGTGTGTATTAGTTCATGACGGGAGATTTAAAATTTAAAGCTTATGTCTTAATGATGTAAGCGTGTCTTTAGTTTGAGGCAAGGATGCGGATGAGCGAAATATACAGTTCTTTTTATCTCTTTTATTTTATAGGCACTTCAAATATTGCTTACTATCCATGACGCAGTTTTTATACTGCTTCTACGCAGAATTTCTAGTTCATGACTTTGTGAAAGTCTTCGTCTCCAGACTCAAACCGGCCTAAACCCTAATTAATTGCCATAGCCTCAACCACATCCACTTTTACTTAATTATAAATTATAATCGTTAATTAGTGTGGATTTACCTACTCAGCATCTTCTATATTTGATCCTCCCTTTGAATTACCAACGGATTGATGTTGATTATGAACACCTTAATTAATGATATTAGCTTTTTAATTTTAAATTTTTTGATCAATCCCAAAAACTAAATGATTAATGTGGCTGAATTAAAGTCAATAATCATGTGCTGATCATTCCATTAATTGCACGTAATAATTAATATGCATACATATAACTGCACATAATATATATTGATTTACAATGCCAGCGAATGCCACTCTCTCCGGGTTTCTGTATATCGTCTTAATTAAAACCAGAGTTGTAATATATCCGTTGTATTTATATGGCCTTCTGCAAAATGACAAGTATGACTTTTTAATACAGATCCAAATGGCTGAAATTGTATGTTTGTGCTATTTAAACACATAGGCATGCATGTAGCTTGCTTATTATATATGCTAGAGATTGATTATTGATTAATTACCTATTAGCAATTTGGCTCGTCACCAGCATGTGCCCCCACATATATGTGCTTATTTCCTCTTATCAGCTGCGAAGTAGGGTGACGTTTACACACACAAACTCGCACTCACAGAACTCCAATAAACATAATTCTGTGACATTTATATGAAGTAAAGTTATGGCAATTCATCAGCTACCCCGCAAGTAAATCTCACGGTCATAAAAAAGAAAAAAAGCAAAGATTGTGACAATTAAATGACTTGCGGCAACACTTGTTTCTAACATGTATATATAGATATGTTTACAACTCACCGCGACTGACAAAATATATGAAATTTGTTTATATTAATTATGTTATGAGCGTAAGGAATTCAATCAACCAAATTTTCCTATTTTAATTTGTTGCCAAAGATGACACGTCTACATATATTGGTGTGCATATTTACATCTTCTATATATGCTGTTGTCTCTGTGTCTGAAAACAGGCAGAATAATGCAAACAACTGTCTTGGTAACAAAGGGTTATTATCATATCCTATAATAACACTTAATTAATACACCAAGAGGCCCCCACTATATGGACAGGGTTGAGTAATTTCCCATTCGCTACAGTACTAACCACATGATCAATACATATATATCTGCTATTGCACCTGACACCGTGCGTATTTGATTCAATGTATAATGTTGTGAATAAATGAATAAATAAATCAATGGGTTCATCGGATTTTACACTTCTTTTTTCAATTCAGCTTCAGTTCAGTGCACAATTGCGTTTTTTTTTAACCGTGTCATCAATTCAGTCGGATGCCAGTCAGGCCTATCATTAATTTAATCAAAGGTTGCTAGGTTAGTGAACATGAGCGATTTAAACTAGCTAGTATTATTAATTAATTGATCGGGTGCAAGGTGGCAGGTTTTAATTACCCAAGCTGATTAGAAACATGGCCATATATTTAAATTGGCATGTTTCATGAGTAGCAATTTTGGATTAGCCGGTGAGTAATTAGCTGACAAAGTTCTGGAAGGCACTCCAATAATTCTACTGTAAGCGTTTAAGTTTGACTCAAAATTTAGACTCCAGCACAGAGAAAGTAGTGGAAGGAGTTGTTGACAAGTGTGAACCAGCGTTGGGTCGTTGATTGAGAGGGTCAAGTCAACTTTAAAGAGAAAAGTATTAGGGCTTTCATTCATGAAGTAGGTTTGCAAAAAAAAAAAAAAAAAAAGTAGGGTTAAGTTGTGAAGAAGCACGCCCATGGATTCTCTGCAAATATAAGAACAGTCAAAGCTTGATGGTGCTAAGAGCTTTCTCTATTATCTCGACCAAGATGCGAGAGCTTTTACAGTTTACACTGTATGTGTCAGCCTTAGTATCTTTTTTCATGTACTTCCTTCCCTAATATTTCCGAATCAAATGCTTATCTCTCTGTCCTTCCACAGCTATTCATCACTGTATATAAAGTAGACTAGAGCCTCCATATCTATCGGAGCATCCTCGTACATATTCTCCATCAATTTCTTCATTTTTGCTTTCCCAAACACTCCCTTTTATATCTCCCTAATTCTCACACTAAAATTTGATTTCTAGGAACATGTCGTGACAAAACGTGAGTTAGATGTACGTGGTAATTATTTTATAGAGCCATTTTTCGTTTTACCAATGACTGGTGAGCGGTGTTTGAAGCGTAAATTTGACTAGTGCTCCTTTTGGTTTTAGATATAAGGTAAAATTGATTTTTTTAGAGATATTAAGAAAGTTTATTAAATTATTTTAAAATATTTATATTTTTTTTTTTTTCAAATTATTTTAATTTGCCTAACTTATAAACTGATATACACACAATATATGATATGATTAAGTAATTTATTTAATTTTTTTTAATATCTAAAAAAATCAAATTTATCTTAAATTTAATAGCCGGAGCGAGTATTTAATAACATTGACGTGCAGTTATCATCAGTACGTCTTGAAACCCAGCGGCTTTTACTTTTATCAAACTCGTGACTTACTATTCAAACTCCTGTTCACCAACCACATAAACTATACGCCGGCAAGTGTTTTCATGTCTGCTTATTCAGATTCAAAGATATATATATATATATATATATCCCGACATAACAACATGCCCTTCAATTACACTCAGAAGGAGACCCCCTCATTATTGGAAATTTCATGCGCCAGTGCTGATGACTCTAACTAATGTGGTTGAATTTGGACCCTTGCTATATTAGTCTGAACCTTAATATAAGGTCTCGTCCAAAGTTTGTGACCTCAATTGATTGATCCTTACATATGCCTTCAGGGACCTAGAGATTAAAAGGCAAAGAAAGAGAGAAATACAAGCTAACTCGCTATGAAGTATGAAGAGACTTTAATCAGCTGAAGAGGCGTAAGTGATTCAGAAGAGAAAAGATTGACCAAGCATTAAGCTGAGAGGCAAAACACTAAGATCTTTTTCGGGATCAACCTAGCTAGCACACTCATCATAAACCCATTTGGAGCTACATGTAAGGCCTAGCTAGCTAGGATCCGAAAAAAAGGGTTTTTTAAAGGTCCTTTGAGTTGCGTTTATGAATTGGAAGAGTGTTAATTTGTGCTGGCCAATACATCCAGATCTGATGGTTATTGGAGCAAAGTTGCAGATATTGGTATCTATATGAAATACGGAGTATTAGCATCTCGAGGGATATTAACTATCTTAGTTTTAATCATTTCTTTCTTTTCCATTCTCTTCAGAAGTTTATGAATTTGAAACCTATGCTGTGTTTAATTAGGTGGTCTCCGCGTCCACGTTGGCGCTGTGTGCAAGGAAGAATTTATTTAAAAAAAACAAATAAGTGAAGAATATTTTGGTAATTGACCGGCAAAATTTAATATTAATTTAGTTCCTTGATTACGTTGCAGTGACATTTTGTAGCCCTAATTTGTAAATATACCACAACATTAGTGCTTAACTGAAAATCTTCCCTCGTTAATTATATACATATATAATTGATGGAGAAGACGTACAAGCAAGAAATAATTATATAGACTCGATTAGGTCAAGCGATTTACAGGATTTGCTGTCACTAGCCATAACAATTGTGAGGGTTATTAGGGCTGAAATTTAAATTATAATTCTGCTAATTAAGATATGCAAACCATGATGTGTTAACATTGTTCTGTATAGATCTACTACCTCATCAATTATTCTAGCTTCTTGATCTTCTTTTACCCATGTTAGTAGATTTCACACGACTCTATCAACTTTCATCTTTGACACGTCAAAGGTCTCATTGAAAATGTCCTAATAATCTTAAATGACTGTTTACTTGATTAAAATCCAATATACTCCTTTGATCCTTAATACAAAACACATTTACCTGATCTGATGAGATTAAGAAAGTTAGTTAATATAATATAACATATATTTTCTAAAATACCCTAATCATATTCCTTAATTCCATTATTCTCTCTCCTCCTTAATTATTGTCGAGGGAGTGTTAATAATATAGGGGTAAATTAGGAAAAGATTGAGAAATATGAAAAATAAGTCTTATATTTAAGATAATGATTAACTCCCAGAATATGTCTAATAAGTAGTGGAGGGAGTATGTTAGAGCTTCCCTTGGAGTGGACACGTAAAGTAAAACAATAGAAAATTTATTTGGTAGGAGTTGAATGAATTGAAGAACCATGTGAACTTGTAAGAAATGAAGAAGAATGAGTTGAACAAGGGCAGTAAAAGAGAGGAATGAGGAAGGTGGGAGAAAGGGGCTTTATAAAGGGAGGGAGAGGACATATACATATATGCATCCTACTTTTTCATAATATGTGTAGGCCCTCTCTACTTGAAAAGCTCGTCTTTGTGTTCTTTCTCCCTTCCCTCTCTTGAGAGAGAGAGAGAGATTGATTCAACGATCATCAGCCATAATGGTCCTGGAGGCTGTGGTTTTCCCCTCCCTCGACCCTCTCTCTCATCTTCCCCTCAAAGACAATAATCTCTTCCCTTTCAACTCCTTCTTCTTCGACGACCCGCTTCTTCAAAACTACAATCATCTTTCTGCAGATCATTGGGATTGTGTCAATGATGTTCCTCTCTCCAACCCTTCCTCCTCCGACACCGCCGTTTCCCTTCCTCCTCCTCCTCCTCCTCTGGTTGCCGCTCGTCCCAAGAGGCGCCGCCCCAAAACCCGAAAGAATCAGCAAGAAATTGAGAACCAGAGAATGACTCACATTGCCGTCGAGCGCAACCGAAGGAAACAGATGAACGACTATCTCTCTGTTCTCCGCTCTCTCATGCCCGACTCCTTCCTCCAAAGGGTACTTCCTTTCTCCATTCAACTCCGCTTTACTTGTTTCATTATTTGTGTTTTAATCACTAACTGCATTATATTTATTACTGGTGCAGGGTGATCAGGCTTCTATAATTGGAGGAGCTATTAATTTCGTGAAGGAGCTGGAGCACAGGCTCCAATTTCTGGGTTCTCAGAAACAAACAGAGGCCACATGGGAATCATGCCCTTCTGCAAAGTTGCCTTTTTCCGAGTTCTTCACGTTTCCTCAGTACTCAACTAGTGCGACTTCCACTACTGGTGGGTGCGACAATAATAATTCAGGGCATGTGGGAGAGGCAGTTCAGTCAGGGATTGCTGATATAGAAGCGACGATGGTGGAGAGCCATGCAAATCTCAAAATAAGATCCAAGAAGCGACCCAAGCAGCTCTTGAAATTAGTCTCCGGCTTGCATTCCATGCGTCTCACCATCTTGCACTTGAACGTCACAACCACCGCCCAAATTGTCCTCTACAGTCTCAGTGTTAAGGTCTGGTTTCATTTCTAGCCTTTTAATTAAGTCTCTCGGATCAAAATTGAAAGTAAGTAATTAAACATGTGTGGGAATTGATCATTCATGCAGGTAGAAGATGATTGTAAGCTGGGTTCAGTGGATGACATAGCGGCAGCCTTATATCAAATGATGGACAGCATTCATCAGGAGTCACTGTTGTGCTAATTTAAGCTCCTCCCAGTTTCAATTTAATTGACTCAATTTTTCTTTTAGTCTTTTTAACCTTGAGATCTTATTATGGTTCTTCATTCTTCTTTTTCGATGTGGAACTAAAGTACTACTGTAGTAGGTAATTATTGCAAGTCCTGTTACTGCTTTGTTGATGGGCTCCATGGAGGAAGGTTTTTATTATTCCCCCTCACATATTACCATTGACTTACTCTCTTCCAACTTTTGCTCCCACCCTTCTCTTTTTCTCTGTGTTTGGGTTGCAGTAGATGAATACTTTGAGGCATTCCCAAGTGTTTGATAATTTCTACCAAACCTTGGTTTAAATTTCACAATAATGGTAGGGCATCTCAGTGTCAGCCACAGCTAGCATCCATATTCTGAATTTTCTACAAAACTTGAACTTTCATTATGGACTCCAATATCAAAACTACATAGATCTTCCAGAACTCGTATGATGATATAAAAGTAGTTTTTGGGAAACCTGATTATGCTGAACAGGTAAAAGAAAAAGTTATTGGAAGAATTGGAAGCTAGCATTGTGTCCATATTCAGAAGAAGGAAAGCTAGGGTAGACTTGGCAGCGAAAGGTCAAAGGAGAGAGTCACTGTGTGTATGTGAGCGGTTGTAAAAATGCAGAGGGAAGCTACGAGTAACAGCTTTTCCAGAGAAAATGCCTTTCACAATTCACGCACAAGAAATTAAACTCCTCCAATCTTAATTAAATCACCAGTTCAATCACCCACAAGCTCCTCAATTCGTTTATTTTATCTCAATGTACGTACGTATACGTGGAATTCTTTTTCTTTTCCCGTTTTAGGACCGTATTTTAAAAAAAAAAAAACTAAAAAAAACTAAGAGCCAAATCATTGGCACATTGAAAGCTAAATAATGGCCCCCATCCCCATGGACTTGTACGATGTTCGTTGTCGAATCCCTATGTATTCAAAAAAGTTTATCTAGTATTTACCTTCGGGATCGGTGTGGGAATGATCAAGTTACATGTGCATTATGGTTCCTTCAAGGGGGAAAAAGCTTGAAAAAATAACTTTTATTTGGGGTTAATTTGCTGATAGGAAGAGTTGTAAAGGTGAAAAAGTTTTTCCCTTCATTGAGCCAAAATGCTCTTTTCAGCTTTTTCATGTCCTTTTTTGGAGATTAGAGTGAGCTGGATGATTGCTTGCGTAAAATTATATTTTACTTTTTGCAAAGTGATCAGTAAAAAGTCTTTGGGAACTTATTAATTAATTGCTGCTTTGTTTATCACACCCGCCTTAGAACACCTTGTTTTCTTTCATCAATATAGTTAAGTAAAATATCTTTTGTTATAGTTATTATTAGGTAAGTAAAAGCACCTTGATGGGGCATACCCACAACATTCATATAATTATAATTTTGGATTTTAAGGATCCTGGGTTATTAACATTTGGACTTGTCATTTGATCAAAAAAATAAAAAAAACATTTGGACTGGTCACTTAAATGAAAGGTTTAGGTTAGATGAAGAAGCTGTTTTTTCAATATAAGTTATGGTATATGTGAAAAGAGTTTTGTCTTACCTATGTGAACGTGCTTTTTAAATATTAACTCAAAAATG
The DNA here is from genome assembly GCA_963855925.1 of Inga laurina. Taxonomy (NCBI): domain Eukaryota; kingdom Viridiplantae; phylum Streptophyta; class Magnoliopsida; order Fabales; family Fabaceae; genus Inga; species Inga laurina. The sequence continues at coordinate 1,100,431 of OY979703.1, read as the reverse complement.
CCTCATGTTACTCCATAACAAGCCATTGAGGGTATATAGAAAAGTACGTTTACGTAAATCGAGATAACACTTATCCCATCTTATATTCTATAAATTACGTCGGAAAAACAGTTTCTACTACTAATTCAAATAGATGCTAACATCAGCTAATCATAAACTACATCTTATACTAAACACTGATAATCTTGCACTTTACAATATGATGCACTTTTTCTTGGTCTAGGAAGAAGACTACAAGTAACCATAAGTAGAAAGGTGAGAGATAAGATGATGAAAGGGCATATTTCATTTAGCGTTTGAAAAATATGTTTGTATAAATTGAGATAAAATTCTTCTCTCATATTTATTTTGTACATCGTAAATCACATTTGAAAGTCAATTTCTATTACAATCCAATAATCATTTGGAATTTGATTTAAGACTCTTGGTTTGGAATATTGATTAGGTGGGTTTTCCCCGCTAGTTTAATTTTATATTTCACACGAAACAGAAAGGTCAGCGTCTGTTTGGTCAGCATGGATATATATATTTCTATTCTATTCCAGTGCCTACGCCTATTTGTTTCCATCTCGTTGTTCTGTTGCGGGGAACACAGCCTTCTTAGATTCCAGCTCCAATTTCTAGCTCTCTCCTATGCATTATTTCATATTCGTTGTTTCTCCCTGTGAGCTGGAAGAGGGTGGGGCTAAGTGTTCATAGGGAGGCTAGGGAAATAGAAAGCATACAAAAAAGAGAAGGAGGATTTTATATATATATATATATATATATATATATATATATATATATATATATCAGGGCTTCAATTATAAAGCTTTCTGGGTCATAGAGTTTAAAGCAGAGTCATGGCTGAAAGAAACAGGGGAGATAGTGATTGGCCTTTGATTGAATAGAATAAAGCAAAAGAAGGAGATAAAGTGACCATAAATGCAGAGATAATCACTCCAAAAAAGGGAATGATTTAAAAAAGCAAACAAAGACGCTAATAATTGAGGCAAACAAAGTGAATACAACCCTCCTCCTCCTTGGTCCACTTGTTCTATAAAGGTTCCTGGGCTATGGATCAATCTCACAATTCATGCCCCTTCTTAAAAATATTCCCTTTTTCCCTCTTTCTTCTAAAAATGTTCCGAATAATGTGAACAATCATCAATCACCAATAATGGATATCAGCAAATAACGACAACAACTCATATACTTTCTGGGGAAAAAGTAGCAGGAGCAATTCGGGGTTAGAAGGGTGAGGGGAAAGGATAGAAGCAGAACAGGCCCAAAACATATTCTTTGATCACATGAGAATTTCAGCCCCAAGACAATCTTGGCCCAAACTTTGAACTCTCCCAGTTAGTGATCACTCTTCGTGGCCCAAGATCACAACCCTCTATTAGGTTTTTGAAGTTTTGTTGGTCATTTACTACGCCACAATTCCACGCTTTTGGTGTGCCAACGTTCAGTTGTGTGTGCGCGTGCGTGTGTCGAGCAAACTGACCTGGATCATCAAGTGATAATGAAATTAATTCTTATATGACAAGAACGTTTGGGAAAGTACAAAAAATAACTTATTTTAGTCGTGTGTGAGAGTGTCTATCTAAGTAAATATTTAGACAATATAAATATCAGATTGTTTGGATGATTTTAACCTAAAAAGTAGCTAGCCAGTTAATAGAAGATATATATATATATGGGAATACTGTAATAAACTTGTAACATTAGAGCGGAGACTTGGAAACATAAGAGATGTGTTTTTCAAGGTCTACAATCAGATATGGATTTTACAGCACCAGTAGAGAAAGAATCAAAAAAATATACAAGAATATGAGTATTCAGAACTTGAGCTTGAGAAGGAAGGGCATTTTATCTGAGAAAGGAGGATCCGAGTACTTTCCAGTGAGAATTTGGGAGGCGACGTGCTGATTTGCAGACTCAGTGTAATGAATGCCATCCCAGTTCACATACTCACTACTGTCACTGCAACCTTTGGCTGTAATAGTGGTCCCGTTGATCACCTTCGTTTGTCCACAAGAAACTCTACTGTCATAATTAAGTGGTGGGCCTCCATATCCACAGCACGCCATAAGAGGCTGTTCAAAACCATATTTAGAGTAGTTTGCAATGAGGTTTGATTTTATGGTGAAGATGTCAACAAATGTGATATTTGCATCGGGATATTGGCCCTGCAATTTCTGACACAGAGCATGAAGTTGCAGATTAAAGGTTTTAGCAGCTTGGTTGTGTGCAGCAACGCATCCTAGTTCGTCAAGCTTTGATAGATCATTTCCAAATTTGGCGATATTCTGAGGCAAGCATCCGAGAGGACCTGTGTTATGTATCCAGAAATACCTCGCCCCTTGATCATACAGTCTCTACAATACAAATGAACCAAGAGTGAGAACTCGATTTTTTTCCAAGGAGAAAGAAATCTGACAGTGCATCAATGACACCAACCCTTATTCCAGTTTCAAATTCTAATAGGATTGTTGGAATCGAGGCGAGGATTTGGTCGAATGTTTTTGAATAGAAGGCCCCAGCAAGATCGTTCTGGCCTATATCAAACATGTACAACCCTTTCTGGAAAGAGTCTTCTGCTGGGACGTACCTATCAAATTTCCTACCTAAACAGGGGCATGAGATTAACAAATGCTAGTTTTGTTATTGAAGGCGATATCTGATTGCTATAACAGGATACCTTTATCGAGCAGTTCAAGAACCCGAGCTTTGAATCTGAAAAATTGATTGACCTGAACCCCAAACGAGAATGGGCAGATAGATGATGCAGTGGCTGGAAGGATAGTTGAGCCTGCGGCTGCAAAGTTGCAACCTTTGCGAAAATTTGGAACCCCCACCGAATCCAGATACGCATTTAGGAACGGCAAGTCCATTGCATCCACTGCAAAATTAAACCAGAAACACATGAAACTCCGTGAAAACAGGGCAAGCAAGCTTCTGGCAGAGTGATCATTTATCAGAAGATTACAGAGGAAATCAATGATGAGACGGCCATCAGAGTATCTCCCAGACGGTACTCTGAAGTGAGTCTGTCCATTGGGAGGATATAGATTCTCGATGCCAGCGGCAATAAGGGCACCAGTATCAGAATTAGAATCGCCTAAGTTGAAAACCGCAGGAAAATCCAAGTTCATGGATTTCGTAAGAGTCGAAGAGAAAGAGATGATGGTGAGAATGGCAAAGACACATGTTTTGGTTGCCATGACTGTTGAGGATGTGCAAGGAGGGGCTTTTAGGCTCCTGGTTGTTGGGTTGCTTGCGTTTCAAATTTTAAACCACAACCTATTCATAATTCATATATGTCTGTTGGGTAGATCAAATATATTTTTCAATTGTGGGGGCCAGGCGTATCCAGCAGGAAACGTTACATGGAAGAATGAGTTATGCGTTAAGAAGCATAATGACATTTTCCCGAAGAAAGTCTCTGAAGCTCTATCAGTTTTATTGCCAATCTTATTACTAATCTTGTCGTCTTTTTGGCATATAATTTAATTTAGCATTTTGTCATTGAAAATTGAAATGAGAGTGAGAGTTGGAAATTCACCGAGGAAGTCAACAATGAGACGACCGTCGCAGAACCTGTCAGAAGGGGTTTTGAAGAAAGTCTGGCCATAGGGTGGGGGAGGCTGAAAGCCAAGTCCGGCAGCAAGATCGCCGGTGTCGGAGTTTGAATCACCGAAGTTGAAAACTGCTGGGAAATTGAAATCAATGGAATATGCCATTCCCAAACACAAGCAAAACAACGTTATTTCAAAGGCAACAGTGTGAGAAGCCATGATTAATACGGATTACAGTAGCTTCGTACACCCTTTCACGATGAACAGCTAATTAATGGTCGCCTTTTTATATTTGGTTGCTTCAGCGGAGTTTGTGTCCAAGAACTAAACAAAAAGGAAAAGCTTGCTTTGCAGCCTCGGAAAACTTGGAGCTTCGCTTTGGTTTAATGCTGGTGTCAATTCTGAGAAAGCAAAGAGATGATTTTGGCTTGACGGGTAGCATACTTGTGACGTGAAGGGATTACATTGCTTCATCACATTCATATGATCTGTAAAACGTGCTGCTTCGATCAGATTGGAAGTATTTGCTAAACGCAGTGGTCCGGTTACAAACGCGAAATCTGCTCCTGCGTTTTTTTTGGTAAAAAATTAATTTGGAAATATTTCGTTATTGCAGTGGAGGCAATTAAACTGATGGTGTGTAAAAGCTCATTCCGAGACAAAGGATATATCGCTTTCTGAATGGCGTTTAATGAGATTCCCTTATCTCTTGGACTCTGATATGCTTCCTACATCCTACCTCATGATGTTGTCCCTTGAAATTGAGAAATTAATGCAAGGTTCTGACGGGGGTTAATGACATGCTCTATATAGACATGGTGTGAGACTGTGAGCGTGTATCGCAGCAATTCCACACCGTTTGTATTATTTGTATATTTTAAAAATAGAGGACCATTTATTTCTATAATTTATAAAATGCGATTATGAATATATGCCAATGTTGGCCCAAAAAATAAGCTAGCACTTTGATTTATTTTGAATAAAATACTCTAACCATCCTTCTGTTTTACCTTAATTACACAAACATCCCTTCTATTTTGAAAACCTATATAAACCTCCCTTAAAACCAAGGTATTAAAACCTGAACCGGGTATTGAACCAATCGGGGTACTGGGTTAAGGGTCAGTGGGTCAAACCGGGGCCAAACCGGAGCTAAACCGGGACCAAACCGATGAGTAATTGAAAATTTTAGACTTATAGTATGAAATTCTAAAAGAAAAAGGTAAAATTTTTTTTTTTTTTTAAACTGGGACTCGGACCGGACCGGTCTAGTGACCGGTCCGGTGGGTTCCGGGCCGGACCGGCCGGTCCGGTCCGGGTCCCTGAACCCTGCTTAAAACTAAAATGTATATTACACAAACCTCCCTTATATTTTGAGATTCTATTTCCATTCATCCAAACTGTTAGTTGATCGTTAAGTTTGACCTTTGAACTTTTTTTTAACCAAAATGCCCCTCTTCACTATTAGAATTATTTAAACATATATATATATATATATATATAGGCTAATAAAAATTTATTCTAATAGATTTTTTAACTTTCTAATTTGTTAAAAAATTTATTAATTTTGATATTATAAATCAATTTTGACTTAAAATATATATTAAACACATATTTTTATCAAATATAATAAATTATATAAGTTTGAGATTGTATGTGTCATTTAAATTTATAATTTAATAATTTTTTCACAAATATTTATAAACACATTTGATCAAGCACATTTTTATTTAAAAGCTTGCTTGAATATTCAATGTTTGTGATATTTATATTAACCAATGCCAAAATCATCAATAAAAATAGAAATTAAGGAATAGATAAAACTCTTAAATTATTTAAAACAATTTTAGTCAAAATGTGCAAGATAAAATAAATACACCAGCCATGTGAATGAATTTGAATAAAAATTTGATAAGCTTAAATTCTTTAAAACAATTCTAGTCAAAGAACAATTTTTTCAAAAAAAAAAAAACACTATCAATGCCTTTTCAAGTATATCATGCACAGCGAAAAAGTTTGAATGGAAATTTGATAAGCACGACACTTAATTAAAAAAACCATGATGAATGCCTTTTCCAAGTATATCATGCACATTGAAAAAGTTTGAATGAAAATATGAAAAAAAAAAAACATGACACTTACCGTGAATAATTATATATTCATATATCATGTACAATGAAAAAGTTCTAAGAGCAATAAAAGATTACGGAACATGTGAAAAGTCATTTTTTAATGAATTTAAATTAAAATTTGATAAGCTTTGTATCTTTTTGTATCCATGATCCGATACAGTTGTCTTCTCCATAGCTATTCTTATAGCTCGTGTTTTTTTTTTCCCGAAAGTCTACAAATTCTCAAGTAAAACTAGGGATTTAATATTAAGGGTAAAATAGTAAATAAATTTTATTTCTATATAAAATTTAATTAAAAAATATATTTTTGGAATCTTGTTAGAATATTTTTAATGGAGTTAACTATTTGGACTTAATCGTATGTTTTCAAAATAAAAGGGAGATTTGTGTAATTAAGGTAAAACATGAGGGTGGTTAGAGTATTTTACTCATTTATTTTTCTAAATGCATACAATATTCTAAAATATTTTATTACTCATCTAGCACCTTAAAATTTTTTTGTGATGCAGCCTTTAATATTAATTATTTCTGGAAAAATTTTGCCCATATAGTGTTTTTTGGGAGTCATTTTAGTCTTGTTATTAATTCTTAAAATGTCTTTTATGTGAAAATGCATCCAACGTTCTAAATTTTTTCTTCTAAAAGTAACTTTTGGTGGGAATCCGAATTCGCTTCTTGGCTCTGTCCTCCCTTGGGCCTTCCATACCCAAAACGGTGACATTGTATGTGTAATTGGGAGGGAGGTTTCACTTTTTTTTTTTTTAATAATATTGAAATTCCTTAAATATTTTTTTTCAGTAGTATCCAACATTTTAAAAGTTTTTTGTCCATTATGTAGTAGGGGTGTTCAAAGTATCCCGGTTCCGGTTGTCCCGGCCCAGTCCCGGATTTTTTATCCCGGGAATTTACCGTCCCGGCCGGGACCGGGACCGGGATCACACCTTGTGATCCCGGGAATTCCCGGTCCCGGGGTTTTTTTTTCTTTTTTCCTTAAAAAATAGGTTATTATTTTATTTTTGTATTTTTTACCCCGTAAATTAAGTTATCATTTGATAAAATGTATATCACATATTTAGTTAGAGTTAAATTGTATATATCGTGATACAAATCCCAACTATATAATGTATAAAGATAATAACAAAAATGATGAATGTGATAATAATATGTTATTTTTCAATTCTAACTCAATTTATGTGATTTTTATGACCTTATTAGGTGATAAATAATTACTTTAAACATTAGATTATAAAAAAATTTAACTAATATAATTATATTATTAAGACCGGGAATTCCCGATCCCGGTCCCGGTCCCGGTCCTGGTTGTCCCGGGAATTTCCCGGGACCGGGAATGAGATCCTAGTCCCGGGAAATCCAGGGACGGGAATCGGGAATGGGTATTCCCGGTCCCGTCGCGGGATTTGAACACCCCTATTATGTAGCATACAATAATTTTTCAGGAACATTCAGTATTTGATAAGATGTAACATGAACTATTTTTTCAGTGGCATTCCATATCTTAAACTAAATTTTGGTCCATCCAACACTCAGTATGCCAAATTTATGGTGATTATTGCCACTAGAAAAACATTTTAGAGGCTTTTTGTTGCAACTAGAAAAATAATTTAGGATACTGGATGTGATAAAAATATCTTTAAGATACAGTGTCAATTAAAAAATAGTTTAGGTTACATCTTGTCAAATACTGAGTGCTCCTAAAAAATTATGTTATGTTACATAATGGACAGAAAAATATTTTAGAACATTGAGTTTTACTGAAAAAATATTTGAGGGATTTCAATATTATTTAAAAAAAAGAAAAGTGAAACCTCCCACCGGATTACACCCAAAACGCCACTGTTTTGAATATGGGAGGCGCAAGACAGGAGAGTCAAGGAGAGGATCCGGATTCATTTTATTAAAAAATAAAGGGCATGTTTGTTTGGACGTTACTATTGTTTGTAAGTTGCTTTTTACGTAAATTGAGACATAACTCCTCTCACATACTTATTTCGTATACCGTAAATCACTATTAAAAAGTAACTTATAAGCAATCGAATCGCTAAAATAAACATGCCCAAAGACTTTAGTGCGAGACCAACCATTTAGCATGCTGTTTGAAAAAATTAATTCAAACTGCTAGATGAACTAGTGTAAAATAATTTAGCAAACTAAAGACAATGGGAAAAATACAGTGGTGCTGGACGACCTTCACCCAAAGGGCGTTGGACAAGGGATCCACAATGGGTACAGTACAGACTACGGAGCAGTGAACCACTTTGGTAGTGAGGAAAATTAGTCAAAATGGATGCTCGTGGTTTTTTGTGCGGCTCCCTTTCAATCCCTTCCCCCTCAAATTCAAGTCTCTCCCACGAATGGCTGTCAAGGTCCCTCTATTTCCTTAATTCCCAAGTTCATTTACCCAAACGCTTGTCCCAATTTCAGCCCTTACCAGTTTTCCGTCTGAGGTGTGGGAATGCTCAGGAGATGGTGACTCCTGAACCAAGTGTCAGCACCCCCATCTCGGATTATGATCATATTGATCAAAAACTGCTCCAGAACATGGCGTATGATGCTCTTGTTTGGAGCTCTCTTCATGGCCTCCTTATCGGCGATAAATCTGTTGAGGTCAACTGCTCATTTCTTAAGCATCTCGGATTATCGTCCTATTGATCGACCTTGTCGATTGCATTCAACGCTTCCCCGCCCCTGATAATATAGTAACCGAATTTGATGTGGATGTGTAACCATACTGCAGAGATCGGGGAGCATACCCGGCGTCGGTTTGGTGCATGCGCCGTTTGCCTTATTACCCACTTCATTCCCTGAAAGACATTGGAGGCAAGCGTGTGACTTGGCCCCCATATTTAATGAGCTTGTTGATCGGGTGAGTTTGGATGGAAAATTTCTGCAGGATGCCCTCTCCAGGTACGCTTGTTAGTTTTCATCTTTTCCTTTTTGTTCGGGTGAGTTTGATTCGTTTTTACCCTTTTGGTTCTTTGTTTATGCTTCTAATTTGATATTATTTGCGTCTTCATGACAATGCAGAACTAAGAAAGCTGACGAATTTACCTCTAGACTTTTAGATATTCATTCCAAGATGTTAGAGTTGAACAAGAAAGAGGTAAGTGCGGATTAGTAGGACATTGGGACCAAAATTGAAACAGGAAGATCAGTTGTAGTTGCATCCCTTTAATTCAAGCTAGTCATGTTTTAAGTTAGAAATGACAGTGTTTTCTTTAGATGCAATCTGCTGATATTAGGTCGTAAGAACTCATGTCAAATGTCAAGTCATATATTATATCATGATATACACATATGTTATGCGGAAGACAGTTGTCTCATACATAATTTAAGTTAGTAAATTATCAGGAAAAGAAATAAATAGTTTCTTTTTTAAGAAAAAGTATTGATTCAAGTGGATATTCTCATAATTGTTTTTCTTCTTTTGCATTCATTTGCAAAGGAAATACGTCTGGGATTGCATCGTTCAGATTATATGCTTGATGAGCAGACTAAGTCACTTCTTCAAATAGAGATGAACACTATATCATCTTCATTTGCTGGTCTTGGTAGCGTTGTAACTGAGCTCCATAGGTATGTGTTGCTGCCAATTCACATATGGTTCCTAGTTAAGAATCCCCTGATATTGTCACAAGGGTGTTGCCTATCGCTGCTGCCGTGGGTATATGTAATTAAATACCAAATAATGTCTTGGTTGTTGTAATCAAAATAAATGTAGAGACCTCATATTAGATGCTCATATACTAATGCATGTTAGTTAAGATTTGGATTATTCATGTCAATATTATAGTAGTATAAAAATTGTTATGGGAAAATATCTTTATATTACTTGGCCATTCCTCAGGAACATAATTTCTCACCATGGAAAATTGCTGGGACTAGATTCAGGAAGAATTCCTGTGAATGCCGGTGCCGGTGAGTTTGCAGGGACATTGGCTAAAGCTTGGTGTGAGTATAATAATCCAAGGTCAGTTTGTAGAAACTTTTTCATTGGTTCCCCCCCTTTCGTTGTTGGTTTGGTTTTACTGCTATGATTTGTGAATACAAATTTCTAAATGGTTTGGTTTTGTGCAGGGCTGTGATTATGTTTGTGATTCAGGCTGAAGAACGGAACATGTATGATCAGCATTGGCTTTCTGTAGTTTTGAGAGAAAGATATCCTTTTTCGAATAGTTGTCCGCACAATAAAAGTTTCAATTTTGTCTTCTCTTTAACCAGACTGACTATGGAACCAGCTCTATCAAAGTGAAAATGAAGAAGGATGTTAAATAATTTATATATAGAAGTTGGTATAACCTGAAATGAACTATTTAATATTTTGGTTGTTTTCTTTAGGAAGATTCTTCAGTCTTCATTTCACAACTTTTTTCATGTTTCAGAAAATGTTCCAGAACATAAGTTTAAGTGAAAAAAGCCTTTTCCTTTAAATCTTTGAGTTATTTTCCTTAGCTTTATAACACACATCATATAACAACAATACGGAAAACGCTGGCAGAAATTGATCAAGAAGGAGAACTTCTACCAGATGGAACACTTTCTTTGTATGTAGCCTTGGGCCTTGGGATGCTGAATTTCCTTCTCTAGATACATGACTCATCAACTGTTGTTTCTGACTGGGAAAATATATCATGTCATGGCCTTGGCAGGGATGGGCAACCAATTGCAGTCATTTACTTCAGGGCTGGGTATACACCAGTTGATTATCCTTCGGAGTCGGTCAGCAACTTGACTGCAGTGCTCTGCTGCTAATTATAATTGCGCTTTTTGCTTGTAGAAATAGCGTTTATTACCATCCTTCTGTGCTTTAGGAAATGTTAGCCTCCTGAACCCAATATGACTTAGTTTGCAGGAGTATTATTAACTATCTGGTGTTGAGTGGTGAAATTATCAACTTATCAGTCAATATTTGATTAACATGTGTGCTAGTAGAAACAGAACAACCAGGATTTTTGTGACCCAGAGTGGTAAATCACACGTGAAAAAAAATATAGGCACTTTGTACTTGCCTGTGTAATGGAGGCCTGTTGATATACTGGAGCCATCCTGCATTCTACGCCGACCCTGGAGATGCAAACTAATTCCAAATTTAATTAGATTTGGATAAATATATCAATACAAATTTTGTTTCCTGAGTTGAGCATCTTGTCTGGATACTCTCAAGTATAACATACTATTCGGACTCTCCAAATGCTGTTTTTCACTTGTAAAATTCCTGGGTGATTGGCAAGGCAGTTGCTGCATGACATTATCCTCAGAAATTTTTCTGCATTTTGGGGACTTAGTAATAATGTAATATGAATTGCCATAACTTTGTCCTCATGATGTCATACTTCTTGTTATGCTAGTATTTGTTTGTCATCTACTCTAGAATAATAATATATTTCAGCTACAGTTGCATTATTCTTTAATGTAGACGATTCTTTCATCTAGAAAATGATTGTTGTTTGTGGTGAACTTGAAGTATGATTATCGCTGTTTGATACACCTTGCTAAAAATTTAGGAATGGAGAGCTAGGCTAATGATGGAACAGTCTTCTGCTGTCAAATGCCCATCAATATCTTATCATTTGGTTGGAACCAAGAAAGTTCAACAGGAACTTGCGAAGCCCAACGTTCTTGAGAGGTATCTTGCGAAGCTGTTGGTATAGAGTTTGTTTCTGACATAGATATCTCTTCCTAAATCTGAGTTAAACTGTAAACAGGTTCCTTGAAAATAAAGATGACATTGCCAACCTGCGCGAATGCTTTGCAGGATTGTGGAGTTTGGATGATTCTGACATTGTTAGAAAAGCAATTGAAAGTCTGGAATTATTTGTAATGAAACCCCAAAGAGAAGGAGGAGGTCATACATTACCTTCATTATACCTCACCTTTTCCCCCTGTTTTGTTGGGAAAAAAATATAATAAGATGGAGTGAAAACTACTTAATGAGCTGTAATTACACTACAGGAAACAATATCTATGGGGATGCAGTGAGGGAATCTCTATTAAAATTGCAGCAGGCAGGATCTGAAGAAAATGCGGCTTACATTCTTATGCAGAGGATATTTCCAGCTAATTCTACAACATACATTACGCGTAATGGCTATTGTCAGAAGGATCAAACGATTTCAGAACTTGGGATATTTGGTGCTTATCTAAGGTACACAGCTTGTTTACATGACGAGTCATAATTCCATGCTTTTTCAAATTAGCGAAACGAGTGACATGCATGGACTGCGATTGCAGGAACAAGGACAAGGTCATAGTAAATGGCCAAAGTGGCTATCTGATGCGTACAAAAGTATCTTCATCTGATGAAGGCGGAGTAGCGGCTGGTTTTGCAGTATTAGACAGTGTATATCTGACGTGATCGATTCCAATTAATGCCATCGGGGTATGCATAACAAATGTAACATGTTATTTGTCTCCGGATGGTTTTATTTCTGGGTATACATAAAATGGGTAGGGGGTCCAGCTTCGTTTACAGCTTGGGCTTGTTAGGACCCTGTTTAGTGGGTTTGGGGCACTTTGCTTTATGGCAATCTAGAAAAAGAGGCCCTTGATTCTATTCAATAAGCATTTTGACCGTTCCCTGCCAGCTTTTAATTCTCAACAAAATGCAGTTTGATTTGAATCTCATTGCTCAGACTATCAGATTTTATTGAGACCAAGTCAATAAAAATGAGTATAAATATTTTTAACAGTTTTGTATTGGTCTGTGAGGGGCTACTGCACAGCTTGCAAAATGCGACAAGTATTGACGGCAGAATCAGATGTTGATAAAAAGCGGGAGAATGTTGAAATGAAATTCCGTTACGTGGAAGCTTGAACTTGTGGGGTGAAATTCCTTTCCCCCCTATATATTGTTATTTACGAGCTCCTTTTTCCCACGGCGCGGAATGCCCGTGTTCATTTTCCATCCCCATTTTGCACTTTTCTGCTTTTTTATGATATGAAAAGACTTCCTCGGACAAATTTTAATCGTCGACATACATTTTAAAATTCTTTACAAAAATATTAAATCAAAGTTTTAAAGATTATTAATAAAACTAAATATAAGCCACAAAGGAAAAAAACAAGAGTATGGCACATAATAACGCACGTTTAGTTTACGCATGTGTTGGTATATTGGAAAACTGTCTCATTTGAGGCCTCTGGTTGATTGCCGATCATCATATATCGGAAGTGATGGCTCTGATCGTACAAAAAATCATCATCACTATCCCCTACACAGCTTTTGTAATATTAAAAAAATCAATTAAAAATTATATATGTTTGGGGTGGGGATACTCAAAGCTGATCATCAACATTCATATTTCCAAATAAAATCTGAACGTGCCTAAGACAAAGTGTGCGTTTACAATGCGGGCTCTTACCCAAGAGGCAAGCATGTAACAATCGATTAAAGAATGGATTTGTTTATAGTATCACTACCTTAGTACTAAAGAAGCTCAAAGAATTGGTAATCTGAAACCCAGAAGGAGGGCAAATTATGCAGTGGTTTCATCTTGTTTATCATCATCAGAGTCATCAACAAGACGATCAAAGAACTCATCCAAGTACCAGGGGCAGTGATCATTCCAGGCTCCCCTATCTGCAGTGGCCCTCCACTTCTGATCAGCGATCATATCAGGGGAAAGCCCCCATTCCAACAGTTCCTCGTCACTGTGATGCACCGCCAAGCTGTATTCTCCTCCGCTCCCCAGCTGCATTACCCGGATATCACAGTTGCCCGGATTGTTTAAATGCTCAAATTGTTGCACTGTCCACTTGAACCACTTCATCAAGAATACCCGCGATGTTAGTCCGTGCGACACAATTACCAGATTCAGATCCTGCTTATCATCCATATGAAGCCTCTTCATGTCTATGTCCCTCCACAGTGATTCTAGGAAATCTGCTCATCACAGACACAACTACTTCATTAAAGGAGTTCTACAATCAAAATGAATGGGAAAAACAATTTAGCAATTGTCATCCTAATTTCAAAGCGCAGGGCAAATAAGAGTAAATAGATCCAGGATTCCAATTATGGTTCCCAAGTAAAACAAGAGTCAAACGGGCGGGCCAAAACTCATTTGGGAGGAAAAGAACAGCTGCGGTAAACTTTCAGTTCAGAAGGAGGCACGCTTTCACAATCACTTCCATGGTTCTTCCAAACAATCCAAGAGATTTCGAGTAGTTGATATGTTTTCATTTTTGTTTAAATGAAACATTTGTCCTCAAGACATCAAATTTGTTTAATTGACTTTTGGTCAAAATTATTAAACGATATTTTAAGAATTTTCACAAAAAAAAAAAAAAAACATTGCACCAATCCGAGCAAATTTGCCCTTTCACCATTTCGATTTTTAAGCCCGCTCAAATGCAATGCCAGGTCGGGTGAATACTGAATATGATGGGAAAACACTAGTAGTAATAAATAGGTGCAATGGAATCTACTGCTGGAAAAGGAGGGTAAAGAGAAAGAATCGAAAGGGAATAAGAAGAAGAAAGTACTTGAAACGCGATCGAAAACGTCGGCGGCGGACTCTCCCTCCGGAAAGCGATAGTAGAACCTGCCGAAGCGTTCGCGCGTCTCCTTGATGACCTTCATCCTCTCTTGGACCTGAAAATTCCCGAAGTCTTGCTCCCTGATTCGGCACTCCTCTCTGACGCCAATTACCCTTTTCTTGGAGAAAGATCGACCAATCTCGCGAAGGGTTGTTCGAGTACGACGGTAGGGGGACACATAAAAGTAGAGCCGCCAATTCGGACAAGAGCCGTCCCCGGAAACGATCTGCCGTAATTTTTCTCCGCCGAGGCGGGCCTGTGCAATGCCTTGTTGGGTTAACTGAATGTCGTGGTCAGGGGTGGTGGAGTAGGCCGCATCGTCGAGGTTTCCCTGAGATTCACCGTGACGAACAAGTATTATTCTCTGGGGAAGAATTGTCTTCTGATGCGGATGCATATCCTCTCTGTCTCTGTTTCTCCTTCACACCTTGTTGTTCTGAATACGAAGTGATGAAAAACGAAGATAGGCAGAGTATGAGGTTTGGCTTCAGCCCAAATGAATTTGATTTTATAGAATTTCGGAAATCGTAGGCAGGTTCTGCCACGTCCTAGTGTGAAAAGTACAGAGCCTCCTCTCCTCCCTCCTCATAAAAAACTCTGACTGCTTATGTCCGCTGGGATTGGTTGACTAAAAAAAAAAATGCCCGCTGAGATTCGCGATCAAACCGAGACCAGAAGGATGCGGTTGACAAATTATGTCAGAATTTTTTTGATGTTATCTTAATACACGACCTATTAGTTCAGAATATTTTTAATTTGTCTTAATACACGACCTATTAGTTCAAACAATTAAATAAGTTAAATAAATCACTTTACTTAATGTTAATGATAGTATATGTGATATCTTTATAAAATATTCATGTATAATTAGATAACACATATCTCAAATAAATTAGTTTTAAGAAAAACAATAAATAAAAATATTTTAAAGTAATTTATTTAACTTCATTAATCTTCTAATATTAATCGAGTGACTTTTATATTAAGGAATGAAAGCAGGGTTTATGTTAAAAAATTTTAAATTAAACTTTTTAATTTGACATTCATTAATCAATAATATAATTATGAAAACATATGAGCTACAGTAACATCACACTTTACAGAATACTCATTTTATACTTTTCTTTTTATTTGACCCGGGGGGTTGACTGGAACAACTATTTAAGGCCATCTCATATAATAAGGGGGGAATGTGCGTAAAAGCCACCGATTAAAGCTCGGCTAATATAAGGAGACATCACACTTTCAAAAATAAATTAGGAGGGGGCGAATGCAAAAACTATTTAAGATTATCTTATATAATAAGAGTTTAATGTGAGTAAAAGCTAACGATTAAAGATCAGATCATATAACCAAATGAATGGGGAGAAACAATAATGGAAATGAAATGTGGGGGTGGTGAAGAGACTGGATTGGAATTAGCGGAAGGATGAGAAAGGTAATTTCCAATCAACTTGTTGGCGAGTTGTAAATATCTTAAAAACTATGAGTGCGTGCGTAACTCTAGCATTTGTAACGGAACTAAAGAAAGGGAAGGAGGGAGGAATTGGATGAGGGAAAGCATCGCGTGGTGTGTTGGACACTTGGACGACCAAGTTTCAAAGTTGTAGGTGGCGTATGTTTTGGATACGGTGATTCTGGGGACACGCGTCACGATTTGCCAGTCCGACAAGAGGCCTGTGATGCCTTTCCCACCGGATGATGCCACTACTTCCCTCGTTCGGTTCTCCAGTCATCAACGTAATATTCATCTACTTTTTTTTTAAGATTAATAAAGTTAATTAAATTATTTTAAAATATTTATATTTATCTTTTTTTTTCTAACTAATTTATTTGATTTATAAACTGATATATAATTTAATCATATACGTCATATGATATGATTAACTAACTTATGCAGCTTCTTTAATCTCTTAAAAAAGGTTAATTAGGTCTTATATTTAAAATAAGAGGGAGTATCGCCTTTAAGGGTACGATATTAGCAATTATATCATGGATCATTCACCAATAATTAATCCCTTTTAATTATTTACATACATATTCTGAATAGCCTGCCATTCTCTGCTCAAGTCTCAACCCTCTTTTCAACTCATCAAATAATAATTAAAGAAGAAGATCCACCAGAATATATATGCAGCCCTGCAGTAAATTGGAGTTATTCACGCACATTTTAAAAGTTAATGCATATTTCTTGCCAAACTAATAAATAGCTTGAATTGTGACAAGATTCCATGATGATATTTTACTAAAACAGTAGTATTTATGATTTTTAGGCAAATAATTTTCGTTAATTGTTATTTTCATTATTGAAGGAAAAAATGGTCCATAAAATAATTAATATTTTATTGACATTAAAAAAATCAATGGGGAAACAGAGTCGATAAAACCCAAACGGCTATTGTTTTAAAACGCGGGAAGCAATTGCATAATTTTTATTTATCAATAAACAAAATTGTGGGAGAAAAAAGAGAGAGTGGTGAGGGATAAAAAAAAGTATACACGGTATAAATTATAAACACATTAGGCGTTATTTTTGTTGCTAGGCACATATATCTTCCTATTAAAGATAATTTTATTTAATACATTGTCAGACACTAAATATAATCAATTAGAATTCTACGAATTTAACCCTGATAGGATTAGCTGTTATTGGTAGAGCAAGTCTTGGCCTCCATCCAGAGTTAAGGCTGAGCTTTTTGAATAAAACAATAGAAGGCCTATTTGAGAAAGTGGTAGAAAATTATGTTTACGTAGGTTGAGATAAAACTCATCTCACAAACTGACCTCGTATACTGTAAATCACGTTAAAAAAATAACTTATACCACTAGTCGAAACAAGCACAGAACCTGAAAAGAAAAGAAGGCCACCACCTTCATTGTTTTGTACAAAATCTAATTCCGTTCCTTTCATTACGGAACTTGGCCCTTCTACGCATCCCCTTTGGAGTTTGGATTTTGGTGCCCATATCATGTATGCACCCAAAAATACAAATTTAATTGAGCGACAGCTAAAGCCACATTAATTTTAACCTCAGTCTATTGTAATTAATCACTTGTTTCCTGAGGTTAAAAATCATATCTTGGCTTCGTCCCATCAACCGACCCTACTTTAAATTCAAACTTTTTATCAGCTTGTTGGATTCACCATACTTTATATTTAATCCCTTGCATCGTTTTCCTGGATTTTATTGCATGATGTCCACGTTAATTTTCTTAAGATCGGCTAAATATGAAAGAAATATTGATGATTGCTATAATGTTAAACTTTATTCAGGTAATATGGTGTTCATTCAGGTAATAAAGTTAAACTTTATTAATGAATGTTTACATGCGAAAAGTTGAATCCAACGTCAGGCAAAGCAAGACTGAAGTTTCAAACTTGTTTATTGAATTTGCATGTGGCCAACGGGGCGAGAGGGTGATGGTTATATTTCGTTAATTGGTCATCCAATCAAGTGGATGACACCTGTATAAGTTTTACACATCATTTACTCCTCCTTTTGGGTCAACTACCATGTGCTTGATAAAGCTGTAAGCAAATAAAATCCATTTCAGTTTGAACATTTAATCAATTGATTTCAGCTAGCTGGAGATTTTTTTTAAAATTTATTATTTTCGGAGAACAGAAGTCAGGCGTACGCTGTTCTTTTGTTTGTCTTTTGGCTAGTATATCACGTTCTTCTGTTTTTTATCTGGGAGTTTGGATGGCAAGCATATTACCAGAATTGGGGATCGAATCCTAAATCTAATGCGACAGAAGCTACATCTTGTACCACTAGATGCAAAGGTGTTTGGGGGTAAATCACCTTGTTCTGATCCTGAAGATTTCTATGCAAATAGTGAGACCAATATCCAATCCGAGTCCATTTCATTTCCAAGCTTCTGTTAGGGTCGGACTTGACTAGTTCTCATGAAAGTTCATTTATTTAAAATATATCGTAGGGTTCAAAACAACAAGGTCGATATGTCCGAGTGGTTAAGGAGACAGACTTGAAATCTGTTGGGCTTCGCCCGCGCAGGTTCGAACCCTGCTGTCGACGCCTTATATTTTTTCCAGAAAAATACATGCATGCAGCCAGCAGCCCCCACGATATATTCTTCCATGCATTGTCACCGCAATTAACTATAATAACTTTTGCTGCATGCAGTAATGCACGGGGCAAGAAGCAAGATTCCCCCAAGTGTTTTTTAAGAATCTCATCCCAAAGATGATGATAGAATGAATAATATCTCAAAATGAAGTTTTTTTTTTTTTTTGCCAACAATATCTCAAAATGAAGTTACACTACTCATAACTCACAAGCATATATAACTCGATCATGCAAGAGCAATATTGCAGTATTGCTGTCTGAATTAAAGTGGACTTACTGGGAAATAAAAAAGGTTTGAAGATTTAGAGTGGAAGAAGATGGGTGAGTGATGCATGGATTTGCTCCAAACTTCGACCCTTGGTCTCCGGCACTAACATCGTGACGAACAGAAGCAGTGAACCACAAAAACTGGTGTATATGAAAAACGTCCCCGCCAATGAAACAACAAACCATGTTTAATTTGTTGATGCTACAGAGGATTATACACGCTCGCAGGTTTAACTGTTACGAGGAAAAGGGCGTGGTAAGGCTATACCTGATTTGCTCCATTCCATCATAAAGTTGCAAATGTAAGTCACTATCCATGAACATAAAAATTTGGTCAGCGCTTAACCGGCTTCCCGCTGAACCTTTTATATTTATAGGATATATCTGAAATCCACAGCCAACACCATCCTCTAATCTCAGCTTTTGTGTGTGTGTGTTATTAATAATGCATATCCCACAAGTTTTAGTGGATCTGCTCAAACAAATATATATTTGGAGACAAGCTACAAACCTCTGACACTACCACACTGCACCCACGATATTCCTGCCACACCCAGTGGAAAAGCCACACTACTATATCCCTGAATGCATCGTCAATTGAACAACGTAACACGCTACTTCATCTGCCACTAATATTATATTCGACAATGCTGATATGCATTTATAACAAAAGCATCAAAACATAAAATATGGACTATACATAAGGAAACACTCACCAATATCCCAATGAGCACCAAACTTGGAGCAAACTAGCTTCCTGAATAAATGAGCTTCCTGGTCATCATCACAGAGTGCAAGGAATTTTACGAGTGTAATATTGGCATATACTTGTGTGCGCATGCGTACGTGGAGGAAAATAATTGGGAAAATCTCAGTCAGGTTCTAAGGACCAGAAAAAATATCAAAAAAATCCCGATGTAGATTCCTCTATAAAAAAAAAATCTCAATATAGATTCCTCTATGAAAAAAGTTCTTAAGGACCTTGGTGATATAGATTCCAAATGTGAACTTACTTTATTCACAAATGTATGTGACTATATTGATAAGTCAGAGTGATTATTGACAAGCTAATATATATTAACTAAAGCAGCTCCTATTGATAAGTGTATATGGTTATATTGACAAGTCATATAATGGTCATTGGCAAACTCATATGTATTAACTAAAAGCAACTCCCGTTGACAAGTGTATGTGACTATTTTGATAAGTGATAGAGTGGCTATTGACAAGCCCATTTATATTAACAATCAGCTCCTGTTGACAAGTATATGTAACTATATTGACAAGTCATAGAATGATTATTGACAAATTCATCTATCTCACTGAGGTCTCTGGGAATTTTTTTAACAGAAGAATCTATATTAGGACTTTTTTTATAGAAAAATCTACACTGAGACTTTTTTTATATTTTTTCTGATCCTTATGACCTAAGTGAGATTTTCCCAAAACAATTTGTTTGCAGCATACATATATATACGTGTGTGTGTAAACCTCAAAGCAAAATGACAAGGCCATAAGGAAGCAGCTCAAACACATTCCAGCTCAAACTTACTCATTTTACCACTTTCAACATATTTTACTCAATCTTAAAAATCATTAACTCTATCTTAAAATTTAATAATTTTTCAACTTTTTTATTCCCCTAACACACACACACACATGTTTGCCTCAAAAACCAAGGCAGCGGACTTACCGGCTCACTGTTGAATGCGCCCTGCTGAGCTATGATTGATTAAATGATTGATCAAATGTTAATTCACCAGCCAAGCTTTGGACAACCGAAAATTCCATGGCGTTCATGGGGAATTTTTATTAGCCCGAAAGAGGGGGGGGGGAGCCCAAGCCAAGGCCCAAAGTTGAGATTGGTGTGACTAACAATGACGTCAGACAAGAAAACCCCACGTTTCGATTTCTGAGCATAAGAGGAGGAGGAGGAGGAGGAGAGGAAAACAACGTTGCCTCATGGCTGACACGTTACCTCGTGAAACCTCGCTTTTTGTGGAGGCTTCCTTCAAATATAGGAGGAGAAGACGCTGCCCAGGCATTATTATCATTGGCTTCTCTCTGGAGTTCTTTTGAGCTTAGCAGCGATTCAATACTTGATTTCGTAACTCAGAAAAATCGATAGCTTTACGAGAAGAAGATTGAACAAAAAAAAAAAAACAACACCTTTACCGTTCCCGAGGCCACTATACCGCGACCGTTCTATCATCTTTGTGTCGGTTCTCTGTTCCACATTGACCTCCTTTTGTTTTACTTATTTTGCAAGGTGTTAGCTTTCATGGCGAATGGCCGTGACATGGCCTCCCATAATGTTGGTTGCTTATGGTATGACTCTGTCTTCCGACTCCGCTACGTTCCATTGTTTGGTTTTGTCACTTTAACGGGGGCAAAATTACGTGCATCTCTTTCCTCTTTGTTTTCTTTCTTTCCCTGCTGTTGAAATGATGGGTGCGAAATCACGGATTTTGCAGATATATAACCTACGAGTTATGAATCTACGAGTTCTCGTTAATGCTAATTATGATTCGGAAGTACGAAGTCTTGCAAGTTTTTGAAGCAATTCTTTGTCAAGACCTGGCAAGTTACCGAGTCTTAGCTTCGGGCTGCCCATATATGGTATTCGCATGATAGCCAAATGCCCAAGGGAATAAGAGAATCCGGTGCACGTTATTTTTCTCTGGGTTTCTCAACACACCTTATCACTCCCATAATTATCGGCTTTATACTTTCAAAAAGGTACATTTACCATTTACATGATTCAGTGTTTGCTAGTATTTTCTATGTTTTTGGCTAGTTAGTATGATAATTTGCAGGCAGGTGTGTGTAATGGAGCGAATTATGTTTCAAGTTCTGGTTTGTACTTTGTTTACACTTCTTAATCCTCCACTCTATGGACAATAACGGCAGTAATAGGTTCTTTTCCATCGCTAAAGCATTGAAATTGCACGCTATGCATTGACAGTAAAATGGATTCCGTCAACAACACAAAGACAGTCCCAGCGAATGATGATTCTTTGGTCAAACATAAAAAACGAAGCTTTCTGTTTCGTTCCTCCACTTCTGCCCAAGGTTCTTGCACCCCAAAGATGAAACTGCTCTTCTTGTCTTTTTATTTATTTATTTTTTTGGTCTGCCTATAATTCCATTTCAATCCTATGTCAGACTTGAGGCATTTTGAACTGGAGAAAGAGAAAGAAGACGCTTCATCTCCTAGGGGAGTGTTAGAGGTCTGCTATCGTGACTTTGATTCTTCTCTTCAATCATCCCAAATGGAGAACCGTTGTTCAATGTCCAACAGGGCACTAATTAGTTGGAGCAAATATTTCAAAAATTTGAAAAAGAGATCAATGAAGCGTCTAGCCTCCTTCCCTTCTCATGGTGCGCCAACGGCACCAAAAGGGAAAAGCAAAAGCAGTAGAGAAAATCCTGTTTTGACTAATAATGCATACAAGTTCAGATCTTCATTGGCGAACTTCACACTCTCTGATTTGAGAAATGCAACCAACCATTTTAGTAATGGTCTGTGGTCTGTTCTTGGAATTAATCCCTTTATTTTGTCCCCTACTCAAGTCATCAAGTGTAGCATAATTTGATTGGAGAAGTACTCATTTGGAAATTCGTGCTACCTATCTAAATGGATGGTCTTATAAGGAATTATTTATATTTGCAGAAAATTTGATTGGAAGAGGTGGCTATTCTGAAGTTTACTGGGGTCGTCTCAAAGATGGTAGTCTAATAGCCATCAAGAGACTAACTAAAGGGACTCCAGACGAGAGGACTGCACGCTTTCTATCTGAGCTGGGCATTATTGCTCATGTTGACCATCCCAATATTGCAAAGCTCATTGGATGTGATGTAGGAGGAATGCACCTTGTCTTCCAACTTTCTCCGCTCGGAAGCTTAGGATCTCTCCTTCATGGTTTGTGGCCAGTCTGCATTTTCTCGGCTGTTTATAGGTAGATTTAGTCATTTACTCCTTGGTCCTTACTCTCTGCTGACATATTCCAGGTCCAAGTAAAAACAAGTTAGATTGGAGTAAAAGGTATAAGATTGCTCTGGGCATAGCCAATGGCCTTCTTTATCTTCATGAGTGCTGTCAGAGGCGAATCATTCATAGAGATATTAAGTCAGATAATATCCTGCTCACTGAAAGCTTTGAGCCACAGGTAGTTTTTATGCTTCCTTGGATGGACTGATGAAATAAATTTTGTGCATTGGTACCATACATAAGGTTCGAAATCAAAAGGCTCCATGTATGTGTTCTTTTGCCTCCTTTGTCTTCACCAGTCTTGTCACATGCAAATCATTCATAGGGATATTAAATCATGAACATCATGCTCTTGAGATTTCACATAAATCTATAGTTGTTTAGTAGCCAGTCATATCAATTATAATCCTACCAAGGGGCCATCTTTCAATATCCGATGTTAAGAATAGATCTCGAACAGTTATCAGATCATGATTAGATGAGAGTTTCTCCAGATTTGTGATTTTGGGATGGCAAAATGGTTACCCAGGCAATTGAGCCACCATAATGTATCGAAGTTTGAAGGCACATTTGGGTAAGCAGAAAAATTTTAAAAAACAGTTTACTCTAGAGATTGAGTTTGTAATTAACGATATGGTATCCTCCTCTCTTTATCTGCTTGGCAGGTATTTTGCTCCTGAATATTTCATGCATGGCATAGTGGACGAGAAAACTGATGTTTATTCTTTTGGGGTTATACTGTTGGAGCTTATAACTGGGCGTCCAGCTGTGCATGAAAATCAGCTTAGTGTTGTACTATGGGTAAATCATTTTCTCTAATTAAAGATTGTTTGATACTGCATCATCATGCTGTCATTACATGAGAATTGAGAAGCTTAGACTAATGGTGATTTCTTGTAGGCAAGGCCTTTGCTTGATGATGATAATATGAAGGGCCTTGTTGATCCTTGTCTTGGGAACGACTTTGATAGAGAACAGATGGATCGGGTTGTTTTGACAGCATCTCTGTGCGTGGAGCACTCTGCTGTCTTACGTCCCTGCATGAGTCAGGCAAGTACACAACCTAGAAAGTTGAATTTCTACAACTGCTTTCAGCAGATCCTGCACAAAGGACATTGTCATGAACTCATCTGGAAGATACATTTAGTTGTCATGAATCATGATTCAATTATCTTGTGTTTCCTGAGAGAGAAGAGATGAGAGAGAGAAAAAGAATGTTGGATCATGTTTTCTGTGTTGGGAGCAGGCTGCAATGCTGCTAAGGAATGATGACTATGCAAGGGAACCTACAAATGCAAGCCGGAGGCGGTCTTTCCTTAGAACATACTCACAAGAGCTTCTGGATGCACAAGAATACAACTCAACCAAGTATCTAAATGATCTCAATCAACACAAGAAGATTGCCCTGGGATCTTGATAGCTTTGGTTGTTAGTAGTAACATGACCTATATTAGTCTGGAGCTAGTCATCTATTGGTAGTTTCTCCTTAGAGTGAAAACAGGCTTTTTTAATTTTTTTAGTGTTTGTGCATGGAAAACGAAGTGAATTGTTCATACCAGTTATGAATATGCTACTCACATAACTGCTGCATTGTAACCTTTGCAGTAATATGTTGGCAGCATATGGCTCAGTTACGTAGAGTTTGGCTAACTTTTGATAGCGCCATTTTTTTCATGCACAGTTGGTACTGACCAATTTCATTTTAGGTGCACCTAGAAACTGAGGGTTTTTTTTTTTTTTTTGCCCAGATATAAAATTCTTGAAAATTTGAACAGTTGGAAAACGATGCTCCAGTTGTTTTGATTCAACAGCAAAGTCAACAGATATTCATATATTGGGAAAAAAATAGTACCTGGGTAATGAAAAGTTGAAAACGAATATGGCCTGAACTGGCGGGAAAATGATGTGAAGGTATAGGAAAAATAATTTTGAAAAAGGAACGAGGTTGAGAAGAGGTTGTGAATAAATTGTGTGCTGCAGAACAGTCATGAGTCAAGAGCACATTAACATTCCTGGGGTGCCCCTCCGTTGAAAAATGTCACCTTTGAAAGCGAAAGCAATTAAGTGATTTGATGGAGCCAACTGATGCTCCGTTTTAACTTATTCCAATCAATATGACAATATCAAGTTATCAACATCCCCTATTCCATATTCTGGTGGCAACAGCTAAGATCACACTTCGTGATACAGGGAGTGCCATTTTCTTTGTGGCCCGCCCAAAACTTGTTACTGTTCCCTCTTGTTCTTGTCTATGGGTAACATAAAAAGAAGAATATAAATGAGATTGTGTTTTTCTGAGGAAAAAACTTCCCCCCCCCCCCCCTCTAACTCAAGGGTGTGTTTGATTTGGGGGAAGGGATATATTACTTTATTTGATTTATTAGAGGAGTAGTAAAGGGATTTTTTATAAGAAAAGATAAAAATAAAGGGAATGAGAGTCAAAATTTTGGTTTCCCTCCCACTCAAAAATTCAAATTAAATGAGAGGATGAGGAACCCACAAAGCAAAACACACCCTAAGATCCTCTTTGTTTTGAGCTTATCGGTATTATAACTTTTTTTTTTTTTTTTTGTGAGAGGAAAAATTTAAAGCAACGTTGTGTTTTCCAACAAAAAATCATCTCGCATTTGACGTATAAATGCAACAGTTAAGTACAAGCGACCCCTCTCTGGCATGGTGCTGACAACTCGTGCATACTTAAAAGCACGAGTGCCCTCTTACTATTCACAGATTGCTCCTACTGAACGTCTGAGCCGGCGACACGTGTGCAAAAGCACCTCCAGGCCCCTCCCCGGAGGACTTCGCTCTGATTCACCAATAATTTGATAACAAACGCAGCCACAAAAGAAAGAAACAGAGCACAATAAACAAATATATACATATCAAGTTAAAACTTAAAAGCAGAGCAAGTAGTCCAGAGCAACCCTACCCCACTTCATCACGCCCCAGAGAAAGAAAGAAATGTGTGTTGTGGGGTATCTCCTATGGTAAATTGTCTCGTGTTTTCAAGAGATGAACCAGTCAAAAGTGGACAGCTGCAAAATCTATAACAACAGCGTCAGTGGTAATCTTTGGAATGGTATAAAAGCACATAGCCCACATAGGTGTGAGATGCAATAGGATAGCGATCAAAGAAGGGACAAAAGGTAAGACAAGATAAACTTCCATATGATCTTGAATAACCTTGAGGCAATCTTATACCATGTACTTAATTGTTTATGAGTTTTTTTAAAAACTCACTCTCCACTGTCTTGGCATTGCGTTCGTCTTTCGCAAGGAAACAAAAATCAAAGGAAAATATCTTGAGTTACTCGATGTAACAGTAATTGATGTCGTTTTTTGGGTTATCTCCTGTCGAAGTTTGGCCCTGAGACAATGGAGTTATTTGGCTTCTCTTGAAGGAGCAATGAAGCAAGTGCACTGAGTTGGCATGAAAACAAGCATGATTGTCACACCATAATTAACGGCTTCAATTTGTCGTCAAAGGGCCAATCTTAAGATCATCTCCGAGATTTTGTAAAATTATTTATATTTATTCATTTTACCTCTGTAACTGCACTGGAATATAAGAAGCAATAATTACTGAATGAAAATGACCCAAGATAAGATGGTACGTGACATCAAAGTCTTGGATCCTGCGTTCCTCATTAGGTACAGGATTGAAGTTGCTCATAAATAATATTTGAGGAACAGAAACACAACAAAACACTTGCTTTAAAACTCATTTTTAGTATAAAAACACCCCATCAGAGGTTATCACATTTGACATTTACCAAATCTCTGTCTCGGAATCGGCAATTACCAGTCTAGAGAAACAGAACTCGTAGTATATAAACTTGACTTGGGCGTGGAAGAAAGATGAATCGAACATCTTAAGATCCAAAGTGAGTGGTTCAACACTGAGAGAGCAACAATGGAAAGTGTGGTTAGGTTGCAGAGGCAGCTAGTTGATTATACGGCCTCCCTGTTTCAGGAGGTAAGTATGATTCATGTACCGCACAATTGAATACCACTACGCTTTCTGGAAGGCAAAACGGCGAGTTTATAATCTGTTTCTTGAGCTATCTCATCTGTTTTCTGCTTTGAAAAGGGCTATCTGGATGAGCAATTTATCCAGCTTCGACAACTTCAGGACGAAAGCAACCCACAGTTTGTGGTAGAAGTAGTATCTCTCTTTTTTGAAGACGCTGAGAGGCTTCTTGATGAACTGGCAAGGGGACTGTATGAATATGAACCCATACATTATTCTGATACCACAATTCCTTGTTTTCATGCCTTTGAATCGAATGTTTCATTTTTTTTACCCTGTTTCTCGCATATATATATCTTCTTTAACTTGTTCACTCAATATTAATTGGCAATTACCATTAAACAGAAGCCAGGAAAACACTGATTTTAAAAGGCTGGATGCCCAAGTTCACCAGCTGAAGGGTAGTAGCTCCAGGTACTGTGTTTTTTTTTTTTTTAATGACTAATTCCTCCATGACTGAAGCAAAAATAAGTTACTCCATGTATGTAGGATGATTCTCAAACAAGTAAAGATATGTTAGTCCATGTATTGTTAGAATGGTTGTACGAAAAATACCATACAAGGAATCTTCAAGTACAATTGGACTAATAATTGGAACTGTGATTGGGGTTAATGGGAAATAATTGATACAGCATTGGAGCACAGAGAGTTGGTAGAATCTGCATTGCTTTCCGAAACTACTGTGAGATGCAGAACGTTGAAGGGTGAGCTCATGATACGAACCCTGTGAAATATCATGCATGTGTCGTAACGTAATTTTGCTGACAATACAAGTCTTTCTCAGGTGTCTTAACAGCTTGCAGCAGGTAAGGCAAGAGTATTCCTCGGTGAAGAGCAAGCTCGAGACTCTGTTCAAGGTAAAGGCGTTTAGGATTATGCATGAGTGTGTCAAGGGCAGAATTGGCAATGTATTTCGTTCCTTCCTTTGAGTTCGAATGATGTTTTGTCTCTACTTATCTGAATTGCAGATGGAGAAACAGCTCTCAGCAGCCGGCGGATCAGTTTCTTCTCCATGAAGGATTTTAATGTATTTCCAAGTCTCTGTTTTTCATATCTCTCTCTTGTTCCGTCTTAAGATGGATTTATCATCTGTGCTGGAGATTTGTTGTCATCTTGAACTTTGATCTATTTTCAGGACGGTTTCGTAGCAATTTTATTAGAGCCAGTCGCTTAATTGTAGCTCCGATATGCTCCAGATTTAATGTGCATGGGCACCAAAGCAATTATCGAGATGCAGGAACATAAAAAATAAAAAAATCAGTAATTTCTTTGAAGAATCCCGTCTGAAGGGATTGGAGCCACGGGAAATTTTGAGAGATAAACTCAGATTTTTCTTCTCATTGTAAACGGTTGTCGTCCATTTTAAGAAGTTAAAACCGGGGATTTTTCCGTTAAAAAAGGGCCATTTAAAAACAGTTATTAATTATTGCTGGTAATATAGACGGGAAGCTTTTCCAATTCTTGCTTGATGTCTTCTTGTGGGCACACGCTTGGTCACTTTCTTTCGACACTAGCCCACTATTTTAGGCCGTTTAGGTTAGCAGGGCAGGAATGACTCTTTTTCAGTTTGATTTTTATAAATTTAAAATAAGATAAAAGTTATATTATAAATATAATTTGTATTTAAATTGAAGATGACAGAAATTATTATTTTTCAAAAAGTAAGACTTTTGAACTTTTTCTCATAATGTGCTTTTGAAAAAAAAAAAAACTCAATTATCAAAACACCAACTCAAATACCCTAATTCTTAAAAAGCCAAACAAGAACTACTTTTTTAAAGAAAAAGCCACGTTTGGGATGGTAGAACGTCATCCCAAACAGGTTCTTTGTCTAATTAATGCATGTTTGGTATATTGTCAAATTATGGTTTCAGAAATATTTTTCTGTAAGTTGAGATAAAACTCTTTTTATATATTTATCTCAAAAGCTGTAAAAATATTTTTGAAAAGTTAAAACAAACCGGGGCTTGATAAACATGATACCAGAGGCTAATGGGGGTGGAAAAGCTGTTACTTGTCAACTTTTTTCTTTTTAATAAAAGATAGTTTATTTGAGAAAATGATAAATGGTGCATATAAAATTACTGACTGATCCTTTCCTAAGTGTGTGTTCTTTTACTCCCAAAATCATGGTTTCAGAAGCACTGTTCCATAAATCGAAGCAAAATTCCTCTCACATACTTACCTCATAAATTATAAAAATTATTCTTCAAAAGCTAATCAGAATACACACTAAGTTAGGACTAGGGGTGTTCAAAACCTAGAATAATGTATAACAATAATCATACTGTTTAGGTAAGTTCATTTATTGCCAATTTAAATTGATCATCCGAGCAAGATAATCATAGACATCATATAAGTTGTTAATACAGCTTTGCTACTAATTGAGCCCCAAAAAAAAAAAATAGAAGGATAATTGGTGCCTTTTATGCATGCATATGCAAAAAAAAAAAAAAACTTTAAAACAAAAACAAATTTCTTTTAACTAGCAATAATAACAAACACAATGATGGCCATAATATAAAGTTAAATGTTGAAGTGCAAGTCTCTCTTGAAAGCTTTTTGCTAAGTAATAATATTAGTCTGGAAGTTTTATGAGGTTCAATATTACCTCAGAAGCATTAAAATTGAACAATGTTGCCATTTTTGTTGAAAAAATTAATGGCCAACATTAACTTTTTAACGGTCAACATTAATTTTTTAATGGTATGAGGCAACATTATTACGTTCTGAAACTTTCAAAATAAAATTAAACTTGAAAACACTTTCAGAGTAACATTACTCTTTAGTAAAAATTTTCAGAGCAAGTTTATACCTCAATCTTAAAGTTAAAAGCTAGCCCGGACCTTGTAGCCCAACTGACAATAAGCATTTTTTATGTGTGAAATTATGAGTTGACATCACCTACAAATAATAGGGAAAATCACTCATAGGTCTTAAGGAAATAAAATATTATAAGAAAAATCACTGAAAAAACTGAAATATCTGAAAAGTTCCTAAGGACTTTTCTGATATTATTTCTCATAGTCAAATGACACACATGCCCCTCTTCTATTATCTCTCTCTCATTCATTCTGCATTTTCGCTCTCAGATCCGACCTTTGTTTTTCAGCTCCCTGCGCTCTCTCTCTGCATAAATGGTGACGATGGTGAAGGCCAAAGTTTTGAGGTGGTGAAAGATTTGTGGAATGTGATGTAAGATAGAAGGAAGAAGATGATGGAAAGAAGGCAGTATGATTTTTTTGATCTCAAGCTTCTGCCATTTTTAAAGAATGAAGGGATGAAGGTAATGATAATGATGAATAGTCCAACTCATCCCCCATTTCTAACCTCATTGTGCTGTGCAAAATACTAATATGGAAAAAAATTAAATTGTTATTAATTCGCACAGTTGTTGTTGTTAATATAATAGTAGTAATTGTTAATACGGAAAATGAGGTTGGGTGTTATAGCGCTCTGTTTTTGGGAAAGAAAACAGAGGAAGTGAGATGTTTGAAGTGGTGAGGTGCTATGAAAATGATGATATGGAAAAAAAATTATTATTAATTCGTGCAATAGTAGTTGTTAATATAACAGTTGTAGTTGTTAATACGGAAAATGAGACTGGGTGTCATAGTGCTATATTTTTGGGAAAGGAAACAGAGGAAGTGGTGTATTTAAAGTGGGAATGACTGATTCTCATAATGCTTTGGCGGTTGTTCTTTTTACAACTGGTAAAGCGTGTTTTCACAACAAGTTCAGTGTGTTTTTACAACCTCCCACACGTTTCTGCTTTACAACTTGTTTTCTCACATTAAGCATGATCAATTGTACTGTTTACAACTCTTAAATCATGTATTCACAACCTGTTGAGTGTGTTTCACAACCTCCCACACGTTTCGTTCTGACACGATGTTTTCTGTTAAGGATGACGAATTGTATGTTTATGACTCTTAAAGTGTGTATTCACAACCTGTTGAGTGTGTTTCACAACCTCTATATCAGCATTTTCATAGCACCTCACCAATATGAGAATCAACCATTCACACTTTAAACACACCACTTCCACTGTTTCCTTTCCAAAAAATAGAGCACTATGACACCCAACCTCATTTTCTGTATTAACAACTACTACTGCACGAATTAACAATAATTTATTTTTTTCCATATCAGCATTTTTATAGCACCCCACAACTTTAAACACACCACTTTCTTTATTTCCTTCCCCAAAAATAGAGCACTATGACACCCAACCTCATTTTCCGTATTAACAACTACTACTGTTATATTAATAACTATAATTGTGCGAATTAACAACAATTTAATTTTTTTCTGTATCAGTATTTTCACAGCATAATGAGGTTGGAAAAGGGGGATGGGTTGAACTATTTATCACCATCATCACCTTCATCCATTCTTTCTTTAAAAATGGCGGAAGCTTGAGATAAAAAAAAATCCCACCACCTTCCTTCCATCTTTTTCTTCCTTCTACTTACATCTCATCCCGCAAATCTTTCACTACCTCAAAGCTTTGGCCTTCACCATCGCCACCATTTTTTGCAGAGAGAGAGCACAGGGAGCTGAAAAACAAAGGTCAGATCTGAGAGCGAAAACGCATAATGAATGAGAGAGAGAGATAATAGAAGATGGGCATGCGTGTCATTTGACTTTGGGAAATAGTATCAGAAAAGTCTTTAAGGACTTTACAGATATTTCAGTTTTTCCAGGAACTTTTCTGATAATATTTTACTTCCTTGGGATCTAGGAGTGATTTTCCCTAAAAAATATAATAGACAAGTGAGTTATGAAAAAAATAAATCAAGCATATAAGGCAATAACTAGGGTAAATATAATTTTTGGTCCCTCAAGTTTGACCAGCTTTGGTTTTGGTCCCTTAAGTTTAAAATCGGTGTTTTTAGTCCCTCAAGTTTGACCCATTTATAACCATTAGTCCCTGAAGCTTGAAAATGATTTGGTAGGCCTTTTAACGGTGTTAAATCGTTCTATATGGCTCTAACTGTGTTAAAGTATCCTACGTGTAAAGCTTATTAGGACACTTGATGTGACAACTTTAATATATAATATTGGTTTGAAAAAAATGATGATGCAAACGCAACAATCAAAATACACGCATGCTTGCTTCAGCCAGAAGTGGAAGAAGACAAACATAAAAGCTTGAAGTTGAGAAAGAAAAGGAGAAAGGGTTGGATCAAAGAAGGCCCACAACCGGCGAAGTGTAACAGCAAGAAAAGGAGGAAGGGTTGCTCAAGGAGTAAATCGATTGCCTTACGTAAATCGATTTACTTATGACAACAAAATTTATGAGGCATTATAAGCAAAATATAATATACCTGACGGTAGGTTTAACTCAGTTCAAGAAGTACACATGAGGCAAATCAATTTATAAGGTATTATAAGTAAAATATAATGTATCCGACTGTAGGTTTAACTCAGTCTAAGAAATGCACAAAGGAGCAACGATGTCGCAATGATAGAGCCATTGATGCATTTAATCAATGGCAACGATGAGGTACCCAACTGATACATACATGAGAAAAACTGGATACAGAGCAAGTGCTAAAGTTTTTTAAGAGAAATCGATTCCATCTACTAACCTTATAATTTGGACATTTAACAAACCTCCAACCATAATTTTTCTTTGTCCATGAAGTGAGAACTACAACTTCATTTCCACATTTGCATTTTTCGCCGACCGTTCTTCCCACAATGTATGAAGAAGAGCTCTAACTAGAAGCCATAACACAGACCAACGCACCTTCGACCTCCCCTAAACTTCCCCAATCGTTCTTCCCACAGTGTTTGCTTCAACGTTTTTTTAAAGATTAATACTATATATTAAAGTTGTCACACCAGGTGTCCTAATAAACATTACACATAGTATACTTTAATATTGTTAGAACCACATAGGATGATTTAATATTATTAAAGGGGCCATCAAGTCATTTTCAAACTTTAAGGACTAACTATTATAAACAAATCAAACTCAAAGAACTAAAAACACCAATTTAAAATTAAAAAAAAACCAAAACAAAAAACAGACGAAACTTAAAAGACAAAAAGTTATAGGGAGAATTGCTGATAAATAGCTTTTTGACAAATTAATTGCTGAATGCTACCATTGCACATAACGGAAGATGTTTTGCACATAACGGAAGATTGCTTGTACATTCATACTGAAGATTTTATACACACGGAAGATGATTTACACAAAACGAAAGATCGCTTGCACACACGAAAGATCATCTGCACGCTTGATAGCAATCAGCAATTAATTTACTTTCAAAGTATTTTTCAACAATTTTCCCAAAATTATATTTGCCTTTATAACTAATAAAGCACATGTTAACATTAAAAAAATATAAAGCAAATGCTTGGCACTTTGGCAGACCGCAGATGAGGGGGCGCGGGGACACCCGCGGTTCCAGAACAAGCGAAATGGCTCGCAAATGTTCGAAAACGAAAAGGCAATTTCCCGCGAATCTCAAAATAAATGCCATGCTGGCAATCCGTGTGATACCCCATCGTCCAATCAGGGCGCAGTCCGGGGCCTATACAAATGCATTTCCCGACCTCATAGCAACTGCGCTTTGAATTCCAGACATTCGCCTCTGCAAATTCTAGGGTTAGGTTCGATCGAAGCGAAACATGAGTTCCGCAGGTGGTACGACTAAAGGTGGCAGGGGCAAGCCTAAGGCTACTAAGTCAGTATCAAAGTCGCAGAAGGCCGGCCTTCAGTTCCCCGTCGGAAGGATTGCTCGCTTCCTCAAGGCTGGCAAGTACGCCGAGCGTGTCGGTGCTGGGGCTCCTGTCTATCTCTCTGCTGTCCTCGAGTATCTTGCTGCCGAGGTTTGTTCAAATCCCTTTTTCGTTTTTTAGGGTTTAGTACCTATGATCCGATGCTTTTGTTATCGGTTCTTGTCAAAGTTTTAGTTCATGGTTTTCTCTGGGAAGTGGGCTGTGTCTGATCAAGACTGGGGTATGGTTGCTGATGATGGTGTGAATGTTCAGGTACTAGAGCTCGCCGGGAACGCTGCTAGAGATAATAAGAAGAACCGTATTGTTCCGAGGCACATTCAGCTTGCAGTGAGGAATGACGAGGAGCTTAGCAAGCTTTTGGGGTCTGTGACCATCGCCAATGGAGGTGTCTTACCTAATATTCACCAGACTTTACTTCCTAAGAAGGCGGGTCAAGGGAAGGGCGAAATTGGTTCTGCCTCTCAAGAATTTTAGATGTTGTTGTAGTTATAAACATCTGTTTGGTTTGCTTTTCCTTGTTATAATACTTAGCCTCAAGTAAATTCAAGTTCATTGAACAGGTTAATCCTCTTGCAAATTTTTGATTTTCTACTTTTCTGCGCGCTTGCCCAATGCGATTCGCTTTGATACGGTTCTACATGTTTGATTAAACTTCTCATAAAAACGGTCGACATAAATTCGAAATGGTCTCATCAACAATGTTTCTAACTTTGGCCGATTGTCCCGGAAAACCTTCTAATGAGCGCTTGGAAGTGAGCCTTGCAGGGGGGCTCCTTCGCCGCAATGATTTTAATTGAAACCTTATGGATATTTATCATTGACAATATTCAATTGAATATCAACATCATCAGTATAGCTGAGTTCAGAATGTAGGCAGGCACGTAAAACTTGTTTACTAAATCGTTTGATTTAAACGATCGTTTGAAGGCTGAAAAAAATCTATTGTTCTTTTGACCCCAAATGGTGTAACGGTTTAGGCCTGGGTTTTGTTACAGATGCACACGCTCTTTAGTTACTCACTAGGCACCTTTGTTATTAGAATTTAGGCACCGGCCCAATATACTACAAGTAAAGCAACTGACTAATAGAACGGTGCCGTTTCATTGTTATGGATTCTGTGATCATCCTTCCTCAGTATGGTTGATGAGTATTTTCCCCTCAGAAAAAGAATTATATCTGTATTTTCAATTTTTCTTGGATGAGGAGGACCATCGGTCATCTTTATTTTGTGGATTACACAGAATGCTATAAATAGTCGCCTCCAAAAGCTGAATCCGCGGAAAATAGTCAAATGCTCCGACATTGGACACGATAGTAATTTCCTTGTTTTATCAAATGGGTACTCTGATTCAGTATGTGGGTGCGACATTGTCATGTCCTAAGCGTCTGAAACTTCAGCCATTCGCATCAAGGGCCAGATGCTCCGCGGAAGTTGGGGCTTCGACGCGGCAATTACTGCAGCAATTAGACAAGGAACTTGCAAAGGGGGATGATAGAGGTGCACTCTCACTTGCCAAGGATTTGCAGGGCAAGCCTGGGGGGCTTCGATGTTTTGGTGCTGCCAGGCAGGTTTTGTTCTTTCTGAATTTCTTCTCAAGTTTCTTTAAGATTTAATTAATCCTTCTACGCTTGATGCTAACTCGTGTCAACTTGGCTGAAACGGTTCACATCAAAACTCGCAAGGGAAGCTGCAGTGTCTAAAATTCGTTTTTCGTCTTGCCCTATTGACATTTGAAAACAGCAGCCATCTGCTGTCCTGATTAATGACTTTGGTATTATTAATTCTATTTTATAGTTTCTGTCAATTTTTTTTTTGTTTTTATTTTTTGGGTTGGCTTCGGCATCTTGCCAAAACGTGGGTGGGGTTTGGTTGTCTGCAGCTTTATCAAAGGGAGCTTCTCATTGCTCTGTATCTGCTAAATAATTTGGTTTTGAGTTATAACCACATGACGACAGTTAAGTCATATGCCATGGATTTTCATTTAATAATTTAGGTTCTTTCTACATCAATATGCAATTTCCTTAACATGGCGCCAAATGTTAAACCTTGAAAGTATGGTCACGAAAAATTGGAGTCTGCGTCATGCATAGTATTTGAATGTAGGTGCCTCAAAGACTTTACACCTTGGATGAATTGAGGTTGAATAGCATAGAAGCACCGTCTCTTTTATCACCGGTGGATGCAACTCTTGGTTCTATAGAGAGAAATCTACAGATTGCTGCTATTTTGGGAGGGCTTGCTGCTTGGAATGCCATTGGACTTACCCCACAACAAGTCTTCTATGCTGCCCTGGGATTGCTATTTCTATGGACCCTAGACTCGGTAATAAACTTGCAATTTGAAAGAAATTGATTCCTTTCCCCTTTTGTAGTTTGGTGGGACAAAGCAAATGAATCTCTTATTCAAGTGTCAGCTGGTTCCTATTTGGTTGCATGTTCTACTCAACATGAACATGTGTATCCCTTATTTGAGATGATATATAGTCCCATTGACCTCTCTTGTGTGATCAAAATGGGGACAATGCATATAATATCCGTCATTCATCAAATCAATGTTCCTCAGACGTTACATTCATGTTGGTTAACTCACATGTGACAACCCAGCAAAAAGATTCTCTGGTTCTCGACCATGCTACAGTCTCATCAATTTGGTTGTTTATATAGGTCTCTTTCTACGGAGGTCTTGGAAATTTGCTTCTTGATACAGTTGGTCACACCTTCAGTCAGAAGTACCACAACAGGGTTATCCAAGTCAGACTCGTTAGCCCATCTCATCATGTAAAATAGTTTTTATGAGCATTGGATAACCCTCAAAATAATTAATTATGCAGCATGAAGCTGGTCATTTCTTAATCGCCTATCTGGTAGGAATTCTTCCCAAGGGATATACACTTACTAGTTTAGATGCTCTGAAGAAGGAGGGATCTCTCAATGTTCAAGCAGGGACTGCCTTTGTGGATTTTGAGTTTGTTGAAGAAGTGGGTTGCTTTATTTATTCATCTAATTTGCCTTCTGCTTACCTAGACAACTGAATTGAGTTAACATTCTGTTATTAATTATTAGCGCCTTCCATGTCATGCAGGTTAATGCGGGAAAAGTATCTGCTACAGTATGTTACTGTCATACTGACATCTAAATTTCACTGCTCATTAGTTTGCTTCTATGACGGTTAGTTACTTTACTTGGCAGTTACCACTTGTTTTGACGGTTTTCTATTGTCAGACGTTAAACAGATTTTCATGTATAGCCCTGGCTGGTGTTGCAACCGAGTATCTTATATATGGAATTGCTGAAGGAGGTCTGGATGACATAAGAAAGGTTTATTCAGTTATGAACCACTACTTCATGAACTAACTAAAGGAAGGGCATTACCATTTAACACCACTGATAGGACTTTTTATTTTAATGATGGTAGTTGGATTCATTGCTAAAAAGTCTGGGCTTCACACAGAAGAAAGCAGATTCTCAAGTCAGATGGTCTGTGCTAAATACAGTCCTGCTCTTGCGTCGGCATGAAGGAGCTCGCACTAAGCTTGCTGAGGCCATGTCCTCGGGAAAATCTGTAGGGTCCTGCGTTGAAGTCATAGAGAATTTCATTGATGTTTCAGATATCTGATTGAAATTGTGTGTGTATATAGTTACAGCTGAAAGCAATTTCACTCAATTCTGTTGCTTCTATTTTGTTTTATGTTTGGATGGATCGCTCAGAGGAAGGGTGGGTGATTGGATAGGCATAATTGTGTATAGATAGTAAACTAAATAAACTAGCTTCAATTTGGTATACTTGTACAAAAATATTGATAAAAAATCGTACAAAATTTGAAAGAGCAAATTAATTATGTATTATATAACAAAATAAATCCAATCACGTGAGTAATAAATGTTAAAAAAATGTGTTTGCTTCTTTGAAAAATTCCTGTATGAATTTGGTTTGTTACGTTATTTGTGATCTAACCAATTAAAATATAACTTATGAGTTAATTTGGCACCTCTAAAATATTGTGAGCATATTGAAAAAATTAAAAGATTTCACAAGATTTATTATTTTTATTATATGTGAAATCTTAATTAAGGGATTCATGTTTTGTAAGAAAAATAAAAATATGAAACATAAGAGTCAAGAGCAGTCAATTAGGATTAATGATAATTGAGTTATATTTTTACTGGTCAAACTATAAATGACATGGTAAATCAGGTTTACAACAATTTCTCTACTTTTTTTTTTTTTACCTTCATTTTTTAATATATAATGTATTGATTTTTGTTGTGAATGTGATTGTCCAAGTATTTAAATTCAAGTTTGCATGAAATTAATCCAAGGTGCAATCTAAAGAAATCTGATAATACCTTTAGTCCTAAATATAAAATATATTTTAATAAAAAAATTAAACTACAAATTGAATGTCATGCTAAGAAGTACCATTTTTTTTGTTCTAATTGAATAGAGATATCACTAAAAGCACTTGCAGCATGCATCTAAAGCCAATTTGTATTTGACTTATCAAGGCTTGAACAGAGATCTTCATGGATAACTTATTAAATACATTTTCAACGAATA